>CM072532.1:20317500-22895000 GCA_036898165.1 Silybum marianum
ACTACTTATCTAATATAATATATAATATCAAACTCCCTATTATGTGTAATTGGTAAAGGGGCAAGCTGATTTACCCAAATATAATACTGGTCTCGGTCTCAAGTTTCGGCTTAAGTTTCATCTCGAATCTCTACTGTTAGAATATCTGGTTTCTGATCACTTGGATTACTGAAAATCGTGGAACACTTTCAGATTGAACTATTTCGATGGTGCAATCGAAAATCCAATCGGATAAAATTCAGTAAGAAGTTCGAACAGAGAGATCGTATCGTTGCCAAATTTTTGTACCATAGAAATGATAAAAAACGAGAGACTAAAACTGTCTCCAAAACTATTTTCCTTCAGTTTTTCTACCGGGACCAAAACGGGTTAAAAAACATAAATTCAGATTTTTAATGCATTTTCTATGAAGCAATATTGCCCCTTGGACCCCGCAAGGGGTTGCCACCCCTTGGACTCCGCTGCCGGGAGTGCTGCCCTCGGACCCCCGTGGTTTCCTAAACAACTGTTTAATTTAAATCAAGATAAATTCAAACAAGTGTGCACTCCGCACCACCCTTACTTGTTCAAGATTTATCAAGATTACATTGATCAAACAAATTAATCCCATTACACTTAAATAAAATTGGTAATACAAATCACCAACACCTACAAACCTCACCTGCTAAGTGAATGCCTCCTCCATTTGGAGATGGGTTTTCGTAATCAGCTTTTTGAACAGATATATACTATGGTATAGGATCGTGTGAGAATAAGAGTTAAGGCAGAAGCGTAAGAAAGGATCTGGATCCTTGATCGGCTTTAATCTCAAACTCATCCATGAATTGCGTTTGATACGGAGATTGATCCGACACATCTCATCCTAACATGCATCCAAGAATATATATATTTTCTTTATGTTTTCTTACCTTAACTCTCTTTCTTACCGGTATCCAACCCTAACATACTATTAAGGTCACGGTTTAACCCCCCCCCCCCCCCCCCCACATAAATAGCATTAAAGACAAAAGTGAGAGAGCATGAAAGATGAGTGTGATTTACCGACAGTGGCTGAACCATACGTTGAAATCCCAGGCTGACCCACATTCAGAGACCCCGTAATTACCGTTTTGCCCATCCCTTCCCCCAAAATCACCACATTCTGCTTCTCAAGCCCCACCCTAACCGTTTCCTTATACACCCCCGCCTTCACCGATATCACGAACCGCCGTCCTCCGCCACCCCAATCCGGCGATGCATTCACCGCCTCCTGCACCGTCGCATACTTACATCCTCCACCTTTACACACCGTCACATCAACCTTCAACCCTGCCGGAATCCTCAATTGCCGCCCCCCGCCGCCGCCTCCTCCGCCCTCCCAGAACCCCTCTCTCTCCGTCTTCGGCGGCATCCACGACGAGATTTTATCCCCAAACACATCGTACGCCATCATCATGCTCAAAGCATTGCTGATGTAACCGATCAACGTCTCTATAAACGACATCGTTTCGTTGATCATATTCTTCGTATTGTTCACTTTCGACAGTGCGTTCCAACAGACGGACTGGTAGGACAAGGCGGCGCTGGTCCAGGCACGGCCGTCCTTGATCCGTCGACGTGGCAACGCATCGGCCGTTAGGTTGAGACGGTACTCCGCGTTACGGAGGTGTTCGATGCAGATCTTAGCGGCGGTGGTTTGGTTGAGATTGCCGACGGACGCTTGCAGGATCGAGTGTACTTTGGACTGAGCAACACGGAGGTTGCCGGAGCAGACGGATAATGCGAACCGGAGGATTTCCAAGGGATTTGCGGTGGGAGAACGGGTGAGTGAAGATTCGCAAAGTTGTTGATTTCTGGTAGCCTTACAAGCTTGCCGGATCTGATGATGAGCAGAAGGTGGCTGAGATGGAGAACGGTGGCGGACGGCGGCAGAAGAGGTTGGTGAAATGAAAACGAGAAGAGAGATGATGATGATGATGAATCTGATAGCAGCCATAGAATGGGGGTGATTAATTGGTTTTCTGCCATGCATTTCATAAGATTTATATAATTTTGATTTGAATTTAACGGTGAAGGTGGGTCTAGTTATATTTTTTATTTTAATATTTGAAAACAAACTCAACGGTTTCAAAGCATTTGCAATTTTAACTGTTTTATAATAAATATTAGAATAAGTGGAACCCTAGAGGAGAAAGGGTCAGGTTAATATATATAGAGGAAAAATGGTCAAAGTTGAGAGGTTCCAACATATATAGAAGAGAAATGATCGAAGTCTAGCCGATATGGGACTCTAACAATAAATATTTGATTTTGTAAATATTTTAATTGTTTTTTAATCTAAAGTGTAGATCAACTGTTACATAAATATCTCAATCATAATAAATGAATTCATATTATTTTTCATAAGTATCTTAAGTATTTGTTTTCTATGAATCAAGAAGATTGTAAATGACTATGACTATATACAATAAACAATTTAAATGAAAACATCATTATTTAACGAAATGTGAGACCAGTTATATCAAGGTTAATCACATGTGATTTTGTAATCTATCGTATTTGATATTAAATTAAAGATGCAAACGATTTTTGGGCCAACTTAGGTCAAGTCGTCAGTATACTACCTGGTCCCATTACATATATTATCATATATGATAAGACTTTTTCATATTTTTATAAAATAAATATGTTATTGTTTAAATCTGTATAGGAGAAAAGACTCAAACGAAAACACATACATTTATTAAAACACGGGAACCCAAGCACGGTGAGGCAAGACGGTAATAAAAAGGTACAATAAAATAAGTATTTAAAGGTTTAAGAAAAATAAATAATTTTTCTATGAGTTTCTAAAATGTTTGAATAATGAAGTTATATGTCTTTGATTGAAAAGTAGATATGCAAGGTACTTTGTCGGTCACATGAATTGTCGTGGGAGAAACCCCCTCAACAAATTTACAATATCATTCATTTATTGTTGGGTTCATAAATGGTAAACCATAACACCATCTTTAAAATGAAAAAAATAGAGATTCTGAATTTTTTTTTACTTCAATAGTATGTCTAAAACTTTCTCTAAAATGAAGAAAGTATAAAAAAAATCTCCAAATTTGAAGACATCTTCAAAAATTATTACCATGAGATAGAAACTATTTTTATTATGTTCCACCAATAAGAAAAATTGAAATCAAATATTTAGATAACATAATAATATTTTGTTAGAAATATACAATATTTTAATAATATAATGAATTTCGTAATCTCCAAAATGGAGATGATGTTGGAGACGAATTTTTAGAGATTTTTAGTTTTAATACTCTATTCTAAAGAAAATTATGTAGATGCTCTAACAACCTTTTAGAAGTGGATCCAATTTTTTTTAATAACTTTTTTAGAGGTAATTTTTATGTTGTTCTCAACGTTTAATTTTTTTTTTAACCTTTATGATGTTTTGTTGTAAAGTTTAAATGTAAAAATATGGTGTCACTAAAACAGCCTACAAACCCAACCTTATATATACTTTTTTTTTAATAATATCAAAAACTATTCAGACGTCAACTATGCTAACATGAACTTGTGGCATTAGTTTGGTTTCAAAACTTATATGGACACGAAATGATACGATGCATTATTCAGGAATGTATTTTTAATTTATTTATTAGAATAGAATAAAGAAACAATAATACGACTCACTGTATGCTCTTATATAGGTCCACCCATGCAATTCCCACTCGAAGCACACTAGTGTATTCATATGTCACATACTCGTAGGGTTCTAACAAGCACTTCATGAAGGTTGTCGAGGTGCAAAGCTCGTCTTCCACATTGCATTAACCTCTGTGACACACGTCATGGTCCGATGAACATTTTTTTTAAAATGATATTTGATTTTTATTATATATTTTTTCTTTTTAAGTTTGGTATATGATATATTTTTATATAGTATTGGATTAGAGTAATCAAAAAACATATGTATATATATCATACACAAATTTACAATACTATATTTTTATATAGTATTGTAAAATGTATTCTACGATTACTTTTATTATGATTAATAAAATTAAATAGAACTTAAATGGACATAACATATTTATAGGCTTAAAATATTCACAAGCCCTACCCATGATTAAATATTGTGGTTAGTCTATAACTCAAATAGACTAACTATAAATAAATGGATAATCCAGGCTTAAAAGGTTAATCATCTAATCTTTTATATTTAGAAAGGGTTTCAGTTAGAAGCCAACCATGTTCATATGTACATCTACGTAGATAAAATCTGACTTGGTTTATAAGTTCCCCGTCATTTCTAAAATGACTATGCTGAATAGTTCCTATATGCCTAGAACACCAGAATATTGAACAATGAGCGAAGAAAGACATGAGATAAAATAGTGATCTCGAGGCCTCAATTCTTGACTTTTGGGCACCGAAGGAGCCTGCAATTCCATGTTCCATAGGTGGGATAGACAAGGTTCTAAATAACGTGAGGCGTGGCGTGACGACGATGTCAAACCTTAAGCCTTAGAAGCCACAACGAGCTATGAAGTTTTTCAAGGTATGTCTTATGACAACAAATTTGTATATTATACATAATATCATACATATATAAACTTTGTTTTCTACTATTACCCAATGAGTTGATGATATTAAACATTTTAAATTAGGTTATACATTAAAAATAAAAAAAAATGACACTAAAAATATAAGAAAAATCAAATATGGTGTTAAAAACATCACACATTGGTCATGACATGCATAACGTAACGTCAGACACAAGCCTTAAGTACGACGTGCCATGACGACTGTCGCGGCAAGTTTTTTTTAAAACATTGAGGATAAATAAGGAGGGAGAGCAGAGCTTTTGGTTTCTTATTACAAATACCACAAATTAATATCTCAAAGTCATCCTCTAATTGCACTTACATTGTATTACAAAATAATAATCATAATAATAAAAAGAATCAAATACTTCAAATGTATTTCATTGGACACTTTAAAACCAAAGCTTTGGACGCCTATTGTAGGTAGAGAGCTCATTTTGCCATTTGTTGCTCCACCTATATGAGACATACTTTCAGTCAAAATTTTATACAAACTGTAATTCTTTAACTCCTTGGTGATTTTTAACTAATACATCATAAATGTTATACTTTTGAAGTTTTCATATCTAAGAGTTTTACCTAAATATCGTAGACGTATATTTGTGCATACATAAATATAGGCATATAATCAATTTACAAAACTCAATAAATGGTAAAAACTTACAACCCAATTTTTACATGTTTACATACAAAACAACGTTATATAAACTATATGAAACAGTACATAAAAAGTGATTTGTAATTATAAGTTTATACAAACTATCAAGTTTGTTAAGAGAAGAGGGCTATATACATATATACATATATATATATATATATACACACACACACAAGTGGGTTCAAGAGAGAACGAACCATCCATCTATTCATCGAACGATTATAGACACGATTTGTAAAACTAAATCCACGATCATAGAAACAATTACATTCGAATCTGAAAGATCTACTTTTTTTTAAATCCCAACGGTTCATAAAAAGTTCCTATCCTCTTTTTCTTTATCTGTTTCAAATCTAACTCTATCATAATAAATACATATAAACTAGCCATTTTTAATTAATTTTATTTAAAGTTACAAAAAAAGGGCTAACAAGAAACGAAAAGTATGTTAGTTCAATCAAGACAAAAATTAAACCTTCCATTGATCACCTTGGATGAAGTTTCCAACGGAATACACATTAACATGCTCGGCCGGAATCCGGCTACTCCACGCCACCCTTCCTGATAAATCCGACCCTTTTCCGTTATTCCCAAACTCTCCATAATAAAGCGTTTTCAACGCAAAATCACCCGCCCACGGCATCCACCCTTGAACCGTCACCAATGCCTCCATTTGGCAATCAATAAAAACCGTTCTCGAGAACTCCTTCCACGGCCGTCCCAAATAATTCTTATGAACTTTAGGGTTACTATAATATAACCTCATATACTCTTCGGTTCCATTTATTAAACAATTTTGGAACACGAATCCCGTAGATTGTGCGGGATCGATCCGTCCGTGAGCGGTGACGGCATTGTTTTCGCCCTTTTCGGGCTTGAGTTGGCGGGGCCTAACGAGAATGGTGCAATCTTGGAAGATGGAAGCGGAGTTTCCGAAGATGAAATCGACGTTGCCTTGGATATGACACGATTTGTAGAATTGGCGAAGGGTGTGGGCGTAAAGGGTGTCTTGATTGCCGAGAAACTCGCAGTTTTCGATAATGGATTGGTCGCTATCGGAAACGAAGGCCACGGCTTGGTGGGCATCGGGCCCGGCTGTGTTCTCGAAGGTTAAACCGCTTGCCATGAAGCCGTCACCGACCACACCTGTCACATGAAAAAAGAATCGTTAAGAGTATTTTCAACAGATTCTTTAAAACAAAACAGTATGAAAATTAACCACAAGGCTTGCTTGTGGAGTACTGGTTAAGGCTTGTGGGGGAGAAGGCTAGATAACCCATATACCCCATGTTCAAATTCAGGAGCAAACAACTTGTGGCCACTGAGGAATTATCTTAGGACTGCATGCTTTAGCAGTATTAGTCTAGGCAAATATCTAGGATACCCTTTCCAAAAAAATGAAATGAAGAATTTAGATAAATTTTCTTCGAATAAATTCACTAAAAAAATATAAAAAGAATGGATGGACTAAAAAGCACCCGTGTGTATTGTTATTAAATACACCTCTACATAGTACTTTTATGTATATTAACATCACTTTTTTATATTTTTAATATATGAATTCACCTTATTTTTCCAATAAAGGGGAATAAAACATGAGTAAGAGAGGCTTAAAATATTTTTTTATTTCTTTTCCGCTAATAAAAAATCTTGAATTTAAAAATCTGTGATTAAAATTTACAAATCTAACTGTACTGAATCTTTTAATAGTATAATAAAAATATTTAAAATAGAAAGTATGTTGTAACGGAATTAATTTATCTTAAAAATAAATTTTGATCCTCTATTTTGTGAAATGATTGGAAAATTCTAAAAAGGTCAATTTTTTCATAAAACAAAATCGTCGTAACATATTTTTTCTATTTTAAAAATTTTATTAAAAAAATAATTAACACGCCTATTTATAAATAATTAACATAAAAAATTGATTAAAATAGCCAATATCTAGTTTTCTTTCGTTTTTTGGTTGTATTTTTAAAACAATTCTGAAAATAGTCATTTTGTTTTACATAAATGTATTAGGTATGTGCGTAAACCATATTTTTTAAATAAAAAAAAGGTATTTACGTTATAAAAAAATATGCATGTGTAAAAAAAGTACTTTTTTTTCGTAAAAAATTGGATTATTTTATTCAATTTAAAATTTAAAATAACTATTTACTGAAAATAAAGAATGAGTTACCGAATGTGGCTGTATTATACGTCGAAATCCCTGGTGGCCCCACGTTCAAGGATCCTGTAATTACCGTTTTACCCATCCCATCTCCCAGAACCACCACATTCACCTTTTCTAACCCGACCCGAACCGTTTCCTCATAAACCCCCGCCTTTACCCAAATCACGAACCTCCGGCCGTAACCCCACTCCGGCGCTGCATCCACCGCCGACTGCACCGTCGCGTAATCACATCCTCCGCCTTTACACACCGTTACGTCAGCCTTCAATCCCGTCGGAACCCCCAATTGTGGTGGTCCTCCGCCGCCGCCGCCACCCGACCCGACACCCTCCCAGAACCCGTCTCTCTCCGTCTTCGGCGGGACCCACGACCCGATTTGGTCGCCATACACATCGTAAGCCATCATCAAGCTCAAAGCGTTGCTGGTGTGATCAATCAATGTGTTTAGAAACGACATCGTTTCGTTGATCATGCTCGTAGTGTTCACGTACTTGAGTGCCGACCAACAGTCGTACTGGTAAGCCAATCCAGCGCTCGTCCAAGCACGGCCATCCTTCGTCTTGCCACGTGGCAACGCATCAGCCGTTGATTTGAGACGGTAATCCGAGTTGCGTAGATGCTGGATGCAGTTGTTAGCGGCGTTGGTTTGGTTTGGATTTCCGGCGGCCGCTTCCAGAATCGATTGCGCCATGGATTGAGCAGCATGGAGGTTTTGGGAGGAGACGGATAACGCCGATTGAATGATCTGGATTGGATTTGATTTGGGAGAGTGGGTGAGTGAAGATTCGCATAGTTGTGGATATCTGGTAGCCTTACAAGCTTGATGGATGAGATCGGAATTAGATGGATCGTCTTTTATGGAGGGTGGATGGATTCGACGGTGGTGGCGTGAGGCGGTGGTGGAAGTGGGTGAAATGAAAATGAGAAGTGAGATGAAGAGAATGGTGATGATAGCCATGGAGATGACAACTCTTTTTGTTGAAATGGGGGGATGAATTGGTTTTCTGCGATGCATTTGATCACAAGATTTATAGGAATTTAATGGTGGGAAGGAGGAGATTTGGAAGGTAGCGATTCAGTGTGTGAGTGTGAGTGGAAATGTGGAATGGCGTGTGAAATGTTTGCAGTGGTGGTATTCACGGGCTTTCATAGGGTCTGACCCACTACTACCTTTGGTTTTGTTTTTGTCATTCAAATAAATTAGGGACGGTTTACCGAATCTTATCCGGGTAAGTATTTATCGGTAAATTTAACATTATCATTATTTACATATCAGGTAAGATTTTACTCCATTAAAACGACATCGTATTCAACAATTTACCCGGTAAGCGCTTGCAGTCAGTGGCGGATCTAGAAATTTTGTCTACCGGGGTCCCATTAAGGTAGATTGAAGTCACACGACGTGTTTCGAAAATTTTTATAAGTTTTGTATTTGATTTCAAAGGATTTTCTTAGTGTTTTTGTCGATTTTAAAGGGTTTTCTTAGTGTTTTTGTGGATTTCGAAGAATTTTTTTCGGTTTTTATATTGATTTCAAGAGACTTTTTTAGTGTTTTTGTCAATTGCGAGTAAGATGGGGTCCCTTGAATTTTTTTACTGGGGGACGAAAGGCTAAATTAAGTATTTTTAATATTTTTTACCCTATATAATTTTTTTTTTAAATATTCAATGGGGTCCTGGGACCCCCCCTTTTCTTAATTACCTCCGCCACTGCTTGCAGTGGTAAGACCCGTCACAATCACTTACCAGGATAAGACCCTTGGTCCTTGATTTCCTTGTCTTCGCTTTTACCGGGTAAGATTTTTGATACTTGTCATATTCCTCCAGTAAGGTAATATGACTTGATAAGCGTTTGGTAAACGGTCCCTTAATTACTCTCATTGTTAACAAAATAAATTTGCTATAGTGAATTAGTTAAAACATCTCCAACAGTATCTCTAAAATCGAGAAAATAGAGATTTAAGTAATTTTTTTGCTCCGATAGCATCTCCAAAACTTTCTTCAAAATAGAGAAACCATGAAAGATATTACAAATATCTCCAAATTTGAAGATATCTTTAAAAAAATGATTACCATGAGAGAGAAACTATTTTTTATTAAGTTCCACCAATAAAAAAGATTGAAATTAAATCTTCAGATAAGATAAATAATATTTTAATAATATAATAAATTTTGTAATCTCCAAAATGAAGATGCTCTTGGAGATGAATGTATATTCTTTAGAGATTTTTAATTTTGATTCTTTATTTTGGAGAAAATTATAAAGATGTTCTTAAAATTATAAGATATTGTTAAAAAAAAATTAAAATGACATGTTAAAAATTAAATTAAAATATGTATTATTTAAAATAGAGAACTAAAAGTTAAAATTTCTAATCTTATAGTATATGAAGTATGAACTCAACTTTTAATAAGTCTTGGACCATTAGACAGGGGCGGAACACGACCGACACATTTTTAGACCATTAATCGAAAATAATAATACAAATTTATTATGTTTTTAGACTATTATAATATTATATACCAACTTAAAACGTTATTTCTTTATATTATTTAAACACTAATATTTATGTATAATTAATATTTGAAAATTTAATATGCAGTCGATTGGAAAACATTATTTTTTTATATTATTTAAAAACTAGTATTTACATATAGTTAATACTAATAATTTGATATAAAGTGAAAGGGAAGGGGAAACGAATAAATGCAAGGAAGGAGTTTTAAACCACGACCTTAAGGATAGTGGCCACAAAGTGATATGTGTTTGTGAAATTTCAACTATAGTAAAGTCTTTGGGATTTATCGTTAAGAATAGTAATTTAATATTTTCATTAATAGCATTTAAGCAAACTGACAACAATATGCTTCGACAAGCATTGAATGTCGGGTCATTTGTTGTAAAGTAGGGCGGCCATGGCCCTCGAAGGTTTCTATGGAGTTTCGTCATTCTTAAAGGTTATTGGATCAAATTTTGCAATATCACTAGGAATTTTCCTAATTATGCTCTAGAGTCTCTGGAATTAGTTGATGTACGTATAAACTGACCCGAACATTCATGGTTAATAAAAAAGTTGAAATTTTTAAATAAAGTTATTTGTAACTCCAATTTTTTTTTTATTTTAGAGATTTTAATATTACTTATTTTATTAAAATGTTAATTTATATTTATTATCTTAACATACTTTAAATAAAAATTATATAAATTATTAACATATTCCACTTTATTGAGTGAGAAATAATTAAAAATCAATATCCATTCTCACATTAAATTTAAAAAAAATTCTTTAAATTTAGAGAGTTTATTGTTTTTTTTTTCTATTATTATGTATTTTACAAAACCATTTATATAATGGTTATGTTTGGCAAACTAGCTTATAAGCTAACGAATGACTGATAAGCTAACTGATGAAAAAATCATGTTTGGCAAAATTAACGTATAAAAATGTAAAATGACCAAAAAGAACATACTAAAAAAATAAATAAATAATTAATAATTAATATTAATAAAAGTTATAATTGAAAAAATGACAATAAGCTCCCCAAAACGCTAGTCCAAGTTAACGTTTCAATAAGTTAGCTTATAAGCTTACTTATAAGCTAGCTTATGGTTTGCCAAACGTGTACACTGAAAATAAGTTAGCTTATTTTTGCCAAACATAACCTGCGGGTCAATAAATATCACCAAGATCTTTTTTTAATGCACTGGAGATGGTTTAAGTGGTATAATTAAACTACTCCTAAAAATGAAAACTACTCCTAAAATTCATCGAAACTCTACTTGAAACATTTTTTAAAATTATAAACTAGTGTTTAAAAAACATATATTTAATCAAAATTTAAAAAATAAATTAACTTACATGATAAACATGGTTTTATAGAGTTCAATAAAAACTTTCTCACCATCTTTTAGTTTTTATATTTGTATTTTTGTTTACATAAATTGAATAAAAACAATTTTTCGTAATTGTTTATGGTTTTAAATATCAACATTTTTGTAACGGATCAACATAATCTATAAATTTGATTTTTATATATTTATGGTAGAAAAACTAGAGCTGATAATTTTGTATACAGCCAACATGTATATCAACTTTAACAATTTAATCGATATCAATTATAGTCAGTCGGTAGTACAATACTAAGTATACAAAATGGATTGGTACACGGTATTGAAAGTAATATATTATGGTAATACCGTGGTACCAACTTAACTATTAATTATTTTAATATAATTTATATTGAATATTAAATATTGAAACTTTAACTATTTTGTTTGTATATTTGAATGTTTGTAAATTTTATTCTTTTCAACTAAAACTCTTTAAATATCACATGTGATACCTGGAAATTTAAAAAATATCATTCAAAATTTAAATAAAATGACAAGATTTCATATATGTAACTTGAAGTGAGATTAAAGGCCCTTTGGTAATTTTACCAATTTGATGTATTTTTAGTAAATAAAAATACGTCAAATTTCATTAACATTGAATGCTAAATACTTATTTTTTTAGAACTATAATTCTTAAACGAGGCTTTTATAAAATATGTCCAACTTCTATGCGATTTGTATATATTGATAATTATATATATTCATATCAAATATGCGAGTCTACTTTATTAGGAGAGAGAATGAATGGTTTAGCTTGGTCACATGCACCAATTACTATTGATTTAGTGATGGGCAATTGGGCATGGTCACATGTGCATTTCATGTCATCTTCCAACACAATTATTTTAATCATAAATAGTTTTATAAAATGCGATAGTGTTTGATATAATTTAACGGCTTTTATTTAATTTTTATTAAGAAAATTGACTAAAATAATCATTTTGTACTGTTGCTTTTAATAAAATAGTCATTTTTCAATGTTTTCTTACGAAGTAGCTATATTGGTCACCCCCGGAGGTAGATTTGCCACGTGGATGGCGACCATTTTTCAGTGTTTTCAATGAATGTTTTTGTTAAAAACAACAATATTGTAAGGACTCAGAAGATTTTTGTTTAGAAGGGTTTTTCCATATATGAAATGAATGTGTTTTTTTAATTGGGGATGACAAGTTTAGAAGAAAAAAAAAACTTGGCTTGCATAACCCCCTTAAAAGCTTCCTGAATAAGTTGTTTTTTATATCTTTAAACAACAATCAAACAAGCATGAATCATGTATAAATGACCGAATAAATTATGAGCCTCGTTAAGTTGTTAATAAACATACACTATACGACATTAAAATAATATAAGTGTTAGGTAATAATATTTATACTAAATTGTTAGTAGGACACACTTAGGAGTTTATGTTTTATAAAATCATGACTTTTATATAAGATGACAACCAGTCTTAAAAAGATTTTTTTTAATATGTTGAAAATGAAAGAACTTGACAATTTTAAACCACTAGATCAGTTTAGACAATCAGAAAAATGATTTATTTGGTCAAGTAATTTAAGAAAAACTTCGACAACCAAATGCTGCATGAACATCTTTTTATTGTCCGTTACAAATCAACCTTATACATGAACATGATCATCATTTTCATCCTTGAACATCGCTCAACAATCTTTAAGTTTAACCGACTTATCCTGAAATACTGGGATCAAATATAATATACCATCTTTTATCAACTAATTCTAAGTAGATCAAGTTGAATTTTATTGAGTTCGAATGCATAAAAAGTTAAAATTTATATATTTTTGATCCATTCGAGCTCTTCGATCAAGCTCAAATCTTTCTTGAGCCGAGCTCGATCAAAAAGACTTGATAGGTTATTAATCATCTTCGAACTTAGTCTACAAGTAAATAAGGGTGGTAACTCTTACACAATTAACGTTTAACAAATAAGATATGCTTATATTATACTATTTTGATTTATCGAAAATCTTACCCTATAGGATAAGCAAAAATGATGACTCTCACCCGGCTTACCCAGTTTGTGTTGGTAGATGCCCCTTACACTTCTAATTAAAGTAAATGAAGATCCAAGGATACTTAGGGGCTGTTCGGTAGGAGCTTAATGGATATGTCTTATTCGCATAGCCATAAATAGGTGTTCAGTGGAGCTTATTCGCTCAGCCGATGACTGATTCGCTCAGCTAGAAAACCTATGTCCTTTGCACTCAACAACCCCTTTGAGTACCTAAAGGACATAGGTTTTCTAGCCGATGGCTGATTCCTCAGCTAGAAAACCTATGTCTAGCTTATTCGCTCAGCTGTTGACCTTGGCTGATTCTTTCAAACTCGTTTCTTATAGGTCAACAAGGCACCCAAAGGTGGATAGATTCCATTCCACAGCTACAGAAATACGAGCATTAGAAAGTAATAACAACACAATAGTTGTAGTTTACGAACTTCTTTATCGAATATCATATCAAGAATATAAAAGAAACGTATCAAATATCATACAGTTGACATTCTCGAAAACAAACTCATCAACTATTAGACGTATAAAAAAAAAGACCACCGAAAAGTGGCATAAGTTTGTAGATCAAAATTGTATCAGTCACAACGGTTATTGACATGAAAAGTTGTTATGCTGATGATCTAAGCAACGGATAAGCTCCAGAGCTGAACCGAGCTTAACCATATAGATGAAAGCCGGCCGGCCTCTCGTTGAACATCATCTTGAAGGAAGGGAAAGCCGGTCGTCTTTTTTTATTAAGCATTTGAGCTTTTTGACCCTCCATGCGTTATTGCTAGTATAATAACGACATCATCTTTCGATTGAGGTACACATATTAGCGCTTTGATTACCTGTTTTTCCTGCCACCGGCTAAGATTCTTTGGATCTGTAGACCTCTGCTGAAAGCCTGGTTGAAAAGCAGTCGGGTTTGGAAGTCATACACCATTGGGAACCATGCAAGTATAGCCACCGGAGTGAAAATCGTGACACCCATTAGGTACTCGTACCCTCTCCCCAGTGCTTTTACCGATCCCCACATTCCCAACCCTTTCACCACAGGCTTGCACGCTTGTGCTATCTGCAAACGCAAATCAAAATCATAAATGGGACCCGCAAAGTGAAAAGTTCGAGTTACTTAATGGTGTGATGGTAAATTAAAATGAAGATTGCAGACCAGCAAGATGGCCCATCCGGTTGGCAAGAAGGCGAGTAAGCTGGCGAAAAGGTCACCGATGGTAAGACCAAGGAACTGAAACATCATCACAAGCATGACGACGAATCCAACAAACAGGAACAACTTAAGCAGTCGGAACATTAACTGGAAATCTGCACTGAACCTCTTTCTACCCATGGATACAATCTGCACATGATAATTCATTTCTATTAATCTAAAAATAATACGAAAAAGAATGGCAATTTCATTATGTTTAACCACTGACTGACTGACTGACCGACCGACCTTCAAGATGGCTATAACGATAACGATCACCAGCCAAGATAGAGCATAGACCTGTAAACAGTAATAGTTAATTAGTTATAGCATTGTAGATTTTTTGTTTGTTAATTGAGAGAAGGAACTTATTATTGTGGTTGTGCTTACCAAGATGCTTTTATCATTTTGGACAACTTTAAGCTGATAAACAACTCCGTATTGGTAGATAAAGAATCTGAAAGCGAGAATGACTTCCATTACACGTCCAATAAATCCAGTTGATCGAAGGTGCTCCTGTTCCTCCTCCCACCAGGATTCCCAACTCTTGTTAGCTGGAACACCAATACCCCCACGGTTGCTGATCCATGCTGACCAATCATCCCAGTCCTCTACTATTTTCTGCCACTCGAATCCAGACGGGTTGAAAAGGAAAGGAGCAAACAACCAAGAACACACTAGAAACCACATGGAAATGGTTAGGAACAAGTAGACATCACTGTTTGCAAATGCTGACCCATATGCGTGATAAACAACCAGTAAAATCAACAATTCCATCCCTTTTGTAAAATGGCTCCGCGAGTACATTCTGTAGTTTTCTGCAAACTTTTCATGTCTGACCACAAAACCACGCCCAGTGGCTCTGTACTTGGCCCCACCGTGCAGAATTGTGCGTCCAAAATAGTGTAGTTTTGTTCCGAGAGAGAATGTAAAGAAGACAGCTGATAGTTGGAGGTTCATGATGATCAAGTCACCAAGTGCTGTTCTGAATCCTCTTTCTAGTCCAATCTCCATGATCATTGGCAATGCCATTAAAAGACCAAGTTGAACTACAGACTGAGAAGCCATGGCAGCCTTCAGAGCCTTGTCTCCCCTTAATCTTGCCGATTTCATGATTGCTTTCTCCATTCCACTTAAAGCCAGGTATAGCCTTCCGTACAAGAATGCGTACACCGTAAGGACTACCATCTGTATAGTAGCAACAAATATTCAATGTCAGCTAGAAGGAAAATGCCAAGTAGGTAGACATATATATACACACATATATATATATATACCCTTAAACTATGTATTTATGGTTATTGTTGAGACTGTTTTATTAATATTTGCATTTATCATAATTGTAGATGCCCTTTCCAGTGGGTTACGAAGAAACAGAATATAAAGATAGAAAATGATCTCACAGAAATTTACCATAGAGCTGACATAGAAGCCTGTTGTCGTATAGTAACAAGAAAGCATCCGGAAGAAATCAAAGCGGTGGCCTAATCTGTAGATATCCCGACTCAAGGTCTGCTCCCCATTACCACATGCAACTTTTGCTTCAAAGAGTGAGATTTGGTTGAGACCCACATCTCTCCCCTTCCCAACTTGTATGTACTCATGGTGAGTTATATTGCCACGTCTGAGTGTTGAGTTGAACCCTACATGTCAACGAGTATCCATCAGTTGTGAGATATTCAATACAAAATACACACACACACACACACACACATATATATATATATATAATAAATATGCATATATACATACAAACGCACAAATCTACCTGCAAAGATGTCCTCGCTCAGATTGATGCCTTTCGAAGCTTTGCTGATGCCACCTCGTGTGATGTGGAAAATTCTATCAAAGACATCTGGATGCCCATAGTGGAACCGAACCCTGATGCATGATGGATTTACAAATAGCAACATTTTGAATTTTACATCAGCATCAGATGAATTAAGGAAGGATAAAGAGAGAGAGGAACCTAACACTTCTCCATTTTATGAGCTGTTCAAAAAAAAACTTCTCCATTTTATGGTCTCTTAATATGAAACACTAGAAGGTTAGTAACTTATCATTATCTTCAGACCCTAAAAAATCTCCACAGGATTTGAGAAGAAATATCTTGTTTTTCTTTGCGTAAGTTTATATGAAAAATATGTGAACTTTCTCATTTCACTCTATATACACTTGTCTTGATTGTTTCTTGAGTTGTATATAATTTTCATAAGCATGCACCTCGAGTAATTGAAAAAAACTAAGGCATCCCATATAAGTAATGTGTTAAGAAAAAGTAAAACATACTTCAAAGGTCTTGCAAGAACTCGTTGACCGATGGTGACAAAGCTCGTTTCTTGATTTGACATAAACCAAGCCAAGGAAGAAACACTGCAGCAAAGTTATGGTATCATGTCAAATATGAGTCATATTTAAGCCTGAACAAAAACCTACAGCCAATTTAACTTTTTTTATCCAACCTTCCTGTAAAGATATGCTCCCGAACACCCAAAATTGTTGGGGGTCTCACTCCATGATCCTCATTAAATTCTTCAAGCAAGTTCCGCATTTTGAAAGCTTCTTCCAAATAGTTGTCCTGAGACACAAGACGGTGCAAGTTTTTATAAAATTGAAGAGTCAACAATTATTAAAATGGTTAGGGATATATATATAGATATATATATATATATATACCTGATTCATGTCAATAGTCTGAAGAGCTTCCCCTCTTGTAAAAATGATGGCATGGTTCTGATTCTCAGGCTTCCCTTCTCCTATTTTTGGAGAGCCAGGTAATCTAATCCTGTAAATTTCCTACAAGAAGAAAAAAGAAGCAGTAGGTACTACATATCAACATCGTGCTTTTGCAGAGATGTCAAAGTGAACAGAATGCATAGAGAGAAAAATCATCAATCACCTGATCAAGATTCTCTACAGCTTTGACCAACACAGAATAGTAGACTTTGTGTGATTTTCCTCCTTCTCTTTCTTCAACTTCATCGATATATGCCACACGCAGAGATGGATTGCTGTACGGGAAGAAAACAGTTCCATTAATTGACCACAAAGCAGGTGGAATCTCTATTATTGCATCAAATACTTACTGAACCATCAAATTCAAAATGTCTGTTGCACGACGGTCTCCAGTGCGCTTCTGGTTACCATAAATTTGACATGTTGCTACATAAGTGAATTTCATATCAGCAATGGCCTCCAATTGAGCATATAAGGATCTCTGACTTTTCTTGTCCTCTTCTGATGGAATGGTGACAGCTTTATAACCTTCTAGCATTTCTGCTCAGTTGTATATAGAGTTAGGAACATAATTTACCTCCGAAAGATTGATTATATACTCACCATCCATGAAAGTTCCAACAATTGGCTCTATAAATAATTTAATATAGGTAAAAATGCCCTCAAATCATGCAAAGGGGACAATTTCAAATGGACTCTTGGTGTTCGAATTTAAGCAGTTCATGTGGGCTAAAATCAACATCACAGGTACTTTGCAGTGATGGCAATGAAAACGGGAATCCTAAAACGAAACTTGTTGCATTTTTAACTGGATGGATGGAGTAAGTTTTTTTGCTCAAAGGGTTAACACGAGTTCTAAATTACCTCCTCCACCTTAGAGCCTACTGCACTAAACATCACCAAAAGATTGGCCAAATGAAAGACCCTCAGCTATGACTGATAAAATTCAAATGCTTTTCATCACTATGGTTCCAACCATACTCCACAAATCTTTGTCAAGATCCACAGAAATAAAAAACCAAGTATAGTGTTTCCTCTAGAAAAATCATTTTCCAGTTTATAAAACCACAAACTGCAGTGTATGGCATAATGCAATTACTTTGATGTTACTACTCTTCCATGTTAAGGTAGAACAAAACAGGATTTTGTATTGCACTTTTTTTGATGATGCAGATTTGCCAAAAAGTGCAAGAATGGTTTTAGCGCACAGGATCATATATGCTTCCTATATTCATTAAGGAAGATTTCTTGGGCATTTATTCTATTATACAGTAGTATTATACAAGTAGATGCTAAAGAGAAAAGAGATGCATACATACACAATGCTTTAGCTCATACACCTAATGCTCAAATATATGTTCTTGCCTTTTTCACTAGCCATGTCAAGGAAAGCCTGAAGCTTCAACGCCCTTCTGTAGTACATCATCCCTCTAACTGAAAAACTAACATCTCATTAGCAATTGACTAAAATTCCCGAGAGTATCCGCAGAAAAAAATAATTTTCCATGTACCTGTTCTGCAAAGTGTCTGCCCTCTTAAGGAGACCCAGTGACGCAGGTGTAAAGTGTTTTCCTCACTATCAAAAATTTCAGAGTCTTCTTTACAGTTTATGCGCTCCATGAAGTTCTCCCATTCATCTGATTAAAGTAAAATAACAGAGACGATTAAATCATCTGAATGCATAAAGAAAAGTAGACATATATGAAAAAAGGAAGGGATAGAAATTCAAACCTGGGAAGATCTTTCGCAGGTAAAATTTGATTGATATACCATCTTCATTCTCCATATCGAGGTCACTCTTTGAATAGACAGTCTCTTCACTATAGTAGGGGGTCATGACACTGCAATTCCAAGTGAATATAATTGTAGCATGTTGACAAGTTATAACATTTTGTGGATTAATATACAAACAGCCAAGGTCATCTAGTGTATGTACATAAATGACGTAAACCTAAAAACAAAACTTGCGGGCTACTCTGCATATTCTTTTGCAAATGGATATTTAAACTCTCTTTTAATGATCTTAATAGCAGCTTCACCACTGAATTATGGGATAAACAGAATCCAACTTTCTAATGCAGTAAGATTTCTCAATTCCATCTTTTCTAATACAAGGTACGTCATGAACAAAATACAAACTAATTGGAACCTTCCTGTCATAAAAGCTTTTGTCTGTACTGACTCGTACACACGACATACAATGAAAATATTTGACATATTCCCTGTTAATAAGAGCTTAACATATTGCTAATATATTTAACTTGAGGACATTTTTTTTACCTAAATGATAGCATTTTACGCACTCGAGGTGCACGTGGCATGTCCATGAACAATGAATTTGTAAAGAACATGATCCTCCGCTGTGCTTCAAGGTTTTTAGGCACATCCATGGCAGATTCTTTTACTGTGAGAAGGAGATAAAGACGCTTTATCTGTGTAATGATAACAATTAAATGGTGACAATCTGCAACTGTTGACTGCTATTAAAGTACCAACTCACTTGTTGAATAATGCCTTGAATTAAAAGATAAGTATAACCTTTTCTTCCCACTGGGAGGTAACTTGAGGAGGAAAGGCAATAGCAGGTTTTGAGTCCGGAGCTTTTTCAAAAAGTTGCCTACCTGAATCGTGTCCAAGTTCTGCTAATTCACTGAAGTATACAAATACTAGTTATTATTTTGTATGCAGATCATATAAGAGAATAACTAATGAAACTATAATGTATTCGACAGAATACTCAAGGTCACTGACCGAACTTCATTGACCATCATATCGCGGGTTACTACTTCTAACATGTCCTGAAGTAGCAAAACTACAACGTTGTGCTTAGACTCATCAGCATTTTTCTGCAATATTAGAAGTGTTTCATGTTAAATGAGTTTACTAAGTTAACAACTAGAACCAACTACCTTTATATGTAGTACTCACCAACATTTCTACCAGCTTCACGAATTGGTTGCAGAGAGTAGGTAGAGAAGCCATTCTAAAGTTGGTAAGAAAGGAGTTCTTTGATATGTTATTTTCAACTTCTTTAATTATGGTGCCAATAATCCTGTCAACAGGAAAAAATTATTGCTGTCAGTGGCAGAATAAGGTTCTTAAACAGTACATACAAGAGCTTTAGTGGTCATTCAAGCACTCGAAGAAGAGGGATAAAAATGTGTGCTTCCCCCAGAGGAACACCTAGACAAGACTTATATGTCTATGGAACAGTACAGAAATACCTCAAAAATCCAACCAAATATAGTATATAGTCAGGGCTAAGAGAGTTTACAGGTGGAATCTTATCTAGGTGCATTGTGGGTGGCACTAAATAGCTTTTAACAATTGTAGATATGGGGCCAAGAAAGGAAAACAGTAACAGAAGGTTTTTTGAAGGTGTTAGGTAAAAAAAACACTGCAGAAAATTCACCTCCAATGCAGCTGAATTACTAAACAAAGAGTTCATCCAATGCACATTTAATCACAATTAGCAAACAAGTGGATTGAAACAGAATTTTGATATAATCTCATTTGAAAGAAAGATGAAGAAAATCAAAAGATTTAGTAATAGGTAGCATGGACAACCTTTGCTCAGCTTGTCCAACAACCACAGTGTTAAGGACATTTTTGAAGCTTTCATAGCATTCGATAACAGCACACTTCATATATTCATCAAAACATATACGCTTCCAGAGATCAGAGTCCTTGTACCGAAATTGAACTGCCATATCAATTGCGACTGGGATCTAAAATAAAAACAGCAGGAGCAATCAGCCGAAGGATGCATTAAGCAGATAGATAGTAATTAAAGAGACTAAACCAACCTTGCTAGCAAGCAGAAATGGGGGCCACTGCACTACTTTAAGGCTAGGATCTGAAGAATATGGAACTAGCATCAGGTCCATCTCCCTGTAATAGATAACTACCCAGTTAAGTTTCAACTTGTATTTCATAAAAGCTGCAGAGTGATAAACAAATCAAAAAAGTTGGTCAAATAGCCTTTCCTGTCACTTATGAGATCTTCTTCACGGAAACTACATACAACTTCATTCCACAGCTGAGCAAATTTTGCAGCTTCGGTCCTCCGATTAGGTGTAACCTATTTGTACAGTAGAATAGTATCGTTATATTTCTCACTGTTATTTGTAGAATGTTCTTGAACATTACATCTACAAAAACAAAAAATACCTCTACAAAACGCTTAGATAGAGAAAATCCTTTTTTCTTAGTATCAGAAGGCACCAAATTTGCATTGAATGCACCAGGTATAGACTGGAAGCGGGACCTTAGCATGATCAGAGTTCGTATCTGTAAGAAAAAAGACCATAAATGTTTACCATGAGGCAGCCAACGGAGAGCGTTTGGAGGATCAAACATCGCATCAGACCAGAAAACAGATTGCATAAGATTCTACATCGTAGCAATCATGCTCATCCCAGTCACTCAAAAGTAACTTGAGTCAGACCTATATATTAATGAACTAAAGTAGCTATCTGCATTTTATATCAATATCTTTTGTAGTTTTGTAAACCCGCAGTTTAGGATATAGTCATATCAACAGCTGTATCTTCACTTAACTAGCAGTCCCCACAAGGTTAGAATACAGCCATATCGACCACTGTATCTCCATTCAACTAGAAGTCCACAGAAAAGTACAAACTATGTAGTCGAGAAAGTAAGCTCAACCTTTGCTTTCTGAAAACCTGCTAATATTTTACCCCAAGAAAAATCAAAATAAGAGAAAATAATTCAACGATGAGATCCAGCAACCAGTGTATTACGCAACCCTTGATTAAGACCATCTATGCATATCAGGAGATGCAAGGTTTTCAGATGCTGTGGATGAACGCTAAAAGTCATTGTCAAACAACTTCATCTTAATTGCGATTACAAGGTTTTTTAAAAATGCTTTTTTCTCATGAAAATTCATGTCTGTCTCTTGAATATTTGTATCAAATTGATCATAGACTGATTGATCTATCTCTTGTTGGAATCATCAATCAGTTCTATATATACCTTGTTTTCAGAAATTTTCATAATATGCTTTTATAGTTGCTAAAAGTTATTATTTCTAAATTCACACATTGATGAAATGGTAATGTATGCCCTCTTCATACAGCTAGCATCTTTATGCTTCTTGAAAGGATACATTTGATTCACTTAATTGCTATATGTTAGTAATTTTGGTATTTGTTTCTAATTTGAAAACTCACTCGTTGTCATTGAGCATTATTGTGTTTGTCTTGACATAATTGGAATACGTTACGTCATGATGTTTTGCCTAATAGTTATGTGTTCTTTATCTAGTTATCAGATATCCGTTTCTTTTTCATTACACTACCCGATTGACTCAAGGAAAATCATATATAATGCTTATCTTGTTTTGTTCTCCATGAAATTTGCTTATAATGTGTTTGGATTCTTCCATTTTGCATCGAACCAGGAGAACAATTTCTGGTGTCATTTCATATTCTTTCCAGGTTGTTTTTCAGAAAAATATTTATTAAAGATTGAAGTATTTTTTTAATCCTTAACAGTTGCAATTAATAGCACCTATTAACTTATAATATAATGAAAAGAGAAACATAGTCTTCGTCTTTTTGATATATGTCAGCTAATCCAAGTCGGAAACAAGAGACCACTAAATGCACACTCATGTGACAGACACGATAGAAACATAAAAAGAAATAAATACAGTACCTCTCCGAGACGATCAAAGGCCCCAATAACTCCACCACACAAAGTTGCATATATAGCATACCATATCTGAGTGTCCATAAAGTAAACCTGGGTAACACATGTCAAATCATACCGACGAACAGTTAAAAATGAACTTGATAACAAAGAAGAAGGTTAGCACCTATAATTGGAAAAAGAAAACTAGGAAATATGAAAACTAAAAGCAAAGGACAGTATAACACACCAATATAACAGGCATCCAGAGTGCAGCAACAGCTCCAAGGTTGTTTTTAGCTGCAGATGCATTATAAAATTAATTATCCAGAAGGAAAGAAGAAAAGCAAAACCTAGAGTTCAAAACATACCATTTGGGAAGAATTCATGCCAAGCATACTGAATGCGCCTGATTTTCATTATATCTTTTGTTGGATCAACTAGTGGTTTTATCTAAGGACGAACAGAAAGATTATTGCTACAGTGTTATTCCATTATTATACAGAATTACAACTCGGAGAGAGTGCAATACCTGAACAAAAAAGCTAAAGGAAAATTTTGAACATAGAAGGATCACCCAAAAGAGAGTATACCTATTATAACAGTCAAGTTTTCAGTAAATGTCAGATAACTGTCAAAGAAATAGCATGGCGTAAACAATAAAAAGAGTACATACTTTATAAGGGCAAACTGACTTTCATGCATTCCCCTGCCCACATAGATCCTGGGCTGCAGAGAAACAGACAAAGGACATAAAAGATGAGTTACTTTGTCTATAACGTCAAAACATCCCCCCCCCCTCTTTCTCCCTTCATGTGATGAGAGAAAAGAGATCAACTCTGTCATATTTCATAACAAACACTGGAAATGACGGGTCGACAACTCTGAATCACAAGCTATTGACAACTAACTAAACTACTCCGGATGCTTCAATCGATGCCTTCAAGCTCACCTAACTTGGTTCTAGTGTTGTGACTGGCACTCTACCAAATCCCATCGAGGTTGTTTACCCCAAAAAAAGATTTGAATTGTGAAGGAGCATTACGTTTCTTGTGATTGTCCTAGTGAAGGATTCTAATTACACAGTTATTGATTACAATATAGCCAAGAAGACACACACTTGATAAATAGGAGTAGAATTTGGACTTCAAAAACATCATGTTAACAGGCTACGACATAGCATGAGAAAAGGTCTTGCTGTAGAACCATAGTAGGAAAATACCATATTTTGGGATTTTAATATATTAGAGCAGAAATATGATTTTTCCAAAGCAACCCCCATCTGAATACACATTGAGAAGGTGTTATTTAACTTTAAAATGCCATAAACACATCATACAAATTAGTGGTTGATAGTGATAATACCAATAATAATAATTACAACACTGTAAAGCAAAAAGTTCAAGATGGGAGCATATTTGAATGCAGTCAAAAATCTATGGGAGGAATATTGCAACATATCCTCGTGACAATGACATGCTAGGTGTATGTTAGTTTATATTATCTATCCCACACACTTATGATAGGTTAGGGGATATGAAACTGGAATTTCAACAATAAGAGTAATAAGAAAAATTCATGGTATACCTGTGACCACCATAGAAAAAATCTAACGATAAGCCAATCAGAGTTCTCAATCCAACGTCGAAGCATAGGAAATATGAACAAAACTGCTGCGAGTAAATTCGGAAGCAGATATAATGCCACAGCCATAAGATATAGAGGAGGAATGCCTTTCAATTGATCAAGAAAAGAAATATAGTTTTTGAGTTGCCCAAAGATTAATGCATTAGGGTCAGCTTGCTGTGCATAACATAACGGGAGAACAATAGACCATCCGAGGCTACCAATAATCTTCAGAACTATCCTCAACAAATCAGTGAACCTCCATCTACGATAGCCAGGGAAGTTCAGAATAAGGTCCAAGATACCTACAGCAAATCAAAAGACACAGTTAAGTAATATAGACAACTGCATCCCAAAGTATGTTTCATCATGAAATTAAGTTGCTTCCTCAAAACACTTGGTATGAAAATATTCTCAAAATATCTGGATGCTTGAAGACTTCATACGAAGTATCACCATATAATGGTTATTATCTCATTGCTCATACTGTGAACTCCTTTATGGAAACATTGATGGAGAACAACTGACAGGATCATAGGCCTTTAATCCTTCAAGGGAGTTCTTAAAGGCTTCATATTTTTACACATTGTTTTCATAAATCTGCTACCTAGGACCTGCTTTCTCAGGAAGGCTGTTTCAAAAGGCTATAGAAAGCATATTCCAATGAATCATCTAAATTTTATCATTTATAATAGTTCTTTTTTCTATCTCTGTTGTGAATCTGGTAACTTTTGTGGAGCAACCGATTAGACCAGAGGAGAAATTCCAATGGACTTGAGAGGGTGAGTTTAAAGGATATAAAAATTCATTGAGCCAGATGTGTGACTGAATATTCAACTCTAGCCATGTGTCCCTGGACTTTTCAATAAACTTTATGGAAATGGTGAGAGAGAGATTATCTATATTGATTGGGTAAAAACCAGGTCTATGGATGGATATCCAGAAAAATGATATTGATCCAATAGCATATTTGATTTAAGGAAATTATTTATGTAATAATTTCTTACTTGGATAACTTTTCCAATTTTGATATTCAATGTTGAAGATGCCCTAGGATTTTGTTTCTAGCGTTTATGGTGGAAAGATCAGGCAATGAACAAAAGCAAAGATCTTCATAGACGTCAAATGTATGAGTAGTTTGGATGTGTCGGATACAATATAGTAGAGTTTTTGCGTATGAGTATTGAATATAGCTATATGCGGTTCCTTAGCATCCATTTACAGTGTAAGTTAACTCTGCAAGGGTCGGATGAGATGCAAGGAGGTTGTTAGGAGGCAGCAAGGATCAGATGAATGAGAATTCAAAAGTAACTCCATTACTTTATTCTATCTGTCACACATAATGACTCATGTGACCCTCTCCATGGAACGGTTGGAGAATTAAAGGATGATTTACAAATGAGAACTCCCTACCCACATTATAGGAAACAGCAATTTCTCAGGGGAACCTACTGATCTTGAAAAGGTTCTAGGTTTACCTACAAAAATGCACAAGACTACAACAAGCATCAAGAGTATTACAGAAAAATATAAGAGACTCCTCGAACTAGAGAATACTGGATATCCCTAGAGCTTTCTGAAGAATTCAGGAGTGAACCTTGGTGAAGGCTCACATCTCACCTAGTGCATGCATGGCATGCACTAGGCATCTACATAGAAAATCCTCAACTGGAACATGAAGGGATTGACACAGGGGCAGGAGACTAATAAACCATAAGAGAATCATAATTAAAAAACTCCATAGCACACAAAAACAACCTTCATAGAAAGGTAAATGAAAAAATGCAAAGGGGGAAGTAAACTTTTGCATGGAGTGTTAATGAATACCATGATTGAACAGGAACACTTCATGCATTAGGGTTTGGTCAGCCAACATTTATTCCAGAAGCTAAGTTCGTTTTCAGAAGCAAATGTGGTATGTGTTTGTGTTTGTGTTTGTGTTTGTGTTTGTGTTTGTGTTTGCGTTTGCGTTTGCGTTTGCGTTTGCGTTCGTGCTTGCATCTAGTACACTTACCAAATGTTTGTTTCATTAATAGCAGAATTATATATATTCCAAAGCATATATCTCGTTAATGTGGACCCAATAGAACAGAAGCCCTATTTGTTTTGATCATTCAAGATTTCAGTTTTTGTGTCCACTTGCAACGGCATGGAAAGAAATAAATATGTGGTTGTGGATCCCACTTACTTGATGTGAGGAGAAATGGAGATGGGGGCCATAAAACGAAGGCGACACTTATTTAAACCAATAATAAAGACTTTCATTAGCTTTTGACAGAATCACTTATCAAGAATCAGATCAGCCAAACTAGCCCAATATAACTTTCATGTTATCTCATTATTAGTGGGCAAAATGAAAGAAGACAAGAAACAATAAGCGTAAGAAGAACCATTTATCGCCAAAAAAAAGAACATACTTTGAAACAAACGGAGAAATGCTGCTGTAATGAATATACTGGATATCTTATATAGCACATGTTTGTCAAAGATCTCCAAAACTGAAGTATTATCCCATGCAATAATGAACATAACCTGCAGTTGAAAGATACATTAATAATTACACAAGGAAAATTGCAGCAGAAAGATTTTATTTCTTTCGGTTTCTAACCTGCAGAATCAGTAGAAGAAATGTCCACAAACGATCAAAACTTCTAAAGTTATGCCAAAATGATCGTGTCTCAACAAAATAGGACTTTCGCATGCTTCCAGCCTGTTGATGGGATGATAGTTTTCCCTGACATCACATATTTATGAATCAAAAAAATAAATCCTTCAATCAATTCAAATCACCAGCATCTAGATATATAGACGTGAACCTGTGTCATGAGACGCGTTGATTTAAAAAATTCACCATCATTACGCATAGGCCAACCCAGAGAAAAACAATCCGGTGACCTATAATATCAAAAGATAAATATTGTCTATGAGGTAATCTAAGGCTCAAGATGACACTTTATATCACAAAAGGATTTTCAAGACCTTACCAGAAATATTCATTAAGATCATCATAATTGCACCAATCAGAGTGGGGAGCCTTCCCGTTTCTGCTCCTCTTGGTTTCCTAGAGCATAACAATGAGCACCGTGACAAATGGTTCTAATAATAAAATCAAGTTCGACTATAGGTCCACGAATGCAACAAGTGGTACCTGATCTATGACGTGATAAATTGGAGTTATAACTTTGCGAAGGAAGGCCTCTTCATCCCCACCATAAGAAGGCTTGATGTTTTCTCCAGTCACAACACTAACATTTCCGGTTAACAAGCCATGTAGTTCATATGCCATCTGAAGGATAGCAGGACTTGTTCAGGAGATTGATCCCCAAAATTTGATTTAATGTATAAATTAATTAGCAGATTCCTACAGAATTGTAACAGACAAATGAAATACTTACATTGTGAAAGATGTAGCACAGGCACTCTGGCATAAAGCGTACATTAGCTGCTTCACCCCAGATAAGAAGATATAGGCCCATGTAAAGTAGCTTTCTCTGTTGAACTTCTTGCTGTCCTTTAGGGAGCCTACAAATCATTAACACAAGTAACTTTTAACTTATAAAGCACGGAACAGTCCTTTTACATACAGCTATCAACTGCCATGAGAAGAAGTACTATCAAGAACAATGCTAGCACAACTCACCTTAAGCTATGTTTCTTTCCCAGGTACTTGCACCAGGTTTTATAATTTTTGAAAAGCTTGGTCATCACTTCATCAACAGCTCGATCATCAAGCTGCATAACAGTGGTTTTAGAAATTAAGTAGCCGAAAAATGGGAAAGGAAAGTTCACGAAAAATAAAACTTGAAAATGATAAAGAAGAAATATGGACATTGTTGATGCACATGCTCAAAATGACGACTGTTGTTGATGAATGTCAACACCATAACCCATGTTACCCATCTGCTCACCTAGGTTACGTCATAATTTTGGGGTTGATACATATGGGATTGATTAGTTGCTAATCGGAAATATGAAATATGATGCATCATGAGCACACATAAAGCATTCTAAAAATCAAGAAAGTTCCATGAAAATGAGCAGAACTAAGTTTTATAAGAGGTGCATGCCTTGTTACTGGACTCAGGCTTTGGCATAAGCCTTGCTTGAGGATGGGCAAGTTGCAAGATCAAATGCTCCCTCTGGTTCCTGACATTGTCTCTCTGGAAATGTTTACAAACGTATGTTAAAAGATAAACTAAATAGAGAGGGTTAGTAAACAATATCCAAACAGTCGGCATCATCTAAAAATAGAATTAAGGTGCAAAGACCACATGCCTGAAACCCAAACATTCCCCTTAGCCAATCAAGAACATCCAACTGTCCTGATCTCTGCCGCTGTGGATCAACTGAGGCCGGCCAATTCAAGCCATTAATGTTCCGGAGAGCAGATACTGCTGCCTTGATCTGTAGTTTGATAAAAATTAAAAACTTAAATAAAAATAACCATTATTCCTTAGAAAAAGCAAAAGAAATAGAAAGTGGGAGAGTGGGTACCTCTTCAAACTGCATGATGCACTGTGACTCTCCTGCAGAATCGAGGGGCAGAATGTTGTAGGGTACGTATATACCCTGCTTTGCCTCAATATCTCTGGCTGATTCGATGATCTAAACAGAAATAGTCACAAACGTTATGGGATAACAAGGAAACGCAGACAAGCTAGTTCAAGAGAAAAATATTGGGAAACTGACATCAGCTGGAACTTCTTCATCCTTTTCAGACTTGTTAACCGAGCAAAGTACTTCAAACAGCACTCCGGCCACTTGGTAAGCTTTCCCCAATTGGGCTCTGATGTTCAGATCAACATTAACAGCAACAAGAAACCATGAATCAATCTATTGTTTTCTTCTCTTTTTTTTTCTTACATTTCTCGTCAGCAAACAAAATCACAAAATGCGTGATCAATTTACCTATCTGCTTTTTCGCCCTGATCAAGTGCCATGACATATTTCTCATAATATTGTTTGTAGTAGCTCTCAATTTCCCGCGCATCCGTTTTCTTGACACGAGCTGCAAGACTTGCAGCATCTTCCTGATGAACCACACCCTCAGTTTCAGTTGATCTTTTTCGGATTAGGGTTTCAATTTGTTGGTAGGCAGACCAGAGATTTACGTAATGTAAGCGAACAGTGCGAATCAAACCAAATTTTTAGATTATTGATCAAAATCGCGGACCATCATAACCGGTTGTTGGATTTTGTTTTCCTAGAGTACGGGAAAGTTCTGCACTAAACAAGTAGATACTCCCTCCAATTCAAATATAATAATAACCTTTTTAAAAAGAAATCGAAAAGTATCAAGAACTTTTGTGAAGGATTTGTAGCCTATATTATTGGAAGTTTTTATATCATAAAATTTAGATAAGCTTTCTGCGTATTAAATAATTGTGCTTTTTAAATTTATAATTTGTATTGATATATACTGAAACATCATTGGTTATTTGTATAGTATCCGGTAAAACAAAACAAATTGATATTTAAAGAATTTTATTAATAAATAGTTTACTTTTAATATCTATCGTCATCTTATTCAGCAATATAAAAATATATGATTAAAAAATAAAACTTTTGATAAAAAAAAATTATTTCTGATAAAAGACTCTTACTTTGAATTCTATTAAAAAAAACAAATCAATTTTCCTTCATTAGAAATATTATATCAAATATAAGACAATTTTTTTTCATCACTCCAACTAAATAAAAATAAATAGTTATTCATAGCTCAATAAATAGCCAATCTTTGTTTATTTCAATGCTAACCACGCATCACCTTTTGTTTCTTAGGGCATTTTATTTTCTAAATAATTTAATATTTATATCTTCTCCTTTTAAGCTATATTTTTTAAAAGAAAAAATATATGTATACACATGGAGCAACAACGTGTAACATGGTTGCATTTTTTTACAATGACGTTGTATATGTGTATAAACAAAAGTATAATCAAGTTGATTGTATGTTCTCATGTTGTAACGGAGAAAAAAAATATTTGTGTTTAAAAAAATTAAAACCAATTAAAAAAAGTTTCATAAAAATACTTTTGAATAATAGAATTTTGCTTTTGATATATTCACGATTCACGGAAGTGGTTTACAAACAAAATTCATGATTTGACTATTTGACTTTAATCACTTGAGATTTCAAATCAACTGATTTTAATTTTCCTTCCAAAAAAGATTTTTTTTTTCAAATCTCAGTTTATATCATACAGTTAAACTAAAAAGTTGGGTACCCGCTCCAATCGCTGAAGGAGAGCTGTCTTGAACTGTCGAACACCACGGCCACTGGAGCTCTGATCCAACCTATGTGCTTTCTCAAATGCATAGAATCGACCTTTTTTGATAGAAAAACAGAATCGCAATAGTTAATTGTGATTATTTGAAAGCAACAGTGATATAATCAGTGGCAGGGTGCAATCGAATACATAAAAAAAATTGAAGATGAAATTATATGGTGATTTTGAGATGAAGCAATTCACGATTCAAGTTTGAAAAAAATGGTGAGTTTGTGCGTTAATTAATGAAATCAAAGAGTTGAAGGGAAGAGAGAGAAATACATAGATAAGCAACGCGAGGCCGATCCTGCTGAATTTCGTTGGCAACACGGAGAATGGGAGCAATTTGTTGGAGTGACGATGGAACGACCTCATTATCAAAAACCTCCATCGTAAAGGTGGTTGTGGCAGCGCTGCGGGAAGACCGCCGTGTCAAGGTTGATTGAGGGCCTGAATCAGTGGATTGCGTCGATGACGACGCCATTGCACCTTCTGACTCCTTCCTGTAGGTGCTTGTACCAGTCTCTCCCTCTTTCTCTCTCCCTCTCTCTCTCTATCTCTTCACTCCCTACACAAATGTCAATGTTCACCACCAAAACACATCCAATTTCAATCATCTTAGAAGAAGAAAACCGCAATAATGTTTCAAAAATCACCAAAACCAAATTCACACAAAACAATTCAGAAAAATTAACTTTAAACACGACGTTAAATCAAAACTCAAAAATTCATTCAATATGATCACTCTCTGTATGCGTTCTCATGAATAAACACAAAACATGTACGCATGTGCATTGTACATTATAGAAAACTAGATCCAAAAAACTTCCAGTAAATTAATCAACTCTTCACACCATCAAAAAAACAACAAACACGCAATCATAAGCATAAATTTACAGCAATGATTCAAAATAAATCGATGATTAATTAAATTACCTGAATGAACGAACAGATTGTAGGTTGTTAATTATGTTATCTTGTGCAATGGAAGTTGGATCTGAATTGAAAGCTGGATCGGGAGAGTGATTGCAAGTGATGAATGTAATGAAATTAAAGGGAGCCTCGTAAAGCAGCTACTTATTTATGAGTAATTAATAGCTAGCGAAGAAGGGAGAGAGCTGGTCGAAGCTTTGCTTAAAGTGAGGAGTCGTGTTGTTGTTGGAGAGGTTTGAGGAATGAGGTTTTCGGGGGACCTTCCATGGACGTATGGTTGAAATCGTCATCCTCCATTTTCTTTGGGGGCTTATTTGTAAGAAATTCGAAAGAAATATTTGGATGATAACCGTTTTTTGGTTCAATTCCATGCAATGCAATGACTTCTTTTTTAATTATATAAATTGCATTTTTCATTAATTCATAAAACTCTCGTAACTTTTAGCTTCCATTCATGATATACTATTTCACATGATATATTTTTATTTGGTTAATTAATATCTATTTGTTTTATAATATGTTTATTTCATATATGTATTTCCATAATGTGGCCATTTTTATAAGTTTGGAAACAAAAATACAACTAAAAATTTAAAAAAAAATTAATACTTACAATTTATATATAGGGTCGGATTCAAGGGAAAACTTCAAAAAAATGGAGAATTGAAAAACATTCTGGTAGCCCTCCAGCTGGACAGTATACATAAATGTTTACATGTAATTTGTAGCATGCACTCGTAAAATAAAAAACAGTTTCAATCATTTGTATGCATTTGTGCATATCGTTCCGATGAAGAGTTTTAATGGTATTCTTCATCTTTTTTTAGGTTTTCCCTGGAGGAGGTTCTGGAGAAAATTTTAAAAAACTGAAGAACAATATGGGAACCCTTCATCTGGACAGTATGTATTTGTGCATAGACGGTATGCACAAATGCATACAGCTGTTTTTTCTATGCACGAGTAAAAACCAAATATTGTTTTTTTCTTTTAAGATAAAATGTATTAATATATAATTAATTTTGTTTTAATCTCTATTTAAATTTTAAATTTTTATATTTAATATATAAAGGTTAAGGTTTTCATATTTTTTACCATTTGTAACGTTTGAATATTTGATATCGTGTATGTGAGTATATCATCCAATTCAGTGTATTCTTTTCGTAAACGAATATTCAAATATTAAATGTCATAAGTTAAAATGATACGAAATAGAAAATACCAAAAAATATAATTAAATTGATTTAGAAAAAAAAACTACTTAAACTAAATCAAACCTTTTTATATTTATTTTGCCAATTTTTAAAGCCCAAAAAAGTTGGAATTTCTTTTGCTTACCAGAAATGAGTTTGGAAAACATAGACTCAGATCAAGAAAAAAAACCTAGATCTTTTATATTTTTAATAGAGATGATCATTTTATTCAAAAAAAAAAAATAGAGATGATCATATAAAATATTATTAAATCATTAAAAATCATAAACATACCCAAATACTAAAATTAAAATATACGTGTTTATTCTGGCTTGCCAATTGAAATATGTGTTTACAGGAATTAAAAGCTTAAAAGGTTGGTTTACATGTTTAAAAAGTTAAGGAATTTTCTTTTATATAAAGTCATAACTTGAATAAGATGATTAAATTTGGACAACATAGTATTTTCATATAATTCAACAATTTGCAATAATTACTTAAAAACAAGTGAAAACCAAATATTGTTTTTTTAAAGGTAAAATGTTTTAAAATATAACTAATTTTGTTTTAATTTCTATTTAAATTCCAAAAAATTCTATTTAAGGGGTGTTTGGGATTGCTTATTTAAACTACTTATTAACTTATTCTGGTGTGGTACCGGTAATAAACATTTTTTAGTGTTTGCATTGGGGGGGATTACCAAACCGGTGCCAAACCTACTAACTTATTAGCTTTAAAAATACCTTTTTAACCCTAAACCAGAAATTGACCACCAAAACTCGACCTACAGAAATCAACCACCTACGGTGGTGTTTGACGAACTTGATACAGAAATTCACTCCTACAGAACTCGACCTACATAAATCGACCACCTACGGTGGTGTTTGACGAACTCGATACAGAAATCCACACCTACAGAACTCGACCACTAGAAATCGACCACCTATGATGGTGTTTGACGAACTCGATATAGAAATTGACCACCACCAGTGGTGTTTGAGGAAATCAACCTATAGAAATTGATGACCTACAATGGTGTTTGATGAACTTGTCCTACAGAAACCAATGACCTACAATGGCGTTTAACGAACAACAATCAGACTTCAATCCGCCCACCCCTACAAAGATCTGGGGCGATGATCGAGATGCACGAGCATATCGTAAGGGAGAAATGGATCGGCATCGAGACCTTAAAGATAATTTGTGGCAAGCTCCGATGATTGACATACAGTACCTCGATTCCACTTGTGGTATTGAATGGGGTAAAGACGGTGTGCCGTCTATTTCCAGTTAGGGTTCCAACCACGACAAGCAATGCATATATGAATTGATATCTTTATAATAATGTGTTTTTTGGTATTTTACATGTATAAATAAAACTAGCCAAACACTAAAAATAACTTATCAACTTATTATATTTTGGTACCGTCGTAAGCTAATTCAAACACTTTTTACAAAATTCCGGTTTAATACCGTATAAGTTGATAAACATTTTTTCAAGAAAAATCATAAGTTATTTTAAATAAGCAATCCAAACACCCTCTGAAGTCTGAATGTATAAAGTTCAAAGTTTTCATATTTTTTTATCATGATCTTGTAACATTGGAATATTTGATTGTGTGTATGTCAAACATATTGTCCCATTCAATGTATTCCTTTCGTAAATATATATCCAAGTCATTAGATGTTATAATTTACAAGTTAAAATGGATATAAAAATAAAAAACCAAACTTTATTAAATTGATTTAGAAACAAAAAATTCTCAACCAGATCAAACCCATTTATATTTATTTTGCCAATTTTTAAAGGAACAAATAATTTTTTTAAATTAAAAGATCAAGAACTGGTTCAACTAAAAGGCAAGATTCTAAATGGCATGAAGTATGGTGGCAAGGTAAAATCTTAGAAGTTACGGCGAGGCCACGATATTTTTTAAGGCGTGCCCTAATGCGACACACACACACACACACACATATATATATATATATAGGAGAGGGATCATACGAGAACCACTCCTCTTTAAAGGAACAAATAAACTTTCTTAGGACCACATATGATGTGGGTCTCATATAATAAAAAAATCATATCTGATTCAATTCAATGTGACGCACCATTGAATCAGATATGATTTTTTTATTGTGTGGGACCCACATCATATGTGGTCCTAAGGGTGTTCTTTTGTTCCTTTAAATATTCAAAATTCTCATTTGAACATCTCCCTATATATATATATATACACACACATATATACAGGGAGGGAGAGACACTGACCCACCATTGTATGTGTTAGCATTTTGAATAATTCTTTAAAACAAATTAAATTCATATAAAGTAATAAAATTAAAAAAGTAAGAATAACCATTTATACCAAACATATAGAGTTATAGAAAATGATATCAAGAGTGCAAAATCGGGATTAAGTCTCTTGAATCTTTGCTCGCTATTTTTTTCAATTTTCAAAGACTTCGTGTTCGTCTTTTTGTGCATGGGAATGTCAGCAAGCATTTACCTATTTAAGATTTTAGTTTTTAAGTTTTCTTTTATTTTTTTAAAGAAATAACTCTTGTACATAATTATAATTATCATTTATCATGTACGTTATATATTAAAGTAACCCCACACCTTAAAAATAATGCATCGTCACGTGCCATAACGCATTATGATGCAAGGCAAGCCTTAAAGTGGATTAGTGGAGTCATATTAAAGGCTATGTTTGGCAAACTAGTTGATAAGTTATCAGATGGCTGATAAGCTAGCTGATGAAAAAAAACCATGTTTGACAAAACTAACGTATAATAATGTAAAATGACCAAAAATGACGTATTGAAAAAATAAACAAATAATTAACAATTAATATTAACGAGGGTTATAGTTGGAAAAAATAACAATAAGCTTCCAAAACGTTACTTCAAGTAGTGTTTCAATAAAACTTATAAAATTTAGTTTATAGTTTTATTGACGTGTCTTAGGCAAAAATTTCTTATTTTTATCAAACGTAACCTAACATGATAACGGCCTCAAACATTGACGTCATAACGTGCTATGACGAGTTATTTAGAACATTGTTTTTAAAAAAAAAAAAAAAAAACAACAACTGTGGATAGGACGCAACGCATATTGGAAAAAGGAAAAAAACGAACGACCGTGTTCTGCATGTACACTCGCCGTAACGGCTTGAAACATCCGGCGGTGGGGCACGGCGTTTTTCGTGAGCCGAGGAGCAATCACCGTACGCCACGTCATTCCAACCTTGCCCTTCGACTAATTCCCCCACGACGGAGTCCGTCTTCTTCTTCACTGAAACTTCCTAATTATTCCCAAATTAACCCTCTTCCAATCCCAAATTCCCAATTTTGCCCAAAAGCTGATTGCCATGGCCGACAGCCAATCCACTTCCGATTCATCGGCTCAACCAATCCGGCCACGGAGACTGCAGAAGTACAGGTCTATTAAGGATATCATTGATAACGCCGACGTGGTTCATCAAGACTACAACGACACCGTTTGCGATCAATGCGGCTCCGGTGACCGTGACCACCAGCTTCTTCTCTGTGATAAATGTGATAAAGCTTACCACATGCTATGTCTTCGTCCTATCGTTGTTCGTGTTCCTATTGGTCCTTGGTACTGTCCTGCCTGCTCCGATCATCCACCGCCGCTTAAAAGTATGGATTCCAATTAATTAATTCAATTTCTCTTTTTCTATATATATATATTATATATATATACACACATTGTATGACTGCATGAATGAATCATGAGATGATTCTACTTTATTTGATTATAAAATTTGGAATTTTCCATAGGAATTTCAGGTTTCACGCAGACTAAAATATTTGATTTCTTTAAGATAAAGAAATGCACGGCTTCATCGGTGAAAAGAATATCTCCTCAAGGTATACACTTTTGTTTCTATTTGATAACATTTTTTTTGTTTCAGCTTCTTGTTAAAAAAATGGTATGCTGTTGAAAGTCTTGAGGATCAATCAAATTTTCTTTGGAGGTGGCTACCAGTTCAAATCCCTCTTCTTCAAGCTTGTGAATCCGGTTAACAACTAGGATTGTGCCAGCATTTTGTTACAATTTCCACTATTTCTGATTTTTGCAAAAACATTTATGCATTGGTGATTGGATCACCTGCAAAGAAAGACTGTTTTCTTGAGTTCCAATCTGAAACCTAAAAGGATGCAACCTTACCATAGGCAAAACTTCACACAATGCTTGAAGCACCTTCCTCTTTTCCCACTATGGGGACTAGAATGTATAATAGGAGACGAGTGTATTATCAGCACTGTCGAGTGTTGGGGATTGAAGCTATTAATATGTATAGATAGCCTCATAATTCTATAAAAGATACATTATACAAATTATACAATCATAAAGTGAAATATACTTGATACCAGATGTTACAACTGACACCACATGTGTGTGAATAAGAATATGTGGTTGGTTTGGTTGAGTGACAAATTTCAGTGATGAATTATTTGTAAGGACCAAAAAGTTTTGGGGTATCATGATCTATATATATTGGCATTGCTATATCTACCAGCAAGTTATCTATTCGTACCCCCCTCTATTTATCTGTGCAATACTTTGAATCAGATTGAAATGAAAAGCTTTTTGTGGTAGACTCGTAGTTACAGATTTGTCTACGTGTTTTCATTCCTCACAGACATTATTGTCGTAAACTCGTAGTTACAAATTTGTGTATGTGTTTTCATTTGTCACAGACAATATTGTACTTAACTTCCAAGGTACTAAGTCTATATACCCCATGGACACATGTGACTGTCTTATATTCTCTGCCTCTGCCTGACAAGACCAACAAAGCTGATAAAGGAACTTCCCACAACACATTTAAAAGGATCCCAAATAACATATATTGAGCTTCTCTCATTATCACTTAAAGATGGCTGCCTTTTGTGATTTATCTCCATATATAATCTCTTCGTCTTTATGTGGTGAAAAAAATCATCTTACCTTTTCCTCAAATGCCGTTACACTCATCTTTAATCAATGCTGCAGATGTTAATTGTTGATAGTGCAGGAGTTTGAGCTGTATGATGTGAGTGCTCACAACAGTCCACCTTCTAACCTGGGATAGATTCTTTAAGTTCATCACATACTTCTATAGTAACATTTTTCTACGCCCATATTAAATGCAATTGTAATAAATCATTATTTTCTTGCCTCAAATCCAAACTACTTGACAAAATAATCTTCTCCAGCCTTGCTTTTTAGTAGTCACTCTATCTTTTCTTGAACCCTTATAAATATTTTCTTTTTGCTTGGTATTACTACTTATTCCATCCCCTACGCATTCCATTAGCAAATTTACAGTTGGGAAAATAAACCGTCCTTTTAGTGGCTTGCATGGATATGAAGCTTAATTGATTGTCAGGCTAATTTAATTAAACAATATTTAGGTAGCTTCTCTAAAGTTTCGTGGCATTACTTAACAAACTTGGATTGCTCTTACAGTTTAAATACTTGCTATTATTAAAATCCTTAGGGCAAAAGTCCGAAAAAACCTAATGAACTTTCCCATTTTAAATGATCAAGTCCCTAAACTTTTCTTTGAATGAATAAACCATTAAACTTTTCTATCTTAAATGATTTAGTCTCTGCAACATTTTTTAATAAATAAACCATCGAATTTTCAGAAATTGTTATCTACATTCTTTTAACCCAAAAAAGATACATGTAACATGTTAGGAAGATTTTAAAGTACAAGAAAACCTAAATTAGTTTTATTGTTCTCAAACCCTACATCATTCAAAACCCTTGCACCCAATGACATTGCTCCCCCTCACCGCCACATCGTCATCCGCTCTCCATCACTGCCCATCGCCAACGTTGGCCCCTGTCATTGAGCTCACTCTTTTTTATCTGTTTTTTCGTTTTTCGATTCTCCCTCTTTTTTGATCTATCTATATACATACTCCATTAAATTGTTGGAAAAGAGGGAGAATCAAAAGACAAAAAAATCAAATCAAAAAGAGCAAGATTGATGACAGGGGTAACAGCAGTGATGGAGGGTGGACTATGATGGGATGGCGAGGGGTGGCAAGTGGGAGCGATGTCGTTGGGTGCAAGGGGTTTGAATGGTGTTGGGTTTGGGAACGGTAAAATTGACTTAGGTTTTTATAATTTAAAACATTCCTAGCCGGTTACAGATAGTTTTCTATGGGTTAAAAGGTTGTAGGTAACCAGTTTCTAGAAGTTGAATGGTTTATTTATTGAAAAAAAATCAGGACTTAATCATTTGAAATGGGAAAGTTCACTGATTTATTTATTCAAAAAAAAGTTCAGGGAGATCATTCAAAATGGGAAAGCTCATTGGGGTTTTCTGGACTTCTCCAAAATTCTTATGCCTACAGAAAGTTGTAACTAGTATAATCCTGCACTTAGGTATCTTTTTATCCATCATACTAAACTACCATTCTAGATTATAAACTAAACCTGGTGAAATCATTTCATAAAAGTTCATAGTGATCTTTATAAAGCAAATCAACTTCGATATCACCCAACTGAGCCTTTTATCCCTTTTATCAAATATATGTCCCAAGCATATTTTTTCCCAACTTCTCTAATCATACACAGGATTTTGGCTTAGCATATTCAAACGAATTGCCAAGTTTTCTCAAACTCTTGTCACATTGTGCAGTAAGCATTTCTTTTCATGTTGTCTTTAATCCAAGTTATAGTTTTCTCTCTATTGTCCAAGTCCCTTGTTAATCATTTTCCCATACCCTCGTGCTTTGGAACATCCCTTCTCTCACTTTGGTTTGCAGCATTCATAGTATACTGTAAATGCCATTATCTACATTATGTAAAGTATCCATCATTGTGTTGTTTGATTCTCTTTGTGTTCTCTTTTACTTCTTAGTGCACATTCCACACATTCAAGTATCTAACATCTCCTTCTGAAATTATAGACTCCTTAAATTTCCTTACAGTGCACCAACTCATATCCATAGTCAGGATAATATCTTAATTCCTCCATGCACCTTGCACAGCAAAAACAACAAAAAGTCTATCTAGCTCCCTTGAGAGTTCCCATCTATTATTATATTGTATATGGGTTCCACCGTATAGGCATGCTTTTCTGCTTCATACTTTTTCTTTAAGCTGCCATCTTATGCAGTCGAATTCAACACTTCCTGGTTTAACAACATGCTAAATGACTTATTTGGTAGTACTACATCTTATATAGGGTAACAAATGAAACTGTAAGATCGAGTAGCTCTCCTACCAAAGATTGTCTTTGTTAAGTCAATTATATGTTAGTGAGAAGATTTATATGCATCCAATATCCAACTACACTGCCGTTGGTAGTTCTGATTCTAGCCTTCTCTGCTAGATCAAAGGTAACACTAAATTTGATCTGGTTAACTGATTAAGAGAGACTGCAGCTACACCTCATTTACTGTATGGACCTCATGTTGTTTTTTAAATCATAAAGTCCATTTAATGATGCTAAAGACGTTAGATATATAACAATAGAGCTACATTCAGCTCACTGAAGGCAAATCCTGTATATATTAATATCATTTCATAGTTCTGTTACTACATATACAATTTTATTCAGTAACATAGTGAAATTGATAACCTTAGGTTTTTAAGTGCCAATAAGATATGATCAATGAGTACATATATGGCCATGCATCTAGTAATATGTTGATCTTGAGGTGAGAAAGATTCTGTCAACAGACCAACAAGTTTTTCCTTGTCTAGTCATAAGGTTAATGATATGGTTATTTTCACAATTTCAGTTAAGCGTCAAGACTCCACCAGGCAGTGACTCATTAACTTTTACACCATTCCTATCATACTTATTACCTTGGGTTGGGTATGCTATTTCTTGTGGTTTTAGACAACTTTCATATGGACTATGGTTATAGGATGCTTCCATCTGTATGTAGCTAAGTCCCCTAAGGTTTATGGCTTAATGGTCCCCATAAGGGTTTAGCTTAATTGTGATATCTCTCAAGTTCAAACCTCTTACCAAACCCCTTTGAATATTTTAAAGATCTTATCACATTCCATTTGTTGCTTTCTCCACCTTTCTTATACAAAAAGTCACGATTTTACAAAAAAAATCCGGCAAGTTCATTGAAACATGCTGATCTGCTTCATATACATAGAAGGAACTCACTTTTTATAAGCTTCATAACCTCTTTTACTTTCACAAACAGCATGGCTTCCTTTAATTTCTAGCAATTATTGCAATTGATGATGGTTCATCTCTCATTACTATCTGTTGCCTGATGTCTTCACACCTCCTCCTCTCATACCTGTTTCAAGTGGATATCTCTCAGTTGCCTATCTCAGACCATAATAGCACCAATTGAAGGTCAATCTATATTATAAATTTCTCATCCTTTTGGATGAAAAAGTATTCCTCATTTTTTCTTAAACAAGGATATACATTCCCGTTATCATCTGAGCAGAAATGTAGATTTTTTAAACTACTGGACTATATGAAGTCATAATATAGTATCTTTACTAACCACATTATGGATATATAAATGTGTCCATATAATTTATTATTTTCTTAATCTTACCTCTATTGTTGAAACATATAAATATTATTTTCTGGGAGTACAAGTTTCTGAATTGCCTTGACAATCCATGGGGATCTACTGAAGTACAATATGGAAGGAAAATAAAGTCCTGTTGTAACCATCAAATCTAAATGATTAAATGAAAGCTGATCCTGGAAAAGAAAGAAAAGAAAAAAAGTTTACCTTACCTTACAATTCTACAAGGTAAGCAAGTTTGTATCGTAAGCTACTCAAGAAACGTTGGTTATGAGATAACAAGAATCACATTATTCGTTAATAATTCAAAACACCACATGGAAGAAATGAAGTATAAATATCAAAGAACTGAAGAGTGGTCAAAGAGTCTACTTTCTATTCTTAATTTAAGGGTGAAGATGTTAATGTTATGCTAAATGCATACCTATTCGGATAGAAACATTTTCTACCTTGCTTTCTACAAAAGAAAATCAGGATATTTGAACAATTCCAAATCAGAAAAACGTGTTACTCTATGGTAGTTTCTTCATTAAGTAGAGTATTTTGAAAGTTATTAATCATTTTGAGAAGATTAGAGGGAGTGATTCAGACTTGAGCGCACTATTTAAAAATAGATTCCACATTTTTCTTTACTCAACTGATATGTGAATAGATGAAAAGGTTAAGACACAAACATGTGAAGAAAAATCTTTATGGCAATGCGGGCACTTTAGTCTTAGCTGCATTGGGCTTCATATTTGCGTGAAATTGTAATAGCTATTGTTGTTTTATTGTAAATAGAATTTTGTAATTATGGTAGTTTTCGTAAGCCTTTACATGGCATCATCTGTTTGATACCTCCTTCAACCACACTCCTGTAAGGTCTAGCAATTAACTTTTGTTGGAGATATTGCAACTAATCTTAGGCCAAAACATGCTATTGTTTATCTTTGTTTCTGTTCTGTGCTTCATCAGACCCTCTGTTTTTTTTATTAAAGATTTAGCCGTCTCAAAAATTTGGAGGTATTCCCATTGTTGAATTTATTGCACTCTTAGCATGTTGTAAGGTGGTAATCATCATAGTACTTGCTGACACAAACTGGAGAAGGAAAGATTACTTGTTAGTTGCCACCATCTCTGTGTTCTTCTCGTTTACCCTTCTATACAATATCAATCAACCATGGTTGCTATTGTAGTTCTATCTCTCTTTAAGTTAGCAGTTTTTATCTTTTCTGTTGATTTGTACATTCACTCCTTTTTTTCTCATAGCCTCAAATATAATATGTATGTACATATTTTATTTTATTTTATTTTTGTTTGTTCTCAAGTTCTTCTGATTTTGTATAACTCGTGAAATTAGCAGATTCTAGCAGACGTAGGAGACGAAGTGGTGCCATTGTGCATCATAAAAGGAGGAGGAGATTATTACCATATACTCCAAGTGAAGATACCAAGAGCAGGTTGGAGCAAATGCGCTCTCTAGCTTCTGCTCTGACCTATCTCAGCATGGAATTTAGTGATGATCTCACTTACTCCTTTGATACAGCTCCAAGATGGGCAAATTTGGCTATGTTTGAAGATGGTGGAATGCAGGTATCTTTAAGTTTGGGACAATATCTTCCGCAATTTGCTTGTTGAATTCATTTCATCCCCTCTTCTATCCATGAACAGGAAAGGGGGAGGGATTCCCGTCTCTCATAACATACGTCCATTTAGACATTGTTTGGCAAACGTAAGCTAACGTATAAGCTAGCTTATTTTTTGAGTAATCGTCTGGATGCACATAAGCTATTTTATAAGGAAGCTTATAAACTAGCTTATTGATAAACTACTTGGAGTAGCTTATGAAGAGCTTTTTGACCCTTTTTTCCAATTTTGACCCTTATTAGTATTAATTATTAATTATTATTATTAATCATAAATAAATATTAATCATCCATAAATGTTAATTGTTCATAAATATCAATTCATAATAACTAAAATTATTTAGAATCTATTAATTAATTTCAATTATACATTATATATTAATAATAATTATCGTTTATTTATGAATGCTATTAATTATATGATTATATCAATTATTTTTTAAATTATTCAAGATATCTAGTTATCCAAAAACTAATATAACAATTCTAAAAATGTTTATGTAAGTTACATAAAGTTAAAGTTTTACTTATTTTATTTAATAGATAATTAAAATATGCTAAATAATTTTAATAAAACATTTAGTTTAATTATTAATTATATTATTGAAAAAATATTAATTAATTAGGATATAGGAGGTTGACCAATTTTATTCTTATTCATATTTATGTAATGGTTATTTAAAACCATATATTAATGTAGATTTTTCTAAAATTTGTTTTAACAAATTCAAAATTTATCGTATATATATAACAATCAATTCTAAATTCTTTCAATTAACATATTATATTATCTAATTTTTCTTTACTATCTTGTTTGTATTAATTAACATATTATATTATTAGAAATTTGTTTTAATTATGTTATTAGAAATTTATTTTTATTATTATTATTATCAAATATTTGTAATTGACTATTGTTTCCAAATGCCTTTTTTGGTCATTTTACATGTTTATAAGCTAGTTTTTGCCAAACATAATTTGTTCATCAACTATCAGCTACCAGCTAGCTTATCAGTCATCAGCTAGTTTGCCAAACATAACTGTAGAGGGAGGTTCACGGGAACCATTCATATGGATGGTATGCACATGTGCATACAAGTAATTGAAGTTCTTTCTTGGTTTTAATGCACGTGTGCATGTTACGGACATGTGCATACCGCACAAATTGCTTACAAATTACTTGTATCCACATGTGCACTCCATCACGGTGAACGACTATCAGGGTGTTCCTCAGTTTTTCATTTTGTTGCGGTTTTCCTTTGAACCTGACCCATGTACTGCATATATTCAATTCAATGCATACGATGAACAAAAGGATGAGCCTTGCAGTAGTCATAAGCTAGTTTTTTGAAAAATTACTTCAAGTAGCCTTTCAACAAGCTCCAGGGGAAAAAAATTTAGTTTTTAAAGTTATGCCCCTTCTATTTTTCCAATTAATTTTTCAACATGTCTTTTTAAGTCATTTTACATTATCATCTGGCTTTGCAACTAGTTTTTACCAAATATAACTTATTTGTATGCTACCTTGTCAGCTAGTTTGTCAAACATACCCAAAGAGTTTTCTCTTTAACCCCGAGGGTCGAACCAGGGTTCCCCGTTCCATTTACTAGAAACGACATCTAAAATTCCATTATATCATATGGGTTATATTTTTATGTGGCTCTTGTATAAGGTTCTTTCGAAAGAAGACACAAAAACCTTGGAATACTGCAGAGCCATGTTGAAGAGAGGAGAATGCCCTCCACTGCTTGTCGTATACGATTCTTGCGAAGGGTAAATAACTAATTAAAGACTTGGTGTTAGCAAAACCAAGCTTCTTATGCCCTTTTTAGTGTTGTAAAAATTGGTTGTTTTTTTTTGGGAAAACAGTTATACTGTAGAAGCTGATGGCCCTATAAAAGATATGACATTGATCACTGAATACACCGGAGATGTAGATTTCATAAAAAATCGTGAACACGATGACTGTGATAGCATGATGACTCTTCTTTTAGCATCAAATCCATCAAAAAGTCTTGTCATTTGCCCCGACAAACGTGGAAACATTGCCCGCTTTATCAATGGAATAAATAACTTTACACCGTAAGCTTGCCAAATTCTCTCGTTATTCACTTGTGAATTATCTTGTAGTTCTTTAAATTATTTGGTGTTCTATAGAGAGGAATATATATATATATATAGGGGAGGGTTCAAATGAGAACTCAAATTTGGTTGTGAACGTGAGGACAAATGAGAGCGCGATACATGTCATATTCAGACTGAATAATCAAAGAAATATTTAGACTTGATATAGTATTTATTCAGACTGAATAATCAAAGAAATATTTAGACTGAATATAGTATTTATTCAGACTGAATAAATACTATATTTATTCAGACTGAATAAATACTATATTCAGCCTGAATATTTCTTTGATTATTCAGTCTGAATAATCTACATTCAGACACGTGTGGCACTCTCATTTGTCCTTACGTTCACAACCAAATTTGAGTTCCCATTTGAACTTTCCTCTCTCTCTCTCTCTCTCTCTCTATATATATATATATATATATATATATATATATATATATATATATTTTGGTTTGGTTTGGTTTGGTTTTGTTGTTTAAATTATTTGGTGTTGTGCAGGGAAGCGAAGAAGAAGCAAAATCTGAAATGTGTGAGATATAGCGTATATGGAGAATGCCGGGTCTTGTTGGTTGCTACTCGTGATATTGCTAAGGGAGAGAGGTTATACTACGATTATAACGGGTATGAACACGAATACCCAACTCATCATTTCGTATAGGCATATGCTATGTAGTTCAGCGTATGGTTAGGCCATCGATTTAGATATGTGTTAATTTATGAGCTTTTTTTCCACGGAGCCAAAAGATTTTCTTTATAAACAGTTTATGACATTTTAGGTATTAAAATCATCTATATTATATCAGGATGATATATTAAGGTGCACACAAACTGAACCCTGATTGGTCCTTGTAGAAATTAGACTTTTGCACAAATTCGACCCTAACGAGTCCCTTGCAAATTGAGGTGCATTTGGGTTCGACCCCGTCAGGACGGACCATGACGCTGGACTGGCCCGTGCCTACTTCTACTTGCTAAGATTACTTGGTCTGGACTCTAAAAACAACGCTCGATTTAGGCTTTGTTAGATGCAACCTTTTACCATTGTGGATGTTGTAACAACTTCAATATTACCATCGTTCTTGCCTCTGGCGCGTAGCTCAGTTGGCAAAGGGATGAGATGACTTTGCACAAATACAAGAAAAGTCTTGGGTTCGATCCCAGGCCCCACTAGCCTCAGCCGCTGAGTGAGCCAAAAAAAATGCCCCCCCCCCCCCAATACTGGTGTCTTTGAAGGCGTGTTCTGTGTGGGACTGGTTGGAATTACTGGTAATCAACTTTTTGTCCAAATATCACCATCGTTCATTTTGGAAGGAGACAAAATAATATCTTTCTGTAGGTGGTGAATTTGTGTCCATATAAGCTTTTGTATTATAGAGCAGCACTAGACACTAGTTTTCATGACCTGTAGATCCTCAAAAATATGCTTTATGAATTCCAATATGAAAAATAGGACCTAAAAAAACCAAAACCCGTCAAGTTAATATCTAGAATACTTACTCAAGAGCCGTTTACCAAATGCTTACCGGGAAAGAGCTTACTGGATATCCTTCACTTATCGGCTGAGCATGGTAAAGACCGAGAATCTTACCCGTTAAATGCTTAGCGGGTAAAAGACTTTACCAACGATTCGTTTTGATGGCTAAGAATATTACCTGATAAGGTATGTGAGGATCGTTTTCCGGGTAAGTATGGTAAGGACCTATAATTATACCTCGTAAGTGAGAGAAACTCTTTCCCAATTAGTGATTATTGGGTAAAAAAACTCTTACCAACAATCCATTTTGATGGCCGAGAATGTTATCTGATAAGGTAAGTGAAGATGTCAATTCTTGCCATTAAACGCTTAACTGATAAACGTTTGAACCCTCGCTAAATCAAAATCAATGACAGAATAACGGAAAAGAAGCTCCAAAGTATTGATCGGGATTAAAGTATTTTTATGGATTGAACTAAAAACAATTATAGGGGGTTTAAAGTGCAAAATGCATGGAATATTCCTTTGTATCATTGTATGGTTCTTCCCATTTTGGTGAACTTTAAAAAAAAATCTCATTCGTGGTTTTAATAATCTATTTCAATTTTGATGTGACATTGATTTGGTATGCATGAAACTTGACGTGATTTTGCGTTACTTAAAACAAATATATTTTTTTAACTATAAACTCTTAAGTAGACAAATTTTTTCACCTTTTCAAAATATATTTCTAAAAATTGAATGATTGCGTTTATTTTCATGTTTTTTTTGTTTGGGATTTTTAAATATGCAAATTAGGGATACAACATTAGAGGTTTTTAGGTATGCGGATAAATTCCAATCCCGGAGGAGAAGGACTCGCACATGGTGTTCAAAGATCTGAAGTAGGCATATGATAGCGTACCACGAGATGTGCTCTAGAGGAGTCTCGATAATAGTAGGGGGGGGGGGGGTACTTGGAGGTACGTCAAGGCGATAAAGGGCATGTACAACTGAACAAGAGTTGGGACAACGTGGGGGAGACATAGTATTCTCCGGTAGAGATAGGACTGCACCAAGGATCGACACTAAGCCCATTTCTATTTGTTGTGATTTTGGACGACTCCCAAAGGGATTTAGGGAAATGTTCCATAGTGTATGTTATCCGCATACAACATTACGTTTGTAGCATAGTGGAAGTAGCCAAGGGTGGCTTTAAAATCATGGCTTATATATTATGGTCGTTGTAACATGCTAAGTCGCCAGTGGATGGTATCCCTGGTTGGCGAGGGTTCGAACCCTGCAGTTGACAATTCTAAGGTATCCTAGCTAGTGGGCCGATCCTTTAGGCCGGATCATGGGCGAGTTCATGGGCCAGTGCTAGTCCATAGGGTTGGTTCATGGGACTGGGGATTAGTCGGGTGACACCCTTAATTGGGAGCCCGAAACCCCGGGAAAGGATGTGTGAGTGTGTTAACTGCCTTTCAAGAAAAAATACTGAGTACATAGGGTGCAATTTCAATGGGGAATACATTGATGATGGGGTAGAAGCTGACTTTGGTGGGCAAATGGTACCCCAAAATGACATTCAATATTTACGCTCCATGTTCCATATGGAGGGAGAAGGTCGGGGATGAGGGTGGTTAAAAGTGGAAAGTTGTGACGAGTTGATGTGGGGCACAAAGGTCCCACTAACACCGGAAAGCAAATTGCACGAGGTAGGCATCAAGTCATCCAATGTTGCACGGATCGGAGTGTTAGCGGCAAGGAAGGCCCCTGAGAGGAAGTTGTAAGTTGCAGAAATGTGGTGCTTAAATGGATTTGTGGCTTGACCATGTTAGACATGTTACCGAACGAGATCTTTTGGGCAAAGTTAGAGGTGAGTCTATAGTGGATAAATCGAGAGAGGGAATAATGTGGTTGTTTTGACATGTTCGCAAGAGACCGATGGCGGAGTACATGAGAAGAGTGGCGGTTGATGGAGTAAGGAGGAGTCGGTTCATAAGGATGTGAAATGAGCAGTTGAGGATGTACATAACAAGGATGTGAAATGAGCAGTTGAGGATGTACATAACAAGGATGTGAAATGAGCAGTTGAGGATGTACATAACAAGGATGTGAAATGAGCAGTTGAGGATGTACATAACAAGGATGTGAAATGAGCAGTTGAGGATGTACATAACAAGGATGTGAAATGAGCAGTTGAGGATGTACATAACAAGGATGTGAAATGAGCAGTTGAGGATGTACATAACAAGGATGTGAAATGAGCAGTTGAGGATGTACATAACAAGGATGTGAAATGAGCAGTTGAGGATGTACATAACAAGGATGTGAAATGAGCAGTTGAGGATGTACATAACAAGGATGTGAAATGAGCAGTTGAGGATGTACATAACGGCCTCAAGATATTTCCAAGAATATGAGTTGTGACAGGAGTTCTCGAAGAGGCAAGAGTAGGGTAGTAGAGATGACTATAGGAACCTATACCTAGTTGGCTAGGAAGGGCGTTACTGAGGTTGAGGGTGAGACAGGAGAGGGTTAGGGAGCTGACAGATAAGGTTACAAGGTTCTGCAATAGATGAAAATATGTGTGTTACTTTAGTTTTTATATGTTTCATTGTACCTCTTTCATTTGTTGTTACTTATTGTCCTATTGTTGACTATGTACTAAACTTGGTTCTTTCTTTCTTCTTTCTTCTTTCTTCTTTCATCTCTTTACACTTTTGCACAGACCGAAAGGCTTCACATAAATAGTTATCTTTTGGATAGAAGATAGGTCCACGCATGTATCAGTGTAGATCCCACTCACATACCCTGTTTTGGAGCGAGATCTACTCATTCATTTGGTTTGGATAAATTTCTATCATATTTCAAGAATCAAAATTTAGTAACAAATGTTTCTGCACTGATGTGATGAACTATTTGACCAATGTGGAGCTTTAATTTTGTTGATTGTTAGGATGAACCGGCACAAAACACACATTCATAATGTGAAACGACACACTTTGTTATTTGTATGTTATCGTTTTATCAAAAGAAAGTTGTGTCAAAAAAGACATGACCAAGTTTAAACAACAAAAATCAAATATAAAAAAGATGAAAACAATGGATACACAAAATAAGCCAAAATAAGAAATAATACATTTTCTGGTTTGTATCATTTTAAATCCAGACAAATTACAATACTTGTATAAATACTATAAATTAAATATAACTGGATAACTGATTGTAATAGATATTTTATAAATGTATATTTTAGATATAATTGAATCCATGACCTACTATATATTTGGCTGAAGTCTCCCCACCCCTTTGCCAACTGAGCTACACGCCAGAGGCAAAAAAATAGTGGTTGAACCTCGATCTCAGGTTTTTCTTTTATTAATGGATCAAGGGGTCAGTTATCAAGGAACTATTGATGACCAAATTTGTTTTAAAAAAAAGTGTCAAGTGACGGTTGGCCACTTGCTTATTAGTCAACATGACCGCTTATAACGGTCAGGGACATAGGATCAATTACAGTAGTTTATAGCAGTTATACATTTTGCATCAGAGACATAGGATCAATTACAGTAGTTTATACCCAACTCTAGTTCACTACAGCTAGAGCTAAGGGGAGTAGACTAATTGGAACTAGTCGATCTAGATTAGTTATGTAATTTTTCTAGGAAGATCGGTTAAAGAGATCAATAAAAATGCTTAAGGATTTGTACTATGTTGAAAAATTCATAAATGCCCCTTGATATTTTAAGTTTTAAGTGTATGGTGTGTGTGAAAGTAAGAGTGCACAAAAAAACAATTAAACTCGTCAACCGTTCAACCTATCCCGAAAAATTGACCGACTAACCAAACCCATTCTAATCGGAGATTTAATTGGTTCACAAAATATACAGTCCGATGAGAGTAAGGTCGGTTATGGGTTATTTTAATGTCAAACCGAACCAACCTGCCAAACCCGACCAAATTATGGCAATTAAATGATTCACATTATTAACTATTATATGTCTACTACTCATTCCTTTGAATGATAGTCCATCAACAATTTAATGTTCTAACACGTAAAGTAGTTAAGACTCCTACTAAACTAATACTCGAATAACTCCAACTTTTGTTTTCTTAACTGTAGACAATATGAACAAACTCAAGGCTAAAGCAATGTCAGAGTCTAAGAAGTTGAAAACAATGGTTGTTGATTGATGGTATCATTTTCATTCAACATTCATATCATAGTATTATCTTGACACTTATGTTTGAATGATTAGACATAAACTTGGATGACGTATCGGTTGATTTTTTTAAGTGGTTAATACTTTGAAATCAACCGATAAAACCATACTAACCCAAACCAACATGTGATAATGATATATATATATATATACAAATCACCATATTTTCAAAGCTCGAAATCAGACAAACAAACACTGGTGAAACTTGATTTCTCATCATTTAGGGATTGACAAATAGAATTTGATTGAAGGAAACAAAGTAATCTTAAAATAAATTACATAAAGTAAATTTATAAAATAAATTTATTTGAAACACATTTAATTACATTCATCTCTAACATTTAAAAAATACACTATAAATTATATTACTATTAGAAAATTTTGCATCAAAATTGAACCAACTTTGTCCTTATTTCTATTTTTCAACTTTCAAAACTTTTATTTTAGGGTCTGAATCAAACCTTTTTTTATTTATAAGACTTGTTTACCTATTGAGCAAGTAACCGGTTAGACAATTACCTAAAAATGAGGTAGCAAAAAGGAAAAGAAAAAAATACTTTATTTTAAAGTAATACTTTTGGAGAAATGTCTAAATTTGAAGAAAAAAAAATCACCCTCCTGCTTTTCATATTAAAGTTTTGGTAATCTGTTCGAGCAAAATACTCAAAATCTTCATTTATAAAAATCTGTTACAGATGTTAACCATATAAAATTTCCATAACAGTTAGGCTAACAGGTCCATTTTCGATCCTTCAGTAACCAGCCCGTAACCAGTTGTAGGACTAGCAAAAGTTGAGTTGAGCCCCATTAAAGGCTCATTCCCTTATGGATTTACAGAAAGTTGTAGAAACAAAAACAATTTTACATCCAAGAAAAAACTAGAAATATGAGCCTTTAACGGTCATTTACCTAACGCTTACCAGAGTAAGCGCTTACCAAGTCATATCACCTTACCAAATGAATATGGTGAGAACCAAAAATCTTACCTGTTAAGAGTGTGACAAAGACCAAGAGTCTTACCCGGTAAGGGCGACGACTCTTACCATGGTAAGCGCTTACCAGGTAACTTCTTGTAGACAATGCCATTTTGGTAGACTAAAATCCAAGTAGAAGTGTTGAAATTTTACCGGCAAGCGCTTACTGGATAAGTATTTAGTAAACAGCCCCTTAATACATCAAAAAAATGCATACTACTAGAAAGAAAGAAAGAAAGAGGTCCAAAGATGACATAAATACCATTTTCAGCAGCTCCTCCATTCCTACAAGAAAGAAAGAAAGAAAGGTCCATCCAACACATCCATCCCTCTACACAACAAAACCAACCATTTTACAAACCCCCCAAAATTCCCAAAATATAAAAGATATAAATATATAATAATTACTGTACTAGTTGTGTTTCCCTTGCATTTTGGGACATTTACAGGAACTTCAAGTAGGTCTCCATCATGATTCATGTGAGATTGGTTATCGAATCTTAACCGATATAAAGTCAATCAATCCTATACGACAACAGCAGTGGTAGCATCTTCGATTTCATCCATCTCTGTTTCTGAAGCCGAGATTAAAGAAGCTGATTGAATCTTCCCAGCATGTTCAAGCCTCATCAATATCACTCCCCTAATCATAACTTACTAATTATTATTATTATTATTATTATTATATCCAATTAACACACAAAATAATAGTAAGAATATTTACGTACCTTGAAGACCGTTTCTTTATAGAAATATCCCTCACTTTTATTCGGTTCACTGTACCACTCTGGCTCACAAGAACTATCTGTTCATCACTTTCACCATCCTCTGTATAAAAAATATATATATATATATATGTAACACAAAACAATCAACCAACCAACCAACCATTCATTATTTCCTGCCTCCTTCCTACTTATATTATTTACATAAATTAAACAAATATAACCTTACCGGCTAAAGTAAAACCAACCACAAAAACAGCTGCTAGGCGGTCTCCCGGATTAAACTACAACCAAAACTTAATCATCAACAAAACAAGAATGAAAATAAATAAATATATTTAAACGTGCTTCATGTTAAATGGAAGAAAAGCATACCTTGCACCCTCTTAAACCAATCCTATTTAATCGAGACTCGCGGAAAGCGCTCAAAGGAACTCGCTTTCCTACACCATTCTCAGACACAAATAACAGCCATGGACCATGTGTTCCCTTACTGCACACATTAATTAAACAAACATAATTACTACTTTGTAACAAAAGCATATAATATAATAATGAGACCTATTTTGGTGAAACAAAAAATGCACTTTTGTCCCTCTCTATGGCTGTTTGGTTGGTTTTCCATCAAGTCCCGTATGGATAAAGCTGTCTGTATGGATTAATCTGTCTGTATAGATTCAGAAGGTTTTTGTTTTTTAATTGGGAAGGACAAATATGGAAAAAACTTGGCTTTCTGCATAAAGCTCCCCCCCCCCCCACTTAGAAGCTTACTGAATAAGCCACTTTCTATATCATTAAGCCACTACCAACCTGCCAAACGCATAGAAATATAAAAAATTCAAGAAAGGTTAAAGAAATTACAGGCTATGGTGAGCTTCAGATACACCCTCGCCCTCATCATGCGTTGGTGCAGGTATAATATCCACACTTGCCATTCTATCCCCTTCTTTCAGCCTCATTGCAACCCCACCTCGAGTATTTCTTCCAAGTGCTCGAATCTACAAACAGAAGGTTAAAAACACGGTTAATTAATTGTTATATGATATTTAGTCTCTTGGCTACCAATAAGCAAAAAATAAATGCCAAAAAAAAAGAAACTTACCGGCTCACATTTACTAAGAATAACCATTCCATTTTGTGAAGCCATTGCAACAGCATCTTTATTTGTGCAATGGCGGACCCATTTGAGTTCATCACCAGGTACCTAGCAAGCAGGATTTATGAGACTCCATAGATAATGTATTTTTATATTAGTATTAAACATCAAGAAATACAAAAAAAAAGATACAGACCAGTTGAAGTGCTATAATCCCTGATGGCCTAATAGATGAAAAGTACATCAAAGATGCTTTTTTAATGTAGCCATTTGCGGTAAGCATCAAAAGATACTGATCTTCAGCAAATTCACTCACGGGAACAATAGAAGTAATCCGTTCACCATCCGATAAGGACAAAAGCTGAACAAAACACAAGTAGACAAGAAATAAACTAGCCAGCAGAAGGGAATAATGACAGATTAACAGGAAAGATAGCATACCTGTATCAGGGGTGTACCTGCAGCTGCACGGGAACATTCCGGAATCTTGTAGGCCCGAGCGGAATACACTATACCCTTGTCACTACACACATATGAAAAATTGCAACAATTTATTATCTTTTATATACCCTTGTCAATATAGGGTTTTTTTGGCTTATGTTAAAACTCAGTTTAATTCATCTTTAAAAAGAATACAACTGTGGACAAATATCGTACGAATAAAAGCCATATAAATAGACAGTTCAAAGAAAGACAAAACATTTGGTAAATAACTAAATATATGTTAACAGAAAAGATACTAAAATAAGGCGGAAGCTGTAGTAAGCACCTGAAATATAGGAGAACGTCATGGGCACGACAAACAAGAAAGTCCGACATTGTGTCATTAACTCGTAGTTTTCCAACTGATTTACCAATGGTTCCACGGTTTTGTAGATTGAAAGTGTCGGGCTTCATCCTTTTGACATAACCCTTTTCACTAATTCCCTGGCATTGCAATAAAAAAAGGCCTTTCAACATACACAAAAATAAAAAATAAAAAAGTGTACCGTGTTTAGAGTTTAAAAGTACCAATAACATTTCTTCATTGGGAATAACATCTATGTCATCAAGCATGCCGTCATTAGCATCCTCCAAAGTGGAACGTCGTGGAGTGGAGAACTTATTCTTTATCTCATTTGCTTCTTGTTCAATTACCTACATAGAGTTCAGATTTTTCACGGTTCAGTAGATACATCAACATCAATGATGATATCTGGCAACTCAAATAACTTATAAATTCATTCATATACATCCAAAAAGACCAAAGAAACCCGAGTGTCAAAGAGTACAATAAACATATATAAGTTTGCTGACCTCATGAGTACATGCTACAGCTTTAAATGGTAAAAGTGATAGCTTTTATTACATATTAGAAATCTCTAAGGGGGCGTTTGGTTTGATGGGATGGTTTTGAGACATTTGGATATTGTGGAAGGATTTGGAATCTTTGGTGTGTTTGGTTTGTAGGATTTGGAATGGAATTGAATTCCATTACTTATAAAAATAATTAAATTACCTTTGTTAGTAACTGATTATTACACAACAAATGTTTTTAACATATTTTAAACTATTATTACATATAAATCCTACGAAATCCCATGAAATCCAAACTCCAAACCCCATGGGATTTCAAAATCCTATGCTTGAGGGATTTAAATGAAATCCCGGGATTTTATGCAAACATGGGATTGGAATAGAATTCAATTCCAAATCCCTCCAAGTCCAATCCAATCCCGCAAACAAAACGCGACCTAAGAGTTTCTGTTAGTAATCAATAACATTTGTGTTGCATATGTAAGTAATGATTGATTGTGACCCTAGAATTGAGCATTTTCGTTATGGATGCTTGAATCTACTTAACACAAAGAAGAAAATAATGAACAACTTAAAAGGTGCACCTGCAATATTTGCCTTCTGCTTGATAGAAGTTCCTCCAAGTTAGAAATTTGTTCCATCAAGGTTTTTCCTTCATTAATGAACTTACTTTTCTGCAAACAAAAATAACATATCTTAACGCACTTAATAAACACAACCAAAATAAGTACATTTTTGGGAACAAATTAGAGAAGATGTTGCACCTCGAGTAATGTAAGTCTCCGTAAGTTCATATCTAATATTGCATCAGCTTGTTTTTCAGACAAATTAAACTCTGCAATATAGATAAGCAAGGTAAGTCTGATACGATCTACACAGAGCATCTAAAGCTAACCACGATTACAATTAATAACAAGAAATGGTGTTCAGCAACCAAAAAATCCTGCAACACAAGGAGTTCCAAGAGAATCAAATGACATCACATGCATGCCAAAGCAATTTGTTTCCATAATGTACCATGTTTCGAGATCTTGCAATGATTTAATATGGCAGAACCTTAAAAAAACAAACATTGTACCAACCACCGGTGACTTCTATGGTTGATGGGCTTATTCAAACATCCATATTAAAGTGTTTATTAGCGACTGAATGAAAAAATGAGTGGCTTATTCAGACAGCCGGGTAGGGGTCTCTCACATTCAGCCATAAAAAAGGCCTCCCCTACCCTTGTGAAAAAAACACTCCTGTTTCCCCTCCCTTATTTCCCAGGCCGGCTTCTTTGCCCCCATGTCCCTTGACTCTGAAGAGGTCCCGAAATAAGCAAACCAAAAAAATAAGAGGTCCTAGATGTGGAAAGAAAGAATACCAAGCTCTAATGTATTAAGACTAATCCCCATTATATTTATCCTCCGGATGAGAGTTGGTTTATGACAGCCTACGTATAATAAAGCTCAAAAGATCATAACTAAAAGGCATTCTACCACTACAAATATAAAATTATCTTCAAGAATCAGAAGTGAATTTCCGCTTACAAGCTACTGGTTTACTTCTCTAACCATTTCCCTAATAATAAACATAAACATATATCCTTCCGGAGTTACTCATTTTTACCCAAGAAGTAAACAAAGGTGGTTAATCAATAAGCAAGAATTTATAGCATGTCACCGTACAAAAGATAAAACAATAGTGAGACTTACTTTTCTTCAGATCGGCGGATGCCATTGAATTGCTTGAAGCTTTTTTGATTAGATCAATTACATCATCGATATTTTCGAGCCCAACTATGATACCCTTGATTTACAAAAAGAGAAAGTGTTCACAGTTAGTTGGAATCATTTCTTAGTGGTGTTCAATTAAGGACTAAAATCTGCAAGTGAGCAAATACAGAACAAGAAATTATACACACACACATATATATACACATACGCGCATATATATCATATTTGCATAGAGGAAAGTTCAAATGCAAACTCAATTTTGGTTGCAAACATGAGGACAAAGGAGAGCGTGACACGTGTCCCATTCAGTCTGAATAACGAAGGGCATTCGGTATGAATAACGAAGGGCATTCGGTATGAATAACGAAGGTGAAGTTCATACATCATTCAGTATGAATAACCCGCATACCAGTGTGAATCATAGTTTAAAAAAACGGCTGAGGCGTACGCCTTGATTAATTAACTGAGCTTAAATTAATTAATATTGCATTACGATCGTTATTCATTACAATAAACAAACTTATTCATAATAAATTAATAAAGATGAATCCAATTATGTTTACAGTAAAATATATATATATATAGCTTGTTTGATATGCTATGTTAACGGTTTTGAGGTTGAATTTATTTATCTTGTATCACAATAATTTACTTACTAAGATATTTCAATTTTATTTATAATAAATAAAAACGATTTAAACCTCACAACTTAACTAAACATAAGTTCACCAGCTCCATTAGTTCAAGAGTTGGAACCAAGTAGCTACAGTTTAGTTCGTATTTCGATCCAAAATAAAACCAAAAACTGACATTCTATATTTTTATACCCTAATTCATGAAGAAATAGGTGTTACTTGCATGTCTCCTTCCAGTTAGCAATTTGGTTCTGTTCTAGTAACGAGGCCACCAGCATCTTGATGAAACCTTTTTACAAGAATCAGATTGACCCATGTAGCAGGATGGGCATTTTTAACATTTCCCCCAACTTGAAAGGAGTGTTGGATACGCATCGTATATTAAGTTCAATGCTGTGCTTTAGGGTTTAATAATAAGTAATGATAACTGTTGCTACAAATTGCCACTTCTAATTCTAGTATGTTATAGATGATGTATGACACAATATAAGAAATAGAATAAATGGATCTTTACTGCAACACGGTAAGATAAATAATCCTCACTGGGTGGCAACTGGTAAGGCATTTACTATGAGACATTTTCAATAACTCATGCAATTAGTTCAATCGAGAGAGTCCTTGGAAAACTTTAGCATACCTCAACAATATGATATCTGTCTCGTGCATGTGCAAGCCTAAACTTTGCCCGTCTTTCAACCACCGAGCATCTAAAATCCAAGAAGGCCTGTGAGATAAATAAAAAAACAAATTAAAGTTACTGTAATAAGATTTAAAACTTATAAATGGTTTCCAATTTCATGTACCATCAAAGCACATACAGAGATTGCATGTTTCCTACGAAAACATGTGTCAAAAAAGCCACTTCAGCAACAAGAGTAATAGCATTGAAGCCATTTACTCAAACAGAATAGCAAACTAAGTGAATGAACAAGATAGGGCATAGATGAATACGAACTAATCATGATCTATCAAACATAATAAATGGTTCGTATATAAATATAGTAAGAGAATATGTATATGCATCAACTGGCACACGAGTTACCTGAAGCAATTCCTTTAAGCCCATTTGTTTAGGTTGTCCATCGAGAATACTGCCAAAGCAATTAAACATGAGAAATTAATCAAATCAGGTTTAGAAGGGTTGGACTACATGCTAGATTGCAAGTAGAGAGAGTAGAACTAAAAGCAGAAGATGTCTTTAGACCACTATTACGAAAAACGGTAGTGGTTTTTTTTATGACATACTCATTTACAGCCCTTCGTGGAAGCAACAATTGGTGGATTTAGAAATCGTCTTGAAAATTTTAGGGGATAACCATTTTGTGGTCAATCAAAAGAAGTGTTCATTTTGCCAAACTTCGGTAGAGTACTTAGGTCACATCATCAATGGCTATGGGCTAGACTAGTGACGTAGTGATTGAGATATGAAAGGGGTTCAAGTCTAAGGGGCTGTTTCTTTACCTCTTAACAGTTCCATTAAGAGGCAGCCTCTGAATCACTAAGAGGTGAATTCTGTTTGGCAAAAAAATAAGTCTGTCTCTTAATTGTTCCAAAACCCTAAAAAATCATTTTGTATCTTGGACCTCCCTTAACCATTTAGAGCCCAAATTTCATTTCGAACAATTACCAAACAATTATATTTCATTTTGTACTATATCATAAGAGCCTCTTAATCATTCTGCACCAAATCATTCAGCAACTGCCAAACAGCTAAGTCTATGAGAAGGGGAAAAATCTAGACCCGTTGTAAGCCCTTAAAATAAGTGACAAATCTATGTTAGAAAATCTGGGTTTTATTACGAAAATAAGCAAAAATTGATGATAAAAAGAAAAGTCTACGAATATTTGTGCGAAGAAATTATGAGTAGAAACGTAAGAAATGAACAGATATTGTGTCAAAAAGAATTAGATGTTCATGTATCTTCTTGCTTTTAAGTTAAAGAATCAAGCTTTTTAAAAGCGGAATCAGGACTCGAAGCGTTTTCCCTCCGTGCCCAGAGGCGAAGCCTCAGGGCGGAAAACAAATAAAATTCATAATATTAATAATAAGCAAAACATAATTCCATATCAAATTTTAAACCTTATAAATTAATAAAATTACTAGTTATAAGTCTAAAAACATATTAATCTACAAGTTATAGTGCGAGGCACACGCTGGTCTTGAGAGAGCAAAACGGGAAACAGTGACGCTGTAGTTGTCTCGAGAGAGGAAACAGTGAAACCGTGAGATAGGCTGAGAGGGTCTGAAAAAATTGGTTGCTTGGAGGGAAAGGAACTGTCAAACACACTTTTTTTATTGAGAGGAGAAAGTACTAGCTTTTTGGGTTTTAAAATATTAAAAGTACACATTGGGGCTATTAGGCTTTGACTTTTAGTTTTTTAAAATTAGAAGACACTTATACTATAAGGAGAAGTACCACTACTACTACCATAAAGCTTATAAAAAGAGCCTAAAAACCATTTCCAAAGCAGAACATCTGAGGCGTAAACCTCGTCCAGGGGTCCAAGAGCCGCCACCTTAGGTGCAGATTTGGGCCGCCTCACCTCAAACAACTTTTAAAACCATGATATCAAAATTATATCTTATTAAGGTTAGCCCATAGTAATTTTATGTTTTTGTTATATATAGCAAGACCTAGCCCATTTCGTGACCCATATGTATTTTCTCTCATCAATAACACCATTATACTATCTCAACCAACTCCATATCAGGGATCACTCATAGAGAGAATGTTGTGTGGCATAAAACTTGATCATCCTCCCCAACCCTTTGTAACAGTGAAAAAATAAAAGAGATAATCTCAAAGTGCAAGTTGGATCGTACAAGATTTATGGATATCCTACACTATGTACGTGTTCCTGCCAGGTATGAGGTATGACAATACTTATTGGAAATATGCAGATATGGTGAGGTTGGTGAAGGAAGATAGAGGGACCAATGAGATGAAGAGATTTGTATCTGCGAGAATAATGGATTCCTCAACCAAAAATAGTTGAATAGTTATGAAGGGTATACAAGAATGAGGCACACACAGTCACACCACAACTCATGGGAGGGGGCACCAACATAACTGCTTCTACACTAAATATCAAGATCTGTAAGAGATTTTAAGCCATCTAAAGAACAGAAGCCACCAATTAAAAAAACAACTCACCCAACCATGTTGCAGCTAAAACCCGACTGTAGAGCAGTGAAGCGATATAGATTATTCAGAACAATGGATGGATCAGCCCCTCTCTTAAGCTGCAATGTTCGAATGGACACAATTTAAGTCGGTATAAATTTTAGAAACCCCTTCATGAAACTGCATTGTAAACAACTTCGCTGCAAATGAGAATTGATGGCAAGAATTTCAGAAAATTACCTCAATGACTATCCGCATTCCAGACCGATCACTCTCATCACGAATATCACTTATGCCTTCCAAAGTCTTAACAAAAAAGGAGTGAATTTCAGGTTATAATGGGGCATAAAATTGCTATGCAGAATACATGGGGATTTGAAGTCTCAGAACAAATTCAGTTGGTTCAAATAAAGGGGAAAGCATTTGTGTTAATTCCACCAACATGTGTTTGTCTTTTATGTTCTTGTGCAAGACACATGGAATAAAAAAAAATATATACAAATAGAAAACATTCAACGTTCAACACTAGAACATGCTCAATTGGAATATTATGAATTTAAACAATACACCAGGTAATTTATATCCCCTCCCTCTTTTTTATTTATTTTCCCAGAGGTTCTTTCTCTCAGTGGACATTCAATACAACATTATACACAAAACTACTTGTATATAAAAGAAACCTAAGACATAAAAATTAAAAGTCAAACTTGCTTGACACTTTAATGTTTGTATAAATGAATTCTAGACTTCTAGCATATGTAAAAACTTTTACTACATTTCAGCAACTATATTATTAATGTAGTAATTTACAATATCAATTTCATCACCGGTTAGAACGTTGATTTTCTTGTTATATGTTGCAAGCATAATTGTTTTTTATTGCTATATCCTTTCGCAGGGGTGTTCAAATCAAGAGCAGTTGACATGAAATATTGCGAGCGGTGTAGGATGATTATTGTAACTTAATAATGACTGTCCTGTTCTTCCCAAATCGAACCTTAAATGTAGAAGATAGGTAGCATTAATAGACATGAAAAAGAAAACAGAGAGAAGAAGCTAGTTAAAGCTACATACAGAAAAGTTGAAGAATTTTGACATAACAATTAACAATCTTAGCCAAACCAAAAAACGAAATAACTAATACCATCAGCGTACCTTGTTCTGAATTAGCTCCGCAATTTTCATAACAAGAGAGGATTTGTTGGTCTGATAAGGAATCTGTTCCATATATGAAACACTAATATAAATAACAATTTTAATGCAGCAAAGTGTATGCACTTACACGACACTAATTTCTATCATGTACAATCTGATAAGAGTCATGGAGAGTGACCTCTTTTACTACAATTGCTGCACTCTTTGTTCTAGAATCAGATAATTCAATCTCTATCTTTCCTCTGACTGTAACACGTCCTTTTCCAGTTCGATAGGCCTCCAAGATGCTGAATCAACAAGACTGTAAGCAACTTATGGATGCAAGTTGAGTTCTGCAAATTCTTAATAATAATAAATTATAATACATGCAATTTCTTAAGCACAAAAAAGAAGGTACCCAAGATTTCCCATTATGATTCCTCCTGTTGGAAAGTCAGGTCCAGGCATGTATTCCATCAATTCTAGCAGCTGTAACAAGGTAATGGGTTGGATAGAATAACGATAAAAACAAAAAAATTAAGCCATAGTCAATCATTTCTAGGGCAATGGGTTGGGTAGAATAAACAGAATTTCCATTGGGATAATTCAGTGGGGTTCATACAGGAGTTAATCCTGCTTATTCAATTCCAAAAGAAGGTTACAGGAGATAGAAATTATGAACAAAATAAATTTTGCACATCCAACAACATAACAATAAGGAACATTGAGAAAAATAATCTATTTTCAAGAGATAGAACAAATACCGTGGCATTTGGATTATGAATTAAGACACAAAGAGCATCAACCAACTCCCCAAGATTATGTGGAGGAATGTTGGTTGCCATCCCAACCTAGGAAAGGAAACACCAAATTATGAATCAATAACTATTTTAACAAATAACTTCATGTGAAAAATGTAAATATCTAGATATAATTCACCGCAATCCCTGAAGAACCATTCAATAACAAGTTTGGGATCCGAGCAGGAAGCAATGATGGTTCTTTTAGAGAACTGTCAAAGTTCGGGACAAAATCAACCTGCCAAAAATTAACTTAGGAAATAAGATATGGAAGTACAATTACGTACTTATATAGTTATATTTCAAGACTAGAAAATTGAATAGCTCGTACCGTATCCTGATCCAAATCTGATAGAAGCATTGTTTCAGCAAGTGCCTGAAAAAGTAAAGCTAAAAGAATGAATACCTCTCTATTCTTATGGTACGTTAACATAAAAGCAAACAACACATAGGCAGGTCGATAGCCCTAGGCATCAAATGGAAAACGAGATTTACCAATATATAAGAGAAAGTCAGGAAAATCAATAACCAGATGCTCTAATCAAATATAAAAACAGAATATATTTATGAAAAAAAAGAAACAATAAAGTAGTCACATTCATCGTATTTTTAAGTGCTGATTCAGAACATATATACACTACAAACAATTAAAATTAAAAATCGGATACAAGATGACAAAGAAATAGGGTGCATAAAACATACTTCCAATCTGCATTCTGTGTACCGCATCGCCGCAGGATTATCCCCATCCACTGAACCAAAATTACCATGACCACTAACTAGTGGACAACGCAACGAAAAATCCTGGAAAAGAAGGATACGCTCAACAAGGTAGAAAGTAGACTACATTTAAATATTTCTGGAGATGAAACTTCAAATCTGAAGTTGATGGAAGTTATAAAATGTCTCAATACACAGTTCCCAAAAGTGCTAAATTTCATTTGTGCCCACTGAGATTTTTTTATTAAGATTCAGTTATGACTACCTGTGCCATCCGGACCAGTGAATCGTATACAGCACTATCACCATGTGGGTGAAACTTTCCAAGAACCTGAGAGAGAGAGAGCAGTTCAACTGTAAGTCGCATGATAAAAAGAGAAGAGAAGAAGGCAGTAAAAAAAACAGCCTTTGAGTAATGAGTAGGTAAAAAATTGTAGTCAGGTCATAACCTCTCCAACAACTCTGGCACATTTCTTGTGAGGTTTACGTGATGAAAGACCCAACTCATGCAAAGCGTATCTGCAATCACAGTAACAACCAGACTACCCCTTTACACCAAAAACAATATATACCACTTACAATGTTCCCAATATATTCAGCGAAGTATAACCCAATTAGCTCAATGCAACCACCATCCGATATAAAAGGCTAGGCTGTATAAAGCTGTTCATTAGCAACCAATCAAATAAAATCGTAAAAAGATGCCTGGACTAATACTTGTGAAGGTTGATGTTTGCAAGTAGAATTAATAACCATATAACACAAAAGCTTCTGAACTCCATTTCTTAGTTAAGTAGATAATACTCATAATAGATGATAAGTCATCTAAAGTTTGCTGCAAAAGCTTGCAAGAGAACAACTTTTTTGTTTATTCCTTGTCCAATCATCCATGTATATCTAACAAAATATGGGTGTCCTCTTCAATTTTCTCCTCATCTTCCTTCCCAATTTCATCAAACATCAACCATTGACACTTATCATATGGCACCCTCTCAAAAACTAAATGAATCTTCCTCTATGCAACTTATTAAAAAAAGAGCTCATTATTTTCCAAAAGGATGCAAGTATTATAGCATTTTTATCAGCTACAAAGCAACATTATTGCGTTAAGGAATTCTTTTTTCCAAATAATTTTCTAATCATACGGAAATCATTTCACGTAAGCAACACATCATTCAAACATGTTGACTAATAAATAAGGAATCCTAATTCAAAGCAATAACTTCCTAAATCAGACCTTTTTTTTCATAATATGATAAATCTAACTGCGAAATCACTCACAATATACGGCGGTGAACAGGCTTCAGTCCATCACGAACATCTGGCAATGCTCGTCCAAGCAAAACCGACATAGCATAAGACATGTATGCTTCAGTAGCCTCTTTATGAAGCTCCGTGAGAACAATCCTTCCATGCCTTGCGTCACCATCACTGTTTGTAGCTACCGTCGTTAAACCCCCTTCGTCGACACCGTCAGTCGAATAACTTTTGGAACTCACCGACGTCAGACGGCTACGACGGTGAGTGGCCGAAAGAAACCGCAGGCCATCAACACTGCATCTGTGCCTCGATAATCGGGCAGGGGATATGGGTAAAGACAGCTGATTGTAACACCGGATAAATCGAAAGCCGGTGGCGAATGCCATTGAAGGATTGTTGGATATGGAGCAGGAAGGTTTCATGCCATCACAGAACGTATCCCCTCTCGTCGTCTCTATGATACAAAGTTATCGCTATTTTTGTCTGTATACAGGTTTTATGTTGGCATTTGGGAAAGAAAACCCTTAAACCCTAATAAAAAGTTTCATGGCGCCAAGTTCTTGATTATGTTTGCTAAAATTACACTTCTACCCCCAATTGAATGGGCTTCATTACATTTAGGTCCCACCTTGTCCTAAAATTGACCCATGATAAAGTTGTTTTTTATGAATTAATTCGTGTGTATAGATTGAAAACGTTTTTGTTTGGCAGGGTTTTTAATTGGAAATACATGTATGGAAAAACGTTGGCTTTCTACATAAAGTGCCCTCTTATAAGTTTTATGAATAAGCCATTTTCTGTACCATTAAGTTACTACCAAACAGTCATCTATAGTTGACCGAATAAGTTGAGTCCCATTAAGTTTATTTAGTTGTTAAGAAACAGGCCCTTAGACGTTACAAACGAATACCAAGTAAATTATATCATTAGAATGCTTGTTTTGAGGCATTTTCGATTATATTAAAGTTGCACTAATTATTGGGTTCGATAATAACTCAAACTTTCCTGGAAAGCATATGAACAAATAGTTGCCTTAGATTGAGAATGTGGTAATTTTGATCAAAGGACGCAAATCATGTGGTCTTTTTGAAGAATGGGCAATTTCGTCATTTCAATTTATACATTTAGGCACATTGAGATCGATTAGGTCCGCGTATGTTAACGTTTTCATAATAAAATATGTATATATATATATATATATATTAATATTAATTTGTGTTAATGTTCATTGTTTTCATGTTAAGGTATTAATGCTCGTTGTTTCCATGTTAAGATATGTTAAGGTATATTAAAGTTTTCATATTAAGGTATGTGAGGTATGATAAGTTAAGTTAGTATATAAGGTATGTTAAGGTTCAATACTTTCATGTTACATGTGTTAAGGTTTGGTTGATGGATGTTAAGATATATTAAGCTACGTGTCTGCCTATATCATTGCTCTCGAAGTTTGGTTTAGTAGCGGATCTACCACCATGCGTTTTTTGAGCGTTTGATCGAGAGGGTGAACTCACTTTATGGCAACCAGGGGGGTTCACATGATAAAAGATCCTATACAATCCCGATTGTACTAAACTTTGTTTGGTTAGCCATAAGTTTTTTTTTTAATGTTGCTTCAAGTAATGTTTCAATAAGTTTTGCCAATTTTTTCACGTTCTTATCTTGTTATGCCCCTTGTCATTTTCCAATTATATTTTCAGCGTACCATTTTAGGCAGTGTTTTAAATACCGTTTTAACCCGGACGGTTGAACCAAGATCTATGGAAGTGACCGGGTGAACTACGGGCGGGTTTATGGCTATAACCGGCCCGTTGCAACCCGACCGGGTTTCACAAAAAAACCGGTTGAACCGGAGTTGAAACTCGTTAAAAACCCGGTTAACCCGGCTGAAATAATAAAATTCAAAAAAATCGCTCCTCTCTTGGCCCTAACTTCAGCCGACTCACATCTGCTCCTCTCATCTATTCGACTGTTCTTTTGTATCTCCATTCTCCCGATCTGCTCCTCTATTTGTACGACTGTTCTTCGTGAGCTTAATGCATTTAACAGTCCAATGTCTCAAGATCCATAATTTGATTCGATCGTAATTTGGTTTGATGGTTATGTTTCTTTTTGATGTATTTGGATTGATAAAAAAAAAACTTATGGTTATGTGTGTTTTTAATGTATTTGGATTGATGTAAAACTTGTTCTTTGTGTATTTTTAATGTTGGAATTTGTGAACATCAAATTATTGGTTTTATATATATGTATGTACGCAAGAAAATAAAAAAAATAGAAGGAAATTATTGAGACCGGTTAACCCGGTGGTTAAACCGGTTGAACCAGTTAACCCGGGACCTGGGCACCACACCGGGTCAACTAAAAACCCGGTTTTAAAACATTGATTTTAGGTCATTTTACGATATCATATAGCTTATCAACCAGTTTTTACGAACACGTGATCAGTTTCTTGGTTAACTTGTCAATCAGTTTGTCAAAAATAATCTAAAATAATATTAATATAGCTTGAAAATAGTTGTCATATCAACTCGAAATTGACCAAAAAGACATGCTTTTTACACACTTAGGCATTGTTTGGCAAAAATAAGCTAGCTTATAACAAAAATAAGCTAGCTCATAACAAAAATAAGCTAGCTTATAAGCTGACTTATAAGCTAGCTTATTTTCTGAGTAACCGTTTGGATGTACATAAGTTAGCCTATAAGTCAGCTTATAAGGTAGCTTATCGATAAGCTACTTGGAGTAGCTTATGAGGAGCTTTTTGACACTTTTTTCAATTATACCCCTGACTAATATTATTTATTTATTTTCAACATGCCCTTTTTGGTTATTTCACATGCTCATAAGCTAGTTTTTTGTCAAACATAACTTATTCATCAGCTAGCTTATCAGCTACCAGTTAGCTTATAAGTCATCAGCTACCTTATAAGTCATACGCTAGCTTATCAGCTAGTTTGCCAAACATAGCCTTAAACTTGGAATTAAAGAACAATCTAAGTCAAAATTGATACATTTATATTGTTTGACACCTGTTTAAACACAAATATACTATCAATCAATAATTTAGAGAAATACAGCTCTTTCATTTCACGATTTAGTTAGTTGTAGTTGTACTCTTGGTTTGACTACTTGTACTATGACCAACATTTTGTTGTTCTTTTTCCCTCTTTTAATTTTCCCCGCCAACGAAGTTAGCTTCGTTTGACCATCAGTATCCGTCATCACATTCAATTTTTATTCATGCAAATTACTCGTATACAACGCATCCTGTTATTTATTCCATATTGATCAGAATAATAATAACTTTTATAAAACGCAATCCGTCAACATATTACTATTTCTCTTTATGATCCAAATCACCGGGTCATAAATACATCAATTTACCAAATCCTAACAAATGTAAAGGTTTACTATTTCATTTATCTTACTGGATTCTTACTCGATAAAAGACATAACTGATCGAATTCAAAGTCGAGGCACATAAGAGAAAATGAAAGACATGTCTATAAAATAATTTATATTTTTTTAACTTTATTATCGACAACGACAAATTATTGTTTTAATTTTTTAGTCATAAAAATAGTTGATGTAAAAAAGAGCCTTTACAATTTTGGGCTTTTTTTAAGGCTTTAACCAGATTTTACTGGATCTTGACCAGACCGGTTTTTGGGCTTTATCTCGACATTTTCTAACTAATTAAAGACTCGTCTCAAGTTCAAATTTTAGGACCAAAACGGGCTTTTTTGCTTATAATCATTTTTTGGATCAGTATATAACCGGTCCTTTTAGAAATGGTTCTCAATTTTTAGCGGTCCAAAGTTAACTGATCGGTCATTTGTGTATCTCTATTACCAAAAATAATTTTAACTTTGACAATATGTTATATTCGATTAGTTACCGTTTGTAGGTTTCAATTATATTGCGATCCGATCTTATTCCAACCCGATACACATGATCCCCCATAACACCTTCCTAATTCGGGCTGGCTCGAAAGATCGAACCATTTGACCCAACCCAACCCAACCCACCATCACAAGACCTTTTTTTTCTTTTTTTGTAAATCTAAGTATATGATGATTGATGAACTCAAGAAGAATAAAAGAGAACAAAACAACCCTCAAAATGTTAAGTGGCATCTATAAATCCACTAAAAAGATTAAACAACATAAAGCTCGAAAAGAACCGAAACCCAAAAAAAAAAAGAACGCGAAATGATGACAAATTAGACCGACTAAAATCTTGTATTTTAGCCGTGCAAAATGGGATACGAAATGGAGGTCGTTGTCGAGGAGGATGACGATGGTGACGTGATACACGTTTGTACTTTCTCCAGCTCGTTTTCGTTCAAAAACGGGCCGTCGAAAATTATGTCGATATCGTCCTCAAAGCCAGTATCGTCAAACAAGTCGAGCAATTCGCCAGATTTATCGAGCGGAATGTGTGGGACCGGAAGGAGGTTGTAATTCGAATCCAAGCACAAGCTCCACGGGTGTTCGTCGTCAACCGAAGGCGGGAAATCGAGGTTATGAATCTCGGGCAACGGTTCTTGTTTTTCGGCTAATACCGGTTGTTGTTCTTCTTCTTGTTGGAAATATATGTCGTTATTCACCACTTCATTTTGCTCGTTTTCTGGCGATGCTACGAGTTCGTTTGACTCAGGATTAGCTTCGATCTGTGGCACGCCATTTTTTAAGCGGTCGGCATAGATACTGATATCAAAATTGGTCACGGCTTTCGCACCTCGATACTCGATCGCGGCTAAGTCGTATGCCGCGGCCGCTTCCTCTTGAGTACCTTAAAAAAACACAAGTTAATCGGTTATTGTTTTTTTGGACGGCATTTTAACACACTCACACATCCCAGGGGTATCCGGATCCAAATGGGTACTGACTAATCCCCTGCGCCCATGATCCAGTCCATAAGATCCAGCCGTATGGACTGGCTCATGAACTCACCCCTGGACCGGCCCAAAGAACCGGCCCACGAGCTGGATAACTCAGAATTGTCAGCCGCGGTGTTCGAACCCTCGCCAACCAGGGATACCATTCATTGATGACTTAGGATATTACCTAATAATCGCTAGGTGAGACAACCTTTGGTTCAAACCCTCACCAATCAGTTATTGTTATATCCAGTAATAACCGTAAAAATATATAAAACCTCATTAGATTAAACAAATAACATTGGTTAAAAAAATAAATATGCAAATGGGATATTCTTAATCATATAGTTTTACTTGGGAAAAGGGAGGGGCCATGTGCACTGTTGCAGTATATGCTTCAAGAAAAATATAAAGGCTATAAAGTTACTTTTCTATAATCTATATCTATAATATACATACATCTATGATACATATCACTGGAAAATTATATAAAAATGTTGATTATAATTAAGTTTGTAATATTATATAAAAATATGGTTATAAAAATATTGCACGGCTTTTTAGGAGACTATATATATTTTGTGAGATGGGATCTATTTGATCGGAAGGTATCAAAAAGTCTGTTTTGTACGGCTACAAAGAATCACTCCAAGTGAAGATCTTGTTTTTCTATTTTATATCTTCATATTTTATTTCTCGAGATAAATTTAATTTTGTCCAAATTATAAACTTAATTATTAGATAAAAACTAAACACATTTAATTTTTTAAAAAAATATATATAAAAACTCTTAACAAATAAAAGCCCATTTTTCATAAAATACAAGTACGATTATACATAAATATTCATGATGAATACTATGTATATTAATGATGTTTAAGCTTTAAAGTTATTGATGTTATCCTTAGAATTGGGCGTATAGAGTTATATACTGTCTATTTCATTGGTCAAAAATTAGATTATCGACAGGCCTTTGGATTTTCTGATCAATGAAATTCATGGAAAACGTCATTTTTATATGAACAAGATAAACTTAGATGGCGTTTGTTTTTTTAAAATGTGCTGAAGTCTGAAGTCTGATTTCAGTTTTCAGTTCTAAAATGGTTATGAAACATTTAAACGAATCAGATATAAGTGATGATTAATAACTTAAAATGAAAAAAAACAAGACCTTACTCTTCATTCTTTCACAAGAATCAAATATAGATCTTTTCACATTGAATGTGTTAAACCAACTACTTAACTAGTTTGCCAACATAACACCTTTAGTGGGTAGAAAATAAGATAATTAAAGTGAGCCATGTCACGTGCCACGTCATAATCACTCACATTATATATATAAAATATAGAGAATATTAAATTTACTGTAATGATCCTCGAAGTATAAAACCTTACAGTTTGCCCCCTATGTTATGCATCTTTAGCTGCCCTAAGTCCCTAACCCTCTTTATCAATTTTGAAAATAAATAGTGTATTGTATATTTTTCCAAATTAAATGATATTCTCGATGAAATTTTCTAGCTCCACTAGGGGTCTAAAAATAACTATTTTCATATGATATGATTAATATTGTATATAATAAAACTTGTTTTACTTTTTATTCGATCTACCATTTAATTTTGTTCTAAATTAACGTGAATGAACTTTTAATTCTTTCTATCTCACTCTATTTTACTTGATAAACGAGTTTTTTTAAACATATATGACATCAATTGAATTTGATGCAACATTTTTATATGATATAAATAATTATAATATAACTTGACAACTTAACATTCACATCATCAATAGTTACTAGATAAATCGGTTACTGGTGTATGAAATAAAAAAATTGAATGTTCAGTCCAATAATAGAAAAATATCGCTATATATGAACTAAAGCAAGCTTCAAATATAGTTGTCAGAGATATAAAAATAAAGTAAAAATGTAAAGATTATTCAGTAATTATTTTATCTGAGTTGCCTTAAAACTTTTATAATTATGCCTTGATTTTTGATTGGGTAGTTGAGCACACTTATTTGGAAAGAATGTATTCAAAGTACACAATTGTGTTCTTAAAAGCAATATCTAGATGTTGATGTAAATGACATGTTCCTAATTATATAATAGCATAAAAGCAGCCCAATGACTCCATTTCAATTCTAGTTGTATTTTGGCTTTTTAACTTATAATGTATTAAAGCTAATATCGTTTATCATTCTAAAAACGTTATCTGTTAAGTAAGTTAAATGTTAAATTGCTTTCTGTGTGGGAAAGTGGAAGGTCGGTTGTTGGGTATTTTTAATCATTCTTCTCGTTTTAAGACAAATGTTTTAATGATTGATTGACGACCCCTGTTGGGATTCCAATCCAGACTGTAACATGACTAACTACGTAAAACAGATACATGAAAACTGTAAACGTAAAAAGCTAAAGAACTACAAAAAACAGATAAACATTCTTATACGCAAATATATGTGAATAGCAGGAGTCAAAGATGATACGTACTGTAAGTTCCCAAGTATAGGTATTTATTTCCAAGAACACGTCCAATTCGTGCCTCCCATCTTCCATTATGATGGTGCCTATAAAGTCATAAAAACCGTGAATTGTTACAATCATGTTTTATTCAACTGAGTACATTCGGTTACCAAAATTATTTCACAATTTAATGCATAGTGTGCTATAAGTCCAAAACAACCAACTCGTATAGCAAATAGAAGCTACATTACACCTGCTTTATTTAACAGTTTCGTAAATTCATTATCTGATACATAAAATACACACGTTATACCGTGCAACGGTTGATGCTACGGTTAAAACCAACTACCATTCTTTTATTTTTTATTGGAGTAAAAAGTCAAAGTCAAGGTCAAGGTCAAAGGAATGTAGCTCACAATTACCTAATAGACAATGATAAGCATTATAGTGAAGTTGCATATGCAAAATCAAACTCATATTTCACATGTAACATTCAAAAAACATGAACACCCCCACAACTCATTCAACATGTTTTATTTACCTCCCCCAACTAATTAGCATTGAATATTTAGGAACTTCTTATAAAATAACTATCAGTAATCTATCAATAAACAGATAACAAAAGTTGTTTACAATTTACCCGTATCAGGGTAGGATTTTGTGGTTTAATGAAACAATATCTTATTTCCAAACATTTAATTCTCAAAACACTGAAAAAAATGTTAATATTTTGCCGGTACATGTTCGTTTTCGAATTTTAAAAGATTATGTCAGTTGTCCAGACATAAAATGTCAAACAAGATATCTATAAACTGGGTTAGAGAGAGATACAAAAGACCGTTGTTTTTAAAAAAGGGAAAGAGACAAAACTATATTTATATATTGGGATCTCAGAGTTAAAATCTGTTATTCAAGAAGAAATGACCGTTTTAACCTTATAATGGTTTTCATTTGTCCAAGTAGAATGATCGTATCTAAGGATATTAAAAAACAAATATGGGTTCTAGTGCATACCTTGCTACCCCTCGGTATTTTGAAACGCCTCTCGAAAAACCACTGCTCCTTCGCCTCAACGAAGCTAAATATTCATCCTTGGATAATTTTTCCATTTCTTCAATCTCCTTTTTATATGTATCCATCTACAATAAATACAAAAATCACACTTATTAACCACAAGGTGCCTCAATGGCTTGAGTCTGGACTCCAAAGTTCAACAGTATCAGGAGGTCCCATGTTCAAATCCAGGGAGGGGTAAAAAAAATACCCTTGTGGCCATGGAGGGGTAAAAAAATACCCTTGTGGCCATGGAGGTTCAAATGCCGTGACTCCGGACTACCCGCGGGGCAGGTAATCGCCCTGGGATTAGTCAGCTCGCATAGCGGGTTGGATATCCAGGTTAATAAAAAAAAAATCACACTTATTTCATTCTCACAATCACATCAATTCAAAAAAGCGTGACGAGCAAACGGGTGCACATGAACATGCTCCATCCATTTTCAACAAAAAAAAGTCAAATATCGTACAGAAAAAAAATTCAAATATGAAATATCTTTTTATGAGTACCTGGAAATTAAGCGTTGTATCTGGTCCCCAGTATTTAAGCGCCGCGAGATCATAGGTACGAGCCGCAGCCTCTTCACTATCGTAAGCCCCTACAAAAATACATGAATCAAATGTTCAATTAACAACATTGTCCCCAAACCCAAACCCAAACCCAAACCCAACAAAACAATTATTCGTTTAACTTGACATATAATTTAATAGAAATATCATGCCAGATATTTAAAATTGTCGTTCTTTATACAGTTTAATAAAAACAAAAAGAAACCCGTTACGTATAATAATAAAAAAAAAGTCGATTCGAATCGAAAACTTTTATTAAAAAATAATATCGAATTTAAATTATTAAATATATAAAAAAAGTAATGAAATTTGAAGAGAGAGAGAGAGAGTGGACTTACCCAAATAAACTATAAAAGCAGAATCCACAGTGGCAATCAAGAACAGGGGATCACACCAAACCAAACAACCAAAAAAACAGAGTCAGAACTCAAAATTAACTAACATATATAAATATAAATAATATCATAAAATTAAGATTGCAGATCTCTGTAATTTGATTTAATTAATAATTAATTTAATTTAATTTAATTAAAATTAAAAAATATTATCAGAAGGAGATGGTATTCACTTTGTTTTCCTTTCTTGTTTTGGATGCTGTTCCATGTACTTTTATCCCACAGATGTGCTTCAAATCTTCCTGTCCATCTATGCCTGTTAACAATTTCCATCAATTCCATTCATATTTACATGCATGCAAACATAATTTTCATACAAATTAAACATGATTTTAATTTTATGCATGTAATCAAGAATCTGATATTTGAAACTTTTTGCAGAAATTGATTAATTTTCAAGAAATTGAATCGAATTCGTTTCATTTTTAGGAAATATTCCAAATATTTTTCCCCAAAAAACTTCTGCCATGATGCATGTGCTCAGAATCTTTACTCCCTGTTCTTCAACAATTGGAATTCAATTTGGGGAATTTTTGCAGAAATTGGTTTTGTGGTACTTTCAACTTTCAAGATTGAGTTTTTGAATCGAATTGATTCGTTTTACAAAATTCATCAAGAAACCCACAAATTCTTCGAGTATACCCATGCATGTAAAGATGTAATTAACCCAGAATCCCTCTTTCCAAATTTCAAAAAATTACCAAAAATTCAAAACCTTTTTATCAAATTTCAGCAAATGGGTATCATTTGGGATCACAATATACAACTAAATTTCAAGAAATCTTGAATCTTTTTGAAGAAAAATTGAATATTTTTCAAGAAAAATATAATCTTTACCTTGTGACACCTCTGTAAATGGAGCTTCTGCGAGTGGTTTCAGCATTTTGATTGGAATTAAGGGTGTTTTTATTGTGGGTTCTAGAAGTTCTTTTGGGTTTTGGAATCTGATGTTCTTCATTAATGCATGAAGATGAAGATGAACATGATGAAGTTGGTGACAATCTTCTTTTCTTCATTTTTCACTCTCTCTCTCTAGAATTTTTATGGGTTTTTTTTAGAGAGAGAAAGAGAGAGATGGATGTGGGTTGTAAATAAGAAGAAGTTGGGTTGTGAGATGGAGGTAGATATATGGGTCAGCAACTAGGTGGGTTTGGCTAGAATCAGCCTACAACAAAGTTGCTTACCAAAACACAGGTTTAGAGAAGAAATTGATTGGGGTTTTAATTTATGGGAATTTTTTCTATTTTTATTATTATTCCATGCCCAATTAACTTCATAAATTTACTTTTTGTTATTTAACTGAATCTGAAAATTACTGGTTATTGACTTCAGTTTTTCTGTTAAAAAGACTCTCTGTATCTTAACTACTAGCTCAGTGATTAGGTCATCTTTCATTTTGTGATTTTTTGGATTTAATTTTTTTTTAATTGCTTGTGTATTTGTTTTTAAAAGACAACATATTATTAACACGAAAAGCTAAAAAAGGCACATCAAGACTGCAAGAAGTAAAGAAAAGAGGGAATAGGGGGGATATATTACCCCATTACAATCGAAAAAGAAGAACTGAAAATCTAAAAAACAAGGGAACAATCGATAAAGGAGACACCGTAATTGTTTGTGTATGAACCAATTTTTATGTTTTCATACACATCGATTGGTATCATTAGAAGATTTTTAACTGTTTTTATTATTTATTTATAATTTCTTTAAAATAAAAAACAAAGGTCACCATTCAAATGTAACATATATCAAAATATTATGTAATTTTATCATCTTAATATATTTAAAATAACTGTGAATAGAATAATAATAGTTTGTTTTCAGTGATTGAAGTTAATAAAAGAAATATATTTCTCTCTTTCCACATCAAAATTTAAAGAATTCTTTAAAATTAAAGTTTTATTTTATTTATTTTAAAGAACAATATATATAAAATAACTATGAATAAAATAATAATAATTTAATTTTATTGACGAAAATGAATAAAAGAAATAGATTTCTCTCTTTCCACCTTAAAATTTAGAAAATTCTTTGGAATTAAAGTTTTGTTTTGTTTATTTATTTTAGAAAATAATATATATAATTTGTAGAAGAATAATTAAGGTAAAACATCTTATTTTTTATATATATTAAATATTTTCTTGAACTCTATAGATGACATCAATAAAAATCTAATTATTAATTTATTTTATAACAATTTAAAATTAAAAAAACAATCAGGTTGCCTGTTTTTCATTTTATTTAACATGTTTCAAATAATATATTTGAATGTGAATAGTTAAGTGAAATACTGTAGAAAAAATGTTCTTTAATAATTAAGTGAAAGAATAAACAAATTATTTTATTTTATTTTTACCTTTGTTAACAAGAGTTAGAATTATGGTTAGATTTTAACCCAAATGAGTTAATCAAGTCAAGTGCACAACACTTGGCTCAAGTGTCAGCCATGCTACCAATCACCTTTCTTCTCTCTCCTATACTACATTGGAATCTCACTTTTTCCCATATATATTTTTTCTTTTTCAACTCTTTTCCGTAAGGTTTTTCCTTTTACACAGTAGTCTATGATGTGAATAGTAACAGTAAAAAAAGTCAAAATAGACATAAATATCCTAATCCTATTGGTGGATATGATATAGATTAGGGTGCAAAAGGTAACACCCATTAACATTTCCCCCCCTCTCAGTAATGGGTTTAAGGTCGGGAATTATATGAATAGTTATTAACATTTTTACCATGCCCATCTTTACAAACAAACAATCGATTGTATGGTTTTAATTTAGAAAAATACAGCATGTTCAAAAAGACGCAATAAATTGTACATAAAAGACTATGATTTTCTAGTCCATTCATTAATGCAGGTCTGGTAATTAGACGTGCCCGTGAGCAAAAACAAGTTTATAGTCAAAATTTTCCCACACACTTAAACAAATTCAAGTAGGTTTTTGCATATTAATTTAATCATTTAACTAATAATAATCATGCAAACATATATTATATAAATATAGTTACTTCAGTGATAACAATATAATCAATACGAATTTCTACATACTTTCAGTTTATAGTAATTTCATTACATCCAGCTGTCTCATTCCTTTTACCATCAATCCACCATGACTTACTATCAAGAATGTAACTAATATTCTTTATGCAAAATAAATAATTATTCAATAACAAAACCAAAATATATGAAGAACTAGGTAAATTTCCAAACGATTTGAAAACCATAATTTGACAATCAGTTGATTAAATAATGAAGAATTAATTAAACTTATATTAATTTTAACAAAATGTCTTTTTTTACTTCACTTTCTCGACTATTTTTATAAATCCAGATCTTTTAACAACAAACCATTTTAGAAATCAGAATAACAGAAATTAAATTTGATTATTACGAGATAAAGCAATAGTAATTACCTTTAAAATTTGAGAAAACAAGGGACCAAATATGTGAGTTTTGAAATATAAATGGCCAGTTTGAAGAAATGTTGAAAGTTGAAGGTGCGATTGGTTTAAAATTTGAAAAAGAAATGCACATTTGTCAGTTAGAGTGGTGGGGGTGACTGTGGAAGCACCATAAAAAAACAAGTAAGAAATAAAGGGCGTGGGAGACACGTGTGATGAATGCGACTTAACCCCTGAAGTTTAAGGTAATTACAAATCAGACCCTCCAACAGGTGGTGAAAATTGATTTGATTCCCTTTGTGTTCTAAGAATCATGAAAAAAAGCCTTTTTGTTGGTGTACTTATATCACTTGACTTTTTATGCATGTATTCAGGGCCGTCCATGCCGGTAAAGGCGCGCTGGGCACTTGGCAAAGCCCAGCCCAAAAAAATTACTGCACTTTTACTCTACAAAAATTACTGTATTATTATGCCTGTTCAGTATGAATAACGAAGAACATTCAATATAAATAACAAAGATAAAGTTTATAAACTATTTAAAATGAGGGATACAATACTTAATATGAATAACACACGATCATAATTCATTCATGATGAATAACTCGTGGACGTAAAGGAAACGTGTCCACTCTCCTTTCTCACGTTTACAACTAAAACTCGGTTTTCATTTAAACACGCCCCTATATATATATGTATTTATATATAGGATCAGGTTCAGAGAAAACATTTAAATGTTGTAAATATCTGAAAAGTTCTGTTTTTTTGGTTGTTGAAGTTTTCTCTTGAGAAGTGGTAAATATTTGAAAAGTAAATAATTTATCATAGCTCTTCATACAAGCAAGATCGGATTTGACTGATTAAGAATTGCGTCTTTAACTAATCAAAATTTGTTGTTATGCGAAAAATAGAAGAGGTAATTTTGTAACTTTTACAAATAGGCAATAAATGAGTTCATATGTGAACCTGTGTGATTCACATATGAGTTATATGTTCATTTGAACCCATATAATTCACATATGAACTATTTTAACTGATTCATATATGAAATAATTAATTGATTCACATATGAACTAATAACAAATCCACGTATGAACATATTATTGTTCATATGTGAGTCCATGGGAGGATTTAGCTCTTGGGGGAGTCGGGGGAAGGGATCTCATTGAAAGAAAAAAATCATTTTTTTATAAGGGTTAATTTTTTTTTTTTTAACTTTTCACTTGGTTCTTACATGATTCCCCTTGGTAAATATTTGCAAGGAACTCTACAACTCTGGCCGACCATTGCCAACTCTAATAAACTCTCTTGAAATCAAGCAAAAAAGAAACAAAAAAAATATATCTGCAAATCAATAAAAATACTCAAAAACATCATTCGAAATCGATAAAAACACTAAAACATCTATCGAAATCAACCAAAAACCTTTAAAAATACCTCGAAACAGTGTAATTAGGCAAAAAAAAATACGTCGGACGACTTTACGGGCCTTTAGTTTATCTTAAAGGTGACCCCACTAGACAAAAATCCTGGATCTGCCACTGTGTGAATCACACGGGTTCACATATGAACCCATTTGCCTTCAATTTATAAAAGCTACAAAACTACCCCTCTATCTTCCAGATCCCCATGCGATGAATTGTCTGGTGCTTTATAATCAAAGCGCAAATGTTGACCGGATGAATGACTAGGATCACTTATTTACTTTCCAAATACTTACCACTTCTCAAATAAACCTTTTCCTAAATATATAACCATGTAAAAAAATTTACAAACTTGTGAGGAGCAATATAAAATATTTTGTTTACCGTTAGAGAGTATGATTTTAGATATTATTTCAAATATCTTTGTATTCACATCGTGAAAAAATTCACATGAACTTTTTTTTGGTTATATCGGTAAAGATGATCACATTGTGAAACAACCACACGATAAAATAAATATACGTAGAAATTAGAATGGTACTTTAAAATACCTAACCTTTCAGAGAATAAAATATGTAAAATACAAGGGGCTAATCGTAAGAGAATCCACAAAATTATGAGAACTCTGAAAATATTAGTGTATTTTGTGATATTTAGTATGTTTTTTTCCATCTAAGACTAAAATTTAAGGTACTGGTTAACATATATTTGTTTCGTTTTAAAATTTTAAACCCCAAACCCTTCACCGAAATATCTCCCTTTTTATTCTATCTCATCGATGTATTTGTATCTCTTTTTCCTCGTCTCCCTACCACATGTTTCACGTTCCTCCTTGACTCACCGCTCTTCCTGCTAGAGAATTCCGGTTTGAATTGGTTTGCTATCTTTTTTCTCAATGTTCAGATACAAATATGATATTTAAATGCTATATAAGTTTTTTATTTATTAAAGTAGTGTTCCTTATGCTTAATAATTTCGCATCTTTTTTATGATGCTCAGTAGGAACTTAATATAACATCGACATGAGTAATAAAGTTCCACATTGACGGAGATGGATAGTGTACGATACATGCTTGATACATACTCAATTAAGCTTGATGAATGCTTTATACGTGTTCAACGAAAATGATAAAGATGGTGATGAAAACGACACGAATCAAGACAAGTTCTATTCCTGTTATTGTTGAAAGATCGACCAACAAGAAAAACCTTATAATCATTTTTAGTTGAAAGAGTTGTTACAGTTAAAACATTCAACGCTTATGTGATTGTTTGCCTTGATGAGCTGTCTGGTTGACATCACTGACGAGGGTGATGTGTCATCTTGATGGGTCCACATGAATGCATAAGATTTTGTGGTACGGTCATTTTATGATCTTAGGAGTCAACTATTGGTTTCGAGGATACAGACTATAAAGAGTACATGAGTTACATCAGTTGAATTACAGGAAGCTTTTGCAAGTTATATGTGGTAAATTAGAGAATATTATATTCTTGGTAGCCAATGATGAATGACTTTGACCAATTGTGTTACTAATAAGGTTTGTGAGTTCTTTACAATTCGACGTGCTTCCTCTACCATCTCGAGTGTATCCACCTAGGATCATATGAAAAAGACGGTATTACTCTTGAAGATCATCCAATAAACATATTTATGATAGAACAATTTCATGTAAAAATGTTTTATAACTCTAATGGAAGGATTTGATTTGGAATCAGAAGGATTTGGATTTGAAAATGTTTTTTGTGTTTAATTTATAGGACTTGGAATGCAATAGAATTTCAATTTTTATAAATAATTTACAAAAAACAAATTATAAATAATTATAAAAATAATTAAATTACCTTTTCATTAATTGATTATTATAAAATAAATGTTTTCTAACATGTTTAACATTATTACACACATATATAGAAACAAGTGAGATTTCTAAATCCCATGTTTGTGGGGTTTTCAAGGAAATCCTGATATTTTAATAATATCCAGAGATTTTAAATCCAAATAATCTTTCAAACCAAACATTGAATTCGAATGAAATTGAATTCCAAATCTTTTCTAATCCTACAAACCAAACAGTATCTAAGAAAAATATCGATCGAAATACAAAAAATGACTATTTGTTCAACAACATATTTCGTAGGGTTTAGAAGTTGATGATTTTAAATGTAATAACCAAATCAAGAAACAATATTAAGAAATCCCTATCCTCGTATTGCTTCTCGAGTTGATTATTATTAGAATAATAATCAACAGTTAAACACTACAAAAAAGTTATTAAATACAAACACACTAACAAACATCATCAAACTATAGTCTAAATATATTCAAAATAAAGATTATAAATTTGAATTCCAACTCAAACCAATTCAGTATATCACATTTAAAAATAAAGTCTAAAAATATAAAATGTGCACAGACCTGTCTACTATCCAATCTAACTTCTTTGACATATCTAAAAGTTTGAATATAAATAATCAAAATATAAAAAAAATTCTAATCCCTGAAACCAATTATTGCTCACTTGATGATATTGAAACAAGAAAATGCAAATGCAAGCTCATATTGCAAAAGGCAAATCTTTTCATTTCATTTTATCTCATTTCTTTCTTCTTGTTGTATATTAGTTGTAAGAATATTGCTATGTACAGTTACAGGAACACTTCAGTTGATTATTAATGTTTTTCTTTAGTCAAAACTCTCGACCATCCGTTTCTAGTCAGCACCCACAGTCGGTCTTCTTACTCCCTGCGAAAAAAAAACAATACGTTTTATTCTTGATTTCGGTCATCTAGAATTAAAAAAACAGAACCAACAACAATTTTTCATTTTTACTCGCCTTTAATTATGCAAAAATACTAAAAATGTTGCACAAACGGGCCGGTGGTCAGAAAACCGCGAATCCCAACGTGTATACGACTTCTGATGAATACCCTCCCCGTACCACAATATTCTGTCACACCTGCAATTTTTTACATTCTCGTCAATAAAAAGCTGACCTGAACACCCACAGTTATAAAAAACATCAAGAAAATGATCATGGTATGAATAAAAAGCTGACCTGAACACCCACAGTTATAAAAAAGATCAAGAAAAGGATCATGGTATAAATAAAAAACTGACCAAAACACCCACAGTTATAAAAAAGATCAAGAAAAGGATCATGGTATAAATAAAAAGCTGACCCAAACACCCACAGTTATAAAAAAGATCAAGAAAAGGATCATGGTATAAATAAAAAGCTGACCCAAACACCCACAGTTATAAAAAAGATCAAGAAAAGGATCATGGTATAAACAAAAAGCTGACCCAAACACCCACGGTTATAAAAAAGATCAAGAAAAGGATCATGGTATAAATAAAAAGCTGATCGAAACACCCACAGTTATAAAAAAGATCAAGAAAAGGATCATGGTATAAATAAAAAGCTGACCCAAACACCCACGGTTATAAAAAAGATCAAGAAAAGGATCATGGTATAAATAAAAAGCTGACCGAAACACCCACGGTTATAAAAAAGATCAAGAAAAGGATCATGGTATAAATAAAAAGCTGACCCAAACACCCACGGTTATAAAAAAGATCAAGAAAAGGATCATGGTATAAATAAAAAGCTGACCCAAACACCCACGGTTATAAAAAAGATCAAGAAAAGCATCATGGTATAAATAAAAAGCTGACCGAAACACCCACAGTTATAAAAAAGATCAAGAAAAGGATCATGGTATAAATAAAAAGCTGCCCCAAACACCCACGGTTATAAAAAAGATCAAGAAAAGGATCTTGGTATAAATAAAAAGCTGACCGAAACGCCCACAGTTATAAAAAAGATCAAGAAAAGGATCATGGTATAAATAAAAAGCTGACCGAAACGCCCACAGTTATAAAAAAGATCAAGAAAAGGATCATGGTATAAATAAAAAGCTGACCGAAACACCCACAGTTATAAAAAAGATCAAGAAAAGGATCATGGTATAAATAAAAAGCTGACCCAAACACCCACGGTTATAAAAAAGATCAAGAAAAGGATCATGGTATAAATAAAAAGTTGACCGAAACACCCACAGTTATAAAAAAGATCAATAAAAGGATCATGGTATAAAGGAGATGATGAAAAAGACGTGTGCTTTTGACATTTGCAATTCAAAGATTTCTTTATTACTTTGAAATGTAAAAGTAATTCCTTTGACCAATAGTCAAAAGCATGTATCTTTATTTAAATTTAACTAATGACCTCTAAATCCTAACATCTGGGATCATTACCATGCTGGAGTTCTCCTCTTGCTTTTCGATTTTATGGTCTCTCCAGCATACGAATCCGAGTTGTACGAGTATTTGTATGTTGGCGGAAAGAAGATTTTCCCTTCTTTCCAACCGTCGAATACTCTCCCACCTTCTCTTTCGATCTTAAGCTATCAAAACAACAGAAGAAACATTAAAAACAATGGCGCACCCGTTCACGTTAAGATTCAAGATTGTTACCAAAAGGTCATTGGCCTAGCACCCCAACCTCCCTAGAAGTCAATGGTTCAAGCCCCATGTGTGTGAGTTTTGCCATATATATATATAGGGGTGGGTTCAAATGAGAACTCAAATTTGGTTGTGAACATGAGAACAAGTGAGAGCGCGACACGTGTCATATTCAGACAGAATAATCAAAGAAATTTTCAGACTGAATAAAACTGAATATAGCTTATTCAGTCTGAGTAAACACTATATTCAGTTTTATTCGGTCTGAATATTTCTTTGATTATTCAGTTTGAATAATCTACATTCAGACACGTGTCGCGTTCTCATTTATCCTCACATTCACAACCAAATTTGAGTTCACATTTGAACTTTCCTCTATTTATATATATATATATACACACACGCGTATATATAGGGCTAGGTGCAAACAAAAACCGCAAAGAAATAAAAACCGAGGAACACCCTGGTAACCGTACATCTGGATGGTATGCACGTGTATATACAAGTACAAGTAATTTTTAAGCAATTTGTTTTACATGCACACGCACAAAAAAACCAAGAAACAACTTCAATTACTTGTATGCACATCAACACATGTGCATACCGTCCAGATGAATGGTTACCAACGTGTTCCTCAGTTTTTCATTTATTTTTTTAGGTTTTCACTTAAACCTCCCTTGTATATATGGACAGGTTCATGTGAAAACCGTAAACATTTTGAGAACCATGAGACTCAATATATTCGTTGATCCTGAATATACTCATTGACATAATACATATTTTTGACAATGTACATGTGTGAACAAATATACTGGTTCTCACGATTCTCAAAATATTTGTGGTTCTCGCGATTCTCAAAATATTTGTGGTTCTCACATGAACCTCCTGTATGTGGGGAGTTCAAACGAGAACACCATCATTTTAAGAAAACGTGAGAACGCTAGCCTATTTCATGTGATACTAAATCAGAGACATGGAAGACCTTTGGTGCGACCTAGGTCGCAGGCCGAATCGCCCGCATATCACCAGGTCCCCTCAAGTGTATTATCACATGTGATATGAGTGTTCTTGCGTTTTCATAAAAATGGTAAAATGACGGTGTTCTCCTTTGAACCCACCCCTATTTGGGGGGTGTTCAAACAAGAAAGAGATTCAAGATTGTTGATCTAGTTGCAATACTTTATTTTCTACTAGAAACAAGATCCAACAATGAAGAATGCATATATATATATATATGAAAGTACCTGATCTTTATTAAGAAGGGCATCCCAATCATTCTGCTCTAAAAGTTTCTTGGTTTCATGGTAACTAAGAGCTATTCGATAGTTTAAATCCCCTAACCAAATGATGCGGCTGGAAAAATCATCATCATCAGACGGAATTACAATCGGATCTTCATATAACTCAGTTGCATGTATGATTTAAGGAAATGAGTGTAATAATGTAAAGCAAGGAGGGAGCTTACTCGTGGTCTAGAATTTTGTCAGGCACCTTAGCATTGGGTGTTCTGCAGATCTTTGAAAACAGTGTGCTTTTAAGTATCTCTATAACGTCAAGATTCCTACGAAGCTCGTCCCCTTCTTTCTCTCCTGATGCCAAGTGACTGCAAACAAAGCAAAAGCTCGTTTGCTTGAAGGTCATGCTCACCGAGATACAACCCTGTAAACAACCACATTACCAACCTACCGTAACAAAAAAAGCCTCCACATAGACCATACTTTCGAGTGATATTATATACATATATACCAAGTAAGGACATACAAGGTGATATTATATATATATATATATAGGGTCAGGTTTAGGAGACAACGCCAAAAAAGAGAAAACTGGAGAACACCCTGGGATCCCTCCATCTGGATGGTATGCACAAATGTTTCAATCGCTTGTATGCATTTGTGCATACCGTCCGGATGAAGGGCTCCTAGGATGTTCTTCAGTTTTCTTCTTTTAGCATTTTCCCTAAACCTCCCTCTCTCTCTCTCTCTATATATATATATATATATATGTGTGTATATATATAGGGGCGGGTTCAAATGAGAACTCAAATTTGGTTGTGAACGTGAGGACATATGAGAGTGCGACACGTGTCATATTCAGACTGAATAATGAAGGAAAATATTTAGACTGAATGTATTGTTATTCGATCTGAATAATAATACACTCAGTCTGAATAACAATACATTCAGTCTGAATATTTCCCTTCATTATTCGGTTTGAATATTTCCCTTCTATGACACGTGTCGCGCTCTCATTTGTCCTCACGTTCACAACCAAATTTGCGTTCGCATTTGAACTTTCGTTTATATTTTTTTATACATACATATATATATATATATATATATAATATACCGCTTTCATTTGGTTTTTGGTTTATATCAGGTATTGACATACCTTATTCCCGAGATAACCCAAAATCCCTCGGCTTATGCAAGAAGTTCTCAAGTGGCCAATGTATGGAATGAGCTCCTTTTTCACCCAAATCGTGACAAATATCCCGACCATTTGCTTGCTCTTTATAAGACTGTATCTCAAATGCTGATTCTTACCCGTTGGCACAGGAGTGCTAACATCGGCAGCCACAGCATTCGTGTTAAGATTATCATCCTCTTCAGACGAAGAAGGATCGTCGAAATTGTTTGACTTTGACTTTTGACACGCAAAACACGACTCTCTACCGTAGCTTTTCCTTTCAGACTCGATAATGCTGCAGTTGCAGCTCTTAAACCTTCTTCGACTCTCTGATCTGAAGGCTCTGCTGGCCGTTCTAAGGGACGTTTTTTGCAAAAACAGCGAGCCGCTGCCACTAGACTTCCTCTCAAAAGAACTTGAATTTGTATTTGTTCTATTTGGTGGATAATAATCGGTACTAGATGATTTATTGAGGGATTGACTGATCAACGATAGCCATTTTGCGGCAGAACCGTTATCGTCAATGACTAACACATTTCCGGCACTAAGAGGGACTATTTCCTGAAAACTGAATCAAATAAAACAATCTTTAACGTCAGAGTTGGGTTCCCGTGAGAACAAAAAGTGAAAAGTATCATCACTGTGTGAAGATTTGTCGTGAAAACTGTGAAGAGGTCACGTTCTAGGGAAAACCTCAAAAAAAAACTGAATAACACCATGGGATCCCTTCATCCGGACGGTATGCATTTATGCATACAACTGAATTAAGTTGTTTTTTGGTTTCTATGCACATGCGCATGTTACAAATTACTAGTATGCACAAGTGCATACCGTCCAGATGATGGGCTCCCAGGGTGTTCTTCAGTTTTTCTTTTAGCTTTTCCACTGAACCTTGAAGATACCTTTATATTGTGCGAAGTTACAACATTCACATAATATAATCTAACCTTCCAATACGGAGTATGAAAGTTATAATCTTTACACAATATAACTATATAAGGGTATCACATAATCCTGATGACTCGTATAATGCCATGTGTCATTATATCCCGACCATTTTCAGCAGAAATTTAGAAATAAATAAAACAAAATGGCAAATATAGATTGATTTTCAAAGAGATAGAACGCACCCTAAAATGTATATATCGGATTGACAATGGACTTGAAGAAGGTCATCAAGATTGAGATCACTGGTAGGAGATTTCCCCGCTACGTTCCACGTTGCCGTGAAGACCCTGACGAAAAAAAGACAAATATATCAAGATAATACGAAAGAAAACACTCGGAAGTATCTGGTTCTCAAAATTTAGCATATCTGTATTTCTCCCTTTCACACACTTTTTCACTAGTCACTTGTATTCATGGAAACAACTGCTCTACTCTTTCGGGTAGAGGTCAGGTATGTGTACAACTGTACATCCATCTCCCCCGACCCCACCTCCAGGTGGAATATACCGGGTTCGTTTGGTTTGGTAGGGTGGTTCAGGGGAAAACCTTAAAAAAAAAATTGAAGAACACCCTGGGAGCCCTCCATCTAGACCGTATGCACAAATGCATACCGGTAATTTGTAACATGTATTCATGCATAAAAAAATGCTTATTTGCATTTGTGCTCCAGATGGAGGGCTCCAGGGTGTTATTCAGTTTTTTTTTAGCTTTTCTCCTGAACCTCCCTCTGGTTTGGTAATTAATCCGTGAGGAAACCTGGTGCACAAAGGCTCCCTAAGCTTCAAGAATGAACAATGGTGTGACCCTGGTGCACCAGGGGTCCCGGGGCCTACATTTTGCAAAAAGACGGTTTCCCTCTATCGGATCTCAACAAAGTGATCTTACCATATGCTCAAAAACAAATAATAAGGCAAAAAAAATGTCAAGATTTCGCACCTTAGAGATTGCACATCGTGACTAATTGCCATCGAATTTCCTAGCAAATTGGAGCAATCCAACGAACCAATCCTACTACCAACTTGGATTTCTGCACAATTGAGGGAGTAACTTCAAGATTTATGCAACTCAAATCAACCGTTCATTCGTGATAAAAAAGAAGAAGAGGGTATTCGAAACCCGTGTGAATAAAGATTATATATAAAGATCACATGGATGTAAAATCATATAAAGATGATAAAAGTTATTAAAGTAATGATCTTCTTAAGGCATCAAATGGGGGGGCATTGGACTGAATAACTTTCTATGTTGCTTACTGAAGTTGAAAAGCAAAAACTTGAACATATTCTCACTTTTTCTTTTTCATCTAGTTGTCATATTCCCCATTATCTTATCTTCAAAAAATCAAATTATGGTCTCTAATTTGCAGGTCTTGAGGTCAGACTTTGACCACAGCTTAAATGTCACACAACTTTTTAACCCAAAAAAGAATTCATAATATATATATATATATATACTTAATAAAAAAAAGCAGAAATTGGATGATGAAGAAATACATAACCTGTGGGATCAAAAGAATTTTTTAATGCTTTCCCTTCATCTCCATTATTCAGCCTCATTGACAACATTTTATGAATAAAGGACTGTAAATCATCATCATCATCAAATTAACACAAATTAGAGATAATTAATAGGGGAAATGGATTAAATTAGTGAATCAAATCAAAACCCATTTTACAAACCTTTTTAATTTCTTCATTTTTTCCAGACATTTTTTCATATAATAAGTATGATCCAGAATCCAAAATCCAGAATCACAATTGCTCAACTGAAATCATCAAAGAACACACCAACAATCCATATCAGATTCACTTCAAAAAATTCAACGAAAGTTTAATAACAGAATCTTCAAATAAAGAAATCAATCAATCAAACAAACAAACATCAAATTCATATTAAACAAAAAAAAGGGGGAAAGAACAGAAACCCTTCTTGGATTCGAAACCCCCCAGAAACCATGTTTCCTGATTTCTGGAAATGAAAAGTTGATTCCAATACGGAGACATTGAAAACCCCACATGGGTTTTTTTTTCCCTTAAAAAAGAAGTCAACTCAGTCGCTGAAATTTGTATGTGTGTGGGGTTTAATGGTGTGTTTATTATGTGTGGATATGAAGAAAACAGAGGGAGATTGGGAAAGAGGGGACCTGAAAAACATTCTGTACTTTCCAACTTCTGAAATTTTTTCTCTTTAAATCAGTCTCTGCTTCTGTTGATGCATTAAAGGGAGATGTTTAAATTTGAAAGAAAGTCGTTCTCAATTGAAAGAATGCGTCAAATTTGGGTATATATATGTATATGTATATATATATATGTATATATATATATATATCTTCCAAGTTGATTGTTCTTGGTTTCGTAGCACCAACATGTGTCGAAGAATAATGGGGTGATTTTCATTCAGGCCCTCATATTGTTTTTCTTTTATCTCACATGGACCATTAGATTTTGCCATATGTCATTTCTTTGCCATATATGTGTGTTATCTTATTATATTCATTAGATATGTTAAAATAAATATTTTTGAGATTTTGGAGAGATATTTGCTACAACTACTATGATATGGTATGCTAGAAGAGAGAGATAAGGGATGGGTTATTCAATTTTAAAGGACGTTTAGTACTCCTTATTTGAAACTAATTTATTGATTTTTTGGAAAAGTGTTTATTAAAAGTTGATAAGTTAAAAGTTTTAACTTCTTAAAAAATGACTTATCACCGGTTTGACATCGGATAAGTTGTTTTTCTCAAACACTAAAAAATGACTTATTACTGGTGTTTTTATAAGCAATCCCAAACACCCCCTTAGATTGGGAATTGGACAAGAAATGACCACGTCACGTTTCACATACATTCATGGGTTATTCATCATGAATAATATATCATTCACTACAAATAGTTCACAGATGTTCATCTTCATTGTTCAGTATGAATATGGACAACCGAGGACACGTGTCACCCCCCCTTCTCAGTTTCTAACCAAAAATCAGGTTGCAACTTAACTGTCTCATGAGAGAAAATTGGCAAAAATCTTCAAATATGGAGAAAATCTTTAAAGCTGCTTATTTAATTATTTTATACCAATAGAAGATATTAAATTAAATATTTATGATAGACAAATTATATTTTATTAAATTGTTGAATATTTTAGTAATGTTATTAATGTTGAAATTTATAAGATAGAGTAACTATTAGATTTGAATTAAATTCCTTTTAGAGATTTTAAATTTTGATACTTTACTTTAGAAAAATAATAAAATATATTTGTTGGAGATGCTCTAAGATTATACGTTGATGGTTGGACCCAATTTGGTAAGAGCATCTCCAACAGCTTCCCTATAATTTCTCTATAATAGAGAACTAAAAGTAAAAATCTCTAAAATAAATTACAATAAACTCCAACAGATTCTCTATTTTAGAGATTTTATCGTTGATTATATTATTTAAATATTCTATAATTTTAGGATCTCAATACACTTTAGAGAAAAATATAAATAAAATGATATTTATTTAATTCTAATTGGTGTAATGAATAAAAAACTCATTTCTCTCTCCCCGGTTTGGAGATTTAGAGAAATCTCTATATTTAGAGATTTTCCCATGAATATCTATTTTAGATAATGAGATAGAGAAGCTGTTGGAGAGATTTAGAGCATCTCCAACAGCATTGCTAAAATAGCAAAAAGTGTGTTTTTCTCCTCTAAACATCTCCAACAGCTTTGCTCTATTTTAGAGATGCTGTTGGAGATGCTCTAACCGTATGTGAAACCGAACCTAACATATATGAAAGACGTGTGGCTCATAATCTTACGTAAGGTCGTTATCTCGCGAGATTGAATAAGAACCATGTAAATTATTTACGAATAAACATTAAAAACGTTAATGTTTGAAGTAGTTCATCACTTAAGTGTTATTAGTTTCGTCCATAAAAAAAGTCAAACTTTAGTAAATATCAACAATCATACACTTTGTTGAACATAATTAACTTATTGATAAATTCTTTCAAGTGCCTATTAATAATTACAAGAAAATAAATAAATTTAAATCAAAATCGATTACGTGATTATTTGTGTACTGATCACACAAGGGATAATATTAAAATTTTGAAGTATTATTATTATACCGTTTTTAATGTTATCTTAAATTTAAACGCAATTTAACATTGCATAACGGTATCAACATATTATTTTGTCCACTTGACACTTTGTATTTTTAAAATAACAATATGAATTAAAAAAAATGTATGATTCAATTTAAAACTTATATTCATAAGAATAAAATATTATCCATTTTTCATTCAATAAACACTATGCATACATGATACATACATAAGTATTTACATACATATAATACACAAACATGGTGTATATTACATATAACAATGTATAAATGTGAAGGATAACACATCATACTACTGTATCACACGACACCACTCAATAAGTCCCTATATCTTTTGGGATCTTTTTTTTTGTTAACCGTGAACATTTGGTTCAACTTACACGCATTTTAACTGATTTCAAGGGTCGTAAAGAACAATTGAAAAAAATCTTCGATGGTCTTGCAAGATCCAGATAAGTGACATATGAGAAGAATTCCAAATACACCCTTGCATTAGTGCTAAAACGCAATTCTTTAAAAAATAATATTATTGAAATTCATGTTATTAAACCAAGAGAAAGGTTAGGAGAAAACGCTAAAAATGAGAAAACTGAAGAACACTCTGGAAGGCCGCCATCTGGTAACATGCATTTGTGCATATGCACTAATGCATATTTATACATTGATGCATAGAAAAAAGGAGCTCCAATCGCTTTTATGCATTTGTGCATATGCACTAATGCATAGAAAAAAAATATCGTCCAGATGACGGACTCTTAGGGTGTTTTTCAGTTTTCTCTTTTTTTAGCGTTTTCTCTTGAACCTCCCTCGTTTAATCAAAACCATGGTATATATATATAGGGGAGGGATCATATGAGAACACTACCAATTTAAATGAACAAAGGAACTCATTTGGGACCACATATGATGTGGGTCTCACATAATATTAAATTATATATCATTTAATATTAAATCATATTAAATCATAAATGATTTAATATTATATGGGACCCACGTTATATGTGATCCATAACTATCTCTTTGTTTTTTTAAAAATGTAAAGTTCTCATCTAAACTTCCTATATATATATATATATATATATAAAAGAAAAGTAAATAAATGATAAGAGATTTGTAGTAGAAAAAGAAAGAAAAAAAAGATAAAAAGGAGGGGGAGGAATTGTGTAACCGGAAATAGGTGAAAAGCAAAAACTAGTTGGGGGTTCAATTCACAAGAAATCCGTCAAAGTGGCGGTCCAACTCACACACACACACAACGTGCACCAAAACCTTTTGTATCTTCTCCTCCATTAATTTTAGAGTAAAATATGATTTTCGTTCCTATGACTTTATATTTAATAACAGTTTTCGTTCTTATAGTTTAAAAATTGTTTTTTGTTCTTATAATTTTTATTTTACTTTTATTTTTGTCCTTACATTTAATAGAGTTAATGGAACTGTTAAAAAGTTTTGAAAATATACATATTTAGTTCTTGTGTTATATAAAGTTTAAATATTTAATCCTAAATTTCATTTATTATAATAATAACTATTAATTTGGCACTTTATATATATATATATAGAGAAAGAGAGAGAGAGAGAGAGAAACGTTCAAACGAGAACTAAAATTTGGTTGTGAACTTGAGGACAAATGAGAGTGTGACACGTGTCTGAATGCAAATTATTCGGACTGAATAATCAAATAAATATTCAGACTGAATAAAACTGAATATAATATTTATTCAGTGTCCTCATGTTCATAACCAAACTTGAGTTCTCATTTGTTCTCATTTTTACAACCAAACTTGAGTTTTTTACAAGAACTTTAGTTCTTACTTTAAGGGGGTGTTTGAGATTGCTTATTTGAAACTAACTTATTGACTTCCTGGAAAAATGTTTATCAAAAGTTGATAAGTTAAAAGTTTTAACTTCTTAAAAAATGACTTAATACCGGTTTGGCACTGGATAAGTTGTTTTTCCCAAACACTCAAAATGACTTATTACCGGCGTCACACCGAAATAAGTCAATAAGTTGTTTTTATAAGCAATCCCAAGCACCCTCTAAATTTGGTGTGGAGTGACATTTTATTAGTTTAAAAAAATATGTTGATTTATTTTATATTAATATGTGTGTGTCTATATATATATATATATAGAGAGAGAGAGAGAGAGATATATATTCAAATACAAACCAGTCAAACGTTATAAACTCGTACGAATCAATATAAAAATAAATTTTTAATGATTTTTTCTTGAATGCTATGATTTTAAATGTTATTTCACATATTTTGTTTCATAATGTAAAAATTTCACATGTATTTGTTTTCATAAGGTGAAAACTTCACATATATATTTTTTTTTCATAATGTAAAAGTTTCACATGTAATTTTTTCATAAGGTGGAACAAAAATATGTGTAATAGTATATTAAATCATAAAAAAATTATTGTTATATTGGTTTGTATGAGTTTATAACCTTTGATTGGTATGAATTTGAAGATGTGTCTATCTATATATATATATATATATATATAATTATATGGGATCAACAAAAGAAGTTCTTATAAGAATTATAATTATGGACTTTTATCTAAGTTCTTAATTTTACGAGTTAGAATTGATATGACAACAAAAAGTAAATATATTCGAAGATACTCTAAAACTAGTGGAGGCATGAGGGTATGTCCATAGTCTACTTTCTCAATATCCACTTTAAAAACTTTAGACAAAATTAATATATTTGTACGGATAACTTTTCTAATATAACATCAGATAACGTATGTTGTCGGGATTTAATTCCATGTGACGTTGTGAAGTCATAAAAGAAGCAATTATGTTGTTCAAATGCGTGTTACAGTTTACTCAAACGTTATGGACTCGACATACCAACTTTTCATTGAAAAGTATAATAAACCAAATAAAAATAAGTGAACATAGTACATCACCTTAGGAATTTTTAAATTGTGGTCTAACACGACATGAGTCATGACTCCATAAAAATAATAACATGGTGGGAAATTGTTGTACATAAAAACCCTTGTTCTAGCATTTGTATTTAGCGTAAACTTTGTATGGTATGTGATAACTTACATTTTTTATCTTTAATAAAATGTAATAACCCAAATCTTTTTTTGGTTAAAACCTTGGGCTTAGAATGAGTAGTGAGATTTTTTCTTAAGCTTCAGGACCCAATCAACAAATAAAGGCCTAAATGAGAAGGGTTATCTTCATTTCAACCATTTGGAAGGAAAATCTCATAGTGAAATGTGTGTATTTGGGAGACGACGTGAAAAGAAATAAATTGATATTTGTGTGTGTGAAGAAGACTCTTGAAGGTATTGTTGAAGTCTAGAAGAAATCCATTTGTTAGGATCCGAAATTCCTAAGTATTAAATGTTTTGTAAAATCTTTATTCAGATCTTTAGACTTCAAAGAAAACTTCAGACTTTAGAGTTCAGAAGTTCAAAGTTCTGAAGTTCTGAAGATAAAGTTCAGAAGTTCTAAAGATCAAAGTTCAGAAGTTCTAAAGAAATTCTGAAGACCAAAGTTCAGAAGTCTGAAGAGACATTCAGAGTTCGGACAGAAACTCTGAATAGGCATTTTGTTGACGTGTCGCAATGTCATAGGGCTGTGATGGAAGTGTCTATAAAGAGTTTCTGTCCGAATATACGTTCAAACCATACGTATTTCATTCATCAACTTTATGTATATTACCAAACCGCTAATTGCCCCAACCCGCCACAAATCGCAAGGGTTGGGTTGTACTTTTGAATGAGTTGGGTTGGGTTGAGATTTCCAAGCTGCCATAATTGGGTTGGGTTGTAAAAATGTCACAAACCTCCTAACCCAACCCGTGTATACCCCTAGTTTTAGTTAGCTGATTCTCAATTGTGGATGCTTATTTATCCGCTGCAAAATTTTGAGATGTAATAGCTAGACTTATCCTTCAATATTGGGTTGACATTTAAGTATATATATCTTTATGGGTTTTGGATCGTTACATAAAATTTGCAATAGTTTTTGGATGTTTTACGAAAAATGTAATATTTCACCGATTTCTTAAAAGGGAAGGCTAATGGCAAAGGAGTGCCATTAGCACTCCCCTTTCTTAAAATGTTTCGAATGAAATTTATATGTTTGTTCATTATATTATTATAAATAAATCGTGATGTTGGTTCATGTCACATTTTTTTTGCTATTTCCTTTAAATATTTGACAAATAATAGCATTTTATTTGAATTGTGTATCTAATCAAATATTGAAGTATTAGATGGCAAATGAGGTGTTGATTAATAGCGACAAAAATATCATTGACCGAAGCCAATATCATCATTTATATAACAATCACCACGTGCAAATAAGTCATTTCAATCAAAAAGGTTATAAAAATGATACAACTTTAACACCATATATGATGATAGAAATTGCTATGGATTCCATATCATGAATAAAACTATTTTACAAAAGAAGAAAAAACTTAATTCCATATGTTTTTGACCAACCATTTTGGTCGATATGACAATCCTAGTTCAATTAAAGTTAATATTAATATTCGATACTTTTTCATTTCAAAAACTTTCCAGTATTCGACAATCCTTTTAATAGGAAATATTGTTACTCTATAAGATTAATCGTAAATTTACCATGATCAAATTTATTTCAAGACAAATTATCGAAAAAATTAAAGGAGAATTAAATAAAACTATTGTGCATAAGTATTGACGTTTATAACTCAAAACGAGACCCTTTTTGGAAAACCATCAAAAAAAATTAATGAAAAAATATGTATTAATGTATTATACACTTCTATCAAATTTAAATATATAAATATTAATTTTTTATTGAAAAAAATAACTTTATTCAATTATAAAGCCAAAGAGAACATATACCCATATTGCCATATTGAGTTGGGTTACACTTTCTCTTAAAGAGGCAAGAGGTAAAAAAACACATGTGCTATTGTGGTTTGTAAGAGCATTTCTAGCAACATTGTTAAAATAGAAAAATAAAAAGTATTTTTTTTAATATTTTAACAACATTCTTATCTTTGTTTGTTATTTAAAAAAAAGAAACTTTAAATATAAAGAATTCTTTAAAAATTTAAATTAGAAGAAAGAAATAATATTTTAATATATACAACCAATCAAAATTACTGAAATCAAATGTGTATGAAAGAGAAATAATATTTTAATAATATAAGTAATGATGAATTCTCTAAAATAAAAAAAGTTGTTGAGTTAAAATAAAATGTTTTTAGAAATTCTGATTTTTTATTTTCTATTTTAGAGAAATTATATAAAGAGTGTTTGAGATGTTCTAACTTGTTTTATATAACTATGATGTTATATAATCTCCAACAGTTTTTCTATAATTTTTTTAAAATAGATAATGAAAAGACAAAATTTCTAAAAACATTTTATTTCAACTACAACGATTTTTCTATTATAGAGAATCCATCATTAATTATATCATTAAAACATTCAATACATTTAATAAAATATTATTTCTCTCTATTGCACATTTATCTTCAATGATTTTGATTGGTTGTGTATAATTGATTTTTTTTTCTCTCCTACTTTAGAGATTTTAGAGAATTCTATATATTTAGAGTTTTTTTCCCTGTTATTCTAAAATAGTAAACAAGATAACATTACTCTTGAAAGATTTTAGAGAATAAAAACTTATTTTTTCCTATTTTACCAATGTTGTTGAAGATGCTCTTAAAGTATTTATTGATTAAATATAGAGTTTAAGTATTTTATTTCATAAAAATGACATGATTCATAAAGTTTGAAACCATTGTATCTTTTTTGTGTTGATTTGTATGTAAATTACGTCAATACCCTTTATATTTGGCTTATATGTCATCACATTTCTAGCAAGATGCAACAAATACTACCTTAAGTTGGTTTATTAACGAATGCGATGATAGGGCTTTCAAGTTTCAACTGTATTATATTAAAAAAATACAACTTGTGTGATATGATTAATACTGAAAGAATACAATTTATGTGATACATTGATATGATATGATGTTTCGTTGATGATAATTATATTTGAATTCAAATTTCGTTATTGAAAATATGTATTTAGTTTTCTTTTTGGAACAATACGTTCATGAAGAATTGAATTAGATATATACATTTATATGGTAACACTAAGACAATAAAATAAAACAACTTTACGTCTTTAGAATGAAACAATTTTGTCTTTTAACTGACGTGTCACCATAATTATTTGCTACATTAAGACGTGCACTCTAACATTATAAATCTTCATGATTCATTACTTTAATATATAATATCTTCATTAGGGATGCACAAAAAACCGATCAAACTATCAACTCGTCCAAGTCAGCTGAAAAACAGATTAACGCTAAGCAATCTAATATGAGGTTTGATTAGTTTATAAATATACAAACATATGAGAGCGAGGTTAGTTATGGCTTAGGTCAATCTCAAATCAAACCAGACGAATCTAACAAAATTATGATAATTATAAAATTTATATTATTAATTATTAAATGTCTATAAACATACACAAATATATACCATTGAATGGAAGTCTATTGACGATTTAATCCACTCTTACTAACCTAATGCTCCAACAAGTCTAACTTATGTTTTTTAGACCGTGGATAATATGAACAAACTTGAGGCTAAGGTAACATTGAAAACCGTCGTTATCGGTCGATATTGTCAATTTAATTTTATGTTTTTATCGTAAGATGTATCTTAACACTTATGTTTAAACAATTAGACGTAAACTTGAATGATTGTTAGGGGTGAGCAAAAACCGAACCGAAACCGAAAAAACTGGAAAAAAACGAAAACCGAATCCGAAAAAACCCCCGAAAAATCGAACCGAAAACCAAAAATCCAAATGGTTCATTTTCGGTTTTGGTTCCCATACCGACCGAAAAAAACCGAACCGAACCGAAAATCCTTGGTTTCTCCAAAATCCGAACAGAACCGAACCGAAAAAATATAATTGTTTATAATTTATATTATATATATATATATATAATACTATGAAATGTTTTTAATTTTTTTTATCATATATATATAAACCTAATTTTAATTTTAAACATATATGAAATGTTTGTATTTTTTTTAAAACCGAATCGAAAACCAAAAACACTTTAAACCATTCGGTTTTAAAACGGAACCGAATAAAAACCGAAAGCCGAACGGTTTGGATTTTCAAAAACCGAACGGCTCGGTTTTCTGTTCGGTTTCGACCAAAAACCAAACAGAACCGTGCTCACCCCTAAGTTGATTGTACTATTTTTGAGTGGTAAATTATCAAATACTAATATTTGATTTTTTGGTTTGAAACTGTAATATAATCATCTTTTTAAACATACGTTCAAACCAACCAATTCAAATTGTACTAACCCAAAGTGAAATGTAATCGGTTGAGTTATAGATTTAAAGAAGGTTGAATGTGTTATAATTTCTCAAACTGAAGTAGTTGGGTTTGGTTGTTCAAATGACCTCAAAATCCCCAACACAACCCATGTGCACCCCTAATCGTCATTGATGGATGTTCGTTTTGATAATCACGTTTCTTCATTATAACAAATGTATGTCGACCAACAAAAGATCCGTTTACCAAATACTTATCAGGTAAAAACTTACCAACAATCAGTGGCGGACCTAGGAGCAAAAAGAGGGGAAAGGATCCCAGTGAACTGTTAAATTTTTTGATATAGGTTAAAAAAACATTAAAAATACTAAATTTACCGTTAGTTTTCCCCACTAAAAGTTTTCAAGAGACCCCATTTTGCCGGCGACCGACAAAAACACTAAAAAAAGTCTATTGAAATCAATAAAAAAAACCGAAAAAATCTTTCGAAATTGACAAAAACACTAAGAAAATACATCAAAATCGACAAAAAAACCAAGGCTTTGTTTGTTTTTTTCATTTTAAGGTCTTAATCATCACTTATGTATGATTTGTTTAGACGTTTCATAACCATTTCAGCACTGAAACCAGATTTAAGACTTCAGCACATCTTAAAAAACAAATGCCACATAAGAAAGTCCATTGAAATCAACTAAAAAACTTTAAAATCCCTCGAAACACGTCGGGTTACTTTACGCGCCTTTAGTTTACCTTAATGGGACCCCAGTGGACAAAAAATTCTGGATCCACCACTGCCAACAATAGACAACCACCCTCAACTAATTTATCGGATAACATTCACATCCATCAAAATAGATTTTTGTTAAGGTCTTTTATTCAATAAGTGCTTATCTGGTAGGATTTTTTATTTCTCTCACTTACCGGGTAAAATTATCATTCTTTTTCATTCTCATCGGGATAAGGTAAATTATACCTAATGAACGTTTATCCAGTAACCGTTTAGTAAATAATCTTAAACTTTGTACTGAATTGGTTATGAGGCTAAAAGAGGTGGAACCGCTATAACATTTAATCGAAGAAAAGCTTCTTAACTAAATATAACATCGATTTTCTTATTTGTTTATGGTTCATGAACCTATATGCGCACATGCATGCACTTAATAATGTATATATATATATATATATATATATATATATATATATATATAGGGTTAGGTTCAAATGCTAACTCATTTTGGTTGTGAACGTGAGGACGAATCTCACCACACATCTTCTAAGCATGGTGGACGCGATCACTTTATGATCGACGCGATTCACGTGAGGCGAGATTATTAAAGGAGGGAATCGCGCCAAAGTTCTCGCCTTTATCGACCGGATAAGTTTACGATTCGTCCTCACGTTCACAACCAAAAATGAGTTCACATTTGAACTTTTCTCTATATATATATATATATTTATATTTAATACGTTGGTAATTTAATTACTATTTTATTAACTATATTAATATTTCCATAAAAATTTGAGTTTTTAGAAAAATGAGTCGATTATACAACATAAAATTAAACAATTTTAATACGTAGCTTAGAACAAAAATCGAAACTTCACCTAAAACTCTGAAAAGCTGTTAAATGAAAATGGTCAAAATAAGTTTTAAAGAATACTATGTTTTAATTTATTTCATAAGATACAAAATATCGTAGTTATTGTTTCAAATGTGTTTATTTAATACAATATCATTTAACTATTTAAATATTGTTTCATATGTTATTAATCTAATATAACATGTAATTATGAATTTTAAAATATTTATACTAATAAATATATTTAATTCTTGATAAATATTTTTTAGTAGCTTTTATTAATTTTTTGGCTAACATTATCCATTAAAAATTAAAGCTTAGTCATTATGGTTTGTAAAAATGTTCAAGATCGGTCCCTTTTATTAACAATTGTTAAATTTAGTCGTTAAATAAGGGACATTTTGATCTTTTCAAAGTTCTCTTATTTTCTTTTAAAACTATTATATATATATATATAGAGAGAGAGAGAGAGTCGCTTTGAGAACTCAAAATTTGGTGAGAAATGTAGGGAAGTTAGAAAAACAATATGTGAACAAATGTTTGAATGGAGATATTAACATTACTTAACAAGAAAGATGTCAACCTAAGTTAAAATATATTAACATACGTTCAAACTAATTATCATGAAATGTTAACAAGTGTTAACATATATTAACCGTTAACTTATATGAACTTATGCTAACAAAGTGCTTTCTACGCTTCTTAGTAAAATTTGATTTCTCATTGAAACCCAACCTTATATATGTATGTGTACATGTGTGTATAATACTTATCAATTGCCAACAATTTTCATTTACTCTCTCTCTCTCTCTCTGGGAAACTCCAAACGTATGGCAAAACATCGAAGATAAGACAGAAACAACATATATGCCATGTTCCTTTTCAAATGACATACACGTCATGGTTGGACTTGAAGTGGTTTTTGGTGTTGATGTCCTCATTGGTTTGGTATTTTTTTGTTGTTAGGGTTGGAGATGGTCTCAACGTAGAGATCACGAAGTCTCAGACACCCTCTTCATCATTTTCGTCATCGAAGTCCCTAATGACCTTTCCCCTTGATGTGTTTAGTCTTCCTCTTCGAAACCTCTGACGAACTCAGTCTCCCCCTTCCTAATTTGTTTCGTCTTCGTCATCTCTCCCATAAGGTTGAGCAATTTTGTCCCCAACGCCCTTCATTTTTGCAACTCCAATAACCTAAAATCTTTTCTAAACCCCAACCCCTCCGATGAACCCTTCCCCATTATCTCTCTCTATAAATCAAAACCCCATCCCCTCGATGGGGTTTTTGTGTTATGAGTATTCTATAAGTTGTATGTAAATAGAGGTTTTCTAAATTTGAGACATTGCCATTGTTGTAGTGTCAAAACGAGCACATACAAGTCTAAACTCTTATTCTCTATTAATGATGTTCGGTTTCAGTGATATTGGAACATTAACATGTGGGAAGTGAAGTTTGAGGTACTTGTGTAGGGTTTTGGGGGTGGGGGTGTTATAAGTTGTATGTAAATGGAGGTTTTCCAAAGTTGAGACCTTGATATTGTTGTTAGTGTCAAAACGAACACATACTGGTCCGAACTCTTGTTTTATATATTGATGCTCGATTGTAGTGATATTGGAACATTAACATGTGGGAAGTGGAGTTTGAGGTACTTGTGTGGTGTTATAGTGGTGATGGGTGAGGAAGATGTTGGCTAAGTTAATGGTAGTGGTGATCTTTACGAAGAAGATACAATGACACGATCAGGAAACAGAGGGGTGGTGTTCTCAAGGAAAGGAGTAGTTGCGAGAAAATAAGAAAAAACTAATATATACATAAACATGTAATATATATATATATAGGGGCGGGTTCATACCAGAACGGTATCAATTTACGAGAATACGAGGACAATCCCTGGCCGATCATTTTGTACAAGAAATTTTTCATGTACATAATCACATATGATTTAATGTACAAAATCATATGTGATTTTGTACATGAAAAAAGGACACGGACGACTTTTCCTGCGGGCAAGTCCTGTGAAAAGTCGCGGCTAATCATATATGATTTTTGTATAAGAATCATATGTGGTTTTGTATTCTCGTAAATTGTTACCGTCCTCGCATGAATCTTCCTCTATATATAAATATTTTTATATATATAAGGGCGGGTACAAATGAGAACTCAAATTTGGTTGTGAACGTGAGAACAAATGAGAGTGCGACACGTGTCCCATTCAAATAAATATTATAGTATATATTCAGTCTGAATATTCCTTTGTATATTCAGTCTGAATATTGCTTATTTTGACACGTGTCACGCTCTCATTTGTTCTCACGTTCACAACCAAATTTGAGTTCGCATTTGAACTTTCCTATATATATATATAAGGAGGATCATACGAACATGCTATATATCTAAAAAAACGAGAACCAACAAAATCATATATGATTTTATATTAACGTGTGAAAAAACCACGCGGACCTGAAGTCGTGGCATAAGTCCTTTATTTGTGTGTTAATGTAAATCATATATGATTTTGTTGGTTTTCGTGTTATTTTAAATATATATTATCTCGTTTGACTTCTCTCTCTCTCTATGTATATATATATATATATATATATATATGTGTGTGTGTGTGTATGCAGGGGACGGATCATACGAGAACCACTCATCTTTAAAGGAACAAAGGGACACATTATGGACCACATATGATGTGAGTCCCACACAATAATAAATCATTTCTGATTTAATATTAAATCATATTAAATAAGAAATAATTTAATATTATGTGGGACCAACATCATATGTGGTCCACAATGTGTCCCTTTGTTCTTTTAAAAATCAAAACTTCTCATTTGAACTTTCCTCTATATATGTATATATATATATATATATATATATTATTTTATTTTTTGAACGGCAGCGTTAGTGTTAGTGGTTATGTTAGTAACGAGTTAAACTCCAACCCCTGGGGCAACGCGGGATCGAACCCTCGCACCTCCACAGAGCCACATCACCTATGAGGAATAATACCTCCACCATTTTAGGGGAAACCACCATCCCAAGATTCAAACCCGAGACCACGGGCATGTTGCAAAACCCCGGTGTCGCTAGGCCAGAGGCCTTTTGGTATATATATATATATATATAGAAAAGACTAAAATGCTCTCATTTAACTATTAAAAGCTAAAGGTTATTATTACAATTAGAAGGGGCTAATCCTGAGTACTTTTGTAAACTACGATGACTTAGTTACAAATTTTAAATTATATGAACCAAAACCGAGAAACAACAAAAATGTATTTTAGTAAATCTTTTATGATATATTTTAAAGTCGTATGTATATGTTATATATATTGTGCGGGTATTTGGGTAGTCAAACAACACGCTTTGCCGTCCGGAAGCATGTCTCGTAAGTTGTGGGAATTTCGTGCTATTTTATATTATTGGAATGAAAAAGTGGGACAACTAATTTTTTATTTAATACATATTTAATCATCTAAAAGTGTACAGTATATTTAGGAAAGGTACATTTATATATTTTATAACTTATTTCGGTAAACTCTTCAAAAATTATAGCATCTTCAACAAATTTTCTATAATTTTTTTAAAATAAAAAATTAAAAGACAAAATCTCCAAAAAAAATTGCATTTATCTCCAACAAATTCCCTATTATTTCTCCAAAATAATAATAAAATATTACATCATCTATTAAAATATTAAGTCTTTTTTTTTAAATATTTATTTTTCAAAGTTTTCTATTGATTATTTCATTTGTTAATTATTTTTGGAGTTAACTCCATATTTGAAGAAAAACTCACTCTATTTTCTAGTTTCTCCATTTTAGAGATGATTATGGGGAAGCTATTGGAACAAAATATACTTATTTAAAATTTTTATTTTCTCTATTTTGAGGAAGCTATTGGAGATGCTCTTATAAATTTAAAAAACATGATCGTTATGAACCGTTAAGGTATCTTTGTTAGTAATTTAATTAGTTTGATAAAATTCATAATTTATTCGGTTGGTTATATATGATAGTTTGAATTTAGTAAGCTTATAAGAGAGCTTTATGTAAAAAACAAAGTTTTTTTAAAAATTTGTTACTTTCAACTAAAAAACAGGTTCCTCTCATATATAAAAAAACTCTTCCAAATAAAAATCTTCATTTCTTTCTACACAGACAGATTAATCTATACACCACGTACGTTATTTTTTAATCTGAGTATACTATTTAACTATTTATTATATTGATTAACATATATTTGTTTCATCATATGTTTGTTTATATGTATTCGGTTCACAAGATGAAAATTTTTATGTTGTTTTTTGTTTTATAAATACACTAAAAATATTCATATTATGAACCAAGTTCATGTAAAACTTATATATGTATATATTAATCATTATATTAAATTATAATAATAGATAAAATATTATGTAAAATAACAGATAATACAATAATTCTTATGTATTTTATGATTTAGAAAGTTTTAAGAAGAAGGTTCCTTTCAATAGGTATTTTTTACATTTTATTAATCACTTGTTTTATTTTTTTATTTAATTACGTGTTAATAAAATATTATGTGACAAACAATGTATTTGTTATTAGTTCATAATGTTGGACAATGACGTCCAAAAAATATCTCAACCGGATATTTGAAAGTGAGTATTATACCAAATTAATCATTTTTTAAGTATAAGTAAAATGACAGTGGATATAATAAATGAGAAAATTAATTAATTAATATTGTTATATTACGTTATAACATTGACAAATTTAATAGTATATTTTATATTTTTGGGAATTGATTAATTAAAATCATCGTTCATGTTTATTTTATTTTTCGGAGAATTATTTTTTCAATAAATAAATAGAAAGAATCTTGGATCAATAAACATTATATTTTTCTATTACGATGATCAAATCAAATCTCATTAGCATTTTACAACATTTTTAATCTTGATATCATTTTTTTAAATGGTAAAGGACCATTAAACCTGAAAAAGCATAAATATCTAAACATATTTGGCATATGATATAAAAGAAAAGATACATAAATAATTTAGGAAAAAAATAAAGAGATACAAAAAACGGATGGAAAATATATCAAGATGAACATTAGATTAAAGACAATAACATGATTTTTTTTGTTTAGTTTGTTCTGTTCTATTTCACCGTAAAATAATAGGGGGATTTTTTTTTGTAAATGGTATCTTAGGCACTTGTCTAGATAGGGGAAATTTTTGTAATTTAAAAAAAATAAGAAAAAAATGGTTATAACTAATATTATTGGATCATCTTAATCTAACGGTTCAGATAGTTTTTTCGACTTTTTTAAGGGTTTTCTCATAATGTTATCCATGTGTTATAAATTTACTAAGTTCTCGTTGGTACGATAAAGTTCTTTTAACTTATTATTTTGAACTAATTGTTTGAGTAAATTACGAATTTCGTATCTAAATTACTATTTGCTGATACACGTGTTTTATTTGTTATTTTTTATTGTTGCAATCAAAGTCCGAAATAAATGGTTTGCAATAATTTACTCCTTGAAAATAGACATTGTATTATTATGTTTTACGCCAAGTAATGTCACATGCTCGATGCATGCCTTAAAACGAAAGGGTAACACGAAGTTAGTTACGGCTGGTCTTATGTAACACCCCTAAAAATGGGAGTTAATTTAAACCAAATATAATGCGGAATAAGACTTAATGAATAAGCATCACCCATAAAGATGGGGAGGAGTAAGAGAGTTTACAACATCAAATTGATACTACATGACAACCTACTAATCTATACAGTTATAAAATACAGATTAAGGTCGGGTGTCACTAAATCCTCAAAATATATGCTTCTAGGTAACTCCAACTGTACACGCGAAGATGTACTCCAAAAAGGATGCCCCTATCGGCATCTAGCTCCACTCAACCCTTCGGAGCCCCACTAGGACGATTACCTGATATACATGCCATTTTAAGAAAAGTGTTAGGCTTAAAGCCTAGCAAGAACAAACAATTCAAATAAGGAAAGCCAGTACATTTTTTAAAGCGGTAAATAAACATTTAACCAAAAAGCCTTTCCATTCATTTTTTTTCTTTTGCACGCGATTTACACCTAACAGATACGCCAATTGAGGGAAATATACGGGAGCGACCCGCTATCGTACTAACATCAACCCCAACTAGGATCTTTTAATCAGTAAATAAGTAAGCTCTACCGGATTGAAATCTTCGGCTTACGAATAAAGAGTTCAACCCCAAACGTGGATTTATTACTCAATGCCCAACTGAGCAAGTTCAACCCCAACTAGGATTTATTACTTGCCCCATCCCCAAATAAAAACCGACTATCGTGCTTATGGATCCATTACACCAGTCTTACATTTTAATACATCAAATTCAGATGTACTAACCGTTTCTCAACACAAAACCTTTGTGTGGCAAATTATTTCTCATCCAAACCTGTTCTCCAAAAATTAGGTCAAAGTGGTATCTAGTACTAACATCGTATTTTCTTGAAAATTAACTCACACAAAAGGTTTAAATCCAATTCTTATATTCATTTCAAGATTTCACAGAAAATCCTAGATGACCCAAGTTGACCTAGTTTATCAAAATCCACCAAGTATGGAAATACTTGCATAATCATTTTATAAGAGATAAAATGCACCATTTTAACATGTATAAAGTTTTAAAAAGGTAGGAATGAACTCACAATCTAGGGTTTAGAAAAACCCTAGTAAAGTCTCTAATATGGAGAAGATGGTGAGACTTGATGAGAAGGATGAAGAACACCACAACTTGAAGCTTGCCCACTTGATCTAAACTTGATTCCTCAACTTAAATGGAGAGTAAGTGAAGTTAGAATGAGTAGATTTGAGGAAATTAATGCTCCAAAATCGCATTCAATGGAGAGGTATAGAAGAAAAACGAGTTTGGGATGAGAAATGAAGAGTTGAGCTGAAAACGTGCCCTAAATACGTTTCTGGATAACCCGGGGGATCTTGCCCTTGCGATCATGACATAGCATGATCACCTGTCATGATAGCCGAAAGTGTATCGCGAGATTTAGTTGATTTTGGCCAACTAGATGTTCCGGGCGATCTTGCCCTTGCGATCATGACATGGCATGATCGCCTGTCATGATAGCCTAAAGTGTACCGCGAGATTTAGCTGATTTTGGCTAACTGGATGTTCCTGGCAATCTTGTCATGCAATCATGACATGACAAGATAGCCTGTCATGATCGCCAAGTTGGTACCGAGGCCCATTCCGGTTTCGATTTTCGCTTATTTCTTTCAATTCATTGCAACCCAGCATTAAACCCTTGAAACACTTCATCTAGCTAAAATAAAATAATATTAAGATGTTAAATTCATTAACTTGAATACAAAATTCCGAGTGTTACAATCCTCACATTTTGTAGGATTTTATTGAAATCTTGAGATGTCAATTTTGGACTTACCTTTAAACCGAACACTTGAGATTGAAATGAATTCAATTTCAAATCCCATAAACGAATAGACGGGTCTTGGGGGTGGTTTATTTATGAAATGTTTTTGAGATATTTGGAATCTCTAGTGTGTTTGGTTTGTAAATTTTGGAATTAATTTGAATTTCATTATATATAAATATATATAGGAAGATGTTCAAATGAGAACTTTGTAAATTTAAAGGAACAAGGGGACTCATTTGGGACCACATATGATGTGGGTCCCACCAATAAAAAAATCATATCTGATTTTCAATGGTGGGCTCATTGAATCAGATATGATTTTTTATTGGTGGGACTCACATCATATGTGGTCCCAAATGAGTCCATTTGTTTCTTTAAATTTAGGGTGTTCTAATTTGAACCCTCCCCTATATATATATATATATATATATATATAGGGGAGGGATCATATGAGAACACTACCAATTTTAAGGAACAAAGGAACTCATTTGGGACCACATATGATGTGGGTCCCACATAATATTAAATCATTTATGATTTAATATTATGTGGGACCCACATCATATGTGATCCACAATAGTCCCTTTGTTCTTTTAAAAATGCAAAGTTCTTATTGGAACCTTCCTCTATCTCTCTCTCTCTCTCTATATATATATATATATAAAGAGAGAGAAGTTCAAATGCGAACTCAAATTTAAGTTCTCATTTGATTATTCAGTCTAAATATTTTTATATATACTTTATAAAAACAAAAAAAAATTTGGAAATGGTATCTTAAGTATTTGCCTAGACTATTATAAAACGGATTTTTTAACAGATTTTAAACCACTATTGCAAATCATATTAAATTCCGTGAAATATCAACTACCTCATTGACACTTCTGAATCCAATATTTTGAATTTCAAATCCTACAAATCTTGTAAACCATACGGGATTTTAAGTATTTGGTTTGTTTTTTGTGATACATGTAATGTGGCGTAAAAATGTGAGTTAAATTTTTAAAGAATGTGAATTTCACAAGGTGAATTTTCTTGCTGAAGACGTGTTTTCAAAATAAATAAATAAAATCAAAACAATTTAGCATAACTATAATTTCATTTTCAAACATAAATTTAAATTTCTTTTTTCACATTAAAAATTATATCAATTTTTTATTATTGGTTCACAATAAAACCTACATCCTACTATATCATTTTTTAATTGTTGGGAAATTTTCAAATATTAAGACCCACAAATATAGTGATGCAGGAAAGATTGCCTAATATTTATCTATTCTAATTAGATTAGTTTCCTATGTTTATTTTAAAGGTTATCGTAATCGTTTCCTTGATAAGGATTATCGTAATAGTTTCCTAGTTAATTTATATTTCCTAGATTAGGATTATCTTAATAGTTTCCTAGTTAAGATAGCTCTTATTGGACCTATAAATAATTGATATGTTTAGATTATTAACAGGCCTGAAATTTTGATATTAAAGTTAATTTAAGTTTCCCTAACGGGTTTCTTACTATGTTCTTGATTCGTTCGTAAAGTTCGGTCGTTTCAGTCGATCCGTCATCATTTGGTATCAGAGCCAGGTTGGTACACAAATGGTCGGATGTGGAAGACCCCGTGGAACTGTCCATCATAGAGGCGCCGGTCGAGGCAACGATGCAGCTGATCCACGAGACACACATGACTTCAAAATCGAACGCCTTCAACAACGAATTAGAGACCTCGAGTTTCAACAAAAGATGCGTGCGGAGGAAACCGAGTCTGATCCTAGCGTCTGGGACGAAGGTGAGGAGGAAGAGAAGAATCCTTTCGCCAATCACCATCTGATCCTCGAGTTTCAACAGGAGATTGTGCGGAGGAAACCGAATCTGATCCTAGTGTCTGGGACGAAGGTGAGGAGGAAGAGGAGAATCCTTTCGCCAATCACCATCGGGGTTTTTCGGTGCAAACCGTGATGAACCTTTACGTAATATTGGGATGAAAATCGAGCTCCCGGGACATTATAATGTTTCGCCACCGTTGGTGATTTATCTCCGTACTTTGGAAACGGCGAAGCCGAGCATGACTCGAGGACGAGTCCTTTTCAAGAGAGGGAGGATGATGCAGGGAAGATTGCCTAATATTTATCTAATATTTATTTATTCTAATTAGATTAGTTTCCTATATTTATTTTAAAGGTTATCATAATCGTTTCCTAGATAACGATTATCGTAATAGTTTCCTAGTTAAGTTATATTTCCTAGATTAGGATTATCTTAGTAGTTTCCTAGTTAAGATAGCTCTTATTAGACCTATAACTAATTGATATGTTTAGATTATTAACAGGCCTGAAATTTTGATATTAAAGTTAATTTAAGTTTTCCTAACGGATTTCTTACTATGTTCTTGTTTGGTTCGTAAAGTTCGACCATTTTAGTCGATCCGTCATCATATAGCCTATAAAAATTAATAATCTATATATATATTAAAGGAACAACCGGGTAAGCTTACGTGTCATCATCTAAAAACAAGAAACACAATTTTCTTTTTTCTCCTTTATTCTAACTTTTCTCTACTTTTTCCTTCCATTTGTCTCCTACACTTCCAAGTAACCGATTTCTCATAAATATTAATTATTCATTTATGTTTGTATTTAACACCGTCTTTTTGCTTTCCCTAACCCCTCTTCATCTCCAATTGTTTCATTTTGCCAAACTTTTTTTTTTCTCTCCATCTATGAAGCAATCTCTCAAAAATTACTCCATCAATTTAATATTCATATTTTACTTTTTTGATCGTGTCTTCAGTTCAAGTCATTTCACCGTCCCCTCCATCTCGACTCCGATCGATTGTATACACAACGTCTTTTGTTTGGATCGTATACACAACGTCTTCTGTTTCTCTATGGATCGTATACACAACGTCTTCTGTTTATCCCAAACCAACCTATTGATTTCAATTTTGTAGTTTATTGATTTGATCGTGTCTTTTTTCTTGAAAATTTGAGTTCAAGAAGCAACACCCAATTTATTTAGATTTCAAGCAATCGCAAGTAAGATTTCTATATATGTAGTATATTGTTACTATAAACCTCTTATCATCTACGAATTTCATTTGCTTACTATTATTTTCTTCAACAAAATCGTTTTCAGGTTTATTTCGAGAATCATAATTCAGGTATTATTCTTTTTTGACTTTTGTTGACATTGTAGATTTATATTTTTTACTTATGTCTTCTATATTTCTTAATTTGTTTTATATGGAACCGATGGTTTCTTATTGACAACGATTTTAGATTTCAGGTTTATTTCGAGAATAATAATCCAGGTATTATTCCTTTTTGACGTTTGGTGAAATTCTAAATTTTTATTTTTTACTTTCGTCTTCTATATTTTCTTAATTTGTTTTCTATGAAGGCGATGGTTTCTTCTTGACAACGGTAGATTAGATGAGAACAACGGTTTGATAACTGAATCTTGAAGGTATTACAATATATGATATAACCTAAATAAGTCATTTTTAAATGGATATTTGAATTATTTTCAGGATTAATTCGAGACAACTAATTTGGATATACATTTTTTTAGATTTTGTTGGATTTTAAAGTTATTTTTATTTTCGTCTTTTATATTGTTCTTACGTTTTTTGTTTTAATAATCATTTATAATTTAATAAAATAAATAAATTTCTTTGTTTACGTTACTACCATGTATATTTATCTATATCTATATCTATATATATTAAATGACAACCGGGTAAGCTTACGTGTCTATCACCTAAAGCCAAGAAACACAATTTTCTTTTTTCTCATTTATTCTAACTTTTTTCTACTTTTTCCTTCCATTTGTCTCCTACACTTCCACAAGTAACCGATTTCTTATAAATATTAATTATTCATTTATGTTTGTATTTAACACCGTCTTTTCACTTTCCCTAACCCCTCTTCATCTCCAATGGTTTCATTTTGTCAAGTTTTTGTAAGGTAATACCTTTTTATTATTTATTTTATGATTTATATGTTGTTGATATGTGTATAGTACAATCGGTATCGTTGTTTTTTTTCCTTCTATTTATTTCCATATTTTATTATGTTCAATGTATATTGCATATTATTGTTAAATAAGTTTTTGGTGTTTTTATTCGGAATTTATTCACAATTGTTACGTTTGTTTTTGTTTTTTCTCATTCACAGTTCCTAATTGCTATTATGTCGGTATTATAATTGTTCTTCTTCCATCAAATATTTCAAATAATGTTGATGCTTTTTGTGTATTATATATGATTGTTAATGAGTTTTTGGGTTTTTATTTGGAATTTCGTCACAATTGTTATTTTTGTTTTTGCTTCTTCAATTCATGTTTTCCAGTTAATATTTATGTTATACGAGTGTTTTATGTGGGGTTTGTCCTCATTTTATTTTGCTTATATTGTCGTAGATTCTTAAAAACTATTTTTTATTTTATGTTGACGATAATCAAACTCCAAAGTGTATTTACATGGGGGTTCTTTTTATTTATTTTTTTATTTCTGTTGTGTGAAATATATATATATATATATATATATATATATATATATATATCTTTATATGTATTAAAGCAAAACCACAAGTTGCTTAGGTGGCACGTTGATGAAGCACCATTTTGTCTAGAAATTTTCTCAAATTTTCACATTTCTTAAAACCTTTAATATGAATAGACTTTTTCACCCTTCAATTTCCACCCAAATTTTCACTTTAAAGGGGTGATTTTGGTAATTTTACATACACAATAACTCCAACTTTTTAACTCCCGATCTCTCTATCTTCCCTTACCTCTTGGTCTTTTCTCCTCTCTTCCTTTCATGAATCCATGTTTAACTATTTAACTTTCAAGTTTTGTCTTTTATGTTATCATAGATTTTAGGATTTCTTTTTCTTTACAATCATCTTAAGGTTTGCCATGGCCAAAGGCTAAGTGAGATTTCCTTTACATTCTATTGTAAAAAGTCCATTATGGAGAAATACATTTGGTTTTGTTGTAATGGTGTTGTATGTTTTCCTTTTATGGACTCTTGCTTATAATCTGGAACAAATGGAGGGATCTATCTCCTACTATTAATTTATATTTTTTATAATGATGTCGTAAGTCTTCCTCCTAATATATATTGCATTTCCGCTTATATGTCTTATATTGTACAAGTTTCATGTTTAATGGATAGTTGGATACTACTTTCATTACTCTTATTCCACACTTTACATCTTATTTGTTGCGATTATCGTCGTTTTCGAGTGAGGGTGGCTATATCGATATGGGATGGCTATATCGATATGAATGTATAATAAAAAATGTTATTTCTATGCATATTATCATGCGAATAAAAAATGACAATGTATATCGTTCGTGTATGAACTACATTTGCATATGGGTCTTCATTTTTCTACTCCTTTTACTTCATGTGTTTGTCCACTTTGTCATCTAATTTAATCATTTTTTAATTCAATCTTTTACAGGGAAATTGTTAGCTCTTTTTGATAGATCTAATTGGAATTTATTTCTTGATTCATGCAAATTTGTAATTTCTTTTGCTTTTTCTATTGATTGTGTGTCGAGTTATAGAATCATAATCTAAACATAAAAATCAATTGACATAGTGATATCCATTTTGATTCATGGGTTTTATAAATACGTGATTGCTTTGTTGGATAAGATTAGAATTTGTTAAGAAGCAGATATTGGGTAAACATCAAATGGTGTCGTTTAGGCGGTCAGTCCAGTTATGGTTCTTGGCCTACTCTAGGAGAGTCTACTAAGGCTTCCTTTAAATTGTTTTATTGGACTCTTCACAAAAACAACAGTTTACAAGTTCTTTGCATCGGTATTATGATGTTCAACTTTTACAATCGTCAATATAGATATGATTATTTTTACAAACATTGACTGATTGATAAACTTACTATTGTTTGTGCTACGATATATATAAATTGGAACTCTTAAGTAATAATGCAATAGAACATCAAGTATAATTCAAATTTCGTGCATACATCTAATATGTTTATGCTTTTGCATGATTGTAATGATAAGAAGTTGGCTAAAAAACTAATACATAATCTATTTTTGCGTACATTTGACAACATCAATCCCACTAATTTGACGTAGAGCATCATAATTCATTCAAGCCATTTTTTTACTTTGTTTATATATGTAAACCTTAATTTTAGGATATATAATCTGTTGCTAAAATATTGCTATCATTAAATTATAATTATCCATTAATTGTTTTTAAAATAGACCCATTTTTGCAACAGTTGCGTTCTTTTATGCAAGACGAAGACTTAGAAAGAACAAAGAAGTTTGGATCCGAAAAAGTATGCTTAGATATACACTTCATACATGTAACCGACAATGCAATAAATGTTCAATTAGTATAGGTTGTTCGAATTTCTATACATATTATGATGAACAAATGCGTATAGTTTATATCAGCAAGGGCTAACCATACTTAGATGTCGTTTATCAAATGCTTATCCGGGTAAGCGATTATCAAGTCAATTACCTTACCTGATGAAATGACAGGTATTAAGAATTTTACCCGGTAAGAGCAAGGGACAGGACCGGGAGTCTTACCGATGATGATGACTTTTACCACGATTAGCGCTTACTAGGTAAATTGTTGAATACGATGACATTTTGGTAGACAAAAATGCTACCCGATAAGTAAATGACAGTGTTAAATTTTATCGATAAGCATTTACCAGGTAAAGTGTTCAGTGTTCAGTGTTCAGGTAAACAACCCTTTACTACAGATGAAGATACGAAAACTAAAGATACATAAAACAATATCATTCACGTTGCAGAAAGAGTTTATCGTACTTTACAACACAAACTTTATAAGCTAAATTAGAAATATTAATTTTGAATACACCTGCCATATTCTTTTTTTTAGACTTTCACTTGTCATATTGTTCATTTTTTATACTGCATATACACTTGCAACTAACAATTTTTATACATTCTTAACTTCAACATTAGGACATTAATTATGTTATTTACCTAAATATCAACAAAATAATTTACATTTCAAAATTCGACAATACATTCATTGTATTACATTTTATTTTAATTAGTTTTTGGTTAACAAAATACATTTCGTTCTAACTTATATATTTTGTTACAAAAAAAAAACATTTGTCACCGCGCAACGCGCAGTGTGACACACTAGTAGATGATAAATGGTAAACCACAAAACTAACATTTAATGAGACATCACAACCATATGAATTGTGTATCTTATTGCTCTATTAACGGGTGTTGGGACGTGCCTTTCTACTAGATTATGTCGAATTCAAAAATCAAAATCAAAATTAAAATTAAAATCAAAATCATAAAATTAATTGTTTATGGATATAAATAACCAAATATTTATTTCAATAAATTAGTTTTCGTATAAGCTACTACATATACGGTTAACCAAATTTGACTATAAAACCCTAATGTGGCGTTTGGTTTCCAGATTTTGGTGGAATCTAATCAAATTGGAATGTTGAATTCCATTTGACCAAATTCCTTTCCCTCGTTTTGTTTATTTTTTAAATGGAAGGAACTTTCAAATTTAATTGAATTCCACAGATAGGGGAATTTAACATCCCTTGGCAATAAAGCGGTATTTTTATGGAACATAATGTTCTAATTTCATAATTCCAAATGTGCCCCTTGACCCTATTATGATAAAATAGTCGTACACCTCCTTCTCAATATGAACCACCGTTGACCACCACCAATATGAACCACCGTCGACCACCGCCAATTGGAACCACCGTCGATCTAAACCATCGCCAACCACCACCTATCTAAACCACCGCCGACCACCACGATCTAAACCACTGTCGACCACCGCCAATCTAAATCGCCGTCGACCACCGCTGATCTGAACCACCACAGATCTAAACCACCGTTGATCTAAACCAAAATCAATCTGAACTACCGGCGACAACCACCGATCTGAACCACCATCGACCAAACCACCGCCGATCACCACAGATCTGAAACACCGTCGACCACCACCGATTTGAACCACCGTCGATTTGAACAATCGCCGACCACCGTCGACCTAAACCACTACCTATCTGAACTACCGCCGACCACCGCGGATCTTAACCACCGCGAGCATGAACCACTATTGATCTGAACCACCGCCGATCTGAACTAGCACCGACCACTGCTGATCTAAACTATCATCGATGTGAACTACCGGTGACTACCGCCATTTGGACCACCACCAATCTGAACCATAATCGACTACCGCCGACCACCACCGACTTTAACAACCGTCGACTACCACCCAGATAAACCACCCTCGACCACCACTTATTTGAACCATAGTAGTTGGATGTCGGTTACAAAAATTTTAAAAAAGAGTATTTTGGTCATTTTGCAATATTTCATTCCAATTTAAAAAACTATTTAATCAATATTTTATTAGCGTATTTGTAGTTTTAAAAAATAAAGTATTTAATAATAATTTTATTAAAGTATTTTTAGTTTTAAAAATAAAAATACCAAAAAGGGTATTTTTGTCATTTACTAATATTTCATTCCAAGTCCAGAGCTACATTATGTGAACCAAACAAACATATTCCAATTCCTTTAACACATTTCTTTGTAATTCTACCAACCAAACAAGTGGTCAAATCTGACAACATTCCATTCCAATTTTTTCAAAGTCAAATTCTTTTGACATATTCCATTCCATAAAAAAAAACATTTTGCGAACCAAACACGAAATAATAACAACAAACGGACTTTATGATAATCAAACGAGCAACCTTGACCCTTAAATTGATTGGATTAATCTTAGGAACCTTGGTATGAACTATTGACCCTTAGTTATGTAAGAACTAAGAAGCAAAAAATATGAGAATGAGAAACTTCACAAATTTTGCTCACAAATTTAATATGTTCTATCAACACTAAAGTTCCACAATAGATAATAGCTCACAAATAAATTCAAGAATGAAATTTAAATGATTCAGTATTTTTTTCAAACATAAAAAATTTCATCCATGATATATAAGACTACAAAACTTGGGTTTTCCCGGCAATACGTATGTGGAGATATCCAGATCTTGGGTTTGTCACTTTATGGTACCCTTAATTGGGCTGGGCCAAGATCGATGGGGATTAATCGGGTGACTAAGTGTGAATCCGGATACCCGGAGAAAGTGTGTGTGTTAACTTGCCTTTTTTATAAAAAAACTTGGGTTTTCTCAAACAAAATAAAACGAATAACTAAGAAAACTTAAATAGAAAAGAACCGAAAAAACTATAAATATTAAAAAAAAAAAAAAAAAACTAAATATGATATATATTTTTTCCACATCTTTCAAAATATACATAGTTTTATGCCAATTTGATAAGAAAGGAAACTTGGGCTTCTCCAATCATTTATTCGGGCCCATAATCATTTTTAGATATTTATTAAATTGATGCATTTTGGGCTTCTCTAATCATTTATTTGGCCCAGTAATCATTTTGAGATCTTTATTAAATTGATGCATTTTGGGCTTCAACCATGTGTACCTTTGAAAATGAATTCATTTTTGCAATTAAAATAACATTTTACTTTACGTGAAGTTCTTTTTTTTTGTCTTTTTAAACTCACTTCTACTTCTTCATGGATCATATCAAATATATCAAATATATTTTATAGTAAATAGGTTTGATTAGTATATTGTATACAACAACAGACATACGCAAAAAGTAAGATAAATTTTTTCATTAAAACCTCGAATAACCAAAAAAGGTATTATTAAATACTTAAAACACTTATGATTAATCATTATTATTTCAATTCGAAATAAAGAGTTTAAACTTTAAACCCATTTCCAATAGTCGCTATGCAGTATTAGAGATTACAAAATGGGCCCGGCCCAGCCTGGCCCAGGACCGGTAAGACTTGGTTATGGATTTGAGCGATTTTCAGGATCGGTCCGAAACCATTCTTTCTAAAAATAAATGTATTTTCTGTATTTCTAAGTTTTTTAAGTTTTTTAAGTGTATTTGATGGAAACCAATTATAAAACTATAATAAATGTACTTTTTTAAGTATATTTGGTTGAAAACAAAATAAAAATATAATAAAACGTATCTTAAAAGTGTATTTGAGGGACTAAATTACATATATTAATGTATTATAATTTTTTTTATCAGAAAATAGTTAAAATAAAAAAATCACATACGACTGGTTTGGGCCTAGCCCGGTTACAACAAAAGCTTAATTAGGCCTTATCTTCACGAGCGAGAACGGGACCGGTTACGATGGATACTGTTTGGAACCGAAACCGATTTTTTACCATCTCTGTACAGTATACATGTTGTAACTTTAGCCTAGGTGGGCCAATTTGACATGGGCTCCATTCTATGGGCCTTCGCTTTTATGACTAATGTTATTTTCATTGGGATTTCGATAGAAATTCAGTAAGGGGGCGTTTGGTTCGCAGAATGGAATTGGCTGGAATGGAATCTGTTAAAAGAATTTGACTTTGAAGGAATTGGAATTGGAATGTTGTCAGGTTTGACCACCTGTTTGGTTGGCAGAATTGGAATTGAATCTGTTGAAGAAATTGGAATCTGTCTGTTTGGTTCACAGAATGTAGCCTTGGAATTAGAATGAAATTCCGGCAAATGACTAAAATACCCTTTTTATTAAAAATAATTTTAAAACTAAAATTACTTTAATAAAATAATTATTATTTATTTCAATTTTTTTTAACACTAAAGATACTTTAATAAAATATACTTCCTTAATTTACACCATAAAATATAGTATAGCATTAAGCCACTTTAGATTAAAAGTCTGTTTGTTAGCATTAAGCCACTGCCAAACAGTCATGTATAGCCGAGCAAATAAGCTTTCGGTCCGTTGATATATATAAGCCATTTCTATAGTATTAAGCCACTTTCTATAGCATTAAGCCACTGTAAAAGTCTGTTTGTTAGCATTAAGCTACTGTCAAACAGTCATGTATAGCTGAGCGAATAAGCTTTCAGTCCCGTTGATATATATAAGCCATTTCTATAGTATTAAGCCACTTTCTATAGCATTAAGTCACTGTAAAAGTCTCTTTGTTAGCATTAAGCCACTGCCAAACAGTCATGTATAGCTGAGCGAATAAGCTCTCAGTCCCGTTGATATATATAAGCCATTTCTATAGTATTAAGCCACTTTCTATAGCATTAAGCCACATTAGATTAAAAGTCTGTTTGTTAGCATTAAGCCACCGCCAAACAAATATGTATAGCCGAGCGAATAAGCTCTCGGTCCCGTTGATATATATAAACCATTTCTATAGTATTAAGCCACTTTCTATAGCATTAAGCCACCGTAGATTAAAAATCGTTTGTTAGCATTAAGCCACCGCCAAACAAGCCATGTATAGCTGAGCGAATAAGCTCTCAGTCCCGTTGATATATATAAGTCATTTCTATAGTATTAAGCCACTTCCTATAGCATTAAGCCACTATAGATTAAAAGTCTGTTTGTTAGCATTAAGCCACTGCCAAACAGTCATGTATAGCTGAGCGAATAAGCTCTCAGTCCCTTTGATATATATAAGCCATTTCTATAGTATTAAGCCACTTTCTATAGCATTAAGCCACTGTAGATTAAAAGTCTGTTTGTTAGCATTAAGCCACTGCCAAACAGTCATGTATAGCTGAGCCAATAAGCTCTCAGTCCCGTTGATATATATAAGCCATTTTTATAGTATTAAGCTACTTTCTATAGCATTAAGCCGCTGTAGATTAAAAGTCTGTTTGAGGCAATTATTGATGTTACATAGGATGAGGGTATTTTAGGCATTAATAAAAGAACCAATTCAATTCCCATGAAATCCCATGGGTAAGCTAAGGAATCTCAAATGGCCCCTTTTTGGAATTCTTAGGAATTTACCCAATTCCAATTCTTGAAAACAATGAACCAAACAAGGGAATTGGAATCTGGTCAAAGGAATTCAGATTCCAATTCCACCAGATTCCATTCCATTCCGGCGAACCAAACGCCTCCTAATGGTTTTGAGAAGCAAGTTTTTCTATTGTTTTTTGAAATAGGATTCACCCTTTTATTTTCATAAATAATTATGTAATATTTATTATAAATATTGAAAGATAAATGTGTTGTCATTAAAAAAGATTTGATGATAAAGATATATATAGTTATATTATAAAGCATTTTGAATAAACTCTTAAAAACTACTTTTTATGTATCAAATACCACTTATTAATGTATATTACTTAAAATTTAAAATTATAACAAGTCTGGTCTCACTCGTGAAGATAAGGCCTAATTATTAAAACCATTTTGGATAAACTCTTAAAAAGTATATTAACTATTTAATTTTAAATATAAAAATTCTTAAATATAGTTATCATTTAAATTATAATAAAAACTTAAATCAAATGAATGAACTAAATTAAACTAGGAAATTTTTATATTCTTTGGTTCGAAACTGATATTGATATATATCTTAAGATGAAACTAGTTATTGACATCGTGTGTTGAGTGGTAACAAAATTATTTTGTTAGGAAATATACAATCAAGTTAAGATATATTGTAATTTGTTTATTATAGCTAATGTAATGCAATGCAATTAATTACATGAAAATTGATCATAATAGTCAAAATTCACTTTCTAGTTATTTTATCAGTTTTAGATTATTATTTTTTTGTGTAAATTTTTGTAGTTTTTTTTCTTTGTTTTTTATGGAAATTCTTTTCTACTCAAATGTACAAGACATTTATGTAAACTCTCTTTAAAATGAGAAATTTATTCTAAAAATGACACAAATTTAATTTGATTGAAAACATTTACTATTTTGATCTATCACTCTTAATTATACAACTTTTTTTACAATCTAACTAGTGCATGCACCGTATGTTGCGCGGTAGTGACTGTTTTTCTAAAGAAGTATTCAACTGAGTTAAAATATATGTAGTTAATTGGTAACAACTTTTGAGATACAATGTAAAATAATGGATATATTTCTATACATGATTAATTTGTATATTTTGATAATCGTTTATTTTTACGTAGAGTTTGAGATGCACCGATATTAATTTAGTTGTTATACTATTTAGAATTTAAACAACATATCCAAACCATATCACTAGCATTGTTACAAAAAGGCATCATATATATTTATTTGATATACATATGTGTGTGCACGCACACGGGTGTCGAACAAAGATGAGTGGTGATTTTGTTAAATTAGTCATGGGTCCTTTGTATTTTGACATTAGAAGGAAAGCTCTTGATTGTATTGTTGCTTCTATATCAACATGGGATGACCCTTTACCTGGTCATGGGATAATGTATCGGATGAGTCGACCGACAATATCTTTGAAGGTCATACCCGCTTAAAGATGAAGCCAAATATAACCAAAATAAATGTTTGATAACTTATTATATATGTATTCAGGTGTAATAAAAGAGTTAAAATTTATACACAAAACGATAAGAGAGTTGCTGAACAAATCTTTAAAACATGAGAATACTATGAAAAATGAGTTTTGTAATAAACCTTAAAAGGAACGGCTGAGCCATTGTCGAAGGCAGGAAGAGAATTGTAAGCATAAAGAACATATCCGGGCAGGAAGAGAATTGTAAGCAGAAGGAACATATTCGAGTTCTTCACTTTCCTCTAAAGCATCCATACCAGGTTGCCACACATTTCCTTGAAAGTATACACCTGACGAAGATGATCAATTGTCCTTTGATCCATGCTTACGTAACAATCACAACATCCTCAAAAGCCCATATTTTTATTCAACCAAACAAAGGGTTAAGAGCTCAAAACTTTCACTAAACATCTTAAGGTAAGGAAAGTAAGCACAAACCATCGATGATCGAGACTTCGACGATCTACGTAAGGAAAGTAAAGATTGCAGAATTATGCATTCAATAAAAAAGAGATAGTCAACATATAAGAGAAGTATCATTCTATACTAACATAAATGTTAAATACAATGGGTGTACCTTTTATAAATGAAAAACTCTTTTTCCAAGAACCATCAGCTCGTGAACTTCTATATTAGCTATTGGCTCTCTTCTCACCTCCCCTAGAGCCTATTGAAGAAAAATCCAAGGCTCACTCGCTGGGGTGGTTTCTCCGTGGACAATGCCACCTTAAATCGTTTTTTTAGTCGTAAAGAAAACTCATTAGGTCAAAACTAGGGGAGCCAATTTCCCCGAAAGCTTGGAAAGCGGGAAAGCATTCCACCTTACAACAAGACTTGCGTAGGAAAGAAAACAAAGCAAGTCCTCACAGATGGCACATCGAATCCCTGGACGATCGCAGTCACTTTACCGAGTTGATAGATAGATAGACCTCTAAAAAGGCGTAACATCCTAGCATTTGAACCAGGGGAAGTGACCCGCTCTAATAACCATTTAAAAAAAGTAGGAAACATGGGAATTAACAACAAATTATATATTGGTTATAGATAGCTATATACAACGATGCCCAAAAAACGGACGATGTGCAAAATGGGTATACCTTTGTGCTTTGGATTCTGATGGCCATTGTGTGTCTTCATTTGATGATACCTTAATTAATAAAGCAACCTAGGAAAATCAATAAAATATAGTTGTAAGAAAACCAACCGAACGAAGTACCCACCAACAACCTCTTGATGATACTTGGATTTTCTGTTCCTCAATCCAAGAAGTCATGAATATTTGAAGGTTGTCTTAATATATATATATATAGGATTTTTATTATATGTGTATATATATATATAGATTTATCAAACCACTTCTAAACATGTGATGAAAAAAATTAACACCATATAAAAGCTACTTAATATAATAAAAAAATGAATATAAAAACTATATATAATAAACAAATGTTTGATTATAATATCATGTCTATCTCAAAGAGATCATGTCTTCAGTTGCGGACCCAGGATTTTTTCTGAGCAGGTGCACCCTTAAATTGTATCAAATGTCCGCAAAGTTGTTTGATGTATTTTTCGGGTTGATTTCGAAGGATTTTTTAAAGGGTTTTTGGTGATTTCGAATGATTTTTTAAGGTTTTTGGTGATTTCGAAAGATTTTTTAAGGTTTTTGGTAATTTCGAATGATTTTTTAAGGTTTTTGGTTTATTTTGAGTGATTTTTTTTATAGTTTTTGGTTGATTTCGAGTGATTTTTTTTATTCTTTTTTATTGATTTCGAGTGATTTTTTAAGGTTGTTGGTTGATTTCGAAGGATTTTTAAAACTAGTGTTCCTTTAACCCTTGAAATATCAATTGTAAAAATATGGTCTCAAAGGTCTCACGAAAACAGGTTAATCTTACGTGAACCCAACCTAGTTCAAAACATATAATGTTATTTTATCTCAGATTTTATCTGTGAAAACTCTTATTTAGAGGTGGGCGATCTAAAAGATGATAATATCTCAAGTGAACTTTAATGAAAACAATAACGAAAGACAATCTAGAAAACTATAACCGTAAGGCATTCATGTGTTACTATTTGTTTTCTAGTCAGTGTTTCATGTGTTATAGCTCTTTATTTATACTTTTATTGTTTTTTTCTTCCTCGTAATATACATAACAAATCATCAGGAAAAAACATAGTCTATGTGTAGTGTGTACATATGTCAACTAATTAGATATCAATAATACAAACTATATCAATGATCAAGAATTTTATCGACTAAGCAAAAAAAAATACAAAAAATACAACCATGCACAAAAGACTTATACTGTTGTACATCCATATACATAGCAATCCAATCCCTGTGGAATTAATCAAACAAACAAAACACAATTCTTGAAATTGTTACGACATTAAGTCCTAAGTTTAGAAAGTTTTATAAAAAAAAGATTTAATGTAATATTCTATTTAGTGATGGGATCTTATGGGCTTGGGCTTACATTGTAATAGACACCTCTATATAAAGAAGTTTAGGGTAGATGATTCGTTAATGAAAGTCGTTTAATTACATTCGCGTTTTTAGTTCTTTAAAGCTTTCAATAATAAAACATTCGACTCAATGATTTGCATATGAATTCTTCGTTGATCTTGTTGAATCGGAACTAACAAAGCTACTTAATCCAACATCTTTTTGCATTTCTTTGGCCATAAAACAAAATGACTTGGGTGGTTTTACTTTGCTAATTAGGGGTGGGTAACCATACTTGATAAACATAAGGGCAAAAATGCCTTTTAACCTATTGAACAATTAAAAGAAATTGTCTGCAATGGTATGAACAAAATTGAAATGAAAGTACGATGGTGGGTCCCTTTTATTGACAAGAGGAGAATTGAGACAAAATGGAGAATGCAGGTAAACAGAGCCTGTCATTCTGTTTTGTCAACAACTCTTCTAATGGTATAATGTGTTAATGTATTAATAGCTAAAAAGGTATCAAAACATGTTTGGTCCAGTGATATGGTAATATTTTGGGAGGGTCGGTGGATTGGTATTCCTGACTATCCGGGTTTGAATCCCTACAGCTGTATATGGAGATATCCAGACCTTGACCTACCACTACATAGTGGGTCTTGATCGTCGGGAATTAGTCGGGTGCCTTTGGATCTTGGATACCCGAGGAACGTGTGTGTAATTGTTGTTCAAAAAAATAACTAAAAAAGGTATACATGGATTCATGAAAGATGGAGAAGTATAGACTATAGAGAAAATTATAGGGGCATGAGCAGTGGCTGAGGTAGCTTTATAAAAGAGGACCCCATTCAATTGTTAAAAAAATATATATAATGTAAAAAGTATAAAAAATAATGTATTTAATTTTAGTTCCCCCAATAAAATTTTCTAATGGACTCCATTTTGTCGGTGATTGACAAAAACACTAAAAAGTCTATTGAAATCAATAAAAAAACCGAAAAAGTACTTCGAAATTGACAAAAACACTAAAAAAACTCTTTAAAATCGACAAAAACACTAAAAAAATTCCTTGAAATCAACTAAAAAACTTTAAAAATTTCCCGAAACATGTCGGGTGACTTTACGTGCCTTTAATCCACCTTAGTGGGACCCCAGTGGCCAAATATCCCGGATCCGCCACTGGACATGAGAAAAAAAGAGAGCGGTTAAAGTTGAAGTGCATATGAAATTACCAAAAGGTCATCTCATAATGAAAACTTACGCTATGTTTTCAAAATTTGAAGAGAAAAAGGAGGAAAAAAAATATACGGAAAAAAAGGGAGAAAAAAATAATGTTTTTATTTGTGTTTTGAAAAAGAAAAGAAGATAAAGGAAATAAAATAATTTTTCTTATGTTTTTTAATAGGAGAGAAAGGAAATGAAAGATATCATTTTTATCAATACACTCTTAAATACAATCTTTTAGAATGAAAGATTGTTAGTTTTATAATTTTAATTAAAAAAAAAATGATTGTCCTTCCTTTCTTTTCATTTATTTTTTCTCCCACTAATGGAAGGACGCCATAACGGTTGTGGTGTAGTGGTTGAAACTTTGAGGGATGTGGTGGAATATCTCATAACTCATTTACCCAGGGTTCAAAATCCAGGCATACAAAACAAGTATGACCACTGAGTTTATCAGGACTGATGTCTTGTAGTCATAATTTGCTAGGATTAGTTCACGCATACCATGTGACACCCTTCCAAAAAAAAGTTTTGGAAGAAAGCCTGTTATTAATTTTTTTCTCCTTCATTTATCTCCTAAATTTTTTTTAAAAACACGAGTTTTTTTTTTACTTTCTTATCTTTTTTCTTTCCTTTGTAAAAAAGTTTTCGAAGAACACAACATTAGAGTGAAAATAGAGGGGGTGAAAAAGTCTTTACAGTTTAGAGATTTAGAAAATCGAAATTTTGAGAAAATCTCTACAAACAATAGTCGAACACCAATTAGGGTCGAACCTAGATTTTTTTTATACGATGACATCATAAAAAAAACAAAAAATATTTATAAACATACGGTTTTTATCGACGTGCATTTACGTTTTTACTAACGAACAATATATTTCGATGTGTTTTTAACCTAATTCTACCGTTTCGTGAGATTTTTAGAGTTTTTTGCTTGATTTTGAGAGATTTGTAAGTTTTTTTTATCGATTTCAAGAAAAAAATTCGGTTTTTTGGTTGATTTCAAAAGTTTTTTTTTTAGCTTTTTGAGGAATTTTTTCGGTTTTTTTTGTTGATTTCAAAAGTTTTTTTTCCTCGGTTTTTAGTATTTGATATTGACGGTCTTTTATTACCAAAAACAAATAAAAATACTTTTGGGAAAGTTAATGATTATATATGAAATTAGTAGTGTTTATTAAGTTTTATTTAAGTACGAAATTAATATAGTATTTAATATGTTATTAAATGTTATTTAAGCACAAAATTATTAACATCAAGCTAGGATCAAACCTGAAACCATCTCCACACGGAGTTTCAGTTCATTTGGGAAAAGCTACTACCCCAACTACTCTATTTGTGTCATAGTTCAGTTTTAATTATTTAAAAACACCCCTAAAACGATAATGTTGCACCGCTAATAAATCTAAAAACCACCATTCGAAGAGGAAATAATACGATGGATCGTGCCACCGTGTGAACCACTCAAGATCCGCCCGTGACACCAATGTCCCACGTCATTGGAGTTTGGTTATTGCTTTTATGTAAGAGAAGATGGATAGAGGGAGGTTATATAATATGCATGTGAAAGTTACCAAAATACCCCGATTAGACTAAAACAAACAGTGTTCATATAAGGGCAAAAATGCCTTTTAACCTATTGAACAATTTAAAAATAAATACGAAAGTCAAGAAAATTTCTAGCAATATTTCTCCTTCACGGTTGTGCCACATCATCTCGTGTGGTTGTTACTTTTAAATATATAGTAATAGATAATAACCAATATATCTCTTAACGTTTCCAAAACCGTGAAATTAAATCGAGAAAGACAGTTAACAAAATAAAGTATGAATCATTATAGAGTGATCAAGTTCTGAATATCAAAATCACACTTGTATTATATGGATACACTTCTAGTATGTAATTATATTTGAGATGGAGATACATATGGTTATATTGAGAGGCGTATGACTGTGTCCTCGTTGCCACACCAATCCGGTTTTAGGCTCTAATACCTCTGTAACATCTCAGACCAATCATACCAGATATTGTCCGCTTTGTCCACACACCCAACTCACGGTTTTAAAATGCGTATGATAGATAATGTATCAAGTCCCTTATAAGTCAATATTTGTTGTCCTCCCCAACCAATGTAGGTTATTACACACTTGCATGTGGATACAACCCATAGAACTGAAAGACGATGAATATAGAGATTCGTTTACAAGTGCATGCAATCCAAAAAATTTAAGACGGTGAATGCAGTGGTTCATTCACATATGCTTGGACCATAGAAATTGAATGAATTAGTCAGATATGAAATACATTTTTTTGTAGATCTTTTTATAGATTGTTGAAATGTTGTTTTTATTTTCTATACACTTTTTTAAGGATAAATAAAGTTTCAATAAATTGTGGTTACTTTCCTTTATTTAAGAGATTTTAATAAAATGGAAATGATTATCCAATAATGTAATGTACCATTCTACCCTTTTCCGTTTAATAAAATGCAAAACTTGTTTTTAATAACAATCGTTGGATTAGAACTAATCGGTGGTTATTAAAGTATTCATTCGTTTTTCATTTTTGCGGTTTTTTCTGAGAACCTTGACCCTATATGTATACTATAGTATATAATTACTACATATTGATTTAAATAAGAGGAAAATGCCAAAGATCTAAAATGCCACTCACTTAACAAGTTCTTTTAACGTCTATTAAAGGGAGGGATCAAACTCAGACGCATTCTTTAACCACGATGACAATCTTGTATTTTTAAAACTTTAAGAATGAAAAGTGTTATAACAAAAAAAAGCACCAGATTTGTACTACAAAATGGGTGAAAACATTTTGTATGAGAAGTTCCCATATAAGCTTTAGGATGTGTACGCTCAGGTAATTATTGTATATAAAGCTTGTTTCCCACATCGGTTGTTGGATATGTAATAACGAGGACATATTATGTATAAAATTTTATGAACCATCATATTTTTAAATCTTTCAGTCCATCCCTCAAATTTAAGTAGATTTTACCTTTTAGACCCTTAACTAAATTTTGATAGATATTATTTAAGGGAGCAGTAGGCCGGTAGCACAAGAACCCCCTCGGCTCTTAGTAGCCACACTGGATCTCGAGGCTTGATCGTTCCTTAATCAATCGTGAGGCATTCTCGTGTTATCGTAAGTTGAATATGTAATGTACTCGTTTGATTCGCTTCTTTCTCTCTCTCTCTCTCTCTATATATATATATATATATATATATATATATGTATAAATTGTGTACTCATGCAATACAACACGTTATAATAAAATATACTTTGTATTATTAGTATGGTTCAACCTTTAACCTTTATTTCAACGTATATTTATTAGTTGATTATAGTTACTTGTATGAAGTTGAAATGTGGAGCTTTAAGCATCACCAACAAAATCTCTAAACTTTAGATAACAAATATTTTGAAGTTTTTTTCTTAGACCTTTATTACTCCAAAATAGAGGCATCAACTAGTTTATGACTCCTTTGGTAGCCTTAGAGCATCTCCAACAAACTCTTCATTTTTTTTTTCTAAAATGCAGAATTAAAAATCAAAACCTCTAAAAATATTACATTCATCTGTAACGTGATCTCTATTTTAGAGATTATGATATCAATTATATTATTAAAATATTTAATACATTTAACAAAATTTTGTTTATCTATCCTAGACATTTAGTTTCAAATTCTCTTATTGGCGAGAACAACAAATTTCTCAAAAATAAGTAACCATTTTAGGGAATTCTTAATATTTGGAGAAAATTTTCTTTATCTCTCGTACTTTCTTCATTTAGGAGAATCTGTTGTAAAAAGACGTCCAATTTTTTTTCATTTTTCTTCATTTTGTAGAAATTGTTAGAGGTGGATCATTTCATTACTAATAGTAAGATCGCGTCCCTCACTACTGGCTTGTACACATGCTTCTAGAATTACTCGATTACCTATCTCATAGATTTCAATAAAATTCATATAATCAAAATCTCATTATTGTTAGATATGAGCAATCTAAAATTCCAAATAAGGAAAATATAAGAGAAGGGGAAGAAACTCCATATATGAAGGAAAGAGGAAAAATATTCATAATTAAATATTTGGTGAAGAAAAGATCAATTAATTATTATTTTATTTATTTTGAAAGATAGAAAAGAAATAAATAAAAAGTATAATTACCATTTAAGAAAAATGGTTAAAATATTAAATATATTTGATATTTCTAATAGTGTAATAAATGTTAAACTTTCCAAATATTTTAATAAAGCATGTAAGAAACTAGAGATATTTTAATATGTCTATTAATAAAATGGTAAATTAAGATTTAGAACATTATATAAATTTAAAAAAATATTATTTTATATACTTAATATCTATATTATCTATACTATATTATAAAGCATTTGACAAAAACTTTTAAAAATCATTTTTTATGCATGTAGTACAGTTTATTAGTATATATTACTTAAAATTCAAAATTACTAAGTATATTATGCGTAATTACAACTTATTAAAACTTTATTTCTGAATCCGTGTAACTAACTACTGACAATCATGATCAAATATAGAATAAACATATAATTTTAAATATAAAAAACTTAAAATATGATTAAGATAATTATTAATTATTATCTTTATAAAAATTTATATTATTAAACCAAAAATAAATTACTTCGTTATTAACCTAAATTAAATTATAATTAAAAAACTGAATTAAAAAAATTAGATAAAAAATAGAACTTTTAAATGAAACATTAAGATCGTTTTTTTCTCAAAACTATATAAAAGTAGTAGAACATTGATAGAGACAAAAAATAAAATAAAATAAAATAACATTAAAATCGAGATGTATCTCGTTGAATCCGCAAGTACCCTTTTAGGATTATAAAATATTTACATATTTAAAAAAAAATATTATTATGAATAAGGTGTCAGCTTATTTATATAATTATTGTAAAATTCAAAATTACAAGTTATTAATATTATTATAACATAAATACAATTTTTCAATTTTTTTAACAAATAATAAACCGATAAACACACAACTAAATGATAGAAATTAATATATACTAGTTTATCATTATTTTTTTTATCCAAAATTGCATTAACTAGAATAATTTAGATTTCTATTTTTAGAACTTTTTAATTATAATAAAAATAAAATTTAAATAAAATATACGACGAATAATAATTTTATTAACTTTAATTATACATATATATATATAGTATATATATATTGATAGCGGTGTATTTTTTTGTAAACCACCAAAAAATTATAAACCGTGTAAACCAATATTAATGAAAATGATGATAGTTCATTTATTATTATTTGAATATTTAAGAAATTTGATTATAATTTATTAATTATAGTTAATGTTTTATATTAGAAAACTATCGCTGTGAATGAATTAGATATCTGTTAGACTTGATGGTTTGAGATTGGTTTATATAGTTTACAATATTTTGATCGTTTACAAAATAGTTCGTAACCTAAGAATATTTTCTATTTGAAGATGTGTGTGTGTGTGTATATATATATATATAGAGAGAGAGAGAGAGAGAGATAGATATGAAAGTTCAAATACGAACGCAACTTTGGTTATGCATATTGAATGTAGTATTATTTAGTCTGAATGACACCACATCCAGTCTGGATATTTTTTTTTATTATTCTGTCTGAATATGACATATGTCACGCTTTCATTTGTCTTCACGTTCATAATCAAGTATGAGTTCTGGTTTGAACCCACCCCTATATAAAGAAAATCAACTTTGTTATAAACAACAAAAAGTTGATTTTCTCAATTTTGAACCCACCCCTAGTCAAAGTTCACAACCAAGTATGTGGACGTTATGTTAATAGCATTCACACTATGTATACATTTAGTTGGTGTGTACATTGTGAAACGCTCGGTTAACAATGTGATAATATAAAAATGTGTAGATGCATCTAACAATATATACCATATTGTTTAGCGTGTTTATAGTGTGATTTCATTATACATGTTAATTACTTGAAACCTTATTGTTTTTATGTGGACACACTGTAATTTCAATATATTCATTATTTGAAGCTTTATGGTTATAGTCTGTTTACCTTGTGCACATAACTTGATAGTTAAATTAATTGTTTTGATGAAAACGAGAGGAGTGGAATTATGACCACTGAGTTTATCATTGCTGATATTTTGCGGTCATAGTTTGCCGGAATTAGTCTAGACATAGCTTGAGACACTTTTCAAAAAAAAAAAACTAGAAAGGTGGGGGTGGTGAGCGTCTCCAATAGATTATCTAAAATAGAGAAAATCAACTTTTTGTTGTTTATAATGTTCCAACAATTTTATCTATAATGTTATCTAAAATTAGAAAACATGAAGAAACTTCGAGTTTAAAGAATTCTCTAAAAGTAGACATTAAGAGAGAAAAATGAGTAACTTATATAATCCACCAACGAGATTGAATTGTTATTAGTTTATATAAAAAAATAAATAAAAGTGTATTGAGATGATACATTAGAAAATATTATAATTATATAATTTCTATTAAAATTTATAAAATATAGAATTTGTTGGAATGTAAGTCTTTTTAAGAATTTTAACTGTTAATTCTCCGTTTTAAATAAATTATAGAAAACTTGTTAAAAATGCTTGAATAAAAAAGAAGATAATACATATATTCATAATAATAATAGACGTTTCTTAAAAAAAAAATTGGAAAATCATTTACGATGTGTTCTCAAAACTCATTTAATGAAGGAAAGGAAAGCCAGGGAAAACGGAAGAAAATGAAAAAAAGCTCTCGTGTTCTCGAAACTTTTTAGTAGGGAAAGAAAATGAAATGAAGGGAAAATAAAGCTTAGTTTCCTTTCAAACTTTTTCTCCCAAACGTGGAAGGAAAGAGAAGGAAAGAAAAAGATAACAATTAAAATCATTTAAAAAATTAATAAAATTACAAAACGACTCAATCTTTCAATCTAAATTATATTACTTTAAAGGGTAATTAGTAAAAATGACATTTTTCACTTTCCGTTATCTCTTCTTTACGAACATGAAAATTATTTTCTTTACTTTTCTTTCCTTCGTTTAATTCACTTTCAAGAACACAAATAAAAATTTTATTTTCCTCTTTTTTATTTTTCTTTCCTTTCTTTCCCTTATTATTTTCTCTTCAAATTTAACACAGCGTTAAGGAATTCGTGAAGTAAAAAACTAAGAGGCCGTTTAACAAATCTTACCCTGGTAAGTATTTACCGGCAAAATTTAACACTACCACTTACTTACCGGGTAAGATTTTAATCCACCAAAATGGCATCGTATTCAACAATTTAGTAGGTAAGCACTTACCGTGGTAAGAGTCGTCACCATCACTTATCGGGGTAAGATTTTTGGACCTTGATTTTCTTGTCTTCGTTCTTACCATGTAAGATTTTTGGTACTTGTCATATTCCTCCGATAAATTAATATGACTTGGTAAGCGCTTACCCGAATAAACGTTCGGTAAACGGTCCCTGAGACAAAAACTTGAATCAATTTACTTGATAACATGATTATATTAATTTTATTTCCCAATGAAAAATCGTAAATTCAATATTGTTTTGTTAATTTACAGTAAAATACTATACTAGTTACATTGAAGAAATTAAACAAGTAACATTAAAGATAAAGTAAATTCCCATATGATTAATTAAAATTTACGAGTTTTATCTTCATGGTTTTTATAATTGGCGTTTTTCTATCCTTTAAATTATAATATATTGTTATTTTTGTTTTTGAGGATAATCAATACCTTTAAGTATAAGAAATTAAGGGGTCGTTTTCCGATGCTTACTTGAATAAGCGTTTATGGAAGTCAAATTATCTTACCGGGTGAATAAAGTAAGGACAAAAAATCTTACCCAGTAAGAACGAGACAAGGACCAAGAGTCTTACTTGATAAATGACGACGACGAATTTTACCACGGTAAATGTTTACCAGATAAATTGTCGCATACACTGTCGTTTTGATGGATTAAAAATCTTACTCGGTAAGTAAGTGATTATGTTAAATTCTACCGATAACCACTTGTCGAGTAAGTATTTGGTAAACAACCCTAAAACAGTTAGAAATTATATACCATTTGAATGAAAACAAAATAAGTTATAAATTAAAAAAAAAACCAATAATAAATTACAAATAAATTTAATTTTAAAATCATAAAAATAAAAATAGCAATTTACAACAAATGATGATGAGAAAAACATAATTTATACCCTAAAAAAAGCAATGCTAAATTGCTAATAACACCTTTTTAAGTTGAAATTTTTATATTGAGAATGTAGAAAGAGTTTTTTAGTATTAATATGTGTGGAGAAAAATTTACTTAATAAAAATATCATTAACAATATATAAGATGCCATTAATAATAATAATATATGTAGGATGCCATTATCCTCCATGAAAAAACATACAGATATATTCAGGATAACAACCAATTTACTCTTTTAGATTTTGGAATAAATAAAAATAAAAACAAAAATAAAAATAAAAATAAAAATAAAAATTTAGATTTGCGTTTGGAATGATTTCTTCGTGTGTGCGCATTACAATGTTAAAAGACGAAAAAGCCCACTCCATTACCAAAAGGAGTAAATCTAGGCAAAAGGGTAAAATAGAGAATTTACATTTGAAATCAAACTGAAATACGACAGGTGGCAGTAAGGATCTTGTTGCAGCAAAACATGATGATACGGACCTCCTCTCCGCAGCATTAGCCAACTTTTCTGCTATCTCTCTCTCTCTAGAATTTCGCTGCAAAAAACCTTACGGTTTCTCTAACTTCCAGCCTTTGATTAATACATACACACATTCTATATCTATATCTATATCTCTTCGTCTTCTTCTTCATTATTCACAGTCCACTACTTCTGTATACGGCTTTCGTCTTCTTTCTTCTGAAAGAAAAAAACAAAGCTAAGCAAGGTAATGGTATATTCATGTGTTGTATATGCATTCGACTGTGTTTTTATGTGGGTATTATCTTCTTTTTTGTGGGTTTTTTTGGATGAGAATATGGGGTTTTCGTTTTTTGTGGTTGATCGGTTGATGGTGTTTCTCTTGAGGGAATGATAATCGCATGTATATATCTACTGCTTCTCTCTGTCTATGTATGATCAGTATATATACATGATGTTTTTACATCTATTGCTTTTTGGTTGAATAATGTATGTTTTTCTTATCGTTTTTCTTCTTAAAACAATGCTAAATCGCCTGTATCTTTCTAGTTCTTGGTATCGTTACTCACAGAGAAAATAATCTCTGTGTTTGGATGTGTTAATGTTATTGAATACAAGTTTATTCATAGTTTTATTTTCTGATTTTTTTTGGGTTTTTGTTGATATGATAACAAGGGGTTTCTCTGAAATATAGATGGCAGAAATCACATGGAGGTCTATTTTTCTCTGTTTATGCATGTTTAGATATGTGTGTTCTCTGTTTTGGATATGTATATATAGCAAACATTATAGCGATTTTACATCCTATATTCAAGCATGATCGTTTTTATGATCGTTTTTCTTCATAAACCAATGCTAAATCGCCTGTATCTTTCTAGTTTCTTGGTAACGTTACCCAAAAACAAAATCGATCCATGTGTTTGGATGTGTTAATGTTATTAAATACAAGTTTATTCATAGTTTTTTTTCCTGATTTTATTTTGGTTTTTGTTGATATGATTATAACTATAAGGGTTTTCTCTGAAATATATATGCCAGAAATCACATGGAGGTCTTATTTTTCTCTGTTTATGCATGTTTAGATATGTGTGTTCTTTGTTTTGGATATTGTATATATAGCAAACATTATAGCGATTTTATATCCTATATTTACGCCTTTTTTCTATATTTGTTTGTTTACCTTTTTGATATATTTAGATATTCAGTATCCCATTTATGATTTTATGTTCACATTGACAAATATTGAAAATCCATGAAAAATAATCTATAGATTTTGAAATCTTTCTCACCACCCGCGTAATGGATTTTCCTTCTCTGGAGATTTTTTGTAATAAAAACCTTAATATTGATTCCATCTATATTCATACTTTTTTCTACATCTATTCAACAGTGAACAATCATATATATATATATATATATTTTATTTTATATCTAATTATATATGGTTTCTTGCCAGTCTACAGAGATCTTGAAAAATGAGTCGATCAGAAGCATTGCCACCACCGCCGCCGGCGATTCCACCAAATTTTGTTCCGGCAAAGCCACATGGCTCAACCCGCACTCTGATGGCTAGAAACGGGCTTGGCACCAAAGGCCAAAAGATCAATTTAGTCAGCAACCATTTCAATGTCAAGTTTAGCAGCACCAGTGACCACTTCTATCAATACAGTGTATATATACATAACTTATAATACTATTTTCTTCATAATGTTTGCATTTTACTATTTATAAACTATATATATATATTAAGTTTGTAGAAAAATGGTTTTAGATTTCTGTTTGTATGTTGTTTTTTAGGTGGCTTTGTTCTATGAAGATGGGAATCCTGTGGAGGCTAAAGGTATTGGTAGAAGAGTGTTGGATATGGCTCATAAAACCTATAATTCTGAGATGGGTGGTAAAGGGTTTGCATACGATGGAGAAAAGACTTTGTTTACTGTGGGTGCTTTGCCTGGGACCAAGCTCGAGTTCACTGTCGTGCTGGAGAATCTTTCGTCAAATCGGTATAGATAATCTTTGAAAAAATTTATGACACTTTTTGTTCTGTTTAAGGATCTTGGTGTTAATGATCATTTTGTTGTTTTGTAGAATGGTAAAAGGAGGGAATGGGAGCCCAAATGGTAGTCCAAGTGAAAGTGGATCGAAGAGATCAAGGCGTCCACCTCAATGCAAATCGTATAAACTTCAGATTAACTATGCTACCAAGATCCCGATTCAAGCTATATTTAAAGCACTTCAAGGGCAAGATTCTGAGCAATTCCATGAAGCTGTACGGGTTTTGGATATTCTTCTGAGGCAACATGCTGCTAAACAGTAAGCATTCATATCGAAAATGGCTTATGCATTAAGTTCTTTGTGTTCAGTAACTTTTAATCATGGTTTGTTTTGTTATATATGCAGGGGGTGTCTTCTTGTTCGACAGTCTTTCTTCCACAACGATGCTAAAAACTTTGTGAATATTGGTGGTGGGGTGTTTTGTTGCAGGGGTTTTCATTCTAGTTTTCGGGCAACTCAATCTGGTTTGAGTTTGAACATGGGTAAGACTTGATGTTTTATTTAAATATTAATGTTTGTTTGAACTTAAATATTAATGAAACTAAAGAATTCTATTGATATATTTGAACAGATGTTTCATCAACGATGATAGTACAGCCAGGGAGTGTCATTGACTTCCTTCTCCAAAACCAAAATGTGCGAAGCTTAAATGAGGTTGACTGGCTTAAGGTAAAAAATCTTTTCTGTTTAAAGATTAATTTGTAGCTTCAATTGTTTAATATATTTGATTAATTGTTTTAAACAGGCGAAAAGATCTCTGAAGAGCCTTCGTGTTAAGACCTTTCCTTCGAATCTCGAGCATAAGATTATTGGGTTGAGTGAAAGATCTTGCAGGGAGCAGAGGTATATATTTAGCCGAAGAAATCCAATTGATTCTATGAAATGTAGGATGTAAATTAATGACGGTTAAATGTGAATTTGTTTTGTAGATTTTCATTGAGATCAAAGAATCAAAGAGATGGCCATAACAGTCCGGGTGAGGCTATTGAGATTACTGTTTATGAGTACTTTGTGGACCATAAACGTATAGAGATCCAGAATGCTGATTATCCCTGTCTGGATGTGGGGAAGCCGAAGAGGCCTGTTTATATCCCACTGGAGGTATGGCAATATATTCAGATTTTGTTAACATCTTATAAATACTATCTTGTTCTAATTAACATCTTTGTGTTTATATATATGTAGCTATGTGAACTCTTATCTCTACAAAGATATACCAAGTCATTGTCGGGCTTACAAAGGGCTTCGCTTGTGGAGAAGTCTAGACAGAAGCCTCAAGAAAGGATGAGAGCTTTGACTGGGGTAAGTTAATTACATCTTATTAGATCTTAATCAATAAGATGTAAATTATAGATATGGTAATTTGTATTGAACTATTTTTGTGCTTCTTTTCAGGCGTTGAAGATAAGCAATTACGAAGCTGATCCTCTCATTAATTCAACTGGCATTAAAATCAGCACGTCGTTTACTCCAGTGGAAGGACGGGTTTTGGAGGCACCAAAGCTGAAGTTTGGTAATGGTGGAGATATATTTCCTCGTGGTGGTCGATGGAACTTCAATAACAAGGTTGATTGATAATGAGCTCTTTGTTTTTAAGGTTTATGTTGTGTTGTTGGTTCTAATGGCTGTTTTATATGACTGCAGACACTTGTTGAACCGACTAAGATCTTCGAATGGGCTATCGTTAACTTTTCTGCACGTTGTGATATGAATACCCTTCGAAGAGATCTTCCTAAGTGTTCACAAGCGAAAGGAATTGTAAGTTTAATTTGGGTATTTTTTTATATATATATTTGCTACTAATTATTAGATGGTAAATATGAAGTTTATTTATTAATCTGGTTATATGTTTTTCAGGATCTTGATAAACCGTACGCTGTGATCGATGAGAGTCCTCAGTCTAGACGCAGTCCTGCTCCTGTTCGTGTGGAAAAGATGTTTGAGTTGATAAAACAACAACTCCCCGGCCCTCCTCGTTTTCTTCTGTGCATCCTTCCGGAAAGAAAGAATTCCGACATTTATGGTTTTTATTCACTTTCTTGATCTTTTGCTACCTGAGAAAAGAAACTGTTTTTTTTGTTGATGGAAGTTGTTTTGTTGTTGATAGGTCCGTGGAAGCGAAAATGTCTTGTGGACTTTGGAATAGTGACACAGTGCATGGCTCCGGCTAGAATCAACGATCAGTATCTAACAAACATTCTTTTAAAGATCAATGCAAAGGTCTTGATATATATATATATGTATATATATCATATCAAAGCTGTTTTTAGTTTTATTCTATCATTTTGGAACTTGGGTATCATTTGTCTTTCTTTGATTTCAGATGGGTGGTATAAACTCGTTGCTTTCTATGGAGCATTTGAAATGTTTGCCTGTGGTGTCGAGGACTCCGACTATAATCATTGGAATGGATGTGTCTCATGGTTCTCCTGGTCGCTCTGATGTTCCGTCTATAGCTGCTGTAAGTGTTGAGATTTTATAGATATTGAGTCTGGTTACTTACAGCAAAACTGAATCTAATTTTGTTTGGAATTTGTAGGTTGTTGGATCGAGGAACTGGCCGCTTGTGTCTCGCTACAGGGCATCTGTTCGGACTCAGTCTGCTAGAGTCGAGATGATTGATGGCTTGTTTAAACCTGTTTCAGATAATAAAGATGAAGGAATGATAAGGTAGTTAATTTATAGTTTTATTTATACACTTGACAGTCATCAAGATTCCAAAAAGATTTGAACTTTTGAGTTCTTGATTTCAGGGAGTTACTGGAAGATTTTTACAGAAGCACTCCAAGGCTGAAACCGCAGAATATAATTATTTTTAGGTAAAACATTCGCGGGTTTTTGGGGGATTTGTTGGGTTTAGTTTAAATATAACGTATTTCGTGTTGTTGTTTGCAGAGATGGAGTTAGTGAATCGCAGTTCAGCCAAGTGCTTAATATTGAACTCGAGCAGATTATGGAGGTTTGGTTTGATTGATGTTTTTTCGTTAATAAAAGTTGTAAAAACGTTGAGTAAAGTTATTTGGGACTAATTTATCGTTTAATGTAGGCATGTAAGTTTTTAGATAGTGATTGGAGGCCGAAGTTTGTGGTGATTGTGGCCCAGAAGACCCATCACACCAAGTTCTTCCAACCGAATGATCAAAACAACGTTCCACCAGGTTTTGAATTTGATTCGATTCATAAAGATTAATAGTTTGTAAGGAGGAATATGAAATGAACGTAATTAATTAATCTTTATTTTTTTGCGTTTATAGGAACAATCGTTGATAACAAAGTGTGTCATCCAAAGAACAATGACTTCTACTTGGTTGCCCAGAATGGGCCGATTGTGAGTTTTAATCAAAGCTTTATAACATAGTTGTTAATTACTTGTAATATTGTAGGAATTAACGCGATTTTATGTTGGGTTTTTTAGGGTACTTCTCGGCCTACCCATTATCATGTACTTTTGGACCAGATTGGTATTTCTACCGATGATTTGCAAGAACTTGTTCATTCACTCTCTTACGTGTAAGTTGTAAAGTTTTGAAAACCAGTTTGTTTAATAACAAATGGGTTATGGTTTTCGATATAAAGTGATTGATTTGTGGATTATGGATTATGTAGGTACCAAAGGAGCACGACTGCTATATCTGTCGGTAAGTATATGCTTAACTGAGTTGACTCATTGGCTTAATCTTGAACATATGATTTTGAAGCTGTGAATTTACAAAATTGTCCTTGTTGAATGATATTTTGTTATACAGTTGCTCCTATCTGTTATGCTCATTTGGCAGCTGCACAAATGGCGCAATTTGTCAAGTTTGAAGACACGTCGGATGTGGCGTCGAGCCACAGTGGCAGTGGAAGTTCAGCAGGTGGTTTCACACAGATACCGAAGCTTCATGAAAAAGTAAGCAGCTCGATGTTCTTCTGTTAAGACTGAATGAATGAGTGATGGTGGTTTTTTTGGTAATTGGTACATTTTGAACAATAGTAGCATAATATTGGTTTGTGATTGATGGTAATATTGAACAGTAGGAGTAATGAATTATGGTTAAGTTTTGTTTGTTTGTCCTTAGAATATATGAATGATGACATTGCTGAATGCATATATTAAATGATGTTTTTTTGGGTTCATTGGGAATGAATGAATGCATATTCTGGTTAAGCTTGTCTTTACTCTTTTTAGCTGCTATGATAAAAAAAAATTCCCTCCCAGATTTGTTTCTAATTTTTTAGGTTAATTTGGGTTAGTTTCTAATTGTTTGATTTAAAAAGTGTAGATTAATTGAGGTATGTAAATATTATATTTTACTTTTGTCATTATATAAACAATATTTTAAATATTAATAGTAAAAATATATTTGTTAATTTATGAATGGAATCAAATGTTATTATTAGATTATCTCTTTGACCAATAATGATAAATCAATAACCCGATTAAATTGAATTAGAAAAAAGGACGTCATAAGCAATGTTTTAAACCCGGGTTTAAAGTTGACCTTGTGTGGTTGACCGGGTTCCGGGTTAACTGTTTCAACCACCGGGTTAACCGGTTTCAATAATTTCCTTTAATCCATTGTATTTTTTTCATTTTCCTTTGTACATACAAATATATAAAGTAATTTGATGTCCACAAGTTCTAACATTAAAAATACACAAACAAAATTTTTTACATCAATCCAAATACATTAAAAAACACACATAACACATTTTTTTTAATTTTAATATAAAAACGGGTTAACCGGGCTTGAGAAACGGGTTTACCACCGGTTTAACCGGGTTTTTGAGAAACCCGGCCGGATTGAAACGGGCCGGTCATATGCATTATCCCGGCATTAGTTAACCCGGTCACCATCCTGGGTCCCGGTTCGACCGACCAGGTTAACCCGGGTTTTAAAACGTTGGTCATAAGTTTACTTGTAATTAGTTGTCCGTATTTACATTTTAGTTATTATCGTCCTTATAAATTGGATTAACATTTAACAACATAAAAATGATAAATGACAAGGGGGTGGGGCGGGGATGTGGCGTAGTGAGGGCGGGAGTGGGAGTGGGACGGTGGCAACGGGGATTTGGGTAGAGTGGACGCAGGATGGTAGCTGTGACGACGACAATAGTTTAACTTATCCCAATGAAAATCAAAACTTTGAAATCGCACACCAAAAATACATCAAATTGTCATTTTGCAACTCACCACACTCATCGAAGATACAGATGTTGACATCAACTCGTGGTGGTGGGCTGGTGGCGGTGGAGAATCATGTTTTCTGGTGGAGGATGATGCTTTTTGGTCGGATTAGGTTGAAAGAACAATTCTGATGAACGAAACAATGGTCGGAGGTTACTACTAACCAAATTAAGAACTTGTACAATGTGTTTTGAATTAATATTTCCTTCTTTTTATTTTTTTTATATTATATGATTTCTTGTATGCATATTAATTCAAGGTTAACCTACTTAATAAATACGAAACAAAGGCTACATTTATTTATTAACTAATTTCAAAATATATATTTTTAAAAATTTGGGTATTTGATTTTGGTTTGAAAGAAAAACCTTTTATTTCATTTTTTTTAAATAACATTGTCTTACATTTGTATATTTTTTTTCTTTTTAAATTATAAAAGCCTCCAAATGGATCAACGTATAAGGGAAATGGAGTCTATCAACAAAGTTTAATTTATCCCAACTCTCCCACGAGAATACCTTTTATAATATGAAAAAAGATGTTATGAGATATATTCCAACAAATTTAAATAAGGCATTGACAAAAATATTACATTATTTCCAAAAATATATTATATTATTTCCAAAAAAATAAAACAATAAATGTAATTCACTCTTGGATTGAATCAAAATTTTAATAAAGTATATCATTATTTTATAATAAGAAAATAAAAAACAAAAATATATAATTTAGTTTTTTATTTGGTTGGTTTGAAAACATTCAATTCAACGAAATATATAATTCAGTTGTGAATCCAAACCGAGAACCAAATCAATTTTGAAGTCAATTTGATCTCAGGAGGGGTGTGCGCATCTTGTTCCGACAGATGTATTGTGTGTTTCTGTAATATGAAAGCTTGATCGATTCTACGATTCGGAGAGAAGAAAGACCAAAGTTTTGTGATATGTCATTTTTATTGAGTAAAACCTAAATTATTTAAATAGCTGTGTCGTTAGATGAGTTTATTATTGAAAATATATATTAATTCAGTAGGGTCTAAATATCAGTAAATTAATAATAAATATTAAAAGGTTGAGGGGGAACCAATGCAGCTCTGGTGCTCATGTGGCTCCGTCCATGGTTAAGGGGATGAAAGAGATGAGTCAACTAGAAGATAGCATGAAGATGGGTAACCAAATAGGTTAGATCATGTAGTACTTTTTTATGATAGGGCAAGGCTGGTAAAATTTTGGGTTGGATTTGGACAAGTGAGGCATATAGGCTCTGCGAATAAGCCCGTTTATTTTTTTCATCAAGCTGCAAGTAAACGCCTAAAAATGTTTGTAGAAATAAGCCCAATCAGCTATTAAGCTCATTAAGTCACAAATAATCAACCCCAAACTATCATATATCTGTTATTCACGATTAGTATTCTATAAGGCTCGTCATAACAACCGTCATGACTCAAGGCTCGTCTTTGACACCATGTTAAACGTGTGGGCACTTCATAACCCTGTGTGCCGTTTTTATAAAACGTCATTTGATATTTTTATATTTGTTTAGTATCTTTATCTTTTAGTTTTTAGTATACTTGTATACAACTTAATTAAGTTGTTTAATATCATTTTTTATCGAGCAATAATAAAAGATATAGGTGTGTATACATATAAGTATATATATATAGAGGAAAGTTCAAATGTGAACTCATTTTTGGTTGTGAACGCGAGAGGACGAATCTCAGCCATTTATCCGGTCAATAAAGGCGGCTTTGAACTGGTTCTTCTCCTTTAATAATCTCCACCCTCCCATGAATCGCGTCAATCCTCCGTGATCGCGTCCACCATAACCGAAGATGTGTGGCTGAGATTCGTCCCCACGTTCACAGCCAAAATTGAGTTCACATTTGAACCTAACCCTATATATATATATATATATATATATATGTATATGGCATACATACTTCATAGTTCATACGACATTAACTCGGTGAACGCCAACCCACCGAGTCCAGATGACTCGTGGTTGAAATAAACCGAGCGGGGAAATATATGTTTTTGAGTTCGAAATAGGAGCGCAGGTGAATTTACCGTTTCCACCAATTCCAACAATGGCGAGAACCAAACAACCTGCTCATCGGAGTTCTGGCAAACGAGGTCACTTCCTCTCTCTCTTGCTTCCTGATTTCTTTCTCTTTTCACTTCATGTTCAAACCCTAATTTTGTTCCTTTCTCCCAAATTGCAGCTAGAGCATCTACTTCAACGAGTACGGTAATGCTCTTTCTGTTAATCTTTTCTTTCAAGTTTAATGTTCTTTTCATCAATTCGTGTTTAAGAAATTCTGCTGGTGCAATGTGGTTTTATTTCTTTTTGGTCACTTTTTGAATTTCGGCAGCCAAGGACAAGTCCGAGAAAGAAACCTGAGAGTGAGTCTTTTTTGGGTATATTTTGATTTGGTGCTGTGTGGTTGTTTGTGAATGTGTATTTAGGGTTTTGATAATTGTAGTGTTTTGAAATTCAGGTTCTGGAGCTGGGGATGGTCAAAGGCGCCACCGTTATAGGCCTGGGACTAAGGCGCTTCGTGAGATTAGGCGTTTACAAAAGACTGTTAATCTTCTCATTCCGGCTGCTCCTTTCATTCGAACTGTAAGATGTCTTTATCGATCTTGTTATGTTTGAGCTCTTTTTTTTTCAGTGTATCAATACATATTAAATGGTGTTTTGCTAATTCTTGCTTGAGGGTTTAGTTAGTGGAAGGAAATAAATTGTCAATTGTGGTTTTTTTTTTGGCTTACTCTTGTTTGCAGTGATCCATTTAGAAACAGGAAAAGATCTTAGTATTGTCTCCAATCCATTCTATTTATAGATCATATTCATCCACCTAGGGTTGCACATGGGTTGGGTTGGCCGGGTTGAAGGTATTTGAAAAATCCCAACCCAACTCTAATCACACGGGTTGGTTGGGTTGAAACTTTTGTGCACTATTTTACAATCTAGCTAAGTGATTATGTTTAAACAAAGTAAAAATTAAAGTGAGAACATACAAATATAGCTAACAGTTATATAAGAGATATTAAAACATATTTGCAAGAAACTTTCTACTAAGGCTAACAATTACATACATTAATTAAGGACTTAAACAATCATACTAAATGAATGGTAGCAAAAGATGTTGGGTTGGGTTCGAATGGTCTCCTAACCCAATTCCAACCCAATATTTTCGATTTGGAAATTTTACAACTTGATTAGGTTATTGAGTGGCTTTGGGTTGGGTTGGGTTGGGTTGAGTTGAGTTGAGTTATTTTGATTGGGTTGGTCAGGTTGGTCGGTTTTTTGAGCACCCCTACATCCACCTATAGTTATGGACTCATTGTTCAAGCTGAGAAGGGGCTATGCTCATTGTAAAGATCATGTAAATTGTAATTCAATTCAACTATTTTTCTAAAAATTATATATAACATATATGATTCAAAATAAAAAAAAGCAAGGAGTCTAGTGATCTATTGATCAAATATACTTGTATAATCACAAGATTGTGGCATTGTTTCATTAACTATTCGTGACAAGTCACCAAATACTAACATAGAAACCTTTCGATTCATTTGCCATACAAGTAAGCTGTGGCTGAATAAGCTCTACAAAGATCCAAAAAAGAACAAAAATAAGGTAAGAAATTTAGGTAAACTTTATAGACTCATATAATGCAACTTGATTCGGCCATATGATGGTAATTTGGCGATATTTTGGTAATCATGAAGGATTTGGATTCAATAATGAGATTCCAGTGTTTGCCTCATGAATCAAATCAAATATTAAGATTCACGTTGTGAATAATAGGCTTTTGACAATTAGGCAGAACCCTAAATTTCCCCAATGTTGTATAAGTTGATTTTCTATTAACTACCATGCTTTCATTTTCATCAATTTACCTACTAAACAATGGTAACCTTTTGTTTATACCCATTCGCCCCCCTCACCTCCACAGCGGAAAGCTTAGGTTATGTCACTTATGTGTCAGTTTTTTGTGTGATTGGCATTTGTGTACTGATTGCATATCAAGAAGCGGTGACCTGGCAACTCAAACCAAGAAAAGCTCCACCTTGTCTTATGTAACTCATGAGTTAGCCTATTGGATTTTGATTTCAATTGATTTATCAAGTAAAGTTGTAATGCACTAATACTCTGTCCACAGAAGTATTATCTGGTCAAGTTGGCTAAAAATATATGTTATGGTATTTTTTAAAAGTTATTTTTCTTAATAAGTTATTTTAGTGCTCATCGATTTTGTAAAATTGTTTTTGATATTTCTTTTTTCAAACAGTCGGTTTAATTATGAAACATGCAAAACATATTCAAGTTGATAGGAATATAATGAACAAACTCTAGCTAGGTTGCCAAAAATGTTATTCTTGATTTTTTTTTTGTAATTGTAGTCTTCTTGTTATTATCTATTAAATGTTATTGTTTAAAGCAAAGCGTCACATACAAAGGACTCTTTTTTTGGGATTAAAGGTCAGATTTACTGCATTTTAACTTCAGATTTGTTAAAAATCTCAAATCTTATGGAAAGATATGTGATAAATACATTTTTTTGGTGGGGTTATTGACTTATTTCCCTGAACAATCAATATAATTACTAAAACGCGAAGTATATTCAAATTGCTAGGAAATAATGAACTCATGGAGTAAGTTGCCAACCTATATTCTACCACTTGTGTTTTTATGCTACATTTAATGGATTACATGTTAATCCTTTAAACGAATATGTTATATACAATTTAGTTTTTGGAATTACGGGTCCAATCAAATACGTTCTTAACATGAAATTTATAACAAATCCCAAATCTTTTTGAAAAATTATGTGATAAATACATCAAATTTTATGTAAATTTTCTTTGCACTGGAAGTCTTAAATTGAGTACATTCGTGATCTAATAAATTTGTATCTATGCAATGCATATATTGAATTTGGTTATTTGAGCTTAGAAAAGGAAGTACACTAAACTTTATATTAAGAAATTTTAACGAACTAGCTTTGTCTTAGAGGCATAAGATCGTGTGAGAAGAAGACTTAAAGTGAGAAGCGTAAGAAGAGATCTGGATCCTTGATCACTTATAATCTCATACCCACCCATGAATTGCGCTTTAGAAGGGAGTTGATCTGGTGCATCTTGGTGCACCTCATCCTAATGTGTATCCAAGGGTGGAAATCCCTTCTTATCCTTGTCTTAGATATGTAACAACGGATTAAATTACAGTTCCTGGTGTATTTATCTTTGATATGCAATCCTGTATCTTTCTGGGAGTGCTTATCTAGTGTCTTTTGTGGAATTTTAGTAACATGGGTTGGTTCTCTATTTGTTTAAGGCTTTTATCATCTTTTTTGCTTTATATTTCGAGCAGCTAATGGCTGACATCATGTTGTTTTCCCCTCTTTATACACCACCCCTGTATGTTTTTTCCTCCTTTTGTCTTTTGCCTTTTTTCTGATATGGTAAGAAGGTGTCAATCTTTATCATGTTGGATTCATGTTTCGGTTGATTTAGCTTTTGTCTTGTTAGCATGAAATTTTTGCCCTAAAGGGCAGTGCACTTCATGTTTCATTAATTCTGCCATTGGTAATATCTTAATGTTAGACTTAGACATGCTTTTCCGAATTTCAGTAGTGCAGGTTGTTCTTGAGCTTCTTTTACCCACATCTCTATGTGCCCCAGCAGTTCCATATAAAGAAAGATAAAATATCATGTAGACGTGTAAGTGGTAACTCAAAGTTTGACCACCAACTGATTTTGAATTCGATAATAAGTAAAACATCTGCATTTTATAAAATCCAAGTTTGACGATTGTTGTTTGTCAGACATTAGTTGAATATGAATCCAGTTATGGTTATTTTTAATCGAGTATTTAAATTTTGGATACTTAAAGATGATATCTTTTATATAATTATTCACTACACTTACGCCATTCCCGAAATAGTAGAAGTGGTGAAACTTAATATGTTTTATAAAATAAATTAAACCAACAAACCCCAGGTAGGGTCTGGGGGTAGGATGTACATAGACCTTTCCTCTACCCCAGGGGGTAGAGAGACTGTTCTATGAAGACCTCCAACTTGCCAGACATATACATAAAAGATGATCTGTTTTTTATTTATCAAATTCATTTATAGAAAAGAATTGTTTCAGTTCTCATTTGTTACAATATACCTAACATTCAAGTTATTTTGGGTTTTGGAATTATCAAACTTTGGAAATTTTATTATTTTTGCTTTTATTCTTTTATTATAAATGCTGTCATTTATAAAGTTACTAATCTCTGAAGTTTCAAATAAATACAATTATCAATTTTAACATACAAGAAACAAATATGTGCAGAGGAATCTATATCTCAATCAACATAGACCAGGAGGCAGATCTTGTGCAACTTGCTGATTTCTTTTCCTAGCATGCTACTTCCTCTGTTTTGAAACCAATCTATAATCCTTATACTTAGTAATATCAAAACTGGTGTTAAAAATGAAATGGTGTTCCTAATCATAATTAGTGACATAAATTATCAATGAATTTCATCGTCTATGTCGTTGTCTTCTTCTAAAGGGAAATTCATAGGGGTGCTATTTTTATTATCTCTTTTGCATGTTTGATGACATGAGGGATGTGGTGGAATATCTCATCTGCCCAGGGTTCGATTCCAGACATACACAACAATTGTGGTCACTGAGTTTATCAGGGATGATTTCTTGCAGTCACAATTTGCCGGGATTAGTCTGGGCATAGCTTGGGACACCCTTCTAGAAAAACTTGGCATAATGTTGTATTACTCTTACACCTGAGATTTATTGATGTATGATTAGTTTACAATGCTTCTTTATTATTATTTTTGGATTAAAGTTATCATGTAGATATTCCTACTAAGGTTCCTTCTCGTTATTGAATATTATTGAGGTTCCTTCTCTATGAAAAGTGCCTGCAATTGGTGATCTTACCTAGAGAACTGAATGGTGAGATTTTTGTTGTTTGTTGCAGGTAAAGGAGATAAGCAACTACATTGCCCCACAAATCACTCGCTGGCAAGCTGAAGCTCTACAAGCCCTTCAAGAGGTATCATAACCTTCTCACTTCAAACTTATTTGAAATCATCGTCTAAAAGAAGCATGTTTTGACCAAATGATATAATTGGATCTCTAACCGTCTTTTAGATGAAGCTTTTGCATATTTATAAATAAATAATAGTCCTCTCTTTTTTTCAGGCAGCAGAAGATTACTTAATTCAGTTATTTGAAGATTCAATGCTATGCGCGATTCATGCAAAGCGCGTTACCCTCAGTAAGTTTTTATTTTATTTTATTACTGAATTGTGGTTGTTGATGTGCACTTGACACTTGTACTAATGGCTTTGTTTTTTGTACAGTGAAAAAGGATTGGGAGTTGGCACGGCGGATAGGGAAGAAAGGGCAACCGTGGTAATTAGATCAACGCCGAGTTGTTGTATTGCTGTATATCTTTTTTAAGGTACTTAAAACATGAGCAGTATTTGAATGTGTAAAAGTAGTAGGCAGCAGGCATATATTTATTATGATGACAACAGGTATAAGATATTATTGAAAGCAAATTTATTGTAGTTGAAAAAAGACTTAGCTTCCTACAACAGCTACATACATCATTTGGCCTAATTGAATTTAAGAATTTTTTTTTGTTTTCTGAAATTAGATATAATAGTACAAGTTATTTGGTTGGCTTTCCAACAAGTCTTTTATGGATAAGGTTGTCCGTGTGGTTTAGTCTGTCTGTATAGATTGTCCGTGTGGATTAGTATGTCTGTATTGATTGAGAAACTTTTTGTTTGATATGGCTTCCTTATAGATGGAAGGAGAGGAGCGTGTTTTTTTAATTGGAAGGGACATGTTTGGAAAAAAAAACTTGGCTTTCTGTATAAAGCTTGCCTAAAAAGGTTACTAAATAAGCGGTTGTTTGATTGCGACTTAATGGGCTGTATAAGCTATATGGCTTACTCGCACAACTATATCTATTTGGTATGGACTATTCAGTTAGCCCATGGCTGAATCGCTCAGCTTAAAAACTTATGTCTTTTGTACTCAGCCATTAAATTTCCTCAACTACCCTTCTCCCAACTTTTAAAACACACTCATTCTCAATTATAAATAAGAAAACTCATTGCCTCCATAACTTGAAGCTCCCACTGCCTCCTCCCCTTGAATCTATATAGCACTTCATTGGCTTCGTCGGAGCTCTCCCTTGCCGTTGTCGATTCACCGCCATCATCTTCATTCTCGGCACCTCTTCTTTTTCATCTCTTTCTCATGAGATTGGTAATCGGTTGGGTGATGAACCGATGGATTATTCAGCACATCAACTGAACAACAATTTATATAGGTGTTAGTGAAAAATGAACCGAACAACCCCTAAGTCACTTTCTATATCATTAAGCCATTGCTAAACATTACTGTATAGCTAACCGAATTAGTTGTGATTTTATTAAACTTATTAAGCTGCTAATAAATAAAATATATAATACAAATTAGTATTTAAGAGTAACCTAAAAATGTTATTTTCGACAAACCATGTTGACCAACTTTGAACTTTACTCTTTATTTAAATTCAGGCTTCAAGTTTTGTATGGGCTATTGGGCTTCCTTTCACATTCTTAGCCCTTAAGGCCTCCTTCCCATCCATGATCCAATAACACATTTTCAATTTTTTTCAATGGTACTTCGATTTGCCAAGGAAATAATGTAAAATTGGAAAGTTGGAATGATAAACTTCTTAGAATAATTTTTTTTGTGTTATTTGTTTTGTTGATTGAATGGATGGATTTTGCTAAATTTTTCATCATTGAGGGATTTGATCATAGTTTTTTGAATAGAAATTTGAATTTCGTTTATGGGTAAAGTTATAATTTGACTTTAAATACACTAATACTGGTTCACCATTTTCAACCTCACTACCCGGTACAACTGTTGTCGTCGTTACTTATACCCGGTTCACCATTCTCTACCTCCGCGTTTGCTTTCGTTGACACTATCGCGGTTGTCGTATCCACCTCCATAACCAATTATCATCATTATTAATTATAATTTAGGCAAAAAGAACTAGTAAATGTCTTGACAAAACATTTGAATCATTAAATTTTCACATTTTGAATGATTAAGACCCTGAATTTTTTTGAAAAAATAAATAAGCCATCAACTTTTTACTAGTCGGTTAATGTAACTTTTTTTTGGTTAAAAGAATTTAGGTAACCAATTTCTAAAAGTGCAATAGTTTATTTATTAAAAAAATGTGTGAGGACTTAGAGCATCTCCAAGAGCTTTCTCAAATTTAGAAAAATAATGAAAATGGGGATTTTGAGCCAAAATCTTGCTCCAACAAATTCACCAAAACTATCTTCAAAATGGAGAAATAAGGAGAGAGAAGATTATTTTCTCCAAATACGGAGATGACTCCATTAATGATTACCACATGAAACTACCAATTAATTTTTTTGAAAATAAATATAAATAGATAGAAATAATATTTTATTAAATGATTAAAATATTTTAATATTATTATAATTGTTTGGTTCTCTAAAACGGGGAATTTGTTGGAGATAAGTGTAATTTTTTTTTGAAGATTTTAGTTTTTGTTTCTCCATTTTAGAAAAATTTTAGAGAATCTTTTGAAAATGCTCTTAGTCAATCAAAATAACAAAGTTTAAATAACTATTTTATTTGAACACATGAAATCTAATGAGTTTTATATTTAAAATGACAAAGTTTAACGATACTCTGCCACGTCAACCACTTTGGAAAATTCAACCACTCAGAAAATCTCGCGCAAAAGACGGGAAAGTCAATTATATTCTGCCACGTCAACAACTTTAAAATAGGGGATGTATTTACTAAAATCACCCTCAGGTTTTTACTCTACTCAATGCTACTCCCCAAGTTCATTTTATAACAAATTACTCCCTTCTGTTTTCATCCTTTTAAATTATAAAAAGGTTTTCAAAATCAAATCATTTATTGAACAAAAAATTTACTGGTTTAAGGGATTATCATAGATGTAGTAAAATGGATAACATGTATACATTTTAACATTAGTCAAAATAGGTTGTGTTTGACTAAGTTGACTAAGGTCTTGTTTGTTTTTTCATTTTAAGCTCTTAATCACCGCTTACGTCTGATTTGTTTAGACGTTTCATAACAATTTCAGAACTAAAATCAGACTTCAACACTTCTTAAAAAACAAACACCACCTAAGAGTATTCTCCAAGTATATTGGTCTTGCCTTCTAAACACTCTCAGCCCTTTGCTTCCAATAACCAACCTTTTCTCTTTCATCGTTCTTCTGATTCTTACTAACACGCCATCTTACAAGAACATTTTGTCACTGGATTTGATTTAAGGTATAACCCATCTTACCGAACCATTGCCGCATTCTCTTTGCTTCAAATACAGACTCATACTCATCACTAAACAAAAATTTTTGACAGATAAAGAAATGCATTAACACACAAAAGATACAAAGAGGTAAAAGGGAGTTGGATTTGCAAGGAGCAGACTTAAAACAGGAGAAACATAACAAGGGAAAACGCTAAAAAACTTGGACAAAACAACAAATATCAACACAAACCAAAAACTTACAACACAAAAAGCTGAAACAAGAAAAAGCCAACGTTCATAAGCAATCAAATTGAAGCCATGTTCGAAGAGACAATCCAATTAGTCCATGGTTTTTTGGAGAATGATTTTTGCCTTAAGGAAATCCAAAAGTATGACCGCGATTTGATATCACCAACCAGGTCCATGGTCAAAGCAGCCTTTTTGAAGAAATTAGCACTTCTTTCCCTCCAAATGAGTACGCAATAATCCAAACAACCTCTTGCCAAATACCTTTGAATGACACCGAATACAGTTGCCACCGTCGAATAAGAGTAATTCTGAAATCGAGGAGGGAAGAGCTCCTTACAAATTTCACCTAGAGTAGATTTGATTCCAGATTGACGTTGTGTGATAACATTTAAGAAGACAATGAATCCACTAATTTGTAGCACGAAGGACAATGAGTCGAGTTGAAGTCGATTCCTTTGTTGTCTAATTGCACAATGCATTAAATATGATTACATAATGCACTAATAGTAGACCTAACTTTATTTGGATGTTACATAATGCATTAAATATGATTACATATTTCGTATTAAATTACAATTACAATTATAATTACAATCTAAACTTTTAAAATAAAATGAGTTAGGTGGTTGTAAGCATTTAAATATACTTTTGGGTAAAATGCAATAACGTTTGCCTTAGTTCCTATTAGTTGTAACTTGTAACAGTCTGCCTCTCATTCCAACAAAGTTTTAAAGTTTTCTATATAATGTAAAAAAGTTTCAAAATTTCCTATTTTTTAAACCTATTTAGACTAGTAGTTTGTTGATCTTGTAATATTTGACGGCAAAAATGTCAAATATATCATCCACTTCGTTGTAACTCTTTCGTAAACATTTCGTAAATGGTATCCATGTCATCAAGTGATACAATTCAACAGACTGTTGGTTGAAATATATACAATATAAAATTTAAAAGACTATTAATTGCGAAAAATATTGTTGCATTAAATATAAATTAAACTAAACTAAACTTTGTTGCTTTTAAATGTATTAATCAAATATTAATATTGAAAAATACTTGTGATTTTTATTTATTCGATTTAATAACAAGTCAGGTCTATTACTAATATGTATCCAATAAAAGTATATTTTTTATATAAAAATAATAACAAAATGACTATTAACATCTACTAGACTTTCAAGAGCATTTCTAATTTTTTTTCAAAATAGAGACACAAAAGTCAAAATCTTTAAAAAAAATTACATTCATCTCTAACAACATCTCCATTTTGAAGAGTACAACATTAATTATATTATTAAAATATTCAACATATTTAAAAACTTTTAACTTTTATATTATTGGTGATAAAATGAGAGTATGAATAAAATATTATTTCTTTTAATTGATAATCATTTTTGAGGTAATTTTCAAATTTAGAGAAAAAAACATTTTCTCTCATGTTTTCTTCATTTTAAATGAACTTTTAGAGATGTTGGAGCATAAACTTAATCAAAAATCTTTATTTTCCTTAATTTCTCTATTTTAAAGATGCAGTTGGAGATGATTACACTACTTACACATTCTTAACAAAAGTTAAAATAACAACAAATAATGACATAATTGTTATACATAAAAATAAAAAGATTTCACATGTTAAAAAAGCTTAATATTCAAGATTACTTTGTATATGAAAAAGTAAAAAATGGGTCACATGCTAACTTCAAATCAGAGTAATTCAATAAAATAAATATAAAAACAAGAATACAAATCACATGTCAATAAATTTATAAAATATCTGGAGTTGGTAATTAAAAAGAAGGATACATGATATACATGATTCATAATATTTTTTTCTTAGGATATCCATGATTTTTAGTTACATTCATAGATATCTATAAACATAGATAGATATTTTTTTGGTCTTGATTACAATGGACAAAAAGTTTACTTCAATTTGAAAAACAACATTTGTTCAAATCATATAATCATATTAAAGAAAATACTTTATTCATCTCAAAATAAATGTTAAATTATGTAATTGTTAAACTTTTTAGTTTAATAAAATAAAATAACAACTTTACCCTTTATGATAGAAAGAGAAAAAAATAACACCCATCTCATAATTAATGATAAAATACAATTATTTATTTTAAATAGATACTTATTTTAAAACAAATATAAAATAATAACTCTTATACAAAAGTACCAACTCTTATTTAAAAAAAGGAAGTATTAAAGCATTTCTAAATTTGACTCTTGATAATTTTTATAAGATTTATGAGTTGGTTGTTACAACTTACAAGATATTTAATAACCAATAAATACTTTTATTAAATTAAATGCAAAACCAGTAACATCAAAAAGCATAGGGGTAGTAATTGTCAATTGGGGAAAAACCCTAATAAAGCAAACTCATTTGGTTTTGTTTACTATAAACCACACATGATAACAATGATTACCAATTATCTTGTTCACTGTATTATTCTCAAAGAATTATATATAAAAATAAAAATAAAAATAAAAATAAAAATTACAACTCCTCTTCCAATTCCCATTTCCATGTGATACCACTGTACAGTTAACACCACCAGATTCCTTTTCCACAGAAAGAAACCAAAATATAATCTCTGATTTAGGGTTTCTTTTATATTTATTAATACAACCCTTGTGGGTTTCTTTATACTATAGACACAATCAACAGTAAATGTCAGATTAGGGTTCTTTGTGGACATCACTCTGCTGTGAATCAGATCATAAAACAATTCTTATGAATTTTGACCAAAATCATCATTATTATTGGTATGGAACCTTCATCCTTTATTCTTTAATTTATATTATATTATCTATCTTTTTTCTTTTTCTTTTTTTATTTATTTCTAAGGTCGTACACCCTTCTGGTTTTCCATAATCATTGAATGTGTTTGAAAGATTGACTCATTATTTTTCGGAGTTTCGTTTCAATATTCTTGATTTGGAAGATGGGTTTTTGATTTTGAAGCTTTTCTGATCTGGGTTTTCTTGGGATTTGGAGAAATATATATATATATATATATACACACACACACATATATATATATATATATATATTGCTGTTTACGTTTTGTTGGATTTCTTGTTTTTTTTTTCTGTTTATAATCTCCATCGTTTTGGAAGATGGGTTTTGAATCTTGAAGCTTTTCTGATCTGGGTTGTTTGGAATTTGGAAAAACAGATATATTGCTTTTTAGTTTCTTGATTATTTGTTCATCAATGAACCAAAATGGTGTGTTTTACACATGAACTGGATCTAACTTTTTGATGGGTTTTTGTTCATAATTTGATATACAACCTTTCCTTCAGGTTCTAGGGTTCCTCAATAATAATTTGAAATGGGGGAGATTACAGTTCTAAGAGAACTAAAATTCGAAGAAGATGAAGATGAGTTTCGAAGTTGTTGTGCAGATGAAGAAGATCTGGATAGAGAAGAAACTGTAAAACAAAGTTTAAATAATATCATTGATGATGATTTTCTGGATGAATTTTCGGTTCGAATGTATTTCAAGGGTGTATCGATCTCTGATCCTGGAAATAACGGTTTAGATGGTTCGGGAATTGGAGTAGTAATGGGAAGAGTTAATAAGGTTCCAATGATTCAAGTGCAGAAAAAACTCGAGTTTTTTGTAGATGAATTGGTTGCAGATTATTTGGCTTTGATGGATGGTTTATTGGAAGCTACACGAAATAACATCAAAAGGGTATTTGCTTTCACCGATTCCGCTATCTTATTTGATCAGGTAACGGAATTATTTCTAGTAGTATCTAATTTTGTTCTACGTTATTTACTCGATCAGAATGAGAGTTTGCTAGCTTTATAAACTGTTCATTGTTTGTATATAAGAATATATGAGAAGGTCTTCTAGAATCTAGACACTTGGGACATTTTTGGCAACCGCTAGCTTATTTTTTGAGCTTATTGAAAAAGCTCCGATTGGTTAGCCATGAGCTAGTTTCTTTATATTAAAACTACAAGTAGCGTTTCAATAAGTTGTAGGGTTTTTTTCAATTGATTTTCAACGGGTCTTTTTAGGTTTACATTGTCATCTAGCTTATCAAATATACTTTTTTAACTAAACATGACTAGTTTTTCAGCTAACTTTTTAAGCCAATAGTCTTAAAGGCTTATATATGGGGTATTCCTCATGTGGATTAGATATGCATATGCCATATACGTTTGTGTAGAGGAAAGTTCAAATGAGAACTCAAATTTGGTTGTGAACGTGAGGACAAATGAGAGCATGACGTGTGTTATACTCAAACTGAATAATGAAGGAAAATATTAAGACTGAATGTAGTATTATTCGGTCTGAATGTATTCAGACCGAATAACACTACATTAGTCTTAATGTAGTATTATTCAGTTCAGTCTGAATAATACTACATTCAATCTGAATATTTTCCTTCATTATTCAGTTTGAATATGAGACGTGTCGCCCTCTCATTTGTCCTCACTTTCACAACCAAATTTGAGTTCTCATTTGAACCCGCCCCTACGTGTGTGTGTGTGTGTATATATGTATATACGATTGACGAATATGCTCAATTTGCATACTTGATTCTAAAGTTGCTTATCAACCCGGGGGGGGGGGGGGTCTTCACGGAAACTACCACTCTTGAAACCCTACATTCGAGTGGGATTTACTTGTTCCTCTTGATTTGGTTTTGTTTCATTCTAAAAATTGCAATTTTCTGCCAGATTACAACCAAGGAACCACTCGAGAATCCACTTCTCATGGCATTGAAGCAAAGAATATTAGAACATACCGAAAATCTTCAACATTTCGTGCTAAAACGTGTTCCCAATATCGATCTCGAGGAGCCATTGCGGCTAGCTCAAGTGGCAATTGGAATCGTTCGTCTTCCTATTAAAGGCGACGAGTTGGTTCAAACCTGTTCGATCTGTTGCCAAGAGAAACCGACACCCATGACCATCACCATGAAATGCTCACACAAGTTTTGTTCCTCTTGCATCAAATCGTACGTCGATGAAGAGGTTCAATCATCTCGAGTCCCCATTAGGTGTCCCGGTTTAAATTGCAGATATTACGTTTCTGCCCCTGAGTTTAAGTTGTTTCTTCCGGTTGCTTCTTATGGGTTGTTAGAGGACGCCCTTTCGGAACCGGATAAGGTTGCGGCCGATAAGTTTTACTGCCCGTTTTCCGATTGTTCGGTTCTTCTTGATCCTTGTTGTGAATCGAACCAATTGGATGATAATAATAATAATTGTGTGGAGTGCCCTGTGTGCCAAAGATTTATATGTGTGAAATGTGGGGTCCGTTGGCATTTGTCGATGAGTTGTGACGAGTTTCAAGAACGGCCGCCACAGGGGAGGGGAGTTGGTGATGGTGATGGTGATGGTGATGGTGTCGAGAATAGAAGATGGAGACGTTGCCGGATGTGTGAAAGGGTGATCGAATTAACGCATGGCTGCCATCATATGACGTGCTGGTATGATCATTTTTGACATTTTTTTATTCAGGCTATGATTGGGAAACCGACTCTTAAGGTGGTTGTTGGCTGATTATGTTTGGTAAAAACTAACTGATATGCTAGATAACGATGTAAAATGACTTAAAAGGACATGAATTAATTGGGAAAATAGAAGGGGCACAATTGGAAAAAAAGATGGAAAAAAGCTCTGGAGCTTTTTTCTAAAGGGTCATTAGCCGAGTGTTATTGGTAGAGATCAATCTCTAAGAAGGTTAATGATTCAAACCTCACCAAAGGTTAATAGTGTGCTCGGAGTATTTGCAGGGTGCAGGGTGTCTATATATATATATATGGGGTCAGGATTACTGGAAAACCGCTAAAAATGAAAAACACATGTACATAAAAGTAATTTGTAAGTAATTTTTCCAGCATGGACATGTGTATAACATGCATACGTGCCATAGAAACCAAGAAACATCTTCAATTACTTGTATGCACATGGGCATACCATATAGATGAAAGATTGAACGATTATTTGGGTGTTCCTCAGTTTTTCATTTTTTGAGGGGTTTTCCAGAACCTCACACACTCTCTCTCTCTCTCTCTATATATATATATATATATAGAGAGAGAGAGAGAGAGGAAGGGAGGTTTAGGGGAAAACCTCAAAAAAAAAAAACTGAAGAACACCTGGGAGCCCTCCATCAGGCTGGTATGCACAAATGCATACTAGCAATTGAAGCTGTTCTTTTTCCATGCACGAGTTATGCCCAAGTGCATATGCATGTGTGGATGTTACAAATTATCAGTATGCATTTGTGCATACCGTCCAGATGGAGGGCTACCAGGGTGATGAAGGGCTACCAGGGTGTTCTCCAGTTTTCCATTTCTTTGAGGTTTTCTCCTGATTCTGACCCTATATATACTATACTATAGAAAAATCATTAAGAATACTGCAACATTTTCAATAAAGCTAATGTACTAGAACAGCAATAAAACGAGTTATGTTGTCTTTTGCAGGTGTGGGCATGAGTTCTGTTATTCTTGTGGCGTCGAATACAGGAATGGTGAACAGATGTGCGAGTGTGCGGTATTGGGTGCTGATGAAAGAGGAGAAAATGACGACTTTACCCTTACCCAGAACTTCAATTCGAGCCCTGTACTTGAGGAATGGGCATGGGACTCGTGTGGTTCGCTTTCGAACCTGATGGATGCTTACTCGGATCAAGAAAGATCACAACTTGCACTAATCCAGAGGTTTCTTGCCGGTGGATTTAGCCTCGGTGACCACCATACGTACACGTATCAAACCCAGTCCCCACCACACCCGTCGTCGTGCACGGACTCTGGGTCTTCGTATCTTGACAACACCATTAAGGACCTCCATCAGCTACCTTGGCTCGAGAGGTTTGTTTCTGTCATTAGCGATAATTATTATGAGGAATATACTCAGTGAAAGCATATTTTTAGATTCGGATAAATAGACAGAAAGAAAGCTAAAAGCTTTGTGAAACGATAAACTGTCGATATAGGAGAGATGGAGATTGATTCTTAATCTCTCTCTCTCCATAATCCGTGTTCTATTATTGTAGGGTAGTTGAATTCATGGTTGATAATCTTTCTCTGGAAGATTATCTTTGATTCCTGTATACGACATTGTTCGATATTATCTTTTTCCTTTTTTCGAAATAAAGGTGGAGGATGATGAGAACATTGCTAAGAACACGAAAAGGGAACTTTTTCTGTGTGGTTTAGATTCGAGTATGAATTTTAATGAAATATTGTACATCATCTTGAGATGGAGGTGGGGCAAAAAGGATTGGTGCCAAACGTCCCATACCAAGTGGGTTGTTTGCCTCTTTGGCAAATCGTCGAACACTTGGAGGGCATGATGTTCTTTTTATTTTTCTGGTAATGGATGTACAAGTTATCAAACACCTGATTGAATTCCTCAAAAGTTTCCAAACTCATCAACGCCCTTTTTTTGACGAAAGTACTGAAAACCCACGTTGGAGAAACTTGGAAAGCTTTTATTGTGTTCTTGGGATCAATGCAGATCTAGAGAAGAACATCAATGGGGTCAGGATCAGAACCAGCTGACTGTTGATACGAGAAAGAGAACCCATCACAGATTGAATCATCGATTGTTGAAAGAAGCTCAAAATCACATGAATTAAAAAACTACATTTGGGATCGGGTTCGAAGTAGATTTCAATGAAATCTAAAGAATATAAAATGATCTATAAATTACACCCAAATCCGAACCCTCATCTATTTTTTTATGTAATGTATGTAACAATTGGACATGTATATATCATATAAGTTCAAACTAGAAAAAAGATTTTTTTAAATATATACATTCAAACTAGAAAAAAGATTTTTTTTTAAGTATATAATATTTATATACAACAGACTGTTATTAATGAACTCACACTCACTTCACATATGGTGAGGATTGAATCTCTGATCTCCTCACCTAGAAGGCCTAGATACTGTTAGACCAAAGTATTCAGCCCATCTTTGTCTCAGTAGAGTCTTTCAGTGGCATGTTTCGGTCGGGACCACTATTCGAAATCTTAGTGAAACACTGGATTTGTTATCTCATGTAATCAACTAATAACACATGTCAATTACAAACACATGTTTTCTTCCCCCAAAACCTACAAAGGAATCGAAGATCATCAACCGCTCCAACCTATACACCCCCGTTATAGTCATAATGAAACTGTATCATATCATGTCAATAAATGTTTGATGGATAATTTGCACCATAATTTTCCCACAAAAGATGAAGAAATAAGTACACCTGAAAGCAAAGATTTCAATAAGAACAAAGATGGATACAGAAACAATTGATGAATTACCTCAAACAAGAAAAAAGCATTCCACAGACAGACAACTAACTACCATTGGAGGTTCAGAGACTTCAATCACTGCTCAACCTTCACTTTTGCAACAACTGAAAGAAACTAGCCACCTGCTAAAAGACCATATCTGGCTCCTTAGCTGTAGCATTCTTCAAAAAAGAAATAAGTCCAACAAAATTCAATAAAAGTTTACAAATTATATCAACTTACCTGAAAAGTATTTTCCAATTAACCATAAGGTTTGTGGCATAGTGGTTGAGGCCCTGGAGGATGTGGTAGAATATCCTATCTGCCCAGGGCTCGATTCCAGGTGTACACAACAATTGTGGCCACGGAGGTTCAATGGTTTGAGCTTGGGTTCCACTGGTCAAAAGTACCTGGAGGTCCCAAATTCAAATCCAAGGAGGACTAAAAATCCCCTTGTGGCCATGGAGGTTCAAATGTGGTGACTCCGGGTTACCCGTGAAGCGGGTGGTCGCCCTGGGATTAGTCGGCTTGCATAGTGGGTTAGATATCCAGGTTAATAGAAAAAACAATTGTGGCCATTGTCAGGGCTGATTTCTTGCAATCATAATTTGCCACGATTAGTCTAGGCATAGCTTGGAACACCCTTAAAAAATGTATTTTACCAATCTATGTTGTTTGTGTTGACCCCTTGGCGCCATATAGAAGCATTTGGAGTCTATCTCATTGATAAGAGCTAGCTTTACTAATCCCATGAAACCCTAAAGATAACAGTCAGGAAAATCCTCAATGGCCTGATGAGACTCAAACTGGCGACCTATGGGGAGGAGCCCCAAGGCCTAGCCTTTATTTGACAGCTAAGCGATACTCAAGGTTACCATACCACTTCTCATGGACTTCCTATAACATTTGGTGTGCAACTAATATTGGAAAAGTGGGAGATGATCATATATATGCACATTTGAAAGTGGTACATAAGAAATTATTATTGTTATGATTGTTCAGTCCATTGATACAGTCGCTTAGCGGCTTCAACGGTATTGAAAAGTAGCATGGAGATGGTAACAGGTCCAACACCTCCAGGGACAGGAGTGATTGCTGATGCTTTATGTATAGCTTCTTCATAGCAAACATCTCCAGTCACACGGGAACCATTTCCGTCCTGTATATTATCATAACGCAAAACTCATCAAGTATATAAAAACATTTAAAACTACGATCGAAAGAAGTGAACAAAAACAGAAAAAAGAAAAAAAGAAAATCAAATACCTTGACCAGCGTTGACCCCATGTCAATCACCACAACCCCTGGCTTTAACCAATGACCACGAACCAGATTTGGAACTCCTACGTCTGAAACTAAAATGTCGGCTTCACGTGTTATTTGCTCTGGATTCTTTGTGAACGTGTGTACTACGCTGACTGTAGCATGATGCCTCTGAATGTATAAAGACGTATTATGAATAAGAAAGCGATCAAGGCACAAGCAACAACATACAAACAAAAGTGGGTACAAGTACAAGAAAACCTCAAGGTAAGAAAAACAAATAGAAAGACATATTATGCGGCTGAGGGGGTTTAGGGGAAAACCTCAAAAAAAAAAAAAACTGAACAACAACCTGGGAGCCCTCCATCTGGAGTTCTGGAAAGTATGCATCTGTGCATATAGACGGTATGTACAAATGGATACAAACATTTTTTTTCCTATGCACGAGTGCATATTACAAATTACCCGTATGCATTTGTGCATATTGTCCCGATGGAGGGCTCCTAGGGTGTTCTTCAGTTTTTTTTTTTGAGGTTTTTCTTTGAAACTGAACCTTATGCGAGTAACTAATAAAAAAAGCCATATGGATGTGGATTTGAGTACAAGTACCTGCAATAGCAAGGAAGTGGGTAATCCGCCAATCTTGCTTCTCCCAATTACTACTGCTTTTTTACCTACGATTTCCACTCTGCATCGGTGAAGCAGCTCAACGCACCCCCTAGAAGCACAAGGAATAAATAAAGGCTCTCTTCCTGTCATAGCAAGATTCCCCATGTTGATAGGATGAAAACCATCCACATCTTTTTCTACATTCACAGCATTTATGATCTTCTCCTCACTCAAATGCTGAAAAACAAACAAGTTACAGTAAGGGGTTGTTTGGCAGTTGCTGAATAGTTTGGTGCAGAATGATTTAGTTGTCAGAATGATTAAGAGGCTATTATGATATAGTGCAAAATGAAAAATATATTTTTTGGGTAATTGTTCAGGTCTTCAGGATGTAATTAGGGCTCTTAATGGTTAAGGGAGGTTCAGGATACAAAATGATTTAAGAGGGTTGTGGAACCATCAAGAGGCAGACTTATTTATTGCCAAACAGGATTCACCTCTTAACGATTCAGAGGCTGCCTCGTAATGGAACTGTTAAGAGGTAAACAAACAACCCCTAAGACAGCCAGATATACATACTGTGGAAGATCACTCCATTGATCATTAATAAGACATTTTTTAGGACTTAATCATCTCCTGCAAGAAATGAAGAAATCAAATAATAGAATAGAAGGGTAAATGAAAATTTTACATTAGGCAATGGAAGTTGCACAAGAATGCCATGTACTGACTCCTTGTGATTTAACACCAAAATAGCAGCAAGCACTTCATCTTCTGTAGAATCTTCCGGAAGCTCTACTACTACAGACGTAATCCCGACTTCTTCACAAGCTTTTTTCTTTATGCGTACAAAAGAGAGGGAGTCCTTTCTTTTGCCCACCAATATTACACCTAATCCAGGTACCTTCTTGATTGAACTTTTCATATTACAAATTTCGGTAGCTAATTTTGCTTTGATATCATTTGCAATCAACTTCCCATCAATGGCTGCTGCTATATGCTCATTATCTGTTTTTTTTACACACACCAGTATTGAAAAGAGTCAGCATTGCAACATTAAGCAACAAGCAGATACGAAAAGCAATCTGATATGAATGTTTAACTTCTTTCCAACCTTCTCATTTAACTATGTATCCTTATTAAGCAATTTACAGTCCTGAAGGTATCAGTAAGGACCTGTTTGCTATCAGCTTAATGAGCTTAATGGGACTCACAGCTGACTAAATAACTACTTTTATTGTGTGACTCAAAGGGCCTGAAGGTACCACTGCTATCTAAATGACTACTTATATTGTGTGGTCGAGTTTGTTTCCATTGTTTCATAATCCAGACACATTTTGATTAATAAGGTCAGAAATACCAAATTTTTATCTTAATTATGAACTGTTCAAGCTCTTCTGATAAAAGTTAAGTTAAATTTATATTGAAAACTACACGAGAGAAAATTTGTGATTTTAAATCTGTAACCATATTAACTTTCAACTAAAGGTCATTAAGGGCATGTTTGTTAGCAAGCTTAATGAGCTTAATGGAACTCACAGCATATTCGGTCGGCTATACATAATTGTTTCGGTAGTGGCTTAATTCTTAATGATATAGAAAATGACTTATTCGGTAAGCTTCTAGAGAGGAGCTTTGTGCAAAAAGCTAAGTTTTTCTCCAAACTTATCCTTCCCAATTAAAAAAAACACGATTCTTTCGTTTATTAAGAAACCCTCCTAATCAAAACCTTCCCAATGTATACAGACAGTAATCCACACAACAACAATCAAAATCATAATCCCAGCAATAAGAACAAAAACAATAAATCAACTGATACCTATTCGTTTCCAAAATTTGAGTCAATTTCACAACAAAAGCAACATAAAGATGTGAAATTAGAGTTCCATTTAGTGTAGTATGACCAATATCAGCCATAATTTTTGTGGGTTGTGTTAACTGTAACTCCAATTGGAAATTAACAACCATAACCAATCGAAACATGAAGCTAGAATACTTAAAAAAGAGTTAAGAATTCAAAAAAAGGAGCCATGAATTCTTACAGGCATGCCTGAGATACGGAGAAACAATTTGGGAGTTGGCTAAGCGATTTGTGGTCGCAGAAGAAGTGAAGGACTTGGTGAACAGTATGCGCCACCAAACAGCGACCGCAGCTCGCATCTCAAACATCGGAGGAATGAAAAATCAAATGACTGCCGGAAGAACACCAAAAATCATCTCCTTTTCTTTGAAGAATAATGTAAATGGAAATCAAATTGGGTCTGTCTCAATTCTCATAGTCATAGGATCCAGGAGAAATACGTCTCACAGGTGTCCTTTTTATATTAACCAGTGTTGGGCCGTGCGTTGTGATACTAGTTTTTTTTTTTTTTGATTGGAGTACTGAATCAAGTTAAAATGAACAACAGTTTCTTAGTTAACAATCAATGAAATACAATGTAAAAAAATGAACATATCCTAATAAGTTGTTAATTTACATATATTTTTAATCGTTTGTTATTACGATGAATTTGTGACATACCAGTAATAGTTTTGTATTATATTATTTAAAACTCAAACAATATGTCCTACAACTGTATTACTATTATTGAAAATAATATAATGCAAATTAGTTGATGCAAAACAAATTGCATTGAAAAAATGAGGATATCAAGTTATAATAGTAAATATTTTCTTAAAATATAAAATTAATATCAACTTTATAATGTCACAAATGTGTCACTCATCTTAAGAACATCCACAATCATGAATCTTTTGAGAGGTCCGTTTTATAAACTTTTCATTCTCAATCATTGACCTGTTCATGATTTAAATATATATTGGCGAAGAGCCTACTGCAAATGCTCTAAGCTACTATAGTAAGTTTTACCTCATGAAAATATGATTACCATCAATTCTATAAGGTGTTAAAAATGCATCATTTCAATGTATACTTATATCTTTCTTTCAATTTAACATCTTTTTACCAATGTAGGATAACCAAAACTAACCTCACATTTAATATTTAAGATTACTCATTTTTATGATGCAACATCATTCAATCCACCTATTTTATACACACCCCTTTATTCCAATATTTCAAGTTCTCACCAACATGAATGTCTAAAACTCAAACCACAATTCATTATTTAAGAATATTTAATTCTTATAGTGTCTCAGTCAAAACCTTTTGTCTTTCTTTATAATATATATATATGTGTGTGTGTGTGTGTGTGTGGTTAAAATCAAGATTTGGGTGGATTTAACTAGTACATTAGTGTAAAAAAAACGTTATGTCATATACACCAATGCATGAGTTGGATTTAACCCGTGATGAAAATGACAAAACCGATGGGTGTTATATTGGTAAAAAAATGAATATAGATAAAAAATAAGAAAATTGTGGAAAGAAAAATAATGAAAAAAAATATATACCTCACAATTGTTATTGTTATTTATCAATTTTATGAATTTCAAAAAATGTGATTCAAGTGCAATTTGATTAAAATCAAACTCATGAACCTAACATTCTAAGATGTCATTATAGTATCTTTTGTCTTAATAAATTTCCATTTATATATATTGATGATTCATTATTACAAAAGATGAAAGGTTTTTTGCAATTGATTAGAGACTTTAATTATCAAAAAATAATAAATACATAATGTAACATTTATCAACTAATATTTTATTTTAAATGAACTAATTGATTCCACATTTAAATATTCATCTATATAGTTTGATTTTAATGAAAATTAAAAAAATTAATATACATGTATATATATATTAATAATATAATTGTAGTAACTTTTTTATTTATTTTGATTTAAAGATATTGTTTTATAGTCGTTTTTGTACATATTATTAGGCTAACTCTATTAAATTTATAAATTTTCAAATATTCAAATATTCGTTGTTGTAAGTTCTATAATTATATTGGTTGTTTTTAATAATATATATGTATATATCAACTATTAATAATGATAAAAAAATATAGATTTCTTTTATACATATTTTATATATATATATATATTGTAAGAGTTTTTCTATAATTCTATAAAATTCAATTAAACTATAAAATCATTATTAATTAATATTGATATTATTATATTCAAGTGTCATCCAAATAGAATTATACATATTAATCGTATTTTCATTTATATAATGAATTTTTAAATATATTAATTATATATGTTTATTAACTAATATGCAAATATATAATTTGAGTCATGTGAAAAAAAAAGTTTTAACATAAAAGATGGATAGTCTAATTAATTTAATGTTTGCTAGTAATTACATCTATAAAAGACAAAGATTAAGAAAAACATAAATATAAATATTATTATTATTATATCCAAGTCTCACGTAAATATAGATGCATGTTATTATATTCAAGTATGTAAATTAATATATACATATATTGATCATAATTTCATTCATATAATAAGTTTAAAAATATTATGATTATATATATATATATTCAGTAGTTATTATGTAAATCAAAAATAGAGTCATATGAAATAAATAATTACAAAAAATTGGGTATAATTAACAAAGATGATTAATCTAATTAATTTAACTCCGAAAACAAAAACATAAAATGTACATACTAATGAAATTTATACTCGAGTTGTAAAACATTTCTAAAATATATGCATCCATATACAACTTTACTATCAAATTTATGATGAAAACAAATAAAGAAAAATTATTCACTCGTTTGTTGTTGTACAACCCAAGAAGCCATTTATTTATGTCATCTATTATTCAGTTCTACTTTTTATCTTTCTCGAAACCAAACTTGCAGACATCAAATGCTGGCAAAGCTGAAAATCTAAACCCAATACAAATAACATAATTGCATGTTTTTGATTATGTAGCAAGTTAAAGAAAACATGTTTTTCGTTTTCCAATATAAAAGGTTAATCAAGACATAATTGATAAAAAAAAAAAACTAACCTTTGATTGACATTGAGAAACAGAGACGAAAACAAAGTAGAAATAAAAGACGTTAACCATTCATCGAACCTGTCGTCGAAGATACTAATAATTAGACAATGTCATTGCATGTTTTTGATTATGTAGCAAGTTAAAGAAAACATGTTTTTTGTTTTCCAATATAAAATGTTAATCAAGACATAATTGATAAAAAAAGAGAAACTAACCTTTGATTGACACTGAGAAACAGAGACGAAAACGAAGTAGAAATAAAAGACGTTAACCATTCATAGAACCTATTGACGAAGATACTAATAATTAGACAATGTGAGAGGTAGAAGAAAAGAGAAATACACTACTTATAAATAGGAGGAGGATGAGGATGATGTTTTAAAATATGAAAGGTTTTACAATTAAATGTAATTCATAAATAGTTAATTAATATCCATCAATGAAAAGTTAGCAATAATGTGTTTTTATTTAAAAAATTCAAAATTATGAAAAAATAGGAATATGTAAACCGGGAACTCTCATCATGCCACCTAAACTACCCCACATCTTGCTTTTATATATATATAGATTCAAAATTATGAAAAAATAGGAATATGTAAACCGGGAACTCTCATCATGCCACCTAAACTACCCCACATCTTGCTTTTATATATATATATAGATTGTTTATTAGGGGGTGTTTGTTTTTGGCTTTAGGCTTGGAAGACTTATTCCGGTGTGACATCGATAATAAGTCATTTTGAGTGTTTGGGAAAAACAATTTATCCGGTGTCAAAATCGGTGATAAGTCATTTTTTAGAAAATTAAAATTTGTAACTTATCAATTTTTGATAATAACTTTTCCGACAAGTTAATAAGCTCATCCAAACACCCCCTAGGTCCTGTAATAAATACTTATAAACCAAAAATACCCACAGTTTTAAAAATGTATAATTAAAATGTATATTTTTTAGTAATGTAATTAAATGTATGTTAAAACTTAAAATATATTGTCAACATAACTTTGATCATGTTTTTAGCTTATGAATGAAATTTTATATTACGTTTTTCTACATGCATTAGAAGTATCGACGGGTTTATAATATGAGTCTATATTAATTATTTAATAAAAAAGGGTCTATCATATTAAAATACACATGACAAGAGACTGTGATGAATTGTTGCCATATAGCGAGCCAACTAGCTGTTGCCCAACTAGGTTGCTCGGTTTCCCAAAAGCAAAATCTATATACGTTCGGGTGCTTCTGCCTCATCACTTTTGGTTTATCGTTCATGTGAATATATCGTAAACTAGCCAATCTTGACTCTCAATGGGATTAGAATGACGAGAATATGATGTAGGTGGATGGAAAAAAATGTAAAATGTTTAAGCTGGCCAATTGGCATTCATAGTTTAGTAATTTAGGTGGCGTTTGGTTCACAGAATGAAATCTGTAGAAATTGGAATCTGTCAAATGAATTGGAATATGAAGGAATTTGAATGGAATTTAATCATGTTTGACCATGTGTTTGGTTGTCAGAAATTGGAATGAAATATGTTAAAAGAATTTTAAATTTGTCTGTTTGGTTCATCGAATATTATAGTGGTGATGGGGTAGAGGCAGTAGTGTGTTCAATGGTGGTGATGGTAGTGGCAGCGGTGGTGACAGTAGTGGTGGTGGCGATGATTGTGGTGGCGGTGACAATGGCGATGTTGGTAGAGGTGTGGGTGGGTGAAGGTGACAATAGTAATGATGGTGATGGCGGTGGTGGCGATGATGATGGGTGGTGATGGCAACAACGACGACGGGTGGTGGCGGCGGCGATAGCGGTGGTGACACCCATCATGGTGGGATGGAATGGAATGACTTAATATAAAGAGTATAGGGGATGTTTGGTTCGTGGAATTCAAAGGAATTTGATGGAATTAGAATGAAAAATTCCTTTAACCAAATTCCTTAACGATGTTTGGTTCGCAGAATGTTGATTGGATTTCATCGGATTCCACCGAATTCCACAGTTGAGGGATTTGATCATTACTTAGCATATGTGAAGGATTTTGAATTTCATTTCGTGCCAAATGTAACATAATATATAATTTCATTTAGAAAGACAAAAATAAATTCAACTACCACCCTCGCCCCACCCCGCCCCACTCACACTACCCTCGCCACACTCGCAGCACCCTCGCTGCCGCTACCACCGCTGCCGTCAATTAATATACCATTAATTAATATTATCATTCCACCACCCCCACCCCACCCATACCCAATGTTTTAAAACCCGAGTTTTTAGTTGACCCAGTGTGATGACCGGTTCCCGGGTTAACTGGTTCAACCGGTTCAACCACCGGGTTAACCGGTTTCAATAATTCCCTTAATCCCTTGTATTTTTTTTCATTTTCCTGCGTACATACATACATATATATATATATATATAAAGTAATAATTTGATGTCCACAAGTTCCGACATTAAAAATATACAAACAACAAGTTTTACATCAATCCAAATACATTAAAAAATAGATATAACACACATTATTTTTATTTATTTTTTATTTTTAATATAAAAACGTGTTAACCGGGTTTGAGAAACGGGTTTACCACCGGTTTAACCGGGTTTTTGAGAAACCCGGCCGGGTTGAAATGGGCCGGTCATATGCATTAACCCGCCGTTAGTTAACCAGGTCACTACCTCGGGTCCCGGTCCAACCGGTTCGACCGGCCGGGTTAACCCGGGCTTTAAAACATTGCCCATACCCACCACTACCGCCACCGCCACCGCCACTCCCAACCCCAATAAATGCATATTTCTATTTTTACGAGATTCCATTTCAATTCCTATCAACCAAACGCGTGATCAAATTCCATGTATTTCCATTCCAATTCCTTCAAAGTCAAATTACTTTGATGGATTCCAATTCCATAGAATTCCATTCTGCGAACCAAACACCTCCTAATAGTTTTCGTAAAAGATAGTAGGAAGGAATTGAAATTTCTTGCTAGAACCTAAGGAATTTACATTCCAGCATTTGTGGAAATCGAATTCCTTACGAAACTCAAAAAATAAACGAAACGCAAAAATGAAATTAACCATTCCAATTTCTTCAAATTCCGACGGATTCTAACGAACCAAACTTCACCTTACTTTTTTTATATCAAATTATCTGAGATTTTTGTTTCACCATGAAACAAATACATTACATTTTTATTTCACTCTATGATATTATTTATGTCTCAGATTTATTGTAACTGTAACATTAAATATAAAACAACAAAGTTTTATTATGTCATTATCTTATTTTATTTCCACATACCATACACATCCGGATGGTACGATACCATGAACCCTTAAAAAATCTAACCCTGACAACAAACTCCAGAAATGTAAGTTGAAAAAAACATGTTTAATTTATATTTAGAAATTAAAATTTAAAAGTCAAAATATTGGATTATTTGTTGTTGGTGTTTGCAATGATTGTATACATCCCCCTTTTTTTTAAATTGTTAATAATAGTACTAGGAGAAATATGAGATGGTGCATGTATTTGACTTCACATTTTAAATTAAACTCAAATCAAGATAAAATCTTGCTCCCTTTTTTTTAATTGAACCATACAACTTTTATTAAACTACAAAGTTTTAAAATGTTGCAACTTATTGAACCCATATAATTTTTTTATTAAACTATAAGTTTAAAAATGTTGCAACTTCTATTAAATGTTATATCCTTAGTTCAGTAATTTGTGTACCAAACGATATTTAAAATTTGTTTGTACAAAAAGAAAGTTTAAGTTTAAAAGGTCGATGAAGATTTTCAATCATTGTATTTGTACTTTTTCTTAAATGTATGTAACTGTAAAATGCTAGTTCAGTGATCTGTGTACAAAACGATATTCCAACATTTGTTTGTACAAAAAGAAAACTTGAGTTTAAAAAGGTTGATGGAGATTTTCAATCATTGTATTTGTACTTTCTCTTAATTGTATGTATTTGTAAAATGCTATAAAAAGACAATTTATATTAAAAATATAACGTAATTTGTTTCAATTCCTGAAGATATTTTATAAGCTCAAATTTGATGTTTGTAAAGTAAATCTCAAACAATAAAGTTTAATATTTTTTAAGAATAGCTATTTTGTTATTAAAGTTATCATACGTTTCTTTTTTTGTTTATGAAGTTATGGTATATGTTCTCTTATTGCATTAAACATAATATGTTTCCTAAAATAGAGTTTTTGAAAGTATGTATTAAAAATAGGAACAATAATAAAATACACGTTCTATTTTGATACAACTTTTCTTTAAAAAAACATAAAAGTTTGCAATACTGGAAGTCTGGAATTGTCATTTTGTTGCATACATATAGGGGGGGTTTACTTTACAAACCAAGTCATTTATACAAATCTTTCAAATCTTATTCAACCAATCATAGTTTTTATTTTTATTTTTGTTATGGAGAACGTTAATTACGGACATTATATATCATTTTGTTATATTAATTTTAGAAAAATACATGAAACAATTTTATTAAAATATAGAAACGATCATATATGAAGCCATTTTATCAAGATAAAATTATATGAAACAATTTCATTAAATTAAGCAATGGAATCAATAGATGAGGATGGTTTGTATGGTTTGTTCAAATAGAGGTGGTTTGCATTTGATAACTCCCCTATATATAATCGGGTTCATATAAGAATGATTGATAGCAAAATAGACACACGTGAACCATGACACAATATTAATGCAAGTGCACACCAACTATTGGTTCGTTTTTCAAGTAATATAATGGTAAGTCCAAAGATCGTTTTCCACAGGGATTGACTACTAAGATTCAGAGATTTTCTTACGAGCTTACGGTGCAAAGTTTAGAGTTTTATAAAAGTGATATGTTGTTGTTGGAATATTGAAAACTTTAAAAATACAATTAGTAGAAAGCGGACATGGGTGTAAGTTTTCCATTGAGAGTATTTGAATAACTTAATTGGTTAATAAAGTCGGTCACAATGTAATCCCATAATTTCCTCCTCTCGAAGCTACATCATATAGGTTGTGAAAACAATTTTCTTATAAAGTCGCCATAAATGCTAACCTTCGGTTTGCCAATCGTACTTAAGTAGATCTCGAAGATCTTAGTTCCGCCGGATGTGGAGGGATGCGCATATCTCTATGACTCACCCACTCGACCGACATCTGAACCTTAGTATGATTATGCAAAACCCCATATCTCTATGCGATTATTGAAGATTTTCTCAAACCTCCTTGCATTATTCAAGCCGTATTTCGCATCCGCCCATCTCTGGGTCAAAGATATATTATTAACACTTACAAGTGATCAGCTTGTCTGCGTTGAGATGAAACTTCAACTCGACAAACCGAAGAGTTAGAAAAAAGTGGTAACACGCAAATGTTACATTTTAAACTCTCGGGATCAGCTTACACCCACACCCAAGATGTGTGTGTGTGTGTGTGTGGGGGGGGGGGGGGGGGGGTTAGCTACTGCTCATAAGTAAATAAATAATGTAAAAACAAAAATACGTAAATTGCATTAAATGTGTATCAATAATATATATATATATAGGGCGGCTTTAAATGAAAACTCAAATTTGGTTGTGAACGTGAGGACAAATGATAGCATGGCATATGTCATATTGAAACTGAATAATCAAAGAAATATTCAGACTGCATTTATTATTTATTCAGTCTGAATAATGCTTATTCGGTCTGAATAAGCATCATTCAAACTGAATAAGCATCATTCAGTCTGAATATTTATTTGATTATTCAATCTGAACAATCTACATTAACACACGTGTCGTACTCTCATTTGTCCTCACGTTTACAACTAAATTTGAATTCGTATTTGAGAGAGAGAGAGAGAGAGAGATCTTTTTTAGTAACCAACTAATTAGTGTTAATTTGTTAACCGATCCAAGTCTTTCATTTTTAATCAATTATTGTAATTAAATAAAGATTATAATATGATAAAAGAGGAAACAAATTAAATGGTATTAAATTAAGGACAATTTTGGAAGAAGTTAACATATTTTATTTTTTTGAAGATAATCAATAATGAACATTTTAAATAATATCTAAACGATTTTTGTTTAAAGATGAAATTAAAAAGTTAATAGGTGAACCTGAAAGTGAAACAATGATTTTTGTTTAAAGTTTATGGGTGAAATCAAAAAATGAAACAATAATTTTATTTAAAGTGCATATGTGAAACCATAAAATGAAATAATTATTTTTATTTAAAATTTATAAGTGAAACCAGATAATCAATATATATGTATATAAAATCGCATGTACTTCAAACGTAATTCATAACTTACAAATATTATATGTAATTTGTAGATAACTTACTTACATTAATCTTTTACTTCAATTTATTATGATCAATATCACATATGACGTTTTGATAAAAAAAATAGTGATTCTTATTTAAAAGAAAACTCAACTAATTGTGGTAATCATATGTGATTGTTAAAAAAATTAAATATATATTTTAAACAATGTTCTAAAAAACGCGCCTTGGCGCAGCCTTGCCGTCACGTTAACCCACTTGGCGCCGAGATAAGGCGTCAAGCTCATTATGGCACGCCATGGCCCGCCACGTCACGTTATGCCGTTACAAGTTTTTATTTTATTTTTTTATTTTAAGTTTATGGTTTTACAAGTGATATGGCGTTATAAGGCATGAGAGGAAATTTGCGATTTTTAAAACTTGAATAAGGGTAAATGTAAATATAAGTTTATACTTTTTACGAGTCAAATACTTAATCATTATTGTTCAAAACATTGCGATACACACACACACATATATATAGGCATGAGATGATGTGAGAAATGCAATTAAGGTGAGAAGTATAAGAAGAGATATCCATCGTTGATCACTTTTAATCTCATGCCCACACATGAATAGCGCTTTAGAAGAGAATTGATCTGGCACATCTCGGTGTATCTTATATATATATATATATATATATATATTATAATATTTGCCGCCTTAAGACACGTCTTGGAAAATTTCATGTCCTCGTCGTAACTCGCAAGACTTGAGGTTTGACCTCGCCGCCACGTCACACCTCATGTCATTTAGAACCTTGATTTTAAATGAAAAATAAAACATGCTTATTTTTAATGTTATAAAAGATAAATGAATGAAAATTTAATCATGCTTAAATCATGAAATTGTAAAAACAATCATAAATATATACCTTAATTAAATGCATTAAATAACATTTATAGAAATAAATGAATTTTCATATATAATAATTATGCAACAAAAGACACATATGCCTTTGGAGAGTTTTTAAGAAAATTTTATTTAAGACATGATTCAAAAAAAATAATCTTATTTTCGTATTTATTAATCGCGCTACTAGAAAAAGACATGCATCAGCAACGGGCACAGTCCGTCACTAATTTTCAACGGATTTAGCGACGAAACAACCACGAGCCCCATCCTTGAAAAATCTTATCTTAATTAGCAACGGATTAACAACTGACACCAATTAGCGACAAAATCAATTAATTTCTATTCAAAAAAATGAAAAAAGAAATCGAAATATATATATATATATATATTTATCTACTTTGTTAACATTTAATCAAGAACGTAAGAGATTGCAAATTTTCATTTTTACTGTTGTAAGTTCACAAATACCATGATTAGAACATTCAATCGTAATATGTTTCATTAACCGATACACAATAAAGTAAATTAAAATCGTAATAGACTCATACAGTATCATATGAAGAACCTATACATATTTATCTATCTCTGAAATAAAGTTGTAATAGCCACTTAAATCCACACATCTAATTATTGGTTAATAACTCCGAACAAAGTAGTCAATGAACTATTGTTCTTGAGTTAACAAGACAAGTAAAGACACACAATAGACCCACCAATCAAGGAGTAAGTTAAGACCATTTAAAGAAATGGCCTACCTAGGACAAAGATCGCCCTAGACTGTTTAAAACCATCAGATAAGGTTCATGCACTACTTTGACTCGTCTTGTTTCACTTGTCGTTACTACAGTCTACAGTAATTGATTTTGGTTTTTTTTTCTTTGGCTACGAAGATGCCTTAAATTTTTGACATGGAAAGGATCGAACAAGGTTAAAGACTGGTTTACAACAGACTTAAAGACCGCTTCTTTTAAATATTAGATATAATAATTAAAGACAATCTATTTTTGCATCTCAAAATACAAAGATATGTAGAAGACAAAATTACTATAATAGTACATGATCAAAACTCGGTTGTCTTGCTCAAGCCATCTTTTAGTTGTTTTAAAATTTATAGTCGAATCATATATTTTGATTTTGTTAAGAATTTAGTGCTTGTTATAACTATGAATAATGATAAAGTATGATAAATTAAACATTATTTCAATTAGTTTATCAAAAAACAATATATGCTTTTATGTATAATTTGATAAAATCATCTGATGAATGGAATATCGAGGTATAAAACAAAAGTTTGTGTACCAGGATTGACATTAATAATTACTAATGGCCAAAAAATTTAAAAGCTTATAATAAAAGAAAATAATATTTTATGGGATTACCTCTAAATAAAAAACGTTCATTTCTATGCAAAAAATATAACTTCTTTAATTTAATATATAGTATAATAAGAGTTTTTTTTTTCTATTAATAAAAGAAGAATACTTAAGCTATCTTTAACACGTCAACATTGAAAGTTTTGGATAAATTATAACGATTATTAACAACAAAATAAGTATAGTCTGATAAGAATTTTTTTTACCAAAATGGAAACGTTGTACTCACAAGAAGATAACTTGATGCGACTTGATCCCCGAAGGGTAACTCACCTGATATGACATTCGGTTTGCTCTACAGTGGTAACATGTCACCATTTTGAGTCTCTTTAGGATCATTGAAGGTTTCTTTGACCAATAACTTCAAAATCTCATAAGAATTAACCGAGGTGCTCGAAAGCTGACTCAAAAGGTTTTATCAAAAACAATATAACTCAACACATCTATGAAGGTTTTTTTTTACACACACTCAAATATCTAAAATACACGTTAGTGCATCTCAAATGAAGTGAAAAAATGTAAATTTTTAAAAGAACTATCATTCGAAAGAATACTTATAAGAACTATCATTCTTGCATAAGAACTGAGGGTATTACATTGAACTTTCCGCGAAATCACATTTTCTTAGTTTTTTATATATTATTTTAACTTTTTATATTCTATATAATTATCAGTATGGATATATTTATATGAGTGGTTAGGTTCAGGGAAAAACCTAAAAAAAATAAATTAAAAAACACTCGAGAGTATGCATAAATGTATTCTGTTAATTAGTAACATGCACACAAATAAAATAGTTTCAATAGTTTATATGTAATCGTACATATTGTCTATACACATGTACATACTATTTCTAACGATGTTCCCTGATTTTTTTTAGGTTTTTTTCCTAAACCTCTATAAAACCCAAAAAGGATATTATTATAAAAACTTTGGTTATAAAATTTTATACGTAATTCTTAATTTGATAAATTAAAAATCATGTAACAAGAAGGTAAAAGTAAAAGAAAAAGAAATGAATTCTCATTTTTAGCTATTTTAAGAGTTGGGAAAATACATTTGTTTTTCTTTTGTAGAAAGAAAGTATAAGTTTTTAAAGATATTTGTCCACTTATTTCCAAAAGTGGAAAGATGATCATACGTTTACTTGGCCATCACCGTAGTAATACGATACCCATTTACTTCCATTCGATCCCCTTTTCTCACTTTCATTTGCGTTTTCCTCCTCCTTTCTTCTCTCTCTCTCTCTCTCTCTCTTTCTCCCAGCCACCACAGACGACTTCTTTTTTCTTTCTTTCTTTTTTTCTTCAGATGGCTGAGGCTTGAACAAAGTCTAAATTAAAGCAAAAAGTTGGTGAGTTCATTCGTTTTGATTTCTTCTATTATCTGAACGATATTGTATTCAAGTTCTTGATGAAAAGGCAAATCTTTTTGATATGGGTTCTGCTTCTTTTTACTGTTTTACATGATGATTTCATGAAATTGATCTGTTTTTCTTGTTTCTGATAGTTGGATCTGTATGAATTTCGATGTGGGTTGTTTGAATTTGTTTAGATGATGGTTGTTCTTTTGTAGTTTTTAGTTGTTAATTGAATAAAATCCCCCCTTTTTTATGATGATGATTATTTGAAGTGGATGGAGTGATTCTGGTTTTGGGTATTGAAAAGTTTAAAAAAATAAAATTAGATGATCTATTATGTTGTGATAGATTTGTGTATTTTCTTGTTTTGGATGAGATCTATGACATCTATAGAGTAAATCTTTTTTATTTGCTTTGTTTCATCTTAGAATAAAAGTCAGAGTAACAAAGTTGTAGATCATAATTTTAAGGAAGTTTAGAAAATTACTTTTTAATTGGGATAAGACATTCAATCAGTGGATCTAAATTTAGATTTCCTTTTCCTGCTGCTGCTGTCTCCTTCTTCCCCTCTATGTATATGTATATGTATACATATATATATATATATATATGTGTGTGTGTGTGTGTGTGTTGGGGGGGGGGGGTTCTCTTCAAGTGTCTTTAAGTTCTCTGTAAGAACTATAAATATAGAAGAATTCTGTAGCAAATAGGTCATTCCAGCTTAGAAATTAGTGAAAAGAAGATAGAACTTGCTTATTTTCATCAGCCACTTGAAGATGGAAATTGATCTTAATGATCATGGAAAGAAAGGAGTATATTTGTCTATGTGTAGTTAATAGTTATCGACTATCGATAAGTAATTAAGCATAGTTTAGTCTCATTTTCTGGCTTCAAATAGAAAGAGATGAACATTTTCCGCCGAAATAATAGTGTGTGATGGATGTATTCATTTCCCTTATTTGTAATCTATATTTTTTCGTTATCTTTATAGCTTATTATTACCTTAAATGGCTTCATTCGGTTCTAGAGTTCCCTCAATAGGAACTAATAACTCGTTTATTATCTGTTTCTTTTTGTACTTGCTAGTCAGAGTCGTCAGTAGAAAGATTTGTGTACCTCCTACCCTTAGACCTTTATCTCTGTTTAGATTTACTGGGTTTGTTTGATTTTTTATCATTTTATAATTTGTATAATAGTAGGGATTGTTGTAGAAATCATTAAAGGTTACTCTTTTATCAAGAATCAAGATTTCTTTGATATGATAAATGGTGCAAATTTCTAAAAGTTTGATTTTTTATTTCTTCCTCAGGAGAATTTCTGATTGGCACTTTATATTCAAGACTCATATACAATATTTGTGTATAGTAGAATTACACAATATTTTCTTGATTCGGGTTTCTGTGATCCAATGGGGATCTTTGAAGAAATGGGTTTCTACGGAAATCTTGATTTCCTTTCGGCTGCTCAATGTGAAGGGGAGCGGCCACCCGAAACCGAACAAGAAGCACCCGGGGAGGAAGATTATAGCGATGAAGAAATGGATGTTGACGAGTTAGAAAGGAGGATGTGGAGAGACCGAATGCTTTTAAGACGTCTTAAAGATCAAAATAAAGGAAAAGAAGTCGATAACGCAAAGCAACGCCAGTCTCAAGAACAAGCCCGCCGAAAGAAAATGTCGCGGGCCCAAGATGGTATCTTGAAATATATGTTAAAGATGATGGAAGTTTGTAAAGCTCAAGGGTTTGTTTACGGGATTATTCCGGAAAACGGGAAGCCCGTTAGCGGAGCTTCCGATAACCTTCGAGCATGGTGGAAGGAAAAAGTTCGGTTTGACCGAAACGGGCCCGCGGCAATCGCGAAGTACCAAGCGGACCATTCGATTTCCGGGAAAAACGACGATAATTGTGCAGTGGTTTCGACTCCACACACGTTGCAAGAGCTTCAAGATACGACTCTCGGTTCGCTTTTGTCGGCTTTAATGCAGCATTGCGACCCGCCACAGCGGCGGTTTCCGTTGGAGAAGGGTGTTGCGCCGCCGTGGTGGCCCACTGGAGACGAAGAATGGTGGTCCCAGCTCGGATTGCCGAAAGAACACGGTACGCCACCGTACAAGAAACCGCACGATCTCAAAAAAGCGTGGAAAGTTGGCGTTTTGACGGCTGTTATCAAACACATGTCGCCTGATATTGCAAAAATTCGTAAACTTGTTCGGCAGTCGAAATGTTTACAAGATAAGATGACGGCTAAAGAGAGTGCCACATGGCTTGCTATTATTAACCAAGAGGAGACTTTATCGAGAAAACTGTATCCCGACATCTGTCCTCCGATCTCGTCGGCTGGTGGGACCGGGTCGTATCTTATTAGCGATACGAGCGATTATGATGTGGACGGTGTGGAAGATGATCAAGCCGTTGAAGTAGAAGAGTGCAAGCCAAGTAATCTTTACAATATGGGGCTCATGGGTCCGGCTGACCGGCTCATGGTCCCTCAGCTGGCTCAAGTCAAGGGTGAGCTGATTGACATCCCGAGCCCGGATAATTTCGTTCAGAAACGAAAACAACCATCTGATGAACATCAAACTACTATGATTGAACAGAAGATATTCACATGTGAATATCCTCAATGTCCTTATAGTGACATTCGTGTCGGATTTCAAGACAGATTTTCAAGAAACAATCATCAAATGAGTTGTCCTTATCGTACCACGCCTAATCCGAATCATAACCCTTCTCGTGGCGGAACCCTAAACTTCCAAATGAACAACCACCACCACCACCACCTCCAGAAAGAACCCGTTTTCACCATCCCCGCCTTTGCTCCGCCCAAGATCACCACCGCCACGGCTCCTCCGCCAGTGAATAACCAAGAAAGTGCACCACCACCCTCCTACGGTGGTTTGACTTCACAACTTGGACTTCCGGGAGATGGTCAAAGAGCGATTTCCGACCTCATGTCATTCTACGATACTAATCATCAACAACAAACCAACAGAAGTCTCGGGAATCTTGATGTCATCGGTGACCACCAGAACCAGAACCAGAAGCAAAAGTTTCCGATCCAACTCGATGACGACTTTTTTGGACACGGAGTCGAAACCAACATACCAACTTCCAATAATCAATCTACATTCTTGCCATCGGGATTCCAGTTTGACAACAAAACGCCATATAATTCTGGTTTTGATGCAAATAATAACCTGAATACGAACGACAATAACTTGGATTTCAGATTCGTTTCACAGTCGCCATTCACGCTAGGAGGAGTTGACTTTTCCGGGGATCCGAATCCAAACGCGGATATGAACATGTGGTATCTTTGAAAAAGCATCAAGAAAAGACTCGAAAAACAAGTTTTTAAGAGTCGTCATTAACAGGTGAAAAAAAAAAAAATAGTATCAAGTTAGTTATATATCCTTGCTTGTTATTATTACCCAACAACTTTCTATGGAACTTTCTGTGTTTCTTTTTAAGCTTATTGATACTGGTTGTGTAACATATATTTTGTTTATATATATATGTGGGTGTATTGTGTCAAAGATTTCTTGATCATTATCAATCATCCAAACCCATATGTTAGTTTCTGTTTTTTTAAATCAAAGATTTCTTGATCATCATCAATCATCCAAACCCATATGTTAGTTTCTGTTTTTATCAAAGATTTCTTGATCATTATCAATCATCAAAACCCATATGTTAGTTTCTGTTTTTTTAAATCAAAGATTTCTTGATCATTATCAATCATCAAAACCCATATGTAAGTTTCTGTTTTTTTAAATCAAAGATTTCTTGATCGTTATCAATCATCAAAACCCATATGTTAGTTTCTGTTTTTTTTAATCAAAGATCAATGGCTCAAAAAGGGGTTGAATCTTGATCACCATGGTTGTGTTAGATGATCAAGAACACACACACACACACACTACACACAGTGAAATTAAGAAGATGGATGAAGACAAAGGGAAGGGTGAATGCATGTGAGGGTTGTTGGGTTAGTGATAAAGTTGAGTTCTTTTGGGACCAATTGACTAAAAGATTAGGTAAAAGAAGAAGTGGACATTTGATGGGGGGGACCCAGATATGGATAGAAGTTTAGAAGATGGAAGGTGGCTGGTTGTCCACTAAACAACAAAACATATATAAACATCAAACTTGCCTAAAATTTTGGACTTTTTGTTATTAAAAGAGATGTTTGTGGGAAATATTGAACCAAATTTCTGTTACACCATTTAGGTTAAGGTTTGTAAAGATTGAAGTGATGATTTGGTGGCAAATCTTGACTTATGCCAACCATTTGGTCTGGTTTTGTTTCGACTTTTGATGTTAACCGGATGAGAATCTTAGATTTGTATGTTTCGATCTTCTGTTTTATGGATTATAACTAAAACCATCTTGTTTCTTGACTTTTGATATACGATCTTTTGGAGATTTGTTATCGGAACCATTCAGATATGTTTTTTTTTCTCTTTTGGAAAGGGTATCTTAGGCATTTGTCTAGACTGACAATTTTAAGACTGCTAAAACATGCACCCCCGAGATAATTCCCGAGTGGCCACAAGTTGTTTGCGCCTGGATTCGAACCTGGATGGGTTATCTAGCCTCATCCCTCACAAGTCTTAACCAGTACACCACAAGCCTTGTGGTTTAGATATGGTTTTATGACCCGATTGTGACATAAAAGACCGATTCTCGAAATGCCAATCTCTTTCTTTGTACATTATTTGCTTTTTACTTGATGTGTTCATGTGAAGATATACCTTGTGTTGGTCCCCATGATTACGACCATATCTACGTCTTGGGAGATATATACAATGTTTGAGTAAATGTTGCAAACGTCTTATCATCTTTAGATCATGTTTTGTGTTGTACTGAGTTGGTTTTGATTTGATTTCTATACACATATCGAAGATGTAACCATCATACGCGGTTTCCATTATGCTTTGAACGTTGATATGATTTGTGTTTGGTAAAAACTTCAACTGATTCGGTTTTCTACGATGATATACATAGAGAGAAATTCAAATGAGAACAATAACAAAATGGAGAACATTAACAAAATAAGAGATCACAAAAACGATATATATATATATATATATATATAGAGAGAGAGAGAGATAGGAAAGTTCAATTGAGAACTCAAATTTGGTTGTGAACACGAGGACAAATGAGAGCGCGACACGCGTCTGAATATAGATTATTCGGTCTGAATAATCTACATTCAGACACGTGTCGCGCTCTCATTTGTCCTCATGTTCACAACCAAATTTAAGTTCGCATTTGAACTTTTCTCCCTCTATGATTGTTTTCTTATTCTCTTATTTAATTATTATTTATATATGACAAAACACCAAAACCTTTGCAAAGACCAAACATTTACATAAAAAGATCGAACTAGTATATTATAATATATATTTAAATTAAAACATTTGTATTAAAACTATATGAGAACTTAATATCAAGAGTTTTGTCTTAAAAAACTCAAATGGTAAGAATATTCTATATTTGTACTAACGAAAATTTAAAGTAAGAATAAAAAGTTTGAAAAACGAAAATTTGCACATTAAATTGCAGTTTACCATGTCATATGTTTGTGTGTGGGCGCACGTGAATGCGTGTGGGTGTCCCCCTGCACGTGAATGTGTGTGGGTGTGGGGACACGATAGATAGGTATGACCATTTGGGTTCTCAATAGCTACTCTTTAAATTATTTTGGAATTATAATATATACTTTTGATCAAAATAATTTATTAGTTACGTATTTATATTTTAAGAGAGAAGTTTTGTCAGAGCATTTCTAATATCATTGTTAAAATAGAAAAAAATATGTTTTTTTCTTTTAAATATCTTCAACAGCTTTGCTATATGAGTTTTTATATTTAAGAAAACTTGAATTTTTCTAAATTTAGAGAAATCTCTAAAAATTGATGGTGAGAAGAGAATGAATATTTTATTAAATTCTACCAATAAGATTTAATTTATTATCATTTTACATTAAGTTTTTTTTTAAAAGTATATTGAGATGAAACAATAAAGAATATTATATTAATATAATTTGTGTTAAAATTTCTAAAATAGAAAACCTGTTGGAGATCAATGTAGTTTTTTTTTAAAGATTTTAACTTTTGGTTTTTTTATTTTAGAAAAACTTTAGAAAACCTGTTGAAGACGCTCTAAGGAACTTAAAACTGATTAGAAATTATAGAAATTAGAAATTGTGTATAGCACGTCACATATTATTTTTTAAGATAAATTTTTTCATGAATAAAATAATAAAAGTGTGATGATGAATTACACATTTATTAATTATTATGAAATATATAACAACATTATTATAAATAACACGTTTATATAAATATATTACATATCATTAGAGATGACAAAAAACCCTACATCTGACGAAAAACCAATTACCCGACTCCAGTTTGAACAAAGTATCCTTGAGTTGACCGAGGATGGGAAACATCATCCCAGATTTATAAGCCGGGGATGGGGATCTCAACTCCAAACCCAACCCCAGCCCCAGCCCCGACCCCAAGTATTAATTATAGATTCAATGTATGTATACACACACAATAAATATAATAATAAAATGAAAACACCAATGTCTATATATAATCAATATTCTATAAAAAATACTTGTAAAATGAATTACATCATTAATTTGGTTGTTCATGGAAAACTTTTGTTGATATAACAACGTGGTTATATAAACTTTTAAATATTAAGTATTGTAATTGATATATTTGTGTTTGAACTACATTTTTTATAATAATAAAATGAGAAATCCAATGTGTATGTATAAGTATAAATATAATCAATATTCCATGATGAATACTTGTAAAAGGAATTACATTATTGATTTGGTTGTTCGTGAGAAACTTTTATTGATATAACAATGTGATTATATAAACTTTCAATTATTAAGTATTGTAATTGATATATTTATGTTTGAACTATATTTTTTAAGTTATTTTTGAAATAATGTAATAATTTAATTTGGTAATTAATATTTTAGTATTGTCTTTTAAAACATAAAATTGACATTTTATATACATAATATATAAAAGCAGTACGTAAAAAATGATATTTTGTAGACGAGAAAAAATCATTGATTCTCCAATATGGATGGAGATAAAATGTTATTCCCCGATAGAAACCTATCTATGTCTCATACCATCAACAATTTTCAACCTAATACATTTTAGATTTCTACTTAAACCTACCTGTATATTAAATCTAATGAAACCTATTTCTATATTTTAATGATATGTAATTATATTATTTTTTAATTTTTATTAAGTTAACCAAAATAAAATAATCAGATTGGATAAGAGGACAAAAAAATGACTAAATTGAAGCGGAAAATAAGATAACTGATAATTTTTTCGAATATGTAATTAAAATAAAGTAAATAATATACAGAGTGTTTGAAACTCGCTTTGATTTTTTTATCTTGGAACAAATTACGATTTTCATCCTTATGGTTGTAGTTTGTTAACAATTTTAATTTTCATACCTAATTTCTTATAGTTTAGAAATTATGATTTTAGTTTCCACCGTTTGTAATTCATTGTTATTTTTATTGCTGGACTAAATTCTTACTTTTAAGAACCAAAAGAATGAAGATTTTAAAACCATAAGAACAAAAACAACAATAAATTATAAATCACAAGGATGAAAATGACAACGAGTTACAAACCTTTAGGATGAAAATGACAATGAGTTACAAACCTTACTTATAAAAACTGTAATTTCCTTAACTCAACCAGTACTAACTATATTTCTTAAAAAACCCAAAACAAACAAATTCAATATATATCACTCAACAAAGGGATTGAAATGAACTAATTGTTAGGGATGAGCATCGAAACCGGGTACCCGTATTTTGAACCGGAACCGCTTCAGAATTGCCGGTTCCGGATGTGATTGGTTTCGGTTCCTCAAATATGGAACCGATCAGGATCGGTTCCGGTTCTCATTTTTTGGAACCTTTACCCGTTGGATACTCGCTACCCACCACTTTTAAATAAAACATATTTTATATACTTATAAATAATAAATAAAAACTCAAACTTTCTGGTTTGTTTACGTAATAATTAGTTTTTATCGGATTAGTTTTGACCATTTGTTGTATTTATTGCTTTAAGTCGGTATTGTGTAGTTTATAATTATATTTTCATCGTATGCAATGTAAAAAAATAAAAAATAAAAAGTTAAAATCGGGTACCCGGTAATGGAACGGTTCCTATCGGTTCCGGTTCCAAAATATAAGGAACCGGTATTAGCGGTTCCAGTTCCATGAAAAATGACCGGATACCCGGTAATGCTCACCCCTATTAATAGTTATAGGTTTGAAACTCACTTTTAACGTGGTATTTCAAGTGTTATGGAAAAAAAATAAAAAATAACGGCCGTTAAGTTATAAGATAGATGCAGTCATTACTTAATTACTTTACGAAACTCAAAAAGTTCATCTTGTTCATTTGAAGTATAATAGATTTATAACACATTTTTGAAATTCTATTACAACATTCTCCCAACCGTTCTCTATTTATACGATATGGGACCCGATCTCGACACAGCAAATCTCGGCAACGGACTCGGACCTCGGCTTCCAGACGTCGATCCTTCCACAACCTTCACTTTCTGGCTCGAACTATAATCCAACGGACCAGATCGTCTTGTATTTCGATGCTTATGATCTGTGCTTCTTGTGTTCCCCTTATCGTTATTATCATAAGTCTGATCTTGGCTGTGTGCTGCTTTGAAGTAACCTGAATCGTGACTTGATTGTGGTGTGGAATCACCGTACGGATGCCTGATAGCTGGAGAAGCGTGTCCCATGGATACAGCCGGAGAACTTCGTGGAGATATACTTAAAAGTGATAAAGGATTTGAAGGAGAGTTTCCGTAATACTGACTGTATATGGAACGTAGAATTGCGTAAGGAACGTGCATCTCGAGTGAGCTTCGTGGTAGGTATGGAGAGATTTCACATAATTGGTCTAAAAAGATTAGTTTCGCCACGAGATGCGACCTGCATAAATATAGTAGATTTTAGGTCTTTTGCTGGGATTCGAAACTAAACAAATCTTAGTATTATCCCACTCGAAAGTAGGGTTGGATTTCATTATTTATAATATATATATATATATATAGGGGTGGGTTCAAATGAGAACTAAAATTTGGTTGTGAACGTGAGGACAAATGAGAGTGTGACACGTGTCCCATTCAAAGAAATATTCAGACTGAATATAGTATTTATTCAGTCCGAATATACAAAGAAATATCCAGACTGAATATAGTATTTATTCAGTCTGAATATTTCTTTGTATATTCAGTCTGAATAATCTATATTCAGACACGTGTCGTGCTCTCATTTGTCCTCACGTTCACAACCAAATTTGAGTTCTCATTTGAACTTTCCTCTCTTCTTTCTCTCTCTCTCTCTCTCTCTCTATATATATATATAGGGAGGTTCAAGGGAAAACGCTAAAAAAAAAGAAAACTAAAGAACACCCTGGGAGCCCTCCATCCGGACAGTGTGCACAAATGCATACAAGCGATTGAAGTTGTTTTTTCCATGCACCGGTGCATATATATGCATTAGTGCATATGCACAAATGCATGTTACAAATTACCATTATGCATTTGTGCATAGCGTCCAGATGAAGGGCTCCCAGGGTGTTCTTCAGTTTTCTCTTTTTTTGGCATTGTCCCCTGAACCTGACCCTATATATATATATATATATATTCCATTTGCATCCAAATAAATCACGTTGATCGACCTTTGTGTTAAATGAAACTATTATGATTACCTGTCGATTTCATTCCACGAATCCAATGCAATCCCTGCACAAATTTTGACAAAGAGGTGCATTGTGGACTTTATGTTTGATTCAACAGACACAGGATCTGTCATTTCGGGCTCCACAGTATCGCCAGCATGGCCGTTTGAATACGGTTGTCGATTTTTATGTTCTCTTTCAAGTCTAACTAGCTCGCTTCCAGCGATCACAGCACAAATGCACCTATCAAACAAAAAAGTATAATTAGATAATAAACTCACCTCTCAATCTATAGGTCACCAAGATTATATATATATATATATATATATATATATATAGGGGAAGGATCAAATGAGAACCACCCCTCCTTAAAGGAACAAAGGAACAAATTGTGGACCACATATGATGTGGGTCCCACATAATATTAAATCATTTAATATTAAATCATAAATGATTTAATATTATGTGGGACCCACATCATATGTGATCCACAAGTGTCCTTTTGTTCCTTTAAAAATGCAAAGTTCTCATTTGAACCTTCCTCTATATATATATATATATTATAGAGGAAAGTTCAAATGCAAACTTAAATTTGGTTGTGAACCTGAGGACAAATAAGAGCGCGACATGTGTCATATTTAGACTGAATAATGAAAATGAAGGAAAATATATTTTCTTTCATTAACTCAGTCTGAATATGACACATGTCACACTCTCATTTGTCCTCACGTTCACAACCAAATTTGAGTTCTTATTTGAACCCTCCCCTATATATATGTATATATAATTTCATTAGAAATAACCAGAAGCACTTTTAACCTTGCCAAGCAGTGGATATTAGTGTTGAACCCTCCAGTATCAACATTGTAAGCGGTCGTATTCCAGATATTAGATGTCATAAAAGTGGAAAATAAGTAAGGCAGCAAACTCCATGAATTATCTGTTGCACCTCCAACGTCCTCAAATATTTCTCGAACCCACTCAGAATCATGATCAGAAACAACTCCAACGCTATTTGCCACCCTTCTCATCTTCCTAATTTCGTTTTTCTCCGGTACTTCAACCGGTAAATGTGTCACAACCCCCGTCAATAACGAATGTATTAATGGTGCACCTTCTGCAAGCACGGCTCCACCAGCTTCTGCTAAAAGGGAATCGAACGCAATGGCTTGCCCTGCCTGAATACAGAATCCGATTACCGTTTCCACATCAATAATCTGCCTTACGTTCGCTTCTCTTTCTATCCGGTCACCGGAATGGATGCTTCCGGAAACCGCTTCTAAAACTTCCCGATTTGCCCTTAATGATGTATCGATGCAGTTCAAAAGGGCAGCCGTGTGTTCTTTCATCATTCGGTCTAATCTGTCGACTCCATAGCCGCCAAACGTACGAACAAAAGCTTGTAATTCCCTAAGATCGGTTACGGCTTCGGCAAAATAGCCGCCGACTGGTCTTGTGCTCTTAAAGCATCTATGAAGAGGTGCGAAAAGGATCCCGGCTCCAGAGACATCTTTCACGATGTTTTCAACATACCAGTTGCATACAGCCTCGATGGCTGATCCGGGATGTTGTTCAGCTGGCTTTTCGAACGTATGTAAAGATGAAACCGGACCACAGAAAGCTTCAGTCAATAGAACTTCCCGAATACCCTGTGTTAGGTCCATGCTGATATGTTGTTCTGCCAAATGGATTATACTTACATGTCTACGAATTAGTGATTCAAGAACTGTAGGACGTTGAAGATCTGTATCTGATTTTAATACAGCAAGCAGCCTTCTTCTGAAGTTCCCAAGAATGCACTCTCTCATGTACTGCATTTAGGTGTAATATAGTGGGTGCAAATGCTCAGCAAATACATAAATTATTCACATATAAACTCTTAGATTTTATGAAAATGTTTGAGAACTGAATAAGTATTTACAGATCCGATTTCTCTCAAGTGACAACAGTAGTTGCAAGATCAGAAGTAGATATTACCTCTCTCAACACGAAGACATGATTTAAAACACATATAGGCTCCATGTCATTCAAAACTGAGCAAAGATTTGTTAATCTCTGCATGGCAGCTTCTAACCTGCCAACCAGGACATAAATACACACACACACACACACACATCAATGTTTGTGTGAATTATCAAAGAACAAATACTCCCTCCGTCCGAAAATAACCGTCCATATTTCTATTTTAGTTTGTCCTAAAATAAGTTTCCACTTTCAAAAGTAAGTGCTTACTTTTCAATTCAACCCTCAATTATGAGACGAAGAATTTCATTACACTCTATTATTAAACATAAAACTGTCATTTAGTTGATCAAAAAGTGTAATAATTACATATTTCTAAAACCGAGCTTTTTTCATAGTGGACATTTATTTTGGGATGGAGGGAGTAATAACATTCATAGGTTAATAATGTTGAGGTGTCTTACATTTTAATGGAGTTATTACTTTCAGGATAGCTTTCGTAGCCTGGCAAATGCAAACCAGAAATGCCCCTTGGGGATTTTGCTGAAGGAATAGAAAGTCTGGATGTCAAGTTCATGAGAATGGCTGCCTGCTCTGGAAGAAGCTGAAAGTGAAATGGTTTATTTATAGTTAGTCTTATTCATTAATACCAACTTGGCTAACAAAGATAAACAAGCAAGAACCTGAGTCTCCAAAGAGCCAAAACCTCCTTCAGAATCGAGGATATTTATTAGCCCTTCCAACCCTCCCATAATGGACTCAATAAGAGACTCCACATATAGAACAGCATCTCGACCAATTCTAGTTAGCTGCATTCAACCAATCAACAGTGTCATCAAACTGTCCTTCAATATACACCGACACAACATACCAATATATATCAATACAAGTATATATATACTATATATATATATGTATATATATCACTGTTACTTACGAAAAACCAAGTATATATATATAGGAAGCATAAATTTATCAATCACCTCTTCCGGAACAATTGTAGAAGCACATTCCGGAAAGCTGCTAGCAACACCAAGCCATGCACAGCAATGTTGGGGCCGCCCTTCAGGTCCAAACATGGTATTTCTGAAAACCTGTATCGATCCATGTTCAGATTAAAAGTTATAACGAACTTCGAGAGTAGCAGAACTAGCAACTTAATCAAAAAGCTAAAAAACGTACAGTCGTAAGATGTTGATGATAGAAATACAGCTTTTTCAGACTCCCATGTTTTGAAAGCTGAGATTCAAGTTCATCAACACATCTGGCTTGACACATCCAATGGGAATATATAAGTATGTTAGGTATCCAAATGAGTATACTACTTTCACATTAACTTTAAAAAGCTCAAAAACAAGTTTAAAAGTAGAGAGCACCTGGACCAATTGTATAAAGCATTCCCTTCAGACAACAAGCCTTCCTTTCCAGTAGATACCGTTGCTTTCTCCAAATGTCGAATGTTAATAGATGACCGGGCAGAGGTAACAATCATCAAAATTGATAACCAGTCCTTACGTAATTCCTGCTTATCACCAGTATGATGCATTTCCAATATAACACACGAGTAAAAATAAGAAAACCAACATGAACAGCAGTCACAATAGAAGGGCTGTTTGTTTATCTATCTCTTAACAGTTCCATTAAAAGTCAACCTCTGAATCGCTAAGAGGTGAATTCGGTTTGGCAAAAAATACGTCTGTCTCTTAATGGTTCCAAAACCCTCTGAATCGTTTTGTATCATGGACCTCCCTGAACCATTAAGAGCCCTAATTACATCCTGAATAATTACCAAACAATTATATTTCATTTTGCACTATATCATAAGAGCCTCTTAATCATTCCGACCACTTAATCAATTTGCACTAAACCATTCAGCAACTGCCAAACAGCCGCAATAACAATTGCAAGTCACTGAATAGAAAATACAAGGGAAGGTGTTAAGGGAGCATATAATGATTTAGGTCAATTCCAAAATCTCTTTTTTTTGGGTAAAACTTCAACATTGCTGAACGCAGTAGACATTTTCGACTCGAGAATTTGCTATATTTTTTACAAATATGTGTTCAGTCACTGCCGTTAGCAAATAGGGGTTTTATGAAGATGCACAAAAAAGGGAAGAGAGCTCCTTATTTATAGGCTTTTGACGCCATCGCAGAAGTTCCATTTTTTAAGCCTGGCACTGTTCTTTTACATGTTTTGTATCAATTTATTTGACCTGTAACAATAGTACCGGCTGTAAAGCCTCCTACTAAAAACAAACACTAGACTCCAATTTTTTCTTTTAATCACCTTCATATTCCTTTCAGTTGCAGACTGTTATTCTACTTTACAAGTCTAATAATAAGATCTTCAGTTTGACATTTTGTAATTTTTGTTAATAACTTCAATACATAGAAAAGTGAGTGTGATTACTTGCAGCTTACTACTCAACAGGCCATACTTTACTTTCTAAGTAGCTTAATATTGATGTTATCCTCATTTCTGGATGATATACTTTCTTCCAGCAACCCTGGGAAGGTTCTTTTTTGGAATAGAAACATTGTATTTTAACTCTTCAATTAAATATAACACTTGACTTATCCCTTCAATTCAGTATTATGTTCCTTTAACAATTTCTGATGTATATGAGATTGAGGGACCTTCAACCACCCAAAGAGATGCCTTTGTGATGTAGGATGGAGAATAGAAGGAAGGACAATAGGGTGGGAAGAGAAAACATAAGTTTAAGATGTGTGGAGTAATGCCTTCCCTAACAAGGAGTCGGCCAAAAAGCCTAAATAACATAACAAACGAATGATACTAAAACTACGGGATATTACATTATATATATATATATATTCATGACTTGAATGGATTACTTACGGATAGATCACATGTAATTGCAGAGATATTGTCACCCTGCGGTTTTGGTATATTCTCTAGATGCTCGACGATCTTTTGGAAAAGTCCTTTCAGAGTGACATCCAAGTCAAGAGCCACCATTCCAGGAGTGTTGAGCAAAAAGCGAATCCGGCCAGCAGAAGATGACAGATAGGATAAACCATAGCCTCTCACGGCTGCAAAGCATTATAAAAACTCTCTCAAACACAACTTCATACCAATCTGTCATGGTAGTGTGGTACTAAGCAAAAACTAAACTTCAAAAAAGACCTCAAGGACAAAAAGGTAAATAACCTTTCAGAAAAGCATATTATAGATCAAATTAACAGACTTTTTTTCTAGAAATTCTTGTAGATATCCATATGCAAATCAAAGTTTACTAACAAACTCATCACAAACCAACAGGACTAAGAAGCACACAGCAACTGGTCATAGGGTCATCCTTACCTGCAATATATTTGCGTACTAGACAGCAAAGGTGATCCATCCCATCCAACAAGAATCCTATAGTAGGATCATTTGGATTCTGCAGCCGGAAGTTGCCAAGTAAAGCTTTTTATAACACTGCCACCATAAAAATTTAGGAAAAATAAATAAATCATGAGGTCATGCTGACTTACTATGTCTACTGCCACTGTACGATTGGCCTTGGATTTTGATGAACTAATTCCAACATGTTGGAAGTACCATATGACTTCACTTTGTGCTAATGCCAATGCAGAAAATACCATCTGTAAAAACAACCAATTGACAACAGAAGTTCATCTGTTATATCAGCACTTCTTGTATTGTAATTTATAAATATAGCTTGTAGCTTGTAGGGTGTAAGTGTGTTCCAATAAAAGAAAATTATCAAAAGAGAAATCGCTTCTTGAAAGTTTGTATCAATGAATCTTCTAGATAAGAAGAGTTAGATTTATAAGTTTCCATGGAGAGGTGCGTGCCACTGAAGTAGATTTTGTTTTGATTTTGAGATTTTATCATGCAGAACTCTATGTTTCGGTATTGAAGCTTATTAGACAGTTATGTAATAACATTAGACTAGAGGGTATCTATGTGTAAATAGTTAGTCTATATATATCGGGCTTGTAAATCATTTTTAATATACACAATACAATTCTATTATGGTATCAGAGCCTTGCTCTACCAAACCCTAACCCTAGCCGCCGGCCACAACATCTGCCAACCCTAGCCGCCGCCGCCGATCATCTCTTCATCTTCGACTTGATCAAATGGCTCTTCTTGCCAGCTTCACCACTGCGGAAAAACAATCCCATAATACATATAAGTTTGCCTTCACCCTCAGTCCCACCAACTATGGGTACTGGAAAGCCATGATTCAACCCTTCCTTCTCACGCACAACCTGTACGGCTACGTCGACGGTACAATTTCGTGCCCTCCACCATACCTACCTGCTGATGCAGCTACAGCTGCCGATCCCAAACCGGCACCAAGAGCAAATCCGGACCACTCTGTTTGGATTTCCAATGACGCCCACGTTCGTATGTTGATCCTATCCACCATCTCCGAGGCGTCATTCCGGCACGTACAAGGTACTACCTCTCAAGAACTCTGGATCTCCCTTGAACGAGCATATGCTCCACACTCCTCATCTCGTGAATACACTCTCAAAACACAACTTTTGAGAATCGAGATGAAAGGAGACGAAACAGCCGATGCATATCTACACCGCTCCAAAGAATATTCCGATGCCCTAGCCGCCATCGGATCTCCTGTTTCTGACAAGGATCTGGTCATGCTTGCTGTCTCTGGCTTACGTGAAGAATACAACAGTCTCAAGTCAACAATCGTAGGCAGACAACTCCCTACCACGTTCACTGAACTTCATGCCCTACTCAGCGATCACGACTACATGGTTGGGAAAACTCGGGTCTCCATCACACCAACCGTTCAAGCGTTTCACACAACCACAAACGAAGCCACCACTCCGTCTGCATCGGAGTTAGCCGCACAACTCGGCCCACTTACTGCCGCCCTGAAGTCACTTGGTCTCAATATTGTTCCACAGTCACCACAAGGCTCTCAAGCCTACTTTGGCTCCCGGAACAACACCCGCGGTTCATACACTCGCGGGAAACGTGGATCCTCTCGTGGTAACAACCGTGGCCGCAGTGATCGTGATCGTCAATTCGACTGGGCTTCCAATCAAAACGTGGTCTATGGTACATGCAACAGATGTGGAATAGGACACTTGCCATCTCAGTGTCCAAACAGAGATCCATCCACCATCCGTCGCCCTAGCGCCAACTTTGCTGCCAACCACGCATCTACAAGCTCCAACATTTGGCTCTTGGACACAGGTGCTAATAATCACGTCACGCCTGACCTAGCCAGCATGGACGATGCTCGCTCATACTATGGTAACGACAATCTACACGTTGGTGACGGTAAGGGTCCCCCTATACTCCACATTGGCTCATCTCACATTCATTCCTCAAACAAAACCTTCAAACTTTCTGAAGTTTTACACGTTCCACACATCTCAAAGCAACTTCTTTCTGTGCAAAAATTTTGTTTCGATAATCATGTTTATTTTGAATTTCACTCTTCTTTTTTTGTTCTCAAGGACGAGTCTACACACACTATCCTTCTCACGGGCCCCAGTGAAAACGGTCTCTACCCCATCAATCTTCAGGCATTCAAGTCTAAGTCAAGTCTTCTCCTTCAATCGCTTTATCAACCACCCGAGCCTCCTCTGACACATGGCATAGACGTCTCGGGCATCCTCATCAAAGTCCTTTACATTTCATGTTTTCCACTTTTTCCCTTCCTGTAATAAACAAGTCAAGTTCAAGTTTTTGTTCTTCTTGTCAGTTAGGCAAATCATCTAAATTACATTTACCTGTTTCATCTTTTCGTAGCAATAAAATTCTTGATTTAATATATTGTGATGTGTGGGGCCCTGCTCCCGTTCTCTCATCTGATGGTCATCGCTACTTTTTGTTATGCGTTGATCATCACTCTCGCTACATTTGGTTTTTTCCCATGTCCCAAAAATCTGATGTTTTACCCATATTTCAAAACTTCATCACCATGGTCGAAAGACAATTTTCCACCAAACTCAAACGTGTTCAATCTGATTGGGGAGGTGAATTTCGGTCTCTGTCTCCCCTCCTTACCCGACTTGGCATCATCCATCAACGCTCGTGTCCTCACACCAGCGCCCAAAACGGCTTCGTTGAACGCCGACATCGCCATGTGGTTGAAACTGGCCTCTCTCTCATGGCCCACTCTCACACCCCCAACGCTTCTGGCACTTTGCCTTTGAAACAGCCATCTTTCTCATAAATCGTATGCCTTCCCGCACCTCCCAAAAGATCTCACCCTTTCAACATGTCTTTCATCGCAAGCCTGATTACACATTCCTAAGAGTCTTTGGTTGTCTCTGCTTTCCCTATCTACGCCCCTACAACCATCACAAAATGGATTTTCGGTCCACTCCTTGTATCTTTCTTGGGTACAGTCCCCTTCATCATGGATACCGCTGCCTTGATTTATCAAATGACCGTCTTTACATCTCTCGACATGTTCGCTTTGATGAATCATCTTTTCCTTTTTCCAAACCCTCACCCTCAACCTCCCCATCCACTCCATCTACAAACCCTTACACTTCTATGGTATCACCTCACGTGCTACCAGACACATACTTTCCCACTCCGGAAACACAATCCGAAACTCCACCTTCGACCGAAACTCACCTCACAACCGAACCTACTACCTCCAACCCACCCATAACCGAAATCACCCCCCAAACCGAAACAACCCCCGCCCCTCCCACAACTGAACCTACACCTTCACCTTCACGTGAACCATCCATCCAACCTCCACGTCCTCGCCCCGTAAACCTTCGCCAAAATCCCAAGAAACGTGTTCCCTTCCAACCTTCCTCTCACCACACTGTCACCAACGTGTCTGAACTGTCTTCTCTCCATATAGCAAGTCAAAGTCCTGAATGGCGTCAGGCCATGGCCGACGAGTACAATGCCCTCGTCCGAAATGGTAGTTGGATTTTAGTACCACCGGTTCCCAACACTAACCTTATTGATTGTAAGTGGATATACAGGCTAAAACGAGACAAAGATGGAGTCATCACTCGCTACAAAGCGAGACTTGTCGCCAAAGGCTTCCGGCAACAGCCCGGGATTGACTATCAGAAAACATTCAGCCCTGTAGTCAAATCCACTACAATCCGAGCGGTTCTCTCGATTGCCATCTCTCAGAAATGGCCCCTACGACCGCTTGATGTTCAGAATGCTTTCCTTCATGGAAACCTTCATGAGACCGTTTATATGCGACAACCGCCGGGTCTCGAAGACGCGCAAAGACCTGATCACGTGTGCCTTCTCAAAAAGTCCATCTACGGACTCAAACAGGCACCTCGAGCTTGGTTTCATCGGCTCTCCGAGGCTCTTCTATCATTTGGCTTCAAAGGGTCCAAAACCGACCCTTCACTCTTCATCTATTCCAAAGGCCGCACTCTTCTCTAGATGCTTATCTATGTAGACGACATCATCATCACCGGTAACAACAGTGATGCAATCAATGCCATTGTCACTAAACTTGGGAACACTTTTGTTATCAAAGATCTGGGGCGCTTAAACTACTTCTTGGGAATCGAAATTGTTCCTACAGGAAACAATGTTATTCTATCCCAACGGAAATACATATTGGATCTGCTTCAGAAAATGGGCCTCAGAAAATGGGCCTCCAAGCCTTCACGGATGTTCGCTGGCAACGCTCCACTGCCTCTCTATCCTCTCTGCCCGCCTTTCTCGTATGGCGATCGCGGTGTCGTCCGGATGACCGTCGATCCACGGGGATTTGCCATATATCTCGACCAAACTTGATCTCCCGGGATGTACCCGCAAGAACAACGCACTGTCTCACGCTCTTCCACAGAATCCGAATACAAAGCGCTTGCAGACACTGTTGCCGAACTCACATGGCTTCAAGCTCTCCTCGGTGAATTAAGAATCAAAACAACCTCAGCGCCTGTTCTATGGTGTGATAATCTTGGAGCAACATACCTATCAACCAACCCTGTGTTTCATGCCCGAACGAAACACATCGAAGTCGATTTCCACTTTGTCAGAGAAAAAGTTGCCACGAGAGACCTCCAAGTTCGGTTTATATCCACCCACGATCAAATCGCAGACATCTTCACAAAACCGTTACTGACTCCAAGATTCCTCTGCTTACGGTCCAAGCTTCAGATCGTTCCCCGTCCTTAGCTTGCGGGGGCGTATTAGACAGTTATGTAATAACATTAGACTAGAGGGTATCTATGTGTAAATAGTTAGTCTATATATATCGGGCTTGTAAATCATTTTTAATATACACAATACAATTCTATTAAAGCTAAAAAATTTACACTTTTACTGAAATATTACTACTAAAAATGTATTACATATATTAATGAAATTCAGGGAGTACAATATACCTGAATATTAGGAGCCAACAAACTCGGTTGATCAGTAAAAAAGAGAACCATCCTTCCAATCTCTTGCTTTAATAATATTCTCCTCTCATGATGAATTGCATCACAGGATAAAATTGCTTGGTCATGCACTTCGCTGCAGTAAATAAGACAAAAAAAGGTTAATCTTAAAGAGACTCGGCAGAAAATGTATTATAGCCGTGATATATCTGGCAACATTATTTAAAATTTACACACTACTATTCCCATGCCAGACTTCTTTTAATACCTTATCATTTTCTCAACTTGCTTTGCAACACTATATTCCAAATCTGCTTCTTTCTGCTTTGTTCGTCCAGATTTTGCCATTTTCTTTGATTCCAATATTCGTGGCAATACATATGACTGATAATCCTCATGCAACAATATATACTGCATTTCAAGAATATAACAATGGTTAATTTCCTCAACAAGTTTTTTTTGTCAATATCAGCTATCCTTGAGAGATTACCTCGTCCCTAAATAGCGTAACAACTAAATTTTCCTTCAGTACCACCTGAAAATATCACAAACAAATGGGTGTAAACAGAAGGATATTAAATACCAGTAGAAAATATAGAACTTGGATCCTTCAACTAAACATAGTTGATAATAATATGAAGAGAAACAAAAAATGATTTACATATGTTATTTGAGAAGCGTATTTTTGGAAGTTTAGTAGTTGAACTTGGAGTTTTTCCACCTTGATTGAATATTTTTCGTAATAAATGAAACATTTCTATTAACTATGAGATATATTTCAATTTTTGGAAGGTCAACTAATTTACTTTAAAGGCTATATAGCAGCAACAAAACCAATTTATGCATATCAGAGGTTAAATAGAAATACAATGCTTATCAAACTAGACGAAGAAGCAAATGTATCGCACAATTTGCATCAAGTTAAAGAAAAGCATATAGCACTTTAAATTCTCATTGGCATGATATGTTTACATGATTACTGAGACAAAACATTGGACTCGCTGTCCCTTCTATGATTATCTTTCTTTGATATGATAATAAAAAATTAGAGGATAAAATGTTATGCAACTACGCATAAAAACAAATTCCAGAGAAGTGTAGAAACAGTACCGTAGCAATATCGATGCTGGTTACTCTAAGAAGCTCATCAGGACATACAAGATAGCCAAATAGTGCCCATTCCCTATAAGCCGTTACATTTGCCAAATCTTGAGCTCTCTGTAAGCAACAGAAACAGAATAAGTAATAAGAAAATACACATCTAATGCTATCATACAGATCATTATGATTTCATCAAGGCAGTACATAGTGATTCAAAATCAAGCAAAGAAAATTTTGTGTACCATCGGATGTGCCGAGTTCGTGAGGATGTCCGGATATCGAGGATGGAAGGGACTAAGAAAACCCTCATTTCTAAGCTTTCTTGTATCTGTAGACAAAAATATAATAGGACCCACAGCCTCCAAAACCTGCAAAACATGGGTTTAGCACAGTTGCAATTTAATTCCAAGAGATTGTAATTTCAATGACTTATTCAAGAAGCAACGTATTTTACTCAATACCTATGAAGAGTTGACACTTATGGGAACCTACATCGGAGTTCTATATGAGCAGGCATTGCAAAGAGGAAGGGAAGGAAACATCTTGAAAAAACAAATCTTTTTGTTTACTTTTATTTAATTTCACGAGAAAATTCATGTGAAGAAGATTGCTAGAGGTTCCCTCCTTTTTCCAAAAAGAACTCGTGTGAAAATAGTTGCACTACCAAAATGGCATCCTTTCTGATATATTGGAAAATCAGAATTCCAACCACTTATGCGTTGTTATGTACATATAAAAACATAAGAATTATGTTATTTGATAGGACCCTTCATGTCCGTTTGAGCGCGAGATGCGTTCTGAGGCCTTTCACAGCTATGCTATGTAATACTGATGCTCACAGTTCAAATTCATCAAAAGGAATCAACATGCAGAAGTATAACATGAACCTATGCGGACAGTTCTAGAATGTTCTAGAAGATAGTCATGACCAAACAGCTAATTCCTACTAAATAGAGTTGATGAAATTGAGAGCCCAAAAGATTTGTGCACTATAAGATTCTATCAAGATCAAGAAAGACTAATGACCTCTCCAATGCGAGGACTAACGAAATTCAGGTCTTCATGCAACCCTTTCAATGGTGGATCATATGCATCTATGAATTGAACCAACCTGTTATTTCAGGAAAAGAAATATATTAGCTTATATGAAGGCAAATTTAGGATTTGCATGCTTGCATTTCATATTTAATGTCGTTAAGGATAATAAGATAGGTTTCTGCCTTCTCTAAAGACAACAATTTTGAATCAAAAATCAAGATTGGTTCTTAAAAGACCGTCTCTATGACTCAAGCCCAAAAAATTAATCTTCACAATAATGCCGATATGATTTCTAAGTCATTGGCAAATGCTAGTATTCATAGAATGTTACCATGCTTCAAAATTGAAGAGAATAAATGAAATTGAAGTATGCTAGTTGTTCCCTGCCTTCAAAAATTGTATAATAATTGGTGGATAACACTATAACCTGAACCGTATGACTTTAAACTCATAATTGTACCTATAATAAAAATCACAGTCTCTGTCATTTCTCAAGATGGCATGGAAAAGGTTGTACATCTGCAGCATCATTTTCCTTGGCAACTGTAATCAAAGCAAAATAGCAGATTTTTTAGTGAATAACAAACGAGCATGCATCCTGCAACTCTATACCTAGAAGATATGGACAGATATCTAAACAATAAGAAAATATACTAATATAGCTCATACATGGCCTATAGACTTGCCTTCTCAGCAAAGAGATTGACGCGAACAAACGAACAAAAGAGGTCCATAAAGGCATGTAAGATAAGAGAGTTCTGATGGGGCTGCAAGGAGAGAGCAAATCCATGAAAATATAATTAGAAATATGAAAACAAAGATGAGGAATAGAATCTCCATTAGTGATGACCAAAATATAATTTCATGACCGTTATATATCAGTTCCCATATATATCAATATCATACATCTGTGTATATTTAATGTATGGTGTTTTACAGTTATAAATTCTTTTGTTTTAGTTACCATGAGTGATGATAAAAATATGTTATCTTTGTTTTTCTTCACAGATAAATCAAAACCAGTTCTAGGATTCTTTTAACAAAGATATTCATAAGTAGATATTGCAGGGGATAGCAGAAAATATATTTCAACTTACCAACAAGGTAATGACAGTGCTGCTCAGATCCAATATGAGTCTCAGTGCTTGTTCTCGGAATGCCATCATATCAAGGAGCAGCTACAAAATTTGATACTTTTAATGAGATATAAAATCATTTTTCACATAAATCTATACTCGCAAGTACGAAGAGCAAACAAAGAAGCAAATAGAAATCATTTTCCTAATCAAGCATGATGATCATGGAAATTAACAAAGTAAACTCCATACCTGAATCCATGGTTCCAAGCTTTGTAAGTGAATTTCAGCTTGATCATTTAAAGCATCCAAAGCAACCTTATCAACCTAAAAAAAAACTTATTGTCGAGTTTAGCTTTCCCAGCAGTTTAAAAAGAAATTTTAAAAATGAAGTACAAATACTAATCCAATTCTTACACGTTCAAGCTGCAATTTACTATGATGTTCAGGGAACTTCTTTGAAAGCAAGATACATATCTTCGGACAATTTGGGAAGACACCCGCTTTCCAAAACGCTTCAGAAAATACATGACCTGCTGAATCCGGATAATCCAAGACTTGATTCAATCTATAGATTTTGGCCATTAGTCCTTGTGCAACCTCAGTAAGTTGATATACCCACTGCATATTTAACCCCTTATGAGATACTCCAGGAAGCTGGAACGATACCTCTGACCCATTATTTCGAGAGGTTCTAGAAGGCATTGGAGTTCCCATTTCTTGACTCAAGTATTCGCTCCATCTTGAAGGACCTTCAACTTCTCTCGCTCTGGGGGACGATGACAATGCTTCTTGTGTTGATAAGTTTAGTCTAGATTTCGGCATTTGCATTGTTCTGGTGTAATCCAAATCCAATCTATCTGCAATTTGATAGCTTGTTCTCAGAAAGCCTTATAGTCTGTTCTACTTGCCACTACATTTTCAAACTTTCAAGAATCCAATGATAAAATGAAGATGAAAATATCATAATCTCACAACTTTTTACATTAGTGTCGCTTCACAACCAACTTTCGCCCTAATATATTTGCAATAATAACCATTGAAATAATAGAACATTTACTTGTTTGTGTTCATAGCATAGTAAAACGCCACCTGTAGATTAATCCACAGAAATCGAGTATTTATCCATTGTTTTCATTTTAACGTGAATTCATTCGCAGATCCAAGCCATGTTTACAGAGAATTTGGCAGTTAGTTAGAAAACAAAATAGAACAAACAGATAGATAGGACCTCTCCACTAAATGCAATTCCAAAAAAGTGAACATTTAAATGCAATTTCAAAACTAGGGTTCAGACCCAATTCATGTACACTTCACTACAGACATCAAATGTATGGATTCACTAGATCTTAGATGCTTTCAATTGCATTGGTACTCGAATGTCTTGAATACTTTTATTGATTAATAACAACCAAGTTCAAATATTTAATATTTGTATTTGGGAACTCCAATTCCAGGGCATGGAACTTCCTTAAAAATTTGTGCCGATCTATTACCTATAATGATTACAATCAACAAATGCGATTACATAAAAGAGTGCGAATGGTACCTTAAAAGATGACAGATTTTCACCGATAAACCGGAAGTTAGAGGCCACGACGGAGGTCGGAAGCAAAGTGAAGTCGATCAAGAAAAAGCAGTGGAATTCAGATCTGGGTTTTTTTTTGAGAAAGATGAAAGTGGAAGTAATAGGTTTTAGGGAGTTATGATGATGATAATGCGATGATGAGGTTGTTGTTGATGATTATGATGGATTTGCGTTGTGCCCAGCACTCGCTTCGATTTTCAGTTTGTCTGACGCCGACCAGCCAAACGCCATAACCACCCTCCACTTCTTCTTTCACTCAAGTCAACAATTCCTTTTTACGATAATTTAATTTTGAAAAATAAAATAAAAATAAAACACAAATCCTCCCGTTAACGTATTTCAATTATTTTTTCATTTTGGTAACATAGTTTAAAAAAAGCAGTTTTAAAATTCTATTCTTCAAAAAAACATATATTTAAATTTTGTAACTTGAAAACGAACCATTTTGATGAACGTGTTTTTAGAAACACCTTATATATTTTTATTTATTTTTGTACTTTGCTTCTAAGATAATATCATGGTTTATGTTACTGTACAGATACTAAAAATATTTTTATTCTTCGTACTTATTTCTTTTTTTAGAAATTGAACAGACGTATTGGTTTGTGTTCTACACATATACTAAAAAAAATTAGTTCATAACTTTGTAGTATAGTTAGAGCATCTCCAACAGCTCCCTCAAAATGTAAAAAATGAAGATTTTAAGCTAATTTTTAGCTCCAACAGTTTCCTCAAAACTATCTTCAAAATAAAAAATATAGAAGAGAAAAAGTTTTTTTCTCCAAATTTAAAGAATACCCAAATATGATTACAAATATTTAATATTAAAAACAAATATATTTAAAAAAAAAATATTTTTGTAATATTTTAATATTATAATGAATATTGGTTTTTCTAAAATGACGAATCTGTTGAAGATTAGTGTAATTTTTTATAAAAATTTTAATTTTTAGTTTTTCATTTTAGAATTTTTTTGGAAAAACTAATGGAGATGCTCTTAGCAACAAGTGTGGGGCACTGAGTAAAGGATTCTTGAAATTATTTCTTTGCTTCTTGTTTTCCTTGGAGAGGATTCTTTTTGGTTTATTGAAAGCTTGTTATAATGTTATGCGAATTGAATTGACCACCAAGCCCTTGGACTTTTACTTTCACCACTTGCATTTCTAGCCCATTACTAATACACACTTTACAAACCGGTCCCAATAGTTCCATCCCTTCACGTTCAACTCGAATGTGTTCTTCCAAGGTTACTTTTTAGTCCAAGACTTTTTCACAAATGTCAAGTTAGTCCCTGGACTTCATCTTTTATGCATTATTACATCTAATCACTTGACATATTTATCAAAATTGGTTACCTCTTATGGGTGTTACATTGGGTAAATAGGTCAAAAACAAGTACTAACTTTTAGTACAAGCCGGATTAGGATGAGTCGACCCACAAACATTTTTCAAAAACTTTATAAATAATCAATATGTTAAATACAGCTACAAGTTACAACAATTGATATATCATTGTACTTCATAAAAAGACAATTGCCAATAAATAAATTGGAGCAACCATAAAAGTGGCAGCGTGATGGATAATGGGATGATAAAATCAACTTAGGTTTGAATCCTGTCATCTGCATATACGCTTGTAACCACTCTGATATTTACTTCAGGGTTGTGGGTGAAATCTAAAGCCACAACTTACCATGGAATCACTTTGGTTAAAGCCCGATATCAGTCATATCACCCATTTCCAAAAAGAAAAGCTTCCTTAAAACCAAAGTTTTATATGAATCCAAGAAACTATCCCAACATTAAGATCATGTATAACAAAATAATCAAACCTATAACTTAAACCTCCTCCTACTTAACATCATGCTTTCATTTCATGTTCTAACAAAACAAAAATAAACAACTTTCCACCACTTCCTTGGCATCATTAATGATTCAGTCAACAAAAAATGACCATCTACACCAACAAATTTTTCTTACTTTTTTTTGTAACAGTGAGCGTCCAGGCCAGCTTATCCACACCTAGATTAAACCTGTGGGGCCCTGAAAATAACAACCAGAAAAATCCCCAGTTGACCTTTTTCAGCATGATGAAAGTGAATCAGAGTGCCAAAAAGCTCGATATCTTCATCTTTGTATCAAGGGTGTATCCCAGGGAGAAGAGGTACGGGTGGTTTAGGCTGTTTTGTTTTCTCGACCAATACTGCTTGAGTAGTGAGGATTATACCCGCAATTGATACAGCATTTTGAAGGGCACACCTTGAAACTCTACAAGGATCGATTATTCCAGCTGATACAAGATTCTCATAGGTGTCGATCATTGCGTTATAACCAAATTCCCAGCCAAGTTTCTTGATCTTTTCGACAACTACATCGCCATCGACTCCTGCATTGGCTGCTATCAATTTTGCAGGTGCTTGCAATGCCTGCGATCCATAGTTTGACAAAATTATCAGATGGTGTAATGGGAAACTTTTACATGTTTCCTGTACCCTCTTCAAATATTCTTAAAAAATGTAAAACAAAATCGAATACCATCTCAATGGATTGGAATTATTTGTTAAAAGAGGCATGGTGAAACTATGATATATGTGTAGATAACTAACTTTATGAAAAGAGAACCATAGAAAAGGGATGAAAACATACAGATGCTACAATGTTGGCCCCACTTTTCTCATCGGGATCTTGTAAAGATTTCTTGATGGAAGGAATTTCATCCAAAAGATGAATATAAGTTGCTCCACCACCAGGAACAATACCCTCATCCATAGCTGCAAAAGTGGCGCTTTTTGCATCCTCAATTCGTAGCTTTCGGTCTTCTAGTTCCATTTCAGTATATGCTCCTACCTATAACCCGTAGAAATGCTTAAAAAACATTTTTAACTTATTATGAAATAGTATGTGGAATCTATTATGGTGATAGCATAGTAAAGATAAGATAGTGGAACTAAGTATTTAATTATGATCATTTGGTTTTGCAATTCTTGACTAATATAATCAAGAATTTTAGAAATGAAAATGTTATAAACAAATTGTCAAATGTTATAAACTCACCCTGATAATAGCAACACCACCAGATAGTTTTGCAATTCGTTCACTAAGCTTTCTTGAAAGATACGAATTATCTGTTTCAGAAAGATCCTTCTTTATCTGCGATATCCTTGCTTGAATTTCAGCTTTCATGGATGGATCAGCAACAATAGTTGTATAACTACTTGTTATAGTTACTTTTCGTGCAATACCGAGCTGATCAGAGGTTGCACCTTCAAGAGACAGACCCAAATCTCCCGAGAGAAAATCAGCACCTATGATAATATCACCAGAAATAAAAAAACAATCCCTCAAAATGCACTCCTCCACAATAGCCTAATCATATATGAATATATATATATATATATATATATAAAATTACCTGTCATCAGGGCAATATCTTGCAGTAAGGCTTTCTTTCGATCTCCAACTCCAGGACATTTGACAACAGCAACTTTGATTAATCCTTGAGTTTTGTTAACGACTAGTGTTTCCAGCACTGACATAGATATATCTTCGGCGAAGATGAGGAGAGGGACGCTTAATTGAGTACTTTTTTCTAGCAAAGGAACAATTTCTTTGACGGTTGATATCTTTTGATCGGTTATTAGGACTTTAGCATTTTCAAATTCCACAGATGAATTGTTCTCATTCGTGATGAAATGAGGAGACATGTATCCTTTGTCGATCTGTAGGGAAAGTATTCCTGAATAGACATTAAAATATGAAGATGAAAAAATAAAATAAAAATATACATATGTGAATCAAATAAAATAAATATATATATATATATGTGTGTGCGTGTATGTATATATATAGGGTCAGGTTCAAGGGAAAACGCCAAAAAAGAGAAAATTGAAGAACACCCCGGCAGCCCTCCATCCGGACGATATGCAATAATGCATACCGGTAATTTGTAACATGCATTTGTGCATATGCACTAATGCATATGTAATGATGGAAGCATTGGTGTATAGAAAAAAACCAGCTTCAATCGCTTGTATGCATTAGTGCATACCGTCCAAATGGAGGGTGTTCTTCAGTTTTCTCTTTTTTTAGTGTTTTCCCTTGAACATCCCTCCGTGTGTGTGTGTATATATATATATATCAAATTTTATACTCCATTTGCGCATGAAAACCACAACAATTTACATTTTGGATGTCAAATGGAAATTGCAACATTTCTTGTTCTTTTGGAGAACGTCAAAGTAATAATTGACATCATTACTACTATTGATCCAGTTGATCTAAGTCCAAAAAATTCCCTTTTTTTATTTTTGTTTTGAGGGTATTTAAGGCTGTTGAGAAATATTTAAACAATTTCATAAAATAACCTCCATGGTCAAAAGTTTCAATTTCTAGGGCGGAGGATATAATAATTTCAACTCAAATCAACTTCCTTGTGTAACAGAAAAACATTATTTAAATAATGGTAGATTCGGCTGCAACTGTATCACTTACTTTCATTCCTTCTTCAACCATCACAGAAGTTTCACTTGATGAAGAAGATTCAATAGAAATTATTCCATCAGGGCCGATCTTATCTATGGCTTCAGCAATTAAGCTTCCAATAAATTCATCGTTTCCAGCTGAGATGGAAGCTATGGCTGCATAACCAGAAGAAGCTTAGAGACTCTTTTCTCACGGTTAGAAAATAAAACAAGTAAAAGACTTTTTTACCTTTTATATCATCCCTTTTACTGACCGGAATCGTTTTCTTCTTTAAAACTTTAATCAATTCTTTCACAGTCCTTTCCATTCCTTTCTTTAAAGAAATGGGATTCGCTCCAAATGCTACTGCTAATAATCCAGATTTGATCATCTCTCTTGCAAGAACAATTGCAGTGGTAGTACCATCACCAGCTGAATCATTTGTCTTAATTGCAACCTATAAAATGATATAAATATTTAATAAGGCCATTTATTAATTGAGTAGAGCAAGTAACATTAACACAAATACCTCTTGGATAAGCATAACTCCTGCATTTTCAATTGCATCAGAAAGCTCTATGGCTTTAGCAATTGTAACACCATCATTAATAACTTTAAGTGTTCCAGATTCAGAAAGAACGACATTGCGGCCTGTATAGAACACCATAAGACTAATTAAGTACTACTTTATGCATAAAATTCACAAAGAATTCAAGACTTTTGATATAAAAGTAACACATTTGAACTCTATATAATAGCAAATATTACAAATGTAATGAGAAAGTGTTGTAATTTAGAAGAAAAACCTAGATACCTTTAGGTCCTAAAGTGACAGAAACAGCATCAGCAAGTTTATCTATTCCAGCAACTAAACCTTCTCTGCATTCTTTATCAAAACAAACCCTTTTTGCTCCTGCTTTAACCACCACCATTTTCTTCATCAAATTCTGCTTCCTTCTCCATAACACCCCACAAAATCTTTGTTTTCCACACACTTCCTTCAAAATTAAAAAATTTACAAAAATCAAAACATCAGGATACCTAAAAACCCTACGCCCCTTCGTGATTCTACAATTAAAAATAAACCTAATTGAAGTAAAAGTTAACAATTGTTTCCTTGAGTCGATTAAGGAAGATGGTAAGAGTGACAATTAAAGAAGAAATAACATACATGGATTGAACAAGATACAGGATGAGTGAGTATCGGAGGGGAAGATAAAAGAGATGACCACATTTGTGGATTATTTGCTGAAATTTGGTCACCAGATGAACCAAAGAAAGCGAACGTTCTTCGTATCGAAATGAAATTGGGTCGCAGATTCGTTGCTCGGGAGGTTTATCAAGGGTTTAGAAACAACACTTCGAAAATAAAGATCATCAAAAAATACCAAATTGGTTGGGGGCATCATGGTGCTCAAAACCCAACCGACACGACCCGACCCGACCCGTACTCGGATGAAATCCCAACCCAACCCCATGTTATTTTATTTTTTGAATTTAATATAATTGTTAAATTCTATTAATATTTACTTAAACAATTACATCATCATCTTTTCGTATAAGTATATTTTTATTCCATTATTCATCTCTATAAACTCCTTACATATGTTAAGTAAATGTGAACATATATGTGTAAATTGAGAAAATAAATGTTAAATATGATATACTTAACGTTTAAAGAGTATGAATAAGTTGTATTAAATGATGATAAAAAAAGAACTATGAGTAGTGAAAATAAGACATATAAGGTTAGGATAATAATTTTCATGTAACAAAGTATGATCCTGTCTAACCTGATCAACTTGTACGATTTAGGTTAGGTTGGGTTGGGTTGAGATTTTTCAAACCGTGAACATTGGATTGACTTCTTCAAATGTCTTCAACCCAACCAACTCATAACATTCCTAGAATTTCTTAACTTTTTAGGGTCCGTTTGGTTTGCGGAAATGAAATGGATTTGGGAGGATTTGGATTTCAAATCCATTACAATCCTATGTTTGGTTTGTCAAATTGTCCGGATTTCAAATCCTAGGATTCAATTGAAATCCTACAAACATAGGATTTTGAAATCCATGGTGGATGCTTGCGATTTCACGGAAATTTGTAGGATTTGTATGAAATAATGTTTTAAAAATGTTAAAAACATTTGTTTTCTAATAATTGATTAATAAAAATATAATTTAATTATTTTTATAATTTTTTATATTTTTATATAAAATTATTTATAAATAATGGAAATCCAATTCCATTCCAAATCCTACAAACCAAACACACCTATGATTTTCAAATCCATTCAAATCCAAATCCCTCGATATCCAAATCCTTCCATGAAATCCAAATCACTAAAAAACAATCCCGCAAATCAAACGGATCTTTTAGAGCATCTCCAACAGATTCCTCAAAATTTCTCCAAAATGGAGAATCAAAAGTTAAAATCTCTAAAAAAATTGCATTCATCTCCAACAGATTCCCTATTTTGAAAAAGCCAACATTGATTAAAATATTAAAATACTCCCTTCATCCATTAAAATATTATTTCTCTTTCTAAAATTTTGTTTTCAAAATTTTCTATTGGTCGTCAACTTTGTAATCATTTTTGGAGTGTTCTCCATATTTGGAGAAAAATGTCTTTTATCTCCTACTTTCTTCATTTTGAAGATGGTTTTGGAGAAGCTGTTGGAGTACGTTTTGGCTCAAAATCTCCATTTTTCTCAATTTTCTCCATTTTAAAGAAGCTGTTGAAGATGCTCTTAGTTACCCCCATACACTCAACTCCACTTGACAATGCATATGTACTCTCGTGAGATCTATTTGCTTGTTTGTTCCACTTGATGTTGTGACGCCATGCATGTGTATATTTTCACGTTTAAGGGATCCCCAAGATGGAGGCTGGTAATGGGGAAGGGATGTGTCAAAGGTTTTGTATGTATTAATATATTATATATATATATATATAGGCATAGGATCATGTGAGGAGAAAAGTTAAGGTGAGGAACGTAAGAAAAGATTTGGACCATGGATCACTTTTAATCTCATATACATCCATGAATTGCGCTTTAGATGGGAATTGACCTAGTGCATCTCATCTCGATGTATCTCATTCTAATATGCATCAAACAGTAGAGATCTCTTCTTACGCTTCTCATCTTAACCCTACTTCTCACCGGAATCCAACCACATATATAAATACATAGAAAGCGAGAGAGGGGGGGGGAGTTCAAATGCGAACTCAAATTTGACTGTGATTGTAGAACAAATGAGAGTGCAACACGTGTCTGAATGTAGATTATTCAGACTGCATATAATATTTATTCAGACTTAATAAACATTATTCAGACTAAATAAATACTATATTCAGACTGAATATTTCTTTGATTATTCAGTCTGAATATGACACATGTCGTGCTCTCATTTGTCCTCACGTTCAAAACCAAATTTGAGTTCTCATTTGAACCCGTCCATATATATATATATATATATATATATAGAGAGAGAGAGAGAGAAAGGAAAGTTCAAATGCGAACTAAAATTTGATCATGAACGTGAGAATAAAAGAGAGCGTGACACGTGTCTGAATGTAGATTATTCAAACTGAATAATCAAAGAAATATTTAGACTGGATATAATATTTATTCAGTCTGAATAATTTTTTGACATATAATTTGTGTATTTTAAACGGAAAAACAAAAAGAAAAGGGTAAAAAAATACTAAAAATCTAAAATGCCAATGAGTTAGCTGAACTAAATGAAAGTGTTTTAACCAAATGATTTTATACTCATGAAAAAGTCATTTATTTATTTAAAATCTCATTTAAGGTTATAAATCTAAATATCTTGTGAACGATTGAAGCAGAAAATTGCCTATTTTGAAAGACCATTGGAATTGACAAATAAGTTGTGTTATGTCTCCAATTCTAAAAGAGGGGGCTAATGACACCCATATGACTCTGAAGGGCACCCCTACTAAATGATTATCACCTTACACACATCAACATCAACATTATCTTTTTACATTCCCAATGCAACTAAAGTACCATAATTTCCGTGCACACCCCTACTAAAGGGGTGCCATTAGCACTCCCCCTTCTAAAACCAAAAAGAAACACATGTTTACATTTGGTCAAATTAAATTTCATTTTAATTTTACCATAAAATGTCTCATGTTATTAAATTCCATTTTAATTTGTTCAAAATTCAAATATGGATTCTCTTTCTCAAAGCTAAATCATCTATTTTATCCATTAGGTTTACATCTGAAATACAAATGTTAAGTGCAATATGTATAAGTTTTATAGCATATAATATGATCTTTTTCCTTGATTTGGTCCATAAAGTTATGAGAGATTTTGATATATTTAGTTCGATCATTCGACAAAGGTTTACTTGAAAGGAAAAGAAATTAAGAGAACATATATGGTAACACATTTAACATCAAATCATGGAAATTACTATGTTTAACATCAAAGGACAAACGATTGGAAAAAACAAAGTGTAAGCAAGAGAGTGCATGGTGGCAACGGATAGGTTGTCAACCGCCACAACCCCCACCACAGCCCCCACCACCACATCCAGCACCGCCACAAGCGCCAGGTCCGCCACGATGCCAAGAATTTTTTTCTTCTTCACAAAACTTTGAATATCGTTCGGAGTTCATTAGGGAGTTGACCTCATTCGTGTCGGTTATCTCCACTTCTATTATCCATCCTTTCTCATATGGGCTTCCGTTAACCTGAAAATGATACAATCTTTAATCGAAACCCTAAAAAGGTTATATGATAACAACCTTTCTATAGTGTTGTAAAACAACCCTACTAGGAGAATTAGGTGAATTAGAACAACTAGAAGCAACGAGGGTGGGAGGGTAGAGTATCGTGAACATATTCTTTATAATTTTTCCAAATAAATAAATTACAGTCAAAATTTCCTAAAAAAACTGAACTTTGAAATGAATTTTGTATAAAATGATAGATTCAAGTTGATTGGTTGGATCAATAAAAATACGTTAACCACAAGGGTTGTGGCGTAGTGGTTGAGACCCTGGGGGATGTTATGAAATATCTCATTTGTCCAGGGTTCGAACCCAGACATACACAACAATTGTGGCAATTGAGTTTATCAGGGCAATTGAGTTTATCAGGGCGATGTCTTGCAGTTATAATTTGTCAGGATTAGTCCAGGCATAGCCTAGGACACCTTTCCAAAAAAAAGTACGTTTCTCTCTAGTATTTAATTTGAAGATTTTTTCAAATTTGAAGACTTCATATTCACTCTATTTTCTTTATTTTGGAAATTTTGTTGGAGTATAAAAAATATGTTGAAAACTCCAAATGTACGTCTCACTAACTTTCAACTTCAAAAAATCAAATTAACATTACTATAGATGAGGGATGAACAAATAAAAACATGGTCAAAATAAGACAACGCGAGAACGACCAAATCACATGTGATTTTGTATTGAAACACATTAACACCTACTGAAATCACATGTGATTTTATATTGAAAACCACACGTGATTAGGGAACATGGTCAATGTATGGGTGCATGCAAGGTCCTGCATGATCATATGTGATTTTACACATGAATTTAGTTTAAAATCACATATGATTTGGCGATTCTCGTATTTGGTCTTGTTTGAGTCTAGTATAAAATCAAATATGATTTAACCATTCGTGTATTTTCTTATTTAGTCATTGTCCTTGTTCGAACTCAATTCTACCCTAGATACCCAACAAGATGTTTGTTTTGTTAAACATATAAAAGAATATACTTTTAAGTAAAACCTAATAAATCCCTTGCAAAGTTAGAGCAACCTTGCCCCAGGGTAGAGCAGTTGTTTCCATGACGACCCAACTTATAAAAACCAAATTTAACAGAAAAAACGAACATAGTCATGTATCGAAAATGAGTAGTAGTTACCAAGCCAGGTGAAGTAGTGAGCTCTTTATTTACTCCAATAACCTTCCCAGAAACAGGATAGTTAATATCACTAGTGCTCATCACACTCTTGACTGCACCAATACTGCACCCTTGAGTCACAGTGGCTCCAACCTCCGGTAATTCAACGTGAACCACGTCTCCTAAGTGGTTTAGGCCATGGTCCGTGATACCGATGATGGCGGAGTGGCCTTCCAATTTGACCCATTCATGTGAGTCAGCATACTTCAAATCTTTACCAACTAAACCTATTACGAAAACCACAAGTGAATATGTATGTGGACACTGTTTGGTTCGTTTTCCATTAAGTATATATGTATGTATATATAGATTTTGATAGAGGAAAGTTCAAATGTGAACTCATTTTTGGTTGTGAACGTGAGGACGAATCTCAGCCACTTATCCGGTCAATAAAGGCGGCTTTGACATGGTTCCACTCCTTTAATAATCTCCACCCTCCTATGAATCGCGTCAATCCTCCGTGATCGCGTCCACCATAACCGAAGATGTGTGGCTGAGATTCGTCCTCACGTTCACAGCCAACATTGAGTTCACATTTGAACCTAACCCTAGATTGATATATATATAATATATATATATATATATCTGTGTGTGTGGGGGGGGGGTTTGTTTGGGAGGAGTTTGTAAATTGTAATTATACAGAATTGATATAGTCAAAATTAATCCATATAAGATGAGAGTAACAGATGAAGCAAGAATGAAAGCATTAATAAAAGATGATGAATTGAAGGTGGATTAATGATTAAGTACTTACCAGCTGAAGCAAAACCTCTGTTGAAAGTAAAGTTCTTGAGGTATGAAGCAGCTTTTGACACCCAAAGTCTTGATGCCATCGACTGAATGATTAATACCACCCAACTCCTCCATCATATTCATATCCATTCCTCTTCAGCTCTTTCTTTTAATTAATACCAATGGCAATATAATTAATACAAGTGGGTGTCATCAATTTCTGATCACCTTGTTGCCAAGGACATAATTGTCTTTTACTAACTAACTACTCATGTTTTTTACAAAACAACTAAAGCAAAATCACTCCATGTAAAATATAAAGTTTGTTATTGAAAAAAGTTAATAAATAAGCCATAAAAAATTAGCTTATAAGTTACTTATGGTTTCATAAACTTAAAGATATCGGGGAAGTGGGCTTGAGATTGAACCTAGGATTTATTTGTATTTGGTCAAAGTCACTTTATTATTTTATCAGTTAAACTACACGTCAGAGACAAAAAAATAATATAACTTATAGTTCCCAAGTTTTAATTTTATTTCATATATATATATTTTTGAAAGGCAACAATATTAAAACCAATCGAGAACAAACAAGTCCTACAACACAAAACCGACCAGACAAAAACCAACCTACCATCTACAAGACATAGAAAGAAGGGAAGCAAAAACCCAACAAAACCTATATGTAACGCCTAACAAGACGAAAACAACAAACGAAAAACAACCAACCAACCATAACCTGCTAACAAGCAGTGGCTGGCCGAGTATTTTGGTCGAGCGGGTGTACTTTTAAATTGGATCAAATGCCGACAAAGCTGCTCGATGTGTTTTTAGCCGAATTCCGCACTTCGTGGGTTTTTTAAGTTCTTTTTGTTGATTTGAAGGTATTTTTTTAAAAGTTTTTTGGTTGATTTCGAGGGATATTATCGGTTTTTTTGGTTGATTTCGAGAGAATGATTTAGTGTTATGGTAAAGACTAATCTAAAAACTCAAATAAATCATTTAAACATAATTGTATAACATTGTAACTAATCAGTTTATTTACACTATTGATCTCTCAATTACATAATTGAAGTTGATACAGGGTTAATCCAAAAAAAATGTGTTGAGGGTTGGGACGAACCCCATACCTCCCTTGTGCTATTTATATTTTTTGTTTTAGAATATATATAAGAGCACTCTTCTAAATCAATCGGGTGCACCTTGAAAACGCCTACATTTTTTACTTTACGGTAATCAAGTGAATCGGTACACGGAACCCCGCTTGGTTCTTAATAGGTTTGCCCCTGCTAACAAGAACAAACAGTTAGGGCATAGCACTACAAAGTTCAAAGATACAAAGAAAACTTTAGCTCGATAAGACAACCATAGTAATGAAGCAAATTGAATATCGATCAACAAATCACCACTGCCACACAGACTACCGAACACGAGTTTATTCGAGAGCTCCAAATAAAGTAAAGGGAGATCGAAACCATAGCCGGCCACAACTTATTCACTGAGGATATAGCATAAAACAACATGGATAAAATTCTGACATCTGAGATCAACTATAAAAAGCATTTGACTCGAACCGATGACTCATGTTTCTTTAACATGTTATAGACCTTAAACTTGTTTCGGAATCGGGTTCATGGCAAATTTGCATAAAATAATATTTTTTCTAGACTTAGGAAAAAGAAAACCTTAAAAAGTGATAATCAATGATGTGACGGTTTTTCACTAAAAAAAGAAAAGTCATCATGTCATTGTCCATGTGACTACCAACGTCGACTTTAATTGCAAAAACAAAGACTTTTGACAATAATTTATATTCGTGCGATCATCTCCGATGACTTCTTTAAAATAAAAGAAATAAGGATTTTACGTAAAAAAAAAAAAAAATCTAGTAACACATGTTTACATTTGGTCAAATTAAATTTTATTTTAACTTTTCCAATAAAATGTCTAATGTTATTAAATTCCATTTTGAATATGTTCAAAAATTCAAATACGGATTATCTTTCTCAAAGCTAAATCATCTATTTTACCATTAGATTTAAGTTCGAAATACAAATGTCAGAGCATATCCAACAGCTATTGTAAAATAGGAAAATGAAGGATTTTAGCAATTTAAGTGCTCCAACAGCTATGGTATATCAATTGCTAAAATTATAAAATGGGAAAAAAAAGAAAAATATCTAAATTTAAAGAATCTCTAAAAACAATATAGAAGAGAGAGAAACAATATTTTAATTATATTCAACCAATTAAAATAATTGAAGTTAAGTGTGTAGGAGAGAGAAATAATATTTTATTAAATGATATATATTTTATTAATATTGTTAATGATAAAGTTGCTAAAATAAAGTAGCTGTTGGAGTTGGATGCAAATTATTATAGAGATTTTGACTTTTAATATGTTATTTTAGAAAAAATTTACAATAGTTGTTGGAGATGCTCTTAAGTGCAATACGTACAAGTTTTTATAGCATATAACCTTATATTATGCTTTTTTTTCCTGATCGGGTCAATAAAGTTATGAGAGATTTTAATTTATTTAAAATGAATATTCGACAAAGGCTTACTTGAAAGAAAAAGAAACTGAGAGAAGACAATATAATACATTGAACATCAAATCGTGGGAATTACTATGTTTAACATCAAAGCACAAACAATTAGAAAAAAAAAGGTGTCACCAAGCAAGAGAGTGCATGGTGGTGACGGATAGGTTGTCAACCGCCACCACAACCCCCACCACCACAACCCGCGCCAGAACAACCCCCACCAGCACATCCAGCACCACCCCAAGCGCCAGGTCCACCGCCATGCCAAGAATTTCTTTCTTCTTTACAAAACTTTGAATATCGTTCGGAGTTCATTAGGGAGTTGACCTCATTCGTGTCGTTTACCTCCACTTCTATTATCCATCCTTTCTCATATGGGCTACCCTTAACCTGAAAATGTCACAATCTTTAATCAAAACCCTGAAAAGGTTATGACAACCTCTTTTAGTGTTGCTAAAACAACCATAAGAGGTTAATTAGAATAACTAGAAGCAACGAGAGTGGGAAGGGAGAGCATCGTGAACATATTCTTTATAATTTCTCCAAAAAAATAGATAAATTATAGTTAAATTTTTCAAAAAAAAGAGACCACGTTTAACTCCAACATTGATTATATTATTAAAATATTCAATAAATTTAATATCGCAACAAACTTTGAAATGAATTTTGTATAAAACGATATTTCAACTTGATTGGTCGGATCAATAAAAAGTACGTTTCTCTCTAGTATTTAATTTGGAGAATTTCAAATTTAAAGACTTTTATATTCTCTCTATTTTATTTATTTTGGAAATTTTCTTGGAGTATAAAAAACATGTTAAAAGCTCCAACTCAATGTCTCGCTAACTTTTAACTTCAAATTAACATTACTTTAGACGAGGGATGATCAAATAAGGACATAGTTAAAATAAGACAACACAAGAACGACCAAATCACATGTGATTTTATACTGAAATCACATATGATTAGGGAACATGGTCAATGTATGGGTGCATGCAAGGTCGTGCATATTCATATGTGATTTTACACGTAAATATAGTGTAAAATCACATATGATCTGACCATTCTCATATTCTCTTGTTTAATCGATGTTCTTGTTTGAACTCAATTCAACCCTAGATACCGAACAATATGTTTGTTCTTTTAAACATATAAGTGAATATAATTTTTAAGTAAAACCTAATAAATCCCTTGAAAAGTTAGAGCCACCCCCAAGGGGCTGAGAACTTGTTTCCATAATGACCCAACTTACAAAAACCGAATTTAACATAAAAAAACGAACATAGTCATGTATCGAAAATGAGTAGTAGTTACCAAGCCAGGTGAAGTAGTGAGCTCTTTATTGACTCCAATAACCTTCCCAGAAACAGGAGAGTTAATACCACTAGTGGTCATCACACTCTTGACTGCACCAATACTGCACCCTTGAGTCACAGTGGCTCCAACCTCCGGTAATTCAACGTGAACCACGTCGCCTAAGTGGTTTAGGCCATGGTCCGTGATACCAATGATGGCGGAGTTGCCTTCCAATTTGACCCATTCATGTGAGTCAGCATACTTCAAATCTTTACCAACTGAACCTATTACCAAAACCACAAGCGAATATGTATGTGGACACTGTTTGGTTCGTTTTCCATTAAGTTATGTATGTATATATAGATTGATATATATATATATATATATATGTGGTTTTTGTTTGGGAGGAGTTTGTAATTATAAAGAATTTATATAGTCAAAATTAATCCATATATGATAAGAGTAAGAGATGAAGCAAGAATGAAAGCATTAATAAAAGGTAATGAATTGACGATGGATTAATGATTACTTACCAGCTGAAGTAAAACCTCTATTGAAAGTAAAGTTCTTGAGGTATGAAGAAGCTTTTGACACCCAAAATCTTGATGCCATCGACTGAATGATTAATACCACCCAACTCCTCCATCATATTCATAATATATCCTTTTCTCTTGAGCTCTTTCTTTTAGTTAATATCAATGGCAATATAAGTAATACAAGTGGGTCTCATCAATTTCCTATCACCTTGTTGCCAAGGACATAATTGTCTTTTACTACCTACCTACTCATGATTTTTACAAAACAACTAAAGCAAAATCACTCGATATAAAATATAAAGTTGGTTATTGAAAAAAATTAATGGGTTCAGTGGATGGTATCCCTGAGACCGTGACTATCCGGGTTTGAACCCTGCGGTGCGCATATGGAGATATCCAGATCATGAGTCTGTGATACCCTTAATTGGGCTAGGCAGTGATCGACGGGGTTTAGTCGGGTGACACCCTTAAATAGGAGTCCGAATACCCCGGGAATTGAAAGTGTGTGTGTGTGTGTATTAGCCTGTCTTAAAAAAAAACCCACAGATAAGAATAAACAGTTAGGGCATAGCACCATAGAGTTCAAGATACAAAGAAAGCTTTAGCTCGATCAAACAAACATCACAACAAAGCAAGTTAGATATCAATCAACAAATCACTACTGCCATGCAGACTACCGAACATGAGTTTATTTCAAGAGCTCCAAATAAAGTAAAGGGAGATCCAAATCACGGCTGACCACAACTTATTCACCGTATATATAACAGAAAACAACTTGAATAAAGTTCATAAGTCCGTGATCAACTATTAAAGACATTTTGACTCGAACCCATGACTCATGTTTCTTTTATGTGTTATAGACCTTAAAACTTGTTTGGGCATTGGGTTCATGGCAAATTTACATAAAATAACAATATATATTTTTTATTTATTTCATCTTTTTATTAAACTTTTTCTTGCATAAAATAATATTTTTTCTAGACTTAGGAAAAAGAAAACCTTAAAAAATGATAATCAAATAAATCAATGATGTGACTACGGTTTTTCACTAAAAAAAGAAGTTATCATGTCCATGTCCATGTGACTACTAACGTTGACTTAATTATATTGCAAAAACAATGACTTTCAACAATAATTTATATTCGTTTCCTATTAACCTAAGAGCTTCTATAAAACCAAGAAAATAAACATTTTAAGCAATTTTTGTTTTAACAATTTTTTTAAAACTGTTTTTTATTACTTAAAAAAAGTAAAAGAAATGATGAAAAATCTTAAAATTTGGAATTTTTTTAAAAATGATTACCGTGAGAAACTTTTTTTTATTATGTTCCATTAATAACAAATATTAAAATTGAATGTTTAGATGAGAAAAACAATATTTTATTAAAATTATAAGATACTTTAATAATATAATGAATGTTGCAATCTCTAAAATAGGAAAGCCGTTAGAATTGAATGTAATATTGTTTAAAAATTTGGATTTTAATTCTTTCTTTTAAAGAAATTATAAAAAAACTATTGAAAATGTTTCTTTTAACACCGGATCAACTTAAATTATTTTCAATTGTTAAACTACATTTAGAACGTTATATTTAGTTATTTAATCTATTTTATATTTATTATTTTTTTATTTTTTTTATTTAAACGTTCATTGTATAAACATATATTAATTAAAATAGTATGCTTCTTTTTTGTCAATACTTTTAAAATAAGCACAATATTAATCATATTTTTAAATATCATAAATACATTTTCTTTATTAAACTATATTATTATCATAAATGAATCCAATATTGAATCATATTATCATTAAAAATATGTTTAATTTTTTTTCTTATGTTTTTTTAAAATTAATCATATTATAAAATATCATAAACACAAAAAAAAATTACGAATTATATTCCATATGTAATATTGAATAATTTTTCAATCAAATTATTAAATACCATAAATACGTTAAAATTTTATGAACCATTATATAATATTGAATATTTTTTTTGGAGTTAATCATATTTTTACGCATTATTCTTAATACTTACTAATAAAGTTGAAGGATATAATGATACCATTTAAAACTTTGGTTCGTGAAGGCGTTGCTCACAAATCCAATCATGGACGTCCATCCTTGAAAGATTAAACTCTTCTTTGTAACAAAATTGTTAACCAATCTCTTCTCAAGGGTTGGGTTCCGATGAAAAGATAAGTTATGGTGAGAAACGTAAGAAGGGACCTGGACCTTTTTGATCATTGTTAATTGAAGATCGACACTAATGAGATGCACCAGATCAATTCTCGTAACGAGCGCAATTCATGGGGGGGGGGGGTGTGAGATTAAAAGTGATCAAGGGTTCAGATCCCTTCTTACGCTTCTCACATTAACTTTTTTTATCACACGATCACGCGCCTCTCTTCAAAACCCCAGTAGATGTAATCGGTGATTGAAATTGTGAATTCCAGGCGAACTCATTGATCAAATACATATTTTACTAATGAGGCATGTGATCGTTCTAGAAGGAGAGTTAATGTGAGAAGCGTAAGAAGAGATTTGAGCTTTGATCACTTTTAATCTCATACCCACCCATGAATTGAGTCTTAGAAGGGAGTTGATCCGGTGTATCTCGGTACACCTCATTTTCTGCATCTCATCCTAATGTACATTCAAGAGTGGAGATCCCTTATTACCCTCTCACCATAACTTCACTTGTAACCGAAAGTCAGCCCTTACTAATGAATATGCATCAATTAATATACAATCACTAGGACATAACGTTGCGGTTGATGTAGTATAATGTTAAAATGATCAACAAATAATTGTTATCGAGAAAAGACATCATCATGCTTCATGAAATTAGTGATTGAATGATCAACGATAGATATCGAGATAATCAATGATGGTAATCACCAACGCTCATACAAACATCTACACTTGATTTGAAAAGTCTAAGATCCTTACCGTGCCATCTTTGTGTTCTGAACTCGTAATAACTTCAATATTTCAAGCTCTCGTACTTGATTCCGTTTAAAAAATGTGTGTTTATGCCTAAAAGATTTGTAGCGGGCCCACTCCCGTCCCATATCATGTGAAAGAGGTAAATCAAAAACATAACAGTCTCGTAGTTAACCAACTTAAAAACCCATTAAAAGCCCAATACCTACAGTGAGCCCAATCCCCAAAAGAATCGTAACTCCTACATTGCAGTTGTGAGACTAGTCCTCAACTGTTTGTGCAAGTATACCACCCTGGAACCAACTGTGCTACACCCTAGGGGAAGATATATGAACTTGTCGTATAAATAAGTAAAACCCCATTTGGGATTCACAATTTTCAAGCAAGATGTGCAATTCCCAAAACCCGAATGTGAATCACGAAAAATACATAGGTAAAAGAGAAGCAAAAACAAGTGGAATACCATATAACGATATGTAAAAAAACATGCTTGTCAAGTGACATACATACGATATTGATTCTAGTGCTTGTCTTCTTCTTCACAGAACGTTGAGTAGCGTTCAGAGTCCATTAGGGAGTTTACCTCATTAGTATCGCTTATCTCCACCTTTATAATCCATCCTTTCTCATATGGGCTTCCGTTAACCTGAAATTTACACAATATTTAATCAAATAAGAATCTTTGAATATTTCTCAAATATTTTGACCTTCAATAAACGAAATAAGTGAATGTTATCGATCCAAATCCACATTTGTAATGATGACGACAATGGGCAAAATGGTAATTTTAGCATGGAATAGGTTAAGTTACCAAGCCAGGTGAACTAGTGAGCTCATTGTTGACTTCAATAACCTTCCCGGAAACAGGACAGTTAATATCACTAGTGGCCTTCACACTCTCAACTGCACCAAAACTGCTACCTTGAGTTACAGTGGCTCCAACATCCGGTAATTCAACATAAACCACATCTCCTAAGTGGTCCTGGGCATGGTCCGTGATACCGACAGTGGCTGAGTTTCCTTCGACTTTCACCCATTCATGAGAATCAGCATACTTCAAATCCTTAACAACTGAACATATTACCAAAATGAGAAGTGAATATGTGAACATACTCTTATATATATATATATATCGGGGCGGGTTCAAGTGAGAACTCAAATTTGGTTGTGAACTTGAGGACAAATGAGAGCGCGACACATGCCATATTCAGACTGAATAATCAAAGAAATATTCAGACTGAATATAGTATATATTCAGTGTGAATAATGCCTATTCAGACTGAATAAATACTATATTCAATCTGAATATTTCTTTGATTATTCAGTCTGAATAATCTACATTCAGACACGTGTCGCGGTCTCATTTGTCCTCACGTTCACAACCAAATTTGAGGTCGCATTTGAACTTTCCTCTCTCTCTCTCTCTCTCTCTATATATATATATATATATATACACTGTTCAACACATAGGCGTAGGGTTGTGCGAGAAGGAGAGTTAAGGTGAGAAGCGTAAGAAGAGATCTGAACCCTTGATCACTTTTAATCTCATACGATACCCATCCATGAATTGCGCTTTAGAAGGGAGTTGATCCGGTGCATCTCAGTGCACCTCATCTCGAATGCAATTTCATCCTAATGTGCATCCAAGGGTGGAGATCCCTTCTTACACTTCCCACCTTTTAACTTTCCATTCTCACCGAAACTAAACCCTCAACACATAACACTTAAATTAAAGAAGAAAGTGAAAAAATTTAACCAGTTATGTTTCTCATTGTGACATCAAGAAATGGCAAAATGACAAGAAAGTAGAGCAAGATTAACCATGATTTATGTACAAGAAAGGAATGTGAAGAACAATCACCTCCACCAGAGACCTGAGTGCTTCGTGTAACAATTCTCTAAAACTTTACTAAATTAAGACATTATTTTTCTAAATTCTAGAACCCTAGAGTTGAACCATAGTTTTCTATTAAATCCGATTTAGTCACTTCACAATATTCACGCAAAGTATAAAGCAGAATGCAATTGGATTTGGAGTTAAGGAAGGAAGATCGATCTGTTATTCTATATCTGACGAATTTTGAAATCCAGATTGATCACCACCAAATTTTCAGATTTAATTTGTAAACGTAAATACTCGAGTACAGAACCAACAAAATCAATTGTTATAGAGCATCTATGTCACCTTTTATGATCCAGAATAATTTCCAGAGAATAACAATAGAACGAATCTGAAAAACCTCTAAAACCTCACTATTTTTCAGACGGATTATACTGGTAAAAAATCCATATAAGATGAGATCTTGAGTTTAATGAAACAACAGATGACAGTTTGGAACGAATGAAATAAAAAACAATAAAGGTGGAATGATTACCAGAAGCAAAACCTCTGTTGAAAGTAGAGATCTTGAGATATGAAGCAGCTTTTGATGCCCACAGTCTTGATGCCATCGCCTCCTTTTGGTTTTTTTTTAAAGAGAATGATGATTCGCCGATATTTGTCTTTCCTCTCTCAAAACCAATAAAAAACAGAAAAGCGTTCGGCGGTGGGTATGGTGTGTAATTTCCGATCACCGACTAAGGGTTGTTGCCGAGGATAAAATTGTCTTTTAAGAATCTCCAACAAAGTCAAAATCTTAAAATAAAAAAAAGAGTAAGCTATGATTTTTCGACCCTGTGGTTTGATGTTTATTGCGATTTTCGTCCCTAATTTTTAAAAATTGCTTTTTTCATTCATGTGGTTTCTATTTTCTTTCGTTTTTCATCCTTACAGCTAATTTTGTTAAAAAAGAATTGTTAAACCAAGGGCATATTGGTCTTTATATTATTTTTATTTTCTTTATTTATTTGTTAAATGATACATTATTATTATGTACAAGTCATTATAGCTTTGAGTACAAGTCGATATCTAATTTATAAAAGAAGCCAAAACACCTCCTAATCTAATCCACTCATGTGGACCACCAAAAGGCAAAAACACCTCCTTCTCCATTAAAACTTCCCTCCAAACCTTTAAAAAGAAAACCCAGATTTCCTCTACCATCCTCTCCCTCGATCCTTAGCCAATACAAGAATGAGACCATTTGGGGAGGGGATGTGTAAAATCAAATCAGGGCAGGGGGTTGGAGATCGAAGTTGGTGCGATGTAGGGACATACAGTTTGAGGTAAAGAAACAGGAAGAGGCATTGTGACGTTGAAGCTATGATGGTAGTTGGGTTCCAATTCCATTGAAGAAGAAGGTTTTGCAGGGAATGGTCACATGGATGGATTAGATTAGGATATGTTTTTGTTTTTATTTTTCAATAAATCATATACCAAGTTGTACTCCACGCTATAGTAACTTGCACATGTGATATAACAAATAATAAAGAATATAAAATTTTCGTAAAGACCAATTTGCCCTTGACTTAACAAATCATTTTAACAGAGTTAGCTTTAAGGACGAAAAGCGAAAGAAAATGGAAACCACATGAACGAAAAAATAAAATTTTAAAAACTAGGGACAAAAATCGCAATAAATATCAAACCATAGGGGCGAAAATGGTAGTTTACTCATCAAAAAGTGAGTAAATTACATTTTTGGTCCCTGTGGTTGCCATCTACCATAAAAAATAGTTCCTCTTTCAAACTAATTACAATTTTAGTCATTATGGTTGTTACTTGGATTCAAATTTGGTCATTATGGTTGCCACTTGGTTTCAATTTTGGTGCCTCTCACTAACTTCTATTAAAATATTCAGATAACTCAAGAGTATTTTAGTCTTTCTTCCCTTTCTTTTAATTTTCATTTAAAATAACATATATATTTTGTTACTATTATATACTATTGTCTACATGAAATGTTGCACTCGTAACAGTAGCAACACGTACAAGGGCTCACCACCCTGATTATCTCATCAAGTCATCATGACTTGGAATGCTGGAGAATTTATATCATAAGGATTTTATAATTATTGCATATGTATTGGGATCAATATAGAGTTTCCTATACCCCATGTGTATATTTAAAATGGTCTCGTAGAAGTTGTCATCAAAAGAATATATGGTATGTAAGGCATTGGTTATGCGCACCAATTTACCCGCATTCGTCTAGGGGTTATTACATGAAACATTACTTATTCGTTTTTAGACCCACTACTAACCAACCAGTCTCATGTGTACCGGCTGATAACTGGATATAAGCCTGACATTTTATATCTACGCATGTTTAGTTGTGTACACAACGCACCCAAATGGGTCTGTAAAGACGATTTAATATAAATTGGATATGAATTCCCAACAATTATTCGCTAATTAGAACCCTTGATGGGTGATCTTTTTACCGCTAGATTTGCAGGTTGTCACTTTGATGATACAGTCTTCCCGTCGTTAGTGGAAGATAGGAAAAAAGATTTTCCATGGGAACGACAGGAAGTGTCACAGAATATTCTCACTCTCTCATTTTGATCCCCAAACTTCACAGTGTAAACTGAAGTCAAATGAAGCAGACTCAATACTGATACGTTTAATATTATTCCAAAAGTGACAAGATCACATATATCAGCTGCAAATATACCCGTAAGGTTAAAATTCCCCAAACAAAGGCACAACGCCACCGAAAAGTGCATTGCAATCACACATGGTGGAGGTGTGATTGAGGTCGTGGCTCCCCAAAAAGAAATGGGGGAAACTACTTGGTTCGATAAATACTCATCTAAAGGAAGAAAACAGTGAGGCACAATCATTTATCATCAACAAACCTCTCATGAGATTGTTTGATTAAAACTATGTTTATAAATCATTACTGGAGGACGCTCCGAAGTTAATATTGATTCTAGAGATCAAATAAATCTCAAAGGAATTATGAAAGTGCACATGAGTCGATGGACACATCGTACATGCTCACTGATGATATATCACATATAATGTTGCTCAAGGGACGACATCAAACCATGCCAAGTTGGAAAATGTCAACAAATACCAAATTGGCATAAATGAAAAGAAGCAATCTAGGAAAATTATACAAATGAACGGGTATTTGGTCTGGTAGTGCTAACCCACCAAGTGTAAAGCCCGTAGGACATAGATAAATAATTTGTCAGAAAGCGTAATAAGAATAATTAAGTCGTAAGTTATTAGACTCTCCTTTGGCGCAAGTTTTCTCATAACGCCCTAAATTGATTATAAGGAGACTTACTCTCTCGTGATGGACGTTATAACGTTATGCTAATTAATTAGCCTAGTAAGTTCCGAATGACGGGAAATGCACCTTATGGATGTGGTTACTACATATCTCTAGGGATCTAGATTAAGAGATATATAAAAGTGTTGGATGGCATTATATTACCCAAAAACCATGAAGTGCGTTTGCAATGAAATTGAAACGCTCATTTTATAGATTAAAGCAATCTAGGGGGATATGGTTATACCGCCTAAGTCAATACTTGATTGGAAAGAGATATAAAAACGATGAAATGTGCCCTTGCGTATTTATAAAGAAAACGAGTTCCGGATTTTCATCCTAACTCTATATGTCGATGTTACGAACATAATATGTACTCTTGATGAAATAGGAGAAACCATGATCTATTTGAAATCTGAATTTAAGATGAAAGATTTTGGGAAAACTTGGTTTTGTCTAGCTGTTGGAGCTCAGACACCAAGTTTGTGGAATATTAATCCATCGATCCGCGTAAGTCCAAAATAATGATTAGGCGATTTCATATGGACAAAACGCATCCGGCTATCACTCCCTTACCATAGGGAACATGTCGATTGCTTGGAAGTAAACTAGGCAAACCCTTGTAGCTACCTCTTCGAACTATTCCAAGAATATTACTCTACATGAGACTATTCAATAGTGTACATGGTTAAGGACTATCATTACACATATTAGAGGATCTAGTGTTTTGAGTTCATCCAATACCCTACCTACCTACGTATATGGAAATAATGCATCATGTATCAAATAAATGAAAGTAAGATACATTAAGGGTGATAGCACAAATCATATTCAGCTTTAAGTTTATATACAATCAGCAATAACAAACTCTCATATAGATTCAAGTGAATCAAGATGCAAGGAGAATATGACGTAATTGCTTACCAAATCATCACCTAAAAACCATCTTTGGGAAACTTAGAAAGTACTGGAATGCGAACATTTTTCAAACTCACTTGATTAATGCACGGATCAGGGAGAGTAGTAGATAAAAAGGGGAGTCTACTATATATGTAATATTGGTATGTTGTGCTCTTTCTTTCGCCCAAGGTTTTATTTTTCCCATTGGGTTTTGTTCCTTGGTGTAAGGTTTTAGTGAGACAACAATTTTATACCATCATGCTTTTCTAACTCTCATTATTAATGTACGAATCCGAAAGAATATTAGACTAAATAAAAAGTCTATGTATTGCGAAGAAACTAGTACGTTGTACTCTTTCCTTTGTCCTATTTTTTTCCCCACGAAGCAACAATTGTGCACCATCACTCCTTTGACTCGGCACAAGGGGAGTGTTGTTGGATAAGTGTGTCATCGTCTAAATGATATGATGATATAGATAAAGATAAACATATTAGCATTTACATTAGAATTGACATCTCTTGTAGTTATCTACTTGTAACGCATCCCTATTTAAAAGGATTATGATTAATGAGAATTAATATTCCTTCTCTCTATTCTACTGTTGTTTTGTTTCGTCTTTCCTTTAACACAAAAGGAATTCAGCCCAACATTAACCGGGATCACCGGTACAGTCGAAAAAAAACTGCCCAAAACTCAGGTAAAGACAAACACCTCGTTTTAGGCCCAAAATTGGTCTAACCCCTTGGGCTCAAAGACCGTCAGTCAAAAACCCTTGGTCCAAAACCAAGCCCACTCGAATGCCCTAAATGGCACGGTACACCGGCTGGAAAGTGACCAACCGACACGATGCCATGGCCTCAGCCGGCACGGAGCCGGTCGATCAAAAACAACCATGGCACAATGACCATGGTCCAAACGTCCTAGCAGCAGCGTAGAAACTGTGTTTCATGCGGTCTGGTCACGGCAAAAGGGCTGCGTCTCAGGGTGAATGACGTGCAGCGATGGGCAAAGGTTCGAGTGGAGCGAACTAGCAGCGACTCGAAGGCCAATGGACCCGGCAGCACAACCAAGACACAGTCCAATCATTGGCACTAGGGCCAATGGTTCGGGACAGTAGCAACGCTTGGTTGCTGTGGTGCGATAACGGACTAGCCCCACCAAGGTGTGGAACTCTGTGGCAGTCGGGAAACAAACCGGCACCGACCACCATGTCATGGCACGGCAGCCAGCTCCTGACAGTACAAGGAGATGATAGCGGTTCAGCGGCGCGTGAACCGTGAAGTGACACCAATCGCCGACACCTGGTCGGCATCTCCTTGATCCGATAACAAAATGCATGGCACACAACACATGGGTCAGAACCCTAGTGCATAGCGCCATTGACCCTTTTGGACTGGATATCCCGTTTTACTTCATTTTACCTGATTTTGAATCGTTTTAATGTCAAAGTGGCTCTTATACCACTTTAGGGTTTTAACACAAGGGTTGGATTCCGGTTAACGTGAGAAGGGATCTCTACCCTTGGATGCACATTAGGAGGAGTGCACCAAGATGCACCGGATGAACTCCCTTCTAAAGCACAATTCACGGATGGGTATGAGATTAAAAGTGATCAAGGGTTTCACTTTAACTCTACTTCTCACACGATCCTAAGCCTTTAATACAATTTGTAACCATTTAAAATGCAGCGGAAAAATAATTCTAGGTTACAGTTATAGAAAACTTTTCTAATAGAATTAAAATCCAAGCCGGATCCAATGACTCACTACTAGAAAATTGAGTATTTTCAACGGAAAATGTCGTTGAAAATTTTCTACGAATTTTAGAGGATTATTGACAGAACATAAATTTTCTACGAATTTTCAACGAATTTCCATTGAAAATCTCTCACAAACATATATGCATTTTCAACCAAAAAAATTTCAATGAAATGTCTCGTCAAAAAGTTTTTGGTTGAAAATGCATTTTGTGAGAGATTTTCAACGGAAATTCGTTGAAAATTCGTAGAAAATTTATGTTTTGTCAATAATCCCTTTAAAATTCATAGAAAATTTTCAACGACATTTTCTGTTGAAAATTTTCGTTGAAAATACTCAATTTTCTAGTAGTGACATACTAATACGAATCTAAACACGCCATAGCCCATAGAGGGTATAGAATTGTACCTTTAGATCTGATGGAGATTCTGATGTCGACATACTGTAGAGAAAAATTAGCTAAAAACTTTATGGATATTCAAAAATTGTGGCCTGTCAATTCCTGAAATGGAGCATACTTACAGAAGTGAAATCAATTCTAGTAAACAAGAGGGTGAGACATCCCATTCTTAAAATAAGGTGGACCTAACATATAATGGATCAGAATACTGTGTGTCAAAGACAATGATGAACGTTAAAGAAAGTGCAAAAGTTTAAAAAAGAACTCCACTTTTTTTTTTGAAAGGGTATTCTGGCGTTCGCCTGTACTAATTCTGAATTTTAAGATCGCTAAAGACGTACTGAGATAATTCCCCAATGGCCACAAGTTGTTTGCGCCTAGATTCGAACCTGGGTAGATAGGTTATCTAGCCTCATCCCCCACAAGCCTTAACCAGTACGCCACAAGCCTTGTGGTTAACTCCACTTTAAGCATCAAAGAAAGGAAATAAGACTATGAATAGAAAAAAGAATATTTGGGGACACATTTACTGTTTCCAGCAACTTCTAAATAAGTTGTTGGATGTAAATATATGGTCGACAAGGTAAAGCAGCTAGTTGCCAAACGAAAGCTCATACAACAAAAACCGCTTGTTCTTTTGAATAACAGAATTAAGTATATGAAACATATATATATGTAGTTGTATCTCTCTATGCATCTTAACTTTGTTCTTTCGGTTGAAACATACTTAAATTTCAATTCAATAGTAAGTAAATTAAAAACCCAATGAAGTAGAGAAAGCATATGATGGAATATAAATACATTAAACAATGAAAAACTAAACAAACAAGAGGAAGAATAAAAATGAATTAATGGTGACAAAAGAAAGAAGTGATCTTTTTGCTTCTATGTATCTACTTTCTTCTAGATTAATAATTCTTCAAAGAAGACAAGACCATTTCTTCATTTAATTATATAATCAGTATGGTCTTTGACCCAACTAATATTAGCAGAAATAAGTGGTTGTGCCGCTAATAGGGTATGTGTATTTCTTTTGTTTCAGAAAAAAAAAAAGATATGATTTAGTGTCGAGGCTTTATTAAGTATCACCTCAAAAGTTGCAGGATGGTACCATCTCCGGCTACGAACATCGACTCATAGACAGCTGCTGTCGCCAGAGCTGTGTCTTTCTATACCATTCATGCAAAAATTGAGAAACAAGAAACAACTGAAAGTAAAATAAAATCTTACCTCGGTCTATTTACAAGAGCATTAGTTTCACTCATTGACAGTAAATGTTCTATTAGCTCAAGGGGAAACAGGAAAGGGATAAATGGAATGAGATTGAAGTTTAAAAAATTCATTCAAGCAACTCTACCCTGAATGGACGTGAAGAAATTTGTTCAACGAAAAACAAGCATCTGGTCTGTTGTCTTTTAGGGTAGTTAAGAGTGGAAGTTATCTGAGTGTCTCTAAATGTGTTATGGTACATATATATATATATATATATATATATATAGGGTCAGGTTCAGGAGAAAAACTCAAAAATAAATAAATTAAGAACACCCTACGAGTCCTCTATCTGGACGGTATGCACAAATGCATACTGGTAATTTGTAACTTCCACTTGTGCATAACATAACATGCACTCATGCATAAAAAAAACCCAGCTCCAATCGCTTGTATTCATTTGTGCATACCGTCCGGATGGAGGGCTCCCATTGTTTATTTTTTCTTGAGGTTTTCCCTTGAACCTCCCTTTCTCTCTCTATATATATATATATGTGTGTGTGTGTGTGTGTGTGTACATATACATGCATGGGGAAATATACCAAGCGATTTATTGAGCTATGTGACTTAGCACCAACATATACAGATATACTATTAAGTTTTTAACTTAGCACCAACAAGAGAAGATTTATGGAGTTATGTAATTAGAGAAGTTTATCAAGCTAGAAGCATCACACTGAAATCCATAAAATGATCATAAATAAAGTTAGAGAAAGCGATTTGGAAAAAAAACATGGTTCCCTACCAAAGTCAGAAATGCAGAAGTCTTTCTACCTTCTCAGTTTCAAAACAAAACTACTGAGAACAAGAGTCAGACCTGCAAATGTTGCTGCAACAAACAATATCACCTGTATGCTCCAAAGAGAAACAAATAAGCATGAAAGAGAAAATAAACAAGAACGAAATAGGTCAAGAAAACAAATAACCCGATATTTAAAAAAAAGTCAAAATCAAAGGAGAGAAGGTTATGAACTATAAACTTGGTAATGTGTGGATAAACATTCCCATTACGAAAGAAAAAGATAATTTAAACAAACATAAAGTCCAAACAAAGATAGTAGCAAAGTTCAAAGCTGGGACGACTTTTGCACTCCCAGATGCTATTAATGCATAAATCCAACCAACATACACGAAATATGTGTCAATGGAAGAAGTAGAGTAAAAATGGAATCGAAGTTTGAGTGCATTTATCCCCAAAAAGATCCCGTTGCTTGAAAAAGAATATCAACGCAAAAAAGGACAATAAAACAAATAACCCATTACTTAAAAGGGTCAAAATCCAAGAAGTGAAGGAAGTATGAACAAAAAAGAATGGTAAATGTGTACAAACAACCAAATTAAAAGATGAAGGTAAATTTAAAAAAGCACAAAGACTAAATCAAGAAAAAGAGAGTAGCAAAAGTAAAACTTAAGCATGTTCGTTGCTTGCACAAGATGAAGACAATTCAGTCCCTCTAATGAAGGCAGAAAAGCAAAATACACATGAAACTAACCAAACACTTGCTCCACAAAATTATAGTTAAAAGACATGATGGAAAGACATCAAAATGGCTAGAAGCACAGCTTAAAGTTGAAAGTCAACAACACCTCTAAGACCGCAAACAACGAAGACATCCTACAAAGGTAAGTAGGTAACCAAAGACTGCCACAAAAACCTCAAGTTGAGTGCATTTCCTGCCAAAACAATCATGCTACTAGAAAAAGAAAATCACATAAGAATGGAAAAGACAATCAACACAAATACAGAAGGTCAAGAAAACAAAAAAAAATTGTTACTGAAAAAAGTCAAAGTCAAAGAAGTAACAGAAATCAAGAAAAAAAAGCTTGGTAAAACAACACAAAGGGAGTTACAATAAAATGAAAAAAAAAAGTAAATTCAAAACGGCACAAAGTCTAAAACAACACAAAGGGAGTTACAATAAAATGAAAAAAAAAGTAAATTCAAAACGGCATAAAGTCTAAAACAACACAAAGGGAGTTAGAAAAGACAAAGTTAGGTATCTTTCTAGCACTAAATGAAGACAATCCAACCCCTCTCATAGGGTAGAAGAGCCTAAAATGCACTAACATGACCACAATATACAACAAAAACTTGACCCACAAAGTTATAGTTAAAAGTTAAAACAACACCGAAAAACTTCAAAATGGATAGAAGCATTACTTGATCCTGAAGGCTAAAGCTTCTAAGTGCCGCAAACTCAAGGAAAAACCTTGGAACCAAAGTCTGTCTAAAAAACCTCATGGTCAAGGCAGGTTTATCGGAATCGTTTGGGATCTTTCAAAAGGAAATACGAGTCAGCTGAGAAAGGAGAGGAAACACACTTTCATGTTGAAGCAAAAGTCGCGAGTTAATTGGGCAGTGGAAGGGGATGAAAACAAGGCTTTTTTCCACTCTTTTTTCAAGCGAAAAATGTCAAAAAACTCTATAGCTGGGGTAATGTGTAATGGGATTTGGATTGAAAATCCTGGGAAAATAAAGAGGAAGATCTTACTTTTTTCAGCAGAAAATTCAAAGAAGACAGGGAGGACTTTCACATGCCGAAGTTTACAAGTTCCAATTTCAAAAGATTATCCAGTGACTTAGCTCGGATGCTTGAAGCTCCTTTCTCGGAACAGGAAATATGGGCCGCAATAAAGGATTGCCGGGGATCAAAAGCCCTGGGTCCGGATGGTTTTAGCTTCAAGTTTTTCAAGGTGTTTTGGGACACGGCTAAAGCAGATGTGATGAATGTTTTTGACTGGTTCTGGGATAAAGGGATGTTAAACAAAGGTTGCAATTCATCGTTCTTGACGCTGGTCCCGAAGGTTAGCAACCCGATTGTTTTCAGCGAATTTCGTCCCATCAGCTTAATAGGAGCCCTTTATAAAATTATTGCTAAAACCTTGACGAAAAGGCTGAAAGCTGTTATAGGTGAGGTAATAAGTGACACTCAATCGGGTTTTATTGAAGCAAGGACTATCGTGGACAGCATCCTAGTGGCCGATACAGCAGTTAATTTCATGAAAAAGGCTGGTCACAAAGCTTTTATTTTTTAAAGCTCACTTTGAAAAGGCTTTCAATTGTGTTAATTGGAATTTCTTGGAATATTTGATGGTTCAAATGGGGTTTGGCAACCGATGGTGTAAATGGATCAAGGCTTGCCTTTCTTCGGCAACCGTCTCTATTTTGATCAATGGATCGCCTACGGGAGAGTTCAATTTGGAACGAGGAGTTAGACAAGGTGATCCCCTATCACCTTTCCTTTTCCTTATCGCGATGGAAGGAATGAATATGGTTATGGATGAAGCAAAGACTAAGGGGTCTTTGAAGGAGTGAAGGTGGGTAGAGACAAGGTCGATGTCTCTCATCTTCAATTCGCTGATGACGCTCTTTTCTTTGGAAAGTGGAGTCGAGCCAACCTAAAGAGCTTAAAAGCTTTACTGCTTTGCTTTCCATCTGCGTCAGGTCTTAGAATTAACCTCTCAAAAAGCAAGCTTTTTGGGATTGGGGTGGATAACGATTCTGTAAAAAGAGGCAGCGTCTATTATAAATTGCAATTCAGGATCTCTTCCCTTCATATATCTAGGCCTCCCGATTGGAGCTTCCATGGTTCGTGAAGCCACTTGGCAGCCGGTTATTCAGAACTCGAAATTAAGGCTAGATGGCTGGACCGGGAAACTTATTTCGATGGGTGGAAGACTAACGCTAATTAAATCCATGCTGAACAGTCTGCCATTATATTCTTTTTCCTTGTATCGTGCCCCGATAGGCGTCTTGCGATCCATTGAGAGGTTAAGAAGAAAGTTCTTTTGGGGTGGGGGGAACAAGTCTCATTACCCATCTTGGGTTCGATGGCAGAGGGTAATCTGTGATACTCATTTTTGGGGGTTAGGAGTGGGGAGTATTCGAGCCTTTAACTTAGCTCTGCTGGGGAAATGGATCTGGAGGTTTAAATAGGAGGGAGGAGCCCTGTGGCACAAAATTATTTCGAGCGTATACGGTAGAGACGGTGGCCTTAGTGGTAGAGATAGTTGGGGTTGTCTTACGGGCTGTCTTCATTTGGAGGTTGAGTATGGGAGGGATTCCAGTGAAGGAAGTGTTGCATGACAGGGGCTTCGACTTAGACTCTAGGCTTTTCCTGAAATATAGCAGTGATGTTGAATCTATTAATCACTGCTTTATTGACTGCCCATTTAGTGCTCAGTTGTGGGCTAAAATCTCTGCTTGGTGTGGTGAAAATCTACGGTCAAGGATCTGATTCCTGATGCTGGCAGCAGCGGTCGTGGGTCTACTTTAGTCTCGGCGAAGGTTGCAGTCATTTGGTCTTCCCTTTTCATCCTTTGGAGGAAGAGAAACTCTCTGGTTTTTGAAAGGGACACTAGGATCGATACAAGGGAGATGATACTCGAAATCCAGGCGACCTCCCTCCTATGGATCTCCAACAGGGCTAAGAGCAGGTGGAGTGGCTGAGCGGGTCGTATTGGCATGGTTAACGCTGATTTTCATTTTGTCTTGGGTCGTTTTGGTTGTTTTTTTTCCTAGGGTCTGTTCTCTCTATCTTGTGCTGCTTTCTCTTTCGGCGATCTGCTCCTTGCAGAATTGCTTTCTTGCTGTGCTTTCTGTTTTTTCTTGTTTAATAATATGGCCTTTCAAAAAAATAAAAATAAAGCATCGAAGCAAAAATCTACAAGATTGAAAAAAGTAAAGAAAACAAATAACCAATTACTTACAAAAGCATTGATCAGAAAATCTAAATGTGGTTCTGGGAGTTGATTATTCTGAGGGACACCTTCACTTTTCCAGCAACCGTGTTAAACCTTGATTGTAAAGGGTCCTACATATGTACCATCAAATTAGTATACAGTTTGGTCTATACTTCTGAAACCAAGAGAAAGGACAGAGATTGAAGAAAACAAAGCAAAATTACATACACATTCGCCACCGATTAAATTTTCACATTTAGCAGCATTAATTAGACTGATACCATCTAATTGTAAGAACAAAGGATTGTGGTTCACTTTGAAAGTTGATGTTTATTCTTTGGGAGTTGTTATGTTGGAACTGATTTTAGTCATTTGTCATATACAAGTTAATACCAAAAGAAGATGAAGTAGAGAAAGCGTATATGATGGAATATAAATACATTAAACAATGAAAAACTAAACAAGAAAGAGGAAGAATAAAAATGAAATAGTGGTGAAAGATAGAAGAATAAGAAATAAAGAAGAATGTGATAAAAGAAACAAGTGAACTTTTTTGCTTCTATGTATCTACTTACTAGTAGATTCATAATTCCAAGAAGACAAGGCAATACCCGTTTCTTCATTTAATTGTATAATCAGTATGATCTTAGACCCAACTAATATTAACAGATTCCCTCGAATAAGTGGTTGCTTGTATTTTGTTTGTTTAAAAAGAAGATATAATTTAGTGTCAAGGCTTTATTAATCATCACCTGGAAAAATTGCAGGGATGGTGCCATCTTCGGCTGCGAACATCGACTCGTAGACAACTGATGTGGCCAGAGCTGTGTCTTTCTATAAGAACTAAGCCATTCTTGCAAAAATTGTGGAACAAAAAGGTTAAAAACAAGATGAGCAAGTACAAGATTGGCTATAAAAGAACAGGAAATAAATGAAAGTAAAAAAAAAATCTTGCCTCAATTCTATTTACAAGAGCAATAGTTTCACCCATTTCCGGCAAATGTTCTATTAGCTCGAGGGTAAAACAGGAAAGGGATAAATGGAATGAGATCGAAGTTTAATATGAAACATATGACAAACAGAATCCTCTAGTTCACTACTAACATCATATCGGCCATTCAAGTAAAATACCTAGACTAGTGTATACTAACTGATACTTCATATCAACATATAAACCCATATACATGAAGAAAATAATTAACAAAAACTCATAATTAAAAACATAATATCACATATTTTCCATCCTGATAAGTTTGAAGACAAAGCACACTTCTCATTCAGCAAACATAAAAAAGCTTACAATAGATTAACACAAACCATGGCTACAGACTAATGCTCCTTGAGAAAGTGTTTATTAAGCATCTTATTCAATCTTACTGAAAAATGAAAGAGTGAAGCCTGCTCTAGTCAATAGACTACCTGCATCTCACACCTATGCAAGGCAACAAAACTCTATGCTAAAATCACCCCAGTGGCAGGTTTTATTTCGTCTTACTTTACATATATATGTTATGCTGTGGAAAGTACAATAATAATTTCATTCAAGCAACTCTACCCTGCTAATTGAATAAATGGACATGAGGAAATTTGTTTATAGGAAAACGAACGTCCACTAAGTTGTCTTTTAATGTCTCTAAAATGTGTTGCGGTTATATATGTGTGTGTGTGTGTGTACATATACATGCATGGGGGCTATGTAACTTACGGCCAACATATACTATTAAGTTTTTAACTTAGCACCAAAATATACTATTAAGTTTTATGGAGCTAATTGCAGAAGCTTATCAAACTAGAAGCATCAAAGTGAATCCACAAAATGATCATAAATAAAATCTGAGAGAGCTACTTGGAAAAAAACATGGCACCCTACCAATTACCAAAAGTCAGAAATGCAGAAGTCTTTGTACCTTCTTAGTCAACAGAACTACTGTAGAACAAAAGTCAAATGTTAAACTGTCGGTCAAATGCTAAAACATGCCCTATAAGCTTTTTACTACTTATGCAGTTACCACAAAATTATCAATCAACACGATCAAAGTTAATAAAAGAAACAACTCCATGTTGTTTATGAGCAACCTAGGAATACTCATCTAGTGTGATGCTGCTTAAACTAAACTTCTATCCCCTTTCTCTAACCAAATATATAAAAAACATTTATTGGTCATATTGTTGCAGAGCATTAGCCTTTCCATGCTACAATCTCTCTTATAAATTTACTTTGCATGGTAATTTATTGGTCATAGTCATCTGTGTATTGAAGCAATGATTTCATTACCACCAACCTTGCCATTGCAATGAATAATGCCAGAAGCCCTTACATTTTCTACCCCAAAATCTTGACATGCACCTTGCTTGCAAAAGGTCCTACATATATACCAAAAACTGCGATAAATTAGTATATAGTCTGACCTATACGTCTGAGACCAAGAGAAAAGGGAAAGGTTGGAGAAATGATGGTAAATTTACATATGCATTCACCACCGATGATTTAGCCTTTGCAGCATTAATTAGACAGATAAATTCTAAAATCTGGCAAGTGTTTGGACAAGCTTATTACAAGACATAACAACAAAGATGTTATAGCTCAACAACATAACAAGCCAAGTGGTGAACTAAAGGAAGTAATAGAAAATGTACCTTTAGAGTCCTGAGATGCTAATCTAATTAAAATTCCAAGTTTAATTATCTGCAATCATCCATGCTTGAACAAAAGAAGAATAGAATAAAACGAAATTGAGCAAAAGGAAAACTAGACAAAACGAAAGCCACGCCTCACCTCATACATCGAAAGCAAAACCAACATCAAATGCAAAATTCAAAGTTGGATAGAAACCTCCAAGGGCAAAGAAAACCTTCTACAATTGGATCCAAAGTGTGTCCGAAAAACCTCAAGGTCAAGGCAGATTCAGCGGAATCCTTGTGGACCTTTGTAGAGGAAATCTGAGTCAACCAAAGAAGTACACACTTGCTAAAGTAAAAACTGAATCGAAGTAGTGTGTATGTATCCCAAAAACAATCAAATGGAAAAATAAAATCACTAAAACGTGGAAAATAAAATCATCATAATGCAAAAGGTCAAGAAAATAAACAACCAATTACCTATAGCATGTCAAATCAAAGAAGTAAAGGAAGTCGATAGCAAAAACATTTGGTAAATTATACAAAAACACTCTCATTCAAAAGAAAAACGATAAATTAAAAAACATAAAGTCAAAACAAAGAGAATAGCGAAATTCAAAGTTGGATAGAAACCTCTAAGGGCAAAAAAATCCTTCTACAATTGGAACCAAAAGCGTGTCCAAAAAACCTCAAGGCCAAGGCAGGTTCAGCGGAATCCTTTTGGACCTTAGTAGAGAAAATCTAAGTGAACTGAAGGAGTACACACTTGCTAAAGTAAAAACCAAATCAAAGTAGTGTGCATTTATCCCAAAAACAATCGCATGGAAAAAGCACTAAAGCGTGGAAAAGAAAATCATCATAAATGCAAAAGGTCAAAAAATTAAACAACCCATTACCAATAAAAACGTCAAAATCAAAGAAGTAAAGGAAGTCAATAACAAAAACATTTGGTAAACTATACAAAAACACTCTCATTCAAAAGAAAAACGATAGATTAAAAAACTTAAAATCTGATAAAAACGAATAGCAAAATTCAAAGTTGGATAGAAACCTCTAAGGGGAAAGAAAACCTTCTACAATTGGAATCAAACTGTGTCCGAAAAACCTCAAGGTCAAGGCAGGTTCAGCGGAATCCTTTCGGACCTTTGGAGAGGAAATCTGAGTCAACCGAAGAAGCACACACTTGCTAAAGTGAAAACCGAACCAAAGTATTGTGCATTTATCCCAAAAACAATCGCTTGGAAAAAGAAAATCACTAAAGAGTGGAAAAGAAAATCATCATAAATGCAAAAGGTCAAGAAAATTAAACAACCCATTACCCATAAAAATGTCAAAATCAAAGAAGTAAAGAATGTCAATAACAAAAAAACATTTGGTTAACTATACAAAAACACTCTCATTCAAAAGCAAACCAATAAATTATAAAACATAAAATCTAACATAAACAATAGCCAAATTCAAAGTTGGATAGAAACCTCTAAGGGAAGAGAAAACCTTCTACAATTGGAACCAAAGTGTGTCCGAAAAACCTCAAGGTCAATGCAGGTTTAGCGGATTCCTTTCGGATCATTGTAGAGGAAATCTGAGTCAACCGAAGAAGCACACACTTGCTAAAGTAAAAACTGAATCAAAGTAGTGTGTATTTATCCCAAAAACAATTGCACGGAAAAAGAAAATCAATAAAACGTGGAAAGAAAATCATAATAAATGCAAAAGGTCAAGAAAATAAACAACCCATTATCTATAAAAATGCCAAAATCAAAGAAGTAAAGGAAGTCAATAACAAAAACATTTGGTAAACTACATAAAAACACTCTCATTCAAAAGAAAAACGATAAATTAAAAAACATAAAATCTAAACAAAATAAGTAGAACTTCTACATTTGAAACCAAGGTCTTCCAGAAAAACCTCATGTTCAAGGCAGGTGTACGGAATTGTTTGGTACATTTGTAAAGGAAATTCGACTCAAATGAGAAAGTAGAGGCTTGCTAGAGTAAAAATATAATTAAAAATTGGGTTCACTGATCCTAAAAACAATCCCGTTATTTGAAGATAACAAAATAAAATAATCACGGAAGAGAAAAACATACAGAATGCTAAACGTTAAGGAAACAAATAACCCATAATCTAAAAAGTCAAATAAAAGAAATAGAGGAAGCAATCAACAAGAAACTTGATAACGTGAGCATAAACAATCCTATTACAAAGAAAAATTGTAGATTAAAAAAACACAAAGCCTAAACTAAGAACATAGCAAAATTCAAAGATGGAGCATGCTTGTTGCACTCCGGAGGCATATGCATATCTACTAGCCAAAATGCATGAACCCGACCACCAAACCAACCAAACAATAAAAGTAGAAACTAAAAGTTTAAACTCAAAACCTTCAGGTGCCAAAAGGCGCAAACACAAGGAAAACCTTCTACAATTGGAACAAAAGTGTGTGGGACAACCTCAAGGTCAACTCAGGTTTACAGGAATCCTTTCGGACCTTTGTAGGCATTTATCCCAAAACAATCCCATTACTTGAAAAAGAAAACCACATAAGCATGGAAAAGAATATCAATACAAACGCAAAAAGTTCGGAAAACAAACAACTCATTATGTGGTTTCCAAAAGAAGGGGCTATATATATATATACATATATATATAGATGCAGAGAAAGCAACTTGGAAAAAACATGGTACCCTACCAAAAGTCAGATATGCAGAAGTCTTATTACCTTCTCAGCTTCAATACAGAACTAGTATAGAACAAAAGTTGGACCTGAAATGTCTCATGCAACAAACAATGTCACCTGTATGCTTCTAAGAGAAACTTGAGAAATTTAAATTCTCACAAAGTTGCAGCGTCAGTTAAATGCTCTACCACGTCCTATAAGCTTTTTATTATTTCTATAGTTGCTGAGTAGCACAAAATTGCCATCGGTGTACGGTAATTTAACACGATCAAGGTTAATAAAGAAAAGAAACTCAATCTGTCATGTTTATGAGCAAGCAAGGAATACTCATCTGTTGTGATGCTGCTTAAACTCATCTTGTATCCCCTTTCTCTCACCAAATATATATATATATATATATATACATAAACACATTTATTAGTTGTTTTGTTGCAGAGCACTGGATCTTCCAAGCAATAATCTCTCATATAAATTACTTTACATGGTAATTTAAGCTGTTTGAGATCTGTGTATTGAAGCAACCAACCAATAAAGCCAAGATAAAGGGTCCGAATCCAAGATATATAAAGGAAAAGGTAGAAGAAAAGAAAGTAAAATTACATACGCCATTCACCATGAATTTTCAGATTTAACCTTTGCAAGCCAAGTGGTGAACTAAAAGAATAGGACAGAATGAAATTGAGCAAAAGAATAGGAAAGAATGTTAGAAGAATTTGAATGAAATTAAAGGAACTGAAGCACAAAAGTAAGTAACAGCCAAAAAAAACAAAAGGATCTCTTAACCAAGGATCATAAATAGGGTTTCCCCTAAAACCAAGACAAACCGAACTGGGCAGGAATTATAAAACCGTTAAAGTCTGAACGATCACCATCACCATCACCATCACCATCACCATCATCCTCTTTTCTACCATTTATATCCCTTATTTATTGATGACATTTCAGGATAAAATTTTAATTTAACCCATTAAAATCGTCCATGATGGATCATTGGATCCGGGAGAATGGGTGTTCAAACATGCCAAAAACCCATCTGCAATTATCTTATGTTCTTCTTTCAAACTCCCAGATATCAATGGAGCTTCAAATCATACTAACAAAATTATATGAAACTTTTTAAAGAGTGACCAAAATCGTAATAACAGAACAGAAGGAGAAGGAGATGATAAGGAATAAATTGAACGGATTAGGGTTACAGATTGAGAGCAAATACTAATCATATCAAATGTATACGAAATCAAAGAAAAAAGAACCTGATCGATGAGATTTTTGAAGGTAATGCGTGTGGTTTAAGACAACAAAAACCCTCTGTAATTTAATCAGGCGTAAACTTGATCCGATGAAGAACATCTTGGAATGAAGCGATTTGATATTTTGATTACATATAAATATATCCGTTGTAGTGATAGTGATCATATAATTCCCTTTCCAAAATTTGAAATCAATAAAATATTGAACCGTTAATCACTTCAACATGATTGATTGACGTTTTCTTTCCTTTTTCAGTTTTCCATTTCATTTTAGAGTAAATTACAATTCCCTGTAATTTGTCGATTGTTACGAAATTCGTCCTTTAACTTCAAACATTACAAGAAAACCCTGTCAATTGTTATATATTATAAGAAATATATATGTTTAAATTCTTATAAATTATATGAGGGATCATACGAGAACCACCCATCTTTAAAGGAACAAAGGGACACATTGTGGACCACATATGATGTGGGTCCTACATAATATTAAATCATTTCTGATTTAATATTAAATCATATTAAATCAGAAATGATTTAATATTATGTAGGACCCACATCATATGTGGTCCACAATATGTCTCTTTGTTCTTTTAAAAATCAAAAGTTCTCATTTGAACCTTCCTCTATATATATATATATATATATATATATATATTTATTATTTAAAAAAATTATAAAATATATTTTTTGTAAATATACGTAAAATATAATTTTATAAAACATAAATATAATATAATTTAGAATGAATTACACACTTCGTCTCTAGGGTTTATTGTCTTTAACAGTCTGGGTCTCTAAAATGAAATATCTATGGCTTGCATCCTTGTGGTTTGCATTTCATAACGTGTTGGGTCTCTAAATCTAACTTCATCCAAAAAATTCCGTTAACTCAGTTAGTTTAAAGGGGTATTTTAGTCGATTGACTTATTATTTTATTTTCAGTTAATTCCGTCAACCACACGGACCAAGAGTGTAATTACTTTATCTTCTTCATCTCCTCCAGTAAGACACATACTGTTTTCCTTTAACCGATCACCCCTTTCTTTTCTCCGGTCATCCTCTCCGGCCACTACACATCTCCGGTCATCTTCTTCGGTCAAAACGAAATTCAAACTCAAACAATATTCAAAATCAGATCAGTAACCTTGAATTGAACATCTATACAAGTTAAAAGAAATTGCATTTCATTAGATCTTAAGAAGTTCCAAAACCAAATCAAAGTCAAAATCCACCAATAAATCAATAACCTTGAACTAAAAATCAAATAACAAACAAAAAACAATCCTTGAATCGAATTCAAACAAAAAAAGATTCTCAAAACCCAGATTAATCCATTACCGCATCTTAAAAATTAAAACCTCAAAAATTAATACCTAAATCAATGGCGTCTCAAAAATAAATAAAAAATAAGCTCTGATATAACGTAAGGAGGTGAACTGAATCTAGGATTTTTTTTATTATTTTCACTTGAAGCTAGATTCGGAAGAAAACAAAGAGAAGCGGCAGAAGTGTTGTGGCAAACTCCATGGACCATCGTGTCTTCTCTCACTCGCTAGATCAAGAACCGTCCTCGTCGCTCGCTAGTTTTAGGTTTGAGAGATGAGTTGTCCCCTACCCCAAACCTGTAAAAAACCTAGATTTGATTGTCGTCAGAGATATCGAAAACCCAGCACTAAAAACCAGTCCCCTTCCCCAAACTTGTAAAAAACCTCAAATCAAACCAACAAACCCCATAAGAATGAAAACTGGATTGACTAATTGAGAGGAAACAGAGGTAGCAGGTCTCGAATCTGGTCTTGATTAAGCACTCCAGCACAAATCAAACCGGTGTAGTAGATCAGTGGCTAGAAGGAATATGTTGCACCGATGGAGGTGGGAAGGGGATGGGAGAAAAAGAAGCAGGGGAAGAAGAAGACTAGAGAAAAGTGGGTGAACCGGTCTTCATCTTCGTCCTCGATTTGTGTTCGTCGGAGAATCGTCGGAGATGGCACGTGGGGGAGTCTATGTATTCATCGGAGTCTGGGGGTTGCCGCCTGTGCTTTATAGGTTTTACGACTTCTTCGCCGGAGAAAGGAGGGTTGTGTTCGTCGGAGAAGAAGGCGGGGTTGTCTACTCCGGAGAAGAAACGGGGAGGGATCGATGTGTTCACCGGAGAAGAAACAAAGGAGGGCTCGCTGTGTTCATCGGAGAATAAAGGGAAGGGCTCACTGTTTTCGCCGGAGAAGAAATGGAGCAGGCCTCAATGTGTTCTCCGGAGAAGGGTTGAGTAGCGACGATTGTGTTCTGGGAAGATGAAGGGGTGGGCCATGGGCTTTACTTTACTTTAATATATTTCATATATATATATAATAAATAAAAAAGTGTATTTTTTAATAGAAAAAAAAAACTAACTATAAAAAGACTAAACTGCCCCTGTAATTTGATTCATGTAACGGAATTTTTGGATGGAGTTAAAATTAGGGACCCATCACGTTATGAAATGCAAACCACGAGGATGCAAGCCATAGATATTTCATTTTAGGGACCCAGACTGTTAAAACCAATAAACCCTAGAGACGAAGTATGTAATTCACTCTATAATTTATATATAAAGTACAAAATATAATTTTATATTTATATATGATATAAATAATTAAATAAATAAATATAAATAGTAAATTAATTTAATTTGAAGAAAATTACAGATTTTGCCCCTGTGATTCAAGAAATGGCAAAATAAGGAACAAAATGTGAAAATATGACATTTGGCTCAAAGTTAACGGAAAAAGTGGATGATCGTCAGCTCGAGGGACCAAATCCATAACAAAATGCGTACTTGAAGGGTTTTCTTGTAATGTTTAAAGTTAAAGGATCAATTTCATAACAATTGACAAATGGCAGGGACCAAAATTTCAATTTACTCTTTATTTTATTAAATGGGTAAAAACAAAAAATTGCAATCGAAATATTTTATATAAATATATATATATATATATATATATATATATATATATATATATATATACAGAGAGACCCTTCAAGTGTTAACTCATTTATTTGTGTTAACTTTGTTAATCAATCTGGATTTAATCTATTCAATCAATGGATGAGATATGGTTGTGGCAATTTTGTAATTAAACCATGTAAAATTGGGTTTGAAAAATGATGAACATCAGTGAACAAGGGTAATAAGGTAAAAAGCTATTACAACTCAAAGTTGGAAACAATCATCTTTCCTAAAATATCTCCATCACCATTGAATAAATCAATCAACTCCTATTTTGATGGGATGATTATTGGTGTATAAAAAATTTATGGAAATTCAATTATAGTTTGAATCGAATAAATTTTTTTTTGAACAAAATAAATTCGATTATGCAGAAAAAAGAGAAATTTTATTGTTCACTAGTGAACGAGTTTGATAAAATACAGTAGTCTAATCAAGACTATTTACATATGCATATGCAATTTGATTGTTCAATAGTGAACGGGTTTGATAAAATACAATGGTCTAATTAGGACTATTTACATATGCGTCTGCAATTTGATTGTTCACCAGTGAACGAGCTCTTTGAATCCGTAGTTTATTTGATCACTACTGAACATATTAGTTCATCACTGAACAATTAGTCTAACTTGGCTTATTTATATATGCTTCTAAAATTTAATTGTTCACCGGTGAATGGTAGCAAATTTGAATATGTAATTTATTTGATCATTACTGAAGGTATTGATAGTTCATCACCAGTTCGCTCATGAACTCAGTTCACTTATGAACCCAGATCCGCCATATTTTTTGAAGAAGCGTTAAAAATGAATTAGAAGAAGACAATAATTTTCTGAAATTGTTGAGTTTCTTCAATCATGTTTCTCTCACATTTGAACAAGTTTCATAGGTGAACAAACTTTATACATAATCTTCGTATATTTATTGTGTAACTGTCCAACCATATAAAAGTAAAAACGTTGTTACAATTACCTTGAGACTGTTCTTGGCTTTCATCATCGTTAAATTGCTCTTCGGGGCCTCCATTGACGGGGTTCTGAACATCAACGACTGCTTTAGAAACATATATTTCGTTGGACGACAGAAACGTATAACAAACTTCTTCATCTTGGCTTTGTTGATTAGGAAGATCGTTGTTGCTCTGGACCATTATGTTGAATTCAAAATTCGTTCATGAATTCTGCAGAATCGAAAAATTGAATCGAATGATTTTGTCAGTAAAGGTAATTAGAGATATGTTTTCATACTTAACTATGCTACATTTAAGGAATGCATTAATTATATAATAAATTAATTAAATAAAAATTATATACGTCAATTACTAAAATACGAAATTACCCCTCTTAAATATAATTAATTTATTTAATTCCATAATTAATGGAATTTTCCTATTGGTTGGTTTTGGGTTAACATGGTTAACACAAATTATTGGGTTAACACAAGAAGGGTTCTCTCTCTCTCTCTCTCTCTCTCTATATATATATATATATATAGAAGAAGATTCAAATGAGAACTTTGGATTTCTAAAGAAACAAAGGGACACTTGTGGACCAGAAATGATTTAATATTATGTGGGACCCACATCATATGTGGTCTACAAATTGTTCCTTTATTTCTTTAAAAAGAGGTGGTTCTCGTATGATCCCTCCTATATATATATATATATAAAACAAATGACAACTTAAATTTGGTTGTGAACGTGAGAACAAATGAGAGTGTGACACGTCTCCGAATTTAGATTATTCAGACTGAATAAATACTATATTCAGTCTGAATATTTCTTTGATTATTCAGTCCAATGTAAAATTTTAACACACCCCCTCAAGAACTCTTTCGAAGGCTAATTTGACATATTCTTACGTAGTATCATATAAAACTCGATACTCTACATTTGGGACAATCTTATACTCGTTTACGTAGTATCATATAAAACTCGATACTCTACATTTGGGACAATCTTATACTCGTCTACCCGGACAATATGTGTGGCTAGATCTTACTCTAGGACAAACAAATATTTTCAAATAAAAAGGAAATAATAAGTAAGCAACTATGCTTATCGAAATCAACTCAAACGAGATCAAATTCAATGCTAAATAAGATTTTAAAAATTCAAACTAGATCAAAATCAACACTTAATAAGTTCTTTTGAAAATTCAAATTAAATCAAAACACTAAAGTCTTGTTTGTTTTTTTTTCATTTTAAGCTATATTAATCACCACTGTTTCATAACTATTTTAACACCTCTTAAAAAACAAAAGTCACCTAAACCAGGTTTTAAAAATTTCAAACTAGCGTCTTATGCAGAGGCCGCGCGAACGCAGGCCTCCACTACCATAAATTATGATGTAGGCTCGACCACTTGGGCCGACCTTAGGGTAGCACCCCTCCTAAGTGCAATGAAGGTCACTAACCTAGGCCATGGACCTTTTTGATCACCCATTGACCCCATCCAGGTAAGTATCTTTTCCTATTCTCCTCTTTCCCTTTTTATTCAACCCTCCTTTCATCCCCTTTGCTTCCTCTACCGATGTGGGTTCCCATTAAAAAATATGCACTCATTTGAAGATGAAATGGATATCAAACTCCAATATTTTAAACTCCAATGTTGTTATTATATTAAAATTTGCAAATAGTTTTTAAAATTTAATAATGTTTTAAATAAAAGAAAATAAAAATATTATTTTCTACGATTAATATCATCTTATTTTCGAATGCTCAATATTATGTGTAGACATGCGGAACACCTTCAACATTAACTTTGCATGTTATATATGTCATGATTTAATATATAATTATACAAATCTTGTACTCAAATGAATCAATACTTGATGTTTATATTATTATATTGTCAAACGTGTTGTAAATTTTCAAAGCCCTCTTTATTTGAGGCAGTTTCTATAGAGAGATCGTTAGATCAAGTGATCATCCCAATCTTGTTATATGATAATATTTTTTGATCATATGTCAAACCGTTATATCTGATTTAATATTACATTATTTATATGTCTAAAATGTTTTTTTTTTAAATTTCACTCAAACACATACCTCAACTTTTTTATACGTGTTAAACATCAAACTGGTAAAATATGTTGAAATCTGAAGTCTTATTTTTTTCTTATTCATAAAAGGTTATGAAAGTAGAATGTTTTTGAAAACTGATAAGTGTTTATATCTATAAGCATAATCAAAGTGAACAACATTAAAAAAGTGTCCAGTAAATAAAAAATCATAAATATTAACTAAAACTTATTAAAGAAAATAGTATTTACGCTTTCTTTTAAATCAAAATAAAAAGTATTTGCATTTCTTAAGGTTAATAGGTTTTGTACTTTTGTATATCTTACATTTTCTCGGTTCTCAAACGTTAAATAAGGTTTACCTCTTGGTGTTTTTGGGTTCCAATTTTTTGCTTTTTGTTTTGTTTAGGAAATAAGAGAATATTAAGAAGCTAATAAGATATTATTTGACCTCTTGTCCAATAAAAGAATGGTAACTGTTTTAAATTTTCATCACAAAAACACCAAATATTAAACAAACCTAACCTCTTATCTGATAAAAACATATTTAATGATTTATAAGTATATATAATGTTTATATACGACAAATAAACTATATATAGATGACTGAACATAAATCTAGGTGGTACATACCAATTTGTGTAGGTGGATTCTCTTATATTTTTTCAAATTTACTAGAGGTGTCGTTTGTTCGGCTCTTTCCATTTCCAAAATGGAAAAAGGACGAGGCAGTGACACAAAAAAATTAAAGCCAAATAACAATAATATTTTACATTTTAATGTTTGTATGTATATTCACATCAGAGCATTTCCAACGGTTAATTTATACTTTTTAAAATTAGAATATTTAAAGTCAAAATCTATAATAAAATCACATCCAACTTAAAAGAGCTATTATGTTTTCGCAATTTTGTCATTTACATTATTGAAAAAATATTCCATATATTTAATAAAATATTATTCTCTTTCCAACTACAGTGTAACTACACACCCAACTGCCATAGCTATAGTCTTAAGACGCGAGATAAGCTTCGGTTTTGGGAAGCCTATCCAAATCTGTCTTGTGGGTTTTGTCATAACGGGTCTGACTCTCATCAGCACCTTTTCTTTGAGTGCTCATTCCCCAATCAAGTTTGGATTGGGCTTAAGCCTAAGCTGAACCTACCTGTTGTCCTCGACAATTGGGATGATATCATCAGAGTTTTCCAGCAAGCCACCAAAGGCAAGACCATCTAGTCTATTATCCGTAGATTAGTGCTTGCTGGAACCGTCAACCACCGTCTGAACGGAATGATCGCATCTTCAAGGACAAGAGAAGATCGTATGATATAGTGATCAAGACCATCTCCGATGATGTCCGATCTAGGCTCCTTAGCCTGAAGCTTAAGCCTTGTTTGAATGTCGTTCGGGCCAGGCTTGTCTGGAACCTCCCCTAGGGGTTGATCATGCTCTTTCCTTCTCCTCTTCTCCCTTCTTTTATGCCCCCTTCTTCCTTTGTAATGTTTGGTTCTTGTTTTGTTAAAAAAAATACAAAAAACCCTAAAAATCGTAAAATCCTTAAAATACAAAAACACGTCAACTTTAATGAATAATTTTTGTCTAACTGTTAACTTCAAGACCCTAGTCGAGGTGTATGTAAGCTGACACAGGCCTTGTTTGTTTTTTTCATTTTAAGCACTTAATCACCACTTATGTCTGATTCGTTTAGACATTCCATAACCATTTTAAAACTGAAATCAGACTTTAGACTTCAGCACCTCTTAAAAAACAAATGCCACCACAGATACCTACCTGGTGCAACTATGGTCAGGTTGGGCCCAAACTAAACAGAGGTCAAGTGTAACCACCTAGTAATTGAAGAGCAATATGCAATGCCTCAATTACCCAAAAAAAAAATAGCAAATATATGATAGAATCATGATATGGCTATAAATGTAAGTTCACAAAACTCAACTTATTTAGTCAGGAAAAGACATAGGACTCGAACTCGTGTTAGGTTGTGTATGAACGACTGCATACAGACATGTTTTACTGAATCAGCTAAGCTTCAAAAAGACTCACAAATATCAACTTTAGATATAGCACACAAATGACAACGATTTCAAAAGACAAAATGCTTCATTTAATCAAGATTAACAAATTCAAAAAGCAAAACCAAATTATGTAACTCGCAATAGTACGAAAAAAATAGCTTTCAATAAATCATTGCATCAAGAAAAAAAGATTTTTATGTAATTCACCTTTTTAACGATCATCAGCAAGTGCTATTGCTTCTCTCGGAACGACAATCTAGAAAACTGTGACAGCAGAAACTCCAACCCTCTTTGTGGAGCTGTTTTAGGTATCGAGTTCGATTCATTTCCCTCCATCTGGATATCTGGATCACGCCAAAATTTAATCACATGTAACGTTTCTTCTTCTGTTGATCTTTGGACAACGATCTTTGCACCATAACCTTTATCTCTCATTTGAAGACAAATCTGTAAAGGATCGTTTTCTGCAAGAAAAAGCATATACAACCAGCCCTTATCCGACAACAAGTTATCAGCAACCGGTAAAATCTTATCAATAACACTCCGACCATTTTCACCTCCAGCCCAAGCAGAAGAGAGCCCAAAAGCACCTACTTCTTCATCGGGTGTTGGCACATAAGGTGGGTTGACCACCATCACATCCACCAAACCCGCCAACCGTTTTTCAAGCCCTGATGCTATATTTGTGGTTATTAACTCTGCATGAACTCCGTGGGCTTCAAGTGTCTCACGAGTCACGGTTGCAGCATAAGGGTTGACATCGGTTGCAAAATAATAGGCGTTTTTGGCTTCGGATCCAAGTATAAGAGCGAGACTAGTAATGATGTAGCCACTACCACAGCCAATTTCCATACAAATTGTTGGGCGGTGGTCTAATAATTTCTTTTTGTCAGCCAGCAGTGCGTCAACCAAGGCGTATGAATCGTCACAAGGTTCGTAAACTTGAGGATGTGAACTCACAAGTCGGATTTGTGCAATCCTTGGGGGCATCTTTTCTGGAGATTCTGAAGTAAACGAAAAAAAGAAAGAAAGATAAAATAGCTAAGATAACTATAACAATAACAGCCCTACAAAATAAGACAGTCCCATTCTAGAGCTTAATGATACATTAATTTCTTTAAATCATCTTTAGATGCAGTGTATTGTAGCAACCATTTGAAGAACTAAAATTTCAGTGCCATATAAACCAACAACCATCAGAAATATGAAAGTAAACAGTCCACGCTACAACTTAGCAATGTGTTCCATCTAAAAAACATTAGCAATTCTTGTCCACTTTATCCTCTTACTCCTTCTTTCACCAAAATCACATTGCATATGTGCAATGGTACACAAAGTTACAAGATTCTTTTTTTGATTAACCTGGATATCCAACCCGCTTTGCGAGCCAACTAATCCCAGGGCGACTACCCGCTTCGCGGGTAGCCGGAGTCACCGCATTTGAACCTCCGTGGCCACAAGGGGATTTTTTTTACCCCTCCCTGGATTTGAACCTGGGACCTCCTGGTACTGTTGACCTTTGGAGCCCAAGCTCAAACCATTGAGGCACCACCCTTGTGGTTGAAAATAGAATCAATTGTATAATTGCCCAGCGCTTTTACCATTTAACCTAGGCTGCATGTTGTAGATTCTTTAAGCCTACATACATTTTCTCAAGAGCAAACAATTGACACATCCTGATGTAAGATAACATGTGAATTTTAAGTTCAACTCATCAAAAAAAAACACTCTCACCATCCAAAACTAAATACAACAATTTCCTTTTCGGCAAATGGCACAATATGGTTATAGCTATGCTTTCTAAACCTTTTTCTAAACATCTTTTGCAAGCCAGAGGTCTTCTTGGAAACGGTCTCTCAAGGTTTTCGTACATCTTACCCCTATAAACCTAGTTCTAGGTGGGATATATTGGATTCGTATGGATTGCTATGGATCCAGAATTACCTAATATTGCATTGATAACCGTTACAAAATATTGGTAGTATTAAATTTTTATCCACAAGAGTCCGCGATCTTGTCATCACTGAAAGTATGTCAGAAAAAGTTTAGGTTAACTATATGCAGTCCTATATTGCATTACTAAATATAAAATATAAATTAGTAGAGAGGTTTAGCTTATTATTCTATGAGATAGATGTAAATGAGATGAATATGCTAGTTTACTGTATTAAGAGTGTACATATACAACTACAAGGTTTGGTTGATTCAATGGGGATTCTAGAATAATCTCATAGAACATTCCTAATATGTGAGATTTATGAACATAAACCTAAATACTCTTGATTTTGCTGCAATTTGGCTAGCATTCTTATGTACGTCGTCGATTTTGCAATCGATTCTCTGTTGTTGATTAACAAAATGGGCGAATTTAAGTACAGCTTAACTACTATTGGATTAAAAACCACAAAAAATGCATACTACAACAATCTAATCATGCAGGATAAAGCAATTGAATCGAATGCCTACTACACCAAGAAATACCTCAAGTGAATTTACAATAATAAAGAAAACCATTAAGAATTGCATCAATCGACATTGGAACTCGAAAGAAAAGAAATGGTAATAAGCGTTCTTCCTACGAAATTGGAAAATAAAACTTCATACCTATAATATAGGTTTTACATAGGATGAAACCGTTGGAAGACCTCTGCCGGAAATTACCGTCGTCCGGTTGCCGGCGACCAAAAACTTCCGCTCGAGAAAAGGAAACAGGGCAAATAAATCGTTGGATAAAAGACGCAGGGACGAAAAAGTTAAAAAAGGGCAAAAATGCATTCAGCTCCTTTCTGAATGGATTCAACTTTCTATTATCTATAATATAAAATATGTTTTTGAAAAATAACATTTTTATGTTATAAATTCGGGAAATTGACCAAATAATCAATCTCTCCAACCCACTTTAATTTATAGCCACGTCTTTAAAGCAATTCCTTATGTTATAAATTGGGAAAATTGACCAAATAATCAATCTCTCTAACCCATTTTAATTTATAGCCACGTCTTTAAAGCAATTCCTAAAATAACTGGATTTTCTGTTTTTCATACCTATTTTGGTCCAAGTCGTTGTCACACATTTGAATCACACATAATGGAACAGAGGCTGTAGTCTGTAATTTTTCACTTATCTTCTTTAGAAATTGATAATTGTCTTCAAATAAACATACAATCTATTAGTAATTGAAATATTTGTCAATGACGTTTGACAAGAGAGTAGAGCATGTATACTCCTTTTCTCATCTGGTGTACACGTTTTCGTAGCCAACCTGGTCACAAAATGATGTTTCTCCACATATGAAGAACTCCAGAGATCCGAAGAAGAAATCACAATTGAAACCTTGGATAGATGAATTTCATCAAATATGTGGTTAGGAAAACGGAGATTAATTAAAGAAATATACTTATGATTCGATCTTTTGATCTTGTTTCTTGATTAGGATGTTCCTCAATTCTCGTTTTCAAGTAGTTTTTGGCAGTTAGAATTATCATTCAACTTAAAAAGTGAATAACAATTTATTAAACAATGTTTACTTATTTCATATTATATGAGGGGGTAAAATGGTCATTTATATCATCCAGATTCAGGAAAACAAAATGAATCAACAATATATTTTAATCTAGACAGACGACTTAACACATAAAACTTAATTCAAAATTAAGTAGACAATCTCTAAGCTAGCAACAACAAAGTGTCGTTCGATTGTGGCTTACTGAGTTGAACAGGGTGTATGGCTTATTTGGTAAGCCATACAAGGTTGTTTTGTCGTGGCTTGATAATTAAACTAGTGGCTTATCGTGTCTGTATAATTCAACAATTTTTCTCCATCAATGGTCCTACGAAACACTCCTTGAAACCCTTTACGGAAAACACCACCGGAAGAATAAATCTCATGAAACCTCCTTGATGAAACCGATACTTTTTGTGTGTTTTACTAATTCATCGATTGCAATACAAAAAGGCCTTTGATATTTTGTTTTTCGACAACAGAAATAAGGTTCTTTTAGAAGATGAAAGTAATGTTGCCTTAGTAATGGAGTTTATGAATGTGAAAAAAGAGGAAAAAAAGGTTTACATAAAAGAGCCACATCTTGTAAACACATAACATAACGTTATATTCATCAAAAATCGTATGGTAAAAAACAACATAACAAGCATTCAAACTACAAAATTATAAGGTAAAAAAAGCAACAAAACCTATAACATAACATGTGTTCAAACTACAAAATCATCTACAAAACAATTTATGTTGATATGGAATTAAGAAAAACTTACTTCACGAACTATAACAAAAAAAATGTGGAGTTACTAATGTGGAAGAATGCTTTACAGAGATAATCCCGTGCCATTTTTTTGGCAAAGAGAAGCTTTTTAATGAAATTTTTTGATCCCCATCGGTTTGTATTTATATACAATAATAAAGGGGTGTTGGTGGATGGATAGTGGGAGTGATAATTACGGATTTGGTATAAATCAATTCCAAAGCCGCTTCTTTCCAAGAAAAGATGTGAATAGGGTTTATCCATAACCGACAGGTCCTCAATTGTAGACTTGGGTATAAAAGATAAGTTTTTAAAACTTTAGGGGTGAGATATTGCAAACAGAGGTAGAATTTGTTAAAAAAAATTCGTTTAGTTGTACGGATGTAGCTTTTTACATACCTATAGTTATTTTGGTGAACGCATGAGAAAAATGATTAGCACGTGAAACCACTAGGTTAGAATGACCATTTTCATTAACTTCCCTCTAAAAGTTCATAATGTTGGATGGAGATGCTCGATGTAAAAATCATAATTAAATTTGACATCTATTAACAGAATTCCCCATACGTAAATCTCCTAGTCCAATCTCATTAACTACCAAAAAACAATGCATTGATTATATGCACCCAATTAATGTTAAAATCAAGTCGAATAATCTCTTAATATTGATAGGTATAAAATAGAAATTAATAGATAAAGATATATTTCATCAAACCCTTTCAGCTTTCGTAAAAAAAGGCCATGTTGATTTTGCGTGGACCACTGTGTAAACATTGGTTCAGAAAAGTAGAAATTTGTCTGATTTATGTAAACTTCAATTGTCAGTTTGACTAGAATAAAATTAAGGAAAACTTTACGGGATTGATTCCAATCTTTCGACCCAATTATGATCAAACAAACCCAATATATACCATACCATTCATAGATTCACATTATATTAATATATTGTGTCGAAAACAACTCTAGTCACGAACAAAGTCCATTTCTTCAAAAATATGTGGTGATATGAAATTCGAAAAATAGAAATTTTTCATGAATTTCTTAAAAAATATCAACAAACGGGGTTAGTTGTTCTATTTCCGGTACACGAATAAGAGTTTCAAAAACGTGTTCCATTTTGCATCTCAAAAAATACCTTTTTCTTTCTTATATATGCATCTATCTATATGCAAACCTCGAGTTCCCGTGTGTCGAACTAGAAACATCACCACTCGATCCAACCACACATCTTCCGATCATCTTTTGGTGAATCTACTTGGGTCATGACCTCATCATCACGTTTCTCTTGCGATCGCTCATTCCCATTCCCATTCCCATTCCCATCCGACACTTGACCATTTTCTGCATTTCCATCTCCTCCGACTTCTGAACTTGCTTCTCCTTCAATAACATCTTTTTGGCATTCAGCAGACACTTGTATGGATTCGATGGATGCCTCAACTTTCTCCAACCTTTCAACTTCTTTTGTTGGATTGCTGCCATCTTTCAAAGGTGTATTTTCGTTACAAGTTGGCAGTGGTTTTTTAGCATCGTTAGTGGACTCGTTTCTAATAAAAACGGGCCGAACCAGTCTCCTACGCTTGCAAGGCATACCCATCAAAGAGTTGGTCTCCACAGACCCGATATCTGGTTCAGAGACTCTGTTTCCAACAGATCTCTCCGGCTCTATCGACCCAACAGTGTTATCTTTAGATTTATCATTAAGATTCTTGTTTGCTTTCTTGCGACGCTTGAAATCCACGAGCCTCGTCTCATGCAGTATTGATTCAGATCCTCCTTCGATTGTTTCATCAGCTGAATCAGCATCAGGTTCCATCATCATCTTTGAAAAATGCTCATAATCTACAATCTTACCAGCTATTACATCATCATCATCATGATGTTGTTTAAAAGCCGATATGCTTTTTCCAGTCCTCTTTATCGGGCCACTCACGACTTTCTCCAACATTTCCATCACATTATTAACCGATGAATCCCGATCCTCATGTTGTTCACCAGACTCAAATTCGTGTTCATTACTGACTGCTTCTCGGGCCAAACTTAAACGAGCAAAAACACTAACTCTCTTCTCGGCACTATTAAGACGCTTATCTTCACGAGGTTGACGGAATATTTTATCGCGACGAATTGGGTCATCTTCGCGTTGACATAAACCAGCATTAGACAAAGAAAGCGATGATTCACTAACCTTATGAATGTATTTGCTTCTAGGTTCTTCTTCAAGATAGCTGCTATCATATCCAGACCCATGGCCCTTAATGACGTTCTCAGCAGTTTCAAATTGCGACAAAGACAGAGAAGCACGCTCAAAAAACGAACCTTCAAAAGTATCAGTTTTAAATACCCGATTTCCTTCAACTAATTGGGTGCCTCTTGGTTCACGGCAAGAATCCGTATCGTGGGTTTTGGTCAATAATGCATCTTTAGAACTTGGGTAAAAAGGACAATTATCGACAAGACTAGAACTAGGTCCAGCGGTCAAACTGGAAGATCTAAGCCGAATATCAGGAGCTTCAGAATCGTATAAGATAGGCATTGTAACCATTCTAGAATCACAACAAGTGGAACAAGGAAGACCACAATCATAAGTTTTTCCAATATTGCTAAATTCAGAAGGATGTCGAAATTGCTCTGATAAGGAAGAATCTTGAGCTTCAGAAATAGGATTACCAGAAGAATTCATAGTATTTTGCTTACAGTGAGAAAAATCAATATTATAATTAGTTGAGACAACTCCCCTAATGGAATTGTTAGTAGGGGAAACATCCCCAAATCCAAAATCTTTATATTCATATCGAGGTTTTATCCCAGCAGAACCTGATCTAAAAAGTGGGTGTTCTTCAGTCATTGTTCTTGACCTGAAGGTTGAGCCTTCATCATAATTAGGTTTTGCCCAAACCCCAGTTGTCCCTTCTTGTTTATTCAATGTTCTTTGTTCACTTTCATAACCAATAAACCTTCCATCATTTATAGTTTGACAGAAATCGTTGCTTTTACTACTAATATCATCCATCAGAAACTTTGCATCACTGCTTGCTGAACCTATTTTACCAAAATTCTTTCCATGGGGTTCATCGTAAATATGCCTATCATCTTCGACTTTTATCTTTTCCATCATAAAAAACCTATCCTCATTAGTTATTCCTCTTATTTCCCCAAGATTATCGTACACATCATGCGCCCTTCTTAATTCCCCTAATGAATGATCAAGGTGATTCCCCAATATGGTCTGCCTAGTACTATGATCATCAAAATCATCACTTGGTGGGATATAATTTGTTAACAACGTGTTTTCGTTATCTTCCTGCAATCTTTCAAAGGTAACACTCCTATTTCTCTGCCCTCTCCTACAATTGAAGTTGTTAACTTCTTCCACAAAATTTGCATTCCAATATAAATCATCATCTACTTCTTTAACTTCACCTCCCAAATACTCACAGATGTCAAGACCATGCCTATCCTCTTTGCTAATGAATCCTAACCTATTTCTAAACAGATTAGTCCTATGATCATCAAATCTTCCATCTCCCTCAGCTGGCTTATCATCATATTTCCAGATATTTCTCTCAGGATGATTTTTAGGTATTCTTTTGGTACGAAATAACTTCATAAGTTTATATACCTGAAATTTTTAGAAACAGGAGGATTAGCAACAAATAGTAACATTTCTAGAATATGTCAAAGTAATAAACATAAAGATACCTGATCCTCAGACAAACCAAAGTTGAACTTCTTCCCAGAGAAGTAATTATCTCTAATAGCATCCCGGAATTCACTTTCATCAAGTGGATTACAAGTCCAAACAGAGGTAAAACGAACCTGCATAATAGATCAAAATCGAATGAAAGTACAAATAAGAAATACAATTCATAATTGGTATGGCCTTGGCAATGCTTATAGGGCTGCATGACCTAAAGGCGGTTTTCTCCTTAGTCTTTATGGATAGAAAATGTTTACACGTCACATGACATGTGGCATTCCAATTGTCTGAATAAACCCTGGTAGCTTTATTGACCTAAATAATTTATACTTTTAACAAAAAATAAAAGTCAAAATATAACAGAAAAAGCAAGTAGAAGATCCAACTATTCACAATTATCTCCCTTTTGTTTACAATGGTCGAAGAGTAAACACTTTGTTCCCAACCTTTCCATGATTTGCCAAGGACTCAGAACATGTGACCTTGCAGTCACAAAGTGGTAACTTTATCCTCCTCCTACTTAAAACTATAACACCCATCAGATAACCAACTAGCAACTCAGCCTTCTTAACATATAAATTATGGAGTCAACGGTCAACCATGAAATTCAGCCTTCTTAGCCATATAGAAGAAACACATACCTGTGCAGGAAAGTGCCTTCCTGATGATTCGAATGCATTGGGCACAATATTGATTTCACCATCAGTGGTAGCACGAAATACACCATATAATTGTCTCCTCTCAAACTCAAAAAGGAATAGTATCATTCCTTTTTTAACATGCAACACAAAATCGGACATTGATGATGGTAGTCCAAACAATTTATGTCGGAAGCACTCTCTCTTCGTTCCAATACTTGATGCAAATATTGCACCAGAGTGAGGAACCCATCCCGGAACAATGTTATCATTATACCCCATCCCCTCTGCAAACTGCCAAGATATCCAAAAATGGAAACACCATAGCACGTCAAGCTTTTAGAGTTGTGTGCAGAAAGGTTGAAAATGCAACATAAAAACCAAGCAAAGGACAAATATATATATATATATGACTACGTATGTGTAAATATGTATCTATATGTAGGTGTAACAGAAGTATTTATACCATCAATGCAGTAGTAAAATTTGTGCACATGCAAGTGTTAACTATTTTTGACTTTTGAGCCTGCATTGACTCATTGAGTTCTACCTGCATGATATGAGCCAAGGATTCCTTGACAGTTGACAACTCTATCAATCCCTCTAATGATATTTATTTTTACCATTGAGATAAATGTAAAAATAAACTATCCTAAACTACAAATCACTGAAGCTCCGATTTTGATTGTTCAGATAGAAAATCACTTTGAAAACACAAATCCAAACACCCTCATAGTCATTCAAATGATCCACAAGTTTACATATTCTGTACAAGTTTTCAAGACATTTGAGCAGTGTAGGAAAGTGAGATTTTGACATAAAGAAACATAATTAGATAAGAGCATCTCCAATGCAAGCTTATTACATGACTTATTACTCATATTATTCTTAACGATTTTGACCTAGATGGTCAGAAGTTCAAAAAATAGAATTAAATTTTCATCAAACCATCTAAACTGTTCAAAAAAACCCTTGATCGTACGTCGATTTTATTAAATAACAGGTAAAAACTTCGGGTTTTTTTAAGACCTAGGGAGCAATAAACAACTTCCAAAGCAAATAAGCGACCATTGGTTAAAAAAATAAGAGACGATAACCATTGGGCAAAAACATGCAGGGTGAAAAGGGAGAAAATCAGTTCAATATCATAAAAACCTACTATATACCGATTCAGAACCATAAATCAGGCAATCCTCAACTAAAATCCACACAATGATCATGGAATATATATAACAAATAACAATCAGTAATCGAAAAGACGGCAAAATCAACAAAAACAATGCGTCAAGAACAGACCATCATGCAGATTGAATCCAAAAAAAAGACACTAATATCGATCTTCAATCAGAATCGGAACACAATGTATAAATAATAACAGACGATTGAATCAACAAATAAAGAAAGATAATTAGGGTTTTCACCGATGAAAATGCTGAGACGATGGAAGAAGTTGTATGTGTGTGAGAGAGTTTACCAAATTGTGGAAACCGTATCGTCGGCAAACTCTTTATATACATACGTGACGTGGAGAGCGATGACGTAAAACGATTGAATCACAATCCTGGTTGGGCTATTCACGGGGAAATCGGGACCCGAAACCCGATGACATGTAAACAAATAATTAATTACATGAATGATCCTTTATCTATTATATAATGTCATTCTTGTCCCTAATCAATTATATAAATTATGATAGGTTCAGTGGCGGATTTAGGATTTTTGTTCACTGAGGTCCCGTTAAGGTATACTAAAGACGCATAAAGTCACCTGACGCGTTTCAAGATTTTTTTAAAGTTTTTTAGTTGATTTCAAGGGATTTTTAGTGTTTTTATCGATTTTGAAGAATCTTCTTAGTGTTTTTGTGAATTTTGAAAGATTTTTTCGGTTTTTTTATTGATTTCAAGAGACTTTTTTAGTGTTTTTGTCAATTGCCGGCAAGATGGGGTCCCTTGAATTTTTTACTGAGGGATCTAAGGCTAAGTTTAGTATTTTTGATATTTTTTACCCTATATAATTTTTTTTAACAATTAGTCAGGTCTTTGGACCCCCCCCCCCTTCTCCCTCCCTCTTTTCTATACCAAGTCCGCCATTGAATAGATTTGTTTACAAAATAGTACAACTCGCTAGAGTATCTCCAAGACTCCAACAGCTTCTCTAAAATAGAAAAAAACTCAATTTTCTTCTCTAAACTTCTCTAAAAGCATTTCTATATCAATCTTTAAAATAGAGATTTTTGGAAAAATCTCTAAATATATAGATTTCTCTATATTTATAAAAGGATGAGAGATAAATATTATTTTAATGATTTTCCACCAATAACAACCCTTATAATTCTAGAGATTTTTGGAATAATAAATTTATTGAATATTTTAATAATATAATTTTTAAATAGATTATCTAAAATAGAGAAGTTGTTGGAGTTAGAAGATAATAATTTTAGAGATTTTGACTTTGCATTCTCTACTTTAGAGAAAATTTAGAAAAACTGTTGGAGATACTCTTAGACTTTTGCTAGGTTTAAAAAAACGAATTTGTATAATTATTCTTAAAAAAATAGAGAAATCCGATTTGGATTATCAAACTTAATAAATGAAATATTATACATTTATATTAATCAATAAAAAAGTTCTACATAAATAATTGAATCAATATTGCACTCTTCTTTACAAGTTTTTTATTATTGAATGTTATATTTATTATATTGAGTTAATTAGGACGCGTTTGGTTCGCAGGATTTTAATAAATTTCGAAGGATTTGAATTTAAAATCCAATCAATTTATGTGTTTGGTTGGTATAATGGTAAGGATTTAAAATCCCTAGATTAATTTAAAATACATTGAACAATGGATTTTAGAATCCTTCCTAAAACCTTGGTATTTCAAATCCAATCCTGAGGATTCCCCTTTGCCCTAATTTGAAATCCACGACTGTCCTTCTTTCTCTAACCCAAGCATACAAAAAGTGTCTATTTCCATTCCAAATCCTACAAACCAAACACAACGAAGGATTTAAAATCCAATCCAATCTAATCCCTCGAAATCCAATTCCCTTCGTGAAATCCAATTCCCTTGAAAATAATCCCGCGAATCAAACGCACCCTTAGTGATTTGATCTCCATAATCTATGAGGTGATGGTTTTTATGAAAGTGGTCGTTAAACTTCATTTATTGCGGATTAAGAATCGTCATTTGCACGCTTCATTGAATTCTCTAATGATCGTTAACCTTTTTATTTAGGTTAAAAAACATCAAAAATATAAACTTATCTTTGGTTCCCCCCACTAAAATTTTCCAAGGGACCCCATCTTGCCGACGATCGACAAAAATACTAAAAAAATCTCTTGAAATCAATAAAAAGACAGAAAAAAATCCTTCGAAATTGACAAAAAATACTAAGAAAATACCTCAAAATCGGAAAAACACTAAGAAAATCCCTTGAAATCAACTAAAAAAACTTTAAAAATCCCTCGAAACATGTCGGTGACTTTACGCGTCTTTAGTTTACCTTAATGGGACCCAGTGAACAAAAATCTTGGTTCCGCCACTGCTGCCACCTATCTCATGTCTCCCAAACACGACTAATGGTGGCTTCTTTCAGCAAAAAAATGTGACTGTCTTTAGTAAAAGATAGACTGAGAGGGGTAAGAAGTTGTAGATGGATGAGCGGTCTTAGGTTTTGAGGTTTCAAGTCGGGGCAGAGATGGCGAAGGTGAAGATGAAGATCATCTTCCAGAACAATCTCCGAAAGACAAAGAACGTTCTTTCCAGTTTGGTACTTTGTTTGTACAGTAGTAGGATCATGTCCCCTTTTATGTTTTTTAAGGGTCGAATTTGATTCAAATTTAAGGTAATCTGAAAATTTGCAAGTAATGTGAGTTGTTTATTGAAAACAAAAATAACACACGTAAAATGTGTTACAATAGTCATGCAAATATACACCAACTATTGAGTTCGCTTACGAATAATATAATAGTAAGATACCAAATATCGTATTCACTAGGGACTGATCTTAGCTAAGAATCAAAGATTTTCACGAACTTTTGATGTAAAGTTAGATTTTGTAAAATTTATTGTTCTTGAAAGAATATTGATGATTTAAAGATAATAAGTAATAAAAGTGGGTATGGGTGTAAGTTTTCCCCGATAGTACATTAATAACTTAAATGGTTGACGAAATCGGTCACAAAATAACCCCATACGATTTCCTTCTCTCGAAGCTACAACATATGGGTTGTGATTATGATTTCATCTAGGGGTGTTCATCCAAACCGCCAAACTGTACAAACCGCCCACACCGCACCACAAAGCATGGTTTAGAACTTTCGCAGTGCGGTTTGCGGTTTTGAGCTATCAAACCGCGGTTCAAACTGCACCGCACCGCATGCTTTGTGTATTTTAAATTTTATATATCACACATACATATATATATATAATAATTTATTATGTGTGTAATATTTTTGTACTTTAAGTTTAGAAAGGCAAAGATAACCTTTGCATCCAATTTAACCACCACCATCTCCCTGCCCTGCCCGGACCACTCCCGACGCCACCACCACTGCCGTTGCTACCACCACCACCGTCGATTAATATTAGCATTCCACCACTGCCACCCCCACCCACCATCCCCACCCCTATCATCACCACCACACCACTATTTTTTGCCGTCGTAGTCAAATTTCATTCGAATTCCTTCAAAGTCAAATTCCTTTTGATGGATTCAAATTCTTTCAAATTCCACCAAATTCCGTTCTGCGAACCAAACGCCTCCTTACTGCTTTTGCTCACTTAAGTTTGGCCCGATAAGCAGTCAGGCATGGACAAGAATTTGAGTCTGGTGAACAACATGAGAATCGGGATTCATCGGTTAATAACGTGATGGAAATGTTGGTGAAGGTCGTGAGTAGCCCGATAAAGAGGAATGGAAAAAGCATATCGGCTTTTAAACAACATCATGATGATGATGATGTAATAGCCGGTAAGATTGTAGATTATGAGCTTTTTTCAAAGACGATGATGGAACCTGATGCTGATTCAGCTGATGAAACAACCGAAAGAGGATCTGAATCAATACTGCATGAGACGAGGCTCGTGGATTTCAAGCGTCACAAGAAACCAAACAAGAATCTTAACGATAAATCCAAAGAAAACACTGCTGAGCCGATAGAGTCGGAGAGATCCGATGGAAACAGAGCCTCTGAATCAGATATCGGGTCTGTGGAGACCAACTCTTTGATGGGTATGCCTTGCAAGCGTAGGAGACTGGTTCGGCCCGTTTTTGTTAGAAACGAGCCCACTGACGATGCTAAAAAACCACCACCAACTTGTAACGAAAATACACCTTTGAAAGATGGCAGCAATCCAATAAAAGAAGTTGAAAGGTTGGAGAAAGTTGAGGTATCCATCGAATCCATACAAGTGTCTGCTGAATGCCAAAAAGACGTTATTGAAGGAGAAGCAAGTTCAGAAGTCGGAGGAGATGGAAATGCAGAAAATGGTCAAGTGTCGGATGGGAATGGGAATGAGCGATCGCAAGAGAAACGTGATGATGAGGTCATGACCCGAGTAGGTTCACTAAAAGACGATCGGAAGATGTGTGGTTGGATCGAGTGGTGATGTTTCTAGTTCGACACACGGGAACTTGACGTTTGCATATATATATATATATATAGATGCATATATAAGAAAGAAAAAGGTGTTTTTGAGATGCAAAAGGGAAACACGTTTATGAAACTGTTTCGTGTACCGGAACTAACCCATTTGTCGATATTTTTGAACAAATTTTATTTTCAAATATATTATCATCAAGCATCTCAACAGGAATCTACGAATGGTATATTGGGTTCGTTTGATTAATGGACTGATCATAATTGGCTCAAAAGATTGGAAACTTCGTAATTTTGGCTCGAATCAAATTGACAATCAAAGTGTACATAAATCAACAAATTTCTTATTTATACTTTATTTTAAAGATTTCAATACTAGTCATATTATTATAATATTCTATAAATTCATTGTCTTAATATATTTTTTTTATAGAAAAACCATATAAAAAGTTATGAATCCATTAATAATCGCCACCAATCTTATTATGGTGCCCAACTAATGACAACACAGTTATCATGGAAAGAGGAGCTCCTTTTGTGAAAGTTAGCTGAAAGAGCAAACTTATTTCAAATTAGCTAAATGATTGAATTAAGATTTGAGTTTTCAAGGTGTGGATCTTTATATCACCCTTTTCTACCTCTTTTTTTCACATTCATAACTTCATTACTAGTAACACTATTTTCATCTTCTAAAAGAACCTTATTTCCTATGGCAATTAAAACACACAAAAATTAACAATATCATCACGGGGTTTCACGAGAGCTTTTTTTTCCCGGTGGTTTTTCCCCGGAGGGTATCAAGAGTGTTTTGTATGGGCTTTTGATGGAAAAGATAATAGTTGAATGTATAAACACATGTTACTTGGCTGACTCAATAAGCCACTAGTTGAATTATCAAACCACAACAGAATGCTTACCATACAGCCTATTCAACATATTAAGCCACAACCGAACAACACCTTGATGTTGCTAGCTTTAGGGGTTGTTTCCTTATTTTTTTCATCAAACCCTGTATGTGTTAAGCTATATATCTTGACAAATTCGTCTGTCTAGATAAAAATATATTGTTTTTTTCTTCTTGAATTAACTGTCTGGATGACAGAAATGACCATTTTACCCCTCCATATGAACTAAACATTGTTTGATAAATTGCTACTTACCTTTTAAGCTGAAAGATAATTCTAAATGCCAAAAGCTACCTGAAAGTGAGAATTGATCAATTGAAGAACATCTGGATCAAGAAACAAGATCAAAAGCTCGAAACATAAGTAGGTTTCTTTCAATCAATCCACGTTTTCCTAACCACATATCGATAAATTAATCCAAGGAGGGTTTCGATTGTGCAATCAGTATAAATCATAGGCCACAATGACCAAAAAACAGTTGCTTCAATATGCCAACAATTCACTCATTTTCAGGGGGGGAAGAAACTCCATTAAAGAAAGATTCAATAAAAGTTGTACCTCATGAAGATATCCACTTAAAGATTTCTCTATCACTGTAATTAAACTGCAGAAAGAAAGCCTTACATTGCTTTGGCAGGATCATGAACTTTCACACATGGCTCTTTAACCTAAGTTTACAATCTAACCAATCCAAATCAAACCAAACAAACCCAGTATATCTCATCAGAAGGCGGGGTCCGCAGATCTGCCCATTTTCCCAAAAGGGTATAATAGCGACTGTACCCCACGTTCACAATATGTTGACAAATCATACAGATAAGCTCTTTACCTATAAAAAGCTGATATATGATTCATTTTTCCTTACGAATGTTTGCCTTGGTGCTCTGTGGTGGTGATGGGTTCGTTCTTCTGACAAAATAACTTACACCGTGTGAAGTTGGAGCTCGGTCCCTGTCTTAACTCATTGGACTTTAAGCACATTGTGGCTGAATGGGATTCTTCCAAATTTACAACATATCGGAGCAACGGATACAGTGTTGGTCAATAAGCCTGGCTACGAGGCTTTCAGGTTCTGGAACTAGAGAAGATGTTAAGCTATTCCAGAAATGAAATGCTAACGATTCATTAAGGATCTTTTGATATAGAACATCTTGATCAGCTCTTTCCATATCCGTTGCTGGTTGGGCGAAATATCTATATTAAAAGTATAAGTATCAAGGCACACGTAAGATGAAGAAGAAATATATCACCGATTAAAATACAAAAAAAAGGAATACAATTGACTTAAGTTGTTTATACCTTATGATGTCTGTATGACTTATAGGGAAGAAAGCAAAGAAGGGTTGAAGTTTCAGCTCCATCTGATTCTTTTCTTCATGCAGAAAGTTTCTTCCTACTCTAGTCAAAAGATCAGCTCCATTCCACCTTAAGTTGGTATCATCGTAACTTGCATAAAACTCCATCAAGCACTCCATTAAGAACGGACTGTATACATTGTCAAATTAGTACCAACTATGAAAACAACAAAATGTTAAGAGACTACAAACATTCAGGCAATTTTGCTACTTATTACCGTGCTTCAAGTCTTTATAACTAATTAAAAAAGAAAGGTAAAGAATAAGCAAGCAATTGTACATCATCTTTTAAAAAATAACAATCAGCAGATGCTATTAAACTACCTGTGCTTTCTAAATGCCATCACGGCTCCGTTTAAGTGATTTCCAGATAATTCATCCTCCAGACCCACAGTATTAGATAGAGAATGAAGTGGTCTCAGAACTTTAACATCAGAATCAAGATAGATCCCGCCATATCTGATAACAACAAAGAAAATGCATTAATCAGTACTAGAAGTAAAAAAAAAACAAATCAGATATGCAGGTAAACATGTAGGCCTCTTGTACTATCTAATTATAGAGAACAAGAAACACTAAAAACTAAGAAGTATAATACAGAATTCCAATATTGACAAACCTTCAAATCGATTTTTATTTAGAGCCATCAAATTTGCTTACTTGTAAAGAGCAGCAAGGCGGATAAGTTCACTATAGTGAGTAGGATAAAACTTTGTCTTTCTCCACTTAAACCAGACAGAAGCAAATTCATGGGTTGGTGTATCTTTCAGTAACTCATCCAAATTTGGCATGGCAACAGCAACTTTGAAACTATAGAACAAGTTAGAATCGCACATCTCAGCTTCTTCATGTATATAAATAAATGTCCATTTATCACAAATGAGCAGATTTAAATATAATTTCTTTGACATGATGAACAGAAAGCAACTATACCAATGAGTACAAATATACGATCGAACTCACAAATATAATGTAAAGACTAAAGGGAGATTTGGCCAAGAGGTGAGAAATTACCCATCTTTTACAAAGCCATCAAAGAAATTGAGCTCTAATGTTTCGGAAAACATCACAACACAAGCATCTGGATGGTGGAAGAGCAGGCTTTCAAGGCCACGTTGTTGTCGAACAGTAAACATCCATGGTGGAGAATTCCACACCATAAAGACTCTCATCAAACACTTTCCTTTCCTAAAGAATGCATCCACGAAGTTGGAGAAAGATAAGCGAGGATGCAAACCAGGGAAGTAACCCCATCTCTTCCCATCAGCATAAATTTGACCAGAAAACTCAGATTTTAAATCACTACTTTTGACCCTGATCTGTTGAATTCTTTCAGCTCTGTTATTGACATTGTCATCCAAAGTTCTTCGCTCTGCTATCTTCATTTCACTCTTCCTATCTTCATGGACATTCTCAACCTTCAAATTAGTTCCTTCCCTATCTTCTAACAATCCGTTCTTTCCCTTGGATTCTGATTCTGATTCTGGATTGTGAGCTGAGACACCTAGAGGTTTTTTACTGGTGAAAGGTACCTTCTTGAATTCATTAATGATACGCTTTTGAACCAATTTATCACCCTTGGTGAATCCTGTAACTCCAGCCCCATCAGGGTCTTGTAAAAATGGATTGTTCAAAGGGTTCAGCAATTCCACATTTGATTTAAACATCCGATCACGTCTTAAGAAATCGCTCTTCTTTTCAAACCAATCTCCCCAACCTTCCCTTAATGGCGAAACCCTATTCTCCATTTTCAACAGTAGTGCATCCTCGATCCCTTTCACTTCCGCCACTTTCCTCCTCACGTTATCATCCAATGGAACATCATCTGAACTAAATGCCAGATTAATGCTAGTTGTAGTACCATCCCAATTGGAATCAAAACTTGCATAATCCTCCCACTGATCGATTGACCGCTTGTCGAAAACCCGTCGAATGACGCCTTGCACGTGATCGAAGTAGTATTTTGAAACCCTAGACTGATCAATTTGGTCTTGGTCACCATCCAACCCTTCGTCCTCCTCCTCGTCTTGAACCCTAGAATCTGGATCTTCCTGTACGGCGTCGTCTAGCTCGTCGATCCGGTCTTCGGAGGAGTTCCGGTCATCAAGATCGGCTTCTTCAACGAGTGGATCGAAAGTGAGTTCTTTGGATTGACGGTGTGGTGGGCGGTGGGAATGACGGTCGGAGTTGAGGCGGGTGTAGAGGATGGAGACGGAGAGTAGTAAGAGGAGGGCAGCGATCAAGGCGCAGACATGCGTACCGTAGGTGGGTCGCCGGCGTGAACGGAGTTTTCTCAACATCGTTTTAAGCGGCAGTAGACCCTGACATTGTCCGAATTTCGGTTAAATTTCGTTTAATATCATGTCTGTCTTTTATATATATATATATATATATATACTAAAACACGTACCGCTGCAATGCAGCGGAACTTAAACATTTCATTAACACTAACGTTAAAAATCTCGAACTTTTTTTAAATATCAAATTATTTATCATTATAAACTTATAAATCGGCATCCATTATTTTTACAAAACTCAAGTACAATCCTAATTTAAAAGGAACAAAGTAGCACATTTATGACACATTTGTTTTGACGAATATGTAAAAATAATGGACGCCGATTTATAAATTCATAATGATAAATAATTTGATATTTTAAAACAGTTCGAGACTTCTAACGTTAATGTTGATGAAATATTTAAATTCCGCTGCATTGCAACGGTACATTTCTAGGTTTAATTTGTAAAAAAAGAAACATATTTTTTTAATTTTGATTGATTATTTATTTTAATAGGACCGAGGTGTAAACTGAAAAATAAAAAAAGAAAGGGATATGACCGAAATTTAAAAACTAATTATAGTATAGATAAGGGTGTAAAATGAAAAAGGTAAAAAAAATTAAATAAATAACTATAGGGCATAAAATGTAATTTTTTTAAAATAAATCGTTACGTATTCAAGTATATAATAATATGATTAAATCAAAAAATATTTAATATTGGACTCATTTTGAGGGTATTGACGACACGTTCATAACGACAAAAGTATAAAATGAAAAATGAAAAAGTGAATGACATAAACTAAATTAAATAACCAACTATATGGGTGTCAAGTGCAACTTAAAATTTTAAAATAATTTAATTTATAGATTAATATAGGAACGTGAAGGTTGGAGTAAAGTTCTAAAGTTTTAGATGTTGTACCTTATGCAAAGAATGTTGTACCTCTTAAAAATGTGAACTAACCGTTTAGCATGTTTTATATAATAGTATAGATAATTTGTAAAAATAGAAACATATTTTTTTAATGTAATTTGGTTTACTTTGATACGGTGTAAAATAAAAAATAAAATAGTAAGGGATATGAATGAAATTTAAAAATTAATTATAGTATACATAATGGTGTAAAATAAAAAGGTAAAAAATTAAACAAATAACTATAGGACATAAAATGTACATTTTTTAAAAATAACTCTAGTATAGATAAATGTGTAAGATGAAAAGGTAAAGAAATTAAATAAATAATTATAGGACATAAAATGTACATTTTTTAAAAATAACTCGATACGTATTCATGTATATAATAATATCATTAAATCAAAAAATATTCAATATCGAGCTTATTTTGAAGGTATTGACGACACGGTTATAATGGTATAATTTGTAAAAATAGAAACTTATTGTTTAATTGTCTTTTGATTCATATAGATTATTTAGGTTAATATAATAAAGGTATAAAATGTCAAATGAAAAAGTAAAGGATATAAAAGAAATTAAGTAACTAATTATAAGGATGTAAAGTGTAACTTAACTTTTAAAAATTTTAATTTATAAAACTATATAGATAGTGGGAGGTTGGTGGAAGATTTTTATGCTTTAAATGTTGTACTTCATGCATAAATGTTTGTACCTCTTAAAGATTTCAACTTAACCGTTTAAGCTCTTTATATATATATATAGTATAGATATACACACACTCTGGGTTCGGGTGACAAGGGGAGTTATGTTGAAAATTGTAAAAAAAATCTTTATTATTTTTATTATTGGATGCGAGCATCGAGATGTATCGGATCAACTCTGTTGTGTAATTTATGGGTGATTAGGAGATTAAAAGTGATCAAGAGCTCAAACTTATTCTTACGCTTCTCATGTTAACTCTTTTTGTCATACAATCATACGCATACACAAACACATATGTATACTATATTATAAAGCATTTGACCAAAAACTCTTAAAAACAACTTTATAAGCTTTAGTTACTGCTATTTAATGCTAATTACTTAATTTTCAAGATTGCAAGTAAATTATGCGTAAGTACAATCTATTAAAGCTTCATCTCTAAATTCATGTAACTAACTACAGATAACTATGATCAATTACAAGATAAACATCTAAATTTAAATATAAAAAATCTAAAAATATGATTAAGATAACTATATTATTAAACCAAAAATAAATTAGAGTAAATTACATGATTGGTCCCTGTGGTTTACACTTTATAATACTGTGCGTCCCTAATTTGAAATAATTCTGGATTTGGTCCCTGTGGGTTACATTTTCTCACGTATTTGGTCCCTGTGTTCTAACACTGTTAGATGCTTCCTCTAAAGTGAGTTGCCATTAAGGGTGTTTTAGGCTTTTTCTTATTGTTTTTATTTTATATTAAAAATTATTCTTTTAATTTAAAACTACAGGGACCAAGAATGTAAATTATTTTATCCAACATCATCTTCGTGACTCTCTGGTAATACCTGTGTAAATTCAAAGTGGGGATCATACTCATCCATAGTCTCATAGTATTTAACAGGAGGAGACTTGTTCATGAGTGTACTAAAGAAGAAAATATATAACCACAAGGGAGGGTGGTGCATCAATGGTTTGAGCTTGGGCTCCAAAGGTCAAAGGTACCAGGAGGTCCCAGGTTCAAATCCAGGGAGGGGTAAAAAAAAATCCGCTTGTGGCCACGGAGGTTCAAATGCGGTGACTTCGGGCTTGCGGGTGGTCCCCCTGGGATTAGTCGGCTTGTATAGCGGGTTGGATATCCAGGTTAATCAAAAAAAGAAGAAGAAAATATACATATTAATGGGTGGTGAAACAAAATACAAACTCGTTAAAAAACTTGAACCGATGACTTTTAAAAAACTAACTCAAGATTTTACCGATTTCTCTATATTAATAGTTTGTGTTCGTCAAATGTTTAAGATGCCAAAAAGTGTTTTGATTTATTATACCACACCCATTACATAATGCTATAAATGATGCTCTAACAAGGCATATCTTTTAACATATGTATATGGACAAGTTCAAAAATAAAAAAACATAAATATTTTAAGTACCTACAAACTAATATTCATTTTGAAATGTCATGATATTAATGGTAAAAAAATGCATAATATTCATTTTGAAATATAATGAGTTGTGAAAATGCATGGCAATATTTAATGAATAGTAAATGAATGAAATAACCGATTCAATGTTTATGGTTCTCGTTTGAATAGTTTTTTTATTTTCCCCCATATGTACGTATATGTATATGAATGAAGCAAAATATATTTGTTCAGCCATTTTTATGCATTTACCCCACCTCTATAGCATTGTTAATGTATAAATTCTGAAGACAGCAGAAAATATGATGTTGCATACATGATACAACCAAAATCCCAATTCCCAACAATACAAGGATTTATAAATGAAGCAAACGCAGTTACTTTACAAAACAATTTCTTCAATGTGCTACTTTTATGAAAATATATTACTGTTGCCGTCTAAAAAAAGAAAAAGGATAATCCATAAAAGTAGCACAAGAACAACTTTCCCCAAAGTAAAGAGAGTAGTCATGAAGATGACGTTGATAAAGTAATTTACATTCTTGTTACCTGTGGTTTTAAATTAAAAGAATGATTTTTAATATAAAATAAAAACAATAAAAAAAAAGACTAAAATACCCTTAATGGTAACTCACTTTAGAGGAAGCATCTAACAGTGTTAGGGCACAGGGACCAGACACGTGTGAAAATGTAAACCACAGGGACCAAATCCATAATTATTTCAAATTAGGGACGCACAGTGTTATAAAGTGTAAACCACATGGACCAATCATGTAATTTACTCAATAAATTATTTGGTTATTAAATCTAAATTAAATTATGATAAAAAATTAAATTAAATAAACTAAATAAAAAAAGAGAACTTTTAATTGAAATATTAAAATCTTTTTCTCAAAACCACATAAAACTATTAGATAATCGATAGAAACAAAAATTAAAATGAAATTTAAAAATCAAAATATATTTCGTTGCATTGCGCGAGTAAGATATATATATATATATACACACACACACATGATGGGTTGATACGGAGTTAAGGTGAAAAGTGTAAGAAGAGATCTTCACCCTTGGACGCACATTAGGATGAGATTCACCAAGATGTACCGGATCAACTCCCTTATAAAGCACAAATCATAGGTGGGTATGAGATTAAAAGTGATCAATAGTTCAGATCTCTTCTTATGTTTCTCACTTTAACTCTCTTTCTCACACGATTATGTGCCTATATATGATATGGGTTGGGTTCCGGTGAGAATTGAAGTTATGGCGAGAATAGTAACAAGGGATCTCCATCCTTGAATGCACATTAGGATGAGATTCACCAAGATGAGCTATACCAAGATGTACTGGATCAATCTCTATATCAAGCACGATTGATAGGTGGGTTTGAGATTAAAAGTGATCAAGAGTCAAGATCTCTTTTTACGCTTCACCTTAGCTTCACCTTAGCTTCACTTCTCACATGATCCCATGCATGGGGTTGGGTTTCGGTAATAAGTAGAGTTAAGGTGAGAAACGTAATAAGAGATCTCCACCCTTGAATGCAACATGAGATGCGCCAGGTAGAACTTCCGACCCAAATTGGGATTTGAATCCTCTTGGAACCAATTAGTAACATTGTTATAACATTCAAGGTTAATATACTTTCCCATTTTGGAACCAATTAGTAACATTGTTATAACATCAACAATACAAACCAAACATAGATGAATCAAAGCAATAATGAGATTTCAATCACAAACGATGTACCTATAAAATGCTATCTGATTCCAAACTTTCTATATATTTCAAAACCATTATCAAATACAAAAACTCGAGGTTAGAAATTACAAAGAAAATCTATTATCAAAGACAAAAACTCAGAAATTAGATAGAAGAACTTGTGTACTCAAGAAATCGACCATCAAAAGAACCAAAAAAAACGATTGAATACCAAACAAGAATATAAATACAAACACATATGTGCAATAAAGAAAACCATTAACAAATACAAACAGAAATTGAAGAGGCAAACATAAAATAAGTCATTGAACAAACGATTTGTTAGTTGAAAGAGGGCCAAACATGGAGTGTGATGGAGAAGCAGGAAGAAATCGAGTATAGATGTTGTAATCGAGATGGAATGCCAGATAGAAGAGCTGACTTTTGGGCCCATCTTTCACTCAAGCTGATCAACTTTTGGAATTTGAACATAAACCCTAATATTCAAATTTTGAATTTGAAATTGGGTTCCATAAAGATATTTTTGTGAACTATCACAAGTTAGACTTACAACAAGGTTGAAAAGAAGTAACTTTAAAGTTATGCATCAATAGCTTATACATTATGCTTTAATATTTGTAATTAAAAGATTTTTGAAACTTATGCATAAAATGGTAATTTATGCTTGATGACTTATACTTAAAGACTATTGGCTTAAATGCTTATTAATGTAATTATAGATAGAATCATGTTATAGAGTGTCTCTTTTGTAAACCAAATAAATATTGTAAATCCTGTAAATCAAATAATTAAGATATTTATGAATATAATAAAAGTTAATTTATTATTATTTAAATATTTAATAAATGTAATCAGATATTATTAATTATGATTAACGCCTTATATTTAGAAACATATTTTTGGAATCAAATATTTGTTAGACTTGATGGACGGTTGAGATTGGTTTACACGGTTTACAATCTTTTGGTGGTTTACAAAATAAGGCACCTCTCCATTTATATGTGTATAAATTCGTTTATTTGGGTTGGGTTGGGTTCGACGAGAAAGTTATTGGGTTCAACAAGAATGGTAAGAAGGATCTCCACCTTTGAATTAATCTTAATCGAGGAGAACCAATAGATCAACATTGAAACACAATTCCTAGGTATTTTCGGTTTAAAAGTGATAAGGGTCAAAATCTCTTCTTACACTTTTCATCTTATCTCATATCCTCACATGATCGCTTTCGTCTTTGTTGATAATTGAAAATATATAAAAAAAATTCATTGACATTTTAAATTTTATTATACTAGTTGTGTACCCACGTAATGGGATGTAAAATTTCTACGATGATACACTTAATTTTGAATATCATTTTATACAATTTATCCTTGAAACACATGGCGGGATGTAAAAGATTAATGATCGGACATTAGTAAAATTCTATAACTTTTTGTTGTCTTCCACTTGAATCAATAGAAAGTTCAATGTTTTCTAAACAACCATTTTTCATTCTGCAGCAGTAATTTGTTCTTATTCGGATTGTCCATTCAGAACAGCTACCAAACAACCATTTTTCATCTTGCACTATATCATACAAAGCCTCTATACCATTCAACTCTATACCATCCAGCAACTACTAAACAGCCCCTAAGTCCAAAATGAGGGGTTTTAAACATTTTATCCTCTACTCATGCTTTACTTAGTCCTAGTGAAAAGTCCAATAACATGAAGAATGTGTTTTGCAATATCAAGATTTGTAAAAAAATGAAGTGTTCATTGAGGAACAACTTACAAAAGAAAATCAAACTAAGACCCATTACAGAGTCTGTGCAAGTTCGTTTCACTTGAGTGCTTCTACACCAAATAACTCCCACAAAATAATAATATAGTTACATAATGAAAAGTATCAGCTATCTAACGATAATTAACAGCTCTACGCTAAGGCATTGTCCGGCAAAAATAAGCTAGCTTGTAAGTTAGCTTATAAGCTAGCTTATTTTCAGTGTACATGTTTGGATGCACATAAGCTGACTTATAAGCTAGCTTATTGATAAGCTACTTTGAGTAGCTTATGAAGAGCTTTTTGTCATCTTTTCCGATTATACCCTCATTAATATTAAATTATTATTTTTTCAAAATGTCATTTTTAGTCATTTAAATGGTTATTAGCTAGTTTTTGTCAAACATAATTTGTTCATCAGCTAGCTTATCAACTACCAGCTAGCTTATAAGCTATCAGCTAACTTATCGGTCATCAGCTAGCTTATCAGCTAGTTTGCCAAACATAGCCTAAATATGTAGGTAAGACAAAAAAAATATGATTATGATAGATTCTCAGTTTAATAAAAACATCACAAGTTCACAACTGGGGGTGAGCTTGGGACCGAACTGGTACCGAAACCGGAATTGTCAAAGACCAATACCGAATACCGAACCGATTAGTGAAATTCGGTACTGGTACTCGTACCGGTTCGGTACCGGGATTTTCGGGACTAGAACCGTTTGGTACCATTTTTTTGAACAACCAAGGTTTTTCACCATTGACCACTAAACGCAATAACAAAAACCAAAATCACTTAACCAAACCGGTACCGAAATCCCGAACCGAACCGGTCTCGTACCGAAAACCGAAAGTCATAAATCTCAATACCGAATCCCGAACTAGTAGGGAAATTCAGCACCGGTACCGGTTCGGGATTTCGGTCCATTCCGCTCATCCCTATTTACAACCACTAGATAGAAGATCATGTAAAGCCAATAAAACACTCCGCTATAAGATGCAATGAAGGTCAAAAGCCATTGAGCCATGAAGCTTGAGCGACTGGCAAGTAATTGGTGGCCCTGAAAAATAAAGCATCATGAATTTTCATAACTGTTATTGGACTAAATTTATTACGTCATTGAAAGAAACTTAGGGGCCGTTTACCAAATCTTACCCGGGTAAGTTCTTACCGACAAAATTCAACACTATCATTTACTTACCGGGTAAGATTTTAGCCCACAAAAACGACATCGTATGCAATAATTTTCCCGGTAAGCGCTTACCATGGTAAGATTCGTCGCAATCGCTTACCCTGGGCAAGACTCTTGGTCATTGTTTTCCTTGTCTTCACTCTTACCGGGTAAGATTTTTGGTATTTTTTATATTCCTCCGGATGATAATATGGCTTGGTAAGCACTTACCTGGGTAAGCGTTTTGTAAACGGCCCCTTAATCGTAGACATATTTCTAGTCAGGTGCACCTTGATAACAAAGTTAATCATAAAATAAAATCAAAGAAATGTAATACTACATAAGATTTAGCAGAATACCATGAGATATTGGTCCAATCTATTCAGATAATACAATACGACCATAAGCCCAATCCTTTCTCATAGGTTCACAGGAAACTGATATAAAAGGGATAGGTAGCAAGCAGATATACATTCAAGATTCAATACAAAAGCTTAAATCACATTGTGAAAGGTCTTTTTTGCGATTCTACTTAAGTCAACACTGAGTATATAGTGAATTGCAAGAGATAAATTTCAAAAAATAATAGTTCAGATTCAAAGCTTCCTATGGTGTCTCTTCATTTTATGTCACTTGAAGTGACAAAATAAAAAACAAAGAAATCAACACACTTTTGTATCTGTTGAATCGATGATCTACCTAAATCATACCTGTTTTATGTCTTCATGAGAGGAGTAAGATTTTTTTATTTTTTTTATATAGAGGGGGGCGACCCCTCCAATCAAGAAAAAAAATTATTCATTAAAGTTTACGTTTTTTTTATTTTAAGGATTTTACGATTTGTAGGATTTTTTTTTATTTTTTTGAAAGCAAAAAACAAGAGCCAAGCACATAGAGAAAGAAGAGGAAAGAAAGAAGGGAAGAGAAGGAAACAACCCTAGGGAAGATTCCAGACAAGGCTTAAGATTAAGGCTAAGAAGCCTAGACCGGACATCATCGGAGATGGTCTTGATCACCATAAGATGAACCCCATGAGAAACTGAAATAGCAAAATCAAAATCAAAGAAATCCTTTTAATCAAACGTCTGCCTAAATCAAACAGAGAAAAATCATACCTGGTTGTGGAGACGAGCGAAAGGAGGAGATGAACCGTGTGAGAAACAGAAAGAGCGATGACCAGAAATAAACCTGCATCTCGAGAGGGCGCCTGGAGAAAACGAATCATCTTCTGAACCGTCGTCTTGGGGTTGGGGCTGTGAATTTGAGTTATGTGCATATAAATGTCGTATTCTATGCTAAAGAAGTTGGTTTAAGACTTTTAAGATTTTCATAAAATTTGGTTTACAAGGTAATGTAGATGAATCTGAGTATCTGACTTTGGGATACGAAAAGTTATCTAAGACTTTTTAAGAATCTATGCATAAGAAGGTAGTATCTTATGTAAGAAGTTGTTTTAAGACTTTTCTTAAATTTGGTTTATAAGGTAGTATAGATATAGATTTTGATTAATTAATCTATTGCAATAAATATTCAAAAAAAAATGAGATCCTTTTGTACAAGGTATAGCCAATGAAAATTAAGTTGTAACATGACAAACCAACCAATTGCATTATCAATCATAGCAATTGAATAGGTATTAATTATGTTGGTATAAATTAAACTGGTAGGTAGTACTGTACTAACTCTATAAAACTTGGTTGGTACGTGGTATTGAAAATCGTCTACCATAATATTACCGTACCGACTTATATATATATTATTTATTAAATAAAAAATAAGTAAGAGAAGTATATTTAATTATTAATACATCTTAATTGTATTACTTTATGTTGAACAACATGTTATTTACATATTTGGACAACAACAAGTGGTTATTTACTTATTTGGACAGTATGTTGTTATTCAATTGTGTGGACAACATTTTTTTATTCATAACTTACCTAGAGGGGCATTGTTCAAATGGGAACCATAAATAATTTTGTACTGATAAAATATGCAAGAAGGCGATTAGATGCGTGTTTTCAAATAATTACTGCGATCAAAATCAAACAATTTGCTACAAAAAAAATAATCAATAGCCAGCCCTCTAACAGCAGAAGAGTTGTACAAACAGGAAACAGTCATGCCTTATGCTTTGCTACCTAATAAATTCACTGCATAATTGCATTGGGTCCCAATCCAAGCATCTTGTCTTCATTTTTCTGATGAAAGTATTCCCCATGGTTCTAAAAACCATAAGAATTTAGTTTATATACTATGCTAAAGTATTAATTGGTATAAAAGGCAGAAGGCTTACCGAAGATCATAAGATTTCCATTGGCACTCCAGAAAGTGAAAAATATCAGGAAGTTGAAGATTGAAGATCGGGTTGAAGGGTTTTGAGTTTTGCCAGTAACTCGCTGCATTTGATGCCAACTTCTTCTGAAGTTTCTTGAGAGAATTGTGGTAAAAGCTCCATAAGATCGATATCATCAGAAGAATGACAGAGACACGTCAAGATAGTAGAAGTTAATTTCGAGTCGAGTAAAATCCCTTTTGTACCCATTTCACGAAGTAACTTAAAAATCTTATCCGTTTCACCCTTTTCACACAAAGCTTTTAACAAAGAATCATATACGTATTTATCTGGCGTAAACCCCCAAGTAACCATCATATTCAACATACTCCATGCCTCCTCCAAATCACCTAGTTTACAATACCTATTTATCAATATGGAGAACGTATATGCATCAGGATCCACACCCGTTTCTCGCATAATCAAAAGTAATTTGTTTGTATACTCTGTGTTCCCTGCTTTGAATGATGAATCAATCATGATATTAAATGAAGTCACATCCGGCTTGCAATTCTTGTTTCCCATTTCTTGAAACAATATTGTTGCTTGTTCCAAACTACCCTCTGTGCATAATGCCAACATCAATGCATTGAAGTCACACACATCGGGTAAAAGACCATGGTTTCTTCTCATTCGAATAAAAATCCCTTTTGCAATGTTAATCATACGTAATTTGCAGAATCCGTTAATGATGAGACTAAATGTGTATGAGTTTGGACTTAATCCCATTTGAAGCATTTGCTTCCATATCCCCATAGCCTTTTCAACTTCCCGATTCCTCAAATAAGCATCAATAAGTGAATTATAAGTTACCACATTACCAGAAATTTTAACCGTAAGCATCTTCTGATGAATCTCTGCTGCCTCACTAATACGGTTTTCTTTGCAGAGGCCTTGGATAAGCAAATTATGTGTCATAACATTTGGCTTAACATCATTCTTGTCGATAAACATATCATAGAGTTTCAATGCAACATCAACCTTCCTTTGATCACATAGTTCTTTAACTAACTTATTGAAAAACTCAGTGGTAGGCTGCTTTTCCTTCTCCATCATCATTTTCAATAAGTTAAAACCATCAATCAACAACCCTTCATTGCATAACCCAACAATCAAATGCACGTATGTTATGTTGCTGGGCTCTTGACCCCTTTCTATCATCAAATTAAGTATATCAAAAGCTTTCTTAGACTTCCCATTATGACAAAGCCCATTGATTAAACACGTATAAGTAACAACATCCGGTAGAATCTCCTTTTCCATCATAACAGTTAAGATACTCATAGCTTCTTTGAACTTACCCTCCTTAGAAAGACCATAAACCAAAGAATTATATATGCTTATGGTGGGCGAAATCCCTTTTCTCATCATATCATCAAAAACCTCTTTCCCTTTGCCAATCTCTCCATTTCGACAAAGATTATCTATCAAAACATTGTAAGTGACTAAATTAGGAGTACAACCTGCCTCCTTCATTTCATCAGTCAAAACCAATGCCTCCTCATATTTACTAGTCTTACAAAGCCCTTTAACAAGGGTATTAAGAGTGCATTCATCTGGAGCAACTCCATATCTAGAAACTTCACGAAAAAGCCCTACTGCATCACCAACCTTGTTCTTAGAACACAGACTATTCAACACAAGATTAACAAGGTACACATTCACATTAAAACCACTCTTTAGAATCAAACCCAAAACTGAAATAGCATATTCAGGGTACTGAAAACGCACCAAACTCTCGATTACAGCACCATATGAAAGAAACCAAGGCCCTACCCCAATTCTACTCATTCTGTTGTAAGCTTGCAAAACTAGATTGTGCTTCTTATTTCGACCTAGGGTTTCCACGATGAAATTGCATGTGGGAGGAGAAGGAATCACGCCTAAATCAGCCGACCGTTCGAAAAGCAAAACAGCATCTACATATTGGGGATTGGGGTTTTCTAGGAGCTGTCTTAATTGGACATCTAAATCTTTCGTCAAAGCATTAGCTGAATAATATACACCTACAGAATCAGTTAACAATGATGGTGAAGAAAAGGGCTTCGTGAGAGTACTATGGTGGCGGCTAAATGGATATTTGAAGAGCGATTTTATTATAATCCTTCGAATCATGATTTGAAGATGTGACTACTGGTCATTTGCTCTCTCTGTGCGCTTAGCTTTCTTTGCTCTTTGCTATCGTGCTATGTAATCTGCAAGGACCGTAATGTGCGTGTGTGTTGCATTAGGGTTTAAATAATATGAAAAATAAGCAGGAAATCAAGTAGTAATGAATACGACGTAACGACGCCGGCGTCGGAGTCGGAGTCGGAGCCGGCGGCGATTACCTGTCGAAGGACGGCGGACGGATAGCGTCGCCGACGTACTGCTAAAGATTTCAGGAGGGGGCGAATCGTTTTTCACCCGGGACTATTCCCCTTTTAATAGTGGACTGAATTTCATAAATGGTCCATCAACAATATATTAATATACACTTTTATCTAAATAGTTTTTATAATTTACATTATCAGTCCCTGGATCAGATTGGTATGAATTTTTTTTTTTTTAATTAGAAAATGTTTAAGTCTCGATTCTTATTTCATTTTTAATTGATACTTGCGCAATGTAACAAGATCCATCTTAATTTTAATGTTTGTTATTTTAGTTTTTGGCTCTATCGATGTTATATTCGATTTTGTTGATTTTAAAAAAGATATTTTATTTTTTGTGTAATTTCTTTAATTCAGTTTTTTTATTATAATCTTGGCTTGATAATGAAATAATAAATTTTTCTTTAATAATATTTTTTATTGTAAATATAATAATCAAGTATTTTGTTATAATAGAATGATTATCCTAATGATATATTATATTTTTTATATTCAAAATTAGATGTTTATTTGTATAGTTAGTTACACGAATTCAAACATGAATCTTTAATAAACTGTACCAATGTATTTATAACTTGTGTTCTTGAACTTTAAATAATTTTGCTTTAATCAATTGTACTTATTGCATAATAATATGTTTTTAAGAGTTTTTTCTCAAGTGTTTTATAATATAGTATAGATATAGATAAAAGTTGATGTTAAAGTTTGAAATTTGAATCAATAAGAATATTTGTTTTTATATAAATGTTTGAAGTCTGATTTATTTGTTGAACAAGTATCAAATCCATAACTATTTGTTTTTGATATGCAACGTTTAATCAAAGAAAAAACTTTAAAATCAAATATTTAAATTGAGTTGGATAAGGATATTGATAGCAAAAATTCAAGATTATCAAGAAAAAAACGTAGAAAATAATTTTAAAACACCACTACTAATTGGTTATCATTTATTAGATATACCCATGATAAGTTTCAAAAAAGTTAATCAATTAAGATGAAAAGGGGAATAAGAGGTGAAAGTCTACATAAAAGAAAGCTTCAAATCATTAAAGATTATTTTTGAAGTTGATAATTGCATCGTAGCAACAATCATGGATACGATAGAATAAACTACCAAGGTCGGCCCAAAGGGTGGGCGGCTCGAGCGGCGGCCCAGGGCAGCAAAGCCCAAGAGGACATTATTTTGGGCCCAATGCTGTTATTATTAATAAATAAAAATAAGTGAATATTATAAGATTTAAACTCTTAACCTCTATGATACATAAATGTTTCCTTACCATTAGGCTATGAATACCACTTAGTATTTATTTTTTCGTATTATACTTTTATTAGTGTTATTTTTTATGTGTTTTTGTTTTGAAAAAACCATGTGATAATATTTTTAGTTTATTATTATTTTCGCCAAACATTTTTTGTAGAGAATTGGTATGATCAAACTTTACATGAAACATTTATATTACTAGATAATTTGAACTTGAAACCCCAAACATCTTTTGTTATGTTTTCTAAAATCAAACCATGTATGAACTAATTTAGATTACTTTAAAAAAATTATTTCCACATGCATAAATACGTTTTTCGAAAATTATTATTCATTTTGTTTTATGTTTTTGATTTGATGTTGAATCTCATCAATCCAATTTTGTTATAACTAATAGTGTGGTTTATTGTTTTAGACTATATACGATTGTTTATATTGCATATCACTCGTTACACAAAAATGTTTACATTTAAAAACCATGTATTTGTGTGTTATTTGTTTCTTACATTAAGAGCATTTTTTTGACTCTCCGCCCGAGGCATCCAAAACCATTTGACCGCCCCTGTAAACTACTAGAACACTTTAAATTCAACCATTAGAAACGTAATCAAATTCATGACAAAAAGGATCAAGAAAGGGGATAAAAATTAAACTTCAAAATACGATTTCTTATTTTGTAACCAAGAACAACGCCCAAATGAATCCAGGCGCAAACAACCTGTGGCGTAATGGTTAAGACTTGTGGGAGATGAAGTTAGATAGCCCATCTACACCATGTTCGAATCCAGGCGCAAACAACCTGTGGCAACTGGGGAATTATCTTAGGGCTACATGTTTTAGCAGTCTTAAAATTGACAGGGATTAGTCTAGGCAAATACCTATGATACTATTTCCAAAAAAAAACCCAAAAGACACAAATCCTAAATTTTTAGGAAACGTTCTACATTTGGTTTCAATAGGCAAGTGTTTCAATCAAGACAATACATTTTACGAAAATTAAAGATTGCCTTAATGCTTCATTCTTGGGGTTGGAGTAGATGAAGAAATAAAACCCAACACAAACACCAAGGAAATTTTAGATTTATTTGTGTATGACTAAACAGATTGTACCATGTATGCATGAACGATTTGGGTTTAAAATCGGGAGATCAACGTACCTTTTGGAGCTCGACAGACATATATCGATTTGGATTTACAAATATGGAGATCGATAGGACTTGAGAGATCGACAAGCCTGAGATCGATTTGAGTTTAGAAATTTGGAGATCAATAGGGGTTGAGAGATCGACAACTTGAGAGATTGACAACATATGCAAATAAGAGTTGGTTACGGGTTTAGAATATCACTTATAATTTCAGAGGATGGTCATAACTTTTCAACTCTCTTATTTTTTTTATTTTTTATTTTTTTGGGGGGGGGGGGGGAGTCAAGCAGTCTAAAAAAAAAACATTTGACCTATTCACACATTAAGAGTTTTTTTAATATATAAAAACAAACAAACCCTTAGAGAGATTATATAAATGGTCATTGTGGTATCTTCCAACTCCATATTTTGCCATTTATTGGAAAACTTCACATTTGAATTTTTGGTGTGTTTAGTTTGTAAGATTTGGAATGGAATTGAATTCTATTCTTTATAGATAGTTTATAAAAATAAATTATAGGTAATTATAAAAATAATTAAATTATCTTTTTATTAATTGAATATTATAAAACAAATGCTTTCAACATGTTTTAAAGTTTTATTACACACAAATTTTACGAAATTTTGTAGAATACGAACAAAATGCAAGCAAACTTTCAAACCAAATATTGTAATGAAATTGAATTCCAAATCCAATCTAATATTACAAACCAAACAGAATCTAAGATTTAACTATGTTAAGCATCTCAAATATATTATCCAAAACTTCTCCAAAATAAAGAATCAAAAGTTAAAAAATAAATCATCAAAATAACAAATTTTTTACTTGTGGTTTTACCTCCTAACCTATTTCATCCAAAAGTTACCAAAATAGTCATCAGGTTCACAATCGAGAAATGTGAAATTTTTAAAAAAATGAATTAAGTTCGCAATTTCATGGACCAAATATGTAAATTTTGGTCCCGGTTCACAATATCAACTACGTAATTGCCAATGCAATTTCCAAATTTTACATAGAGTAAACTACGATTTTGGTCCCTGTGGTTTACTATATATAACTATTTTGGTCCCTGTGGTTTAAAAACTACTTTTTTGGTCCCTGTGGTTTCATTTTGCTTCTATTTTGGTCCATACATCTAACAGAGTTAACGGAGTCGTTAAAAAAGTTTTAAAAATTTACATATTTAGTCCTTGTATTATATAAAATTTTAAATATTTAATCCTAAATTTCATTTATTGTATTACTAACTATAAATTGGCACTTATATATATATTATCATTTTTGTTTTTCCTTCTTTAATATATTTTAATACTATAAATATGTTATTTTTTATATGTATTTCGATACTTACTTATATACTTATAATTACTAAAAATAAATTACTTTTTTAATATTTTAATTAATAACTCATATTATTATTTAATCAATTTTTTTAATTATCTAAAAGCGGTTGATTTTTTTATAATTTTTTTTAAAACTGACTGGTTTAAAATGAGGAAAAAATTACGAATCATTAAATTATTGATAAATAAGTGATGTTTTTTTTTCAAAGTTTTATATTTATTTTAAATTGTCATTTGAAATTTTTTTAAATAGAATTCGAGAAAAAGATATTTTATTTATACCCAATCGGTTGTTTTTATTAAATGCATTTTTTCAGATATAATTTAAAATAAATATAAAACTTTTAAAAAAACTCATCACTTATTTATCAATAATTTTAATGATTCGTAATTTTTTTCTCATTTTAAATCAATCTGTTTATAAAAAGAAGTTTAATAATGATACCAACCGGTTTTAAATAAATAAATAAAACTTCGATTAAACAATAAAAAGAGTTATTAATTCAAATGATAATTTAAAATAAATATAAAACTTTGAAAAAAAACATCACCTATTTATCAAAAAATTTAATAATTCACAATTTTTTCTCATTTTAAACCAATCCGTTTTTTAAAAAAATTAATAAAAAAATCAAACGTTTTTAAATAAATAATAAAACTTTGATTAAATAATAAAAAGAGTTATTAATTAAAATATTAAAAAGTTATTTATTTTAGTAATTATAAGTAAATAAAAAAAGTATCAAAAAATATATATAAAAAATAACATATATATAGTATTAAAATATATTAAAGAGGAAAAACAAAATTGATTATATATATATAGATATATATAAGTGTCAATATTTAGTTAGTAATATAATAGATGAAATTTAGGATTAAATATTTAAAATTTATATAACACAAGGACTAAAGATGTAAATTTTCAAAACTTTTTTAACAGCTCCGTTAACTCTGTTAGATGTAAGGACTAAAATGGAAGCAAAATGAAACCACATGGACTAAAAAAGCAGTTTTTAAACTACAGGGACCAAAATCGTTATAAATGGTAAACCACAAGGACCAAAATCGTAGTTTACTCTTTTACATATTTGGTCCTTGAAGTTGCGAACTTAGTTCAAAATTTTGTTTGTTCAATTTACATTTTCACAGTTTGCAATAGGGAATCTGATGACTGTTTTGGTAACTTTGAGAATAAATTGACTATTTTGGCAAATTTCTCAAGTTAAAAATCTCCAACATAAATTACATTTATCTGTAACAAATTCTCCATTTCAAGACATTAATTATAATATTAAAATATATCATTCGTCTATTAAAATGTTTATTTTCAAAAAAATTTATTGATGAAAATATCATGACAATCATTTTTAGGCGTTCTCTATATTTGGAGAAGTTTTTCTCCTTCCTATTTTATCTATTTTAAATAAAATTTTAGAGAATCTATTGAAACAAATAAATTGTTTAAGATCTTTAATCTCTTTATCTTGGAGAGGCTCTAACTCTCTTCGTTCGTCAATTAAAAGGCATTTCAATTATTTACTATTTTTTTCCTATTAAAAGTTAGAATTATCTTATTTTTTTCCTCGTATTCAACAAATGATCACCGTTGCATCACAGATTTGAACACAATTACGTACAATTAAACCTTAAGAAACTGACTCAAATGAGCAGACTACATATATAATTTATTCTCCTAATCATTTCTCTCTCATTTTCACTCAAATGTCACTGGGTCCTAAACCTATGTCTATAGGTATTGTGTGCCCCCAAAACGACGTTGTTTTTCGTCAGCTACGTAAGCCAAATATGTAATAATTACGGACCTGACCCAAAACCCGGTTTCACGTCGTTTTTAGACTTTGCGTTATATAAAGAATGCGAGTGGAACTAGGTTTTGGGTTGGGTCCATAATACTTACGGAGCTGGCTTAAGGAGCCGGCTAAAAAGAACGTCGTTTTCAGGGTCCACAATACTCACAAACCTAGTATTACGAACCTACTGACATTTATGTAAAATTAGGAGAGAAATGGTTAGGATGATAAATCAAAAGTGTATTTTGGTCATTTAAATCAATTTTCCTTAAAAACTTGAATTAAACACAAATATGAACATAAAAAATACACATGAACATAAAAATTTGAGATACAATTTAGGGGGCATTTGGTTCGCATAATATTTTTGGATGGATCGAATAAAAATGTTTTAAAAACTAAAAGATTATATATACATTAATAATTCATGCTTGATATTTTATAAGTTGTATTATTGAAAAGTTGTTTAACAAAGTAAACAAAAGAGTGGTGAAGTTAATTTGTATACCCTTTAAGAGTACACCTTTTTAACATTATTTCTCATACCAAACGATGTTATTCAAATAACTCTTAATAACCATGTTGTCTATTACCAATAACTAGAATGCTATTTGTGTAATGCAACGAGATACATCTTGATTTTAGGTTTTATTTTAATTTTTATCCCTATCAATATTTTAATGATTTTATGTGGTTTTGAGAAGATGATTTTAATGTTCATTTAAAAGTTCTCTTTTTTTATGTAATTTCTTTGATTCAATTTTTTTTATCATAATATAATTATGTTTAATAACAAAATAATTTATTTTTGATTTAATAATTTAACTTTTTATAATGATAATAATTAAGTTTTCTGTTTGAACTCAATGATTATCTTTATTATACTTTAATTTTTTTATATTTAAAATTAAATGTTTCTCCTGTATTTTGGATGATGGTTATCTGCAGTTAGTTACACGAATACAGAAATAAAGCTTTAATAAGTTGTACTTGCGCACAATTTACTTGTAATCTTGAAAATTAAGTAATTAGCATTAAATAGCAGTAGACTTAAAAGGTTGTTTTTAAGAGTTTTTGGCCAAATTCTTTATAATATACTAGAAGGGTTATGTACTTTTTTAAATTCCGTTTTTAAATTATAATCTAGGTTTAATAATGAAATAATATATTTTGGTTTAATAATATAATTTTTTTATAAATATAATAAATTAAGCATTTTGTTAGAGTTGAATGATTATCCTTGTTATATGTTAGATTTTTTATATTTAAAATTCGGTGTTTATCTATATAGTTAGTTGTATAGTTAGTTACACGAATTCAAACATGAATCTTTAATAAGTTGTACCAATGTATGTATAACTTGTATTCTTGAATTTTAAGTAATTATGCTTTAATCAATTGTACCTATTGCATAATAATATATTTTTAAGAGTTTTTGACCAAATACTTTATAATATAGTATAAAATATAAATAATGGCATTTTTAAACAAAAATAGATGAAATATTTATTTCATCCGTTTAAAATATAATAAAACATGATCATGATGCTTCTGATGGAATTTGGTTGGTGAAGACACAACCAATAACAATAGAAAACATAAACAGCTGAGTAATTGACTAATTTATAGGCCCAAAATTTGGGACCGGTTACATATTTTGTAGAGATTCGACGGTTCAGCCCTGGACCGGTTACGGTTACGGGACCGGTTATGGCCCGACCTGATTTTTATAAAAAAATGTATTTTTATATAAACTTTTATATGTATTTTGAAATATATTTCTAACTTTATAGGTGTATTTGATTATAAACCAATTATAAATTTATTATAAAACGTATTTTTTAATATTTATAATAAAAACATATTTTTAAAGTATATTTTAGTGCCTCAAACTTTCAATTACGTTAATAATTGTAATTTTAATAATTTAATATTTATAATAAAACGTATTTTACAATTACAAACTCTCAAATCTCAATTTGATTAATCATAATTACATTACATTACAATTACATATATGATATATTAAATTAATATTTATATTGAAGGCCCAGTTTGGGAAGGGTTTGGGCCCGGGACCGGTTACAATAACGCACTACCGGTTACAAAAAGTCCGGTCCGAAAATTACTGTTGAGGCTCGGGACTGATTGAGGCCCGACCAAGCCTGAACCGAACCCGATTTTTGGCCATCTCTCTCTCTCTCTATGTATATATATATATATATATATATATATATATATTGTTCATTAATGTTTGTGTTTCATATTTTGATGTAGGAGAGTTATTTATTTTTCCTAATTGTTTTTTATTAACATGAATATTTAATCCGTTATGCGCGTCGATTAATCTTAGGGCGACCATCCTTTTTACGGGTGGTCTGAAGTCACCACATTTGGACTTCCGTGACGACAAAAGTATTTTTATTCGAACCTGGATCTCACTACATTTTTAATCTTTAGAGTCCAAACTCAAACCAATCAGACACCACCCTTATGATTTATTTTCCTTATTGTTTATGCTTATAGGCGAATCATCATGTGAGAAAGTGGCGGAGGGCTTTGGAGGCCTAGGGGGCCAAGGCCCCTCTGATATCCACTCCTTACTAACATTGGACATTAAAGAAAATGGTAATTTAGTTAAATTGGTATTTCGGCCCTCCACTTCACCCAACACCCAAGACAATAAGCTTAAAAATAAATTTAATTAATTTTTTCTTTGAACTTTTTTATTTTATGATGATTTAGGAACAAATACTATTTAATTGTTATCATAATTAGGGTTAAATATTTTAGTGATTATTTGCGAGTCTAAATATTTTGAGTCTTACTTTATTTTTAGTTATTGAAACAACTTGCTAGTTATTTTTTATTGATAAAAGATCTTGATATCAAGATTGAACCATGAAATCTAACCACTCGATAAACGTAGTTTCTAAAGTTATTGGTTCAACTTATTTCATTACATTAAATGTTCAAAGACTTTAAATGCAACATAAACTGGAAAGTGAATTTTTAAATGGCTCATTGGTTTTGTTTTCTGAAAAATAAATTGTTGAAATTTTAGTTTGAAGAAAACTGGGCAAAATTTCAAAGGGAAATTGACCAAAATAGCAATTTTTCTCAATCAAATTTACTTTTTAGCCACTTTTTCAATTGAATTCTCATTTCAGTCATTTGATTTTCAAATTTAAAAAAAAAGTAAAAAATTATTTACTCAAATTTGCATAACGATTCAAATTTTTGAATAACGATCCTTATTTGTGTAAAGATTTTTTTTAAATTGAAAATTTTGCGTAAACTTTGGCTAAAATAGGAATCAGTTCCAAAAGTGGCTAAAAAATAAAAAGTGAAGTTGGTTGGGAATATTGACTATTTTGATCAATTTCCCGATTTCAAAGCAAAAACCGACAAGTTCCATTTTGATGAGCAACGTTTGAATATTTCATTATTTTTATGTCTTGTTGTAGGGTTTTAATGTGTTATAATTGGATAATGTAACTTTTGTATTTTAAAAATACCTATCTATTAAATCGAAGCAAAATAGACTTGTTCATATGATCCATTTATATAAACAGATAAGATTCGCCCCCCCCCTCCCCCCCCGAGTTAGAAGGTTTGTGTTCCGTCCCTGCGTGAGAATGAAAGTTAAGCTGAGAAAACGTAAGAAGAGATCTCGACCCTTGATCATCTTTAATCTCAAACCCACCTATGAATTATGCTTGATATGGAGATTAATCTGGTAAATTTGATCTCGATATATCTCATTCTAATATGCATTAAAAAATAAAAATCATTTTTTAAATCTTTTACCTTAGCTCTTTTTCTCATCCATACCAACCTATGCTTATAAATTAAGTTGGTTGTGGATTAATTTTGATATTATTTGTAGAGTGCATCATAATAATTGAAAAAAAACAACGAACAAAATATATTTTATATTAATTGTAATCCTTTTAAATAAAAAGTATAAAAAGATTAATTCTGATAATAATCCTAAAAGTTTATTTTATCTTAACGTCATATTTTTTTTTGTGAAGAAAACGTCATATCTTTTAACGATGATATATTTTATGTAAATATTTTTTTAAACAAGATGTATAAAAAAGGGAAATTAATTATTTTGATCATTTTAGAAATTAAAATTATTAAAATGACCATTTTGTCTCCACTTTTATCAAAATATTAATGTCTATCGAAATACATCTCAGATCGATTAGGTTTGCTAGACCACCAAAACGACGCCATTTTGGGTAGAATCCTCCGTCAAACTGTTCAAATCCTCAGCCAAATTTGGTGGGAGGTCATAATTTGCCAATTTCTTATTTACATTTTACATTTTCTATCCTTAGAGTTAGTTAATGAATTACTTTAGGTACTTTACTTTTTAATTTTTCGTTTTACACTCTTATCACATTAACACACATACTCATATATCAATTAAAATACGTTTTTATTTTAACAAGTTATACCATTATAATCGTCTCGACAATATCTTCGAAATGAGCCTAATATTGAATATTTTTCGATTTAATTATATACTTTTAAAGCCAATTATCTTTTTGATCGGTGAATATGAATATTTTTCACAAAATTTGGAATATTAATTAAAATATAATACTATTATTTTTTGTAAGTTGATCGTTTTTTCCGGCTATTAAAATATTATATTGAGGCTGAAAAATTTACTCATGAAAGGTCTTGAAGAAGGAGAGCATGAAAATATGCTTGAAAGATTTCTGTATTTTATTTTTGTAGTCCCCTTCGTACTGTGTATATATCATTGATTCAAAAATTGGTTAATTATAGTATATATTGTAATAACCTTAAGAACCGATGCATGATGTGTTATTTTACATGAATATTAATTTATATGGTTTTTATTATAGAAATGATAAGAACACAAAAGTAGTATGAATTCATTATAATTTATATCTTATTTCAAAAAATAATAGCATTATATTTTAATTAATATTCCGAATTTTGTGAAAAATATTCATATTCACCGATCAAGAGAATAATTGGTTTTAAAATTATATAATTAAATCAAAAAATATTTAACATTGGGCTCATTTCGAAGGTATTGTCGAGATGATTATAATAGTGTAACTTGTTAAAATAAAAACATATTTTTTAGACTTATTTTAATGTAACTCTAACTCTAAGGGTAGAAAACATAAAATGTAAATAAGAAATTGGCAAATTATAACCTCCGGAGGAGGATTTGAATGGTTTGACGGAGGATTCTACCCAAAACAAGGTCGTTTTGGTGGTTTAGCAAACCTGATCAATCTGAGATGCATTTCGCTAGGTATTTCGATTGTATTTTGGTAAAAGTGAATAGAAAATAATTATTTTGGTAATTTTGATTTAAAATGTTAAAATAATTAATTTCCCTATAAAAAATTAGTTGCCATGAATAGAAAAATTCTAAATATTGGATGGATCGGGTCGGAATCAATCACAAAGATTTGAACCGGTTTTATGAAAATTACGATTCGAATCCGATCTGTTCCGCCAAATCCGTCGGATCCTACCTACATGTATATATAGTAAACCGTAAACCCTTTTTTCTCTGTAAACAACCTGCTTTCCGCCATGAAACCCACCATCATAACCTTGCTGCTACTGTCATTCACTCTCTTCTTTTCATCGTTTTCGGCTTTTCAATCCGACGAGCTTCTTGTCGACGATGAACAATTTGGGATAGCAAAACACCCTTCCCCTGAACTCGACCTTTCGATTCCTTCTCGTTCAAGTTCTCATCCAAAACCCGTTTGGAAGAGGTCTGAAGATCCTAATTCGGATTCTAGAGTTCAGTTCGTTCTAGAACACTCATTTGGAGATTCCGACAATTTCTCTGCCGCCGGCACTTTCACTGCTCGCCTCAAGACTTATGGGGGGCAGGTAGTCTAAGTTGTATTGTTGATGCTTATTTTGTTGTTTGATTGGATGATTAGGAGTACGAAAGGGGAATTTGCGTTTTGCAAGATCTGTATTTCGCTACAATTTTTTTTCGAAATTTGGGTCAAACCAAACAACACCTTTTAATAATTCTATGTCTATCTGATTAAAAGTTTCTCCTGATAAATTGTTTACTCCAAAAAGTATATTATCTATTGGCAAAGGAAGCCATAAATCCAAAGAGTATTGATGTTGGATTGTGCTGAACTGCTGATCATATATATATGTAATAGCTTTTTAATTAAGTTGCAGTGTATCTTTGATTTTTTTCTCCAATATTCAAATAGTTTATATATGAAATTATAAGTTAGAATTGAACCTTCATATTATTATTAAGCAACACCACCCTCTTTCGAGTTTGGATCTTTGCTGTTTACTGAAAATTGAGATTAATGGATTATCGGTAATGCATGTGGAAGAAAAACACTGGGTTATTGTTGTTACCTTAAAGTATCTATCATTCATGAATTATATGGTTCCATTGTATTCTCCCTTGAAAAAATGATGAATCTTATTTGATTGCATTTGAAGATAACTGAATTAATATATGTTTTGTGTTGAGAAATAGGATGCAAATCCACTTTGTCGGTCTGCACATTACTTGAGTTCATATGGAATGGGACTAGTTATATAAGAATCATGGGGTACACTTACCAAATTTTGAAAATTCAACCTATGATTCCCATGTTATGAAGACCCAAGCCAAATGTAATATTTTCATGCAAGTTTACACCATCATTGTAGCAAAATAAATTAGCCTTAAACATAATATATAAGAAATTTGTAATATTGTTTTGTTGTATAAACGTCTAGATGTCACTAACAATACATCAATTATATAGCTGAAAATTCACATTCTCATTAAACATATAAAAGATTTTTTGTTGATATCTCTAGTAGAAAAATTGGCCTATCATATGCAAGATGGTAAAAAGCATGTTTGAATTGTAACTTGGGGTAGGAAATGAAAGTCATTACCTATACTCTTTGTTATGACTTGAAACTTTGCATTCATATATATATATAATATATATATATATGTGATATTCAGTAGAATTATGTTTTGTTTCTTGGTATGCTACTTATATAATGCTTAGAAAGCTATTAATATGACAAGTTTCTTTCTGGTTTGGTATCTTTTGCTTGAAGGGAACTCTTACAAAGCTTAGATTCACAAGGAATGATCTTAGCACAACAGAGAAGGAGAAGTTCAAAGTAATTCTTCATCAAACATATCACTGTGTCCTGTGCTCTTTTTTCTTTGTGCTTTACTAGCTTTATGAGTTATATTCTGCTTGTTGATGTTTGGTTGTTGCAGAAACTACTAGAAAATGATGACTTCTACACGATAAGGGTACCATCAGACGTATTAAATCCTCCTGGGAGGGATTATGTTATCTCCTCTGTAAGGGCGGTAAGTTTGAAAATAGACATATATTTTTATTTTATTTTCTCTTACATTTGTTAGCCAAAATGAGAACAGCATGTTGGTCAACTACCAATAGCAAGTCATCATGTCTTAAATTGGAATAGAACAATCAAACAACATTATGCATCTATTAATGGCTAGGTCTTTTTGTTAGTGGAAGTGAAGCTCTCACATGGTTATAACAAGTTGCAACCTGAAACTTTGATGCATGTAAATCTTTATTATATATAGTTTAAAGTGTGTTACTATTTGAGAGATAGCCCTGTATATATGGTGCATCAGAAAGTTAGAAGGGCTGTTTTGATCAGATAAAACTCAAAAGCTCTGAATTTAACTTATCCCATCTTCTAGCAACACTTAGGCCTTGTTTGTTTTTTCTTTTTCAGCTCTTAATTACCTCTTATGTCTGAATCGGTTAGACATTTTCACGTTCAAATTGTTTGTAGTTATTTTATTTTCAGATTTCAGACTTCAGCACCTCTTAAAAAACAAACGTCACCTTACTATCTCTTTGCTGTTACAATCATGTAGCTGCATAATCTTGATTGGCAGTTGTATAGTTGAAAAACATGATTATTTGTAGGAGTTGTGATTAAATTGTATCTTTATCCCTCCCCCCCTCTCTCTCTCTATATATATGTAGGTGTGACTAGATGTATATATGTATATTATATATATGCATATGTATGGGCTCAGCCACCTTAGGGCCATGGTGAGCACAAGCTCACCCTCAAAAGAGCAACTTTACTTTTGTTAACCCTCCTCTCACAAGAAATTCATCGTCTATATTTTTGTAACAAATTTTCAATATTATAATATTTCCATTTAAATTTTTTGTGTTAAATGAACATTTATGATTTATTGGAACACAAGACCCAAGTGTTTATTGATTTGCTTGATTGCTTATGTCATTTCTTTCGGTTATTCATATTATGTCTATAATTCTGTATATATGCATGTCTGCCAGTCGGGTCAAATGGTAGCTTCTTTTTCAGATACCTTCTTGTTGTGACACATTTTTTTAATGCTAGTTGCTCTACTTTGTTGACTAGTGTTTCTATTTACTTTCAGAGGTGTCTCCCAAATGATGGCTTGGATGAGCATTTTATCATACACATGGTAATTCTTCTTTCCAGTAGTCAGAGAAATATGTCAACTCCTTAAAGTGAAAGTTATTCCTCTGCCTGTTCATCATGAATTCATGATTAGCATAATAGCATATGATTAAAAGATGAATAAAATGCATCCACCTAACCCCCTTTTTGGAACTTATATAAAGAACTTATCTACTCATTAGAACCTTTTGATGTGATCTTATGTCTGTTGTTACTCTCTCAATGGTTAATTTGATCACCTGCCATATTAAATTGTTGAAAACTACTTCATGATCTTCCTCTTTCTCCATATACTGAAGGACAATGATTCTTTATAACGACAGGAAGGTGTCAACATTTTGGCTGTTAATTACGGTTCTCCTGGGGCTTGCGGATATCATCGGGAATTGAGACTTGTAAGTTTGCACAAATCCAATTGAGACTTGGATGTTAAAGATCTTCGACTGCTTTATAAATATGCCCTTGAATGTGTTCATATTTATAAATATGTATAGTTCTCTAACATCACCTTTTATATGTCCATTTCCATTTTCCTTTTTTATTTCAGCCTACAAAGTGGTCCTTCAACTCTCACACAGTTTTAAAGTACAGTGAACAGGCACCAAGGTCAAAATTTTCATCTTCTGTTTCATGTCTTTATTTTCATCCTACAAACAAAAAGTTATATTCCAAAGATTATACTAGTAATCTCCATACTAATTATGAAAGTTGTTTTTCTGCAACTTATACAGGAGACCAATGTTTTCTGAAGATGGTGATGGTGAGATGGGAGAGGAAGAAGGCGTAAAGCCACTTGAAAAGCGCTTTTGGTCTAAAAGTGTGAGTGGTCTAATCAAAACATTTTCATTTCAATTTGGTTATTTGCAAAAAACTACTTATGTTTATGATATAGTATTCGATCTTTTTTCAGTGGGTGTACTTTATCCCGCTTGTAATTATTATAATGAATGCTTTCACACAAGCAATGAGCGTGCCGGAGGAACAAGCAAGTGACCAACCACAGCAACAGCAGCCAGTTGCTGCTGCAGCTGTGCGAAGACGATGATGGCAAATTTTCAGGTTAATTTACCTTTTGGCTTTTATTCTGAAAAACTCGTAGTTTTTCACATTTTTTGTCGGTTAGTCAATTTCATTTATGCGTTTTGGGCTATCTTTGTGGCATGTTTTAGGCAATAGAAGTTGCATAGCATATGAAGGTAGAAGGTTTAGTTAGTTGCATAGTTATATTTGCAACTCTTCTTATCTCATATGATTTTGATTTAGGATCCAGATTTTGGAGAGTTTGCCATTGTAATTAAATTTTTGTTGGATTTAGCCAACCACCTTTCCCTGAATTAGGTAAAATAATGGGTTTTTGCATTTTTTGTTTTGCCTTAGCTATAAGTCCTGTTTCAGGTTTGAATTATACATCCATTGTTTTTCCATATTCATTTAATAGGTTAATATTTGACAAATGTTAGGATGATTATTTTTGTTTGTGTGAGAGTTTTGTCGTATATATAGTTAAAAAGTAGACTGCAGATTCAAGTGAAAACCATAAAAAAATGGAAGGCTGAGGAACATCCTAATAATCATTTATTTGTATGGTAATGCATGTAATTGAAAATGTTTCTTGGTTTTCATGCACATGTGCATACCAAACAAATTACTTTTATTTGCATTTACATACTGTACAGATGAATGATTATTAGGATGTTTATTAGTTTTTCATTTTTTTGTGATTTTCATTTAAACCTTATCCTAAAAAATATAGGTGATTGTACAAAAGCAATTTAAACCTACTTTAGATATGTTCGGACAAAAAAAAACCCTTTCATAATTTTATTGTATGGTTTAGTATTTTTGTATCTCAATGGTTTCAACAAGTATGTGTGTCGCCTTTGTTTTTATAACACGGCACCGCCACACTAAGTTTTCACTTTTCCGACATCTTATCCATCTTAAGAATAATGTTAAAGAGCTTTGCCAACCAAATAGCTCGGTAGTTGGCTCAAGATCATTTGAAGCGAGTTCAAAGCTTCTGATGCCCGTGGAAACATCACTTCCAATTAGTGATGTACACAATACAGGGATGAGAGACTCGTAATCCATAATGATTCAACATATCTATTTGTATCTGTTAAAAAAATGTTATAGCTAACCACAAGGGTTGTGGTGTACTGGTTAAGGTCCCGGAAGATATGGTGGAATACTCTATCTGTCCAGGGTTCGAATCCAGGCGTACACAACAATTGTGACCATTGAGTTTATTAGGGCTGATGTATTGCAATCATAATTTGTCGGGATTAATCCAGGCATAGCCTGAGATACCCTTCACAAAAAACTTTACAACTATAATCATGAGAAATTTCATAACTAAATATGAATTGAAAAGAAAATTTATAGAAAAAAAAACCATTGGTCTTGATTTTTTTATTCCTTGGACGTTAAGTTAAAAGAGTTGGTGGGTGGAAGCATAGTACATGCTATTTGTTTCATGTTTTAGTTTTAACTAGAGTTGTCCAGGGCGGGACGGTCCATTGGACATGTCCTATTCAGGTGAGCATCGGAACCGGGTATCCATCTTTGGAATCGGAACTGCCGGTTCTGAACCGGAATCGATATGATTGATTCCGATTCCGATTCTTAAAATACGGAATCGATGAGGACCGGTTCCGGTTCTCATGTTTTTGGAACCGTTATCCGTTGGGTACCCGTCATTTTTGAATAAAAAATATTTTATATATTTATAAATAATAAATAAAAACTCAAACTTTATAGTTTGTTTATGTAATAATTAGTTTTTATGGGATTAGTTTTGACCATTTGTTGTATTTATTACTTTAAGTCGATATTTTGTAGTTTATAATTATATTTTTATTGTATGCAATGTAAAAAATTAAAAAAAAAAGTTGAAATCGGGTACCCGATACCGAACCGGTTCCCATTGGTTCCGGTTCCGGTTCCAAAATATAAGGAACCCGTGTTAGCGGTTCTGGTTCCGGATTTCCAGGAACTACCGGTTCCGTGGAAAATAGTCGGGTACCCGGTTATGCTCACCCCTAATTCAATCCACTGGAAAAGTGCGATTGGACTACTATTTTGAATAAAATGGTTGATCTAAACTGACTTGTTAAAATTAATGGGTAGACATGGACGATGTAAAATATTTTTTAGGTAGGCTCACCCAGCCCGTTAATATGTTTATAATAATTAACTTTTATAATTAAAACTGAAAATCTTGATACTTATTAATTCACACTTATTTATGACTCATGATGATAACAATATTTGAAATCTAAAAGGTAAAAACATAATTACCTCAATTGATTAACTTCTTGATATCTCGATTGGTCATTTGCTTTGTCGATACACCATATTTTGCGAAAATAATCTTTTCTAAATTATGTACATTGTTATATATTTTCGTCCAATTTTAATTTGGAAAAAATGTTATATATTTTTAATTATTTAACACAATTATGATTTTACATAACAATATTTTTAGGCTCACTAGCCCGTTGGCAAATCTGGTCTGTTTATAGGGCGGGTAAGAGCAAGTTATTAAGAAGTTATCAAGCCCATAAAAAAGGACCTGGGTTTGACATGTTAGACGCACTGGGCAAAAAAATGGGTTGGCCTGGCCCAAACCTGCAAATGATCAATTATAGTTTTAACCAATCTCCGTTATTTCTTTTGCTTTCGATCAAAATTGTGAAGTTGTGCATGTTTTTAAGAATTTTCAATAACTTTCTTCTATGAAAGTGACTTCAGACCATCGTTTATAACAACATAAAAAATACAAGACTATGATGAAAATTTTCACAGTATTGGTGTTTTTTTTTATGGTTTTCTGCAATTTGATCCATAATTAATTAGAGGAACACATTAAGCAAAAACAAACAATCCATAATGATTCAAGTAAACAAAACCTAACAAAAAACTATACTAACAACGACAAATATCAAGCTTTTATATTTTTATTCTGAAAGTGTATACCAATATAATAGCACAAAAAACAATACTAACAACATCAATAATACTATAAAAAGAGCAACAAAAGTGTATGAGATGAATACACAAAACTATACCATAACTTTCTAATATCTACCATTTCAAACAAAAATGATAAATGCATACTTGAACCTATTTTAATAGCATATTCCTTGCATACTATGATGATTTATTAGTTAATAAACCTCTTTATTTTTTGTTATTGATTGCTTGATGATAAATGGCTAAAGGATGGATTTGAATCCAAAATAAAGCACAATATAAGTTTATGCGACCCTGACATGCAACCTTGCCATGTTAGGGTCACTTACAAGGAGAGCATAAAGGAAAAGAAGTCAAAACTCGTAAATACTTATGGTACATAAAATACTACCCTAACATGTTACTCAGGATCCCATGTCAAGGTTGCTATCGTCAAACAAGGACTAATATTGCCAAATTTTAGTTGAGTAGTTTTTTTGTTGTTTAAAAGCCTCTTGAAATCGTGTTTAAGGAGGGAAACAACCAAGAAATATCAGAGAGACATGGAGACTGGAGAGCAAGACCTATAAGCATTTGGGAGATTTTCTACGGTTTCGTCAAGATTTATTGAATTTACATCACTGTAAGCTTTGTGAGTTCAAGTATGAGTAGCTAGGGGTTTAATTTCCGACGATGGATATGTAATTAACTTTGAAATTGGTTGTGTTGAGAGACGATTGTTTTTTGATGTCTTTTGAATTGAATTAAGCAATCCTTATTTAATGCTTTTCATTTTGATTTAGAGTAGTCTGAGTTGGATCCCTCTGGGTCTTCTTTTTACAGAGAAAATACCCCTATTGCGAATCTCTCTCATAAGAAAGAAGAGAGTGATGGAAATTCCCTTCAAGGTGCTTGTTTCCACTGGTGGCGCGCAAGCAAAGGGTCCAAATACAAAACTTGAGTTTGAATTGCTAGATTTGGTTTTAAATCCATGATTGTTCTTGGCTTAATCATAATAGCAATTGTTACTCTGATTGCCATTTGTGTTGATTGATAATGCGTAGGATTGTATAATCTAACTCAAATAGTCGACGACCGATTGTTAGTTAGTTTGGTGTTTGTTTGGTCGTAATGCAATTAACAATCGAACTCCAAGTCTGTGACCGGATTAGATTAGCTAATTAGAGACTAGTTGTTGAAGCGTTTCATGTTAGTCGTGTTCTTGTAACAAGCGGGACATTGATGTATTTTGGGGTTCAAACCAATGTGAATTCAGTTGAGATAATATTTAATTGGATGAGTCAATAATACATAATCAAAAGAATTAGGCCTTGTTTGTTTTTTCGTTTTCAGCTCTTAATTATCTCTTATGTCTGAATCGATCAGACATTCTCACATTCAAATTGTTTGTTTTTCTTTTCTTTTCAGATTTCAGACTTCAACACCTCTTAAAAAACAAACGCCACCTTAGTTGATTGATATTCGTATCTCTTCTCGTTGTTGTTTACAATCTTAATTAATCTTTGCATGCTTAGCTTAATTATCAATCATCCACCCCTTTATTTACCACTTCAAATCATTACACATGATGATTTCTTGGTGTCTACAGTTGACACCGAGTCTTTGAGGATTCAACCCTTCTTATCACTGCCTCAAGGTTTATGCAATATGGTAATAGGCATTATATATTTAATATTATTTGTCGGATTCGACATCTTTAAACCATGCTTTTGGATATTAAAATATTATACTAACAACTTCCACATTTGAAACAAACTCATTTAAAAAAACTATACTCACAAATTCACCATTACAAACAACAAGAAAATTATACTTTTGAATAACATAAACTATAATAATTTGACATATGAAAAAATGGGTTATTTATCTGGGGAAAAAGTTCTATTTTTTTAGCCACCTCCAAATTTATTTTCAACAAAATAGCCAAAAAAAAATTGCAAGCCAACTCTACAATGCACCTTTTCTTTATGATTTCTAACATTTTATGACACATCCATATGATAGATAGGTGGGCCCACCACAAAAATAAATTGCAACACCGCAACTTGCGGCACTGCAAGGACATGCATCGACGTATAAAAAGCAAGCTAAAGTCGCAACTTACGGAACTACAAGGACATGCTGCAAGGTCCGTAACTTGAATAGAATCCCCTTTGGTAGAATTATTGTGCGGAAGTGCCAGTGTGGGACAATCCACTTTCTTGGTGTTACTAGGACTCCTTACAAGCGTTGTTTCTATCTACTATTATCTAAAAATAATCAAGTTATATGAGACGAGACAATGCTTTCTTAGCAGGAGGGTAAAAACGCAAGAATCCTCTTTTTCTATAACATAACTTAATTTGGCACCACAAACACATGCCACAACATGTGAGACCAACAACTTTCCCAAAAATATACCTCAAATTCACCATTTGAAGCAAATCAAAGCAAAAATCAAACACAAGCATAGCAAACTCATTTGAACGTAAACAAAGTAAGCCTCTCACGTAAATAAGGATAGCAAGAAGAAAGAATAAATCAAACTAGAAAGCAAAACACCAGATATCGTAAAGTTATATGCAAGTTAATAAGCTAACTTTTAACTGATAAACTAATTAAATTCAATAAAAAACTTATTAAATAGCTAGAAATAATCTAATTATATCCCAGAGAATGGACGTAAGAGCATCTCCAACAACTTCTCCAAAATAGAAAAAATTGGGGATTTTGAGGCAAAATGTGCTTCAACAGCTTCCCCAAAACCGTCTCCAAAATGGAGAAAGTAGGAGAAGGATGATCTTTTTCTTCAAATATGGAGAACACTCCAAAGATGATTACAAAATAGACCACCAATAGAAAAATTTGAAAACAAAATATTTGGAGAGATAAATAATATTTTAATGGATAAAGGGGAATTTTAATATTATAATCAATGTTGAATTCTTCAAAATGAAGAATCTGTTAGAAATGAATGTAATTTTTTTTTAGAGATTTAAACTTTTGGTTCTCCATTTTGGAGGAATTTTGGGAATCTATTGGAGATGCTATAAGTCATTTGGTAACGTTTTATAAGATAAAACATATTTTATTGGGATTAACAAAACTAGCCATTTTTTGGATTGAGTTTCACTTCTAAACACACTTCTCCTACCAATTTTTTTTTTACTTTTTTTGGCCCCTGTATTCAACATTCCTTCAAATCTTTTTACATTTTTGGTCAGGTTCGTAATTGCGAACCAAACATATTACAAACATAGATAGAAAATGTAAATATAATTTTGTAGTTTAGTTAAGTTTGCAATTGCAAACCTAACGTTACGAATCTGATCACTATTTTCGTAAGTTTGAGAAGAAATGGGTTAGAAAGTGAAATTCAATCTAAATAAAGGATAGTTTTATTAATTTTCTTATTTTATTTTAGGTCAAAACATAAAATAGCCGTTGGGATTTCTTTTTATAAAACCTTGGTAGCGGTGTGCCTCCCCAGCCGACTACGAGAAAGAGAAGAGAAACTAGGGTTACGACAGATATAGCCGCAATTAGGGTTTAATGACGATCCTAAAGAGAGTTGAGTATGACGATTATAAGTTTCTTCGCATTGTAGATGCCATGGCTTCAATCAATCAAAAAGTTAACCTCATTGGTGTTGTTATCGAGACCGGTATGCCCAAGCAAACCAAAGGCACTGGTGCGTTTGCATATATTTGTCTCAAATGTTTTTCTTTATTGATATCTTTTGCTTTCAAATCCTGACGATATTTTCTATCAATTTTCATTCTAATTTCTTCAAAATATAGTGGAAATCGTTTTCCCAAAAGTTCAGTTTTCGAGTTGCAGTCCTTGTTAATTTTGGTTTGGTTGAAAGTTTCATACCTTTTTAACTGGCAATGATGAAAAAAAGGCCGGACTTACAGCTGCCACCCTAGTGGTTGGTAGTAGAATGATGAGACGTTCTATAAGGTTATTTCTGAGCTAGTGTTGCTTTTCTGAATTTCTCAAGTGAGTCGAACTCAAGTTTTTGTGCTTTCTGTTCTAATTGTTTCAATTGATGTGTTGTTTGGTTCATAGTATTTGAAGGAATTGGAACGGTCAATTCCTTTGACCAAATTCTATTTCTTTGTTTTGTTCATTCTTTTATATTGGTTGGAATCTTTAAATTCCTTTGAATTTTACGGATCACAAATTTCTTCTTTCCTTGAGGTGTATTACAGAATGTAAATTCTAATTCGTGCTCTCTTTGAGAAAGACACTATTACCCTTTAGGTAGCCTTTGGTTCACAGAGTGGAATATGTCGGAATTGGAATCTTAAAGGAATTGAAATGGAACTTAATCATGTTTGACCACAAGTTTGGTTGGTTGGTTGGCTGGAATTGGAATGAAACCTGTCAAAAGAATTTGAATCTATCTGTTTGGTTTGTTGAATAAAATAGTGGTAGTGGGGTGGAGGCGGTAGTGGTGGTGGGGTGTAGGCGGTAGTGGTGGTGGGGTGTAGGTGGTAGTGGTGTAGATGGTAGTGGCGGTGGTGGCGGAGGTGAATGCGACAACTGTAACGACCGTGATGGGTATTGGAGGTAGTGGCAATGGCGATATTGGTGGTGACTAGGGGTGGCAATCATGTCGTGTTCAGGTTGGCTCAACCCGGTCATGACTTGATTAACTAATCGTGTCGAAATGTTCAACCCTAACCTGTATACTCTCGGGTTGGCGGGTCACATAATAGTACAACCAAGTTCAAACGTCCAAATTCAAATACTAGTACTACAACCAAGTTCAAACAAATATTATTTTAAAAAAACTTAGAATAAAAAGTATTTTAATTTTTTGTTTTATTTTAAACGGGTTGGCGGGTCAACCGGTGACCCGTATGTGTGAACCGAACGCCACTCGTTTAACAAATGGATTGGCGGGTCAGAAAGTTCAACCCAAACCCGTTTATTTTCTTGTCGGGTTCGTGTTGTGTCGAGAATTGCCACCTCTAGCGGTGACGGTTGCGGTGGCGGTGGATGGGGGTGGTGATGACCGGTGGTGTTGGTGGTAGGGCGTGAAGGCGACAGTGATGGCATCAGCGGAGTGGTAACATTCACCTTGGTGATATGGAATGGTATGGAGTAAACATAAGCGTAGAATAATTTTTTCCCTTACAAGACGAAGGAATTGAAATTCCTTGCTAGAACCTGAGGCACTTACATTCCACCATATGTGGGTGGAGTTTGAATTCTTTACCAAAACTCAAAAGAATCAACCAAACTCGGGAATGGAATTGACCATTCCAATTCCTGTTCCGTCGGATTCAACGAACCAAAAACCACCTTAGGGTTGTGGCTTTGTGTGATTATCTCTCGATGGTCATCAAATTGATGAATTAGTTTTATCTTTTGGATAAATGATGTGCGTTTAATTAATTTGGTCCGGTAAAAAATCAGTTGTGGATCGAGAAATTTTGGTGATAGGGGGCACAAACGGTTTAACAAAACTTTAACAAGTCATGGATTAAATATATTGTGTCTGGTCATTTTGACACATATAACCCAACACCCTTTTCTCCTTTCTATTTGGTGTATGAGTTGTCGTGTTCATGAGGAGGACTTTCAGTTGTTGCCTTACATGTTTGTTTGATGCTTTTAGTTGCTCAGTATTCAACAAAATGCATGTTGAGAACCAACCGTTACCATTTAACAAAAAATAAATTGATTTTCAACAAACCCTAACTTAAGAAACAAAATTTTCTAATTAGCAGACTTTGACAATTAATTGTGAACAAGCAAGAAACAGAAATAACACTCATATTTAAGAAATGTAAAAAAAATAAACAAAGGCCCTAAAACTAAAATATAGCTTTGATGCACAGTGTACACTATAGCTGCTCATTCTTCTGGCTTTTCTTTTATGCCTGCTGTAGATGTAATTATTCTTCTTTCTAAGTTTTGCTCCTTATATCTGTAGATTGATCCATTATTAGTTTTTTGGTTTATTTATTGATTATCTGTAGATTGTGTTTGGACACTAAAGATTGTTGATGAATCACATCCAAGCCCTGGGATCTCCATTAATGTTTTTGCTGAAAATTTTGAAAAGCTTCCACGTGTCGAGTCAGCTGGTGACATTGTTCAGCTTTCACATGTTGTGGTATTTATTTCCATCCGTTGCCTTGCTAATGTCATCCTGGTTAATTTTATCTGTTTTTTAATAAATTATGATGTTTATTGATCTTTCTATATTTTCTCATCGCTTTTCTTGAATTCTGTTTTCTCTTTTGCTTCCAGTTTAGTTTTATTCAGTTGGGGATTTGGTCTGTTTTTATGTTCGACTATAACTTCACTATGAATATTCCAAAAAAGATTCCTTTATGTTGATTTTGATTGTCTTTTAGTAGCCGATGTGTTTTTTGTTTCCCTCGGGTGTGTGCGAGTGCTACTATTGTTCTTTGTGCATAGGTCTTGGTGGTGCTTATTTTGCTAGGGTATGGACTGCACATTTATTAATTTGATTTAACAAGCATTAGTGATGCTGATTGCTGAACAGACTTGGACAAGAGGGAGAAGCTTGCAACTAACTAGTAAGCCTACATCTGAATGCTGTAGGATCTCTAGAGATATCTATGCCACTTCTTCATGCTAAGAAGAGGTTTGTTGCATACAACTGCTTATCATTTATCCCATTCTAATATTATTCTCTATTAAATGATAGGTTCATCATTTTATACAAGGAATTGTGACCTTAATTAGATTTGAGGTTTAACAGAAAAATGATTTCTAAATTAGCTTTTAGATGTTGCAAATCCTTGTCTAAACGAACACGAAATTCAAAGTATCTTGTTTAAGGTGTTTTGTTTGTCTTGTTGATTCTCGTTCTATTGTTTTTGCTTGGTCTTAAATCTTAATCAGTTGTACAAAGTCTAAAATTGCTTTAATAGACATTGGCAAAAAAAAGGGGTTGATCCTATCGACTTGGTTTTGCTTCCTCTATTTTTTTAATAATATCGGGTCGGGTTCTTCTCCTACCCTTATCGAATAGAACACGATGAAAAGACAGTGCAAGCTTTGTTATGCCGAAACCTAAATGTTAAGTCAACAACACTTCCAAATGCCACTGCTTCCTGTTTGATTGGAATACGGATGAGATCAGAAAGGCCATCATTGGGGCAAATGATGCAATGGCTTCGGTTAGAGCAAAGCCCAAAGGTAGGTAAACTCTCCTTGATAAATCGAGTATGGAGAGCTCGGTTGGGGCATCAACCACTAGTTGCGGGCCTGTCGAGATAGATTGGGCCTGTCGAGATGCTTCCTTGCAGAACCCGACTGTAACTCAATAGAGTGAGTAGGAAACCTTGTAAAGGTGAGCAGGAGAATATAAATCGGTCTGTCTTGTCGTTTTCAGGTTTAATAAAAGAAGTAGAATAGATCTCTCTTCTTAAAGTATACAACACTTCCCATAAGGTTCACACCGCGGAAAAGGTTAAACGTCGTCTCTGTCAAATAAGCTATGATACTCTGTAGCATTTGAAAGTGTCGCTGATTTAACATTTAGGTTTCGGCATGACAAAGCTTGCACTGGCTTTTCGCACTTAGGTGCACTGCATGCCATTGGTAATGATTCTACTACGGTGTCACAAATTCGCAAGCTCCAAAAAGAAGAGTGGATGACAAGAGTCTCAGCAAGAATAGGCAGCTTTAGCGTCAAGCACATCATCATACCGACAGTCATCCGAACGAGAGTCTCCCCTATGGGTGCGTTTGGTACGCAGTCAGGACAGAGCATAAAGGACAGAACAGAACAGCTGTTACACGGTTGGTAAAACATGATATGACGGGACATGACAGAACAAAACATAATGACCAATTTACCCTCAGTGAGTTGTTTAGCGTTTTTATACCAAATAACCCCCCCCCCCCCACATATATATACATATATATAGAGAGAGGGGGAGAGAGAAGGGGAGAGAGGAGAAGGAGAGAGAGAGGTGAGAGAGAGAGGAGAGAGAGAGAGAAAGGAGGGAGAGAGAGTGTGTGTGTGTTAGGTTAGAGGGTAAAATGGTCATGAAACCCTTGTTCTATTTAGTTTTATGGGGGTAGGATAGAACACCTTTGTTCCACACGTGTTCCACTTACTCCAACATTTTATCACACCAAACATGGAACAAGCTTGTTCTGTTCTATTACGTTCCATCCTGTTCACCGTACCAAACGCACCCTATAGGATCTTATGAACTAAGCACGACACACTTTCTATATCTCCTCCGTCTACAAGGTGATCAGTTTAGCTTACAGCACAACGTGTTCGCCACCACATTGGCTAGCTGGTGCATTGCCCCTTTGAATGAAGAAGAGAAGGGCTTTGGATAGACCTTATCTTGACAGATTCCTCCAATTGAACCCAAACTCAAAGGAGGACCACAAGCTCATCCATTCTGCCCGCCTAGACGCGGCGCCCCAAAAAGCATTACATTCTCATGAATTGCACTTTGATCCGCCTTTCTTTTATTCCAGTCCAGGTTCTATCCCTTTCTGGAACTATCGTAAGCTATGGGGCCGAAGAGCCAGTAACCTCGTTCGCCTAAGATCGAAATCATTTGTCATTGAGACTATTATCAAACTCTGTAAGGCTAGCTATATGCTTAACGCATGCATTTCAAAAGGTCTGAGACCAAAAAAGATTCATCTTCTGTTACATCTACGCATCCAATGATTCCGATTCAACAGACCGAAAGCTTTTTTTCTGCAAGTCATCTTGAGGCTTCAAACACAACCAAGCAATTGGTATCCAATTGAAGCATAGAGATAGATTCGCGTCGCCTACTTTGGAATTGCACAAAGAATACTATTTATCTCAGAGAGGTCTACGGAAAATTATGGGAAAACGTCAATGGTATTTTACCATTTAGCTATGGATGCTTAGCGGGGGTTGAGGATCCCTTGTCGCCGACAAAGAAAAGAAGGTAGAACCAGGCAACTATAAAAGCTATGCTTGTCAATCGAGTAGTTGATTTTGGATTAGCTCATGGGAATTTCTGGTGGTTTTACTCTCTTTCAAACAATAGACTTTTCCACCATTTTTGCTTGTGCTACTTTTTTTGAGGGTAGCTTGGCGGTTGACCAAGAAAATTATGGGATTTTTACAGGCATTGGGTCAAGAACTTAAGGAACGGGCACAGAGCCCTATTGAAGAGGTACCTCCATATTGAACACCAACTCACACCGAAAAGCCTTTATTGTATCGTCACTTTCGGATCAACATCTGGAAGAGGCTTTTTTGCGCTCATCTCCTTCTATTGGTAATTAGACAGAAAAGCTTTGCATACCAAACTTGCGGGGGCTTATGTTGTTTGTTGTTGGTCAGTTTCCTTCGGTCCGTAAACGCAAGAATCGCGAGACGACAGACATCGGCCGATGAGGCTAACTCAATGGGCTAGGGTGGCCTCATTTCGCCTATCACATTGGTCGACTTGAACTTCCCTCTAGCCCTAGAATCGAACGGTCAACGCGAAGGTTCAAGAGCTAGCCGAACGTTAGAGAAGCTAGATTCTCATGGCTTCGTCCTAGAAGCTACTGCTTCCGCCTCTCTAGGCTTTGCTATCGCTCATGACTAGTATATGGATCTCTTTATGTAGTTGGTTGTCCTTCTAGAAGCTTCGCCAGAAGCGACTGGTCGCTTTTCCCGCTAAAGAAAAACTGGAAATCGCATCGATACTGTCTTTGATTCTATCGTCTTGGGCAATCCCCTTTCTGCTCTTTATAGTTTACCAACTTAAACCATGAATGTGAAGTCCTTTATCCTCAACTTCGCCGAGGCTAACAGGGCCTCAAGAAGCACTGTTGAGAGGAAGATCTTTGGCCCCACTTCATTCTCTACAGGGTTCCAACTCTCAGACTCTTTCTTCTCGACCTATTTGACTCTCTGGCCGCAGTTATAGTTATTTAGGTGGTATCTCGAGATTGAAATTCTCCGGGGAACACATGAAACTTAATTGATGTGAAAGGCCATAAGCTGCGTGAAAATTTTCATTGGATCTTGGTTGTTCTTAACAGGGATGGCTATTCATTTAATCCTTCTTCAGCTTGAAAGACATTTCAGGAAAGAGCTATTTCAACTGAAGAAATTTCTTTAATAGTAAGAACCCTTCCTACTCAAGAATAAGCTGGTTGTACTTGTCAGTTCGTTCAATTCACACATGCAGGGTGATTGAGGTGCGTGCTTTGCAAGTTTTGGAGTCTAATTTGGTAACCGACGGTTCATTTTTCTAGTTAATTTTAGGATCGCAACTTCCTGGGCTGTCCGTGCCAGTAGGGATATCCTAATTCGGCTACCTCTCCCAACTCATTAAAGCAGAACATTAGGCAACTAAGTTGGCATGGAAGAATTGCTGCGCGGTGGGAAATCCTTCTCTATACAAGTTCTCGGACGAGGTTTTTGAACAGAACTTTGATAAGCGAGAGGTGTAAGCAAGCACTGAGAGGTGTAAGCACCGTGAGGTGTGAAACGATCTCGTACTAAACGAAAGAACTCTCACTTTCCATAACCAAAATAAAAGAAAGTCAACCTATTCCTGGATCCTCCCACATGTTCAATCTTTTTTTAGCGGTTTCCCCATAGATCTTTATCATTAATGCAACCTTCATTTTGCCCATCTCGAATCTCTTTGTTCAAGGAGAGCTGGCTGCATCCCTTTGGTCCTTCTTCGCGTCTCATCTTAGCATCTCAATATCCCAACCTCAGTAAATTCTCATCTAACCAAGACCCCGAGTGGTTGTTATCACTTATTTTCTAATAGTCTTCAGTTAGTCTCCGAGTGCTGGTGTAATATATAGTTGCACAAAAGGTTAAAACAACTTAAAAACTCGAAATCATATACTGTAGCTAAACTAAGACGTCAGTTGCTTCTGTTTATTGTACGTCATTGATCGTCTTGATTGTTTTTTTTTTGTGCAAGGACAATGTGAATGTGAAGAAGTATTGTGTATCTGGCAATCTGCTTCTGTTTACAATAGATTTTTGTATTACTGATGTCTATTGAAAGTTGAGTTCAGGTTGCTGATTTAGCCGCTTACTTGTTGGCCTAGCTTGATTGGCTCATTAACTTCTTAGAGTTCTCAATCATGTGGATCTTGATGTTCTTTTCAATATATTGAGATGCAAGAAAGGTTTTTGCATATTCAATTGATTTTCCTTTTCTTGAACGATTTAATTGTTGCTCTTCTTGACATTTGGCATGGATGAAGGTTAAGCAATTGTTTCTTTAGCAAGGAGATGATATTCTTTAAAGCACCAAGTATAGTTATTCTTGGTAGTGGCAACTTGATTCATTTTTTTTTTGTTCTTATTTCAGATAAAAATTCATGGGTCAGAGGTTTATGGTCTTTATAACAAAAAGTATTCTTCATTTGCATTATATGAAGGAAAAGAGGGTTCAAAATTTGTACCTTATCAAGTTTCATCCAAGTTCCATGCTAGAGAGCAAGACAAGAAGTTCATAGCGGGATTGAGAAAGTGGACAATTAGTCACCAACCCGAGACAGGTAAAAAGTTCGTATTACTATAACAAGTATTGGCAGTATCTTTTAATTGGAGTTATAAGAAATCCGTACAATTTAAGCTTCATTTTATAGTTGAATACTTTTGACACCACATAAACTGGATAACCTTATGTAGTGTGTGATTTGCTTGATCCCAATTCTCAACCTCTTTTGATTAATTGTATCAAAATATTGGATGGATCCAATAACTGATAGCAATATCCTATGGATGGAACCTATGCTGTCATAACGGTGAAAGTACAATATAACGGTCGGGACCGATATTTGAAATAACGGTTATAATGGGGTTATATCGGTGGTATAACGGTCCAAAATAATGGTCCATATAATATTTCGTAGAAATATAATATATATATAGTTCCCTGCTTTTAGTGAACATATAATTTGCATTAATAGAAGATATAGTTTCAACTTCAAAACACTAACTTAAACAAGTTTCACAAAACGAAATAGGAAAAGTGTTCATAAACGAGCTAAATATAAATTAGCTAATTGCAAGCATCAAGTTCAACATCCGAGTCAACATCAACTGGTGCGTGGTGGTGAGTTGAAGCAAAAAAATCGAAGCAGAACTGCAGAAGCCGTGATGGTGAACTCGTGAAAGAAAGAAGAAAAGAAAAGAAAGAAAACCTAAGAAAAGTCAAAAGAATAAGGTTGGGCTGCTGACCCAAAAAAGAAAAAAGTAAAAAAAAAATTAGGCCCAATGACCCAAAAAAGTGAAACTCGGTATAAAATAACCCAAAAGTACTCAACTAAAATACCGGTATGTAACGCCGGTATATTACACATATATCGGCCTATATAACGGCCTGTAACGGCGTTAACCACGTATTCGTTAAATCATGTAACGGTATTTTACCACCGTTACATGATTTATGTACGTTAAACGTTATAACGCCATTATAACGCCGTTATTAACAGCATAGGATGGAACCAATCCGATCCATTTATCCGGGATAGTAGTAAACCTCTGACATGTCGAGCAAGAAGTTCAAACTATGTATGTAAATGGTTTGCTTTTGTTTGTCCACTTGCTGCCTGAATGCCGTTCATTACTTGTTAAGGTTAAAACTTAGTGGTGCTATGCAATTTAGTTTTTTCATTCTTTCATTTCTCATCGAACACTAGATGGCTGGCTTCTTATTTATGTGCGCGTTTCCTAATTGAGTACTTATCATCAATAATTGACAGCATCAAGTGATTCCTTGTCATTGAAAGAGATCAAAGAAGGAAATCGATTCAACTTGACTTGTAAGGTATTTAAGACAAAATATTCTTTTAGTTCTTCAATGTATTTGGATTTATCTGACCATAAACGTTTCCTGTTTTTGTCACAAATGTTTTTATCTTGTTATTGCTATTTGAGAATCCGTAGGTTCTTCATATCTGTGAAGTGAAGGAAGGTGAGTGGATGCTTTTTGTATGGGATGGAACTGATGCTCCACCGCTAAATGTTCATACAAAGTGAGTCTTGGTTCATCTTTGCAGTTAATTGAATCTTTCTTTTTTCCTCTATTACAAAACACCCCCTTGTTCATTTATTGGCTAATTGCATGTTCTTCGTGGATGATTTTCTCATCAGAGCTTGTTCTTAAAGTTATTTTCATCTATTTCTTCTGTGCTACAACTAATTAATTCTGCCAGAAGACAAATGTGTTGACATCTATATCTGCAGGCTTGAAGACGAGATTGAAAACCCTCTTCCTCTGCAGTTAGAAGCACCTCCTTTATCAAGAGACGTTTTGTGTACATTCCCAGCTGTTGGAACTGTCTTAAGGATGACTGCTGATCGAACCAATGAGAAGATTGGCCTTCACATACTGAAGGCTGGTGGATGGGTTCAATTTAGGAATATAAATTTTAAAGTTCATTCTGGTTTTTGGTGTGGAATTCTGCAGCCGTTTTCTAAGTTCAGTTATCTGTCCAAGAATGATAACCTTGTTTTACAGTGCCAAAGGTTCAGTATAAATACCACCACTGGTTATGTCTTGTAAAGCATTTGGACTGAAAATGTGGAAGAGATGCTCACATGTTTTGTATTATGTGATTTAGGGCATATGATGAACGAGTGAAAAGGAAATGGGATCGAATTCCGTCATCAAGCTTCCCTTGGCCTTCTCATATAACAGGTTTAGCACTTCTACATACTTATATGCTATATATGCTATATATGTGTATATGTATAGGTATATATTTTGTAACTTGTTCCCATTTATTTACTCTTTCTGAAGTCCATAATCTCTTTGTAATAGTTACTGATCGTACACCATGCAGATACCGACTATCAGGAGGTGCCTTTTGTTACACTAATGGACATCTTATCCTACCCTGAGGTGCGATATAAAACTCATTGTCAACTATTAAAACCCTTGCTTTCATTTATTTAATGATCCAATAGTATTATCATTTTCTTACTTAACAATGTCTGAACTCACCACAAATGACAAATTAACCCATCAAAGTACTTGTTAACCATGAAATGTAAATATTATAATTTGATTGTCGTGATGAGTCTGAGTAATAATTAATAAATATGTTGCAGGTAACAGCCAAATTCAGGTGTGTAGTTCGGGTACTGGCAACATTTCCAGGTCAGCCTAGCAATTTCCGTGCTCCTTGTGGTACTTACAGACTAAGGCTAACCCTCGAAGACCCTACAGCTAGACTCCATGCATTTTTATATGCTGAAGATGCGGTATGTATCTTTTTGCACAAAAACTTCACTCTTCTTAATTAATCAAATAATTTATGAAAACTAAATGTTTCATGTCCTTGCAAATTCCTTTTATTAGGTGAAGTTTTTTGGAGGCTATCCCTCCATTGATAAAATGTTAAAACTGCAAAACGCGTTGCTTGGAGTTGAAGAAAAAGGTGCGGAAAAGCCGAGAAATCCACCATGGATACAATGCTGCTTAAAATCGTATTATGTTGACAAGACCAACATTTGGGGTAGTAGAAAATATCGAGTCTTTGGTACCCAACTCATCAATTAACTCATCAAATTGTTGCCTTCACATGTTGTATAACTTTTACATTCACATCTTCTAGCAACTGTTTTTTCAACTTTTTTTCATTATGCATTGTCTTAAATTATATGTCTTTTGTTCATAATCATATGTGATGATTGTTGTATAATGCATTTAGTACTAATATGATGAACAAGAATATCAAAACTTATTATTCATTCTGTAACGATATCCATCTTTTTTGAGCTTTTAGTATTAAGTTGGTTTGCTTTCTACCATTGCGACACCAACATTCCTTGAAGTAGAACCAACAAACCCCTTCATACGGGAAGTTGGCGATTTAGGAAAACAAAAGCTCATCTTTTTACAAGTCACTAGCATTTTCGATGCTAATTTTTCATGGTTCACGCCTAACTCATCGGTTGTGACCTACAATGAATTTGTGAATAACGCTACTTTGATATGAATATATTGACAAAGTAGTGAAAGTTATACGTAGGCATTCCCGTAATCTCGTTAACCAATTAGTCCTATCCTTCGAAGCCTTCTCGTCTGGATGTAAACAATCCGGTCTTAAGTGGTCATTTAGAACTGACTCATTTTTTATTAAGTCTATTTATAATTAGTGCATCTCTAAAACGGCTATGCTATTTTAAAATTTTCAAAGATTTAGAAAAAAATTTTGTTCCAATAACTATGCTAAATTCTTTTTTACAATAGAAAAAAATGAGAAAGAATAGAGACACCTTAAAATTTGCAAAAGAAAGAGAAAATATAGAATAAATGCTCGATATCTTAGAGCATCCAAGAGGTATATTAAAATACAGATTTTGTAGATTTTAAGTATATTTTTTGTCTAACAATTATGTTATAATGTATGCTAAAATTAAGAACTAACAAATGTAGGCTGAATATACTCATGATTTGCTTCACAAATGGGAGATTGGGTCGAAATCTATTTGTGAGATTAGGGAAAGAAGAACATACATGCATAAATTTTCAAATTTGAAAAAATCTCTTAAACTCAATATTTAAAGAGAAAAATAATATTTATTTAATAGGAGACATTAAAATTAAATATTTAAAAAAATATATTTTATTAAATAATTTAAATAAAATAATCAATATTTAATAATACGATTGTTAAAATAAAATAAATTTTAATGTTTTGTTTAAAAAAAGTTATAACATAATTATTAATTAAAGATGCTCTTAAAAAATTATATTGAACATAAAAAAAAAAACGAAAAGAAAATAGGACCTGATGCCAGCTTATTCCCGTTCATGAGGGGCAATGCATTGAAACATCAATCGCTCAGAAGCATCATCATCTATGCTTCGAATCAACAGTGAAAGAAGGCTCTTCAATGGTGTTTCTACCACCCAACTTAACTCTCTGCTTAACCATAGAAATCTTTCCTACATTTCCCATGAAGAATCGCACACGGACTGGTTTCCTCCTGCTCCTCCTCCTCTTTCTCCATCGTCATCCAAGTCTGTTGTTAGAACTGTATGCTCTTTGGTCTGTCAATCATACTATCAGCAACAAACCCATTTCAAATCTTCGCCTACTCAGCTTAAACTTTCCATTGGTTCCGAGTATTTGATGGCCGAAGAAGCGATCACCGTCGTTGCGTCCCTTGCCGACGAGGCTGGATCAATGGTGGCTCTTAGTTTCTTTTATTGGGCAATTGGGTTTACTAGATTCAGGCATTTTATGCGGTTTTACGTCGTTGCAGCCACGTCGATGATCGAAAATGGGAATTCGGAGAGGGCCCACGAAGTGATGCGGTGTATGGTGAGGAACCTGGCTGAGATTGGGAGGTTGAAGGAGGCTGTTAGTATGGTTATTGAAATGAGAAACCAGGGTTTGGAGCCGTGTACTCATACCCTAAATTGTGTTCTGAATGTCGCTACAGAGATGGGTTCAACTGAACTTGCACGGAAGGTGTTTGTTGAAATGTCTGAAAGAGGTGCATTTCCTGATGCTTGTACTTTCAAGATTTTGATTACCTCTTACTGTAGAATTAATGATATTTCCCAGGTTGATAAATGGTTAACTGCAATGTTGGACAAAGGATATTTCATAGATAATGCAACATGTACACTAGTTCTTGCTGCTTTTTGTGAAAAGGGTAACATAAATCGAGCATTATGGTTTTTCTATAAGATGATTGGGATGGGATTAAAACCAAATGTTATCAACTTTACCACCTTAATTAACGGTTTGTGTAAGAAGGGACGCGTTAAGCAAGCTTTCGAATTGTTGGAAGAGATGGTTAGGAACGGCTGGAAGCCAAATGTGTATACACATACATCATTAATCGATGGCATGTGTAAAAAGGGCTGGACTGATAAAGCATTTAGGCTTTTTCTGAAGCTTGTTAGAAGCGAATCTTATAAACCTAATGTCCACACTTACACTGCTATGATCAGTGGATACTGCAAAGAGGGAAAAGTTAATCGTGCAGAGATGCTCTTACAAAGGATGCATGAACAAGAACTAGTTCCTAACGAAGATACTTATACTACTCTCATTAGTGGGCATTGCAAAAGTGGAAATTTAAGTCGTGCGTATGAATTGATGGATGAAATGAGCAAAAAAGGCTCGCCTCCAAATATGTGTACACATAATGCGATTATTGATGGTTTGTTTAGAAAAGGAAAGGTTCAAGAAGCATATAAACATTTGGATATAAGCTTAAAACAGGGGTTGGAAGCTGATGAGGTTACATATACTATTCTCATAATGCAAAAATGCAAACAATCGGATATTAAACACGCCCTAGTGATATTCAGCAAGATGATCAAGATTGGGATCAAACCCGATATACATTTGTATACCACTTTGATTTCAGGATTTGCTCGAATAAAAAAAATGGAAGAAAGTGAGCGGCTTTTTGATGATGCAGTGAAGAATGGCTTGATTCCCACTAAAGAAACGTACACTTCTATGATTTGTGGGTATTGTAGAGATGGGAAAGTCGATTCTGCTACAAAAATGTTCGAAAGAATGAGTGAACATGGTTGTGTTCCTGATAGTATTACTTATTGTGCTCTTATAAGTGGACTTTGTAAAGGGTTAAAGTTAGATGAGGCTCGATTACATTATGATGCTATGATGGATAACGGACTTTCGCCATGTGAAGTTACCCGTTTGACCCTTGCTTATGAGTACTGCAAGGTGAATGACTCTCTTACGGCCATGAAGGTCTTGGATAGATTGGAGAAGAAACTATGGGTTCGTACTGTAAACACGCTGGTAAGAAAGCTGTGTAGTGAAAAGAAAGTGGAGATTGCGGCTTCTTTTCTTCATAAACTTATTGATAAAGATAAGAATTTGGATCGAATAACGCATACAGCTTTTGTTACTGCTTGTTATGATAGTGAAAATTATGCTATTATTTCTGATATATCTGAAAGGATATCGAAAGGAATTGGTTAGCATGTTAAGGACAAGATGGTAAATTTCACCCATTGTGAGTAGAGAAGGGGATTCCAAAATGGATTCAGAGACTGCAGTGGTTGATGTTAACAGGTTCTTCATCTGACTCTTGTTTCTTTTCTTTCTCTATGTGGCTGATTGTAACACCTGTTTAATTTTTGCATATGTAAACGAACATTAATTATAATGGTTTTTGAATTCGAATCAAGTGTTTGCGAGTCGTACTTTTTTTATTTATCATTTGTCTTTTTTGGGAACTTTTTATGACCTGGGGGTGGAATGTACGCATATTTGACCTCTACCCTGAAGGGTAGAACAGTTATTTCCGTGAAGACCGCTGGCTCGTGCAAATGTGGTCCGTGATTTTTATGTTGATTGTGCCAATAATCCAAATCTTGTATGCATTAGTGCATACCGTTCGGACGGATGGAGGGCTCCTAGGGTGTTTTTCAGTTTTTTATATTAATGTTTTCCCTTGAACTTCCCTCTCTCTCTCTATATATATATACATATAGAGAGAGAGAGAGAGAGAGAGAGGGGAAGGTTCAAATGAGAACTTTGTAAATTTAAAGGAATAAAGGAACACTTTGTAGACCAGATATGATGATATGGTCCCACATAATATTAAATTATTTCTGATTTAATATGATTTAATATTAAATTAGAAATGATTTAATATTATGTGGGACCCACATCATATGTGGTCCACAAAGTGTTCCTTTATTCCTTTAAAAAAGGGTGGTTCTCGTATGATCCCTCCGCTATATATATATATATATATATATTTGGTAACCATAGGTGTCAGGGTTAGCTGTTAGCTTAATCGCACCTCGACTAATCCTTCCCGACTATTCTACAGGCTCCATGGGATGAGTCAAGGTGCACGTGCAAGTTGGACCGGACACCCACGGTTACCAAAAAAAAAGTTTGAAACTGAATATTTTCAACATGTTTTTTTTTTATGCAAGTGAAGCAAATAAGGCAAAGGATGGTAATAACAGTCACCACCAGTATGCTGAAACCATTGCATCCACAAGACAGTTTATTGCCGATAATGACAAGGCTCTTGACGGTTTGTTTGATGCCGATGTTCTCCAACACCTGATCACTATAACTTTGATGACAAAAAAAGAACGTTTGCATCACGAATTCTGACCCTTTTTGCAAACACTTCTTAATAACTCTTTTTTATCTATTAGTTCCAATACAAAGAAAACATTGAACTTGTTAGAAATGTTAGGGGTTCATTTGTTTATCAGAATTTAAATGTTTCAAATTTAGACATTTTAAAGGCAACTTGAATCATACGGTACTTTCATTTAATTTTTATTTTAAGATGTGCCTCTTAACCCAGATGCAAACAAACAATCCCTTAGTACTTCGAAAAAAGTTTATTTTGAAAACGTGCTTTAAAAAAAGGTCAAGTACTTTCACTCGTGCCATATCAACATTTTAAAATTTATATTTTAAAATTATAGACCTTTAAACGTATCTTTTAAATATATATTTTTAAAAATAGAGATTTCAGCAGAGTCCAAATGTACCAAACCAAAAATAGATTGAATAACCCACCTAGAGCTAAGCCGAGGTTTCATTGGTCATACGGGCTATTCAAACCGATGAGAATGAGATTCATTTATGGGTTGGGCCCTTGTTAAATCGAATTAACTTGCCAAACCTGGCAACATTTTTGTTTTTGTTAAAACTTCCTGTTACTAAATATTTACTTTCTAATTCATTGAAATGTAATAAGTCGAGTGCAAAATCCAATGCCTAGTTTATTTAAATTTATAACTCCTTGACGTAGTAGGAAACACGGAAGGATTCGACTAGTGTTAAAACCAAAAGAAACTTAGAACTTACAAACGTAAGGACTAAAGAATATCGAGAAAACTCGAAACAATCTCAAAAGAGAAGAAATATTATTATAAAAATCGTGAATTACAATGAAAGTAATAAATCCTATTTATAATCTAAAACTAGGAAAGGATGTTAGGTCCGATTCAACAAGATCAAAAGAGGAATTCATATGCAAATCATTGAGTCGGCTGTTTTATTAATGAAAGCTTTAAGGAATTACAAACGCGAATATAACTAAACGACTCTTATTAACGAAACCTCTATCCTAGACTCATTTATATAGAGGTGTTTATTACAATGTAAGCCCAAACCCATAAGACTCATTAACTTTTGAATTCTTTCTAGATCACTCCTGCTCACTAATAATCTTGTAGTCGAATAAGTAGTCCAAGACCCCAACTAGTTTTCCTAGTCCAATACCTCAGTTTGTATTTTAATGTAATCGACATAATTTAAAAAAAGTCTAAAAACAAATTAAAAACCTCTAGTTCCTCACAGTTTCCCACTCATCTCACCTCACCTCTCCTTTAACTTTTGTTTTTTTTAATAGTAGACAACATGAACAAACTCATGGTTAAGACAAATCAAAGTTTATATGATGTCATTTTGATTAAATCCTAATAATTCTAATCTGAATCCTGACACTTATTTTACACGATTAAACATAAACTTAAGTGACTATAATATTTAGGTGTTGTCAAGTACCAACCAGTATATAATCAGTCCTGTAATGCCATCAAGTGCCAACAACTACATAAACTTAAGTGATTAATGAATTACTTGTTAAAAAACTTGAAATAATAACAAGAAAACTTGAAATATGTAAATACTACAACTTTTATTTGAACAACGGAAAGGAGATTTTATTAGCACTGGCAAGTTGCTAGAAAACGCATTATAACCCGGAAATTTGCTAGAATGACGTTTAATTTGAAGCCACGCCACCCACCCAGTTAATACCACTACTAGAAAATTGAGTATTTTCAACGGAAAATGTCGTTGAAAATTTTCTACGAACTTTATAGGATTATTGACAGAACATAAATTTTCTACGAAATTTCAACGAATTTCCGTTGAAAATTTCTCACAAACATATATGCATTTTCAACCAAAAAAATTTCAACGGAATGTCTCGTCAAAAAGTTTTTGGTTGAAAATGCATTTTGTGAGAGATTTTCAACGGAAATTCGTTGAAAATTTGTAGAAAATTTATGTTTTGTCAATAATCTCTTTAAAATTAATAGAAAATTTTCAACGACATTTTTTGTTGAAAATTTTCATTGAAAATACTCAATTTTCTAGTAGTGTACAATACTTATGAATCCTTTTACTCACCCAAAGAAAGATATGCGTAACAATACTTATGACTCCTATTACAACTTTTATTTAAACAATGGAGATTTTATTATCACTAGTAAGATGCTAGAAAACGCATTATAACACGGAAATCGCTAGAATGGGGTTTTGAAGTCACCCACCCCAGTTTAATACAATACTTATTATTAGGATATGTGGAACTCCTAGATGAATCTCCAAAATATCCCTTTGAGGAGAAATAGGAGGTTCCAACATATATAGAGGAGAAATGATCCAAGTCTAGCCGATGTGAGACTCTAACACGTCCCCTCCAACGAGGCTAGATGGACACTGAATTGTCCAAAGGGGGCTATCCAGAAGTGTCAAGTCCCTAGAGTGGTAGACCTTGACTCTGATACCATATTAGGATACGTGGAACCCTAAGATGAATCTCCAAAAGAGCCATTTGAGGAGAAATGAGAGGTTCCAACATATATAGAGGAGAAATGGTCCAAGTCTAGCCGATATGGGAGTCTAACACTTATGACTCCTATTACTCACCCAAAGAAAGGTATGCGTAACAATATTGTCCCATATCAGAGCTTTTTTAAGCTTCTCCACACCAAACAGCAACCCGTTTCGAAACGACCAAACATGTAAATACTACAACTACTTGGTTGTTTCATAAAATTCTGAATATTATGTTCAAAGGATTAATTTTTCAAAATGATTAAAAGACTATTTGCGATTTGGTTAAAAAAAATAGGGTGCATATCTTGTAAAGCTTTAACCACTATATATGTTATTGCAAACCCCTATCAATGGATGAACAATATTTCATGGGCTTTTTTTGTGCGAATTTGAGGACAATTCGCAATTACCAAACAACTCTATCTTACAGCATCGATCATCACTACAAAAAATGACTTTCACCCAGAGAAATTTCCTTGGGTGATTATCTCCGAGGATCACCCAGGAAATACTAATGGTTCCGGTGACATCCGATGTTTTCAAGAAAATACCAACGGATTACTCAGGAATTTTTAGGTAATCTGTCACTAATTTGATTTACCCACCAACTTTTGTGACCTTTTTTGTGACGAATCACCCTTTAGCGACGGATTTCCCAAAGAAATGGTCGCAGGTGAAAGTCTTCCATTTTAGTTGTGCATGCATACCATAGTGATCACTCTATATTTGTTTTGAAAGAAGGTGATAACCATATTATTCCCTTGAAATAACATAAACATGAATATTTTTGGTAATTTGAAGGTTTTGCATGAAAGCAGATAATTATGGCATATAAGCGATACAATTAAATCATATCTATTATATTTGCAACAATAGTTCCACATTTTGACATCTGTTAAGAAAAAAACTACACCAACATACGCATCTCTAAAGCACTTATACAAATATAAAAACGCAACAATGTGTTAAAAGAATAAACACGAGCATAAGCTTTCTCTAAAATACAAATTACATACAACAAATTAAAACGTTTGCAGAATTTTTATGATATGCCATGCATGTTAGAGAAAATCCAAGATTGATTGAATCATCATGAAACTATTGTTAGTGGTAAATCTTTGCTTGCACAACCGATAACTTCAACTTGATTTTCGGCATTATGTGTTTCCACAAATGTAGTGATCATTGAATAATGAAAAGTCTTGATCCTTGCTAACCAAATCGACTATATAGTTTGCAAACAGATTAAGGTGTCCGTATTTGGGCATCATTTATTCTTGTTCTTAGATATTACTCCCGAATAGAATTGTCTAACAACCCTAATAGCATAACAAAATTTTCATTGATCCTTGCATTTTATAGTTGTAACATCCTAAATTTTGTTTACCGAAGACGCAACATAAATTTTCATATATTAATAGTGTATATATGATACAACTTGAATAGAGGCAAAGGGAGTGTTTGGATTTGCTAGACTAGAAGTCGTAATAATCAATTTTGATTTTGATTTCGTGAGACAAAAATAATATGATTTGAATTAGGCAAGAGATTACTTGAAAAAAACTGCACTTTTTATATTAGAGTAAATGTGAAAATTTTGATCCTTAACTATAATACAAAAAATTATGTGATTATATTTTTGAAACCGTAATAATCATTTTGAAAACTTACGTCCATAATTTTTAAGCTATCTAGTTTAAATGTTTGCTTTATCATAGAAAGTAGAAACAAAAATCAGAAAAATTGATAGGTGATTTTTCCTTTATTCTTGAAACCTACATAAATGTTTGTTATATAATCGTAAGTCGATCAATATGATTAGATTGTAATTAAAATTTTGGTCTAGTTTATTCAATAATTTTCACATAAGACCACAAATCCATATATAGTGACACTACCTTTTGATGCACCCTCACACCTTTCCACTTTCACGATCATCGCGAAGGAGGTAAATTGCATGTCCAAGGTGGAGAGACGGATGGTGCCTGGAGTCAAACCCTACTCATTCTGTACGGGCTGGCTCCTTACCCACTAGGCTAAAGCCAAAGGGACATGAGGTGTGTCTTCATATGCTTCTAGCTCTATAGGCAACGAATAGTTCGCATTGCCGACAACATATAATTTGGTACTTGAAATACCTCCAAACCTTCCGTTGATGAGAGTTAGGACCATGCATGTGTCGTTAATTTGTCATGTCAAAATTGTTCAACTTTGAATTTTGATCCAAAAAGAATGTTGTTTGGTACTTGAAGTATGAGAGATCAAGGACCACATGTCCTTTGTAATGTCCAAATCTTTCAGCTCAATAGCACATGATATTGTCATAATTAACATTGCTCATGACCTACACATACGTAATTCAAACTATATATATGGGATTCTTCTTCTTTGAGGAATCTTAGCCCTCACCATCTTTCTTGCATACAATGAGCTGTTTTTTCTTGGCTTAAGCTCATACATAACATAATGTTATTGAACATGTTACGAACCTCATTCTCTTTTTCTTTTTGTTGGAAAGAGGACGACACCTCTGGCAAATTTTATAACCAATTGAATACATTGAGCTATTTTTTCTTGGCTTAAGCTCATACATGAACATAATGTTGTTGAACATGTTACAAACCTCATTGTCTTTTTATTTTTGTAGGAAAGAGGACGACACCTCTAGCAAATTTTATAACCAACTGAAAAGGGGACAATTTCATATACGTCCTTAAAATTTGCAATATTACGTATATATCCTTGTAAAATTTCAAATTACGTGTATATCCTTCTAAACCTGAAAAACTCACGGATATATCGTTCTTCCTAATTTAATTATTATTAAACATTTTAAAAATACAAATAATTAAAACTAAATTGAATATATTTTAGAAATTACTAATATAAACATAATATTACAAGTTTCTAAGGACATATATGAAATTCTCCCTGAAAAGGAATATACATCTAAGCGGCGTGGGACTCCAATCCACAAGCTTTTGCTTTCATAATTATCACTTTTGAGCTTCTCATCTTTGTTAATTTCAGAAATAGTACTCTTCCAAGCAGTATACAGTAAAAAGTTGCAAGTATTATCTCAAAATAACTTAACTTTGGTCATCAATTCATAAACAAAAACCCATTGTGTTAATTTCCAATAATCATCTAGACAACAAGTACTGTGTACATGATGTGAAACAAATTGATGAATACCCTATATATATAACACATCAAACTTAATTAACCAAATCCTACATAAACTAAGAGGAACACTTAATTACTAGCTTAAGAGAAGTTGAGCCAAGAACCTTCTGGTTGATTTAGCACTTCCGAAGCCAGATAGTTTGTTGGCCCTTGAACTTCTCTAGCTAGTAGCTACAGAAGATGAACTTCATAATTAAGGACATGAATTCCAAACTCCTCCTGAATGTTTCCCACTTCAGCAATTAATCCAATTGACCCTATTGAGCGTAGTGACTAATTAAGGGATCTAGAATTTTATATGGGCTGAAACCTTCAAATTTATTACCATATGCAACATATCCAGCCACTTGTTAATCACCCAAATTATTAATGAAGCCTAAACGGAATCGATTAACTAGGGCACAATTTCTTTGAGCTTTTAGAAGCACCTTGCAATTTGCAAATGAGATGATGTTTGTTACCTTCTACATAATGAGCTACTAAACTACATTCTTCAGTGTACTTCTTGAGTATTATACTACTCCCATATATATTCCTTAATTTCTGAACTGAAATGGGATCAAGATAGAACTTGAAAATCCATTCTTAATTAAACACCAAGATTAATGATTCTACTATTCTAATTAATTTCAGGAAACTTAGTAGTTTTACTTGTTTAGGAGGACTGGAGTTGGACGTACGACAATGAAGTTTAATGTAACACATGCTACTCATCAATGGGTTATTTATGATTTCAAGTATAATAGTTCATGTCACTTTATAACACTTTATTACTTTAATTACTACAAGTGAGATGTACATATATTTGACATCCTGCTCAGTCATTGGATGTGAATCTAGTTAATACGTTTGGTCATAGATAACGCTTTTGACTCAAGTAGATCGAATTTGTACAAAAAAAGGCCATCCCCATCAACCCTTTTATGCATCTCAACTCTCTTAATTGGATACATCAATACAAATAATCAATAAATCCCTTCAACCTACTACTTCAATTTGACCTATATATAATTTCTTGGTTTGAAATTTAATAGCATATATATCTGTAAATATCAAGTTCTAAAACTTAGTTTCTGACTTTGTTGGTTAATTAATTTCATTAGAATCGAACAAAAATAAAACTATTTTGAATTTTCTCTTCTTGTTTAATCGAATTGAACTATATATGTTAGTTAACCCCATTTTTGGCATTTAATTATTAGCAAGGACTCAACAACATTGACAATGTGTTTGGTTCTAGGAGATTAGCTTCATATTATAAACGAATTAAAACAAAAATGTCAATTCAGATTACATGGTCTTTTTCGTATTAATTAAGTTGCAAGAAAAAAGTGTTATGACATGAATCTTGACATAGACAAGCATTTAATATATAACTATTCATGTATATATTCAAGTGAAAAAATTAAAGAAATTAAGTAGGCACAAAAATAAAATACTGATCCGCATGAGAAACATATAAAAAAAGTAGCAAATTAATTCAAAAGTTAAAAGAGATGCATGATTCAAACCTAATTATTAAATGCAAACTTATATCCGATGTCAAATTGAAAGTTAGTTGAGGAAATCAATAAGAAAATTAATTAAACAATGATAGAAAAAATTAAGACTGAAAGTAAAAGAGACAACCAAAAGAACTATGAATAATCAAGTGGTACTTACTTGGGTAGATTAGTAATTTCACATGGGATCTACCATTGCTAACAAGAACTTGGAAAGCAAATTGTTCATGCTTTGTATGAAAAACTGTTGGGTACGAGTGATTGAAGCTGCAAGATGACCTGGTTAATTAACCTCTCTTTACCCTATACTCATAAACACACACACACACACACACACTAATACACACCACAAAAACACGCAGAAAGATTAACTAATTAAATAATTAATTAACCACACACACACATACACACACAGGTGATGGGTTTGACAACACCAGATCATGCTGGCAGCTTCAATCTCTCAGACCAACATATATATATAACCACAAGTACTCATCAATTAAACAAGAAAGGTATATAGAAACCCGAAAAAGGGTGACCACCAAGCCTCCTAATGTGGGAGAAAAGTTGTTTTGTTGGCTCGAACCTATGACCTTTCAGCCTCAAAATCGAGTAAAGATTAATTAAGGGGGAGGAGAAGAAAAATAGAGAGAACCCCTTCTCTCTCTAAATGAGGCTTATGCTCTCTCTTTGTAACAGTACCATCATATATAAAGAGAGAGAGATCTCAACAGTAGTGAGGTTTTGTGCCTTTTTTCCAGCTATTCAAAGTTGACCTATTCATCTCTCTCTCTCTCTATATATATATATATATATATAAAATTAAATATATATTAAAGAAACAAGAAGCATATGTACAGATTTTTTGTATGAGCCATCTCTGTTAATGTTTAAAATGATATGATAAAATAAGGGACCACAAATTCAGAGGTATCAGTTTCTCAAACTAATTCCGTAAGATTTTTCTCTATGTCCCAATCTTTTTTTTAAAATGAAATTATGAATTAATTTAATACATTTTTTTCTCTTTGTAAAATTATTGATTTGGAACCGTGAATCAGTATTCCACTTAATATGGGATGTTGATACTAATTAATACTATATATACACCCTTCTTTTTCTTTCGGTTCGTAAAATATATATCACCATCCGTACAAATTAACATTATCACTCTATAACACGTGTATTAGTTGTATTGGATACACCATATGAAACGGGAGTAATTAACTTAATATATTTTATTTTTTATTTGATTGGCCCACAAAAGTAAAATAAAAACTATATAATATACATATATTATGTCGATGAAAAATTGATGTAGCTAGAAATTGTCAAAGGGAAAAACAGATCCCAAGAAGAGATAATAAAATTTTTGCATGCTTCACTCTCTATCACATGGCCTATGTTCCAAACGTCTTTATATTTTCAGAGGTCTTAATTAAATTGTCGGGGCCTTCTTCATGATAATACAATCACAACTTGACATAATTGCACTTAGTGACAAATTTAATATTATATACATTTAAAATCTCTTAGTTTTTAAATCTCTTTTATAATTTGAATTATGTACGTATAACTAATATGTATTAAAAATTTGAATAAATCATTTCGTTGTTCCGTGTTTTATGTCCTACATTAGGAGCATTTAAAATTTTAAGCAATTATGTGATTTGAAATGTTACTAGTGAAGCCACTGATATTATAAAAGAAATTAAGTCATAAAAAGATATGGAGAAAACATTAAACTGTTTATGTAGCATGTATGACAAAAAAAACAGGTGTGTCTATTGGAAAATTACATGAGGCTATAACTTTAGTTAGTATGATGTTATGCTAATTAAATCAGATACAACTATGTTAATTTCACATAGAATTATAAATAGTGTCTTCTTAACAAGTAATTTTAATTTGTTGGTTAGTGATGAATTTCAAAATAGTGTCTTCTTAACAAGTATTTCTAATTTGTTGGTTAGGGATGAATTTCAAAATGGTGTCTTCTTAACAAGTATTTTAATATGTTGGTTAGTGATGACTTTCAAAGGGTTATAGTTGCATGTTGTGCAAGTCAAGGGACACTGTGTAATTGTAACCCCTTTATTTTTATAGACCCTATTTTTTCAAGCATATAATATTAGTATATAACATATATATATATATATAGAGTTAGGTTTAAGAGAAAACACAAAAAAAAAAACTGAAGAACACATTGGGAGCCCTCCATCTGAACGGTATGCACTAATGTATACTGATAATTTGTAACATGCATTTGTGCATATGTAATTATAGAAGCATTGATGCATAGAATAAAAAATGTTTGTATGCATTAGTGCATATCATCTGGATGGAAGGATCCTAATGTGTTCTTCAGTTTTTTAGTGTTTTCCCTTGAACCTCTCTCTCTCCCCCCCCCTCTCTCTCTCTCTCTCTCTATATATATATATATATATATAGGGGCGGGTTCATACGAGGACGGTACCAATTTACGAGAATACAAGGATAATTCTCGGCCAATCATTTTGTACATTAAAATTTTTCATGTACAAAATCACATATGATTTCATGTACAAAATCATATGTGATTTTGTAAGCATCAAAAAAGGACACGAGCGACTTTTCCCGCGGACAAGTCGCGGTAAAAGTCGCGGCTAATCATATATGATTTTGTACGTGAATCATATGTGATTTTGTACATTAATCATATGTGATTTTGTGCATGCAAAATTTCATGTATAAAATGTTTGGCTGAGAATTGTTCTCGCATTCTCGTAAATTGTTACCGTCCTCGCATTTATATATATATATATATATCAAGGTTCAAAATGGCGTGAGGCGTGGCGTGACGGCGAGGTCAAGTCTTAGGAGCAACGGCGAGGCCGTGGCGTTTTCAAGGTGTGACTTATGGCAGAAAATCTTTATGTCATATAAATTATTATACATGTAAACATATATGTAAAAACCGCGCATTAGGTTATGGCATACCACAAGCATAACGTGGTATGAACCACAAGCCTTAAGCCACGGTGGTTGTTGCGGCGATCTTTTTTGAACACTGATACATACATATATATATATATATATAGGAATGTTCAAATGAGAACTTTGTAAATTTAAAAGAATAAAAGAACACCTTGTGGACCACATATGATGTGGGTCCCACATGATATTAAATTATTTCTGATTTAATATTATGTGGGACCCACATCATATCTGGTCCATAAAGTGTTCATTTATTACTTTAAAAATGGGTGGTTCTCGTATGATCGTTCCCCTATATATATGTGTGTGTGTGTGTATATATATATATATATAGAGAGAGAGAGAGAGAGAGGAAAATTCAAATGCGAACTCAAATTTGGTTGTGAACGTGAGAACAAATGAGAACACGACACGTGTCTAAATGTAGATTATTCAGACTGAATAATCAAATAAATATTCAGATTGAATATATTATTTATTCTGTCTGAATATGACATTTGTCACGCTCTTATTTGTCTTTACGTTTACAACTAATTACCTAGCTACTCAGGAAAAGAGAAATCTATTACACTTTCCATCTTTATTTGTAGCTAAAGGAATTGTTGTTTATCACCGACTTAAAGATGATGAAAACCCGTTTGAGGTTTCATACTTTCATTAACCCTGCAAGACCAACCAAAAAACACTTTACTAACAAATTCACATAAATTAAAACCAAATATATAGATAAAATATTCCTCCAATTAAAAAACCAAATAAAGACCTTCATGATTAATCAAAGCTTTGTTAATTACATTTACACATCGATGAGGATTCCCTTGGTGTGAAATTCATAGACGTCCAGGATATTGAAGTAGGTGACAACAATTTGTAAAAAAGAAACTCAAGGTCCGTTTGTTAACGGTTTAATAAACTTAATGAAACCCATAGCTTATCCGGTCACTATAGTTATGTTTGATTGTTTCTAATGGCTAATGATATAGAAAGTAGTTTGTTCATGCTAAAGGGAATTTATGTAGAACGTCATGTTTTCTCTAAACTCGTCTTTCTATTTAAAAAATACGGTCATTACATCTATGAAATAACTTTGCCAAACAAAAACTTCCTGAATTTATTTGGACAAATTAAACCACATGTTCAACTTTATGCTTACATGACTTAGTGAAAAACCAACCAAATACCTGAATGGTAGCTCAATTGGGGAAACATCACGTTTGCTCCCTGGAAGTTACACCTTCAAGTCTTCTCAAGGACACTACAACCTATTAACTTCCAAACCTCTAAGAGATTAGTAAATATGCATTTAAGTTGGTCCGAGCAAACACAATTACCAAATATATATATAGAGAATAGTTTAAACGAGAACACCATTTTACGAAAACACGAGAAAAACCCTTTAACTTTAGTCAATCACATATGATATTATAGTCCATTACATATGATACACATGTGATACTAAATCAAAGACGTGAATAACCTTTGGCGTAACATAGGTTGCGGACCAAGTCACCTGCACACTATTAGGTTGCACACCAAGTCACTCGCACACTAGCTACTAGGTGGCATCACGTGTATTACCGTATGTGATAAAGGTGTTCTTAATGTAATACTATAATCCATCACATATGATACTAAATCAGAGACACGACCTAGATCGCAGGCCAAGTCATCCACACACCACCAGATTCTCTCATGTGATATAGGGTGTTATTATAATTTAAGATATTGTTTCACATACGTTTGTATTCATAAGAAAAAGTATATTATATGTGAATAAAAAACGATGATTTGTTAAATCGTATGAACTTTGTTTCATATGTGAAATGAAACCAACGTTTTTTCGTTAACCTATAATATTTTTTTCTTATGAACACAAACATATGTGAAATAATATCTTAAATCATAACTTTTAATGAAAAAATATTATGAATTTTTTATTTTATATTGGTTTTCTTCTTGGTTTCCAAAGTTTCCACTCTTCGTATAGTTTCTAAATGAAGGGACCTCATATATAGACACGTCTTCAAATAAGAACTATTCTAAGGTTACAAACTTCTACAAACCAATATAAAAATAATTTTTTCATGATTTTTTTAATCAGATGTTAAGATTTAAGATATTTTTATACATGTGTTTGTTTCACCTTATGAAAAAATTACATGTGAAAAAAATGCACGTGAAGCTTTACATTATGAAAACAAATACATGTGAAACTTTTACCTTATGAAAACAAATACATGTAAAACTTTTACATTACGAAACAAACATATGTGAAATAACATCTTAAAACATAAAAAAATATTTTTATATTGGTTTGTACGAATTTGTATTTAAAGGAGCCTATATGTGTGTGTGTATAGAAAAATCCAAATGCAAACTCAAATTTGGTTGTGAATGTGAGAGCAAATGAGAGCGTTATACGTGTCATATTCAGACTAAATAATGAAAAAAATATTCAGACTGAATAATACTACATTCAGTCTGAATATTACACGTGTCGCGCTTTCGTTTGTCCTTACGTTCACAATCAAATTTGAGTTCTCATTTGAGCCCTTATATATATATATATTGGAAAGTTCAAATGCGAACTCAAATTTGGTTGCGAACATGAAGACAAAGGAGAGCGCGACATGTGTCCATTGATCAATCTAAATAACGAAGGGCATTCGATATGAATAATGAAGGTGTAGTTCATAAATTATCAATATGAATAACACGCATTCAGAGTCAATAACACAACTTTCAGTCTGAATATATTTAGACTAAATAAGACACGTGTCGCGCTCTCCTTTGTCTTCACATTCACAATCAAATATGAGTTCGCATTTTAAGTCGCCTTATATATATATATATAGAGAGAGAGAGAGAAAGAGAGAGAGAGAGAGAGAGAGAGAAAGAGAGAGAGAGAGAGAGAGGATCAAACGAGAACGGTATCTATTTAAAAGAAGACGAGATCAATTAACGGTCAAAAAATTGTGCGGACGATTTGTGGCTGCGTCTTCAGGTCACGGGGTAAAGGTCGACTAAATCACATGTGATTTTGTATGTGATGTTATTGTAAAATCATATATGATTTGTCCGTTCTCGTTTTCTTTAAATAGATATCGTTCTCGTTTAATGTTGTTTATATTTATATATATATATATATATATATGTATATATATATAGAGAGAGAGAGAGAGCGAGAGAGAAAGAGAGAGAGGAAGAGGTGATTTCAGCTACAAACCTAAATATTTATACAATATTTACAAACCATTTATAATTGTAGATTTCATTGATAATGACTCAAATTCATTTCATCTATGTTTCATTAAAAAGTTAAAAAAAAATCAGATATTGAATTAATTGGCGCCAAAAGTGTGAAATAGTTAAAAAGAAAAGAATTCCTAAACACCTTTCCATTATCTAAGTTGTTTCCAATTTTTTTTTTCTAAAATCAAATCAAAAAATCCGGTTAAGAAACCTATTACCAAAAAATTGAAAAAAGACACTCGCGTTTTCATCACGATTCCATGATTTAATTAATAAAAAACTCATAATTTCATGGTTTTTGGATGAAATAAACTAAGGAATGGTTTCAAGATTAAGGAGGTGTTTGGGATTGCTTATTTAAAACAACTTATGTTTTTTTTGTAAAAATTATTATCAACTTATGTGGTGGTAAATCGGAATTTTATAAAAAGTGTTTGGATTAGCTTATAGCGGTACCACACTGAAATAAGTTAATAAGTTGTTTTGTATGGAGTGTTTGAGATTTCTTATACATATAAAAGGCTTAAAAATAGTTAAAAGCCATAAGGAGTTTTGATAAGTTAAAATGGATTAACTTATCAAAAACTCTTTTTCACCGGTTCCTTACCGGTACAAACACTTTTTTCCCCTTATCCAAACACTCAAAACTCTTTTTCATTGATTCAACACCGGTATAAGTAAATAAGTTGTTTTGATAAGCAATCCCAAACACCCCTTAATTTTATGGTTTCCCTAATGAAAGAAATCATGATTTCATGGTTTCGCTAATGAAAGAATTCATGATTTCATATTTTTATGAATACAAAAAAACTTCAAGATCTACAATCTTAATTTCAGTCTTGACGAAAATGAGAATTTTTTACCAAATCGTATAAACAGTTACCAATCGACTTATTCATATCGGCCATTGATGAAGACAATAAAACTTCAAAGTCTGAAGTCTTCAAATCTTCAAGCTTCCCTGAAATTTAGAATAAAAAAACTAAATCATGATTTAATCAATTACCAAAACCGTAATGTATAGCCCCAAAGATCAGAAAGAATAATTAAATTATAAATAGATTAAATTATGAATAAGAAAATAAAATCCTTTAATATAAAATAAAAACAATTGGTGCCTTCTTATTGGAGGAATTGTGTTTGCAAAGTTTCTATGAATAGGAAGGCACTCTCCGGCTACGGACCTACAACATCTTCGATGCGCAACCTTTTTTAATAGGTTTTTTGGTAAAAAAATTTATACAATAAGTTTTTGAAGAAACGCTTTTCACAAACTTTATCTCTCGTATTCTCTCACATAATTTATTGAAAGTGTTTTTTCATTGAATTAAATTTACAAAACAATTTATTAATATAAAAAAAAATTCTTTGTAACACTTTAACATTAGGGGTGCTCTTACTCCATTGCTAACCAGGGGAAGGGACCCCAATAAAATTTAATCTTTTTAAGGGTTAAATTTTATTTTAACTTATTTTTTCTTATTCTATTTTTGTAAAGGACCCTATAATTCTAGTCGATATTATCAACTTTAAAAATGTCTTTTTGAAATTCACAAAAAAACTAATTTTTTTTTTTGAAATCAATAAAAAAATGAAACAGTCATTTAAAATTGATAAACACACTAAAAACAAATCTTTTAAAAATAACCAAAAAACTTCTAAAATATTTTGAAATAATGTAATTAGGCTAAAAACGCGTCAAACAATTTTACGGGCTTTTAGTCTACGGTAAATATGACCCCACTAGATAAAAATTTATGAATCGGTCACATGTTCCTCTCTCTCTCTCTCTCTCTCTCTGTGTGTGTGTGTGTGTGTGTATGTGTGTCTATATAAGAGCATCTCCAACAGTATCTCCAAAATGGAGAAAATATAGATTTTGGAGATTTTGAGCATTTTTTTGCTCCAACAGCATCTCCAAAACTTTCTCCAAAATGGAGAAAAAATAAAAGAGGATACAAAAATCTCCAAATTTGAAGACATTTCTAAAAATGATTACAATGAGAGATAAGTTTTTTTTTTAATTATGTTCATCCAATGAGAAAATTTGAAATTAAATGTTTAAATGATATAAATAATATTTTATTAGAAATATAAAATATTTTAATAATATAATCAATTTTGTAATCTCCAAAATAAAGATGTTGTTGGAGTTGAGTGTAATATTTTTTTCGAGATTTTGATGTTTAATTCTCCATTTTGGAAAAAACTATGAAGATGCTCTTGAAAAATGCTCTAATAACTTAATTATAAATAATGTGTGATGCCCAATTTTTGTCTATATTTAACAAATCCTAATTACCAACACTACCAAATTAAAGAACCGAATGATTTTTGTTACTTTCCTAATATATTTGCATATCAATTAATTTACGAAAGATATTAGATTTAACTTAATGCTTAAATAATTGCTATTTTAAAATTGTTAAACCTAATGCTTTTTATCAAATCCAAAGTTCACATAACTAAAAAGAGGTTTGTGTTTATACCCCTTCTCACACATATCTTATTTATTTTTTATCTCCTATATTACATACATACCCTTATATTTTATACCCCCTATTCTATTCAAATACATTTTATAAGAGGGAATATGAATATAATACCTTAATTAAAACGGTAATTAATGACTAATCGAAAATTTAATATCCGTAAGTGATTCATAACCTAATTGCTACAAGAACACGCAAAGATGAGGAAACCTATTTATTTTGATTTGTTTTTATTTACAATATTAGTACTTGTAGTATTTATTAAATCAACTGCTCTTAACAAAGTAAAAATATTCAATTAATTATTTGTTCAGCAAAGTATATAAGTAGTCGAAAAAGTCATTACATAATCCATTTGCTTACTAATATATATTGATGCATTTATATATTCGTACAGTTTTTTTATTAATTATATAAGACAACATATATATACGAATACAATACTCCAAGTTTGAACCTCCTATATCACATCCAATCAATGTGGATATATTCATATCCTCATATATATCCGACACAAAGGAAAGTGATATAAATTCATCGTACATCCAAATCTAATGCATTTACACTGAATATAAATTACCATCTCAAAGTTCTTTGTCCATCTATCAAGTAAAACAACATCATTATTTTGATAAAAAGAGAAAATAAAAAGAAAACATAAATAACTAAGTTACATTAAATAAAAGTAATGATTTTGTATTAATATAATTGGTGGTATATGAATGAGGCATAAGACTTAAAGACGTTAAAATCAACAAAGATGTTTCAATTATTTTCGATCGGCATATAATTAATTTCAGATAAAAAGTTGTTGGTCAATTTTAAAGAGCTAGAGATAGCATTAAATTAGCGACCCCATATATAACATGCATCGTGTTTAGCTAGGTTAAAATTAACACAAGCAATGAATATATACTATTGGGTGGGGGGCCGGTGATATATATAATATACAAATATATATATATATATATATATATTATACATATAAAGGTGTATATAGATTAGAGGTAGCTGGTGGAATCGGTTGAGAGCTGCCTTTTGTTTTTAGCTTTGGGTGTTTCTTCTGTCTCTGAAAGGATGGTTGGCATACAGACAAAGTCTCTAATGGTGGAGTGGGAAATTAGAAGGACCACAAACAATTTTCTTTTTAATTTCTTAAAAACTATAATAATAATATAATAATAATCTTGTTTATAAGCTATGCTACGATCAAGTGGTCGGATAGAGACCCTCACATGCATCTTCCCACTTCTTTATTCTGCAAAAAGAAAAAAACATCTTCTCATTTTAATGTCTTCGAATTTAAATCATCGTACGTACTTGTCACAGTTAACTTTTTATGGATCTGTATACCATTTAAATCCGATAAAATCAACATTGAGATTATCAATTTGTTGTAAAACAACCATTGTGTTTTGTTTATATAGAGGAGAAAAGTTTGGTTGTAAACAGATTTTAGGTTGTGAATAAAAGGATAAAGAAGACGTGAGATGTGTTTTTTGGGTGTCTATATTTATCATAAATAATAAAAGTGAATATTCATCAATTATTCATAATGATTGATATACCGTTCATAATGAATGATACATCAATCATGATAAATAGGTTGTGAACGTATGAGACACGTGATCATGTATTTTCCTTTGTCTCTCAGTTCACAACTAAAAACGGGTTTGCAACCAAACCTGCCCACACACAAACATGTATATATAGGGGTAACCCCGTTCCTGATAATTTTTAGGCCCTGGGCAAGATTTAAAAATGAGTCCTCGATAAGTATGATTTTTTTTCAATATATTGTTTTTATTATCGGAAATAACATTGAATTTAAAAAATACTAATAATTCATATAACACCGTTTTTCCGAGTATTTTCTAAATACAAAATCAATCAATAATTACTTCTAATTAATATTGTCTATCATATTATTTTTACATAGCATAAATCTGTTCAACTGTCAAACACATTTTATTATATAGATTTACATCATTTGGGGTCACAATGTTGATTATTCAAAATAACAGTTTATGTAAATCAATATATAAATCAGTTCGGTTTCCATGTCACATCATGTTAATGTTTTCATCGCGATTTTAAACTTTTAGCATTAAAACAAACATTTTAGAACATTCAATCTTAGAATCAAAAGTTCATATTGTTTATTATTTGAGATCTTATTGTTGTTATAAAGATAAGAGAATACTTAAGATTCATGCACTCAATATTAGGTAAGAGCGAGCCAATAATGTATGCAAAAATAGTGGTTTTGAAACACTAGATATAGATATAAGCTCGACTGCCTTATATGGGTGATAATTTCTTTTAAAAGTTTTGAGTTTTGTTAGCTAATAACAAGAATTCTACTATATTTTAATACAAAAATAGAATTCATGTGGACTGAATAATTAAAAGAGTGAGTGCGAGATGAATGATAGAAAATTTATTAATGTTGCTAATTTCTAGGCAAGATAATTTTAGATTTTAGTGGTAAAAAAAACTTAGACAAACAATAAACGATACTATAAAAAGAACAACCAATTATTTTATTTACATATTTTCTTCTCCAATGTAATTAATTAATACATGTTGGACTTTTAATATAGAGAAAATTTCATCTATATTCTTTAAAACTTCTTATATTACGTATATATCCTTACAAAGTTTGAAACTACGTATATATCCTTCTAAACCTCTAGAACTCACATATATGTCATTCTCTCTAATTTAATTATTATAAAAAAATTAAAAAATACAAATCATTATTAGGGGCGAGTTCAAATGAGAACTCAAATTTAGTTGTGAACATGAGAATAAAGACGATCGCGACACGTATTTTATTCAGACTAAATAATGAATAGAAATATTCAGACTGAATGTAGCGTTATTCAGTCTGAATGTAGCGTTATTCAGTCTGAATAACACTATTATCAATCAGAATATTTTCTTTCATTATTCAGTCTGAATATAACACGTGTCGCATTTTCCTTTATTCTCATGTTCGCAACCAAATTTAAGTTGACATTTGAACTTTTCTATATATATATATATATATATAGAGAGAGAGAGAGAGAGAGAGAGAGAGAGAGAGAGAGAGAGAGAGAGAGAGAGAGAGAGAGAGAGAGAGAGAGAGAGAGAGAGAGAGAGAGAGAGAGAGAGGGAGGGAGGGAGGAGGGAAAAATCAATATAAAAATAACTTTTTCCAATATTTTTTTTATCATTTAAAATGTTATTACCCTTCAACTGTTTCACATATCAATAGTGTATCTTGAAATAATTTTATACAAAACTTGATAAAAAAGGATAAAAAATTGATTAAAAGTAAAAAATAAATAATTCTAGATTTTTTAAGGATTTATCCAATTCAAAATGGTAATTACCCTCATTTCTAAATTATTTTACATTTGTTATTTATAGTTATTTTTAATTAATAGATTATATGACTCATATTCCTCTTCGTTTTCTCATAAATTGACTACTTTTTCTAATATGTGTATTTATATAGATTAGAGTATATTATCATTTTCGTCCTTGTGGTTTTAAAATTACAATTTTCATCCTCATGGTTTGTAATTTATTGCTATTTTCATCTCTATGATTTGTAATTTATTGCCGTTTTCGTTCCTAAGACTTAATAAATCAAAAATATTTCATTTAATCTAGGGGTATTTTAGTCTTTTTTTTCTTTTTTTCTTTTTGGGTTATTAAATATATTTTTTAGTTTTCCTTTTTGTATTTTAACCTTTTTGATTTAATAAAACTATCAATAAAACAATTAATACATAAAATTATACTAATATTGTTATTGTTTATGATAAAATGATTAAATATCTTTGATACAAATTTTCATCATATTTTTCGGAATTAGGGACCAAAAGATTAATTCTTTTATAGAATCAAACAATTAATTATTTTGAGACTATTTTTATCAAATAAATGTATGTGAATCTATTAATAGAACATACAATTATTTGGTCTCATGAGTTAATAAAATTACATACATTTGTTTGGTAAATTGCCTAAACATAGTTAATTGTTTGTACCTATGAAAAATATAATCGTTTGGTATTCAGTGAATGGAAAAGAATTAAAATATTTTAAGTGAGGGGTAGACAACGGTTTGCATTTGACGATGTCAGTGATAGAAATCAAACTCATAAGAAACAAAAATTATAATGACCAAAAATATATAACAGGAACTAAATGTATTAAAATATTGAAGTATTATATTATAAACAATAACAAAGTATATAAAATTTATTTATCATTAAATATATAATTTTATTACATCAAAAAGATTAAATACCAAAAAACGAAACCATAAAATAAATTTAATAAAGCAAAAAGACTAAAATACCCCTAAATTTTTAACATATACAGTATTCGGGACTAAAATAGTAATAAATGATAAACTACAGGATCAAAAATTGTAATCTTTTGTAAACCACGGGGACGAAAATCATACTTTACTCTATATATTATAAAAGGTTGAAGCAATTGCATATGTTGATTTCATTAAGGTTGGTAATGTGGTGGTTGAGACATGCCTAAAGTTGCTTTTATCATAACTTAGAAAAATAATATACAATCTCTTTCACCTTTCATGAATTAAGTTTTAGTCCCACTTGAAACCAACCCTTTTAAAAATTGGTTGGTGTAACTTTTGGACTTGGATGTTGCACTTGTTCACAACTTTTAAGCCTTTTTTAAATGTTACTTTAAAAGTTTTGTCGGGTTGTATGTATTCACACACACATATTTTGGTCTAGACTTGTATGATATTTTAAAATATACTTTAATCATTTTAATTCGTCTAACAAATAAATGTAAAATGTTCGTTTTACCCTGGTACATTTTCTATTACATTTTTACACTAATAAAAAATCAAGATGGAGACAATGTTTATACTTGGTACTTCAAAATCTACTTCAATGAAATTGGTGCTTAGATGTGTTTATCTACTCTAGTCTCTTGTCATGCATTAAATCAAATCTCATATATATATATATATATATATATATATATATATGTGGTGTGTATGTTATAGTCAGAAAGCTATTTAGACTTTGAGACAGAACTGGTAGAGATTTTCTTGATCAGGTCGATCACAAGAGATATGCTAGACATGTATTTGTTTACTAGAGATAGGAATAAAAAGGGTGGTTGTTATTAGAAGATACAATTGTCAAGTTAGTTAAATCTTAAGGAACAAAGATACAATTTTAGGATTCCATAAAGATTGATGAAGCAAGAGAAGGTGACCAAGTTAAAAGGGGATATTGAGAGCGATATATTGTTTTTCATGATAGATGTAAGATTATTACAATAAAATCGGGTTTATAAAACACTAAAAATGTCTTAGTGTTCTAATAGACTAGCTACTTTATAGGACTTGAATTTATAGGATCGAACACTACTTGTGTTCTATCTAAAGATATTATAACAAGTTTATATGACGTTTTTGGACATCTTAAAAAACTTTTTAGAACACTTTTGAAACAAGACGTCCTATTAATCCTTCTAAATGACACTATTTGAAAAAGTGTTTTCTAAAACAAATTAATGTCCTATAAAAGAACGTCTTTATTAAAAACACTTCTTAAGAGTGTCATATAAATGGGCTAATATGATATTTGTTTCAAAATTGTGCTAAAAAGCTTTTGAAGAGGCCTAAAAATATTATATAAACTTATTACAACGCTTGTAGATATGACACACTAATGCTTGGTTCTATAAAATTAAGTGCTAAAAATAGTCTATTAGGAAGCTTAAATACGTTTCATGTCCTATAAACTCGATTTTGTTCTAGTGGATGGATGAGGAGAACAATTTAGTTGGTCACGCCTTCAATCGGAGTATAATTGATGTTACAACTAAATCAATGGTTTTGATGCTAGATGACATAAGAGTTGATGTGTTCCGGAAAGACACGGGTATATGTAAAATTGGATGCAAACGAGTAATCTAAAAAATTGTAGCTAACATATCTCTAGCTTATAAACTAGAATTTTGAAAGCTACTTCATCTACATTAATTATCAACTACTTATCAATCAAAAGGTAGTTTATCACTTAGTTTGTCAAACATAACCTAAGATGACGTTTGGTTTGAATATTCTGGTGGAATCTGATGGAATTGGAATGTTGAGTTCCATTGACTAAATTCTTTTCCCTCGTTTGGTTCATTCTTTTTCATTGAAGGAATCTTCAAATTCCATTGAATTATGCAAATAAGAGAATTAAACATTCTTTGGCAATAGAGTGATATTTTGATGAAATGGCATGTTCTAATTTCATAATCCCAAATATTCCCCTTTAACCCTATTATGATAAAATAGTTGCACACCTCTTTCTCAATCTGAACTACCGTCAACCACCACCAATATTAACCACCGCCGATCGGAACCACCACCGATCCAAACTACAACCGGCCACTGTCGATTTGAACCACCGTCGACCACCATCAATATGAACCATCGCATGTCTAAACCACCACCAATTTGAACCACTAACAACCACCACCGATCTAAACCACCACCGACCACCGTTGATCTGAACCACCACCGATATGAACTATCAACAACCACCACCAATCAGAACTACCGCCGACCACTGCCGACCTGAACCACCGTCGATCTAAACCACCACCGATCTGAACCGTTGCCGACCACATTGATTTGAACCACCGCCGACCACTGCCGATCTGAACCACCACCGACCACCGCCATCTAAACCACCGTCAATCTGAACAATTGTTGACTACCTCCATCTGGACCACCATAACCACCGTCGATGTGACCATATAATTGACTATTTTTTCAAGATGTCTTTTTTGGTCATTTTACATGCTTATCAGCTAGTTTTGCCAAACATAATTTGTTCATCAGCTAGCTTATAAGCCACCGGCTAGCTTATCAGTTTGTTTGCCAAACATAGCCTAAGTATTTAATGATTATTTTTTTAAAGTATTTGTAGTTTAAAAAATAAATTATTTGATAATAATTTTATTATAGTATTTCTAGTTTAAAAATTAAAATGATCAAAAAGTGTGTTTTGGTCATTTACCAGCATTTAATTCTATTTCCAAATCTACATTCTGTGAACCAAATTGACATATTCCAATTCATTTAACACATTCTATTTCAATTCTACCAACCAAAAATATGGTCAAACCTGACAACATTTCATTCCAATTCCTTCAATATCAATTTTTTTTAACATATTTTATTTTATCCAAATACATTCTACGAACCAAACACTACCTAAATCTAATCCTTCAACGCATTGAAATTTGAAAGTATAGATAAAGGGGGGATGAAGAAGGAAACTATCGTAGAGCCAACAGATATAGCAAAACTTACAACTTGATTATAAATTTTTTTTTATGAGAGAGCTAAAAAATTTAATTGTTAATTTTATACTAATTTTAATGTTTAAATATTTATTAACTACACAAATCGAAAAGGGAAGAGTGCATGTGCTAGTCCCTGGCTCCATCACTGAAGGAAAGGGCAATGCCAACTATGCAAGGAAGAAGAGAGGAAATTGTTCACCTAACCTAGTCAAGGGAAAGCAATATAGTCAAGTGGTTATAACTTTATTAAATTATTTTATTTTTATTAAAAAGTATATAACTTAATATTATCCACTAACATACTATGATTTGATATGTAATTAAGGTGAATCCATCTCAATTTAAGGTTGGTTTATCAAACATTTATCCGGTAAATGTTTATTGGTAAAATTCAGTATTATTATTTACTTATCGAGTAAGATTTTAGTTTATAAAAACGGCATTGTATGTAATAATTTATCTGGTATATAAGTGTTTATCGTGATAAGAGTCGTCGCTCTTACTTACCGGGTAAGACTTTTGGTCCTTACTTCGCTCTTACTTACCGGGTAAGACTTTTGGTCCTTGCTTCATTCTTATCGGGTAAGATTCTTGGTTTTTATCATATTCATTCAGTAAGAATAATGTGACTTGGTAAACACTTACCCAGATAAGTTTTGGTAAACGACCCCTAAATGATGGGAGGTATGGTGGTGCTACTAAAATGACTACGTTATGAAGTTAATAATATATGTGTTTTTTCTTGTTTTGTTTTCAAGTAGATTGAAATAATAATATTGTATATATATGTAATGAAAAATGTTCTCTTTTGTAATTTGAATGTTTGCGCATAGAATGACTAAATTTAGTTTGTGATGAATACATTTGTATTTTGAGATATACTTTAGTTTTTATCTTAAATATACACTACTAGAAAATTGAGTATTTTCAACGAAAGTTTTCAACGGAAAATGTCGTTTAAAGTTTTCTATGAATTTTAAAGGGATTATTGACAAAACATAAATTTTCTACGAATTTTCAACGAATTTCCATTGAAAATCTCTCACAAAATGCATTTTCAACCAAAAACTTTTTGACGAGACATTCCGTTGAAATTTTTTTGGTTGAAAATGCATATATGTTTGTGAGAGATTTTTAACGGAAATTCGTTGAAAATTCGTAGAAAATTTATGTTCTGTCAATAATCCTCTAAAATGTGCTAATAAATCCTCTATAACTTTTTAATTGTACATGTCTATGATTATGATGTCTGACATCATTGGTAGAATTACTCCACATGATTTTGTAAAGTTGGCTTTGTTTACATAAGTCATGCATATTTTAGGTTTTCAAGTCAATCGGAGTGGTTTTTAAAAAACAAATAGCACGTAGAACAAGTTTAGAGAACAATTTTTTTCTTTTTCTATTTTAGTAAAAACTGTTGGAGATACTCTAAGGGATCGTTTACTAAATCTTACCTCGGTAAGTGTTTACAGACAAAATTCAACACTATCACTTATTTATCGGGTAAAATTTTAGTCCACAAAAACGGCATTGTATGTAACAATTTATCCGGTAAACGCTTACCGTGATAAGAGTTTCCGCAATCACTTATCTGGATAAGATTTTTGGTCCTTGTTTTCCCTGTCTTTACTCTTACCGGATAAGATTTGTGGTATTTATCGTATTCCTCCGGTAAGATAATATGACTTGGTAAGCTTTTATCTCATAGGCGTTTGGTAGTTCATCTTTATACTTTCCCAAAAACCTCAGGGGCCTGTTTTAAAAAATTAGAAAAAGGGTAATACGATTATACGAGTCATTCCGAGGAACCAAGGCTGAAAATTGACGAGCTTTCCTTTGTATAAACATAGTCCTCACTGATTGGGGCATAAATCCTCAATTTTTCTTGAAGTTTTTACATGGTTTCGTTCATGTTGAAGTTTTTATAGTAGCATTTGAGGTCTAGTAGTTATTCTCCAATGAAAAACTCGAAAACCCTAATTATAAAAAGATTAAATCGGAACTGATTTCATTAAGGTTTTAAATGATTTTGACGTCAAAATCTCGCAAATCATCTTATCTAAGCAATATCTGCAAAAGCCCCATCAATTGAACTCCAAAATTGATTCAATTTGGGTAAAAATTGAGCTGTTAATCGTGTTTAGCGTCAAGAAGGAGCGGATCTAGGGAGTAATACGGATCCGCGTGTATTTATCCTCAGTAGAACCGGGTCGAGACTCGGGCCGGGTAAAACCTGTACCCATGTGATTCCAATGCAATTTTGTTTTAGTATTTGGGCCGTTATTGTTGGGCCAAATTGTTTCTTTGAGTTTCGGCTTTCATTGTGTTTTTTGTTTTTGGGTGGAATTTAGATATGTTTTATTTAATCATTTGGCTGGGAATTTTGTAAAATGTTTTATGTAATTCAGCTGTCAGCATATTTAATTAATTGAATTAAATCAATTTTTCTTTATTATTTGAGATATTAATTTGCCTAGCATCTTTTTACAAGAAGTATTATGATTTAAGGTACGGAATAATCATTTATAAGTATGGTCAATGGTTGTAATTTTGGGGGACAATTACTTTATAAATATGATTTAACCTTTCAATTGAATAACTAAAATGTTTATCGATGTTGCATCGTAACTCATGAGTTAATTTATGAGTAAATTCAAATCAAGATATTGTATATCCGACATATTTAATAATATAATTTTAATATAATTTGTCTATGAGCAAAAAAGACCCAAAAAGATAAAAACCTACATTGGCAATTCATGTAACTAAGGAAGTAAAGAAAGAAAAAATAAAAAGATGATTAAGACCAAGACATAAGAAAATATAGAAGGGTGCAATGCAAATCCATCTCAAAGTCATGGCTCTTAATTAGGGGTGAAAATGGTATGATACCATATTTTTTTTTTCAATACCGTGTACCAACCAACTATAATTGGTATTTAAAATTTTATACCGTGTACCAACCAACTATGATTGGTACCAACTTTTTTCGGTTGGTACATGTTGGTACGGTATTTGTACCAAGGTCTCAAAAGATTACAAAGTTCAATACAAACATGTTGTGTAAAGTTTACAAAGTTTAATACAAAAGTTTATAGTATCATAAATCTTGGAAAAAACGATATTGTAACAAGAAACTTAAGAAAATTGGTAATGTTAAATCGAGCTAAATTAAACTAAATCCACTTTCAAGAAGTTTAACCATCATAAAACTAAACTAAATCCACTTTCAAACACAAATCTAAACTAAATCGGTAATGTTAAAATGAACTAAAATAAACTACATTCACATTCAAGAAACATAACTAATAGAATATAGGATTTTCAATAAGAATGCAAGAGTGTAAATGTGTAATTAACATTGTAAGGCAATAATAATGTAAGTAGCCTAAGGAGTAAGCTATATAAAAGACTAAGACCTTGTTTGTTTTTTCATTTTAAGCTCTTAATCACCACTTATGTCTGATTCGTTTAGGCATTTCATAACCATTTCCGAACTGAAATCAGACTTCAGACTTCGGACCTCTTAAAAAACAAACGCCACCTAAAAGTGTAAAACTCAAAACTTTAAAAACAAAAAATACAAGCCGTTAAATATTACATAATACATTAATAGTTAAATATAATTCATTTAATTGATTTCTTATATAATAAATAATTATATATAAATATAAATATAAAAGTCGGTACAGTACGGTATTACCGTGGTATATGATTTTCAATACAACGTACCAACCAAGTTTATGAAGTTGGTACGGTAGCATCAACCAATTTAATTGGTACCAACTTAGTCGGTATCAATTGAATTGGTACGGTTGGTATTGGACTTGGTTGGTTTGTGATGGTACAATTTTGACACCCCTACTCCTAATTACTAAGATATAAAGAGGTACCGGAAATCTTGATCAATAATAGTTTATATTATGTTCCATTATAATCAATATCATATAGAAGAGCATCTTGATCATGGCAGAACAAACCATAAGCACATTGGTCTTCTTCTTTGGATTGCCATCTACCTAAAGCAATACTCCATGCACCATTAAAAAGGGTGGGTGTACAGATTATAAAACACATTCTTTTTTATTTTGCTAACTGAGAAAGTTGTTATTACTGAAATACATCACATGAATTCGAAGTTTTACACACACATAATGAAGAACTCGATTCAATCAATCACAAAATTACGAGTCCCAAGTAAAACCTGAAAACCCAAAGGGAAAAAAACACCCAATCGAAGAACTAAAAATCGAGTTAATCACAAAACTATGAACTCAAATTAATTGAAGAAGTCAGAAATCGAGTTTACACAGTTGTAGCCTGTTGGTGATTTGTATCACCAATATTATTGAAGTGTATTAGGATTAATTTGTTTATCAATATAATCTTGATAAATATTAAACAAGTAAGGGTGGTGCGGAGTACACACTTGTTTGAGTTTATTCTGATTTAAATTAAACTGTTGTTTAGGGGCGAAACCCCTAAACCACGGGGGTCCGGGGGCAGCGCCCCTGGTAACGGGGTCCAAGGGGCAGAGCTCCTGACTGTGGTCGAGCTTTATGGAAAATGCATTAAAAATCCGAATTTATGTTTATAACCCGGTTTTTACCCCTTTGTCAGTTTAGCAACTGTTTTTGAGATGGTTTTCATCATCTCATTTTGATCAATTTGTGGGTACAGAATTTTCATAAGCATTTGATCTCTCGGTCCTCTACCTACTGAATTTTATCCAATTGAAGATTTCGAGTGTACCATTGAAATAGTTCAATTTGAAAGTGTATCACGACTTTCAGTAATCCAAGCGATTAAAATCCAATATTCTAACATAGGCATGGGAGTAGCTAGAAATTATCTATGAGATCAATGAAATATGAACAGCAAGGAACATGAGTGATTTCTTGCATCACACTTGAATCCAATTTGAATGAGAGAGGGAAATCGATATTAGGAGAAATCAATGAACCTGGATATTGAAATCACACGTAAGAAACCCTAACTTTGGTTTAAATCAGAAGAACCAATTAAGAACATACTAAAAAGATAAAGATTGGGGCATTTTGATTTGTTGCATTGATTTCGTATTTGAAACTCGTCATTGCTTTTCTTCTTCTTCGCTGACGAGCAGGAGAGGAGCGATTTAGGGGGATAAGTTTCAGAAGACGGTAAGAGGGTATTCTATCACTTATGATAAGAGGACGCTCAGACATTAGTGGCTCTGGATAGTTGGAGAAAACAAACAATCTGAAATGTCTTATGTCTAACCGATTCAGATGTAAGAGCTAAATAAGAGTTTTTTTTTCTAAAAAACAAACACCACCCAAGTGTTGTTATAAGGATCATTGAATATAGTTTTGATATCCTCAATATGATGAATGACTTACGGATATGGACAAACCTGGACTTGGACGATTTATGGTTAGATAGATAAATAAAGATGAAAAAATAATCAGTAAATTAATATAAATTATTTATTTGACAATTGTAAGCAATTTCGTAGAAGTTTACCAGTTTCTTAAGCATCGAGATCAACCAATTACATTTTCAAGACTTTTATGAACATGTGATACATGCAACAATTAATACGATGTTTTATACGTTCATGCAAGTACTTCTGTTCAAGCAATTTATGTTATGTATACATGATACATATTATGTTATGAATTGAAATATGCATCCATAAACATTTTAATACCATATGCATAAAACATTTGTCAGAGCACTACACGTTATACTAGGGAGACTGATTACTTGAAATGTCGAGATCAGTTACAGGTGAGAATTCACGATTATGTTTTATTATATGTGATTGTTCACTTTTACACTTAGAAAATAGTATGGGTGATTTATCACCGTACAATGCACATTTTACATGGTGCATACAAGACAAGATAGAGCTTTCATTGGTACTTATATTTTCTCATAGTTATAAGCGTGCATGGAATCTATTTTCACGATATGTTACACAAAAACATGTTTATTGTAGTTATATGATTTGAAATGCACGGTTAATAAAACTTATGAGCTTTTGTTGATTAATTTTATTCTGAAAAGTATGTATGCATCTTGAGATCAGATATTCACAGTGGAAGTCATTTAGTAATAAACATGAAAATCTCTTTTTAAGGAATAGGTACAAATAAAAATCCAAAAATTCCAGCTAATTAATGTGTATATGTCGTGGGTGTAGGTGTGTATAGTTGTGTGCGTGCGTATGTACACACATATATTCAAATATTTTAAGACAAAGGTTTAAGAAGACAAACATGTCAAACCGTGTGTTTTTTTAAATTCATTAATCAAACTCAATATTCAATCACATATTATTATCTATCGATTTTACAAGATAGTGTTCCACATGTGTATGGTCAATTAGTAATAACAATAACGAATTCGAAAATATGAAAAACAAGTCCAATAACCACAAATTTAACATTTTAACTTTTCCTAATAATTTCAAACATATGATTTGTAATTTTGTTATATTTGTTGTAGTTTACATCAGACTTTCACCAACAGTCAATATGCGACAATTACTTTCTTAAAAAATAATCTAAAGCCGATTAAAAAGCCATCTATCGAACAGTTGAATGGTGCATGGCTTGTTTTTTTTTTTTTTTTTTAATAATGGTTGCAATTTGCAAAGATGTTAGTTTCTCTTTGAGCCTTCACTTTTGTTTTGCATGTGGCTCTACTTAGAACTTTTATTTTTAAAGTTGTTCTTCTTGGCCTTGGATCCATTTTCTGGTCTTCTCTTTGTGGTTTTTGGTCAATTTTTTTGGCAAGTAGAATAATTTTGTAATCTTCTTTGACGGCTTCCTATAGATCCAAAGCTGAATTGCAAGAAGGTTCTAAAAGTTGAATCTTTTTCATGGCTGAATGTGGACAAGGAGGTTCCGAAAGTTGAGGGAATAAGCATTACTATTATCAAATAAGCCACAATCTAATACTTCTACATAGCTTAGCGAATAAGCCATACATATTATTAAGTCCATTAAGCCAATACCAAACAGGCCCTTAATCATATATGATTAAACACACCAAAAATCAAAAGAGTGTAATGATATATGATATTGAAACTTCTCGCCTTCTCGTAAAATATTAAATTTCTCGCATGATCATTCCTCTATTTAAATAATTAGTTAAATGGACATCTAATCGTTTATTAATTAAAATGAATTGAAGTATTGAAATTGAACTTGCTAATAAGATGATTGACATAATTGGGCTCCTTTTATCGGCCCATCCTATGCAACAACAGCATCAAAAATGCCCCAGCAAAAGCCTATCATGGGAGCATAGGATTAGGGATGGTGATTTGCCCCGCCCCGTTGGGGAACTCGGTTCACCCGCCCCGACCGGGGCCGGGGATTCCCCGTTAAAACGGGTACCGGGGCCGGGGCCGGGGATCCCCTAGATGTTGAAAACCGGGGCCGGGGGCGGGGCCGGGTAATGTATTCCCCAACCCGTCCCGTCCCCGTATGTATATATTAACTAAAAAATAAATATTTTTAATGTAATTTTTATCCTTTTTTCAAAAAATTATTGTTTAACCGGGGATTGACCGGGGATAAACCGGAGATTGACCGGGGATGAGCAAAAAAATACCGGGGATGAGATTTAATTCCCCGTACCCGCCGGGGACCGGGGCCGGGGCCGAGATAGTGAAACCGGGGCCGGGGCCGGGGATTGTATTCCCCGCCCAATCCCCGCCCCGTTACCATCCCTACATAGGATATAGTCAAAATGGATTCGAGTTTTGACTCGCTCGGTCTGAGACTGAGACTGGTAATGTCCGGTGGGCACCGGTTTAGGCCGGTTACTTATTTCGTAAAAGTATTGAGGCTTGGCATAGTCGTTTCCGATTTGTAAATGTAATACGTTAAAATATAATTCAATGCTAAAATTTAAAAATCACAATTACAAAAAGTTGCATAACATTTTGGTGCAAATTTTTTCCAAAAAATGATTTTTTTTTAAACTAAGCCGGACACATGACCAACTTTAGGATCGAGACTGGATAATCCCGCTTTTTTACTCGATACTAGGACCACAAGACTCAATTAAACTCCAACCACTTGATATCCAGACCCATTTTTGGTCATTTCTAGTCATGGTTGCCCAAACCCCAACTAGATACATAAGTCATAGTTGCCCCTTCGTCTCTAGATCTGATTAATATTTTGTGCTTGACCCAGTTCCCCACCATATCGGCCATCAGAGACAACATAGTTTTTGGAGTCAATTCGACTTGAGATTTGGACTGTTTGTAGTCGTTCTTTTTACATATAATTCCTGATGTCAACTAATACTATCATAAACAATATCATGAAGGATTTAATTTAAAGCAATAAACTCAAATTTCAATTTTTTATTCTACTTGCAACGTCATGTTGCCGCTTAAGACTCGATATGCATACTAAACAAATCCAATATCACAAGCTACTTAGGGACTAATTATTGTACATATGGTATGAGAATACCTCGAATGTTAATTTAATTGCAAGAACCTTGGTTCCACTTCTAGGTTAATTCTTACCCTTGCTCATTTTTTAAATTTTAAAGGAATTTTGTGCTCCTTTAAAAAGCGATCACCATAGCGGTAATCCTTGAGTTTAATCTTTGCATGATTATGATTTATTTAACTAGGAAACTATTGTCGTACTGAATAGTCATTATTTTAGCGTGATTATCACTCAAGAAATGCTAAACAACGACCCATCTCTTCTTCATTATCTTTCTTAAATGTCTTTATTTTAATTTTTCCATTGGTTATGATATCAGAATTTTCTACTAGGTTCAAATAATTGAAAGATAACACTAAAATTACATTATTTTGACCAACATCTAGAGATTTTGATAGTTTCTTTATTTTATGTTATCACATCCTATAATGTTTGTTTAAATTATTTATCATACGAAAGCAAAACTTATTGAAATCTCCTTGGTTCTTCCATAATAATTCTTTGATCGATAATAAAATGTCTAAATTCGTTTTCATAAAACAAAGTCCAAAGCACAAGTACATACCAATTAATTTCATTTGTATCTTGTAGTATATAATTTTCCATATATACAATAAAATAAATTCGTATGAGACTCCAAAAAGCAACGACTCAATCAAAAGTATTGAATTCTTATATAATAATAATGATAATAATATATAATATTCGATTAAACGTGTTTTAATTCTTTTGAATGACTAACTATTTCTTAAATTTTATTTTTATTGTTTAAAATAATATAAATAAGTAGTTCTAACTTCTAATAATTTCAATAGTGGGTAATCATCGTAATTTAAAGTAGAACCATAGAAAATGTGCATCACAACATCACTTTAAAGTTTTATTTTCAAATGTGATGTTTACTTTTAAGTTTTAACTCTATGATATAATTCTCTCAAGGTTTCTTTAATCTTATACACTTCCAACACAACAAAAATTGCATCTCCAAATTTTCTTTTTAACAAAGTTTATTTATAGAATAAAAACTTATATCTTATCAAAACCAACATTATTTAAGAAATCATAAAAAAGTTAACAATTCAATTTACATTTTGTTGCAAACATGCAAAAAAATAATTTAATTGGGCCGCCCTTGAAACCGGGTTGAAGCCTATATACCAAATTTGATCGATCCTTCATAAACCTCACAACCAAAATGGGTCATGAGGCTTAATCGGGCCTTGGACTAGGCTTGGTCAGACCCAATAAGCAATGAATATTATTCTGTTTAAGTTGTTTGATAATGAGCAATGAATAATATTCGGTTTAAACTAACGTTTTTATTTTTTCTAATGTTATATATATAATATATATATAGGGAGTTTAAATGAGAACTTTTACATTTTTAAATGAACAAAGGAACACCCTTAGAACCATATATGATACGGTCCCTACAATATAAAATCATATATGATTCAATAGTGGACCCATTGAATCAAATATGATTTTTTATTGTATGAGGCCCACATCATATGTGGTCCCAAATGTGTTCCTTTGTTTCTTTAAATGAGGGGGTGTTCTTGTATGATCCCTCCTCGATAGAGAGAAAAGTTCAAATGAGAACTCAAATTTGGTTGTGAATGTGAGGATAAATGAGAGCGCGACACATGTCATATTCAAACTTGATATAGTATTTATTCGGTCTGAATATTATTCAGACCGAATAAATACTATTTTCAGTCTAAATATTTTTTTGATTATTCAGTATGGATAATCTACATTCAGACACGTGTCACGCTCTCATTTGTCTTCATGTTCACAACGAAGTTTGAGTTCTCATTTGAACTCCTCTCTCTCTCTCTCTCTCTATATATATATATACATATATATACATATATGTATGATGATTGATTTCCGTTACAAACCACGTCAATTCGTACAAACCGTATGCAACCAATCATTTTTAATTTTTTTTTTCACTTTTCTAATTATGAGAATTGATTAGTCAATAATACATGAAAAAATCTCATAAAAAATACATGAGGGTTGATTAATGAAGAATATGTAAAACACGTTTCATCAAAATGAGAATTTCACGAAACAAATTTATTTTCATGTAGAAACAAAAATAATTTCATGAAAGATAACGAGTGTATATTGAGTTTGCACCTCATTCTTACCGTCTTGTATGAGCAACACTTCATTTGGTGAATTTGGACAACATCTATAGTTAGACCAACTTCATGATGCATACTATTTGGATAACGAGTGTTTATGTCCTTGGCGATACCTTAAAACATACATTTCAACTTCATGATGCATACTATTTGGATAACGAGTGTTTATGTCTCCAGATGAATGTCTTGGCAGTTCTTGTAGATCTGGTAAGCTTTAGGAATATCAAAACGAAGCTGAGGTTCTAGAGTATCAGCCAAGGGTAAAGTTTTTTTGTATTTCTTTATATCTATTTGTGCTCCGGTTAGTCTTTATATCTAGATAATTCCTTCATTAAATTTGCAACTATCATATCTAAAGTTAAGTGCACATTAATGGAACTGTCACTTACTTGGTCAAAGGAATATCTTGACCAAATAGAGATATCGTTTGCCCTTATCTCATATGTAAGTGTAAGCGGATGTTAATTATCAAACGCTTACCGATTAAGTTCTTACCGACGAGAGTCACCTTAGTTTACTATCGTATTGTTGGTCACTAAGGTTTTACAATAGAATAGTAAACTAAGGTGCAGTGTATACAAGTAATTGTATGTGGCGAAATGGGGAATAGGGATTAGTATGCTAAATGATGTTTTTCAACAATTTGTGTTGTGCAAATTTGCAGGTGGCGTTGGATTGCATGTGTTGGTGCAAGAGTGCCTTCAGATGTCATATTGGCATGAATTGCATGCGTGGATGCTATTTAAGAAGTTAAATTTGTCTTTTACTTTGTTGTTTTTAATTTGCATTTTCATGGATTACAACATAAGTTTGCCATTTGCGATGATTGTAATTTCTATTTTGTTTAAATGTAAAATTTTATATTTCTTCAATGAGAAATTTGTAGGTCACAAGTCGGTGGAAGCTTTACTCGGGAAGAAATCTAAAATTGTCGAACAAATTTTATCTTGGTAGAATTTTTGTATCCCGCTCTATTGCTTGGGTACACAACTAGTATGATATGATGTATAAGAAAATAAATAAAAAATATTTTTTTTTAAAAGTTCCCATACTTTGCGACGGATTAGCGAAGGAATTCCGACGCTGATACATTTTATCACTGATAGGGTCTGTGGCTGATTTCTGTCGCTAATCCGTCGTTGGTAGCATCAGGTACCCTCGAATCAGCGACAGACCATCATCGACGAAATTGACCTTCAGCGACGAATTAGCGACGGAATTGTCCGTCACTGATAGCCCTTATTTTTGTAGTGATAAGACGCCACCCATAAATAAGCGTTCTAATAGACCACTTTATAGAACACAAATTATAGGACAAAAAATAAAGCGTTCTATCTAAATGCGTCGTAATAAGTTTATAAGACCCTTTTGCGCATCGTAACAAGTTTATTAGGACACTTTTAATAAAAAGCGTTGCATTAGCTGGTTTATAAGACGCTTTTGAGAAAGTGTCCTATAAACTCATTTTTTTTTAAGATTGTGTTTATAGCACACAATTTTCAAATTGTGTCCTGTAAAATAGCTAATGCAACATTTTTTTTAATTAAAAATGTCCTAATAAATTTGTTAAGACGTTCAAAAACGTCCTATAAACTTATTACAACGTCTTTAGATAAGACACTTTATTTTTTAGTCTTATAAGACACTTTAGATAGCACACTTTATTAGGACCTTTATTCATGACAACATCCTTGTAAACTCACTTTTATTGTAGTATTTTAATGTCGAGGGGAGCCAAAAGTGAAAAAACCTCACTCCAACGCACTCTTTACATTATTGCCTCCCTATGCTAATTTTCATTATCAACTACATGTGAATAATCTACATTATTTTATTATATTCACATGTACATCTAATGTTCTTATTTTGTCGTATTTAAAATTAAAGTAAACAAAAGAATAGTGTTAAACTAATGTATACATGTTAATGTTGGGAGGATGACTGAAATAATAATGTATTATTTTGCAGGACGTTAAGAAACATATCGTGTTTTAAGCCCGTTTTTGACCTAGCTTCCTCAATTACTTTTATCACCTCTCTTTTCATTGATTTCAATTCTTGCAGTTAAGAAGGTAATTTATTAATGCAAGGTGAAACATATCAAAATCAAAAAAATTCTTCCTCCCAAAATTCAACCCGAAAGAGTATATAAGTTATCAACAAAAACCCCTTTACATGTATTCATTAAGAACGGTCATGCGATGGAATTTATTGATGCTCAAAGCAGAGGTAAAAATTACTAGTGTAAATAAAGGAGAAAGAAGAGGGAGATGCTAGTCTTTAACCTTCATAAAAATGGAAGAAATTACGACTTAATTAATTATACAAAACTTACATATTACCTTGCTGGATCATTCATTGCTTTGAAACTCATTGTTGTTGATGTTGACCCTTCATAGGCAAGCATCATTTGATCTTCACCGTAGTAGTTTACGTGTCTAAGATTAGTATTAATCGTGGAAGGCACATGCGACATTCTGATTCCTTCTAACTCTATGGCTACTTCTTTCATCGTGGGCCTAAACTTTCCATTGAAATTCAAGCATCGCATGGCCAAGTTCGCCATGGCCAAGAGTTCATCCTTCGAATCCTCTTTAACAATCATTGCATCAAAAATAGACATCACTCGATCTTCTTCCATGGCCAACATAAAATGCATAACTAAACTATTAGTTTCATCACCAAATCTAGTCAAGGAAACCGGATTTTCTCTTTTTAATAGTTCTAGCAAAACGACCCCAAAACTATAGACATCACTTTTTTCAGTGAACCTGCTAGACTGGAAGTACTCTGGATCGAAATAACCAAATGTCCCTTTGACTAACGTAGTTAAGTGAGTTTGATCTAAATTTACGAACCTTGAAGTTCCAAAGTCAGAAACTTTGGCTCGGTATTTTTCATCCAAGAGTATATTCGTGGTCTTGACGTCCCTATGATATATTGGAATGGAAGTTGCTGAATGCAAGTAAGAAAGTGCTCCAGCGGCCTCAGTTGCTATTTGTAACCTCATGTTAAATGAAAGTGGGAAGTCATCGGTATTCTCTTGATGAATTAGGTCGTACAAGGTGCCATTAGGGATGAACTCGGAGACAAGTAACGGACCCTCTGTCTCTAGGCAAAATCCCAATAGTTTCACCACATTCCTGTGATTGACCTGTGAAAGAATGACAACCTCATTGATGAACTGCTTTAGTTGGCTTTCATCAACAATCTTCGATTTTTTGACCGCTACAATCCTTCCATCGACTAACATGCCTTTATACACTGTGCCTTGACCTCCTCGACCAAGAATTCTGTTATCGTTAAAATGGTCAGTGGCTTTCTCCAACTCCTTTGCGGTGAAAAGTAGGGTTTTATGATCGACTAAACTTGCATCTACTGCTTCTTGTTGTTTAAGAAGTAAACCACCATTCCGTTTAAAAAACCTTTCTTTTCGTCTTTGAACCTTCATTTTCTGTACTACTTTTGTATAATGCGTAGCTGATCATGGCCATGAAAAGCGACCTCATGCTTATGCTAACGCCTAAAAGAAACAAATACAGTCTTTAGAAACTACATTTTTTCTACTAATAATTAAACATATCAATTTATTAAAACTCTAACATTGTTTCTAATTGCAATAGAAACAATTAAAAAATGAAGTGTTTCATTGCATGTCATGTAAAGAAAATAAAATATGTCATACATCCGAGGGAAATGCATGAAATTGTTCATGGATGAAAAATTTCATGTTTTTTAACACCACTTCATAAAATTAAACAACTAAAAGTTCTTATATTTTATTTTGTGTTATAAAATTGTTAGAATTATTGTATTTAAACATATATTTTTTTCATTATTGTAACTTTTTACATTTGTTGTTGGATCTTAAATTATTACAGCTTTTATCATTCGTTTACTTATTTTAATTACGTAGATTTATTTTGCTTTGTTAAATAGTCAATTAATTAATATTTTTTGTTATTTTAGTTAAATTTTTAGTATGATAAAAATATTTTATCGGACACAACTTTTTTAAATTAACTTATATATTGATCGACATGGTTGTTCATTATAATGGAGCCAATAATTTTTCTCAGCTAGTGTGCCTTTAAGGTGGATCAAGGGTCCATAAAATAGCGGTTTATTTAGGGAAAAGTCAATTGTGTCAATTTGAATACTAAACTACATATTTTCAAATGGAGTCTCTTTGGTTCTTTAGGGGAGCATTCTTTTGAGAACCATAAAATTGTAATAATTTTGAGAAAACTTGTGTCTCATGTGTTATTTCATATTATCTTTTTTAATCTTTGATTAGAATTTGGAATATTGAATAACATATATTTTGTTTTTCACAATGTGTTTGTTTTATATGTACTCGTTTCACAATGTGAAACTTTTTGGAGTGTTTGTGAAACAAAAATCACATACAAAAATTTGACATTGTGAAACGAATACATGGTAAACATATATATGTTAATCAATACATTAAATACTATGTTTAGATCGAAAATAATCATATGAAATAACAAATGATACACAAGTTCTCAAGATTATCACAATTTTATTGTTTTTAAAATATTAAGCCTATGGTTCTTTAAAATAAGTATATAATGCCTTAAAAATGAGATAAAACAACTTTTAAGATTAATTTACAATTAAAAGGAAAATAAATCGTAAAGAAAGGTTATAAAATCAAAATGGGATGAAGAAAAACAAGAAAGTCAAATACTAAAATATCAAAAATTAAATATATGCAAAATACAACCTCAAAGCTTTGTATCTCATCTAAGTATTTAAACCATCTCAAAATTTAATCTAAGTATCTAAACCATCTCAACAATGTTTGATACGTATTTGTTAGATATTTGGTTCCAAAGTATCTGAGAGTATCATTCAAAATCAAACGAATGTATCTTTCAGATGCTTAATTTTTTTCTTCTTATGGTAATTAATCAAGTGAACGGATGGGCAGAAGCTCAGTCAACTCTTAATATCAATCGAATGAGTGCGGTGCCCATGGTTTACATTATCTTTCAAACTTTTTGGTTATACTAATTATTAATTTGTTTATATTTGGAAAATGAGATATAATGTATATAAAATAAAATCATTTAGTTTAGAACATAGACTTAAAAGAACAAAAGGATAATGCCGTCCAAAAAAAAGGTTAAAGCAAGATCCATTTATTAAAAACTGTAATTCGTTAAAATAATTGTAAGTGATGTGTGTTATATGAAATAAGAATATTCATAAAGTTTCAAATGCAACATAACAGAAAATAACGTGTTGGTTTTATGAAGCAACAATTTAATGAAACAACAATTTATTGTGGGAGATTTTGGACAAAATTAACATCCCTTAGAAACATATATATGGACGACAAGCTGAGAGAAGAGGTTACCTAGAATAACACCTTCTGAAATTTTATTGTTGCTTCTAATGTCACTTTCGTGTAAACATTTTATCCCCCATGTCACTTTCGTTTCATCAAGGAAAGCGCGGTCAGAGACACATCGGCCTCCCGAACGCACACAATCTCCACAATAATCAGGTACTAAGACCAGAAAGAAGGCAAATATCAGCCACAAACATTAATTATCACCAAAAAACTAAAACACAAAGAGTTAATTACATACCTTCACATCCTCCGACTAAATACGGATTTCCCTCCCTTTCAACATCACATATGCACCTACGAGACACAGTGTATCTACCATCACCTATATCCAACTGCATGTCCTTACTGACCGAACAACCTTCTAATCCACGGTAATCGTCATCTGTTAAGGTCCACAAAAGTGATATGGAAATGGAACCGACATCCCAGGGAATATAACGGGTGGTAGAAATGGTTCCTTCAATAATAAATGAATTATCGTTGTACAAGAAGGTGGACCTACAAACTCCTGACCTTTCCAAACATGTGAGATTCAAGGTGAACGAGTCAAGATTGTAAGGAATCATGGCTTGACAACAACCAATCCCAAAACAGTTATTTATGTTGCTAACAGTGACGTTGTTGTGACATGTCGATGAACATCCTGAGACAATCATACCATAATCGTTCTTGATGACCGCAATGCCACACCCCTCGAAGATTAATGTGTTATACACTTTGGAAAGAAGGAAGGGATTCATGATCCCGTGGTTAGAACTTAGGATATCACTACTATTCTTGATTGGATTCTGCCTATCAGTGATCATTGAGACATTAACAAGGACTGTTTGTTGTTGCAAGTTTATATAAGTCACCTCCACATTGTTATTAAATGCAGATAAATACGGCCTAGAGGAGTTGCAATCAATAATGTACCATTCGTTGATAGAACAGTTGGCTCCGATTCCAAAAGGGTATGGAATCATGACTCCACCACACGTTTCTTTGCATCCTCTCTTCGCGTACCTAAGAGCTTCTGTTAATGAGTAAGGAGATGAGAAAATCAAAACTATAACAAAATAGAAAACTTGAAACTGGTTCATTTTCTTTAATTACAAGCAGATAGAAACCATTAATTGAGAGGTATTAAACCTTTGTAGATCGATAAATACATTTATATATATATATGTTGTGAAATGTGTAGGCCGGTGCATGTGATCGAATCATTAATCAAATGAACAAATTAAGGAAATTGGCTCGTGATCAATTAGAAACCATTGTTGACTTTGACTAGACTTGTAAGAGTTGGAACGCATGAAATATGAAATGATATGAAAATAATCAATTTTTTAAAGAGCTAGCGACTTTCCCACTGTACATGTGATTAAAGATTCTTTAATTTTTTACTCACTCGACCGACTTTTTCACTTTAACTTAATTCAAAGGACAAGGGAAGGGTAGTTGAATGAAAACATGGAGACTTGCAGTTTAATTAATGCGGATTAAAAATTGTAGAATTTGTCAATAAACTAAATATATTAAATCCACCCATTCACATCCCACAACAAATTAAATACAAATAAAAGATATTAATTGTTACTCGTTTATACATGTCTATGCTATGGTATGAAACAAATATATAATAAAATGGGATTTAAAAGGGATCTACTTGTATTGAATATCTTTATAGATAATATAAATAACCTTATAAAGTACAAGGGTAATGAAGTTCTCGCCCAAAAAATTAAAGCTGTCAAGATCATCAATCAATTTATATTAAGTAATTTTGATAGAAAAACTCGTAAAATTATAAATGGATACCAAGGTACGTAGAGATGTAAAAAAACTAAAATTCAATCCCGAAAAGGTCCAAACATTTAAAGCCACATTAGGGCAACTTTCCCCCCCAAAGGCTAGTTAATTTTAAAAACCCTGAATTATCCGAGTGGGCCTCTTTCAACCGCAAAGCCTTCCATATCCGGTTAATTAATTAGAAAACCCTTGAAGTACCCGAGTGGTACTCATATCGTTGTTAGGGTTGAATTGGTCATATGTTAGCATCGACAAGTCTTCACTATAGTCCACATGTCAAAAATTAGATACACTACAAAACAAATGAGTTTTACCCACAAAATTTGTCCATGGAAATTTTCGTCGTTAATTACCCACAGATCACCCATAAAATACCAATGGTTCAGTAAAATGCGATGTTTTTTCGTTAAAATACCAACGGATCACTCAGAGAATCCCTGGGTAATCTGTTACTGATTTGAATTACCCATCAACAATTTACCCACTAACTTTTGCGACAGTTTTATGAGGAATCACTGCTTAACAACAGATTTCTCAGGGAAAAGTTCGTAGACAAAAGTTTTTCGCTTAGTAATGATAAATTATCAAAAAAAAATATTGACACTTCCCCACTCTCTTTATATATATATCGCAAGTTTCAAATAAAAACGTGAAATATCGTGAAAAGATAAGAACGAAATGTTTATGTATGAATCATTGAAAAATTCATTTCAAAATGCATATGTGAATTCAAATGAATAATTTGTAACGTTACATATATATATATATATAGGGTCGGGTTCAAATGAGAACTCAAATTTGGTTGTGAACGTGAGGACAAATAAGAGTGCGACACGTGTCCCATTCAAAGAAATATTCGGACCGAATAAAATATTTATTCAGTATGAATATACAAAGAAATATTCAGACCGAATACAGTATTTATTAAATCTGAATAATGCTTATTAAGTCTGAATAATGCTTATTCAGTCTGAATAATGCTTATTCAGTCTGAATATTTCTTTGTATATTCAGTCTGAATAATCTATACTCAGATACGTAACGCGCTCTCGTTCGTCCTCACGTTCACAACCAAATTTGAGTTCTAATTTGAACTTTCCTCTATATATACATAGGGAGAGGTTCAAATGAGAACTTTGTAAATTTAAAAAAACACTCTTAGGACCACATATGATGTGGGTTCCACACAATATAAAATGATATTTGTAATTTTTTCACAAGGTGCTACAAACATATGTGCAATAATATATTAAATCATAGCATTTGATGAAAAAAATCATCAAAAAAATTATTTTTATATTGATTTGGACCAGTTTGTACCCTTCAATTGGTTTGTATTTGAACCGACCACTATAGGGGAGGTTTCAATTGCAAACCTAACAATCCTTACAAATTTTACAAACTAATCTAGGCCACTCAAAATATTGATCTACGGCTATGAATCTCATGATGGCATTAAAGTAAATAGTATTAGATTGTGATTGACTTTCAATAAATATGAAGCTCTGAGGGGGATAATTCGGGAATAGTCATCAAAGATACCTTCTCCTAATTTCACCCACAATATACGAGATCATATCCGGATTTAAAATCCTAAATACAATCTTCAATTCTTCATGAATCCATAACTCAAAAACCCATAGCTCATTTTACTTCAAAAACTTAGATCTTAGATCTTCAAACCAGAGCTTCAAAAATATTTATACATATGCATATTCACATAGATATATGATGCATATGCGCAGAGAATTGAACTTTTGATCCTAGTTGTTAAGAGTTCTGAAATTCCCATTTGTCTTTTAATATAGGTAAAGCACATTTAGATGTTCTACTTATCAAATGCTCTTCACGGTTCAGCGTTCAGGACCTAACATTGGTACACTGCCTCTAAACCATACAGAATTATATCAAGGCTAGAGATGTTTTGAAAGATTCACTCAAACTATTTTGGTGATCGACTAGAAAAAAACAGGAAACAAGAAAGAAAAACGTAATCTGAGTAGCAGTTCACAATTCAAATTCATTACTTAGAAGTCTACTACATAACCCCTAAAATAACTTGTAGACTTCCAATTGAATTATAACAATTTGCCAAATAATCACTTACCATCGATGTTTCCAATTGTACTAAGGTGATGGTCATTTCTAGGTATTGACTTCTTTCATATATGTACAACTATATCTCTGTCTACTTCTGTTGTACCACATATTTATGAATGTGTTACATTTGGCTTTATCTAACTATATTTGCCATTTATTATTGCAATAGTGTGTACATATTGAGTTTATGTGCTTTCCAGCCTGATCATGGATCATTGGTTCCGAACATTCTTCTGAAGTACATCAAAGGTAAGAAGAATCATTCATCATTTGTTAGCATTACGTTTGCATCACCCATTATTAGATTGTAGTAATATATGCATAGGGTTGGGTTCCGGTGAGAAGAGAAATTATGGTGAGAAGCATAAGAAGAGATCTCCACCATTGGATCAATCCTATTTAAATGACACAAACGAAAAGGTAAATATCATACATTCAAAATAAAATGACAAATATCCGGTTAAAAATATAAATTACAAATTAAAATAAATTATTTAAATTTCGTCGGAAACACCCTGCAATTTTAGGAAATAAATTTTTAAAGCTTATTTAATTTAACCAAGGATTTTTAATTATTTAGTATCATCATTTAACAACATTAACAGGACAAACATCTATATCCACTTTTCTAACTCTAAAAGGCCACTAACGATAATCATCTACATACTCCTTCACCGATCAATTAATCGATAGAGGATCCCAAAATCAAAAGATTAATTAATATTGATTTTCCGGTTTCTCAGAATGACCAACTAACAACTCGACAACAAACCCCTACCTGTTCCAAGTACTCAGGTGGGAGAGCCAAACCATCACATGTTCGCGTCATAGAATTAGATGATGGATGGGTTCTTCTTTGAGAAATTCAAGCATATAATGACATGTTATTGGAGTACATACAACTGAACGCAATGATGGTCGAACTGCAACTGCATATCATTGAAGATAAAGCCTAACAAGGACAATGTTCTTTAGACTTATTATTTTCTTCTATTTTAGTTGAATGACATCTTCCATTTTCATCCATTTTAGTGTAACTTCACATATTTTCTCATCATGGGTGGTAAACATTTTGTTATGCTCTTGTGGTTTAATTTTGGTTTTATAGGTTATTTCGACCAAAAGATACAATTCTTAGGAGCAAAGAAGCAAAAATAAAGTGAAAGTTCTTGAAGAAAGGAGCATGCCTGATGCAGCGGAAAGTGCGGTTAGGTCGACAGACGTCAAACCTTAGGGAAAAACGAGTCTTCACAACGAAAGAGCTCAAGAACTTAGATAAAACACTCAATAAAAGTTTATTAATAAATTGAATGAATAACAATGAAGCTAAATGGTCCTTAAATAAGGATGAAAAAACATAACCTAAATAAACTAGGAAACTAAGAAAAGGAAACTTAAATAAACTAGAAAACTAAGAAAAGGAAACTTATAATAAAAGGAAACTACTAATAATAATCCTAATCTAATTAGAAAACAAATAAATAATAATTAAAGCTAAATAAATATTTTAAACTAATTAATAAATAAAATAATTAAAGAAACAAATAAACGCAATCCTTTCGGGACTCGTTAGGATGCGTTCGCGACCCGGCACACGACCCAATTTGCGCAAGAAACTATTTTTCAGTTTCTGATGCAGGTTTACGAGATTCTTTCGAGCCCGTTTTCTTCTTTCCAAAGATTGATTAAAAGTCTCGTTAACTCTCAAATTCTCCCTGTATCAGTCACCCTCATTTGAAAAGAACTCGACCTCGAGTTCACTTGAAAAACAAAGCAATATAATTCTTGACGCAATACCGAATCATATAGTATTCTGATCTTCAATACATTCGGGTCGATTACTTTGGCTTCAAATTTTGTAAAGGTTAACTGATCTTCAAGTTTCACAGTTTGGTGTCGTGATCGCTTCCATACGAGCGAAATTCTATCAAACTCGAAAATAGACATCACACGATCCACTACATGTAAAGCTCCTGACAGATAATTATTGGCTCCCTACACTAATTTTATAGTTTTCATAATCCACTACATGTAAAGCTCCTGACAGATAATCTACATTATTTTATTATATTCACATGTACACCATCTTCTTATTTTGTTGTATTCAAAATGAAAGTAAAAAAAAGAATATTATTAAAATAATGTATATTTGTTAATGTAGTGAGCATGACTGAGATACCATCGTATTATTTTACAGGACGTGCCAAAAAGAATATCAGTTTTTAAGCCCGTTTTTGACCTAGCTTCCTCAATTACTTGTATCACCTCTCTATTTTCATTGATTTTGATTCTTACGGTTAAGAAGGTCATCTATTAATGCAAGGTGAAACATATCAAAATAAAAAAAAATCTTTCTTCCCAAAATTCAACCCAAAAGACTAAATTTACGAACCTTGAAGTTCCAAAGTCAGAAACTTTGGCTCGGTATTTTTCATTTAAGAGTATGTTAGTGGTCTTGACATCCCTATGATATATTGGAATGGAAGTTGCTGAATGCAAGTAAGAAAGTGCTCCAGCAATCTCAGTTGCTATTTGTAACCTCATGTTAAATGAAAGTGGGAACTCATCGGTATCGTCTTGATGAATAAGGTCGTACAAAGTGCCATTAGGGATGAACTCGGAGACAAGTAACGGAACCTCTGTCTCTAGGCAAAATCCCAAATGTTTAATCACATTTCTATGATTGACTTGTGAAAGAATGACAACCTCATTGATGAACTGCTTTAGTTGGCTTTCATCAACAACCTTCGATTTCTTGACCGCTACAATCCTTCCATCTACTAACATGCCTTTATACACCGTGCCTTGACCTCCTCGACCAAGAATTCTGTTATCATTAAAGTGGTCAGTGGCTTTCTCTAACTCCTTTGCAGTGAAAAGTAGCGTTTTATGATCGACTAAACTGGCTTCTACTGCTTCTTGTTGTTTAAGAAGTAAACCACCATTGCGTTTAAAAAACCTTTCTTTTCGTCTTTGAACCTTCATTTTCTGTATTACTTTGTATAATGCGTAGCTGATCAAGACCATGAAAAGCAGCCCCATGCTGATGCTAACACCTAAAAGAAACAAATACACTCCTTAGAAACTATACTTTTTCTACTAATATTAAACTACATCAATTTATTAAAACTTTAACATTGTTTCTAGTTGCATCCAACTCGAGACAATCTTGATAAAAGAGGAATCGATGTACATTTCCTTTTATGTACGGTTTGTAACTTGGAGGTTGAATCGGTGAGTCATTTGTTTTTTTCTTGTCAAATGGCCCAGGATATTTGGAAGCAAATTGGTCGTTGGTGAGGTTTGGATATTCCAAAGTTTAATTCCAATTCGGAATGGGTTGGGTGGTTGATATCCTTGCGGTTGAAGAAAGTGGAGTCGACTTGTTTAGAGGCGGTAATTCTAACGGCTTTATGGGTTCTTTGGTCTTTTCGGAATGAAATTCTTTTTAGGATCCCTAAGCCTAAGAAAGCGGTATTGTAGGATCGTATTGTGACCCACTCATTCTTCTGGGTTACAAATATGAGTAGTAAATCTAACATTAGTTGGGTGGGTTGGTTACAAAACCCCTTTTTGCTATTTTTTACATGTAATATGTTTTTCTAGCATCTTGCTAGTTCTTTATAAAATTTTCGTCGTTAAAAAAATAAAATAAAATAAAATAGTAACAACTAAAAAAATTTAAGTTTTCATTGCATCATGTAAAGAAAATGAAATATGTCATACATATGAGGGAAATGCATGAAATTGTTCATGGATGAATTTTTTTTTCATGTTTTTAACACCACTTCATAAAATTAAACTACTAAAAGTTCTTATAGTTTATTTTGTTTTATGAAATTGTTAGAATTATTGTATTTAAACATGTTTTATTTTCATTGTTGTAACTTTTTACATTTGTTGCTGGATCTTAAATTATTACAGTTGTTATTATTCGTTTACTTATTTTAATCTTCCAGATTTATTTTGCTTTGTTAAATAGTCAATTAATTGATATTTTTTGTTACTTTAGCTACATTTTTATATAATAAAAACATTTAAGGTGGATCAAGGTGTGATGGACCCGATAATTTTTATATTTTGTTACTTTATTTTAATCATGCAGCTAGACAGGGTTGTTTATAGTGATGGACCCGATAATTTTTCTGAGAGTTGGTGTACCTTTAAGGTGGATTGAGGGTCCATAAAGTAGCGGTTTTATCTAGGGGAAAGTCAATTATATCGGTTTGAATGATAAACTACATATTTTCAAATGGAGACGATTTGGTTCTTTAAAATAAATATATATTGCCTTGAAAATGATCATAAAACGACTTTTAAGATGAATTTACAATTAAAAGGAAATAAATCATGAAGAAAGGTTATAAAATTAAAACGGGATGAAGAAAAACAAGAAAGACAAATATTAAAAGATCAAAAATTAAATATATGCAAAATGCAACCTCGAAGCTTTGTATCTCATCTATGTAGGGCCTCTGGCCTAGCGGTATCGGGGTTTTACAACATCCTCAAGGTCTCGGGTTCGAGCCTTGGAGTGGTGGTTTCCCCTAAAATGGTGGAGGTATTATTCCTCATAGGTGCTGTGGCTCTGTGGAGGTGCGAGGGTTCGATCCCGCGCTGCCCCAGGGGTTAGAGTTTAACTCGTTACTAACATAACCACTAACACTAACGTTCCGTTCAAAAAAAATCTAATCTATGTATCTAAACCATCTCAAAAATGTTTGATAAGTATTTGTTAAAAAAATTGGTTTCAAAGTATTTGAGAGTACCATTCAAAATCAAACGAAATACTGCAGACGCTTAATTTTTTTCCTTGTTATGGTAATCAAGTGAACGAATGTACGAAAGTCCAGTCAACTATTAATACCAATCGAGTGAGCGGGTGCCATGGTTGTTTACATTATCTTTCTAACTTTATGGTTATACCAATTATTAATTTGTTTATAATTGGAAAATGAGATATAATATATGTAAATCAGATCTTTTAGTTTAGAACTTAGACCTAAAACAACAAAAGGTTAAAGCAAGATTCATTTACTAAAAAACTGTGAAGGTTTTTTTTTTCTTTTTAATAATTGTACGTGATGTGTTATATGAAATAAGAATGTTCATAAAGTTTCAAATACAACATAATAGAAAAATAATTAACACGTCAGTTTTATGAAACAACAATTAATTGTGGGAGATCTTGGACATTGAATCAAACAAACATATATTCCTTGGTTAGAAACATATATAAGCTGGGAGAAGAGGTTACCTAGAATAACACCTTCTGATATTTTGTTGTTGCTTCCTCTGATGTCACTTTCGTGTATACAATCTATCGCCCATGTCACTTTCGCTTCATCAAGGTAAGCTTGATCAGAGACACATCGACCACCCGAACGCGGACATTTTTTACAATATTCAGTTACTAAAACAAGATAAAAGGCAAACATCAGCCACAAAATCATTAATTATCACCAAATAAAAAAACACAAAGAGTTAATTAAATACCTTCACATCCTCCATCTAAATACGGATTACCCACCCTTTCAACATCACATAGGCACCTACGAACCACCAAGAATACACCATTTCCCATATCCACCTGCATCTTCTTACTGACCGAACAACCTTCTAATTTATGATAGTCGTCATCTGATAAGGTCCACAAAAGTGATATGGAAGTGTAACCGACATCCCGGGGAATATAATGGGGGCTATAAAAGGTTCCTCCAAGAAGTGTATTATCGTTGTACAAGAAGGTGGACCTACAAACGCCCGGCCTTTCCAAACATGTGAGATTCAATGTGAACGAATCAAGATTGTAAGGAACGGTGGCTTGACAACAACCAATCCCAAAACAATTATTTATGTTGCTAACGGTGTCATTGTGACATGTCGATGAACATCCTGAGACAATCTTCCCATTGTTCTTGATGACAACATTGCCACACCCCTCCAAGATTAATGTGTTATACACTTTGGAAAGTAGGAAGGGATTCATGATCTCTCGGTTAGAACTTAGGATATCGTTGTTATTCTTGATTGGATTCTGCCGATCAGTGATCATTGAGACATTAACAAGGACTGTTTGTTTTTCCAAGTTTATAGAAGTCACCTCCACATTGTTATTAAATGCAGATAAATACGGCCTAGAGGAGTTGCAATCAATAATGTACCATTCGTTGATAGAACAGTTGGCTCCAATACCAAAAGGGTATGGAATCGTGACTCCACCACACGTTTCTTTGCATCCTCTCTTCGCGTACCTAAGAGCTTCTGTTAATGAGTACGAAGATGAGAAAATCAAAACTATAACAAAATAGAAAACTTGAAACTGGTTCATTTTCTTTACAAGCAGATAGAAACCATTAATTAGGAGTAGGAGGCATTAAACCATTATAGATCGATAAATACATTTATATATATGTTGTGAAATGTGTAGGCCGGTGTGATCGAATCATTAATCAAACAAATTAAGGAAATTGCCTCGTGATCAATTAGGAACCATTGTTGACTACTTGACTTTGACTGGACTTGTTATAAGAGTTGGAACAGATGAAACATGAAATGATACGAAAATAATCAATTTTCTAAAGAGCTAGCGACTTTCCCACTGTACACATGATTAAAGATTCTTTAATTTTTTATTCACTCGACCAACTTTTTCACTTTAACTTAATTCAAAGGACAAGGGAAGGGTGGTTGAATGAAAACATGGAGACTTGCAGTTTAATGCGGATTAAAAAATTGTAGAATTTATCAATAAACTAAAGGCCAAATTGCATTAAAAAGTAATGTACTTTATCATGATTCCTATTTTGGGTAACGTACTTTCGGAACATCCGTTTTGATACCTGAGATGTAAACTTTCAAACATTTAAGTACCTCGGTGACCTGTTTAACCATTAACAGGTGAACATGTTGACATGGCAAATTATGTGGACATACAACTAAGCATTATTTGCTGAGGTGGTCAATGACATGGATAAAAATCGTTATTTTTTATTAGAATTTATTTTTATTTGCATTCCAAACAAATAAATAAAATACACAAGAACATGAATATTGATTTATATTTCATAAAATTTGCAGAAAAACAAAAAATCTATGCTAAAAATGAAGAACATCAACAAAAATTTCCACCAAAACTCTGAAGTCGTAACACCAAATCAACCTATATTAACACAGATGAATATCAATTCATATTTTATAAAAATTTGCAGATAGAAATTAAAAATCTATGAAGAAGATGAAGAACAATCAACTAAAAGTTCTACCAAAACCCTAAATCAACAATAATTTGTCAAAACTCTATAATCAAGAACAGATTTGTCAAAACCCTATAATTAAGAACAGGCGAAAAGATGGTTTTCTTCCCCTCTCCGGATCGTCCTTCGATTTCTTCTTCATTTGATCGTTCTACTCCCGTGGTAACTTCGAACAAAAACACAAAAACATTAACGCCCAAATTTTCTTCGTTCAGATCAAAGAATGAGATACTGATGTTGAAATATTTATTAAAAAATCAAAGATGAGAAAGGAGATCTAGGTGATAGATCTTGAAGAAGATACAAAAGTTTAGTGGATGAATAATTGTGAAAGGGGGTGGCGGCGTGTAGTTAGGGTTTTTAGTTTGAAGAGGTTTAAAATTTTTAAAATAATTTCCAAAAATAAAAGGCTCCAATTTTATTATTTTGATTTTTGAACAAATAATCTGTGTGTTTTAAATAAAAAAATATTACAAATTCCACTAGTAAAAAAATAATGATACATTCATAATGAATTAGGGTTTTCTTAGTTTTGTTTTATTATTACAAAAATTATAGTAAAAACAACTTTAATTATTTTAAAATTAATATTGTATAAAAACTCCATATCATCAACCACCTGAGCAAATAATGCTTAGTTGTATGTCCATATAATTTGCCATGTCAACATGTTAACTTGTTAATGGTTAAACAGGTCACCGATATACTTAAATGTTTGAAAGTTTACATCTCACGTACCAAAACGGATATTCTGAAAGTACGTTATCCAAAATAGGAATCATGATAAAGTACATTACTTTTTAAATCCACCCTTTCACATCACATCCCACGACAAATTAAATACAAATAAAAGATAGTAATTGTTACTCGTTTATATATTTTTGTTTTCCCTAAAGGACGAATGATATATACACAATATAAATTACTATATATTTAATCATATATTTGTAATTATATTCTCTTACATTTTTTTGTAATTATCCAACAATGAACTGTCTATGCTATGGTATGAAACAAATATATAATAAAATGGGATTTAAAAGGCATCTACTTGAATTGAATATCTTTATAGATAATATAAATAAACTTATAAAGTACAAGGGTAATGAAGTTCTCGCCCAAAAAATTAAAGCTGTCAAGATCATCAATCAATTTTATATTAAGTAATTTTGATAGAAAAACTGGTAAAATAAATTATAAATGGATACTAAGGTACGTAAAGACGTAGAAAAATTAAAATCCAATCCTGAAAAAGTCCAAACAACGCCTTAAATGAATTATCCGAGTGGGCCTCTTTCAACTGCAAAGTCTTCAATATCCGGTTAATTAATTAGAAAAACCCTGAAGTACCCGAGTGGTACTCATATCGTTGTTAGGGTTGAATCGGTCATATGCTAGCATCGACAAGTCTTCACTATAGTCCACATGTCAAAAATTAGATACACTACAAAACAAATCAGTTTTACCCACAAAATTTGTCCATGGAAATTTTCGTCGTTAATTACCTACACATCACCCATAAAATACCAATGGTTCGGTAAAATGCGATGTTTTTTCGTTAAATTACCAACGGATCACTTAGAGAATCCCTGGGTAATCTGTTACTGATTTGAATTACCCATCAACAATTTACCCACCAACTTTTACGACAGTTTTTTGAGGAATCACCGCTTAACAACAGATTTCTCAGGGAAAGTTCGTAGACAAAAGTTTTTCGTTTAGTAATGATAAATTGTCAAAAAAAAATATTGACACTTCCCCACTCTCTTTATATATATCGCAAGTTTCAAATAAAAACGTGAAATATCATGAAAAAATAAACGAAATGTTTATGTATGAATCATTGAAAAATTCATTTCAAAATGTGTGAATTCATATGAATAATTTGTAACGTTACATATATATATATATATATATAGGGAGATGTTCAAATGAGAACTTTGTAAATTTAAAAGAACACTCTTGGAACCACATATGATGTGGGTTCCACACAATATAAAATCATATTTGTAATTTTTTCACAAGGTGCTACAAACATATGTGCAATAATATCTTAAATCATAACATTTGATGAAAAAAATAATGAAAAAAATTATTTTTATATTGATTTGGACCAGTTTGTACCTTCAACTGGTTTGTATTTGAACCGCCCACTATAGAGGAGGTTTCAATTCCAAACCTAACAATCCTTACAAATGGAAACTAATCTAGGCCACTCAAAATATTGATCTACTGCTATGAATCTCATGATGGCATTAAAGTAAATAGTATTAGATTATGATTGACTTTCAATAAATATGAAGGGCCCTGAGGGGCATAATTCAGGAATAGTCATCAAAGATACCTTCTCCTAATTTCACCCACAATATACGGGATCATATCCGGATTTAAAATCCTAAATACAATGTTCAATTCTTCATGAATCCATAACTCAAAAACCCATAGCTCATTTTGCTTCAAAAACTTAGATCTTAGATCTTCAAAGCCAGAGCTTCAAAAATATGTATACATATGCATATTCAAATAGATATATTATGAATATGCACAGTAGAATTGAACTTTTGATCCTAGTTGTTAAGAGTTCTGAAATTCCTATTTGTCTCTTAATATAGGTAAAGCACATTTAGATGTTCTACTTATCAAATGCCCTTCGCGGTTCAGCGTTCAGGACCCAACATTGGTACACTGCCTCTTAACCATACAGAATTATATCAAGGCTAGAGATGTTTTGAAAGATTCACTCAAACTATTTTGGTGGCCGACTAGAAAAAAAATAGGAAACAAGAAAGAAAAACGTAATATTCTGAGTAGCATTTCGCAATTCAAATTCATTACTTAGAAGTCTACTGCATAACCCCTGAAATAACTTGTAGACTTCCCATTGAATTATAACAATTTACCAAATAATCACTTACCATCGATGTTTCCAATTGTACTAAGGTGATGATCATTTCTAGGTGACTAGGTATTGACTTCTTTCATATATGTACAACTATATCTCTGTCTACTTCTGTTGTACCACACATTTATGAATGTGTTACATTTGGCTTTATCTAACTATATTTGCCATTTATTATTGCAATAGTGTGTACATATTGAGTTTATGTGCTTTCCATCTTGATCATGGATCATTGGTTCCGAACATTCTTCTGAAGTACATCGAAGGTAAGAAGAATCATTCATCATTTGTTAGCATTATACGTTTGCATCACCCATTTGTAGTAATATATGCATAGGGTTGAGTACCGGTGAGAAGTGAAATTATGGTGAGAAGCGTAAGAAGAGATCTCCACCTTTGGATCTAGGGACGGAGCTCAGAATGAACAACTAACAACTCGACAACAAACCCCTACCTGTTCCAAGAACTTAGGTGGGAGTGTCAAACTATCACATGCTCATGTCATAGGATTAGATATATTAATGGATGGGTTATTCTTTGAGAAATTCAAGCATATCAATGACATGTTATTGGAGTACATACAACGGAACACAACGATGGTCGAACTGCAACCGCGTATATATCATTGAAAATAAAGCCTAACAAGGACAATGTTATTTAGACTTATTATTTTCTTCTATTTTAGTTTAATGACATCTTTCCATTTTCATTCATTTTAGTGTAACTTCGCATTTTTTTTCTCATCATGGGTGGTAAACATTTTGTTATGCTCTTGTGGTTTAACTTTGGCTTAATTTATAGGTTATTTCGACCAAAAGATACAATTCTTAGGAGCAAAGAAGCAAAACAAGTGAAAGTTCTTGAAGAAAGGAGCATGGCAAAAGTGCAGGATATATAACAAGATGCGACTTTGTGTCATGTACGTTTTAAAGCAAAATCCGCACTACCATGCCAATACATCATAAAGTTCATAGACAAACAACATAGCCTTTCCAAAGTGAATGGGAAATTTTTGCACGGCCGTGCCACTTATACAAAAAGTTTATAAGACATTTTGCAGACTTAGAGCATCGATCTCCAATGAATCCCTATATTGTTTTATTTTTAAATGTTGAGGGGAGTCAAATGTGAAAAAACCTCCCCCCAGTGCACTACTTTACATTATTGGCTTCCTACACTAATTTTCAATTTTTTCATTATCCGGTACATGTAGAGCTCCTAACACATAATCTACATTATTTTATTATATTCACATGTACAACATGAAAGTAAAAAAAACAGATAATCTACATTATTTTATTTTATTGTTGTTGTATTCAAAATGAAAGTAAAAAAAAGAATATTGTTAAAATAATGTATATTTGTTGATGTAGTGAGCATGACTGAGATAACAACGTATTATTTTACTTTACTGGACGTGCCAAAAAACAGATCGGGTTTTAAGCCTGTTTTTGACCTAGCTTCCACAATTACTTCTATCTCCTCTCTATTTTCATTGATTTCGATTCTTGCGGTTAAGAAGGTCATCTATTAATGCAAGGTGAAACATATCAAAATCAAAAAAATTCTTTCTTCCCAAAATTCAACCCAAAAGACTATAAGTTATCAACAAAAACCCCTTTAATTACATGAATTCATTAAGAACGGTAATGCGATGGAATTTATTGAACCTCAAAGCAGAGGTAAAATACTAGTGCATATTAGTAAAGGAGAAAGAAGATGGAGATGCTACACATACCATCTCTTTAACCTTCATAAAAATAAAAGAAATTACGACTTAACTAATTATACAAAACTTACATATTACCTTGTTGAATCATTCATTGCTTTGAAACTCATTGTTGTTGATGTTGACCCTTCATAGGTAAGCCTCATTTGATCTTCACCGTAGTAGTTTACGTGTCCAAGATTAGTATTAATCGTGGAAGGCACATGCGACATTCTCATACCTTCTAACCCTATGGCTACTTCTTTCATTGTGGGCCTAAACTTCCCGTTGAAATTCAAGCATCGCATGGCCAAGTTTGCCATGGCCAAGAGCTCATCCCTTGAATCCTCCTTAACAATCATTGCATCAAAAATAGACATCACACGATCTTCTTCCATGGCCAACATAAAATGCATAACTAAACTATTAGTTTCATCACCAAATCTAGTCAAGGAAACTGGCTTTTCCCTTGTTAATAGTTCTAGCAAAACAACTCCAAAACTATAGACATCACTCTTTTCAGTGAACCTGCTAGACTGGTAGTACTCTGGATCGAAGTAACCAAATGTCCCTTTGACTACTGTAGTTAGGTGAGTTTGATCTAAATTTACGAACCTTGAAGTTCCAAAGTCAGAAACTTTGGCTCGGTATTTTTCATCCAAGAGTATGTTAGTGGTCTTGACATCCCTATGATATATAGGAATGGAAGTTGCTGAATGCAAGTAAGAAAGTGCTCCAGCAATCTCAGTTGCTATTTGTAACCTCATGTTAAATGAAAGTGGGAACTCATCGGTATCGTCTTGATGAATAAGGTCGTACAAGGTGCCATTAGGGATGAACTCGGAGACAAGTAACGGAACCTCTGTCTCTAGGCAAAATCCTAATAGTTTCACCACATTCCTATGATTGACCTGTGAAAGAACGACAACCTCATTGATGAACTGCTTTAGTTGGCTTTCATCAACAACCTTTGATTTCTTGACTGCTACAATCCTTCCGTCAACTAACATGCCTTTATACACCGTGCCTTGACCTCCTCGACCAAGAATTCTGTTATCGTTAAAATGGTCAGTGGCTTTCTCTAACTCCTTTGCGGTGAAAAGTAAGGTTTTATGATCGACTATACTTGCATCTACTGCTTCTTGTTGTTTAAGAAGTAAACCACCATTGCGTTTAAAAAACCTTTCTTTTCGTCTCTGAACCTTCATTTTCTGTACTACTTTGTATAATGCGCAGCTGATCAAGACCATAAAAAGCAGCCCCATGCTGATGCTAACACCTAAAAGAAACAAATACAGTCCTTAGAAACTATACTTTTTCTACTAATATTAGACTACATCAATTTATTTAAACTTTAACATTGTTTCTAGTTGCAATAGGAACAACTAAAAAAATCAAGTTTTCATTCCATCATGTAAAGAAAATGAAATATGTCATACATACGAGGGAAATGCATGAAATTGTTCATGGATGAAATTTTTTTCATGTTTTTAACACCACTTCATAAAATTAAACTACTAAAAATTCTTATAGTTTAGTTTGTTTTATGAAATTGTTAGAATTATTGTATTTAAACATGTTTTATTTTCATTCTTGTAACTTTTTACATTTGTTGTTGGATCTTAAATTATTACAGCTGTTATTATTCGTTTACTTATTTTAATCATGCAGATTTATTTTGCTTTGTTAAATAGTCAATTAATTATTATTTTTTGTCACTTTAGTTACATTTTTATATAATAAAAACATTTAAGTGGATCGAGGGAATAAAAATCACATGTCCCAAATTCACACGTAATATAGATAGTGATGGACCCGATAATATTTATATTTTGTTACTTTATTTTAATCATGCAACTAGACATGGTTGTTTATATATAGTGATGGACCCGATAATTTTTCTGAGCTGGTGTATCTTTAAGGTGGATCGAGGGTCCATAAAGTAACGGTTTTATCTCGGGAAAATTCAATTGTATCGATTTAGATGATAAATTATATATTTTTGTTCTTTAAAATAAATATATATTGCTTTGAAAATGAGATAAATAAGATCAATTTACAATTTATATGAAGAAAGGTTATGAAATTAAAATGGAATGAAGAAAAACAAGAAAAACAAATATTAAAAGATCAAAAATTAAATATATGCAAAATGCAACCTGGAAGCTTTGTATCTCATCAAAGTATCTAAACCATCTCAACAATGTTTGATAAGTATTTGTTAAAAAAATGGTTTCAAATTATTGGAGAGTACCATTCAAAATCAAACGAATGTATTTTGCAGACGTTAATTTTTTTCCTTGTTATGGTAATCAAGTGAACAGCACTACTAGAAAATTGAGTATTTTCAACGGAAAATGTCGTTGAAAATTTTCTACGAATTTTAGAGGATTCTTAACAGAACATAAATTTTCTACGAATTTTCAACGAATTTCCGTTGAAAATCTCTCACACACATATATGCATTTTCAACCAAAAAATTTTCAACGGAATGTCTCGTCAAAAAGTTTTTGGTTGAAAATGCATTTTGTAAGAGATTTTCAACGGAAATTCGTTGTAAATTCGTAGAAAATTTATGTTTTGTTAATAATCTCTCTAAAATTCATAGAAAATTTTCAACGACATTTTTCATTAAAAAATTTCGTTAAAAATACTCAATTTTTTAGTAGTACGGGTATACGAAAGTCCAGTCAACTATTAATACCAATCGAGTGAGCGGGTGCCCATGGTTGTTTACATTAGCTTTCTAACTTTTTGGTTATACCAATTATTAATTTGTTTATAATTGAAAAATGAGATATAATTTATGTAACTTAAATCTTTTAGTTTAGAACTTAGACCTAAAACAACAAAAGGTTAAAGCAAGATTCATTTACTAAAAAACCTTTAGGTTTTTTTCTTTTTCTTTTTAATAATTGTACGTGCTGTGTTATATGAAATAAGAATATTCATAAAGTTTCAAATACAACATAACAGAAAAATAATTAACACGTCGGTTTTATGAAACAACAATTTATGGTGGGAAATCTTGGACATGAATCAAATAAACATATATCCCTTAATTAGAAACATATATAAGTTGAGATAAGAGGTTACCTAGAATTACACCTTCTGATATTTTGTTGTTGCTTCCTCTGATGTCTGTTTCGTGTACACATTCTGTGCCCCAAGTCACTTTCGCTTCATCAAAGTAAGCACGATTAGAGACACATCGACCTCCCGAACGTACACATTTTTCACAATATTCAGGCACTAAAACCAGATAAAAGGCAAATATCAGCCACAAAATCGTTAATTGTCACCAAATAAAAAAACTAGAGAGTTAATTAAATACCTTCACATCCTCCGTCTAAATACGGATTCCCCTCGCTTTCAACATCACATAGGCACCTACGAACCACCAAGAATAAACCATATCCTATATCCACCTGCATGCTCTTATTGACCGAACAACCTTCTAATTCATGGTAGTCGTCATCTGTTAAGGTCCACAAAAGTGATATGGAAGTGGAACCGACATCCCAGGGAATATAACGTGGCTTAGAAAAGGTTCCTCCAATAAGTGCATTATCGGTGTACAAGAAGGTGGACCTACAAACGCCCGACCTTTCCAAACATGTGAGATTCAATGTGAACGAATCAAGATTGTAAGGAACCGTGGCTTGACAACAACCAATCCCAAAACAGTTATTTATGTTGCTAACGGTGTCATTGTGACATGTCGATGAACATCCTGAGACAATATTCCCATCGTTCTTGATGACAGCATTGCCACACCCCTCGAAGATTAATGTGTTATACACTTTGGAAAGTAGGAAGGGACTCTTGATCCCTTGGTTAGAACTTATTAGGATATCGTTGCTATTTGTGATTGGATTCTGCCAATCAGTGATCATATTTGAGACATTAACAAGTACTGTTTGTTTTTCCAAGTTTATAGAAGTCACCTCCACATTGTTATTAAATGCAGATAAATACGGCCTAGAGGAGTTGCAATCAATAACGTACCATTCGTTGATAGAACAGTTAGCTCCGATTCCAAAAGGGTATGGAATCGTGACTCCACCACACGTTTCTTTGCATCCTCTCTTCGCATACCTGAGAGCTTCAGTTAATGAGTACGGAGATGAGAAAATCAAAATTATAACAAAATGGAAAACTTGAAACTGGTTCATTTTCTTTACAAGCAGATAGAAACCATTAATTAGGAGTAGGAGGCATTAAACCTTTATAAATCGATAAGTACATTTATATATATGTTGTGAAATGTGTAGGCCGGTGCATGTGATCGAATCATTAATCAAACAAATTAAGGAAATTGGCTCGTGATCAACTAGGAACCATTGTTGACTTTGACTAGACTTATAAGAGTTGGACCACATCAAACATGAAATGATATGAAAATAATCAGTTTTTTAAACAGCTAGCGACTTTCCCACTGTAGATGTGATTAAAGATTCTTTAATTTTATACACTCGACCAACTTTTTCACTTTTAACTTAATTTAAAGGGACAAGGGGAGGGTAGTTGAATGAAAACATGGAGACTTGCAGTTTAATGCGGATTAAAAAATTATAGAATTTGTCAATAATAAACTAAATATATTAAATTCTCCCTTTCACATCCCACAACAAATTAAATACAAATAAAAGATAATTGTTACTCGTTTATATATTTTTGTTTTCCCTAAAGGACGAATGAATATATACACAATATAAATTACTATATATTTAATCATATATTTGTAATTATATTCTCTTACATTTTTTTGTAATTATCCAACAATGAACTGTCTATGCTATGCTATGAAATAAGTATATAATAAAATGAGATTTAAAAGGCACCTATACTTGAATTGAATATCTTCAGAGATAATATATATAAATAAACTTATAAAGTACAAGGGTAATGAAGTTCTCGCCCAAAAAATTAAAGATGTCAAGATCACCATTCAATTTTATATTAAGTAATTCTGATAGGAAAATTCGTAAAATTAATTATAAACAGATACTAAGGTACGTAGAGATGTAAAAACAATTAAAATCCTATCCCAAAAAAGTCCAAACCAGGCCTTAAAGCCAAATTAGGGCAACTTTTCCTCCCAAAAGCCCAGTTACCTAATTTTAAAAACCCTGAAATATCCGATCTTTCAACCGCAAAGTCAGAAATATCCGGTTAATTAATTAGAAAAACCCTTAAATACCTGAGTGGTACTAATATGGTTGTTAGAGTTGATATGTTAGCATTGACAAGTCTTCACTATATATAGTTCACATGTCAAAAATTACATCTATGTGACATTCTCATGCCTTCTAACTCTAAGGCCACTTCTTTCATTGTTGGACTGCTTTTCCCAATAAAATTCCAATCAATGTTTCACCAAATTAGCTATAGCCATTAGCTCACCCCACGAACCCTCCTAATTAAACAACATTGCATCAAAAATAGTCATCAAACGACCTTCATCCATGGCGAACATAAATTAAAATGTGTTGCTAAACCTCTATGTTGACCACATAGGCTTTTCTCTCGTCAAAAGTTCTAGCAAAACAACTCCAAAACTATAGATATCACTCTTTTCTTTTCGGTGAATTGACTAGATTGGAAGTACTCGGGACCCAAGTAACCAAATGTACCTTAATTTGAGTTCGTTCCATTGATACTAACCTTGAAGTTCCAAAGTCAGAAACATTAGCTCTGTACTTTTCATCCAAAAGTATATGGGTGGTCTTGATGTCCCTATGGTATATTGGAATGGAAGTTTCCGAATGTAAATAAGAAAGTGCTCCTGCAACCTCTGTAGCAATTTGCAATCTCATGTTCAAAGAAAGTGGGAGTTCAATGGTACTAGTATCGTCATGAATTAAGGTCATACAAAGTGTGCCATTTGAGGCAAATCCAGAGACAAGTAGAGGAACCTCCATCTCTAAGCAATATCCCAATAGCTTGATCATATTCCTATAATTGACTTATAAAAGAACAACAACCTCATTGATGTACTATTCTAATTGGCTTTCATCAACAACCTTCGAGTTCTTACTTGCCACAATTCTTCCACAAGTTAACATGGCTTTATACATTGTACCTTGACCTCCTCAGCCAAGAATCGTGTTCTCGTTAAAATAATGGTCAGTGGCCTTCTTTAACTCTATGGAGCTGAAAAGTATGGTTTAACCAACAAAATCAATATCAGTCATTTGTTGTACTAAGTAAATAAAATTTGAGATAATAATTATTCAGATAATGTGTAAACATTAACATAAAATATGATATAAGAAATAGTTAAACATTCAAAATATGTTTAACTAAAATATTATATTTGTTTGCTATAAAAGAAATCAGTACTTTCGATTTTATGTTGTTTTTTGAGGGAATCTCCTACGAATTTATCTAGTTTTATCGTAGACAAGGGAAAAATGTATTAAAATGTAATAAAGTTTGCTTTAGTACCTATTTAATATAACAAACTATTTTTTTTCTGATCAGTTAATGCAACAAAATTTCATCTTTTTCTGTTTTATACATATTTTTACCTATTGAACAAGTTATAACTTGGCATCAGTTTTATTAACATGATATTTTTTTTTAATTTCAAGTCAACCATTTTCTTTATTTCTTTTTTATAATTAATATTAATTATTATTTATTAATATTAATTAGACATAAATATTAATAATATTTATAAATATCAATTAATACTAATTGAAAATTTATTATTAATCAATTTCAGTTTTATATTAGTATCATATTAATTATTTAATTACAATAATTATTAATCATATAATTTATTTTCATATTTTTTAATATATTTAGTTATCAAAATGCAAATATAACAATTTTAAAAATGTTTATGTAACATAAAAACTATAATTATACTTATGTTGAATTTCATTTGACAATAAATTGTGTTAATAATTTTAATAAAATAATTAATTTAATTATTAAAATATTTTTTTTTAAATTATTAATTATTTAGGATATGTTAGGCTGATCATTTTTATTTTTATTCATATTATATGTAATGGTTATTTAAAATCATAAATAATATATTTTTTCTAAAATTTATTTTAACAAATCTAAATATTATAATATATAAAATAGTCAATTTAAAATTATTTTAATCAATATATTTTATAATTTCTTTAGACTATTAGTTAATATATTATATTACTAAATATTTGTTTTAGTTATATTTAACAAAATTATAATTGATTAATTTTTCAAGATGTCATTTTTTGTCATTTTACATTATTATCAGCTAGTTTTGTCAAACATGATTTGTTCACCAACTACCTTATCAACTACCAAGTAACTTATAAGTCATTTGCTAGCTTATCAACTAGTTTGCCAAACAGAACCAAAGTTATAAAAAAATGTACGACAAGACATTTAAGGAACAAACCAACAAATTGATAACCAAATGTCAAAGTTATACACAAAAAATTCATTTCCAACAAAAAAAACATCCCTACATGCGGCTTTTCAGCACCACAAGCCACTTCACAACCTAAATCCTTACGTGCTAATTTTTGTGGCCTACCAACCGGTTTCTTTTGATGCACCATTGCATCTTTCTTTTGGTATTTGCAACTAATAGAGTTGTACCCCATGTTCTAAACAATTTGAACATGTCATTTTTTTCTCGTCTTGATTACCATTTTATTGCCAAATGCACTAATTCTAGATCTTGAAGTTTGACTGCCACGTTCACTTGCATCTGTCTTAATTCCTTGCTCTTCTAGGCATTCTTCTAGCCATTCGTGGCAAAGGTTTCACAAAATTGGTCTTAATATTTGGTCAAAGTTTTTCTCCATTCAATGGCTTCTATGTGTGACTATATTTTGCAACAAAATCATCCACCGTAAATTCCATAATATAAAGGATTTTTTTTTTGAAATATTTCATTGTGGTTAATTGCAACCGACATCTTCAAATTACAATATTATGCACCCATAAAGAAATGTTATTATTGGTTAGTGGTTAAAAATGCCACTGGTTAGGACAAAGTTAACTGAAAAATATAGTTCTAATAAATCATTAATATATCAATCAATATATATATATATATATATAAAGAAGGATCCATCAAATCAATGAAAAAGCTCCATTCGTATTTATCTATTTTCTTAGAGTTTTGAATTTTCCTAAAAATGTTGGTTTTAAAGTTATTGAGGTTGTCCCACATCGGTAAAATGATAAAAACTTGGACAACAAAAGCGTGTATATAAAGGATTGATTAGTGTTTGAGAAAATTGTGAAATGGTTTTTGGGCTTAAACCACCCAAGCTTAATGATTAAGTTATTTCATCTTAGTCTTTTTTCATTAACATTAAAATGATTTCAATCCAAATTTTATGACCTTAACCATGTTATGTTCATAAATTGATAAAATTTATTGGCTTTGTAAGAAGAGAATCAATCAAAATATATATATATATATATATATATATATATATATATATATATATGGGGGGTTCTTTATGGGAGATCTAAGTTATCCATGATAACTATAAGATCCAATTTCCACCATTAAAAAAGTTGATCAATGGTCAACATTAATTTGAACTAAATTTGCTAATATTACCTAAATTAAATGAATGAAATTTAATTAAATAATATGTAAAGGGTAACATAGTAATTTAACAATTAATTTGATCTTTATCTATTTTAGGCGCCTTCCTATATTACCGGTAGAAACAAAAAAAAAGCCAACAAAATCAATTCAAATCGATACATCATATATTCGACTGAAAGTACCAATTTGGTATCACATTCATAAGTTTGGTATCACACATGTTCATAATTTGGTATCACACATATTCATCATAAGTTATTATCCAGATTACAACTTGAAGACTACAGATTAAGCATACAACATACATCATTAAGCATTTAATAAATCGTTTTATAAAACATTAACATTGACAAACTTTTTTTCATCTTAAGCATCAAGCATACAATACACATTCATAAGTTTGTATCACACATATTCTTAACGTGGTATCACACATATTCATCATAAGCTATTATCCAGATTACAACTGGAAGACCACAGATTAAGCATACAACATACATCATTAAGCATTTGATAAATCGTTTTATTTAACATTAACATTGACGAACTTTTTTTCATCTTAAGCATTAAGCATACAATACACATTCATAAGTTTGTATCACACATATTTATCATAAGCTATTATCCAGATTACAACTTGAAAACCACATATTGCATCAAGAACTATGATTTTGTATAACAAATAAATACTTACCTTTTCTTAGAACGTTGTGTATAAAGATTGGTTTTGAAAACTTATCAGTTAGAGTAAATTTAGGAAGGATATATATTCTTTAAATATATTAGATATAAGTTTTGAAACTATCAAACAAATTTAAAAATTGTTTAATTTAATAAATTATTAAATTACTATCCTACCCTTTATGGTTAAATATATTAAGTAATTAGCTGATTTAAAATGAAGGAATGAGATGAGATCTCATGGATCTCATAGATTAAATAGATCTCATTTGATTATGCACACACATATATATAGAGGAAAGTTCAAATGCGAACTCAAATTTGATTGTGAACGTGAGAACAAATGAGAGCGTGACACGTGCCAAAATAAGCAATATTCAGACTGAATATACAAAGGAATATTCAGACTGAATATAGTATATATTCAGTCTGAATATATACTATAATTTCTTTGAATAAGACACGTGTCGCACTCTCATTTGTCCTCACGTTCACAACCAAATAAGCTTAATGATTAAGTTATTTCGTCTAAGTCTTTTTTTTCATTTACTTTAAAATGATTTCAACCCAAATTTTATGACCTTAACTAACAATATTCATAAATTGATAAAATTTATTTGATTTGTAATGGAATTGGATCATTTGCCCATATATATATATAGGCAGAATTTCCGTTGTAATCTAATCAATATTTGCAAACTTTGTAAACTCTTTCCAACCACTAATATCATTACACGTATACCTTTCTTGTTAATCAAATATATTCACGTCAAGGGGTATTAAAGTAAATTAGTAAAATGAATATATTTATACCTTGTCGATTCTTTGTTACCCGACAAAGATTCTTATCGAGTCTTTGTTACCCGACAAGAAATCTTGCCGATTCTTTGTTACCCGACATAAATCCCTGAAATAAAACATTGAATTTTTATGGGGTCAATTGAACTCGACAACTTTTTCATCGGGTCCTCTAGATCCGATATAAGAGGAAGTCGAGCCTAGCAAACTCGACATATTTCTTTTAAGGCCTCCTTACCCGACATCACATATTTTGGTTTTTGAATCATTATGAAGTCATAAAATTAACTTTATATTTTATAGTTAAACATGACAAATCTTGTTTGGATATCACCGGAAAAAAAACTACTTGTCTTGGGTTTTGGATGATGAAATGCATCTAGATGCTAAGGGCTTTGGAAAAACTATAAAAGAGCGAAACCAAGAAACTACCCAGGATAGGCCAAAGGCGATGATTTTCTTACGCCATCACCTACATGAAGCCCTAAAAACTGAATACCTCACTATAAAAGATCCACTCATCCTTTGGAAAAATTTAAGAGACCGCTATGATCACCAACGAACCGTGATACTACCAAAGGCACATTATGAATGGGTTCATCTGAGGTTTCAAGACTATGTGGGGAAAAGATCAAGGATGAGGAGATGTTAGAAAAAACATTCTCCACCTTTCACGCTTCTAATATGCTCTTGCAGCAACAATACCGTGAAAGGGGATTTAAGAAATATTGTGACTTGATCTAATGCTTACTAGTTGCTGAACAAAATAATGAACTCCTTATGAAAAACCATGAGACCCGTCCTACCGGCACTTCCCCATTCCCAGAAGCGAATGTGGCAACATATAACGATCAAAACAATATTAGAGGATGCGGTCGGGGTTATGGTCGTGGTAGAGACCGGGGTCACGGTCGCGGGCGAGGAAGTGGTCGTGAAGGATACCCTGGTGTCAAATTTAACCCTACAAAGCAACATAACTATGAAAAGAGAAATACATATGAAAAGAAAGAAAAACCGACAAGTAGTATATGTAATCGTTGTGGCATGGAAAATCATTAGGCTCGAACATGTCGAACATCAAAGCATCTGGTTGAACTTTATAAGAAATCACTCAAGAATGAGAGGAAAGGGGCAGAAGTAAACTACATTTATGAACAAAACAAGAGCCCCGATGGTCTTGAAGAGCACAAAACAACTCACTTAGATGTTGGGGATTTCCTTATCAGCGAATGATCACTATCTTAGTATTAAGCAATATGTCAAATTTCCGTCTCATATTTCTTTCTGTTTTAGTAATTGAATAATATATCGAATGAATATTCTCATTTTATACAAAATCAAACCGATGATTATTTACACTATTTTCAAGATTTATTAAATTTTAATTTCTTTATTTTAAAAAATATGGACTGCTTAAAACAACTGGACATTGATGACGAGGACATATGTCTGGTAGATAGTGCATCAACACACACAATCCTCAAGAAAATGAGTTATTTCTCTCATTTAACTACACAAAAGGCAAATATAAACACAATATCCGGAAGTGTAGAAAAAATTGAAGGTTTTGGAAAAGCACAAGTGCTATTACCGGACGGAACAAATTTGAAAATTGAAAACGCACTTTATTCCCCCAATTCTCAAAGAAATTTACTGAATTTTAAAGATATCACTAAGAATGGATACCATATTGAAACTACAAGTAAAGGACAATCCGAATACATTCAGATTACAAGTATGGTGAAAGGAAAGAAACATGTGTTGGAAAAATTGCCCGCATTTTCTTCCGGTTTATACTACACCAATAAGTGCAATTGAATCAAATATGGCCATAAACTAGAAGTTTATGGACCAGGTAAGATTTATTATTTGGCATGACCGGTTAGGCGATCCCGGGTCAGTAATGATGCGAAAATAATAGAACAGTCATGTGGGCATACTTTGAAGAACCAAAAGATTCTTCAAACTAATGATATTAATTGTGTTGCTTGTTCACATGGAAAACTTATCACTCGCCCATCACCAGCTAAAGTAGGGTTTGAATCCCTTAATTTTCTGGAAAGGATACAAGGGGATATATGTAGGCCAATTTACCCCTCTTGTGGACCATTTAGATATTTTATGGTTTTAATTGATGCATCAACCAAATGGTCACATGTGTGCTTACTATCAAGTCGCAACCTGACGTTTGCACGATTACTTGCTCAATTAATACGATTGAGAGCACATTTTCCAGATTATCCTATAAAAACAATTCGTTTAGACAATGCTGGTGAATTCACATCCCAAATATTTAATGATTATTCCATGTCTATTGAGATAAAAGTTAAGCACCCTGTAGCTCATGTTCATACACAAAATGGGCTTGCTGAATCGCTTATCAAGCGACTACAAATGATAGTCAGGCCAATGATTATGAAAGCTAAACTACTAGTTTCCGCCTGGGGCCACTCTATCTTGCACGCAGCAACACTAATTCGCATCAGGCCAACAAATTATAATGTATCCTCCCCCTTTAAAAATGGTTTTTGTCAGGAACCTAATACTTCCCATCTAAGGATTTATGGGTATGCGGTTTATGTCCCAATTGCTCAACCACAACGCACAAAGATGAGACCTCAAAGGAGATTGAGAATATACGAATCAGTATCTATAATCAAATATTTAGATCCATTAACGAGGGATTTATTTACGGCTCGATTTGCTGATTGACATTTTAATGAAATAGAATTCCCAGCATTAGGGGGAGGGACTAAACAGCTGAAAATCAAAATAAAATAAGTTGGAGTGAATTATCATTATCTAATCTTGATCCTCGAACTAAACAATGTGAACTAGAAGTTCAAAATATAATTCACTTGCAAGGACTTGCAAATCAGTTACCAGACACATTCACTGACCTAAAGAGAGTGACAAAGTTACATACACCAGCTGCTAACGCTCCATTTAAAATTAATATCCCAAAGAGGTAAGACAACTTGAGTAATGAGTCTAGAGCACGCCAGAAGCGTGTTAGACCAATCGGTTCCAAAGATAAAAATTCTCGAAAGAAAAAAGGAGCTAATAAACAAGATGGTCAAAACAAGGTAAGAGAAACGCCAGAAGAGTCTCCTCATGAGACATTAGACATGATGGTTCCAGAAGAACCTCAGGTACCTGAAAATGAAGAGATCTCAATAAATTATATCATGTCTAGACAAATATGGAATCAAAATGAAACCGACGTCGATGATATTTTTGCATATAATATAGCACCAAATGTGATTGAAAATTAGGAGGATCAAGAACCAAAATCTGTTAAGGAATGCATGCACAGAAAAGATTGGCCAAAATGGAAAGACGTAATACAGACAAATTGAACTCATTAATGAAACGGGAAGTCTTTGGACATGTTGTCCGTACACCCGAGGGTATAAAACCCGTCGGATATAAATGGGTCTTCATAAGAAAACGTAATGAGAAAAATGAAAATATGAGATATAAAGCACAGCTAGTCGCACAAGGATTCTCACAAAGACCCGGAATTGATTATGAGGAGACTTATTCTCCTATGGTGGATGAAACTACTTTCCGATACCATATAAGTCTGGTAATACAAGAAGGTATTGATATACGTCTAATGGATGTTGTGACAACTTATTTATATGGGTCACTTGACACCGATATTTACATGAAACTCCCTGAAGGATTGAAATTGCCTGAATCATGCAAAGTAAGTTCTCGAGCACGTTGTTCGATTATGTTAAATAAATCATTATATGGTTTGAAACAGTCAGGGCGTATGTGGTATAATCGCCTTAGCGAATATTTGGTGAAAGAAGGTTATAAGAATGATTCGATTTGCCCATGTATTTTTATAAAGAGATCTGGACCCGAGTATGTCATAATTGTCGTGTATGTAGATGATTTAAATGTAATAGGGACTCCTGGTGAGCTCCCTCAGGCAGTAGAATATTTGAAAAAGAGTTTTGAAATGAAAGATCTTGGAAAGACAAAGTTTTGTCTAGGGCTGCAAATCGAACATCTTAACAATGAAATTCTTGCGCATCAAGAAACTTATATAGAAAAGGTGTTGAAAAGGTTTTATGGATAAATCCCATCCAATGAGCACACCTATGGTTGTGAGGTCGCTTGATATTGAAAAAGTCCCTTTTCAACCTCCAACAGATAATGAAGATATCATTGGTCCTGAAGAACCATATCTAAGTGCGATTGGGGAACTAATGATTCTCGCCGTTCATACGAGACCGAACATATCATTTTATTTGAATCTATTAGCGAGATATAGTTCGTATCCAACAAAGAGACACTGAAATGGAGTAAAAAAAATATTCTGATATCTCCAAGGTACCAAAGATATGGGTTTATATTTCGCTAACCAATCAAAGACAAGTTTAATTTGTTTTTCAGATGTTGGATACCTGTCAGATCCCCATACCGGTCAATCACAAACCGGATATGTATTCATTATTGGTGAAACAACGATTTCATATCGCCCCACGAAACAGACTATAGCAACTAGGGGTGAGCATTTGACCCACAAGAACCGGCCCGAACCGGGACCAGCACCGGAACCGGCACCGGTGTAGTCCAACTGGTCCGGTTTTCGGTTCTTCAAATCCTCCATATTCGGTTCCGGTTCCAAACCGGGTTCGGTGCCAATTTTTTGGGTAATTAACCGGAACCGGCCCGGAATTTTAAATGAGTATCTAATCCTAATTTAATTAATTTATTATATGATGATATTTTGTTGGTGGTGGTAATAAAAGTATGAATTTTGAAGTTTGTTGATCAAACAACTCATATTTATATATATATATATATATATATAGATTTTAAATGTGTTGATCTAGAGCAAAAAAATCATAAAAAACATTAGACATATAATATTATTTATGGTATAAATTGAAAGATTTAAAGTGATTTATGTTTTTAAGAACTAAATTTTAGGGTTGTCCATTTGTATATTGTTAATTCATAATTGAAATAATATGTTCTAATATAAAGCGGTTCCAACCGGGTTTTTGACCGGAAAACCGGAACGGGAACCGGTACCGGCACCGACACCGGTATTGCCTATACGGTCCGGTTATTAGTTCTAATAATATCGCATTTCCGGTCCCGGTTCCAAACCGGTTCGATGCCGGTTCGAGCCGGTTCGGTCCAAATGCTCACCCCTAATAGCAACCACTTCGTCGAATCATGTCGAGTTCTTAGCTATCCACGAAGCTAACAAGGAATGTGTTTGGTCGAGAAATGTAATTTAATATGTTCGCGGATCCTGTGGTATTATTTCGGATAAAGAATTACCAACCGTCTTGTATGAAGATAATGCGACATGTATTGCTCAACTCAAGTAAGGGTACATTAAAGGAGACATGACCAAGCATATACTTCCAAAATTCTTCTTCACACATGATTTGCAGAAAAGCGGCGACATCAGTGTTCACCAAGTTCGTTCATGTGAGAACCTAGCTGATCTATTCACCAAGTCCCTTCTGAATTCAACGTTTGGAAGACTGGTTCATGATATTGGGATGCGAAGACTTGAAGAACTCAAATGATGTGATTATCAGGGGGAGAAAATACGCGTTGCACTCTTTTTCCCTTGATCATGGTTTTGTCCCAACTGGGTTTTCCTGACAAGGTTTTTAATGAGGCAACAACCCAAAGCGTATTTGGAGTGACTATGTACTCTTTTTCCTTCACTAAGGGGGAGTGTTATGAAAAGAGATATATATGAAATGGATGTCAATCCCTTTATTATCGATAAGTATATGTATTAGATATGTCTTATATTTCTTGGAGACTAATCCATCTATGACTATATATGCATTGCATATTGAATAAGAAATAAGCTTTTGACTCTCTTCTTTCTCTCTCAATCTTGTTATTTCATAACAATTATTAATTAGTAAACCCCACTATTTATGGAGAATTTCTAACTGAAAAGATGCAATTTTTGGAATTATAATTATCTTCACAATTGTCATTTTAATATTCCAAGAAATATCTTTTGTAGCCATTATCTTTTTCAGCATTAGAAATCCGGATCAAGTGTAACACCCCGAAATTTTAGTTAAGTTTATGAAACTTTGGACAAGACTGATACAAGAATTCTGGTATTTCAGGCCTATTTTCAAGTATTTATATCATATTTGGTTGGAGAATTAAAGAAGGAGTCCAACGATATTTTTCGGAGTCAATTTGGAGCTAAGACGAAGCATTTATGAGTAAAACATCGTCTAAGGCTAGTTTTCATGTGGGTTAGGATGGAAGCTAGTTACGAGGTGAGTTTCAGAGTTGAAACTAGCTTGATAACTAGCCTAGGAACTTTTGCACTCAATTATGCTTAGCATGAGTTACAATGCCAGTTACGAAATGTAACTAGCTTCACAACTAGCGTCAGAGTCTGTTTGGTCAAGACGGAGCCGCGTGAGTTACCAATGCCAGTTACGAACGTAACTGGCGTCCATATCTGGCGTCTCTCATTTGAACCATATCTCTCTCAATAATGCTCCGATTTGGGTGATTCAAGTTGCTATGGATTCGTCTCTTGAAGCTCTACAACATGGAAACAAGTATGGCTAGAGGCTACTGGTTGATTTTGGAGTTCATAGAAGTGAAGGTAAGATCTTAATCCTTGAATCTTGAATCTAGGGTTTGGGTTCTTCCACCAACAACTCTCATTCTCTCTTGGGTTCGTTCTTGTGTATGTTTTGGAGGTTATGCAGGTGTTCTTGAAAGAGTTACACCATGGATCTAGAGGTGTAGCTCGAGGATCTAAAGTCTTTACCGAATGGAACTCGGCATTGGGGTAAAACCTAGATTTAGCTTAAATCTAGCAAGTTGAGTTCAAGATACTTTGTGAAAACTTTGTACATGCCAAAAACGTCCATTTTAAAGTATTAACATGCTTCACTTGTTATTTATCAAATGTGTGAGTATTTGTGTAAGTTTGCATATTTGGTATAAAAGGATTTATAAATCATGAAAGAGGCTTATACTTGGTTTTTAGACATTTTGACAAATAAATTATAAGTGTGGGTTGTTTGGGTGCAATATCTTTAAATGAAAACCATTTGGTTGTATTTGCATTTTTGGAGTTTTGGAACTTATAAATCGTTGAAAGATTTCAGATTATTGCATTATGGGTCATTTTGTAAATGCATGAGTATGAGTTCAAATCTAAACTTATAAACTCAAATACTTGTTGTGAATGTAGTATTTTACTGATTCCTAAACTTAATTTCAAGTGGTTGTGTATTTGGGTAAGTTTGGAGGTTTTGGGTCAAAATGAGGATTTTGAGTATTTTGTTGTAAATGATGAGTTGAGCATCATTAATGGTTTAAAATACTTGGAAAGGTTATAAAATGAAATAATCTTTGGTTTTGAAACTCAAAATGATTTGACCTAATTTTTGGTAAAACTTGGACTTGAAAGAAGATGGTTTGTTGAAAAAAGTTTTCAAGGTTGGAAAACTAGTAATACGTCTCGTTGATGTATTCGGTAGTAGGGCTAGTATGTAATGGATCCATAGGCATATAGTCGGTTTAAAGGCGGGATTGTTGTCCCTTTTTGGTCGCATAGAAGTTATAAGGGGCCTTTTACCGTTGGGTATAATGTCGGATCATTACCGGATGCCATTGATTCGATGCATGCGCAATTTGGGGTCATCAGGGGGCCGTGTACTAAGGTGCATAATCGGTTATAGACCGGTTGCCAGTGACCATTGCGCGGGCTTTCGTAGGAGCCATCGGGGGCCGTGTACTAAGGTGCATAATCGGTTGTTGACCGATTGCCATTGACTCCTATGGTTGCTCAACATCGAGTAGTGACCTACTTTTGTATCCGTCACCAAAGATGCTATGATCGGGAATCCCCCGTGAACTTTGGATATTTCTATCCCTTTAAAGGTCCGCGTGAGTTAACGTTTTATAAAACATGGTTAAAAGTATGTTTTCTATCTCCACGTTTATAAACTCAATCATAGTCGTATGAGTATTGGAATTGGTATGTCGTTAAAAGAATATTTCTATTTTAAAGTATTCTCTTCTAATGTCATTTTGGTCTAAAGCTTTTATTATGGGACTAGTGAATTTGGGGAAAGACGTTGCTTTTATAATAAGGTTACTTCCTTTGAGAATTATATTTTATCAAGCACATCTTTTGGTTTCAAATCAATCATAAATATGTTGAAAACTCTTGAGCTCACTAGGCGTTAAGCCTAACCCTTTTTCTTTGTCGGCATGTGCATCAAGTTATCGTGGGGGTTGGTACTAGTGACACGTGTGGACTTGAGTGCTAGGAAGTGGCACGATAAAGACTATTGGTGACGTTTTCCGCATTCGGAGATAGCGACTCTTATTGGTTTAGTAACACCCAACCGTAAGTAGGTCTTGTATACCACTTGATTTGTTTGTTGTAGAGGCTTATTACTAATTGTGGTTTGAGGAAAGTTATTTATTGATGAAATATTAGAAATTTTAAATTAGTCGCTCTTTCCAGATTTGAGGGTGTTACAAGTTGGTATCAGAGCATAAGTTTGAGAGATTTTGGTATTGATTTAGATGCCTAGACTCAAACTAGCGTATTGATTAAGTGAACAGATGTGAGATTTCACAATTAGACACTGTAAGATAGGATGTTTGGAGGTTAATAGATGCACTAGAATTGAGAAACATGATGATGGTAACAAGGATCCGCATGTAAGGTAAATTTGTATTATTATCCGGCTAGTGATAATAGGAATTTACAGTCACGTGTGTGTGCTTGAGACGCATTGTCATGGTGATCGATGGGGTAGTGAATGAGTTCTTATGGCAGTGACCGTTGAAAGATTTGATGGATGTGGCAATGTCACTTTGAATGACATATAATTACGGTGATTATCTTAAGCCGGCCATTTTGGGTCAAAGGTAATGGTTAGTTATGAACCATAAGCTTGTTGAATCAACCTAATTCCGGGAGGAGATTGTAAATCGATGGATTTAGTGGGGGATGATGGTCTTAAGATATGAAACTTTCCAATGTTGGCTTTGTGGTGGACTTGGCAAGCATGGTTTAAGACTTTGGGTCCCAACCGGATGCATGCACGACATTTGTTTTAGAAATAAATTGCAAAATTATTTCGGATTTGTCAAAGGGGTAATCATTCTGAAAAATGTCTTGGGGACACTCAAGAGTGTAGCCATGTCTTGGATTTTGTTAAATCGTTTTAGTTGCATGAAAATTGCACTAAGAATTTAATCCATGCTATTTTGCTAGAATTGCAAATTTTGAAATTATATCTCAAGAGAGTTTAAATTTGAAACTAACCTAAATTGTTTCGTTGTTCCGAGAAACGTACGCATATCCTTTTTTTTACGAGTTTTGAGAAATTATTTGGTGTACGTGAGTTTTGGGTCAAGATTGAAATGCATGAACTATCGTACCTCCTACGGTCGTTTACGAGTTTCAGTTAAATTTTGGGTGCGTACTATTCACGAGTCAATTTTGAGCTTTTGGAATTTTTGGATTTGTTTTAGTGTCGGTTTTGGGGTATGAGAGTTTGTTGAGAATTTTATTCCACGTCATCTATGTTGGGTATAAATATTTTGAAGTCGTCAAAAATATAAAGTTCCCATCGGTATTATTTTAACTTTATGGGAACCTCTTGTTGCATAGAGTTTGCATACATTCTAATTGTAGCATCTTAATTTAGGTAGCCAACATTCTGGAAAAGCATAAGAATTTTATTAATTGGCTTCAAATTTGAAACTCAAATCAAGTTGATTTCATAAGGTGACCCAGATGCATGCATATAACGTTTGGATAGTTTTGAAAAAAGTAAGCGGATGCATGCTATTATTGTTGAGAAACTTTACTTTGTGCCTTCTTAAGGCTAAAAGAAGGAAACATCTGGATAATTTGGCATAAACATTTTGTAGCACTCTATTTTAGTGCATGAATTTCTCTTACATACAGGATGGCAATACATGCATGAAATGGTTATGAAGATTTCATGTTTGTTAAATCTTTGATAAATAAAATTGGCATATTTGCTTAGTCATATACTTGTAAAACCTTGAACTCATTAGGAAACCTTGGTTGTAAACGTCATGTTGTGGTGGGTATTGCATATGTGGGACGATGAGTCTCCGTGAATTTAGTAATGATTGTTTGGCTTGTGAATTGAGAATTTAGTTTGAATGATCGGTATATATAAAAGCTTTTGGAAATAGTAGACTTTGAAGCACTCCGGGTTATTTTATGTGATGGTCTTCTTGTTTCATCAACCTTCGGGTCAAAGTTTATGGGATTGATTGCTTCAAGGAGTTGTTTGGTTGGTGTTTGTGTGATAAGGATGTTTCATCTTGGTGAGCTTTAGTGATTGAGGACGATTTGTTGAGTTGTCCATAGATTGGGAAGTAAAGCTTTGATGTTTCAGCGCAATTGGAAAGAATCGTGGGATCAAGTACTAAAGTGTGATAATTATGGGATTCGACATCCCATATTAAGTGTCAACTCTGGGATGACGTTGTCGACCGATGCATACTTGTGGTACTGACCTTTTACAAACTTAGGTGTCAACTTATGATTTTCTTGAGGTCAAGAAACATTGTTGTATTTGGGGTACCTAAATTGAATCTTAGTAAGTGTTCGAAAGCTTTATGTGGTGAACTTGAGGAGAATAGATTTTAGTGAATGGTGATGTTTGATAAGGATCATTTGAGTTGCTAAGGAAGTCTGATAGTTCTTTGGAGTTTTGTGTTTGGCGAAAGTTTGGGTCTGGATTTGGACCAAATTTTTTATAAGAGTTTCGTCATTGAAGGGACGATAAATCTTGTATGATATTGAATACTGAGGAATTTTAGTAAGAAAGTTAATGCAGTCATTGAGTGGAAGTCGCTTTATCGAGGAGACTTTGATTATCGAAGTATAAGATTTACCGTGGGCGTCAACAGATGGTATATTTCGGGATGTTTTGCAGGATTCTCTTACCACCCAGGTAAGGTCGACGTTGTAACGAGTACTCCGATTTGAAAGATGTATGTGTTGTTTTGTTCAAATAAAGTTTTGGAATATTATCGAAGGGTTGTTTACATATAGGAACCGTATTCTAGTTGGCTAAAAGTTGTTAGAAAGTGCTAAGAGTAAATTCTTTTATGGCAATTTTCGCGGAATTGAGAAGTCGAAATTAATAGTTACCCTTGAGGAAGTACGAATCACTTAAGGTTGGGAGCCAATAGCAATCGTATTGATATAAAGTTTTCCAACAATGCTCAGTGTTCACCCTGAGGGTGTTGTAGCATGTTAAGTCAATGATTAAATGTGGGAATCATCGTGTAAATCGTCATAATAATCTCGACAAAGATTTTTGAACCCCTTTTAGAGTTGATTCATTTTAGTGACACTCTCTTGGGAAGGGAGCCATTCGGATTTGTGAAATAAGGTTATTTGGATGTTTGGCTGTTTATAGATTTTGAGGACAAAATCTCCTTTTAAGGTTCGGAGGATTGTAACACCCGGAAATTTTAGTTAAGTTTATGAAACTTTGGAAAAGACTGATACAAGAATTCTGGTATTTCAGGCCTATTTTCAAGTATTTATATCATATTTGGTTGGAGAATTAAAGAAGGAGTCCAACGATATTTTTCGGAGTCAATTTGGAGCTAAGACGAAGCATTTATGGGTAAAACATCGTCTAAGGCTAGTTTTCATGTGGGTTAGGATGGAAGCTAGTTACGAGGTGAGTTTCAGAGTTGAAACTAGCTTGATAACTAGCCTAGGCGCTTTTGCACTCAATTATGCTTAGCATGAGTTACAATGCCAGTTACGAAATGTAACTAGCTTCACAACTAGCGTCAGAGTCTGTTTGGTCAAGACGGAGCCGCGTGAGTTACCAATGCCAGTTACGAACGTAACTGGCGTCCATATCTGGCGTCAGCCTCTGTCAGCGTTTTAAAGACCGAAAATCGGGATCTTTCTCATTTGAACCATATCTCTCTCAATAATGCTCCGATTTGGGTGATTCAAGTTGCTATGGATTCGTCTCTTGAAGCTCTACAACATGGAAACAAGTATGGCTAGAGGCTACTGGTTGATTTTGGAGTTCATAGAAGTGAAGGTAAGATCTTAATCCTTGAATCTTGAATCTAGGGTTTGGGTTCTTCCACCAACAACTCTCATTCTCTCTTGGGTTCGTTCTTGTGTATGTTTTGGAGGTTATGCAGGTGTTCTTGAAAGAGTTACACCATGGATCTAGAGGTGTAGCTCGAGGATCTAAAGTCTTTACCGAATGGAACTCGGCATTGGGGTAAAACCTAGATTTAGCTTAAATCTAGCAAGTTGAGTTCAAGATACTTTGTGAAAACTTTGTACATGCCAAAAACGTCCATTTTAAAGTATTAACATGCTTCACTTGTTATTTATCAAATGTGTGAGTATTTGTGTAAGTTTGCATATTTGGTATAAAAGGATTTATAAATCATGAATGAGGCTTATACTTGGTTTTTAGACATTTTGACAAATAAATTATAAGTGTGGGTTGTTTGGGTGCAATATCTTTAAATGAAAACCATTTGGTTGTATTTGCATCTTTGGAGTTTTGGAATTTATAAATCGTTGAAAGATTTCAGATTATTGCATTATGGGTCATCTTGTAAATGCATGAGTATGAGTTCAAATCTAAACTTATAAACTCAAATACTTGTTGTGAATGTAGTATTTTACTGATTCCTAAACTTAATTTCAAGTGGTTGTGTATTTGGGTAAGTTTGGAGGTTTTGGATCAAAATGAGGATTTTGAGTATTTTGTTGTAAATGATGAGTTGAGCATCATTAATGGTTTAAAATACTTGGAAAGGTTATAAAATGAAATAATCTTTGGTTTTGAAACTCAAAATGATTTGACCTAATTTTTGGTAAAACTTGGACTTGAAAGAAGATGGTTTGTTGAAAAGAGTTTTCAAGGTTGGAAAACTAGTAATACGTCTCGTTGATGTATTCGGTAGTAGGACTAGTATGTAATGGATCCATAGGCATATAGTCGGTTTAAAGGCGGGATTGTTGTCCCTTTTTGGTCGCATAGAAGTCATAGGGGGCCTCTTACCGTTGGGTATAATGCCGGATCATTACCGGATGCCATTGACTCTATGCATGCGCAATTTGGGGTCATCAGGGGGCCGTGTACTAAGGTGCATAATCGGTTATAGACCGGTTGCCAGTGACCATTGCGCGGGCTTTCGTAGGAGCCATCGGGGACCGTGTACTAAGGTGCATAATCGGTTGTTGACCGATTGCCATTAACTCCTATGGTTGCTCAACATCGAGTAGTGACCTACTTTTGTATCCGTCACCAAAGATGGTATGATCGGGAATCCCCCGTGAACTTTGGATATTTCTATCCCTTTAAAGGTCCGCGTGAGTTAACGTTTTATAAAACATGGTTAAAAGTATGTTTTCTATCTCCACGTTTATAAACTCAATCATAGTCGTATGAGTATTGGAATTGGTATGTCGTTAAAAGAATATTTCTATTTTAAAGTATTTTCTTCTAATATCATTTTGGTCTAAAGCTTTTATTATGGGACTAGTGAATTTGGGGAAAGACGTTGCTTTTATAATAAGGTTACTTCCTTTGAGAATTATATTTTATCAAGCACATCTTTTGGTTTCAAATCAATCATAAATATGTTGAAAACTCTTGAGCTCACTAGGCGTTAAGCCTAACCCTTTTTCTTTGTCGGCATGTGCATCAGGTTATCGTGGGGGTTGGTACTAGTGACACGTGTGGACTTGAGTGCTAGGAAGTGGCACGATAAAGACTCTTGGTGACGTTTTCCGCATTCGGAGATAGCGACTCTTATTGGTTTAGTAACACCCAACCGTAAGTAGGTCTTGTATACCACTTGATTTGTTTGTTGTAGAGGCTTATTACTAATTGTGGTTTGAGGAAAGTTATTTATTGATGAAATATTAGAAATTTTAAATTAGTCGCTCTTTCCAGATTTGAGGGTGTTACATCAAGTACGGCAGAGTTCATACGGCGATGGCCACCGGTTGGAACACTAAACTCATCGTTGAAACGTGGTCTCACGGTGGCGTAATTGCAACAAGTATCGGAATATTGGCGGTAGCGGCCACCCACACCGGCGGCTGATGTGTTTGTATAGTTCTCGATGAGGATTCGAGATAAGAGTACTCTACCGCCATGGGGAATCGCCGGAAGTTATTGTCGTAGAGCCGACGGAGGTGGTTAAGGGGTTGGAAGTTATTGATTTCTTGGTGGTGGATTCAAGGAAAAACGATTATGGTGAGATCTCCATGGCGGCGAAATTCGACCATCGTGGGCCGGTGCTAGTTTGTAATAACGCCAATTGTCGTGCGACGACGGAGTTCCGGTGGCGGAGTTTGTTTGACGACTTTAACACAGCCCCTCCGAAGAAGTTAGATCAAATCTGGTACCTGAAACTGTATTCATGAAAGGTGCAAGTGTATTCATGAATAGTGAAAGTGTATTCATGAAGAGGTTAGCACAAATCCGGTACCGGAAACTGTATTCATGAATAGCGGAAGTGTATTCATGAATGGAGAAAGTGTATTCACGAATGACGAAACTTGCCGGAAAACTCGCCGGAGAAGACGAAGTCGTCGGAAAATGTATTCATCGGCAGGCAATTAATAAATATTAATTCCATATTAATTGCTAATTACTATATATATAACGATTTAATTAAATTGTAAAATGACGATGATACCCTCAATGATTTAGTAAACTATTAAAAAAATTAATTAAATATTAAAACATTATTATCCACATGGCTTATTTCTATTGGATAATGGTGAGTTTGCAAGTTTGCAAATATTGAATAGTTTGCAACGGATACCACCTATATATATATATATATATAGAGAGAGAGAGAGAGAGAGAGAGACACACCATTAATACATCAATATATCACAAAGTCAAATATCAATATAATAGAAGAACTACTAAGGTTGTTTTATTCAAAAAAAAAAAAAACTAAGGTTGCTTATTTGATATTGTGAGATTTGAGTATTCATAATTATTCTATTGATATTTTGGTTGTCCACATTGACGAGAATATAGTCAAGTGAAACGTGAGTCTATGGGTTTGGTTTTTTTGGCTCATACTCTAAAACGAAATATATTAATTATTCTATTTTGCATTTCATTAATTATTCTATTCATGAATCACGTTTAATCTTAATTTTGTAACATGATTTAAAAAAAAACAAATTTGTCACGGCGCAACGGACGTGCTGAACACTAGTGGAAAAATAAAGTATAACAACCACAATAGTTTATCAGACTATATCAGACAAGTGTAGAAAAAGTGGTTGTCATCTTTTGTAGCACCCTAAAAATTAGAGCAAATTTAAACCAAAATATAAATGCGGAAATATATAAAATAACCCAAAAGAGGGGAAAGAGTATAGGAGTTTACATCTATGGATAGAATACTACATCAACAACCTATTAATCTACATAATATAATACGTAGATTATGTTCGGGTGTCGCTAATATTCCTCAAAATAATCGTTCTATCGTCTCCAATAATCACACTCTAAAGTGTAATCCCAAAAAGAGTGCCTTCACCGGCACGTCACTCCGCTCCTCTCTAAGAAGCCCTAATATCCCGATCACCTGCTAAATATGGCATTTAAGAACAAGGGTTAGCCTTACGCCTAGTGAAAACATACAGTTAAATGGATAAAGCCATAAAATATTTAGTTAAGAGAGTGAAAGACTTTATCCCGTTTAACTCAACTTGAAAGCTTACTCTTGGTGAGCAAGGTTCTTTTAAAAGTAATCAGGGGAGACCCGATAATACCATTCTTAGTGACAGATATAAAATAAGTCACTATTCATGTTAAGAGCTTTCCCTAGGAAACAAAGGCTATTGGTAACGACCAATAATACAATTAATGTACGGCTCTCGATGATTCCAGTCTTAGAGCTCGTGCTAAAGATCAAAGGCTATTAGTGGCGACCAATAATACAATACCGTACGGCTCTCGATGATCAAGGTTACCACCCACGTAAGGATCAAAAACTATTGGTGTCAACCAATAATACAATTTATGTACGGCACTCGATGACCCTATACGTTGACTGAAAGGGGAAAACAATCTCGATTAAAGACCGACTTATATGCCTATGGATCCATTACATTCCAGTCTATAAACCAACTACATCAAACCAGACATAGTGATAGTTTTCCTTTTTACCGAAAAACCCTTATATAATGTTTCCCTTTGAAATATGAACTTTACTGAAAATTAAGTCAAATAGTTTTAGTTCCATAATCAAAGATTTTCTCATCTAGAGACATTTCCAAGTAAGATAAAACCATTTAAATTACTCATTTCATAACCAAGATCAAAATCTCCAAAATCCTCATTTTGACCTAAAAATCTCCAAACTTAATCAAAATGCTTAAATAACGAAATTTTAGACTTTAAATGAAGTAAAACAACATTTAATGAAAGTATTAAGTTTGTAAAAGGTTTAGAAATAAACTCACGAGGCTAAGGTTAGGTAAACCCTAGAAATCTCCAAAAGATGAAGATGGAGAGACTCGATGAAGAAATACGAAGAACGCAACTAGTTGGAGCTTGGATCTTGAATCTTCAACCCTTAAGGAGCAATAAATGACTTGGATGGAGTAGATTGGAGCAATAAATGCCCAAGACCCGGCCTTATATGACAATCAAACCAATCTCGGGATACATTCCATGCCACTTATGTAGCCTCACAAGTAGCCCGACCTTAAATGTCGCTCAAAACAATCTTAGGCTACTTTTCGTGCTTCTTATGTAGCCTCATAAGTAGCCCACACTGGAGCTCACTCAGCCTGATCTTCCTAGGAAGCCTCAAGTGCCCTAAGTGGCCTCACAAGCCGCCCCACACACTGATTGATCTTCTTTTTCCAGATTTTGAGCTGCACACTTAAACTTATTGATATACACCCGAAGTCACTTATAAAACTTCATTTAGCCGTATAAAATACACCCGAATCTATTCCTAAAATTCGCCAAAATAAGAAACCATTCTTAAATTAAGATATATTCGAGTTTTACATTATCTTACGAAATTCCGGGTGTTACATCTTTAGTTTAGTTGTAAATGATTTTCCAAACCATAAACAGTTTGTTTTAGTGTATAAGGCTATTACAATGGATAGTGAACCTGATGTCAAATGTTTGCCAAACATAAGTAAAATAATATAAACCTGATGTCAACTTGTTCAAGCAACAAGTGCTTTGATCTTAATGGTTAAAGTGATCATTTAATGGAGGTTAGACAATCAACAACACCACAAATAATAATGGTTAAAGTGCCAAACAGAAGCAATATTTCATACACCTTCCAAAGAAAAAGAACCTACAATCTCATTTATTTATGCTAAATATTCCATTGTGCCTTTGGTGGATATAAGAACCCACAATCTCATTCTTTATGCTAAATATTCCATTGTGCCTTTGCTGGATATGAGAACCCATAACCTCAATCTCGTTTTTCAAAGTGAAGCAGAAACCAAAATATGATTTTATTAATTCCTTCGTGCTCCTACGGTTGTCAAACGGTAGCAAGTAAAAAACCCTAAAATTAATTCTATGAACAAGGTGATTAAGTAGAGAAATCTGTAAATGTAATAACCCTAAATTTTAGACTAATTTTGTTATTGGATATTAAATAAGCCAGTTGGGATTTGATTTGTATTCCTATGGGCTAGGGCTCATTTGGTTAAGAGCCCAAGATATAAGTAGGTAATAAGAGAAGGGTTTTCTCTCATTTCACACATATCAGTATTCAAGTGTGTGTGTGTGTGTGTGTGTGTGTTCTTGGGAAGCAAGGAGAAGGCGAGAAAGAGAAAGAAATCAGTGTTTTGTGGAGAATCAATAGTTGGGCAAAGCTTCCTATTCAGGTATAAATCATCTTCCTTTTTAGTTAGTGTTTCTCTTTGATTGGACTATTCAATGGTGGTATTAATATGCCAAATCCCACATGATTTGGGTTAATGTTGAAGGTTTGAGTTGTTTGATGATGGAATACTTAGTTACCACCATTGATTGAAGGATTTCAGGTATTCAACAATGGAGTTATTGCCTTGGAATCTCAATTTCAACTCCATTGATGAATGCTTGAGTTTGGGAATGATTTCCATATGTTTAGATATTGGTTTTGAGGCTTATAATACTTATTAGGCATGTTTTGGGGATGATTGGAATCAGTATTTTTTGAGTATAGATGAGGTTTGGGACTGTTTCTTGGTTGCAGAGACGAACTTGCTGAAACAGTAAGTCCCGCGGGTTTCCCCGCGGGTTGAGGCCGCGGCATAAGCCGCGTAACTCAAAGAGTGTCACTGAGTTCGCCCGTTTGATTTTCCGCTTCGAGCTGGAGTTTAGGCCTATGGATTAGGGGTTTATCTTAGGTCTTTAAAGGAATACTTTTGGGGTATTTCATTGAGGTTAACACCCATTTTATGTCTTTGAATTTAGGCTTTCGGTTTGGAGGTTGTGACCGTATAAGCTTCGGACCGGTTGTGTCCAATCCAGGTGAGTTCCCTATCACTTAAAATGCAATGTGGAAATGTTTCTAATTCTTACTTGTTGATTTTTTTTCTTTAAATGTTTGTTTATATGTAAAATTGCCATGACCACTTTTATAAGCTTTGGGGTCGGTATGCGCATTACCTGTTTTAATTGGGGCTAACTGGCAAGGTCGTTTTTAAAATCCTATAATTAGGTGTGCTAAATCCTACTAATAGGTGTGGTTCTATAAAATCCCTACATATAGGTGTAATAAATCCTATATCTAGTTGCTAGTTGTCTTGCCACGTTTCTCCAATACTTAAATTGTTCTCTTCATGAGAATGGGATTATTTATTTGTAAACCATTGCATGTTTTAATGATTTGTGAACTATTGAAATTGTAAACTATTTTTATGGTAATTCACTAGACCTTATGGTCTAACCCACGTTTTCAAAACTAACCTTTTTCAGGAAAGGGGTCGTTAGATAGAGGTGAGAGAGCTAAAAGAAGGATGTGAAGGCTAAAGGATTTTCTAGCTTAGCTCTTGTCTAGTTTTAATATTCAGATGTTCAACTATAGACTTTAGACTTCCGCTGTTTCGTTTTATTCAATTTAAAGATTTTAATGAATTAATCATTGGTTGGTTAATCATTTGATGGTTTGGATTTTGAATTATAGTCATTTTTGGCTTTAGATTTTGGGGTGTTACAGTAAATTACTTACTTATGATTGCAAGGACGGATGGCAGACGGAGATGAACGAGAGACGAGAGGGCAAAAAGAAGAAGAAGAGAGGACGAATGGGTGACGAACTATTGGTAACAGTTGAGGATAGACCTAAAACTATTGATTTTTTTAGGAAAAAAAAACTATATTAAAAAGATTGAGAAGCGTTGGAAAATCCATATAATCAGTACCGGATGAATAGGTTGCATGTCAAAAGTACATACAATCTGTTGCATCAACTGAGGAAAAAAGAGTTTGTTACATTAAATAGAAACTAAATCAAGTCTTGTGGGATTTCTAGGTTAATAGATGTGTAACAAAACCAAAACTTTGTTGAAAAACTTCTAGTGTTAAGTTGACATAATTATGCTTTGGAGCTTGATAAGAGGTTACGAGCAAAGAGCGGGTAATAAACGAGGATCAGTTTGGTTGTTTTCGAAGGGAGCCTAGAACTGGCGCAATTTTATGCCTTAAGGGATATTTGCAGTCAATTATGGTTTCTAATTAGAAAGATCGATGGGTGTGGTCTTTAGATGGATCCGGTTCTTTACCGTTGCCTCAACTAGGAATTACATTGATTCTAGATTATTGGTTATGGACTCGATTGGTACTAGATGCGACCCAGTTAGTTACTATTAAGGTCAATGTTTTTGTTTGGCGTTTGAGTTTAACAAGATAACCATTTGGGATAATTTGTATAGGAGAGATAAATAACCACATCCATTTTTATTTATTACATAATAACTAATCTTTGTTTTATAATTTATCATAGGAAAAGTAAAGCTCCTTAAGAGCATCTCCAACAAATTCCCAATTTTTTTCCAAAATGGAGAAGCAATACTCATAATCTTCAAAAAAAATTGCATTCATCTCGAACAAATTCTCCATTTTGGATGTGGTCTTTAGATGGATCCATCTAAAGACCACACCCATCGATCTTTCTAATTAGAAACCACAATTGACTGCAAATATCCCTTAAGGCATAAAATTGCGCCAATTCTAGGCTCCCTTCGAAAATAGCCAAACCGATCCTCGTTTATTACCCGCTCTTTGCTCATAACCTCTTATCAAGCTCCAAAGCATAACTAATTCAACTTAACACTAGAAGTTTTTCAACAAAGTTTTGGTTTTGTTACACATCTATTAACCTAGAAATCCCACAAGACGAGATTTGGGGGCCGTTTACCAAACGTTTACCCAGGTAAGCGCTTACCGAATCATATTACCTTACCGGAGTAATATGACAAGTACCAAAAATCCTACCTGGTAAGAGCGAAAACAAGGAAAACAAGGACCATAAGTCTTACCTGGTAAGTGATGTCGACGACTCTTACCACAGTAAGCGCTTATCGGGTATATTGTTGCATACGATACAGTTTTGGTGGTAAAATCTTACCTGGTAAGTAAGTGATAGTGTTGAATTTTTCCGGTAAGCACTTTCCCGGGTAAGATTTGGTAAACGGCCCCTTAGCTTTTCAATCACGAGATCGGGTTGAAGGCATCGGTACTTGACCTAGGTGGAGTGTTGTCTCTATCTAGAAAAAAACACTCAAAATACATGTATTATATATTGAATTGTCATCCTAATATTCAAACAAAAAATTTCAAGTCTCAAAATCAATGATACAAACCCAATATATATATATATATAAAATAGAGTCGAGCATGATAATAAAAACTATAGATGCATATACAATAACAAAATTACTAAAAAGGCCTTATGGGTGCTTATGACCTTAGGGGCAGGTTCAAAGGAAAATGCTAACTATTTACGAGAATACGAGAAAGTTTTTTCATGTACAAAATCATATGTGAGTTTGCACTACTTAACCGGAAGCGGACGACTTTCCCATGCGGCTTAAGTCGCCCCAAAAGTCGTCCGTGATCATATATGATTTTGTACATGAACGCCCTTCCTCGTATTCTCGTAAAAAGTTAACATTCTCGTTTGAACCTTTCCCTATGACCTTTATCCATCTAAACTTGATACTTTTATCGATTTATAAAGTGCTTATACATCACACTCTATAACTACATGAAGATGTAACTTTATTAAGTTTATGAAAAAAGAATTTCAGTTTTGCATTATTGACTAATGTCATGAACACTTATGAAGGTTGACGTTAACTTATCATAAGTTATCATCTGCAATTCTTCTATATACATCACTTGTTCAACATTAGTTTGAACTGTAGAGGGAATGTGTGACATTCGGATGCTTTCCAACTCTACTGCAACTTGTTTCATTGTTGGCCTATTTTTCCCATTAGAATTTAAACATCGCATAGCAAGGTTAGCTACTTCCAAGAGCTCATCCGTGGTACCCTCTTTAATAACCATTGCATCAAAAATAGACATAATGCGACCTTCTTCAATAGCCAACATAAAGTGTGCAACCAAACTTCTATTTTCACCAAATCTAGTCAGAGAAATTGGTCTTTCTCCTGTCAAGAGTTCAACCAAAACAACTCCAAAACTGTAAACATCACTTTTTTCAGTGAACTGACTAGACTGAAAGTACTCGGGATCTAGGTAGCCAAATGTACCTTTGACTAATGTAGTCAAGTGAGTTTGATCAATTGATACAAACCTTGAAGTTCCAAAGTCAGAAACTTTAGCTCTATATTTATCATCCAAAAGTATATTAGTGGTTTTGATATCTCTATGGTATATTGGAATGGAAGTTGCTGAATGTAAGTAAGCAAGGGCTCCTGCAACCTCCGTAGCAATTTGCAATCTCATGTTTAAAGAAACTGGGAACTCACCGTTCTCATTGTGAATAAGGTCGTACAATGTCCCATTTGGAATGAACTCAGAAACTAGTAATGGAACCTCAGTCTCCAAGCAACATCCCAATAGTTTGACCACATTACGATGTTTGACTTGTGAAAGAATGATCACCTCATTGATGAACTCTTGGAATTGGCTTTCATCAACTACCTTTGATTTCTTGACAGCTACAATTCTTCCATCTGATAACATACCTTTGTAGACTGTACCTTGACCTCCTTGGCCAAGAATTCTATTATTATTAAAGTGGTCAGTGGCCTTTTCCAACTCCCGCGATGTAAAAAGTACGGATTTATGAAATAAAGACGGGTCAGCTTCTTCCTGTTGCTTTAGAAGTGAATCACCCATGCGTTTGAAAAACCTTTCTCTCCGTCTCCTGGCTTTTGCTTTCTTGATTACTTTATACGATGCATAGATGATTGGTATAAAAAAAAGTAGCCCGATGATTACAAGAAGACCTGAATGAAACCCCATGGACATGGGAAAATTAATATGGAACCCAAAAAATTTAATAATAGTTTGACAAGTATTGCATTCTAAGGGATATGTAAACATTTATTTCTAGTCTTACTTTGTGTCTTTATCTCGAGAGAATACACCTTGATACAAATAATCATATGTAGCACTACTAAACGAAAGACTTTTGTTTACGGATTTTTTATTGAAAAATCTGTCGTTAAAAGGTGATTTTCTCACAAAACTTTCACAAAAGTCGGTGGATAATACAGATTACCCAGAGATTCTCTGAGTGATTCATTGATATTTCTTGAAAAATATTGAATTTTGCCAAACCATTGGTATTTTTTAAGTGATCCGTGGATAATCACTAACAGAAATTTTCTTAGGTAATTTGTATGGCTAAAATTCATTTATTTTGTAGTGTAATGAAGTTATCAAATTACATTTTTCAATTATAATTTTCTATTAACCTAACTCATATTTTATTTCACATAAATGAAATAAGAATTTTTCCCATGTCTAAATTAATAAATAAAATTGGTAAAACATCTTAAAAATTAAAAATAAATAAAGCGATACTTGGTGGACATGGAACATCTTAAAAATCACATGATTGGTAAAAACATCTTAAAAATTACAAATAAATAAAGCGATACTTGGTGTACATGATTGATAAAACATCTTAAAAATCACATGTCTGATTCCTTCTTACCATTAATTTTAACATCAAATTTTCATTTATTTAATTTATTTTTATTTTTACTTTTTTTACGTGTATTTATATAATTAATGGATATGAATGAAACATGAAAATTTAGAACGAATGATTTTTATCCCCTAGCTCCGGTATGAAATAAATATGATCACCGGTCAATCACATTTAATTTTAAATTTAATTTGAACAAGGTCAATCACACTTAATTTTACATATGATTCGAATTTAAACACGATTAATGCAAAGATGAGCGGGCGACTTAGTCAAAGTCACATGAATCACATGTGATTTTAAATGTCATGTTATTATATTTACTGAGGGCCGTTATTATACAACCCATTGTATTCTTACAACCCTTACAACTAAATTAGAAGCGTGCAGTTGATAATCAATGGCTTAGAACAGGGGTGATCTGTACGATGGCATTATTGATAATTCATTTAGGTGGTTGGTGTTGAGAAATAAGAAGAGCGTTAAAAATGTAACCTTTTGGAGATCCCAACCCTTCTGTTGTTTCGGAACCTTGTAATTATGTTGCTAGTTTCTTACTAGCTTTCTAATGCATTGGTATTTCCAAAAAAAAAATCATTTAATCTATTTTAACTACTCTTAATTACAAAAATTAAAAAAAATGGATGATGAATGAGTGGGTTACACAGTTTACAACTTTTTTATGATTTACTAATGAATACGCCTATATGTATATATAGATAGAGGGGGGGGGGGGGGTTATTATACAAATTATAACCCAATTAATTGATATAATTATGAAAATAATAGAGATTTATTATATATATATATATATAGGAAGAGGTTCAAATGAGAACTTTATAAACTTAAATGAACAAAATGACTCATTTGGGAACACATATGATGTGAGTTCCACCAATAAAAAATCATATCTGATTTTCAATGGTGGGCTCCATTGAATTAGATATGATTTTTTATTGGTGGGACTCATATCATATGTGGTCCCAAATGAGTCCCTTGTTCCTTTAAATTGGGGGTGTTCTCATTTGAACCCTCCTATATATAGGGGAGAGATCAAATGAGAACCACCCATTCCTAAATGAACAAATTGTGGATCACATATGATGTGGGTCTCACAAAATATTAAATCATTTTGTTCCTTTAAAAATGCAAAGTTCTCATTTGAACCTTTTAGAAATTTGTAAATTTAAAGGAACATTTTATGGACCATATATGATGTTGGTCTCACACATTAAAAAATCTCACACATTAAAAAATCATATTTGATGCAATGAGACCATACAAGAACACCCCTTCTTTAAAGAAACAAATGAACACCTTGTGGATCACATATGATGTGGGTCTCACACATTAATTAAAATATCACATTTGATTCAGTGGGACCCACCATTGAATCAGATATGATTTTTTAATGTGTAGGACCCAAATCATATATGGTCAATTAAGTGTTCCTTTAAATTTACAAAGTTCTCATTTGAACCTTCCTATATATCTATACTATATTATAAAGCATCTGGCCAAAAATTCTTAAAAACATATTATTATGCAATAAGTACAATTGATTAAAGCATAATTACTTAAAATTCAAGAATACAAGTTATACATGCATTAGTACAACTTATTAAAGCTTCATGTTTAAATTTGTGTAACTAACTATACAACTAACTATATAGATAAATATCTAATTTTGAATATAAAAAATCTAACATATAATAAGGATAATCATTCAACTATAACAAAATGCTTAATTTATTATATTTATAAAAAAATATATTATTAAACCAAAATATATTATTTCATTATTAAATCTAGATTATAATTAAAAAACAGAATTTAAAAAAGTACACAAAAATAAAATCTTATTATAACATCGGTAGAGACAAAAAAATAAAATAAAACATTAAAATTAAGATGGATCTCGTTGAATTACGCGAATACCCTTCTAGTATATATATATAATGAGCTAAGGGAATAGGCATTACGTACCTACAAGAACATAGACGAAACTGAGGAGATTACCATTGTGATCACTAGGATAATTACGAACAGGACAAGTGAAATTCCATCGGCTAATCAAGCCATCACCATCATATATTGCGTCATAACTACAGAAACTTCCACCATCCATGCACCTTGCACATTCTTTCGTAGCTAAAACCACATCATATACAAGAAAGTACCGTGTTAAAAATAACGCACACACGTATGTATGCCAAAAAAAACAAGCAAAGTAGGAAGAAGAAAAATGAATACGAAAATACTACGTACCATTGCATCCAAATGATAAATAAGGGTTTCCTTCCAATGGGCGCCAGTCCGATTGACATTTCCAAGACTCAATTGAATTACCATCACCCAAATCCAGGCTAAGCCTTACGGACGAAGCCATCTCGCAACAAGTCGACCGATTGCCATCGCGATCTGTTAGCGTCCACAGAAGTGATATGGGAAAAGAAGTGTTGTTAATAGATTGGCCAAAAACGCTTCCTTTTACGTACGAATTCTCATCCACCAAAAAGGCAGACCCACAAGCTCCATCTCTACCCTTCCTTTCCAAGCCCGTGAGATTCATGTGGTATAACTTAAGATAATGAGGAATTGTTGTTTCACAACAGTTGATGCCAAAACACTTGCTTCTTTCGGTAAAAGTGTCATTGCTACAAGAAGTCGAACACCCACCAAGCACACGCTGCTCTTGGTCCAAGATGAAAGCATTGCCACACCCCTCGAGAATAAATTTATTGTGTGATTTGGAAAAAAGGAAGGGGCTGCTACCAAGATCGACGCTCATGATCCGGCTCCTATTCTGGACTTGGTTTTCGCAATCGTAGATCGTTGGTGCATTAATAGTGACGGTTTGGTTATCCAAGTTTACACCCAAGACTTCCATGTGGTTAAGTGCAGGTAAATATGGTGTGGAAGAGTTGCAATCAACGACGTACCTTTTGTTGATGGAACAATTAGCTCCAATTCCGAAAGGGTATGGAATCTTCACCTTCCCACATGTATCTACACATCCTGTCTTGGAGTAATTCAGAGCTGCTGTTGATGTTATTATTGATGAAAACAAGATCATAAGTAAATGAGAAACTTGATAGGACTTCATTTTTATTAACAACAACGATTAATTATACAAGAAAATATACGAAGGGGTTTATGTTTATAATGAAGTATGATTGGAGGAAGCTGCAAACTGCAAAGAACGAAAGAAGCTAGTATACCAGAGACTTTAAGATTAGGATGGTAGAACTACTTGATTATTAATTCCGCCACCTTAATTAAAGAATTATTGATAACACTTTAGGAAATTGTCAAACATACAGTTTTTTCTTGTTTGGATAAATTGTCAAACACCAACCGGTCACATACGGATTACGAACCCGTTTCTAATCAAGGATATCAATGTAAAGGGACATTTTTTGGCTCATTTAACAGATGAGGCTAAGGGGCTGTTTGGCGGTTGCTGAATGGTTTGGTGCAGAATGATTAAGTGGTCAGAATGATTAAGAGGCTATTATGATATTGTGCAAAATGAAATATAATTGTTTGGTAATTGTTCAGGATGTAATTAGGCTCTTAATGGTTAAGGGAAATCCAAGATACAAAATGATTCAGATGGTTTTGGAACTATTAAGAGATAGACTTATTTTTTGCCAAACATGATTCACCTCTTAACGATTCAGAGGCTGCCTCTTAATGAAACTATTAAGAGGTAAACAAATAACGCGTAACTCTAATTCATGCCATGGACTGTTAAGTCCTTCTATAATAGCTTTTAGCCCGGCATGTCTAGTATTTTGGCAAAATCAACGCCGTCCATTTACCAATAACTGAGCTATACATTAAAAGCAAAAAAATTCTTGTTATAAAAGAATTAAATTTGTTTTTTTTTTTGGGAGGGATTTCTGAAAGAGTCACATACAAATTAATCAATTTTATGTATATGGCCGGACAATTGATTATTACATGATAATTGTGATTTACAAATATATACTTACTACGTACGTAGTATATACATGAATCAATCAAATGTTGTATCGTATTTGTTGAATTTCAGAAAACTTGTACAAACATAGATAATTTAGCTTTTAAAAAATCATGATAGACATCCATCTCATCGCGTGGTCGTATAAAACTCAAGAAACAGTCCGCCGGGGAAAAGATATTTGGATACGTAATAAAATAACAGTTTATTTAAGTTATCTTTCAGTTGATTCAAGAAGAGTTGCTTTCCCACATTTAAAAAGAAGTATGAAAAATAATGAATAGGAAATGGATATTTCATATTTGTTAGTAAAAAATTGGTTTATAATAAGAAATTCTGAGTTCTTTTCTAATTTATATACAGGGAGAGAGACGGGTTTAAATGAGAACTCAATTTGATTGTAAACATGAGGACAAATGAAAGTGCGACACGTGTCTGAATGTAGATTATTTACACCGAATAATCAAAAAATATTTGAGTCTATTCATACCCCCCCTATAACTACTTATGTGTGTGAGTAGAAGGTAAAAAAATATAGGGGTACATGTGTGAGGTACGGATAATAAATAAATGAGATGTATGTGGGAGGAGGTATAAATAGAAACACCCAAAAATATTTGAGTCTATTAATGAACTACTTTGTATGACTTAAGTTTGTATTGCAAATTACTTGTGTACTTTATCTAAAACTGTTGTAATAAGTATTATAGAACATTTTTGGACGTATTAACAACTTTTTATTACACTTTTGAAACTATATTTCCTATTAATTAATTTCTAAGACACTATTTTAAAATAAATGTCTTAGAAAGCAAGTGTCATAGGGGTCTTACAAAAATGTTAATCGGACATTTTGTTTTAACAATGTTCTATAAAATGTTTGCTAAGACGTCCAAATACAACTTTTAAATTTATTACAACACTTTTAAATATAATTTATAAATGTTTGGTCCTATAAATAATCTATTAAGATATTTAACACTTTTGCTATCTTATAAACTCAATTTTATCATAATGTTTAGAGAATCTTGGATGAAAATCTTTGATTGAATTGGTACTAGGGTACGTATTGGCCTTGCCTTTATTATAACATGATGACCCATAAATAATGTATTTATAAAATCTTTCATTTATCTTTCATTTATGTTTGTTCGTTTACGTTCGTTTAACAGCTTAACAAACGAACATGAACAAATAAATTTTCTTAATGATCACAAAAAATTTCGTTCGTTTAACGTTCGTGTTCGTTCGTTTGTTCGGTTAAGTTAAACGAATGAACACGAACACAAAAAATTTCGTTCGTTTACCGTTCGTGTTTGTTTGTTTGTTTGTTCGGTTAACTTAAATGAACGAACACGAACAAGCCTCCGTTCGTATTCGTTCGGTTTGTTTACGGCCCTAGTGACGAGTACTATGATTTAACAAATAAATTCAAACTTTATAAATCTTGGCACCTTGAATAAGTCTATACTTGTTAAATGTTTCCATCATGATCAAAAACAGTTGACCATTATACATACACGTACATTTTTGTTTGTCATTAATTATATATTAAAGAAGGGGTCGATATCAAAATTATACATATTTAAGAAAGTAATAGAATTATTTAGATCAATCATTTGTTTAAATAATGCATTGAATAAAACTTTTTAAAAACTAAATTTGAGTTCGTATTTGATCTTTCATATCTCTCTCTCTATATATATATATAGAGAGAGAGAGAGAGAGCTATATATATATATAGAGAGAGAGAGAGAAGGAGGTTCAAATGAGAACTTTGTAAATTTAAAGGAACAAAGTAACACCTTGTGGACCACATATGATTTGGGTCTCACATAATATTAAATTATATCTGATTCAATTGTGGAGCCCCATTGAATCATATTTGATTTAATATTATATGGTTCACAAATTGTTCATTTGTTCCTTTAAATAGGGGTGTTCTTGTATGATCATTTCCCTATATATATATATATATACAAAGTTCTCATTTGAACCTCCCTCTCTCTCTCTCTATATATATATATATAGGGTGATAATCATATAAAAATCGTAAAAAGGTTAATAACCGTGAGAACTAATCTCAACCATTAAAGAGTTTAATCAAATATTACCAATCATGGTGACATTTTTGTAATATTAATAAAAAAAGAATGACGTAATAGCGATTTTGTTACAGCCTTCGTATTTGACTTTTTTAATTTATCGTTGACTGCACCTGTATTCATATGGTGAATTAGTATGTGTTTTGGATTCATATAGTGAATCTAGTGAATTAGTATGTGTTTTGAATTCGTATGTTGAATATGGTGAATTAGAAACGGTCAACTATATTTGAATTTCATGTGGTGAATTAATATGTGTTTTATATGTTGAGTCTGTGTGTTTCATATGGTGAGTGAATATTTATGTTTAATCTAATGAATCTTGTTACCAAAATGACGATTCTGCCATTTTTAACTAAAAATAGCTTTTAATTAAAACATATGATCAAAACCAATTTAAAGCTTAGATAGGTCCTCACGGTTTTCAATTTTTTTTGTTTTTATTTGATTTAACCCGTATATATATGTATATATATATATATATAGAGAGAGAGAGAGAGAGAGACCCTTCAATTGTTAACTCAACTAATTTTGTTAACTTTGTTAACCGTACATTTTCGTTTTTTTGATTATTGATATCACATTTCTTAAAATATCTTGTTCACTTAATTATTACATTTTTTAATTAACACATTTCTTGATTATCTCATTCACTTAATTGTTCACCTATAAAATTTCTGATTTCACCGATGAACTTGTTTAAACTTTCTTAGTTATTTCATTCAGTTCCTGGTTTCACCTATGAACTATAAATAAAAATCATATTTTCACTTTAAGGTTTCACCTATGAAATTTGATTATATGGTTTCACTTATGAACTTCAAATAAAAATCATTGTTTCATTTTCTGATTTCATTAATGAACTTTGATTATATGGTTTCACCTATATACTTTAAATGAAAATTATTGTCTCATTTTCTGGTTTCACTTGTAAATTTTAAACAAAAATCGATGATTCACTTTCAAATTCACCTATGAAGTTTTTAATTTTATCTTTAAAAAAAATCATATAAATATTCATTATTTTCCAAAAATAATATATACATATTATTAATTATGTTCCAAAAATAAAATATGATAATTTGTTCCAAAGTTGCCATTCATTTAATATCATTTATTTCCTTTCCTTTTTTTTCAGATCATAATCTCCATTTAATCACAATCGTTGATTAAAATAATGAAATGTTTAGATCGGTTAACAAAGTTAACATAATATTGAGTTAACATAATTATTCAGTCTGAATATGACGCGTGGCGTGCTCTCATTTGTCCTCACGTTCACAACGAAATTTGAGTTCTCATTTGAACCGCCCCTACACACACACACACACACACACACACACACACACACACAGAGAGAGAGAGAGAGGGGGGACGGTTCAAGGGAAAACGCTAAAAAAAACTGAAGAACGCCTTAGAATACCTCCATCCGGACGCCATGCACAAATGCATACAAACGATTGAAGCTGCTTTTTTAATGCACTAGTGCATATGCACACATGCATGTTACAAATTACTAGTATGCATTTGTGTATACCGTCCAGATGAAGGGCTTCTAGGACGTTCTTCCGGTTTCTCATTTTTTAGTGTTTTATCCTAAAACTGACCCTATATATATATGGAGATTTCAAATACAAACCACGTCAATTCGTACAAACCGTGTGATTCATTGTTTAATTGGATAATTTTTTTTCCAAAAAATTGTTTAATATGATGAAATTGTTTCATATAATTATTTTATTTATGAAATTATTTTTGTTTCTACATGAAAATGAATTGTTTCATGAAATTCTCATTTTGATGAAACATGTTTCACATATTTTTGATTAATCAACCCTCATGTATTACTGATGAAAATTTTTCAGTTACTAATCAACCCTCATAATTAAGAAAAATTATAAATAAATTAATAAAATAATTGGTTGAATACGGTTTGTACGAATTAACGTGGTTTGTAACGGAAATCAGCCATATATATATATATATATAGGGTTGGGTTCCGGTGAGAAGTGAAGTTACGATGAGAAGAGTAACAAAAGATCTGCACTCATGGACGCACATTAGGATGAGATGTACCGAGATTAAATACACCGAGATGTACCGGATCAATCTACGTATCAAGTGCGATTCATGGGTGGGTTTGTGATTAAAAGTGATCAAGGGTCAAAATCTTTTCTTACGCTTCTCATCTTAACTTCACTTCTCATGATGTGATCTCATGCGAACTCAAATTTAATTGTGAACTCAAATTTAATTGTGAAGAGAGAGAGTGAGAGAGAGAGAGAGAGAGAGAGAAAGAGAGATGAAAGTTCAAATGCGAACTCAAATTTAATTGTGAACGTGAGGACAAATGAAAGCACGACAGGTGTCTGAATGTAGATTATTCTGTGAAAATCTGTGGAATTTTTCTATGAAAAGGTATAAAAAAACAACAGACTAGACTTAAATAGTATTTATATCAGTCTGAATAATGCTTATCCAGGCATTATTCAGACTGAATAAAAACTATATTTTGTCTGAATATTTATTTGATTATTCAGTCTGAATATGATACATGTCGCGCTCTCATTTGTCCTCACATTTACAACCAAATCTGAATCCTCATTTCAACCCACCCCTATATATATATATATATATATTGACGCACATGATATTCAGGAGTTCAAGAAGGTGCAACCGTAGCTTGTAATCAACAAAAAAAAATCTCTTAAAATCATTAAAAAAAACAGAAAAAAGCCTTTGAAATCAACCAAAAAAACCGAAAAATTCATTCATAATCGATAATAAATATTTAAAAATACATTGAAATCAATCAAAATTATTTAAAAATCCCTCGAAACGGTGGAATTAGGCTAAATACACATCAAGCGATATTGAACGTTAGTAAAACACTTCGATAAAAAACCGTCCATTTTGTAATTATTTTTTGTCGTTGTTATATGTTGTCACCACATAAAAAAATCTATTGAAGCTTCTATGGGGGAAATTGGGATTCAGAGCATTGATGAAATGGGATTCAGAAGAGACAAACAGCTGATGAACAATATCTGAGGAATCAAGAACCCAAGGCGGAGAAATCGAAGCTCTGAGAGTGTTAGGCCTTATTGTTTTTTCATTTTAAGTTTTTGATGACCACTTATGTCTGATTCGTTTAGACGTTTCATATCCATTTCAAAAATGAAATCAGACTTAAGACTTCAACACCTCTTATGTCTGATTCTTTTTTTTCCTGGTTAATTGAATCGATTAGTAAACTATATATGCAGAGTGGTTTGCATCATCTTACTCGGAACACAATCAACGATAATCAGTCGGTACCGGATGATGATGGAATGTCTAGGGATTGTGAAGATAAACAAACGAAGAATAAGTTTACATGATTACATATGATAAAAAGTTATTGTAAGATTCGATTATCAATTTGAAATTTCTCAAAATATAGTTAGCAGATGTTCAAGTCCAACTAGAGAAAATGAACATCGGAAAGTCAACGATTAAAACAAGTGTTGAATCAAGTGACGGGCAATTACAATTCACTCCAGATACACATGACGACGATGACGAAACAAAAACAAGAAGAAAATCCCAACGTAGATCGTAAACCTAGAAAAGAAGGTGGAGGAGGAGATATGGTGATGGTACCAAGGCCGTTAAGGGATCTAGGTTTAGCTGCTCCAGCCACCGTGGAAACTGATGAGAATTCCCGGCCGTCCTCTGAGGGGAGGAGCCATGATGAAATTCCACGATCGCCGAACACTAATAATGACAGTAGAGGTCATAGAGAACATAGCCCAGAACAGTTTTATAAACAAATTGAATCAACACGTGTAAAACAAAGAGGATTGTGAAACTCTTTCGATTGGACGTCATTGTTCCGGTTGGTGTCTGGCCGACTGACAGGGGGAAATTCGTCTTCTTCAAGTGAACAAAAATGATTTTGATTTGCATGAAAGGGAGGTCAACATGTGAAAGTGAGAGAGATAGACCGATATATAAAGAGAAGAGATAGTTTGATCACCGAACCAAACCGCACCACGAACACTCCTAGTAGAAATTTTCAGGATCTCAGTATCGAGGATGATATCCAGGATCCTTTTTGTTTATAAACTCTCCTGAATCATTCTCTTGAAGCTCATCCTTTTCGTTCTCAATGTGAAAACACAGAGACAAAAGGCCGAGCTTTGAATAGAAAAAAGGATGGATTTGCAGGGACCCAAAAACAAATAGAGGGTCTCAGTTAATCCTTTTTGGAGAATTAGATGGTCTTCCTGAAGAGGCCTTTTCGTTTTGTAGGTAACTTTGATGAAGCTAGGACGAAGGCTATGAACTTAGAAATGCAGAGCAATAATTTGAAAAAATGACCTTAAATCTTTGTGTATTGACCCCTAAGCGAATAGTTTGTGGTTCAGAAGAGAAAGAAATTATTTTATCTACTAATAGTGAACAAATTGGTGTATTACCAAGTCATGCTCCGGCGATACGAACGTATTTAAGTAATTGTCGTTATGTAAAACCACAGTGAAAACGCAACTTTTGTTTTTCTTCTAGGCTAATACGATAATTAAAGGAATTTTTTTTTCCTAAAATGCGATTGGTTTTTAAGATCACTTCCAGCCAGTAACCACGATACACTACAAAAAGGGCCCTTTTCCGACGGACGTTTCCGTCGGAAAAGGTCGGATCCGTCGGAAAACCTCTCATCAAAAAAGCCTATTCCGACGGGTCCAATTTCCGACAGAATTGTATTTTCTGTCGGTAAAAGCTTTCTGACGGATAGCATTTGCGACGGATTTCCGGCATTTTCCGACGGATTTTCGGCGGCTTTTACGACGGATAAGTATCATTTTCGACAGATTTTGTGAAGAACTTTGATGGTCTATTTCCGACGGAAATGCCGTCGGAATTCCGTCGAAAATGGTGTTTTCCCGGGAAAAAAAATAATTTAAAAATCAAAATTCTTGTACATTTTGTACCCAGAATTTACCACACAGTTTTGAACAAAGCTGTTTATAAACAAACTAAACTGTTTTTAACAAACTAAACAATTTTCAATCTACAAAATTACATGATAAAGCAACGTCACGTCATTGTATCTATTTAATTAGGAGGGTTTTGGTTCTGAAACTGCTGCATGAAGGCCTGCATCTGCTCTGGGTTTTGGAACTGTGCCATGAAGGACTCAAACTGCAGTCTCGTGGCCTCTTGTTGTCGTCCGTCTTCTTCGTACTTCCACCACCACTCCGCTTCTGCCTCCCGTTCTATCCCTCTATGTTCCCGTTCTGCCTCCATTGCTGTTCTCAAAGTCTCTAGCTGAAATGAATTCACATTTAACAAACGACAATGTTAAGCGCTAATTAATAAAAACATAATTAATGTATGCATGTATTACACCCATACTACACATACCTATGAGGGAGTGTTTGAACAACTATGACGGGGTTGACCGATCAAATTTATGAAATCGTCAACCTTACCGAACCCGGGCATACGATTCTTTTTCGAACCTCCGACAGCCTTTTCCCACAACTGACCATGTATCTCCGGAGTAAGGGTCATCGGATCAACATCCGGGTATTCCTCTTGTGTCCTATTGCGGAACGACGTCTACAAACACCAAAACAAAAATGTGTTAACTAATAAAACTTATAGACATTTCTGTAGCATAACTACTGTAATTGGAACATATCCATTATATGCTTTTAACTAGTTTACACCTATCGTCTGCCCAACAACGGCAACCCAAACTAATTACAACTTTATCCTATAAAACAAGTCAATCATAAAAATTAAATCTTGTGTAAAAATTAAACTTACCGACCACCCTTCGTGATTATGATCAAGATATATAGGAGGATCCGTGGGAGGTCCGGTCGCACCCGGAACTAGCTGCCTATTCGTGCAGTGTACCCGGTCAAATACCTCACTAATGACAATTTAGTGGTACCCTTATTTGGACTGGACCGTGATCGACATGGATTAGTCGGGTGGCACCCTTAAGTGGGAGACCGGATACCCCAGGAAAGTGTGTGTGTTAACTTGCCTTTAAAAAAAAAAAAGTTTCACCACTAAACACAAATAGCTTAACTGATTGCTAATACATGTACAACAGAGAGATGGGAACCAATCAGCATTGTATTAGAGTTGCAAATTTGTATGTAAAATTACCAAATCTAAACTTGGAAGTGGAGTTAGAAACAAAGTATTTATAGTTAGACATGCCTATTGAGTTGATTTAAGGTTTAATAACACAAGTTACTCGAGTACAACATAATAAATTATTGTTATCCAAATATAAAGAACAGTGGAAATAATGAAATTCAATGTTAATTCAATATCAAGAACAGTTAACATAAGAAATTCAATGTTATATCATTTACCAAAAAAAAAAGCGAATAGAATACGTTCAACAGAATTAGCTATTCAATTATAATAATTCACAAATCCCAATCATCAAGAATCTTCAAAATAATAAGTAGCTTTATCTCTTGCCGTTCATCATATTCATCAAAAAATTAGGTTTTATTCATATTGTCCATCACATACACACTGGAATCCAGATATTCGTATAAATCACACAAAATCATTACAATCACTTGATCAAGTGATTAACAAAAGAATATGGTGATAACTTGAATAAATATTGCTGGACTGTATAGAAAACAGAAGCACTGTGGGATTTATCAAAAATACTTGTCTTAATCAACTTAAAATCTAACGGAAATATGTAATTTGTGACAAATTTTGTTAAAAAATCGGTGAATGTTCTGGACTCATAAAACTTACAAGTGCAAATAAAAAACATGTGGTTTATGAGAATTTGTATTATACAAATTAGAAACAAAGTATTTATAGTTAGACATTTTGGAAAGCAGAGTTCTCCCAGAAGGTAAGCATGGTGCAGATTGAGTTGGTTAATTTCAACTATCACATACAATTACCACTGTGATCATGAACACACTTAAACCACAACATCCACAATTGTAATAATGATCTGACTTGTATGTAATGAAATTGAAACTGAAAATGAAATTGAAATTGAAATTGAGATTAAAAACACAATTCATTCCATAATCAATTCCAGAAAATCGATACCTAGAGGCTAGAGTAGCGTCGAAAGTCGAAAGTCGATCTGGAACCATTGGTTACTCTACAGGTAACTTCACTTCGAATCGATGTAATCAATCGAGATCAGAGAGTCGATCTACTTCATTTTGAATCGATCGAAGCAGAGAATCGAGACTCAGTAGTCCGAGAGCAGTCGACGGCAATAGGAAGGAGGAGTAGGCTGAAATTTTTGAAGTCAGATTGGGCTGGGCCTAAAACAACTAAAACACAAATGTAGTCCAATTGTTTATAAAGAAATTTCTTTACGATGTTTTCTTCTAAATTAAAAACCTAATTAACTTTAATTTGATTATACATTTTAATTTATTTGTAAAATTCTATTTTATAGTTAAACTTAATTTTATAGGATGTATTTTAGAAAAGTGTCCTATTAGACCCGTTTTTTAGGACGTTTTTAAAAAATGTCCTATTAGACTTGGTTTTATATGATGCTTTTTGCAAAGTGTCCTATTAAACTCGATTTTATAGGACGTTTTTAGAAAAATGTCCTATTAGATTTGATTTTATATGACATTTTTTGAAATAATAAGACCTAAAATAAAGTGTCCTATTAATTACTTTTATATGTTGCTTTTTTAAATACGTTATATTAAACTTTATAATTATAGGATGCTTTCGAGAAATGTCCTATTAGACACTATGATAATAGGACGCTATACTAAGTTAATGAGACTCATAAACTAAGTGTCGTATCATATTGTATCAATAAGGACGCCTAAAATAAAGCGTCCTAAAAACTGGATGATGATGGAATGTCTATGGATTGTGAAGATAAACAAACGAAGAACGGAAGAATAAGGTTACATGATTACATATAATAAAAAGTTACTCTAAGATTCAATTATCAATTTGAAATTTCTCATAATATTGTTAGCAGATGTTCAATTCGAACTAGAGAAAATGAACTTCGGGAAGTCAACGATTAAAACAAGTGTTGAATCAAGTGGCGAGCAATTGCAATTCACTCCAGATGCACATGATGACGATGATGAAACAAAAACAAGAAGAAAATCCCAAGGTAGATCGTAAACCTAGCAGAGAAGGTGGAGGAGGAGATTGGTGATGGTGCCGAAGCCGTTAATGGATCTAGATTTAGCTACTCCATCCAACGTGGAAACTGATGAGAATTCCCGGTCGTCCTTTGAGGAGAGGAGCGATGATGAAATTCTATGATCACTGAACACTAATAATGATGGCAGAGATCATAGAGAACATAGCCCATAACAGGTTTATAAACAAATTGAATCAACAAAACCGAACCAGATTAAGAGAAGAGATAGTTTGATCACCGAACCAAGCCGCACCACGAACATCCCTAATATAATTGAAATTTTCGGGATCTCAGTATCGAGGATGATATCCAAGATCCTTTTTGTTTATAAACTCTCCCGAATCATTCTCTTGAAGCTCATCCTCTTCGTTCTCAATGTGAAAACACAAAGACAAAAGGCCGAGCTTTGAATAGGAAAAATGATGGATCTGCAGGGACCCAAAAACAAATAGAGGGTCTCAATTAGTCCTTTTTGGAGAATTCAGAGGCATAGGCAATGGGGGGCGGGCCGGTGCCAAACCCGTCATTATGCTAAAACCTATGCTTTCCAATCTCCAATTCTCCCTAACTACTTTCTCCTCCTCCAAGACTTCAATTCCATTATTATTCAATCCATTTTTCTAAGAGGTATTATTTTTTTAGATATTAAAAGATGTCCACAATAAATCTAGTTAATTAGTTTAGTAGAATTTTTATAATTGAACGTAATTATAATTTTATAAATTATGTAATGTTTATTTTGTGAATATGTATACGTTTAGTTTTGTTATAAAAAAAACTCAAACCCTAGTTTATTTAATTGTAAATGTTGATATTGATATATATTTTAAACTATTTTAAATTTTGACAGCATATATGAAAGGTATAGTTTGTTTGAATTTCGAAAGATGGAGTTCTTAATTTCTTGTGAAGACAAGACTTCATAGTACCATGGATGATTAATTTCTTAAAAGTTGTTTGCTTCTTAACATTGAAAGGAACATTGCTGCTTCTTTTTCCACTGATAAGATAATAGATGATTTCTATTCCATGAAACAAAGACCGTGCTCAACTTAAAATACACAAGGTACAGTTTCATACCATAGTTAACTTTATTTTTTGCTTTTAATAAATGTTTGTTTGATGTATGCATCAAAGTTATTAATTTTCTTTTATACACAACAAATTAACCGATGAGAAAATGGATTGGTGATGCTTACAACGATCGGAAAGTTCATATGTTAGTCTAAGTTGTAAGTCTTTTTTATTAAAAGAATTATTTTCTTCAATACAATATTTATTGTTATTATTTTACAATGGAGTACAACCGCGAAATTCGGACCCCCCTATCTTAAAATTATGGCTCCGCCCGTGGGAGAATTAGATGGTCTTCCTGAAGAGGCCTTTTTATTTTGTAGGTAACTTTGATGAAGCTAGCACGAAGGCTATGAACTTAGAAATGCAGGACAATAATTTGAAATAATGACCTAAATCTTTGTGAATTGGCCCCTAATCGAATAGTTTGTGGTTTAGAAATGAAAGAAATTATTTTATCTACTAATAGTGAACAAATTGGTGTATTACCAAGTCATGCTTCGGCGATACGAACGTATTTAAGTAATTGTCGTTATGTAAAACCACAGTGAAAACGCAATTTTTGTTTTTCTTCTAGGCGAATACGATAATTAAAGGATTTTTTTTTTCCTGAAATGCGATTGGTTTTTAAGATCACTTCTAGTCAGTAGCCGTGATAACATAAAAGATGCAAGCATTATCCGGAATGATTAGGCGTATGGCGATTTTTTAATTATAATTTTGGCTAGTCTGATAGGTTTAAATCCTTCCTTGGGCTGTTGACTTTTTTCATATTTATGATAGTTTTGAATTTTTTAATTTTGAGTTACGTGAATTTATGTTCATATATATAAAAATAGTAATATGAGTTTACAAAAACTCTTGAAACATCAATTCTTGTTGTTTAAAAAAAAGATAAAATATGAATATTATGAAATTTTAAATATTTAGTAATTAGTATCCATTATTAAAGTTGTACATAAAGATTTAATACTTGAGATTTAAAGATTTAGTACTCATTTCATGAACCCGTCCATTAATTTGAACGGCCCATCCAAGTCCGTCTATATTTGTTAAAATGGTTGTCAAAATCCGGTTTTTCAACGAACCGGACGACTGAGTCTAGCCGGCCGTACCGTCCATGAACAACTCTAACTTCGACATATATGGTACAAACTTTTGCAAGTCTTGCAAGCAGGGTTTTCTAATGGGGCAATAGCAAGGACGAACACGGACCTAGTTCTATACTTATGGTGGCATGTGTTCATTTCATTTCTCCGTCGTAGTATAAAAATCTTTAGGTTCGTGAAGGTACAACCGTATCAATTTGTTGTGTTTTATCATATTTATTTTGAGACTACAACAAGAATATTACAAGTTTTCTTCAGTAGAGTTGGTTTGCAAGGCATTTCAAATCTCGTTACTGCCATTTTCTTAGTTTTATAATCAAACGGTGCTACTGTTGAAAAAAAATCTAGTTCCAACCTTAATGAAAGTCTTTTTTAGGGATGCATTGTCTAAAGATGTTCCATTATAAGATTCCCCAAATTCTTTGAGCCTAATAATATTTTTTTTAAGAGTTAACCCGATTATACTTTGGTTTTGCGCAATTATATATAATGTTTTAGCTGAATCTTTTACTTCTTTACTCTTGTAGCCGTTTTTTGTCATTCCAGTTTCACAATAATATTACAAGAATTAATGATTCTATTTGAGTGGATTTTACGTTGATGTGTTATTTTAAAACATTTTTTATACTTAAATCTGTTAGATTTTTCACATAATATATGGCCAATGTATAGTCTTCATACCTTCAAATTAAGGAAGTGTAATACAGGGCGAACCTGTAGTGGTGGCCATGGTGGCACGGGCCACCGTACTATTTCTTTTGACGAAAGGTAATTTTTTTTAGGTTTGTAAAAGGCCGGTGCAACCGTGTCGCTTTGTTGTGTACCACAATATATATTTTAAAAACTACAATATGGATACAAGTTTTCTTTGGCAGAGTTGGTTTGCATGACTTTTCTTACACCCCAGACCCAAGTTTGAATCCTGCTAGTATCATTTTAATAACCTTTTATTTTTAACTTCAAATTTATTATGTTTCTAAAAAAAAACTACAGTAAAAGACTTGAACCGAGACCTCATGTATGAGATCAGTGACCTAACCAATAAACCAATTATAATGTTATGAAAAATATATTGACATTTGTTTATTATAGTTAAACGATACAACCCTTTGAAAAAAATTATGAGTTCGTCCCTGGTGTAACGGCCTTAATTGTAGTTTTTTAACCAAGGGATTAAACTAAAAATATTCAAGCAAAACATCAATATAATTAGTACACATTTACCAAGTCTTAAAATCCATGACATGAACCCAGAGTGGAGCATCGTAATAAAAACTTAGATGCTTATACAACAATAAAATTGTTACAAAGGCCTTATGAGTGCAGAGATGAAATGAGCCTTAACTTATCCATCTAAGTCATGGTTATTTTCATCGATTTAAAAAGTGTGTGTATATATATATACATACTTTATAATATTACAAAATTAATGATTCCATTTGAGTGGATTTTATGTTAATTATTATTTTAAAACATCTGTAAGATTTTTCACATAATATATAGTCTTCATACCTTCAAATTAAGGAAGTGTAGTGGCCTTGTAGTTTTGTAACTAAGGGATTAAACTAAAAATATTCAAGTAAAACATAAATATAATATAGTTAATTAAGGGGACAAGCTTCAACTGCTCACTTTGACACATCACAAGCAAACCACAACATAATTAGTACATACTTACCAGGTCTTAAAATCCATGACATGACCCCAGAGTCGAGCATCGTAATAAAAACTTTAGATGCTTATACAACAATAAAATTGTTACAAAGGCCTTATGAGTGCAGAGATGAAAATGACCCTCTATTCATCTAAGTTTGGTACTTTTCATCGATTTTATAAAGTATGTATATATATATATATCATACTTTTGAACTATATGACAATGTAACTATATTAATTAACCAACAAAAAACGAATAACATTTTTGCTTTATCGACTAATTAATGTTATCAACACACAAGAGGGTTGACGATGTTGACTCGCCATATGTTGTCATCTCCAATTCCTCAGCGTAGATCACTTGTTCAGAATTAGTTTGAACTATAGCAGGAATGTGTGACATTCGGATACTTTCTAACTCTACTGCAACTTCTTTCATTGTTGGCCTATTTTTTCCATTCAAATTCAAGCATCGCATTGCAAGGTTAGCAACCGCCAAGAGCTCATCCCTAGTACCCTCCTTAATAACCATCGCATCAAAAATAGACATAACACGACCTTCTTCCATAGCCAACATAAAGTGCGTAGCCAAACTTCTATTTGCCCCAAATCTAGTTAGGGAAATTGGCCTTTCTCCCGTTAACAGTTCAACCAATACAACTCCAAAACTATAAACATCACTTTTTTCAGTGAACTGGCTAGATTGAAAGTACTCGGGATCTAGGTAGCCAAATGTACCTTTAACTAAGGTAGTCAAGTGAGTTTGATCTATTGATACAAACCTTGAAGTTCCAAAGTCAGAAATTTTTGCCCTGTATTTCTCATCCAAAAGAATGTTAGTGGTTTTAATGTCCCTATGATATATTGGAATGGAAGTCGCTGAATGTAAGTAAGCAAGGGCTCCTGCAACCTCTGTAGCAATTTGTAATCTCATGTTCAATGAAATAGGAGACTCATCAATCCCATTTTGAATACGATCGTACAAGGTCCCATTTGAAATGAATTCAGAAACTAGTAGAGGAACCTCAGTCTCCAAGCAACATCCCAATAGTTTGACTACATTCCGATGATTGACTTGAGAAAGAATGACAACCTCATTGATGAACTGCTCTAATTGGCTTTCGTCAACTACCTTAGATTTCTTGACTGCCACAATTCTTCCATCAATTAGCATACCTTTGTAGACCGTACCTTGACCTCCTCGGCCGAGAATTCTGTTTTCGTTAAAATAGTCGGTGGCCTTATCCAATTCACGCGACGTAAAAAGTATGGCTTTATCAACTAAAGACGGGTCAGCCTCTTCCTGTTGCTTTAGAAGTAGACCTCCATTGCGTTTAAAAAACCTCTTCCTCCGTCTCTTGGCTTTGGTTTTCTTGATTACTTTGTACAATGCATAGATGATTGCTGTAAGAGAAAGTAACCCCATGCTTATGCTAACACCTGAATGAATCCCAATGCCCATGGAAAAATTAATATGGAGAAGTAATCAATAGCAGAGCCAGGAATTTACACGAGGGGAGCATGAAATACAAAATATTATTTCTTTTTAAAAATGATATCAATGAAATATCGACCGTTACATATTCAACATTGAATTGATCTTCATACAATTTGTTTTTACAACAATCAAAATTATTCTTATCTGACTTAAATAATGAGTCACATGTCGTTTTTCTCTTTATTAGATATTTATCCATAAATGTTATATATTTATTACACTAGTTAATATAAAACAAATCAAAATCAACACCTAACAAATAACAATTATGAATTAAAATATATAAATAGGCAACCATGAAATCAAATCAATTAAAATTATGGACTAAAGTTACTCAACAACTTAAAAATAAAATGGAATCAGTACTTTAAATCTTTTAATTAATGTCATAAAGATTAGATAGGCATGCATAAGATCGTGTGAGAAGAAGAGTTAAGATGAGAAGCGTAATAAGAGATTTTGACCCTTGATCATTTTTAATCTCATACTCATTCATTAATTACGCTTTAGAATGGAGTTGATTCGGTGCAGGTTGGTGCAATCTCATCCTATAATATACATCCAAGAGTGGAGAACTCTTCTTACGCTTCTCACTTTAACTCTGTTTCTGACCGGAATCCAACCGTGATTAGATAACTATATTTGTTTTTCTGATTAACTTCTAAAAATAGCAAGTTTAAAAATTAAATCTATAAAAAGTACAATAGGATCAATCTAACACTAACCCACGCCCGCCTCAAGTACTCCAGTGTGTTTGTTCTTTGGCAAACCACTACATATCTTCAGAAATGATTATATCAAATTTTTATAATAAGTCCTGGGCAGCAGAAAATTCAAAAGGCGTGTTATTTGAAGCTAAACCCAACCCAACCCAACCAGAGGATTGAACTAGAAGCGACAAAATTGGCCTGCCCGGTCGGGACAGAACCGATTAAGACAGGGACTTTTAGACTGTATTTGACAAACTAGCTGATAAACTTGATAACCTTAAGCGAGCTGGTGGTGGTAGCAAATAAGTTAGTTGATGAGTAATGACTAGTAAACTAGCTGATAGGTGCTGGCTGATAAGCTTGTCAAAACTAGATTACAAGAATATAAAATCATTGAAAATTAATCAATTATAATGTTTTAAAATATAAATAAAAACAATTTTTTAATAACACAATATATTAATTACTAATACAAATAAGATGGTAGAAAGTTTTAAAAATATAATATATTGATTAAAACAAAATTAAAGTGATTATTATATGTATTACAATACTTTGATTTGTTAAAACAAATTTTAGAAAAAAATTATCTTTAATGATTTTAAATAACTATTATATATAATATAAATAAAAATAAAATTGATCAACTTCACATATTACTAATGAATTAATAACTTTTAAAAGATATATTTAGTAATTAAATTAAATATTTTACTAAGATTATTTAACACAAAATTAGTATTTGTGACACAAAATAAGTATAAACTTAATTTTTATGTTACATAAACATTTTTGTAAATTTTATATTTATTTTTTGTAACTAAATATATTGAATAATACTTAACAAATAATATATCGATGATGAGCAGAGAAGAATAGGCATTACCTAGAATAACACCCAGCTGGGAATGGTATGATTCGCTTTCATTTGGGTCGTAAGGATGATTCGCTACACAAGTGAAATTAACGCCTTCGCCATAAATGTTGAAGTTCTGGTAACAATACTCATCACGCTTGCACCTTGCACATACTTCGTTTACTAGTAAAAGCGCACAATTAGGAGAAATTAGTACGGTGTCAAAAATGGCACGTGTACACACCTATATATGCTAGAAAACAAGCTAAATAAATAAATAGAGATATAGAGATATCAACGTACGCTTGCATCCAAATGGTAAATAAGGGCTTCCTTCATAACCCGAACGGATGTCACATCCCCAAGAATCCACTGAAGTACCATCATCCAGATCCACTGTCAAGTTACCAAAGTACCCCTGAGAACAACAAGGTGGCTCATTGATGTCACTGTCTGTTAGGGTCCATTTAAGTGATATGGGAAAAGAACCATTGTCTGCAGCAGTAGATTGGCTTCCTTCAACATATAAGTTCTCATCCACCAAGAAGGCAGACCCACAAGCACCCTCTCCAGACGTCAGATTCAAGTTGTAGGACTTAAGATAAGGAATTACTGTAGTTGTGCAACAGTTGATGCCGAAACAAGTGTTACTTTCGCTAATACTACTCTCTTTGCGACAAGAAGTCGAACACCCAGCAACCACACTCCCATTATCGTACAAGATGAAAGCATTGGCACACCCCTCAACAACAAGTTTATTTTGATATCTGTTGAACAGGAAGGGGCTACTACCAAGATCTATGCTTGAGATCTGTCTCCTATTCTCAACTTGGTTTTGGCAATTATTGATACTTGGCGCATTAACAGTGACTGTTTGACCGTCCAAGCTTACACCAAAGACTTCCAGGTGGTCGAGTGCATGTAGATATGGTGTGGAAGAGTTGCAATCAACGACATACCATTCGTTAATGGAACAATTCGCTCCAATTCCAAAAGGGTATGGAATCTTCACCTTCCCACACGTATCTCCGCATCCTGCCTTGGAGTATTTCTGAGCTACCGTTGATGTTGTTATTGATATAAGCAAGATAAGTAAATCATAAACTTGAAATGATTTCATTTTTGTATTAAGAACATCGATCTATTGCTACCAGAAAAACATGACAAGGGGTTTATGTTTATAATGGTTTGTATGAGCAGAGGGAACTACATATATATATATATATATATATATATACACAAAGGACTAACGGGTCTACTACGCCATTGGACTGTTTGGAACTATAATATGGCAAATAGGAATGGAGGAATCTTGTGGGAAATACAGCGGAGACTGAAAAGCAAAGTCGTGCACCTAAAAGAAAAAAAATCACCTGTACCCGTCTTCCCTATCCCGTTCCTGTGTATTCAATCGTAACATGCCACCTAATTATATTTTATATTAATTAATTAATTGAAAACCGAGAAAAATCTGTTGTACCAGCTTTCCCTAAACCTTCCCTGTCCACCAATAACATTTTGACAAATCATCACTTTTAAAACAAATGATTTAATATTGACATAAGCATTATGACGGATGTTAACCTCCGTTAAATACACTTCTCTCTTCTCCCATTTTAAATCTCATTTTCTTATACAAATTAATTATAAATTATATATATAATTATCTTTTAAATTATTTTCCTTCTTTATCATATTCTTGTTATCCAAAAGTATCATTTATAATCTCGTTTTAATAACCATAAATCGAATTAAATTTTTTATTTTTTTATTTAATTTGATACTTCTGATGTTAATGCTATGAAATATTACTGAAATTTATTTTCTCTATTATCAAACATAAAAAAATGTACTCATTTTTATGATAATAGTTGTAAACTAGATCTTACATCTTACAAATTGAGAAATATAAACATAATCAATATTTGACATAATGATTAAATTCAAAAATATGTCTACTCATTTAGCATAGCAAATGTAATAATATAATAATTAAATTTCAAACACGACAACCTTATGAAAAATCACTAATTTCATTACGCCAACTCTTTATAAATTGTTGAAAAACTAGTCACTCCATATCCGGACTTAACTTGTAAGAGTAATTCGGTGATACTTGTCCTTCCAGTTGAATTTTCAGGTATCATGTCTTATATAAGAAAAAATAAATACATATATCATGCATTTATTTATAAACAAAACTTTTGAAAAAAAATTACTGAATAATATATGCACACATTTTTTACGGGACTCACTATTTTTAATGTTTGGGTTGAAGATACCGTTACGTTCGATTAACTTTTGTAAACAATATATATGCACACACTTTTTATGTTTAGAAATAAATAAATAATTCTCCAATAATGAATATGAATTATAGAGTAAATTACATGGTTGGTCTCTATGGTTTACACTTAATAACACTATGTGTCCCTATTTTAAAATAATTATGGATTTGGTTCCTATGGTTTACATTTTTTCACGTCTTTGATCCCTTGCTCTAACTCTGTTAAAATAATTCTGTTAAGTAGGTAAGTAAAAGGGGCATTGTAGTCATTTCATTTATTTCCTTTGTTTTAATAAAAATAATAATGTGTTATATATTTATATAATACGCACATCACACGTGTATCACAGTATACAAACATGACCCCTCCCCTTCCTGTGCGACGTCATCAACTATGCCTCTCCGGCGACACCATCGTCTCCGGCGATGAAATCTTCCTAATCAACGATAACCTTCAGTCGACCTCATCCATCCCCTCCTCCCGCCTTACACCTTGTCCCTTCCCCTTCATTTCTTCCGGCCACAACTAGGGCGAACTCTACGGCCTCCGTCCACCTCATCGCCCCCATCGTGCCGATTAAAACACTCATTGTGAGGGAAGCTGAGACTTAATCTTGATCTGAAACCCAAAAGACATTGATAACGGTAAACCCTAAATTTATTTCTCATATTCAGATCAATTATGTAACACAAATTCTATAGCAGATCCAGATCCAGATCCAAATCAATTATATAACACAAATTCAGTGAGGGATTGCTTGATTTTGTATGCATTTCTATAGAAGATCCAGATCGGAGATGCGGTTTCAGAAGGATTTCCTCATGGATTTTTGGTTTGGATTTCTGGAAGATCTTTTTTGGTTGATTTCGAGTGATTTTTTTATGGTTTTTGGTTGATTTCGAGTGATTTTTTAAAGGTTTTTGGTTGATTTCGAGTAAAACTTACGAAACACGACTTTTTGTACCCTTAAGGAACACGGTTGAGCGGTAGCACGGGACCCCCCTCCCCATATGGTGGGTCCGCCCCTGGGTATGGGTGCAAGTTTTTCTTAAGATAAATATAATAACATGGTTGGAAACTTATAAGAGATCTATAGAGCCGCACCACTCTCTCGAGAGTGAAGTTCTTATACACGACTTATAAATTTACATAAAATTCTCATAAATAATACTTTAACATTTGCCGATTTAGTTTTAGATTAAATTGACCACACGGAATATATCCAAATCTCTTGGTGATATAAAGTATGACTCCCAATGAGATCCTAGTTAAATACATACAAAGTTCGCATCTTTGCGTTACTATTCAAAGTTCTCTCGAATCTTTGTGCATCACTTAAACCATATTTCGGATCCGCCCATCTCTGGGTTTAAGATGTTATATTAACACTTCAAAGTGATCGGCTTATCCGGTTCGAGTTTAAGTCCCAATTTAAGTGACCAAACGTTAAGGTATTAAGAACGAGAACACCCACATATTATATGAACACCGTTAAACTCACACCCATATCCATAGAGACAATTTAGCTACTACGAGACATGGAAAAAACTAAATAAACAGAAATGAACTGAAATTTAACTTGCATTAACATTAATAAGATAAAACTGTCACCACACTGACGAGGTTAAGGCGACAAGGATACAATGCAGAAAATTAAATTGCAGAAATTGAAAGACAAGAAAGTAAAACTAAACTATAAAAATAAAAAGAACCAACAAATGCTGGAAAGAGAAGAAGAGAGAGAGGTCTAAAAACTTTTGGAAGTGTGTGGAATAATGAGACCCAATGCTCCCTTTTACACTACAAGGAAGATATTGCCTAGAGATCTTTATCCAACATACAAAGTTTGCACCATCCCTATCTAGACTACTAGTCCATGAATCTAAAAAGTCTTCTTTATTGCCTTCTTTCCAGCTGAATTTTGTCATCTTTTGCCTTCTCTTTTCAGCAGAAAATAACTAGAGATTTCAGCATCTTATTCATTAAGCTATTTGACACTCCACAGTGGTGAATTTGTGGTGAAAACTGGCGAAAAAAGAGTAATAAAAGCTAGAATTTACCTTTTGGTATTAAATCATCGTGTGAAACAAAATTATAAGAAAAGAAAGTATAAAAACCTAAGACCATCTCCAATGAACCCTATTTTACTCTCTATCTTCTTTTTATTCTCTATATTCACTCCAATGAACTCTCTATTTCACTCTCTAAAATAGAGAAGTAAAAAGTAGCTATCTAAATATAGAGAGTTACTATTCACTACTCTCTATTTTTTTAACTTTTGATAATTACAAATTGGCCCTTCAATTCTTTGGATGTCTAATATCAATTTTAATAAACTAAAACTATATTTTTCTTTTAAGTTTAAATTAAATTTTAATTTATCGAACCAATTTTAAAAACTAATTTAATGGTCAAACTATAACATAACATATTTAATTAGAACACGTCGTTAACACATCTTTTAACATAAAAGCATTACAAATAACAAAAATAAAAGTACATAATGACCGTAATAAAAACATACATAAGCAGAAAACGGTTTTAAATAACATTGATACTAATTTAATAGTCATGTAAACCGGATCTGTTAAGGATATAAACATTGATTCTAATTTAATAGTCAGGTAAACAGTTTTTTAAATAATATTGATACTAATTTAATATTCGATATAGACAAATTAAGGATAAAGAAGCTCATTTTGTACTTTGGAATGCGTTAGTTGATCATTTATGGGAAAAATATGATAATTCCAATTAGATGATTATATATTTTATTTTTAGACATGTGTTGAAAATGTAACATCTTTATTTAATAAAATTTGGTTTTTGATAATTTAGTTCGAAATTAAATATGAATTATAATGTTGTCAAAATAACATGATAAAATTAATAAATATCAGATTATTGTGAAAATAAACATATAAGGGTATAATTTTCAAAGTTAATAAATACAAAGGATATTATTGAACATTTATGTAATAAAAATATAAGAGAATATACTTAGAATATTCTATTTTAGAAAGTAAAATAGAGAATGACATTGAAGAAGATATGACCAACTCTCTATTTTACTCTCTGTAATTAACAGAGAGTAAAATAGAGATCGTCATTGAAGATGCCCTAAGAAGATGGAATTTAAGGGAATTAAATTAAGGAAAAAGACCCGAAATAACTCTCATATTCGAGAGTTATCAAATAATCTAAACCTTTTTATTTTATTTAAAATTTAAAAAACTAAACGGATCAACTCAAATTCAACCCATTTATTTAACAGATTGGGTTGAAAGAAATTATAAACATGTCAACCCACTGTCAACCCATTTAAGTAGCATTGTTAGGTTGGGTTGAAAATATCAACTTATTTAATTAAATTAGTTGGGTTGAGTTTAGATTTTTTACCTATTTAATCAATGAGTTGAACATAAACCCAACCCAACCAGACTTATTGCCACCCCTACATACAACTCCATTTTTTAAAATACATCATTAATTATATTATTAAAATATTTTATATATTTAATAAAATATTATTTCTCATATGATAAAAAATTATTTTCGAATTATTCTCCAAATTTGGAGCAAATTTACATTCTCCTTTACTTTGTTCATTTTAATCTGTTTAAGTAAAAAATTATTTAAAATCTATTTTATTTTTTTATTTTGAATAATCTGTTAAAAATACATCATGCAGGAATCTTGCAAGAAATACGACGACGACGACTGAAAAGTAAAAGTCGTCGTGCATGTGATTGAAGCTTGAAAGTGGCGGTCTTTTTCTACTTCAAGATTACCCATCAAATTATTACGACAGTTTGTTTTATTTCGTTGTCATCTGTTTAAATAGAAATAGAAATATTTAAATATTCAAATATACATTTGATTAAATAGGGTTGGATTCAGGGGCGGAACACAACCGTTAAAGTCTTAGGGGCCGAAAATTTAATGTTATAAAAATTTAGAGATCCAAATGGTACATACATAACTTTTATTTATTCTTTTTTTTTCTATTATCTAACATTAAATTTTAGAGAAAATTTGTTAATGGAAGACTAAGGGATTATTTACCAAACGTTTACTCGCAAGTCGTATTATCTTACAGGATGGACATGACAAGGACCGAGAATCTAACCATATAAGAACAACGGTAAGGTTTAAGAACCTTGTCTTGTAAGTAAAGGTGACGACCCTTACTCGGTTAGTGTTTGTTGGGTAAATTACTGAATTTGATGTCTTTTTGATGGAATACAAATCTCACCCGGCAAGGTAAGTGATCGTGTCAAACTCTAATGGTAAATGTTCACCGGGGAAGTATATAGGTAAACAAACGTTAAATTGAAAACTCTTAAACTATCAACTGAAAAATAGCAATACAAATTTATTATGTTTTTGTACTATTATAAACTAATAAAAACAAAATCTTTTAAGTTATTCTAATAACATTATGTAGCAACTTAACATTTTTTTTTAAAAAACTAATTTTTATGTATATTTGATATTAACAAAATTTAATATAAAGTGCATGAAAGGAAAATTGAGGAATTGAGAATCTTTATATTTTTTAAAAACTGATTTTTATGTATATTTGATATTAACAAAATTTAATATAAAGTGCATGAAAGGAAAATTGAGGAATTGAGATTTTTATATCTTAAGAAAAATAATTTTCATGTATATTTGATATTAACATAATTTAATATATAGCGCATGAAAGGGGGAAATTGAGGAATTGAAAAATGCAACAGATGGGATTTGATACTGTGACCTGATGGATGTAGTCATAGGGCCTTAACCACTGGAGCAGCCTAATGTATGTGTTATATATTGGACATCTATAGTATTTTATGAAAAAAAACGGGGAGGCCATGGCCCCCAATAGCCTCTATGGAGTTCCGCCCCTGGTTGGATTTTAATGAAAAGAAAAATTAAGATGAGAAGAGTAAGAAGAGATTCTCAGTACTTTTGGATCAAACTTAATTGATTAATTGAAAATCAACACTAATGAAATGTACCGAATCAAAAAAAATTTAAAACACAATTCATGGATAAACATAAAATTTAGTGATAAACGTAGAAATATTTTCTTATGTTTTCTCACAATAATTTTATTTATCACATGATCTCATCCTTAACTAAATAATATTATATAAAATTTCTTGATTACGTAGTAAAAAATAAATTGTATTTCCTTTGTGTTCAAAATCTAACTAAAAAATCACACCTCAATCTATAAACTTGAATGCTAATTCTATCTTTTGACCTTTAAATAGTTAGACGATCCAACTGAAAAGGTTTTTCTTGAGGTTTTTGTTAGAGTTTTTATAAGAACATTTATTGTGAGATAAAGTTTTTATTAGGTCATTAGTTTTTATTAGAACCTTGTTTATTGAAGAAGAACTTTGGTTTTTGCTCACATGTTTTTTGTTTTTCTTATTAGCAATTTTTTTTTCTTTTAATAAATCTATAAAAAATAAGTTAAAATTGATTAAAAAAATAGAGTAAATTACATGATTGGTCCCTATGGTTTACATTAAATAACATTGTGCGTCCCTTTTTCAAACTAATTATGGATTTGGTCCCTGTGGTTTACATTTTCTCACGTCCTTGGTCCCTGAACTCTAACGATGTTAAATAATTCCGTTAAATTACCTATAGGGGCTAACAATGTAATGTTTTAAACTTTGGTTCCACCTTTTTTCAATTTTGGTTCTTTCTCTTTACACACAAACATAAATTTATATTGATTATTAATTTCAATTTATTAGTTAATTTTAAATTATTAATTAATATTATTTTCAAATTATTAACTAATTAATATTAATTATTGATTATTGATTATTTAAAATTAAATTTTATCAATTATGTTTATATTATTATTCAGTATATTTAAAAAGATATATTTGTTATGTTTCATAAATAATAAAACTTTGATAAATATTTAAATATATATATTTTTAACTTTTTTTTGAGAAAAATGACTAATTAACTAAGATATGTAATAGCATCTCCAACAACTTCTTCAAAATAGAAGTTTTAATATTAAATCATATCTGATTCAATGAAAAATGACTAATCACTTTTTTTTGAGAAAATGTAAGCCACATAATATTAAATCATATCTGATTCAATGGGTGTTTCTTTGTTCATTTAAATCATTGGTGTTCTTGTATGATCTCTCCTATATATATATATATATATATATATAGGGGAGGGATCAAATGAGAATCACCCCATCTTAAAGGAACAAAGAAACAAATTGTGGACCACATATTATGTGGGTCCCACATAATATTAAATCATAAATGATTTAATATTATGTGGGACCCACATCATATGTGATCCACAAGAATCCATTTGTTCCTTTAAAAATGCAAAGTTCTCATTTGAACATTCCTCTCTCTCTCTCTCTATATATATATATATATATATATATATCGAGGGAGGTTCAAATGAGAATTTTGCATATTTAAACGAACAAAATAACACTCTTAGGAACACATATGATTTGGGTCTCACACAATATAAAATCATATCTGATTCAATGGTGGGCTCCATTGAATTAGACATGATTTTATATTGTATAAGACCCATATCATATGTGGTTCAAAATGTGTTCCTTTAAATTGGATAAAACTGATTATAGTATTTATTCATTATTCAGGCTAAATAAATACTATATTCAGCTTTATTCAATCTAAATATTTATTTGATTATTCAGTCTGAATATTTATTTGATTATTCAATCTGAATAATTAACATTCACACACGTGTCGCGGTCTCATTTATCCTCACGTTCACAACCAAATTTGAGTTCGCATTTGAACCCGCCCTACACACATATATATAGGGTGATAATCAGATAAAAACCAAAAACATGTTGAAAACTGTGAGGATCAATTCTAAGCCTTAAAGGTATTTTTAATTTAAAAAAAAGACATAATCGTCATTTTAGTAACAAGATTTATTAGATAAAACATAAAAATTCATTTTGGTGATTACAACGTATAGGAATAAGATGAATGTTGGAGCAAGTGATTGAAATTACATGTTTGTCCTTACCTTTTCAAATTAAACATGAGATTGATGTGTTTTTGCTAATATTACAAAAATCCCATTTTTTAATAACCATTGCTCATTAAAACCCTTGAATGTTTGAGATTAGTTTTTAAGTCCTTAACCTTTTTTTGGTTTATATATAGGGGGTCAGGTTCATACGAGAACGCTAATTTTTTATGAGAACGCGAGAAACTTTTTTCATGTATAAAATTATATGTGATTCATGTAGTGATTTTGATTCACATACAAAATCAAATGTGATTTTGAGGTTAGTACAAAATCATATGTGACTTTTTGATATTGATACAAAATCACATATGATTTTATAAATAAAAAAACTTTTTATATTCTAATAAAAAGACATCATCGTCACATAAAACTTCCTTTATATATCTATATTGATCGCACATAACAAAATTAATTATTTGATGACACCTTCTACGATCCTAATTTATATTCTCTAGCGGAGGAATGAAAGGATGGCCTGTACCATCATATATCCACTGTTATAGACCAGTATGGGTCCGCCCCTATCCCATATATATCAGTCAATTGAATTGTTTAGTGATAGAAAATGCAATAGTTTCCATTTATAAAAAAGTTATTTGTGAGGCAAGATGTGGCTCATACCTTTTTTTAAAAGAATATTTATTAATAAATATTCTTATAGTCTGGATTTTGGAATATCATTTACAGTCTTCTCTCCATTATACTGCAACACCTTTTACTTTTACCACTTTATTTTTTTACATAATCAGTGTAATTTGCTTACAAAATTCAAACCATTATTTAAACTCTATAACTTCATTTTGATCCATATCTTTGTATCATTTATTTAAAACAAACAATAATACATAATTTAAATTTTCTTATGAAACAATATATTTTGTATGTAGTGAACAAGTTTGCTTGAGACTTGATCAAACCTTCTATTTATATTTGTCACTTTAAGAAGATTATTCATTGACTTGAATATGGCAAAATTTTCCATGTTAGAAATTTATATGCACGGATAATAATACCAAAGATAGATAGGAGTGTTCACCTCTAAGAATTTAATTCAAAATGAATTTTTAAATTATAATTTGCTAAAAACATATTGATTAAATCTGTCATCTGGTTTTCAATTCAAGTTCATTGGTCGAAAAATCCATAAAACCCAATTTTAAATCCAAATTCAGTGCTCAATAAAAACTTTATAAAAGAAAAAAAATTGCATTAAAAATAAAAGATCCAAACATACGAAAACGTTCATGGAAGAAGTTAGTCAACAATATATATAATATGCTTCCTTTCTTTATGGACTAACCGTAGACTTATGGAGTCTTTGCTACCGTAACCAAAGGGTCCAAAAGTGACGCCTTATTGGTTTGAATTTGGGTTTCAAAAATCAAAAATATTTGGAGGTCTTAGGTTTAAATTCAATAAGGAATAAAATCTTTTTATGACCACAGAAGTTCAAATGTCATGACTCTGGACTGTTCATGAATTAGATGGTCGTCCAGAGATTAGTCGGCTCAAATAGCAGGTTGGATATCCAGGTTAATAGAAAGAGTTCAAATTCCATTTTGCTAAAAAAATAAAAGTATATTAATTTGTACACCATTTGTGTTAGAGTAAATGGCAAATTCGGTCCCTGTGGTTTGTTGTTTGTCTTGGTTTTGGTTCCTAAAGACTTTTATTGCAAAAAAACTCTTCTGGTTTGCAAAAGTGCTTGGTTTGGGTCCTTAACGTTGTGTTCTCGAGTTTCTTTTATGAAGGAAAGGAAGGGAAATGGAAGGAAACTAGGGGAAATAAAAAAATGTTTGTGTTCTCGAGTTTTTTTAAGGAGGGAAAGGAAAGGAAAATAATGGAAAATTATGTTGATTTTCTTTCCAAAACTTTCCTCCCAAACGTGGGAGGAAAGGGAAGGGAAGGAAAGAATCTTTTTTATAAAAATTAAAAATATTTATAAAATTACACATTTACCCATCAATTACATTCCACTACAAAATAAATAAGAGTATAATTGTAAAAATGACATATCTTCTTTCCTTTCCCTCCTACTTAAGAATATGAATATTTATATCATTTCCTTCCCTTTCTTTCCTTTCTCTTCAGTCTCAAGAACACAGATAAAAAAAATTATTTCTCTTCCTTTCTTTTCCTTTCTTTCACTTTCTTTTCTTTTCTTTCCTTCTAAAACTCGAGAACAGAGCGTAAGACTAACTTCTGTTAAACCCCATCTGTTAAACCCCCTCATGTGACTTGCACATGAGGGCATTTTCGTCTTTTAACAAAAAACAACAAACCAAGGATCAAATTGCAAGTAACCAATGTGATTAATTGGGTGGTTACAATATTATTTTTTTAACTAAAAAACTCCGACACCTTATTGTTTCACTCGAAAAAATATGAAAAAAATTGAGCGAAATAAATTACACTAAATAATAAATCATACTTTTTTCATTAATTTGACATCCATGTTGATATACCTGGGGCTGTAAATGAACTGTAACAATCTCAAATTTGTAAAGAACGACTAATTTAAAATTTCCATATTACCTCAATTGAAAGATAAACCATTCCCTATAAATCAATATTTAAATTTCCCCAAACAACAAATAGTAATAAACTTGTACAAAAGATATATCAAGTCTTCTACTAAGACATTATTACAATCGGGTGTTACAATACCCAAAAGAGTCGCTATCTCCGAATACGAAAAACGTCACCAAGAGTATAATCTTTATCGTACCACTTCTTAGCACTCAAGTCCACACGAGTAGCTAGTACCAACCCCAACGATAACCTGATGCACATGCCGACAAAGAAAAAGGGTTAGGTTTAACGCCTACTGAGCTCAAGAGTTTATAACATATTTATAATTGATTTGAAACCAAAAGATTTGTTTGATAAAAGATAATTCTCAAATGAAATAACTTTATTATAAAAGCAACATATTTCGCAATTTCATTATTTCCATAATAAAAGCTTTAGAAGTAGAAATACTCATTTTAACGCGATCCAAACCCAATATTCACACGACCATGAATAAGTTTATAAACGTAAAGATAGAAACATAACTTTAACCAAGTTTTATCACCCGTTAACTCACGCGTATATTTAAAAGGGATAGAAATATCCGAAGTTAACGGGGAAGACCCGATAATACCATCTTTGGTGACGAATACAAAAGTAAGTCACTACTCGATGTTGGCTTAACAAATGAACCAATGGCAATTAGAATTAACCAATAATACAATAAATTGCAAGGCCTCTTGTTGGTCCCAAAAAGGATTACAAGAGTTCAAATAAGTAGAACAGTTTGTAAAAGGGGGATTGAATACAAACATAAGTAAATTTTCGTTTTTAAATTAGTTTATATCAATAAACAAATTTACAGTGACAAGAGGAATATAAATAAATATAAAATCTATTCTATTACAACTAAAGAAAACACTAAGATGATGCACAAGAAAGAAAGACAGCAGTAGAGGGTTTCTATAGAGAAATGGCATGCATGAAGATGGAAAAGGGTTTCCCATCTATTTATACCCGTTCAAAGTAAATGGTACATGCCACTTGTCAAACATGTGAAGGATGTTTGTCCTTTTGTTAATAGGATGACCATACTTTTAGCCACCTATTTACAGTAGCAAATCAGATATGATGAGGACATAAGAGTCAATTCGTACGTCCTTTTCTGACAAGGTATAGAGGTTTTGACTTTTGTGCATCGATGATAAGATCAACATTAATCTTGTCGAAGACTTCACTTGATCGCTGATCCTGAAACTTCAAGGATGAAGTTACTGAGGTATCGCTGAGGCCTTGCAAGATTTTACACTTCTGTTTAGATAAACTTCTCTATCACTGAATCGCTTCAGTTCACTAGTTGTTCATCTCTATCTTCAGCTTGGTCTTCGACTGTCGCTGAATGGATTTGTGGTGTGACTGTTGTTCTTCAGATCTTCAGACATAAGTTAGTGTTCCTGATATTCAGCGATCGCTAAGTGCTATCACTGAATTTGAACTATCACTTATAGATGGAATTTTCACTAAGTATAAAGAGAAATCAAATTCAAATCACTGAAAGAAGTTTTGGATCAACACCTCTGATGATCCCTATGAAAGCCCGTGCAAGGGTCAATGACAATTGGCAACGACCAATGATACAATAAATTGCAAGGCCTCTAATGACCCTAATTCAGCACGTACGTAAGTGTCAATGGCAATTGGCAACAACCAATAATACAATAAATTGCAAGGCCTCCAATGACTCAAACGTGACCGAAAGGGGACAACAATCTCGTCTTAAAATTGAGTAATGCCTATGGATTCAAATGCAACTCAGTCTAAATTACATGACTCCGACATGAATGACCAACGCACTCATAGCATGTAAAACATTATTTAAATCGGACAAATGTCCATGAGACTCATTTTAGTCAAAACCGAGCAAATGCTCTATAACTCAACCTTTATGTAATTACTCGAAAAATTAGTTGGGACAAACCATTTTCCAAATGAAATCATATTCATGCATTTTCAAAATGACTCATAATGCAATAACATGTATTTTCCAACGATTTATAAGTTCCAAAACTCTAAAGATGCAAATACAACCAAATGGTTTTTATTTAAAGATATTGCACCAAAAAAAACTCACACTTATACTTTATTTGTCAAAATGTTTAAAACCCAAGTATAAGCCTCTGTCATGATTTATAAATTCTTTTATACCAAATATGCAAACTTACCCAAATACTCACACATTTGATAAATAACAAGTAAAACATGTTAATACTTCAAAATTGACGTTTTTGGCATGTACAAAGTTTTCACAAAGTATCTTGAACTCACCTTGCTAGATTTAGACTAAATCTAGGTTTCACCCCAATAATAAGATCCATGAAAACCCTAGTCAAAAACTTAAAATCTTCCAAAATAGTCAAAACTCTAAAATACCGAAATAGCTTCAAGAACAAAGTTCTAGAGAACTAAATAGGAAGGTTTTAACAAAAAACAAGGTTTAGAAGAGTTAGATTAACTTACAAACTCAATTTGGGGAAAAATCCCAAAAATTGTCAACAATGGAGGATGAGAAGTTGTAGATGATGAAGATGGAGATGAAGGCTTTAGTCTTGAACTTTGATGATACTCCATTATCATTTTGGATGGTCGGAAATGAGGTTTTAGTCCTCCAAAAATCGCTCCCAATGAAGAAGAGAGGAGAGAAAACGAGTTGGGAAGAAAATAAAATGGAAGAAAGAAGAGAAAAATCAGATTTAAAAGGGTTGACCAAATGCTAGCGGGTGCGAGGAAAATAGGCATGCGGTCGCGAGAATAATTTTGCCCACTTTTTGGGGTTTGCTCGTGAGCGTGAGAAAAATAGGGGTGTGGGCGCGAGCAATGCAAATTCCGACCAAAAGTTGATCTTTTTGCCAAAAGTGATACTTGTTAGGACCTTTAACAATCAATATAATGAAGAAAGTAGAATATGGAATTAGATCTGATAGCCAAATGTCATATGTATTGATCAAATGAAAGATATTACAATACTGTATTACAAGATTATGAAACGTTAGTTCTAACAGACTACTAACAACTATTTATACAAGAGAGAAAATGCTAAACAGACAGTACATTTGTGACAGACATGTTCAGAAATAGTTCTGAACTTCTTCAGAACTTCTTCAGAAGCACTTCAGAAGTATCTTCAGAAACATGTTCAGAACCTTCAGAACTTCTGAAGTTGACACTTCAGAAGTTATGCCTTAGGTGTTTTCTGACTTTCTCTGAGTTCTGAGCTTCTATCTTCAGATCTGCATATCTTCGTAACCCGCCTCTTTTGAAGCTATTCCGATATACCTATCAATCTCCCCTTAGCTTCAAAAGTTTAAATTATAATTCCAGAAATTAAGTATCTCTCTTACATCCTTCAGAATTAAACTTCTATACTCCAATAATAGTTCTGCAACTCTTATCATTTCTTTGGCAAGTATTTTATGCTTTTCCGAATCTTCATTAGATAAATTCCTTGGTCTTTTGTTTTGTCTTTTAACCAATCTATCTCTGATAGCCATAAGAGTTCCATTGCAGCATTTGTGAAATTCTTCAAATCTCACAAAGAGTAGTTCCTTGAAACATTTGCATACAAAGCCAGGTGGATGCAATAATAAAGTGCTTTTCTTCAAGTTTGGAATCTCTGGTAAATTCGGATTTGGTCCGCTCGTATGAACTTGATCTCTATTAAGAACATATGCAACTTGAAAATCGCCTTTGCAGCCCAAATGAATTCTCTGTATAGTCCATCTCTGATCACAGGAAAGGATTTTCTGAATTTGGTGATTGAGTCATGGAAAGGATAGAGACTTCTGTATACTTTGATTAAATCTCTGAGGTGCACATTCTGGAAATCAGCTTCAGAAAATGTTGATACTTCTCCATTTTGTCTTTCAACAGTGAAAAATGCATACTTGTAATTGTTCTTTGACTTCGTATCCGCATTTATCACCTTGACAATTGGGCTTTCACTTCCGGCTTCAATAAGAGGAATTCTTAACTTTCTAATGATATTTGAATACCATTGTTTCCACCAAAGGATTTCGAATCCAAAGAATCAATGTAGTTGAACTTTTGTTCATATTCCATGAACATTTACGGATGAAAATATTCAAGAAACATGGTAAAGTCACTTCCTTTGATTCTTTCAATCGTTGTTCTTCTTCTACGATTCGGAATTGCTTGATCAACATCTTCGTGAAATCGTATTCGTAGATAACTTCTTTCCCTTTATCCCTTGACTCTTGAGAAAATTCTGGACTTTTAATGTTCAAAGAGAATTTCTGAATTTCTTCCAGATCTTGCTTTTTAGTATGAACTTGAAAGTCATAAGTATTGCTTAACCAGAAATCTTCTCTTCTTAGGTTGTTTATCTCCTTGTGACCAGCTAAAAAACTTCTTCTGATGTTTTCTCTGAAATGAATCCTTTCTTTGATTAAGTATTTAATTTCTTCTCTGATGTTGACATCATCAACAAAATTTTCAGAATAATTCAGAAACCAATTCAGAGAAGAGGTTGAATATTTTGGAATATCTGAAGCTAAGAAAGTTTTGTTTCCATTGATTGAATATTTGAATCCAATATCTGGGTTGGTGAAAAATCTTTTCAAAGCTGTAGTAGAGAGATTTGTAGGTTCTAAAAGATTGATCTTTGATAGGCCATGTTCCAAGGCCAACTGAAATCATGCTTGATGATATTCCTGATATAGATGCCAAGGATTCTCCTTATTTCAAAAACCATCTCTACTTCACCTCTGGTAACACAAAATTGAAGTACATTTAGCTTATCTTGAAGTCTGAGCTTGTAAAGATCATGCGTCGAGTAAATTCAGAAAGTGACCCATCTCTTCTTTCTACCCCAAATCTGTAAATTATCAAATTATCTTCAACTGCTTTAGTGATACACCTGATCCTTTTGATGAGTGTAGAGTCATTTAGATTCTGAATACCATGGTTCTGAACATAAGTTCTTATCTTGGAGATTTGATCTTCTGACAAATTACCATCTATAAAATCTTCCAGAGTTGCATTTCTTAGATTACTTCTGAACATATTAACATAATTTTCTTCAGGAAACATCAAGTAATCTTCTCCATATTGAAATATATCTTCTTTTTCATAAATTTGATCCAGAATTGGTTCTTCAAGAAATAAGTCAAACTTTGGAATAATGATGCAAGGACGAACTACGACTTCAATTTTTTCGAAAATACCATGAGTATTTCATCCGCAATCTCCATATCTCCCATGTGAGACGGATCAAAATCAACTTCAAAGCTTTCATCCGATTGATTTATAAACTTTCTTACCACGTAAAACCTTTCATCTAGGATTCTATTTTTCGTACTTTTAGGCTCATCAAGAAGACTTGATTCCAAAGAAAGATCACTCGTAATTTTCCAAAGATCTTCGCAGACCTTTTTGTAGACTTTATTTATAGATTCTTGTGGCTTCCACACTACCAAGTCTTTTATAGCTTCGTAACTTTCTCCCATACTAACTTCGAAGCATCATCTTCAAAAAGAATGACATCCGAGAGATCACTAGGCTCTCCAATAACATCTTCAAATGCCAAATACTCCCTTATCATTTCTTCATTTGAATCGGTGGATAATATCGGTTTTGTCGAGCTTAGAAAACCTTCGTAATCAAGATCCACCTTTTCTCGTTTCATATCCTTCATCTGCTTGTTCTTCAGAATCATCTGAAACTTGTTTTTCTTGTTCAGCAGATAGAATATCATAAATTGCTTCAGAAACTCTTGAAGACTCCATAATTTGAACATTCTGAACACCTTCAGAAGGTCTTTCAGAAGTTTGTACTTGTACAATTTCCATGTCTTCGGTTCGATTCGTATACCCTTTGTCGTTTCTCCCCTCTTGATTATCGCAAGTTCGATCATCAAGACATCTCTTTGAAGTATCTGAAATAGGTCTGCATTCAAGAATAGATAGCCTAGAGCTAAGATTATCCTGAGAGTTCTGAATAGAAGTTAGTTGAGATAAAATCTGAGCAAGATCTTCCTTAGTTGCAAAAGAAAGAAGACGTGGTTGTCTTTGTGGAAGAAGTAGCATTAGCGGACTTTAGAGAAGAAATTGAAGAAGAAACCTCAGAAAAAGCATTTAACAATGCTTGCTGAAAACACTTCAGATCATTCGAAGTCTGAACTTGGTAACTATTCAACTTAAGGATGACATCCTCCCCATGCTTTTGTAATCTATCCTCCATCACCTTTTTGGTTGAATCCGTCAATTCCAATATGTCCTTCTGAATCTTTGCAAATTCAGAAGTACAGAAATCCTTGAATTCTGAGAATTCAGAAGATGTGGGAAAAACACCAAGACTAACAGATGGTCTTGTTGACAATCCTTCGTGAAGAAGGTTGGCCCTGTATGAGCCACGAAGGCATCATGAACCACATATGATTCTACGTAAATGGAGCTTTTGTGATGTTCACTCCACCTGTGGCTTCCAACCAATCCTTGATATCCGTAAATTGGAATATCTATGGTTGTTGAGGCAATGTGACAAACACTTTGCTTATGGACATCTGAGAGATGTGTGCTAGTGTGAATGGATGCCACATTAAGTGGTTCAGAAGGCTCAATGTTGAGTGGACTCTCAGACCTAGTGTGCTCAAAGCAGTGAAGGGGGGACATATTTCCTTCATTTTCAACAAAAGGAACCTCCAAATGGGGTCCTAATGGATTATAAGTCGCTTGCCCCATATGTGTTAATGAAACATCTAACCGTTGAGAGAAAGATGAGTGGCCGGGGGGTTAAACGAAGTTGCCATGGGCTCACTGGCTCTTTCAATATTATCCACCAAAGATTGTGGAATAATAGATAATGTGGGTGCCCGGCTTGTAACAGTTGGTTCACAGATTTGTTTGTCTTTTATCTGTGTTCTCCCCTCCTCAGTTCTTTTTCTTACTCTTCTACCCACTCTCTCATTCACATTTTTCCTCTTCACACCATGAGACTGTTCTCCCCTCGAACAGTCTCCCACTCTTCTTATGAATTCTAGACACCCTTACATTCTCACTACTCTGGTTGGAATCAGGGGAAGGGATCACTGGTTCAGGTAATCCCATTGATTCTAAATACTCACTCACAATCCTATTTGGAAGTTTCACAAGTTCAATAAGATGTGATGGCAGTGGAATAGCATTTGGAAATTGAGCCTTTGGGTTAGGTGATCTTAGGCTATCCATAGAGAAGATAGGAACATGTACCTCATGTGGCAGTGTAGGAATAGCAGGTTCTGCTTTCATTGATCCTTTGATAAGGGATTGGAAGAATCGTTGAAAAGGAATGTAGTTGAAAGTGGATTTCTTTGAGATGACAGTCTTCATTTCTTCAAAGATAAGAGAAGCATAATCATAGTGCTTATTGAAAGCAACACCATGAAAAATAATTCTCCCATTTGTTGATGCTTGATCCAGACTTGAGCTTTTCCCAGATAAACATGTATTCAGAATAGAAAACAGGCAATACCAGATAGGAGGCAAACATTTTCTTCTGAATGAGCTTAAAGCATTCAAGTGTTCAGAGTAACCCAGACTCATAAAATCTGAAATCATTTCTGAAGAAGTCGGAATAGGATCATATGAAGTTTTCCCAAGAACTTCATCTGCTTTGGATAAGTAATGAAGATTTCTTATATCATCCACATAAACACAAACCTTTGAAGAATGAACATAAGACACTATCACATCTTCAGATTCATCTACCTTAGCATAAAACCACCACTGTTGTAGGTAAGAAGCAGGAACAGAGAATTTTCTTGAGAGAAGGGTTCTTAAGGGATGATGTTTCAGAATTTCAATCAAAATCATTTGATCCTCATTGAAATCTGTAGACTTAAAGTTTAGGGCACAGTTGTTCTTTTTGATTTCAAGTAATTGATCTGCAGGAACATACAATTTTGAGAAATTACTACTTTCAGTTGGAGTTTGAGATTCACTAGAAACAGCATTTGATCTAGAAGCAACCTCTATGGGTGCACTTTTCGCTTCCCCAAATTTACCAGTCGCAAGTTAGGGATAGAGTTAGGGTTTGAAGGTCCGCCGAGAAATCACATTTGTAGCCGTATTCTGGATTGATTGATCATCATTCAGAGGAATTTCAATCTGTCCCACCATTAATTTTTGTTTTCCTGAGGATCCATTGCTACCATTGATACTCGAAGAAGTAGAAGCCAAGACATTCGAAGACGACATTTTTGATTAGAAATTGTTGATTAGAAACAGAAAGTCGAATGAGATTGATGAGTATAGAATACAGAAATCGGGAAAAAAAAATAAAGAAGATGAAGAAAGAATGAATTTAGATGTTCAAATTATACGTTCTAATGACATATGGCCAAAAAGCACTCGAGATTAGACACTAAATCATCATTTATTTTGGATAGGTGAACCGTTTAAGCGACGTGTGTTTAAAGATTAGCCAATGAGATTAAAACACGTGGCACACGCGTAAATGAAAAAATCCAACGGGAAAAGAAGTTCTGAGAAAAAATTCAAAAACTTCAGAAGTAGTTCATAACTTCTGAGAAGAAGTTCAGAAGTTTGAAGAAAAGAATAGTTCAGAAGAACGTTAGAACTAGAACTTTTAGTTCAAAACTAAACATTCATGTCTTTAAACATCCAAAAATCATTTAAAACTACAAACTTCTGAACAATATAAATCGTTTTGAAAGTTCAGAAGTAGGTTTGAACAATGAAAACAATTTTATCTAAGAAGTTTGTTCAGTTTTCTTAGTGTTGGTGTGTAAGACTGGGTTTCAACTTTCTAGAAACACTTCCGTTTGAACCAAAAACAAATATGATTCTCCCCCTTGAATAATGCACATTTTAACACAAAAAGATACAAGTGTTAGAGAAATGAAATTTTTTTTGAGAATATAACCTACAAAAAAAATATTGTGGTTCATACTCACATAGACATATTCATCATGCCCAATTTACTCACCAAAAAATTAAATCGTTTTTCATCAAGTGCTTTGGTAAATAAATCAGCTAACTGATAATCTGTCTGAACAAAAAACATTTCAATATTACCTTTTTCCACATGATCTTTGATAAAATGATATCTTACATCAATGTGCTTGGTTTTTGAATGCTGAACAGGATTGGCAGTGATGGCTATGGCACTCTTTGAATCACAATACAAAGGAATCTTTTTGAAAGTGTAACCATAGTCTTTTAGTTGAATTTGCATCCAGATTACTTGTGAGCAACATATTGCAGCTGCTACATATTCAAACCTTTCCGTCAGAGGTAGAAACACAATTTTGTTTCTTTGAAGACCAACTAACTAGTCTATCCCCCAGAAACTGACATGATCCAAAAGTGCTTTTCCTGTCTAATTTGCAACCACCATGATCTGCATCTGTAAATGCTGTTAACTCAAAATTAGAATCCTTAGAATACCAAAGTCCCAATGAAGGAGAACCTTTTAGGTATCTAAGTATTCTTTTTGCAGCTAGAAGGTGAGATTCCTTAGGATTAGCTTGATATCTAGCACAAATACATGTAGCAAACATTATATCCGGTCTACTAGCGCTAAGTAAAGCAAAGATCCAATTATGCCTCTGTACTTTTTCTGATCAACAGAATTGCCATTTAAATCAGGTTCTAGCTTAGTTGCAGTGGCCATTGGAGTTTGAATACTTGAACAATCAGTCATGTCAAACTTCTTAAGTAAGTCAGAGACATACTTAGATTGATTAATGAATATGCCAGTGGGAAGTTGTTTAACTTGAAGACCAAGGAAAAATGTCAACTCTCCCATCATACTCATTTCAAATTCTGTTTGCATGATTTTCTCAAAATTTCTACAAAATTTTGGATTAGTAGAAACAAATATAATATCATCCACATATATTTGTATTAATATCAGATCATCACCTTCCTTTTTCAGAAATAAGGTAGTATCAACAGTACCTCTTTTGAATTTGGAATTTAGAAGAAAAGTTGTAAGAGTATCATACCATGCTCTTGGTGCTTGCTTGAGACCATATAAGGCTTTATCCAAAATATAAACATGATTTGGAAATTCTTTGCTTACAAATCCTTCTGGTTTCTCAACATAAACTTCTTCATGAAGAATACCATTCAAAAATGCACATTTAACGTCCATTTGGTAGACCTTCATGTTCTTGTGAGCCGCATAAGCAAGGAATATTCGAATTGCTTCTAGTCTAGCAACAGGAGCAAATGTTTCATCATAATCAATGCCTTCTTGTTGACAATACCCCTTTGCTACAAGCCTTTCCTTATTTCTTACAACGATACCATTTTCATCTTTTTTGTTTCTGAAGACCCATTTAGTGCCAATGATTGATTTTCCTTTAGGCTTTGTTATCAATCTCCAGACTTTGTTCCTTTCAAACTGATTTAACTCTTCTTGCATAGCTAGAATCCAGTCTGGATCCTGAAGTGCCTCATATGTCTTTTTGGGTTCTATATTGCTTAAGAAATTCACATACAGACATTCATTTGCTGTTGCAGATCTTGTTTGTACACCTTTTGATGGATCTCCAATTATTTGATGTACTGGATGATTTGATGTCCATTTGTTCACATTTGGTAGTGGTTGAACAGATGAGACATTATTCAAAGAATCATAGTCATCAATAATTGCTTGAGTGTCAGTATCATGATTGATCAATGCATGTAAATCTGAAGTCTCCCCCTCAAAAGGAACATTATGTACATTCTCAAATTCAGAAGGAATAAATTCTAAAAGAATTGGAATTTCTGAATCGGGTTCAGAAGTTGGTTGAACTTGTTCAGAATTTATATGAATTTGTTCTGAAGGAATAGGAATTGGTTCAGAAATTGAATGTATATGTTCAGTAGTTGAATGTTCTGTATTTGAGGTTGAGAGGTGGAGCCGAAGTTGCTTGGAGTTTGTATTTCTGAAATGTTTGAATCATTAGAACTTCTGAGAAGAGAAGGATTCTGATAATCTGCAGAAACATTTACAGAAATTTCAAACAAGTCTTTACACAATTCATCTAGATTTGTCTTTTGAGATTTAGAAAAAGATTTCTTATTGTTTTCGGAGTCCAAACTTTCAGAAACTAGGTTATGTACGAGTTACTGAATCGTTTTGTTCGAAGTCAATGTTGGCTCATGAAATCCGACATTTGTAGTCTCAATGATCCTTTGTGTTCCCTTGATAAGGACTCTATATGCTTTAGATCTTTGAGAGTAGCCAACAAATATCCCAGCAACACCTTTTGGTGCAAATTTGTCTATATGCTGTGGAGTATCATTCTTTAGAAAACACCTGCAACCAAAATTTTTAAAATAATCAATAGAGGGTTTTCTTTGTTTTAGCAATTCATAAGGAGTTTTAAGAAATTTTCTGTTAAGAATGGTTCTGTTCTGAGTAAAACATGCAGTAGCAATAGCTTCTGCCCAAAGAGACAAAGGAAGTTCTGAATATGCAAGCATAGTTCTTGCAGCCTCTACCAAAGTTCTATTCTTTCTTTCAACTACCCCATTTTGTTGAGGAGTTCTTGCGGCGGAAAAATTATGAGAAATACCAACGTATTCCAAAAATCCTCGAAGTGTAGAATTAGTAAATTCTGTTCCATTTTCACTTCTGATCTTTTGAATTGGTAGTTGAAGAAGAACTTGAACTTTCTTCAGAAAAGGTATCAACTTTTCAGAGGTTTCAGATTTGAGTCTAAGAAATTCAATCCATGTATATCTTGTATATTCATCAACTATAACCAGGATGTATTTCTTTCCTCCCATGCTTTGTGTCTTCATTGGTCCACACAAGTCCATGTGTAACATTTCTAAAGGAGCTTTGCAGGAAGATAACATTTTTAGAGGATGAGAACTTCTCTTTATTTTCCCTAGTTCACAGGCAGAGCAAAGAGTGTTCTTTTCAAATCTGATCTTGGGTAAACCTCTAACTGAGTGATGTTTGTCTAGTTCAGAAATGGCTTTGAAATTCAGATGTGACATTCTTCTATGCCAAAGCCGCCTATCATTTCTCATTGATGTAGACATGTAACATACACCTTGCGCTTGACCTCGAGGCAAGAAAAGTTGCTGTGTAGATATCTCCATCTCTGTAGGCAGTTAATTCATTTTTATTTGCTGTACTCAGAACATGACAGTAATCTATGTCAAAATTCACTTTCCAATTTTTGTCACAGAATTGACTAATACTGAAAAGGTTATGTTTTAAACCTTCAACATAAAAAACCTTCATTACTGTCACTTCTCCCTTTTTGAATGTGCCATATCCTCTCACAAATCCCTTTGCATTATTTCCAAAACTAACTGTTCCTCCATATCTTTCATGATAATCAGTTAGGAGTTCTTTGAAAGGAGTCATGTGTCTTGAGCATCCGAAATCTAAAACCCACACATGACATATCTGCAAAAGAGATTATTGAGATTTAGGTACCCATTCCTGAATGGGTCCTTTGATATTAGTTGAAAATTTAAAGGTTCTGAACTTAGCCTTTAGATTTTTCAATTCAGAATTTGATTCAGAACTTTTAACTTTGTTTTGCTTTTTCTTTTTAATTTTCTTTTTAAGCTTATTTGTCAATATAGCTGAACATTTTTTAATAGAATTTATCAAATTCTTTTTGTTAGTCTTGGAGATTATATGAAAATTATGATGAACACAAGTAATACAGTGAATATGTTTCTTTAAAGTGTTAACAATCGCAGAAGACATAGAGGAGTTAATAACATTTGATTTATCAACAAAAGGCTTTTTATTCACTGTTTTAATCTTTGGTACAACACATTTTTGTAAAGCAGGAAAACTATCTAATTTGTCTGAATTTGATAGTCTCTCTCCTTTCTTTCTCCAAACTAGAGTGGACAACTCTGAAACAGACAAAAAATGAGGATTAGTATAAGAGATTCTTTTATGCTTTTTAGATTTATCTCTGAATCAATTGAGTTAATTTTCTGAATGTTTGAAGTAGATTTTGAAGATTGACCTTGCTCAAAATTTTTAACTCTGGTGTTAAAGTCAGAAGATGTGCCAAATATAGATTTTAGTTTATCTCCTTCAGTCATAGAAGATTGTAGTTTATACACAACATTACCATCTTTGTCAATAACTTGCATCATTTGATCATCTTCATCTTCTGAGTCAGAAGCATTCATAAGTTCTGAAAATTTATTGGGAGTAATACTTTTTGCAAAAATACTTGAATCTTTTATAGTAGTAGACTCATTATCAGAATCATCAAAAAATATTTTGGAATTTTCATCAGCATCTTCTGAGGAGTCAGCTTCTGAAAATTCATCATACTTTTCTTCAGATTTTGATATATTCTCAGAAATATTTTCTGAAAATTTATTTCTGAACAATCTTCAGATTTAATTTTTGATTCATCAGACTTTAGAGGAACTTCTTCTGAAAACAAAGTCTCTGATTTAATAAAAGGTATCCTTTCAGGCAGAGAAAAATTCACTGGTTTAGGGATAACACCTACATTTGTTTCATTAAAAATTTTCATTTTTGAGAAATCATATAAATTTGCAGGTGCCTTTTTCAGAATTTGATTATCATTATATCCCAGACCAGCTTTAATATTATAAAATTTTGAATTCTGAGCCTGGTTTGTTAAAATATTCAGAGTTTGCTCAGTTTGTCCTCTTTTAAAATTTAAATCTTCAAGTTCTTTAATCTTCTTGTATAGATCAATTCTTTCTTGATTCAGAAAGTTCATTTTAACACTTAAGATCTCTTTTTCAGATTTCTCATTAACTATTTCTTTTTGTAAATTGTCCAATTTTTCTTTTAAAGAAACTTTTTCTTCAGAAATCTTTTCAAGATTTTGTTCAGCTTTTGACAATTTTCTTTATAGATCTGACTTTCAGCTCTAAATTGATTCACTAACATTCTTTCACCTTTGATTCTGTTCCTTAATATTTCAAATTCAGAAAACATGTTTTGAACTTGAATTTTTGTTTCAGAATCATGGTTATGTTCGTAATTTAATTCGTAATTTAGTTCGTAGGAGAAATTATTTTCGTACTTTGATTTAGAAGATGAAGATAATACCTCTCTGTGTCAGCTTGTTGTTTTTCATTAGAATCCATCTGACACATGTAGCAGTTTGTTGCATAGTGTGCCACTTCTTCATCTTCTTCTCCATCACTCCAATTCAACCAGTCTTCCTCATACTTGGTAATTAGAGCAGTGTTGATTTCTTTTTTCTTTGCTAATGCATGCTTCTTCTCATAGTAACCTGAGTTTTTTACTTTAGGCATCTTGCACTTGTCTTGCATAGTGCCTGTGTTTGCCACACCGAAGCATCTTGCTGGTTCAGTTGTTTCAGTTTGACCAGTTTCTTGACCTTTCTTAGGTCCAGTTTCAATTCTTGTTTTGTTCTGATATTTTTGATTATATCTATGTGTGAACTGTCTTGACAAGAATGCAATATTATCATAAATTCTCTTGAGTTCTTCATCCGATTCATCACCATCACAAACCTTAATCTCAGGAATATCAATGATTTTCTTTGTTGACATGGTCATAGAGTTGTTAAACTTCTTGCTTAACAGAGCAACTTCATTTGCCTTTTTCTGTTCATGTTGTCTTACTTTGATTTTATCTTCTTGTTGAAATAAAATCCCATAGACATCATGAATTGTCTTTCTAGAAAGATTTCTAGTGACCATGTTGTCAGAGAAGCTTGACCATTTAGTACCCAGATTATTCAGAAATTTATTGTTAATTTCAGAATTTGATTTCTGAACTCCATTTCTCCTTAGATCGTTCAGAATGTTATTGAATCTATTATATGTATCAGTAATAGATTCATTATCTTTGTATCTGAAATTTTCATAAGTACCTACACAGATGTTTAGCCTTTGTGCCTGTGCTTTGGTACTCCCCTGCATTTGAGCCTCTACTTCATCCCACATGGCTTTGGGCGATGAAAGACTATCAACCCTATTAAAAATTTCATTAGGAATTGCCATTGTGAGCGTAGTTAAAGCTCTTTTGTCAACTTTGACTTGGGCTTTCTCTGTTGCATTGTACATCCCCGGACTCTTTTTAATTCTTGAAGCGGGGATCTCAGAGTGGATTCGCTTAGAACCGCCGGAATTTCAACAAATACCTCTAGTGGACCATTTGTAATAGATTGCATTAAAGCTTCATCTATGTTATCCAAGAATTGAATCATTCTAATTCTCCATTGATGATATTCCCCTAAGAAGAGAGTTGGTGGTTTCGTTTCAGATCCGATTGAGACAATTTCTTTAGACATCTTTGATTGTTAGAAGATCGAGAATTCACCTGTATTGAATTTGAATTTTGTAGATCAAGAAGAATCGTCGTATCCGACAACAAATCTTCTTCAAGAATGTATGAATCGTTCGATACCAATTGTTAGGACCCTTAACAATCAATATAATGAAGAAAGTAGAATATGGAATTAGATCTGATAGCCAAATGTCATATGTATTGATCAAATGAAAGATATTACAATACTGTATTACAAGACTATGAAACGTTAGTTCTAACAGACTATCTAACAACTATTTATACAAGAGAGAAAATGCTAAACAGACAGTACATTTGTGACAGACATGTTCAGAAATAGTTCTGAACTTCTTCAGAACTTCTTCAGAAGCACTTCAGAAGTATCTTCAGAAACATGTTCAGAACCTTCAGAACTTCTGAAGTTGACACTTCAGAAGTTATGCCTTAGGTGTTTTCTGACTTTCTCTGAGTTCTGAGCTTCTATCTTCAGATCTGCATATCTTCAGAACCCAGTCTCTTTTGAAGCTATTCTGATATACCTATCAATACTCGACTCAACCAACATCCACGATACTTCTAAATAACTATACTAAAGTCGAAAACATACGAAACTTGAAATTATGGATACTAAAAATCCGGGTGTTACATGAACCGAACGTTTAATGAACCATTCATGAACAGTTCGGCAGGAAGTTCGTTTATGTTCATTTATTTAATAAACGAACGAACATGAACATTGGTCTTGTTCGTTCATGAACGTTCGTTCATGAACGTTCGTTCATGAACGTTCGTTCATTTATGTTCGTTTAGTTAGTTCGTTTAATACATAAATATATTTATATATAATGACATTAATATGTAAAATCATTAATTAAATCAAAATTTTAGAATTTTTTTTATCCCTCCTAAGTTTAGCCAGTTTTTCATTTTGTTATGTTACTTTTTAGAAATAAAATGATTAGTAATGGTGGTTGCTTTTTTATATTCGTGTTCGTTTATGTTCATCTATGTTCGTTCGTTTATGTTCTTTTACATTCGTTTATCTTCATTTATGTTAGTTCATTTAACATTTAACAAACGAACATAAATGAACATGACAAAATTTTAAAATGAACGAACATAAACACAAAAAAAATCGTTCATTTACCGTTAATGTTCATTCGTTTGTTCGGTTAAGTTAAACGAACGAACACGAACAAGCTTTCGTTCGTCTTTGTTCGGTTCGTTTACAACCCTAGATATACCTTTTTAACCAAAAAAATTGTTTGGAATCTCACACCTATGGCACGTCCCTGATAGTTGGTACCATCGTAATCGTAATCTTGTGGTAGACAACCTCCACCATTTGCAAGTTTCAACTTTATGTGCATGACTTTGCTTTTCAGTCTCCGGTGTATTTCCCACAGGATTCCTCCATTCCTATCCGCCATATTATAGTTCCAAACAGTCCATCATGGCCTAGTAGACCCGTTAATTAGTCCTGTATATATATGTATATGTATATAGGGGAGGGATCATATGAGAACACTACCAATTTAAAGGAACAAAAGAACTCATTTGGAACCACATATGATGTGGGTCTCACATAATATTAAATCATATTAAATCATAAATGATTTAATATTATGTGGGACTCACATCATATGTGATCCACAATTGTCCCTTTGTTCCTTTAAAAATACAAAGTTCTCATTTGAACCTTCCTCTATGTATATATATATATATATATGGCATGTTTAAACGGGAAACTAAATATTTTGCGAGAAATGTGATATCATATATGATACACAAGCTTAATCATATATAATTGAATGCATGTTATATTGCCAATAAATAGCCGTTTAATCCTAAATGGTTAAACACACCCAAAAGCCATTTATCATGTATGATATCACAATTTTCTCCTTCTTGCAAAATGTTTAATTTCTCGCATTATCCTTCCCTTTCCTTCTCTCTTTCTCTCTCTATCTCTCTCTCTCTCTCTCTCTCTCTCTCTCTCTCTCTTTCTCTTACTCTCTCTCTCTATATGTATATATATAGAGAGAGAGAGAGGAAGGTTCAAGGGAAAACAATAAAAAAAAAGAAAACTGAAGAACAACCTGGGAGACTTCCATGTGGACTGTATGCACTGATGCACACCGGTAATTTTTGTTCATATGCATCAATCCATCTATCATTAGAGATGCATTGATGAATATTCACTAATGCATGTTACAAATTACCGGTATGCATTAGTGCATACCGTCCACATGGAAGCCTTCCAGGTTGTTCTTCGGTTTTTTTAGTGTTTTTCCTTAAACCTCCTTATATATATATAAAGCGAAGAAGAAATGTTGCGTAAAGCATACAAGAAATTCTACAAATCGTAATTTCATATGCATATAATGATATAAAATGTTCAAAAACATATCTATCCTTTCCCTACCTATTGTAATATTTCATAACTAAATGAAATTTGGACCCTTTAGGCACGGTATGTAGCAAATCAACATCATCAAAGACTTCACAAGTCTATGCTTTCCCTACACATTTTAATTTGCAAATTTTATTTATATATAAGTCTTTGATGATGTTGATTTGCTACGTACCGTGCCTAAAGGGTCCAAATTTCATTTAGTTATGAAATATTACAATAGGTAGGAAAAGGATAGATATGTTTTTGAACATTTTATATCATTATATGCATATGAAATTACGATTTGTAGAATTATATATATATATATATATATTTATAAATATAGGTTATTGTGAGTATAATAATTTGCAAATTAAAATGTGTAGGGAAAGCATAGACTTGTGAAGTCTTTGATGATGTTGATTTGCTACGTACCGTGCCTAAAGGGTCCAAATTTCATTTAGTTATGAAATATTACAATAGGTAGGAAAAGGATAGATATGTTTTTGAACATTTTATATCATTATATGCATATGAAATTACGATTTGTAGAATTATATATATATATATTTATAAATATAGGTTATTGTGAGTATAATAATTTAAATATTTCATAGGAAATAGTCTTTGGGTTAAATGACCAAAAGATATATTTATAATCATTTCTCTCTCATTTTTATCTATTTGTCATCAGTCGTTAACCCAACTCCGTAAGTATTACTGGCCCATCAAAACGACTTCGTTTTGGTCCACGTCCGTAAGCTACCCTCGTAACAAGGACGGACCAGAAATTTTTTCATACGGTGATACCATATAACTAATATAATATTTAGGTCGGTGGTGGATCCAATAATTTTTATGAGTGGGTACAACTTTAAATTGGATCAAACCCCCGTAAAGCTATTTCATGTGTTTTTAACTGAATTCCACAATTTTCAAAGAATTTTTCAAGTTTTTTAGGTTGATTTTGAAGGATTTTTCAAAATTTTAGTTTGATTTCGAGGGATTTTTCAAATTTTTAGGTTGATTTCGACATAATTTTTCAGTTTTTTTTATTTGGATAGATTTATTTGTTTTTTTTGGGTTAGTTTCATAAACATTTAGGGTTTTTTTTTTCAGTAGTTGCACAGTTGCACCCTTTAAGTTTTATAGAAAATACGGTAGCACCCTCGAAAATAATACGGTTGCACCTCTATAAAATCCGAAAATTTTACTCTTCGACGAACAAATAATACGGTGGTCCATGCCACCGTAGGACCTACACTAGGCCTGCCTCTACCCCGTAATACTTACAGACCTGCAACATATCGCACGATGGTGGAACCGATTTTGGGCCAGGTCCGTAACAACGGGCACAGTGACATTAAATTTACAACTAAATGTAAATAATAAAATTATGTTAAATGATTTTAGTAAAATATTACGCTAATTATTTTATGGTACCATTGTTAAAAAATTCTCAATTCCTCGATGCCTTTTAGCAATTAATCGAATGGCTCAAATATATTCCAATGAGGCCAAGGAAGACGCTGAGTTCCTTCGTGGTCTATTACATTTTTTAAGCTTCTCTTGCTCTGAATTCAAATGTGGAAACTATGTGTGCCTTGCTTGGCCACACATTTCAATCTTTTCATCTGTCATTAAACAACGACAAATTTGAATGGTTCGACTGTAGATGATAAAATGGTCACGGTCGGGCCTTAAACCGGGACCGGCCAAAAAGAGATTTTCACAAATATTTTAACAATTTCTTTTTCATTGAAAATATCATTTCTCTCCAACCGGCATAGTATGTGGCATGGTCTTCATATTGGCAATCACTCATTCTTAAAACCAGCGTTCTTAAGGCCAAAGAGTCGGCGGAAAAGGGGGGAAAGCTCTCCGTTCCTGGTTATGTAACCTTACTTCCCAAAAATATATAATTGATGTAAATGTAAAGGGCTTGTTAGATAATAAACATTAGATAAAAGTGTTGTTGCATTTTAAAATAGTCCAAAATATCGTATAATCTTTGAAGAATCCCAAATCATACTCCATAATAGAATTTCGTGGGTAATGTATTATTAAATTGTTGAATATAATCCTTTTGTTTTGTTAAATTTTCAATCATAAAATAAGTCGAATTTCATTGAACGGTCATGTCAAAATTCGCTCCCAAAGCTTTAAGACCAATATCTTTGCAAAATCTAAATATATGTGGTATGGTTGCGAAATATGTGTAATCGCAGTGAGGTTAACTATTAGTCTATATGGACAGCGCAAGTATACACTGGTCACTATGATCGTCTCCCAAGTAATAAAATGTTAAAAAAACAAATATCGTATCCTCAAGGTTAGGGGCGTAGCTAGAGTTTTATTTTATATAACACACACACATATATAATTTATTATTTATGTAATAATTTTGAACTTTATGATTGATACAATATGACAATTAACTTACCTTGGACACTGACAACTCATTTGTCCAATTTAGTTTGAAGTTTATTTATTTTTATTTTTTAGACTATTTCTAATTATGCAACATATATTTGGTTATCAGATGTACTTGAACTCTTTTTTTTGAGCTGCGGTCATTTTATCATTGAGTTTGTAACACCCTAAAAATTGGAGCAAAATTAAACTGAAAATAAAATGCGGAATATATAAAATCACTCACTAAATGGGGATAAAGTATCGGAGTTTACATCTGCAATTAGGATACTAAATGACAACCTAATAATCTATACAAATCAGGAACAAAGATTACGTTCGGATGTCACTAATATCCTCAAAATAAAGTTTCTATCTTCTCCAGTATTCGCACACTACAGTGTAATCCCAAAAAGAGTGCCTTCGCCGGCACATCACTACACTCCTCACTAAGAAGCCCCATTATCCCAAACACCTGCTAAACATGGCATTTAAGAACAAGCGTTAGCCTTACTTCTAGTGAGAACAAACAGTTAAATGGATAAAGAAGTAAAATATTTTAAACAAATATGTGGTATACTTTATCCCATTTAACTTAACTTGAAAGCTTACTCTTAGTGAGCAAGGATCTTTTGAAACAATCGGGGGAGACCCGATATTACCATTAGTTGTGACGGACCAAGTTGGCCACAAACCAATGTTGTAGAGCGGCATATAAAGGTCGGGAAGCCATTGACATCAACCAAATTCCAGTTTATTTGTCATTTGTACCCATTAGCTCAAGCCTCAAGAATTGCACGCTAAACCACAATGCATATTCCGAGAGAGTGAAAGGATAGATTGGAAATTACACAACTTATCGCAATGCCTATTTCCAATTAAAAATGGGTTCATTATATTCTTCACGACTTTACATACCGACTCTTATGCCTATGGATCCATTACATAATAATCTCTATACCAACTATATTATTTACAACATAATCATACTTTTCTGAGCCAAAACCTTTTCATAAACCAGTTCCTCTTCAAATACCGGTTTTACAAAAAATTAAGTCAAACCATGTTGAGTACAAAAATCAAAGATTATTTCATTTTATAACCTTTCCAAGAATCTTAAACCATTTATGATGATCATTTCATCATCTACATTAAAATACTCAAACTTCTCATTTTGACCTAAAATCTCCCAAACTTACCCAAATACATAAATATTTTAATCAAAACTTAAAATCAGGAAAATACCACATTTATAACAAGTATTTGAGTTTATAAGTTTGGATTTGAACTCGCAAGCTAGGGTTTGGCAAAACTCTAGAAAAGTCCCTAGAAGATGGAGAAGATGAAGTGATGGAGCACCTTTGATGAACACACCAATGGAAGCTTTAAACTCTAATGGTTGACTTGAATCTTCTTCTTTAATGGAGAAATAAATGAAGTGAGATGAGGTAGGTGGAGAAAGGTGAAACCCTAAAATCGCCTTCAATGATCTCTCCCGATACTGAGTTTGGATATCTGATAAAATGAGAAATGGAGCTGAAAAAACATATTTAAACACACATCTGGGCATTTTGGGCGATCTTTCCCTGCTATCTTGACATGGCATCATCGCGTGTCATGATAGCCCGACGTGTACCGTGAGTTTGGCTGAATTTTGGCTGCCTTAACATTTCGGGCGATCTTGCCCTGCTATCATGACATGTCATGATCGCTGTGTCATGATACCATGGAGTGTACCGAGAGTTTTCCTACCTTTTATCTATTTTGATCCCGTTTTCGCCTAAGATGGGGTTCGAGTTAGAAGAAACTCAAAACACGAAAGTAGTAGATCTACCTCTTGCTTTTCCATAGCAATTTGAATCACCTGAATTGGACATTCCATGAGTGAGATATGGTACAAACGGTACGAGCTCGCAAATCTGCCAAGTACTCTTTTTGGCTAACTGGTGCTTTCCTGCGATCATGCCTCGCGGTCATGACATGGCAAGATAGCCAGTCATGATCGCCAACTTGTTACCGGAACTCAATTCGGTTTTGGTTTTCGCTCCTTTCTTCCAGATCAATGTAACCCAACATTAAACCCTTGAAACACTCTATTTAACTATAAATATCAAAATATTAAGATGCGAAGCTCAAAATCTTATATATAAAATTCCGGGTGTTACAGATTTTATAATTTATTTTTAAACATATAAAGTGCGATAGGTACAAACCGCATAAACGCAAAATGTGGTGCGATTTGGAAAAATGCTCAAACCGCATACGCGGTATTGTTTGCCGTTTTGCTTCAACCCGCACCGCGAACACCCCATTACCTACAGGGGAGATGAAGCAGATTGGGAGAAGCCCTCGCCCTTATAGTTGTATATAAGGGCGAGGGCCTCTCTCACTCTGTTTCGCCTGCCATGTAGGTAAAGGTCTATCGTATTTGATATTGATTATAGTGGAAAAGAAATGTAAGTTATTTACAACATTACATGTGTGTGTGTTTAAATTACAAATTACGTTTTGAAATACATGTGATCTTATACATTTGAGATGTGTTTCACACATCACATGTGATTATGTTTTTATTATTTTTTTTTCCAATGTTTAATTTGAATTATCGTTTTTCAAGTTTTAAATTACATATAATTAAAAAAATATTTTGAAAAAGATAATAGTTAATTATAAATCACATGTGATATGTAAAAAAACGATTTTTTAAATGAAAATTAAATACGCCTTATTTTAAATGCATTAATATAATATAATTTTTTTAAATAAAAATAAAATCATACTAAAATCATAAATATTGTAAAAGTAGAATCTTAAATGAATGACTTAAATAACTTTTATATAACTAAATTACTTTTATGTTTTTATTTATTTGTTTTTAAATTAATTATTTAAGATATTATTTAATTAAATGTATGATTCATATTTAATCTTTTATTTTTTTAAATATGGATCAGCCTTTTATGAAATCGACTTAAACCCTAATTTTTTTTCCTTAAGGTTTAGTGAAAAGTCTGAAAGTGGATTCTGAACTTTAATAAGTCTATGAATTTTCCTTCTGATTTTCATTTTTCTCTAAAAATGGTTCCTGATCACTAACTATAAATTGTTTTTATGTTAAATCAAGGCTGTTTAGGTCTTTTCGTTCCTTAATTTTGTTTTAAAATTTTAGAGATATTATTTTATCCCTATGGATATATATATATATATATATATAGGGGAGGGATCATATGAGAACCACCCCTCTTTAAAAGAACAAATGGACACATTGTGAACCACATATGATGTGAGTCCCACATAATATTAAATCATTTCTGATTTAATATTAAATCATATTAAATAAAAAATGATTTAATATTATGTGGGACCGACATCATATGTGGTCCACAATGTGTCCCTTTGTTCCCTTAAAAATCAAAAGTTCTCATTTGAACATCCCTCTCTCGAGAGAGAGAAAGAGTTAATGAGACTTTTATTTGATCTACGGAAATGAAGAAAACGGACTCGAAAGAAGCACATAAATCTGCATCAGAAATTGAAACGGATGTACAAGAGTCTACTCAAACATACATAAATCCGCCCCTGATTGAACTGTTATCACAATGAGAAACGAAGTGTCCTCTCCACCTGTTTCGTTTCATGTTCAAAAAAATGAAGTTTTTCATACCAATCGTTATCGATTCATGTACGAATAAATAAATCGTTTCTTCAATTACCAGAGGAGTAGAGTGTCTTAATGAGCAAAAAATTAAAAAGTAGCTAGTGAAAATCATTAACTTAATTAAATTTTTAGAATTGTTCATTTGTTTATGTTCATCTATGTTCGTTTGTTTATATTCATTCACGTTAGTTTGTTTATGTCATTTATACACGTTCGTTTAACATCTTAACAAACGAACATAAACGAACATAAACAAACACAATTTCGTTCGTTTACCATTCGTGTTCATTCGTTTGTTCGGTTAAGTTAAACGAACGAACACGAACAAGCCTTTGTTCGTATTCGTACGTTTGTTTACAACCCTACCTATGATTGTTAGTTTATTAACTTTAGTCTTTGCATCACCACTTTTTCAACCATTTATCTTAACTATATTTATATTTTCCATCAATTTATTTTCCAAAAAATCCAGCTGATGATGTGTAACACTCTAAAATTTATGATTTATAAAATAAATAATTATTGAGGGTTAAAATTTAAAGAGTACGCGACATAAGGGTTTATACTGTTGATACTCGGAAAATGTGATTTTATTGCAATAAATAAAATGAATAATAAGGGAAATTATATATTTTGAATTTAATTAATTTGGGAAAAGAATGCAAAAAGAAAAACTAGAGGGACTAGTTCTGCCAAATGAGAAAACTTGATTTGGAAATAATTGTGATTTGAGAAAATCATTCCAAATCACGTTTTTTATGCTTACTGCCAGATTTGACGACCCATATACTGAAGTTTTTGGCTGAAATTCGGGGGGATCGTTTCTAAGGGTGTAAGGGAGTAAACCCAATTGAAATTTCGAGATTTCATCAAGAAATGAGAGAGATATCGAGTTTGGAGCGGCATAGGGTCATTCGGTACGAAAACGGCGATTGGAGGTAAGATACTCAACCAAAATCGATGTATAATATATGGATGGCTTCGTTTTTCAATTACCTTTCTATTGGTATAAGTTTCGTGGGCTATGGTGGGCTGTACATCGAGTATTTTGGCCGAGAAGCCGCTGTGGCGGTGGACCGACGGGATTGGGTATCAAATCTTAACTTTCGAGTTGAATAATGAACCGTAGGGGCTGTAAATTTAGATATAATTTGGGATGTTTATTAACTATAAAGTTTCAAAAAGTTTGATGAAAAATGGTCGAGAAATAACCCCAAACGAACGCCGCACCGAAGGTGCGATCGGTTGGGTCGGGAGTCATGTTGGGTTGGGCTATAGATTTGGACCGAGATGTTGGGCCACGACTTCATGTCGGGGCTGACTATTTGGGGTCGGGTTCGGTTAACGTCGAGTCGTTTTTATTAAACTAATGATTATTATAAAGAGATTTGAGTGTCGTTTTATTTATTTGGATTAATCGAAATAAATTGAGATGTTTCGATTAAATTGGTTAAGTTTTGGACATCAAATTATGAAAAGTATTAGTGATTTGGGTTCTCACATTTTTTAGGATTTATTATTTAGAGATTTATTATTAATTAGATTATATCTATTTAATATTTTAATCTCCAAGTTATTTATTTATTTATTTAAGGGTGGATGGATTATTAAATTATAATAATTTAATAACTTGTTTAAGGAGTCGTGATTGGATGATTGGGGGATTGGGTGTTTTAGAATGACACCTATATAGTTATCGGTTAAGTTTAATGCACCATGATTTATTTTGGATGTGAAGTTAACTCACTGGTGGCCCGTCATGAAGTTGGATGTTGCTAGATATGTGGAGAGATGTGTGACTTGTTTGCAAGTCAAGGCGGAACACCAACAGCCGTATGGAAGTCTTCAATCGTTGGAAATTCCGAAATGGAAATGGGAACACCTCACTATGGACTTTGTAACGAAACTACCAAAGACCTTGAGAGTTCACGACACCATATGGGTAGTGGTGGATAGATTGACGAAGGGTGCTCACTTCTTAGCAATGCGAGAAACCGGCCTAGTTGACAAACTGGCTAAGTTGTATGTGGATGAGATAGTTGCAATGCATGGTGTGCCTTTGACTATCGTGTCAGACCGTGATAGTCGATTCACTTCTCACTTTTGGAATGGATTGCAAGAGGGGTTAGGCACCGGGATAAACTTTAGTACGACATTTCACCCCCAAACAGATGGTCAATATGAAAGGACTATTCAGACTCTTGAGGACATGCTTGGGTCGTGTGCTATAGACTTTGGTGGGAATTGGGATTCGCATCTACCTTTGGTAGAGTTCGCCTACAATAACAGTTACCATTCTAGCATCGGAATGGCACCTTTCAAGGCACTTTATGGACGGAAATGTAGGACATCGGTATGTTGGTTGGAAGCGGGCGAGAAGCAATTCTACGGACCCGAGATTGTGCAAGACACGGCTGACAAGGTAAAGATTATTCGAGAACGGCTTAAGGCGGCCCAAGACCGTCAAAAGAGCTATGCCGATAAGAAGAGAAGACCCATGGAATTCCAAGTGGGGGAACGAGTTATGCTTAAAGTGTCCCCTTGGAAGGGTGTTATAAGGTTTGGGAAGCGTGGGAAACTGAGTCCTCCTTTCCTCGGGTCGTTTAAAGTCTTGGAAATAGTGGGACGGCAGCTTATAAATTGCAGTTGCCACCCGAAATGGCCGGCATTCATCCTACGTTCCACATATGTTATTTGAGGAAGTGTCTAGCGGAAGAAGAGAGTGTGATATCTCTCTCGGAGATTCGAGTCGATAATAGTCGTTGTGTGGAAGAACCGAAGCAATCCTAGAAAGAAAGTCTAAAACATTACGACATAAAGAAATCGTCTTGGTGAAAGTCTAATGGAAGCATCACCGGCATCAAATGTGACGTGGGTAGCGAAGGAAGACATGAAAAGGAGGTATCCTAACTTGTTTGGGTAGTTTGTAAAATTTCGAGGACGAAATTTATTTCAAGGGTGGGAGGATTGTAACACCCGAAAATTTGTAGATTATTATAATGATCTCCGCATTCTAACGTTACGAACTCTAGCTTTTAAATAAAGGGTTTAAAGGATCTAATGTCGTGTAACTTTGTATAGGAGGAAATCGAACGAGAAAACGAAGCGAAACGCACTCGAAACACCCCGGCTATACTGCCAGGCGAGACTGCCATGGCAGCATCGCCAGGGCAACATCACACACAAGTTGTGAAGCTATGGTACACTACGGGCGATACTGACAGGCGAACTGCCATGTCAGTATCGCATGGCAACATCGTTCGGGAGGAAATTTGGGTCCAGATCAGGTAGTCGCGATACAATGTGGGCGATACTGACATGGCGATGCTGTCATGTCAACATCGCAAGGCAAGGTCGCCTGTTTTGCACAGATGAGGCTTTAAGGTGCGATTTTTAGCTTGTTCTCTCACTTTTATCAGATATCCAAACTCAGTTCAGGAGCACTTCATTGAAGGCGATTTCTTGGGTTTTACTACCCTCACCTACCTCTTCCCAATTCATTTAATACTCCCTCCAAATGAAGATTCAAGTGTGTGTCAAACATTTAAAGCTTCCTTTTGGTGGTGTTCTCCAAGTTCTCATCTTCTCCTTGTCTTCATCATCTTAGAGGCTGTTCTAGGGTTTTGTCAAATTCTAGCTTGTGAGTTCATTTTTACCTTTAAAACTTTATACATGTCAAAATGAAGTATTTTACTATAATATGATGTTTAAAATGAGTATTTCTATACTTGGAAGATTTTGGTAAAACTAGGTCAAAATGTATGATTTAGGGTTTTCTTCGAAATGATGAAATGGAAGTCAAGAACGGTTTTGTATTACTCTTATGAGTTTTAAATGCAAGAAAAATGATGTATAAACCTAAATCATTATTTGACCTAATTTTGGGAAGGAAGGTACTCCGAAGTTAATCTTCACAATGATTTTGTGAATGGAAGTTAATGCATCAGAAACGATTGTATTTAGAAGTTTGACTAGTGTAAATGGATCCATAGGCACGTATAGTCAGAAGTACTTGGGGAAGGCACTCGTAATAGATCCTGGTTTGGGATTGAGCTTGTGCGGTTGTATAATCGATGTAATGACGGGTCATTCCCGTAGAAGTCTCCCCCCAAGAGAAGTAAAGCGTATCTTTCAGGTGTAAATCGCAGAAGTAAAGAAAAAGAGATTTTTTTGGGAAAAGCTTTCGGTTAGATGTTTATTTACCGTTTTGAGGTTTAAATGGCTTTTTCTATATTTTGAACTATTTGTTCTCACTAGGCTTTTAAGCCTAACACTTTTCTTAAATGACATGTATAGCAGGTGATCAAGCGGGTGGGGCTTGATGGGATGAGAAAAGCTAGATGCTGGTAGTGGCATCCTTCTTAAAGTGCACCTCGTGTGTATAGATGGAGTTACATAGAAGATTATTTTGAGGATTTTAGTGACACCCGAACTTAATCTGTATTTTTGAATTGTATAGATTAATAGGTTGTCATTTAACATTCCTATAGATGTTGTAAACTCACTTTAACCTTCTCCCCATCTTTATGGGTGATGTTTTATGTAGTTGAAGTTATTCCGCATTTTATTTGGTTTAAATTAACTCCCATTTTTAGGGGTGTTACAAAAGGGGTTGAATCAGTAGATGAAGCGGGTGTGGGAAGTAAAGGAGGTGGAATGGATGGGGGAGATGGGATTGAAATAGAGGTAGGTGAAGGTAAGGAAGTCGTAATGGTGGACGGAAAAGTGGTTTCGTGAAACACAACATGGCGGTTGGTGTGAGTTTTGGAGGTAAGAGGGTCATAGCAAAGATAACCCTTATGGTTCGGAGCGTAGCCAAGAAATATGCATGGTAGAGATTTAGAGGAAAGTTTGTCAGATCAGAGATGACCAAGATAGGGGTAGCATAGACAACCAAATGTTTTGAGAATGGTGTAGTTAGGGGATGAGTTAAATAGAAGTTGAAATGGGGATTTATCTCCTAAAGTTTTGGAGGGGATTCGGTTGATAAGGTAAGAGGCAATCGAAAAGGCATCAAACCAAAAATATTTGGATAATTTGGCTTGAGATAAAAGGGCAAGAGCCATTTCAGATAGGTGACGGTTCTTTCGTTCGGCAACACCATTTTGTTGAGGTGTATAAGGACAAGAGATCTGATAGGTGATGCCAGGGGCACAGAGAAATTTTTCCATAGGTCCTTTAATTAGTTCAGGGGCTCCATCACATTGAAATTTTTTAATCTTTAATGAAAGAAGATTTTCAACATATTGTTTGAAATGGCAAAAGGCTTCAAATACTTGCGATCGTGTGGAAAGAGGATACAACCAAGTATACCGCCTAAAATCGTCAATAAACGTTACAAAGTACTTAAAACCTCATCGACAAATAGAAGGGGATGGTCCCCACATATCACAATGAATAATATGCAAAGGCGAAGTGCTACGTGATACATGTGAATCAAATGGTTGTCTTGTGATTTCTGAAACATTACATGAATTACAAGGAGAAGGTAATTCATTCTTATTAGATCCTAAAAGTTTATTCAAAACATAAATGCCAGGATGGCCAAGCCGATTATGCCAAAGAAATGTTGAAGATGAATCTGAAACATGAGATGGTGAGGCGGACAACATATAGAGATTATGTGAGCGAGCTGGAATGTGATGAAGAAGTTGACCTGTGATGGTCTAGATAAAAAACCAAAAGTGAGAACGCAACTATGCAAAAATTATCGTGTACAAGTTGTGAAATTGATAAGAGATTTTTGGTTAAACCAGGTACCAATAGGACGTTTTTAAGCTTGAGTTTACAATGTGGTAGTGAAAGTGTAAAGTGACCAATATGAGTAATGTTGAGAGCCATACCATTTCCAACAATCACTTTATCGGACCTGGTGTATGGTTGAGCCTCATGCACTAAGTTTGGGTCGGAGGTCATATGTACTGTTGCATCAGAATCTGGGAGCCAAGTATCAATAGTGGCACATATATCTGAGAATGGAGTCTGTAATAAACCTGCATTTAAGGCAAAGTGTGGTTTAGACGCTACATTTTTTCCAATTTGAGAGGAAAATGGGTTTTGTTGGACATGTGCCCAATTGGCAAAATGAGCTGGCCCAAAACCAGAATCTGATGAATTTTGCAAAATACCAGAAGGGTGGAAAAATTTTAAATTGTTCCACTGTTGAGCATTGGGCTGCAAGGTAGTTGTTGAATCTGCATAATCAAAATTATTGTTAGGGTAGAGAGTTCCAGTCATATGTTCTGCACAATGTGCATTTTGATTCTGGTTGAAGCTTGGACCATAGATGGATCTATTGGAGGAGTAAGTTCCTCTTCCATTATTCGACGGCCGCCATGTTCGTCCACCTATGTCGCCTCATCCATGACCTCTTCCTCGACTAGACAAAGTGTTGAATCGGAAATGACATTTGGATGCCTCATGACCCACTTTCCTGCAGATTTGATAGAGAACAGTAGGTTTCAACTGAGTGTCATTTGTGTTATGCAGTAGCTTCGAACTATTAAGGTTAAGAGCGGTCATAGATGTAAGAGGAAGGGAAGACTCGGTTTGCTGATTCATACGTTCTTCATAGATAAGAAGTCGTGACCGTAGTTGACTGAACATTGCTTGAGCATCCGAAGTCTCGATGGTAAGGAAAAAAGCATTATATGTCACATTTAGCCCGTGTAACGTCTACAAAACAAGGTTATTATCTGTAACAGGTTCACCCACGGCCTTTAGTGAGTCGGCAATTCTCTTCAAACTATCATAGTAGCTTTGAATAGATGAATTTCCCTGTTTGATAGTTTAAAATTGTGTTTTCAAGTATGACTTTTTGGCAATGGTTGTTTGTAAATATGTTTCTTCAAGTAATTTCCATAGATCAGCAGCAGACTTTGCATCCACGGCTAAGTGTGCAAGAGATGCATCAATGGTTGCATTGATACACACACTCACATAGCCATCGAGGCGTGTCCATTCTTCAAAGGTAGGAGAAGCTTCTGCTGGTACAGGTGTGGTAGAATCGATAAATTTGAGAAGACCTAACATCTTTATGATGTTTTTCATTTGTTGCTTCAATACCAAATAATTTTTTGTATTGAGTTTGATGGAAACACAATTTGTAATGCTTGAAACTGATAACTGAGTAGAGGTTGAGTTTGTGGCTACTATTTCGGTTTGCTCATTTGTTATCCTAAAGGAGTGTTGTAACCACTAAAGCGTATAAGAAGAGTAAAGAAGAGAACTTATCGTGATATCACAGATTGATGAGGTTGTGTGATCTGATTGAGTCTCCAGGAGCTAAAGTGGCTCTGATACCATGAAATTGTAAACAAGACTGCAGAATTATTGAGAAGAGTTTTATGTATTCTGTATTTTTTTATATTTTAAAATATACACACAGATCTCTATTTATAATAATAGAGATACAACTAAAAGGAGAAAATAAGGGTATAAAAACTAAATAACAAATTATACTAGATTCGAGGAAGCTGGAAGCAATCTTGAGAAATACTTAAATGATCCGGAAAATTCTAGAAGAGATCAACAAGATAACTTCTATCACATTTTATACTTGTAAGTATTTTCTTTGTTTTTGAAAAAAAAATATTCTAAGGCTTCATCCCTTTAAACAAAAGAAACAATATGTGTAGACACTCTACACAATACTATAAAAGTTAGGAGAGTTCCTTGGCTTGAGTTTTGGGTGGGTTGGTTGGTTTGAATTCTTTTTAATCCGATTTAATTTAAATCATAAATTGTCAAAAAAAAAATCGATTTCAGTTTTTAACTCACATTCAGTTAATGTAGAATAAGGGCAAGTTTTGCATTTGGTAGGTAATTTAAAAATCCAAATTTAAAGAGAGTATGGGAGAAATGTCTGCTTAATTATATTATCATCCCTTAATTTGGCAACTTCATTCTCAAGATAGATATCAGTGTTTGTCTCAATACGATACAAGCTATATATACTAGATGTTATATAATATAGAGTCAAGCAGGGTAATAAAAACTTTAAATGCATATATGTACACTAACGAAATTGTTACAAAAGGCCTTTTAATTATAAGTGCAAATGAGCCTTTATATATCCACCTAAGTTTGGTACCTTTCATCTATTTATAGACTATTTATACATCATAACTTTTTACTACATGCCAACGTAACTTTATAAAGCAATGAAAAACAAACTACATGATCACCTTTTTGTTTCATTAACTAATGTCATCCATAGTCATGAAGGTTGACGATGTTGACTCGCCATATGTTGACAACAACAATTCTTCCCTGTACATCACTTGTTCGAAATTAGTTTGAACCTTAGAGGGAACATGTGACGTTCGGATGTTTTCTAACTGTACTGCAACTTCTTTCATTGTTGGCCTGTTTTTTCCATTAAAATTCAAGCATCGCATTGCAAGGTTTGCTACTGCCAAGAGCACATCCCTCGTACACTCCTTAATCACCATCGCATCAAAAATAGACATAACACGACCTTCTTCCATAGCTAACATAAAGTGTGCTGCCAAACTTCTGTTTTCACCAAATCTAGTCAGCGAAATTGGATTTTCTCCCGTCAAGAGTTCCACCAAAACAACTCCAAAACTATAAACATCACTCTTTTCAGTGAACTGGCTAGACTGGAAATACTCGGGATCTAGGTAGCCAAATGTACCTTTGACTAAGGTAGTGAGATGAGTTTGATCCATTGACACTAACCTTGAAGTTCCAAAGTCAGAAACTTTGGCTCTATATTTATCATCCAAAAGTATATTAGTGGTTTTGATGTCCCTATGATATATTGGAATGGAAGTTGCTGAATGTAAGTAAGCGAGGGCTCCTGCAACCTCTGTGGCAATTTGCAATCTCATGTTCCAAGAAATTGGGAACTCATCAATCTCATTGTGAATGCGGTCATACAAAGTCCCATTTGAAATGAATTCAGAAACTAGTAGAGGAACCTCAGTCTCCAAGCAACATCCCAAAAGTTTGACCATATTCCGATGGTTGGCTTGTGAAAGAATGACTACCTCATTGATGAATTGTTGTATCTGGCTTTCATCAATTACCTTTGATTTCTTGACAGCCACAATTCTTCCATCAACCAACATACCTTTGTAGACTGTTCCTTGACCTCCTCGACCAAGAATTCGATTCTCGTTAAAGTAGTCAGTGGCCTTCTCCAACTCACGTGATGTAAAAAGTATGGTTTTATCAACTAAAGATGGTTCAGCCTCTTCCTGTTGCTTTAGAAGTAGACCTCCATTTCGTTTAAAAAACCTCTCTCTCCGTCTCCTTGCTTTTGTTTTCTTGATTACTTTGTATAATACATAAATGATTGCAATGAGAAAAAGTAATCCCATGCTTACGCTAACACCTGTAATGAAGCCCCAATACGCATAGGAAAATTAATATGAAGCCTCAAACATTTAATACAAGTAGTTGTTACATATTGGGAAAAGGGTAATCGATCGCTTGACGAGATTGCTTGAGAATCGTGTATGATCACTTTGCAGATTGATATTTCAACCCTATCTTGGATTTCGCGAAATCCAATATGAAATAAGACTAAAAAACACTCACGATTTTAGGCACAAAAACGAGAGCAGTTTTCTGGAGAGTATAAGAGGATTGTTCAAAAACCGTGTCTAAAAACGTAAGTATAAATTGGTATTTATACTCCCACAAGTAAAATAATTGAATTGGCAATCATGATGAAAGTTTAGTAGTTGTACTGCAATCTAAATGCAGTTATATTAACCGCTCAATAACTGCACTCTAAGGTACCGTTTGCTACACAAACATGATTGGACTGGACAAGAGGGTGGGACAGGACTGGACTGGACATGATAGAATAAGTGTATGTTTGGTACACCTAGAACTTGATAGGACATGACAGAACTAGACAAATTGTCACATAAGTTATTTGACGATTTTATATATTATATAATAGTCATAATTACACAAAAAAAATAATTTAATTTTTACATATAGGAAGAGGTTCAAATGAGAATTTTGTAAATTTAAAGAAACAAAGAGGCTCATTTGGGACTACATATGATGTGGGTCCCACCAATAAAAAATCATATATGATTTTCAATGGTGGGCCCATTGAATCAGATATGATTTTTTATTGGTGGGACCCACATCATATGTGGTCCCAGATGTGTCCTTTTATTCCTTTAAATTGGGGGTATTCTCATTTGAACCCTCCCATATATATATATATATATTAGTATAAAATTTGAATGAGAATATTTTATCATAATTGATGATAGTTGGAAAAACCTGATTCACACAAATAAGGAATTATGCTTTATTCTGATGGTAGTATTGGTGGCGGCGATGGGCAGTGGTGATCAGTGGTCGATGCTGATTATAGATGACTTTAGACGCTGGTGGTGGTTATGGTGGAGGTGAGGTGGCCCACAGTGGTGGTGGTGGTGGTGGTGGTGGTCGGCGGTCGTGACTAGTGGTGTTGACCATTAAAACAAGTACCATATTAAACTTATATTTCAAATGAGGGTAGATTATTGATATCAAACAAGTGGAACAAGAAAAAGTCTTTTTTTGTCCCACTCTGTCCTACATTGTCCCATATATGTCGCTGTCCCATGTCGCGCCAAACTTGGGACAGTAAATTCCTGTCCTGTCCTATGTTGCACCAAACGTGAGACAAGAAGTTCTGTCCCGTCATGTCCTGTCCTGTCCCATGTAACAAATGCACCCTAGATGCACAGTAACCGCTCAATAACTGCACTATAAATGCACGGTAATCGCTCAATAATTGCACTCTAAATTCACAATAACCGCTTTAGAGTTCTGAACGTATAGATCCAGAGCTCTGGTTACAAGAGACCAGAGATGAGATCAGAGACCCTCAACCAGAGCTCTAGTCCATCTATCCAGAAACTCTTAAGTTTCGAATAAACACAACCAGAGCCTTTGGTCAAACCATACAGAGCTTCAGATCTTTGCATTATGATCAAGTTTTTTCACTATACTCCAAGTCCGTTCAGTAGGATCACCACCAGTTTTTCACTACACTCTGGTCAGACCATACAAAGGCTCCGCCCCTTGGACCCCACAAGGGGCGCGGCCCTCTTGACCCTGCCATTTCGTCGTTTTCGGGTTATACTCACCTTATAACAAGCGTGCAATCCGCACCTCTGACTCGTATTAAAACACAATATAAAACCACTTTTAGAACTTATATCATTTCCAATTACTCTTAAATGGATCGGTAACACCAAAATCATCAATATTAGGCAAGCAGAGGAATCATGCGTGATGCATGCTCAAAGCTACCGGTAATCTTCTCGTTTTTTTAAACTTTCACAAAAATAAAATTAGAAGTTACCAACTGAGCTAAACTAATAGAGAAAATAGGAAAAACAACTTAAAATAATTAAATCGATACTCGAGCGAGCCCCATAAACCTAATGAAACAATTAAATAATGAATTTGAATAACTTGCCAAGAATATAAATATGAATGATTATTACCCAAAATAACACCCAGCTGTTTGCTTTTAGATTTGTGAGGATCAAAACAAGTGATGTTAACGGCGTCACCATTATTGTCCCAGTCATCATAGTCACAATAACGAACAGCTTCGCACTTTGCACATTCTTTGTTTACTAAAAACACATATAGAAGAGAAATTAGTATGGTGTCAAAAATCACACACATTTATGCTAGAAAACAAGCTTCAAAAATAAACAAATAGAGAAATATTACATACGATTGCATCCAAATGGTAAATAAGGGTTTCCTTCATACATTAGATCCTTGTAGCAACGCCAAGAATACACTGAGGTACCATTATCCAGACCCACAGTGTAGTTTGTAAGGTCCCCTCCTTGATTGCAACAAGATAACTCATTCTTGTCACTGTCTGTTACGGTCCATAGAAGTGATATGGGAACAAAACGGTTGCCCACACCAATAGATTGACCTGCAAGTCTTCCTTCATCATATGAATTTTTATCCACGAAGAAGGCAGACCCACAAGCCATTTCTCCTCCCTGCCTTTCCAACCCCGTCAGATTCATGCTGTATGACTGAAGATAATAAGGAATTGTGGTTTGGCAACAGCTGATGCCAAAACATTCGTTTCTTTCATTAACACTATAATTGGTACAAGAAGTTGAACAGCCAGCGACCACACTCCCATGGTTCATGACCAAAGCATTGCCACACCCTTTAAGAACAAGTTTATTGCGTAATTCGAGAAGGTTCAATTGTCCGAAATGAATTTCTAGACTCGCGGATTTATCGACATCAAGTTTGTCAATTCAAAATTGAAAACTTGGATTATGAAATTTCGAAACAAAATTTTTAAATTGGATCAATACTTCCAATTACAGTAATGTTGATCTTTTTTTTGGCGTCAAGGACATTTGGAATTTCATCTCTGATGATACTTTTGGCGAAGGAAGGCTGGAATGCCAACAGGCGTCTATTATTGAATTCACCCGACCCGACAGTACCCGTTTGGGGAACGTCCAGTGCCAAAGTCACCCAACTTGAAATCGACTTCGGTTTGCTCCCTTTCAATAATTTAAAGAAGGTTTTGTACCGAATAATGCCGTACCATGATGTATCTGGAATAGTAGTAATTAGTGAAACAAAAAGACTTGTACAGACCACGTAAGTTACTCTTACCAAGATCCATGCTTGAGATCTGCCTCCTATTCTGACCCTGATTTTGGCAATTATAGATATTTGGCATATTAACAGTGACTGTTAGATTGTACAAACTTACATTCAAAACTTCCAGGTGGTGGAGTGCAGGCAGATATGGTGTGGAAGAGATGCAATCAACGACGTACCATTTGTTGATGGAACAATTTGCTCCAATTCCAAAAGGGTATGGAATCTTCACCTTCCCACACATATCTTTGCATCCTTCCTTGGAGTATTGCAAAGCTGTTGTTGATGTTGTTATTAATGAAAGCAAGATAAGTAGATGGTAAACTTGAAATACCTTCATTTTTGTTAAGAACAACAATGGGTACTTGACACAAAATATTAGAATTAAAAAGGTTTATATTTATAACCGTGGGTGCGATTGGAGGAAGTTATAAAGAAATATACCAAGGACTAGTGAGTCTACTACGAACGTACAACGTACGAGATTGACTATTTGGAACTATAATTAAGTGCATGTTGCAATTGTTAAAAAAGTTTTTCAAAATAAAGAAAATTCAAATCTCTAAATAAAATTGGATACAATAGGGGTGGCAAAAAAATATCCAACCTAAAATTAACAGGTAGGGGTGAGATTTTTAACCCACTTAAGTTAAATAGGTCAATCCGTCTAACCTATTTAAATAAATGGGTTTGGTTGGGTTGAAATTTTCGACACGTTTTCAACCCATTTAAAATATATTTATTTTATGTTTAATTATAATATCTAATACTATCTATAAAACATTGAAAATTTGAAACCCTTTCGGTTTTGTCAAGTATAAAACCCTAATAGTAAAATAATATTTAATTAACCTGCCTCCAAGTTTCCTTTTCGACCCTCTCTATTCCAATCGCCCGCCTCCAAGGCTCCAACAGATTTTAAAGTAACTAAAGTAGATGTTTAGATATTTGAACAATTTAAATTGTATTTGTAGTTATGTTTTATTCATACTTTAAACAATTTATTTTTATTTGCGGTTGTGGTTGTGTTTTATTTATAAAATTAAATAGTCTAAACCTTTTTATTTCATTTAAAATTTAAAAAACAAATAGATTAACTCAGGTTCAACCCATTTATTTAACATGTTGGGTTGAAAAAATCATAAACAGGTCAACCCGCTGTCAACTCATTTAAGTAGTAAGTTGGATTGTGTTGAAAATATCAACCCATTTAATTAAATGAGTTAAGATTTTCGATCTGTTTTAATAAATAGGTTAAACACGAACTCAACCCAACCTGACTCATTGCCACCTCTACATATAACTCCATTTTTAAGAATATATTATCAAAATATTTTATATATTTAATAAAATATTATTTCTCAGGGCTGCATGGTTTAGCAATCTTAAAATTGCCAGTAAATAATATCATAATTGGTCTATTGGTTAATTTATTGATAACATATGTTAGAGTTGTCCAGTTGGTTAAACTCATATCTTTACAGCCAGAGAACCCAGGATCGAATCCCATGTCCTGCTGATCTATTTCTTTTAACCACAAGGGTGGTGCCTCAATGATTTGAGTTTGGGCTCCAAATGTCAACAGTACCAGGAGGTCTCAGGTTCAAATCCAGGGAGGGGTAAAAAAATCCCCTTGTGACCACGGAGGTTCAAATGCGATGACTCCGGGTTACCCACAAAGCGGGTAGTCGCCCTAAAATTAGCCGGCTCGCATAACGGGTTGAATATTCAGGTTAATAAAAAAAAATCATTTTCGAATCATCCTCCAAATTTGGAGCAAATTTACATTCTCCTTTACTTTCTCCATTTTAATCTGTTTAAGTAAAAAATTTATTTAAAATCCATATTTTTTATTTTGAATAATTTGTTAAAAATACATGACAGAGGAATCTTGTAAGAAATACGACGACGACTGAAAAGTAAAAGTCGTCGTGCATGAAATTGAAGCTTGAAAGTGGTGGTCCTTTTCTACTTCAAGATTACCCATCAAATTATTAAGACAGTTTATTTTATTCCGTCCGTCTAATTAAATAGAAATAGAAATATTTGAACATTCAAATATACATTTAGATAAATAGGGTTGGGTTCCGATGAAAAGGAAAATTATAATAAAAAAGATAAGAAGAGATTTCTACTTTTGGATCAAGAATAATTAAAGATCAATACTAATAAGATGCACCAAGATGCACCGAATTAATTTTCTTTTAAAACATAATTCATGGGTGAACATAAAATTTTATATAAAGGGTAAAAATATTCTCTTACACTTCTCACCATAACTCTATTTCTCACATGATCTCATGCCTAATTAAATAATAATATGTAAAATTCCTTGATTACGTAGTAAAATAGATTGTATTTCCTTGGTGTTCAAAATCTAACTAAAAAAATCACAGGCCAATCTAAAAAGTTGAGTGCTAATTCTATCTTTTGACCTTTAAATAGTAAAACCATCTCTAACTACTATGCTAAAATTTATCTGAAATAACATATTAAAAATCAAAATCTCTAAATAAATTTGCATCTAACTTCAACATCTATTCTATTTTAGCAGTACTCTCATAATTATATTATTAAAATATTTAATATCCCAACAAATTTTTTAAACAAACGTTTAAACAATTGGTGGAAACTATTAAAATAATCATTTCTCTCTACGTTTAGAGATTCTTTAAATTTAGAGATATTTTCTTCTTTCTTTTTATTTTTCTATTTTAGCATAAAGGATACCATAGCTGTTGGAACACTAAAATTGCTAAAAAATTTCTTATTTCTATATTACGATAGCTATTGAAGATGCTCTTAGAGGATCCAAATAAATAGGTTTTTACTTAAGTTTTTGTTGGAGTTTTTGTAAAAACCTCTATTGTATAAAAATTTTTGTCCTCCATGAGTTTTTATTAGAACCCTCTTTATTGAAGAAGAACTTAGGTTTTTGCTTACATTTTATTTTTCTTTTTTATTATTTTTATTATTTGTTGACAATTTTGTTGACAATTTTGTTTTCGTTTATTAAAGCTATAAAATATATAAGTTAAATTGATTAAAAAATATAAATTAATCATTATGAAATAAATTATATTTATCTTTTATTACTTTTTAACTATTTTATTTTTTTAATTATAATATAAAATTTTATTTATGTTTCAGTTGTTTTCCAAATATTTTAACAAAATATATAAATTAACAAATTAATATTAATATTTTGTTAATATATTTGAAAAATATTAATATTAATATTAATATTAATATCAATATTAATATAAAAAATTAATAAATTATATTTGAATCTTTTGTAATAATTATTTATCAAGGTCTCTAATTTATTTAATTCTGAAAATAATAAGAAATAATAGTTTTTTGTATTTCTATTAAATTTTTATCCATTTTAAAGAATGATCATGTTCTTTTAAATATATAAAATTATGTCGATCCGTTATCAAATATATTGTTAACAAAATATATATTAATATTTTATTAACATATTTGAAAAATATTAATATAGAAAATTAAGAAATTATACTTTAATCTTTTGTAGTTCTATAAAAAAAATATATATATATATATATAATTTATATAATAATCTATAAATAAAATCTAAGGCGAGGAACAATATCCATTTTATATTTTGGAGAGTATATAGAAAGGATGTAGCGCAGCTTGGTAGTGCGTTTGTTTTGGGTACAAAATGTCGTCCAAGCTAAGTTAAATTCCTTCCTTACCGATCTGTAACTATAATCTAAGATTTTGAGTTGTTGGTAATGACAAAAGTGTTAAGTCTTTTATCGTAATTTTTTCTAAATATATAGAACATATTAAATTAAACGCTAAAAGCTAAAAAAATGTCATAAACGGGATTTGAACCAACACCTAAGATGGGAGAAATCTCATACAAACTAACTTTAACAAAGAAAACTTGTAGTTATTATTGTAGTTTTAATATATATATATATATATATATATATCGGCCGCACATAATAAAATTATTTAATGACACCTTTCGTAATCCTAAAATTTTCTATTCTATAACAAAGGAATAAAACGATGGCATGTACCATCATAATACAGCTATACATAAGTATGGGTCCGCCTCTATTCCATGTATCAGTCAATTGAATTGTTTGGTCATAAAAAATCCGATAGTTTCGATCTATAAAAAAGTTATTTTACTAACTTAACTGATTAACAATATTGGCTACACAGTATTTGTGAGATAAGATGTGGCTCATACTTTTTTTATAAAAAGAAAATTTATTAATAAATATTCTTATAGTTTAGAATATCATTTACATTCTTGTCTCAACTGTAACACTTTTTACTTTTACCACTTTATTTTAGATTTATTTAATTATTTTAGGCATTTTAGAAAATGTGTTTACCAAAATGACCAATTTCTTTTTGGTTTTATCAAAATGACCAAAATCTCTACGAAATACATATCGATACACACTTCAGATCGAGTGGACTTCAAAAACACCCAAAACGACGTCGTTTTGGCCAAAATTGCTCCGCCAAATACCGAATACCTCCGCCACATGGCGGAGGGGCCCAAAACGACGTCGTTTTGGGCCGTTTTTCGCGTATCCCTTGACCGTATACCATTTCCTCCGCCATGCCGTATAAATACCTCCGCCACATGGCGGAGGGACCCAAAACGACGTCGTTTTGGGCCCTTTTTTTGCCTGGAAACCCTAATCCACCGAACCCTAAAAGCCTTATATACGGTCAGGGATACGTGAAGGTATTCGGTATTTGGCGGAGCAATTTTGGTATTCGGTATTTGGCGGAGCAATTTTGACCAAAAAGACGTCGTTTTGGGTGTTTTTGAAGTCCACTCGATCTGAGGTATGTATCGATATGTATTTCATAGAGATTTTGGTCATTTTGGTAAAACCAAAAAGAAATTGGTCATTTTGGTAAACCAATTTTAGAAAATGTCCAAAATAATTAAATTCCCTTGTTTTAATCCATAATCAGTGTAATGTGTTTACAATATTCAAACCATTATTTAAACTCTATAACTTCATTTTGATCCATATATTTTTATAATTTATTTAAAAAAAAACATTAATACATAATTTAAATTTTCTTATGAAACAACATGTATTTTGTATGTCGTGAACAAGTTTGCTTGAGACTTGATCAAAGTGTCTATTTATATTTGTCACTGTAAGATGACTATTCATGGACTTGAATATGCCATAATTTTTCATGTTGGAAATTTATATGCACGGACAATAATACCAAAGATAGGAGTGTTCAACTCTATGAATTTAATTCAAAATGAATTTTTAAATTATAATTTGTCAAAAACATATTGATTAAATCTGTCATGTGATATTCAATTTTTTTTTTCAAGTTCATTGGTTGAAAAATCCATAAAACCCAATTTTAAATCCAAAAATCCAAATTCAGTCCTCATCAAAAACTTTTATAAAATAAAAAAAATTGCATTAAAAATAAAAGATCGAAACATACGATCATTGAAAAAAGTTAGTTAACAGTATAATATGCCTACTTTCTTTATGGACTAAGGCACTAAGCGTAGACTTATGGAGTCTTTGACGATTGATACATGATATTGATTTTTGCAAAGAGTTTAAAGAGTGGTGTTTGATTGGTTTGAACTTGAGTTTCAACGGTTAAAAATACTAGAAAGTTTTAGCTTCGAATCCAAAAAGAAATAAAAATTCTCTTATGATCACGGAGATTCAAATGTTGTGACTCCGGGCTATCCGTAAATCGAATGGTCGTCCTGAGATTAGTCGGCTTGCATAGCGGGTTAATAAAAAAAATCCAAATTTCATTTTGCTAAGAAAAATTAAAAATATATAATTTGTACCCGATTTATTTTAGAGTAAATTGCAAATTCAGACCCTGTGGTTTGTTGTTTGTCTCGGTTTTTGTCGCTATAAAATTTTTATTGCAGAAAAACCCTCATGATAGCAAAAGTGCTTGGTTTGAATTGCTAAGACTAACTTCTGTTAAACCCCATCCGTTAAACCCCCTCACGTGCATTTTCGTCTTTTTACAGAAAACAACAAACAGGACCAAAATTGCAATTTACTTTCTTTTTAATTACATCAAAACATTATATAAATATATGATTTAAATTAGAAAAAGCTCACTTCCACTATTTTTTATTCGAAAAGTACGAGAAATAAACAAAATTCGAGTGAAATAACTTATATCAAAATAACGATGATATTTTTTCCGTTAAATTGACATCTACACTACTAAACAAATGACTTATTCTGACGGATTCTAGAAAAGTCAACAAAAAAGTCACTAGGGGCATCTACTATATATAAAACCATTTATAACTCCATGTCTCCATCTCACATTTATTTATATAAAACCAAAAGATCATCCTAAATATTGAGAAGAAACCAAAAATGTTATATGCAAAAGACATTTTGGATGTGTTTGGTTTGCAGTATTGTTTTTGAAGGATTTGTATTTTATAAAGGGATTTGGATTGGAATGAATTTAAATCCTTTTATGTGTTAATTTGGTTTGTAGAATTAATTTGGAATAGGATTGGATTCAATATATAATTTATAAATAATTTAATAAAAAAGTTATAAATAATTATGAAAATAATTAAATTACATTTTTATTAATTAATTATTATAAAACAAATGTTTTTAACATTTTTTAAAACCTTATTTCATACAAATCTACGAAATCCTGAGCATCTCCTAAGGATTTCAAAATTCTATGTTTGTAGGATTTCAAATGAGTTATAGGATTTCAAATCCGAACAATCCAACAAACTAAACATAAAATTGAAATGGATTTAAAATTCAAATCTCCCCAAATCCATTAGATTCCCACAAACCAAATGGACCATTTGTTTTAACTAAGAACGTGCATACAATGAAATTTTTAATGCTCGATCAAAGCCAAATGGCCATGGAAAAGATTAAGATAAATGGAAGAAAATCATTTGTCCCTCTCTTCATGTACCTTGCATGTCCATCCACTAATATATTGACACATAAGTAACATTTAACTAAATAATTAATTAATTTTAAAAATGCTTAACACCCGTTAACCTTTCCTAACCCTCCTACTCCCCCAAACACTACCATTATTATATCTCTCTCTATATTTATTTCTCCTTAAACTAAATTTAAATATTTATTTAAATTTAATGTAATTAGGAATGATTTACTCATTAAATTCATTATTTTTTAATTATATGTAAAATCAGTATTTTTTAAGGACTAAGCTAATAGAGTATTTTCTGAAGAATACTCTATAAAAAGCGCCTCTAAAAGCTTTACATTCAGTTTCACTTCTCTAAAAAGACGATTTAGTGATGCTTTTCAAAACGTCTCTATAAAATAAATTATTTTTATTTTTATTTCTAAATAAAACAAAATTTTCAGTTACGCTTTTACAGCCTTTTAAAGCGTATCTAAAGAGTTCCCCTTTTCAAATAAATCAAAATTATAATAATAAATTATTATTAGAAATCAACGGAAAGTGATGATTTCACGGATTTCTCTTCAAATTAGGGTTCTGTGATTACATGATTTCTCTTTCACTTCAATCTTGGATTTGATTCTCGGCTGTTGGTCATTGTTGTCGACTTCGAGTTTGATTGCCTTCATATCTTCGAGTTAGGGCTTGAACAATAACGTCTCCACATCCCAAATCGCTCAATTCGGACGGAGGTTCGTTCTACCTCGCTCTCTGTTTAGGTTGTCGGATCGGATATTTCACTCGGATCTTAGGTTTCTGATATCAATAATCGTTTTCTCGAACAAATCGCATAATTTTATCTCTTAACAATGGTGAGCTTACTTGAATCGTATTTCTCTTCATTTTTATTTGGATCTGTTTGATTGATCATTGGTTCAATCACATTTTGAAGCCTTCTTATGATTTGTTTGGGATTTTTAACTATCTATTGGGATCTGATGTGCTAACGGAACTTCATTTTGTTCTATTTATCACTTTACGACAGCCTCTCAGACTCGAGATCAAGGTTACAAGGTACTGTTGCTATTCCAATTGAATTCACTAATTGTTGTTATTGTTATTAAGTAGAGACGTTGTCATGCTAATTATAAGTATTTTTGACAGAGGAAACTCGCACAAAGAACAGAGAGTAAAATCCAACCTTTAATTCCTTTGGAACGAAGGGAATGTGCATTTCTGTGGGATTACAAAAGCTTAAGCTTTTTTATTTTGCCATCTTGGTTTGTATTAAGAAACAATGCAGGTATAATGACAACTCCATTATTGCTTTCTACAGATAACGTAGAGATACGGTTTGCCACCAATCATGTAGGTATATTCATGTGTTTTTGTTGGTGTAAGTACTTTTTTTTCCATCGTTCGTGCACTACTTTTAAGTATTATTCATTGCTAAAACCTTGGTGTTTGTAGGTCACTTCCTTCTGACTCGTCTATTGCTGGATAATATGAAGAAAACGACTCGTAAACTTAAGAAAGAGGGAAGGATTGTGAATGTATCATTGCAGGCCCATAGGCTTACATGAATCATGCTAATAGGTAGTATAGAGGCTCAAAAAAAATTAGAATTTGATGTTAGTTAGCTACTTAAAGAAGTCATTCTTGGTCTTTTCTCATGGCTTGGAATTTTCCTTATGTTGGTCGGCTTTCCCCTTTATCACTCTTATGTTATACTGTTAGATTCTCTATCAAGAATTTTATTAGATGACTATCCATGTCTATTTGAAGGATGAGTTTTTTGTTTGGTTAATTACCTTTTATATGATGGCAGGAGTCATGGGAATGTTTTTCATCGTATTAAAAATGCAGAATACCCCTTCAGGCATGCTTTATCATCTTTTACAGGTATACACCTATATATTCTTTTTCTTGTTTTCAAGTCCACGGATTGGATATTAACTTGAAGGTTGTGGTTGCTTATTGTCTTCGGGGCCCACAAATCGTTCAAATGTGTCCTTTTTTGTGTGAATAATCAGTTGATATGTTATGAGAAAGATTACATGTGTTGATCATGTGGATAGTTTGTTTCTTGCAAACTCTTTCCGCCGTGCATAACCTTAGCCATATATGTTTATTATGAATATGAAGGTGATTGGTGTGGCATGGTATACTTTATTTGGCTTATCTTCTTCTAGATTTTGTACCTTTTCCTAAATATAATACATGGTTCTCGATTTGTTTATGTTTTCAAATATATAATTATTTTACAACTCTTTTTTGCAGGATCATATCCTAAAAAGAAACATATAAATAAATACTAATGCTAATGCGTTATGATGCATATTAGGAAATATCAACCGGTAAAGATTTTCATTGAGAGAAGTGGTAAGGAAAATGCATCAAATAAGTATGTTGGCAAATGTCATTCATGTGTCTAGTGACTTTTTTTTTAACAACACAAAACAATTACCTTTATTACCACTTAGAAAACCAAACCAACCATTACAAACAGAAACCATACAGTTAAGCCAACAGTTAAGCCACAGAGTAGACTGGAGAAAACAAATATTCAAGGTTAGGAGAATATTTTGTTCCATCAATATATCAACCCGACCAACCCGTACAGGTTGGGTTGGGTTGAGATTTTTCAAACCGAAGGCATTGGGTTGGGTTGTTGAAATGCCTTCAATCCGATCAACCCAACCCGGAGCACCCCTAACGAGGAGACTTTCAACTTTTAGACCCTCCTATGGCTAAAACAACCCTTAAACGTACAACAGACGCGAACGAAACAATACTAGTGCCTCGTCTCAGGACATATAGTTTATAAGAGATAAACCACACAACCCCCAATTCTCAAACCACCCTGATCAGCACAGACCCCATTTGACGGCTGTGTCATTAAGCCGTAACTACCACAAAGCTTTTTTTTACTTGAATCAATTTCAAACAACACTTCTCTCTCTCTACCACTCTAGATTAATTAGAGTTACTTTTACAATTCTACTTCTTTGCAGCTGTTTTTACACCCTAATCTGTCTTTTTTGTCATGATTTCTTTAAGTTGAAAGCTACAAGAAGCTCGAAGAAATTCAAATGAAGCCGATCTTATTCCTGGGCAATCCAGGTCGGCATGAACGAACTTCAAGTCGAAAAGAGCATACCAATGGTACGCGTTGTCTTGCTCTTTTTAATTCATTTTCACATAGTTCTTTTGCAAAACTCTAACAGTTAATGAAACAATCACTCATGGCGGATTCTCTGTACCTCGCCAAGCTACTGAGAAGATTTTCCCACCACTGGTAAGTTGAACGTAGAATAAACATTTAGGTTTATTCAGTTAAGGCAACCCTTACTAGTTTTAATTATTTATCATAAATTGTGTTTTGGTGACTGTATATTTGGCTTTACTAGATTCCGTTGCTCACTAGAAAGTTGTTTTGGTAGGACTTCTCAATGCAACCTCCAGCTCAGGAGTTGGTAGCTAGTGATTTGCATGATCAATCTTGGACATTAATTCAGACATATTTATAGAGGTCTGTTTTATTTCAAAGTTTACCCCTTCTATGTATAAGTTCTTTTTTTTAATTTTCTATGAGTTAATTTCTCTTGGATAGTTCATAATTATCTTCCAATAGGTACTAGTTTATTTTTACTGTAAATTGTATTGTTTTTGCCTTAAAGATCAATATGTTTCACTAGCAACATTGTGCTATAAAAGCTATTTAACAATAAGATCCATTTTTAAACGAGAATTTACAATATGAATCACCAAAATACAGGTAACTTACAAGAGGCTTTTGTAATTTGATTAGTTTATGGAACAAGCTCATACAATATGAATAACCAAACTTGACCCTCCAATCGAAAAATATGCTTCTTTCATTTATGAGAACCTCCTCTCAAATAAAAACCTTCCCGGTCTAAATAGATAGATTAATCTATACAGACAACTTTTCTTATTAAGGACTTGATAGAAAACCAATCCAACAGGTCCAAAGAATACTGCTTGAGTAACTTTTTTGTTGTTTTCCATACTTGATTAAGGACCTGTTTGTTAGCATATTAATGAGCTTAATGAGACTCGCAGCTTAATGCAAGTAGTTTTGTACTATTTATGCATCCTTTTCCATGATGGTTTATTAGTATTCCGTATGATGATTGCCTAAAAATGTTATATTGGTTTAATTTGTAATCTAAGTAATAATGCAAGTTATAAATTTAAATTGGCAGTACTTGATTATCGTAAAGTAACTTAATCTTGAATACCCTTTACTAGGATGACCATTTAGTCCTACTCTATTTGCTTGTTCTTGATCGATTTGATGATTTTTCTTATTTGGGTGTTCAAGAAAGCTGCAAGGTTTTGATTTATTTTATCAAGATTTAGCCGGTGGGGTTTACAGTTTGCTTCATTATGTATCATATTAAAGATTGGCTTACTTTATTCAGCTGAAAGATATTTAAGAATGTGAAATTGGGATCAACTCTAATTATTGTTTCATATTTTGATGGGTTGCCTGCCGTTTATCGTGTTTTTGCACCGTTAAATTACTGTTATCTGATTGGTTGCTTCAAAATACAGTGCATCATGGCTACCACCTCTACAAACACCTTGCAGTCAGATGGTTGGTGCTTCATCGTCTTTTAAGTCCGAGAGGTGGGGTAAGTTATGTTTTTTTATTTTGCCAACCTTGTAATTGTCAAAGTACTTAATTATTTTTGATTTTTTGGGTTTTAACATTCTGTTTCTCCATAGCATTTCACTGTAATTAAAGAAATGAAATGAAGTTTCCTTGATATCCTGTTTTCTTGTTGCAGATAAAAGAGGGGAATTGACACATTAAAGATTTTGGGTTATCGTAATAGGATTTTAGATGTTTTTTCTTATAAACTTGAACAGATGTGTGGATTGGTAAACGTTATGGGTTGTTTTGAAGAATTCTTGTCTTTTTTACTACAGATATATATAAATATTATTTTAGAATTTTGATTTTATTCTTGATTAATATTGTTATTTATTTTATTGTAATATATATATATATATATATATATAATACCCTTTAGATAAGGAATTCATATTTTTTCAAAATGTAACTAAAGGTCACCTTTAGAGAAGGTTTAAAAGAAAGTGTAACTAAAGAATATACTTTTAGAGAAGGTTTTGATTATGTGTATCTAAAGATTACATTTAGAGAAGGTTTAAGATTGGGTAACTAAACGATACCTTTAGGGAAGACTTTCAGAAAGTGTAACTAAAGCATACACCTTTAGAGAAGCTTTTCCAAAACCTTCTCTGAAGGTACCTTTTAGTGACAACTAAAAACTATCATTGATTCTCAAAAACTGTCACTAATACATACTTTTAGAGAAGCTTTTGCAAAAAAATTGGCCAACCTTTAGATAAGCTTTGAAAGCGTATCTAAAGCCCAAAAAAAGCTTATCTAAAAGTTAACATAAATGCACCCTCTGAAAACCCTCCCTAAAACCTTTAGCTACCGTTATATAGGGAAGGTTATTGACGGAAGTGAAAAGCTTCTCTAAAACCTTTAGAGAAGCTTTTCAAACTTTTAAATACAAAAGAAAACCTTCTCTGAAGTTCATTTTTCTTGTAGTGTTGATTACTTTGCATAACACATTTATATAACAAAAAAATACAAAAGAAAACCATACTTATGCTAACACCTAAAGAAGCAAATATAATGTAGAAAGTCTTTAGAAATTACACTTTTTTTATTATAAAAAATATCAGTGCATTAAAAAGTTAACTTTATTTCTAGTTGCAATAGAAGCTACATACTTTTTGTTTCAATGACAACGTAAGCAATTTAAAAACCAAACTGAAAAAGAAAAGGGTATGGGTATGTGTTTTATGAAATAAAAAGAATCAGAAAAAAACCAACATTTATATAACAAAAAATGACTTCAATTTCATGAAACCTGAAACCATAATGTTACTTGCAATGGGAAGAACTTATGTGTGTATGCGTTTCAAGATGAGAGAAGAACTTACCAAGAATAACACCAACCGATATTTTGTTGCTTCCAAAAGCATGGTCACTAGTTAAACAATTGAATCCCGTAAATTTATTTCCATCCATATACGTGATCTCATAGATGCAACGACCTCCAGTAAGCTCACACCCTTTACAATTTTCAGGTACTAAAACCACATAAACAAAATAAGTATCAGCCACAAAATCATCACTATTCCACACACACAAAAAAAAAATTACAACAAGCATAAAACTTAATAAGTAATTGCATACCTTCACAACCACCCTCTAAATAAGGGTTTCCATATCTTCCTACACCGCATTCACACTTATGATCCCCCTTCTAGTATCTTCACCCACATCCAAACTTAGATCCATATCGAAGACCGAACAAACTTTTAGTTCATGGTAGTCACGCTCTGTTAGGGTCCACAAAAATCCAATCGGAACCGAAGCGCCATCCCCAGGAATAGTCTCGAGAGAAAAGTTTTTTCTAAATACTAACTTATCATTCATCAAGAATGCAGACCTACAAACTTCATATCCACCCTTGCTTTCTAAGCATGTTAGATTCAAGGTGAAGGACTCAAGATAATAAGGAATTGTCGTTTGGCAACAACCGGTGCCAAAACACTTATTTATGTCGCTAATAGTGTCATTACGACAAGTTGATGAACATCCGTTGATAATAGTTTCGTCGTGCACGATGACCGCATTACCACACCCCTCAACGACTAATTTGTTGTGAAATTTGCAAAATAAAAAGGGACTCTCACCGTGGTTGGAACTAAGGAGGCGTTTGGTTTCAGGAATCCGACAGAATTGGAATGATCAATTCCATTGACCAAATTCTATTCAGTCATTTGGTTTACCTATGGAATGGAATTGAATTCCACACATTCCACCATCCATGGATTTGGTCATTCCATCACAATTGAGAAGGAATTCAATTCCATTCCATCCCATATTCTTAAAAAGACAAAATTATCCCCATCTTCCCTATTTGATCTGAACCACTACCGGTAACGAACGTCGACCACTGTCGGTCTGAACCGTCGTCGACCGTCGCCGGTCTGAACCACCGTCAACCGGTCTGAACCACGTTTCATTTTCTCCAAAAAAATTGAATAAAATAGCCTGGTCATATTTCAAATCCAAAACGCATTTTACATTAAAAAATCGTTTTTGAAGAAAATCAAATTATTAATTTCAAGGTGTAGTCGTTTAGGAAATTTCCATGCTTGTACATTCTCATCTCAATAGTAGCACAATCGCAGTCATCTTCCTATTTCTTTCTCAATGATATGTGACGATGACAATTTACATGAAAGTTTCATGATTAAGTTTAAAAGTGAGGGTCAAAGCCAATTCAATCATGATTACTATCAATATTAATTAATTTCTTTATGAATTTGTAGATATCAAATCACATAAAATCCTTGCCTAATTAAGACTGCAGAATAGCCTTGGAATAGATATATAGTATGTGGAATTGTGTTATCCCACCTGTACGTACGACAAAGAAGAAAAGTTTGTCTTCAAATGGGTTAGTAGGTGATTCCGTGATTGGTTTTGGGTTGACTATGGAATAGCACTTGCATGCATTTATAGACATACCTTCTATTCTTTTGGGTAATTGAGGCATTCAGGGTTAAATATTACACTTCAATTCCCATATGGGCGATCACTAGGTTGCAATTTAACCGGGGATCTCCATGTCAACTTGCATCCATCTTGATTAAGTTTTGAAATTAACAGTTAGACAAACTTTCAATGGTTAATAAGCAAAGACTCGAACCAAAGAGTAACTTCAAGGCCTTGTCAGTCCTCGTGTATTTATGCTATAGCTAGGCCAGTTGGTTATCTAGTTATACGCTAGACCTGTGGTGTGTAATAGATGTGAAAGAAATAATATTTTATTAAATATATTGATTATTTTTATAATATAATTAATGTTATAGTTGTTAAAATAGAGTAATTATTGGAGTTTTAATGTAAATTTTTTAGAGAATTTTAGAAAAATTATAACATATTTGTTAGAGATATTTTTAGCTTGCCGTTTGCAGATAAAACTTTGGAGGTGTTTAGTTCTAAGCACATCCCCAACAAATTTTCTAAAATAGAGAAAATCAACTTTATGTTGACATCAATACTACAAGTTCCCTATTTTATTCTCTAAAATAGAGAGTCGTGGATAAAATTTCCAACATAGAGAATTTTCTAAAACTCTAAAGAGGGGAGAGACAAATTAAATGAGTTTTTTTTTATTTCTTCCACCAATGAGGTTTGAATTAATATCATTTTATATAAAGTTATTTTTATAAAGTATATTGAAATTATAAAATTACAGAATTACAGAATATTTAAATAATAAAATTAATAATGAAATCTCTAACATAAAGTATATGTTATAGTTAAATGTAATTTATTTTAAAGATCTTGACTTATAATTTTTTGTTTTAAAAAAATTATAGAAAATTTATTGAAAATGGTTCAATAGCTCCAAAACAAGAGGAATTTTCTTATCCTCATTTTAGTTTTAAAACAAATAACAATAACTTATAATTCTTTTTATTTAGATAAATAAATGTTAATGATTTATTATTTTTTATGTGAGAGATTAGGTAAGTTAAAATGATATTATTGTCATTTAGCTTTAATTGTTTGAGGCTTTTAGCCACCGCGTCCCCACTTTCTTTCTTGGAAAAAGGCCAAGAGAATGGTACCTTTAAGATCATCTAGCATCTTCATAACGGAGAAAAAGAGAAAAATAGAGATTTTTGATGGAAATTATGCTCCAATAGCATCTCCATAAATTTCTCCAAAATGAAGAAAGTATGAAAAAATGTGTTTTTTTCTCCATATTTGGAGATTACTCAAAAATAATTACTAAGGAAAAGAAATTAATGTTTTATTCATTATCTCACTTTCCCATCCAAAAAATCAGTTAAAAGTTATCACTCTATAAAAAGTTTATTGAAAATTATCATTTTATAAAAAATTGTTAAAAATCACGGTTTTATATAAAGACTTGTGAACCTTATTATTTTATGAAAAAAATCGTTGAAAATTATTATTTATAAAAATTATGTTTAAAAGTTGTCATTTTATAAAAAGTTTGTAGAAAATAATATAAATATGCTTAAAAGTTATCATTTTATAAAAAGTTTGTTGAAAATAATACTAATATGTTTAAAAGTTAGTTAATATATTGCATATTTAAATAATATAATTAATGTTAATTTCTTCAAAATAGAGATGCTGTTAGAGATGAGTGCATATTTTTTTAAAGATTTTGACTTTTTAAGTCTCTATTTTAGAGAAATTTTAGAGATGCTGTTGGAGATGCTCTAAGAGCATCTTCAACAAATTCTCTATAATTTCTTTAAAATAATATTAAATTTTACATCATCTAATAAAATACTATTTTTCTTTTTAAATATTTATTTTTCAAAGCTTTATATTGATTATTTCATTTGGTAATCATTTTTAAAGTGAACTCCGTATTTGGAGAAAACCCCACTTTCTCTCTTACTTTCTCCATTTTAGAGATGATTATGGGGAAGCTATTGGAGAAAAATATTTGCTCAAAATTCTCATTTTCTCCATTTTTTACATTTTAAAGAACTTATTGAAAATGCTGAAAAAAAAATTAACAAAAAAATACAAGATATCATCGAGATGCATGTTTATTCATTTTTTATTTACCGTGCATATATGTATATTATGTATATATATTTTATTTGTATATCAATATTATATATATATTTTTTAAAAGAATAATATCATCACTTAAAAGGCTATTTTTTGTGATGAAAATTAAACGTCTTACAATTCTTTTATTGGACAAGAAGTCGAATAATGTTTTATTAGCCTCCTATTGTTTTCTAATTTCCTAAAACCAAAAAAAAATGAAACCCTAAAAAACAAGAGGTAAGCCCTATTCTCTTTTCACATGAAACATTTGAGGCTTAAGAACGTATATATACAAGTCTTAGGGTTTGGTTAGTAGATTCTAGAAGAATTTGATGAAATTGGAATATTCAATTTCATTAACCAAATTTCCTTTCTCTTGTTTGGTTCATTCTTTTTAATGGAAAGAATCTTTAAATTCCATTGAATTCCATAAATAAAAGAATTGAACATTCCTTGACAATAAGGTGGTATTTTGATGGAATGTAATGTTCTAATTTCATAATCACAAATATGTCTTTAACCTTATTATGATAAAAATAGTTGCACACCTCTTTCTCAATCTGAACCATCGTCGACCACTGCCGACCACCATCGATCTGAACTACGGCCGACCATCGCCAATCAGAACCACCGTCGACCACCGTCGATATGAACCGTCGTAGACCACCGCCGACCACCACCGATTTAAACCGCCGGTGACCACCGCCTATCTGAACCACTGCCAACCACCACCGATCTGAAGCTTCGCAGACCACCGCCATCTAAACCACCGGCGACCACCGTCATCTAAACCACCACCGATCTAAACCACCGTCGACCACCATCAATCTGAATAACCGCCGACCATCACCGATCTGAACCGTCGCCGACCACCATCGATATGAACCACCCCCAATCTGAACTACTACCGACCAAGTTCAGATCGACGACCATCAACGATCTAAATCGCCGCCGGTCTAAACCACCACCGCCGACTATCGCTATTTGAACAACCGCTGACCACCGATCTGAACCACCGACGACCACCGTCATCTAAACTACCGACGACCACCGTTGATCTAGACCACCACCGATCTGAACCGCCGCCATCTGAACCGTCGCCGACCACCGCCGATCTAGACCTCCGCCGACCACCGCCGATCTAAACCACCACCGATTTGAACCACCGCCGATCTAAACCACCACCGATTTGAACCGCCGCCGACCACCGCCGATTTAAACCACCACCGATTTGAACCACCGCGGACCACCGCAATCTGAACCGTCAGCAACCACCATAATCTGAACCACCATCGACCACCCTCAATCTGATCCACCGCAGACCACCATCGATCACCACCGATTTATTAATTATTTTATTAAACTAATTTTAGTTTAAAAAATAAATTATCAAAAAGGGTATTTTGGTCATTTACAGGCATTCCATTCCAATTCCAAAGCTACATTTTGTGAACCAAACAGACTGATTCTAATTCTTTTATCACATTTCATTCTAATTCTGTCAACCAAACAGGTGGTCAAACCTGACAACATTCCATTATAATTTATTCAAAGTCAAATTTCTTTGACATATTTCATTTCATCCAAAAATATTTTGCGAACCAAACACCCCCTAACATCACAAAACCTATTACCCTTAAAAAATGCAAATACTTTTTATTTTGATTTTACAAGGCGTACGTGTAGATAGTATTTTTGATAAATTTTAATTAACATTTATGTTTTTTTATTTGTTGGTAACATTTTATTAATCTAGTTAAATTTGATTATGCTTACACATTCAGACACTTATTAATTTATAAAAAAAAACATATTGGTTTCAAATTTTAACACCACCTCTTATAAATAGAAATAAAATAATAACTCAGATTTCAACACATTTTATCAATAAGATGTCTAACACGTAAAAAAAAAGTTGAGGTATGGGTTTGAGTGAAATTAAAGAAAAAATCATTTTAAACATATGAATAACATAATACTAAATCAGATATAATCATTTAACCTGTGTTTAGAATTGACAAAAATTTATCATTTAAAATCATTTGACCTGGCACCTTATTTTTTCATTCGAAAAAAGATGAAAAAAATCAAGCGAAATAAATTACACCAAATAATCAATCATATTTTTCTCATTAATTTAACATCCATGTTGATATATACTTTTCAACCATTTTTTCGTGATTTTTCAGTTTCCATTTTTTTGCATGTTTCAAAAACTGCAAAATATGAAAAACCACGAAAAATATGAAAAACGCAAAAATTGGAAATTGAAAAACCATGAAAAAATGGTTGAAAAGGTATATCGACATGGATGTCAAAATAATGAGAAAAATATGATTGATTATTTGTTGAAATTTATTTTGCTTGTTTTCATCTTTTTTCAAAATTAAAAAAAGGTGCGGGGGTTTTTTAATTTAAAAAATAATATTGTAATTGCCCAATTAATCACATCCTCGGTTACCCGCGGTTCGGTTCACGGCTACCAGAATTTATAAAAATATCATTTATAATAAAATGTTACGAAATATAAAATTTTAAAACAATTACAAAACAAATAAATAAAAAATTTGGGCAATTTTCTCTTTAGAGTAAAATGCTAATAAATGAAAAATTGGAAAACAATGAAAAAACGAAAGAAAAAATATCGATATGGATGTCATTTTAACAAGAAAAATATTATCGTTATTTTGGTATAATTTATTTAGCTCGAATTTGTTTATTTCTCGTATTTTTTGGGGAAAAAAATTAGTGGGAGTGAGGCTTTCTAATTTGAACTATATTTATATAAATAAATGTTTGAATGTAAGTAAAAAAAGTAAATTCAATTTTGGTGTCTGGTTTGTTGTTTTCTGTAAAAAGACGAAAATACCCTCATGTACAAGACACATGAGGGGTTTTAACCGATGGGGTTTAACAGAAGTTAGTCTTAGGGATCCAAAACACTTTTGCATACCACCATGATTTTTTGTAATAAAAATTTTATAGGAACCAAAATCGAAACAAACAACAAACCAAAGGGACCAAATTTGCAATTTACTCTTTATTTTATATATAGCAAAAAGTTATGCATGTTTTTTAAAAGTTCTCGTTAAATATTTTTTTGAGTTTTCGTAAATAACTATTTATATCATATTATTTTTTAGCAAAGGCATGCATTACTTCTCATGTATTATCGTAGGGTTCAAAATGAGAAAAGATATTGGATTAACAAAAAAAAACCTCTCGAAGAAAAGCTAATGCTAAAGAATGGTTTAAAAATGTAGCAGGTTGCTGGTCATTTTAGTGTCATTAAGACATTTAGTATAGTTGAGATTAATTTGAGACGAGCCGAATTCAATGTTGGCTATAATATGAGTTTGGAGGTGTAGAGTGCATACTCAGATAAACTAACATGAACTCGGCAACTAAAGGTCCGGGGGTAGCGCCCTGGGGGGTGTTCCAAGGAGAATCGCCACTGACGGGGTTCTAGGGTCAAAGACCTTGGGCGGGGGTCAACAGGGCCGCCCTTGCGAGGTGCAAGGTAACGCCTCGACCCAAAACGGAATCCATATGTAACGAACCATTGTGTCCGTTAGTTTTCCTGCCAAATGAACCATCACATCTATTCCAGATGAGATTTTTTCCCGTAACCGAATTAACTGCCATCGCACCTTTTCCGAAAGGGTGCAACTTTTCACTGTATATATATACAGTGTTCGGTTGGCAGACACATACGTTTTTCTATATTGTTACTTTGCCGATTTTGACTCTCAAAGTATAAAGCATAAAGCATAATAGGTATTATGTATTTTCCAATCGGATTTTGCTTGAAATCCGGATTGATTTGTTGGATTATCACTAATCTGAATTTGTGTAAACCCAATTTGTAGGGTCGGATAGGGATGAGCCTAGATGACCGTTTTCCGAACCGAACCGGACGGGACCGAACCGAAAACGGTACTGAATTTGTAAATACGGTTTGGTTTTCCATCCTCGTTTTCAATCCCAAAAAAATTCGGTACCTTCGGTTCCGGTCCGGAACCGATCTCATCCCAATTCTTCATAACCATTACTTTTTTCAAAAAAATCGGTATCACCATAAAAAAATTGGCCTTTTGATTGTTGAACCTTTAAATTGTTGAACTATTGCGATTGATTTTCATACATATTTGAACTTTAGATTGTGGAATTTTTGCGATTGGTTTTGACTGTTTCTTTACCAACATTCATTTTCCGGTCCTAATTGGTCCTGGTATCGATTTTTCCGTTCTGAAATCGAAACAAAACCGGTACCGAACTTGTACATACAGTTCGGTTTTCGGTCCGAAAAAAAATCGGTTCCAACCGGTTCATACTGATCTCATCCATAGGGTCGAATTACAGATTTTGGAAAGTGTTCCATATCTATACACGAGCCAATCATTTATCCAAGTTCTTATTGATGTTCTGAATCCCTACTTCTAACACAGGTTGTCTTGTTGTTGAGTTCTATACTTTTATTTCGCCTCTTTATCTCTACCTTCATCATGCTTGATGCTTAAACATTTACCCACTAATTTAAACGAAATAGAGCTAGAGCTTGCTTTTTTTTTGGACGGCAATAGTTATATTAAAATTGTAAGGTGCTAGAAAACAGATACATTACAAAAATTTCCTGTAGGGGATTTTGCAGCCACCCTACCCAATTAATATTTCTCTTTCTACTTCTATATAGCGCTCGGATGAACGGATGTGTAACTAACTAACTATAACTATACTGTCCCATATCAGTGCCTTTTTAGGTTTCTTTGCTCCGAAAAGCGTTCCATTACGAAAGTTCCATATCGACCATAGAACTATGTACATGACCGCTTCTAGGCGTTCAACTTCTCCTTTCTTCAATACTAAGGACTCCATCCAAAAATTTCAACTCGGGACATCTTTTTAGGTTTCATCTTAAGGACCATAGAGTTGTGTACAAGACCGCTAGAGCTTGCTTTTTTAATGTTGATAGTTACTCAAGAACTAGAGCAAGTATTGCTTTGATCGATTGTTGTACATGTTGTTATATTTATGAATAAACATGATATAAAACATCTTAGAATCACTTTCTCATACTTCAAAGTCAAAAAAAGTTGATTTAGGGGTCGTTTACCAAACACTTACCCGGTAAGTGCTTACCAGTAAAATTCAACACTATCACTTACTTACCGGGTAAGATTTCAGTCCCCTAAAACCGCATCGTATACAACAATTTACCTGGTAAACGCTTATCGTGGTAAGAGTTGTGTCCCTCACTTACCGGGTAAGACTCTTGGTCGTTGCTTCGCTCTTACCGGTAAATTCGTGATCCTTACCCTATTTCACCCAGTAAGGTAATTAATGTGACTTGGTAAACACTTACCTGGGTAAACTTTGGTAAACGACCCCTTAGAAAGTATTTGTCCTATGGTACACCATGTCATGTAACAAGACTTGCAGAAGTACGTAAGCACAAGAACAAATGTTTTGAAAGTTCAACTTGAAAGAAATTGTGTTGTCCAAGTTATACAAGAGATCCAAAAGTGTCATTGTTGATTGATAATTCAATTCAGACAATTAGTTCTTTTTTTGCCTTTTTGCCTTTTTGTCTTTTTGGTATTATGAATGATTCTAATATTTTTGGATGGTGGAGGTACGAGCCACTAATATATAATTGTTTTCTTGTTCATTGATAGCATCTACTATATATATAAAACCATATATAACCCCATGTCTCCATCTCACATTTATTTATATAAAACCAAAAGATCATCATAGTAAGGTCTCGATATTGAGAAGAAACCAAAAATGTTATATGCAAAAGACACTTTGTGTTAACTAAGAACGTGCATACAATGAAATTTTTAATGCTTGATCAAAGCCAAATGGCCATGGAAAAGATTAAGACAAATAGAGGAGGAAAAAGAGGAGTTGCAACAAACATCGTACTCATTAACATACTATAACATGTAAGAAGATCATTAATATACTTGGTCTGACTAAGAAATAGACCAGTAGAGTTAGGGATGACTTCAACACCAAGGAAGTAGGACAAGGATCCAAGGTCTTTGAGGGAGAATTTTGTAGCTAGAGTGTTGATGAAAGAATTTAGATGAGGTAAAGATGGGCCGGTGACAATAATATCGTCAACATAGACAAGAAGGTAGAAATGATAGGTACCTCGTTGATAGAGGAATAGTGATGGATCAGAGATAGAATTGCGGAAGCCATATGAAAGAAGAAATTATTTGAGTTCATTATACCAAGCATGTGGGGCTTGTTTGAGGCCGTAAATTGCTTTGGACAACTGACAAACATGGTTAGAGTGAGCGGAATCTACAAAGCCCGGGGGTTGAGCCATGTAGATGGTCTTAGTCAGGGTGCCTTGCAGACAAGTATTGTTTATGTCAAGTTGTCTAAGCGACCAACCATGACATACAGCTAAGGAGGGCATGAGATGAACAGTTGTGGGTTTTATGACATGACTAAAGGTATCGAAGTAGTCGATGCCAGGGCGTTGGTGAAATATTTTGGCAATTAACCAAGCCTTGTATTATTTTGATGGTGCCATCGGATTATACTTGATCCTAAAGACCCACTTGCAACCAATAACATTATGGGAGACTTGAGATGGAATAAGTGACCAGGTGTTGTTGCGGGTGAGAGCAAAATATTATTTGGGCGTGGCGTGACGCCAATTGGGGTCTTTTAAAGCTAGTTTGACGGTGGTGGTTTAGCAGGTGGAGATATTAGGGTGAAACTATTGGCATATTTTGGGTTAGGTTTTGTAATGTTGTTACGAAGGCGTGTGACGATGGTTCTAGTGGGTGCGGTTGATGGGGTTGAGTGATTGGGTTGGCTCGTTGAGTGCTCAACGCTAGTCGATGAAATGGTTGTTTGAGTTGTGTTTGTATGCGGGAGAGTTTGGTTAGTTATAGGGGAGGTTGGTGGGGAAGGGGTGGGTGGTGAAGTGTGTTGTTGGGTGATTGGGGAGCTTGGTTGAATAGGCAATGACATATTGCACCATTGATCTGAAGTAGAAATAGTAGAAGCATTTAGATGTGATCTTAAATAGGTGTAAGGAAATTCGTTTTCAATAAATTTGACATGACGAGACGTGTAAAGCTTGTGAGTACATGGGTCTAAGCAATAGTAGGCACTCTGAGAAAGAGAGTAGCCAACAAAGATACACGGTGTCGATCGAGGTTCCATTTTATGGTTTGTGTAAGGTCGAATCCAAGGGTAACAAAAGCACCAAAGCTTTTGAGTTTAGAATAGTTGGGAGGTATGGAAAAGAGTTTAAGATATGGGGATTGATTTTGAAGAGTCAATGTGGGAAGCCTGTTAATGAGGTATGTAGCGGTGGTGAAGGCATATGGCCAAAGGGAGAGAGGAAGATTGACATAGGATAGAAGAGTAAGACCTGTTTCGACGATGTGGCATTGTCGTATTTCATCATACCCATTATGTTCAGGTGTGTGTGGGGGAGAGGTGAGGTGAGTTGTTCTGTCATTAACAATGGTTGGAGTGAGTTTAAGGTATTCACCACCATTATATGAGAAAAGTTGAATGATAGGACGCTTGAAGTATTTTCCTACGAGAGCACGAAAACAAAGAAAAGTGGGATATGTATTAGGTTTTCTCCTAAGAGGATAAAACCATATATACTTGGTAAAGTGGTCAACAAAAAATATATAATATTTATAATTATCATGAGATAAGACAGGTGCAGTCCACACATCAGAGAAGAGTAATTCTAAAGGAGCATTAGAAGTGAGGGAAGACCGAGAGAAAGGAAACTTGTGACTTTTATGAATATTGCATGAGTTGCAATGAGAAAAAGATATTGATGGAAATTTTAAAGAAAATTGATTGCTGATAATCTTGAGTATGTTGACATAAGGGTGTCCTAAGCGATGGTGCCAAGCTTGAGATAAAGTGAAGGTGCTAGTATGAATAGAGGGAGACACGGTGTTCCACTCATAGACACCATCGCTAATCGGTCCTTGGAAGAGTATGATTCCCGTGGTGATATTCTTAACACGAAAGAAAATTGTAAGAATTCAATAGAGGCATGATTATTTTTACAAAGTTGAGATATGGAAATTATATTACGATAGATCGAGGGGACATGCAAAACATTAGTAAAACCGAAATATTTACTAGAAGTAGGAAGAGAAAAAGAACCAATGTGAGATACTGGAAGAGACGATCCATTTCCGATAATAAGATCAACGGTGAATGGAGAGAAAGATTAGCAAGGTCGTGGGTTACATGGTGAGTTGCTCCACTATCCAATAACCATGAGTCAACAGGAGCCCGAGAAGTTGTGGCGTGTGCTTGTGGGTTATAGGCAGCCGATTGTTGACGAGTGTGGCGGAAAGGCGAAGGGGTAGCATGATTTTAGGTTGGAGAGGGGAAGACGATGTTGGGAAATAGTTGTTTGAAAATTGGGCATTGGGAGACAACATGGCCGATATACGACACCATTGACATCTTCCATGGTAAGGTTTGGGAGTATGTTTTGTTATGGTGTTGGCGGTGGGTAGGGGGCCATGGGAGGTTGTTGGCCAGTGAGGACGACGATTTAGATTTGGCTTGTAGCTGACAGCATGGGCTGTAGCAGGAAAGGTGGGTGGAGAAACTTGGTTTTTTAGGGTAAGCTCGTGGTGGATTAGTTTTCATGGAGCTCTTCAAAGGTAATCAGTATGTCACGAGCTCTAATAGCATCAACTACGGACTTGTAGGATTCATAGTCTAGGCCTTTTAGGACTTTAGCGATGATGTCCTCGTTGTCATCGGTTTGCCAATGAGTTGCTCCGTGCAAGCTTTTATGGCTTGCATGTATTCGGTTATACTTTGAGTGTTTTTGGTGAGAGAGTCGAGACGATCTTTGACTTGAAGAAGATGTCCTCTAGAAGGGTTGGCATAGGTTGTGGCAAGTATTGTCCAGGTCTCATGAGATTTTGTAGCTTGAACAATGAGGGGAGCAATGGTGGGAGAGAGATTTCCAATGAGGGCTCCAATGATGAGTTTGTCTTGGTGTTGCCATGAGAGATAGTCCGGGTTAGGGGATATTTTGCAGTCATTTATGATTGATTCTGGAGGGGAGATAGAGTGAATCTAGGTTTTCCAAGAGAGATAATTCAAAGGGGTTAATATGATGGAGTTGATGAAGTTGATGAGGATGAATGGTTTGGAGGGTTCTTCAGAGTTAGGAATGGTGTTTTCAAGGCTGCCCATTTTGCAAAACATAAAGGTTTGAGAGGGAGAATTGATCTAGACTGTGATACCATATAATGAGTATGATAAAAGCTTACATGTATTGAGATAATGGGGAGCTATATAAATAGCTTTACAGAGGTATAAACTAAATATGGACAGCAATCAAAGAGGAACAAATAATAGGGATAATTTATATCAATCAGGGATATCAATCATCCAGAAGATATAAACATATACAAAAATATATGTACAATCATTTATTTATGGATGAGGATGCTGATCTTTATCAGTATTTTGTGGCAGATCCGCCAAAAATAGTGGATAGATTTTTTTAAGTATAATGCCTTAACAAAAAAAATAACTTAAAAGTGCATTGATGTAGTAAGAGAAAAATTGAAATTAAATACTTTAATGCAAATTTTATACAAGTATGATGTTATTTTGTTCATTTAGCCTTTTTGCTCATTACTATTTATGCACATAAACACAAAAGATCAACATAGCAAAGGCCGGAGATTGACGGCAAAACCAAAATGTTATACCTATAAGTTTAAGAGCATTCATATAATGCAATTTATTAATACTCAAAAGTTTGACTGGGAAGAACAAGACAAATAGGGGAGGAAAAGAAGGAGATCAATTACAACATTACACTGTGAAAGTACAAAAAACACTCAACCTTCACATTAAAAACATTGTCAAAGTCATTTTTGTACCTTCACATTGTTTTTGCTTTGAAGATTCAACATGTTTTTGAGCCTTCACATTGTTTTTTCTTTGAAAATTTCAGTAAGATTTTGTGCTTATAAAAATGGTTTCACGAAAACAGGTTGGTCTCAAAAGACCATCTTATTACCTCATTCATTAGTACTTTCTTCTATGAAACTTATTGTTGTTGATGTTGGCTTGCCATATGATAGCATTAGTTGATCTTCAATGTAGTTCACATGTCTAAAATCAGTTTCAACTGTAGAAGGCACAGGTGACATTCTCATGCCTTCTAACTCTATGGCTACTTCTTTCATTGTTGGCCTAAACTTCCCATTGAAATTCAAGCATCGCATGGCCAAGTTAGCCATGGCCAAGAGCTCGTCCCTACAACCCTCCTTCACGACCATTGCATCAAAAATAGACATCACGCGCCCTTCTTCCATGGCCAATATAAAATGTGTAGCTAAACTTCTATTTTCACCAAATCTAGTTAAGGAAATTGGCTTTTCTCTTGTTAATAGTTCAAGCAAGACAACCCCAAAACTATAGACATCACTTTTTTCAGTGAATTGACTAGATTGGAAGTATTCTGGATCCAAGTAACCGAATGTCCCTTTGACTAGCGTAGTTAAGTGAGTTTGATCTATTGATACGAACCTTGAAGTTCCAAAGTCAGAAACTTTGGCTCTGTATTTTTCATCCAAAAGTATGTTAGTGGTCTTGATGTCCCTATGATATATCGGAATGGAAGTTTCTGAATGTAAATAAGAAAGAGCTTCTGCAACCTCGGTAGCTATTTGTAATCTCATTTTAAAAGATATGGGGAACTTACTGGTATCATCATGAACAAGGTCGTACAAGGTGCCATTAGAGACGAATTCAGAGACAAGTAAAGGAACATCTGTCTCTAGGCAACATCCCAAGAGTTTCACTACATTCCTATGATTGACTTGTGAAAGAATAACAATCTCATTGATGAATTGCTCTAGTTGGCTTTCATCAACAACCTTAGATTTTTTGACTGCTACAATCCTTCCATCCGCCAACATGCCTTTATACACTGTTCCTTGACCTCCTCGACCAAGAATTCTGTTATCGTTAAAATGGTCGGTGGCTTTCTCCAACTCCTTGGAGGTGAAAAGTATGGTTTTGTGATCAACTAAACCAATAGCAGTCTCTGTCTGTTGTTCAAGAAGTAGACCGCCGTTGCGTTTAAAAAATGTTTCTTTTCGTTCCTTGGCCTTTGTTTTCTTGATTACTTTGTGTAACGCATGGCTGATTGCCACCAGGAAAAGCAACCCAATGCTTATACTAACACCTAAAAGAAACAAATACGATATTGTAGATAGTGTTTAGACATTACACACTTTTTTATCTATAAATATATGAATTTATTAAATTTCTGACATTATTTCTCATTGAAATATAATAGAAGCTGCATACAATTTTTTTCGATGGCAACGTGTTGTTGTATGCCCTCTTTAATTAACATAATTAGTTGATAAGGTTCACAATACAAAGGTATGACTCCTTAAAAGGGGTTACCATATCTAACGAGTCTATATCATGTCCACCAATTGAATTAGGGTGTATATACATACTTTGACCTTTTTTTGGATATTACCATATACCAATAGATTAGGATGTTTCCATAAAAAAAGGTGTATTTGGAAAACCCCCCCTCCTTAAAATAGAACATAACCAGTGTATAAGTGGAAAAAGAACATAACCGGGTACATGTGTTTAACATTAAATTAATCAATCTATTTGTAGTTAAATATTAACAAATATAAAATAAATATTATGTATACAAAATAATATAATTAGAATTAGTTGAATCGGTAGCGGACTCAACAAGATTTTTACAGAGCATGTGCACTTTTAAGATGAATCAAATGTCAGTAAAGTCAACCAACGTGTTTTTAGCCAAAATTCCACCATTTAGAGGGATTTTTTTAAGCTTTTTGGTTTATTTTGAGGTTTTTTAAGTTTTTTGATCAATTTCGATGGACTTTTCGGGTTTTTTGAATGATTTTGAGAGAGTTTTTTGGGTTTTTGGTTGATTTCGAGGATTTTTTCTTCTTTTTTGTGGTTTTCTGGTTGATGTTCTTATAGTTTCTAATCTAGAGTGCTTCTCAAAATTTAACGAGTGCCCTTTCATATCTAAAAAAATTCTACTTGTGAAAATCAAGTTGAACAGATGTACAAGAGTCTACTCCAACATATATAGATCCACCCTTAGGTTGAATCGTTATCACAATGAGAAACGAAGCGTCGTCTCCACCTATTTCGTTTCACGTTCAAAGAATGAAGTATTTCATGCTAATCGTTATCAATTCATGTACGAATAAGGAATAACACGTTTCTTCAATTACTAGAGGAGTACTAGAGGGTCTAATGAGCAAAAAATTAAATAAAAAGCAGCTCATAACACTACTAGTAAATTGAGTATTTTCAACGGAAAACGTCGTTGAAAATTTTCTACGAATTTTAGAGGGCTTATTGACAAAACATAAATTTTCTACGAATTTTCAACGAATTTCCGTTGAAAATCTATCACTACATGCATTTTCAACCAAAATTTTTTCAACGGAATGTTTCGTCAAAAAAAAATTGGTTGAAAATGCATGTAATGAGAGATTTTCAACGGAAATTTGTTGAAAATTCGCAGAAAATTTATGTTCTGTCAATAATCCATCTAAAATTCGTAAAAAAATTTCAGCGACAATTTTCATTAAAAATTTTTGTTGAAAATACTCAATTTTCTATTAATGGTAAAAATCATTATAATTTGTTTCTTCAACTTTTATTTTGAGTTATTATATTTTAATTTGTTTGGTTTCACAATTGTATTTTTTTTTCTTTTTTAAATGGGCAATCCTAGGCTTATCCCATAGCAAATTGAGATTATATGCTTAGCCCACAACCCGGAGGTAAATTAATCTTCTCATTATCACAAACGTATATGTAGATGCCAAGATTATATTTGGTAAACAAACTGTTAGTTGATAAGCTAGTTGATAACTAATAAGCTAACTGATAAAAAAATCATGGTTAGCAAAACTATCATGCGTATAATAATAATATAAAATAACCAAAAATGAATTTCAAATTGATTAAAAGAATTTCAAATTGATTACTAGATATATTTCAATATTTGGGTTTGTTAAAATAAATTTTATAAGAAAATATATTATTTATAATTTTTAAGTAACTATTACATATAATATGAATAACAATATGAATAACAATGAAATTGATATCCTGATTAATTAATAATATTAAAAAAATTTAATAATTATATTAAATATTTACAGCGGATCGACGGAGCTCTTGGCATTGCTTTGTTTTTCTCTCCTTTCCTATCGGCGAGTTCCGACGCCCTTTGGGGGGAAGGATGGATTGTTAGCGTAGACGATTTGGAAGATATAATCGACGGCCATGTATGCAAATGAATGTAGGACAAATATTTGAATCTTCACTATTTTTGTGTTGGATCCACAATTAATCCTATGGATCCTTAGGTTTAGCACAATTTTATCATTTATAAAAACAAGTTTAAATTTAATTTGTATGTTACATAAACATTTGTATAATTGTTAAAAAAAATTTGGATAACTAAATATATTGAATAATAACTAAGGAAGATAATAATATGAAAATAATTGGTATAAGTAATAATTATTGTAAATAATTAATAAAATAATATTAATGTATAATTTATAATTTATAATTAACTTTTAATTTATATTAATTAATACTAGTAATAATTAATACTTATTTATATTTAATAGTAATAAATAATAATTAATAATATTAATGAGAGTTATAATTGGAAAAACTGACAATAAGCTTTCAAAACGTCACTGCAAGTAACGTTTCAATACGCTAACCTATGGTTTGACAAATGTATACCCATAAAATAAGCTATATTATTTTGTCAAACAATACCCAAAACTCGAACTTATTTATTTTATTTTTCCTTTATCCTTATTCACCATACTATCACCCTTATAATTTTTATTTCAACATGTTTTAATTACATTATTGTTGTTATATTTTAATTTAATATAGTAGTCGTATAAAATGCTATTATGTGTTTCCATTATTATTTGAATTACATAATTTACTTTGTTTTATTAATTAAATATATAGTTGATGAATTAGTTATTTAATAAAAATATTTTAACGAACATATATCTTATAAAATTTTGTACATTAATCAACATGGATGTTTACATTATTTTTCTAAAAATTTAATTTCTGTACAAAAAACGTTAATTTATATATATTAACAAATAAAATATCTTTTATATAAATTAAATATTTCAGCTTAGATTTTATATTAAAGATTGAGACTATAGAGATTCCCCAAAAAAAATTAAATGAAGAACGAAAAATTAAAATCTCTAAAAATAATTGCACTTATTTTCAAGAGATTCTTCATTATGAAGAAACCAACATTAATTATAGAGTAAACTACGATTTTCGTCCCTATGGATTGATGTTTATAACTATTTTCATCCCTGGTCTTTAAAAATTGCTTTTATCGTCCTTGTGGTTTCCATTTGGTTTCGTTTTTCGTCTCTCACACTAATTTTATTAAATAAAATATTTAAATTCAGGATAATTTGATCATTTTACATTTTGTTTTATTTTTCCTTTTCTTTTATTAAATTAAAGAATATAGAATAATTAAAATAAAAACAAAACCTAACCTCACAGTCATAGCCAACCCCACCTGATCAGCTGACCCCACCCTCACCCATCTCCAATGTTGACTGATTCTCCGGTGAACTCTCACCATTTTTTTTCCGATGAACCCCACGATTTATTTTCATTCCTAAAAACAACATTAAAATCTCAATGAACGTCGACGTCGAACTTTAAAAACCCTAAGTCAGATACAACCTAACAAATCCCCTAACTTGGCCCCTTCACCGGTCGGTCAAAACTTTTTGAATCCATCAAAAGTGATCGATCAAAACCCAGATGGAGATGGAAGGTCTTGGGATTCAAGAAGTGAAGAAAACAACCCAGGTCGGAGATTTTTGCAAGAAGTGATTCCGTTCACAAAGCATTTCTCTCACTGTCTCTTCGCCCACGGCGACAGAGATCTGCTTGAGTTTGATGAATGCCGGTGGAATTCAAGAGTCGTCGGAGGTCTTTGTACCGACACAACAACCCATTATCAAGAAATTGAAAAAGATAGAAACTTTAATATGGGAGTAGAAATAATCCAGAGTGGTCGGGTGGTTTTAACTTTTTATGTGAAACTTAAAAAAGAATAAAAACTTTGATGACATTAGAGGTAATGGTTGGCGGTGGCTTTCAGTGGTGATATACTGATATGGTGGTTTTAGGAAAAAAAAATTGGAGGTTTGCGATTGATGATACAACAACCCATCATTTGAAACTGGAAAAAAATTGAGAATTTGAGTTGATTTCATTTTGGGATGGTGGTCTGCGGTTTCCAGTGAGGAGAGAAAGTGAAGTTTATCGGCAACGGATCATGGGGAAGAAGTAGGAGGAAGAGGGAGAATAACATGTTGCAGGTAGTGGGGAAAAAAAGATGGGTTTGGAAAAGATGGTAAGAAAAGAAGGTGGGTAGATGGAGGTGGGGCCATGGAGATTTGTGGTTATGTTTTTGTTTTTTCTTATTTCTTTTATTTTATAAATATTCTATTAAATAGTACGATTGTTCCCAAACTTCAATACAAGTACAATAATAGATAAAGTAATTAAATATAAAAATTTAAAGAAAGACTAAAAAGACTATATTACCCTTTAACATAACAGAATTTTTTAATTTTATTAGGGTGAAGTACTAAAAAAGCAACATAATGTGAACCATAGGGATGAAAAAAACAGTTTTTAAACCATAGAGATGAAAATCGTTATAAATACTAAACCACAAGGACGAAAATCATAGTTTGCTCTTAATTATAATACTAAAATATTACATTCATCTATTAAAATATTATTTTTCTCTTCAAATATTTGTTTTTAAATTTTTCCTATTGGTTGTCTCATCTAGTAATCATTTTTGGGGTGTTCTCCAAATTTGAAGAAAAAAAAAACCACCTCTCTCCTATATGCTCCATTTTGGAGATAGTTTGAAGAAGCTATTGGAGTTAAAAATTGACCTAAAATCCTTATTTTCTTCTTTTTAGGGAAGTTGTTGAAGATGCTCTAGAGATTTCTTTTAATGATTTTGGATGTTTGAAAACACTTTATGAAATGATGACATGAAATAACAGAAAAATTATCATCGAATTTTGTAAAGCTAGAATATGTATCATATTACCACTTCTCATGGTTGTTAGACGTGGAAAAAACAACAGTTCTGAACCTTTAAAATGACTTATTTATTTAGAAAAAAATAGATGGCAAACATGGGTTATATATATATATATAGATAGATGGTAAATTGAGAGAAAATATTACCTAGAATAACACCTACTGATATTTTGCTACTTCCAGAAGTAGTGTCACTAATTGTTCCACTTATGCAACGTATGCTCCATCTCATTAACAATTCCTCGTTGTATGTGGTGTCATAGGCACATCGACCCCCACTGCGCTCACACTTTTGACATTCTTCAGGTACTAAAAACCACATAAAATAAAACCAAGTATGATCCACCACATTACTATATATATATATATATGAAGTAAATAAAAATCTACAAACAAACAAAAGGAGCACATAATTGCATATATACCTTCACAATCGCCATCTATATAAGGGTTTCCTTCCCATTCTACACGACACTCGCACTTATGAGATCGCACCAAAGTACCATTTTTAGCCCCGAAAGTGAAATTCTTGTTACTCACCGGACAACCTTTTAATTCACGGTAGTCGTCATCTGTTAGCGTCCATAAAAGTGATATTGGAACAGAAGCATCATCCCCATGAATATATTGGTGAGAAAAATTTTCTCCAACGAAATCCTTATTCACCAAAAAAGCAGACCCACAAGCTTCTCGCCTTTCCGAACACGTGAGATTCAAGGTGAACGAATCTAGATGATAAGGAATGGTTGTTTGGCAACAACCGGTGCCAAAACAATTATTTATGTCGCTAACAGTGTCGTTGCTACAAGTTGACGAGCATCCACTAACAACACTCCCATCGTCCACGATAACAACAATACCACACCCCTCAAGCACTAATATGTTATGCAATTTGGAAAAAAGAAAGGGACTCCGACCATGGTCGGCACTTAGGATATGAGTGCTACTCATGATTGGATTTTGCCAATTAGAGATCATTGAGACATTAACATTAATTGTTTGTTGTTCCATGCTTACATTCAACACCTGCGTATTGTTAAATGCAGACAGATACGGTATCGAGGAGTTACACTCAACAACGTACCATTTGTTGATAGAACAATTTTCTCCGATCCCAAAAGGGTATGGAATAATGACCTGCCCACATGTATCTTTGCATCCTGTCTTTGCGTACCTAGCAGCTTCTGTTAATGATGTTGTTAAAAAGAACAAAATAATAAAACGGAAAATTTGAAACTGATTCATTTTGTTTAGAAAGATTGATGGCAGAAACCATAAGGAGGGATTAAATATTTATAGATGAATAATGTATGTGGTGAAATAATTATTATTAAACAAAGGAAATCGTTGAGTAACTAATTAGAATTAATTTGGTACCAAACATAGCCATGGTTGAGTTGACCTTGACTAGCTAGACGCAATTAGCAAGTCTTTGCACTTTGTTTTCAAAAATAGGTAGGTGACAAACAAAAAATTTAATTTATTACTTTTTGGAATATTACCCATAAAATTAATTACTTCTTTTGAGGTGTCCATTTGTTGGAACGAAAATAGTTTCAAAATTCCATTTGTTGGAAGGCCAAAAATAGGGGAGTGGGATCATTTAAATTTCCATGATTATCCTAAAGGTGTCGTTTGTTTTTTAAGAGGTGCTGAAGTCTGAAGTCTGATTTCAGTTCTGAAATTGTTATGAAACGTCTAAACGAATCAGACATAAGTGGTGATTAAGAGCTTAAAATAAAAAAACAAACAAGGCCTTAGCTTCTATCGCCAACGGTTTCTAATAACGTTTTTCATTCGTTTCCAATTGAAAGGCTTCCATTCGTTTTTTTTAATATTGTTTGTTAAAAAGAATTGGGTTTATTAATGCGATAATGTCATTGCAAGGTATTTTTCAATGGTGTTTATTTTTTTTTGGATTGATTTCAATAACATGTGTTGCAAGCAATTCCGGCAGGTATTTGTTATTTTGTCTTGAATCACATGTTTTCAATATAACCGGGAATGAAAGTTTAGGCTTCCAGTGGAATGGACTTATTATATTATATAAAATCAAACAGTTTTTATTTTAATTTTCATTCTCATTAATTACAACTTTATACGTCCAACCATACACCCTTTGAGTCTTTGTTTAGAAAAGTTTGTCCATCTCGAAAGAGGATAGAAGTAATTTTGTATAGCAAATCCCACCATTACTGAAAATCCGAAGTAGAGATTGCCCAATGCCCGTTAGTTTATAGATGGTACCGTTTTGTTCCATTCGTTTGCTTTTTTAATTAGTTTAAAAAAATCAAAATATCAATTGATTTTCCATAGCTAGGCCATAATTTAGAAGGAGTCCGTGTTTAGTCCATTACCTTTTTATGATCGACTCATATACTATACCTCTCGTACAATTTCCATTGCTAACTTTATCTACTACATACCTCATATTTTTATTTATATGGTTTGTTGATATTTCGTCAATAACATATTATCCACGAATATTTAATATTTTTTATAAACTATATCATTAACTTATTGAAACTTTGTTTTTTTTTAAATATTCCTTTGTAACTATACCGAAGTAAACTAAAAACCCTTCTTAAATAATTTGTCCCTAATCCGTTGATACATATACCTCAATTGTATTTTTTGTTAGTTTATACAATTTGTTGGTATTTTGTTGGTAATTGTAAATATTACCGATGGAACTTTGACGAATACTTAAATATTAAACTTAAAATATATAATAATATGTTGCATCTTAACTTTTTTATTCTACTAATAGAAACATCTGTCGGTAATCCATAAAAAAAGGAATCCGAAGCTAATCCATTGCTAATGGCCACTTGGAAATCCGTCATTGGTTTGTTGATAGCTAGCAGTCATAAAATATTTTTTTTAATTCTTTTAAAGACAATAAATATTTGTAGGTAATCCGTCACTTATAGTAACTCGGAAATTCGTCGTGTACATGTCGATAGACGTATCGACAATTAGTGGTTTTATGATTTATTTTTCAAGGTAAAATTAATTTAGTAACAACTTACAGAAGGAAATTTTCGTTGATAACAGGTTTTATTTCATCGATAATTCCGAGGGAATGTGTTTTCCGACCTCTCCGTCATTGATAGTCTCTTTTCTTGAGCTTATATTATTAATTTTTGTATTAACAAAACTATTTTATATTGTGTTTGTTTCGTTCCAAAACGCACTACAAGACAAATAAATTTTACCCACAAAAATCATCCAGGGAAATAACCGTCAGTAATTACCCACGAATCATCTAGAAGATACCAATGGTTCGATAAAATGTGATATTTTTCGAGAAAATACCAACGGATTACATGGAGAATCTTTGGGTAAACCATCACTGATTTTAATTACCCACCAACTTTTGTAAGGTTTTATGAGAAATCACCTTTTAACGATAGATTTTTCAGGAGAAAATTCATAGACAAAAGTATTTTATTTAGTAGTTAACAAAGTTTAATCAAACAATTAAACAATAAAAGATATGCAACACTCTAGAAAAATGATAATGAAATAAAACAAATTAAAGAACTTTAAAATTTTAATGCGGTAAATATTAATCAAAAGTAACTAATATATATTTTAAGTTATCTTTCGCATAATTTCTTTCCGGAGAGAATTTTAATATGATAAATGATGGAAAAACGAAACAGAACTCAGAAAATGTTGATTTCTTACATTAAAAAAAGAAGTATGGAAACTTACTAAGAAGGAAATAGTATCCTTTTGCTTAATCTTGAAGGATTTAGGAACATTTTCAACTAATAAGCTTACGTCGTGAGTGATAGTCACGTTAACATTAGTGACTACTAGAAAGATACCTGCGTAATACAGTAAGATACATTTCGATTTTAATGTTTCGTCTATTTGTTCTTATTGATATTATAATACGATTTTATGTGATTTAATTTTTTAATAAACTATAAATTTAAAGATATAATAAAACTTTGAAAAATATATATCGATATTAGTATCAAATTAATTATTTAAAAGTTTTTTGTGCAGTTTCTTTGATTAAATTTTTTTATTATAAATAAATTTAAGTTTAATAATGATGTAATTTAATTGTGGTTTAATAAAATAATTTTAATAAAGATAATAATTAAGTATTATGTTATAACTTAATGATTATCTTAAATATTTTTTTAGATTTTTTATATTTAAAATAAGATGTTTATCTTGTTTTAATAATGTTTATCTGCAATTAGTTACAAAAATTCAAATATGGAGTTTTAATAAGTTGTACTTGTGCACAATATATTTATAATCTTGAATTTTAAGTAATATGCATAAATAGACAATATTATATGCATAAAAAGTGTTTTTTAAGAGTTTTTGTCGAATGTTTTAAATATAGTATAGATTCGAGGAAAATATTGTTTCTCAGGTTAAAAAAATCATAGAAGGTTGACTCCATCAGCCCTTTGCCCCAATATTAAATTTTGGCTAATTTAATCATCATTTAAAATAACTTTATTTTAAACCATAATTTTTTATTCTATTAGTACTACATACATAAATACTTGTATTAAGAATGTTTCAATTCGTATCCAACACTTTTTTTCGTCAACAAGTTTATTCAGACTTAACCAATTTTTTAGCTAATAAATTTGTCGTCGTCAGAAGATCATTTATTTATTAATTAGTGAAAAATTAGAACAATTTTCCATGTTAAAACAATATAAAAATATATGTAGGGACAATAATATTGGAGGCAGGTCTTTGTTGAATTAAGTTTTGGGTTGGTTGGTTTGAAATTTTCTTAATCCAGATGGAACTCAAAATTATAATTAATCGATGAAAACAAATCGATTTATAATCCGGTCTTGTAATATTTACATAATTCTTTGGAAATCACATTTTGAATTCTTGTTCGCCAAACCTAAAAACCGGATACTAAATTTATCAAGTCCAAAATTCAATTAGATAGAATTGAAGTCTCAAATCCATCAAGCACTTTTATATATATGCAACAACAATAACTTAGTGCCAAAGCAGATGTGATGCCGGATGTCTTGGTAATTGATACAGGGAGATTTCGAGAATTAACGAAGCTTTTATTCGATCTTTGGAGAAGAAGAAAACGGGCTCGAAACAAGCTGGTAAATCTGCATCGGAAACTGAAAAATAGTTTCTTGCGCGACATGGGTCACGTGCCGGGTCGTGGATGCGTTCTGATGGGTCCTGAAGGAATTGCTTTTATTTCTTTATTTAATTATTTTATTACTTAATTAGTTTAGGATAATTATTTAACTTAGTTATTATTTATATATCATCTTAGGATTATCATTATTTAGTTTCCTTATTAAACGTTTCCTTATTATCATAGATTTCCTTATTATTAGGTTTCTTAGTCCTATTTAAATGATCCTATCCTAGCCTTAGTTTTCAAGTTTCTGATTAATAATATTTCTTCTCTTTTGACAGTGTTTTTGAGTTTTATCTCATTATTATTTAGTTCTTACGCTCGTAAATTCTAACCCTTTTGGATTTAGACGTTTGTGAATCCGTTCCGCGTTTCCTATTGCGTCAATAATATCTCATCAAAAAGAATCTAATCCTACCAAGATGTAACTAGGTAACAAGTTATAATAGTTACAGAATTTATATGTATCTACAAGATAAATATTTAAGTTGTGATAACGATACAATGTAATTAAATGGTGTCAAATAGTTACGAACCATTTTATCGGTATAAGAAAAAAATGTGCCAGTACATACAGGCCCATCTTTGCCTAGCATCAACGAATATGCCCCGCCCTCAACATAAAAAATGAAATTGTGCAACCAAGTGTTATCTCGTGCACCCTCAACCCTCACTAGTCCTCACAGCCTCAACCCTGGCCACTTCACAGTCACACTCACGCATAATGTGGTTTCACCCTTAGTTCTTACGATGAATGACAACCTCCTAAGGTAGTCCCACCGTCAAAATCAACCGGTAGGGTTAAACTTTTGATGTTGACCTAAATTGGGAATGTATTAGTTTTCACATTAGCTAGGGTTATTATTCATAAATCTTAATATTCACATTTGAGGATGAGCAATAAGTTTAACCTTTAATAATTATGTATTTAATTAAAAAAAACATTGTCAATTCATCAGGTGAGACCAATGATGATACTTCTAACCCAATTCTAATCAATTTAGCAAATATTTCTGCGGACTCTGGATTACATATTAGGATTTTGGATTACAATCTCGAAATTCAAGATGAGGCTCAAAAAACATTTCTTAAAAAGTTCTTGCAACCATTGAAAACACGAATTTCCTTACAAACCCTTTGGGAATATATATACCACAAAGATTCAACAGTCTAGTTTGATGAATATTTTACTTGGATAAAGTATAGTATGAATCAAAATGCAACATATTGCTTATGTTATTTTCTTTCCAAACCAAGTATGGGAGCATAAGTAAGTGATTATTCATTGGTTGATCGAAGATTCAGAAACTAGTTGAGGAAAGAAAAGTTAAAAAATCATACTGGATTTGTTAGTATTGCTTACAACCAAGCATGAGCCGAATGTGAAGGTGTGTTGAACAAAAGAAAAACAACACATTGAAGTTGTTATCAACGAGCATCAACAAGTAAGATAGATTATAAAATACACTTGATTATATTCAATTTCTCTTAAGACAAAATCTTGCATACAAAGACCATGATAATTGTGAGACTCAAAATAAACAATCAAGTCAACTTTATAGAGCTATTGTGGTTTTTTGGTGATCATAATAAAATCATCGAAGTTGTTACTTTCAAAAGTGCTTATGACTGGTAACATTTTCTATTGTGATAACAGAACTCATTGTGTCTCAAAAATATTGTGGTTGCACGGGTACCCACTGGCACCCCTCTAGATCTGCCCCTGCTTGGATAAGATTACGGTTGAGGTGTATGATGGGGCTTTAATTGGTTTATAGTGTTTATTAATAAAACGTATTGATCATTTTTTGGTGGACTAATGGGATTGGAACGTCAATTGTGTTGGGTTATGTGTTATAAACTTATAATAAATGTAAATATAATACTACTAACTTTTTTTTGAAAGGCAGGCTACACACACTTTTCTGGGTTATTCGGGCTCCTACTTAAGGGTGTCACCCGACTAATTTCCGTTGATCACGGCCCATCTCAATTAAGGGTACCACTAAGTGGTAGGCCCATGATCTAGATATCGCCACATGCACACTGCAGGGTTCGAACCCGGGTAGTAAGAGATACCATCCACTGATCCCGCAGGATGTTACCTTACCACTGAGCTAGACATGTTTTGATTATAATACTACTAAAATGGTAGGTGTGTAATCAGTAATGTGTTTATTGGTTTAAGTTTTTGGATTTGCTGGTTTGAACTATTTTTCAATCCAAACCTAAATTTAGATAATAATTTGTCAAAACAAGTTAAATTTGTAATTCACTTTTAATTTAAATAGAAACGAATTTTCAATTTGGCAACTGAATTCAAAAATCCAAATTTAAACCCAAAAAATCAGAAACCAAGTTCGTTTTAAATTATAAGAACCTTCATACAATAAAAAATTTAATGCTCAAGAGTTGAAAAGACAGACAAATATGAGAGTAAGAAGAAGGAGATGCAACATAACATCACACTCTTTAATTTTCATAAAAAACTTATACGTCAACATAGAAAGATGAAAGAAATTATGACTTAATTAAATAACAACTTAGGTATTCCCTCATTAAATCATTCAGTAATGTTATATTTGAAACTCATTGTTGTTGATGTTGACTTATCATATGTTAGCATCGATAAATCTTCACCATATATCATGTGCCCAAAATTAGTTTCAACTGTAGATGGCATACGCGACATTCTGATGCCTTCTAACTCTATTGCTACTTCTTTCATTGTTGGTCTGTTCTTCCCATTGAAATTCAAGCATCGCATCGCCAAGTGTGCTATAGCCAAGAGCTCTTCTCTAGAACCTTCCTTTACAACCATTGCATCAAAAATAGACATCACACGACCTTCTTCCATCGCCAACATAAAATGTGAAGATAAACTTCTATTTTCACCGAATCTAGTTAATGAAATTGGCTTTTCGCTTGTCAATAGTTCTAGCAAAACAACTCCAAAACTATAGACATCACTCTTTTCGGTGAACTGGCTAGATTGAAAATACTCTGGATCTAAGTAACCAAATGTCCCTTTAACTAAGGTAGTTAAGTGAGTTTGATCCATCGATACAAACCTTGAAGTTCCAAAGTCTGAAACTTTGGCTCTGTATTTTTCATCCAAAAGTATATTAGTGGTCTTGATGTCCCTATGATATATTGGAACCGAAGATGCCGAATGTAAGTACGAAAGTGCCCCTGCAACTTCTGTAGCGATTTGCAATACCATGTTGAAAGAAATCGCGAACTCATCGGTATCATCTTGAATAAGTTCATAGAGGGTGCCATTTGGGATGAATTCAGAGACAAGTAAAGGAACCTCTGTCTCTAGGCAACATCCCAATAATTTGACAACATTTCTATGATTAACTTGTGAAAGAATGACAACCTCGTTGATGAACTGTTGTAGTTGACTTTCATCAACAACCGTAGATCTTTTGACTGCCACAATCCGTCCATCGACTAACATACCTTTATATACCTTGCCTTGACCTCCTCGTCCAAGAATTCGGTTGTCGTTAAAATTGTCGGTAGCCTTCTCCAACTCTTTAGAGGTGAAAAGTATTGTTTTATCAACTGAAGCGGTATCAAATACTTCTTGTTGTTTAAGAAGTAAACCACCATTGCGTTTAAAAAACCTTTCTTTGCGCATCTTGGTTTTTGTTTTCTTGATTACTTTGTGCATTTTGTAGATGATCTTTGCTAGAAAAAGCAGCCCAATGGATATGCTAACACCTAAGAGGAGGCAAATACGATGCAAAAGTTAACAAGAATTCTAAAGTATTTCAATTGGAGCTAGCTAACATTTCACATCATCGGAAGGGTATTTTTTTTCCATCGGTTAAATGCACAAAAATTATTAACAGATTACTGTAAAGTAACAAAAGTTATTTTGAAATTAAAGACGGTAGGTAATCCATTGGTAATTTATACACTTTACCGACGGATTACGGACGGTTCATATAAAAATCAAATAAAGTATTAAAATTAAATTAAATAAAACGAAACTGGAAATCCCTTGATAATTTGTAAACTACATATGGTTTTTTATGAAAAAGATGAAATAAAAAGTAAATTAAAATAAAATCAATGGCTGTTGAAGATCCATGGATAATTTATAAAATCATATAACAAATAAATAAAATTGAAATAAATGGTTGACAGAAATCCGTCAATATATAACTTATGTAATTTACCAACTACTTTTAATATTGTTGTAACTTAACTTGGATTAATTTGCTGGTAATCAGCAATAGACAATGTTCATTCTTCCAAAATTCATCGATGAAATGTTGTTAAACTGTCTCAATTTAATGTTATGGACTCATTTATTTTGTCGATGATGTCCAGCTTTCTAGTTTTGCTTATTGTATAAAAGTCAATATGAAAACCACAATATATAGTCGGTAGGAAAAATGAAAAGCATGGATTAAATTTTTTGAGTAAGTTAAAAAAACCTAAGCATCTTTAACAACTATTGTAAATTTTTTCAAAAATAGCATATTAAAAGCATCTCCAACAGCTATGCTAAAATAAAAAAAAGTGCAATTTTAGCATTTTAGTTGCTCCAACAGCTATTCTATCATATATACTAAAATAGAAAAAAGAGGAGAGAAGTTAGAGCATCTCCAACAGCTATTGTAAAATAGAAAAATAGAGGAGTTTAGCATTTTAAGTGCTCCAACAGCTATGATATATCAATTGCTAAAATAGAAAAATGGGAAAAAAGAGAAGAAAGGTCTCTAAATTTAGAGAATCTCTAAAAATATATAGAAGAGAGAGAAACAATATTTTAATTATATTCAACCAATCAAAATAATTGAAGTTAAGTGTGTAGGAGAGAGAAATAACATTTTATTAATAATGAAATATTTTATTAATATTGTTAATGATAAAGTTGCTAAAATAGAGTAGCTGTTGGAGTTGGATGCAAATTATTATAGAGATTTTGACTTTTCATATGCTATTTTAGAAAAAATTTACAATAGCTATTGGAGATGCTCTTATAAAATTATCTAAATTTAGAGAAATCTCTAAAACTTATTAGAGGAGAGAGAAAATAATATTTTAATTATATCAACCAATTAAAGTATGGAGATAAAAATGTGTAGGAGAGAGAAGTATTATTTTATTAGATATATTGAATATTTTATTAATATAATTAATGGTAGAATTGCTAAAATAGAGTAGCTGTTAGAGATAGATGTAAATTTTTATAGAGGTTTTGACTTTTTTTACTCTATTATAGAAATTTTTTAGCATATCTGTTGGAGATGCTCTAAAAGTCAAAATATCTATAATAATTTGCATCCAACTCCAACAGCTACTCTATTTTAGCAATTTTATCATTAACAATATTAATAAAATATTATTTCTCTCTCCTACACACTTAACTTCAATTATTTTGATTGGTTGAATATAATTAAGATATTATTTCTCTCTCCTATACACTTGACTTTTATTTTTCTATTTTACAATACCTGTTGGAGATGCTCTAAGAAAAGTTGGAAGACATAATGAAACTTTTGTATAACTAAATCACTAAATTACATTTGCTGGTAAAAAAAATACTAAATTACGGATTTTTTAATTTTTTTTACCCGCTTTCCTTTTTAAACAATAATTAGATTACTCATTTTCTTTTAAAATAAATTATGTAAAATATAATCAATATTTTATTTAATTAAATTATACTAAAAAAATAAAAAAATAACTATTATTTTTAATTTAAGATTCATGATGTATATTTCGTAATCGCATATGAATCTTAAACTAATTCATAATTAGCTGTAATCTGACTCACGTACAAGTTATAATTAAAATTTACATGTTCATATATGAGTCTTAAACTAATTCAATACTAAATTGACTTACATACAAGTTATGATTAAGATTTGCATGTGAATCCTATCACATGTTCACATAGTTGTTCGTGTTCACATATGAGACTTAAGGCTATGTTTGGCAAACTAGCTGATAAGCTAACTTATGACTGATAAGCTAGCGTCCGACTTATAAGATAGCTGATGACTTATAAGCTAGGTAGTGATAAGTTAAATTGATGAATAAGTTATGTTTGGCAAAAACTAGCTTATGAGCATGTGAAATGACCAAAAATGGCATGTAGAAAGTAAATAAATAATATTAGTTAGAGGTATAATTGGAAAAAGTGTCAAAAAGCTCCTCATAAGCTACTCCAAGTAGCTTATCGATAAGCTAGCTTATAAGCTGACTTATAAGCTGACTTATGGCATTGTTTGGCAAAAATAAGCTAGCTTATAAGCTGACTTATAAGCTAGCTTATTTTCCGAGTAATCATTTGGATGCACATAAGCTAGCTTATAAGTTAGCTTATAAGTCAAGTTATAAGCTAGCTTATTGATAAGCTACTTGGAGTAGCTTATGAGGAGCTTTTTGACACTTTTTCCAATTATACCCCTAACTAATATTATTTATTTATTTTCAACATGTCCTTTTTGGTCATTTCACATGCTCATAAGCTAGTTTTTGCCAAACATAACTTATTCATCAGCTACCAGCTAGCTTATAAGTCATCAGCTACCTTATAAGTAATCAGCTAGCTTATCAGCTAGTTTGCCAAACATAGCCTATGTGCATCCAAACGATTACTTAGAAAATAAGTTAGCTTATAAGTCAGCTTATAAGCTAGCTTATAAGCTAGCTTATTTTTGCCAAACAATGCCTTAGTCAAATGAGATTTAATTCACTTTATATCATAAAATCGTCAATGATTTCAAGGTGGAATGGATAAAAAAACCGATGATCATAAATATCCACAAAAATGTTATAAAAAAAATAAAAGATAAATTAGGATATTTGATTTTTTCCATAATTATCTAATTAATTAGTGAAAAAAGATTTTGAAAAGTAAATCTTAAACTAGTTGAGATATTTTCTTCCATTTTTAAAATTCTGGTTGTCACATTTGAACGTAATATGTGTGTGTCTATAGAGAGAGGATCAAACGAGAACATGATCAAAATAAACTGAACACCAAAACCATATGATTTTACATTGCAATCACATGCGATTACTGAAGTCAACTGATCAGGGTAAGCAGATGACATGGCGCGTGACCTCAAATCACAGCCAAAATTGCATTAATCACATGTGATTTAGTCATTCTCACGTTCTATTTGATCACTCTTCTAGTTATATATGAATTTCAAAGTTGAGAGTTGGAATTGAATAGCTTACCTAGAATAATGCCTAGTGGTGATTTGCTGCTTCGGACGCCATCGTTTCTATTATAATATACAAGAGGGCTACGACAAAAGAAAGGTCTGCTACGATTAAAAGCATTCGGATATCTATATATCTCGTCATTGTTACAAGTTCCTCCATGACTCCGACAAGCTCCACATTCATCAGATTCTAAAACCACATAATAAGTATATATACAAAGAGTAATTAGTTTCTAGCACAAATTAAATCACAATCACAATTAAGACACAAAAGAATATAGGGATAGATACAGAGGAAAGTTCAAATGTGAACTCATTTTTGGTTGTGAACATGAGGACGAATCTCAGCACTTATCCGGTCAATAAAGGCGGCTTTGACCTGGTTCCCCTCCTTTAATAATCTCCACCCTCCCATGAATCGCGTCAATCCTCCGTGATCGCGTCCACCATAACCGAAGATGTGTGGCTGAGATTCGTCCTCACGTTCACAACCAAAAATGAGTTCACATTTGAACCTAACCCTACAGATATATATATATATATACATATACCTTGGCAATTGATAGTGTAAATAAGGGTTTCCTCGACGTCCAGAACCACAACTGCACTTCCTAGAATACACAAAACTCAATTGCAGTCGTCATACTAGTATGCTAGAATTTTCTTCCCAACAACTCGGTACTTCCTTGAGGTCATCTTTCGTTAAGGTCCACAAAAGTGATACAGGAACAATAGAGTTATTTCTGACTAGAGATTCATGATCAAGATACCAAGCCCTCCCGCCAGATGTTGTAGCCAACAAAAAGGCTGACCGTCGACAAGCTCCATCTCCACCTACCCTTTCCAAGCGCCTAAGACTCACAGTATACGACTTTAGATTGTATGGAATCATTGTTCGGCAACAACCGATCCCAACACAATACCTTCTATGACCGATAGTACTCGTGTCATTGGGGCAACTTCCTGAACATCCGGTGACCACGCTCCCATTCTCCTGGAGAAAAGCGTAACCACACCCCTCAACGATGAATATGTTATGTGATTCGGAAAACACGAAGGGACTTTCACCAAGGTCGACACTTTGGATATAAGTGTTATTCTGTGGTGCATTAATCTGGCAATCAGAGATCTTTGAGATGTTAACAGTGATCACTTGATTATCCAAGCTTATATCCCACACCTCCACCAGCTGGTTGCTAAATGCGGACAGATACGGTATTGAGGAATTGCAATCAACAACGTACCATTTGTTGACGGAACAGTTTGCACCGATCCCAAAAGGGTATGGAATACTAACACCCCCACAGCTATCTTTGCATCCGGGCTTGGCGATATCAAGATCGGCTTCTGTTATTAATGAAGTTGTTAACAAAATCAAGATAAGCAAATAGAAAAGTTTAAATTGCTTCATTCTTTTAACAACAATGATTGATGGCAGAAACCATATAAGAAGAGATTAAACATTTAAAGGCGAATGAATATATCTATCTGTGGTCAAAGAAATTTAGATCATGGTTGACTTTGAGCCAACGGAATGCAAGTTTTTCAGAACAATTAATTAAGAAGTAATTAAGAGGTTGTGTTAATTAATGTTGTTGTTATATTAAGAAAATCTAGACTTGAAAATCTTTGTTTTTTGTTAATAGATATATAGCAAGGATTAAATATTAATTGATGGAATAATAAAGTATGAAACATTTAAACAAGATGAATGCATTTGTGTGGTGATCAAATGATTTAATTATTAATTGACTGGAAGATTGTTGAATTATGGAGATATCTAAATGGTCCCAAACTTTAATACTGGTTGACTTTGACCTGCAAGTCTTTGACAGCTTATTCAATTCAATTTATAACTTTTCAAACATTATTAATTTATTATCCATATAATTGAATAATTCCATCCACGGGACCAGAATCGCGAGACGGCAGACATCGGCCGATGAGGCTAGTAGGGGAGGCTCGGCTTCTAAAGTAAAGTCAAGTAAACCTTCCTGCTTGCCGAACGAAAAGAAAGAATGTTTCACTTTCTATACCGCCGGCATGCCGTTTTCAATTTTTTTAAAACTATTCCATAACCAAAGTAAATAAGGTTTTGTTCGGTTTTAAATTATTCAACTTTGGGTTATAATCGGTTTTAAGTTATTCGATTTTGGATTATTGATTTATACGGTTCAATTATTTGATGAACCAAAAAAAGGGTTTTAATTTAAGAACTTTTTTAAACAAAGTGTGCTAGTTTGTTTTTCTGGAATTTTATACATGGAACGGTTACGATATTCTTGGGTAGGTCACGAAAGACAAAAAGGATTACGAATGGTTTACAAATGGAAGATTATTTGAGTATGAAAAGAGTTCACATATATATAGTGTAAAAGAATTTATAGATTGGTTTATTCGGTTAACTTGATTTAACCAAATTTGTAAACGAAAATAACTGATCAGTTAACCAAAGCGTTTGACCCGAAAATCAAATAACCCAAAAATAATTGGGTTATCGGTTTCAATTTCGGATGGATTATTCAGTTTCCAGCTTTATTTGACACTCCTAATTCTATCATCCCTACAAAACAAAATACTTATTAAGATACTTTTTTCTTGCGTATTTACTTGTTTATTAATCATCGACTAATTTTCAATTTGGAAATTTTATAGTAATGTTAAATAAGGAAAGAGAAATGGTGATTTTGACATATATGTTTGACTTCTTGTAAAACCAATCATTTTCTGTAAAACAATAAGACACATTATGAAGATTTAGATATACATTACAATTTTTTCTGTGTGCGCTTCGATCCCATGGCAATTTGGTGCGTCTTTTCTTTGAATATTTATGCTAAACGTAATGTTTGATGTTTGGTCGTGAATGACTGAGATGTATGCGTTTGTACGTACGTGAAATTGTGAATAGAGATAAATCACGATGGACTTGTATAAATCCATCTATAATAGGTTTCCTAATTTTGTATAAACTATTTAAAATAATATTATACGTTGTACGGTTGTAGACAATTCTAATTCATTAAAATATCTAAATTTATTAATCTTATAACATTTCTTTTATGCCAAAGGAAAAAAATACCAAAAATAATCTTTGCAAAAATTCATAAAAAAATGTATATTGAATTTAAATCAATCAGCCGGAAAATCGATTGTGATGGTTACCAAACTATTGGTAATTAAAAATTATTGGGTGGTAAAACTACGTATTTTCCACCGTCTTAAGTAGGAATAGAGACAGGAAATTAATTAAAAAGGAGCCCAGAAACAATAAAAATTGTGATTTTAATGGTTGGCAAAAACTTTTTTCAATATATGTTATTTTATTAAATATTTATCTACATACAATATTCATTAAAAAAAATTTAAAGAGAGACTTATGATCATATGAAATCAGACTGTTTTTGTGAAACCCGTAAGACCATTTTTTTACAGTTGAAAATGCTCAAAAATGATAGGCATGTAATATGTTTATTGGTATAAGTTTTTGGGTTTGCTGGTTTGAACTGTTTTTCAATCCAACCCCAAATTTAAATAATAATTTGTCAAAACAAGTTAAATTTGTAATTCGCTTTTAATTTGAATAGAAACGAACTTTCAATTTTGCAACATGAATTCAAAAATCAGTATTTAAACCTAAAAAATCAGAAACCAAATTCCTTTCAAATTATAAGAACCTTCATACAATAAAAAATTCAATGCTCAAGAGTTGAAAAGACAAAGATAAATACGGGAGGAAGAAGGGGGAGATGCAACATAACGACATACACTTATTCGTCAACATAGAAAAATGAAAGAAATTGTGACTTAATTAAATAACAACTTAGGTATTCCTTCATTAAATCATTCAATTCAGTAATGTTTTATTTGAAACTCATTGTTGTGGATGTTGACTTATCATATGTTAGCATCGATAGATCTTCACCATGTATCATGTGCCCAAAATTAGTTTCAACTGTAGATGGCATACGCGACATTCTGATACCTTCTAACTCTATTGCTACTTCTTTCATTGTTGGTCTACTCTTCCCATTGAAATTCAAGCATCGCATCGCCAAGTTTGCTATGACCAAGAGCTCTTCTCTAGTACCTTCCTTTATAACCATTGCATCAAAAATAGACATCACACGACCTTCTTCCATCGCCAACATAAAATGTGAAGATAAACTTCTATTTTCACCGAATCTAGTTAATGAAATTGGCTTTTCTCTTGTCAATAGTTCTAGCAGAACAACTCCAAAACTATAGACATCACTCTTTTCGGTGAACTGGCTAGATTGAAAGTACTCTGGATCTAAGTAACCAAACGTCCCTTTAACTAAGGTAGTTAAGTGAGTTTGATCCATTGATACAAACCTTGAAGTTCCAAAGTCTGAAACTTTGGCTCTGTATTTTTCATCCAAAAGTATATTAGTGGTCTTGATGTCCCTATGATATATTGGAACGGAAGTTGCCGAATGTAAGTACGAAAGTGCCCCTGCAACTTCTGTAGCGATTTGCAATACCATATTAAAAGAAATCGGGAACTCGCCGGTATCATCATGAATAAGCTCATAGAGGGTGCCATTTGGAATGAATTCAGAGACAAGTAGAGGAACCTCTGTCTCTAGGCAACATCCCAATAATTTGACAACATTTCTGTGATTAACTTGTGAAAGAATGACAACCTCGTTGATGAACTGTTGTAGTTGACTTTCATCAACAACCGTAGATCTTTTGACTGCCACAATCCGTCCATCGACTAACATACCTTTATACACCGTGCCTTGACCTCCTCGGCCAAGAATTATGTTGTCGTTAAAATTATCGGTAGCCTTCTCCAGCTCGTTGGAGGTAAAAAGTATGGTTTTATCAACTGAAGCAGTATCAAATACTTCTTGTTGTTTAAGAAGTAGACCACCATTGCGTTTAAAAAACTATTCTTTACGCATCTTGGTTTTTGTTTTCTTGATAACTTTGTGCAATTTGTAGATGATCTTTGCTAGAAAAAGCAGTCCGATGGATATGCAGACAGCTAAAACAACGCGAATAAGATGCAAAAAATGATAAGAAAATGTTTAATATACAAATTTGGTCTCTGTGGTATACATAAATTAACGAGTAAGGTCCCTGAAAAGAACTATTAACAAGTTTAATTTTCATAACGAAATGGTCTCTCCTGTATCTCCTTCAGTTAAGGTTCCGTTAGTGAGAGGTAGTTTTGTATATTTACATTTATCTCCCTCACTTCATTTTCCAATAACACAATTGGTCCCTCAAAGTACTATTTTATATATTAACAAGGGACGTCCCTATAGTTTCATTTTCATAATGGATATGGTCCATCCTCTAACTCCTTCAGTTAAGGTTCTGTTAACGAGGGGTAGTTTTGTATATTCACGTTTCTCTTACTCGTTTCATTTTTCAATAACGAATTTGGTCCCTAAAGTACTATTATATATTATAATATTTGATGCTCAAACTAATTTACATTATTATAACAAATTAATTTAGTCGCTCAAACTATTTTTTATTCTTAAAAGAGTCTCTCCTCAACTTTAGGTACAAAACTAATTAATATATAAAAATATATTATAGTTACACAAGATATAAAAATATAATTTTAACTATTTTTTTTAAAGAGTCTCTCCTCAACTTTAGGTAATTTAATAAAACTAACACAAATAGTTAAAAAAATATAGGGAAATGTTTGAAAAAACCCAACAAACTATTATATTTTGAATAGTTAAGTCCTTAAACTATTTTTTTGAATGAAAAAACCATTAAATTTTCTCATTTTGAATGATTAAGTCCCTGAACTATTTTTTTGGATGAAAAAATCATTAAACTTTCTCATTTTGAATAGAAAAACCATTAACCTTTTTTATTTTGAATAATTAAGTCCCTGAATTTTTTTTTTCAAAAAATTAAACTACCAAATTTTTAAAAATTGGTTACTTACAACTTTTAAACATAAATAAACTACCTTTAACCAGTTATCTTTTGATTATCCCTCTTATGATGAATAAAAAAATAGATCAAAAAGAGGAAATATGGTAGGGGTCAACAACGTGCTAGACGAAACGGAGAACAAACAACGTTGGGGTAATGGGGAGTTGACGAGGCGAAGCGATACCATTGTTTGCTAAGAGTTTTAATTGCGTAGGGTTTTTGGAACGGTAAAACCGATTTAAGTTTATTTTACTTAAAAACTTTTTTAGTGAGTTACAAATAACTTATTTAAAAAAATGTAGATAACTAATTTTTAAAAGATCAATGGTTTATTTATTCAAAAAAAAATGTTTAAGGACTTAATCATTCAAAATTAGAAAATTTAATGGTTTTTTCATTCAAATCAATAGTTCAAGGACTTAATTATTAAAAATAAGAAAGTTTAAAGATTTTTTCAATTAAAAAAATAGTTTAAAGACTTAACCATTTAAAATAGGATAGTTTGTTGGGTTTTTTTGAACATTTCCCAAATATATATTATAGTTACACAAGATATAAAAATATAAATTTAACTATTTTTGTGATATGGATTTGAAAGCTGAGAGTCGGAATTGAACAGCTTGATTACCTAGAATAACGCCTAGTGGTGATTTGCTGCTTTGGAAGTCTTGGGTGCTATCTTGTGTAGTATGATATACAAGATCACCACAATAGAAATGACGGGTACGATTAAAATCATTGGGATATCTGTCGTCATTGTTACAAATTCCTCCAGAATTCCGACAATCTCTACATTCTTCAGATTCTAAAACCACATAATAAATATATACATAAAGAGTAATTAGTTTCTTACACAAACTAAATCCCAATACACAATTAAGACAAAAATTTATATATATGTATATATATATATATATATATATATAGAGGAAAGTTCAAATGTGAACTTATTTTTGGTTGTGAACGTGAGGACGAATCTCAGTCACTTATCCGGTCAATAAAGGCGGCTTTGACTTGGTTCCCCTCTTTTAATAATATCCACCCTCCCATGAATCGCGTCAATCCTCCGTGATCGCGTCCACCATAACCGAAGATGTGTGTGGCTGAGATTCGTCCTCACGTTCACAACCAAAAATGAGTTCACATTTGAACCTAACCCTATATATATATATATGTATACATATATATGGAGTTTCAAGACAGAACCTTACGAAAAAAGAGTGAAAAACAACTTGTGAGCCCTCCATCCGAACAGTATGCATTTGTGCATAGACGATATATACAAATGCATACAAACATTTTTTTTTTCTATGCACGAGTGCATGTAATGCACAAATTACCGGTATGCATTTGTGCATACCGACCGGATGGAGCCCTACCAGGGTGTTTTTCAGTTTTTTAATTGAAGTTTTCCCTAAACCTTACCCTATATATATATATACACACACAGAGAATTGAACAATACCTTCGCATTGATAGTGTAAATAAGGGTTTCCTTGACGTCCAGAACCACAACTACACTTCTTAGAACGCAAATAACCACCATTCCTCAATTCCAACCCTACTCCTAAAACAGGATTTTCTTCCCAACAATTCGGTACTTCCTTGATGTCATCGTCCGTTAAGGTCCACGCAAGTGATACAGGAACAATAGAGTTACTTCTGACCATAAATTCATAATAAAAATACCGATTTTCGTCATATGTTTTAGCCAACAAAAAGGCTGACCGTCGACAAGCTCCATCTCCACCTACCCTTTCCAAGCGCCTAAGATCCACGCTGTACGACTTTAGATTATATGGAATCATTGTTCGGCAACAGCCGATCCCAACACAATAACTTCTATTACCAATAGTAGTACTATTGTCATTGGGGCAAATTGCTGAACATCCGGTGACCACGCTCCCATTCTCCTGGAGAACAGCGTTACCACACCCTTCAGCGATGAATATGTTATGGGAATTAGAAAACACAAAGGGACTTTCACCAAGGTCGATACTTTGGGTATGATTGTTAATCTGGCAATCGGAGTTCTTTGAGACGTCAACAGTGATCACTTGATCATCCAAACTTATACTCAAAATCTTCATGTTGTTAAATGAGGATAGATAAGGTATAGAGAAGATGCAATCAACGACGTACCATTTGTTGACGGAACAGTCTGCTCCGATCCCAAAAGGGTATGGAATCGTAATATACCCACAGCTATCGTTGCATCCTGGCTTAGCGATATCAAGTTGGGCTTCGGTTATTAATGAAGTTGTTAACAAAATCAAGATAAGCAAATAGAAAACTTTAAATTGCTTCATTGTTTTAACAAGAAGGATTGTTGTTAGGAAAATCTAGATTTGAAAAATCTTTGGTTTTGTTAATATATATATATATATATATAGCAAGGATTAAATATTAAATGATTGGATAATAAGGTATGAAACATTTAAACAAGATGAATGCATTTGTGTGGTGAAATGATTTATTTATTAGTTGCATATGGAGGATTGTTGAATTATGGAGATATCTAAATGGTCCCAAACTTAAATACTGGTTGACTTTGACCACAGCAATTTATAACTTTTCAAACGTTATTATCCATATATATAATTGAAATAATTTCATCTACGGGACGGTTTAGTTGGCTTTTGATTTATTCCGTTTTAAATTATTTTTAAACTATTTCATAATCAAAGTAAATAAGGTTTTGTTTAATTGGTTTTAAGTTATTCAACTTTGGGTTATAATCGGTTTTAAGTTATTTGATTTTGGATTATTTATTTATATGGTTCGATTATCTGATGAACCAAAACAAGGGTTTTACTTTAATAATTCTTTTAAACGAATTGTGCTAGTTTGCTTTTCCATGAATTTTCTATATGAAATGGTTACCATATTCTTGGGTTGGTCATGAAAGACAAAGAGGATTACCAATGGTTTACAAAATGGATATTATTTGAGTATCAAGAGAGTTCACATATATGTAATATGAAAAAAAGTTATGTATTGGTTTATTCATTTAATTCGGTTTAACCAAATTAACTGATTGGTTAACCAAATCGTTTGACCGAATATCAAATAACCTAAAAAAATTAGGTTATCGGTTTCAGTTTCAGATGAATTATTCAGTTTCCAGCTTAATTCTATCATCCTACAAAAAAAATACATATTAAGAAGATACTTTTTTTTTGCGTATATACTTATTTATTAATCATCAACTATTTTTCAATTTGGAATTTTCATAGTAATGTTAAATAAGGAAATAGAAATGGTGACTTTGACATATATGTTTGACTTCTTGTAAAACCAACCATTTTCTGTAAAATCGTGAGAAACATTATGAAGATTCAGATACACACTACGATTTTTTTGTATGCGCTTCGATCCCATGGCAGTTTGGTGCGTCTTTTTTTTGAATAGTGGATGCGGTTTCCATATGAAGATTCCGTTTTTTTTTTCATTTGAATGTTCATTTTGTTTATATTAAACGTAATGTTTGATGTTTGGTCGTGAAAGATTAACATGTATGCGCTTGTGTAGTTGTATGTGTGTGAATAGAGATAAATCATGATGGACTTGTATAACTCCATCTATAATAGGTTTCTAATCTTGTAAACTATTTAAATTAGTATTATACGTTGACAACAATTCTAATTCATTAAAATATCTAAATTTATTAATCTTATAACAGATTTCTTTTAAACCAATGAGGAAAAAAAAATACCAAAAATAATCTTTGCAAAAAGACATAAAAACATATATTGAATTTAAATCAATCAGCCGGAATCGATTTTGATGGTTACCAACTATTGGTAGTTATTAGGTGGTAAAACTACGTATTTTCCACCGTCTTACTCTTAAGTAGGAGTAGAGACAGAAAATAATTAAAAAGAAGGCCAGAAACAATAAAAACTGTTGTTTCAAAGTTGCGAAAAACTTTTTTGAATATATGTTTTTTTATTAAATATTTATCTACATACAATATTCATTAAAAATATATATACAGGGAGACCTGGTATCATGTGATCCTGTCATGTAGTACTAAAATATTTTCGTGAAATCCGTAAGACCATTTTTTTACATTTGAAATTCATAACAAAACAATATTGTAAAGGTAACCTTTACAATATTTTGTTGTGACGGTTCGGAATTTTTTACCTTCACAGTGTTGCAAAGTTTCAATTTTCAAGTGTAAAAATGTGGTCTCAAGAAAACAAATTGGTCTCACGTGAACCCAACTCTGTATATAGAGAGAGAGAGGGATGATCAAATACAAACTCATATTTATGTACAAACTATACAAACTGGTTCAAATCAATATATTTTCATGATTTTTTTCATTAAATGGAATGGTAAGATATTATTGCACATATGTTTGTTTCACCTTCACATGTGAAAGTTTTACATTATGAAACAAAACATGTGAAACAATTTCATAAAAAAATATATGAGAAACTTTCAACTTATGAAAACAAATATATTTTAATTAAGATGTGTCTATATATATATATATATATATATATGGGCGAGTTCAAATGCGAACTCAAATTTGGTTGTGAACGTGAGGACAAAGGAGAGCACGAGACGTGTCCCATTCAGTCCGAATATATTCACTCTGAATGCGTGTTATTCATACTGAATAATGAATGAACTTCGCCTTCGTTATTGATACTGAATGCCCTTCATTATTCAGATTGAATGGGGTACGTGTCGCGTTCTTCTTTGTCCTCGTATTCGCTACTAAATTTGAATTCGCATCTGAACTTTCCTCTCTCATATATATATATATATATATATATATGGAGGGAGATTCATACGAGAATGATACATATTTAAGAAAATAAGAAAAAGACCAAATTACGTACAAAATGACATGTTTTACATTAACATCCAAAAAAATCTGCGGGCAATCCTATAGTCGCGTGGTAAGGTCACTTGGCAAGGTCTTGTATAAACCCAACTCTATATATATGTGTATATATATAGAGGGGCATGTTCAAAAGACTGTCATTAGTGGGTTTAGTAAGCTGGTCCGAACACCATAAAAATATAAAAAGATCTAAAAATTAAAAATTCACCAGGCCAACTCATTTCATTAGAATTTTACTCGATAGACTGCATGTCATATGATACATATTTCGTACAAATAACGGTAAATGACCTTGATAGGTATCATTTAGTTTGGTTTCATACCTTAAACTTAGCAGTGAGACTTCAATGGTCACTTTCATATACAAGAATGCCTAGAAACCTGTAAGAAGGTCATGGATTTAAAAATCACTTTTCATTAAGCTAAATAACCGTAGAACCGGATAGTATATATTGTATGGATTACTACATTACCTGGCAAGATTTAGCAACTTCTGAAGTGAATAAATATATCCTGACATCTGATTACAGGATGAATATGATCAATCTCCACTATTTCCTATGTTTAGCCATCCTTGATCTGCTTGTGACTTAACAAAATCAGCCAGAAGTTTTATTTCATCTTCACGTAGACGGGCTCCAAATGTGCATTGACCCCTTGGAGCACACATCTCTCCAAATCCCTGCAGGCACCATGTGAGCACACCATCATCTATTTCAATGCTTTCTTTTCAAGATGAAACTTACCGGCATTCTTCCCTTTCCATAATATGTTATGCGATATATTTCCTCTTCAGTGTCGATTCCATTTCTGTAAAAGTACAAGACCATTTACACAAGCCAATTTAATCATTCAGTGAAAAAAATATTGACTAGATAATCCAATTGCTAAATATATAGGCTTAAATGGTTACAGAATAAGGAAATCATATTCCTCTTTTGGCTACCTTTGCAGATCTTTTAGAAAAAGAGTTGCACCCTGCAAGAAAACATAAAAATGGGGGTATGAGAAGTGATAAGCTTGTTAATTAGGACTTTCTCCTAGAAACAAAAACCAAATTCAGTGATAACAGAAAATGTTAGGTGGCGTTTGTTTTTTAAGAGGTGCGGAACTCTGAAGTCTGATTTCACTTCCAATTTATAAGAGCTGGTGCTTAAGTCTAAAATCTGAATCAGTAAGACTTTTTGTTTTTACGTCTGAAGTCTGAATCAATATGACAGTTTCTTTTCATCTTGGGATCAAAACTGTATTGTTAATGTCGTTGGCTAGGAGTCTATCATCTACTCAACATTTGTAAGAAGATGGTTTGAAAAGCCAAAGACTTAGAAAATAGAAGCAAAGTGAAAGAACCGGAGGCGTGGGAAGATAATAAGAGGGATTTAAGAGGTTAGGTTACCACTTATTTATTCAGACCATATTAAGTGCTAAGAGGCTCTGAAAACAATAATAAAACAAACAGTCTGAATTATGAAGCGTCTAAATGAATCATATATAAGTGGTGATTAAGAACTTAAAGTGAAAAAAGAAACAAGGCCTTAGATTTATTGTTTGCAGAAACTCACAGGCTGTATTATGTTTCCACCTGCATCATGACATCCGATGCAAGCATGGCTAAACAATGAAGCTCCTCGTTGTACATCTATTGTTTGACTATATGACACTGAAACATGGATGTTAGGTGTTAGCAAATGAAACGGCTATACACACAAAAAATTTAATTTGGATGTTTTTTTTGAAGTATATAATATTTATATACAACAAATGTAACAAATAAACTTACACACCTTCCTCACCTTTGGTAAGGTTTGAACCCATGACCTCCTATGAGCGCAAGGGCTACGATACCACTGGACCAAAGGCCCTTTAGTTAATTAAATTGGATGTTAGGTGTTGCTAAATGCTAATTTCTTCCATCCAAAAACATAGTCCCCTTTTTGACTTTTATCTATGAAAAGGGCTATGCTTTAACCTATAATTTGTTAAAATTAGCGGTAGGAAATTATAATAAAATTTGATCCATAATGCACTTTGGGTGTGGGGGGACTATCTATATTCTCACATCAAGATTCAACATTTGTGAATTGATCATATTGCAATCGAATAACAAAAAGTAAAAACACAGAGTCCCCACAAAGAGCTTGCAATTTTGGAGGTAATCGTTCTAACAACATTTGGGAATCTCATGAACCCTAATTCATAATATCAATCATTTTTTGTACCACGACAATGGGAAACTTCAAATTGATCTATTGCAATTGTAAAAGTAAGAGAGCTAGGTTTCAGTTTAGATCAAAACTTGGTTCTAACTCAGGGATGATATAAATGAATGAAACGATTAATTATTATTATTTACCTGGAGGAGTGATGATAGGAGATAAGGCTAGAAATGCAGCAAATAAGGGTGGAGCTAATGTTTGTAGAAACTTGAGTTGTTGGCGTGGCCTCCTCAGTACCAATTGTGCTTCATCTCCTTCCTTCCCCTTTTTCTGTTGCCAAAATCAACTCAATCAATAAGCCATCAGAAACCAAAATCCAAGCCCTCAAAACCACAAACTTATTGCTCTGTGTGTGTATGTGTGTGTGTGTGAGAGAGAGAAAGAGAGAGAGACCTGGTTTAAAGCAGGGGGAAACAAGGTGGTGTTACAGTTGGAAATGGCGGATAAAAGCAGCATTCTGTCTTCTCTTCTTCCAAGATTGAAACCGTTCCCCCGTCGGTAGTTGATTCCCATTTATTTGTTTTATCGTAATTTTTTTTTGTATGAAACCATATTTAATTTAGAGTAAATTACATTTTTGGTCCCTGTGGTTTTCTTTCACTTTCAAGTTTGGTCCCTATTTCAAATGAATTACATTTTTGGTAGTTATGATTTTCATTCTATTTCATTTTTGATCTCTCTCACCAACTTTAGTTAAAAAGGTTAAAGGTACTATGATCTTTTTGCATTTTCTTTATTTTTAAAAAAAATTTTGTTTTATAAGAGTATGTAGTAAATTACAATACCAGTCTCTATGGTTTGTCTTTTTCATTTTTTTCTTTCTTTTTCATATATTTATTCAGTTTTTATTTATACTTTTATTATATTAATTAATTAAGAGTAAAGTTCACTTTTGGTCCCTGTGTGATGTCCATTTCAACGGTTTTCGTCCCTAAAGTTCATTTTCTTAATTTTAACCCTCACGTTTGATACTTTCCCCCAATTTCAGTCCCTCCGTCAAATGGACGTTAAAATTTTCTGTTAAGTCCGATTTAGAGAGGGGTATTTTAGTCATGTTACCTGTTTTCTTAATTTTCTCATTTTTACAAAAATATCAAACCTTAGGGACCTGTTATGTAATTAGCTATAACATATTATATATACACATACCACCACCACCACCATCACTACCACCATAACCACCACCACAACCACTATCACCACCACCAAACCAGAATGAAACAAAAAAACTGATCTTCGTAGGATGTCATCTTTTCTCCGGCAAACTTCTTTCCGGTATTGTTTGTCAGACAATTCCGGCGAGTTTTCCGGTGAACAAATCAAAATAAAAAACTTCTATAGAAACAAAGAATCAAAGATGAGAGATTCTCATCCCTCGTCATTTTTCTCTCATTTTTGCTCTTCAGCTCTCAGAACTAAACCACTTAGAAGAGATAAACTCACCGGAGAAACGAACTCGTCGGAGAATACGTTGTTCAGATCTCTATCTCTCTCTCTCTCTCAATCTCCTCTCTCGATGTCACAAATCTCTTTCTCAGATCTCTCTTCTCTCTCCCTCATCTCGTTCTATATCCCTCTCTCTTTTGTGTCTCTTCACTCGATCGCCATCTGAGAGATAAACTCGCCGGAGAAACGAACTCGCCGGAGAAGATGATCTCGTCGGAGAAACAAACTCGTCGGAGAAGACGTTTTTCATATCTCTCTTTCTCTCTCTCAAATCTCTTCTCTCTCTCTCTATCTCTCTCTCTCGATCTCTCAAATCTCTTTCTCATATCTCTCTTCTGTCTCCCTCATCTCGTTCTATATCCCTCTCTCTTCTATGTCTCTTCACTCGATCTCCATCTCTTTCTTAGAACTCTCTCTTCTCTTTTCTGGAACTCCATCTATTTCTCAGATCCCTCTCTTCTTTTATTTATTGGTTTGATTTTAACTTGGGTTTTGATATTAATATGGCTTTGATTTAGGTTTTTAACATGGTTTGATTTAGGTTTTGGTGGTCGTGGTGGTGGTGGTGGTATTATGTGTGTGTGTGTATATATATATATATATAATGTTATAGTTAATTACATAACAGGTCCCTAAGGTTTGATTTTTTTGTAAAAATGAGAAAATTAAGAAAACAAGTAAAATGACTAAAATACCCCTCTCTAAATTGGACTTAACAGAAAATTTTAACGTCCGTTTGACGGAGGGACTGAAATTGGGGGAAAGTGTCAAACATGAGGGTTAAAATTGAGAAAATGAACTTTAGGGACAAAAACCGTTAAAATGGACATCACACAGGGACCAAAAGTGAACTTTACTTATTAATTAATAATAATTTTAACCAACAATACATTAAAAATACATATCTCATCTTTTAAATTACATCATTAGAAAAGTTTTGTCGATACCTTTAAATTAAGTTAAATATTCAATATTTAATATATTTTAAAGGTATCGATAAAACTCTTCCAATAGAGTAATTTAAAAAATGAAATACATATATTTAATGAATTGTTACTTAAAATTATCATTAGTTAATTAATTAATATAGTAAAAGTATAAATAAAAAATGAATAAAGGTATGAAAAAGTAAGAAAAAAATGAAAAAGACAAACCATGGGGGTTGAAATTGTAATTTACTATATACTCTTATTAAAAAAAACTAAAAAAGAAAACAAAGAAAATGCAAAAAGACCATAATACCCTTAATCTTTTTAACTAAAGTTGGTCAGAGGGACCAAAAGTAAAATAGAAGGAAAACCACAATGACCAAAAATGTAATTAGTTTGAAATAGGAAGCAAACTTGAAAGTGAAAGGAAACCACAGGGACCAAAAATGTAATTTACTCTTTAATAAATTAAATATCTAATATATCTTTGAATACAGAAAACAAAGTAAAGCCTTTCTAAAATAAATTAAGGAAATGTGGATTTAATATTTTATAATCAATTATGTTATCTTAAACTATGATATTGATTTTTACTCAATTTATAGTTAGCTTCTTATAAAAATTATCAATAACGTTAGAAAAAAGAATTTTGGGTTTTGTTCTCCTAACAAAATTTTAAAATGAAAAGGTAGAAGATATATCATATAAGATAAAATATGTACAAACTAAAATCTTGACCAATTTTAATTCCATACTGAATCCATGAATTACGTCTTAGAAGAGGGTGGATCTGGTGTATTTCGGTGTATCTTATCTTGATGCATCTCATCCTAATGTGCATCCGAAAGTGAAAATCCTTTCTACGTTTCTTACAAAACTCTACTTCTCACCATAATCCAACCATTTATGTAAAATAGTAATCGTCGAAGAATAAAAACTTATTATGTATCATTTTTATCAAAAAGAGTGTCTGAAATTAAATATTTAAATATAATATTTTGTTACTTGTATTAAATCTATACTGTATTATAAAGCATTTGATTGAAACTCTTAAAAACAACCATTTAAGCATTTAGTACTACCATTTAATGCAAAATTACTTAAATTTTAATATTACAACTTATTATTGCTAAGGGTACAACTTACTAAAGCACAGTGCCATTCATCAACGTGGATTTTGAACCCGTTCAAATCATTGATCATATCCCTAAATCTAAGTTCTTATACATAATCGAGGCACAACACTTATTCAATGCTCTGCTAACTTCCATATTGATATTAATTACTCATCTTGTTATGAAAGTCATTAATGTTTCAACTCACAAATGAATTGGTGACATGCTAGCATTTGGCATAACTGGAGTCTGGAGATAACTACTCTTGTAATTTTTCATGAGTAAAGCTGTAGTGATAGTGGCATAGTGCTGTCCTTTAACATCTTGCCTCATTTAATTTAATGGGATTTATGGTTTTAATGATTGAAAGGAAGTATTAGTACGTTTAATATTGGTAGTTGACTTATTTTCTTCAATTCTGTGTAGTTTGCTATCCCTTTTATGTGCCTCACTCTTATTGTTTGCCAAGCATCATAAGAAAATGTAAGGGTGGTAACTAACCAAGATCCAGGAATAGCGTTGGAAGTAGTAAAAGTGGGCAGTGGCATAAAGATGCAGTTGAAAAGGAAGCCTTGAAGATGGGTGTTGAAATGATCACCTTCTACTCTTTTCACCACACCATGGCATTGTTGTAGGCTTTGCATTGAATTTCATTTCTATTTAGATTTTGTATTGTTTGATTTTAGTTATATTTTCTTTCGGTTCATAAACTTAATTCGATTCGTTAAAGAAATCGATTTGTACCATACGATCTTCTTCTGCTCTGATGATTTGGTCATGATATTGTCGGCAAAAGCGGATTTCACGTTTGTGTGTTGTTAACTGAGTGTTAAGTCTACTCTTAACGTCCCAAGTGTCAACTCAAAATCCTTAATTTTGACTTCAAGTTTTAATGGATCATGCGGAAGTGCATGTAGAAATTAGAATGTAGATCAACAAGTGCCATTTTGTTTTCAACAGAGTGAGTTTACCGAAAGATTGTGATATTTATATAACTCATATCTTGTAATTTTATTAACATTATGCAATGACCCATGACAAACGTTGAAAGTCCATTACTTTTGTTCATGGAAAGGTTTTTGGGGATTTGTATTTCAAATTCAATTCAATCCAATCAAATGTTTGGTTTGTAGTATTGTTCGAATTTGAAATCCTAGGATTTGTTTGAAATTCATTATTTGATGGATTTGGAAATCTTTAGGAGAGGGTTGGTATTTCAAATTCCAATCCTGGCGGATTTCATAAAAAAAAGCATCGCTTCTTAAACGTTATACATGAAGGTCTCTAGCACTACTAAAAAGATGACTTTTTCTGGCAAATTTCCCTCGTAATTACTGGCAGACAAGAAATAAGTAACTTTTGTTGACTTTTGCCAGAAATCCGCCAATGATTATCTAAAATAAAATGATATTTTTTCCGGTTACTTTTCCAGCAAATTATCGATGTATAGTTAAGTTTAGTTATTTATTTATCAAAAATTAACCGTAATTGTTTAAAAATTAATTGTCTTTAAAATTTAAAAAACATGAATCCCCATTTGCCGGTAATACCAAAATCATGTTTTTTTAAATGGACATTTTTTGACAGATTATTCGGACACCACTATCCGTCGGAAACTATATTTTTGTATTTCTTTTTATTTTTTATATTTTCATCCCCGATCGGTAATTAAATATACATTTATTGGAAAAATCAATAACAAGAGGTTTGTATAACAATAAAAAAATTAAATCACGTTTCCAAATCTTATAAGAACATCTCCAACAATTATGTTAAAATAGAGAAAAGATGGATTTTAGCATTTTTTGTTCTCCAACAGCTATTGCTATCATCTATGCTAAAATAGAGAATGAAGGAGAGAGATTGAAAAAATCTCTAAATTTAGAGAAATCTCTAAAAATATATAGAAGAGAGAGAAACAATATTTTAATTATATTCAACCAATCAAAATAATTGATATTAAATATGTATGAGAGAGAAATAATATTTTATTAAATGATGGAATGTTTTATTAGTATAGTTAGTGATAAAGTTGCTAAAATAAAATAGCTGTTGGAGTTGGATGAATTTTTTTTTAGAAATTTTAACTTTTCATACTCTAGTATAGAAATTTTTTAACATAACTGTTGGAGATGCTCTGAACAAACATGATTTATAAAAAAATAGAATTCAAATTCATTCAAAATCTTATAAAGCAAACACTCAAAAGGATTTCAAATCCTCCCTAATCCAAATCCACCAAATCCAATTCCATCTATAAAATTTAAATCCCTAAAAAAAATCATGACAGATCCTAAGCTTTTACATCCCGTTGTATGGCACGGTTACCCAACTAATATTAATAATATAATCTTCAAAATTCGTTGAACTTTTCTTAATAAATTTCGACTTTTAACTTTCTGTTTAGATTTTTTTCCCTAAATAATATGTATTAAATAATTTTGTTTGATATATTTCACCAGGAGTGTTGTGTGACCTTCCAATCAATCCATGGCGGTGGCGGCCTCGACCTCCTCTCTGTTACGGTAAAACCCCAATCTCTCTCCCTCTTTATCTCTATCTCTCTCTTGCTTCTTCTCTTTCTGACTCTGTGTCTAATTATGGAAGTAGGAGTGCCCTAACACTCGGAGCTTTCAATCAACAAACTTCCATTCGTCAAATTCAGTCAACATTCCAACCCCCAATTCGCCAATTTACACGCAGGTATATCCATTCACCCACTGATTCATTACGCCTTTTGGTTGATTACTGAATCTATTTCTATCTATATACCCATGGCTCTCTGTTTTCGCTTTTTGTGTTTCTTCGGCAATGAGAGCATTTCGTTTTCCCCAATTAGGGAATTTTGATTGCCACTTTTGGGGGTAAGTTTATATCTCAACAGTTCAATCTTTAATATAATTGCTTTTGGGTCACTGGAAATAACCTACAAGTTACATTATTTGCTGGACCTCAGTTCTTAATCTGACCTCTACCTGTAAAGAGTAGAGCAGCATTTTCCATGAAGACCCTAGGCTTGTGAGAAGTGTGCAAAATAAGTAGAAAGGTTCCCCAAAGAAACATGAAAATAGCAAATAGTGAAGGTCTGAAAAAGACAAGAAGAAAATCAAGAATAAATCTGATACGTACCTTGGTCAACCGGGTCGGATACTATCCGCTTTGGGGTTAACCGGCACGGCTTTACAAAACGCGTCTTACCAGTTAGGCCAAGGAGTACTATATGAACCCAGCATCTCCTCTGCTTGTGGGCGATGTGGGACAAGGAGTACCAATACAACCTCCCATATGGATTATGGAACGTATCAAAATCATCTTCCATAGTGCTATGGCTGTTGTAAGTAGTTAGTATATTTTAGAGGCAAACAACAAGTGCAGTTTAATATATATATATATATATATATAAATGTTTACAATTTACAAATGACATACGCTATACAACATGTTTACAAATTTGTTTATAAATCGTAAGAGGCTGAAAAGGTTTCATTCGATTACGAAAAGATCATTTGTGGTGAAATATTTCATCCAGATGGTGGTTTATGGTTAAACAGCATTCCTTATGATTAAAGCAGAATAAACTACCCTCCTTAAAAGATTTGTAGCTCTGTCTACATGTTATCTAAAACACCCTCTGTATCTGTATGCCAACTAATCTATACTTTTTTTCTCCACTGTCAAACCTCAATTAGCTCAACTGTTTCTATACATACTACTTATCTTGTTTTTTTCTTCTTATTTTGTGTAATATTATTAGGACCATGTCTCGTGTGAGTGCAACACATGATGAAGAGGCTTCTGCTAAAGCAGCTGCAACTGAAGCCAACACTGGAGCTCCAACCATGTATTAGCCTTATCTTGCTAAATGATTATTTCATATGTTGTCTTTTTTCTGTTTTAAATAATCTTCAATGATCTTTTAGTGTCTTTGGGGCTTAGCTGCTCGTAGTGAGATAAAAGTTCTATACTAAGGGCTCTAGGCAACCCTGAATACCACTAAAAATCTGACCCTTTGATCTGCTTTTTATGGAAATGGATCTTGGGAAATGGTGGTATACTTTTCGGTTTATGATGTTTGTTTTCTGGCTGTGTAACTTTTAGTGTTTTTCTTTCTTCATATGATGACTAGTTTAAATAACTTTGTAGATTTGAGTTTGTGTTAGATTTGACAAGATTATTTCAAAGGAGATCCCTTCCACCATCATCTATGAGGACGAAAAGGTTTTAGCTTTTCGCGATGTTAATCCTCAAGCACCTGTTCATGTTTTAGTCATCCCAAAGCTCAGAGATGGGTTAACAGAGCTTGGCAAGGTTATTATTTCTTATAACTTCCTGTATATATATATATATATATTTTTTACACTGGTTCTTTTATTTATTTGTAACATTTACAAGCAACATATGGTTCATATTTTCCTGTTTCAACTCTGGTTTGTCTTTTCGGCCATTATTTTTTAAATAAATGGAATGTTTATTTCTTCTTGATATCATTTAGGCTGAACCAAGACATGAAGAAATATTGGGTCATCTTCTTCATGCATCAAAGATAGTAGCAGAAAAGGAAGGCATCGTTGATGGATTTCGTGTTGTTATTAACAGCGGTGCAAGTGCATGTAAGTTTTACTTTCTCTTTTTCTTTTTCTTATATTAGCATAATTAAGTTGGTGCCAAATGATATCAGGTTTTGATTAAACATATATAATATATAAATTGGTGGGTGTAGGTCAATCGGTTTACCATATTCACTTGCACGTTCTTGGTGGGAGACCGATGAAATGGCCACCGGGCTGATCTATGTGAGTGAGGTTCAAACTATAATCTCATTGCTTCTCTTCCCTTTTCATTTTGGTAGCTTAATTATGGTTGTTTACTTATAAGGAAGGAGGGTGGATTGGATTGAAGTGTATTAACCTAACTACATGATGTGCATGTTTTTTTTAAGTTGAATAAAAACTCTTGCTTAGAATTAGAGTTGCCTTTTGAGAGAAAAAAATAGATAATGAATAAGAAATAATAATTAGTTTTGCATCGGTATTTCAGTGCATTTCGTCCTCTGAGTTGGAATAGATGTATTATACGATCGAATTGATTGGGCCATGTAGGAACAAGGTTAAATGCATTGGATTTTAGAAGTTAAAAGAAACAAAGTATTATTATATTTTACTCGATGCTCGATTGTTTTCATGTTACAAAGAATGAATTAGAATGCAAGAAACTTATTTTTATTTAATTTTATGAAACAATAATTTTGTATTTTTCTCGATTAATGTAACAAACAGGGGCCTTTTACCAAATGCTTATCTGGGTAAGTGCCTACCAGCAAAATTCAACACTGTCACTTACTTACAGGATAAGATTTTAGTTCACCAAAACGGTATCGTATGTAACAATTTACCCAGTAAGCACTAACTATGGTAAGAGTCGTAACCCTCACTTACATGGCAAAACTCTTGGTCCTTGTCTTTCGCTTTTACTGGGTAAGATTCTTGGTCCTAGCCATATTCATCGGTAAGGTAATGTGATTTGTAAACGCTTGCTTAAGCGCTTGGTAAATGACCCCTTTGTTTTTTCTATGTCGTATATATTTTGACGAGTAACTAGTAGATGTTGTAACTATTGATATGAAGTTGTTTAGGCCATGTTTAGCAAACATAAGCTAGCTTATTTTTTTTAGCTTATTCTAGAAGTCCCGGGTAAAAATAGCTTATAAGCTAGCTTATTTTTTTAGCTTATTGTAGAAGTCATGTTTGGAAGGGTAAAAATAGCTTATAAGCTAACTTATCAAAATACTTCTTGGAGTAGCATTTCAATAACGTTTCAGAAAAATTATTGAAACGCTTCTTAGAGTAGTGTTTCAATAAACTTATTACAACTAAGATTTATAATTGAATTGAAGTTAAATATATGATTGATCAACTAAAGTCATCTCTAAGCTTCCTTTCCCCTTGGCAAAACACTCAACCTAATACTTACCTGAAAATGTTTTTGTTTATAAATTTCTTGCCACCACGACGTATAAGTAAAAGAGTTCATTCAAAAGACAGGTTGGTGCACGACAATACCATATGCAAGTAACTCCATTCCACCTGAAACCATACACGATATTTGGAGACATACCAGTCACTCGCCCGTGACTTATCATGTTTGGTCTGAGTAGATGCGAGTCCTTTGTTCTTAAGAAACATATTCAAGGCACAAGGAGACAATCACTCCCATGAGATCTTTGTCGACAGGGGCGGACCTGTAGTAGTCCCTACAGTGGCACGGACGAAGGGTAAAAAGTTAAGGTTTATGAAAGGTGCAACCGTATCGTTTTGTTGTGTGCCACCATATATATTTTAAAACTATAATATGGACACAAGTTTTCCTTGGCAGAGTTGGTTTGTAAGGCTTTTCCTACACCCAAGACCCAAGTTCGAATCCTACTAGCTTCATTTTTTTAGCTTTTTTCTTTTAATTTCAAATTTATTATGTTTCTAATAAAAAAATCGTAATAAAATACTTGAATTCAAGACCTCGTGTATTAAAATCAATGAACTAACCAATAGACCAATTATGATGTTGTGAAAAATATATCAACATTTTTTATAGTTAAACGGTGCAACCGTTTGAAAAAATTTATGGGTCTGTCTGTGTTTGTCGACCAATGGTACCAACACAAATGCATGACAGTAATTGAACAGATACAAAGGGATGGAATCATAAGAATAATAGTCAATATTTTAAATGTTCAATAAAAACATTCACACCTTTAGTAAAATAGAGCAAGAGAACACACCTACTCCCCGACACTCCAAAATTAGTTCTAAGGACTAGAAAATCCCAAACTGAACATTTGAATTAACCAGGTTAAGAAATGTGTTAATCCCCTTCCATCATCACACTAATTCCGTTTTATAACCCTCTAGACAAAACCTTTAAAAAAAGGCTCAAATTTGACTAACTACTAGAATTGAAAACCGAAAGCATGTGAAATAGTGTCCTACGCAAGTCGCGCCAGACATTGTGGCCACGTACGCGACCCCAGGTCATGGTTGAGGTCGCACCGTGGCTCTGTAGCACCCCACAAACCCACATTCAATCTTGAAAATTCTATTTACCATCCTTAAACTCGAATTATAGGCTATCCTAACATATAACCAACTTATTTGAACCTCCAAAATGATTCTAAGCCACCTCCAAACAATCATACTAAAAGTTAATCAAAATTTTCCAAATCAAGATCATGGATCAACTTTTTAGGAAGAAATCTCCCAAGACCTAGATTAGATTGCACAATCTATAGGGTTATAGATAAAACATACTCTGTACCCTATTATATTAACATAATGGATTTTATGAAAGATTTCCATGAAGAATACAACCCTTTTCTTCATAGAACACCCAAATAAGCACTACATTCCTAAATTAGTTGCAAAAACTCCGTTAATGGAGGAAACCGAACATAGAGTCAAGAACGTTAACTTAAGATGATGATTCCAACACTACTTCTTCTCCAATCTTTACGGGTTCTTCACCAAGATCACACTTATTATTTATACCAATTATCGACTCCTTTAATGCTTGAGATGTGTTGTTATAAATCTCAAATTCATGCGGTTTTTCAAAATAAGAATCAAAACAAGTATATTCTATTTCGTGCATTTTGTCCTAAAAAATCACTATAGCGATGTTAATACTTAATTCCCTTATATGTTTTAGATGTCTTCTTGTAAATTTCTAAAATAAAGTTCTGAAAATATTGTTTCCCAGAATAAAAATGGAGCAAAATATGTTCTATTTTCATGCATTTCGAGTAAAAAGAATCACAATAACAAGTAACGAGTTAAAAATGATTCGATTCAATTTAAACTATCGATCATATATAATTGGATATCTAATTATATTTTAATCGGATCGAATCAAATTTCAACATCCAAAATGAATTTGTTGGTTTTTGGATGGAAGTCCAGAATCTAATAAAACCGAATTGATCCAGTCTCACCCAATCCAATCCAACGACAATCCAATACTCATGCAACTACGACCCAATTAATAACTATATATAATTATTAACATTTTATGATATTGTTTTATAGTTGAGATTTATACGTAGTGGTTTATAACAAATCAAAATATTTAAATAATTGATTGAAACGATTGATTAATTGGTTAAAAATTGTATCAATATATTGGATGTATTCAATCTGCTCAAATGGATAACAACTAGTAATATCCAATGAATGGAACTGATACGATCCAATAATCCATTGAATTGGATCGGATCGGATCAAATTGAATGTCTAATATCAATTGGATGGAATTGGATAAAAAGTTAACATTCTATTTGATAATTGGATTGAACTGGAACTATCTAAATCCATTGAATTTCTATGCACATCCACACATCCTAATACTTATGACTTTTACTGTGTCGTATAAATACTTGATATGTTTATTATACACTTAAAAATAAAGCCTTTAACAAATGGTTCGATCAAAATAAAAATCAAAACAAATTAAGTTTTATTTGGATCCATTTTACACTTAATATAATTTGACAATTCCAAAATCATCATCCATACACTTAATATTCAAAGGTGGCTAAAGATTTGTGTATATATATCGGCCACAAAGATTTTCTATCTTTTCCATAACATTAAATAGTGGCAAGTTTGAATGGGTCAATATTTATTCAGAATTAGATAACTATCTATGACAATATTTAAAATGAATATAATAAACCATAAGGATGGTGTCGGATTAGTTTGAACTTGGACTTTAAAGGTCAAAAGTGCTTGAGAGTTTTCAGATTTGAATCCAATAAGGAATAATTTTTTTGTGTGGCCACAGAGGTTTAAATGTGGTGACTCCAGACTACCCAAGAAATGGATGGTCATCCTGAAATTAGTCGACTCGCATACCGGTTGGATATCCCAGTTGATAAAAAAATGAATATAATATTTATATATAATATTTTTAAAGTATATAATATTTATACATAACAAATGGAATAAATAGACTTACACATTTTTCTCACATTTTGAACCTTGATCTCTTAGAAAGTTAATAAGTCACGTATTGCCGGTTCAAGTGTCCCTTGATCATAATATTTTTATTGATGAAAGTAAAACTACTAAGTTTAAAACTTAAATTAACAAACAATAAAATAATAGCTAAACTCATTAAAAAAATTCTTTTTGATGGTTTCTCGAATACTTTCTAAAAAACATATAGATTTTTTTAGAAGAGTATCTCAATTTATATCTGAGCTAATCTCCATGAATTTTAACCGGAAGAAATCAGCCTTAATAAATAATTCAGTGGTTATAATTATTGTGTATATTTGAAATAAAATTCTGGATAAATGAGATAATTCACTACATCCTCTAACATCTTAACCATTACACCACAACCCTTGTGATGAACTCATAAATTATTTATGGATATGTTAGTTTGACGTCAGCATGTAGAGCAAATTGAACCATATACAAGAAGTGACATTCTTACCAAAGAAAAGGAAATACTTTATAAGGGGAGTGATCAAATGAGAACCACCCCTCCTTAAAGGAACAAATTATGGACCACATATGATATGGGTTCCACATAATATTAAATCATTTATGATTTAATATTAAATTATATTAAATCATTTATGATTTAATATTAAATCATATTAAATCATAAATGATTTAATATTATGTGATCTACAAGTGTCCTTTTGTTCTTTTGAAAATGTAAAGTTTTTATTTGAACCTTCCTCTGCTTTATAATGCGTTCTTTTGTTTTTTTAACGGCAACAGTTTTATAACGCATTCTTTACGATAGAATGAAAACGACATAATAATTTATATATTTTTGTTTTTCTTAATTAATGAAATTTGAGGTCAGAACAAATATATATGAAGTAAAAAAGCGTATCCAAACCACTTTCCAAATCACAATACTTTACCGGACGAATGTGGCGATCAAGAATCTTATCTGGTAAGAGCAAAGGTAAGGACCGAGAGACTTACCCGGTAAGTGAGGATGATGAATATTACAATCATTACCGCTAATTACCGGGTAAATTGTTGCATACGATGCCGTAAATTGTTGCATACGATGTCGTTTTGGTGGACTAAAATCTTACCCAGTAAGTAAGTGATAGCGTTAAATTTTACCAGACTATTGATAAATGGCCCAAACACTTGAATCACGGACGGATAATTGTAAAAAATATGCATCAATTATTAAAGAACTATCTAAGAATGACGAAACAACAACTAAAAATTAATTCATTTTATAAAAATTTAAACCTTATTTGGCGTTAATGGACGATAAACTCATATATGCAAATAAAATCAACTCTTTTATATAAAAAAATTCAAAATTTTGACAAACCTAAAACAGACACATTATATATATATAACAATCTTCCAGAAAATACCTATAAATAGTACTACGTACACGTTAACGTTTGGTGAAACTCGATCTCATTCAACATCTTATTTGAACATTTTTTAATTTTTATTTAAATTAAAAGACTATATTATAGTATTATAATGTAATACATTTTTTAATTTTTAATAAAAACGCGCATACGTTTTCCATTCTCTGATAAAGACTTGCTTCTTCAATTTAAGTTCAGATAAATACGAGATTGGGTTGACAGAAAATTATTTAAAAAATGTGATTTGAGAGTGATAACCTTAATACTTAATTAAAGCATGCATAATTTTATCGACTTATATATATACATATATATTAAATGTTTTAGGCTCCATATTAATTTTCTTCTCCGCATTTGGTTTCATCTAGGTGTTCTCATGCTCATCGGCTTACTTCTTTTTATACCAATCATCTACATATTATATAGAGTAATTAAGAAAAGAAGAGCCAAAAGACGAAGAGAGAGGTTTTTTAAACGTATGGGCAATTTGCTTCTAAAGCAACAGGAAGAGGCTGACGTGTCTTTATTTCAAAAATCTGTACTTTTTACGTCACGGGAGTTGGCGAAGGCCACTGATCACTTTAACGAGAATAGAATTCTTGGCAAAGGAGGTCAAGGTACAGTCTACAAAGGTATGTTAGCAGATGGAAGAATCGTGGCAGTCAAGAAATCAAAGGTAGTTGATGAAAGCCAATTCCAGGAGTTCATTAATGAGGTGATCGTTCTTTCACAAGTCAGTCATAGGAATGTGGTCAAACTATTAGGATGTTGCTTGGAAACTGAGGTTCCTCTACTAGTTTCTGAGTTCATTTCTAATGGGACATTGTATGACCATATTCACAATGAGGCTTGTGAGTTCCCAATTTCTTTGAACATGAGATTACAAATTGCTACCGAGGTTGCTGGAGCCCTTGCTTACTTACATTCAGCAACTTCCATTCCTATATATCACAGGGACATCAAAACCACTAATATACTTTTGGATGATAAATATAGAGCCAAAGTTTCTGACTTTGGAACCTCAAGGTTTGTATCAATAGATCAAACTCACTTGACTACATTAGTAAAAGGTACATTTGGCTACCTAGATCCCGAGTACTTCCAGTCTAGTCAGTTCACCGAAAAGAGTGATGTTTATTAGTTTTGGAGTTGTTTTGGTTGAACTCTTGACCGGAGAAAGACCAATTTCCCTGACTAGATTTGGTGAAAGTAGAAGTTTGGTTACATACTTTATGTTGGCTATGGAAGAAGGTCGTGTTATCTCTATTTTTGATGCAATGGTTATTAAGGAGGGTACGAGGGATGAGTTATTGGTTGTAGCTAACCTTGCAATGCGATGCTTGAATTCTAATGGGAAAAATAGGCCAACAATGAAAGAAGTTGAGGTAGAGTTGGAAAGCATAAGAATGTCGCACGTTCCCTTTACGGCTCAAATTGATTTCCAACAAGTGACGCACCAGGAGGAATTGCAGATGATAACATATAGTGAATCAACATCAACGTCAACCTTCATGAGTGTTGATAACATCGGTCAATAATGCAAAAATTGCATTCTTTTTTCATTTACTTAATATAGTTACATTGTTATTTAGTCAAAGTGTGTGATATATAGATACTTTGTATATAAATCAATATAAGTACCAAATTAGCTTAATAAAGTCTCATATGGACCCATGAGGCCTTTGTAACAATTTGTTACTGTATATGCATTTAATGTTTTGTTGTCATGCTTGACTCTCTATTATGTTGGGTTTATATCATTGATTTCACGACTTGAAGAATTATGTTCAGGGTATAAATGGTCATTTTTACTTATGCTTCATTTCATTGTTAATTATTTGGAATAAGTTTAATAAAAGAAGTGGTTGACAAAGTTTAATGATACAATCGTTTATTTGATAATCCACTATATATATGTGTACATATAGGGGCAACTTCATACGAGAATGATATTTATTTAAGAAAATAAGAGAACAACCCAAAATAATTAATGATTTTACATTGGCCGTCAACGGGGCGTCAGAGGAACACAGACGACTTTGAACCCGTGAGGCAAGTCGCGGGAAATCATTAATGGTTTTGTTTGTGATGTTAGTATAAAATCATTAATGATTGATCATTCTCGTATTCTCGCAAATAGGTTTAATTCTCGTTTGAACATATCTCTCTCTCTCTCTCTCTCTCTCTCTATATATATATATATATATATATAGGTAGCCTTATGTACCTTTGACTAATGTAGTCAAGTGAGTTTGATCTATTGATAGAAACCATGAGGTTCCAAATATCTGATTCAATAAATACATCTATTATTTCCTAATATAAATCGTTAATCATAACTAATTAAACTTTAATCGTATTTCTTAAATATTCAAACTTGCGGTATATGGATTCATTTATTTAAGAGTAAATTCCATATTTGGTCCCTGTGGTATATGGATTTTAACAGTTTAAGTCTCTGAAATCACTACTACAAAATATGGCAATTCCGACGGTTTTTTCCGACGGAAAAAATCCGTCGGAAATTTCCGACGGATCTTTCCTCTTTTTCCGACGGATACGATTAAAAGAAATAAAAATTAAAAATTAAAAAAAACGTCCGAAATCCGTCGGAAATCCGTCGGAGTTTTCCGACGTATATGAATCCCTCGGAAATTTCCGACGGATTTTTCTAATTAAAATAATTAAATAAAAAAATAAAAAAAACCGCCGGAAATCCGTCGGAAAATCCGCCGGAAATTTCCGACGGATTCGGTTCCGTCGGAAAAGGCACTCGAATTTCTATAAATAAAAAAATTAAAAATTAAAATTAAAAAAACCGTCGGAAATCCGTCGGAAATTTCCGAGGGATTTCTTTCCGTCGGAAATTTCCGACGGATTTCCGACGGATTTTTTAATTTTAATTTTTAATTTTTTTATTTTTAATTTTTAATTTTAATTTTTAATTTTTTTATTTTTAATTTTTTTATTTTTAATTTTTAATTTTTAATTTTTAATTTTTAATTTTTAATTTTAATTTCTATTTCTATTTTTTTTATTTATAAAAATCCGTCGTTATATATACATTTATTATTATATATATATGTATATGTTGGAAGTAGTATATGTATCTACATGTGTACATATATGTATGTATGTATGTATGTATGTATGTATGTGTCTATATGTACGTACATGTGTAGTATACGACCCATCAAAGCTCAATTAAGTTCGTTAAGTCTCATCAAGTTTCATTTTAGTCATTAAGGGCCAACAAAGCCCATTTTAGTTTATTAAGAGTTGTTAAAGCCCATTATTGGTCGTTAGAAGTTGTTAAAGCCCATCAAGGCTCATTGTTGGTCGTTAGGAGTTGTTAAAGCCCATCAAGGCCCTTAGGAGTTGTTAAAGCCCATCAAGGCCCATTGTTGGTCGTTAGAAGTTGTTAAAGCCCATCAGGGCCCATTGTAGAGCGTTAGGAGTTGTTAAAGCCCATCAGGGCCCATTGTAGACTGTTAGGACTTGTAAAGCCCATCAGGGCCCATTGTTGTTTAGTAGGAGTCGTTAAAATCCATCAAGTCCATTGTAGTTCCTTAAGAGTTGTTAAAGTTCATCAAGACCCATTCAAATGAATTGTAGTTCATTGAGACCCATCAAGGCCCATTGTTGGTCGTTAGAAGTTGTTAAAGCCCATTAGGGCCCATTGTAGAGCGTTAGGAGTTGTTAAAGCCCATCAGGGCCCATTGTACACTGTTAGGACTTGTAAAGCCCATCAGGGCCCATTGTTGTTTAGTAGGAGTCGTTAAAGTCCATCAAATCCATTGTAGTTACTTAAGAGTTGTTAAAGTTCATCAAGACCCATTCAAATAAATTGTAGTTCATTAAGACCCATCAAGGCCCATTGTTGGTCGTTAGAAGTTGTTAAAGCCCATTAGGGCCCATTGTAGAGCGTTAGGAGTTGTTAAAACCATCAGGACCCATTGTAGACTGTTAGGACTTGTAAAGCCCATCAGGGCCCATTGTTGTTTACTAGGAGTCGTTAAAGTCCATCAAGCCCATTGTAGTTCCTTAAGAGTTGTTAAAGTCCATCAAGACCCATTCAAAGCTCATAGTAGGCCGTTAGGAGTTGTAAAGCCCATCAAGGCCCATTTTTGGTCGTTAGAAGTTATTAAAGCCCATTAGGGCCCATTTTTGTTTATTAGGAGTTGTTAAAGCCCATTAGGGCCCATTGTAGTTCCTTAAGAGTTGTTAAAGCCCATCAAAGACCATTGTTAGTCGTTAGAAGTGGTTAAAACCCATTGTAGGCCGTTAGGAGTTGTAAAGCCCATCAAGGCCCATTTTTTGCCGTTAGAAGTTGTTAAAGCCATTAGGGCCCATTTTTGTTTACTAGGAGTTGTTAAAGCCCATTAGGGTCCATTTTTGTTTACTAGGAGTTGTTAAAGCCCATTAGGGCCCATTGTTGATATATAATATTTAATATATAATTTTAATATTATAAATATATAATTTAATTTTAATGTATACTTTTAATGTATAATATTTAATATATAATTTTAATATTATAAATATTTAATTTAATTTAAATTTTAATATTATAAATATTTAATTTTAATTTAATTTTAATTTAATATTTAATTTTAATTTTAACGGATTCCGACGGAAATTTCCGTCGGAAATCCGTCGGAAACAATGTAAACCCCTAGCCGACACTTTATAATTTAACGGATTTAACGGATTCCGTCGGAAATCTGTCGGAAATTTCCGTCGGAAATCCGTCGGAAATCCGTCGGAAAGGTGGGGGTATAAGTAGAAACCCTAGCCGACATTTTTCATTTTGTCCACTGCACTCTCTCCACTCCTCCGGCGACGGCGATTTCCGGCGACTGTTCCGGCGACTTCCCACCACGGCCACCATCATCTCCACCACCGTCGCCCACCACTCTCGGCACCACCGTCGCCCACCACTCTCGGCACCACCGACGCCACCCACCACCGTCGCCCACCTCCCTCGCCACCACCGCCACCCACCACCGTCGCCTACCACCGTCGCCCACCACCCTCGCCACCACTGCCACCCACCACTGTTGCCCACCACCCTCGCCACCACCGTCGCCCACCACCGTACACCACCACCATTGCCACCACCGTCCCCATCACCGTCACAAACTCCGGCGACTGAAACTCCGGTGACAGCTTCCTCCGACGGAAAACTCCGTCTTAAAAAACCGACGAACGAAAAGCGAGGTATAATTAATTATATCTATTGATTTGTATGTTATATGTATTTATATGTATGTTTTATGTATTTATATGTATGTTATTCAATGATATGTATGTTTTAATTTGTATGGATAGGCTTGATTTAATAAGATGATGGATTAATATGTATTATTAATATGTGTGTTTTTAATATGGTGAATTAAACTATGGATTAATATGGTGAATTATTAATATGTACGTTTTAATATGTATGGATTAATATGTACGTTTAATATATAATTTTAGATAGTTGGGTTGTCATCCGTTGGGCAAACATTAGGCTTGACTTAATAAGGAATTATATTCATTTTATAGTTGTTATGATGCGAATTTTTTTAAAACTCGTTACACTTACTTGATTTAAACTATGAATTATTAATATGTATGTTTTAATATGTATGGATTAAGATGATGGATTAATTTGTATGTTTTAGTATCTATGTATATGTGTGATGATGAATTTATATTGAATGTTCAAGTTTATCAAAGTGTTCAAGTTTATCAATTTTAAATAGTTGGGTTGTCATCCGTTGGGCAAACATTAGGTTTGACTTAATAAGGAATTATATTCATTTTATAGTTGTTATGATGCGAATATTTTTAAAACTCGTTACACTTACTTGATTTAAACTATGAATTATTAATATGTATGTTTTAATATGTATGGATTAAGATGATGGATTAATTTGTATGTTTTAGTATCTATGTATATGTGATGATGAATTTATATTGAGTGTTCAAGTTTATCAAAGTGTTCAAGTTTATCAATTTTAGATAGTTGGGTTGCCATCCGTTGGGCAAACATTAGGCTTGACTTAATAAGGAATTATATTCATTTTATAGTCGTTATCATGACGAATTTTTTTAAAAACCCGTTAGGATTTATATTCATTTTATAGTCAAACAATTACACTTAGGGACACGTCTAAAACATGGTTTGACTTTCAACTAGTCAAACCATTACACTTAGGGTTTTAAAGTCATTCAAAACTCCTTTCTTGATTTAAAACCCATGGTTTGACTTTCAACTAGTCAAACCATTACACTTAGGGTTTTAAAGTCATTCAAAACTCCTTTCTTGATTTAAAACCCATGGTTTGACTTTCAACTAGTCAAATCATTACACTTAGGGTTTTAAAGTCATTCAAAACTCCTTTCTTGATTTAAAACCCATGGTTTGACTTTCAACTAGTCAAACCATTACACTTAGGGTTTTAAAGTCATTCAAAACTCTTTTCTTGATTTAAAACCCATGGTTTGACTTTCAACTAGTCAAACCATTACACTTAGGGTTTTAAAGTCATTCAAAACTCCTTTCTTGATTTAAAACCCATGGTTTGACTTTCCACTAGTCAAACCATTACACTTAGGGTTTTAAAGTCATTCAAAACTCATTTCTTTTATTTAAAACCCATGGTTTGACTTTCCACTAGTCAAACCATTACACTTAGGGTTTTAATAAAGTCATTCAAACTCATTTCTTTATGTCGGCTAACTACTTCGTTATTTGTTGTAGTTATTGAATATGTCGACAGATAGAGGATGGATGTACTTGAAGAATGACGCTCAAGGGTATCTTAGTAGGGAGTACATCGGCTTAATGGACGGTTTTTTGGACGTTGCCTTTGCTAATGAAAGCACTGTTGAAAGGAAAAAAAACTCCTAATGGTATAGTGTTTCGTATCCGATGCCCTTGTTTAAAGTGTCGTAATATACCCCATAAAGAAAGAGATGCGGTTAGACTGGACTTGATGAAACATGGGTTCATGCCTAATTATACCAAATGGTGGGCACATGGTGAAAGACATCAATATGCATCTGATTATCAACACGTTGGTCAATCTTCTACTCCTACAGTGGTGGAAGTGGTGAACGATCATAACCAAGGGTATGTGGAAATGGTGAATGATCACATGGAACACGATGCCATGACATGGGAAGAACAAACTCCTAATCCTAATGCCAAGAAATTTTATGACATGTTAAAAGATGCTGACGAGCCTTTATGGAAGCTTGAAGCGACAACAAGTGAACACTCGAAATTAGGAGTTGCCACGAGATTGTTGAACATTAAGGCGGAATGTAATATGCCCGATGCAACATTTGACCGAATCGCGTCCTTTGTGAAAGATATTCTACCAAAGGGTAATAAGATGCCCCCTAACATTTACGAGACGAAAAAGAGATTGAGCGGCCTTTCTCAAAAAAAAGAAAGGATCCATGCTTGCAAAAACCATTGCATGTTATTTTACAAGCATGATTCTACGTTGACCCACTGTACAATATGCAATGAAAGTCGTTACAAGACTAGTGGATGAGGCAAGGTCCCACACTTGGTGTTGACGTACATGCCTATTGTTCCTAGACTTCAAGAACTGTATATGTCAGAAAAGACGTCAAAAGAGATGACTTGGCATTACGATCATCAGACGGAACCGGGGATGATGGTACATCCAAGTGATGGTGAGGCTTGGAAGCATTTCGACAGGAAGGATCACGACTTCGCTTCTGAGATCCGTAATGTGCGTCTTGGCTTATGTTAGACTTGAGATGAGGGCTATACTACTATGGACCGTCAGTGACTTCCCTGCCTACGCAATGTTGTCTGGTTGGAGCACGCACGGCAAGTTAGCATGCCCGTGTTGTATGGGCACAGTGGATTTATTCCAGTTGAAAAATGGAGGGAAACCATGTTGGTTTGATTGTCATCGGAGATGGTTACCTACAACACATCCTTTCCGCCGTGATCAAAGCCTATTTACCAAAGGTAAGAGGGTACCAGCGTCAGTCGGTTCACCACCCGATTTAACTGGTGAACAAATCTATGAGCAGGTCCGTCACTATCCAACTGTTTACGAGGATTCCCCGTTCCGTTCGAAAAACAGAAAAATTAGCGGGTTTGATATCACTCATAATTGGGTGAAGAAAAGCATCTTTTGGGAGTTGCCATATTGAAAAATGTTGCTAATCCGGCACAACCTGGATGTCATGCATATCGAGAAGAACGTATTTGAGAATCTATTTAATACCGTCATGGACACGTCTAAAACAAAAGACAATGTAAAGGCAAGGAGGGATGTAGAGTTGTATTGCAATCGACAAGAGTTACACATTCGAAAGGAGGGAAATAAGGTAGTGAAACCGAAGTCGTCGTACAGTTTGAGCAAACAACAGTTAAAACAAGTGTGTAAATGGTTGAAGAAGTTGAAGTTCCCGGACGGTTATGCTTCGAACATAGGGGGTGCGTAAACCTTGAAGACTACAGCTTTTATAGCTTCAAAAGTCATGATTGTCATGTGTTTATGCAACGATTGCTACCTATTGCGTTACGAGGGATGATACCGACTCCGATATGGGATGCGATAACAGAGTTGTGCACATTCTTCCGTGTAATATGCTCAAGGGTGCTACACACAGAAGACTTGATTTCGTTGCAAAAAAATATTGTTCAAACAATTTGCAAGTTGGAAAAGGTCTTCCCGCCCGGTTGGTTTGATTCTATGGAACACCTAGTTATACATTTGACACGTGAAGCCATAAATGGTGGCTCGGTCCAATATAGGTGGATGTATCTTTATGAGAGGTAAATGAACATTCTCTCAACTTGACATTCGTTTATATTCATCTCTCATTTCTTTTCTAACACATACAATATTGCGTTTATGTTTAGGACGCTTGGGTCGTTGAAGAACTGTTAGAAACAAAGCAAAAGTGGAGGGGTCTATCGTTGAGTCCTATCTAGTCAATGAACTCTCGAACTATTGCTCGCTGTATTTTAATCCAAACATAAAAAGTCGACATAATCGCGAGTCAAGGAACTTTGCCCCAGATATTCCTAGCTCTTCAGGAACATACGATCGACTGAGCATATTCAAGGTTCCTTCTCGTAGATTATTCGATAAGGGTGGGAAACAGGTAATTCTTAATGATGCCGAGGTTCACAAGATCCACACTTATGTGTTGTTGAATTGTGAAGAAGTTCAACCTTTTCTGAAGATCTTTGAAGAAGAACTAGAGCGAATGCAACCTCAACTTGACGCTTGTGCCTGGGCACAAGTTGGGGAATCAAGGTTTTCTACTTGGTTCCTAAACCACGTGAGTATATATACCAACATATGAAATTTACACGTGAATTTACCAATATATGTGTTTAATTTCCTATGTTGTTTTATAGGTCATGGGGGATTCATGTGAACCAAATGAACAACTGCAATATCTAGCACGTGTACCATCCCGATATGCACGGTCATATAAAGGATATTTCGTCAATGGTTACAAGTTTCATACGGTAACCCATGGTGCTGGCCGGGTCACACATAATAGCGGTGTATATGTGAGGGGTACTAATTACGACGACTCCGAGTTAGAGGGGGACTATTACGGATTGTTGGAGGACGTGTTAGAGGTGGATTATTTCGGCCCAGGGCATAACGTTGCGGTGTTGTTCAAATGTACATGGTTTGATACTCCTGGGGGAGTTAGAGTTGACCGTAAACATGGGTTGGTCGATATTAAACACAAATCTAAATTAAGATCCAATGACCCTTTCGTCCTAGCATCACAAGCCGAGCAAGTGTATTACACACCGTATCCTTCAGTCACAAGGGATTTGAAGGATTGGTGGGCGGTAGTCAAGACAAAGCCTCGTGGAATATATGCAGTTGCAGAATCTGCTAAAGGTGTCGATAACGACGATGATGACGATGCTGATGAACAATTCTTTCAAATCAAAGAACGAGGTACTTCTACAATGTCCACGGAACCAAATGAGGACCTTAATTCAGTCTCTCTTGCAACCGAGGATTACACCGTAGTGGCCACACATTCCGATGAGGTTGTATCCGTCGAAGCTAGCGAGCAGGAAGATGTATCGGATGAATCTAGCGACGACGAGGAAGAATTTGAAGACATAGATGATGATTCAGATAACGAAGATGCAATTATTTTATCTGATCATTCTTCTGATATCTAGTTATTTAGAACTTATTGTTTATGTATGTACATCTATCTTTGTGTATGTATATCTGTCTTTGTGTATGTATATCTATTTTTATGAATGTATATCTTCTATCTTTGTGTATGTATATCTGTCTTTGTGTATGTATATCTATTTTTATGAATGCATATCTTCTATCTTTGTGTATGTATATCTAAATTTTAAACCGGTATCTAATTTCAGATGGTGAGAAAAGGTCAAAGCAACAAGGGGAAGGGTGTATTCAGACAATTGTTCAGTCGCGGGAGTAGCAGCTCATCTAGGAGTCGACAGACGACACCTGAGAGTCAAGAGCCGACACCCGAGAGTCAACATAGGACACCGGAGGGGCTGGATCATATACAGGTGAATGAGGATGATCAGGTAGATGCAGAGATCAATATTGAAGATCAGACCCCACCATCACAGCCGAGACGACGAGGGGTTGCTGTTCGACGTGAGATTCCAAGTAATCCTGATAACCGACCTGTGCTCCACCTTGAGAGTGGCCGGTAAGTAGCTAGTTGTGGTGTACTAATGTACTTTTTGCGGTAATCAATATTATATTAATGTACTTTTTGTGTTGTGCATTTTGCAATGGTGAAGATTCAGAGAAAACGAGGCTATTCGCGACGTGACTACAATATGGAAGTCCATGTTCAATGGTCCGTGGGCTCGTTTTTCGCAGATCCCTCCGGCGGCTCTCGTTGACATGTTCGGGGAGTTTCGGGTTAGTAGAAAAATCTATACAAACTATTTGATGTAATTTTATAACTTACAAACAATGATCAATATGCAGACTCGGTACCAGTGGCCGGAAGAGCGAGATGAAGACGTGTTCCGAGCCTTTACTGATACCTTGCAATCCCATTATGCTGACAAGATGAGAGAACTTCGTTTATGGTCGGCGAAGCGGGCAAAGGCCGTCGATGGGATATAGTGGGATCGCCAGGACTATGAGCGGCTGAGGCCATTCTATCTAGACTGGGTCGACGGGACCTTCTGGAACCAAATGATAGACCAGGTATGTAGGATTTTTTTGTTGTTACGGGTTCTTTTCAGTTTGTATGTTGATTTTTATCTTTTATGTTTTAACAGGTCTGGACCGGTGAGGTATTTCAACGCCAATCTGTGGCCAATAGGGCCAATCGTTTGCGGTCGACGGCCCCTAGGCATACCGGAGGCTCAGTTAGCACGGCTGTGCATCGGTCACGGATGGTATTCATTCATTCATCTTCTATAATTTATATAATTTATCATGAACTTGTTGTCTACTAACAACTGACATCGTATATATATATATTGCATGTAGAGAGAAGCATGGAACCGCGAGCCCCTCATTAGTGAGGTATTTGACCGGGTTCACTGTACGAACCGACAGCTAGTTCCGGGTGCGACCGGGCCGCCCACAGATCCTCCTATTTATCTTGATCAGACTCACGAGCATAGAGCGGTAAGTTTAGTTTTGGCACAAAATTTAATTTGTTTTTATGATTGACTTGTTTTATAGGATAAACTTGTAGTAATTAGTTTGGGCTGCCGTTGTTGGGCAGACGATAGGTGTAAACTACTTAATGGATATGTTCCAATTACAACAGTTATGCTGCCGAAATATCTATAAGTTTTTATTAATTAACACATTTGGTGTTTGTAGACGTCGTTCCACCAAATGAGACAGGAGGAATACCCAGACGTAGATCCGACAACCCTTAGTCCGGAGATACAGGGACAATTGTGGGAAAAGGCTGCCGGGGGTCGAAAAAAGAATCGTGTTCCCGGGTTCAATAACGTGACAGATTTCTTGAATTTGACTGGTCAAGGCCGTCATAGTTGTTCCGGAACCGCTTCGGAGGTATGTGTAATATAGGTTGTAATAAATTCATGTATTACTTATGTTTTTATTAATTAGCGCTTAACATTGTTGCTTGTTAAATGTGAATTCATTTCAGTTGGAGTCTTTGAGAGCAATGTTGGAGGCTGAGCGGGAACAATTACGGTTAGAGCGGGAGAGAGAAGCAGAGCAGAGACGGAAAGAGCGGGCGGAAGAAACGGAGCGGTGGCAGAGGTACGAAGATCAAATTCGCCAACAAGAGGCCACGAGAAAAGCGTTTGAGGACTTCATGGCACGGTTCCAGGACCCGGACCAGATGCAAGCCTTAATGCAGCAGTTCCAGAACCAGAACCAAAACCAAAACCCTCCTAACCCTCCTTCGTAGTTTTAGAATAGTAGATAAAATTACGTAATTTTATAGATTTATAATTGTTTCGTTTGTTATAAAACAGCTTTGTTTTAAATTGTTTCGTTTGTTATCAAATTGTGTGGTAATTTGATTTTTTAAAATCTGGATTCCAAATTTACAGGAAATTTTTTTTTTTTAATTATTTTTTTTTTGGGAAAACATCATTTCCGACGGATTTCCGACGGAAAATCCGTCGGTAATAGTCACAAAAAATCCGTCGGAAATGTACAAAATCCGTCGGAAAAGCTATCCGTCGGAAATGTAAAAAATCCGTCACAAAAAAACCGTCGGAAATCCGTCGGAAAACCGTCGCAACTGTTATCCGTCGCAAAAGGTATCCGTCGGAAAATCTTAACCGACGGAAAAGCATATTCCGTTGGAAGTCCGTCGGAAAAGGTTTCCGTCGGAAAGCCGTCGGAAAAGGCTTTACCGACCAGCCCATTTCCGACGAAAAGTTTCCGATGGATTTCCGACGGAAACAGCCTTTTCCGACGGAACGGTTCGTCGGAAAAGGGTTGTTTTTTTTGTAGTGAATGATTTTTTTTAAAGTAGCATTTTATTGCATAAGGTAATAGTACAGAGAAGATTTCAAGCCATCTTTAACAAAGCTTCTCCTAATCGTCCAATGACCTGAATCAAAACAGTAAACAACATGAATGTGAAGAATGAAACACAGCCACATAAGTTTGCCAGGAGCTAAGCAGTTAACACGGTCTGTAGCGGTTATATCGGTCGAGACCTTGATTTGTTATAGCGGTGATATTTATGCATTGATGCATACAAAAAGAAGCTCCAATCGCTTATATGCATTTGTGCATATGCACTAATACATATTTATGCATTGATACATAGAAAAAAAATATCGTCCAGATGGCTGACTCTCAGGGTGTTCTTCAGTTTTCTTTTTTTTAGCGTTTTCTCTTGAACCTCCATATATATATATATATATATATATATGGGAGGGATCATACAAGAATACCCTCTCTTCAAAAGAACACTTTGTGGACCACATATGATGTGGGTCCCCCACACATTAAAAAATCATATTTGATTCAATGGGCCCACTATTGAGTCAAATATGATTTTTTTAATGTGTAGAACCCACATCATATGTGGTCCACAAGGTGTTACGTAAATTTACAAAGTTCTCATTTGAACCTCCTTCCCTCTCTCTCTCTCTCTCTTTATATATATATATATATGAGGTTCAAAAAAACCTCAAAAAAAATTGAAGAACACCAGGGTCCTTCATCTGAACGTTATGCATTTGTACATATACGGTATGCACAAATGCATACAAGGGGTTGCAGCTGATTTTTTTTTTCTATTGATCATGAGTGCATATTATGCACAAGTGCATATGCACGTGTACATGTTATAAATTACCGGTGTGCATTTGTGCATATAGTCCAGATGGAGGGCTCCTACAGTGTTCTTCAGTTTTCTCTTTTTTTGATGTTTTTTTTCTCTGAACCTGACCCTATATATATATATATAGAGAGAGAGAGAGAGAGATAGAGACATCTTAAAATACAAACCAATCAAAGGTTATAAACTCGTACAAACCAATATAAAAATTGATTTTTTTGATTATTTTTTGTCATCAAACACTATAATTTAAGATGTTATTTCACATATGTTTGTTTAATAATGTAAAAGTTTCACATGCATTTGTGTTCATAAGTTGAAAGTTTCACATGCATTTGTTTTCATAAGTTGAAAGTTTCACATATATTTGTTTAATAGTATAAGAGTTTCACATGTATATATTTCACGTGTGATTTTTTCACAAGGTGAAACAAACATATGTGTGATAATATCTTAAATCATAGTGTTTGATGAAAAAAAATCAAGAAAAGAATCATTTTTATATTGATTTATACTAGTTTGTAACCTTTGGTTGGTTTGTATTTTAAAATGTGTGTATATATATAATGATTAATGACCATGATAATTTCCCAAATACATCTCAATTTTTTTCTTAATATAATAATTTGTATGGTTTGTAACAATTGCATAATTTGTATTTAAAACCACCCATATATATATAATATTAAAAAAACAATAAAATACTGAGATAATATTTATATATCGTTGAAATATGTGAATTATTAATAGTTCTACAATTCGATAATTTCGAATGTTAATAACCATCGTAATCTTGAATAAGAAAATTTCCACCAATCTTTGAAGTTAAAATTTAGGATAATTATTGCATTAAAATGAAATCAATTTTGAGTTGATTTTTATTTTAAAAAACCAATTTTTAAAATCATTATTTTAAAGTTTGAAACAAACTTTTTATTTATTTAGAGGTCTATTTTACATTATGACTTAACGATGACATGGAACAAGAATTGCCGACTAATTAATATTTCACATCATATTTAAAATTAAAAATAATATTTTAATAATAAATCTAAAATAATGATATGATCCTTGATTATAACATTACACATTATTTTTCTGAGTATATTACATGTTAAGAAACAAACTTACAAACTTAATCCCTGTGATATTCATTTTATCGTCAAAATTGAGTTCTTGTGTTCTCGTTCTCGTTCTTGTGCACCATGTCTAATGTATGATTCCTTTAGATTTAAAAAAATCGCTAAGCTTAAACTTGTAAACTCCGAACCATTATCATTTCTAAAAATTTTAACAGATTTTTCAAATTGGGTGTTAAGAAGATTGAAAAAACTGACAACATTATTATATACCTCATGCTTTCCTTTCAAAGATAAACCCAGATAGAATGAGTGAAGTCATCGACAATAGTAAGAAAGAATTTATAACCTTTCCTACTGTGAACGTGATAGGTCCCCAGACATCCAAATGAACTAATTCACCAAGACTTGTAGACTTGTGATAATTTGAATTGAACTTTTCCTGAGTTTGCTTTGCCTTATGGTAAATGTCACACATATGGGAAATATTATTTCCAATTTTAAGTTGGTTCTTTAAAACATCTAATACTTGGTCAGCTGGGTGACCAAGTCGACTATGCCATAATTGAGTAGACACTAAACAAGATACACTAAGACTACATGAAGGAGAGGACTCACTATTTAATTTCTCATCAAAGAAATATGGTCTATGTAACACCCGAAATTTTGTTAAATAATAAAATAATATTTTATCTTTAGTCTTGGTTGGATTAGGAAACATATGTATTTAAATATATATGTATATATACACACACATATATGTATATATATATATATATGTATTTATACGATGTAAATATATATGGTGTGTTTATATAGGATAAATGTATATATATATATAGGAGGTAGATAATTAATATACTTATCTTAATGTTAGGTATATATATGTATATATTATATACGTATTATATGTATGATAATATATATATATATATATATATATATGTGGGTACTTATGGATGTGGCTCTATCGAAATATATGTAAATGTATAAATGTATATATTTTTAGGAAATGGTCTAATCTTGTGAACGATGGATTCAAGAGGGGATGTTAATTAACAATTGAAATGAAAGTTTAAAAGGTTAGTGGTGGTGGACGACCCCACCTGGTACTTTTGTAGGAAGAAATTTAGGAGGTAAGCTTGTATATGTGAGTGAACGTAAATGGAAGTCCAACCAAACAGTGGACTATGCGGCTCACCTCACGGGTTCCACCGACGCCTAAGCCGTCCAGATTATTTTTAAGGAGCTAATCATTTGGTTACCATTCTCCTTTCTGAAAACCAAAAGCTCCCTTTTTCTTTCAGCTCATCTCTCTCCCAAATCCTTTTCTTCACTCATTTCTCTCATCTTCCTCTCACTTAACTTCGAACCCTAAGCTACCTACTTCATATTTCCACCATTTTTGAAGCAATAACTCCCCTTTTAAAGTAAAGATTCAAGGTTTGGAGTTCAAAGGCTTGGTGTTCTTCATCTTTTCCAAATCTCTTCCACAATTATTGAACTATTTTGGGGTTTTTCTCCAAATCAAAATTTGTAAGTTACTCCAACCATTTAGATCGTTTTACTTGTCAAAACCTTATTATTAGTTCTTTAAATCTTATATTTGGAAGTATTTTCCTTATTGAAAGTTTTTGACCATTTTAGGTATTTTGGGATGATTTAAGATCTATAATCAAATATCGTTTAGATCTAATTTTTAGGAGTTATACTTGATGTATTTTAGGTTTATTAAGGAGCTAAATAAACTTCATAGGTGTGGTATCTTTGTGGATCTTGAATCTTCTTCAAAGGAAGCTCAAAGTGGGTAAAACCTAGATTTGTCCATAAATCTAGCAAGGTGAGTTCTAGTCACTTTTACAAAACTATATACATGTCGAAATAATCGTTTTTGGGATAAACTTGTTATCATGAAATGATTTCTTACTAGATAAAATGTATGAGAATGATATTTTAGGTATTTAGACCATAAAATCGATGGAAAAGCTTTATAACTGTTTTATGGGATGTTTTGAGTCATCAAAGAGCTTTGTTTGCAAAAAGAGGTTATTTTGGGAAATTATATTCGAATTATAATCATGGAGTTATCTTTTGTAAACTCTTGGATTTCAAAGGTAACCATATTTGATAAATCATCTCCTCAACTTTAAGAGCTTTGAGAAATAGAACGTTTTGGATAACGGGTCTTATAAAGGATTTTACAAGGGTTTAGATTAAAGTCTTAACCAAACGATTTTGGGCATTTTCTGGATTTTATGACTCGAGACGTAAGATTTAAATGTATCAATTTTATATGTTACATTTAATTGGTAAATGTTTATCTTGGAAGCTTTGGTCTTACTTTCGGAGTCAAGTCAGTTGTCTGCATTGCATTGGATCCATAGACATGTGAGTCAGTCGGTTGTCGGAAGAAATTGAGTCCCTTGTTAAGGGTCTCGAGCCAGTAGGCTTTGGTTGACGGTATTACAAGGATGGCCCCGAATGAGAATGCCCTTGCAACCGTGGGTATCACAGAGATGGCCCCAATTTGGGAATGCCTCTGCGGCCCTGGGTTTTACGATAAGGACACTCATTGGAGAATGCTATCGGGACCCATATTTAGAGGTTGTTGCCTAGCATAGATCACACATGTATTCTGGGAATGAACTTAGTTTTAAGTCGGGTCCCATTATCATCGGTTCTTAGTGTGAGTCTAGTATTTTTCCAGTAGGTCTTGGGTCGGGGTGTTTTGGAGATGAATCCGTATGGGTCGGGCTCCGGGACCTTAGGTATTACGGTGGGTACTCGTTGATGGGTCATACATCGGGACCGTGATCTTAAGGCACTACTCCTTAACGTCTAATCCCGGCTTACTTCGTGTCCGCCGCTAAGATGGAAACGAGCCTCCCCCATCACCGAAAGGTGTTATTTGAGTATAGAGTCCATCTTTACTTTCGGTGATTTCGGGGTATTTGAAAAAGCGCATTTTAGAAGATTCTTGGTTTAAATCTTATTTATTATTGTTCAATGATAAAGAGGCACGGTTGTTGGTATTCAAAGAGGTATTTCTTGTTTAAAGCTTTATATTTTGAAAAGAAATGGTTTTGGAAAATACCTTCCTTCATTTATGAATATTCCGTACAAAGGAATGTTTGGAAGAATAAAGATATTTCGGTTTCCATCACTTTTATTTATGGGATTGACTGCTTTAACTCACAAGGCGTAAGCCTAATCCTTTTTATTTCCGATATGTATATCAGGTATTAATAGGTTCCAAGGTCGTATTGGAGCTTGAGAGATTTCTTTAAGATGGCGTAGGAACGTGTAACACCCTAAAATTTAGAGTAAACTTGAACCAAAATAAAATGCGGAATATAAATAAATTCACCCAATAAGTAGGGACAGAGTATGAGAGTTTACATCTAAACATAGATATTAAAATAACAACCTATTAATCTATGTTATTCAGACTATAGATTACAATTGGGTGTTACTAATATCCTCAAAAGAATATGCTATAGCTCCAACTAGGTATATGCTCTATGAGCCTATCTCCAAAAAGGTGTCCTCTCTCTCGACACATCAACCCGCTCTTCTCTAAAGAGCCCCATCAACCTGCTTACCTGCTAAACCACTTTTAAAATCAAGTGTTAGGCTTACGCCTAGTGAGAACAAACAGTTAAATGGATAAGCAGTTAAAACATTTAAAAGATAAGGTATGGTGCATTTATCCCATTTAACTTCACTTGAAATAACTTACTCTTGATGAGCAAGGATCCTTTAAAAGCAACCGGGGGAGACCCGGTGTTCCATCCTTAGTGACAGATACCATAAGTAGGTCACTACACGATGTTTGAGCTAACCGTAAGAGCCAATGGCACCCGGCAACGACCGATTATGCACCTTAGTACACGGCCCCCGATGACTCCTACTTTAGCCCGCGCAATGGGTCAATGGCAACCGGCAACAACCGATTATGTACCTTAGTACATGGCCCTACTAGACCCCTACTAGCGCCTACATAGAGTCAATGGCATCCGGTAATGAACCGGCATAATACCTAACGGTACCAGGCCCTACTAGACTGCTATGCAACCAAAAAGGGACAACAATCACGCTTTTAAACCAACTATATGCCTATGGATCCATTACATACTAGTCCTACGACCGAATACGTCAATGAGACGTATTACTAGTTTTCCAACCTTGAAAACCCTTTCAATAAACCGTTTTCTTTCAAACTCAAGTTTTATCAAAAACTAGGTCAAATCATTTTGAGTTTCAAAACCAAAGATTATTTCATTTTATAACTTTTCTAAGTATTTTAAAACATTAATGATGCTTATCTCATCATCTACAACAAAATACCCAAAATTCTCATTTTGACCTAAAACCACCAAACTTACCCAAATACGTAAATACTTGTAACATAAGCTTAAAATCAAAGAAAGACAACGTTTATAACAAGTATTTTGAGAATATAAGGTTTGGACTTGAACTCACAAGGCTAGAGTTAGGAGACCCCTAGAAAAGCTCCTAAGAGGATGGAGGTGATCAAGGAATCTGAAAGGAATCAAGAACACCACTACTTGAAGCTTTAATGATGGAATCAACTCTTGAGCCTTCACTTAATGCAACAATCAATGCTCCTTGGAAGGGGTAGGTGAAGAGTTATGAGCCCTAAAAATCGCCTTTGAAATTTTGCTCCCGTTTCTAAAACACGTATCTGAAGAAATGAAATAAAGAGCTGAAAATCGCACCTTAATGTGCCTGCTGGAGGAGCCGGGCGACATTGCCACATGCGACTATGACATGGAAAGGTCGCCAATGTCATAGTCGCCCCAAATGTACCGAACGCTTCCCAAATTTTATCCGATTTCCCTTCCTGCGACTATGCCTCGCGACTATGACACTGGCATAGTCGCCGTGTCATAGTAGCCGAATACGTACAGAAAGTCGTTTTCTGTCCGGCGTTCATTCCTTTCCTCCAAACCATTGCAAACCATCATTATACACTTGAAACCTTCCCTTTGGCCTTAAAGAATAATATTACAATGCTATTCTCCTAATCCCTTCATACGAAATTTCCGGGTGTTACAATCCTCCCACCCTTGAAATAAATTTCGTCCTCGAAATTTTACAATTAGGTGAACAAATTTGGATATCTCATCTTCATATCCTCTTCCTCTTCCCAAGTCACATTAGAACCCCGATGATGCTTCCATTGGACCTTAACCATAACAATTTCTTTGTGACGTAACTTCTTAGACTTGCTTTCTAAGATCGCCTCCGGTTCTTCCACACAACGACTATTGTCGACACGAATCTCTGAGAGAGGTATCACACTCTCTTCTTCCGCTAAACACTTCCTCAAATAACATATGTGGAATGTAGGGTGTATGTCGTCCAATTCGGATGGCAATTCCAATTTATACGCTTGTCGTCCCACTCTTTCCAAGATTTTAAACGGCCAGAGAAAACGAGGACTAAGCTTCCCACGCTTCCCAAACCTTATAACACCCTTCCAAGGGGACACTTTAAGCATAACTCGTTCCCCCACTTGGAATTCCAAGGGTCTTCTCTTTTTATTGGCATAGCTCTTTTGACGGTCTTGGGCCGCCTTAAGCCGTTCTCGAATAATCTTTACCTTGTCAGCCGTCTCTTGCACAATTTCGGGTCCGGAGAATTGCTTCTCGCCCGCTTCCAACCAACACACCGGTGTCCTACATTTCCATCCATAAAGTGCCTCGAAAGGTGCCATTCCAATACTAGAATGGTAACTGTTGTTGTAGGCAAACTCCACCAACGGTAGATGCGAATCCCAATTCCCACCAAAGTCAATAACACATGACCTAGGCATGTCTTCAAGAGTCTGAATGGTCCTTTCACTTTGACCATCTGTCTGCGGGTGAAATGTTGTACTTAAGTTTATCTTAGTACCCAACCCTTCTTGTAACCCATTCCAAAAGTTAGAAGTGAACCGGCTATCCCGATCTGACACAATAGTCAAAGGCACGCCGTGCCTTGAAACTATTTCATCCACATATAACTTGGACAGTTTGTCAACTGGGCCGGCTTCTTTCATTGCTAAGAAGTGAGCACTCTTTGTCAATCTATCCACAACTACCCATATGGTATCGTGACCCCTCAAGGTCTTTGGTAGCTTCGTCACAAAGTCCATAGTGAGGTGTTCCCATTTCCATTCCGGAATTTCCAACGACTGAAGGCTCCCATACGGCCGTTGGTGTTCCGCCTTGACTTGCAAATAAGTCACACACCTCTCCACATAGCTAGCAACATCCAACTTCATGACGGGCCACCAAAAAGTTAACTTTAGATCCCTATACATCTTGGTACTACCCGGATGTATGGAGTACTTGGATTTATGGGCATCTTCCAAAAGTAGTTCTCGGTTACCCCCAATCTTAGGCACCCAAACACGCCCTCGGAAAAGCTTCAGCCCACGGCTATCTTCACTCAACATCAAGTGTTGTTTCACCATTACTTCATCTTTTAAGTTTTCATCAAGTAGTGCCTCCACTTGAGCTGTTTTGATTCGGTCAATCAAACTAGACATCACCTCAATCCGTGTAAGTACGGCACGTGTTCCGCTACCGAACTCCTTTCGGCTCAATGCATCTGCTACCACATTGGCTTTACCCGGGTGGTAAAGTAGCTCACAATCATAGTCCTTGAGTAGTTCAAGCCAACGTCGTTGCCTCATATTCAGTTCCTTTTGATCAAACACATACTTCAAACTTTTGTGGTCGATGTATAGTGTACACTTGGTTCCATAAAGGTAGTGTCGCCATAACTTTAAAGCGAAAACCACCGCCGCTAACTCTAAATCATGGGTTGGGTAATTCTTTTCGTGCTCCTTGAGTTGTCTTGAGGCATAGACAATCACCTTGCCCCTTTGCATTAACACACACCCCAATCCCATCTTCGATGCGTCACTGTAAACCACAAAATCTTCCGATCCTTCCGGCAAGGATAGGATTGGTGCTTCACACAACTTCTTTTGAAGCGTCCGAAAAGCCTCTTCTTGCTTGTCGGTCCACACGAACTTCACGTTCTTTCTAGTCAAGGCCGTCAGAGAAGATGCAACCTTAGAGAAATCTTAAATAAACCTACGATAATATCCCGCTAATCCTAGAAAGCTTCGGATCTCGGACGGGTTTTTAGGCGGTTCCCAATTCACCATTGCTTTTATCTTTGATGGATCCACCTTCACTCCATCTTGTGTGACGACATGCCCCAAAAACTGAACTTCTTTTAACCAAAAGTCACATTTCGAGAATTTGGCGTAAAGCTTCTCCTTCCTTAACACTTTGAGAACCTCTCGAAGGTGCTGTTCATGGTCTAACTCATCCTTAGAGTAGACAAGGATATCATCAATAAACACTATTACCGATCGATCTAGAAATGGTCGACATACACAATTCATCAAATCCATAAACACCGCCGACGCGTTGGTCAACCCAAACGGCATTACTAGGAATTCATAATGCCCGTACCGCGTTCTAAACGCCGTTTTTGCTACATCATCCTCCTTCACTTTCACTTGGTGGTAGCCCGAACGTAAGTCGATCTTTGAGAAACACCCTGCTCCTTGTAGTTGGTCAAAAAGGTCGTCGATTCTCGGGCGTGGGTACTTGTTCTTCACGGTTGCCTTATTCAACTCCCTATAGTCTATACACATCCTCATTGTGCCATCCTTCTTCTTCACAAATAGGACTGGAGCTCCCCATGGTGACGAGCTTGGTCTTACGAAACCCTTCTCAAGGAGATCTTGAAGTTGCATCATCATTTCTTGCATCTCGGATGGTGCCAACCAGTAGGGTGCTCTAGCAATCAGAGCGGCCCCCGGTACCAGATCTATTCGAAACTCTACCTGTCTATCGGGTGGCAAGCCGGGTAAATCCTCGGGGAACACGTCCGTAAATTCACAAACAACTCGAACATCGTTTATTCTTCTCTTCTCTAACTTCGCCTAGGCTAAATAAGGCACCCCTTAGCCAGACACTTGCGTGCCTTTGCTAGTGTTAACAACGCGACTTCACCCTTCCTTCTTTATCCGTAGACCAACACCATACTACCATCCGATAACGGAATTCAAATCAATTTCTTGGAACATAAAATCTCGGCTTGGTTCTTGGCCAACCAATCCATCCCAATCACTACATCGAAACTCCCTATCTCCATAGGTATGAGGTTCACAGAAACTGCTTCTCCTCAACTTCTAGCGTGCAATTTCTAAGAACATCTCTAACCAAGACCTTCCTACCATCGGCTATCTCAACAATATAAGCATCCTCTAAAGTACTAACAGGTACAAGCAGTTTCGGGTAGAAAATAGTGGACAGATAAGAGAAAGTAACACCGGAATCAAAAAGAATACGAGCGGGTACGGAGTTTATGAGAAACGTACCCGTCACCACATATGCCGCCTCTTTAGCTTCATCTGCGGTCATCTTGAATGCTCTCCCCGTCGCCTTAGGGACATTATCCCTCTTCCCTTGACTTTCCCCCGTTCTCATCTTTGGGCAATCCTTTCGAAAGTGCCCCTGTTCTTTGCATTCAAAACAAATGATTCCTCTAACCAGGCACTCGCGAGCGTAGTGCCCGCTCTTACGAAACTTGCGGCACCCTTCCGCAGATGAGTTGCATGGCCCGTGATGCTTGCTCCGGCACTTGAAGCACCAGTTAGGCTCTCACCTATTCTCGGTCCTTCGGTTGTTGTGGTGGTTGTTATTGTAGTTTGGCCTCTTGGAAGGTGCGGAATTGCCTTCCCACTTCCTCTTTTCTCCACTTAACTTCCTCTCTTCCTTCCTCACTTCATCGGTGTCCTCCACCATTTGAGCTTGATCAATGGCCTCCCTTAAAGTGGAGGTCTTTGCCGCTTGGACCATTGCCATCATGTCAGATGGCAATCCTTTGATGTACGCCTTCATCTTCTCTCTCTCAGTTGGAGCCACATGCCCCACTAGATCCAGTTTCTCTACAAACAACTATGTATACTCTCTCACAGTCTTATCCCCCTTCTTGAGAGCTCGGAACTCATCCAAAATACAATCTATAGCTCTCTCGTTACAGTATTCCTCCAAAACTTTCCCCTTAAACATCCCCCAAGTCAACATCGATACAATCACTGGGCCAAGAGTTTTGGCGGTGACATTTCACCACCTTAAGGCCGCGCCTCTAAGCATCTGTGAGGCAAACCTCACCTTCTGACCTTCCTCACATTCACTCGAGCCAAAGGCTTGCTCGATCTCTTGAAGCCAATTCATGCAGACCACTGGATCGGAAGTCCCGGAGAACTCGGGTGGCTTAGTGCATAAGAAGGTTTTATAAGAGCAACCCTTCCCTGCTCTTCTCACTTTGGTCACGGGGGTCTCTTCAGTATTTGGTGCGGCCCCTGTTCCCCCAGAACCTCCCACAGCATTCTCGACAGTTACTTCATGCCTCCTGACACTGGCATCCCTCTCCTCAAGCGCCTTGAGGAATGATTCATGATGTTGTCCCATCATAGTATTCACTGCCTGCAACAACCGAATCTGAAGTTCATCTTGTGAACCCGCCTCCGTCATTAGAGGACCCCCTGCATTAAGATTGAGTGGCGGAATAATAGTCAATCTAGGCACGGGTATACTTGTGAGATGAGGGATGGATGGTGACGGTCGAGTAATTCGGGGTGGTTGAGTAACTTCCGCTGTTGCTGCCACGTCCTGATTCGTGACACTGTTGGTTGCTCCCTCAACTTCATTACGCGATCTGGTTCGCGTGTTCACCATCTTAGTCTGTCAAGATGGTAGAGTAGGAATAAGACAAAACTAACATAAATACATATAACACATTTGTCAATCAACGCAACAATAGGAAAACGTGCATACTCACATAACAATATACCCAAAATAGCATTAGCTACGTGATATCTTGAATATATCATACCAGTAAGAATTCCCATTACCAAAGTCACATTTCATGATTAGTGCATTTCTGTCGACTCTAAAGCTCTCCTATGTCAATGGTGTCTACCCATATCTCACCAATCCACACTTAAAGTCTCAGCCTAAGTCTAGGCGTCTTAAATTCACACCTAGTTCGCTTAAACTAGAGCTCTGATACCAACTTGTAACACCCTAAAATTTAGAGTAAACTTGAACCAAAATAAAATGCGGAATATAAATAAATTCACCCAATAAGTGGGGACAGAGTATGGGAGTTTACATCTAAACATGGATATTAAAATAACAACCTATTAATCTATGCTATTCAGACTATATATTACAATTGGGTGTTACTAATATCCTCAAAAGAATATGATATAGCTCCAACTAGGTATATGCTCTATGAGCATATCTCCAAAAAGGTGTCCTCTCTCTCGACACATCAACCCGCTCTTCTCTAAAGAGCCCCATCAACCTGCTTACCTGCTAAACCACGTTTAAAATCAAGTGTTAGGCTTACGCCTAGTGAGAACAAACAGTTAAATAGATAAGCAGTTAAAACATTTAAAAGATAAGGTATGGTGCATTTATCCCATTTAACTTCACTTGAAATAACTTACTCTTGATGAGCAAGGATCCTTTAAAAGCAACCGGGGGAGACCCGGTGTTCCATCCTTAGTGACAGATACCATAAGTAGGTCACTACACGATGTTTGAGCTAACCGTAAGAACCAATGGCAACCGGCAACGACCGATTATGCACTTTAGTACACGGCCCCCGATGACTCCTACTTTAGCCCGCGCAATGGGTCAATGGCAACCGGCAACAACCGATTATGTACCTTAGTACACGGCCCTACTAGACCCCTACTAGCGCCTACATAGAGTCAATGGCATCCGGTAATGAACTGGCATAATACCCAACGGTACCAGGCCCTACGAGACTGCTATGCAACCAAAAAGGGACAACAATCCCGCTTTTAAACCGACTATATGCCTATGGATCCATTACATACTAGTCCTACGACCGAATACGTCAATGAGACGTATTACTAGTTTTCCAACCTTGAAAACCCTTTCAATAAACCGTTTTCTTTCAAACCCAAGTTTTATCAAAAATTAGGTCAAATCATTTTGAGTTTCAAAATCAAAGATTATTTCATTTTATAACCTTTATAAGTATTTTAAAACATTAATGATGCTTATCTCATCATCTACAACAAAATACCCAAAATCCTTATTTTGACCTAAAACCACCAAACTTACCCAAATACGTAAATACTTGTAACATAAGCTTAAAATCAAAGAAAGACAATGTTTATAACAAGTATTTTGAGAATATAAGGTTTGGACTTGAACTCACAAGGCTAGAGTTAGGAGAACCCTAGAAAAGCTCCTAAGAGGATGGAGGTGATCAAGGAATCTGAAAGGAATCAAGAACACCACTACTTGAAGCTTTAATCATGGAATCAACTCTTGAGTCTTCACTTAATGCAACAATCAATGCTCCTTGGAAGGGGTAGGTGAAGAGTTATGAGCCCTAAAAATCGCCTTTGAACTTTTGCTCCTGTTTCTAAAACACGTATTGAAGAAATGAAATAAAGAGCTGAAAATCGCACCTTAATGTGCCTGCTAGAGGAGCCGGGCGACATTGCCACATGCGACTATGACATGGCAAGGTCGCCAATGTCATAGTCGCCCCAAATGTACCGAACGCTTCCAAAATTATATCCGATTTCCCTTCCCGCGACTATGCCTCGCGACTATGACACTGGCATAGTCGCCGTGTCATAGTAGCCGAATACGTACCGAAAGTTGTTTTCTGTCCGGCGTTCATTCCTTTACTCCAATCCATTGCAAGCCATCATTATATACTTGAAACCTTCCTTTTGGTCTTAAAGAATAATATTACAATGCTATTCTCCTAATCCCTTCATACGAAATTTTCGGGTGTTACAGAAGGTCATTGGTTCTGAAGATAGCAGACTTGGATGATTGTAGTAGCACCCGATTATTCCTAAAACCATTTACGGATTAGTTAGTTTAATTAGAATTCTCTGATATAGACTTTGTACCCTTTTGAGGGAAATTGTGTATTTGATCTGTAGGCCATTTCGTATTTAAAGGTTTTCGAAAATTTAAATTTTCCGCTATTTTCAGTGAATTTTTAGGGTGTTACAGTCTACCTTTCTTACTACCAGTCCCAAAAATACTCTTTTGAAGTGAATCTTGAACACAATAACGTGACTCATCAAAGCCTGCCATATTAGCTAGTGCCTAATCTGAAGGATGATTCTGATCTATTAGGCCAAGGATTTTGGCAATTTTTTCCTCAGAGAATGGAAATGATGAAGCAGATCCACATTGTTTAGGCGAATGAGATTCAATAGCACATACATTACTCGCTACAGGTTTAAAATTTTGATTTTGGGGTCTAGGCATTTTTTGAAAGTCTTCTGGGAAACCTACGAGTTTAAAAGCATCTTTCGATGGTATGTCCAGTAACACCACAGTGTTTACAAACAAGAGGTGAGGTTCTATGGAACCTCTTTTTAGTATTAGTTGCTTTGCTTAAAAAAATTGAGTGTTGTGTCTTAGGTCAAGGTAGAGAAGTGTTCCGTCCTCGGTGGGATTCCTCTCTAGAAACAAGAGAGAAAGCTGTTTTAACCGAAGGGAGGGGATCCCTAGAAAGAATATTGCTTCTGATAGGTTGATAGACATCATCAAGCCCCATCAAAAATTGCATAAGCTTGATAAGTTGATTGTGTTCATAAAGATCGTGAGCGGCATTACAAGTGCATGAAGGGAGTTTAATAAGGGCATCAAATGTTTCCATAAAGAATTAAGTTTGTGATAGTATTCCGAAACAGATGTGCCATTTTGACTTAAAGAGTTTATTTTATTTTGAAAGTTATATATGACAGATCCATTAACAATATTATATGTTTCTTTTAATTCGTTCCACACCTGAGATGATTCTTTAGAGAAAACATGCCCTAAAAAGAGATCTTCAGTCATGGAACCCAGTATCCAAGAAAGAACAACAGAATTACAACGATCCCATTGTTTTTCCAAGATAGGGTCATTTTTAGGACGAGGACATGATCCATCAATAAATCCAACCTTGTTTTTTGTTTCCAAAGCCAAAGTCATAGCACAAGCCCAAACCCGATAATTTTCAGCACCACTCAACTTAAAAGTCAAAAGAAGAGCCCCACTAGTGTTACTAGGATGTAAATATAGAGGATCTCCAAAGTCGAGTTTAGCAACTTTAGATCCTCTTGAATTCCCAGTGTCATCAGTTGAAGGCAACATAGTCAATAGAGCAACGAACAGACAACCAAAAACAAATAAACCACACAAAAAAGGTATAACAGAATAGATGAAGCAGGATTCCAAAAACACTCTCAACGTGCTAGGTCAAGCCAACTATTCACTTACCACAAAGGGAACAAAGAAATCACAACAAAAATAATCCAAATATATCTATGTAACAATATAAAAAAATTAAAGAGAAGAATCTTACAGAGATCCTTTAGAAAAGATCAGCGGAAGACGAGACAAAACGGAATGAGAGAGCCAGAGAAAAAAATGAAAAACTCACTTAACCGCAAACACTTAACCGCGATTAGAAAATATAGGCAAGATGCCCAAGACTCTCTAAGATTTAAGCATAGTTAAATCACAAACATTTTAACAATATCCTTGAAATCCAGAACCATAGCCTGAACACATGAACTATGCCTAGCCTTTGAAAAGACTAGATCAAAATAAAGCAGTTAAAAAATATAAGGAACAAATTCAAAAGAGCCTGGAGTGAAAACAAATACAGATCTGCCCTCTTCAGAAGTATAACAAACAGATCTGTAATCGAAAAGATAAGAGACACCAATCAGGTTTAATCATCTATGAATGTGTGTGGATTTTAGATGTTGGATCTGAACGATGTTAACCAGAAACTCATATCTGAATATTGACAAATGCCTAAAAGAAGACAAAACATGCAGATCGAAAATATATGACTAAAAATTTCAGATCTGGTAATTTTATTTAATCAGAAAATTATATTTGATCTAAAAACTCAGATATGAAACAAATATATGGAGTCGACAAGGAACAATCGAGAAAATACAGATCTGAAAATTATTTTGAGTTGAAAAACTCAGATCTAAAACAAATATATGGAGTCGACAAGGAACAATCGAGAAAATACAGGTCTGAAAATTATATTTGATCTGAAAAACTCAGATCTGAAAATTATTTTTGAAGGGACGATAAATCTTGTATGATATTGAATACTGGAGAATTTTAGTAAGAAAGTTAATGCAGTCATTGAGTGGAAGTCGCTTTATCGAGGAGACTTTGATTGTCGAAGTATAAGATTTATCGTGGGCGTCAACAGATGGTATATTTTGGGATGTTTTGCAGGATTCCCTTACCACCCAGGTAAGGTCGACGTTGTAACGAGTACTCCGATTTGAAAGATGTATGTGTGGTTTTGTTCAAATAAAGTTTTGGAATATTATCGAAGGGTTGATTAGATATAGGAACCGTATTCTAGTTGGCTAAAAGTTGTTAGAAAGTGCTAAGAGTAAATTCTTTTATGGCAATTTTCGCGGAATTGAGAAGTCGAAATCAATAGTTACCCTTGAGGAAGTACGAATCACTTAAGGTTGGGAGCCAATTGCAATCTTATTGCTATAAAGTTTTCCAACAATGCTGAGTGTTCACCCTGAGGGTGGTGTAGCATGTTAAGTCAATGATTAAATGTGGGAATCAGCGTGTAAATCGTCATAGTAATCTCGATAAAAGATTTTTGAACCCCTTTTAGAGTTGATTCATTTTAGTGACACTCTCTTGGGAAGGGAGCCATTCGGATTTGTGAAATAAGGTTATTTGGATGTTTGGCTGTTTAAAGATTTCGACGACGAAATTTCCTTTTAAGGTTGGGAGGATTGTAACACCCGGAAATTTTAGTTAAGTTTATGAAACTTTGTTAAAGACTGATACAAGAATTCTGGTATTTCAGGCCTATTTTCAAGTATTTATATCATATTTGGTTGGAGAATTAAAGAAGGAGTCCAACGATATTTTTCGGAGTCAATTTGGAGCTAAGACGAAGCAAATATGGGTAAAACATCGTCTAAGGCTAGTTTTCATGTGGGTTAGGATGGAAGCTGGTTACGAGGTGAGTTTCAGAGTTGAAACTAGCTTGATAACTAGCCTAGGCACTTTTGCACTCAATTATTCTTAGCGTGAGTTACAACGCCAGTTAGTAAATCGTAACTAACTTCACAAGTAGCCCTAAGCTCTTTTTACTTGATTTGTGCTTAGCGTGAGTTACAATGCCGGTTACGAAAACGTAACTAACTTCACAACTAGCGTCAGGGTCTGTTTGGTCAAGAAGGAGCCGTGTGAGTTACCAATGCCAGTTACGAAACGTAACTGGCGTCCATATCTGGCGTCAGCCTCTGTCAGCGTTTTAAAGACCGAAAATCGGGATCTTTCTCATTTGAACCATATCTCTCTCAATAATGCTCCGATTTGGGTGATTCAAGTTGCTATAGATTCGTCTCTTGAAGCTCTACAACATGGAAACAAGTATGGATAGAGGCTATTGGTTGATTTTGGAGTTCATAGAAGTGAAGGTAAGATCTTAATCCTTGAATCTTGAATCTAGGGTTTGGGTTCTTCCACCAACAACTCTCATTCTTTCTTGGGTTCGTTCTTGTGTATGTTTTGGAGGTTATGCAGGTGTTCTTGAAAGACTTACACCATGGATCTAGAGGTGTAGCTCGAGGATCTAAAGTCTTTACCGAATGGAACTCGGCATTGGGGTAAAACCTAGATATAGCTTAAATCTAGCAAGGTGAGTTCAAGATACTTTGTGAAAACTTTGTACATGCCAAAAACGTTCTTTTTGAAATATTAACATGTTTTACTTGGTATTTATCAAATGTGTGAGTATTTGGGTAAGTTTGCATATTTGGTATAAAAGAGTTATACTTGAGTTTTGGGGATTTTGGTAAATGAAGTATAAGTGTAAGTTATTTGGATGCATTATCTTTTAAATGAAAACCATTGGGTTGCATTTGCATCTGTAAAGTATTGGAATTTATAAATCGTTGAAAAATACAGGTTATTGCATTATGGGTCATTTTGTAAATGCATAAGTGTGAGTTCAAATCTAAATTTATAAACTCAAATACTTGTTGTAAATGTAGTATTTTACTGATTCCTAAACTCAATTTCAAGTAGTTGTGTATTTGGGTAAGTTTGGAGGTTTTGGGTCAAAATGAGGATTTTGAATATTTTGTTGTAGATGATGAGTTGAGCATCATTAATGGTTTAAAATACTTGGAAAGGTTATAAAATAAAATAATCTTTGGTTTTGAAACTCAAAATGATTTGACCTAGTTTCTGGTAAAACTTGGATTTGGAAGGAAATGGTTTATTGAAAGGGGTTTTCAAGGTTGGAAAACTAGTAATACGTCTCGTTGATGTATTCGGTAGTAGGACTAGTATGTAATGGATCCATAGGCATATAGTCGGTTTAAAGACGGGATTGTTGTCCCTTTTTGGTTGCATAGCAGTGTAGTAGGGCCTGGTACCGTTGTGTATTATGTCGGGTCATTACCGGATGCCATTGACTCTATGTATGCGCTAGTAGGGGTGTAGTAGGGCCGTGTACTAAGGTGCATAATCGGTTGTTGCCGGTTTCCATTGACCCATTGCGCGGGCTTTCGTAGGAGTCATCGGGGGCCATGTACTAAGGTGCATAGCCGGTTGTTGCCGGTTGCCATTGACTCTTATAGTTGCTCAACATCGAGTAGTGACCTACTTTTGTATCTGTCACCAAAGATGGTATGATCGGGAATCCCCCGTGAACTTCGGATAGTTCTATCCCTTTTAAAGGTCCGCGTCAGTTAACGATCTATAAAACATGGTTAAAGGTATGTTTTCTATCTCCACGTTTATAAACTCAATCATAGTCGTGTGAGTATTGGAATTGGTATTACGTTAAAAGAATATTTCTATTTAAAGTATTCTCTTCTAATGTCATTTTGGTCTAAAGCTTTTATTATGGGACTAGTGAATTTGGGGAAAGACGTTGTTTTTATAATAAGGTTATTTCCTTTGAGAATTATATTTTATCAAACACATCTTTTGGTTTCAAATCAATCATAAATATGTTAAAAACTCTTGAGCTCACTAGGCGTTAAGTCTAACCCTTTTTCTTTGTCGGCATGTGCATCAGGTTATCGTGGGGGTTGGTACTAGCGACACGTGTGGACTTGAGTGCTAGGAAGTGGCACGATAAAGACTCTTGGTGACGTTTTCCGCATTCGGAGATAGCGACTCTTATTGGTTTAGTAACACCCAATCGTAAGTAGGTCTTATATAGGACTTGAATTGTTTGTTGTAGAGGTTTATTACTAATTGTGGTTTGAGGAAGTTATTTACTGATGTAATATTAGAAATTTTAAATTAGTCGCTCTTTCCAGATTTGAGCGTGTTACAAAGATGTTCACTTTCTTAGGTATCGTCTTCAACCATTTGGTTTCTACCCTTTGTTCGTCGCTCACGGGTGAGTTTTCTTCGATTAGAAGCTTAAGCTCCTTAACGGAGAAATCACCCCCTCCCCAAATAACCAAATGTTCCTCTCCCTCCTAGCCCCCTTTGGATTCCAATTTTGTTATATCCCATTAATGGTCTCTAGTTTTCCCAATTCCCTCCCCATCGGCTCCCTTCTCTATGCCCACTTCTACACCCATTTTTTTTATCTACCCACTCTTCTCTTTCCGCTACTAATGCGTCTTTGTTTTGATCTAGTCTCACCAACCTTCTTAATCTATCCCCCAACACTTCATCCCTCAACCACCTATCCTTCCATAGACTAGTTCCCCATCCGTCACCGACTTCTTTTTCCAAAGGAGGTTCCGAAATAACTATTGAACAGAAACTTGCGGTTTTCATTTTATAACGTGTTGGGCAGGGACGAACCCAATTTTTTTTTTTTTTTGATACGGTGATATCATACAACATAGACAAAAAATAATTATAAAAAATACGGTTTTTATTGACGCGTCTTTACGTTTTTACTAAGGGTCATATCTTTCGATGTGTTTTAAATCTAATTCTACTGTTTCGGGATATTTTTAAAGTTTTTTTCTTGATTTCGAGGAATTTTTTGGTTTTATTTTGGTTGATTTCAATAGTTTTTTTTTATCGATTTCAAAGAATTTTTTTCGATTTTTTTTGTTGATTTCAAGAGTTTTTTTTTCGGTTTTAAATATTTGATATCGATGGTCTTTAGTAAAAAACACATTAAAAAAAACTTTAGGAAAGTTAATGATCAAATATGAAATTAATAAAGTGTTCATTAAATGGCCCACCGAGCACACTGCTTTTTGTCCAAGATGAAAGCATTACCACACCCCTCGAGAATAAATTTATTGTGTGATTTGGAAAAAAGGAAGGGACTTCTACCAAGATCGACACTCATGATCCGGCTCCTATTCTGGACTTGGTTTTGGCAGTCATAGCTCGTTGGTGCATTAATAGTTACTGTTTGGTTTTCTAAACTTACATTCAAAACTTCCAGGTGGTGGAGTGCAGGCAGATATGGTGTGGAAGAGTTGCAATCAACGACGTACCATTTGTTGATAGAACAATCAGCTCCAATTCCAAAAGGGTATGGAATCTTCACCTTCCCACACATATCTTTGCATCCTTCCTTGGAGTATTTCAGAGCTGTTGTTGATATTATAAATGAAAGCAAGATAATTAGTAACTGAGAAACTTGGAATAACTTCATGTTGGTTAAGAACAACGATTAATATGGAATAAAATAATATGAGAAAGGGATTTATATTTATAATATTAATTGGTGGGGTTGTTGAGGAGGAAGCTACAAAGAAATATACCAGGGACTAACGAGTCTCTAAGCCAATTATAATTGATGGTGGATAGGTTCGGAGGAATCTTCAGATAAATACACAAAAATCAACGTGGTGTAGAAGAGAAAATTACATCGAAATAAACCAACTAATGGAGTTAAACTTTTATCTGGGAACCAACTTTTTTTTAACTATTATTTTGGGGAATCAACTTTTGATCGAGGTTATTCCTCCGACTCCCACGCCGCCACCGACTCAATCGCCACCCCGTTCCTCCAGCATTGACTTTTCGATTGCCGTTGTTCCTCCAACACCCAAACTAACCCTTCAATCGGTGACGTTCCTCCAACATCCACCACTCCGATCGACTTTGTTCCTCCACTGTTGTTGTTTTTAAAGTTTCTCTATCTTTTTGTTTCTGGGTTTCCACATCTATACATCGAAGTCATTTTTATTTTAAGATTAAGGGGTTTTTTTTCTTTTCTTTTTCTTGTTACTTTTAATTTTGATTCAGGGTTTTTGATTTAAAATACATATGTTTTGTATAATAATACGATTGTAACCAAATCAACTTATTTCTTGATGTGTTTGTTTCTTAATTCATCATTTAATTTGTTTGTTTAACCTGACATGAAGAACGTGAACACAAGAACTCAATTTTGACGATAAAATGCATATCGCAGAGATTAAGTTTGTAAGTCTGTGGCTTAACATGTAATTAATCTACTCAGAAATATGATGTGTAATGTTATAATCAAGGTTGATGTCATTATTTTAGATTTATTATTAAAATACTATTTTTAATTTTAAATATCACGTGAAATATTAGTCAGCAATTCTTGTTCTGTGTTACTATTAAATCATAATGTAAAATAGACCTCTAAATAAATGAAAAGTTTTTTCAAACCCATAAATAATAATTTTAAAACTTGTCTTTTTATTGTACCTCGTTTGACTTTTAGGTAGCGTTTGATACACAAACATGATTGGACTGAACAAGACGGGACAGAACTGGAAAGGACAAGAGGGTGGGACAAGACTAGATAGGACATGACAAAACAAGTGTATGTATGGTACACCTAGGACTGGACAAGACATGACAGAACTAAACAAGTTGTCACATAAGTTATTTGACGATTTTAATAGTTATAATTACACAAAAACAGTAAAAAAATTTATATGCATTTTTACTCAACTTTTATATATATATATATATATATACACACACACGTGCGCACACATACATATATATATATATATATAAGTATAAAATTTGAATGATAATTTTTTTTATAATTGATGATAGTTTGAAAAACCCGATTCACACAAATAAAAAATTATGCTTTATTCTGATGGTAGTATAAGTGGCGGCGATGGGCCACCTGACGATGGATGGTGGTGATCAATCGTCGATGTTGAGGGTAGATTAGTTATATTTGATTTTCTGTCTCATTCTTGTCCCAACTTGTTCCACCTATTTTGGTGGAACAAGAAAAAAGGCTTTTTTGTCCCGCTCTGTCCCACATTGTCCCAGTCATGTCCCTGTCAATGTCGCGTCAAATGTGGGCAGTAAATTTCTGTCTTGTCCCATGTTGCACCAAATGTGAGACAGAGAAATCTGTCCCGTCCTTTCCTATCATGTCACGTATATATACCAAACGCACCCTTAGTTTCTTGCTAAGAGCATCTCGTTTATAAAAGTTTGTTCTTCAAAAAGAAATAAAAATAATTGATTTCATTTTAATACAATAATTGTCCTAAATTTTAACTTCAAAGTGGTGGAAAATTTCTTATTCAAGATTACGATGGTTACTAACTATTCAAATTATCGAATGGCAGAAGTATAAATAATTCACAACAATATATAAAAATTCTCTTAATATTTTATTGTTTTCTTAATCATATATATATATATATATATATCATGTAACTTTTACAAATTATACAAATCATTATATTAAAAAAAATTAAGATGTATATGAACAATTATTATGGTTCATTAATCATGATTATCATGGTTCATTAATCATGATATATATATATATATATGGTCAGGTTCAGGAAAAACCTTCAAAAAAGAGAAAACTTAACAACACTATCCATATGGATATATACACAAATGCATACCGGTAATTTGTAACATTTACGAGTGTATATGCGTTTGTGCATAACAAGCACTCATGATCAATAGAAAAAAATAGCTTCAATTGCTTATATGCGTTTGTGCATATTGTCTAGATGAACAACTCCTAAGGTGTTTCTTCAAAAAAAATTAGGTTTTCCCATGAACCAGCCTATATATATAAATATATGTAGGAAGGTTCAAATGAGAACTTTGCATTTTTAAAGGAACAAAGGGACAATTGTGGATCACATATGATGTGGGTCTCACATAATATTAAATCATTTATGATTTAATATTAAATACAAACTCAAATTTGGTTGTGAACGTAAGGACAAATGAGAAAGCGACACGTGTCTCAATATACAAAAAAATATTCTTACTGAATATATATACTATATTCAGTGTGAATATTTCTTTATATATTCAATCTGAATATTTCTTTGAATGAGACACATGTCGCACTCTCATTTGTCCTCACGTTCACAACCAAATTTGAGTTCTCATTTGAAACCGCCCTATACAAACTAGTTCACATGTGAAACTTTTATATTATGAAACAAACATATGTGTAATAATATCTTAAGTCATAGAATTCGATGAAAAAAACTCATGGGAAAAATTATTTTTATATTGATTTGAACCAGTTTGTATAGTACATTCAACTGGTTTGTATTTAAACTTCCATCTATATATATAGAGCAGATTGATACGAGAACGCTAACTTTTTACGAGAATACGATGAGCTTACTTCATGTACAAAATCATATATGATTCATGTAATGATTTTTTTTTTTTGATTAACCTGGATATCCAACCCGCTTTGCGAGCCGACTAATCCCAGGGTGACTACCCGCTTCGCAAGGTAGTCCGGAGTCACCGCATTTGAACCTCCGTGGCCACAAGGGAATTTTTTTACCCCTCCCTGGATTTGAACCTGGGACCTCCTGGTACTGTTGACCTTTGGAGTCCAAACTCAAACCATTGAGGCACCACCCTTGTACAAAATTAAATACGTCTTTTTGATGTTTGTACAAAATCAAATACGTGTTTTTGATGTTGATACAAAATTATATGTGATTTTGTATAACAATTTTTTTTCGTATTCTCGTAAAAAGATATCGTCCTTACATGAATATTTTTTTTCTCTCTCTCTCTATATATATAAAATAATAATAAAGTTTATTTATTATGCTTTGATTTAAAAAATAAAATAAAATCAGATATTTATTAAATTAAATAAACAATTATTTTATTTGTAAAATTTATTAAAATTGCATGATTTATAAATTAGACGTTCCAATAATCTTAAAAGTATGTTGGTCAAAAGCAATGGCTAATAGGAACCTACTACCTAGGCCACTTTACATTTTCATGTACGCCAGCGTACCAATAAGGTTTGGTTTTGTACCGACTCGTTTTCAGTTTTTATGGAGTGGTCGTGCTAATCTTTTACGGTCACGGTCATGCGTGCTCCACCCATCCACCACGCATTGAAATTGGGTCAAGGAGGAATCGTCAACTTAGAGTTTTTGATACGTTCCTACTTGTCTACCGGTGCTTTGATCACTATACTTCTGAATTTTAAGCTGGATTACGTGAGATTAGTTTGTTTTTATAAAACCAGATAACCACATTTGTATCTGAAATTATATAGCAAAATATTTTAAAGTTCAAAACAATCCGAAACTTTAAATAATTACACTGTTAAAAGTAAATATGTTTTTCCTTTTGGTAGCGTTGTCTCTAGAGAAAGATTCTCTTACAAATTTATTTATTTATTTATATATGAACAATTATTAAGCATTACAACAAAAATGATTTTATAGAACGACTAAAATAAAAAAATTTCCTAAAAACATATGTTATAGGACACAAATTTATAGGACCAAACCAAAAATTGTTTTATCTAAAAGCGTTAAAATAGGTTTATAGGACGCTTTTAGGCCTTTCAACAAATTTTTACGACGCTTTTAAAATAAAGTGTCATATGGGATATAAAATAGCTAATATGACACTTTATTTTACAAGCGTCGTAAACACTTGTTGAAACGCCTAAAAGCATTCTATAAACTTATTAAAACACTTTTAGATATGACGATTTATGTTTTTGTACTATAAACATTTGTCTAATAATGTATCCTTTTAGAATGTTTTTTCATTTTACATGTTCTATAAAATCACTTTTGTTTTTTTTGTAGTGAAGAGAGAGAAATAAAATTAATTATTATTCACAATTAATTATTAGTCAAAGACTTGCATCATATCAAATGTTGTCTTATGTTTGTTTGCATTGTAGAAAAAAAAATACAAAAATAGACATAAAATTTAGCTATCAAAAGAAAAATTCTTGTGGTGACAAATCCATGAACGTGGTTTCATAAAAACCTATGAAATAATTAGGCTTCCAAAAAAGACCATTAATTGGATACCCGATAATAAATGAAAGAAACTAAAAATATCCAAACTGGTGTATATCGGTCAAAATCAAAATCAAAATCACGAAAATTTAATTCACATGAAAACAATCCAATATATCTTATATATTCGTTAATTAACAAGCATGACTAGGACGTATTTGTCATTGCATTCTAATTAGAGTAAGAATCGTTTATCACACACTTAACCGATAAGTGTTTATCGGGAAAATTCAATATACTATCACTTACTTTACTGAGTAAGATTTTAGTTTACTAAAATAACATCGTATGCAACAATTACCCGGTAAGCTCTTACCGTGGTATGTTGGGTTTGTTTATGATCTAGAGTTTATAGGTGGAAACTTGTGGATTTGAAATCCTCACCTAATGAAGCTCGGTATTGGGATAAAATCTAGATTTAGCCTAAATCTAGCTTGTGAGTTCATTCTTACCTTTCTAAAACTTTATACATGTCAAAATGATGTATTTTACCTTAATATGATGTTTAAAATAAGTATTTCTATACTTAGAAGATTTTGGTAAAAGTAGGTCAAAATGTACCATTTAGGGTTTTCTTTGAAATGATGAAATGGAAGTCAAGAACGGTTTTGGAATACTCTTATGAGTTTTAAATTCAAGAAAAATGATGTATAAACCTAAATGATTATTTGACCAAATTTTTGGAAGGAAGGTTTTGGGAAGCAAGATGTTATACTTCACAGGTTTTGTGAAGAGAAGTAATGTTGGGTCACCGATGATTTGGTGATGAACCACCTTCCTTTAAATGAATGAATTTTTACAGGTTCTTTTGAAGGTCTGAAATATGCTTCAAGTATTGAAGAGTCAAAGACTATTCAATCAAGGGGTTGTACATCAAAAAGTGGAATTTTGGATGTATCAATCAACTTCAATATTCAGACCATCTTGCCAAGTCAAGATTGGGTCACCAATATAGTGGGTCACCGATGGTACACTCAAAAGTCATCAAAAGTACTAAGGACATCAAATAAGATGAGGTCATCAAGTTTGATGTCATGGTCACCGACACTATGATATTGGTCACCGAAATTGCAGGTATATTTTCTAAGGCTGTGATATCAACTCACAAGGGTATACACTTTTGTCACTTAGTGAAAGAAGAAGTTATCAAGCAAAGTGTATACTTATCAACTCCAGCCTTATAAGGTATCCACCGATGTGATACATAGTGAGATGTATCACTTAGCAATTTCAAAGAGACAAGTTCTTGACTCACATCAATTGCAAGACACGTGAGCCAGCAAGAACTTGGGCACCAAGCCTTAATTAAAGACATTCTCTTTTATTCTTATAAAAGGAATATTTGTCTTTTAGCTAAAAGGCTTGATGGGACTTCACAGAGCATGAAGAAAAGAAGATAAAGTTATCTGACATTACGTGCTACAAGGAATGGTTCATCCATTATTCTAGTACAAAGGAAGTGGTCTCTTCCTTTGTCCATCAGATAATCTTCCACTAATGAAACCTTGACAATGTCCACTCGCATCCCATGCATGGACACTATAAAAGGAGATGAAGTCCTTCCCGTAAATCTCACGCTTTCAACAAATCTTCGCAGTGATTATTTGTTCGATCGTGGCAAAGCTGTGTGCTATAACAGTATGTTTTAACTTGCTTAGTGTAATAGTTAATTACTGTTATCTGTGTGTTTAGTTTGATAGAATAGTCTGCCTGTTCTTTTCCGCATCAAACTATCTGTGGGTAAATTTTTAATATTTATATTAAAAAATTTAACAAGAGTATATTCTCGTGTGTTTTATATTCAACCCCCTTCTACAAAACCCTCTCTTAGTTAGCCATCTCTCTTTGGGGACTAACAATTGGTATCGTAGCGATTGGTTTAATCTCATAAACCGTATCCGTGATGGCTACTACCTCAAATGTTGATGGTACCTTGCAGACCTCTTCCAGTAATACATATGATTTAGGATCTTTGGCTAAACCCCCAAGATTCAACCCAAACAACTTTGGGTTATGGAAAAATCGCATGTTATTATTCTTGGAAGGAATAGATTGCAGGTATCCCAACATTCTCAGTGAGGGACCTATTATTCCTAAAATATGGGCTCGCTTTGGCCCTCAAAAGGACGCTGAAGGAAAGGACATAGAGTCAGATGACGAAAGAAATAAGAAAACTGGTAGATATATCATTAAACCTTCTAACAAATTTAGTGAAGATGATAAACGCCTAGTTGCTTTAGATACTAAAGTCAAATCTGCTCTTGCTGTTTCCCTTCCTGATGATGTGTATCATTCTCTTCTTAACCTTCCCACTACTAAAGAGATGTGGGATACTTTGAGTGTCTTATATGAAGGCACCAAAGAAGTAAAGAAATCTAACAGGATCTGTCTTGTTAGAAAGTATGAACTCTTCTCCCATGAAAAGGGAGAATCTCTTTCTACCTACTTTAATCGTTTTAACTGTCTTCTTAACGATCTCAAAGCTCTTGGACGAGTTTATGATAATGAAGAAGTTCTCTGCAAGTTTATGGATTGTCTTCCAGATTTCTGGGAAACTATCTGTACTTGCATCAAGCAAACCAAGGAATTAGAAATAATGCCTTTAACTGCTCTCTATGGAACTCTTCTTCACTATGAACAAACTAAGAATCAGAGAAAGTCTCTTATAAAGGATATCAAATCCTCCTCTATTGCTTTGATAGGTGATTCAAAACCTTCTTCTTGTATTCCTAGAATCACCTATCCTTCTTCTAATTCTGAAAAAGATATTAAGGAAGACTCTTCTCATCTGTCAGATGCATACTATAGTCTTCGCCGATGATGAAGGAGGAGAGAATCACCATTGACATACTTTCTCGATAGTATGGCAATGCTTCTGCCGGAAACCTTAAGAACAAAAGATTTTCTTCAAACCGCTCCAAATTTAATAGAAAACCTTTTTCTCAAAAATCCTCTTCTGATAAAGCAAAAGAAGAATGCTTCAATTGTGGAAAGAAAGGTCATTTTGCTTCTGAATGCAGATCAAAAGCTTCTTCTTCTAAACCTTCTTCTTCTTATGGCCATGACTTCTCAAAATCAGCTTCTAGAAAGCATGAAGAGAGAAATAGCCAATCCTCTAAGGAAAACTCTGAATCAAAAGAAACCTCAAGGTACAAGAAATACAAAGCAAAATACAAGAGAGAAAAGGAGAGAAACCAAGGTAAAAATAAAACCTTAGTTCTTTGAGGCTCATTGCCGGGAAGATGAGCAAACCTCTCCGAGAAATGTAGAGCGAGTATGTCACTAAGTGCCTCATGGCCAAAATTGATGAGATAGAAGACATGGAGAAATCACTCTACACCACTCTTGTATCCGCCGAGGATCCACTTCAGTGGACAAAACCTCAGGTACATCCTTTTACCTTTCTCTCTGATGATCAAAAGGCTGATGCCTTTGACTCTTTAACTGTTGACTTCTGTGACTTAAAGATTCAAAAGAAAAAGGCTGATATGCATATAAAATGTCTAAATGATCAACTCCTCTCTTGCTTTTCAAAACTAAAAGATTTTGACAAAATGAAAGTCGTATCCGGAAAACCTTCGGTATTTAAACGACAAATTTTCCGAGGAAAAATCAAAAATTTCTTCCACTCTTGAAAAGGAACAAGAGGTTCGTCTAAATGGACTAAATCCTCTAAAAATCTAGAAAGAATCCTTCAAGATCAAATCACCAGCAAGGATAAGTCTGGCCTTGGTTATGGAAAAGATGTTCCTCAACCTCTTGACCTTCCATTCCCTTCTTCTTCTGAGTGTCAAGGTTTTCCTGCTGGTTTCCTTTCCGATGACGATGATGATCTCTTCGGTTACTCATCTGAGGATTCTACCTCCGTTCACTCTATAGATCTACTTGACATGCTCAAAGTAGAATCTGGTTCCAAAAAGTTTGGAGTCTTTGTTAAAGCTAAAGAAATCTCTTTCCGAGTCTTCAATGGTTTCAACTCTTCCAAGCTCTTCTTCTTCTCCCAAACCTATCCAAAGACTTTTAAATTCCTTAAGTTTGCATGAGTCAAGTGTACTCCCTGTGAGCGGCCTTCTCCGAAGTTGCCGAGTATCCTTCTTCAAAAAGATTTTCTTCCTCAAAAGAAAAATTTTTCTAAACCAAATTTTTCATCTAAAAGGAAATCTCAAATAGCTACCGACTTTATTCCTAGGTCGAAGAACTTGAAGAAATCAAGAAACTCCTGGTAAAGGTATTCTTGGACCAAGACCAGTGTTGGACATCCCTCTTCTTCTCATTCCTCAACCTCTGTCCAAAGTTTAGATGATAGGGATTTTAAAAAGGCTTTCCTTTTAAAGAAGTGCTATAACTGTGGCAACACTCTTCATCTTGCTAAAAATTGCCCAAAAGACTTGGCTCCTTGCAAATCTAAAATGCCTTCTAATCCCAAAGGACCCACCTCAAAATGGGTACCAAAAGTCTAAATTTGTTTAAGGTGCGGGTACCAAATAAAGATCATATATGGTACATGGATAGTGGATGTTCAAGACACATGACCGGAAACAAACTTCTTCTCTCTAACTTCTCAAAAGAAAAGTGGACCCACTGTTTCCTTTGGAGGAAATGGAAAAGGGGTCACTAAAGGATATGGTACCATTTCAAATGGAACCATCACTTTCTCCAGAGTAGCTCATGTTGAAGGGTGATGTACAATCTTCTAAGCATAAGCCAAATATGTGATTTGGGCTATAAGGTCATGTTCCAAATGCCTATGCGTATGTTTGGTCTTTGACGTACGTAACAAAATTGTACTAGCAGAACCCGACCGAATGACGTGTACATAATCAACATGAAGGAAAGTGCAATAGGAGAAGGCAGTGTGTCTCCTTTCTCAAGAGCTAGCCAAACAAAGTTGGTTGTGGCATAAAAGGTTCTCTCATCTAAACTTTAAAACCTTGAACAAACTCTCCAACAAAGAAATTTGGTTGTTGGAATGCCAAAAATAGCTTTTGAAAAAGAAAAGGTCATGTGGGGCATGTGAAAAAGGAAAACTCACCGTAACTTCCTTTAAAACAAAACAATGCTCTTCTATCTCTCAACCTCTTCAAATGCTTCACATGGATCTATGCGGTCCGGTCAAGACACCCGATGCGGGTGGTAAAAAGTATATGCTAGTAATCGTCGATGAATTCTCTAGATATACTTGGGTGTTCTTTACGAAACACAAGAGTGATGTCTTTGAAGAAATCATCGTGTTTACAAGAAAAATTGAAAATTTGAATGGTAAACCTGGTGAAGTCCTTCGAAGTGATAATGGCACCGAATTCAAGAATGCTTTGCTCCGGAAGATTTCTTTGACCTAAAAGGAATCTCTCGTAACTTCTCTCGCCGTACGCACTCCTCAGCAAAATGGTGTTGTTGAGAGAAAGAATAGAACACTATGTGAAGCTGCAAGGTCTATGCTGAGTGAATCCAAGTTGCCAACCTATTTTTGGGCAGAAGCAGTTAACACTGCATGCTTTACTCAAAATAGGTCTATCATAGTCAAAAGGCATGACAAGACCCCGTATGAAGTTTTCCATGGTAGAAAACCTCAGTTGATTTCTTCCATGTGTTTGGGCATGCTTGTCACATGCTAAATGACAGGAACAACTTGGAAAGTTTGATCCAAAGTCCGATGATGGAATTTTCATGGGCTATTCTCTCTCCTCAAGAGCCTTTAGAATCTTCAATCTAAGAAGACAATGCATAGATGAATCCATGCATGTAAAGTTTGATGAGTTTGAAACTTCTTCATTATCTTGTGATGAAGAAGAATTAAACCTATGGATAAATTCATGTGTAAATGAAATTCCATCCTCCTCTCAAACCAATCCTCCAGATAGCAACCCCTTCTCACCTCTCCTATAAACACCACCTCACCTACTGAACCTTCTTTTTCTTCTCCACCTCCTAAAACTAACTCTTTAGAAGACCTTACCCACCAAAACACTATATCTCCCTTAAACCCTTCTTCACCATCCCAAAATCCTACCTCATCCTCTTCTCTACCTCCCTCCTTACCTCCCCGCACTAAAGTGGACCATGGATCATCCAATAGATCAAATCATAGGTGATCCACAAGTTGGTGTAAAAACCAGAAGAGGCATAAGCAATCTGTGCTTATATGTCAACTTTGTTTCCATTCTTGAGCCTAAGCTGATAAATGAAGCCCTAGCTGATCCAAGCTGGGTAATTGCCATGCAAGAAGAGCTCTCACAATTTGAGAGAAACAAAGTCTGGAAATTAGTTCCTCGTCCATCCAACAAAACAATTATTGGAACAAAATGGGTGTTTCGAAATAAGATGGACGAAGAAGGAACTGTCATAAGGAACAAGGCAAGGTTGGTTGCTCAAGGATATCGGCAAGAGGAAGGAATTGATTATGATGAAACCTTTGCTCCTGTTGCCGTATTGGAAGCTATCCGAATATTTCTTGCCCATGCGGCTTACAAGAATTTTCGGGTATTCCAAATGGATGTCAAAAGTGCCTTCCGAATGGTGAATTAGTCAGAAGTGTATGTGAAGCAACCTCCTGGGTTTGAAGATCCGCCCATCCATATCATGTATATAGGCCGGATAAAGCTCTATATGGACCGAAGCAAGCTCCACGTGCTCGGTATGACACTCTCTCGAATATCTACTTAGAAATAAGTACATACGAGGCAAGGTTGACAACACTCTCTTCTTCAAGAAATCACAAGGTAATATCATTCTTGTTCAAATCTATGTAGATGATATTATTTTTGGAGCCACCGATGAATCCTTGTGTGATGAGTTTAGCTCCCTCATGCAAAAGGAATATGAAATGAGCATGATGGGAGTAGTTAACTTTCTTTCTTGGTTTGCAAGTAAAACAATCTTCGAAGGTATTTTCATAAATCAAAGTAAATACATTAAAGATCTTCTCGAAAAAGTTTCAATTTGATACTTGCTCTACCATGAAAACTCCTATGGCTCCTCCTCTTAAACTCTTTTTCGATCCCGATGGCATTTCGTAAATATTACAAATTATAGAGCCATGATAGGATCCCTTCTCTATCTAACCGCAAGTAGACTCGACATTATGTTTGCTACTTGTTTATGTGCCCGATACCAAGCAAATCCTAAAGAATCACACCTAGGCTCGTGAAAAGGATTTTCGTATCCGAAAGTGTACCATAAATCGGGTCTTTGGTATCCCAAAGACTCGTGTTTCGATCTCATCGGTACTCGATTCGATTTTGCAGTTCAAAAATAGATAGAAAAAGTACAACCGGAAGTTGTCGATTACTTGGTGGAAAGCTTGTGGTGGTCAAGTAAGAAACAACATTCGGTGTCTACCTCTATCGAAGCGAGTATGTGGCTCGGAAGTTGGGTGCACGTATATTGTGGATGAAAAATCAGTTGTGTGATTACAATCAGGTGTTCTCAAAAATCCCAATAATGTGTGACAACTCAAGTGCAATAGCCATTGCCAACAACCCTGTGCTTCATTCAAGATCCAAGCACATTGATATTAGGTATCACTTTATAAGAGATCATGTCTCTAAAGGTGATGTGGAGTTACATTTCATTCCCACCGACTATCAACTAGCTGATCTATTCACAAAGCCCCTTGATGAAGCAAGGTTCAAGTTCCTCATTGGTGAGTTAGGTATGGTAAACATAGACTAATATATTTTATATTTATATATAATGTATGTTTTATATATATATATTCCATATATATATATTATATACATTTATATATTTATAACTTATATATGGTATATGTTTTATATATATATTATATGTATATTTTATAGATATATTATATTTTAAAATTATATATTATACTATATTTATATATTTATAATATAAAAATAAAAATAAAATATATATATATATATACCTAATGTCGGTGACTACGTCACCGACGGTTACTCTCTCTCTCTCTAAAAGTTCTCTCAAACCCTAACCCTAAAACCATATAACCATCCACCGACGAGCCGCCGACGGTGTCTGAGTGGCCACCGACGAGCCGCCGACGAACCACCACCGAAACCACCGAAACCACCACCGAAACCACCGAAACCACCACCGTGAATCACCTCCCCAGCCACCGACATCCACCACCAACCACCGACGGCGACACCGTCACCATCCACCGACCTCGCCGAAAAAGTCCAACCACCTCCGACGTTTCGTCTCTCTCTCTCTCTCAATCCTCCGACGTCGGCGCCCCCCCTTTCCGACGCCGACGACCACTTCGATGCTACGAGCCACCGACGGTGTCCTCTAGACTCACGAGCCACCGACGTTTTCACCATGTACACCCACCGACGTCTCTCTCTCATCTCGGTTCGAGCCACCGACGTTGCTCCCTTGTTCTAGCCACCGACGTTGCTCCCTTGATTGAGCCACCGACGTCGATCTGTCGTCTAGCCACCAACGTCTCTCTCTCTTTCTCTCACTAGCCACCGACGTTTGCCCTGTGTATTCCACTCACCAAGGTAACCTTTTCAAACCTTTCACCTTCTTAACCCTTAAAAGATAACTCTTGACTTACCACTCTTGATAAGCAAGATTATTTGTTCTTATCCCTAATGACATCATCAATGTCAGACCATGCGCCGAATTCAACCCTAAACCCTTAGAATTCTGACCTTTCAATCACCAAAAGTAATCATTAATTTTGAAAGTTGAATTTTCCCTCTCATATATAACCACCCATCCCACTACTTCACCACCTTTCTCGCACCCATCTTCTCATCACCTTCAAAAGCAAGAACTTCAAACCTGCAACTCCCATCTTCTTCAATGGCTTCTCCTTCAAGAATTAGTGAAGAACAAACAATCACTTTTGGATCTCTCTCCTTCCCTGCATGCAATTACTTTGGAAGAATAGGAGTTGACAATGCTCATCCAGAGTACAATGATGTGTGTTGGTTTCTTCAGAGATGCCCTCTACAATATGCTCTGACAGCAAAGCCCAAAATGAGTAAGTTTCTTCTTGGAAACTTTTGGTTGACTTGCACATTTGATGCCTCTTCGGATCAAATTCTTGCATCTGTTCTAAGTAATGATGAACATGATGTGATCTTCAATGTGGAAGATGTTAGAAGCATTCTCAAGCTTCCTATCTATGATTCTTATGAACCATTCCCTCTTGGTAATGAACATCAAATGGTGGTTGATGTGTTGAACTACTTGGAAGAGAAGAAGGGATCAAAGTCAAAGGGTCCAGGTACTTTGTTGCGCAAAAACATGGGAAGTATTTGGAACTTCTTCTTTGCTCATCTGATTCTGTGCCTGAGCAAGAAGACAGGTGGTCCGGATCAGTCACCTTCTCAGAGTCGAGCCGGCACATGCTCTTATTTTTCAAAGAAAAATAGATTATGCCGCCTATTTCTTTAATGAAATGATCTCCTCGTTCTCTACTCTCCGACGTCCTCGTGTACCATTTCGCCGACTTTTCTCTCTTATTATTCATGCAAAGTTGCGTATAAATTAGAGAAAAGAGATGATATAGTATATGATCTCCCTCTCCACCAAGTGGGTAACCGTATCATGAAAAAGGCCGTCTTAGCATCGTACAACCCTCTCGTACCTTCTATGGTTGAGTTTGCAAGAAATGCAACTCTTACTGGGAGAGAATGAACCGCGTCTTCGCAGAACTTCGTGTATGTCTTCTACCCCCTCTGTACCTAGAGTCACTGGTGTGCCCAAATCTCTTAAGAGATCCAAAGCGTCGGGCACATCTACCTCCGCACCCACCGATGCTACGAAGCCAAAAGAGCCTTTGGCTTCCACCCAAGCATCCAAATCCCATAAGCGGAGAAACTCTAAAAGCCCCCCAAAGACTTCCTCAAAGAAGTCTAAGGGAACCCAAAGTGGTTAAAGCACATGATCCATCTACCGGCTCCCAAAAGCCGCAGGTGTTGAAAATATCCTCACAAAACCCAAGGAACACTTAGCTACTCCCAGCCTCCTCCATGCCCTCTCAAAAGGACATGGTTGTACAAAGGGACACCCCTCTTATTCCTACATCAACTATCTCCTTAGTTGATGAAGATGACTTGGAGTCTCCCATCCAAGGTACCTCTTCTTCACCCCTAGAGCTCTCTCAGCTCCATGTCCACACTCCACGTGAGAATGCACCACAACCAGTGCATTTGACGGAGCAACCCTCTTTACCGATTTTCTCGATGTCCGACACTACTCCTTGGATAGGTACGTCTCCCGTACATGACAAGGGTGTGGAGGAACCCATTACTGAGGAATCCCCTCAAAGACACTCTCCTAAGAGTGTCTCCCCCTCATCTCCTAAATCCCCCCCAAGAAAATTTACAGGTTTGGTGGATTATTCTTCCAGTGATGATGATAATACTGATCAACCACCAAAGCCTCATCCTTCTGCTCCCATGTCTTCAAAGCAAGGGAATGACCTTCTTCAGCTTTCACCACCTTTACTAGTGATACTATCAAAAGGGTGGAGGCTTTAGAAGACCATGCATCAAAGGAAAAGGAAAGAATGGATTCCCTTTCCTCATCTCTCGTGTCTAACATAGAGGAGTTGTCGGTGAGTCACCCAACTCTAATGACATGTTTAGATCTTCTACATTTGGATATCCTTGATCTTCACAAGGATTCTCTTCAAGTCAAGCATCCGTGCTTTCATCCATCCAGATCTTCGAAGCACCTCTTCTCAAAGAAGCCACCAATATCTCTACTCTTATTGCAAATCAACAGCAATAATGGAGTCTCTCTCAAGTCTACACACCAAGATTGATAAAGTTCCAACCTCTTCTCCAACGGTTGAACTTGATATTGGTGATTCCTTCTTCCAAGATACCGACAAGTTTGTCCTTCAAAGTGGTAGAAAAGAAACTTGGGGGTCTCTCGCTCCGATGTGGAAAGGATAAAGGAATTTCTCTCTTCAAAAGTGGGTTTCATGGTTCAACCACCGAGGGGGAGAAAATGTGAAGACCTCTACAACAGCCCAAAGCCGCCGACGTCGGCATGCCGGCCGCCGACGTCAAGATGCCACCACCGATGTGGCCCACCGACGTGGCCCCTACAAACACCGATGGTAGTATGGTCACAAAGGTGGTCCCCGTTCCTTTCGTACCCGAAGCACCGTCGAGGGGGGAGAGTGTCGCGCTCAACCCCTTGAAACTCAAGAAGAGGTTAAAAGAAAAGAAAAAGCTAAAGGAAAGAAGCCTCTCTTTTGAAGAACAAGAAGAAAGAAAGAGAAAGAAAAGGATGAGAGATCCTCATGCGTACACTCTCGTACTTCGACGCCCCCAGACTCACCGATCCTCTTGGGGTAATTCTCCGAGGCCGAAAGAGGAAGCTATAAGGGCTCGGCTTGAGTATGATCGTACTAATGTACTCAAGCTAGCTCATGATGAAGTCGTACATGCCAAAGTCACCGATGCAATTCAAGCTCAAAAAGATGAGCTTGAAAATATAAAGAAGAAATCAAGTTCGCAAAATTGGTTGATGAGGCCAAGAAGGCAAAGGAAGTAGAGTGGTTTAAAAGAAGATTGAAGAACAGAAGGATGATTCCAAGATTATCAATGCTACCATCCAACCTCCAACCAAGAATTCTCCCAAGTTACTTATCACCCTTAAGAGAGCCGATACTTTATCAAAAGTATATGAAGCCGAATGGTTGGAAGTTCTTGGGATGACCGAGTGGATGGAAGTTGGTAAATGCATCTCCAAGAGCAAAAGCAAGTACAAGGAGGCCGGTACTTAATATTCTCGTAAAACTCTTCATCAAGATGCTCAACATCCAAAAGGAGAATAATATTCTTGTGACATACCTTGAGGCACAACAAATGTACTTCATTCAACAAAGGTCTTAAAGGAGAGGTCATCACCGCTCCTAAAAACAAGAAGAAGGGACATTTTGTTATGCTTCATGAAAGTGGGCATCCAGATAAATGCTTCGGTATAGATCTTTCCATTCCTACTTCTATTGCTTACCCGGAGCAAACCATGCCGACTACTCCGCAGCTTGGGGTTTTCTTTGAAGACATCTTTGGAAACATCGGTTTCTTCGTAGCATCCGACATCCCAAGGGCTCACAAATCTCCTTCCTCTCGCTATTCTTGGAGTGCCTCCCATTGAAGACCATGGCATCACAAGAATGATCTTGGATGAACTTAAACGAAGAGAACCCTCGTATCCATGATCTTGCGTACGTATAGTACGGTATGAACTTTATTAATCATGTACTCTGATCAATCCTATGTGTTGATTAATAAAAGTTCATACTTTTCTTCCATCCCATCTCTTGTTAATATTTTTACAAGCTTTGCACATATTTAAACTTATACTTATTCTTTTATTCAGTTTATACTCCATACTGTACATACTCAGTTAAAAAAAAAATCAAAAAAAAAATTAAAAAAAAAAAAAAATCTGAGTCAAAAGAACCCAAAAGAAAAATAGAAAGGGTCAAAAAGAATTCTTTTCTAACCTACAGGTATCATCATCAAATAGGGGGAGATTGTTGGGTCACCGATGATTTGGTGATGAACCACCTTCCTTTAAATGAATGAATTTTTACAGGTTCTTTTGAAGGTCTGAAATATGCTTCAAGTATTGAAGAGTCAAAGACTATTCAATCAAGGGGTTGTACATCAAAAAGTGGAATTTTGGATGTATCAACCAACTTCAATATTCAGACCATCTTGCCAAGTCAAGATTGGGTCACCAATATAGTGGGTCACCGATGGTACACTCAAAAGTCATCAAAAGTACTAAGGACATCAAATAAGATGAGGTCATCAAGTTTGATGTCATGGTCACCGACACTATGATATTGGTCACCGAAATTGCAGGTATATTTTCTAAGGCTGTGATATCAACTCACAAGGGTATACACTTTTGTCACTTAGTGAAAGAAGAAGTTATCAAGCAAAGTGTATACTTATCAACTCCAGCCTTATAAGGTATCCACCGATGTGATACATAGTGAGATGTATCACTTAGCAATTTCAAAGAGATAAGTTCTTGACTCACATCAATTGCAAGACACGCGAGCCTGTAAGAACTTGGGCACCAAGCCTTAATTAAAGACATTCTCTTTTATTCTTATAAAAGGAATATTTGTCTTTTAGCTAAAAGGCTTGATGGGACTTCACAGAAGCATGAAGAAAAGAAGATAAAGTTATCCGACATTACGTGCTACAAGGAATGGTTCATCCATTATTCTAGTACAAAGGAAGTGGTCTCTTCCTTTGTCCATCGTATAATCTTCCACTTAATGAAACCTTGATACCGTCCACTTGCATCCCATGCATGGACACTATAAAAGGAGATGAAGTCCTTCCCGTAAATCTCACGCTTTCAACAAATCTTCGCAGTGATTATTTGTTCGACCGTGGCAAAGCCGTGTGCTATAACAAGATGTTTTAACTTCGCTTAGTGTAATAGTTAATTATCGTTATCTGTGTGTTTAGTTTGATAGAATAGTCTGCCTGTTCTTTTCCGCATCAAACTATCTGTGTGTAAATTTTTAATATTTATATTAAAAAATTTAACAAGAGTATATTCTGTGTGTTTTATATTCAACCCCCCCTTCTACAAAACCCTCTCTTAGTTAGCCATCTCTCTTTGGGGACTAACAAGTAATACATTGGAAACAATTGTATTAAGATGTTAGACTAGTGTAATGGATCCATAGGCACAGATAGTCAGAAGTACTTGGGGAAGGCACTTGTAAGAGATCCCGGTTTGGGGTTGAGCTTGTGTGGTCGAGTAATCAACCAGATGACGGGTCATTCCCGTAGAAGTTCCCCCCAAGAGAAGTAAAGCGTATCTTTCAGGTGTAAATCGCAGAAGCAAAGAAAAAGAGATGTTTTGGGAAAGGCTTGCGGTTATATGTCTACTTACCGCTTTCGAAGTTTAAATGGCTTTTCTATAATTTTTGAACTGTTTGTTCTCACTAGGCTTTAAGCCTAACACTTTTTCTTAAAATAACATGTATATCAGGTGATCAAGCGGATGGGGCTTGATGGGATGAGAGAAGCTAGGTGCCGGTAGTGGCATTCTTTTGAAGTGCACCTCGTGTGTATAGATGGAGTTACATAGAAGATTATTTTGAGAATTTTAGTGACACCCGAACATAATCTGTATTTGAATTGTATAGATTACTAGGTTGTCATTTAATATTCCTATATAAGTTGTAAACTCACTCTAACCTTCTCCCCATCTTTATGGGTGATGTCTTACGTAGTTGTTGTTATTCCGCAATTCTTTTGGTTTAAATTAATCCTATTTAAGTTCATTTTCTTTAACATATTTAAAAATTATATTTTAAAAATAAAATAAAATATATTAAGTGGGTTAAAATCAGGTTATTAACGGGATGTAAATATGTTACAAATGGGTTACAAAGAGGTTGTAAATAAGTTACAAACAGATTGTAAATGAGTTGAAAATAGGTCAGAAATTTCAACTCAACCCAACCCATTTATTAAATGGATTGGACGGGTTGACCCATTTAAGTTAAATGGGTTGAAAATCTCAGCCCAACCTGCTACTAATGGGTTGGTTTAGGGTTGGGTTGGGGGGTTGGGTCACTTTCTGCCACCCCAAGTTTAAATACTTGAGATGTTTATTATAATTTAAAAATAAAGCATTTAACAAATGGCTTCTTCAAATAAAAAAAAAATTATGTTTTTTTGGATATATTTTACACTTAGGCCTTGTTTATTTTTTCAAAATAAGCTCTTAATAACCTCTTATGTCTGATTCTTTAAGAGATAGTGTCATTCAGACTTTTTGTTTTTTCCAATTTTTCAGAGGCAATTATGTCGTATTGTCCTTTTATCTGATAAGAGGTAAACTAACCTCTTATGTGCCTCTTAATTATTGTTCTCTAAGCTCTCGGCAACGATGTTTCTCAATCGATTAACCTTAATCGATCGTTTTTCTCAATTGATTATCATCAAATAGATCCTTACCTCTCTCAATTTATGTATTTTAATAGGATTTAAATGTGCTAAATACCAGTTTGACATATTTTCATTTAAATGAATATTAGTTATATAATTTAGCGTAAATTTCGTAATGATGATGAATAAATATGTTAAATTGTATAAATTAGACAATTTAAATAAATTCAGACATTTATCAGTTTACAAAAACAAACAGTATTATTGATTCAAATTTCAGATTTCACCATCACTTCTTATTAATCAGAAGTGAAATAAAACTTTAGACTTCTACACCTCTTAAAAGACAAACGTCATCTTAATCTAATTTGACAACTTCCAAAATCATTATCCATACACTTGATATTCAGAGGTGGATAAAGATTTATGTATATTGGCGACACAGTTTTTTCTATATTTTCCATCAACATCAAATAGTGACAAAGTTTGAATGGATCAATGTGTATCTTACTTCCTTTTAAATATAAAAAAGTTTATAGAAAAAAAAAAGTTTGACTTTAAATATGATTAAGTTTTTAAATTATTTTTTTAAGTAAAAAATCATTAAACTTTGCAAACCCTTAAAACAATACAAGATTAATCAAAGTTTATTTGGAAAAAAAATATTAGAAGGCAAAGAATAATAGAACCAAAAGAAAAATAGAAAAATCCAGATTAAATATAATGAAAAAAAGAAAATTAAATTTAGATAAAGATTCTTGACTAAATTAATTAATGAGAGAGGGAGAGGTTAACCATATTAAAGGTGTTGAAAGGTTTTAAAATTAAAATAGAAAATTGGACCATATACAAGAAGCGATATTGTTACCAATGAAAAAGAAATAGAATACAATCATTGATTTTTTGAAAAATTGACTTAAATATTTTATAACGTATTCTTTACGTTATAATAAAAATGACAGATAATAATTGATAGATTTTTGTTCTTCATGATTAACGAAATTTGTGTCCCATAAAATGACATGACCTGAAAACTATGTCTATGGTCGAAGACCTTCTTAGCCTATGCTTAAATGCGCGATTTTTCTTGGGGTAAAATTTTGGGAATATTTTAGTATTAATGATTATAAATGTTCACATGTTGCATTTATAATGTTTTTATTTATATATAACAGTCTAAAAAGTATAACATATTTTATTGGAAGAATTTCATACACGTTCTTAAAAACTTGTAATATTACACATATATCCTTGTAAAATTTCAAATTACGTATATATCCTTCTAAACATTAAAAACCCACACATATATCATTTTTCCTAATTTTATTATTATTAATCATTTTAAAAATATAAATAACTAAAATTAAATTAAATATATTTTACAAATTACTAATATATCCTTCTTAAATTCATTTTTTATGTATTATATATAGCAACACGTATATACAGCAACACACATATATATACATATATATATATACACACACGCGCATACAGTAACAGGAACACAGGTGATCTTCTCCGACGACCCACCTCCGTCACCGGCGATCTTCTTCGACGACCCACCTCCGTCACCGGCGATCTTCTCCGACGACCCACCTCCGTCACCGATGACCTTCTCCGACGACCCCCCATCATCACGGCCGGTCATCTTCTCCGACAACCCACCTCCATCACGGCCGGTCATCTTCTCCGACGACCCACTTCTCCGGCGAACCATTTAATGCACAGACAAACAATTTAACGCACACAAAACCCCCACTAACAAATACCTCGCTGCCACCAACCACCATGAACCACCTTGCCGCCGGAGAAGAAGGAAAAAAAACCCAGATCTGGATTGATCTTGATACAAAAATAACCCAGATCTCGATTTGGTCAATGAATAGATCTAGTTTTGGTTTCCGGTTTGTTTAGTCCGTGTCTCTCGAAGGGATGGTGTGGTTGTTGTTTCGCCGGAGAAAACAAAGGGAGGGAGTGTTGTGGTTGCTGTTTGGCCGGAGAAGACAAAGGGAGGGGGCTCTGTGGTTGATGTTTCGCCGGAGAAGACAAAGGGAGGGTGTCGTGGTTGTTGTTTCGCTGGAGAAGACAAAGGGGTGCGTTGGATGTGGTTACTGGTTCGCCGGAGAAGACAAAGGGGTGGCCGGACCGGAACTCGACGATATGTAGTTATGTACCCTGTGTGATGATATTTATTATACATATATAATATAATACATTACATTATATATATATATATATTATATAATACATAAAAAATAAATTTAAGAAGGATATATTAGTAATTTGTAAAATATATTTAATTTAATTTTAGTTATTTGTATTTTTAAAATAATTAATAGTAATAAAATTAGGAAGAATGATATATGCGTGAGTTTTTCATGTTTAAAAGTATATACACATTATTTGAAATTTTACAAGGATATATGCCTAATATTACAAGTTTTTAAGGACGGATATAAAATTCTCTCTTTTTATTCAACAACTTTTATTAATAATCAAATGCTTAAAACAGAGAAATCTTACAAATTTTCATGTACCAGGATATAATAACAATATAATTAAATAAATGAAAATGTATTAGAATCTTTGGAAAAAAGTAGTCTCATATTGATTATATGTTTAATTACTTGCTTAAATAGTTCAACAGTTATATAATAAAAATAATAAAGTTAAAAAAAATGATATTTTTTTTTGGAAAAAGCCAATAATATTAAAACAACCCCGGCCTACAGAGCCCAAGCACGTGGGCAAAAAACAAACAAAAAAACAAAGTTACAAAGAAGTATGAGCAAAAGGAGAAACACACCAATCAATCCAACTACCACAACTATGAGAACTCCTATGTTTACACCAGTCGAACGACAAGGAGATGATATTATCAACCGTTTTGCCAGGGGTAGCTCTATAGCTTCTGAAAAGAACGCCGTTTCTGGCTAACCAGATACACCAGAAAGTGCAGTAGAAGATCGAAGTGAGAATCGAGCGTTTCCTGGGGCAATTCCCCTAGGCGGCTGCGTAATCAATGAAGTCACGAAAGCTAGAGGATTGTCGGATAGTGATCCCGCACCATTGATCATTGTAAACATTGAAAAAAAAAAGTGAAAAAGTGAACCATGCCAAAATAAGATTATTCAAATATATTTTCTTGAATCATTGTAAACATTGAAAAAAAAAGTGAAAAAGTGAACCATGCCAAAATAAGATTATTCAAATATATTTTCTTGAATCATTGATTAAAATGTAGCCTTAAAGTAGAAAAAATCCATTGTAATTTTCCACACAAGACGAAGACTTGTTAGTCAATGGTGTATTTCTCTCTTCTATATGTAGATAAACTCCTTCAATGCATGGTTATTCATAACAAAAATGAAGCCATTCTGGTTACTTGTGATGATCCTGCTTTCGTTAACAACATCATCAACAGCGGTCCCCAAGTACGCCATGCCAAGATGCAAAGAAATGTGCGGGAAGGTGAGGATTCCATACCCTTTTGGAATCGGAGCAAATTGTTCCGTCAATGAATGGTACGATGTTGATTGCAACTCCTCCACCTCCACACCATATCTATCTAAATTCGACAGTGTGGAGGTGTTGGACATAAACTTGGATAACCAAACCGTAACCGTTAATGTCTCAATGATCTCTGATTGTGTTAATCCAGTCTGGAATAGCAGTCAAATCTCAAACATCGACCTTGATGGGAGTCCGTTCCTGTTTTCCAGATTACACAACAAATTTGTTGTGGAGGTGTGTGGTAACGCTGTCTTGTTGGACCATGAGAGTAGTGTGGTCACAGGGTGTTCTTCAATGTGTCGCAATGATTCTATACTTAGAGAAATTGAAATAAGCAAGTGCCTTGGCATCAGTTGTTGCCAGACAACAATCCCTTATAATCTCAAGTCGTTTAGCATGAATCTGGCGAGTTTAGAGAGGCAACTTGTGGGTGGAGATGGAGTTTGTGGGTGGGCTTTCTTGGTGGATGAGAATTCACATGTCCGATCTCTTGCCGGGAATAATATCTCTTATGTTCCGATATCTCTTTTGTGGACCCTAACACAACGTGACTCGTCTCTAATTACTTGTTGTCTTTATGCCGATCAAGTTGGAGTGGCAGTGGATGTGGGTAATGGTAATTCAGTTGCGTCCTATAAATGCCGCAACCTCGATAGTGCTTATTATTATAATCATTACCAAGGAAATCCTTATATGAGAGATGGATGTGATGGTATGTAATTCTGCATTTAGTATTTGTTTATTAAATATACGTGTCTGTGTATCAGTGTCTGTGTTTTCTAACATGATGTACACTCTCTCTTATATGACGTGCTTTTAGTTACCGATGAATGTCAAAGGTGTATACACGGTAGAGGTCGATGTGCCTATAACGATGCATTATATCTAAATGAAGATGGCAATACGGTTAGTAGCAAGGGGAACATGACATGTTATCCTTATTCAACATCATCATACGGGAATTATGAACGAAAAATATCCATGGGTGCTATTCTAGGTAATGTCTATTCTCTATCATGTTTATATATCAAATATTATCATTGACTAGCAATTCAAATTCGTATTTAATTAGTTTCATACCGGAGTGGGTGTCTTTCGACGTATATATAGAGCAATTTAATTTCGTATTAATTAGGCAAGTAAGAACTTGCAAAAAAAATCACATTATAACAAATTGGGTTTATTGTCGTCGTAAAAATGTTAAAATTGACGTTTCGTTTGATGAATAGATGGAATTATTACTTTTCCAATTTCTGGAAATCCTACTTTTACCTCTGAACCAGGAAGGATTTACATAAACCTATTATTCAATCATTCCCTTGACTTTCTAGGTTATCGTTGATATAACTTTTAAGTTTTTAGGACCAGATAAATGTGTGTTTTACAAAAATAATAATAAAATACGTTTATATGATGTTTTTAAGTGTTTTAAATTAAACGTATTTTTAAGATAATTCAAATTAGTTATAATAATATAATGTTATAGTTTTTCAAAGAAAGAATGGGATAAACTCAAAACCAAAAGTAAAGTGGGGGTGGATTAAGGGTGCGTGGTTAAAAACCCCATCAATCCAACCTAACCCGATATAAAATAACTCAGTTTAAAATAACTCGTTGTTTAATCGAGTTGTAAAATTTTTAAACCGTATGTATTGGGTTGATATTAGGTTACGTTTATTTGAACCCAACCCGATGAACCTGGCATCCTTTTATTTTTTGGATTTAATATGATTATTGAATCTCTATTGATATATCTATTAGTCAATTACACATCATATACTCTCTTCATATACATATATATTCAATCTATTCTTCATCTCTAAATAACACCTTGGTATATATGTTTACTATTGTGAATATAGACACATCTTAAAATACAAACCAGTCAAAGGTTACAAACTCGTACAAACCAATATAAAAATAAAAAAATTCAAGATTTTTTTTTCATCGAATGCTATGATTTAAGATGTCATTACACATATGTTTGTTTCACTTTATGAAAAATTACAAGTGAAACTTTTACATTATGAAATAAATATATATAAAATTTTCAACTTATGAAAACAAATACATGTGAAACTATTACATTATGAAACAAACATATGTGAAATATAACATCTTAAATCATAGCATTTAATGAAAAAAAATCATTAAAAAAGTTATTTTTATATTGATTTGTACGAGTTTGTAACATTTGACTGGTTTGTATTTTAAGATGTCTCTGTGAATATAAATATATATATATATATATATATATATAAATATATATATATACAAATTGAGAAATAATTAATGTTATATACTTAAGATTTAAGAAGTATGAATAAGATATACCAAATGGTTGATAATGAAAAGGAAATTATTAGTAGAGAAAACAACATAATCTAAGTTAGGAATATTTTGACGTACCAAAGTACCAACCCGACCAACCCCGCACGGTTTGGGTTGGGTTACACTTTGATTTGGGTTGGGTTGGATTGAGATTTTTCAAACCGAATATATTGGGTTGGGTTGATTAAATGTCTTCAACTCGATCAACCCACCCTGTAAACACCCCTAGAATGGACCGTGGAGTCATAAAAAATCCTCTCCCACACCAAATTTCTTGTTCGGATTGTTTACTAATTTTTCAATTTTTCAATTTTAAAATTATATTTTATATCTTTATACTTACTTAATTAATTTGTTTTACGTCCATTCCTTTTTTACTTTACACATTTATTATATCAACATATATAATTGTATATTAATTAAAATACGTTTAAAAAATACGTTTTTATTTTAATAAATTACATCATTATTATAATAATAATTAATGGTATATGGTTGTGTCCAATAAAGGAGACGGTGACTTAAATGGGTCAACAAATCAATTATTGCATTTGTTACAAAACAACAAATTTTGCTATTCAATAAAAAAAACGTACGATGAAAAGTTGAAAACGAGTTCGTAACGAAGTATCGTAGTCCATACAGTACTTGATTTGTTGACCCTTTGACAAAACCATGTACCATTTCATTATTTTTTATCACCCACCCCCACTTTACTTTTGGTTTATAATTTATGCGCTTCTTCTATTATTCTTTTGAATCAACTTTAAATAGTCATATACCTTCTTCTTCTTCTTCTTCTTCTTTTTTTTTTTGGTTTTTTCCCCCCGAGTAGTTGAAGTCAGAATTGTTTGTAATAATTAATGGATGTTTATCATAGAATGAATAAAATGCTATACTAGTTTTTTTTGAATAATATTTTATAAACACATTTTTATTAGACATTTGATTTTTATAAAACATTTTTAATTTCAGATAATATACATACTTTATATTTATTTTTCCTTTTAGTTTGTTGAAAATCACTATTATGGTTAATGTGATTTCGAAATCAAGATTTTGTACTTGTATTTTGCGATGTCTTTCATTTTTCGTCCATTAGATTTAGAGGTATTAATTTTACTCTATTTCACAATTTTCAATATTTCTATTTTTTTATTAAATAAATTCAGGGTGCACATGCTTTAAGCATGCATACATAAAACCAATTATTCCATCGCATTCTAAGTGGTGTAAGGCGTGGGCTGGCGGCGAGGTCAAGCCTCAAGACTTACGAGTTATGGCGAGGCCATGACGTTTTTTAAGGCGCGAGTTAAGGCGGAAATTTTATATATATATATATATATGTCTAAGTGAGCCAATGTAATGAACAATAATAATTAAACAAATTAATTCATATAAAACTACAAACAAATGAAGAAACATGCATTTTATATCAAATATACAAGGTTTGCAAAAAAAAAAGCCAACTCACGCTAATTTATAACCCGCCATAACACGCCTTGTAACCCTCCATAACGCGTCATACTGCAAGCCACGCCTCAGAGTCGCGCCACGGGCTTTAACGTGCCGGCAAGGCCACGCCTCGACGTTATGATGCGCCATAACGCCGCCATAACGCGTTTTTTAGAACCTTCTCACCCCACCCCCTCCCCTTCCTGGCACCGACACCTGCCTTGCTTTTTCATTCATCTTCTTCGGTGGCAAAGTAAACCAAAATCTAATGAAAATAAAAATAAAAATCTACTTTTTTTTGAACGACAGCGTTAGTGTTAGTGGTTATGTTAGTAACGAGTTAAACTCCAACCCCTGGGGCAGCGCGGGATCGAACCCTCGCACCTCCACAGAGTCACATCACCTACGAGGAATAACACCTCCATCATTTTAGGGGAAACCACCACTCCCAAGGCTCGAACCCGAGACCTTGAGGATGTTGCAAAACCCCAGTACCACTAGGCCAAAGGCCCTTTGGTAAAATAAAAATCTACTTCCCTGAGTTGGTGCCTAAAACCCAAAACTCATGGCAAAATTAATAAATGACATCCCCTTGAGTTCATAGTTCATACCCAAGACCTAAAATTAAATCACATTCCCCTGAGTTCAAGCCCAATGAACAATACTTTCACACGAATTCAATTTGAACCCGCCTTTGAGATCGCATCCCACCACAAAATGGGTTTCACACCCCATTTATATTTACCTATTTTCTGCTGCTTCTATTTTGTCGTCACACTAGCGCCGAAGCTACCAAGGACAGTTTCTGAATCTGGGCTACCAACTGTCGGGGAATCTGGACTTTTTGTGGTTAATAACAGGGTTTTTTTCTTTTACACTCTGGTCTATGATACACTCTGGTCTATAATATGTACGGTAACACTTAAAAAAAATCAAAGTAGTTATGAACATCCTAACCTTATTGATGGATATGAATGATATAGACTAGGGTGCAAAAGGTAACACGCTTAATAATAACTTGGATAATTTCCTACACGGTGAATTTAGAATCAATTTCCGAATACTATATTTCTCCCTTATGTTAACATAAAAAGAACGAAAATAACAATTTTCAATAAACTATAAGCATGAAAAACAAAAATGTTATTAAAAACATCGTATAAACTTATTGCAACACTTTTATATAGGATACACATGTATATGGTATTATGGTTCTAGAAGCTAAATCTTATAGAAGAGTCTGGCCTATTAGTACACTTACATATTTTTTACGTTCTATAAAACTAATTTTGTTGTTGATCCTAAGGGATCACTCGAGTACAATTTTATTTAAGTGTTTCATTTGTGGGTTTTCATTGCTCTTTACCTTTTTTAATTATTATTAATGACTAATATAAGTGTCTTGGGGTAAAGAATATCATCAACTTAATGAACATTATCTGCTAAAAGCTCATGACTTGGCTCATTGTCAAATAGGCCCAACTCTTTATATATGTAAGCGAAACTCTAGAAAGAGCCAAGAGAGACCTGAGAAGTTAGAAAAGAAATACTGAAATCTTGTAAAAGGGAAAGAAGGTTGATTCTTAACCTAATACAAAGGACTCTCTCTCTTCTGCTGTGGATGTAGGCAAGATTGTTGAACCATGTAAATCTCTATTGCATCATCTCTACTATTTATTTACTTTAATTGCTTGATTATTGTCAATACCAGGTCCGTTCCTGACATTTTTTGGGCCCTGGACGAGATGTAATATATATATATATTATATTTTAGCAGATAAAAAACTTAGAGAAAAAAACTTAAAAGAAGCAATAAATAATATTATAAAATTAACAAACAATTAATTTTTTAATATATTTTTTCCTCCAATATAATTAGTTAAAACATGTTTGGGCCTTTATTATAATGCTAAATTCATTTCGGATCATAGTAAAATACATTATTTCTCTTTTTTATTAATTTTTCTGAATTACTAATATATATTATATAGTATATAGATGAAAAAATCGGGCCCCTATTTATTTTGGGCCCTACGCGTACGTCCGGCCCGCCCTCCCCCAGGGACGGCACTGGTCAATAGTTGTTTCGGTTTTGAGTACGACCGAGATATCCGGCTGTTTGGGTTTGGTTTGGTTTCTTCTACTTTGTATTTTCCGTTGAACACAACTAATGAGTCTTGATAAACTTTACTTCTTATTTACGATAGATTAGAACACATATTGGGTGGGATTGAGTTTGGCCGGCAACAAATTAATCAAGAAGGTGGGATAAAATGACAAAAATATCATTTTTGAAATTTCTAGCCATTAGGGACAACTTCTACGTTGAAAAGTAAAAGTAAAGAAAAAGAGGCAGAATGGTATGAAAATTACAACTCTAGTTATAAAGGTCCTTTGGTCTATATGAATAATTTCCAAGACAACCGGAATGAAAGAAGGTTACAAAAAGATAAAACTTCTTATTTTTCGGAAGTAATTAAAGCATTTATATACAACAAATACTTGCAAAGTATTTCTCACAAAAAAATGACCTTCTAGAAGGCTTGAGTTCTGAGATAACGCTAGACCAGACCCTTTGTTAAAACTTGTTACTTGATAACATCAATTTTCATATGATTACTTGTAAGAAAGGTGTAGTTTTTGGACTCTTCTAATAGACTAGGAAGCAAGTTATAGAAATCCCAAATCCCTTTGAATAAGAATTTTTAACTTCTCTTAAAAGGTTCGGCTACTTCTAATTTTCCATTTTGTATTGGTTTTCATTCAGGTATTAGCATAAGCATGGGTGTACTTTTTCTTGTGGCAATAAGCTATGCATCCTACAAAATGATCAAGAAAATTAAAGCAAAGAGAAGGAGAAAGAGGTTTTTTAAACGCAATGGTGGTTTACTTCTAAAACAACAAGAGGAAGCTGACCCATCTTTCTTTGATAAAACGATACATTTTACGTCACGCGAGTTAGAGAAGGCCACCGACAATTTCAACGAGAATAGAATTCTTGGTCGAGGAGGTCAAGGTACAGTCTACAAAGGTATGTTAGTTGATGGAAGAATTGTTGCAGTCAAGAAATCAAAGGTAGTTGATGAAAGCCAATTAGAGCAGTTCATCAATGAGGTGGTCATTCTTTCACAAGTCAATCATCGCAATGTTGTCAAACTATTGGGATGTTGCTTGGAGACGGAAGTCCCTCTACTAGTTTCAGAATTCATCCCAAATGGGACCTTGTATGATCGTCTTCACAATGAGACCGATGAGTTTCCAATGTCATTGAACATGAGATTACAAATTGCTACAGAGGTTGCAGGATCCGTTGCTTACTTACATTCAGCAACTTCTGTTCCAATATACCACAGGGACATCAAAACCACTAATATACTTTTGGATGATAAACATAGAGCCAAAGTTTCTGACTTTGGAACTTCAAGGTTCGTATCATTGGATCAAACTCATCTCACTACCTTAGTCAAAGGCACATTTGGCTACCTAGATCCCGAGTATTTCCAGTCTAGCCAGTTCACTGAAAAGAGTGATGTTTATAGTTTTGGAGTTGTGTTGGTTGAACTCTTGACGGGTGAGGTGCCGATTTCTCTAACTAGATTTGGTGAAAACAGAAGTTTGGCTACACACTTTATGTTGGCTATGGAAGAAGGTCGTGTCATGTCTATTATTGATGCAATGGTTATTAAGGAGGGCACTAGGGAGGAGATCTTGGCGGTAGCTAACCTTGCTATGCGATGCTTGAATTTGAATGGCAAAAATAGGCCAACAATGAAAGAAGTTGTTGCAGAGTTAGAGGCCATCCGAGTGTCTCACGTTCCCTCCTCGATGGTTGAAACAGATTTCCAACAAGTGGTGCAGGCGGAGGAATTACAGATGATAAGGTATGGCGAGTCAACGTCAACATTCATGAGTGTTGAAGATAACTTTAGTCAATAAATAAATAATGAAAAAAGATTTGTTTTTCATTGGTTAATTAAGATACATTACCATATATATGATAACCTTATGTACTTAATAAATCCGTGAGAAGTACCAAACTTTATAAAGGCTCGTAGCACTCATATACGGCCTTTTGTAACAATCTTGTTGTATAATATATGCATCCTTATGGCGTTTTGTAATAATTTATTTATTGTATATACATATAAAAATTTTATGACCATTCGTGATTCTCTATTATTTTAGGTTCTTCTTGTTGAATTTAAAACTTGAAAGTTTAAAAAAACTTTTACAATATGTTATTTTTTAACGATATCAAATGGTTTGAAGTACCATTAGAATTTTCTTGGTATTTTAATAAAAGCTTGTGTTGGTATTTTTTTTAAAACATCGGATTTTATCGGAACCATTAGAATTTTCTCGGTGATTCGTCGGTAATCATCAACGGAAATTTCTTTAGTGATTTTTGTAGGTGAAATCCATTTGTTTTGTAGTGATATGTGAGTTCATGTTGTCGATCAGAACATAAACTAGGAAACTTTATATATTCCTTTCGTTCCGTCAGAGAAATTAATAAACCTTCACGTTTGAGGTCAACATGAATAAGTTTAACAATCAAGTGGGATTTACTGAGTCAGTTTGGTTTGGTTAGGAATAAGTTTTAATATCAGGTCCATATTAATGAATTTGCTGAGTTTTCAGAAAAACATTTCAGTACACCTCCAACCTGCTATACATATGATAGGAGGGGTGGTAAGTAATGTGTTTGGTCGTATGTGGGAAAAAAAGGACTAGAATAAATAAAGTGAGGGAGGGCAGGGCACGTTCGTAATTGAGTGTAGGCTAGTCTCTATTAGCAGCGGTACATGATTTGAATCAGGGTCTGGGTTTGGGTATTTGTTTTGTAAGTCTGACCTCTTGAATGTCAGGAAGCAACCATTAATATCTGATTGTCGGAATCCAATCTGGAATATAAGTCAAATCTTGAAGGTCGACCTTAATTGGTAGGAGCCCGTTCTTGTTATCCAGATTACACAACATATTTTCGTGGAAGGATGCGGTATTGTGGACCATGGGATGGTAGCGGTACCGTTAGCGATATAAACAACGTTGTTGCATAAGTCGTTGCCAAACAACTATTCCTCATAAGCTTATCATTTAACTTTTTAGCTTATAAGCTAGATTGCCAAACATAACCAACCTATATAAGTCGTACAATATAAATCTCATAGGCTTGAAATTAAGACAGGATGGAGATGGAGCTGAGCTACTGGGTATGCCTTCTTAATGGATTAGAATTAATATGCAAAAAAGGATGGTTTCTAGGAACAAGTCTTTTGCTCCAATAACACTTTCATGTACGGATGGACCCTAAACAGAGCATGACTTAATGAAGCAAGTTGTTATTCTTTGTGGCTAAAATCTGGAAAGCTCAAAATGGATTTGGGTAATACTAATTGGTACATATTGGAATTTGGGAAATGCGTATGTGGGTAGGCATTTGAAGGAAACCCCTATTTGATAGATGGATGTGGTGGTAAGAATATAATTATGCATATTTTTATTTATTTTTCTGTGTGCTTGCTGGTTGACTTTTGTGCAAGTTTCTTAATTGGGTACTCTTGTGTGTGTGTGTATATATAGATATATATATATAGGGTTAGGTTCAAATGTGAACTCAATTTTGGTTGTGAACATGAGGACGAATCTCAGCCACACATCTTCGGTTATGGTGGACGCGATCACGGAGGATTGACGCGATTCATGGGAGGGTGGAGATTATTAAAGGAGTGAACTGCGTCAAAGTTCGCCTTTATTGACCGGATAAGTGGCTGAGATTCGTCCTCACGTTCACAACCAAAAATGAGTTCACATTTGAACTTTCCTCTATATATATATATATATATAGGGAGAGGTTCAAATGAGAACTTTTGATTTTTAAGGAACAAAGGAACACATTGTGGACCACATGACGTGGGTCCCACATAATATCAAATCATTTCTGATTTAATATTAAATCAGAAATGATTTAATATTATGTGTGACCCACATCATATGTGGTTCACAATGTGTCCCTTTGTTCCTTTAAAGAGGGGTGATTCTCGTATGATCTCTCCCCTATATATATATATATATATGCGGCTCAAATAAGAACTTTTGATTTTTAAGAACAAGGAACACATCATGTGAATATATATGTACGCGCGGTCCCACATAATATCAAATCATTTCTGATTTAATATTAAATCAGAAATGATTTAATATTATGTGGGACTCACATCATATGTGGTCCACAATGTATCCATTTGTTCTTTTAAAGAGAGGTGGTTCTCGTATGATCCCTTCATATATATATATATATATATATCCATTTCGTTACATGATTTCTTTTTCATATAGATAGATATAGGATCTATGGGACAATTACTTAAAAGAAAATTTTGTGCTACGTATATATATATATATATATATATATATATATATATGGCGTGCTTTCAAATACCAAAGAATTTAATATTTGCTTGGATAATGGAGATAATTGTCGTCAACTAAATGAACTATACGATGGTGATGGTTTTAATACTCAAAAACTGAAAATTACTTATACTCCTGGTTTATATAAAAATTATGAAAGAAAATACTTAATTCTTTCGGGTTATGATCCATGTATAACCCATATTTTTGGCAGGTTAATTCACACATATATTCTTATTAGTTACATTCTACGTTTTACATTGTTGGAGTTCCACACACGGCTCATCGAAACCATGCATGCTCTCCTTGGCATGGAGAAATAGGCATTATTGAACCCGGAGGCCCATGACCGGGCTAGGGGCGTCGCTCTTAAACAATCATAACTTTTGCTACACGACTACGTTTTAGGTCCGTAATACATTAATTTGAAGTGTGGAACGGGGAACACGCCTTGGCTAGGACCCAAAGGAGCTTATGAGATTTTTTAGGCTTTAAAACTTCGTTTGAACATGTTTCTAGACACTTTTATGTGTTTAATTTTTCGTTTGGTCTTTTATGATAGACCCATTGTCTTTTCTAGACCTATTTCATTTTGGTCCTCTTATTTATATGTTCTTATGTCATTCGGATGGTTAGACTTGAAATTCAAAGACTTCCATTTTCTTTCCAAATTTCGACTTCACAGTAAATTTGAATTTAAAGTTTAAGGTTATGGAATCAACAAACTTTAGAAGAGGTTATCCCCTGATATTTATAGATAATGAATAAGAAATAATAATTAGTGATGCATCGGTATTTCAGTGCATTTCGTTCTTTGAATCAGAATAAATATACTATACGATTGAATTGATTGGGGAAGAAGGTTAAATGCATTGGGTTTCAAAAGGAAAGAAACAAAGTATTATTATATTTTACTCAATAATCAATTGTTTTCATGTTACAAATGGAAAAATGAATTATAATGCAACAATTAGTGTAAAAATGAACAAATAATTTTATATTTTTCTCAATTAGTGTAACATCCCAAAATTTTAAATATTTAGATATCTCAAAAATATCATCCCAAGATCAAACACTTACATTGCAACGGAAATAGAATATCTAATCTTACATATTACGCCATAATTTATTGTTATAGTCTTGACGAACATAACTTTGCTCTAGATAACAATGCTTTGATCTGCACATAACTTTCTTTGGCGTCAATTCCCATATCTCTCTTTATCCCACTTTTCTTCCCAGTCTAATAGCTGCCTGGTTGCAACAGTTTTAAAAGAGTTTGGATGAGCCTAGAGCTCAGTGAATTCACGGTTTTAGCGCATACACAACGTCAAGGAATAAATTTCACAAAGCATCATAATTTATAATGCATACGATTTGAATCAATATAATTCACAAATAACGGTCTTATGGGAAATGTCCACCTCACACAGCTTTAACTGGCGAACTCACACAACATGTCCGCACATACGGCTTAGACAAGTTCACACAGCATGCTCGTCCGATTATATAAAATACGGTAGTACATCCCGTTTGCCACACGAATACTCAAACATGTATTATAAAAATACCGAACGTTTTATGCATGCATGATATATTAAAATTCTCGAGTAAATACCAAGCAAGCTTGCATTTAATTATGAATAAAACATGCAACCATTTTTAATAAAAGTCACGTAAAACTCACCGTTCAAGTCGTAGCCCCAAATTCCGTTCTTTGAAATGGCTAGCGTCACCCCTACAAATCCAATGTCATAAATTTTAACTCTAAAATAAAATACGACATCGCAACCTACAATAAACTGAATGATCGAGTATCCCCCTTTACACTATTTATTGTAACGATCCATGAGCCGACATCTTCAGTTTCAATGTTATTTCTACTTATATATATACATATATATACACCAACCAACACCTTATACTTGACTTTGCGTGCATCAAATCCATATATGTTATTCCAACTTTTATGTATACATATATATATATTATATATACACCAACCAGGAACTTATTCATAACTATACATATGCATGCTTCGCATGCATTTCCTGCATGTATATACATCTCCACCTCAAATTCCACCCAACGTCTCATACTATGTATTATGCATGTTTATATATATATATATAGAGACGAACATACATACAAATACATACAGTTCAAGTCGTGTACCTTGATGACATCCTAGCAAGCGTTCCTCGATTATTACGTGCTGCTTCCCTTCATCTTCTCTTTTTCTTTCTCAAAAACCAAGTGGCCGGCCACGTCGCATAATAATTCAAAAATATATTGCCTAAGAACCTCTAATCACAACATAGAGTTCATAATCATTCGGTCCATCGCAGCGGAAAATATAGGATCATCTAATAAAAATATATTGACCGACACCCATATAAACCATAAGTTATAACTTTAGTACCAAAGCGACGGTCACAATTTGACGACCCAGTGTCTCCGAGATCACCGCTGTGAAAAACGGTAGAGGTGTTAGCGATGACCGCTGGCCACCATTACCCTACCGGAACCCACCCGAATAAACGAACAACAAACATAACTATCTAGTAAAAAGAATTTACAGACGAGCGGTACGAAACACCTACCGATTGACACCGAACTTGCTGCGGTATATAGCACCGTCGACTTTCGTTTCAGCATCAACGTAGTTCTTCTTCTACACACACATATTCTTCTTCTTTTTATTTTATTACTCAAGACTCCAAATTCCTAACTCCTGTACATGGCTTGGGATGGTTTCAAAGGCAAAAGTATCAAGCCACATTAACATAAATGACCGATGGGAGTTTTTTACGTTTTCAATCCTACACAATTAAACTCCAACCTTTCGCTTTCTTGAATTTACACTTCAAACTCTTGCATTTACCAACCATAACCATATTTCTTTTTATCTTTTGTTTTTTGGGTTATTACAGTTAGTGTAACCAACATTTAGTTTTTTATATGTCGTATATATTTCGACGAATAACCCGTAGATCTTGTTACTATTTATGTGAAGTTGTTTAGGCCATGTTTAGTAAACATAAGCTAGCTTATTTTTAAGATTATGACAGAAGTTCTGTTTGGATAGACAAAAAGTAGGTTATAAGCTAGTTTATTAAAATACTCTTTTAGAGTTGCATTTCATTATTACAATTGAGATTTAGAATAGAACTAAAGTATATGATTGCTCAACAAAAGTCATGTCTAAGGTGGTGTTTGGTTTGCAGATTCCGGAGGAATCTGATGGAATTGGAATGTTGAATTCCATTGACCAAATTGCTTTCCCTCGTTTGGTTCATTCTTTTTTCAAGGAAAGAATCTTCAAATTTCATTGAATTCCACAAATAAGGGAATTAAATATTCCTCGGCAATAAGATGGTATTTTGATGGAATAAAATGTTGTAATTTCATAATCCCAAATATGCCCCTTACCCCTATTATGATAAAATAGTCGCACACCTCCTTATCTATATGAACCACCACCAATCTGAACCGCCATCGATCTGAACCACCGACCATTGTCATCTGAACCACTGGCGATAACCATCGGTCTGAACCACCGCTGACCTTAACCACCACCGACCACCCTCAGTCTTATCCAACACAGACCACCACCGATTTTAACCACCGCCGACTACATCCGATCTGAACCATAGTCGACCACCATCGATCTGGACCACCACCGATTTTAACTATCGACGACTACCACCAATCTGAACCATAGTAAATGGATTTCAGTTTCAAAATTTTCAAAAACGGTATTTTAGTCATTTAGCAATATTTCATTCCAATTTAAAAAAACTATTTAATGGTTATTTTATTAAAATATTTGTGTTTTAAAAATATTAAAGCATTTAATAATTATTTTTAGCTTAAAAAAATAAAATTATCAAAAAAGATATTTTAATCATTTACCATTATTTCATTCCAATTTCAAAATTACATTCTGTGAACCAAATAGACAGATTTCAATTTCTTTTAACACATTCCATTTCAATTTTGTCAACCAAACAGATGGTCAAACCTGACAACATTTCATTCCAATTTCTTCAAAATCAAATTACTTTGACAGATTTCATTTCATTGAAAAACATTATGCGAACCAAACGCCACTTAAGTTGGGTCTGAGAATCACAGCTTCCCTTTCCCCTTGGTAGAACTCTCAACCGATGCTTATCTGAAAACATTTTTTTTACATAATGGTGTTAGATCAAAAGTTTTAGTTAATTCCTTGCTACCACAACATATAAGTAAAAGAGTTCACATGACAAGTAGGTGCATGACAATACCATATGCAAGTAACTACAATCCATCCAAAACTATGCAGAATATTTATAGACGTACCCATCACTCTTGACTTACCATGTATGGCCCCGGTAGATGCCAGTCCGTTGTACTAAAAAAACATATTCAAGACACAAGGATATAATCACTCCCATGAGATCTTAGTCGACCGATGGTACCCTATTATCGTTGTGCAAGTCCGACTCACAACCGATCATGTACATATAAGGCCATAACTCAATGCAAATGCATGACAATAATTGAACATAATACAAAAGGATGAAATCCTAAGAACAATAGTCAACACTTTAAATGTTTAATAAAAAAAATTCACACTTTCAGTAAAATAGAGCAAGAGAAGTTACTTGTCGACCAACACTCCACAATGAGTTCCAAGGACTAGAAAATCCCAAATCGAACACTTGAATTAATTGAGTTAAGAAAGGTGTTAATCCCCTACAATTATCACACTAACCCTCTAAACAAAACCCTTAAAACAACACCCAAACTTAATTACGAGAATTGAAAAACTGAAAGCATGTGATACGGAGTCCTACACAAGTCGCGCCAGACACCGTGGCCATGCATGTACGTGAGCACAGGTCACGGCTTAGGTTGTGCCAGGCTCTGATCTACCTGCAGCACCCCGTAAACCCACATTCAAGTTTGAAAATCAGACTTATCATCCTTAAACTCGAATTAAAGGCTATCCCAACATAAAACCAACTCATTTAAACCTAAAAAATATTCTAAGTCACCTCTAAACAATCAAACTCAAAATAATTCAAATTTTACCAAATCAAAACCATGGATCAACCTTTTTAAAGAAGACATCTCCCAAAAATTAGATTAGATTGCACAATTCATATTTTAATAGAGAAAACGTACCAAAACCCTATTCCATTAACATAATGGGTTTTTATTGAAGATTTTGTTGATCCCAGTTATGATCAGATAACGAGATGAATGTATGCAAGAACATGAAGAACACTATGAATAATGAAGATCCGAAGTCGGATATCTCACTTATATTATGAATAACGAATATTACAATTAAGCTCTCACTAAAGATATGAATTAAAGTCCTACTTCTAATAATGATATGAATTAATGATCTACTTCTAATGCTAGCCCTAACCCTCTATTTATATTGCTAAGAGATATAATGAGATAAGGAAACTATAAGAGTTTGATGCATTATATAACTGCCATAATTACAAGATAATTATCCTTTCCTTATTTAACACAATTCTAATTCAACCTTAACTCTAATTGTTAAACATTTCCATATTTATGACTTTGTTGACTTTACGCTTTTGGTCCTTCATGTCTTCAATAATTGTTATCTCGGATACAATATTTTCAGGCCTAACAATCTCCCCCTTTGTATTCGAAATTACAATTTTATCAAATCAGCACTTTTGAAGACGATGAAATTTTGTCAACAAATATACTTTTGAAATCTTTAGCTCCCCCTACGAATATGATCACTTAATAAGCTTTGTAGCTCCCTCATAACATGAAGTTCAATAACAGATTGTTGAAGAAGCCGTGAAGTCGTGGGGTAAGATCTTTCTTCGAGTAGAACTTGTTGTTTGATGAAAGATAACTTGAGTTTGTCGGGTTAGGCTATGCGATGAACTGAATTTGTCGAATTAGGCATGATGAGATTTCTTCAATTTGAACTTGTCGTATGATGACCTAATGTCGGATCAAAATGTCGCGATATCATTGTTGTTGTCGGGTTAGGCATTGATGCGATAAAGAATGATGTCGGGCCAAGTGGAGTCGATAATCTTATATGAGAAACGATCCTGATTTCTTCCAAGTTCATATGATGTGATGATGCGATTACTTTTCTCATTTCTTTCTTCGTATGTGCATTTGATGATGACTTTTCTCCCTTATAATGGGCATTTGTCTTTGATACTTTATCTCCCCCTCAGAATGATAAGAAGAATCCGAAGAATTATGAACGATCAAAGACAATTAGCGGATGTGAAAAAATGGGTAAAAATTCTAACATAGAAGCACAAATAGCAACTATTGTCACTTACATAAAAAAAATAAATTCAATTTATTGGCCTATATTCAGTGTTGGCAGCGGGTTGGCACTGATAGGACTTCCAGTTATCATAGAAGTAAGTTTTAAAACTAACTTCTCAAACTGTTCCGGCATAAATGTAACACCCCATTTTTTTCCAAATAAATGAAATGTCACGTTATCAAAAACACCTCATTAAATACTTCAATTAATAAACTAAAACGTTTACAGCGGAAGTCTAACATCAAATCAAAATAAATATTAAAAGATAATCCGTCCCATACCGGGTCACTATAATTCAAATCAATACAAACTCCGAAACACATATAAGTGTACACTAAATAAAGTAAAAGGAACTAAACTCCTTAAGCGTGTCCTTTGCCCTTGTCGATTCCTGAACCTCGCTCAACCTCAACTTTGTGTTTTTCATCAGAAGTTAAAAGTCTTTCTTTCTCGAATATCATGAAATCCGAAATTTTACTTGAAAGGGAAACATTATAAGTCTCAGAATCTTTGAATTTCTCTAACTCAGAAATTTTGTTTTTCAGCTCAAAATTTATTTTTTATCAACTCAAGATTTTTCAATTCTTCATCCCTCGTATGATTTGGATTCCTAGAAAGCTCGTTGAGTTGATATTGGAAATACTCTTTATCATTTTTCAATTTTTTTCTAGTTTGTTCTGAGTTATGAAATTTAGATGTGAGATAAACGTGTTCACTTAAAAGTTCATTAAGAACTTTCATGTTATTTGTGTGTCTTACTTCAAGTCTTTTAATTTCAGCATTGAGATCAGAAATTTGATTGTTATGACTCATCTTTAAAATTAAAAAAATAAAGTACTTGTTACCTGAGATGATAGTTTATGGTGAATCAACGTCAACGTTCATGAGTGCTGAAGATAACTTTAGTCAATAATGCAAAAAGGCCAGTTGTTTTTTATTGCTTAATTAAGATACATTGCCATATATATGATAACCTTGTGCACAATAAATCTATAAGAAGTACCAAACTTCATAATTAAAGGCTCGTAGCACTCATATGAACTTTTGAAACAATTTCGTTACTGTATATGCATCCATATGGCGTTTTGTAATAATCTTGTTATTGTCTATGCATCTAAGGTTTTTATTACCATTTTCGATTCTCTATTATTTTTAGGTTCTTGTTGTTGAATTTTAAGACTTGAAAGTTTAAGAAAAGCTTTAAAATATGTTGTTTTTAACGATATCAAATGATTTGAAGTACCATTAGAATTTATCAGAACCATTAGATTTTTCTTGGTATTTTAAAAAAAGCTTCTGTTGGTATTTTCTTGAAAATATCATATTTTACCGGAACCATTAGAATTTTTGGGGTGATTCGTTGGTAATCATCAACGAAAATTTCTTTGGTGATTTTAGTAGGTGAAATTCATTTGTTTTATAGTGATATGTGAGTTCATGTTGTCGATCAGAACATAAAACAAGGTAACTTTATATATTCCTTTCGTTCCGTCAGAGAAATTAATAGACCTTCACTTTTGAGGTCAACATGAATAAGTTTAACAATCAAATGGGATTTACTGTGTCACTGATTTGGTTAGGAATAAGTTTTAATATCAGGTCCATATTAATGAATTTGCTGAGTCTTCAGAAAAACATTTCGGTACACCTACAACCTGCTTTACATATGCTAGGAGGGATGGTAAGTAATGTGTTTGGTCGTATGCGGGAAAAAAAGACTAGAACAAATAAAGTGAAGGAAGCCAGGGCACGTTCGTAATTGAGTGTAGGCTGGTCTCTGTTAGTAGCGGTACATGGTTTGAATCCGAGTCGGGGTTTGGGTATTTGTTTTGTAAATCTGACCTCTTGAATGTCAGGCGGCAACCATTAATATCTCAATGATATCTGATTGTCGGAATCTAGTCTGGAATAGAAATCAAATGTTGAAGGTCAACCTTGGAATAGGAGTCCGTTCCTGTTATCCAGATTACACAACATATTTGTCGTGGAAGGATGTGGTATTGTGGACCATGGGACCGGTAGTGGTACCGTTAGCGACATAGACAAAGTTGTTGGCATAAGTTGTTGCCAAACAACTATTCCTCGTAAGCTTATTAGCTAGATTTTTCTTTTTCTTTTTTTGTTTTGGAAAGGTATCCTAGTCATTTGCCTAGACTAATCCCTGACAAATTTAAGACTACTAAAACATGCAGGCCTAAGATAATTCCCCAGTTGTCAAAGGGGGAGCCAGTATAGAGCCAGAGGTGGCCTAGGCACCCCCTGAAATTTATTTTAAAAATAATATATATATATATATATATTAATAAATTATCCTACAATATCATTTAATCTAGAGTAAACTCTAATTTTGGTCCCTGTGGTTTAGTAAAATATTTGAAAGTGGGACCTGAACTTTAATAAGTTTAAAAATCGTCCTGGTGGTTTACATTTTGCTTTGAAAGTGGTCCCTGATCATTAACTCTGTTAAAAATATTCCGTTAGAGAGAAGGGCATTTCTGTCTTTTAATTGTTTTTGTCCTTTTTTTATTTTTTTTATGTCTTTTTTGTTTCTTCCTTGTTTTCAAAGTACCACTATGTAATTTTGTATTTTCTTTTCTTTTCTGATAATCCTCCACAACCCATCTTCATCCTCACAAACCTAACACCCCATGAATGCATATATATATATATATATATGTTCTGTCTATACATCCACACAAATCATAGTGAGATGTTCTTTCGAATACATCCACATAGAGTTGATGAAGGTACTTGGTCATCATTTTCAAAACTTTCCATATCACAGTGATGGATTGATGATGATGGGTCATTGCCTACAAAATCAAGAACCATATTGATCATTCAAAAAAGAAACAGACGCAGTAACTAGGATCAACGAATTTACAAAAACAAGCATTTCATCCAAGAAATCCCATAAAATCAAAAAGAGAGGAGGAAGAAGGAGCCTGAGTTTGGGCGTTTAATTTCGTGAAGAGAGGAGTAAGGGGCCACCAGATCTGGGTATACGGAGTGAAATAGATTCTGAGGGAGGTATGCGGAACGGTCCCGTCGCCGGTGAAGGGGCAGTAGGGAAGGAGGCGATGGGTTAGGTTAAACCATTTTAGGCTCTTCATCTATCTCTCTTGCGTGTGTGTATATATATATATATATATATTATATGGTATATATGTATAAGTATATAAAAGTAGTTGCAGACTTGCAGGTGAAAGTCAAAGTGACGGTGATGGTGATGGTGGTGTCCTATATATATTTTATATTATATAGAGTGAATGACATTTTTGGTCCTTGTAAAATGGAAATAAATGAGAAAGAGACAAAAACAATAAAAAGATTAAAATCTCCTTATCTCTAACAGATTTTTTAACAAAGTTAATCATCAGGGACCACTTTCAAAGAAAAATGTAAACCATAAGAATGATTTTTAGACTTAATAAAGCTCAGGTCCCATTTCAAAGATTTCACTAAACCACAGGGACCAAAATTAGAGTTTACTCTTTAATCTAATTTAATACACAAATAGTTCATTGGATCAACAGACAAGCGTACCTTATATGTAGGGAGGTGGTTTTGGATTCAAATCTTCTCCAATGCATTTTAATATAAAATATTTTTTAATTTTATTTATAGTTGGACCTTCTTACTTTGGACCATACCATTTTATTTTTTAATTGGGCCTCCTAAAAGTCTAAAACCCACCAAGACACTAACCAATTAATTGTAATATCATATTTACCTCCCAAAATCTGATTTTTTACCCTAGCCATTAATTATTATTTTGTTATTTATATTTTACCTTGTGCTCCCCCTGCCAGTGGCCACAAGTTGTTTGTGCCTGGATTCGAACTTGTGGTAGATGGGTTATCTAGCCTCATCCCCCACAAGTCTTAACCAGTACGCCACAAACCCATCTAGCTTTTTAGCTATAAGCTAGATTGCCAAACAACCAACCTATATAAGTCGTACAATATAAATCTCGTAGGCTTGACAATTAAGACATGATGGAGATGGAGCTGAGCTCGTGGGTATGCCTTCTTAATGGATTAGAATTATTATGCAAAAAAGGGATGGTTTCCAGGAACAAGTCATTTGTTCCAATAACACTTTCATGGACCCTAAACAGAACATGACATAATGAAGTAAGTTGTTATTCTTTGTGGCTAATTAAAACCTGAAAAGCTCAAAATGGATTTAGGTAATACTAACTGGTACATATACCATATTGGAATTTGGGAAATGCGTATGTGGGAGGCAGTTGAAGGAAAACGCTAGTTGATAGATGGATGTGGTGGTAAGAATATAATTATGTATAATTTTTTATTTTTTTTTGTGTTTGTTGGTTGACTTTTGTGCGAGTTTCTTAATAGGGTACTCTTTTATATATATATATATATATATATATATATATATATATATATATATATAGAGGAAGATTCAAATTGAGAATTTTGCATTTTTAAAGGAACAAAGGGATTTTTGTGGATTACATATGATGTGGATCCCACATAATATTAAATCATTTATGATTTAATATTATGTGGGACCCACATAATATGTGGTCCACAATTTGTTCCTTTAAGATGGAGTGATTCTCATTTGATCCCTCCCCTATTTAAAGGAACAAGGGAACACTTTGTGGACCACAGATGATGTGGGTCCTACAAAATATTAAATCATTTCTGATTAATATTAAATCATGTTAAATTAGAAATGATTTAATATTATGTGGGACTCACATCATATGTGGTCCACAAGTGTTCTTTTGTTTCTTTAAAAATCAAAAGTTCTCATTTGAACCTTCCTCTGTATATATATATATATATATGATGTGCTTCCAAATATTGAAGAATGTAATACGTGCTTGGATAATGGAGATGATTGTCGTCAATTAAATGAACTATATGATGGTGATGGTTTTATACTAAAAAATTTAGATTACTTGTGCTCCTGGTTTATATCAAAATTAGTCTTTGGCTTTGCGTGTTGCGCGACGGTTTCTAAAATGATATAATCATTGAATACTAATTGGAATTTATTAATTGAATATTAAATCTTCATCTTCATAAAAATATTGCCAAAATACAAAAATATTTAGAAAAAACAAAATATAAGTGTTTATACATCATATCATAACACAATACAATTCGTTCTTTTATTACGATTTTTTTTTATAATTCTTCATATATTAATTTTCAATGACCATTACAAAACATATTTTATATTTTTAATACTTAATTGTTCTAACATATATTAGGTTAACAAACACAAAGCAAGTAAAACGGGTAGTCGCCTTGGGATTAGTCGGCTCGCATAGCGGGTTGGATATCCAGGTTAATAAAAAAACATAAAACAAGTAAAATAGCTTAAAACATATTTGTAACATGCAAAAAGTAACCTTAGAAAGATGAACAATGACTTGGTGGGATGAAGTGCAAGCATCTTGTATCTCAATAAGTATTTAACATGTTCCAATAGATGTCAACAATCATGACTTTCTTTTATATGCAAGATGGAGGAATGAAGCATTCATTTGACACTTTTAAAAATTAATGAAAACCTTTGAACTTCTTCATTTAATTGCATTATAACCAGAGTAAAAGAGAAAGTAAATCCAAAGGTAGTTGGCATTTGAAAGGACGTGTGGGTTATACATAAATGTAGACAAATAATTAAGAAAAAGAAAAATATCATATTATTTATTATAGACTTTTCTTTTGTTTAGAAGTTAAAACTAATTATATTGCAAGTAAAATTACCAAAAAAAACTTTTTTGTAGTGAAATAGGTATTTTTCATTTAGGGGTATAATAATCTTTAACTTATTTAATATTTAAAAAACTATAAACAATGAGAAAATTTCTTGTGTCACATCATCATTTGTAGGTTTTCCTTTAAGGTAACCGATTTGAATGCATTTTCACGATGTAAATACTTTTTAAAAACTTATAATACAGAATTTGAGCTTCGATAATGGGAGTCGATGATGCTTGGAGGAGAGATTATGAAGAATCCGCTTTGAATATGAGCTTTTCTTGGCCATTTCATTATTGAAGGCCAAAAAGAAAAACGAAGGATTGCAAAAAAAAAATTGATGGAGAAGATCAAAGAAGTGTAACCGTAGAAAATGAAGGATTTTTAATTTGGACTAAATGTAAAAAATGAAAAAAAATAAGAAATCAAGAAAATTAGAGGAGGCGCCACGTGGACTCCCAATGTTTCTACTTCAATATTTCACACGATAAACTTCAATATTTAGTATTGATACAACTTAAAAATAAAAATTCTCTACAAAAGAATATTGTCTCCTCAAAAACTTCAACCCAATGTTTCTACTTTATATAGATATATAGATTATGAAAGAAAGTCATCATCATTGGGTGTCATTCTAGGTAAACACTTAATTCTTTCGGATTATGATCCATGTATACCCCATCTTTTTGGCAGGTTAATTCTCATATTATTCTTATTAGTTACGTTATAGGTTTTACATCGTTGGAGTTCCAGACACCGGCCATCAAAACCATGTGCGCCTTGCATGGAGGACCAGGCATTATTCAACATGGACGCCCATGACCGGGCTAAAAGGGGCGTTGCTCTTAAACGATCATAAGTTTTCTACAAGACTCCGCTTTAATTAGGCTCATAATACATCGATTTGAAGTGTGGAACGGGGAGCACGCCATGGTTAGGACCCAAATGGGCCTAGGCTTTAAAACGTCGTTTGAACATGTTTCGACGTACATGACAATGATTGAGAATCTTACCCGGTAAGAACGTAGAGAAGGACCGAGAGTATTACTCGGTAAGTGAGAGTGACGAATCTTACCCGGAAAACACTTACCGAATGAAAATGTTAACGTTGCATACGATGTTGTTTTAATAGATTAAAATAACACTCGATATGTTGTTGCAACAAGGATGGACATACACTAATTGCATTTATGTTATAAACTTCTTTCAAGTGAGATATATATATTTTTTTGAAATGCAGCAAGGATGAAACCCTGGAACCGGCATGGCCATCATCCCCGGATAACATCCCAAATTTTATTTAACTAAGACAAAAATAGTTACAAAAGATACAAAGGAATCCGGTAAACCCGCGTGAGGGTAACCACGATACAAATCAAGTGAGATATATTAAGGTTGTTTGTTTTGGTTTTCTAGAAATTGATGATATTAGAGATTTCGTGAATCAATGTTTTCTTGTATTGATCAAAGTTGATTACAAAAGAAAAATAAACCCATAATATATAGGAGGAGCAACCTACTAAAAAGAAAAAGATAACGATTAAGAATAAGGAAAAGATCAATGCCAAAATTAAACAAAATCCTATACTCCCCCTCAAGATGTAGCATGTAATTCTTTAATTCCCATCTTGATTAATAAGGATTGAAGTGGACGAGATCCTAATCCCTTTGTTAGAAGGTCGGCGACTTGCATCTTGATGTCGATGTGCATAGGAGCAACCTCTTTGGACTCTACCCGTTCTCTAAAAAAATAGCAGTCCATTTCAACATGTTTAGTTCGTTCGTGAAAAACTGGATTGTTGGCGATGTGTTGAGCAGCCTGATTATCACAGTACAATGGTGTTGGCGTGATAAGGACCACTTCCAAATGACTGAAAAGCCATCTGATTCACAAAATATCGCTCACAGTTGTCGCCATAGCTCTATATTCCGCCTCTGCTAAAGAACGCGAAACAAGTGATTGTTTCTTTGACTTCCAAGAGATAGCTGCACCTCCCAAAAGGAGACAATACCCGGTTCTGGATCGCCTAGAGTAAGGACATCCAAGCCAATCCGCGTCACAATAAGCAGTCAAGACTGGTTCACCGACCCGTGGTAAGAGCAAACCCTCCCCCGGCGTACCCTTCAAGTACTGTAGGACTCGATTTGCCGCCTCCATATGGTTTTGCCGTGGGTCACCAAAGAACCGACTCAAGACATTTACTGCATATGCAATATCCGGCCTAGTGACCTGCAAGTATAACAACCTATCGATCAACCGTCGGTATAAGCCAACATCAACTTGTGCTTCCTTTTCTCCTCTATCAAGCTTCAGATTCGGCTCAATAGGAAAAGTGCTTGGTCGACAGCCCATCATTCCGCTATCCTTCAGTATGTCCAGAGTGAACTTTCGTTGGCTTAGGACTAAGCCATCTGATGTCTTCGCCACCTCAATGCCAAGAAAATATTTCAATGAACCAAGGTCCTTGATGCTAAATTCCTTATCAGGTGTTCCTTGGTTTACTGAATTTTCAAGAAATTTTTCCGACTAAAAGAACATCATCAACATAAATGAGCGCAACAACAAATAAACCATTTTCTTTGTGTATGAATAGAGAATGATCAGCCTTGGACTGCTCGAAATTTTGGCCAATGAGGGAAGATGTGAATTTTTGGTACCAATTGCGTGACGCTTGTTTCAAACCATAAAGAGATTTTCGAAGTCGACAAACTCGATTCTCACCTTCTTTAGAAAAACCTTGAGGTATCTTCATATACATTTCTTCATTTAAGTCTCCATGTAGGAATGCATTATTCACATCAAGTTGGTGAATAATCCTATCCTTTTTAGCTGCAACCGCTAAAAGTGTTCTAACGGTGACCAACTTGGCAACCGGAGCAAACATGTCATGAAAGTCCATGCCTTCCATTTGTGTAAATCCTTTAGCAACGAGTCGGGCTTTGAATCTCTCAACTTCTCCATTAGGCTTATATTTTACTTTGTAGACCCATTTCGAATCTATGGCTTTCTTTCCCTTTGGTAAGTATTCTAGGGTCCATGTTCCATTCTTTTCAAGGGCCTGAATTTCACGTTTCATGGCTTTTTTCCAGCGCTCATCCTGCACTGCTTGTTTGAAATACTTAGGCTCATCATTTGAAATGATAACCGATAAGAAAGTTTTGTGAGCATCAGAAAATTTTTCATATGAAACAAAATTTGCAATGGGGTGTACCGTAGATGAAGCTTGATCGGATGCGGGTTGCGTGTGGTCGACCGATGGGGGAAGCTTGACTATGTAGTCATGAAACCGTTTCGGTTGTGATTTAACCCTTTTGCTCCTGCTCTCTATCTGCTCATCAACATTGTGACCATCAATATTTTGGTCTTCGACAACACTCTGTGGTTGACCCTCTTCTTCATGGATGGGGTTTTCATTATTCACCAATAAGTCTGTGACATTATCCTCGGCTTCTAGGTCCATCTCACTAGCATTGGGCTCGGTTGGGCTGTCAGTGGGTTCACTAGGTTGATTGATCCATAGGTTGTGTTTCTTCTATGGTCCTAGTTTGGTATTGCAAAATTTCAATGTCCTCATCCCTTTCATAGAATTTGGAAGTTTTGAAAGGAAAGGAATTTTCGCAGAAGACAACGTCTCTACTAACGATAATTTTGCCATGCTTGATATCGTATACCTTGTAACCTTTGGTCCCTTGTGGATAACCCAGAAATATCCCTGGACTCCCCCTTTCTTCGAACTTGTCTCCTTTGTATTGTTATTTTTAAAGTAGGTAAGACAACCGAAAACCCTCATGTGATTATATTCGGGTTTTTGATTGAAAAAGAACTCGTAGGGAGTCTTGTTTTGAAGGACTTTGTAGGGAAGACGGTTAATTATATAGGCTGCAGTCAGAATACATCCCCAAAATCTTTTGGGTAGATTTGCCTTAAACCTTAAGGCACGGGATGTTTCGAGGAGATGCCTATGTTTCCTCTCGACGACTCCATTATGTTGGGGTATGTGTGGGCAGGTCATTTGTAATAAGATTCCTCGTTGGTGATAAAAGTTCATCATAGAATTGGATGTGAATTCACCTCCATTATCACATCTAACTCTCTTAATAACTTTTCTAAAACTTCTACCATTTTGTAAAAATTGATTAGACATGTACTAGCATCGTTTTTATGCTTAATAAGAAAAACCCACACAGATCTACTAAAGTCATCGACAATTGTGAGGAAATAATTTACCCGTGTGTATGATGGAATGCAATAACCACCCCCATATGTCACAATGAATTAACATCTTTATTGGTTTTATTGGTTCTACTTCCTATTTTTAATGAAGGTGATAACCAAAAGGAATTACTAAATAACTTAATAAAATTGATATGAATCAATTGGGCCTTGTAATAATTCTTAGCAGAAAAAAACGTTCGATTTCTTCCGAAAGCAGATGATTAATCATCTGGTTCTCACGTTCCGTGAATAGCCGGGACATTGAGGAATATCCAGAAAACACCTGGCAGAGAGACCCAATCTTGGGTGAAATAAATTCAAAACAATTATTGGTTTTAATTGAACTAGTAGGAAAAGGTGTTCTAGCAAATTTTTCCTTTGCACAAGAATCACAAACATTATTTTTATGATCAAAAGAAATACTCTTAAGAGGTTCAACTCCAGAAAACTTCTCCTTTGAGGCATGCCCAAGTCTCTTGTGCCATGTGTCAACCGTTGTTATTAACGCTCTCCTGTTTCCATCCACCATCCCCATTTGGTACAACCCTCCTTTGCATCTACCCGCACCAATCAAGTTCCTCGTACGTAACCCCTGCATAACACAAAAGTCGAGAAAGAATGTTATAGCACATTAAAGATTTTTACTCAATCGACTAACAGAAAGGAGATTGCAATTGAAATTTGGAACATGAAGAACTCCATTTAGTTTTACTCCACCAGGCAAGGTGCAATCGCCTTTTTCCTGGACGGGAATAGCTTCACCGTTCGGTATAATAACGGGAGCCTCATGAGGAGTCTCTCTCTTGTTTTCAAGGAGATCGGGCAGCTGTGTTATGTTCGGTGCAACATGAGTCAGTGAACCATTCTTCGTTACTGTTTTGTCTACCTGCCATATTTGCCATTGGTGTTTCCTTCTCCTTTGAGTTGTCGTTGATTCCTGCAAAGTGGCCAACAAACATTTGGTATTGTTCGTCAGTTAATCCGGGTATTGGACTGCCCCAGTCTCTACGCAAGCGGCTTTTGGTTTTGGCCTTTCAACTTTAGATTTACCTGCCCACCAGTCCGGGTAACCAACAAGCTTGAAAACCCTTCCTTTTTGTGACCGTCTTTTCCATAAAAGGTGCAGTGATCTCCTTCTCTGCTTTCTTTTCCGAATTTTGTAGGGACTTTGTCTCTATTTTGGGTCGATGCTACACCACGTTTCGAAAAAGCCCTGAAAACAACCGTTTCAATCCCCTGCCCTTTGTCGATAGAGATTGCTCTTTGCCTTTCATCCTCCGCTACCAAGTGATAAGCCATTCCCAAGGTGGGAATTGGTTTTGTTGCCAAGATCTGTGTTCTGATTACGTTGAATTTAGAGTCTAGCCCCATGAGAAATTCATAGAGTCTTTCCTTTTCTTGGTGCTCAACGAACTTCTTACTTAAGCCACATGAACAACCTGCACATGAACAATTAGGGATAGGTTGGAAAGATTGTGTTTCATCCCATAACGAACGTAGTTTGGTGTAGTATGTTGACACCGATGTTCCACCCTGTCGGGTAGCTGAGCTCTGCTGCCTTAATTCGTATGTTCTAGGAGCACTTTCCTTCCCAAATCTTTCAAGGAGGCCCGTCCAGATCTCGGTTGCAGTACCTACATATTTGACGCTAGCACGGATGTTCTTCTCCATTGTTGTTGTTAGCCATCCCTTTATCATTGCATCGCACCGCATCCATAACATGTAATCTTTTGATGTTTTCTCTGGTTTCTTGAGGGTTCCATCAACGAACTGAACTTTGCTTTTCGCAAACAGAAAGTTTGTTATCTCTTGCGACCAATCTCCATAATTGTTGTCGGTAAGCACATCATTGACGTGAAGTTGTATAGGGTAATCCGATGGGTGTAGGTAGTACGGTGAGTTGTAGTCGATGGATCCACCGGAACTGTTTCCAGTCTTGTCGCCATCGTTGCTTCCAATCATCTTGTTTGAAGGAAGAAATCGATCAGAGTATTAGGGTTTGAACCTTGCTCTGATACCATCTAGAAATTGATGATATTAGAGATTTCGTGAATCAATGTTTTCTTGTATTGATCAAAGTTGATTACAAAAGAAAAATAAACTCATAATAAATAGGAGGAGCAACCTACTAAAAAGGAAAAGGTAACGATAAAGAATAAGGAAAAGATCAATGCCAAAGTTTAACAAAATCCTATAGGTTTTAATTATTGAATTTATGGTAAATTTGTTTGCAGGTTTGATATTCGAGATGAAGGAAGTAGATACCATATAGAGGTTGAGATGATTGTACATGCTTGTTTCTTTCTCATTAGTATGTGAAATGTGTAGTTTTGTATGTACAACGAGAGATAACACAAGAATTGCCAACCATTATATTCTCTATTTGGGTTTTCGTTTTGTCTTCCTTTACTGCAATTGGTTTTCCCCCATAATTGTTGTATCTATTCAGCCAGTTCCCTTTAGTAATTACTCTCATGTTTGGTTGTCTCCATTAGGGAAAGTTGTTTGGGCAGTTAAGATTGATCTGAAGATCAACCATAATGTACTGAACACGGGCATGAATTTTCTGAGCAATAATATAAATTGTATTATGGTATACTATAACTAGCTAATTGTTCTTGGACTCCTAAATTATATTTTGGTATACTATGACTAGCTAATTGTTGTTGGACTTCTAAATTGTATTATGGTCTTGTATTATATACAAATTATTTATGCTTTAAATACAACTTTTATATATATGTTTTAGGAAGAGTAATAAGAATGATATATTTGTTTCATTTTATAAATATAAGTATTTTTTTCGTTCAAAAAATATCTAGGGACTTAATCGTTTAAAATATGAAGGTTCGTTTGGTTTTTTACGATTTTTTTTCATTATTTTACCATATTAACTAGTTTTATACGTCATAAGGACGTATCTAACAAGTTTCAGAATGTCCAACGATTTATTTAACAAGTTTTGTAATGTCCAAGGACTTATTCCTTCCAAAAAATTGTCCAAGGACTTATTCGTTCCAAAAAAATTGTCCAACTACTTAATCATTTTAAACACTAAAGTCCGTTGAGTTTTTTTTGGACTTTTTCCAAAACAATACACAAGATATTGATACGGATATTTTTTTTTTTGGTATTGTTTGAAAAGTTCAAATGTGAAAGTTACATAGGGTCTTTAAGCATGAAAAAGTCCAAAAAAAACTTAGGGTCTTGTTAAAATTACATAGGGTCTTTAAGCATGAAACTAAACCATTGTGAAAGTTATTTTTTTTCAAAGCTAAATCTAGATTGTTTTAATTTGTGATTGGGGTGAAGAGACCCCATAACTTTGTATGTGGCTCCTCCACTGCCCGCATTTGTTTAGTTTGGAAAAGGATAAGGGCGTAGAATTTGGTAATCGACACTACTAAACGAAAGACTTTTACCTATGAACTTTTTCCTGGGAAATTTGTTGCTAAAGAGTGATTCCTCACAAAACCGTCACAAAAGTTGGTGGCTAAATTGTCGGTGGGTAATTCAAATTAGTGACAGATTACCCAGGGATTCTCTGGGTGATCTGTTGGTATTTTCTCGAAAAATATCTAATCATTGGTATTCTCTGGGTGAGCCATGGGTAATCACTAACAGAAATTTCTCTGGGTAATTTTTGTGGGTGAAAGTCATTTGTTTTGTAGTGCGGGGTTGTTGGGTAGAGGACAATTGGGTTTGGAATTAGGGATCCTAGGGGACGAGCCATGAATGAGTTTCATGATCTGATTGATTTAATGCAAAATGTTCAACTTCTTCGTAATCGCAGGGAGATGGGGTGGTGGCTTTTAGACATCGATGGACAATTTTCGGTCAAGAAATTAAAGGTGTTACTTGAAGAGAAATTTCTAAATGAAAGTGACGCTCTTTCGGAAACTCGTTGGAACTCTCTTAATTCTTCCTATAAAGATAAACATCTTAATCTGGCGGGCTCTCCTTGGAAGACTTCCAGTTCGGGTGGCTTTAGATGACCGAGGGATCGATTTGGACCAAGTGTTTTGTCCTATTTGTAACGAAATGCAGGAAACGGTGGAGCACTGTCTCGTGGGATGCAAGTTCGCAAAGGAAATCTGGGTTTTGATTGGGAATTGGTGGGGTCCCGGAATTAATTCGTAGAGCACTATTGCAACATTCTAAATTATCCGGTGGCACATTGTTTTCAGGTTCACTCAAAAGGATTTGGCAAGCAACTATTTGGGTAACTGCGTGCTTGATTTGGAGCCATCGAAATAACTTGGTTTTTATAAAAAGGAATCTTTATTTGCAGAAGTTTTGTTTGTCGACATTTGGGTTCTAGTGTATGAGTGGATTTCGAGAAGATCCTGTAAAGAGTTTATCCCTTGGGATTTTTGGATTGTCTCTCCTTACCAAACTTCCGATTGATCTCGTTTATTTTAGTTGGTTTCGTTTTGGCCGGATCGTTTGTAGTTTCCTGGTAGTCTTCATGGGTTAATTAGTTGCTTTTGCAATTTGTTGTCTGTTTTCTTTGGTATGGAGTTGTTGCACCTTGCAATGGGCTCATTTTCACTACAAAACAAATGACTTTTACCCATAAAAATTACTCGGGGAATTTTCGTCGGTGACTACCCACGTATCACCCAGAAAATACAAATGGTTCGGTAAAATCCGATGTTTTTCGAGAAAATACAAACGGATCACCCAGAGAATCCCTGGATAATCCGTCACTGATTTGAATGACCCATCAACAATTTACTCCCTAACTTTTGTGACGGTTTTGTGAGGAATCATCTTTTAACAACAGATTTCCAAGGAAAAAGTCCGTAGACAAAAATCTTTTGTTTAATAGTGTTTTGTTGTATCTTTGTTATAAATGATGTCTTTTAAAAAAACTGACGTTTATAAATTGAGTTGTATCGTAGTGGACGACTGGACGGTCATGCATTTATTTATTGTTCAAAGATCAGAAAAGAAATTTGTATATATTGGCCATATAATTTTTCAATTTTCTCCATCGACTTTAGATGGTGACATGTTTGAATGTGTCAATGTACATTTTACTTTCTTTTTAAAAGTCACAATGTTTACTTTAAATTTAAAAAACAGAAGCGACCAAAAATAGTTATTTTGTAAGTTTCAATTCACCTTCTAGTCAACTCTTTTTTACGTTCATTAAAAAGTTAATATCTTAAGTGTTCTTACCGCAACTTTGACTTTCAAAAAAAAATGAAATTCTTAAAAATACAACTCCATATAGATAAATTTCATATGTAACCATGATCCAGTTACAGTTACACAAATAAAATTAACATATTATATTATATAGAATCTTCAAGGAAAAAACACAACTGATTAAATGTTTAATTACTTGATTTATAAATATTAATAAAATAAGATAATGTCATAGAACAAAATTAAATGACCTGGTCGTTGTATGTAATTAAGCGAACTATTCCAAAGAAGATTATTAAAATATATTTTTCGTAAATTAATCATCGACTCAAATAAGTAGGAAAAATCCACCATCTTTTCAAAGTCTGTTATATATTATATATGTACATAAACCCCTCCAATGTTTTATTCATCACAAAAATGAAGTTATTCCGGTTACTCATGATCTTCCTTTCCATAACAACATCATCAAGAGCGGTCCCATATTACGCCAAGCGAGGGTGCAACGATACGTGCGGGAAAGTGAGGATTCCATACCCTTTCGGAATCGGAGAAAAGTGTTCTGTGAATAGATGGTACACAGTTGATTGCAACTCCTCTACACCATATCTATCTGCACTCAACAATCTGGAGGTATTGCGCATAAACTTGGTAAACCAAACGGTAACTGTTAATGTCTCGATGATCTCTGATTGCCGGAATCCAGTCCGAAATAGCAGTCAAATCTTTAACATCAACCTTGATGGGAGTCCATTTCTGTTTTCCCGATATTACAACAAATTTGTTGTGGAGGGATGTGGTAACGCTGTCATCTTGGATGATGGAAGTGTGCTCACCGGGTGTTCAACGACTTGTGGCAACCATTCTGTTAGCGAAATTATAAGCAACTGTGTTGGCATCAAGTGTTGCCAGACAACAATCCCATATAATCTCAAGTCGTATAGCATGGATCTGACGAGTTTAGAAAGGCAGCTGGGTGGAGATGCAGCTTGTGGGTCGGCCTTCTTGATGGATGAGGATTCGCAAGTCCCATATAACATCTCTCATGTTCCAATATCACTTTTGTGGACCATAACAGATCATGACTTATCTCTAATTAATTGTTGTTTTTCAAGGATCAATCTCAAAGTGGATGTGGGTAATGGTAAATCAGTTACGTCCTACAAATGCCGCAGTTACGAGGGTTATGAAGGAAATTATTATATAGAAGATGGATGTGATGGTATGTAATTCCTCATTTAGTATTTGTGCATTAGTTTTTTTTTTTTCAGTGTATTTGTGTGTGTGTGTGTGTTTTCTAACAGGACACTTTCTTTTATATGACGTGCTTTTAGTTAGCCAAGAATGTCGAAGGTGTAGATCTGATGGCGGTAGCTGTTTCGGTAACACTACAGAATACCAAGAAGATGGCTTGGTTAGCGACCAAAACTGGATATGTATGTACCGGGGATCAGTGGTGGAAAAAAAAAGGTCTCTGGCTCTTATTCTAGGTAATCCCTTTCCTTTTCTTCAATCAAAATTTGTCAAATAGCCATTTTTTATTTGTGATTTCACTAAATAGTCAATTTTTTTGTTAACAGTTTCACAATTGCAAATGAGTGAAAATGTAATAAAAAAAGATGTTTGAACTAGATTTGCAATTTCAGAGACCAAATATATACTTTTTTGGAAATTACATTCGCAATTGCGAATTGAATAATAAAAATTTACATATTTGGTCCCTGAAATTACGAACCTGGTTTAAACACTTATTTTTTTATTACATTTTTATCCTTCGTAGTTACGATGATGACTATTTTGATATTTTTAGGAGGAATGGGTTAGAAAGTAAAACCACAAATAAAAATGGCTATTTTAATAAATTTCCCTTTATTTTAAGTATATACTAGGGATGAGCTCGGTACCAGACCGGTACCGAACCAAAAATACCGAATCCCGAATATGAAAAAATCTCGGTACCGAATACTGAACCGGTAATAGTACCGGTTCGGTACCGGGATTTTCGGGACTAACACCGTTTGGTACCGTTTTTAGGGACGACTAACTTTTTTACATAGCTCAAAATGGTTTTTCTAATTGTAGAGTAAGTGGGGAGGAACTCATTCAACTTAAATTGACCTAAAAAAGATTAAAGAACACCAATAAAAAATAATTTTTTAATTTTACAATTTGACATCTAAAATATGTAATGATAAGAAAATGGGCTTCGTTCGTATATATGTATATATACGTATATTTGGTATGTATACAATGTTACATACATGTCAAATAAGTGTGGAATATTTGGGTGGAATATTACAAGAAACCGGGTTTTTGAGAAATTACGGAACCGAAATATGAAGAAAAGATTGATATTTGAGGGGAATATTACAAGAACCAAAAAATTTAAAATATTTAGTGAATTTGGTATAAAAATGGAAGATATAATGTTGGGAAAAAAAGGTTTTTTATACCAATCCAAAAAGAAACGGGTTTTTTTTTTTCAATTTGAAAGTGTCCATTAATATTACCCGGTTCGGTTCGGGATTTATGGGTACCGGTACCGGTACCGAACCGAAAATACCGAATCCCGAATATGAAAAAATTCCGGTACCGAATACCGAACTGGTAATGCTATTCGGTACCGGTACCGGTACCGGTTCGGTACGGGACCGGTTCGGTTTCGGGATTTTGGTCCGTATGCTCATCCCTAGTATATACATACTGTTGACAATCAATTCAAATTCGTATCTTTTTTGAAGAAAAATTTAAATTCGTATTAATTACACCTAGAATTAAAGAAGTCGTACTACAATAAAATTAGGTTTATAAGACAATATAAAATTTCAGAGTAAACTAATACATAACACTTATATTATACGACCAATTATGTGTCATATGTGGAAATGTAAAAACAATTATGTCGCTTTTATGAGTCTTCAACTTCTTTGTAGGAGAATATTGAAATAAAGTGTATGATATTTTTTTTATGTGGCACTTGTTTTTCGTAAATTATTTCTCCAAACAATCTCGTATACAAAAATAAATAAATAAGTAATCCATATGATTTGTTGAAAATCACTACTTTCTTTCAAGTTGTGTGCTTGTAGTTTGCAGTTCATTCCGTTTTCGTTCCTAATCCTAACTTATTAAAAAAAACAAAAGTCCGTTAATCAATTTAGGTGCATTACAACCTTTTTTCCTTTTTTTTTTAATTTTTCTGATCTTTTATAGAATAAAATTCAAGATTGCGTACAACCAATTATATATTTACAAATGTGGATTAAATGGTTTAAGATACTTGTTTGGGCAAAAATCCCATATCCTCGACCGTTAACTAAAACGTCCGACTAAAGACTTTCTACGACCCCCGGATGTTAACCAAAGCCCCGAGGAGCGACGGTCGAATAAAAGGCTCGACGACAGGCAAAAACGTTTGGCCAATGGTTCTCCACGACTCCCGGATATCAAGCGCAACACAGGAAAACAGAGGTCGAGCGTAAACTCTAGACCACGGGATGGAACGTGCGACCAAAGATATTTTACGAATTATGAAGCAACAGTCGAATGGAAGTCTCAGATGAAACCTCTGACACACGCTTGACTCGTAACCATTACTACCAAAATCCGTTACTTCCATCGATCAGCCGTTATCTTCCCCACAGAACCGTTGGACGGTTACGCTTAAACGCCATCAAGAGCATTTATGGAGGTAATCAATGACGATTAACCGTTACGAGTAACCATGGGTATAAAAGCAAAGATTCGAGTCATCAAAGGGACACGAAGAACCTCCTCCGGACAAGAAAAATCACACCCACGCTCTCAAAATCAAAGAACACTTAATTGTCTTACGAAATTCATACACCAGCTTAGTCTTTATATTCGTCTTTTCACTTGTAATCATACGACTTCGGTTCTAAAGGATAACGCCCCTGCTTGGCGTCACTTTTCCATAGTGCATCGACGATACTAACCTATCGTCCGCCGTTTTTTCCCTCGTCCAAGGGTTTTTCCGCGTCACCAAATCTCTTGTCTCTTATTTACTTTTCGTTTTATTTACGTTCGTTGGGAGAATCCTTTCTTTGATCGATCAGGTCCATAAGTACCTTAAGTTGACTTTGTTAAGTTAATTTTTGGCATCAACAGTTTGGCGCCATCCGTGGGACCCGGTTAAAGGAATTCTCCGGCGAGTACTACGTTGCTGACAATCATTTCCCCTCCTTCTCTGCCTCAATGGTGTGCCAAGGGAACCGATCTCGGGAGGAGGGCCGAGAAAGCTTGATAGACACTTGACAGTCGCCAGGGACCATGCCCAGATCACTGGATTTGCGTGGGGGCATCGTCCTGTCCAACCAACAGACAGGAAGTTGCCGGAGCGCACTCGGCAAGAACCCCGATCGCCCGGCGCACGGAACCCGCACGAATGAAGGGCACGTCACACATGTTGGAATGAGTGGCCTCGGAATAGGGCGGTTGTGCACGTTATCGTGAACGTGCCTCCATAACCGTCGCGGCTTAGGCAACAGCCTCATCTGGGTTGTCGTTGCTACGGGAGTTCTTTCCATTGAAGAACTCTTGCAACTAGACCCTCCGATCAGATCTCGATAGAAGACGCTACGATGTTGTGACCTGATTTTTTAACTAAGTTACGAGTTCAGTCGCCATAAATTGTTCTGCCAAGAACAACAAAGACCCCACAATCGAACCCTACCCGAACATACGATTGGACCTTCTCTACGTCCGATAGAAAAAACAACAAAAGGGGAACAACATCGACAGAAGCATACAAAAGAGGCATGACCAAAAAGGGCCGCCCAAAGAAACAAACAGTGTTCGATCACCAGAAATCAACTTAAAATTCCCTTTCATTATCGTACGATTTTCGGACTACACTTCTGACAGGAGAAAAAGAAAAAGTTTTTACTAAATCAAAGGAAAGAGTACATAAACAGGCGCAACCAAAATAGACCACCCTAAAGGAAAAAGAAGGCCCACACTACTAAAGTTTTTCCCGCCAGGATCCCTAGATGACGTACGACCCGAAACGGTGATTGATAACAAGGCTTGTCATCCTCGTAACAATGATTTCTACATGTGTGCACACGCGGGATGATAGGGACAACAAGACTAAAGCGGCGGGAAGTCAGGGGCCACTAGGCGAAAAGACAATCCAGTAGACCCTTGGGCTCGCCCCAACCGGATCTTCAGATCATCGGCCTCCTTCATTTTCTCCAAAAGGGCCTCCCTTGCCGCCTTCAGCTCGGCTTCCAGCACCCTTATTCTCTCCAGATCCTCCTCCTGACGATCCTTTAGGGCAGAACTGGAAGCCCGTTCACATGCAAGCTCATCCCAAGCCTCCTCAAGCAGACGACTAAGCTCGTCAGCACCGAACGTCGCCTCCCTCCCCCTCACCTATAAGGCAGACTCGTGCTCTCGCACGACTTCCTCTGCACTGGAGGCCATGGCAACCGCCTGGCCGAGCATCGCCTGTATGGCCAAAAAACAAAAGACCACTTAGCGTCAGTATCGCAAGAACGCACGATCACTTTAACGCACGTCACACGACGCACGAAATGGGAGTCATGACCCCATCAGACAAAACGTTGGATAATAATACCTGGAATCGGTTGCCAACGAAAGCTCCAGCCACCGGTCTTTTCCCCTCGCCTTGCGTCGGAGGAAAAGCAGACACGTGCGAAGGCATAGGTGCCTTCGACGTCTTCGCCCCCTTAGAGCCCTCGGCTCTAGGAGACGTTTCCCTCAGGACGTACCCTGACGACCCCCTCCTGTATAGACTCCTCCGATCAGAGAGGATCCCACGGCCAGCCGAAGGGCGTCGAGTTACTTCTAAAAACAAAAAAACCAAGAACAAACAAGTTAGAAGAAAAAAAACGAGGATTAAAAGAAAACAGAGATGATTACCAGCCCTCTCCTCTTCCGGATGAAGGGAGGACCCGGAGGTTCCGACAAAGGCAACATCTTCGCCCTTTAAAATCCCCGAAATCCCGCTCAAGTCATCGTTTCGTCTCCCTGGAACGACACCTGTCCCGCGCACCTCTGCATGTAACCGTCAGATAAACGACACCTATCCATGACAGATGTCCACGCGTGCTCGTGTGTACGCGTGACATCATTAAAATCATCATAACCCGAACGGATAACCTCCGCCTCGTCATCCTAAGCTAATCGGATAAGTTGGACCCTAACTATTTCCGCCCGAAATCAAGCGACTCCATCCCCCGCGAACGCATTCAGCGGACCAGCGACACGTGTCTCGACGAAATTCAAAAATAAAGCTACTACTTAAAATTTGAATTTGGGGGCAAACTGTTTGGGGAAAAATCTCATATCCTCGACCGTTAACTAAACGCCCGACCAAAGACTTTCTACGACCACTGAATGTTAACCAAAGCCCCGAGGAGCGACGATCGAATAAAAGGCTCGACGACAGGCAAAAACGTTTGGCCAATGGTTCTCCACGACTCCCGGATATCAACCGCAACACAGGAAAACATAGGTCGAGCGTAAACTCTAGACCACGGGATAAAATGTGCGACCATAGATATTTTACGAATTATGAAGCAGCAGTAGAACGGAAGTCTCAGATGAAACCTCTGACACACGCTCGACTCGGAACCATTACTACCAACATCCGTTACTTCCATCAATCAGCCGTTATCTTCCCCACAGAACTGTTGGACGGTTACGCTTAAACGCCATTAAGAGCATTTATGGAGGTAATCAATGACGATTAATCGTTACGAGTAACCACGGGTATAAAAGCAAAGATTCAAGTCATCAAAAGGACACGAAGAACATCCTCCGGACAAGAAAAATCACACCCACGCTCTCAAAATCAAAGAACACTTAATTGTCTTACGAAATTCATACACTAGCTTAGTCTTTATATTCGTATTTTCACTTGTAATCATACGACCTCAGTTCTAAAGAATGACGCCCCTGCTTGGCGTCGATGCACTATCGTCCGCCGTTTTTTCCCTCGTCCAAGGGTTTTTCTGCGTCACCAAATCTTTTGTCTCTTATTTACTTGTCGTTTTATTTACGCTCGTTGGAGAATCCTTTCTTTGATCGATCAGGTCCACAAGTACCTTAAGTTGACTTTGTTAAGTTAATTTTTGGCATCAACAATACTTGTATTAAATCGTTGGATACACTAAGTTGTAAGTTCAATTTTTACATCTAATTAAGTAAATATATCATTTTTTATTCTTTAAATTTTACCTTCTTAATGCACGCGAGCCTTACAAATGTTATTACTAAAAATATTAACAATAAAGATACAACTACAAGGATCAAACTGAAAACTCCAAGTACAATAATATATATAATTTACCACTATACCAAGGGCGGCTTGTGTATTTTTCTCCCATTTTGATTATATTACTTTTATGCATTATTTAATTTTCTTTTTCATTGCAAGTTCATCTTAAAAGTCATAGTTTCTTATCCGTTTTCAATTCAACATATATTTATTTCAAAGAACAAGGTCGATTTAATTTGAAAAAAAATATATTTTATTACTCTCATCGACACACTTGACTTTCCCCTCGTCAAATCGCGTTGACTCCTCCCCCCCCCCCCCTCTCCTGATAAAAACCGCCACTTTGTGGACCGCTGATCCAACTAAAAAGGTCCACCTACTAAAAAACATCTTGGTCCAGAGAAATGTAGGTAGCCAATTTATAAAGTTTGATAGTTTGTTTATTTACTAGAGAAATGTTCAGACTTGATCAATCTTAATGAGAAACTTCAATTGTTTTTTATTCAAAACATTTTATAGACTTAATCTTTCAAAATAAGAAATTTCATTAGGTTATTCTTGTAACACATTCATTGTTGCCATGAGTAATGTTACGAGAGCATCAACAACTAATTTGTAATTACTCCCAAAAAAAGGCTAAATTAAAACCGTTTATAGCGGAAAACTTTTAAAACAATAAATATATAACTTAATTGATAACATATCCCATACCGGATTACAAATTTATTCAACATAAAAATCTAAACATGAATACTTAACTTAAACGGACAAGGCAAATATCTACGCGTGCCATTTTCCTTTGTCCAACATGAAACCTTATGTTCGTAAGATGTATACTATAGTCAACTTATAAAGCTCAGGGAGTTCATGGTTAGCATCAATGAAATCATTCCACGTTACACTATCAACTTGTGAATTGAAACTCTGTGTCAAATAATATGCATTTTCTAAAAACATGCGTTGCTGAAAGAAATTGGATCTCATAATTAAATTTTCGGGTTGGTTATTGGTCATTTAGTCACTAACAGTCTTGGGTTGAACTGATTGTTTTGTTCGGTCACTCTCTTGTCCGGGTCATTGCCACTTGTCCATGACTTACTGGTCAAATGTCCATCCCTTAAAACTGATCATAATTTCGTATGAAATGGCATGCTAGAATTGTTTGAAAATAATAAACATAAACCATGCAATCGGTCATAAATAACATGCATGTAAAATAAATTGTAACACATATGAAAATTAAAACATTGTGCAAACACACACATCACCATATACAAATCATATAATGCTCAAAATAACTTTCACACATGTATGCATCCCATTTTAAGTTTCATGAAGAGTCATTTGTCCGTGTAGATCGACTGTTGATAGCTCATGACTAAAGACCTACACATTTCATATCACCATATTCAATTAATGGCTTAATTTCTCTAAAAGTCAAAAACATAAATTTTGGTCAAACTTGACTCTGACCTAAAGCCAAATTCTGGTAATTTTATAAAAGTCCCAAGTGTAGACCATTTGGTAATTTTATAAAGTATATTACTCAAATAATGCTTAAAATACCGATTCTTTAATTGTAGGGTCAATTCGGTAATTTCATATGCTCTATAAAATAAACCAAGTCGAAATTAAATTTTATAGAGTCCAACAACCTCTTTAAAATTTCGAGAAAAACTATCACTGCTGAGCTTGAATTTTCAGAACTCCAAAAGTCATAATGCAATTTATTGAGCAATATACTTATACGATAGTGCTGGTGTCTCAAATGAACAAAAGAAATCATTAAAAATCGGTAATAAGACATTGTTCATTTACGGGTTGTGGTTCAAATCCATCTCCACGCAAATCCTTCATTTTTCTATAAAAATATAAAAAATAAAGGATGGCGGCCATAATATATCTACTCTAATTTTCCATTTTGTAAATGGTGTTCATTCAGGTGTTAGCATAACCATGGGTGTACTTTTTCTTGTGGCAATAAGCTATGCATTGTACAAAGTAATCAAGAAAACTAAAGCAAGGAGAAGGAGAAGGAGGTTTTTCAAACGCAATGGTGGTTTACTTCTAAAACAACAAGAGGAAGCTGACCCGTCTTTCTTTGATAAAACCATACATTTTACATCACGTGAGTTGGAGAAGGCCACAGATTATTTTAGCGAGAATAGAATTCTTGGTCGAGGAGGTCAAGGTACTGTTTACAAAGGTATGTTAATGGATGGGAGAATTGTAGCAGTCAAGAAATCAAAGGTAGTTGATGAGAGCCAATTAGAGCAGTTCATTAATGAGGTGGTCATTCTTTCACAAGTCAACCATCGGAATGTGGTCAAACTATTGGGATGTTGCTTGGAAACGGAAGTCCCTCTACTAGTTTCAGAATACATCCCAAATGGGACCTTGTATGATCGTATTCATAGTGAGACCGATGAGCTCCCAATATCTTTGAACATGAGATTGCAAATTTCTACAGAGGTTGCAGGAGCCGTTGCTTACTTACATTCCGCAACTTCCATTCCAATATACCACAGGGACATCAAAACCACTAATATACTTTTGGATGATAAACATAGAGCAAAAGTTTCTGATTTTGGAACCTCAAGGTTCGTATCAATGGATCAAACTCATCTTACTACCCTAGTCAAAGGTACATTTGGCTATCTAGATCCTGAGTACTTCCAGTCTAGTCAGTTCACTGAAAAGAGTGATGTTTATAGTTTTGGAGTTGTTTTGGTTGAACTCTTGACGGGTGAGATGCCAATTTCATTAACTAGATTTGGTGAAAATAGAAGTTTGGCTACTCACTTTATGTTGGCTATGGAAGAAGGTCGTGTCATGTCTATTATTGATGCAATGGTTATTAAGGAGGGCACCAGGGATGAGATCTTGGCGGTATCTAACCTCGCAATGCGATGCCTGAATTTGAATGGAAAAAATAGGCCAACAATGAAAGAAGTTGTCGTAGAGTTAGAAACCATCCGAGTGTCTCACGTTCCGTCGATGGTTCAAACAAATTTCCATCAAATGAAGCAGGCGGAGGAAGTACAGATAATAATGTATGGTGACTCAACGTCAACGTTAGTGAGCGTTGAAGATATCTTTAGTCAATAATTCAAAAAGGTCATTTGTTTTTCATTGCTTAATTATATCGTCTTACCATATGCATTGTTAAAGACTGTGTATATAACGTATGTACTTAATAAATCCGTGAAAAGTACCGAACTTTGTATAGGTTGGTAGCACTCATATGGCTTTTTGTTACAACCTCGTTATTGTATATGCATTTATATAGGCTTTTTGTAATGATTTTGTTACTGTCTATGCAACTAAAGTTTTTATTATCATTCGTGATTCTCTATTATTTTAGGTTTATATTGTTGATTTTAAGACTTGAGAGTTTTAAAGAAGATTTTAGAATAGGTTATTTTTAACCATATCAAATGGGTTGAAATGATTAACAAACCGGATAAAACTCAAGAATTGTGTCGGAAAACACTTTTTAAATACAGTAATTCGACCCTTATTTTGAGTTCACAAATTTCGTATTTGGATAATTCTTAATTTTTTTTCTCTAGTATTAATTTCCCCTTTCTGAAATATGTGATATAGGAGCCGACTATCAAGCCGGCCACTGGCCGGGTCTGCTCGTCAAAAGAGGGTGAGGGTTGTTATATAGGATCAAGATGATGAAAAGCAAAATTACAGAGTTGATCTTGATGATTCTTATGAAAACAAGGAAAAAGGGAAAAAGAAAGACAAAAAAATGAAAAAAAAAGAGATAAAAACAATAAAAAGACGTAAATGCTCTTTTCTCTAATGGAATTTTTTTAGCGAGCTAGTGACCAGGAACCAGCAAAATGTAAACGACAATGACAATTTTTATACTTATCGAGTTAAGGTCTCATTTTCAGACTTCTCACCAATTTAACCTTACGAAACAAAATTAGAGTTTACTCTTAAATATATAATACTATAATTAGTTTTTTTTTTCCTTTTGAATTTTAATCTAGTTTAATCGTTGAATCATTTCAATATTTGGGTGCCAGCCTCTCGATGATTCTTAGTGCCATGTGATGAGTGATTGATAGTACTTTTCACGATTACGGTATCAGCCAAAATTACGCCCTTACCCACCGATGTTAATGTTGTTTTTGTTTGATTCATACATGAAAACAAATTCCTATAATTATGTTAATATGTAATAAAAATAAATTAAAAGTAATGTTGTAATAAAAAGTGATAATGTTATAATAAGAAAAAGAATTTGACAATTTTTTTGGAGTTTTTGAGTTCTATAAAAGAAGATTTCTTTTACCACATTAGCAAAAAAATTCAATAGACCTCCATTTCTTCTACCATTAACGATGTCATTTCATTGTGGATTTTATATAAATTTGGACTTCGATACACCTCCCAATAGAGGAAAAGACACAAAAGGCACAAGATTCGTGAACAAAAACGTTTTAGTATCGCTGCAACTTGCATCTATGGGAAGCCATGGACGAGTTGGTGTTCATCTATGGGATGCCATCGAGCTATTATCTTGGTTCAGAAGGAAAGTTGGATGCGGGGACTCGGTGAAGTTTTGGACTGATCGCTGGACTGATAATCGTGATTAGACAATTCCTTTCCTCGTCTTTATGCCAAAGAATCAAACAAAGAATGTACAGTAGAATTCAATCAGATAGAGGGGAAATCGAGTTCAACTGGAGTTGGTCAGGTCCGTCTTTGAGGGGCCGAGCACAGGAACAACTTACAACTTATAGCTTTAACAAAATTCCCACAAAAAGCAACCTTTGTATTCGAGGTGTACAAATTCTCAATTCTTCTTGTACCTTCTTCTCAATACACGATGAAACAATCAACCACACCCTTTTCAACTGCCTAACTATCGATAAGTTGTGGAGAAGCATTAGGGATTGGTGGTCGGTCAACTTCGGATCTCCTGGCAACGTGACTGAGGCGCTTGAGTGGGCCGATGGTATATCTCAGCATGCCTTCATCAAGCAGGCTTTCAACGTGGTGGTATGCATTTCCATGTGGTGTATCTGGAAGCACAGAAATAATAAGGTGTTCAAAGACTACAACTTCTCTATTGGCGAGCTGTTGAACGAGGTACAAGCTATGTTTTTCTTGTGGATTTCTAACAAATGTTTAGTAACCGGTTTGGGTGGTATAATAAACCTCGTTTAGAATGTAATTAGCTTTGTTGCTTATTTTCTTATTGTACCTCGTTTGACTCTTAGTTTCTTGCTAAGAGCGTCGTTTATAAAAGCTTGTTCACTACCACAAAAAAAAGGCACTTCTGACGGATTTTACCAACGGAAAAAATCCGTCGGAAATTTCTGACGGATTTCTGACGGATTTCCGACGGATCCGATTAAAAAAATAAAAAATAAAAAAATAAAAAAAATGAAAATCAGTCGGAAATTTCCGAAGGATTTTTATAATTAAAAAAATTAAAAATTAAAAATTAAAAAATTCGTCGGAAATTTCTGAGGGATTTGAATCCGTCGATAATTTCCGACGGATTTCCGACGGATTTTTATTTTTTTATTTTTATTTTTTTTATTTACAAAAATCCGTCGGTGATTTTCAACAGTTTTTTATATTTTTTTTCAAGTTTTTCTTATTTGTATTGCCTTTAACTTGATTTATTTTGTATAATTCATTATATGTACGTTTGTATATTGTATATGTATGCGTGTGTGTGGTGTATTTTACTTGATTGTATGTATATGTATGCATGTGTGTCATGTATGTTGTCGGTAGTATATGTATATACATGTATATACACGTTTGTATGTATCAAGACCCATTGGAGTTCATTAAGACCCGTTAAAGTCCAACAAGCCCCACTGTAGTTCATTAAGAATTGTTAACTCTCATCAAGACCCATCAAAGGGTCCACTGTAGTTCATTAAGAGTTGTTAAATCCCATCAACCCCCATTGTAGTTCATTAAGAGTCATTAAAACCCATCAAATCCCATTGTAGTTCATTAAGTCGTTAAAGGCCTTCAAGCCCAATTGTAGTTCAGTAGGAGTCGTTAAAGCTTATCAAGATCCATTGTAGTTCAGTAGGAGTCGTTAAAGCCCATCAAGACCCATTGTAGGTTAAGAGTCGTTAAAGCTTATCAAGATCCATTGTAGGTTAAGAGTCGTTAAAGCTTATCAAGATCCATTGTAGTTCAGTAGGAGTCGTTAAAGCCCATCAAGACCCATGGTAGGTTAAGAGTCGTTAAAGCCCATCAAGCCCCATTGTAATTCATTAAGTCATTAAAACCCATCAAGCCCCATTGTAATTCATTAAGTCATTAAAACCCATCAAGCCCCATTGTAATTCATTAAGTCATTAAAACCCATCAAGCCCCATTGTAATTTACTAGGAGTCGCTAAAGCCCATCAAGGTCTATTGTAGTTCATTAAGAGTTGTTAAAGTCCATCAAGGTCCATTGTAGTTCATTAAGAGTTGTTAAAGTCTATCAAGCCCCATTGTAATTCATTAAGTCATTAAAACCCATCAATCCCCATTGTAATTTACTAGAAATCGTTAAAGCCCATCAAGGTCCATTGTAGTTCAGTAAGAGCCGTTAGAGCCCATCATGGTTCATTGTAGTTCATTAAGAGTCATTAGAGCCCATCAAGGTCCATTGTAGTTCATTAAGAGTCATTAGAGCCCATCAAGGTTCATTGTAGTTCATTAAGAGTCGTTAGAGCCCATCAAGGTCCATTGTAGTTCATTAAGAGTCGTTAGAGCCCATCAATGCCCAATGTTGTTTGTTAAGAGTCGTTAAAGCCTATCAATGATCATTGTGATTCATTAAGCCCATCAAGTCGCATCAAGACCCATTGTGGTTCATTAAGAGTCTCATTATTGTTCGTTAAGACTCATTAAAGCCAGTAAAGCTCATGAACGTCCAATATAGTTCATTAACACCAACTGAGTCTAATACAACATTGTGAAACGCTAGAGCCTAATATGACCCATCAAAACCCCTTTACAGTTCATTAATAAATTTAAGAACATTATTGACATTATCAAATGTCAACCAATTTCAACCTTTCATTTAGTATAATGAATATCCGATTCTAATATAAACGTTGATTATAAAAAACATTATATTTTTAAACTTAAAATAAAGAATTTCCTTAATAAACTTGAATTAAATTATGATACATATATATTCTTTTAATTGTTAATTTGATACATATATATTCTTTTCAAAATTTTGTGTCTTCAAATTTATATTTTATTCAAATATAAAAATGTGGTTTTCTTAAAACTTTACAAAACCATATTAAAAAACCGCGAAAAATAGAAATCGAGATGTATCGCTTATTGCTGCATTGGACGAGTATATTTTTAGTATATATATATGTACACGTTAAAATAAAAATTAATTTTAAGATTTATTATTATGGATTCAGGTAAAGGCTCTCCTGAATATTGGGTAGCTGTTGTTAAACCAGGATTATATAAAATATATTATTTTAATTAAAATTCCAATAAAATTAAATTCCCCCCACTTTTTTTCCCGTTTTAATTCCCGCCCCTTTGTATTCCCAATTCTTTTTCCAACATATTCAAAACCCTAGCCCCCTTATTTCCCTTCTCTCTTATCACTCTCTACACTCCACACTCCACAGGAACATCACAACCCCCTCCCTTCCTCTTCTTCCACCGCCGTATGCTTGAATACCCTTGTCTCACCGTCGATCCCACCACCGCCAACGCCATTTATCTACCGTACTACGCCGCTCTTGACACCCTCCACTACCTCTATGGCTCCGATTACAACTCCTCCGCCCAACACGGCCTCCATCTCTACAAATTCCTCCGATACCAAGACTCGTCGGAGATCTGGCTCAACCACAACGGCCACGCCCATTTTCTCGCCGGAGGTGGCACCGGAGATCTGGCCCAACACGGCCTCCATCTCTACAAATTCCTCCGACTGACAGGTTTATTCTCGACCGATTTTCATCTCTGTTTACAACTTAAGGGTTGCAATCGATTACTATTTGAGGTAAAAAATGAAGTAAAAAATCAGACTTTGTTATGAACAGAGGGGCAACCACCCTGAGGAACCATCATCTTCATCCCCTTTGAGAATGCCTCATGTTAGCTAAGGTTTGAAAGGCTACATCAGTGATAAATTTGATCATCTGACTAACTTGGTAAGCTTGTAAGTATCATCTGCCATTCCCTAGCCCATTTTTAAATAATCAAAAACTATAATATTTATTAGATATTATTATTTATTATTACAAATAATATTAAATGTCATTAATTTATATATCTTTTAATTTTATAGATAAAAAAAAGGAAAGAATAAAAGAAACGTCTTCAGTCATTTTGTTGTGCTATCAATAACCCCCGCTTTATGTCGTTATTATCCAACTTAAGAGTGTGTTTGTCTCTGAAGCATCTATAGGGTTGATTTTCGTTACAAACCACGTCAATTCGTACAAACCGCATGTAACCAATATTTTTTTTTAAAATTTTTCACTTTTTCTTAATTATTAAGGTTGATTAGTCCATAATATATAAAAAAAATTCATCAAGAATACATGAAGGTTAACACACAAATTCCGAGTAAATAGCTTTTCTTATTTCTTATTTGTTGCAATCCAAACTAATATATGGCTATATTTTGAGGGGTTATTAATCAACAAAAACTTTGGTGTTTGATTTCAAATCTGGATACCACAGTAGCATCTCTGCAAGTTATATAGTCTTAGCTATCTGTCTGTTTGAATCAAATATTTCTTGATGAAATAAATATCACATTCCGTTATATTTGCCTCTACAAACCATGAATGGCAAAGTAGATAACTTATTAGGTAATTATATTTTTAGGAAAATAGAGGAGTCTAACTGCCATGGGTTAAATTTGTGAAGGAGAATAGAAAATTTTCAAATAGAACATGAACATCAGATAGTGATCCCCAAAAATACTGGAGTGTTTACAAATTGTACTTTGAAGGTTTGTGTCGTCTAACGTCTCTTGTATGATTGTTTCACTTCCTTAAGGTTTTCTGGTGTATATTCACTAAAACTTAGAACTCTTTAGGAGGTACTCTACCTGTTGGGTTGGGGCAAAATTCTCTTAAGAAACTGTAAGAATTTATGTTCCTTTCCTTTCCTATTATTGTGTATTTGATCTTATTTAATGTACAAATTAATCTAGTCTCACACGGTACATATCTATTTATGCTTTTACGTGTACTTAATTCTCAGGCTCTTGAATGGTAACAAACCGGAAGGGCAAGTGCCAGAAGAGCTTTACTCAGTTGATATCCATGGTGGAGCTATCGAGTATGTAATATTTCACTTATTTTTTCGTGTATATATTTCATATTTTTCAAAATTGGAGGTCTTTTTTTGGTTGACTGACTTGTTCGATTATAGTTATAGCTAGAAAATTGGATCAGTTAGGTACTTAATATTTGTTCTATTTGTCTATATAAACTTCATATTTTTGTATACATGCCCTTACAAAAGCTTTTATGCCCAACAGGTCTGTGAATAAGGAAACACTAAAGCAGTTTGTGTCCCAAAGATGGGTCAAGTGCTTGCTGATTGTGCTCGCAATTTTCCCGATGCTCGAGAATTAGAAGATGTCTCTTTTCTCCACAATTATTATCAAATATGATTAGGGGATAGGGTGCAATGGTAGATGATGTATCTTTTCTTAGACTTTTGCTTACATTGTGCGATACAACTAGTATACATATATATGGTTCTTGAACTCTTATAGGAAGCTATATATACATGATTCTTGAACTTGTGTTTGATTTGGGATTGTTGAAAATGATTTGGAAATTAATTTTGTTAGTTAATATGCATTATATATACGATATAATTTACAAGAAAACTAAAAAGAATTAATTATTTTTTTTAGAAAAAATTAAAATCCGTCGGAAAACCGTCGGTAATGAAATCCGTCGGAAATCAGTCAGAACGAAATCCGTCGGTAATGAAATCCGTCGGAAATGGTATTCGTCGGAAATCCGTCAGAAAACGGTATCCGTCGGAAATCCGTCGGAATAGGCTTTTCCTCACACTTGCCCTGATAATACCACTTCGCTAAGTTTGAAAAGTCCAAAGAGCACAGACTAGCCACGGAGCTTGGATACGGTTTCCCGATCGGAGATCCATGGATCACAGACGGTATCTCCCCATGGCCTATCGCCTCTGAAAGCGTCCTTCCTTCTCAATGCCTGGGCATCCATCCAATGCATTCTTTTCGATCTTGTACCCACGGAGCGGTACACTGAACACCAACCCAATCGAGAACCCCCCCTTCACCCCCGCCCCCTAAAGTGGTGTGGTAAAAGTACCCTCATGGGCCAAACAAAAAGAGGTTTAGCCCCGACGTCAAATTAATACATTGATTCAAGGGGTACCCGTGCAAACATCGTCTATCTCTCTGGTCAAGTGGCTCCGCTCTTAGGGAGAGAATCCGCTGCTCTTGTTTGAGTAGAATCCTGGTATCTTTCTATAATCGTCTTTGTGGCTCCTGTTGCTGCGGAGCCTCTGTGCTGTTGGTTTGACCCTGCCGGGTTGCTTGGGACAGCATTTGTAAATCCATGAAGGAGGGTGGGTTGGTAATTAGACAGGAAAGCTATGGCAGCGGAGGAATCTGATGGCTAGGCGAATGGGGGGTTGAATACTCCGAGTCAACAGGGTTGGTTGGAAAGCCTCAGAAGAGCCGTGATAAAGAACAGCCTCGGAATAAGGAGCCCGAAGGGAAATCAAAGCGGCGGCGTTCTTGAATGAAGTCTATCTGAACCGAATTAGCACTTCTCAGATCAGGCGAGGCCTCTCCAGCGGAGCTGGGCGCCGGGGCCCTGGCAAGCTGCTGAGGATGATGAATGATCCTAGAGGCTCTTCTTCCGTATGAGATCTTATAAGCGGGAAGCGTAGGTAGAACTTGTGGAAGGACTCGGATGGGCAGATAAAACAGAACCTGCCAGTTACGCCTTTAGGGGCCGCCACGTATAGCTTTAGTTTATGCTGTAGCGCGGAATTGACCGGTGGTGATTGGTCGAAGCTCCAGTAGGTAGCCACTCCCTTCTCAGGGAACCGTACGTGAGACTTCCGCATCATACGGCTCCGTCCCGAGCTTCGCGACTATAAACAGACTCGCGACTATGGCAGGGCGGTACGCTCTGCTCTCTCGCGACCCCTACTCTAATCAAAAGACTAAAGGCCCCCATAGAGACGCAGGAGCCGCCAGCCGGATCGACCAACAAATGATAGGCTAGAGGGATGGGCTCATTCGACTAATCAGTGATCCCTGGGCCTACCTAACACAGATGTCCCTGAAATAGGGGATTGTAAGCATTTTTCGACAGATTGTTTCCGACGGAACCGACCTTTTCCGACGGATAAGGCTGTCGGAAATGGTCCTCTTTTTTTGTAGTGGTTGTTAAAAAAAAGGCAGGAGTTGGTGTTGGATGGTTCTTTTTGTACTTCAATATGGTAAAGACGTATATAATTATTGCGTTTTTTAATAATTAGCGTTTAACATTGTTTTTTGTCAAATTTGAATTAATTGCAGGTAGAGTCTTTGAGAGTAGAGCTGGTGGAAGAACGGAGAAAGAGAGAAGAAGAGCGGTTGGAAGAACAGAGAAAGAGAGAAGAAGGAGAACGCACACAAGAGCAGATGGCACTTGGTATAAACTTTTAAAGAAGTTTTTTTACTTGGATATCAAAATTTAGCCAACTTCCAACCAAACCCAAAATATGGTTTAAACTTTTAAAGAAGTTTTTTTACTTGGATATCAAAATTTAGCCAATGCAACCCACAACCACCCATATCTGTCTTAAAAAAAATCTTTTTTATATTGAGAGAGTTACTTTTTCCCTCCAATATTATATATTCTTTTTTATATATTGTTATATAATAAAGTATTTAATTAAAGGGTTAGGTTTCGATATAAACAGAAGTTACGATATAAAGGATGGAAAGGGATCTTCGTTCTTAGATCAATCTTAATTAAAGATTAATAGCATAGATTTATTCATACGCTTCTCACCTTAAATCTTATTCTACACGATCCTTCATCTTTAATTAAAAGTGTTATTAAAATTACCTATTAACCCACATTCTATTTAATAATATCTAATCCCTTAAGTTTACAAGTATGTACTATTTTTAAAACTCTTTAAACTAATTAAAAACCAATTGATAACCATACCCAAATACAAAATATTAGTTTAACAAAATACTCAACCAATATGGCAATATCGTTATTTAAAAAAATAACGTGTCATCAAAACTAAAATAAATTACATCTTTATTTCTAAATCTAAAATATTAAATTACAATAAAAATTTAATTTAAATATAAACTAAAAAATAAATAATATTCATTTTGTTACTTTTTCTTCTCATTCTTTTATTGAGTTTTCAAATTAGCAAAACATGTTAAAACTCGACCTTTTTTTAATATGAGAAATTTTATAACATTTTTATTCTTAGTTTACAAAAAACTATAACATTCCGCTACATTATACAGAATACAAATACATAACAATCAGAACAAAATACGACCTCGGACGACAGACCCCCTCTAACTTAGATTTCTAGCTCCGCCCCTGCACAAGAGAAGCAGTTTTTGAAGTACGAGGACGAGTTGCGACACCAGCTTGAATTGTCGAAGCAGTTTGAGGCCTTCATGGCGCAAATCCTCCTTGACCCTCCTACATAGTTTTAGGATAACTAGATACAATTTATGAGATAATTTTGTAGATTCAAAACTGTTTCGTTTCGTATGTTAAAAAAATGTGTGTTTTGTGTGTTAAATCCCGGACAGGTAAGTGTACAAAAAAGGTACAGGAAATTAGGTTTTTTAATTATTTAGAAAAAAACCTATTTCCGACGGATAATCCGTTGGAAATGTATTAATATTTTTATTAAAACCGTCAAAAATCCGTAAGGTCCGTCGGAAGTTCCGTTGGTAAAGGTGTCCGTCGGAAGTTCCGTCGGTAAAGGTGTCCGTCGGAAGTTCAGTCGGTAAAGGTGTCCGTCGGTAAAGGTGTCCGTCGGAAAGTCTGTCCGTCGGTAACGGTGTCCGTCGGAAAGTCCGTCGGTAAGCCTTTACCTACGAGCGATTTTGCCACGGTCTTTACCGACGGAATCCATCTTTACCGACGGATGCGTCCGTCGATAATGGGTGGTCCGGTTGTAGTGACGTAAATGTATATCTTGATTTTATTATATATTATAATCGTCACCTTTACAATATTTTTGGGTTACGGGATTCTCTTTAAAACACTGTTACTTGCTCAGTTGTTCAAGATTAATGTTGGATTTCAATGTGCACCCGTTGATACAAGGCTTCACTGTGGTAAATACATTTTGGTGATTTATACTTTTTCATGGGGAAATTATATACAAGGCTTCATTTACCTGCTCACTCAAACTGGTTAGAGTTGAAAAAACATAGCGTTACAAAGTTGTGAATTTTTTATCTAGAAACAATCTTTTGTATGGAAAAATCAAGCATTTGTTCTTAAAGTCTTCAAGCATATATATAAACACAAATACATATATAAATAAATCAAAGGTCTTTTTCTTTTCAATATTTACCACATTATGTGACGAGAAGGCAACACTTCTAGAATTCTTTTTTATTTTGTCATCGTTTATATAATATATTTCGAGTGCTAAGAAATTGACCAAACGATAACTTAAAAAATAATCTTGATACATGGGTAGTTTATCACTAATAATTCCGGTAGTTGGTTGGTAACCATCATAATCTTTGAAGTTTTGACTTTTCAAGCACGACTAGACTTTTCAGTCTCCGTGATATTTCTCACAAGTTTCCTAGTCCACCATTATAATTCCATCACCATAATGGTAATCAAGTAGAAAAAAATCCATTTTCATATTTTGATTTTTCATGCATTGTAGCAGCTTTCTCAATCCGATCATACACACCATTATCAACGATTCGACATAAACCCCTTTTTATAATTTGTGATATCAATTGATGTTCTCAAACAAAAAGATGAAGTTATTTCAAGTACTTTACCATTTACTTATCATGTTTTCTTTGATATCAGTCTCATTAATAACATTATCAACAGCAGTTCCGAGTTACTCCAAGTCAGGATGCAAAGATACTTGTGGGAACGTAACGATTCCATACCCTTTTGGTATTGGAGCACATTGCTCCATCAACGAATGGTACGTCGTTGATTGCAACTCTTCCATACCATATCTACCTGCACTCAACAACCTGGAAGTTGTGGGTGTAAGCTTGACAAATTACACGGTCACAGTTTATGCACCAATGATCTATGATTGCCAAAACCAAGTTCAGAATCGGAGCCAGATCTCCAGCATCGATCTTGGTAGGAGTCCCTTCTTTTTTTCCAAAATACATAATAAATTTGTCGTCGAGGGGTGTGCCAATGCTTTAATATCAGACAATATTGGAAGCGTGGTCGCTGGGTGTTCGACTTCTTGTCGCAACGACACTATTATTAGTGAAAGTAACAATTGTTTCGGCATTAACTGTTGCAAAACCACAATTCCTCATTATGTTAAGTCATACAACATGAATTTCACTGGGTTGGGAAGTCAGGGTGGAGAGGGTGCTTGTGAGTATGCCTTCTTGGTGGATCAGAATTCATATGTTGAAGGAAGCTTTTCAGGCCGATCTATTGCTGCCGATAACAATGGTTCTGTTCCTGTATCACTTTTCTGGACCCTAACAGACGATGAATTCAATTCGTTATCTTGTTGTTATTACGCATACAGATCGCGAGGCGAACTGGATCTGGGTAATGTTACTTTACCGTATCTAAGATGCTACATGTGGTTAGAATATGATGGAAACCCTTATTTAATATCTGGATGCTATGGTATGTAATAGTTCTTCTGTGTCTATTTACATTTTCTATTTTGATAGTTTTTTTTCTAGCATACTTAATTTCTGTTATATGTTTTGGTTTTAGTAAAGGAAGAATGTAAAAGGTGTAGAGATAGTGGAGGTAACTGTGACTACTACGGATCACGAGATAATTATGGTAAGTTGAATTGTACTAATGATCGCTATTCACCCAGCGACTATCAAAGCAAATCATCCCAGCTAGGTGTTATTCTAGGTAATGCCTATTCTCTCCTCTCATCATCAATATGTATTCATGGAAAGTTTGATTTAGTTTCATATATACTTGGAGCAAATACATGGGATCGGGCCAGGCAAATAGTTACGGCCGCTTACCCATAAAAGTTAACACTTTCACTTACGTTACCGAGTAAGATTCTACTTCATTAAAACAGTATCGTATGATAAGAGCCATCACCCTCATTTACCTTGTATATATAATACATGAACAAACACAAATGAAGGGATATGACCCTTCATAAACCGGTCTTGATGGGGACACTACTAGAAAATTGAGTATTTTCAATGGAAAATGTCTTTGAAAATTTTCTACGAATTTTAGAGGGACTATTGACAAAACATAAATTTTTCTACGAATTTTTAGCGAATTTCCGTTAAAAATCTCTCACAAAATGCATTTTCAACCAAAAACTTTTTGACGAGACATTCCGTTGAAAATTTTTTGGTTGAAAATGCATATATGTTTGTGAGAGATTTTCAACGGAAATTCGTTGAAAATTTATGTTGTGTCAATGATCCTCTAAAATTCATAGAAAATTTTCAATGACATTTTCCGTTGAAAATACTCAATTTTCTAGTAGTGGGAGGGATTGACTACCCTCAACCGACTTTTTAAACAAAATAAACAATAACCATGTTAACTAAGACAATTCTGACACATACTAAAACATTGACATGGAATTTAGCTTATTTCTAACAAAGGTAAGTAATCCGAAAAAGCGCTTAACGGATAAGCAGTTAGTAAATGGCCCCTTATATAGTCTCCTGCTTTCAAGAAGTACTAATCCTTGGACTGGGATTTGGGTCGGTCTTTGAACAGTTTTTTTTCTTTTTTTTCGATCGAACAACTCATTCACCATAATTAAGGCTCGAAAAATGGTTCCTTTTGGGTTCAATCCTCATGTTATGCTGGTCCGGATTAACATAACAGGCATTTTGTGCGTATCTACTTGATTACCGGTTATTTTGTTTATTTGTTGTTTTTTCCATTCTCATTCTTAATTTAGACTAGGTAAATATCTGATTTTGAAATTAACACATACATATACAGTATTCAGGCCTGTTCCTGACATTTTATGGACTCTGGGCGATACGTAAAAAAAGGGCCCTCGTACGATTTTTTTACATATTTTCTTCTTCAATATAATTAGTTAATACATGTTTGAGGTTTTAATGCTAAATTCTTTTTGGATCATATTAGATAGTAAAAAACATTGCTTCTCTTTTATTTATTAACTTTTTTGAACTAGTAATATATATTATATAGTATACATGAAAAAATCGGGGCTCTATTTCTTTTGGGTCCTGGGCGCACGCCCGGCCCGCCCTCCCCCAGGGACGGCGCTGACAGTATTTAGTTAATAGGAAATTACAAGAAAATGCACCATGAGAAACTATCAATACTTTTTGTATGGAAGTGTCACTCGAGGTGGCACCATATATACAACATAGACAAAAAATAATTATAAAAAATACGATTTTTATTGACGTGTTTTTACGTTTTTACGTACGGTCAATATATTTCGATGTATTTTTAACCTAATTCTACCGTTTTGGGGTTTTTTTTTTAAAATTTGCTTGATTTCGAGGGTTTTTTAAGTTTTTCTATCGAGAATTTTTTCTGTTTCTTTTTTTGATTTCAAGAGTTTTTTTTTTTTTTTTTTGGGGGGGGGAGGTTAAGTTTATTTTAAATCGATTTTGATGGACTTTTTTCGATTTTTTTGCTTGATTTCAAGAGGTTTTTTAGGGGGTTTTAAGCTTTTTATCGATATCGAGATACTTTTGGTTTTTTTTGTTGATTTCAAGAGTGTTTTTAGATTTTAGTATTTGATATTGATGGTGTTTAATAACTAAAAAAAATTAAAATATTTTTGGGAAAATTAATGATTAAATATGAAATTAATAGTGTTTATTAAATGCTATTCAAGTACGAAATTAATAGAATATTTAATATGTTATTAATGTTATATAGAATTGCTTTTGCATCAAGATGGAATCGAACATGGGTCTTAATTAAGTTGGGAAAGGCCACTAGGGCCTAGCAGTTGTTTTAATCGTTCATAAGTTCAGTTTTAAATTATTTAAGAGCACCCCCAAAATAATACGGTTGCACAACTAACAAATCCAAAAAAATTATCCTTCAACGAAGATATAATACGGTAGCTCGTGCCACCGTGTGAAGCTATACAGGTCCGCTCCTGAGTGTCACTACAAAAAAATGGGACCTTTTCCGGCAGAAATTTCCGATTGAAAAAAATGGGATTACCGACAGATTTACTTGCCGGAAAATGGATCGTCGGAAAGGTTATTTACCGGAGGATTTTGGCCGCCGAAAATCCGCCTCTCCATTTTTTTTTAAATTATCAATATTTACTTGACTTAATTATGATTAGGGTACCGCGGAAAAGGTCATCTTTTTAGTGGTGTGTAAGTAGTCTCTCGAGATTTTTAGCAAGACTAAAGATACATGTTATAAGAATTTCACATCCTTCGAAACATGCATGATTAATTTATCGATTAAATGTTTTAAGGTCCATATTAATTAATTTACCTTGTACATTTGGTTTAATTAGGTGTTAGCATAAGCATGGGTGTACTTTCTCTTACAACAATCATCTATGCATTGTACAAAGTAATTAAGAAAACCAAAGCCAGGAGACAACAAAAGAAGTTTTTTAAACGCAACGGTGGTCTACTTCTAAAGCAACAGGAAGAAGCTGACCAATCTTTAGTCGATAAAGCCATACTTTTTACGTCACGTGAATTGGAGAAGGCCACTGACTACTTTAACGAGAATAGAATTCTTGGTCGAGGAGGTCAAGGTACAGTCTACAAAGGTATGTTAGTTGATGGAAGAATTGTTGCAGTTAAAAAATCAAAGGTAGTTGATGAAAGTCAATTGGAGCAGTTCATCAATGAGGTGGTCATTCTTTCGCAAGTCAATCATCGGAATGTGGTCAAACTATTGGGATGTTGCTTAGAGACAGAGGTTCCTCTACTAGTTTCTGAATTCATATCAAATGGGACCTTGTATGATCGTATTCACAACGGGATTGATGAGTTTCCAATTTCTTTGAACATGAGATTACAAATCGCTACAGAGATTGCAGGAGCTCTTGCTTACTTGCATTCAGCGACTTCCATTCCAATATTTCATAGGGACATCAAAACAACTAATATTCTTTTGGATGATAAATACCGCGCCAAAGTTTCTGACTTTGGAACTTCAAGATTTGTATCTATAGATCAAACTCACTTGACTACCTTAGTCAAAGGTACATTTGGCTACCTAGATCCAGAGTACTTCCAATCGAGCCAGTTCACTGAAAAAAGTGATGTTTATAGTTTTGGGGTTGTTTTGGTTGAATTGTTAACGGGAGAAAGACCAATCTCGCTAACTAGATTTGGGGAAAACAGAAGTTTGGCTACACACTTTATGTTGGCTATGGAAGAAGGTCATGTTATGTCTATTTTTGATGCAACTGTTATTAAGGAGGGTACTAGAGATGTGCTATTGGCAGTAGCTAACCTTGCAATGCGATGCTTATATTTGAACGGAAAGAATAGACCAACAATGAAAGAAGTAGCTGTAGAGTTAGAAGCCATCAGAATGTCGCATGCTCCTTCTATGGTTCAAACAAATATCGGACAAGTGATTTATGAGGAGGAATTTGCCACTCTAACATATGGAGATTCAACATCAACATTCATGAGTTCTTATGATTAAAGTGGTTAATTTTAACGATGCAGAAAGGTCATGAGTTTTTGCTTAATTAATCATGTTACGTTTTTCCCATAGTTACCAAGTATTGTTTAAAATCCCTTGTAGAAATATCAAGTTAGATAGATAGATAGATAGTTGCTTGAGTGTACTCGTAAGGCCTTTTGTAGAAGTTTCGTTATAATATAAGGATTAAAATCTTCTTACCGGTTTCCACTTGGCTTACTGCCATCAAGTTTTGTTTTCTTCATTTATATATCAAGTACATATCTATATCTATATCTATACTATATTATAAAAGCTGCTATTCAGTTATGTTTACACTCAAGTAGATATCTATACCTATACTATATTATAAAAGCTGCTATTCAGTTATGTTTACAACTTTTAAGAGGTATAAGTTTTGATGCTCTGTGTACAACATATGAAGCAGCATTCCAGTTCAAGTTCAACCACGTCCTCCATCTTCCTAGAAACCGCCCTGAATTTTCTCCCGATCACATCATCCTATCTCTTTGGGGAAGGGAGAAGGATTCTGCAACTTTGATCACTATTTTCTGCAATTTCATTCTCTCGACGTTGTCCCTCTCACTCTCTGTTCGTCGTCTCTCATCTCTCTACATTTGAAGCGTGTAACAATCAATAATCAATATCAGGTAAGTTGAAATCATGCCTCATTCTTGCTTTTGTAAGTTACAATTTTAGTAGTCTAATCTATGATTCAGTAAAAGTTGTGAAGAACTCAAAAGGTTTCGATTTTAGGTTTCAAGCATCAATTTCAACAGGTCTTGGTTTTCAAGCATCAATGCCGAAAAAACTCTGGATTTATGGTAGAAAAATCGAAAAAAGAATGGCCAAACCCTACATTCTACCAGCAATGGGGGTTTCATCTTCTTTGGCTTTCTTACATATTTGGTTGGTAATCTTCTTTTTCGTTATCTAACAACGTTGTTTAATTAAGTGATCTTTATTCATCTTCCTCTGGTTTTCTGTCAAATGTCAAATTTGCATCTTCTGTGTTCGGAGAGCAACAAACGGGCTCCAATTCCCGAAGATAGAAAAAGGAGACGAAGAAGAGAAGTTAGTTAGCTAACGTCCATGTTGGGAAAACAAACAAGCAGAGTAAGAAATGGAGAGACGGCGACTTCCATGGTTGGTGGTCAATGGTTTGCGTTTAAATGTTTCTATTATATTTCAAAGTTTCAACGAGTTTTAAATGCAACTTATGCTTGAGGCTTGATTGACCAATTGAACGTGGTTTTCATTCTGACCTAAGAAGGTAACTTTCATGACTTCTAATGTTGAATTGTCGGACTAAAAGAGACATCACCTAGGTGCTCCAGCCTCTACTGCAGATTGTGATCTTAACACATTTCGTACAACTTTTTGCTAGGTGTTATTGTTTGCTGCAGGTATGGAGTTTCTCTAATTTGGCGTCCATTTTATAGTACATCTTTTAGTCATGATTCACACATTTGCTTTTAATTTTTACTCTTCTTTTGTTAATCAAAACTCCAAGTCGAAATTCCATTTTAATGGGAAAATTCCAGGGAGCTTTTATGATAATTGGTTGTGTTTATAGTGGCTGAAGTTGATACTTGATATATATCTGCCAACACGAACACTCATAATCGTAGATGATTTGATTTACAAAGAAATCATAGATTTTGTTTTAGCTAAGAAGCAGTTGTGTGGATGCTATTTTATCCACAAAGCAACTTAGAATGAAGTTGTCTTTCTAATAGGTAGAACTTAGAAGCAATTTTAATAAAGTGGCTTTAAGTAGACCTGAAGCTAAATTTTCCGCATTGACGTCCATTGTTAAGGAGAAAACGTATTTTTTTATTTTGATTTTATACAGTATTTGCTTACAGTTGAATCTTGTATTGTTGAGATCTTATTGCTATTCAGCTGTTAATATTATTATATTTGTGAAAGAAAAATGAAATTAGATATATTTTTGAATTATTTGGATCATTATACATATGACTACCAATGCCATGTTCTTTCCATTCGTCTCTCCTTTTCCTACAACCTGTTGTCTCCCATCCTACAACAGTAAGTCCTTTAATTCATCTTCTACCTCATTTTTCTATGCGCTGAACTTTACTTTTCTACTTCTATATTTCCTTTCGTATTTTGAGTTTGATGTCTGATAGATACCATTTTCACCTGGAACATAAAGAGAATGTATGCACTCTTTCTTTCTCCACACATTTGGTGATGTTTGAACCCTTGACCTCTAACAAGGTTGATTTACAACATATCGCCAGGCCACCAAAGGTCCTTTGGTTCATAGTTTTCTTCTTGAAGGAAAATAATTAGAAATCTTGAGTTATTAGTACATTCAAAGAGTGAAATTTTGCTAGCAAGCACGAGAATTTGGACTCTTTAATTTAAAAAATAAATAAATTTAGGATCACAACCGGAAACTGTGGGTGGATCTTGTTGATTGTTATAGTTACTGTATGTTGGATTCGTAAGTAGAATTCATCTCTTCTTTACATATGCTTTTTGGCTTGCTTTACAGCTCACAGATTAGTCAAAAGATCAATTTGGCATTCTCACATGTCTATTTTATATTTATCCATACACTATTTCTGTAAACCTGCATTTCTAGATTTTTTGGTGGTTGGTCTTATGAAGCATATTGTACTTGTTTATTATGGTGATTGATGGTAAGTCTTATAGACCTTGAGGGGGAACGCTAAAGTGAGAGCCATTAAGTGTTTACGGTTTGATGTGCTATAAAAAATGATATGCCTCTCATTTATTGTTGTGTTCAATACGAAAATGATTGGTTAGCAGAGCCAAGTTCATAAGGATGCTATCTAAGCTCGACTTTTACTTTGACGATGGTGTTAGATGGCTCTCATGCTCCTATCGGTAATAGTTTGAGGTCTGTGCCATATTGGTAGGTGTTCTGGGATATCATTGCTATTCATGATATGTTTTTTTTATAGAGGCATGTAGGTGGATTGTTTGGACTAGGTAGTGTAATGGATCACTTATGAGGACCATGGATTATAGCTGCTTTTATTTTGGTTTTATGTGCACAATCATTGATACAAGTTTTTTCAATAGAGTTTATCAAAGGAATCCGTATGGATTTGATTTTATGATACCTATATGATGTTCCTGGTGACCATGGTTTTGCATCAGAGGGAAATAGCAATAAGCCTTTATTGATTGCCTTTCCTAAGCATTTTTAAGAAAGACATTTTGTGTACATAGATCAATTTATCTGTTTAAACTTATATTTTCTTTTTATTTTTGAATAATATTTTATGTACCTTAATCCAAGAAAAAAGTTGGCTATTTGGTTAAGTGGTCAATGTCACTAATAATCTAAATTTAATGGCTGCTAATGCAAATTTAATTAAATACTCAACAATAAAGTAAAAAATCTACCCTTCTTGATGTAGCTTTTAATTTTTTTTCCTCCATGGTTGCTTGCTTAATAATTTAAGCAAGCAATAAACAGCCAAATAAATCTGCTGTCCGCATTAAGCTGTCGAAAACAGTTCTACTGTCTGGTTGAATTAAACCATCGAAGCATTAAGCTGCAGTGTCCAGTAAGCTGTCCGCATTCAGCTGGTGCATTAAGCTGTTGTATGCAGTAAGTTGTCTGACTCAGAATTGTTGTTCAGGTCTGTAAACAGGTTACAATTGTTGTCCGCATTAAGCTGTCGAAAACAGCGATTGCTGTCTACTGTATTAAGCTGTTGTTTGCAGTAAGATGGCTGATTCAGGTAACTGGTTCAGCTGTTGGACGATTGTTGTCAGTTGTCTACTTACTTACTGGGTAAGATTTTAGTCTACCAAAATGATGGCGTATGCAACAATTTTACCTGATAAACGTTTACTGTGGTAAGAGTTGTCGTCCTCACTTACCGGGTAAGACTCTCGGTCATTGTCTTTGCTCTTTGCTCTTAGCTCTTATCGGGTAAGATTATTGGTCCTTGCCATATTCATCCGACAAGGTAATATGACTTGTTAAAGTGCTTACGCGGGTAAGCGTTTGGTAAACGGTCCTTTAGTTACATGTTGCCTGCAATTATAAACATGTTCAAAAATATACAATGGATATAATCAGAAGGTGGGCTTAACTATTTTTACTTACTTTTTGTTTCTTTCTTTCTTGATATGATATAATTGGTTGTTATATTTCAAGGTGTCTACAGCCCAGAGATGTATGCTACATGCGTACTCTTGGGAAGATTTTCCACTTATGGAATAAGTTATTACAAATGATTAAATTACTTGACATTTTTGGGTTTTAGGTACACAAAGCTTTTCTTGGGAGTCATTTTAACAACTTACTATTAAATAGATACAAGGGTGGTAATGACTATGGTGGTGGGCATCTTGATGATGAGAAGTTGTATGGACCCAACATGACTTTATTTTGAAAAAGAAACCTAATAAGAAATCTAAAGGTACACTTGGACAAGCATCTATTATATGTGTTTACTTTCTTTACTGTTTATTTCTTTTCTTTTTTTATCAGTTTCCAGGTTGTGTGAGTAAGGTAAGAGCCTTACATATATGCTTTCTCTAGAAATCAGGCCAATGTATGGTGTTTTCATATTTCCATATTCTTTTGCAGGTAGGTGTATGAGTTTGAGGTATCACTGCTGTTGGCAAAACTTTGCGTTTCCCTTAGTTACATTCAATTAGAACTGTTCCGTTACCTTTGGATGTATAGTGTTGAATCAAGGAGAATTTGTCGAAAACCTTAGAAATTAGTCAAGTGCGATCTTGGAAGTTAGGGGCATATGTACAAATGTGTATGATTGTAGGCTTGTAATTTTTATTTTTCTTAAACCTAAATTTTAGGCTTTTCTTTTTAAATAAGGAGTTCATTGCTTCCTAATACCCACGTATAAGTAGTATTAGATTTGATTGCGGTTGCCTTACAGTGAAAATTTAAACCTAGAGAGGCCTATGACAATACACACAATTACTTCTATAACACATACTTGTTCCAAATAGTTTTTTTTGGTTTTAAGTTCTTATAAAAGATTACCTTTTCTTCGTTGTTAAATATTTATTGAATTATTTGTTGTGGGCCACAAAATTCATCTATTTCATGAATATGCTACTTTGTTTTTTTTAATTAGGATTGTAGTTGGGTTTTGTAACAGTATTGGATATCGATTTATAAGTTCATAACGATAGACAATTTGATATTATGAAAGAGGTCGAGACTTTTAAATTTAATGTTCATGTAATATTTTAATTCCGCTACATTGCAGCGGGTACCTCTTCTAGTTTATTTAAAACAAGTGTAAGCCCTCATGTGTTCGCGCGGCCTCGATAAATATTTTAAGGAAGTACTATAAGTTGTCCGTTGGTAATAATTTTGTTTTCAAAATATTTAGGACGACATGCCTTACAATTAACCCATGTACACACTACAAGAAAAATGACCTTCATCCACAAAAAATCACCCAGAGAAATTTCCTTAGGTGATTACCACGGATCACCCAGGAAATACTAATGGTTCAGATAAAATTCGATGTTTTCAAAAAAATACCAACGGATTACCTATAAATTTCTTGGATAATCTGTCACTGATTTTATTTACCCACCAACAAATTAACCACCAACTTTTGTGACGGTTTTGTGACGAATCAACCTTTAGCGACGGATTTCCTAAGAAAATGTTCGTAGGTGAAAGTCTTCCATTTTAGTAGTGACATCATTATATATTGTCGTTACGAAATGTTTGAAGACTTTTTTTCCAAAAAAAGTTCGACTGAATTTAGTAAACCCTACGAGTAGCCACAAATTGGAATATCCTCTCATCTTGTCAATACATGCTCTCGTGTTTTCATAAATTAAAAAAAAATATTCAACTTCTCGCTACCACAAAATTAGGTTTATAGGAGGTCACCAATTTCTAAGCGTTTTAATATACTGCTTTATGAACTTAATTTTTAAGACCAAAATATAAAGTGTTTTATTTAAAGAGGTTGTAATAAGCTGACGATTTTCGATGTCTTAACGAGTTTTTTTGGGATATTTTTAATACAAAGCGCCACATTAACAAATCTTACAGGACACTTTTGAGAAAATATTCTATAAATTGAACAGTTTTTCAAATAGTGTCTTACAAACTTGGTAATGAGACGTTTTGTATTAAAAGTGTCGTAAAAAAACTTGTTAATACGTTCAAAAACGCTCTATAAACTTATTACAACGTCTTTAAATATGACGGGTTTTTTTTTGGTTTAAAAGTTGTGTCCTATAAAGCCTTCCTTATACTTGCGTCCTATAAATCTAAAAATTATAAAGATCACTTATATAAGGAAGGCTTTATAAAGTCTAAAAATGATGAGTATTCCTGATCGAATTTATATAAGAGCATCCACAGTGTTGAAACCACCAAAAACCTTACTTGTCTTATTTTTTCTCTCACATTATTTCCATCTCAACAAAGTAAGAACCCCCATAAAACTCTATAATGGAGGTTTTTAACATAAACCTTACTTTCCTTATTCTTAATTTATAAAAGTACAATTTTATTTATAAATTAAATATATGCATATACTATAAAAAGTTATAAAAAAAATCAGATTTAATTTATTAATTTCCAATTTTTAATAACTAATTTTAATTTGTTATTTTATATATTTTATTAAAAACATAATTTTATATCACAATTAAAAAATTGTAAAATTACAAAAAATATTATTTTTTTTATAAAAAAATAACACTAAATAACAAATAATAATATAGATCATTCGTAATATCAATTCGACCAAATATGTTCAACTAGGCCGAATAGGAGTTAATAATATAATAGATAATCAAAAAACTTTTAAAAATTCACAAGAAATGAAAAAGCAATTAAAATAAAATATATATTTTTTAAATAATTACTTTGTATTTTTTGTATCAGTTTTAACTTATATGTTTTATAGTTTTATTAAATAAAATAGTTAAGAAAAATACCAACAAAAAAGAAAATTATGGAAGAACCCAAGTTCCTGTTCAAGCACCTGTGTTTTAATAAAAACATGTGACTAGACAAGAACTTTTGTCCCACAGTATAGATTCTTGTAAAAACCTATGTAGAACCTCACAAAAAACCTCCATTATGGATGCTTTAATGCCTTCCCTATTTCTTTAAGTTTTAAGAAATTTTAATGCATACATGATGTGGTGAGTCCCACCCACGACATCGGCTTTATTATTAGTGGATAAAGAGGTGAACATCATTGTTTAATACATTTATCGCTACTAAAAATTAGACATTCACCGGTTACTCGCCGGCAATCACCAATGAATTTCCGACGCATCATCGAGGAACGATCAAACATTGACTTAATTTGACCTAGGTCTGTTGACTTCCGTTAAAAAATACAAAAGAAATATTATCTGTGCATTAATTAATTAATTAACTAAATAGTACCCCGGTAGTTTAATCAAGATTTTTTTTAAGTATTACATTTACCGATGGATTATCGACAACGTTTAATTTAATTTTTATTAAAAAAATCACGTAGTAATATAGTCCGTCAGTAGCTTTAATCGTTTACAAAAATAAAAAATTCTAAAAATATCGATGGATTACCAGTGTATTTTAATTGGTAATATTTCGTCTATAATACAACCACTGTTGCTTTTTAGCAGTAAAATAAAATGCTTTTCGGTCACCTCACTAATGTTCTCTCTCCCTATAGGTCGAACTTTTCCATCCTCTCCCGTAAAAGGGATTGATTACCTTTCGTAGATAGCAAAAAGTCGACCTTTGGGACGAAAATCATTGGATTTTGCAAAGATAGGTGACAAATTTATAATAAATAAAGATTAGGGACGAGTTTTGTTGAAAAATGCAAACGACATGAATCAAGTCCAAAATTTAATCAAAAATATATTTCTAAGTCCATATATGTTAATATCTTGTAATAATTAATTAAAATATGTTTTGAAGGTTAGGAAATAGGATAACTGGATGAGTAGAGGGAAATTTCAAAATTCATATTATCATATATGTTGATTTTAATAAAAACCGTCGGTTCCAAAAAAATCATATATGTTGATGTCTTGCTAAATCTATAGAAATATATACAAAGAGAGTTTGTTCATTAATTTCAAATCCAAAAGTGATTGTCTGAAGATGGAGCGTTGTAAATTTCATAATTTGTAGATTGAGAATTTGGCTTTTTGGAGAGGTTGCAAATGCTATAAGTCGCATTTAATGATGTAGTTACTAGTCAAATGTCCTTCAAAGATATTGTAGTGGAAAAGTATGAGTCTCCATTCCCCTATATTGACTTCCACTACAACAAATCATATCTATTGCGACGACAAATGTCGTCGCTAAAAGCCAAAATGTCGTCGCTATATATCTATTGCGACAACTATCGTCGCTGTAGAGATCCTCACTGTAGGTCCGTAGCTGTAGCTTTCCATAGCGACGTATAGCGACGACATCTCGTGGCTAAAGATTCAAAATTAAATTTTAAACAGAAAACATAAAAATTATCTACTGCGACGACATGTCGTGGCTAAAGGTTAAAAATTAAATTTAAATAGAAAACATAAAAATTATGTACTGCGACGACATGTCGTGGCTAAAGGTTAAAAATTAAATTTAAATAGAAAAAATTAAAAATTATCTACTGCGACGACATGTCGTGGCTAAAGATTAAAAATGAAAAATTAAATAGAAAACATTAAAAAATATCTACTGCGACGACATGTCGTGGCTAAAGATTAAAAATTAATTTTTTAAAAAATTTCGCTATAAAAAGTATATTTTATTTAAATAACCTGATATTCATATAAATAGAGAATAATTTTAAAACCCCTAATTCATTAACTTTGAAACCGTAATACAAAAGTTTTGAAACTGTCACACAAAGTCAATAACACAAAATAAACGCAAATGTCTCAATTATATTAATACAAAAATGTCTAATCGTTCGAGTCACTCTGTGTGTCATCATCATCATCCCAATCCTGTTGCGGCAGCTGTTGATTTACCCTAAAAAAAAGGACTTAATTGTTGAATAAACAAATAGATAAAGAAATTACTGAAATTTTGAAGAACCATTAATCAAAAAATCTAACAATGTATGGAAGAAAATGATTTTTACCTTATAGATCCCAGATTCTTTTCTTCTTCTTCTTCTTCTTCTTCTTCAGATCAGAACTTCCAAATAAACCACTAAACATGGATTCCAATATCAGAATCAATCTGGAAAATTAAAAAATACATCTTCGAAACGATTTCATCCTCTTATCATTCTCACTTATTTCACTGTAAATAAACAAGTTATACAAAAACACCCAACTCAGAAAAATTTGTGTGTATTTAAAGCTTTTGAAAACAAATAAACAAAGCCCTCTTCAAATTTTTTTCTTTTTCTAGCTGCTTGAAGACTACAGCAGAATCTATATATATATAAGGGAGGGATCATACGAGAACCACTCCTCTTTAAAGGAACAAAGGGACACATTGTGGACCACATATGATGTGGGTCCCACATAATCTTAAATCATTTCTGATTTAATATTAAATCAGAAATAATTTAATATTACGTGGGACCCACATCATATGTGGTCCACAATGTGTCCCCTTGTTCCCTTAAAAATCAAAAGTTCTCATTTGAACCTTCCTCTATATATATATATATATATATATTTGCTTCAATATATATAATAGTATAATACGTATTTATACAGTAGAGAAGGACTAAGTTTTTCACCTTCTTCCCTCTTTATTATTTCCTTTTCTGTAATGAATTCTCAAAACTGAGAGAAAGAGAGAACAATGGATTTTTTGGCCTTAAGATTTGTCTGCGCCGTTGTTCGGTATAGAGAGACGACCAACCTGGAAAACCAATTTATATAATAAATATTTGTAAAAGATTTTATATATATGGATTTTGATACAAAAAGTGACTTAATGCATAAAGCTGAGTTTTTCCCAAACCTGCCCCACCCTTAAAGAACATGCTCCTACCATTTATGGAAAACCCCTCCTAAACAAAAAGCTTCTCACTCTATACAGACAGATTAATCCACATATACAACTCTATCCATACATGACTTAATGAAAAACCAACCAAACAACCCCTAAATCTCCCCTCATCTGTTAGTACAGATGATGTCATGCAACAACTTCTGATTGGCAGGGAGATAATCCACATAGACAACTCTATCCATACATGACTTAGTGAAAAACCAACCAAACATCCCCTAAATCTCCCTGCCAATCAGAAGCTGCTGCATGACATCGTCTGTACTAACAGATGAGATAAGATTTAGGGCTGTTTGGTTGGTTTTCCATCAAGTCCCGGATGGATAAAGTTGTCTCTGTGGATTAATCTGTCTGTCTAGTTTGGAAGGTTTTTGTTTGGAAGGGTTTTTCGTAGATGGTAGAAGCATGTTTTTTAAAAAAGATTACTGAATAAGCCACTTTCTATACCATAAAACCACTATCAAACAGTCATGTATAGATGACAGACTAAGCCGAGTCCCATTAAGCTAAAACACGCCTTAAAATAGGATTAATTTTACCAATAACTATATCGATAAATCCTAAACACTAATTGTTTTCATTCGTCTTTTATTTATTTATTTCAAACTACTATTATTTTCATAATGGGTTGTATCCCCGTTCAAGAAAATAGATGTAGTTAGCAACTTTTTAAATAAACTAATTAGTAGGTAATTAATGATTTAGCCATTAGTGTAGGCAGGCAAAAAGCTTTCACAGGAACAATTTAAATGAAATGCTATTATTACCTGCATTGTTAGAGGAAATGTTTTTGATCGAGCTCTGAGAATGGCCACTCGACCATACATGTAGAACAAAATATTGATGGTCAACCCTCCTTAGCCTAGAGCAAGTACAAAACCAAACAATAAGTTGCTATTACTTTAGTCAAGCAAAATATATGTTTATCATCAGGGTTCCAATTTTCAGTTAACTTTAATCTATTTCGATAATTTTGGTATAAAAAATAATAATTATTACCAGAAATTGAAGGGAACAGTCGAACAATTTGAATACACCCCAATTAATCTCACGTGATTAATGTAAGCTTACCAGCAACATCACTGCAACTCTCTTGGCCATTTTGCTGCCAAAACAACATTTCATTTGTGGTTAGTTTTCAAGAAAAGAAGGTGATCATCTTTAAACAATGCAAGTTATAGTGTTCACAAGTAAATAGAATCTTAGAAGTATACATAAATATCACAACAAAATAATGATGCAGTGGATGTATTCAACGAAGCTTACCTGATTTGTAAAAATGTTTCATCTATCGTCCTTTGGTGTCGATAATTGTTTGTTATAAGTGCCAATGGGTTTCAAATTGTGTTCTAATACAAGTTAGGCGGTGCGGAGTGCACACTTATATACAAGACGAATTTGATCCCGGATACGACAAAATGGCGGGGGTCACACCCCCTTGGGTCCAAGGGGCAGCGCCCAAAAAGCTCTACAGAATTTTGGACTTGGAATGTGGTTGGAAAAACGTGACCAGACTTGGTAAATTTCACTAAGTGTCAATCAACCAACAATCAAAAGAGTCAATTTTTAGGTGGGAACTAACCTCGGAACACAATTTTATCTGAATTTATTAGCTTTTGTGATCATTCCAAATGTCTCTGCAGTTTCACTCCAGTAAAGCCAGCCATTTTGCAATGTGAAACTGCAATAAATAGAAATAACATGCCATGCCATAGATCAAAAATAGTAGAAGTAAAAACTTTGCTAGTACGAGATAACAACAAGCATGGTATTTTTTTATTGTCTATTCTAAAAATCACTTTTTCTGCCTCCCGTCAAACAAGCAATTGACATGAACCTACAACTAGTCAGAATAAAACACCTTCATACCAAAGCAAGGTTGACATTAAACTAAAACCTTCTTGCATTTCAGAATACACTTAATACATTCCATATAGCAAGCTTTATTCTACAAGGAATTGATTTTATTTATATAAATCCCACGACTCTAAAAGGCCCTTGGATGGCTCTATTGTAATCCAAATCAGGGAAAAGTTTCATGTCATTGAAGTTACAGCAAAATAACAATAAGAAAGATTCACTATTAACTTCTCGATAGGTTACATTTAACTTTCCTCTTTACCCGATACCCTACGGCATCAAAATTTGTTATAATTCACCAATGTCGAAGTAAGATAGTGACCTGGGACAATAACCATGTTGGTTTTCCTTTTCCCTATCCCGATGCATATATTCAACTACATTATAGGGTGATAAGAGACAACAAGTATCCATGTGAGCTGCCTGAAAAAAAAGCAGGCTAGGATAGGTGACCATCTGTTTGATGAACTTGTCCTACAAACTACTTGCTTAAAAGATGAAAGAGCCCTTGCCTTTTCCAGAGCTTCATTGACAAGTTAATTTAAAATTGTTGTTTCAGCCAAAAACACATAATAGTGAAATATAAAGATAAAGTAGATTTTGTGCAACAAGTTTAACCTAAAATAACTGCACCAAGAAGACAGTTGAGCCCTATGACTTTTCCTGAAAGATTCATCAAAATTGCAACAAGATTAGACTAAGTAGCATGACCATTTCAAGATTCGAAAAAACTGGTCAACTGTTCCTTCTCCTGGATATAAGCTGTGAATAATAGTGAAACACAATTCTTACCCGACACTCTTTAGAAGTTGAATTATATAGCCTTTCCACATTTCAAAGCTGTAACAGAACCAAACAAAAATGTTTCAGAAAATCGACTTCAACAGAAATGAAAAAACTGAATGTTGCACTTCTGACATTACTAACGCTAGATGTACGCGATACTCTCTATGGTTCTCTGTTTACCTTAATGAAATATATAAAAGATAACGTGCAAGACTTGAAAGGAGTAAATGAATAGAAAAACACACACAAAAGTATTGATTTCAATCAAAAAGTCCATGTTCCACATCATGTCCATGCCTCATACATTTGCAGTCCGCAATATGCCTTGCAATCAGTATATACATCTTGTGCAAATGTGTATGATGTAGAGTTTGAAAGAGATGGAACAAGAAGTCTTGACTTATGGATATGTACCGTAGATGCCATAAGGCAAACCAGATAATATAGCATACTGGAGTTCCTAACAATTCCAATAATGAGTGATTAACATTTGTAACCCAAAAAAGCCTCATTCTAGTGGTATAAATCCCGAAAAGAACAGTAGACAAAAAGAAAAAAACTTGAACATTGTTGCCCCAATTTCTGCATCTACAATGGCATTTTCTTTTGAAAACTGAAAGCTGGAGGTAAATAAAAATTGAAATTTGAAATCAAGGATAAAGGATCGATAAATACAAACTGCACCAAAACATTTTTGGAATTCTTGAGCACATGTATATGGTTAGATATACATAAGACAAATTCTTAATCCTTGACATAAATTATGTGTACTCATGAGCAACAAGAAAACAGCAGCACTAATGGGTCTGTTGAAAAATCACAAATATGTAAGTTTTAACATATCATCGCCAAAAGGAAAGTATATAATCTTAAAATTTCAAGAGTTCAAACATGGGCACGGTATCTACAAAGACAACGATCATAAATAACACATCAAGACATAACCTCACTACCTGTACATAATGGAAAGATCATTGATGGCTTCATTAATAAAACTATTTGATAGCTAATCTAATTTTTTTCTAACCGAACAAAACGTATCGCTTAGATGCAATCAGCCAGCGGCTGGAGAAGTTTGGATGGTAAAATGCAACATAAATAGGTCTTTACTGTCATCAAAGCGATGCAAATCGCTGAGCATGAGATAAACAAATATGAAATCTGATTAAACCCTAACATTTGCAACTGGAAAGTTAAATTGAACTCACAAACAGATATTACATTTTCGATTTCCAGAGAGAGAAATAGATACATTTTCAGATATTAAACAAATATTGCAACTGGAAAGTTAATTGAATTCCATTTTCAGATATTAAACAGATATACATTCACAAACAGAGAGAGAAAGAGATATACATTTTAGGATTATATATAAGTCCTGTGTGTGTGGGAATAGTGGTTGTTCCCTCCTTTGAAAGCAGCCCAGCGATTTGTGCGAGCAGAAGAAGAAGAAGAAGAAGCAACCCAACGAAGAAGAAGAAGAATCTAGGGTGAGAGCAGCGAACGAAGAAGCACAATAATCTAAGGTGAGAGCAGCGAACGAAGAAGAACAATAATGAGCGAAGAAGAAGAAGCAGCCCATCGATTTGTGCTATTAGGGTTTTGTGGGATTTGTGTTAAAAGTCTAATTTGAGTTCCTGAAGTATTATTTATTTATTTTTAAATTCATTCTATAGCCACGACAAGTCGTGAATATTTTAATTTTTTATTTAAAAAAAAGATAAACATTTTAATTCTGAAAAGTAAATTTTTAATTACATTTACTTTGGCTCTACAGCGACGACATGTCGTTTCTGTAGGGTAAAAATATTTTATTTTTATTTTCGAAAAAGACAAACGTGTTAATTTCGGAAAACTAAATTTTTAGTTGACAGCATTTTTTATTTTTATTTTATGGAGGGATTTTTTTTATCTCTACTGCGACGATATGTCGTGACTATAGATTTGTATTTTCTAAATAATAATTTGAACCCTTCAATAATATGTAAAAATATTATTTTAATACTTTCGAGCGACGACTTGAAAGTCGTCGCTATAGCTTTTGTCGCTATAGAACATATTTCTTGTATTGTTCATTAATTTTACAAGTTTTTATTGTAATTTGATGGTTTTTTCAATGCTAATCAATATATATATATATATATATAAAGGAAGATAGAGTAAAGAGAATCAAGAAGAACCAAATATTAGTATTTATCTTTTTTGTTGAAATTTTGATTTATTTTTTATTTGTAATGAATCATTTAATGAGCAACTCTTTATTTTCTTACGATTTTTTATTTTTATTTATTCACATAACTATCAATATAATCAAAAAATATATATTCATCCATATTTTTAATTTCTTATGTAGACAGTAATCATCATCATCAATATATATATAAAGGAAGATAGAGTAAAGAGAATCAAGGATAACCAAATATTAGTATTTATCTTTTTTGTTGAAATTTTGATTTATTTTTTATTTGTAATGAATCATTTAACGAGCAACTCTTCATTTTCTTACGATTTTTTATTTTTATTTATTCACATAACCATCAATATAATCAAAAAATATATATTCATCCATATTTTTAATTTGTTATGTAGACAATAATTAACATAATTTAATACTTTTATTTTATTTAACATATAAAAATTTAAAGGTAACAATTATTATAAACTAAATATTTTATTATATTTGTATGATTATAAATTTTTATTATTTAATTAGTAAGGTAATTTTATATATTTGTTTTTCTTATTATGTTAACAATGTTTATAAATCAAAACTTTTTCTGTTATAATTTATCTATTTTTACTTAAATTACTTTTATTAAATAAGTTTATATATTGTTTATTTAATTATTTTATAAGATTGTTGATTATAAATCAAAACATATGATCAATGGTTTTTGTTATTTAATAAAATATTTTATTAGTAAGATAACTATCAATCAATATATATATATATATATATAAAGGAAGATAGAGTAAAGAGAATCAAGGAGAACCAAATATTAGTATTTATTTTTTTTATTGAAATTTTGATTTATTTTTTATTTGTAATGAATCATTTAATGAGCAACTCTTAATCAATGTTTATAAATCAAAACTTTATAACGTTACAGTTTTTAATTTATGTATTAATAAGGTAAAATGTTTATAAATCAAAACATATATTAAAAAGGTTTATTTGTTTTTTATTTATTTATTTTAGAAAGGTAAAAATACTAAATTAAAACTTTTAATTTTGTTACTAAGATAATAATGTTTATAGATAAAATTTTAGTTAAATGTATCCAACACTTAAAAGTAAATTAATAACGTTAAATATTTTATTTTATTTATTCGTAAGGTAACAATATTTATAATTAAACTTATATTAAAAATGTCTATCTTTTGCTTTTTGTTTTTTTAGTAAGCTAATAATACTAAATTAAATTTTTACATGATTCTATTTCATTTACATAGTAAATTATTGTTATTATTAGTTACTCTTAATATTTATACATTTTCGTTTATATATTTATGTATAGATATGATTTTATTTAATATAACCTACATTGATGAGAATTAATCGTATCAATTTAATAATATTTAATTGATTATAAATTTTCTCATTAATTCTAAAACCTTTCATTTTCTTTTTAGTAATGAATAATTAATATATATAAATGAATATTTATTACCATCAATCAATATATATAGGGTATAAGAAGTTGTGATGACATTTTAAGATGTTCTTGTTTTGTGAAATTCCGCATTCACATCCTCACTTTGGAACAATAATGACGTCAATTACAAGGTATATATATTTATTGGTTTTTTTTATTTTTGTTATTTATATTGATTTGTTAGCAGTACTTTATAACATACTTTTTTCTAATTCTCCTTATCGGATTTGAACCGAGGGCTTACGCCTTACAATAACATTACTCTACCACTGAGTTTAAATGGCTTGGCTGAGTAAATTTTTGAACGGAGCACTGTACTACATAGGTAAAATATATTTTATTATATAAGAAGAAATATATATCTACTTCTTATATAATAACTCGATCTACACTTATACACAAGTGACTCGATAAAAGGTCTATATATATAATAAATGTTTTGTAGCGGATATAATTTAGTGGTAAAAGTGTGATTCTTCTATCTAACCCCATAAATAGTCAAGGGGTCTTTCAATTTGATTCATATTCCGATCAAAAACTTTATTTTATTAAAAGAATTATTAGTTTTAAAAGGACGACTTTGGAGAGGAGATGAAAAATTAACGGTGTATATGTTATCTGACATTGATGAGAATATGAAAAATTGGATGATGAAAGTGCGTATATAAATGGGATGATTGATACTAGGATTTTCTATTCTTTGACTAAAACTAAAAATGAAGTTCAATGATAAAGTTTATTTCATACTAGGATTTTTTATTTATTTTTCATTTATTTTAAATTGATTTCAACAATCAATATATAACAACAATTATATTTAAAAACTCTCTTTGTTAAACATACACAACAATATTTAAAAGAATACTATAAATAAGAAAAAAACAATATTTAAAATAATACTAAAAGGAGAACTAAAAAAAAGTCTATAAACGTGATAAATAAATACTTAAAACCAATTTAGAAATACGAGGCCTTATAAATAATAAAAATAATTATAATATTATAAATATTAAAATTGGAAATTAGAAATACGAATACAAGAATCATTATAAATAAAAATAAAGTTATAACCATCGATACAAATGATAATAACAACAAAGTTATTAGATCATTAATACTTCAATTATAATATTCTCTAAATATTATTTATTTTAATTTCAACATTATTACTATTATTATTATATTAATATTTTGTATTCACCGCGCATAGCGCGGTGTTATTTCCTAGTTAACAATATAGATCTTTGCAACATCCCCTAATTTCTTCTTTGATTAATAAATATTTAGCTCATTTTTTTTTATATAATTAAGCTACTTATAAGTGTATTTTCTTATACAATATTTGGTGTTGTTGTTGATATATATATATATATATATATATATATATATATAAATGACATCAATTGACCCTGTTTAACATGTTTAACATCTTCTTAGTTTGATGGCTTATTTGAAAACTTTTGTCAAACCTCCGTTATTATTAGGATTAACCATTATCCAATGAATGAATATTTTTATATCTTTAAAAGTAATATTATATATCTTAAAAAGTAATATTATTATACCAAATACAGTTACGATATAATTGGACCACATATACACCGTGTCAAACAGGGTATGAGTGTTTTTTGAGGTCAACTTATTGCTTCTTACACATAAAGATAGATTCGTTTTTTTAACCGGCCAGTCCCCCCTTGTCTACGCCTCTGGTATACACTATATAATATACAGTAGTAGTTTAAAAAAGTTGGTAATAAAATAGACCTAATTTTTTTAGTATCTAATATGATCCAAAAATAATTTAACATTATATTAATAGCTCAAACATGTATAATTAATTAAATTGGAGAAGAAAATATTTAAAAAAGTTAATTGGTTGTTCGTCTTATAGTATTGTTTATTGTTCTCTAAATTTTTGTTATCTATTACTAAAATCCAAAACTATTTTGTCTAGAAAACATTGATATATTTCCCATCATTCATCTCTCACCGATTCTTTTGATTATTTCATCTCCATTATTCTATTTTTGGACCATTGAGTGCGGATGTAGACAAAAGTTGTCGACCATATTCATAAACTTCTTTATTGTTTTTACTTTTTGACCCATTGCAAATTGAGGAATTGTCACTTGCGAAGAAATTGTCATTTTGGTAAAATGAGGAGAATAATGGTTAGGAAACCAATTTAGAAGAGAGAAATGACTATTTGGCTAAAAAAAAAATTAAATACTCTCGTATCTTTAAAACAACAATAAGATCTCAAGTTATAACCAAGAAGGGTTTTTAATTCCAAGATAGATGGATCCTAAATAAAATTAACCCTTAAAAGTTTAAAATGTTGATGAAAACATTAACGTGATGTGATATGGAAACCCAATTGATTTATATTTATTTACATAAAGTGTTACTCAGAATATGCAACATTGTGACCTTAACTGATATCAATCTATAAATTAAAGGTATATCATAGACAGTGTTTGACAGTGAAACGGATTTACAATTCTCTATACAAAATGATATGTTAGGTAATATTAATTTAGAAATAATTATTGATTGATTTTGTCTCTAGAAATACTCGGAAAACTGGTTTTATATTAACTGATAGTATTTTATGAAATCAGTGTAATGTTTTCTTAGTTATCGAGGGGTTCATTTTCATATCTTGCCCAGGGCCTAAAAAATGTCAACAACGACCCTGTTTGTAAGGTGTGGGACACTTTTAATATATAATTTGAATGATAAATGATAATTATGTATAAGACATGTGACTTAAATTAATGAGCATAAAAGGAAACTTAACATTAAATATTTACTCACATTCACGTACGCGAAAAGTCAAATACAAATTTTTTGAAATTGAAAAAAGTAGTAAGTAGAGTTCAAGATATTTAATGATTTTGCACTATTGGTATCATTTTCTAGAAGTTTTATATATTTGGTATCAATGATTCTTCTTTCTTTTTAGTTTTATTATTTTTGTGAATTTAATTTATTCGAAGATATATTATTCAAAACACTAACACATACAAGTGTGTGTGTGTGTGCCGTCTTAGGGTACGTCTTGAAAAATGTCGTGGTCTCGCCGTAACTCATAAGACTTGAGGTTTGATCTCAACGCCACGTCATGTCTCACATCATTTATAACCTTGTCGATATTAAAGTTCTATTTTATTCTTTGTATTTGTCGTGTTGTAATACAATTTTATGTGGTTTTGAAAAGTGATAATGTTTTTTATTTTTAAATAAAATAAAAATTTGAAGATGTCATAAAACTTTGAAAAAAAGAACAATTAGTTTCAAATTAACTATTTAAAAGTTCTAGTTTTTTTGTTTAATTTTTTTGGTTCAGTTTTTTATAATTTAATTTAGGTTCAACGACAAAGTAATTTATTTTTGGTTTAATAATATATTTTTTTATAAAAATAATAATTAGTTATTTAGACTCAATGATTATCTTAATTATATTTTAAATTTTTTATATTAAAATACGATATTTATTATGTCTTTTTATGTCTTTAGTTAAACGAATTCAAACTTATGTACAATTTACTTATAATCTTGAATTTTAAGTAATATGATTACAATACTTTATTATAAAAAATGATTTTTAAAAATTTTATCAAAAAATCTTTATAATATAGTATAGATAATTATTTATTTATGCTTTTAAAGTAAACATTATCAATTAGATTTCTTTATTTTTATGATCATATTAATCATATTATCTTTATCTAGCTTTTAAGTAATTATTATGAATGTTGAGTTTGTAGAAAAAAACTATGATTTATAATTTATCTATTACAAACCTTTTACGCAGAAAATTTTAAAAACTTTTATAATTGCAAAGTTATAGTGTATATGAAACAATAAATACTAATCACTAATGTAAGGCAGTGTAGGGAGGCGGTTTCGAGCTTGAGTCGGAGGTGTTTCAGCTAAGCCAGTTCGGTTAATATATTTAAGCATAATCATAATCAAGGAATATAACCATAATCTAAGCATCATTTCATGATTTCTACATTTATCTTACACATGCATTAGAATTATCTCACCCAAATACCATCATACAAGAACATGGATGAGATTTACCTCCAAATTGTTATTTAATCCTTCAAGATTGATGTTAATCTCCTTAGTATGGATTTAGATTCAATCTTAATTGACAAAAATCGCACTTGGAGTTTCTCACGCAATGCAATAGCTGAAAATGGGTGAAAATAGGTCAAAATTCGTTCTTATCGACTAAAACCCGAGTTGGGTCGGATTTGACCCGACTGGTACCCATTTTGACCACTAAACACTAAAAATGGCATAACTTTTTGCTCGGGACTCCGTTTTCGATTAGGTTTTCGCCTACGCGTCCATATTAAGATAATCTATAACTCCCAATAAATAAAATTCCAGAAAAGATTTCTCAATAAGAGCAGTTTTTACGTATTTATACGTGTTATGCTTTCCGTTGCAATTTGTCGTTTTTGGTTTTGGGCTCGGAATCTCGTAAAACTTGTTCGACACCTCCAACAACTCTTAATAGGTCCAAAACTCAATTTCAAATCTTAACATTCCATAAAACACCCACCGTTTGAGTTTTGTGCGCGTAATTTACCGAAATAGCAACGTACTTTGTGAAACTTGGATAAAATGCAATCTATGCGACTTTTTCGACTTTGGACACTTCTTAACACTTCATATTAACTTATTCAAAGGTGTTCCAACCTTTACATCACCATTTATATCATCCGTTCAAGTTTTGGGTAGATTTTTCCCATTTAGGCATTCTAGTTACCTACCCGATTTTCATTTAAGCAATGCACTTTGTATTTTGAACCCTCACATCATCTAATTAAGTCATTTTTGAGGTGTTAGAATCAACCTTACCTTCTACATCTCATTCCAACTATAGGTTCAACTTATAGCTCACTAGAACACTTGGGATTTTAGCTAATCCTCTCATTTTCTTTTTAAAACACAATTAACACATAAAGCATGCTTTAACATATAATACATATTTAGAATCACTAGGTAAGCATATTTAGGAGAGTGGATGTTACACAACGTAAGCAAACATACATATGTTGCCTAAGCGGACTACTTAGGCAACACATAAAAGGTTATGTTGCCTTTAAAAAAACATATGTTGCCATAAACAAACTCTAAAGCAACGTTCTATTTATGCAAATGTTGTCTAAGATATCAGCTTAGACAACATAAGCTATTTGCATATGTTGCCTTAAAGATTCTTAAACTACTTAATCTATTTAGATATGTTGCCTTTAAACTGTAATTAATTTAATATAATATTTTTCTAAGGCAACATTTGTGATGTTTATAAGTTGCCTAAGAACACTATAAAACAGGGACCTTTTCTAGAAGAATCCGTGGAAAACGAGTTTAGGGACTAGAGTCTTCATATATATAAAGTGAGTCTAGACTTATGGTTTCAAACTAATTAGTGTGACAGTCAGATGCACTTCAAATCATTAATCATTTGATTATCTTTTATGACTTCAATTCATTATTGGTCATAGGGACGGACCTAGATTGTTCAACTGGTGACACGAGTCATAGTTTTGTTTATCTGTGTCGTTGTATAAAAGATTATTGTTGCACAACTACGAGTTTATATATATATAGAGAGAGGGGAAGGTTAAACGAGAACTTTGTAAATTTAAAGGAATAATGGAAAATCTTGGAGACTACATATGATATGGGTTCTACATAATATTAAATCATTTCTGATTTAATATATTTAATATTATGGGGGACCCACATCATATGTGGTTCACAAAGTGTTCATTTATTCCTTTAAAAAGGGGTGGTTTTCGTATGATCCCTCCCCTGTATATATCTATATATATATATATATATAGATAGATAGATAGGGGAGAGATCATACAAGAACACCCATCATTTAAAAAAACAAATTAAGGAACACCCTTAGGACCACATGAGTCACACACAATATAAAATCATATTTGATTCAATGAGACCCACCATTGAATCAGATATGATTTTATATTGTATGAGACCCACATCATATGTGGTCCTAAGTGTTTCTTTGTTCATTTAAAAATGCAAAGTTCTCATTTCAACCTCCCTCTATATATATGATATCATTTAATTAGAATTATATATATATATATTGAGAGAGAGAAAAAAAAAGTTCAGATGCGAATTCAAATTTAGTTGTGAACGTGAGGACAAATGAGAGCGCGACACGTATCTGAATGTAAATTATTGAGACTGAATAATCAAAGAAATATTCAGACTGAATATAATATTTATTCAGTTTAAATAATGTTTATTCAGTCTGAATAATATTTATTCAGGCTGAATAAATACTATATTCAGTCTGAATATTTCTTTGATTATTCAGCCTGAATATGACACGTGTCGCGCTCTCATTTGTCCTCGCATTCACAACCAAAATTGAGTTCTTATTTGAACCCGTCCCTATATATATGTATGTGTATATATATATAAATACATACACGGTTGGGCTCACGTGATAACAACCTGTTTTCATGAGACCCATGAGACCACATTTTTACACTTGAAACTTCACAGCAAATCACTGTGAAAGTAAAAAAAAGTTCGAACTTTCACAGCAAAAACACTATGAATGTTACTTTCACAGTGTTTTGCTGTGAAATTTCAAGTGTAAAAAAGTGGTCTCACGAAAACATCGATTTGTTTTACCTTCACAGTGATTTGCTGTGAAGTTTCAAGTGTAAAAATATCACTACTAGAAAATTGAGTATTTTCAACGGAAAATGTCGTTGAAAATTTTCTACGAATTTTAGAGGGATTATTGACAGAACATAAAATTTCTACGAATTTTCAACGAATTTCTGTTGAAAATCTTTCACAAACATGCATTTTCAACCAAAAAAATTTCAACAAAATGTCTTGTCAAAAAAAAAAATTGGTTGAAAATGCATGTTTGTTAGAGATTTTCGACGGAAATTAGTTGAAATTTCGTAGGAAATTTATGTGCTGTCAATAATCCCTCTAAAATTCGTAGAAAATTTTCAACGACATTTTTCGTTGAAAATTTCCATTGAAAATACTCAATTTTCTAGTAGTGTATGGTCTCACGGGTCTCATGAAAACTGTCTGGTGTCACGTGATCTCAGGTCTATATATGTATGTATGTATGTATGTATGTATGTATGTATGTATGTATGTATGTATGTATGTATGTATGTATGTATGTATGTATGTATGTATGTATGTATGCGATTAGAAAAATAAACACATGCATGTGATTAATATTTTAGTTGGAAAAAGTATTGACTCCTTCCTACACGTCGGGAAAATAACAACCTTAATTTACGGTGGAAATAAATAAGATGCTAAAGTCTCTATTCTTGTCTCTCAAAATTAAGTTTAATATATTTATTCACAATGTTTTCCATTGACGAGCATATATATAAATGTATGTAATATCTTTCGATAGTGACACAATAAAATTAAACACCACACAATACATGCACAAGAAGCAAAATTACATTTGTGATCCATGGTGAAAACAACGAAGTTTTCTCATGTTTACATTTTAATCATCTTCATTTTCTTAACAATGGCTGCAACTACATCATTAGTTCCCAGTTACGCCAAGCCTGGGTGCACAGACATGTGCGGGAATGTTAGAATTTCATACCCTTTTGGGATCGGAGCCAATTGTTTTCTCAACCAATGGTATGCTGTTGATTGCAACTCCTCCACGCCATATTTATCTTCTATAAACAACCTGGAGGTTTTGGCCATAGATTTATACGAGCAGATGGTTCTTGTCAAAGTCCCATCAGTACTGATCACCTCTGATTGCCACAGTACCCCAGTTTGGAACAGCAGTCAAATATTAAATCAAAGTTCTCCGTTCTTGTTTTCCAGCTCGCACAACAAATTCAAGGTGGAGGGATGTGGTTCTGCTGACATCTCAAGCCGTGGAAATAAGCTCACCGGGTGTTCGACTTTGTGTTCTCAACAATCTGCAAGTAATTATTCTGAGAGAGATAGTTGCCAAACCAAGATTCCTTATTATCTCAAGGCGTATACTGTGAATATCAACCAGACTGTCGATAAATCTTGTATGTCTGCCTTCTTGATGGCTGATAATTCATATGTTCATCACTTGTTTCCGAACCAATCTGTTATTATTGGGAACAACTCTTTGGTACTTCGGTGGACGCTAACAGATGATGATATTAACAAAGAAGGTTGTAGTCCTCCTTTCAAAAGACATCAACTTGAAACCGGTAATGACTCTTCAGTTTCGACTGGGATGTGTAGCTGCCTCGATGACATCGAAGTAGGAAACCCTTATCTATCTGGTGGATGCCAAGGTATATATATATATATATATATATATTTGCTTGTTTTTGGAGTGCTTATTGTGTGATTTTAAGCATTGTACTTACTAGTTACTTTTATTTTTGTGTGCTTTTAGTTACTGAAGTTTGTAACAAGTGTATGCAAAAGGGGGGAATCTGTCAAAACAAAATCTCAGATGGTGGCCTTAGAGACTTCAACTGTTATCATGTAATCGGCCGTACCAAATCAACATCATCTCAGGCTGTTTTTCTAGGTGACACTAGATTTTTACGCATATAATTTTAGTTGTTTCATGCTCCTAGATCTCTCTCTCTCTCTCTCTATATATATATATATATGTTTTGGGATTTGTGTTCATCTTTAACATTTTCTTGATGTCCGATACTTAGGTGTTGGCATGAGCACCGTGGTCCTAGTTCTTACAGTCGTTGGCTTTGCAATGTACAAAGAAATACAAAGAACCAAAAACAAGAGGCGGAGAAAAAGACTTTTTGAAAGCAACGGGGGTCTGCTTCTAAAACAATTAGAACTGGGTAACGAGGGTTTAGTTGATAAAACCATGATTTTCACTTCCAGCGAGTTAGAGAAGGCGACAGACTACTTTAACGATAACAGAATTCTTGGTCGAGGAGGCCAAGGTACAGTTTACAAAGGCATGTTAACGGATGGAAGGATTGTGGCGGTCAAGAAACCAAAGGCAGTTGACGGAAGTCAATTGGAGCAATTCATCAATGAAGTCGTTATTCTTTCACAAATCAATCACAGGAATGTGGTTAAGCTGTTGGGATGTTGCTTAGAGACCGAGGTTCCTCTACTAGTTTCAGAGTTCATTCCAAATGGGACTTTATACGAGCATATTCATGATCAGACTGTCGAAGTTGTCATTTCTTGGAAGAAGCGTTTACAAATTGCTACAGAGGTAGCAGAAGCGCTTTCTTACTTACATTCAGCAACTTCAACCCCAATCTACCATCGGGATATCAAATCCACTAACATACTTCTAGATGACAAATACACAGCCAAAATATCCGACTTTGGAGCTTCAAGGTTTGTCTCAATAGGTCAAACTCACCTAACTACCCTAGTCCAAGGGACACTTGGCTACTTAGATCCGGAGTACTTTCAATCCAACCAGTTCACTGAAAAGAGTGATGTTTACAGTTTTGGAGTTGTTTTACTTGAACTATTAACAAGAGAAAGACCGGTTTCCCAAACTAGATTTGGTGGAAACAAAAGTTTAGTTACACATTTTATTATGGCATTTGAAGAAGGTCAAGTGATGTCTATACTTGATGTGAAGCTAGTAAGGGAGGGAGCTAGAAATGAGTTGTTGGAAGTAGCTAACTTAGCTATGAGATGCTTAAATTTGTGTGGGAAGAATAGACCAACGATGAAAGAAGTAGCCTCGGAGTTGGAAGGCATTAGAATGTCGCACAAGGCCTCAATGATTCAATCCGAATTAAAAGAAGTGAAGTACAATGTTGGAGAAGAAGAGTTAATAACGTTATCATATGGTGAGTCAACATCGAGTAGCTAGTGTTGTATAGTTGTAAGCCGTTGAGGTGATTTGTGAATTCTGGTTTAATTATAGTAATAATGTAATTAAGGACCCATGAATAATTTTATGCATGGTTATCTTGTAAAGAGGGGTCCGAAAAGTTAATGAATAAAGAACCGTGGTCCGAGGTTTATGACTATCTCAAGTTGTTTTCCAAATTCTCTAAGTAGGGAAATGAACCTCTAGTTATCTTTTTAACAAAACCATTGATTGACAACACCTCATGAACTGAATTTCCAGTTTGAAAAAAGGAATGTTTGATTTTTGTGGGTTGAGTATTGTTAGCTTCTTCCGTCCATATTTGTATTTATGTTTATCCAAAAATAAATTTTTGGGTTGAAAAATAGATAACTAAAATTTTAAATCCATCCTTAGTTAATACACAAAAATTTAATTAAGAGTTGATGATTAACTAAATAAATTAATTAACGATAAAATTGTCATTTTGCTTATAAAACAAGTAGCATGTAACTAATGTTTAGTTGACAAAACTAGGATTCTCACTTCGAGTGAGTTAGAGACATTAGTAAACGAAACACTTTTGTCAACGGACGTTTCCCCTGGGAAATATGTTACTAAAGGGCGATCCTTCACAAAACAGTCAAAAAAGTGATGGGTGAATTGTTGGATAAATCAAATCAGTGACAGATTACCAAGAAATTCTCTAGCTAATTCGTTGGTATTTTATCGAAAAACATGGGATTTTACCGAACCATCGGTATTTTCTGGATGATCCGTCGGCGATTTCCCTGTGTAATTTTTGTGGGTAAAAGTCATTTGTTTTGTAGTGAGAAGGTGATGCTACTACTTTACAAGAATAAAAGTATTGGTCGAGGAGGCCAAGGTACAACTTATAAAGGCATAGAACCGAAGGATCGTGGAAGTCAAGAAATCGAAGGTAGTTAATGGATGTCGATTGGTGCATTTACTCAATGAGGTTGTTATTCTTGAACAAGTCCATGTTGTCAATCAAGATGCTGGGATGTTGCTTAAAGACTGATGTTCCTCTACTAGTTTCATAGTTCATCCCAAATGGGACGTTGCCTAAGAAGAAACTTACACAACATATGATAGCATTTGTTACGCAACATAAACAATTATTATTTGTTGTCCAAGACAATATTTGGTGTAGTTTGCGGTCTTTCAAAGTGATTGTCTGAAGAGAATCATATACCAATTAACTATTGTTAATTCTAATTTGTGGATTAACACTTTGGCTTTTTGGAGAGGTTGCATTTAATGATGTGATTACTTGTCAAATGTCCTCCAAAGATGGTATATATTGTAGTGGACAAGTATGAGCCTCAAAGACACGCCTTATTGACTTCATTTTACAAGTTTATATTGTAATTTGATGGCTTTTTGGATGTTTACCAACATAGATTTTTGTAACTTCCCCTTTCTTCTTTGATTTAATAAACTTTCTTGTTTGTTTTATATAAACTGCTTAAAACTTTATTTTTTTTATATAATATTTATCGTTGTTGATATAAATGACATCAATAGACCTCTTTAACATCTCTGGGTTAAATTTATTTGTTGTTGTTATTTGAAACATTCATCATCATACCCCGTTATTATTTTTCCTCTTTGGATTAATCAGCTATTATCTAGAAAAAATTCTAAATGACTACTTTTTATATATTTAAAAGTAATATTAATTGTATGCACTGTGTCAAACAGGTTATGAGTGTTTTTTGGGGTCAACTTATTGCTTCTTGCATATAAAGATAGATTCGTTTTTTATGTTTATATATATATATATATATATATATATTTATGCATTTAAATAAAAAATCATCAATTAAATTTCTTTATTTTTATAATCATATTAATTATATTATATTTATTTAACTTTTAAGTAATTAAAATTTGTAAACAGAAGTATGATTAACAGCAGGGGCTGTTAGGATGCTACAGGGGCTGTTTGGATGGCTGGGTGATGTTGCAGGGACTGTTTTGGCTGGCTGTATGAGACTGCAAAGGGCAATTTGGCAGAAACATGTGGATTTTGTAAGGATTGGTGTGGATCCTTGTGGTTTTTGTGTAGTTGTGTTGTGTTCTTGACTATGTTCGTGATTTTTCTTTGATCGTTGTATTGTACCACTTGTAAAGTTTTTTGTTGGTTAGTTTAATGATATGTGTTGTCGTTCAAAAAAAGAACTATGATTAATATTGTATATATTATAAAGCATTTATGTAGAAAATTTTAATTTTTTTATAATTGAAGGGTATAACACATATGAAACATTAAAATTTAATTAGTAATGTACTAGGACTTATAATTTCTTGAGAATATTTTTGTCTAGATCATGTCTCATATAATTAAGTAGATCAACAAAACATGGAATGGAATTGAGTGACCGGTCCCCATATATAAAATGAGTCTAGCCTTCTGTTAATGTCACAATCAAATGCATGTTAATCATTTGATTCATCTGCCATTACTCCTGACCAATTGTGGTTGTCGATGGATTAGTCGGTACGCTACCTAGCTATAAGACCTTGCACGAAAACTCACGGTTACACAAAAAAAATACACTTTAATCATTTGATTATTCTCTTTCTTGTGTTATTTTGTTATAGATGTAAAAAAGGTGTTTTAAATTATTTGGTAAATGTGGATATAATTGGGTGATTTTACGGTTAGTATGTGTAATTTCAATAATATTTCACGTAGTCGAGTTTTTATGAATGAGTTTTAAAAAAACTCAAAACAATATAAGCATATTTAGCCTTTTTTTTTACACAACAATATACACAACTCTTATTTCTTTTTCGTTCAAATATAAAATTTAAATTTTGTATATGAAGATTTGTATTAATTTTCATTATTTATTTAATTATTGTTACACAACTACGGTTATATATATAGAGGCGGGTTCATACGAGGACGATACCAATTTACGAGAATACGAGGACAATTCTCGGCCAATCATTTTGTACATGAAATTTTTCATTTACAAAATCATATATGATTTAATGTACAAAATCATATGTGATTTTGTAAGCATCAAAAATGACACGCACGATTTTTTTCGTGGGCAAGTCGTGGAAAAAGTCGCGGCTAATCATATATGATTTTGTACATGAAAAGTTTCATGTATAAAATGATTGGCTGAAAATTGTCCTCGCATTCTCGTAAATAGTTACCGTCCTCGCATGAACCTCTTTCTATATATATATATATAGAGAGAGAGAGAGGGGGGTTCAAATGAGAACTTTGGGTTTTTAAAAGAACAAAATGGCCGTTTTGAATCATATGATTTAGAGCGCGAATAAAAAATCATTTATGACTTTTTAGAAAAAAAATCATAAAATCATAAATGATTTTTTATTTGTGGGCCCCACATCATATGTGGTCCCAAATTAATTCCTTTGTTACTTTAGATTGATAGTGTTCTTGCATGATCCCTTCCATATATATATATATATGTATATGATATCATTTAATGAGAATTATATATATGAAAAATAAAGACATGCATGTGATCAGTGTTTTTGTTGGAAAATGTGTTGACTCCTTCCTACACGTCGGGGTAATAAAATTCTTGATTTACGGTGGAAGATGCTAAAGTCTCTATCTTGTCTCTCATTCTTAAACATTTAATTAATAAATTTATTCAGAATGTTGGCCATTGACGAGCAGATAAATGTCTATAATATCTTTCGTCGATGTGACCACAATACATGCATAAGAAGCAAAATATTCAGTGATATCCATGGTGGAAACAATCAAGTTTTCTCATATTTACGTTTTAATTATCATCTTCATTTCTTTAGCAATGGCTGCAACTGGATCGTCAGTTCCCAGCTACTCCAAGCGTGGATGCACAGACAAGTGCGGGAATGTCACGATTCCATACCCTTTTGGAATCGGAGCCAAATGTTCTCTAAATCAATGGTACGTTGTTGATTGCAACTCCTCTACGCCATATTTATCTTCCGCAAACAACCTGGAGGTGTTGGCCATAGATTTGAACGAGCAGATGGTTCTTGTCAAAGTCCCAGTGACCTCTGATTGCTGATTGCAACAGTACCCCAGTTTGGAATAGCAGTCAAATATTGAATCTAGATCGTGGTGACAGTTCTCCGTTCTTGTTTTCCATGTCGCACAACAAATTCTTGGTTGAGGGATGTGGTACTGCTGTCATGTCGAGCCGTGGAAAGGTGCTCACCGGGTGTATATATATATATATATATAAACGTATCCGCTATAAGGCAACGAAATTTAAATATTTCATCAATATTAATGTTAGAAGTCTCGAACTCTTTTAAAATATCAAATTATCTATCATTATCAACTTATAAATCCACATCCATTATTTTTACAAAATCCAAATACAATCCTAATTTTAGAGGAACAAAGTAGCACATTTATGACACATTTGATTTGACGAAAATGTAAAAATAATGGATGCCGATTTATAAGTTCATAATGATACATAATTTGATACTTTAAAAGAGTTCGAGATTTCTAACGTTAATGTTGATTAAATATTTAAATTCCCGTTGCAATGCAGCGGGTACGTTTCTAGTAATGGTATAATTTGTAAAAAGGAAACATATTTTTTCTAATGTAATTTGATTCAGATATGATTATTTATTTCAATATGATAGGGCTGTAAAATAAAAAATAAAATAGTAAGGGATATGAATGAAATTTAAAAACTAATTATAGTATAAATAAGGGTATAAAATGAAAAGGTAAAGAAATTAAATAAATAACTATAAGGCATAAAATGTAATTTTTTTAAAAAAATAACTCGTTACGTTTTAATGTATATAATAACTCATACAAGGAATGTTGTACCTCTTAAAAATATAAACTTAACCGTTTAACATGTTTTATATATAATAGTATACATATAGATATAAAGAGTAAGGGTGTTACCATTTACACCCTAGTCTATGTATTTAATCATAATTTATGTATATGTCCCTTAATTAAAATTCATAAATAAATATAAGAGTTAGGTGGCGTTTGTTTTTTAAGAGATCCGAAGTCTGAAGTCTGATTTCAGTTCGAAAATGGTTATGAAATGCCTAAACGAATCAGACATAAGTGGTGATTAAGAGCTTAAAATGAAAAAACAAACAAGGCCTTAGTGTGTTACCAATTAAAATAGATAAATAAAATAGACTTAGGGTGTATTTGGAAATTAGACTAGAGTGTAAAATGAAGAATAAAAGAGTAAACTTAGAAACCGATGGGAACTTGGGCCGCTCGAGGTCCAGCCCAGCCCAGATATTCTTCAAACCGTCCAGGTTCAGCCGAATGGCAAATGCCCAATACTTCACTAATCACATCACAAGTAGCAATTACACAATCGAAGTGCAGAGGCGGAAGAGCATCGCCCCCAACGGCCACCACAAACCTTCGATTCTCATTCACGAAGCCACCAAGGGATTTCATTAAGATCATCTAAAGGTATTTCAACTTCAAGTTTTCAATTTTAATTATTCATTCTTCAAGTTTTAGCTTGAATTTTTGCTAGGGTAAATGGGTATTTTACGTAAAATAGAAATCAGAAAACTTGACAAGTGTAAGACATATTTGCGAATTGCGATCTGTGAAACATGTTATCAACCTTTAGCCATTCTGTTGTAAATCGTAAAACTTGTTGTTTTTAAATTTATACGCTTCAATCTTCAACCATTCTGCAGTAAGGTGTAAAACATGTTTGAATGCGATAGAATCTAGGGATTTTGGAAAGATGAAATCAAAAGGAACAATCTTGTATTTTGGAGAGACAATTAAGGATTTAGGGCAAAAAGGGATTTGTGAAAATGATAATATTTAGGCCTTTATATAGAAGTCCATCTCAAGATATTGTTGTATGGTGTGAGACTCTAAGAGGTGCAATATTCATTGTTAGACTACCCAATCTAGTTTGGCATAAAATTCTTGTTAGTAATGCTATGAATTCATTTGTGGACAAAAGCCCATTTCTAGTATAGTTGACACATCCAACTTATAGTTGTAGCTCACATTGAAATGAATTATCCTACAGTGCACCAAATGCTTAAATGTTAAATCTACAATAACTAATTTCTTCAAAGATAGCTCCCAAAGCCACTAAATTGACATTCTCCACTTTTCTCATAACCCTTTGATGAACAATTTCTGAACTTTGAAGCTTTAATACTTATCATCCTGTTGTAGAGAACTTTAGCTGGTGTCTTTTTGTGTTTTCTAAAATATATGTTTAAACATTGAACTATTTGTATAAAAGATCAGTTTTGGCCCCCATGGTTAAGATCCCGTGTTCTGCCCCTAATTGGTTACCAAAATGTCCAAAGAATAGTTCATGACTCAAAAGCATATAATTGGTCAAAAAGTCGCCTAATGTAATGTACTTGCTTAGTGTACTGCATAAAATCTCTTGGTTTTTGTCAGATTGATATCAAGATGTTATCTTTCTGTGTTTTCCTTTTGTTACGTTCATGGTAATTGAATTTGATCGAATTTTGGGTTCTTAGTATGTTACTCTTTTCATTTTCCTTTTGATTTTTGCATTGGTAGACATAGCCTCTCTTGATCAACTCAACCTAAGGGCTTTTGAAGTAGAACTTTCCGGAGTTAATGGATTGGTGATTTGGTGGGTTTGGGCTAGCTTTTTCGAGTACCGTCTTTTTTCCTCAGTTTTATTTGATATATATATATATAGAGAGAGAGAGAGAGGGAGAGAGGGAGGTTCAGGAGAAAACGCTAAAAAAAGAGAACTGAAGAACACCCTGAGAGTCCGCCATCTGGACGATATTTTTTTTCTATTCATCAATGCATAAATATGCATTAGTACATATGCACAAATGCATATAAGCAATTGGAGCTCTTTTTTTCTATGCATTAGTACATATGCACAAATGCATATAAGCAATTGGAGCTCTTTTTTTCTATGCATCAATGCATAAATATGCATTAGTGCATATGCACAAATGCATAAATATGCATTAGTGCATATGCACAAATGCATGTTACCAGATGGCGGCCTCCCAGGGTGTTCTTCAGTTTTCTCTTTTAGCGTTTTCTCTTGAACCTCCCTCTATATATATATATATATATATATCCCATGGAGGTTTCCACTTGGTTGTTGCCTTGCTCTTTCTCCACTATGTTTTATAATTTAGGTAGTTATTTGTTTAATCTTTTGGCTATAACTTCTATTTAGGATAAGATCAATGAAGATTCTTTGAAGATGCAAAGCTGTATAAGTTCTTTATTTCATCGTCATCCACTATGTCTTCTAACAAATCTAAACCTCCCATATGTTTAAACCAAACCAAATTAAACGACTCCAGAAAATCTAACTCTATAATAACACTTCAAAACATTTAATTCTATTGAAAAAATGTAGAATTTTGTGTAACGACTCGGCTGTTGCTTGTGAAAGTTTTGGCCAAATAGACGATACTTTTTCGTTAATCATTTAACATCATTTTCTACTCAAATGCCATTGCAGAAACCGCTGCTACTTCTAAATATGCAATTGGAGGAAAAGATAGCATCTGGGGACGAATCAAACCCCTGCATTAGCAAATCCACTCGCCTTCCACGGAAACGCTTTTATCGAGCTCGAGCTCATAGCAACCCGTTAAGCGATTCCCATTTCCCAGTCCCAATCTCCCCTAATCATGTAGAATACTCCCTTCACTATCCTCACTTCTTCCCATCATCCGATTCTAACTCCAAAAAGGTTGAATTTGCCGATATCGGATGTGGCTTCGGAGGCCTGCTAATCAGTCTTGCAACCCTTTTCCCTGAAACGCTAATGATCGGAATGGAACTTAGAGACAAAGTTACGGAATACGTTAAAGAACGTATTCTAGCTCTACGTGTTGCCAATCAGGGCCAGTACCAAAACGTATCGGTCGTTAGAACCAATTCCATGAAATACATCCCGAATTACTTCGAAAAGGCGCAGCTTTCGAAGATGTTTTTCTTGTTTCCCGATCCTCATTTCAAAGAAAAGAACCACCGTCGACGTGTTATAAGCCCGTTTTTGCTAGACGAATATGCTTACGCTATTAGAGTCGGTGGGATTATATACACCATCACCGATGTGGAAGAGCTCGGTGACTGGATGAAGTCGTGTTTGGAGAACCATCCGATGTTTGTAGCGCTGACTGAGGAAGAACTCGAAGCCGATCCGGTGGTGAAACTGTTGAGTTCTGCGACCGAGGAAGGACAGAAAGTGTCGAGAAACGGAGGGCAGACTTTTAAAGCGGTTTTTAGGCGGATTGTTCCTTCGGTTTGATGGCAACAATTGAAGATCTTTTCTTGATTTTAGATTGCAATTTATGGTGACAGTTTGTTGGTATTTCTAGAGAAAAATTACCAGGCTTTTTAGGTTTATGTAATACCAAATGTCATATTTCTTTTTTTTTGGATGGTTTCTGTTGTTAAATTACATCTTACCCTTTTAGATCTTATATGGGATTTTACTGGGTTTGTTTAGTTTGGTTTTTAATACGATTTATTTTGTTACTTTGCTCGTGTGTGCTTTTTTCATTTATGTAACTTGATATATTGGTGTCACATAGGGTAGATTCTGTTAGGAATCTAAAATTGATTAGGAACCCAGTAACCGTTTATAGCGTGACATGTTATATTTATCAGGAATAGGACGTGTGATTCATGGTGAATAACACTTTCATATTCATTATGAATAATACATTAATGATGAGTATTCATTCTGATTCTTGAAGTGGAATATGTGGTATATTGTGGACGGTTCTTGGGTTCCTAATCAGTTTTGGGTTTCTAACGAGGCTTCCCTCAGTGCCACGTGTCTTTGATTGATGGTAATTATTTGTAGTCAATTTTTATTCTTAAATCAAATAAAATATGAATGACAAAATATCAAAGCAAATTCAATATCGTAAACCTTTTCTGATAGCCATCGTATCGCTATCCCAAGCAATGTAAGGAATTAAAAAAAAAGATGCTAGCAATATTCGAATATATATACAAAAGATGCTTTTAAGTTTTAATATCAAGTGAGCTCAATACGGTTTGAAGATGTTAAATTATTGATTATTTTCATGTTTGACGGTGACCTATGTTGTCAGTATTTTACATGTATGTATATATATATATATATATATATATATATATATAGGGCCGGTCTTGTATGAAGGTAAGAAGGAGATGTTAGAAAAAAATTCATATGTGAATCATTGAAAAAATATGTTTAATGTGAACCGACGTTACAGATTATTCATATGGATTCAATTCACATATGAATTTCCAACATTTTACATATGAATCGTTCTTTAACCTTTATTTCTTACCTTCTCATGATATTTAGGGGTTGTTTGTTTACTTCTTAACGGTTTCATTAAGAGGCAGCATCTGAATCGCTAAGATATGGATCATGTTCGACAAAAAAATAAGTCTGTCTCTTAATGGTTCCAAAACCCTTTGAATCATTTTGTATCATGGATCTCCCTTAACCATTCAGAGTCCTAATTTCATTTTAAACAATTGTCAAACAATTATATTCATTTTGTACTATATCATAAAAGCCTTTTAATCATTCTCACCACTTAAATCATTTTGCATCAAACCATTCAGCAACTGACAAACAACTCTTTAGTCTTCTTACTGAATCCCCTTACGTACCAAATTATCAATTGTTTGCCGTCAAATTATGTATAGAAGCGTTCAGTCAACTTTGTATACTTACATACAAGTTTGATATGGTATGTTTGAGAGGATGCCTTAAATGGTCGAACATGATATGATTCTAACGTGTGTAATTGATTGGGTTGTTACTAAATAAATCACCTCTATATGTTGCATAAATCACCATCTCTCAATTCTTTTCTCACACATGTTAAAACTAAACGTTTATTTTCACATTTTCAATATATTGATTTGACCTTACGAACGGTTTTCTGATCAAATGCCATTGATTTGTGGTTTAGAACAAGCGCTAGTATGGTTGGTCCAACCTACCCAAGAAGCCATATCAAAGTTAACAATTGTCACGTCAAGCATAAGTGCGACAACGAAACCTCCGAAAAGACACATGATATATTTAAATCGACAAAATAATTTAAATACTTTAGTTATAGAATTAGTTCCAGCATCTTTGTATTATCACCTCTTATTGTTAAATAACTTCTATACATGAATAAATAAGAAATTCTCTATTTTCATAAGGAATTAAGATGCCATGAAGGCTACATGTTTAATCCTCTAGTGCTACATTGCCAATGACCATTGAGTATTTATTATTGCACTCTTTTTTTGGGGAAAAAAACCATACATGATATAGTTTTCTTGGAATGATATTATTCAGGAAACATATATATTATTTAGCAAAAAAGATTTTGGTTTAGAGCGTTATTGAAGGACCTTTAACAAATATTTATTGGGTACACCGTTTATTGGGTGTCACTTTATCTTACCGTATGAGTTCGGTAAAAATCGAGAATCTTACCTTGTAACAGGCAACAGTAAGGACCAAGAATCTTACGTAGCAAGTGAGGAGAAGACACTTACCCGATAAGCACTTATCGGATAAAAGATGTTAATCAACAATTCATTTTGATGGCAGAGAATATTACTTGAGGAGGTAAGTGAAGGTTGTATCTTTTCCCTAAGCATTTGGTAACCAACTCATAACCAATTCAAGTAGAGCCACGACAAGTCAAGTAGCAAGTTATTCTAATTCGACTCGAGAAAATAATATTATGATCGAGCTCGAATAATGTAATAGTTGTGATTTTCTGATTCCTTCGTTTATAATTAGTTAATCGGGCTTTGAGTTGTTGAGTCATGAAGGTTGAATATCATATTTATATCGGAACAATTAAGGATTGAATCACGAGAGAAAAATGGGAAAAAGCCGATGAAACAATCACGAAATTTTAGTATAATATAATATTTATATGAGTTTTCATCACGATAATGGTGATTTTGGAAAGGATGTTCTTTTTTTGAAATATATAACAATTATATACGAAAAATGAAATAAATAAACTCACACACTCTCATCAGCTTTGGTGAGGTTTGAACCCCTGACTTCCTAGGAGGTCAAAGACTCACATATTGTTGGGCCTTAAATACATTTCATCGAGGAATTTTGTTTTGAATAACATCTTTTCAATTTTATCATTTTATATTAAAAATGAAAATTGTCATAATTCACTAGGTGTTAAGCTTAATTTTTTTTATTTGTCGGCATATGCTTCAAGTCCTTGTTAGGGTTTGGTACTAGCGACACCGTGAATAGAGGAGTGCTAGTTAGATGCACGAGAAGAATTTAGCAATCCGGGAACATCTTCTTTACTTTGGAATAGCGGTTGTAATTGGGTTTTAGTATCACTCGATCTTGACCTAGACTTGTAAGATTTAGTTTCCATATCGTTAATGTTAAATCTAGGTTTCTAATTGAGGTAATCAAGCAGTGACTTATAGAAAAGGCACTACAAAACAAATGACTTTCACCCACAAAAAAACACCCAGGGAAATTTCCGTGGGTGATTACCACAGATCACCTAGGAAATACTAATGGTTCCGACAAAATCCGATGTTTTCAAGAAAATACCAACGGATTACCCAGAAATTTACTGGGTAATCTGTAACTGATTAAATTTACCCACCAACAATTTAGCAACGAACTTTTGTGACGGTTTTGTGATGGATCACCTTTTAACGACAGATTTCCCAGAAAATTGTCCATAGGTGAAAGCCTTCCATTTTAGTAGTGAGGAATTTATCTTTTATTTGTTGTATCGTTGAGAACTTTTTTTATTAGTAGATTTCCCTAGTTTTGAGGGTGTTACAGTCATCGTGCTAAAATGAGTTTAAAACGACTGTATTTCTCCTTGTACCTATAAAGGGGTTTTATTATCTTTTGACTATTTTGATAACGACGTTATATGGTTTTATATTGGTTTTTGAATATACAAGAAAAGTTGTACAGTTCGTCTACGTCATTTTGATTCAAATGATTTTTTGGGATGTGGCCCAACCTAAATGGCTTAATAGTGTCATTTGAACGTAAACTTCTATATTTTGGGTAACTGATGAGAATTACATGTTTGGAATGAATATCGTTGAAAGTTGATTCATGTAATTGTAGACTGTTATGCAATGGATCTATAGGCATGTGAACAAGTCATGTTGGTGTTTTGAGTAGTCAGCATTGCAGAGAGGAATCCGCTCGGGTTGGACTCTGGGACCGTGCATATTACGGAGGTGATCTTATGTTGAGTCGGACTCCGGTACCCTTGGTATTACGGTGATGAACTCGTGAGGAGCTAGGCACCAGGATCCACGTTTTGAGGCTTTGGCCTAATAGAGTTGACACTTGGTCATTGAGGGTACTTTTGGGATGAACTCGTGTGAAGTCGGCCCGCAGAACAATTGGCTTATAACTGTAACTCTATAGTGTGTAAGTAGGCGTTATGATCGGGGGTATTGCGGAGGTGAACTCGTGTGGGGTTAGGTTCCGGGACCTTAGGTATTCTGGTGGAAACTTAAGAGGGGTTAGACACCGGGACCGTGATCTTAAGGCTCTACTTGATAACTTTGACATATGGATTACCTTTATCTTTCGCCATAGTCGATGGAAACCGGTCTCCCCCATCACCATAAGGTGTTGCTTTTAGTGATTTTGGGGTACAATGTATTATCTTTTTGGAGTATTTTGAGGAATGAGTCTTATTCACTTATTTTGAAGGGTGGGTTTGGATATCGGTTTGATTTAAGGCAAACGTTTAAGTATTGGATCTCATTTTAAAAACGCTGAGTTTTGTGAAAATATTCCTTTGATTTTTAAATGTTATTTTAATTAAGAAATTATGGATTAAAGAGAACTCTTCAACTTTTACTATTTAATGTTTATGGGATAAACTGTTTTAATTCAGTAAGCGTTAAACCTAACAATTTTTCTTATCGACGTGTATCTCATTATAGGGATTTGAGTGGTGTACAGAGCTTTCTAAGAAGTTCCGATAGGATCGCTTAGAAGCGGCATCCGATTTTGAAGATAACATATTTGGTGGTTTTAGTAACATCCGACTTATTGACTTATTCTATTTTGTTTGGGAACTAGATAGTCCTGCTTAAAACTCTGACACATACTTTGTACTCTTTTTTGATAAACTTTATGTATTTTTATATTAAAGTTGTTTTAATTTGAAGGAGTTTGGAAAGTTTTCAATTGTCTGCTATTTTATAGATTTAGGATGTTACAAATTAGTATTAGAGCATAAGTTCAAAAATATTAGATATGTCTTTAGATACACAGACTTAAATTGGGTTGTAATTTTAAGGTTGATGTAGGTCTCTTGAGTTAAAATGCCTTGGGATGACGAAAACTCCACCATTGAAAGTTATGATGATGGTTGCAAGGACTCTGATGTATAATATATTCACAATTTCATTTGGTCGATTTCATTATGAATTTATGTTACATGTGTGTGTGTTTGGTCCACTTTCGTTATGATGATTAGTAGATATGTTAGTACGTTCCATAATCTTGATAGAACTTCCATTGAGCACCAAATGTTGATGATTGTTTTCGTGTACTAGTTGCAGATCCATAAACTAAACCAAGAAAAAAAAAGATGGTGACATTTTGATCCACTTCCTAAGAATCAATCATTGGAGAGAGGCTACAACCCTTGTATATGTCATTTTTTCTAACCAGTGTAATATTGATTGAAAGTTGAGAGCACGCATCAGCTAGGTACCAAGGAGAGCCAGAAGTACGTAAAATTTAAAAGAACCATAAATGTGACATAGCAGACATCATTTTTATCATAATTGATAAAAAAATAGTCAATATTGAGCAAAATGGTTCCAAGTTTCGGTCTCTCAAAATTTGAAATATCATCCAAACATGAATTTCATAATACATTGTTTGGTTCAAATGGATGAATATGATAAAAAAAAAGATTTATTCAAACATATTCGTAACTTTAGTTGATCATAAAAAACCATACTGACATATATTTTAAAATAGGATCAAGTCAAAGTGAATATTTTTATTATAATTAATGGCAAACATTAATACTTTAATTTTAAATTCACTTTTTGGAAGAAAATAAGTTGGTCGAACTCTTCTTTGGTGTCAAGGTAATCGCGATGAATAGTCATCGGACGGTCCGGGTGGACCACCATGGCTCCTCTCTTCTCAAGAATCCATACATCCGTTATCAGTGTATGGACAACTATCTTTCTAACATAAGTTTAGCCACCGAGGCAAATATTTGTCTGTTAGGTAAGAGGTCAAGCCTATTGGTATTGTGTTATATGATCAAATTTATTTATTCCATTTTTCTACAAAAATCCATTTCACAAATTGATATTTTATCATTTTGAGTTATTATATATATATATATATATATAGAGAGAGAGAGAGAGGCGGGTTGATGCGAGGACGATAACAATTTAAAAGTATGCGAGGACAATCCTCAACCAATCATTTTGTACGTGAAATTTTTTTTCATGTACAAAATGATATGTGATTTTGCACCGGCATCAAAAATGACACGCTAAATTGTTACCGTTCTCGTATGAACCTTTATATATATATATAACGTTTTTTTTACAATTGTTACTATATTACTTCTTTTACATATTATATTATTACATAAGACTAATTGTCTCGCATGTTTTTAATTAAAATTATATGAAAAATAAATAAACTATTTGACACTTATTCAAACAAGTTGCGTTTACAAAGTCTCTTTTGTCCCTATCAATAAAATACCGACAAAATTAAACTGTTAATATTTCTCATGCCATTTTGCTAAGGGCGATTATGTCAATTTGCCCACGCTACAAATATGTCTCTCCAAACAACTTTCTCTTTGTTTTCTTTATTTTTATTTAAACATGCATGCAAAATCGTAGTCATAAAATAAATCTGCAAATAAAAAATATGGGCCCGAAAGACGAAAATGACGGTTTTTATGTTTAATTATATATATCTAAGCATACGAGGAGCACATGAATACTTAATTATAATATTTTTAACTATGGTTTATTTTAACAACTTTTTAATTTATGATATTATTTCGACTTTTTAATTTGTAAGATTTGTAAAAATTTTAATATAACTTAAAAAATTGTCTCTCAGCTCTCAATTTTTTTATCTCTTTCTCTTTCCTCTCCCTCGATAATATATATGTATATACTGATACACATATAATAAAATATATACGTAAGGTAAACGTATTGGAAATACTTTCTTACAAGTTTATTTACTTGTCATTTAGGTATACACTAACAATGAAATTTGTAACTTGTTTGGTACCTAATTTTAAAGAGTCTTGGCTACAAATGGTATAACGATTAGTTTTTTTGAAAATAATTTAATCCAGATTTGTTTATTTCTTGTAAAGAATAATTCAAGATATATGTGAGATTAGTTGTGCTTTTTATGTTTTTTTTTGGTCGTATTATGAGGATTTTTAATTATTTAACAATCAATTAAAGGTAATTAATAATAAAATACATATTTTAGACCAAACAAATAGTTTAATTGATCAACGACAAATTGTCAATGAGATGACAACAAAGATTATTAACTATTCAATGGTTGACTAAATTGTTTTATTTATTTTTCCATCAAATAAATAATCTATCAAATTATTATGAAAATATCAAACGTAAAAAACCATCTTTATCTTGCACGTAACAGATCAAGATGGTATTTTTGTTATATAAATAAAGATAAAGATGATATACATTTAAGAGTAAATTACATAATTGGTCCCTATGGTTTACACTTAATAACATTGTACATTTCCTTTTTAAAATAATTATGGATTTGGTCCCCAGGGGCGGAACACAATAGGGGGTCTATAGGGGCCATGGCCACCCCGCTTTTTAAGCTAAATATTATATATGAACTTTTTCAATATATATGAAGTCTAGCTCAATATTGGTCATCATTCATGGCCCCTGTCCTTGAGGTCATGCTTTCAAATCCCTCAGCTTTAGTTTTTCTTTCCCTTCTACTACATGTTGATTTATTAATATCATTGTATATAAAAATAAATAATGCTTAAGTTGCTAATCCAAAGGTTTTCTTTTTATTAGTTTAAAAATATAACAAATTTATATTACTATTTTCCGGTTTACGGTTTGAAAGTTATGAGTTTGAATCTTATATTAACCAATTTTTCTCCTAAAATTTTATAGTAGATCGTAGAAAAAATATATACAACTTACGCATGTATTGCGGGATTTGCGATTTTGTATCAACCTAAACCAACCAACATGTGTATCAACTGTACCAATTAAATAGGTACCAACTTAATCGCTACCAATTACAATCGGTTGGTAAAACTTTGAACATAATGACAAATTTTTATATATGTAAACTTAAAGTTCGTACAAAACCAATACCAACCGATTTTTTTTGTATCACGGTTGGTTGATACACGGTATAAGATTTTACATACCAATAATAAATGGTTGGTACATCGGTATTGGATAACTTTTTTCTTGGTACTGTACTAAGTCCATTCTAGTATGTATTATTTGGATCTTTGAATGTTTATGATATTATATTTCGGCCCCCGGGACTACAATGATCGTGTTCCGCCCCTGTTGGTCCCTATGGTTTACATTTTTATACATCTTTGGCCCCTGACCCTAACTCCATTAAATCAATTATATTAACTAGGTTAATTAAGGGGACCTTTTAGTCATTTTAATTATTTTATTGTCTTTTTATTAAAAATAAAAATGTATCACAAACAGCCAGTGGCGGAAGCGACTTTTAGCACGACTTAACTCACATGGAAACTCACATTAGTCTTTTTTTCTTTTTGAGATTCCGTGTTGCACATGACTTAACTCACATAGAAACTCAAGGTAGCCGTTGTTTCTTTGTGAGATTCTAGTGTCGCACGCGACTTGTTAACCGAGTCAACTCACGGTAGCCTCTATTTCCCAAAATTCCAATGTGTTCCATCTAATGTGTTAGGCGAGTTTTCGTGCGACCAATGTCGCATGTAAACTCGCGTGGACCACTGTTTTGCCAGCATATTATCATCTCTCGATTAAGATTTCTTATATCTAAATCAAGTTCCAACATCTTTCACAAAGAAAAATCAATATATATATATATATCTTAGAAAAATTATCAATTATATATTCATATTTTCTACCATTATAATTATATTATTTTACTTGGTTTTTATAAAAAAATATTTAATGAAAGACAATTTGTCAATTTGAAATCTATGTTTGAATTTGCCACATATCAAAAATATGATTTACGTTATCATTCTTCAAAAGTTATGTTTTATCTTTCTAATCTGTCCGAAAATACCAACAAAACTAATTTCAAAGTATGATTAAGGTGGCACACAAGGAACCTCCATGTGTAATTTTTATCTCAATATCCTCGATATAAAAGTTATGTTTTATCTTTCTAATCTGTCCGAAAATACCAACAAAACTAATTTCAAAGTATGATTAAGGTGGCACACAAGGAACCTCCATGTGTAATTTTTATCTCAATATCCTCGACATCATCTCTATAGATTGATTATTATTATTATTATAGACCTGTAAGATTACCCACGTGACATCCCATGCTTTATTTGTTTCAATAGTTCGATTTAGTTGTCTTGATATTATCTCAATAATTTATAGACTTATTGACACATAAAAAGTGATATTATTAAAGAGATTTTAGTTGTCATCGACAATGAGAATAAGTTTAATTAGGAAAATATCTACATAAGTGTGATGGATAATGTATCAAGTGGGTATCCGATCATCATGTGGGAAGAAGGGTTAAAGATGTTTGATATGTGTTTAGTGTAGATGGTATAGGTTTAACGGAAAATATGACCTAAGGAAATGTTGAACTTTTTGTTTGTTGAAAATATTGAAATAAGAGGGGAAATATTTTAAATAGAGTAGTTTACAATTTTCATCCATGTGGTTTGTTAGAAGTTGTTATTTTCGTTTCTATGGTTTAGAAATTACGAACTTTGTCTTTATATATAGTTTCTAAGAGTATCTCCAATAGCATCTCTAAAATGGATAAAATTAAGGATTTTGAGAAAAAAAAATTGCTCCAAGAGCATCTCTAAAACTCTCTCCAAAATGGAGAAAGTATGAGAGAGATTACAAATCTCTAAATTTGGAGAAATCTCCAAAAACGATTTCTATCATAGAGAAATTTTTTAATTATGTTGCACCAATAAGCAAATTGAAATTAAATATTTATGTGAGATAAATAATATTTTATTAAAAATATATAATATTTTAATAATATAATGAATGTTGTAATCTCAAAAACGGAGATGTTGTTGGAGTTGAATGCAATATTTTTTTAGAGATTTTGAATATTAAGGTCTTGTTTGTTTTTTTCATTTTAAGCTCTTAATCACTACTTATGTCTGATTTGTTTAGACGTTTCATAACCATTTCAGAACTAAATTCAGACTTCAGACTTCGGCACCCCTTAAAAAAAACACCATCTTAGGGGGCGTTTGGTTCGCAGAATGTTTTTGGATAGAATGGAATCTGTCAAAGGAATTTGACTTTGAAGGAATTGGAATGGAATGTTATCAGGTTTGACCACATGTTTGGTTGACATGCATTGGAATGGAATCTGTTAAAGGAATTGAAATTTGTTTGTTTGGTTCACATAATGTAGCTTTAGAATTGGAATGAAATATTGGTAAATGACCAAAATACCCTTTCTAAATATTTTGAATCCAACAACTAAGGTTCAGATCGATGGTGGTCGGTAGTGATTGGCAGTGGTCGATGGTGGTTTAGATCGGCGGTGGTTCCGGTAAGCGATGGTCGGTGGTGGTTCAGATCGGCGGTGGTTGGTGGTGGTTCAGATCAGCGGTGGTCGACATTGGTTCAAATCGGGGGTGGTCGACGGTGGTTCAGATTGGTGGTGGTCGACGGTGGGCGACGGTGGTTCAGATCGGCGGTGGTCGACAGTGGTCGGCGGTGGTTCAGACCGGGGGTGGTCGGTGATAGCGACGGTCGACGATCGTCAACGGTGGTTCAGACCGGCGGTGGTTGGCGGTGGTTCAGCCGGGGGTAGTTGGTGGCGACGGTGGTGGTCGACGGTCGTCAACGGTGGGCGGTGGTTCAGCCGGGGATGGTTGGGGCGGCGGTGGTTCAGACCGGCGGTGGTCGGCGGTGGTTCAACCGGGGGTGGTTGGTGGCGGCGGTGGTGGTCGACGGTCGTCAACGGTGGTTCAGACCGGCGGTGGTTCAGCCGGGGATGGTTGGCGGCGGCGGTGGTCGACAGTCGTCAATGGTGGTTCAGACCGGCGGTGGTCAGCGACGGTGGTTCAAACTAACGGTGGTCGACTTTCGTCGACGGTGGTTCAGATCGGTGGTGGTTCGGATCAAATAGGGAAAATGGGGGATAATTTTGTCTTTTTGAGAATATGGGATGAAATGGAATTGAATTCCTTTTCAATTGTGATGGAATGACCAAATCCATGGATGGTGGAATATGTGGAATTCAATTCCATTCCATAGGTAAACCAAACGACTGAATGGAATTTGGTCAATGGTATTGATCATTCCAATTCCTTCCAATTCTATCGGATTCTTGCAAACCAAACATCCCGTAGTTCTCCGTTTTAGAGAAATTATGGATAAGCTCTAGAAAATGCTCTAATTAATTATTATTTCTGTTCTTATAATTTATAATTTATTGTTGTTTCGGACTTGTGTTTTATAATTTTGTATTGTTTTAATCCCTTGTACATTAAGATAGGAATTAATCCACGGATCTAGGTTCGATATTGATTGACATGGTAACAAACATCTTCAATTCTTCATCATTGAAATTTGTTGATGATTAATTGATACATGTAACAACAAGATTCTTCAAATAATATCCGGCTCTTCGTTTGATCCAGGAGCCAACAACAATATTCCTCAACCTCTTTAATAAATTTATCAAGTATTTTTAATACATTTATTTATTTAAAAAAGATAAATTTAACTGTTTTCTAAAAAAATTAAATTTTTTATTATTTAAATTTTGATTTTTTTGGTAGTTATGGTCGTGCTTTTTATAAATTATTTTCATTTTATGTATACTTGATGTATTTCAATGTTTTCAATGGTAAGTAAGCATTTTTATGACATTATATATAATATTCATATATAATTTTAATCATTATGTTTTTTTAAGTACATAATATTTATATACGGCAAATCAAATAAATAAACTCACACGCCCTTTTTATTTTTAGTGAAGTTTGAACCTCCGACCTCCTAGGAGATCAAGGGCTCACATACCACTAGGCCATAGGCCCTTTGGATTTCATTTATTTATACATGATTGAGTTCCGGTGAGAATGAGAGTTAAGGTGTGAAGCTTAATATGGGATTTCCACCCTTGGATGCATATTAGAATGAGATGCACTGAGATGAGATGCACCGGATCAATCCCCGTATAAAACATAACTCATGGGTGGGCATGAGATTAAAAGTGATCAATGGTCCAGATTCTTTCTCACGTTTCTTATTTTAACTCTCCTTCTCACACGATCCCAAACATATTCATATAAGGTTGGGTTTCAGTGAGAAATGAAGTTATGGTAAGAAGAGATCTCTACCCTTAAAACTTCACAGTAAAAACTATGAAAGTAAAAAAATCTGAACAAACATTTGATATCACATGATGCTAATCTATGTATATATAAAGACATATAAGCAAAAATTATGTATTGCAATTTAGAACTTCTATGATTATGAAATTTGAATTTGTTAATGATTATCATTGGAATAAACAATGAAATATGAATGATTTGATGATATATATCACTAGAGCAATAGTTTATTAATATCATGAGCAATAATTTTGAAATACTATGTATATATAACTATTTAACAGTAAAAGTATATAAACATTTTTCAGTAAAAATGTAGAGAGATTTGGCATCGGATACTACTAGAAGATTGAGTATTTTCAACAGAAATTAATTTTTAACGGAAAATGTCGTTGAAAATTTTCTACGAATTTTAGAGGATTATTGACAGAACATAAATTTTCTACGAATTTTCGTTGAAAATCTCTCATAAACATATATGCATTTTCAACCAAAAAAATTTCAACAGAATGTCTCGTCAAAAAGTTTTTGGTTGAAAATGCATTTTGTGAGAGATTTTCAACGGAAATTTGTTGAAAATTCGTAGAAAATTTATGTTTTGTCAATAATCCCTTTAAAATTCATAGGAAATTTTCAACGACATTTTCCATTGAAAATTTTCGTTGAAAATACTCAATTTTCTAGTAGTGGGAGTAATCAATTTCCTAGTTGAAGCCACCAAATACTCTTGGAACATGTTGGTTCCTATCAAGGTAAACGTGTTCGTACGGCGGATGAAACTAAACAAGCTGCCAAATAGGGATAATCTGGTTAAAAGGGATGTTGACGTCATTTCATCTCTGTGCCCGTTATGTGAAGAAGAAGTTGAATTGGTGAACCATCTTTTTTTCGACTGCCAGGTGGCGAAGGACATTTGGAGGAATATCGACAGGTGGTGGAACCTTGATATACCTGTTCTCAACTCTGTCCAGAATTGGAAGAACTAGGTATCGTCCCTAAGTTTGAGAAAGGGGGTGATTGAATGCTTGGAAGCAGTTTCGTTTACGACACTCTGGTCCTTATGGTCTTTTCGGAACGAGATATTATTCGGCTCTACCAAACCTAAAAAGGCGACTCTTTGGGATAACATTGTTATACCCTCGTATAACTGGATGCACCATAGGAGTAGTAACTACAAAATTAATTGGGTTGGTTGGCTTCAAGACCCCACCCTTGCTATTTCTGTTTTGTAATTCTCGACTAGCACTTTGCTAGGGTTTTAATAAAATGCAACCATTTTAAAAAAAATTACCAAAATATCTTAGGTTTTTGTGCGAGTGGCAATGATCATGTCAGGGTTTGATTGCATTGTTAACCAAATGATTAAATCATCTCCAAGAGTTATGTTAAAATAGAGAAAAACAAGATTTTAAGTAACTTTTTTATTTCAAGAGTTATGTTATCTTATATGCTAAAATCGAAAAAAATAGAAGTGAAAAAATAAATCTTCAAATTTAAATAAATCTCTAAAACCCATTTTTTTAAGAAAGATAGATAATATTTTAATCATTTTATCAATAAAAGTCATTAAAATAAAATGTTTAGAAGAAAAAATAATATTTTATTAATATATTGATTATTTACTACAATCTCTAAAATAGAATATCTTTTTGGAGTTGGTAGTCATTTTTTTATAGATTTGACTTTTCTTACTCTATTTTTAGAAAAACACAACATAGCTTTTGTAGATGCTCTTATACTCTCTTAGAGTTTATCGGTAACATTCGATACTCTCACTTGCTTTATCGGATAAGATTATCGTCATCGCAATCGTATGCAACATTTTTTTTTGGTAAACATTAATCGGGTAAGAGTAGTCACCCTCTTATTAGGTAAGACTCGGTCATTGTTATATTCTTCCGGTAAGTAGGTAAATGGCATGATAAGCGCTTACCGTTTATGGGTAAGCTTCAGGTAAATGGCCCCTAAGAACCGAGCAAGGTGACGTGCCACTGCTCACTTGATTATATATTGGAAAGGAACTCAATTAATCATCCTGAAGATACACGCACTTACTTTTGAGGGTATTCTTAAATATTTTAAAACCCAACTTTAACAAAAATCTGGACTTGATGGGATGGTCAATGTTCGCCGATTTACATATCTTCATATAGGAGGTGTGGAATTCAATATCAATCCTTAAAATTGGAAATTTTAATGAAATCAATTAAAAAAACAAAGAAGCTCCCGTGGAGTGGAATTCAAGTAAAAATACAACGGTGTAAGACGTAGTTTTGTGTTTTGTTTAAAAAATCAAGGTCGACTCAATTTTGAAAAGATGTATTATTCGACACAATTGACTTTCCCTCGAGTCAAATTGCATCGACTTTTCCCTCCGATCAAACTCATGACTTTACGGGACTTTGATTCACCTTAAACGTGCACCTGCTCAAAAACATTCCTGGACCCGCCCCTAATTATCGCATCAAATGCTCCATACCGATGATCATTGATGCCCAAAGCTTTAACAAAGTTAAAGATAACAATACTGTTTGAAAAAAAAGAGTATTTTATTTGAACACTAATGTTTATGTAAATTGGATTATGTTTCAAGCAAAAGATTATACTCGATAATGGTATTTACAATAGATACAAAAAGAGATGTCAATTTGTATGTAGGAGGTAGAGAGGACCACAATTGATTAAGCCATGAGAGGAACAAACTTTGCGGACCACAATCTACATGATACTCTGTCATTGACAACAAATCATTATAAATTAAACAAAAATAGTCAAATTTGAAAACTGACAAATCATACTAATTTTAGGTTAACCTAACCAACTTCGTTTTATCCTCAGTTTGGTTAACTAGCTCCAAAAATAAGTGTGATGTAAGACCATCCACATACCTGCAATTCATTTACACTTTCAATTATGGTACGTCAGCTTTTGCAACTACTGCCTATATACCTGCAATTTCAAAAGTGGTCCCCACTACAACATTTATTAATTACTTTATAAATTATTATTATTATACATATACATATTAATTATCTTTTAATAAATACATGTCATATAATTCTTTATTTTTATTCAATCTTTTAATAAATATATTATATAATAATATACTATAGTCATTTTATTTTATTTATAATTCATTTGATTTTCGTACCATTATTTTCTTTGTTTTTAATATGTAACGTAATTTAAAATGCTTAATATTATTAACTTATTGAGTAATAGTATAAAACAAAGGTTTATATATGCATAATAATATATATGATGTACAAATTTATTGTCATAATAAAGGTCTTAAAAAACACCATAACTCGATGTGGCTTCTAAGGCTTATGGCTTGAACTCCTCGATACGGCACATCTCACATTATTTAGACCTTGATATTAGATTAATTGTAATTTTACGTAATTATAAAATTTAATGTTTAAATTAGTTTAGTTATATTATATTTATATATTTTTAAAATAAAATATATACATACATATAATATTTTTAAATAAGAGGATCACATCATCGTGGGAAAGGGTTTGTGCATCTATACATACATATATATATATATATATACACACACATATGTTTGTTAGATATGTGTAATATGATATTATATTAACTAGACTTGGGATCATGTGAGACCAGACTGTTTTCATGAGACCCGTGGAACTACTTTTTTACACTTGAAACTTCACAGCAAAAACATTGTGAAAGTTACATTTACAATGTTTTTGTTGTAAAGGTTGAGATTTTTATTACCTTCACAATGTTTTGTTGTGAAGTTTTCAGTGTAAAAATGTGGTCTCATAGGTCTGATGAAAACAAGTTGGTCTTACGTGAACCCAATTTATATCAAGTATCATATATATATATATATATATATATATAAGTCATTTTTTTGTAATAAAAAGGTCTAAAATGTCCTCATTTAATGAGGTTTTTTAATAGCCATTAGGGTTGGGACCAAATTCGAGTGATTTTGCAAACGACAATTTACTCTTAAATTGTTATGGTATCAAAGACACATACGTGATTTTCTTTTTTCTTGTTTTTTATAATCTAAAATTTAATACTTGGTGTACTCTTGACAACCCCTACATTTGGTTTGTAATTTTTCTTCCTAACTCCTCCTTTATTCTTTGTACTTCAAAAGTTTGGTGAGTTGAGGTGAAATTTCACATTTGCGTACTCGAGATTCAAAGATATATGTATTAATCAAAAATTGGTTAATTGGGTAACCCGAACTAAAAACCCCAATAACCATTTACAAGATAACTTGTTTTTATAGTTTGAGTTCTGTTTCATGTTAATATCAAACCATATATTGATTATTCATTACTAATTAATATTAATGATGGTTATAATTTAAAAAAGTAATAATAAGCTTCAAAACGTTATTTTAAATAACATTTTAATAAGCTTTATACGCATCCAAACGCGTACCGTAAAAATAAGCTTAACTTATTTTCACCAAACAATACCTAAAATCACTAAATTAGGAGGAAAAAAAATATTTTAATCATATTAAATATCAACCAATTAAACTTATGTTGGCTAAATGGGTAGGAAAGAGAGAAAATATTAAGGGGGAGGCTAATGACACCCCTAAGGTGTGCTTATGGCATCCCTAAGGCTAAGGGTGAATGTCATCATCACACAAATGCATTAAATTCCATGCATACACCTAGAAAATGCATTATATTTCGTGTCCACCCCTATATTAAGGGTGTCATTAGCACTCCCCAATATTAAATGTATCGATTATGTTAATAATACATTTTCTTTAAAATAGAGAATGAAAAATCAAAATCTTTAATAAGATTTTCTTTCAACTCAAACGCTTTTTCTATTTTAAAGAATCTATCATTAATTATATTACTAAAATATTCGATACATTTAATTAAAGATTATTTATCTTTTCTACACATTTAACTTCAATAATTTTGATTGGTTGAATATATATATATTTTGTTTTTCTCTCCTAATTTAGAGATCTTAGAGAATTCTCTATATTTGTTGTTTTCTTCTTAATTTTCTAAAATAGTAAACAAGATAGCAATAGTGTTCAAAAAGGCGCGTTATGGCATGCATCGTGGCGCGATATGGCGTAAGACGCGTCTCCGTCGTTACGAAACATCCCATAACGTTTGCATAAGGCGTGGCTCACGCTACGGTGCCATGGCGCGCCACGGCGTGCGTTTTTTTGTATGACATGAATTTTTTTCAAAAAAAATATTTTTTTTGTAGTTTTTAATTTTTTTTTCTTTTGTATTTTTACACTTTTAACCTTTAATTTTACACATTTATAAATTTATCTAATCATATAACTCACAATTTCACGAATTTATAAAGGTTATGGTCTCAAGACAGGGGCGGAACACCATGGTGGCATATGGGGGCCATGGCCTCCCCGTTTTTTTGCTCAAATACGATTTATTACCAATTAAAGTCAGATGTCAAGCATAGCTTCGTTGGTTAACACCTCTAGCCCCTGCCCTCTAGGTCATGGGATTGAATCCCATAATGCAAGCTTATCCATTTTCATTAATTTTTTCCTCCCATTTACTACTATGTGTTAAATTTAAACTTTTTTCCATTTCCATTAATTTTTTCCTCCATTTACTATGTGTTAAATTTAAACTTTTCCATTTCCATTAATTTTTTCTTCCTATTTACTATATGTATTAAATTTAAACTTTTCCATTTCCATTAATTTTTCTTCCCATTTACTATATATTAAATTTAAAATACATTAAAAAAATAATGTTTAAGTTAGTGTATAAGGTTAATTGCTAATCTAAACTAATATAAAAAAGATGATGTTTAAGTTAGTATACATTGCTAATCTAAAAATTCTTTTTATTAGTTTATAAAAATCTAAAAACATAGTAATAAATTTATCACTATATAAATTGAGTTTAGAATCTCATCAATTTCTAAAGATCTTAATAGACTATTTTATACGATCGAAAAATAAAACCTCTTATTTAAACATGTAAATAAATTTATAGACCACTCAAAAGTATTATAGGAACTTATCTTTTTATATGACATTTTTTAATCTTATAAAATTGCTAAATCGACGTTTTTTATTTAAAATGTCCTAAAAAAATTGTTAAGACACACAAAATCATCTTATAAACTTATTACAACGTCTTTAAATATAATGTTTTTATTTTTTGGTCCTATACATTCAGTCTTATAAAGTGGTCTTAACATTTTAGGGTTCTATGTCTTAGTGTATTAACCAATATTTTTTCTAAAATTTAACAATAGATCATAGCAAAAAAAAAGTTGCATGCGCATCATTTGAATCTTGACTTTTTTTAATATTATATTTCGGCCCCCTAGACTTCAACTGTCGTGTTCCGTCCCTGTCTCAAGATTAAAATGAAGTTGTAAAGTTATCTATTTAAGTTATATTTTAAATATTTAATCATAAAACTATTTTTATAATAATAATCTATATTAACTTTTTGCTTAGTAAATGAAATTCGAAGACAAGAGCAAAAAATGAAGAAAAGAATAATAATAATATCTCATCTATATCCTTTCAAATCTTTCATGTAGAAATTATCCTAACGTGTACTCAAGAACACAAGAAAAGAGGCCATCATGGACCAAGATCCAAAGGGATCAATCTTGTTGGGAGGTACTGCCCAAGGAATGGAAGAATCTATGCCCTGTTCTTGGCGCAAAAGGTTCCTCAAGGGCCACTTGGTTCTCAAAAAGACTGTTACCCCCGGCCAGAGTAGAAGTAGGCATGATTTTTCTTATTCTAATATGAATGTACATTTTTTAAAATCATTATCTGATTAAATATTATGCAGAAAACATATATATTTATATATAATTGTAATATGACATATAAATTTGCAGCCTTATGTCATGCCTTGAAAAATGCCGCGTCTTCGCCGTGGCGCGTAAGGCTTAAGGCTTGACCTCGCCGCCACGCCACGCCTCACGCCTTTTTGAACCTTGGATAGCAATACTGTTAAAACATTTTAGAAAGGAAAACTTATATATTTTGTAACACCCGGGATTTTTTGAAAATCCCGTCCTTGGAATTAAGTTTTGTTTTTAGGAGAAAATAACTCTAAGGTGACGTTTGGTTCACATAATATTTTGGAGTGAAATGGAATCTGTCAAAGAAATTTGATTTTGAAAGAAATTGGAATAGAATACTATCAGGTTTGACCACCTGCTTGGTTGGCAGATTTGGAATGGAATCTGTCTGTTTGGTTCACACAATATATTTTTGGAATTGGAATAAAGCATTGGTAAATGACCAAAATACCCTTTTTCATAATTTTAATTCTCATTAATTTTAACAAATTGGAGATATAAAACCAACAATTTTACAAGACCTACTTCACCATTCTATCATCTTCAATCATTTGGTCGGCAGAAAGTAAATTGACCCAAAAAAAATACGAATAAACAACCCAAGTTATTTGATTTTATAAATAATAAGATACAAAGTACACCATATATCTCCATTAACCAACAGATCTTGCAATACAGTTAAAATGGAGGTTTTAAAAACAAGGATTGTGGTTCGAAGATCTAATTCAGTTGGTCGGCGAGAAAAATTAATGGGGACACAAGATTTCTACTTAGTGAAAGTTGATGTTGTGGTAGAAGTCTTTACTCGCCGGAAAAGTTGAGGACAAAATCGGATAGAGCAATATTTCTACCCAGAAGAAGTCTATATATCAAGTGCAAAATCGAGTTCTTTGAACTCGATTACTCAGAAGAACTCTATTAAACAGAAATTGGGAAGATCATAGCGTTGAAATCGATTATCTAAAAGAAGTATATTACACAGAAATCGGATAGAGCAGAAATCAGAAGAAATCGATTACCGAGAAATCAGAAGAAATCGATTAACCAGAAGAAATCGAACAGAGGTATAATGCCGAATCACGTTATGCAATTGAAGTCAGGTTTGCGATGGAATCGACGGCGTGTGATAGAGTACCAGAAGATATCGATTTTGGAGTTAGTCGACTATAGATTATGTTATATTGGGCTGAGGGCATAATTGGTATTAATAAACGCAATTCCATTCCATCAAAATACCTTGTGGTTGGTAAGGAATGTTAAATTCCTTAGGTTGTGGAATTTGATGGAATTTAGAGATTCTTTTCCAATTAAAGAATGAACCAAACAATGGAATTGAATTTGGTCAAAGGAACTGGACGCTCCAATTCCATCAGATTCCATCTTGAGTTTTGGAAAGGAATTTAGTATTTACAATGTTTGGGTTGGGCCAAGAAAATATTTGAGTGGTTATAATAATTTATTGTAGGAAAATCCGAGAAAAAGGACGTTAGTGTGCAAAAATCGGGTCTGGCGCAACTTGCCACGCGACCTAAGGTCGCGGTGAGCATCGTGTAACTCACTGTTTCACGGGGGTCAGGATGAGCGTGCAATCTACGCCGCGACTTGAGGTTGCGCGCCAGGTCGCGGAGAAGGATTTTCAGGCGCAGTGAGTTTAGCTTATCTATATGGCCGTCGATTTTTCTTCAAATCTTATTTCTCACTCATTTTTCCACCATTTCCTCTCATTTCTCCCACTCTCTTGAACACTTAGCCTCCATTATCAACCAACCGAAAGCTTTAGCTCCTCCTCGAGCTTAGAGAATCCAAGTAAAGCCTTACAAAGCATGTGTTCTTCATCTTCTCCAACTTTTCCTTCTCCATTGTTGACGATTTTTGGGGTATTTCTCCAAATCAAGATTTGTAAGTTATCCCAACCTTTTAGATCATGTTTCTTGTTAAAACCTTTATGTTTATTTTTCTAGAACTTATATTTTGGAAGTATTTTCTTTATTTTTGGATTTTGACCATTTTAGGTATTTTGGTTGGGTTAAGATCTATAACCGAATATTATTTAGATCTAATTTTGGGGAGCTATACTTGATGTATTTTAGGTTTGTTGAAGATCTAGATAAATTTTCTAGTGTTGGATCTTTGTGGATCTACAAACTTCTTCAAAGGAGACTCAAAGTGGAGTAAAACCTAGGTTTAACTTAAATCTAGCAAGGCGAGTTCAAATGAATTTGTGAAAAAGGTGTACATGCCAAAAATGTCAATTTTGATGTATTAACATGTTTTACTTGCTATTTGTCAAATATGTGAGTATTTTGATAATATGCGAATTAATTGGTATAAATGGTTTTATAAATGTTGTAAAAAAATTATATTTGTGTTCGTGACATCTTGATAAATAAAACATAATTATAAGAGGTTTTGATGTTTTATTTTGTAAATGGGGGTTATTTGGTGTTATATGCATTTTGAGAGTATTGAATTTATAAAACATTGGATATACATGTTATTGCATTATGAGACGTTTTGGAGATATATGAATATGATTTCATTTCGGAAAATGGTTTGTCTCAATCAATGTTTCGAGTGATCACATAAGTGTTGTGTTACAGAGCTTTTGCTCGGTTTTGACTAAAATGAGTCTTATGGACATTTGTTCGATTTAAATGGCTATACGTCGAGCTTTTGGAGTTATATGCGGTTATGAACATGATTTATGATTTATTACATGCTTTGAGTGCGTTGTTCATTCATTTTGGAGTCATGTAAATTAGACTGAGTTGCATTTAGATCCTTAGGCACATGAGTCAGTCATCTGGTTATTGAAAAACTGTTGAGTCCCTCGTTTGAGGCCATAACCCCTTTGGCTTTTTAGTAGTCGGTATTACAGAGATGGATCCATGTGGGTATGCCTCTGCGATCGTGGGTATTACAGAGATGGACCCAAGTGGGAATGCCTCTACGACCATGGGTATTACGATGATGTAACTCGTTGGAGTATGTTGTCGAGACCCATGTTCAGAGGTTGGTGCCTCTTATAGTTCACACAGGTATTCTGGGAATGAACTCATTTAGAGTCGGATCCCATTATCATCGGTTCTTAGTGTGAGTCTATAGTATTCAAGTAGGTCTGGGGCCGGGGTGTTTCGAAGATGAATCTGTATGGGTCGGGCCCCGGGACCTTAGGTATTACAGTAGGTACTCGTTGAGGGATCGTATATTGGGACCGTGATCTTAGGGCGCTACTTAACAACTTTGAAAATATGGTTTACTTTGTGTTACGTCATTGTCGATGGAAACGGTTCTCCCCCGTCACCGAAATGTGTTGTTTGGGTATAGAGTCTTATCTATATTTTCGATGACGTATTTGGAGTATGGAGTATTATTCATAATTTATAAAATTGTATCGTGGGGACTTATCTATATTTTGGTATTATAGAAAATAGATCTTTGTCCATATTGTGATATTTGAAGCATTTAAACGTATTCATGTTTTGAGTGAATAAAAGATGTAGAGTTTGTGTTGAACGGGTATTTTGATTCAAAGCTTTAATTTAATACAGTATTTTGATTTAAAGCTTTTGTTACAAAAATGTTGAGTTTGGGAAAGATGTTGTTTTTATAAAGAAGTCATTCTATTTGGGAAACTATTATTTGATCAAGCAAACTTTCAATTTCTACCGATTATAAATGTGTTGTAAACTCTTAAGCTTACTAGGCGTTAAGTCTAACCCTTTTTATTTGTCGGCATGTGCATCAGGTTCTCGTTGGGGTTCTTACTAGTGACACGTGTTGGCTTGAGTGCTAGGAATTGGCACGATAAAGACCTAGCTTGGGTGACGTTTTCCGCATTTGGTGATAGCGACTCTTTTGGGTTTAGTAACACCCGACCACATGTAGGTCTTTGTGTAAGACTTGGTTTAACTTTGTCGAGGTTTATTTAGAATATTCATTGAGGCAATTCGAGTTTTGATTTATAAGAGAAAGATTTATTCCTTATTTATTGTATCGATGAAAATTTTAAATTAGTCGTTTTTTCCAAATTTAAGGGTGTTACATATTTTTATTTTAACAATGTTGTTAGAGATGCTCTTAAAGATACTCTTATTAAAAACGAATACAGTATAATGAAAAAGGGTTACCACCATAGGCTACAGGCCTATAGCCACCTATATAGCCTTCTTAAGCAAAAAGTGCATTGTTTTATATTGTGGAGAGATTCTTAAAAGAGCCTAACGTACCATAGGTGATTGAACAAGAACATTGGTTCTTATCATGATTTGTATGAGAAGTGACGTTTTATTTATTTTTCATTTTATTTTCTTGACTTTAAATAATATATATTAAAATTACTTATTTAATGGGACTCTAAAAAAAGGTTCTTATACTTTTTTATAGGACGCCTAAAATTAATAAGCGTCCTAAAAGAATACTTTATAGGACACTTAACTTATAGGACCAAACCAAAAAGTGTCCTATGTAAAAGCGTTACAATAAGTTTATAGGACGGTTTTAAACGTCTTAACAAGTTTTTTTACGATGCTTTAAAATAAAATGTCATATTAGCTATTTTATAGGATACTTTTGAAAAGTGTCCTATAAAATATGGGTTTATAGGACATTTTCAAAAGTGTCCTATAAAATATGGGTTTATAGGACACTTTTCAAAAGTGTCCTATAAAATAGTTAATAGGACACTTTATTTTAAACCGTCGTCAAAACTTGTTGAAACGTCTAAAGGCGTCCTATAAAGTTATTGTAACGCTTTTAGATATGACACTTTATGTTTTGGTCTTATAAACTTGTGTCCTATAAAGTATTTTTTTAGAACGCTTTTTATTTTAAGCGTCCTATAAAATCACTTTTGTTGTAGTGACGACTATCATTGTAAAGTTTTTAAAGAATTCTTAGGCATTGTTTGGCAAAAATAAGCTAGCTTATAAGCTAGCTTATATTCTTGAGTAATCGTTTGGATGCACATAAGCTAGCTTATAAGGTAGCTTATCGATAAGCTACTTGGAGTAGCTTATGAGGAGCTTTTTGACAATTTTTCCAATTATACCTCTAATTAATATTATTTATTTATTTTAAACATGTCTTTTTTGATCATTTTACATGCTCATAAGCTAGTTTTTGCCAAACATAACTTATTCATCAGCTAGTTTATCATTCACAATAAATTATAAGTCATACGAACTATCGATCATAAAATTTAGTATCATTTAGTTTACCAAACATAGCCTTAATTTAGTTAGGTGACAACAAAAAATACAAAAATGCGGTTCTCATAAAAACTTCCATCAAAGAGCATCTTAAATGAACCCGTCAAGAGGGTCGTGCATAAGTCGCCTGTATTATTAATATGTATATATTTTTATTGCTTATTTTATATACCAAATTAAATCATATTATTTTACAATTTATAATGAAAAATCTGTCATTATTATTTTAAATATTAATATGTTGTCTAAAATAACAAATTGATTAAAAGAAATTGTTAATCTGTGTATTTAGTTTATATGTCAGCTGATTAGATCTAACTCAACATCCTATCAATTACCTGATTAATAATTATTTTTATCATAAAATAAATAATATCAAAAATGGTTTTTTCAAATACACCCTAGTCTATTACTAGATGGTAACACAAAAAAAAAATCAAAGTTGGTTTATATACTTTAATTCAATTGAAAAACATGGTGTATATGCTAACACTTGTTAATCCATCTAAATGTAAAAAATATATATATAAAAAAAGGTTATTTGGTAAGATACATGCACCCAATGATTATAATATCGTAACTAATTTAATTATCATAGTTGAAAACTGTTATGTCCGTACGACTTTGAAGAATCTTTTAATTAAAAAGGAACCAATTGCCAAGTACATGTATGTATAATATAATTACTTACATAGATGTATATTTAAACAAGGGAGTGAGTTGATTTAGTTTTATATTGTTATAGAATAAAACTACAAATACAACAATTATGATAGTTCTATTTGATATACCTTTGTTTTATAGTATTTAACAAAAAAATACAGCAATTATAATAGTTTGGTAAATATACTTTTTACACGCACACATTCACACACACACACACATACTTTTACACGCACACATTCACACACACATACTTTTACACACACACATGTGGTTGGTCTGTGTGTGTGAATGTGTGTGTGTGAAAGTGTATGTGTGTGTGTGTGTGAAAGTGAGTGTGTCTGTGAAAGTGAAAGTGTGTGTGTGTGTGTGTGTGTGAAAGTGTATGTATGTGTGTGAAAGTGAAAGTGTGTGTGTGTGTGTGAAAGTGAGTGTGTGTGTGTGTGTGAAAGTGAAAGTGTGTATGTGTGTCTGAAAATAAGAGTGTGTGTGTGTGTGTTTGTGTGTGTATGTGTGTGTGTGTGCATGTGAAAGTGCGTGCTTGTGTGTGTGTGTGTGAAAGAGTGTGCTTGTGTGTGTGTGTGTGAAAGTGTATGTGTGTAAAAGTGAAAGTGTGTAAAAGTGAAAGTGTGTAAAAGTGAAAGTGTGTGTGTGGAAGTGTGAAAGTGAAAATGTGTGTGTGTGTGTGTGCGCGCGCGAAAGTGTGTGAAATTGTATATGTGTGTGAAAGTGTATGTGTGTGTGTGTGTGAAAGTGAGTGTGTGTGTGTGTGTGTGTGAAAGTGAAAGTGTGTGTGTGCGTGTGAAAGTGAAAGTGTGTGTGTGTGTGGAAGTGTGAAAGTGAAAATGTGTGTATGTGTGTGAGCGCGAAAGTGTGTGAAACTGTGTATGAGTGTGAAAGTGTGTGTGTGTGTGTGTGTGTGTGAAAGTGTATATGTGTGTGTGTATGTGTGTGAAAGTGTTTGTATGTGTGTGTGAAAGTGAGTGTGTGAAAGTGTGTGTGTGTGTGTGTGAAAGTGAGTGTGTGTGTTTGTGAGAGAAAGTGAAAGTGTGTGTGTGGAAGTGTGAAAGTGAAAATGTGTGTATGTGTGCGCGCGCGAAAGTGTGTATGAGTGTGAAAGTGAAAGTGTGTGTGTGTGTTTGTGAAAGTGAGTGTGTGTATGTGTGTGTGAAAGTGTGTGAAATTGTGTATGAGTGTGAAAGTGAAAATGTGTGTGAAAGTGTATGTGTGTGAAAGTGAAAGTGTGTGTGTGGAATCGTGTATGTGTATGTGTGTGAAAGTGAAAGTGTGTGTGTTTGAAAGTGTATGTGTGTGTGTGTGAAACTGTGTGTGTGTGTGTGTGTGTGTGAAAGTGAGTGTGTGTGTGTGTGTGTGCGTGAAAGTGTGTACGAGTGTGAAAGTGAAAGTGTGTATGTGTGTGTGTGTGAAAGTGTGTATGTGTATGTGTGTGAAAGTGAAAGAGTGTGTGTGTGTGTGTGAAAGTGTGTATGTGCACGCGTGTAAAAGTGTAAGTGTGTGTGCATGTAGAAAATTATTTTGAAAATGAAAATTCTGAAAACTCAAAAAAGTTGTTTTCTAAATCTAATATAAATTTAGAAAATGAAAATGAAAACTTTTTTGGAAAATTTTTGAAAACTGAACGAACTAAACGCGTTTTCCAAATTTTCATTTTCTCTGGAAAAATTTTCTAGAAAACAGGAAATTTTTCACAAACTAAACGCAACCTAAGCATCTCCAAGAGATTCCTCAAAATTTCTCCAAAATAAAGAAACAAAAACTAAAATCTCCAAAAAAAAATCATATTCATCTCCAACAAATTCCCTATTTTAAAGAACCAAATATTTATAATAATATTAAAATATTACAATCATTTATTAAAATATTATTTTTATCTCTTTATATTTATTTTTAAAGATTTTCATTGGTGGTTTAATGTGATAATCATTTTTGGAGTTATCTCCATATTTGGAGAAAATCACATTCTCAGATTCTCTCTTATACTTTCTTCATTTTGGAGATAGTTTTGGGGAATTTGTTGGAGCAAGATCTTGGCTCAAAATCCTCATTTTCATTATTTTTTCCAATTTAAAGAAGCTCTTGGAGATGTTCTAATATCATGCTCATAAATTTTAATGATTTTTTATTTGTCATATATCTTTATCTTTATATTTTTATTTTTATTTTTATTTTTTTTGTTAATATCAAAACTGATATAAACCTTAAAATAAAAGTAACTTTTTATAATTTGAAATAAAAATAAAGAAAATTCTAACGTATTTTTTATTTATGAATTGAACTAGTTAAATAATAAATCATGATTTTGAATTTTACATTTATGTAATATATGACTACCTTTAATTCATGGAATGGTAAGACTATCAAAAACATATGACTACCTTTAATTATTTATGTGCAATGTAATTATCGAGAATTTATGATGTGCTTTTTTAAGAGATTTTTGGAGGTCTTTGTTTACATATTATTTTTCATGAGATACTTTTTATTATTAGATCGTAATTGTTCAATTGATTTTATAGTTTAGTATTTAATCTGTTTTATTTATTAATATAATTAAATTATTATATTTAAATAAACTTAATAAGTAAATTATTAAAGTAATTGTAATTTTTTAATTTTTTTAATTAATGTCTTATATTTGTACATATTTTTATATAAAATTTAAATAGTTTTAAATGTCTCGATTTTTATTTTTAGTATATATTTTTAATTGACATTTTTTTAATTTTTTATTGTACAAATTTTTATAATTTTTTTACGGATTTCCTATCCACACAATTTTTATACTTCAATATACACACTTTTAAATTTTATTATACATGCTTTTATATATTTTTTACAGATTTTTTGATAAACCATTTTTTATTTTCTATTGTACATACTTCAAAATTAACTTTTTAAAAACTTTTATATATTTGTTATACAATTTTAATATATTATTTTTTATAAATAAGAATATGAATGATTTAAAGTTAAAAGATGAGACACTGAAGAATTTGAAAAATCTATGAAAAAAAATTGAGAGATATTTTGTTATAATGGAGACATATTGAGATTTTTTTAAGTAGTTGAAATGATGATGATATAGAATGAAAAAATTGTTAAACATTGGTGTAAAATCCCAACATTAAGGATGCTCTAAACTTTTATCCATATTTGAATTTTTGAAAAATATAATAATTACTTTATTTAACATTTGCCTATTGAAATCATGTATAAAGTTATGGGAAATTAATTATTTTAACCATTTTACAAATCAAGATTACCAAAATAATCATTTTCTCTCCATTTTTACCAAAATGACCAAAATACAATCAAAATGTCCACCGAAATCGAAGCCTTCTCCAAATACCTCTGCCAACCTCCGCCAAATACCAAAAACCTCCGCCAACCTCCGCCAAACATCTCCGAATTCAATTTCTAATTTACATATTACATTTTATATCTTTAGAGTTAGTTAATAAATTACTTTAAGTACTTTACTTTTTAATTTTTCATTTTACACCCTTATTACATTAACACACAATACTCGTATATCAATTAAAACACGTCTAAAAAATACGTTTTTATTTTAACAAGTTACACCATTATAATCGTCTCGACGATACCTTCGAAATGAGCCCAATATTGAATATTTTTCGATTTAATTATATATATTTTTAAAGCCAATTATCCTCTTGATCGGTGAATATGAATATTTTTCATAAAATTCGAAATATTAATTAAAATATAATGCTATTATGATTTAACAACAAAGTATAATATTATGGATATTTAAAGAAATAAGATATAAATTATAGTGAATTTGTACTACTTTTGTGTACTTGTCATTTCTATAATAAAAACCATATGAATTAATATTCATGTAAAATAACACATAATGCATCGGTTCTTAAGGTTATTACAATATATACTATAGTTAACCCATTTTTGAATCAATGATATATACACAGTGTGGAGGGGACTACAGAAATAAAATACAATAATCTTTCAAATGGGTTATTTCAAATGGGTTATTACTTTGTTGTTAAATCATAAAATTCGGAATAAGCTTGAAAGATTATTGTATTTTATTTCTGTAGTCCCATCCACACTGTGTATATATCATTGATTCAAAAATGGGTTAACTATAGTATATATTGTAATAACCTTAAGAACCGATGCATTATGTGTTATTTTACATGAATATTAATTTATATGGTTTTTATTATAGAAATGACAAGTACACAAAAGTAGTACAAATTCACTATAATTTATATCTTATTTCTTTAAATATCCATAATATTATACTTTGTTGTTAAATCATAATAGCATTATATTTTAATTAATATTTCGAATTTTATGAAAAATATTCATATTCACCGATCAAGAGGATAATTGGCTTTAAAAATATATATAATTAAATCGAAAAATATTCAATATTAGGCTCATTTCGAATGTATTGTCGAGACGATTATAATGGTGTAACTTGTTAAAATAAAAATGTATTTTTTAGACGTGTTTTAATTGATATACGAGCATTGTGTGTTAATGTAATAAGGGTGTAAAATGAAAAATTAAAAAGTAAAGTACTTAAAGTAATTTATTAACTAACTCTAAGGATATAAAATGTAATATGTAAATTAGAAATTGAATTCAGAGATATTTGGCAGAGGTTTTTGGTGTTTGGCGGAGGTTGGCGGATGTATTTGAAGGAGGCTTTGATTTCGATGGACATTTCGATTGTATTTTGGTCATTTTGATAAAAGTGAGAAAATGATTATTTTGGTAATCTAGATTTGTAAAATGGTTAAAATAATTAATTTCCCTAAAGTTATAAACGATATTCCACTAAATTATTGATTTGACAAAAGGGTTAATTATATATTATTTATATCAAATCAACGGTACACTTATCACTACTATACAAATGACTTATTCCGACGAAAATTTACGACGGATTTTCAGTCGAAAATTTATCTCGCGGATTCTCGTCAATAAACGTCAACACCTGTAAAAATCCGTCAGAAATATCTTGGAAAAATATGTTTGTTTAATAGTGTATTTAACACAGTGGCGGAACCCCATAGGGGCTTATGGGGGCCATGGCCTCCCCGTTTTTTTCGCTAATATAGCGTTTATGTCCACTAGATGACACGAACAGTTCTGATGAGGCAGTGGTTAACGCTTTCTGTTTGCATCCATGAGGTCCTGGGATCGAATCCCTGGAGGTATTTTTTTCTTCTCATTTTCTGTTTTTCTTTCCCTACTTTCTATTTTGTTGATGTATTGTGATATTAAATTACTTATATCAAATATATATATAAATTAGTTTTTTAAAATATAAAAAACCAATGTTTGAGTTATTTTATATATATATATATATTGTTATATTAATAATGTAAATGTTTTGTTTTTATTAATTAATAATAGTACAAAAAGATGATAAATTTGTATTATAATTTTTGGTTAATAGTTTAAAGGTTTTGAGTTTTATTTAGATTGTTTATTCAAACACTTATCCGGTAAACGCTTATAGGTAAAATTTGACACTATTATTTACGTTGTTCGATAAGATTTATGCTCCATCAAAATGACATCATATGCAATAATTTACCCGGTAGTCATCTTTACTTACAAAGTAAGACACTTGATCTTTACCATGGTTCTTATCTGGTAAGATTCTCGGTTTTTGTCATGTCTATCCGGTAAGCTAAGATAAAATGGCTTAGTAAACGTTTATCGGGTAAATGTTTGGTAAGTGGCCCCTTAGTTTTCATTAACATTTTTTCTCTAAAGTTTAATATTATAACATAGAAAAAAGAATAAATAAAGTTTCGTACTTATCATTTGGATCTCTAAATTTTTGTAATATTTTATTTTCGGCCCCCGAGACTACAATGGTTGTGTTCCGCCCCTGATTTAACATAGTAATCTAATTATTATCATTAGCTCATTTATTGTCACGTTAAATGTAAGTTTTTCTTTGAAGAAATAAATGTAAGTTTTTTAGTTTGGTTTTATTTCAAGTGTGTTGATTTTTGGCATAGGTCATAACCCGATTGAGAAATATATATATATTTGTTGTAGTTAAGGCTAGGTACATATTTAGAAAAAAATTTAAACGATTGCACCGTTTAACTATAAAAGAAAATGTCGAGATATTTTTTATAACATTATAATTGGTCTATTGACTAGTTCATTGATTTTCAAACATGAGGTATTGGGTTCAACTCTTTTATTGCTATTTTTTATTAGAAAACATAATAAATTTGAAATTAAAAGCAAAAAGATAAAACAATAAAGCTAGTGAGATTTGAACTTGGGTTTTGGTGTAAAAAAAGCCTTACAAACCAACTCTATCAAGGAAAACTTATGTCCATATTGTAATTTTAAAATATATATGTGGCACACAACAAAACGATACGATTGCACCTTTCATAACCTTAATTTTTTACCCTTCGCCAGATAAATAATACGGTGGCCCATGCCACCGTAGGCACTACTACAGGTCCGCCCCTGGTTAAGGCTATGTTTGGCAAACTAACTGATGAAATAGGTGATGACTTATAAGGTATCTGATGATTGATAAGTCAGCTGATGAACAAGTCATGTTTGACAAAAACTATCTGATAAACATGTAAAATAACCAAAAAGAACATCTTAAAGTGTTACTCACTTATAATATGATTAAAATAAGTATTTAATAAAATAGTATATTAATTCAAACAAAATAGTAAAGAATAAATAATATAATATGGTTATTTAAAAAAATTAAATTGATTATCATATATATTATAAATTTTGGATTTGTAAAAATAAAGTTTTAAAAGAAATTACATTAATTTATGATTTTAATTAGTCATTATATTTAGTATATGAATAACTAATCAACCACATTCTAATTAATTAGTATCTTTTTAAAAAATATAAGTAATAATTCTAAATAATAATTAATTAATATTAGTAAATAATTTAAAATTAAAATTAATCAATAAAATTCAAAACAATATTAATTATTAATAATTAATATTATTAAAATATTATTAATTAATTAGGGGTATAATCGAAAGAAAATAATAAAAAGTTCAATAATTCATGCCAACTATATTTTCACTAAATTAACTTATAAATCATAAATTAATTTGTCAAACATACATTTAGAAAATAAGATAGCTTATAAGATAACTTATAAATTATAAGATAACTTATAAACCATCTTATTTTTTGGATATAAATTAAAAAAAAAAAGAAATGCTTTAATATGTAAGATGTAAAAGTTAAAACTTTTAGATGCTTCGATCAAGATCAGATATGTTTATTTTAAACAATAAAAAATTGCAGGCAATCACCCACCAACCAATTATTGCATATAAATAATGTTTAGATGGATCCTACCTCGTTTTATTTAATGCAATCATACAACATAGTTTATTTTATATTTTATTATTCATAAAAAATTATTTAATAATTCAATAATTAATATTTTGATAAACAAAATTTAGCCAAAAATACTCTTACGAGGTGATAGCAAATATTGTGTCTAGACAAAGACGATACATGAGATGGCAAGAATTTTACGAGAGGGAACAAAACTAAGCAATAAATTATCCTTTATTTTAATTCATATTTTTTAATCCTTTATTTTGAAGAACGTTTTAATTATATTTTATATTATTAAGGAACATATTATGTTTCTAATAATCAAAACTACATATTAATTATATCTTTATGCATAGAAGTCGAAAGGAGTATTTAGGGGTCGTTTACCAAATCTTACCTTACTTTACCGGAGAAATATGATAAGTACAAAAAATCTTACCCAGTAAGAACAAGGACAAGGAAAGCAAGGACCAAAAATCTTACTCGGATAAGTGATTGCGACAATAAAGAGTACATATTAATTATATCTTTATTTTTAGAGAACATCAATAAAGAGTACATACAGGGGCGGATTCGGTTGTTTAAAGGTGGGGGGAAAGCCCCCCAGTCAAATGAAAAATTTTAAAATTTTTGTAGGTAAAAATATGTATTTTTTAATCTTATATGCTTGGTTCCCCCCATTAAAAAATTTTAAGGGACCCATCTTGCCAAAGATTGTCAAAAACACTAAAAAACTCTTTTGAAATCAATCAAAAAAAACTGAAAAGGTCATTCAAAATCGACATAAACACTAAGAAAATCTCTCAAAATCGACAAAAACACTAAGAAAATCCCTCGAAATCAACTTAAAAACTTTAAAGAACCCTCGAAACTGTGTAATTAGGGTAAAAATATGTCGGGTGACCTTACGCGTCTTTAGTCTACCTTAATTGAGACCCCACTAGACAAATATTCTGGATCCGCCACTGAGTAGATATTAATTTATATAACTTTGTTAATGGAAAATCCTTATAAAAATGTTGAACATTATTGTTTGAGACTTTGACGTAAAAAAGAAATTTTTGAAACCATGAGATATGAAACAAAACAAGAATTAATTTACAATTTTTTGAAGAAAAATAAGGGGCAAATATTTGAATTTACCATATTTATATCTGTTTATTTAAAGAACTCGATTTGATACCAATATACAACATTAACTAAATAACCGATGGCATTATAAAATACAAATTGATGGTGAGCATCTTAGTACTTTTTTAATATGTATATATTTGATGGTCAAAGTATTAAATACTTGCCATTAATTTTAAACTCCACTTGATTTAATTAATAGAGGATGATTAAGGTTTTAGATTCGATATGGTAGCAAGAATATTCGTTTTTAAAGGATTTAAGAACCTGATTTGGACAAATTTTAGGTTTCAAGACCACTGATTTGAGATATGATCAAGTGGTCCTAGTCTTTCGTTTGAATTATAAAAATTGTCATTGATTAAAGTATTCTTAATCATTGAAAATTACTTTTAATCGTTGTCACTTTTTTTTAACATGTTTAATATATGATTTAACTGATTTTAATATAAATAGGACGTAGATAGCAACACCTTATTCTTATTTATTCTATAGTTTTAATAGACAAATATCAGACGTAATTTTTACGATTAAATTCACTTAACAAACTAGTAAAAGTGTCAATTCAGAATTATTGTTTAAAAAAAATATACATATTGAATGCAAATATATATAGAGGATGATTCAGAGAAAAATCTAAAAAAAAACAGATGCATACAAACAATTTCTAATTCACATATGAATCACACAAGTTTATATATGAATTAATTAATTCATATGTGAATCACACCAGTTTATATGTGACTCAGTTAAAATAGTTCATACGTAAATCACGCAGGTTTATATGTGAATAATTTAAAATAGTTCATATGTGAATCACATAACTTCATATATGGACCCGTTTACCGTCTATTTGTAAAAGTTACGAAATTACCATTTCTAATTTTCTAATAGTCGTAATGTTTTTACCAGTCGAAGCGGTAATTTTTGACCATGATTTTGTATTACATATGATTTTGTACATGAAAAAAATTTAGTGTACAAAATGATTGGCTGGGGATTGTCCTCACATTCTCGTAAATATATAGACGGGTTCATACGAGAACCACCTCTCTTTAAAGGAACAAATGAACTTCCTTTAGAACCACATATGATGTGGGTCTCACACAATAAAAAAATCATATTTTATTCAATAGGGCCCACCATTGAATCAGATATTATTTTTTATTGTGTGGGACCCACATCATATGTGGTTCTAAGGGTGTTCATTTGTTTCTTTAAATATGCAAAGTTCTCATTTGAACCTTCCTCTCTCTCTCTCTCTCTCTATATATATATATATATATAGAGAGAGAGAGAGAGAGGTTCAAATGAGAACTTTGTAAATTTAAAGGGATAAAGGAACACCTTGTGGACCACATATGATGTGGGTCTCACACATTAGAAAATCATATATGATTTAATGGTGGACATATTATGCATTGTGCATATATACTAATGCATATATATGCATTGATGCATTGAGAAAAAAAAAATATATATATATATATATACAGAGAGAGAGAGAGGGGGAGGTTCAGAAGAAAACGCTAAAAAAAAGAGAAAACTGAAGAACACCTTGAGAGTCCGTCACCTGGACGGTATTTTTTCTATGCATCAACGCATAGATATGCATTAGTGCATATGCACAAATGCATGTAAGCGATTGAAGCCCCTTTTTTATATGCATCAATGCATAAATATGCATTAGTGCATATGCACAAATGCATGTTACCAGATGGCGACCTCCTAGGGTGTTGTTCGGTCAGGTTTAGGGGAAATTGACAAAAAAAAACTGGAGAACAGCCTGAGAGACCTCCATCTGGACGGTATGCCCTAAAATGCATTTGTGCATATGCACTAATGTATATATATGCATTGATGCATAGAAAAAAAGAGCTTCAATCACTTGTATGCATTGTGCATATACACTAATGCATATATATATATGCATTGATGCATAGAAAAAAAATATCGTCCAGATGGCGGGCTTTCAAGGTGTTCTTCAGTTTTCTTTTTTTTAGTGTTTTCCCCTAAACCTCTCTCTCTCTCTCGCTCTCTCTCTCTCTCTCTCTCTATATATATATATATATATATGGTCAGGTTCAAGGGAAAACGACAAAAAAAAAACTGGAGAACATCCTGAGAGGCCTCCATCTGGACGGTATACCCTAACATGCATTTGTGTATATGCACTAATGCATAGAAAAAAAGAGCTCCAATCGCTTCTATGCATTGTACATATACACAAATGCATATATATATGCATTGATGCATAGAAAAAAAATCGTCCAAATAGCGGGCTTTCAGGATGTTCTTCAGTTTTCTTTTTTTTAGTGTTTTCTCCCGAATGGTTAAACTTGGATTTATATCTAATATTGAGTTTAGAATTTGAGGTGTTAAAAAAACAATGTAATAAATATCGAGTATAATATAGTTATTTCAAATTCATGCATAGCCATCAGGTAACACCACCAACCATTAAACAACGTTGGGCACCCTACAACCACTCCATATCAATATAAATATCCTTCATTTCCCACCCCATAATAAACCACGTTTTTAACATCTTTAGTGGTTCTCATTTTATTTTTTATTTTTCTTATATAGATGATTGTGACATACACGATATAATTAATGAGACGAACATATTAAAATAAAATTGTGTAAAGCTTATATGCAATGATTTTTAAGACGATAACTTGTTGTTGATAAGCATCTTTTATGATTAAGATTTTACTGTTTTTAAGCTTTTGTTGGCACGTCTTAGCTTGTTTGAAGGTTCGGTAGATTATTTAGCTAGCATTGTTTGACAATTTTGTTTTGTTTAGTAGTTCTTTTAATTGGGTCATGTTCGGTTTAGATTTTGGTATTGATATCAATTGGATGTTTGTTATCAATTTATTACATGTGTTGTATTGTCAATCAATTAGCTCAATGTCGTATTATCTCAATATGTATCAACCTTACAGTTTTAGTTCGATAAAGTTAACCGTTTTAAAAGACCAAATTGCAGGGGTGGACCTACCATGGTTCACACAGTGGTATGGGTCATCGTATTATATCTTTATCGAAGGGTAATGTTTTTGGATTTATTTTCGATGCAACTGTATTGTTTTAGGGATGTTCTTAAATAATTTAAAACGGAACTAATGACACAAATAGAGTAGCTGGTGTAGTGACTTATCTCAACTGAATTAAAACTCTTTATAGAGATGGTCTGAGGTTCGATCCCAGCTTATGCAAATAATTAAATTTTTTATGTAGCTTCTTTATATAACATTTAATAACATACGAAATACTTTATTGATTTTGTACTTAAATAACATTTAATAAACACTCTATTAATTTCATATTTAATCATTAACTTTCCCAAAAGTATTTTTAATTTGCTTTTAGTTATTAAAGACCGTCAATATCAAATACTAAAACCCGAAAAAACTCTTGAAATCAACAAAAAAACCGAAAAATCCCTCGAAATCGATAAAAAAAACTTTAAAAAAAAAAACTCTTGAAATTAAATCAAACAAAAAACTTTAAAAGTTTCCCGAAACGGTAGAATTGGGTTAAAAACACATTGAAACATATTAACCGTTGGTAAAACGTAAAAACACGTCGATAAAAATCGTATTTTTTATAATTATTTTTATCTGGTTTGTATGATGTCACCGCATCAAAAATAATTATGCGTTCATCCCTGCTAAATTGTATTATAGTAAAATGTTTGTTCATGTTTTACTTTGGAACATACTTTCCTGCCAAATTGTATTATAGTAAAATGTTTGTTTCATGTTTCTACTTTGGAACATAGTTTCAAAATGCTCGATTTTAATGAACGTACAATTATTTGATGTAAGTAAGGAACTCATCCTGCATTTGTAATAATGAACACATCATGCATTTTAAAGAACGTACTATTTCAAAGAGGAACTCATCATGCATTTGTTAGCACCTTGTTTTGGAATTAACCTCTCGAGTGTTTTATTCATCCATCTTGTCCCCATTAACTATTAAGACAAAATTTTCATTTTACTATTTGTTTCTATTTTAACATCTTTAATTATTATTATTTTCTTACTGAACAATCCCTCAAACATGCATAATCTAAAAAGACAAATCATGTTTAGCTCAGTTGGTTTTTCCAAGGGCGGTAATATCCTGGGGGGATTGTGGATGGTATCCCAATCTATCCGGGTTCGAATCCAAGGGGAGTCAATTTGAGGGCATGAGTACCGGTCCTGGTCCGGTCCAGCCTTTGGCGGTTGCCCCCCAGCCTAGTCTTAGACTGTGGTTGGGCTCTAGGTTCAGCGTAAGCTGGCGGGGACAACGGCCGATTAGTGGGCTGCTCGTGGATGCCCGATACCGCCGGGGAGGCATGCGTGTGAGTGCGTGTGTTCGTGGTAGTCGTTCGTTGGTTCGATGTCGCTATGCCTTTAGAAAATGCATAATCCAAAAAGAGTAATTCAACCCTAAATATTCAAAAACATCAATAATAATTTAATGTAAAATCAGAAAACCAATAACTATAAACAAAAACTTGTTACAATTTCATTCAAAGAAGGTTGCAATAAAAACACTAAAACATAAATCAAAAGGATGTGAAAGTAAAAAAATTCGGTACAAACTCAAACTCAAACTTTGCTTTCGATTTGTATTGTTGAATCTTAGATCTTTGACTTCGATCTTCCAAGCGTTCATCCATTCAACTTTGCTCGATCTAGGAGAACCAATTGGTGCAGGGACTTATTCAAACATTCAGGCAGTTGGGAAGGAGATGACGAATACCCTTACTCCCATCCTCTTACATGCGTTTGGAACACAGACAAGGTGCAACGATGTGGCTTGGTGGTGTGAACGTTGTGGTGATGAAGATGATGGAAAAGAAGACATTGCCTTGATGATGTTGTAGTAGTGGTGTAGAAGGGCGTCCATCTCGTCAAGAGCAACTGCTAGGTTGAACGACATTTAGGTCATTATTTTTTTTATTAAAAAAAGCAAGTTTGCGTCATTAAATCATACAAAAATGAATAAACAAAATCAAACCCACTCTCCCCCTTCCTCCTCGTTCCCTCCTCATATTGTCCTCATTTTCTTCGACCACCCCCTCAAAACTTCACCAACAACACTTTTGTCATCCTTTGGGCTCCTAAAAGGAGATAAAGTTGTAGTTCCAAAATCCAGCGCATAAAATGTTTGAAAAACTGAACCAACCTACAACTAGATCAAACGACAAGCACCTAAGAAATTTATCTTTCTATATTTAACTACATAAAACAGATGGATTTATAGATGGAGTTTTCATTTAATTAAACACAAGACCACATCATGTTCCTCTTATCTTTTTTCCTTTATCATAAATATTGAGAGTTCTTATGTTTCTTGCTAGAAGGACATTAGAATATGTGGGACCCCTAGATCAATCTTCTTGAGGAGAAAGGGGAGGTTCCAACATATATACAAGAACAATGGTCTAAGTCTAGACGATGTGAGACTCTAACAGCAAAGAACCCTTCTTCATTGATACCCATTTGCAAAACCACAACGTTGCAGGTCGACCATGTTGAAAACATGACTTCTCATTTATTAAATTTTACTTTTATTTTCTATATTTGATAACCACCATGTTGCAAGTCCTTGGCGAATATCCGATAATACTTATTTGAACAATCACTTGGTTGCAGGTGACCATGGAAAAAGAGTGACTAGAGCAAATTTACGAGGGGCAGCAAGAGAAGAGGGAGGGTATATGGTTGGAGAACTCATTGTACCCTGGACTTGGTACAGTACCATCTAGCAACTACCAAGTTTTTTTTTCTTAATACCGTGTACTAACCAATTATAATTGGTATGTAAAATTATATACTATATACCAATCAATTATACTTGATATCAAATTTTTTCAGTTAGTAGTACATGTTGTTACTAGTTTTGTACCAACTTCAAATTACACATATGAAAACTTCCCATTTTTTCAAATAATGAGTGACATTTTGAGTTTTCAAGTAACACATGTGAATTTAAGTGTTTTTAATTACAATGACTAAAACTTGCAAACATTCAAATGTTCAAGTAAAATAATTAAAGTTACAATGTTTAATATTCAATACATAAAAGATACAAAAAAAACTAATAAATAATTAAATGAAATGACCAAAGTAGCCCTCATTTAATGGATGAACAAACGTCCCTTAAAAACTTAAAATCAAGAACAATGGGTGTAAGAGCATCTCCAAGAGCATATTCATAATTTTCTCCAAGATAGAAAATTAAAACTAAAAATCTCTAGAAAATAGTACATTCAACTTCAAGAGTATCTCTATTTTGAAAATTATAAAATTCATTATATTATTAAAATAATATATATATTCAATAAAATATTATTTATTTTATCTAAACATTTAATTTCAAATTTTCTTATTGATAGATTATAGTAAAAAATAGTTTATCTCTTATGATAATCATTTTTTGAAATGTGTCTAAATTTGAAGATTTTTGTAATATTTTTCATACTTTTTCCATTTTAAAGAAAGTTTTAAAAATGCTATTAAAACAATAAAAAATACTCAAAATTTTAGTCTTCTTCATTTTAAAGATGCTATAAACTAGCTTAAATCAGCTTATTTTTATCAAAAAAAAATACTTATTTTTTAAAAGAATGCGTAAACAACTTGAAGGCTTTGTAATTCTGCTCTTTATTTTGTCAAAACTCTTTCGAGAATATTTAAACCTCTGTGACGTTTACCATGAAAGGGACAGCGACCAATTTTCTCTCTCATCGCTCTCTTCTGACTTCTGAGTGCTCTCCGATCCCTCTCTATCTCTCTCTCTCTCTCAATAATGGGGGTGACTTCCAAAGGTGCTATTCTTTTTTTCTTTTACTCTATTAATGCTTCTCTTGAATAACAGCATAAGAAGAAAAAAAAAAAAAGGAAAAAAAACTGTTCACTCCAATTTCGTAATCCTTCCATGTTTATGGAAAACTCTCCTTTTCCTTCTTCTTTGTCATCTACCCATAATACATCCTGTTTTTTTGTTTCTCTGTAGGTAGTAGGGTCTTTGTCCTCCTCAGTTTTGTGGCCGATATCTATCGGTTCGTATTCCAAAAACCCACAAATATCTTTTCTTCACAATTAATTTCACCTTCAAAAAGATAATCAGCGGAATTGAAATTGTTGTGGGTGGTCAAATTGGTGGAACTTGTGTTGACCCCACTTTGGATTTTGATAGAATTGGGTTTTATTTATTCTATTGATTGATTAAGAATCCACGTGAGGTGAAATCAAGGGTTCATTTCGATGGTCTTTTTAGTTCTTTAGACAAAAGAGGGTTTTTTAGGAAGTGGATGTAGCTTGAAATTTTTGCTTATGGCGACTGATATGGAAGTGGATATGAATGGAGAGGATGACTCAAAAGGTGGCATGTGGGCTTTGGAGCAGAAAATTGACCAGCCTATGGATGAAGAGGCTGGTAGACTAAAAAATATGTATAGAGAAAAGGTATAACTTTATGCTTACTTTTTGGCTATCTCTCTTAATGTTTATTAGCTTTCACAGATTCTTCCCTCTTTTCCCATCTCTTTTGATAATTGTTTTCTTTGGCCTTTCATTCTTCTAGTATTCACCAAATTCAATCTATATCTTTATGTATGTGTATGTGTGTGTGTGTGTGTTTGTCTTGATTGGAGGTTTAAAAACTTATTTGGAATGATTCACTAAATCCAATCTTTATATGTGTTTGTTTGTCTTGATTGGGGGGTTAAAGGTTAAAACTTATTTGGAATGATTCACCAAATTCAATCTCTATGTGTGTCTGTTTGTTTTGATTGAGGTCAAATTTCATTTGAAAACAAGTATAATAATTCACAAAATTCAGACTGTTTGTGTCAGATTTTTTCTTGATTGGGGTTTAACTTACTTGAAAATAAATTGACTAGTGTTATGTATGTTAAAATCATTTGAATCCTGATGTACTATGGCTGAGAACTTTTTCAAGAATCATTCAGCCGAATTTTGAAGTTGACAAATGACAAATAGGTAATTTAAATGATAGGTTTCAAGAATCATTAAGTAGGATTTCCTAAAATGGAAATCATTGCAATTTTCATGTGACAGAAGGAAGACTTTATTCTTGGCTGTATAACTTTTTTTTTAATGGAATTACTTCTAGTTTTTCTAATGATTAGCATTGGCAATCTATGCTGAAATGATGTTGATAAGAGAAACAAAAAAAACAAAAAAAAATCTTTTTATGGTGTTATTTATGTGGTAATGCAATTCCTAAATCATTTTTGTTATGTTATCATGGTTCAATGCAGAAGTTCTCTGCAATTTTGCTTCTTCGGCTTGCGTTTCAAAGTCTTGGAGTCGTCTATGGAGATTTGGGAACTTCTCCTTTATATGTCTTTTACAATACTTTTCCTAAAGGAATCGATGATACAGAAGATGTTATTGGCGCACTTTCCTTGATCATTTACTCTCTTACCCTTGTGCCTCTTATCAAATACGTTTTCATCGTTTGTCGTGCAAATGACAATGGTCAAGGTACATGTTTTTATTCACATGTGAATATGTGATTACATACTAATGAATAATGAAATTTATAACTGCATTCCTTAATTATGATTCATACAACAGGTGGAACTTTTGCTCTTTATTCACTATTATGTCGACATGCAAAAGTCAATACGATTCCTAATCAACATCGAACGGATGAGGAATTGACAACTTATAGCCGCACCACAATTCACGAGAAATCGTTTGCTGCAAAAACAAAGAGATGGTTGGAAGGACACGTGTTTAAAAGGAACGCACTACTTTTACTTGTTCTTGTAGGTACTTGCATGGCTATTGGAGATGGAATCTTGACTCCTGCCATTTCAGGTAAACTTGGCTAAATGCTAATTATTATCCGCTTATTTGCATCATTTAACATTTTCATTATATATATGATGCATCATTTTTCAGCTAAGTTTGGCAAACTAGCTGATAAACTAGCTGACGACTGATAAGCTAGCTGATGAACAAGTCATGTTTGGCAAAAACTAGCTAATAAATATGTAAAATGACCAAAAAGGACATCTTGAAATATTAGTCACTTATAGTATAGTTTTGTATCCGCTATAAAATATCTGACCAAAATACCCTTTTCTACCAGTTTTATCGGCTGCTGGTGGCATCAAGATTGACCACCCTGGGATGAGTACTGGTATGTCTTCAATTCTGAAACTAAACATTCTTTCTAGTTTGTTCTTTTTTATGCAAGATTGTGGATTTTATTTTGTTTTTTATTATTATTTGTTGTTTGTTGCAGATGTTGTTATAGTTGTTTCGGTTATCATACTACTTGGTTTGTTTAGTCTACAACACTATGGACCCGATAAGGTTGGATGGCTGTTTGCTCCAATTGTGTTGATTTGGTTTCTTTTAATCGGAGGAATTGGAATTTTCAATATCTGGAAATACGACACTAAGGTGTTGCGGGCTTTTTCACCCATATATATATATCGTTACTTTGCAAGGAGAGGAAAAGATGGTTGGACGTCACTTGGAGGGATCATGCTTAGTATAACAGGTCATCTCTCTCTCTGTCTCATTATATATATATATATATATATATATATTTGCCACACTAACATTATTAGCTCTCTTTTAGTCGCTATAAGTCGCAGAAAGATTAAATACCACAATATAAAGACTTTAATTCCTTTAATCTTCTTACCTCCTTCCAACTTCCATTGTTCTATTAGGGCCTGTTTGTTAGCAGCTTAATGAGCTTAATGGGATTCACAACTTGTTCGGTAAGTTATACATGACTGTTTGGTAGAGGCTTAATGATATAGAAAGCGGCTTATTCAGTAAGCTTTATGCAGAAAGCCAAGTTTTTTGTTTTCCAAACCTGCCCATCCCAATTAAAAAGCACGCTCCTTCCAACTATGAAAAAACCGTCCTCAAAAAACCTTCCCAATCTATACAGACAGATTAACCACACAGACAGCTTTATCCATACAGGACTTAACGGAAAACCATCCAAACAACCCCTTACTCTGCTTATATTTCTCTAATCTTATATATATATATATGTTGTTTATAGTTGTGGTACTGATGATTGCCAACACGTTTTGCAGGGACGGAGGCACTGTTTGCTGATCTTGCTCATTTTCCGCTCTCTGCAATTCAGCTTGCATTTACAGTTGTTGTATTCCCGTGCCTTCTTCTAGCTTATTCTGGACAAGCAGCCTATCTCATGAAAAACAAGGAACATGTGTCTGATGCGTTTTACCGCTCTATCCCAGGTTCATTTCACATGTTGTATCCTACTATTTCACTTATATAAATCTCAAGATAATTCTTGAAATGGAAGTGGTATAAAAGATAACGTAGGAGACTTTGAGAGTGTAATCTTTTGCAGTTAAGTGACCTACTAAGGGCCTGCTTGTTAGCAGCTTAATGGGACTCACAGCTTATTCGGTCAGCTATACGACTGTTTGCTAGTGACTTAATGATATAAAAAATGACTTATTCAGTAAGCTTCTAGGGGGAGCTTTATGCAGAAGGCCAAGTTTTTCCCAAACCTGCCCCTCCTAATTAAAAAACATGTTCCTTCCATCTATGAAAACCTTTCCATTCTATACAGACAGCTTTCTCCATACAGGACTTAATGGAAAACCAACAAAACAGCCCCTAAGATGCAAATAGAATACAAATGACTTTGTGCTTTACTGCATATGGTTGTGAAACCATATGGCAGATGGTTCAAGATTCAAATCTTACAATTAAATTTGATTCATGAATCAAAATAATGTGATTATTACTAGTATATTTTGGTTTTTAGATCACTAGAAAGAATGGTTAAGTTGTCTTTTATACTCGTATCTATCATATTAATCGCTTTTAGAAAAAGTTGAAAGTAATAGAATATATGTGGTGATCTTGCAGAGAGTATATACTGGCCGATGTTTGTTATTGCGACATTAGCTGCTATTGTTGCAAGTCAAGCAACTATTTCCGCTACATTTTCGATAATTAAACAGGCAAATGCACTTGGCTGTTTTCCAAGAGTTAAAGTCATTCATACATCCAGTAAATTTCTTGGACAGATATATATTCCAGATATCAATTGGATTCTTATGGTTCTTTGCATCATAGTGACCGCTGGTTTCAAAAATCAAAGCCAAATCGGCAACGCTTATGGTCAGTATAAATAACTATATGCTTTATATATATATATATATAGTTCATATTCTATATCATATAGATATAATTATTTACATATAATTTTTTTCATATTTACAGGGACAGCAGTCGTTATAGTCATGCTAGCAACGACTTTCATCATGATATTAATCATGTTATTAGTCTGGCGCTGCCACTGGATTCTCGTCTTCATCTTTACGGCCTTATCTTTGATCATCGAATGCACTTACTTTTCCGCCGTCCTTTTCAAGATCGATCAAGGCGGGTGGGTCCCACTCGTCATTGCGGCCGTCTTTCTTTTCATCATGTACGTTTGGCATTACGGTACCGTAAAAAGATACGAGTTCGAAATGCACAGTAAAATCTCGATGGCGTGGATCCTCGGTCTCGGTCCAAGTTTAGGGCTCGTTCGAGTTCCCGGAGTCGGGCTCGTGTACACCGAGCTCGCAAGTGGGGTCCCGCATATCTTTTCCCATTTCATCACTAATCTTCCCGCCATCCATTCAGTCGTCGTTTTCGTCTGTGTGAAATACCTTCCGGTTTACACCGTCCCAGAAGACGAACGGTTTCTCGTCAAAAGAATCGGGCCCAAAAACTTTCACATGTTCAGATGCGTAGCTAGATACGGATATAAAGATTTACACAAAAAAGACGACGAGTTTGAAAAGAAACTCTTCGATAATCTCTTCATGTTTGTAAGACTCGAGTCGATGATGGAAGGCGGGTCTGATTCAGACGATTATAGCGTTTACGGCCAGCAAACTCAGCGTTCTAAATCTAAAGACTTCTTGCTGCCCGATACCAACCACAACACGTTTTCTTCGATCGTCGATCTCACGGTCTCATCGGGCGACTCGATCGTGCCGGCTAAATCGCCGTATAATGTTCATAACTCCGGGATGTCATCTGGGCAGGTCAGTAGTCATACAGAAGTCGATGAAATGGAGTTTTTAACGGGTTGCCGAGATGCCGGAGTGGTGCATATAATGGGAAATACGGTGGTTAGAGCGAGAAGGGAATCGACGTTTTATAAAAAGATATGTATAGATTACGTATATGCGTTTCTGAGGAAGATTTGCCGGGAAAATAGTGTCATCTTTAATGTTCCTCACGAGAGCCTTTTGAACGTCGGCCAGGTGTTTTATGTGTAAATTATTATTATTATTATTATTATTATTATAGTATTCGAATTGGATTTTTGGGTGGTGATAGCGTTCGTTTTCTGTAGCAAAAGTGTTTGAAGGAATGTGTGAACGTTATCGACAACCGATTGTGGAATAAATTTGAATCGGGAGAAGGAAAAGATGAATGATGTAATATGTAATAAAAATAATTGAAGTAAAAGCGTAAGTAAATAATTTAAGGGTTTAACATGGTTCCACTACTGTATGTATACAACTGAGTAACCGAACGGGAGGGTCTTTATTAACCAAAGAAAATAAGAAATATAGAAAAACTGAATCGTATAAGAAACTGAAATCATTTTGTGATTTTGAAACTCTAAAGGGCAATCAAAACTTGTACTAGCCTCCGCTTGGTCGTGCTGCTATGATGTAATGTGTAGTAGTCCCCTATTTTACGATTATAGGTCAGCAAGCCTGAACCAACAAGTGGGAGCCTACTGGCAGTAGGGGTGTTCACGGTGTGGTTTGAGGCCAAACCGTATCGCATATCTGGTTTGAACATTTTCCTAAACCGCACCGTAAAATACGGTGTGGTGCAGTTTGTATTTATCCCACTTTATGCCGACAATCCAGTAATTATAAGTTTAAAAACATATTATAAAATCAACGGTAAAGTGAACATATTAAAAAAATTAGAGAGCTTTGATACATCCGACTCCCAAATACATAATACATGTTGCATAATTAAAAATAGCCTAAGAAATAAAAAAATAAACTATAAACTAAATTGGACATGTAAGTTGTAACTTGTCACATGTACAACAAATGTATTAATATTGTCGATTGTCATATTGAATCAAACTCAAAGTCTAAATATATTACATAAATATTAAATTATTCAATATATATATATGCTCTATATAAAAATTAAAAAATATATAAAATATGTGGTGCGGTGTGGTTTGAATCGCGATTTGATAACTCAAAACTGCAAACCGCACCATATAGTGTGGTTTGGCAAAAAAAAATGCAAACCGCAAACCGCACCGCGAAAGTTCTAAACCGCGCTTCACGGTGCGGTATGGACGGTTTGGATGAACACTCGTAACTGACAGAAAGAATGTTAGTGAGGGTTTTGGACAATACAGTCATGCTGCATTACAAAATGCAAGAAATGGTTGTGTCAAATTCCCAAAAACTCTTTGTTGCATTCAAAGCACATCTTGAATGTTAGTACCAAAATTTTCCTTTTCTATAACAGTATTTCAACACTAATGGAGAGAGTTAGATAAGATGAGTTCCAATTGGATTTGGGCATTTTAGACAAACATTTGAAATAGTTATTCCATAATGTAAAGTTGAAGACAACTTTGGAATGTAGTGCACATATTCAAGTAAAAGGTGTTTGGGTTGTTGAAAGAAAGGGTGGATGGTCCAAGTTATGTTCATTGCTCAAATGTTTTATTTTCTTGAATTTTCGAAATACTTCTTTGACCTTTTCGGGTAGAAATCAGAAACCATTCAAAGTAAGGTGGCAAGATTCTCTTGACGGTTTTTACCAATCAAGTCTTGAAGCATGGTCTTGACAACTTGTTTTCAAGGAAGTAAGGTAAACAATATGAACATCGTACATGGACGGTAGTTGGAGTCAGCGGCTTTGGGGAAGAGGATCACGTTGTCCCTTGCGAACAGCTTGATGCACTATCTCCCTTCAACCCTTTGAGTGAAATGCGACAAAAGGAAGGAAAATCCATGAACGGACCCCATCATCTCCACCCCGTAGGAACTACGAGATTACCCCAAGGACGCCTTCGACCTCCAGGGGTCACGGACCAACCATAGAACCCTGTTCAATAAGTGGAACGCATTAGCTGTCCGCTGTCAGGTCGGACAATAAGGGTCGGAGAAGGGCAATCACTCATACTTAAAACCAACATTCTTAAGGAATAAATGAGTTGATATGTATTGTTGATTTGTTTCTTCACTTATTTGATACGAATGTAAAGGAGTTCAGCTAGCGTCCTTAAATCCTTGTATCAAGCCCAACGATTTGTAATCCATACCGAATGTAACAACATCAATAATGAAGGTTTTATAAGCTTATTGGAAAATCTTTTACTCTCACTATATTGTGAAAAAACCCCAACAAAAAATCTTTTTTTCTTGTAAGTGCGTAAACTTCTAGTAAACTATTATTGATCAAGACTTTTGGATCCCACTTTATTGGTGAGAAAAAACATACTATTAACCACTTGCATCCTGGCCTACTGGTTAATACTCGGGAGATCTGATGGAAAATCTCATCTACATCGGATTTAAATCCAATACTGTAAAACCCTTTTTTTGGAAGAGTGTCTCAGGCTATGTTTGGACTAATCCCGATAAAACTATGACAGTAAGACATCAGTTTTGATAAACTCAAGCCACAATTGTTATGTAGGCCTGGAATAGAACCCGGACAGATGAGATATTCCACCACATCTCCTAGATTCTTAACCAGTATGCAGCAAAACCCTTGTGGTCATGGAGGATCACTTGCAGCGTGACTCCAAACAATTGGTGATGTAACATTTTTCTTGCAATGGTTTAAGAAAATGAAGTTTCCTTTACAATTACAAGATTTAATAAAACTAGATATCTAAACAAATATTAGAGCAAGAAAGAATGGATTACGTTTTTGATTGAACATAGTGTGAAGAATCTTTATTAGCAAGAAGGCATTAAAAAAAGGTAAAAGAAAAGCAAAACACACAGGCTGCAAATATTAAAAAAAAGGGAAGGAATGCAAGATGCAGCAGAAAGAAAAGCAGCAGTTTATATGATGATGGAAGAAGACCTCTTTTCTTTATCTCTCTCTCTCTTAACATGGAAGAAGAAGAAGAAGAAAACGAAGGAGAAAAACATGATGGAAAAAGAAAGTCTCTTTGTGGGGGGACAGTAGTTGTCTAGATGACTCCACGTGGCAAGATGGAATTGGTTAAAGAAGGAGCCTTTTTCTCTTTCTCTCTCTCTTCACATCAACAACAAAAACCCAATGTCAGTGTGTGTATGTGTGTGTGTTTTGCAATTCCAAAGTCCAAATCCTATTTATCATCTATATATGTGACGAGATATTAACCCCTTCATCCCCGGCGATTACGTGTCATATACTCTTTCTTTCTTTCTTTCCATCTTTTTCTCTCTCTTTATTCGTTTTGCCCCCTTCTTCCCGCATGCCCTAGATATATCTTATAAACCCTTCAATCTCTTCTGCTTTCTTGTTCATTCAGACATCCGTTTGCCCTTTGATCTACTACTTCTCTTGGTAAGTTTATCTTTACTTTCTCTTATAGTTTAGTTTGTTTCTCTACTTTGCTTCAATTTGAGTCGTTTCTTGTTCGATTAGGGTCAATTTTACTGTTTAATTTTGTTCCTTTTAGGTTTTTGTAAAATGGGTTTTGCTGAATTGGGGTTTTGGTTTTGGATTTGTTGTTGAATGTATGTATATGCTCTTGATCAAGTTAAAAAAGGGGGATTCATTGAATTAGCTTTGACTGTTGTTTCATTCTTTGACTTTTGTCAAAAACGAATGGTGGAATTTTTGTTTGAATTCGGGATTTTATGGAATTTCTATTTAAGCTAGCTGCTCTGCATCTTGTTGTTTTCTTTTTTGGTTACTGATATTGAGATGCATAAATGCTGACTCCATTTTCCTTCTTTGGACATTGTGAAGCTTTGATGATACTTGATTCATTAATGAAGTAACAAGTTATGTTGTTTTTTATTTGGTTGTTTTACTTTCTGTTTCTGCCATGAATACACAATGGGATGGGATGGAATGTTGTATCTATAGACGATATATGCGTCTATATGGTTTTAATCCCGAATTCGGTAATACTTTGATGACAACTAGTCCTTATGTAGGTGGCATTGCGTTATGGTGTTCATTGATATCAGAAAAAAAACTTATCTTTCTTCCTGTTTTTGAATCTTTATGTTGTGTTTCATTTCAGATCTTATACAATGTGGCATTCTTTCGAGTTAGTATATCTTATTTTTGGATACTTATAAGCTAAAGATATCGAGTTTTGCCAAGTAATTATTACAAAACTTATAAATGCTGTTAATTTTGGTTCATAATGTTTATCTTTTCAAACATCTACTACAAGTCTATTATTTTTGGTGCAGATAATTGGAGGTTAAACACATGAAGGCATGCGATGATCTACTGAATCACCCTAGCTTTTAAATGAAACATCAAGATCCCAAGATGAAGAATAACGAATCATCGAATAGTGATGTTATAAATGGAAACTGGGTTCTAAAGCGTAAGCGGAAAAAGATATCTTTTGGTCCAGTTAAGTCCAATGGCAACAAAAACGACTCTATACCATCAGAGTCTCACACAAGTAGTTCATCTAAATGCAAGAGTAAAAAAGAAAACTCATCCGACCGTTCTCCTTCCAAAAAGAAAGGACATGATGGGGTGAGTTCTTATAAAATGGAATCAATTGAATTAGTTTACTTATATGTGAGTTATATATTGATTTATTCTGTTTCTTTTTCAGTCGTATTACGAATGTGTCATTTGTGATCTTGGTGGCGATTTGATCTGTTGTGATGGTTGTCCTAAAACCTATCATATTACGTGCTTAGATCCGCCACTTAAGGTTTGTCTAATTCATAAATTGTTAAATACTTGAGCATTTCTTATGATTTTTGTTTTAATGGAACATTGGTGAAACTTATAATCTCTTTTTTTCTTTTCTATTTGTGATTTTAAGCGAATCCCAAATGGGAAGTGGCAATGTCCAAACTGCTCTTCGGAAAATAATACAGTTGAGGTGGTCAACAAATTGGATCCCACTTCAAAACGAGCAAGAATGAAGCTTTCACTTGGCAAATCTAAGAGTAAAAATAAATCTGCAAAAACTGATAAGGTATCTCGAATCTTGAGAAGCACTAAAAAGTCATCAAGAAAATTGAAACCATCTTCTTTAGGCCCGAAAGTGGATGTATCATCCATGGATGGATCTCGAGAAAGAAGTTCATCATCATCTTCGGATCTCAAAAAAGAAGTCGAGCCTGATTTTGAAGAAACAAAATCGAGTTCTCCTGCCAAGTTAGTTATGTCTCTTTCTAAAGTTATGGAGTTGGAGAAAAATGAAGAAAAATCTAACAAGAAGCATGATAGGGGTCAAGCTAAAGATAAAAAAGTTGTTCCAGATTTAGAAGGTTCTATCGAAAAAAAGAAAAGAAAGCGGAAGGTTCCTTCAGATGATGTTCAAAAAAAGGCTCGGACTGATAAGGGGATGATGATTGATGGGGAAGGTTCTAGAAAACGTAAAAAAGTTAATTTGGAAATTAGTGGAACAAGTAACTTTCATCGAAAGCGCAAGTCGGTTAAGCATGCAAAGACTAAATCTTTATCAAAAACTGACATGGGAAGTAAGATTGACGATATAAAGTTGAAAGGAAAGGTATAAATTCTTAAAATCGGAATGTTTTTTTATTGCATTTGTTGGATTCTTTTAATGCGTTTTTTATGATCTTTTTCCCTTATATTGCGTTCGTTTCTAATAAGCACAGATGGAACGTGAAGAATCTGCAAACCCGTCTTATGAATCACACGAAGCAGAAAAAGTTGGCGACTTGCTGAAAAATTCAGATCATGCTCAGGTAGCAAGAATGCAAATATATACTATATATATATATATACATATGACCACAATACTTATATAAAGTGTATGCTTTATTTGTATATATTTCAGGTAGATCGGGTTTTGGGTTGTCGAATACAAGGCACCGAGAGGAAATCTGATCTTTTTTCAACAGAGATTAATGACATACCTTCTCAGAATTTTGCGATCACTAACGAAAATGGTGGATCAGAGAAAGACCCCATCTGTAACACAACTTCAGATGTTCAAAATGCTGAAATCATAACTGAATGCATTAAGACTATTGAGAGCAATTCAGATCAAATTAACGATACGATAGTAGAGAAGATAAACGTTCCTGTGGTCAATGATTGTATGGAAGAAGAGAATGTTACGGGTTCTATAAAGATAGATGAGATAAATAAAGATGATTCCACATTGATATCGAACGATTTGGCAAAAATGGCAGATGTTCATTTGAAAGTTGATGACGATATTGAAGTTACAAAAGGCGGGAATCCAAATCTTGATCCAGAAATTGTAAAAGATAATAAGATGGATTTAGAGATATCGGCTAATTGTAGTCCTACAGAGGATTCCATCACGGCAAAATCTTTATCATCTAACGAAAAGATAATATCATATGAGTTTTTAGTTAAATGGGTCGGAAAATCTCATATACACAATGGGTGGATATCTGAATCTCGTTTGAAAGCTTTAGCTAAGAGGAAACTCGATAACTACAAGGGCAAATACGGAACAACGGTGATAAATATTTGCGAAGAACAGTGGAAGATCCCACAACGGGTGATTGCCTTACGTTCATCAACCGATGGATCAACCGAAGCTTTTGTAAAATGGACCGGTCTTCCTTACGATGAATGTACATGGGAAACGATAGACGAACCAGTAATTGCGAAATCTTCTCATCTTATCGATTTGTTTAACCAATTCGAGCGTCGAACGGTTGAAAAAGACGCTTCGAAAGATGAAATCCCGAGAGGGAAAAGCCGAGCTCAGCAAAATGACGTAATTACCCTCACCGAGCAACCTAAAGAGCTCGGAGGCTCGTTATTCCCACACCAGCTCGAAGCGTTAAACTGGTTACGGAAATGCTGGCACAGGTCGAAAAACGTAATACTTGCTGACGAAATGGGATTGGGGAAAACGATATCCGCTTGCGCTTTTTTATCGTCGTTATACTTCGAGTTTAACGCTCGTTTGCCTTGTTTAGTTTTAGTTCCGCTTTCCACAATGCCGAATTGGATGTCGGAATTTTCGGTATGGGCTCCGAATCTAAACGTTGTGGAGTATCACGGCTGTGCACGAGCTCGAGCTTTGTTACGCCAATTCGAATGGCACGCAAATGATCCGACTTTATCGAATAAGAAAACAAAAAGTTATAAGTTTAACGTTCTTTTAACTACTTACGAAATGGTTCTTGCCGATTCGACTCATTTACGTGGGGTTCCGTGGGAAGTTCTTGTGGTCGATGAAGGTCATCGGCTTAAGAATTCAAGTAGTAAGCTTTTCAGCTTATTGAATACCTTTTCGTTTCAGCATCGTGTGCTTTTAACGGGTACTCCACTTCAGAACAACATTGGCGAGATGTATAATTTGCTGAATTTCTTACAGCCATCTTCTTTCCCTTCTTTATCGTCGTTTGAAGATAGATTTAACGATCTTTCGACTGCTGAAAAAGTGGACGAATTGAAGAAACTCGTGGCCCCACATATGCTTCGGAGGCTTAAGAAAGACGCGATGCAGAATATACCGCCGAAAACCGAACGGATGGTTCCGGTTGAGTTGTCTTCCATTCAAGCGGAATATTATCGAGCAATGTTAACAAAGAATTATCAGATATTGCGGAATATCGGAAAGGGTATTCCTCAGCAATCGATGTTAAATATCGTGATGCAATTGAGAAAAGTTTGTAACCATCCGTATCTAATACCCGGAACCGAACCGGAATCCGGGTCGGCTGAATTTCTTCACGATATGCGTATTAAGGCGTCCGCTAAGTTAACTTTATTACATTCGATGCTTAAGATTTTGCATAAAGAAGGTCACCGGGTGCTTATATTTTCACAAATGACGAAACTTCTTGATATTTTGGAGGATTATTTGAATATCGAATTTGGGCCGAAAACGTTTGAGAGAGTTGACGGTTCTGTTTCTATAGCTGATCGGCAAATGGCGATTTCACGTTTTAATAACGATAAGAGTCGGTTTGTGTTTCTATTATCGACTAGATCTTGTGGACTTGGGATCAATTTGGCAACGGCTGATACTGTTATAATATATGATTCTGATTTCAACCCGCATGCCGATATCCAAGCAATGAATCGTGCACATCGGATTGGCCAATCGAAACGGCTTCTTGTATACAGACTTGTTGTACGAGCTAGTGTTGAAGAACGAATCTTGCAGTTAGCGAAGAAGAAGTTGATGCTGGATCAGCTTTTTGTAAACAAATCTGGTTCTCAAAAAGAAGTTGAAGATATCTTAAGATGGGGAACGGAGGAACTTTTTAATGATTCTTCTACGCGAAGTGGGAAAGATATAAGCGAAAATAACGTCAATAAAGTGGAAGAATCTCAATCAGTAGCTGCTGAACACAAGAATAAGAGGCGGACCGGGGGTTTGGGAGATGTGTACCAAGATAAGTGCACAGATGGGAATACGATGATTGTGTGGGATGAATCAGCTATCGTAAAGTTGCTTGATCGTTCAAATCTTGACTCTGTTTCGACCGATAATGCTGAAGGGGATGGAGAAAACGATATGCTTGGTTCAGTGAAGGTACATCATAAATCCATCTTATTGCCAATATCATTATATATATATATATATGGAATTTGTGATGTTAATTGTTATTTTGTATTAGTCTTTGGATTGGAATGATGAATCAGCTGAAGAACAAGGAGGAGCTGAATCACTTGTGGATGTGATTGATGATTCTAGTGTCCAAAATTTAGAAAAGAAAGAAGATAGTTCGGGAAATGTTGTTGAAGTAAATGAATGGGACAGGCTTCTTCGAGTGAGGTAACTATTATAAGATATAATGTTCCAAAATGTGATGCTTAGGCTATATTTTATAATAACTATTACTTTTTCTTTTAGTTTTTTGTTATGGAATTTATAATGGATTTGTAGATGGGAGAAATATCAGAGTGAGGAGGAAGCTGCTCTTGGTCGAGGAAAAAGGCAAAGAAAGGCTGTTTCATATAGGGAAGCATATGCTCCACGCCCTATTGAGACGTTAGAGGTATCTTTCTTTTACATTCCAGATATATATATATATATATATATATTTTTTTTCATAATGCTGCTTGAGTTGATATATGTTATTGCAGAATGGTGGTGATGAGGAGCCTGAACCAGAACCCGAGCGTGAATATACACCAGCTGGACGAGCCCTTAAAACTAAGTAGTGAGTTTCATGTCTTTCAATTTGATTTTCTTTAGAGAAGCTTCATTCAAATGTCTCTAAGATACTGTTCAATAATGTCAAAACAGAATAATCTTGCTGACCAAAATCAAGAAGAATCAATAGTAATCATATATCTATAGCCAGAAAAACCTCTATTTCATCAATGGATTAATCAAGAATTCAAGATTTTAAGGTTTGAAATATGTTGTTTTTTTGACAGTGCTAAGCTTCGAGCCAGACAAAAACAAAGGTTGGTTCAGAGGGAGGCTATCAAAGAAGCCCTTCTCGCTGGCGGACCCCAGAACAACGGCTTAACGTGGAGATCAGATCAACAAGTAGGAGAGAAGTCTTCACCATTAAGAACAGAAGACAAGCCAACGAGCAAGGTAAACAAAGAATCACTTAGATTTTTCTTATCATAATCAAACAGTTTGGCCAACGAGATTCCCATTTTTGCAGGTGCGAAATAGAAACTTGCTGCCGGTTCTTGGGCTATGTGCTCCAAATGCTAAGCTAATGGAGTCATCATCATCTCAAAGGAACACTTTTAAATCTTCCAACAGAAACAAGCAGCAGCATGGGATGGGACTTGAATTCCCTTTTCACATAGCACCTTGCTCCAATGATAACGAACCCAAACCTCATGGGACCATAAACACCTTTTCAGATACACTCCAACATGCCCCAAAGATTGCTGGACCTCCATTTACTTCGGTATGCTCTCAAGAAAATATCATTTTACCAAAGGGTCATTGGCCTAACAATATCTGCTAACCGCTAAATCCTAGCCTACTTGGAGGTGAAGGGTTCAATCCTCAATAGGGTCATTCCAATCGTTCCAATCTTTTTGGAGACCTAGTTACACTTGTCCCAAGACTATATAGATTGAGTGGACGAATAATATATAAATAAAACAAAATACAAAACTTCATACCATATAAAATACTAGGGTCAGGTTCAGGGAAAAACCTCAGAAAAAAGAAGAGAAAATTGTAGAACACCCTGGAAGCCCTCCATCTGGACGGTATGCACAAATGCATACTGGTAATTTGTAACATGCATTCATGCATAGAAAAAAACGCTTGTATGCATTTGTGCATACAGGCTATGCACAAATGCATATTGTCCAGATGGAGGGCTCTCAGGGTGTTCTTCAGTTTTTTTTTTTTGAAGTTTTCCCTAGAACCTCCCTCTATTATACTAAGTCTCGGAAATTAAAACAAAAAATGTCTTAAAATGAAAAAGTTAACATATGAAATTCACTTAAATAGAACCATTCTTCAAAAGTTGGAATTGGGAATCGCAAAATCAGCTAATAGAGTAAAAAACCTAAGACATTGTAGTTGGGCTAGAACATGTATACATGGGCTAAAGGTTAATACATATATAATTATGAGGAGTTTGCTTGAGTATTTGTCGTATATAAGTATTATATACGTCAAAAAAAATCATTTTACCGATATTTTCATCAATTGGTCTAATTTTATAGTTTGAATAATCTTGATCTCCTTACAGCAGGGTCTAGTTCCATCACTTGGGAAAGGCGCAGAGGGTTCAGAAGGCTCTGGTGATGCTTTATCTCATTCTCATGAACGTATTTTATTGCCGAAACTACCCTTTGACGAGTCGTTACTCTCCAAATTACCATTACCATCAAGAAACCTCAATCATCACCAACCCGACTTATTTCCCAGCTTAACTTTAGGAAGATCAATTGGAGAATCAAATGCATCTCTTCAAGATTTCTGCACGATCCCATTTTTACCGAATTTGAGATTCCCCAACCAGCAAGAAATGGAGGCCATGGCTCTCCCGATGTTGGGTTTGGGTCAGATTCCGCCATCTTTTTCTTCGTTTCCTGAAAACCACCGGAAGGTTCTAGAAAACATAATGATGCGAACTGGTTCTGGATCAACGAACGTATTAAAAAGGAAACTTGTGAAAGATTTCTGGTCGGAAGAAGAGCTTGATTTTTTGTGGATTGGTGTTCGTAGACACGGAAGGGGTGGTTGGGAGACAATGCTACGAGATCCGAGGCTTAAGTTCTCGAGATTTAGGACAGCTGAAGACTTAGCGGCAAGATGGGAAGAAGAACAACTTAAGGTGCTAGATATGCCGACTAAAAAGCAATCAAATTCCGCCACGAAATCTGGGAAATCTCCGGCATTTCCGAACATTTCCGATGGAATGATGAAACGGGCATTGCATAGAAGTAGATTTGCCGCTGGTCCTCCTCCGAGTTTCCATCCGCACTTAATGGATATGAAATTAGGTCTAGATGGTCCTTCGACTTCTGGTTTACAACAACATATGGAGAACCCGGATCCACGTGGATTCCAACCCGACGGTTTTCCTCCAATTCCGACATGGATTCCCGATAGGTTTCGTGCAAACTTTTCTGGAGAATCATCATCATCGGCATCGGCATCGGCATCGGCAGGGCACTTTGAACAAGTTATTCTGAATCCGTTTGTAACCAGTAGCTTGGGGGGTCTTGATCTGAATGGTTCAGCAGGCCTCGATTTACAGAAAAAGGAGGAAGAACGACATGTTAATGGACGTTGGAAAGAGCCTCAGTTAATAATAAACGCAGGTAGTCTGAAGGAGAAAGAAGAGATTGGTGGGAATAGTTCTTCGGAGAACAACAACAACAACAACAACAACAAACTACCTCATTGGCTTCGGGAAGCCGTAAGTGTTCCTTCTCGACCTCAAGAACCTCAACTGCCACCTACTGTATCAGCAATAGCACAATCAGTTCGTTTGCTATACGGAGATGAAAAACCAACCATTCCTCCATTTATTGCTCCTGGGTTGCTCCCTTTGCCGCCAAAAGATCCTCGCCGGATTTTGAAGAAAAAGAAGAAATGCAGCAGCTCCCATAGTGAACATGTTGCTTCTACTTCAGGAAGTAAGGCGGCACCACCGCCACCACCGCCACCGCCACCATTGCCGGAGCTTACACAATCAACATCTTGGACTGAACCAGACCTGAATTTAGTACCACCAGACAATGAAGATATGGTGGTGGTGGCACCACCATCTCCACCAAATTCAACTCCCGCAAGTGAAACAAGATTTCTTGAAAGCAAAGGGACGCCAATGGCGGTGGATTCTAAAGAAGAAGAGAAGGCGAGTGGGGAGTTGAGCAACAGCCGGTTGGATCCGGCGGCGGCACCGGAGGTTTCGTCTGAAGGGACGGTATCGGATGATGATTGTGAAGGTGGTGGTGGAGGTGAGGATGAATGTTGACGAATGTGACCCTATTTTTGTAGGCATATATTGGCAGTTAAGTAGCGAAAATATAGGATTTTGTTTGTAAAATTGTGTAAGAAAAAAGTATTGAAATATATGCTGTAATTGTACATCCGCGGAAGGAAGGAAGGAGGGTATTTTGGACAGTTAGTAATTATAAAGTTAAATTGTTTTTATCAACCAGAACTAGAGTGGAGAGTTCTGTTTACAACTATAGTGGTTGCAAGGGAGGTTTCGGAGAAAACCCTGGAAAAAAAATGAAAAACAGAGAAACACCCTGATAGTCATTCATCTGGACAGTTCATACAAGTAATTGAAGCTGTTTTTTGTTTTTTATGCACATATGCATACCGGTCAAATTGCTTACAAATCTGACTTTTTTTGGTTTGGAAATTTGCACTTGATACTTCTTTGGACTTGTCTATATAATAAGCTATAAATAATGGGGAAAGTAAAACTTGGAGATTATTATTATATGAGCAAGAAAATAGAAAATGATTCATAAAGCAAAATGAAGCCAAACAATTCTCAATATCAGTAGCTATCGATTCTTACAAATTCTCAGGTATAAAGAAATAAAATGTGGCAAAAAAGATGAAAAAATAGAAAACAAATTTTCTAGAATGTGATTTCACAAGGCGCATGAAACGTTCTACCACGGCAAATCGCTTCAAGATTTTCTCCAGCATATGAAACAAGCGGTGAAACCTCAACACCTGTTTGCATTTCAACATCAAAACACATATCAAGGATTACTTACTACAACAGAAAAGAGATTATTAATTAAGCCAATTGAATAATGCTTAATTGTAAAAAAAAGGTTTACCAGTTGAATATAAAGGCACTGAATGTGTTAAGAAGCCGCCTGCTGCAACCACCCAGCGTGTATGCAGACGCAGAACCAGAAGTCGAGCACTGTCTGGAGTGTCAAAGTTGGAACCATTTGCATTCTTTACAGGGGCAAATTCTTCTTCACGTAATACCTATATTCGTAAGGAAACAGAGAAAAACAATGAGAAAAACTGAGATATATATATATGTGTGTGTGTGTGTGTGTGTGCGCGTGTGCACGACACGTGTCATATTCAGACTAAATAATCAAAGAAATATTCAAACTCAATATAGTATTTATTCAGTCTGAATAATGTTTATTCGGTCTAAATAAGCATTATTCAGACTGAATAAATACTATATTCGGTCCGAATATTTCTTTAATTATTCAGTCTGAATAATCTACATTCAGACACGTGTCACGCTCTCATTTGTACTCACGTTCACAACCAAATTTGAGTTCGCATTTGAACTTTCCTCTCTCTCTCTCTCTCTCTCTATATATATATATATATCTCTATATATATATATGCAGACTTTTGCTAATAAACTTAAAGGGATGGATGACCTCAAAAAGTGCTGTTGAAGGTGCATATGGAAATGCATCAAATATGAATTGTTCAAGCTTATATCCAACAGTTTGGCCATGGATTGAGGGGATTTTCTTCTCAGCAAGGTGGTATCTGTCATTTTTCCCATAAATTATAACATAAATATAAATATATACTAAATAATTCAACAAGAAGAAGAAGAAGAAGAAGAAAAGGTTAAGTGGTGAATAGATACTGACATGCTGTCCTTTTCAAGACCATTTGCAACTTGGTTCAGAAATTCCAAAGTGAACATATGCAAGCAAACCTGAAAATACAAGAAACCACTTTCACTTGGAATATAAATAAATACATAAACTAGTAAGATAGAAGGATGAAAAGTAATATATATATATATATATATATGTATATAAAGATAGTGGAATGGTAAGATTATATACATTACTCCAACAATATCGAAGTCGGCCAGTTCCCTGATTAATTTCGCTGGCCAGTGACTGATCCAACTCACTATATTCAACTACAGTCACGGGTCCTCCTTTACCACGCCGTACAAATACACCAACTTTCTCTTGAGGGTATGCCTATGTTTATTTACATCAAGTTTGTTGTTAACTTTATATGAAACTTACAATTAATATATATATATATATACACAAAAATAAACAAGTAAGAGAAGAGAAGTCACCTTACGGACAACTTTAGCAGCAGAAGCTACACCTTTATCAATGAAGTAGCCCAAGAAAGTAGGATCACCAACACGAACCAAAGCATTGTCAACTCCATAGCAATCCAAATATTTGACACCTCTCATCGACATATCCTCTAATAATCTTGAATACTTCAATGCTGAATTTGGAAGTCACAATCCAAACCAATTAGTGATTATGCTTTTAATACAGCTTAATCAATTCAGCTAGCATAATAATATGGTTTATCTTGAAATATACCTGAATAAACTCCTCCATTTCCGTCAGGAGCTTTTGCTACCTGGCTTCAAAATTTTAGATTTGCTTAAATACCATGTCCATAGAATATATATATACATATATATACACACATATATAATTGAAAAAGAACAAATCTTACCCTGTACGGGGTTTCCATAACAAATCTACCATCCTTTGAAACACAAGGTATTGTGCCTTGGGAAAAGAAAGTGACCTGATCAGCTTCAAGACCAAAATATTTGTGATATTCAAAGAACCTGCGTGTGATTTCATCGGTAAATGGGCTAGTCATTATGTACCAATGTATTGGTACAATATTAGCAGAGCCTACATAAACCGAAAAGAAAAAAAAAGATTAGGTTTAACAGGCAAAAAAGGATTAATAACTTTAACAGAATTTACAAACTCACCCTCGTTTATGGATTGAACAGCTAATCTTTGGAGGCAGAGAATTCGCTCAGCCTGAAGCTGGAAAAGTGACTTTCCTGATGGAAGTCCAATATCTAGAAATAGAATCAAGATAACAATCACATTATTAGTAATCAGATGTGTAACTTAAAAGATAAGGTAGACAGATTGTTTTAGTTTTCAATGTATATAATATATGTAATATATGTAAGCAGTAACATCACTCCCAGCTATGTAACATTAGATTTAGATTACAAAGTAGTAAAAAGAAAAAGAATTGTTAAATATAAACTAGAAACATAATACACTAAATGAATACTTGAGGTGAAAACGTGAAGAAAAATAAACTTACTAAAACATCCTTTTGGATCAGAACTTCCAAGCCGTGTCCCCTGCATTTTGAAATTTTCAATCTTTTAATAATAGTAATCACTTCAAAAGCTATTGTTTCCTATTTCCAAGCACTTACCTTTGTTTAATTCGGATAAATGACATTTCATATTCTTTAGGATAAAAATTACCTTTTCTTGATTATCATCTTATTATATAGTTCACATATGCAATATGCATTGATATATACATTCCCATTGTTTTGTTATTTGTACATAGTAATTTATGATAAATTGTTTGTGTTAATTAGTTTTGTATCTTGTGATTAAAGAATCATAATGAGGAACTTTATTATTATATAAACATCAAGTATTAATCCACTATCCACTTTTCATAAAGCATGATTTACTTTCCATCACCTTTAGTTGTGCCCACAAATTCATTATCAAGTTGTAATTAGTGGGCATCTCCAGAAGCCAAAAGGAAAAAAGGAAAACATCATATAATTGCCATGTCTCTATACACTCATTAATGTTTATCATAAATCAAGTAGATAAGTAGAAAGAAAAGAAAGAGAGATTCATTTTGCAAAATTAATTTCAAAACATATTATAAACCAAAAGTTAAGTACACTTTATCATCATCATCATCATCCTTTCTATCCTGTAAAACAAATACCCCTTTAGTCCCTTAATATTGCAACAATTGATTATACACACTCGATATCTCTTTTCACTAATGATTATAAATATATATACTACCCTTAATCCTGAAAAAGAAACAGGGCAAATTATGAATATAAATTAATCTTTGGTTTTCAATTAACATAAATCTTGTGGATCATAACCCATATGGTCTATTTCAAAACGAACAACGAAAAGAACAAAAACGCCCCCATTTAGCTGCAAATATAAAGTTTTGATATATAAAGAAGTAAGATTAGTATAATACCTGTCCACCAGATAAAAGTAACACAGCTAACTTGCCATCTGAAATAGCTTTCAAACCCATTTTCCACCATCTCTCTCTATCTTCGAGTTTCCTATCTTCTACGGTCGACACAAAGCTTTCTGGCACCGGCTCTATCGCTGCAGCTGGTAACCCTGATTCATAACTCACATAAAACCCAATTAAACCCATGAAAACATACAGAAAAAGGTTAAACAAAAAAGATTTAATTTAACAGATGAAAAAAGACCAACCATGTGACTGAAATGAACAGCGTATCATTCGATCAATTCTTGGAAGATCCAAGTTCTGCCAAAATGGTGATTTTAATTTATTAACAGAGATTTTGAAATAAAGAAATTATGAGCACTAGTTTACTTTATTAATCCTTCAATCAAATTTATAACTTCTGTTAATTAATATGCAATTTTCTTTATCTTAAACTACACAAGAAACCCACATTTCAGATATATATATCACAAATCCAATGTAGCAGTTTATTGAGATTTTAACAGTTTTATTTCCAATAATTTCACAAGGTAAAAAGGACAGTTATCAATTATCACATCTCGTACGGGATCTGCCATTAGAGAATCAAAAAATAGTGAAAAAAAACCGAATCAATTTCTGACTGCAAACAACAATGCAATTGGTATCGAAATGAGAGTAATTATTGAAAGAGATCTATAAAGAGAGGAAAGAAAAGAGTAAAATTTCAAGAATTAAGAAGAAAAAAAAAGAAAAACCTCAATTTCTTGAACAAGAAAGTGTTGTTGGTCAGGAGAGAGTTGATCCCAGAAGGCAAAAGCATCTTCTTGACCATAATCTTTGAGTCTTTCAAGCAGTGCCTGCGGTGGTGGTGGTGATGATGATGCGTTGTTGTTGTTGTTGGTGGTGGTGGTGGTGGTGTTGTTGTTATCGGTGGTGGCCGGTGGTTCCCTCATTGTTGCCACCGTTAACTTTCTCTCTCTGGATCTGTCTCTGTGTGTGTGTAGATCTAGAGAGAGAGATAGAGATAGATGGTTTATAAGATATCAAAGTGTATGTTGTGTGTGTGTGTGTGTGTGTGACGATCTGTGCTCAGTTGGTAATGGCGTTGGCTCAGTTGGTGGGTGGTTTAGGGATAGAGACAAAAAGAATTAATCAAATGATTTGATTTATGATTGGATTTGAAGGGTGACAATTCAACTAAACCGTGTGCTTCCAAATCAACATCTCATCATAACTCTCACCAATTTCTTGAAATTCGTGGTCTTGTTTCTTTAAACATACTAAATCACATAAAAAAGATTTATAACAAATTGCTGAATTGGGTCTTCTTGATCTTGATTTTCTTGAATCTTGATTCAACTATTTTGAGATGTAATTTAGATTTATCTAAAATGGGTTTTTGTTAAATCCATAAAATATAGGATCTTGAGGGGGGAAAAGGTAAAGGTTATACAGAAAATTTTATATTTTAATTAAAATCATAAGCAAAACTTATCTCAAACTTTGACCACAATTAATCTTTTGTGCTCAAAAGCTTTAAGTCTTTGAAGGTTTCATCTGGGTGAATTTATTTTCATCTTTATTTTTGCCTTCTTTCTTTAAAAGAAGAAAGTTGGGCCAATTTGTTTTCTTTATTCTTTCTTTTTCATCTTTTATTAGGCATATTATTTTGAATAGTATCCGTTTTTAATTTTTTATTTACTGTTATGCATGCATGTGTACATATGTAATATGTTTGTGTGCACATGCTTTATATGGAATATATATAAAATAATTAATTTCAAAAATGTATATTATGTGTTATTTACCACATAACATAACATAAAATAGAAAAAATTAAATCTTATAGAATAAATTTGATGTCACCAAGATTTTGTAATAAGATTGTTGTTGAATGCCTTTTTTACAGTAATGCAAAGTAAGATTTTTGGTCTTTATTATGTTCACCTGACAATTAAGAGCCTAACAAATGCTTAATTAGTCAGTGTAACCTTTTGATTTTGAAAAATATTATTTTTGTGAATATATGGATATAATAGAAAGCCTTACTATATCATTTAGATTAGATAATTGAGCAATTTGCAGTTATAATCAAGCTACTATTGTTTTTTAATTTTATCATTATTTGATTACATACAACATTAAAAAGTATATATAATATTTATATACAACAAATACTAAATATATATTCAGAGTTGAGCTTTACCCGGATACCACTGAGCCAACACTTCAAAGTGTAAAAAACCATAGCTAAAGAATTTCAAAATTTTAATTTCATAATAAAATGAAGTTAAAAAATGTAAAATAAATACCAAACCCCAGTCAAATCTAGAGTTTCTTTTTTGTGGTTAAAAAATGTAATGTTAAAAGAGGGTTTTACACCTCTATGGTTATGTATGTATAAAAGGAAAATGTGAACATCTATATTAAAAGACAATAATACCCTCTTCTATCAAACACTAAACACACACAAAAACACCAAAAGAAAACCACTCTCATAATCATCATCACGAATCCAACGATCAACTGAAAAGACATCAAACTGAAAAGCATCATAAGATGGATGTGACCCTGACCGAGTTATCCGCTGATCCTGTCAAGAAGATTGGCAAAGTTGGGTGCCAATCTACGGTTGATATGGCTGCACTATGGGGAAGGCTTTTCATCCCATTCGTATCATCTCGAACCTGATCACATCCATCCAAATTTGTTTACAAAATAGCAGTCCCATTTCTAGAGTAAGCCTTTAAACAAAATGCAAATGTAGGGAGGTTCAAATAAAAAGGACAAAAAAGGTTGAAAATGTAAGGATAAATGACTTATATGTGAATCATTGGTAAAAAGGAAACCTGGGTTCACATATTCATCTTCATATATGAAGAATTAGTAAAAAGGTAGGTAAGTGAACATGAATTCACATATACATCTTCAAATGAATTTTGTTCAGGTTTTGTCAATGGTTCACATATGAATCGTTTATTCTCAAGTTCTCAACATTTTTGCCTTTCTTATGTGAACCTTCCCCGATACAAGTATTTGTGTGTGTGTGTATATATATATAATAGAGAGAGAGAGAGAGAACATATACATATATATATATATATATATATTAACCTGGTATATTGGTGCTCTGACTGAACCAGACGTCACCAGAAGCCGTTTACCATTTGCATCTAAAGCCATTTCGTGTCTGTAACATTGTGAATTCTGGGGATTACAGAACCTGCATAATGGACCACACACTCAGATCAATAACTTCTCTGATCATAAGACTCTACCAAGAAGCCATGCCACCCATTTAAGAATCATAATGAAGTAATAAAAGATATATATATATATATAGGACCATAAACTGTAACCAACATTACCAATTTCTATCATCTTATATAAGATGTCAAGTTACGAAAGGAAGCTAAAAGGTTAAAAGGGACAAAAAAAAGGTATACCTATTGCAATTTCTTGACCAGAGAACTTTACCCTGACTTTGTAAGCTCCACTCGAATATCTGGCACAACAACAAAACCAATCCTTAAAAAAAATTCATCATGTATCGCTTCGCAAGTGAAGAGGTTAGAAATGCATCATCATCATCTTCAAGTTAAGAACTCACCTTTCCATCTGTACCTAAGCTAAAAATGCTAGTCTCATCTGGCCCAAAAAGAACGGAGCTGATGGCAGAATCATGGGCTGGCCATCCAGTGATTTGCAAGCCAGCTGACATATCTAATTCTCGTTAAGGTCTTCTGCTTCCGCCCACACGTAAACATGATAACACACACACACACACACATATATATAGACTATTCGGTACTCGTTTAGCTAGAAAAACAAGATTTTTATCAAAGAGAGCCCTGCCTCCCAACTCCCAAGAGGTCAAGGGTTCAAACCTCATCAAGGATGAGGAGTGCGTGTCAGTATTTATCATATATAAATATTTATATACTTTAAAAAAATATAACAAAAAATTTCTAGGATACCAAACATGTGAATCATTCCATCTGTTGCAGCAGCTGCTAGAATCTTCCCATTGTGGTTGAAGCATAGTGACGTTATAGCAGGTGGATCTTTCCCGAGAGGAAGGACTGTCTTCAATAAGATTAATAAGTAAGATTTGGGGGGTTCTCTTTCAATTTTAGTATCGGGTTTTGTGGGAAAATAAACTTTTCACAAGCACATACCATTGCCTTCCATGTTCTCATGTTCCAAACAGTTAATGATGCAAATCCCAATTTATCAATATAACCTGTCCCATGCCTACAAAAAATAATGTATTCTTCAAAACTCCAAAAAACATTAGCAGAAAAGCAAAAGACAACCATGAAAATAGATTAAAAATATCTAGTACAGAAAATAACATAAATAATCCCAGTGGTTACATTTTTTATTCTACCTCAAACTCATTTGGGATAAAAGATGGTTTTCAAGTAAAGAAATATTAAATAACAGTCATGCTTTTGATTATAGTGTTGTAATACAAATCCATTTCTCATGCTTTTTTACTACTGGTTTAAGAATTTGACATTTATTTGCCACTTGTTATTAACAGCCAGAAAATAAGTTTCACTGAGATGGAACTTAAAAGAGTAACAAGTGTAGAACTAAATATATTTTTTAAATCAAGTTAGAAGCACGAAACTTGACACTGAACTCTCAGACTCACTTGAGCACACAAAAAAAGTGAACTTTTTAGGATACTTGGCATGGAATATACTCGGCAGATAGTACCCTCGAGAAGCTGCTGCAGACACAAATATTGGTTCCACAGGGCTGCATTTTAGGTCCAGAACACTGCAATACAAATATACACAAAAACTAAGCAATAAAAATCAAGAATATATGGCTGTATATATATATATATATTTGACCCTTGCAGAGAACAAAAATAAGAATAAATGTTTTAACAGACAAGAACCTTGGAAAGGCATCAGTTGTATTGAGATCACAAACAACTCTCTTTGCATCAACATTCCATGCTTTTATACCTCCATCAGCAGTGCCTATGAGAAGCTTTGTCAAAATGGACAATGAAATGTAGGAGCATTACTTCCTGGTTTCGGACATTTTCAGAACCTCCAAAAAACAATGACAATATATACCAATCTTAATCACTTGACAAGTGTCCACTTTTTAAAGTCTGTAAACAAGTGTGCATTTTTGTCTCCAGCTTTTCAACTATCAATATGTGATTGAAATTTAACCTTCTTCAAAATTTCAAAACTTTTCATTCATTTACGCAGATGATAAACGTGGAAGCTAGAAATATATCATTAATTAGTGAAAATAATAAAATTTTCAGCAAAAAATGGAGTGGATCTTTAGGGGCGATGAGATTCTCAAATATAGAAGTGAACAAGTAAATAAACACGTTAATCTTCAATCATAACTTTTCGGCATCAGAGAATCTAACAGCAATGTGTATTTGAAGGCAGAAGATAAACTTCCACTTCCATTATAATTGTATACGATGTTTCAGAATTAAAAGAAAAATGGCATCAATTAGTATACCAAGCGGTCAGATTTGCAATCCCATTCGAGTGACATAATCTCGGCCCCACAATAGATGGTTGCATTTCTTGATGCTGAAGTTGACGAGTCGTATGTCCATATCCTTCATTAAAACATATGAAAATCAGGAAAATAAAAAAAAGTGTTTGCTTGATCTCAGAGTTCACTATAATAAGCTAGGTTGACATATAATATACATACAAAAAGTTTATCCATCCATCCATCCTATGAAAAACTGCAACAATTCCCATTTTGGGACATCTCATATTTATTGCAATGTTTCCTTTAGGCTTCTAAGCTGAGATTACCTAGATGCTCAATCGTCATCACAAAGGTTCTTGTGACTCAAATTGGTCCACTAGATTTACTTTGAGTTGACAACTATAGTTAATCATAATGAATGAACTCTGATCATCTTGCATAAACATCCAGATCAAGATAAATAAACTCTCATCATGTCCGTAAATATCTCATTTGATTGGTTTGTACTAATTAGAGGGTTTTTATTTGAAACTCCCTCTCTCTCTCTCTCTATATATATATATATATATATACATCCAAAGGTCATTTTGAAAAGTGGTAAATATTTGAGGAGTAAAGAAGTGATCCTAGCCATTCATACGGTCAAGATCGGATTTGACTGGTCAAAGATTGTGGCTTTAACTGGTCAAAGATTATGGCAATGGGAAAAATAAAGAGGGTAGTTTCGTAACTTTTACATATAAACGGCAAACGGGTTCATATATGAACCTTATGTTCATATATGAACCTGTGTAATTAACATATGAACTATTTTAACTGATTCACATATGAACTAATTAACTGATTCACATATAAACTAATTGAGTGATTCGTATATGAACCCATGTGATTCACATACGAACTAATTAACTGGTTCATATATGAACCCGAGGGTTCATATATGAATCAGTTAAATAGTTCACATGTGAACTAATTAACGGATTCACATATGAATATAGCTCATATGTTTGAAGTCTATTTGTAGAAGTTATGAAACTACCCCTCTATCTTTCGCACACCAATTTGAGGAATTATCCGGTGCTTCACAATCAAAGCTGCAAATGTTGACCAGATGAAGGGCTAGGATCACTTCTTTACTTCTCAAATATTTACCACTTTCTCATTTGAATCTTTCCCTATATATATATCAAACTGTTTTCCCTCCTAAAATCTGCATCCTCAAATGCTCTATTTTCTTTTTCATCTCCTGGAGTTCCTCCTTTTTATCAGATTTTGTTAGAATCAACAACTCTGGTGATGACTTAAGCCTGCCTACCAAGTATGTCTAAATGTTTCAGACAACAATTAAATATATCAGAAATTGGGAATCAAACCAAGCACATGATTTTGAACACTAAGAGCCAGCATCTTCTCTTTTTTTCCTTTATATACACCAAACTTCCAATTTATAAGACAGATGAGCATCATTAGCTTTTGAAGGATCTACCTGACTGTGCCATCCACAGAAGCACTTGCAATGTTATCCCCAGATGTAGAAAACCTGCAGCAACTGATTGGACTTGTGTGGCCCAAGAAAGTCTCCTGCAAACCATGGTTTTCCACTTAACAACAAGACCATAATCCAAATTTAATAAGAAGCAGAAGACATCAAGAGTAGACATAGGACAACAAAGAAGGGAGGGTAAATGGGTTGCAAGAGTCTAAATAATAGGTGTAAATCATAATGACATAAATGGATGAGCGATTGCACCTGGAAATCTACTTTGACTTCTGGGAAATCTTCTTCTTGCTGAAGTTCATCAATTCCTGTTGCCATATAGTTGACAACCATTTATTGTTACACTAAAAGCATGTCTATGTGTCACCGAAGATTAAGATGTACGAAAATTAAGTAGCCATAACGTTCTGAAGTTGCAATCAATGTTAAATTATTTAAATAACAAGACACAAAAAAAAATCTCATACTTTAAGACAAAAGGAGAAAGAAATGACACAATTTCTCACCAATGGAAGAACTATCCTTCTCATCACTGTGTCCACCATAACTACTACCTGCAGGGCTCGCACCTTGAGTCTCAGGTATATCAACATCCTTATGCCTCCCACTTAAATGAGTGATAGATGCATGAGCTTCACCAAGATTCCTAGATGGTACAATGGTTTCTTTAGGCAAGCCGCGTGATAGAGTCTCGGGTGAGGAGCACATGGGTTCATTGTTACCGCCAATGCTTAGTTGGCGTGCAGTTGAAACATTGCTGTCAATAAGACATGTGGTCAGTAAAAAAACAATATTTGGAATCAAACATATGGCAAAGAATTGAAGAAACAAGCTTACCTCTTGGACCGACATAATTGAGCTTCTTTTTCCTCCAATAAAGCCTGAAGTTGTGACAATCTGGTATTAAGATGCTTGATATCATTCTTAAGATGGTTTACGGAAAGTTTTTCCGAACTGATCTTCAACAATGCAGGAATGCGTGGATTAGTTAAGGAAAATTTTTCCCTAAATTTGAAGTAGGAAAACCATCAAGACCAATGAAGAAATCAAGAAACTAACGAGCTATACAGGACTTTTCCATCAAGTGATAACTGCAAGAATCAAATCACAAGGCATATATAGAGACCCCAAAGTCCATGACTACTAGTCAGAGGCTCAGAACACAACAAGAAAAATTAGAATCAAACCCTCTATCCTATTTGGCATCATGTTGGCAGACCTTGATTTGAAATGAACAATTTACCTTGTACTAGCCCTATGGAACTTAGAAAAATAAACTTTTATCCCTGTCCACCTGATCAACCTACTATATACCAAGGTCCATAATAAGTAGAAAATAGAAATTTATCACTCTATACACATCTATAAGAGGAAAGAAGCATTGCATATTTGCATACAGATAACTTACCAAACAAGTCAACTTTCATATAAATGAGGTCCTAATGGGAAAGAAGCACTGCATTGCATAGAAATGACTTACCAAACAAGTTATCTTTCATATAGATGACATCCTAAGGAGAAAGAAGTATTGCATACAAGTTGCTCCCAAAACAAGCTAAATTCAGTTATACTGTCTACTTGTATCACTACTAATTCCACATATCTCCATCATGTATGTGCTCTGAAATGGAAACCATCTGCTGACACAATATGCTCCAAAATATGCAAAGATTAAGAATTTGATGCAACTATAGCTAAGTATACCAACTGAGCATTATATATGATGAAGGAGATTAGGAGAGGTAATGGAATGGAATAATTCATGACAAAAAATTCCAAAAAAAATGTTGGAGGATATGAGTTCCATTGAAGATTTCACTCAAGAAGTTTCTAACAGAAAGATGCAATGCATCAACCCACTCCTTTGAGAAATAAACACGAAACAAAGGATCCAAGCTAGGGTTCTTGAGATATGGGATCGCTGCATAATAATAATAATAATAATAATAATAATAATGAAATAAAAAGAGTCAAAAAATCTGAAGAAATCAACGAGCATAAAAGGAAAAGAGAAAGAGAAAAGGACCTACCAAACCACGACATCCAATCTTGATTTCTTTGCAGCAAATCATCGCCATGAACTCCAAAAAACTCGATAATCTTGTCCTTCCTTCCTGATTGTACGGCGTGAACGATGTAATATCGAAGTACAGAGATCTCCAATTTGGACAAGGTAGCAATCAGGACAGTTTCAGATGAAGAAAAACATTGTTTGAAAAAGGTCAGCAGGGAGATTAGATTTTCTGGCTGGAATTTCGGAATGTATACTGAAAAAATTAGGTCAAAGATTTTATCCTTGTGAAATCCTTTGCCAAGATCTGTGGCTAATTCTTTCTCAAAAGATTGCAAACTGCTTGTGAATCCCCTGAAGAACAAAAATTCCTTCACAAGCTCCTCGGCATAATTCATATTCTCCATTTTGTTTCTTCTTGTTTTAGCATACAAAGAAAGAAAGGCATGTTTATATGACAGGCTTACAATTGCCGCAATGGCTACCATTTTTTCAATAAAAAAGTTTAAACCCATAATTTTATTTTTATTTTTGAAATCATAAAAGCTTCCATTAATGAACTTTCAAATGAGTCAAAGAAACCCTCTTGGAAGAGACAAAGAGGTTTTGTGTTAATTCGTTGCCAACTTTATCAGTTAACCTTGTGACTTGTGACGTAATGGTCAAGGCTCTCGGAATGTGCTGGAATATCCCATCTGTTCAAAGGTTCTATTCAAATGTCCAGGGCTTATTTTTTGCAGTCATAATTTATTGGGATTAGTCTAAGCATAGTCTGGAATACCCTTTAAAAAAAACTGTATTAGTTTGTCGTCTAGAGAAACAAACAGAGTAAAGAACATGTTGTAGGAGTAATAACTAACTTAGGTTGGTTGCCTAAGACATAGCTTCCGATGGAACAATGGCCTCACGTTCATTTACTAGCGAGATCCCGACCAGTGTAGAAGTTCGGACAGCCACGAAACCACCATTGACGTCCCAAAATAAAACATGAGGGAGGTGTTTGTGTCATCACGAGCAGGAGTTCCAAGGCCCTAAAAGCTCTGGGTGGTCTTATAATGGCGTAGTGCTTGCGTCCTCACCCAGTCCCCAAAACACCTCCAAGGTTGCATTGTTTGGCCATTTATTCTATATTGAATCTCTATATGTGCAATTCCCTCGACGCCAGAAGATGTTTTCATATTTTTTTGTACATAATTCTTGATATAATTTCTTATTTTTTGATCTTCTTGCAGACCTTCAGAATAATTTTTATGATTATTGTCCTACAACACTTTATTCATTTGTGCCCATATATTTCATTCATAATAACATACAGAAATTTTCTTTATTCTGAATGGAGAAGTAGTTTAAAACAGAAAAATGTTTTGACAAATCACTTGCTTAGCCTTCCCAATCATCAAGTCCCAGAGTCCTGCATTTTTTCATACTCATTTGACGAATGGAAAATATATGAATAAGTGCCATTAATTATTGGGAGGTTTTCACACAAAGATTCAAGGCATCTTCACTCCATGGAGACAATGGGTAGCTTTGATGTGGCTCCAGCTTTAGAACAGTATGTCCTACTATATAGTCATTTACATATATGAAGTAACATATAACCTAATCATATTGACCCAGTGATCCAAAAAAAACAATTCTACGATAATTTGACATAAGTAATTTCAGTCCAACCTGTCATATATTGTGTTACTTGTCAATCTTAAAAGCTGTACCTCCTTTTTTATTTTCGGTATTTTTCGTCGTGTTATGAAACATCTTAAAGTCTAGAAGAACATTATTGTAATCAATTTTTCTTTGATGAAAGCAACCATTTTGAATATATTTTGGTAGAACACCTTTGAGGTAATTTGTTAGCACATTCGCAACAAATTTGAAAATCATATTGCAAAGGGCTGTTGTTCATAAGTTCTTCCTAGTGACTTATTCATTGCATTTTGGTATGAGGGTAGTCATACCATATCGTTCACTTCCATTGGCAGGACACCTTGATTAACCAACGGTAAACACTTGTACCAAAAAACTGTTTTAAATTAAATATAAAAAATCAATACAAAGTTCTATAAGAAATAAAAGTTGAAATTTATGAAATACTTTGTCATATAAATAAAGTCTAATGTTTATGTGTATCTAACTGTATTTATTTATTAGTTTTATATAGTTTATATTTTATACGTGAAATTTTAGAAATTATACGCATACAATAATATGTGGTCATATGTAGTTTTATTCATTATGAAGCCTTTTGGACATCTATTGCTATTTTGCTGAAATGATTGGGAGAAATACATATGCTTTGAATTTGTTAACAATGATGAGTTATGAATCATGGAGTCTAAACATTTGGTGGTGTTTGATTTATAAATGAAAGATACATGAAGATTCTTACACCATGTCTAGTATTTATCACTTTACTTGTTGCACTTATATATAGGGGTGTTTAGGGGTGAATATTGGAACTGGGTATCCGTCTTTGGAACTGAAACTGTTCTGAAATTGACGGTTCCGAAAGCGGAACCGGTGTTATTGGTTCCGGTTCCTAAAATACGGAACCGATCAAGATTGGTTCCGGTTCTCATAGTTTTGGAATTGTTACCCGCTGGGACCGGTTCCGGGACGGGTACTCGGTTCCGCTGGGTACCCAGAATCGAAACTGACGGGTACCCACTAATTTTAAATAAAAAATATTATATATATATATATATATTAATAAAACTATATTTTTTTTAGGTTAGACTTTTATGTTATTTGTTAGGTGTTCACGACTTGACGTGAAGTATTATGGAAATCGTTTTGTTGCTATCAGGACTTAAATTTTTTGGTGTATTTGTGTAGTAATTAGTTTTTATCGGATTAATTTTAGCTATTTGTTTCTGTAAGTCGCTGAATTTTTATCGGATTAGTTTTGTAATTTATAATTACAATTTTACCGTATGTAATGTAAAAGGAATTGAAACATGGTACCCGATACCGGAACCGGTTCACAGCGGTTCCTGTTTTGGAATTTCAAGAACCGTCGGTTCCAGTTCCATAAAAATTAGTCGGGTACCGGTTATGCTCACCCCTAGGGGTGTCATCCAAACCGCACAAACCGCCCACACCGTATCATAAAACGTGATTTAGAACTTTTGCGGTGCGGTTTTTGCATTTTTACCTAACCGCATTATGGCACTGCGACTTGCATTTTTACCTAACTACATTATGCGGTGCGGTTTGCGGTTTTGAGTTATCAAACCGCGGTTCACACCGCACTGCATCACATATATATTTTTTAATTATATATATATAGAATAATTTATTATTTATGTAATATTTTTGAACTTTGTGTTTTAAACTTTGAATTGATACAATATCACAATTAGCAATATTAATATATTAGTTGGACACATCCAATTTAATATGAAATTTATTTATTTTTACTTGTTAGACAATTTTTAGCTATGCATTATGTATTTGAGAATTACATGTATTAAAACTCATTATTTTTTGGACTCCGATTATTTTATTGTTGATTTTATAATATGTTTTTAAACCTAAATAAATAGATTGTAGACAAAAACGCGATAGGTACAAACCGCACCACATTTTACGGAGCGGTTTGGTGCGATTTGAGATTTACCAATCGGTTTGGAAAAATGTTCAAACTGCATACATAGTGCAGTTTGTTCCCATAACGCACTAAAAATACCCCTAGTGTACATGAGTGCATCCCCTTAAGTGGAGCTCCAAGAGTAGAATACAAGCATCTTCAATAGTTATGCTAAAATGAAAAATATAGGATTTTAACATTACTGTTGCTCCAACAACTATGCTATCATCTATATTAAAATAGAAAAAAAGAGAAGAGAAATTGTAAAAATCTTAAAATTTAAAGAAATTTCTAAAACTCATTAGAAAAGAGAGAAAATAATATTTTAATTATATCCAACCAATTAAAATATTAAGATAAAATGTATAGGAGAGATAAATAGTATTTTATTAGATGTATTGAATACTTTATTAATATAGTTAATGCTAGAATTGCTAAAATATAATAGCTATTGGAGTTAAATGTAAATTTTTATAGAGATTTTAACTTTTCTTATTCTATTATAAAAAACTATAGCATAGCTGTTGGAGATGTTTTAAGGCTGATGTGTCTTGAGATAAAACTCAGAGTGCTGGACACTAAATTCAACCTAAACTTTGAGGTGAAACTCTCATCGAGGTCTGCAAGAATTAAGACAAAGGTCTTGAGATACTATATGACGACATTAATGTCATGGCCTGCTTTTATGTTCCACCATGTTCAATAGAAACGAGACTCCCTTGTATATGTTGGTTTAATCGAATGCTAATACTTCATTTTGTTGGTGTTTTCGAGGAACCCCAATGGTGTACACATGTATTGTAATGGCGTTGTGTTGAACTGATTTGTAGCATCTTTTTATACTATGTTATGATCGGCCATTTTAAATGCTTAAACTCACTAGACTTGTAAATCCCAACACTTTTAAAAGGCATAGAGGAGTTAGGGACACTTAGGGATAGGACACGAGTTGTTCATGAGAGGTGAGTGGCGACGGTGCGATGTCTGGCGTACTTCATTTGGGGTAATAGGAATAAACTTGCTTTTAAAAATTCACGCAGGAATCTTTTGGAGCAGCTGTTCGAGGTTCAAATAAAGATTACGAATGGTTTTCGGCAAGGGGAGGGGCGAATTAGATCGAATGGCAACAATGTCTGGTGAACCCTCAAGGTTAGGGATGACGATGTGGCTTATTGCTGCATACTTACGTGTTTCCTAGAGGGCTGGACTTCAAGCAGCGGCTGACGTATTCTACTGTTTCGTTTTGTCCTCGTACATGTAATTCTGTTGTAATTCCCTAAGTGATCCGATCACATGTTTGCTTCACGTAAACATTTTTTATGGTTGGTTATGATTGTTTATTGTAACTGATTTGGTGGTAATATAATTTGTTTTGCAGTTCAAAAAAAAATCCCAATACTTTTTGATGTTGATGTGTATCTTGGCTACTTCTGAGGAAGATAGTAGGAAAACAAGTGTTTAAATGAAACTAACATGAAACCAAACAAACAAATAACAACTATTAATTTGGGTATTTAATTACCAATTTAACAAAAACAATATCAATTTAGTGAAACAATTATGAAAATACAATTTAAATAACATCATTTATATTATAGAAAGTAAAAATACCGGTGTTTAAGGGGGTGTTTGTTTGAACTTATCAAAACACCCATAATAAGTCATTTTGGATGTTAGAAAAAAACAACTTATTCGATATTAAACCGATAATAAATCATTTTTTAAGAAGTCAAAAATTTTAAAACTTCTGATAATATTCTCCGAAAAGTCAAATAGTCAATAAGCTAATCCAAACAAGACTTGTAGGTTTTCTTTTAAATAGTTTACCAGGCGTTGCTGCAATGCCACCACCGGCCGTCTCGGCAAGCCGTGCCGTCACCCTAATGCCCGGCGGAGTCAAAGGCCGTCGGACCCTGTATGGCGGTAACGTAATTGCACTCTACTGGTCGCAGACTCTCTCTCTCCACCTGCATCTCTTGTCATCGAGGTCAATGACAACATTTTCAAAACCCTAATCCTCAACTTGTTTAAGTTGTAAATGGATTTCATCAAGGTCTTGGTTCCAGTACGTTGTGTAAGTACCTTCTGCGCTTCTTCGTTCTCGATTAATGTTTATTGTATCAATTTGAATATGAATATAGGTCAATAAACTACTTTATCGAACCCTAATATACTCTTGTTTGTCTATGTTTTCTTGACATTGTTAATTCGCTACACAAATCACCCATTTGATTTACGATGAACAAACTAATTCACCCATTTATATCCCGTTTGCATTATCTATCAACTAATTTACCCTTAAAAAGTAAGAATAATCTGCAGGTAAAATTTCATGAGGTTCTAGGAATTATGTATCTTGTCTACATGGTGTACTCCATGCGTCTATTTGCCCAGTTCATTGCTGCTAACTGCTAAGTAGCTTGAATAGTTGAATGATCAATAGGGTTCACCTAGGTCAAGGAGGCGATGCAGAAAAACTTGAGTTTTTTTTAAATGTTTGATTAGTCTAAACAATTTAAACTGAAATTCATTGCTTACTTACTGTCAATCCTTCCTTAAAATATTGCTTTTAGTTAGCTTATGAAAGTAATACTGTAACACCCCTCAATTCCTGATTCTTCCCCTGGCATTAAGCATTCATGCAATGGAGTATTTTAGAAGGATCCTCCTAAATATGGTTGATACCGTAATTATGCTCCTAAAGATATTTGTTGGCTTCTGATGACTACACATGTAGAGAACTATTGTGTGGACAGATACGGGTCATACATTTTTTAAAATTACATGTTTTATAATCCCATATTCTTGCACCTTTGCAAACAAACAAGAACAAGAATATAGATTTTGGTATATATGTGGTTTAACTTGGTTCTATCTAGCCAGTGGTTATGATCGTGCTGCATTAAGAATAAGCAATTTTACAATAGAAAAAACAACCAAAAATCTTTGCGAAAGAATGATATGATTTTGGAATTTTTGCTATGATCGGTATGCTTATCCATCTTTAATTGCTACAATACTTCAGATCCTGTTTTAGTATGCAAATTACTTTCTTGAAAACTGCTTCAAGTTAATAGAGATGAATGTGGGTTGTATTCCTAATCGAGATTCGAGTAAAAGTTACAACTTTAAAAAGTTTCAATGCTATACATGTATGTCTTAAATTTGTTGTCATTGAGTAATTCATGTTGATGTTCTTATTTTGCTCTCAAAATAATACAAGTTACAGTTTCTAGACCTTATATACATGTGTGTGTGTTGTGCGCGGCTAAATGGCCTAGCCAGCTGTTGCACAGCCTTAAATGCCTACTCAAGAGCAACTTTTTTGTATATTCCACCCCCTACTTCTCCATGCAAATCTTTCCGACCACCATATCTCCTAAAGACCTCTTGGTGCAGGTCTCTTGTGTAATTGTGCACCCAAAGGTCTGTATTGGGGATGTCTGGACTATCTAACTACCACCTGCTCCCAAGCCCCTTATTTGTTACACCAAACGCGTACTATGGCCGCCCATAGGTGCCCATGATCAAAGTTGTACGATGAAGAAAAAGTGATATTGGATTCAAATTAGATTATGACATCATTTGGTTATGAAGAAAATACTACAATCTTAACTATGATCGTGGAAAGTGGAAACCCACTTTTATCATGGTCCATAAAAATTAGCCCTTATCTCTGATAGGATGCAGAGTATACAAAGTATACCCAATCAAGATGAATTAAAAGTTCTGGATATATGTACTTCGTGGCATAAACCTCACAAATTATTTCAATCCCTATCTATTATCACCTGCACAAAAAGTTACGATCACAGCCAGATGTGTAAACTGTAAAGGGACAGAGGTTTTAGTCTTTTAGATCTTCTTGCGAGTTCAATTCAAGCTCTCCGAAATTCCCTTTTCATGGAGACACTGTCATTTTATTTCCTTCCAAGTAACTTGATGCCAAGAACTCTTAAGATTGTCTCAAACCCTTAGCTTTTTGATTATATCTTTTTATATGGTTCTGTAAATTGATATCTTTTTTGAGCATTTCTGCTAGGTCTTTTTCACTTGGAAGGATTTAGCCATTTCGGAGAGGAAGCAAAATTATGTATGTATGTAGTTAAAAGGTAAAGAGTTCGATTCTACTTTTAAGGACCAAGGTTATGACAATAATGCTTCAAATGCATACTTATGATGGAAAACAAGAGGAATTGGTTGAAATAGATGGCTGAAGAAGAAGAATGATTGAAACAGATGGCTGAAACAGAGACAAAACATGGTATAGCTGAAGAAGGAATGGGGAAAGCAAAGCAGCATATGAAGGAGATGCCACAAACAGAATCGAAGTAAGTTGCGAAAACTGCTCTATATATTTTCAAATAATCCAACATCAAGGGAATTGAATATCAAGTGATTGCATGCTTGTACTTATGATAACCTAAAAATACTTATTTCAGCATGTGTTCTTGTTATTATTTGAATGTTTTATTGTCAGAAGAGTGACACCTTACTCACATTCATGTGAGGATTCTTTTTGGATCTGTAAAGTAATATCATCTTTTAATCCCTTTTGTTGATTTATATCACAATCTTTTGTAATGTAACCCTTGTGTTTTAGTTATTTTATAACAATGACAAGGTTTCCTTCGTCTAAAATGTAATAACACGTTCGCTTAAACTTAAAGCATACATGTTTATGTATGTCCTTATGTTAATGGTTGCTAGGCTAAAATTCGATAACCGGTAGCAACCGGCCTCATTTTATTAGCTTTTAGTTTTTTTCTTTATTTTGCATGAATGAGATTTACAGGGTCGGGTTCAGGATAAAACACCAAAAAAAAACTGTAGAACATGCTAGGAACCCTCCATCTGGATGGTATGCACAAATGCATAATGGTAATTTGTAACATGCAGTTGTGCATAGGAAAAAAAAACAGCTTCAGTCGCTTGTATACATTTGTGCATACTGTCTGGATGGAGGGCTACCAGGGTGTTTAGTTTTTTCTTTTTTAGTATTTTCCCCTGAACCTCCATATATATTTACATATTACATAAGTTAGATAAAAAGTTGCATGACTTGAATCATACAATCAGATAAGATTTATTTGATTATAAATACAAATTTAAGTAAAAACATAATTTCGAAAACTCATAAAAACTGTTTAAAAGTCATAAATTCTTAAAACCATTTGGATCCTTCCATCGTGCCGTTGTAACCGTTTACACAAGCCCTGGTGTTTGGAGGACCAATTTAGATTTTGATTTGGGTTGGGCCTGTCTGATTACATATCCGGCCTGATTGGTCCCTTGAACATGCTATGGACCGGGTCTAGTTTTGTTTAACCTTAACCGGTTTCTAAGAACCGCTTACGTTTGCCCATATTTAGATGAAGCTAAGAAAACTGCATCACAGAAAAATAATGAACTACTTTATGCAACGATTATATTTTTTTGTTTTGAATCGTAACACAATTATTAAAACATCTTGTAAAATCCATGCATTTACAAGTTATAAACATTTGTAATCATTTTTACATTTAAAAGACCCATCAGACAAGGAGAGGTATGTGTAAATACAACGTTTTCTGAATGAAAATGTTGGTGAGTGAATTAGATTTTCGACCGTTGTTTGGAAAATTGAATATAGTTGGGTGGCAAAAACATTGAAATTTGATAAAGACGGTGTGAAAATGGTGAAAGATAGAAAGAAGAAGGGGGGTAAATGAAAATATATAAAACGTATTGAAAACGACATGAACCTTTTTCTTGAACCTCGAGTATAAATAGACATATGTGTTGCGTTATTATTTGGAGGTTTTATCCCCTACACTCGTCTACATAGACCTTTCTCTGGACATGCATCATCATCTATCTCATCCTCTACTCCCCTAGCTTATATATATGTATGTATATGTGTATATATATATATATATTAACAAGTGTAGTGTAATATATATTTTGTGTAAGCAGAGAAGAGAAAGAGAAAGAGAAAGAGATAGAGAATGGTGATGAAGCTGCCTGCATGGTTGGAAGGGTTAATGGGGGAGAGTTTCTTTGGGATATGTGGGGTCCATGAGAATAAAAGGAAAAATGAGAAGAACATATACTGCTTGGATTGTTGTCAAAGCTTTTGCCCTCACTGCCTCCCTACTCATCACTCTCATCCCCTTCTTCAGGTACTCACTCATATATATATATATATATATATATATATAATATACTATGGTAAGTTCTATTCCCTCTAAGATATATATAGCTCAATTTGAGATTCTTGAATCAATCAAGTGATTATAGCTTTCATTATTTCTTTCCAAATCTAAGTGAATGTATGAACAAATGGGATTTGGTTTTTTGCAATAAAGTTTCTTGCTTTTGTTGGAAAATTATGAGAATTAATCAAGAATGAAATTTAAAGAAAACCAAGAAACGGGTTAATTTTTTTTCTTCCAAATTTCTGGTAAAATGATTGTTTTTTTGTTTATTTTTGTATCATTTATGGATTATCCCCAAATTAGAAAAAAGGGATTTTTTTTCTCCACAAATTGAGTAAAAAGTTGAAATGATAGGAATATGAAGGACATGATTAGTGGTTAAATATGAATCCGTAATTAGATTTGAGATTTGGTTAAAAGAGAAAGAGAAAAAAAAAGATATGGATTTTGTAGTTGTTATCTAAATTTATGACGATATAGACAAAATGTGTATACAAAATAGGCATTGCTTTCACCTGCAGAGGTTCTCTCAGCTGTTGCTTTCAAAGAAAGTAGAAGTTTGACCAAATACTCCCTCTATTCTGGTCAATTTTGTTTTTTCATATCAGACCCATCTCTTTCACAACATCTCACTTTTTTCAAATTTCTTTCTTTCTTTCTATTAATAATAATTTAATACAATATTCATAATGAATTGAATTGAATTGAAGCAAGCATGCATAATGAATATGGGTGGTAGTAGGGTAGGTGATGAGTCGTACGGATGAGGGGACAGGTGAGTGTGTTATTTAACGGGCTTCATGTGATAGGTGAGAAGATATGTTTATCAGGATGTTGTTCGATTAGACGACCTCGAGAAGCTCATTGACTGTTCTTTTGTTCAGGTAAATCTTCAAATTAATCTTTATTTTAATTTACTAATTTCCTCTTGTGAACTGTGAAACGAATATTGATTGTATATTTGTACCTAGCTATTACTTCTTAAATCTTTATTTATTATCTTCACAAAACCAACCCTTTAAGATATATATATATATATATATATAATCTCTTTTTAATTATATGCAGCCATATACAATCAACAGTGCAAAAGTCATATTCTTGAACCAGAGGGCACAGACCAGGTCTTGTAAAGGCCCTGCTAATTCGTGCTTCACCTGTGACAGAATCCTCCAGGAGCCCTTCCATTTCTGTTCCCTTTCTTGCAAGGTCTAATCATCTTTTCTGTTATTATTATACATCATCATCTAGTTTATCAGCTAACAGTTAGTTTATCAGCTAATGTTTGTTTTTAAAACGTATCATTTTTAAGTGTTGTCCGTGGGTTAATGGGACCTGACAGAAAAAGAGGTTTTTTTTTTGCAGGTTGATCACATGGTATACCAAGGGGAAGATTTGTCGACTGTTTTGTGTAGGTTTGATGCGACCGATTTCGCTTTTTCTCAATTCGAAGGACTTCAAATGGACGACGATGGCCACATCACACCCGACTCCATCCTTGACGACTCCATGCAGTTTAAAGACTCGTCGGGCTCCGATTCCGGCATGGGGATATCGAGAATCTCGTATAAACCGGAAGTCGAGCGGAATAAGAAGAAACGCAATGACTTTCTTCCTAAATTCTTTTCCTTTGGAAGCAGAAGAAAGGGGGCCCCACAACGGTCCCCTCTTTCTTAAGCTTTATTAATTTCCAGTGTTTTATTGTTTACTCTTTTTTAATACTGCTATTTAGGTTTGTTTACCACCGTCTCATAATAAGGCGATATGATGTCCACGATCGACTCTCTTGTTTACTCAATCACGTCGCCCGTTTAGTAGCTATGTCGATAGGAATATGGCTACGTAGCAATTCCCTTGCAAACCATCGGTAGATGTCTATATACGGCTCTTCCAATTTTGTATCGGTGTAACGGAATGTGCACAAATGCAAATATATATATATAAAAATGAATATTTTGTTGTCGAATATATATATATATATGTATATAATAATTATTATGAATTGAATTATTATGGGAATATAACTAAAGTCTAATAGAGGTGAAGAAAAATGTGATGCGTTGGGGCCCAAATAGAATGAAACCTTTTTGAGTATTTAGAAAACCACATGGTAATGGTATGTATGGATGCAGTTTGATATGACAACCATTTAATGTTTCTTCTTATCCCAACCATAATTTTATATTTAATTATATATGCCAGATACCAACATTTATCTGCATAAATGGTACAATAATATATAAAAATTCACACACACACACATATATATATATATAGGTGGAGGTTCAAACGAGAACACCTTCATTTTACGAGAACGCGAGAACAACCTTATCACATGTGATAATTAACGTGAGGGGACCTGGTGGTGTACATACGAGGTATCCTGGGACTTAGGTCACCCCAATGGTTGTTTGCGTCTACGATTTAGTATCACATGCGATGGTCTTGATGAATTATAGTATCACATCAATAACATCCTTATCACGTGTGATAATACATGTGACAGGGCTTAGTGGTGTAAGGGCGACTTGGCCCGCAACATAAATCACATCAAAAGTCGGCCACATCTCTGACTTACCATCACATGTGTATCATATGGGATGAAATAATAGTATCACATGTGATTTTCTATAGTAAAAAGGGTGTTCTTGCGTTCTCGTAAAATGGGGGTGTTCTGGTTTGAACCCTTCCCTATATATATATATATATATATATAGAGGAAAGTTCAAATGTGAACTCATTTTTGGTTGTGAACGTGAGGACGAATCTCAGCCACTTATCCGGTCAATAAAGGCGGCTTTGACCTGGTTCCCCTCCTTTAATAATCTCCACCCTCCCATGAATCGCGTCCACCATAACCGAAGATGTGTGACTGAGATTCGTCCTCACGTTCACAACCAAAAATGAGTTCACATTTGAACTATATATATATATATATATGGTAATTCGAGAAAGAACTGATTAGTTTGTAGAAACTGTAAGAACCAATCATAACCACAAATCAATAGTTAAATTAGGAAACTAATAATTTGGTAAATTTGATTAATTATGTGGTCCATACTGTGATACCAATTTGATATTCTCAGTGTGATACACAAATACATATAAGATCATTGTGATATACCCATTGTGTTACCCAGTGTGATACCTAATTTTACCAATTTACCTTTTATGCTATTTTCACATTAGTTCTTACAGTTTCCACAAACTACTCGGTTGTTATTTAATTAGGCCCCTATATATAATAATAATATATAGGAAGGGTTATGTGAGAATAAAACTTAGATGACAATACATAAAAATATATATGGAGAGAGAGAGATAGAGAGAAGATGAGATAGATTATGATAACAAAACTAAATTAAGATTTCATCTTCTGTTCTGATATTATGAATTCTATAGGACCTGTAAGCTAAGAAGCTAACAACTCAATGACTTGATAATAAGTTAATAAGCAATCTTACACTGAATAAGCTTAAGAACTTTGGTATCAATGTTTGACCCTTAGTTGTAGAAGAACTAAGAACTAAAGAATATATGAAGAACTCCATAAACTTTGCTTACAAGTTTGATATGTTTTAATAACACTAAGGTGGCATATGTTTTTTAAGAGGTCCGAAGTCTGAAGTCTGATTTCAGTTCGAAAATGGTTATGAAATGCCTAAACGAATCAGACATAAGTGGTGATTAAGAGCTTAAAATGAAAAAAAACAAACAAGGCCTAAAACTCCAAAAAGTGAACAGCTTACAAATAAATTCAAGAATATTCAGGACTACAAAACTAAGGAAACAAAAGAAAACAGCTAAGGAAACTTGAACAAAAATAAAAGGAAACAACTCTAAACTTAAAATGAAACTAAAAGTTGAAAATAAATTCAATGTTACAAATAAAATAAATATGTTGTTTCATTTGAATTCTTCTTTTACAAAAGCACTTCTATATCTTCGTGGATGATGGTACAAAATAATTTGTTAAGCAAGTAATATTATTAACTTTACAAACTAATCTCAGTCTTTTTATTTTTGATCAATGGTTGTGTTAAATTAGAGGTTATAACCTGATAAAAATGAAACAAATCAAATGATATTAAAGAAACGATATTTTTGGGACAAAATGTTTTCTATTTGGAAGATAATTTTATATTTTCTTTTTAGAAGATAATCATCCTCTCTCTCTCTCTCTCTCACACACACACACAACCCTTTCTCTCTTGGATCTGTCAGTATCATCGATGAACCGTTCTACACAACTGCTATGCTACCGGTCTACCGTCACCCATCTCGCCATCAACGCCGCCAACCAACCATCACTACCATACGATGTCTAAAAACTGATGAAAGCTTTTGTCCATTATGTCGCTCAATGTCTATCGCCTTCTTATTAGACTTACGTAGAAAACCCTCTTTTGGAATGCGCTCAACTATTATGGCGAGTCGGCGACCATACTATTTTCATCAGCGAAAACTGCTACTATGTCGCCTATTGCCTACATCGAGGAAAAACACCCAGAACAATTTCCACGGCTGGACAATTTGGTTTTTCGTTTAAAGATTCATTTTTTGTTTGAATTTGTTTTAGGTTTTTTATTTGTAGTTATTTTTTGTTCGAATTTGATTTGATTTGGAATTTTTTATTTGTATTAATTTTATATCACAAACTGAAAATGAATTTGATTTAGAAACTCAAAAATATGCTCTTTCCATGATTATATGGTGTTTGTTTAAAGTTTAAAGTGTTGTTTCACCAGTTAAGTTTGATTATTCTGATATAATTTTTTTTTACTAAAGTTCATAAGTAAAACAATGATTTTTGTTTAACGTTCATAATCTTGTTTCATGTATAAACTTTGGTTGTTCCATTTTTTTAAACCAAAGTTTATAGATAAAACCATAAAGTTCATAGGTAAAACAATTAAGTGAACGAGATAATTAAAAAATGTGATATTAGTGAATGATATGATTAAGGAATGTTGTATCAATATATGAAATCAACAAAAATACCCCGTTAATAAAATTTGTAATACTTTTTTGGTTAATAAAAAGATGTGATATATATGGATATAGTTTTATCCTTTTTTTAAAAGAACTACTAAGGTTTTGTTAAATTAAAAAACAAATTTTATAGCAGTCATCAAACATATTACGTTGTATCAGTTGTGTCGGATGTCAAAAAATCCTATGACATGAAGTTGAAAAGTGATGAATTAAGAATGTTAAGATGAATATGTTGCCGGATCATGTTTAATAGGATTTTGCATGGATTTTTCCAAAAAGTTAGGAGTTGTGTCTAGCATAGATAAGTTCTGAGATGGACAACTGCGATGGTTTGGGCATGTTAGTAGGAGACCCTTAGCAGCTTCGTCGAGAAGGGTAGAAACTGTGACGAGTAGGTTGAGGAAGACACAGAGTGAACAACTTAGGATAGACATAAATGGAAGTCTTAGTCATTTCCAATGATAATGACCAGTGACAGGAGTGTGTGGATACGCAAGAGTAGTATATCATACTGAAGGTGTTACAGTAGGATACGGTTCGACTAAGCATGATGAAGAGTACCGAAAAGTTAGTAGGTCAGGGCGGGTAGGGATCTAGGAGATGGTGACCACTCTAAGTTAGATTGGGGGATTTTTATTGTCTTAATCATTATGTTCCTTTGTACGTACTTAGGTTTCTTTGTTTCTTGACCAACCTAGGTTTCACATGTTGCAGTTTCCTTTTCTTGGTTTTACATGGTTATCGTTTTTCACAAGATTTTTGTAAACAATATTGATGTATGATCCTTTCGCTCGTATCTACGTTCTTCCATATTCCTAGTTTATAATAATAAATCAATCATTTACTCATATAAGAAGCAAAATGCTTGTTGATTGGCTTATTTCCGATGATGCTTCTTGATATATAACAAATCTATAAATTAGTGGCCGATTTCATGAACCAATGAGAGAAAGGAAAACAAGCTCGAAAGAAGAAGCCAACTTAAAAGGACCATAATTTTGGATCCATTGGGCATTACGGGGTCTATAGAATACGAACAGAAAGCTCACGACGGGTCCACAACCTACAACAGTTTGGCCCAACTTTTTCTATACAATCCTTCATTTGGTACCCCAAATCCAACATGGAAGACGTTTTCATGATTTTGGTTTTACTTATGTCAGTAAAATAATCAAATCACGTGAAAGTTTTTAATTTTCAATCTATTTATGTTTGATTTTTTCCTTTTTTGAATTTCGTAATTTTTGGCCTCATGTTAATAATAGACCCGCTCTTAAATTAACTGAATTGTATAATTTTATTTTACACTTAGACATTGTATTTGTATTTATTATACATGTCACTTTTTATTCTTGTAGATGATTCAACCACATCAACTAAGCCAACCGCGTACAAAGATACACAAGAATAATAAAAGAAACGGTAAAATAGATTAATACGATACCAAAACTTAGAAATAGTTTCCGTAAACATATATATATTAGTTGGGTTCTGGTGACAATGAAAGTTATGGTGATAATAATAAGAAGGGATCTTCATCCATATATTAATTTTAATTGAAAAGAACCACTAGATCAACACTACTGAATAAACCAGATTAAATCTCTTCTAAATTATAATTCATAGATTGTTTTTTGCGATTAAAAATTAAAAGAGTTTAAACCACTTTTTACGTTTCTCATTTTAACTCGTAAGATATGCAACACAAAAGATGAAACTATTTATATGTTTATTTTATAAATGACGACAAAGTGATTTCTAATCACCTTTTACTATTACAAGTTTATTTAGAAGACATTAAAATAGTATCTTATGTTTTTTATGTGGAGATGTAAAGTGGAGGCCATCCTAACGTCATCTCAACTTTACATATGTAAAAACTTTCGATATCATTTTCAATATATAGAGGAAAGTTCAATACGAAATTAAATTTGGTTGTGAATATAAAAATAAATGAGAGCATGATACATGTCTGAATGCAGATTATTCAGACCGAATAAACACTATATTCAATTTTATTCAGTCTGAATATGAGACGTGTTACGTTCTCATCTGTCTTCATGTTCACAACTAAATTTGAGTTCTCATTTGAAACTGTCCCTATATATATATATGACGATAATCAAATAAAAACTACAAAAAAATACAAACTCGTGAAAACCGATATAAAAATAAAAAAATTCATGATTTATTTTCATCAAATGCTGGGATTTAAGATATTATTTTATATATATTTGTTTCATAACATGAAACCTTCACATGTATTTATTTTACCATATGAATATTCTTTACGTGTATATTTGGTTTCACTGGATGAATCAAAAAAAAAAAAAAAATCACATGTAATTATTTCATAAAGTGAACCCAAACATATTTGAAACAACACCTTAAATTATACGTTTTGATGGAAAAAAATCATGTAAAAAATTATTTTTATATCGGTTTCTACGAATTTGTAACATTTTTATTTAATTATTGCCCTACACACACACACACACACACATATATATATATATATATGAGCGAATTCAAATGAAAACTCATCTTTAATTGTACACGTGAGGACAAAAGAGAACGCGACACGTGTTCCATGTGTCTAAGGATTATTCATCTTGAATAGATAATTATCATGTGTTATTGATATAATGTTATGTTATTGATATTGAATGTTGTATCATTCATCATGAATAGGACACATGTCCCATGTGTCTAAGGATTATTCATGTTGAATAGATAATTATCATATGTTATTGAATGTTATGTTATTTATATTGAATGTTGTATAACTCATTATGAATAGTATGTGAATTTCATATTCGTTATTCACATTGAATGAGACATCTGTTGCGTTCTCTTTCATCCTCACATTATATAGTTGGTTGTATATATATATAATATAATTTGTAAAAATACAATGGCATTTTAATTAATGTAAGAAAAAGTAAAAAAGTGGCGTCCAATTAGTAGTAGATTCCTTGTAGCATGACCCCTCTGCAAGTCTTGCATGGGAAGCTCGTGAAGTCCATGATACATTCCCATGGCCTTTGTTCCCCCTTTTTCCATATTTCAATGTAACCATTTCTTCAATTCGTCTCTAAATAACCAACATACTCTACTAATTATTAATGTTATGTTCTTTTTATACAACTCCACAGTATATATATATATATACACATACATATGTATAATCTCTATTATTCTTTATTAATTGGATAGCGTTCTTTATATGTATTTATAAAAGTCTTGAGATTTGAACATAAATCATGAATATCCATGCGTTATACACGAGTCATGCTATCATTTCACAAAACAAGAGTTGTTAATTAGATTGAATCGTATGTATTTGGTGACGGAAAGCAAAATAAAAAGGTACGATGATAATTATTGAAAGTACTGTTTTTAAGAAATTGCAGGGACGTGATGTACTCTCTTTAATCATAGATACAAAGAATAACTTAGGGATGTGTTAAACGAATTGTCCTTTGTTTTTTTTAATTCTGTATTCTTGTAAAAAATATATCATATCAATTTGATATCTACTTCTTCCTTTCATGCTAGTTATTGCATTTAATCCTAAAACTAATGGTCTATGTATTACCTTATTTATGTTTTATAGAAATTGTGACATTTTAATTTTTATGATATAACATAAACATCAATTATGTTATACTAACAAATAATTTTAACATATCTATGCATGCTTATAGTTGGAGATTAATCTCAAAACTGTTGCTGAAGCTTATAGTCGTAACTTTTAATTGGGTTAGTCTCTAGGAAATTTGATATCAACTCATTTCGAAATATTATATATATATATAGAGATAGAGGGAGATTCAAATGAGAACTTCGTGGTTTTAAAGGAACGCGAGAACTGATCGGTCAAGTAGGAAATCATATATGATTTTCTACTAAGGGGCCATACGGCTTTTCAGGCCACTTAAGTGGCCCCAAAAATCGTCCGCTACCCATAGTGCAGTTGGTTTCTTTGTTTCTTTAAATATGTATGGTTTTCGTATGAACCCGTCTATATATATATATACGTGGAATTGGGTTCATACGAGAATGATATCTATTTAAGAAAATAAGAAAATGACTTAATCACATTTGATTTTATACTAACATCATGTACAAAATCATATGTGATGAATGTGACCTTGCCACACAGCCATAGGATCGTTCGTACAATTTTTTTACCGTTAATATAAAATCACATATGATTTTATAAAAACTTTGACTATTTTCTTATTTTTTAAACATATATCAACCTATCTCTTTTATATGAAGTATTAATAAAAATATAGTAGAGTATAGTAGAGTATTAATGTATTTATGATGGTTAAAAAAGGGAAGATGGGTAATTATTGAAAGGGTTGTTTTTAAGGAAATGGCAGAGCAGAGAGTGTACTCTATTTAATCATAGATACAGCTGGTGTGATTGGAAAGTGGTCAAACTTGGAGTCTTATCATCCAAATGAAATCCCACAACCCTACCTAAAACTAATCCCCCAAAAAACCTTTTTCATACTTTTTTTTACTTATATGTATATACATTATATATCACGAAAACTTGGAAGAACATCTTATTTTCCAAAAATACGGTAATACTTTTTATCATGGTTAATCACATATAATAACGTAGTCTATCGTATATGATAATGAATTAGACGTAGACGACCTTGTTGTAATCCAAGGTCGTGGGCCACGTCATTTGCACAACACCAGAGTGTTATCTCATGTGATTTCAGAGTGTTATGATGTGTTCACGTTTGAATCTCAACCTATATATACATACATATAGTACATCATACGCTAGGCGTAGGATCAGGAGAATAGTTAAGGTGAGAAACGTAAGAAAACAGATCTGGACCATTGATCACTTTTAATCTCATTCTCGACCAAAAATTGTGCTTTAGAAGGAAGTTGATCCAGTATGATCTCGATGCATCTCATCCCAATTAATGCGCATCCAAGGGTGGAAATCCCTTCTTATGTTTCACACCTTAACTCCCTTTCTCACCAGCACCCAACCCTCATACGCTATTTCTCACAATTTATTTTTCATCTAAGATCGGATTTAGAGTATTGATTAATATATATATGTTTCACAATTTGAATTTTTTAGCATGTTTGTGAAACAAAAGTTAGGCGAATTTTTTTCCATATTGTAAACCGAATACATATGAATCAAATACATTATGAAATAAATATATGTTCAATACATTAAATACCAACCTTAGATGAACAAAATCATATGAAATAATGTCTTAATATAAAAATTCTTATAGTTCTCATTATATATATAGTCAAATGTTATTTTGACAAGTGGTAAATACTTGAGAAGTAAATAAGTGATCCTAACCCTCCATACGGTCAAGATCGGATTTGACTGGTCAAAAATTTCGGCTATGAAAAAAATAGAGGGGTAGTTTCGTAATTTTTACAAATAGGCATCAAACGGACTCATATATAAACTTATGTGATTCACATATGAACTATATATATGTGAACTAGTATAATTAACATATGAACTATTTTAATTGATTCACATATGAATCTGTGTGATTCATATATTAACATTTGTGATTCACATATGAACTAATTAACTGATTCATATATGATCCCGTGTGATTCACATATAAATTGATTAACTGATTCACATATGAACATGTGGATTCATATATGAATCAGTTAAATAGTTCACATGTGAACTAATTAACAAGTTCACATATGAACATATAGTTCATATGTGAATCACATGGGTTCATATATGAACCTGTTTGACGTCTATTTGTAAACTTTATGAAACTACCCTTCTATCTTTCGCATATCTATAAGAGAAATTATTCGGTGCTTTACGGTCAAAACCGCAAATGTTGACCAGATTAAGGGTCAGGATCGCTTCTTTAATTCTCAAATACTTACCATTTCTCATTTTAACATCCCCTCTCTCTCTCTCTCTCTATATATATAATATTAATTACAAACCAGTCAATTCGTAAGACTCGTTCATTTACAAACTTTTTAAAGAATGAAAACTCGTGAAAACCAATATAAAATAATTGTTTTCATAATATTTTTTTATCAAATGTTATGATTTAGGATATTGTTTCATCTTATGAAAAACTTTTACATTAGGAAACAAACATATGTCAAATAACATTTCAAATCATAGCATTTGATGGAAAAAAATTATTTTTATATCGATTTGTACAAGTTTATAACTTTGGAGTAGTTTGTATTTGAAGGAGTATATATATATATATATATATATATATATATAGAGAGAGAGAGAGAGAGAGAAAGAGAGGTTCATGCGAGAACGGTAACAATTTAAGAAAATACGAGGACGATCATCGGCCAATCATTTGTACATGACTTTTTTTATGTACAAAATCATATGTGATTTTGTACAAAATCGTATACAATCCGGGTGACTTTTCATGCGACTTAAGTGGTCCCAAAAGTCGCCCGCTACCCGTTAATGCAAAATCACATATGATTTTGTATATGAAATAAAGTTTCTCGTGTTCTCGTAAATAGTTAGTGTTCTCGTATGAACATTAGGACAAAGAAGAGTGCGACACGTATGTTTGTTTCATAATATAAAAGTTTCACATGTATTTGTTTTCATAAGTTGAAAGTTACTCATATATTTTTTTATGAAAAAGTTTCACGTGTAATTTTTTCACAAGGTGAAACAAACATACGTGTAATAATATCTTAAATCGTAGCATTTGATGAAAAAAAAATCATGATTTTTTTATATATTGATTTGAACCAGTTTGTACTCTTCAATTGATTTGTACTTGAATCAGCCTATATATATATATGCATATATATATATAGAGAGAGAGAGAGAGATAGAGAAGTTCAAATGAGAACTTTGCATTTTTATAGGAACAAAGGACCACTTTGTAGACCACATATGATGTGGGTTTCACATAATATTATATCATATATATCTTATTCAATGGTGATAGAGGGTGTTCTTGTATGATCCCATATATCTATCTATATATATATATATATATCTTCACAAGTATGCAACAAATTTTAACATTCATACATCAGTATGATATTCGTCATGAGTATACAAATCACTGTAACATTCATCATTAATATATATATATATATATATGTTATTTATCATGAGTATACATGTTATTCATCATGAATATTTATATATATTCACGTGTATACAACAACTTTTCAACATTCATACATCAGTATGATCTTCGTTATTAGTATACATTTTTACTGTAACTTCATCATGAACATACATATTATTCATCATATTTATGTATGATCACGTGTATACAATAACTTTCTAGTATGTATATTAGTATCATATTTATCATAAATATTAGTTTTCACTATAATATTTATGATACATATACATATTATTCATCATGAATATACTACAGTTTCAACCAGAGGTGCTAAAAACCCCGACCAACCCAATCAACCCAATCTAACGCGAAATAACTCAACAAGAAACCCGATGTCTAATTGAGTTCTAAAACCTTCAAACCATTAGTATTGGGTTGATATAGGGTTAGTTTTATTTGAACCCAAACCCACCCAACCCGATAAACTCGATATCCTTTTATTGACTGGATTTATCATGATTGTTGAGTCTTTATTAATATGCACGTTAGACAATTACACCATCACGTACCCTCTTTATATCATATATATATATATATATAGAAACTGTGAACACATACACACACATATATATTTATATATGATTTTGTACATGAAAAAAATTTCATGTTCAAAATGATTCGCTTGAGGATTGTCCTCGCATTCTTGTAAATTGTTACCGTCATCGCATGAACCCGTCTCTCTCTCTCTCTCTCTCTCTATATATATATATATATATATATATATATATATATATATATAGGGGTGGGTTCAAATGAGAACTCAAATTTGGTTGTGAATGTGAGGACAAATGAGAGTGCGACATGTGCCCCCATTCAAAGAAATATTATAGCATATATTCAATCTGAATATACAAAGGAATATTCAGTCTGAATATTCCTTTGTATATTCAGACTGAATATATACTATATTCAGTCTGAATATTGTTTATTTTGACACGTGTCACGCTCTCATTTGTTCTCACGTTCACAACCAAATTTGAATTCGCATTTGAACTTTTTTTTTCTCTCTCTCTCTCTCTATATATATATATATATATATCATTTACGTAAAAAACGATTAAAACGAGAAAAACGTACATCGAGCTAGATGTCATATCGAAGGGTATCAAATTCTTGTTTTTTTTTATATAATTTGTTTGATTTAAATATTAGTAATTTTTAATATAATTTATTTTAGAGTTTAAGGAGGTAAAAAAAATAAAAAGTTAAAAAAGATAGGCGTGTGATTGGAATTAACTTCATTTTTTTTTATCCCTAATCATTTTAATTAATAATTTTAATTTAAAAATCTATTTAATATGAGTTGTATGGTCAAATAAGATGAATGATCGAGATTCGTCCTTATATTTACAAAAAAAATGAGTTTGCAAATGAACTTTACTTTCTTTCTGTATGGACATTAAATTTATATTAAGCTATAAACAAAATTTCTTTTTATAATTAAAAAGTGAAATTTTTGTAAGAATCTGTATTGTAGAGTTTTATTGAGGTTCTTATTCGTTAAGATGATATTTACGTTTTAACAGTTTCATTAAAAAGCAATCTATGAATCACTAAGAGGTTAATCTTGTTTAGCAAAATATAAATCTGTCTTCTAAGGCTAATGATTCTAAAACACTTTAAATCATTTGTATCATAAACCTTCTTAACCATTAAAAATCTTGATTACATCTTAAATAATTGTTAAATAATTATATTTTATTTTATACTATATAATAAGAGTCTTTTAACCATTAATAACTAAAATTCAGTAACTAAAAAAAGAACATGACAGATTGAGATTTTCTTAATGTTCCTAGATTTATGAGATGTGAATTTTTTTAATTATAAATAAATGAGAATGGTTAATTTTCAAGTGTTGTTGTTTCTAGATCTGTGCTACTGCAGCTCTTTTATTGGCCACACATCTGTATACCAATGGAGAGAACACACCCGATGTCTGATGCCTTCCTTGTCACAATAATTTTATTCATTATCTTAAATAATATATCATTAAATAATTCAAATTATACAAACTTAAAATATGTGTCTATTATATCTATATTCAAAAGCATAGCAAAACCGATCAAAAGAAACAAAAGCAGTACAATAATTATATATATACGTATCTAAGATGTGTTCTCTATCTTTTTTTGAATCCATTGAATCAAACTTGGGTTGTCTATATACAACTACAATTGTTTTTGATAATGTATTTAATTATGTACATTTGAACTTTTTCACACTATGACAAAATATATAAAAATGTGAATTTCTTTATTATCATATAGTTATATAAAATAACTACTTATATAATATAACTATATAAAACTTAATTATTTAAAAACTCAAAAAAAAATTAAGATCCATGAAATTCATCATAAACCACTAATTCAAAATATTTAATATTATTAATTAATCAAATAGTTAAAAAAATTATTATTTTATTTATTATATTAAATTTAGTGCATTTTCTTCTAAAACTTCCATACATAGCTCTTTCTTTTTGTCTCTCCCCTCCTCTGTGGTCTCTACATAACATAAAGATATGCACAAATTAGACGGCATAGAAGATAAACACAATATAAACAGCATAAGTTTTTTTATTAGGATTTTACATGGTGTTTACAAGTGGTAGGTATGTATGCGTATATATATATATATATACACAGAGAGAGAGAGGAATATTCAAATGCGAACTTAAATTTGGTTATAAACGTGAGAACAAATGAGAGCGCGACAAGAATGTAGTATTATTCAGACTGAATAATACTACATTCAGTATTAATCAGACTGAATGATACTACATTCAGTCTGAATGTAGTATCATTCAGTCTGAATATTTCTTTCATTATTCAGTCTGAATATGACACTTGTCGCGCTCTCATTTGTCCTCACATTCACAATCAAATTTGAGTTCTTATTTGAACCCATCACTAGGGGCAGGTTCAAATTCGAACTCAAATTTGGTTGTGAATGTGAGGACAAATGAGAGTGTGACACATGTCTCATTCAAAGAAATATTCAGACTGAATATTTTATTTATTCAGTCTGAATATACAAAGAAATATTCAGATTGAATATAGTATTTATTCGGTCTGAATATTTCTTTGTATATTCAGTCTGAATAATCTATATTCAGACACGTGTCTCGCTCTCATTTATCTTCACGTTCACAACCAAATTTGAGTTCGAATTTGAACTTTCCTTTCTCTCTCTCTCTATATATATAATATATATATATATATATATAAAGAGAGAGAGAGTGTATATATATAGAGAGAGAGAGAGGGGGGGGGAATTCAAATGCGAACTCAAATTTGGTTGTGAACGTGTAACAAATTAGAGTGCGACACGTGTCATCCAGACTGAATAATAAAGAAAAATATTCAGACTGAATGTATTATTATTATTCAGACCAATAACACTACATTCTGATTAAATGTGACACGTGTCACGCTCTCGTTTGTCCTCACGTTCACAACCGAATTTGAGTTCGAATTTGAACTTCTCTCTCTCTCTCTCTATATATATATATATATATTGATTTAGTCGTTGCTCATAATATGTAATATGTTCACAATATTCACAAGTTATATCATATCTCGTAGATTTAGAATGTCCACAAACTATAATAATATTTCTTAGAAAGTTTTCAACAATGTGTTTACCTTATGCGCATATTCACTTACTTGTGTATATGTGTAGTTTAAGTATATAATATTTATATACGGTAAATATAATAAATAAACTTACACACCCTCTTACATTTGATGAAGTTTAAACCTCTACATTCTAGAACGACAGTAAATACAATACTGTGAGATGGGCCTAAGGCCTTTTGGTGTGTGTACGTGTAGTTATAGAGAGAGAGAAAAAAAGTTTTTACTTTATATTCAACTAGTGCGTGGCACCACGCGTTGCATGGTGACGAATTGTTTTTGTAGGAAATATGTAACTATGTGAAAATAAACCTAATTCATTAATTGACGAATAATGAAATATAATGTATCAATACTCAAGATATTAAACATTACCAATGTTTATGAATCCATATACAAATTGAGAGAAATCATTCAACTTATTTTTTGGGTTGTCATAAAAACCAAGAAACCATCTATTATTAAATTAATGATGGCGTCCTTCAGATTGTTGTCAACAACTTTAAAACCCAATAGTTTTAGTCTCTTGCTACTGTTAGGTGCCTAACTCATCAAATCTCAGACGAAAACAAATTAAATTGAGAAAATACTCACCTAGTTTCTATATGGGGTTGTTGTAAGACCCAAGAAGTCCTATGTTGTATGTGGTTGCTATAAAAAATAAGGATCCATATGTTTATGTCCTCTAATCTAGAAAAAAAAACCAATGATGAAAAAAGCAAACCGTAAATCCTATAAAAATTGTAGAAGCCCTATTTTAAAACCCCCTAAAATCTCAAAAGAAGAAAAAAAAGGATTACCAGCGTTTGTGCATTGAAAAACAAATCAATTAGGGATGTGTCGAGAATTGATTCTTAACAGAAATGCAACAAAAACAAACATGATGAGACATTCCTTCGGACAAATTTGCATGCTAATATCATTTCCTTATCTTCAACATGTAAAAGTGGCAAAATTGAAAACCAAAACCAAGAACAACGATTTAATGCTTTGTGCAATGCCAGATTACCAAAATCCAACATGAATAAGAAAAAGAATCGTAATTTATGAGGCAAAGAGGAAGATGAATAGTCTGGAATTAAAAATAATTAAAGATACGAAAGAGAGAAGGGCATAACCGAAGGAGATGAAGAGAAGTTTTGTTGAATTACATCAACTTAGAATAAGATAAGATTGAGAATTTTTTTTTAAAGATTGAGGTGTTTTGAAGATGCCACCTGATTGTTGAGGTTCTTACTTTTATATATATAAAAGATAAAAGATTTTATTTGTAAGTTAATTTTAATTTTTTATAATTTAAATTAAATGTCACTAATTAGAAAATTTTCAAAAGAAATTAGGAGGTTCAAACGAAGACAAAAACAAAGAATTGGAAATATAAAAATAGATTTCAATAGGTGGTTGCTCAAAAACCCGACTAACCCAATTAATCCAACCCAATCTGATGCAAAATAACTCAGTACGAAGCAACCCGATATTTAATCGAGTTGTAAAATTTCAAACTGTAGGTATTGGGTTGATATCGAGTTTCTTTCATTTGAACTCAACTCAACTCAATGAACCCGATATCATTTTATTTTTTGAATTTATTAAAATTATTGAGTCTTTAACAATGTATATTAGACAATCACACTATCACGTACCCTTTTCATATACATATATTTTCAATATATTCCCCATCTCTATATAATTTCTTTGTATACATGTCCATTAAATGTGTGTGTGTGTGTATATATATATATAACTGAGAAAATTAATTGAATGTGATATACTTAAAATTTGAGAAATATGAATAAGTTGTACCAAATAGCTGATTTGATGAAAAAGAAATTATAAGTAAAAAACAAAAATATTCAAGGTTAGGAAGATATTTTGTTCTACCAAAGTATCAACCCGACCAACCCCTACGGGTCGGGTTGCACTTTGTTTTAGGTTGGGTTGGGTTGAAATTTTAAACTGAAATTATTAAATTGGATTGTTGAAATATCTTTAACCCGATCAACCTAACCCGTAACCACCCATAGATTTCAATTGTTCCATCCCTTTGATGTATTTGTTCAAATAGTTGTGATTTAAAAGATGATACTTTATTTTTAAAGCTCTAAAATATTTTTTCTTCTTTTTTTAGAGTTAAATATAAATTTGGTCCATATGGTTTACATAAATTAATGAATAAGATACTTTAATTTTTTTTAATATATTAACAAAATATGTAAATTAACAAATAAAAATTAATACATAAAAATGAAAACTAATAAATTATATTCAAATTTTTGATAATTTTATAATACATATACATATTAAATTTATATAATATAATACATGTGTTCCGATAACTCGTACATATTGGGTTAAATGAACTTCGGGTAGAATTATACATAATGTGTTTGTACCCTATGCTTAACCGACATGTACTTCGTACACATTTTGTTTACAATACCATACACGAGACCAAACACGTACAAAATGAATTCATGCTTAACTTAAAATGTTAAGTTTATGCCTATTAGGGCGTAAGGTTGAGAAACTATACCAGAGGGTTGGGGTATAAGCGATTCGAGCTTTTAACGAGCTACTCGAGCTCGAGCTTAATAATTCTCGAGCTCGAGTCGATCTCGAACACAAAATAGAACTCATTTAACTAAACGAGTCGAGCTTTATAACATTAGTATTCGACTCGGCTCGTTTGAAAACTCGATTCAATTTTTCAATCGAGTCGAGCTTAGCCGAGCCATTCGAGCATACCCCTTTTTTGAGCCAAGCATGCCTATATATTTATTAATCATACAATAAAAATATAAAAACTATCGAGCTCAAGCCGATAAACGAGTAATCGATCGCGAGTTCGAACCCATAAACGTACATCGAGCTCGAGCCAGATAACTCAAAAAATATTCGAGCTCGAGTCGAGCTCAAGCCCAGTATTAATTTTTTGGGTCCGGCTCGATTAACCTACTACTCGACTCGGCTCGGCTCGTTTACACCCCTACTAGAGGGGTTAAAGTGGAAAATTTAAAAAAGTTAAAAAAATAATAATAACAAATAGAAGCACGACATGGCAAAATAGAAGCACGATGAGCGAAAATTCTCTTACTCACTTTCATGTCTATCCACTTTCATCCTTATCCACATTCATGCTTATCCATTTTCGTACCTATCAAAATTCATGCTTATCCACTTTCATACTTATCTACTTTCATACTTATCCCTATAATTATATTTTCTCTCATCTCTCTTATACTTCTCTCTAAAATTTCTCTTCGTTCATTGAATGAATTGAAGAAACAATCACAGCTTCGGAATGCATCCTCCGAACCTCTAAACGCATGCTAGCAAGTCAAACTACATTGTGAATCTCGTTTCATCATGTGCTAATTCTCAGATTCAATTAAGGTATGAATTTCACTTTCTTTGACTATTGGACAACTAATTGTTGTAGTTGACCATTCTTAACGGTAGTTCACCGTCATGTAATTGATCACTTGAAAGTGGTCAACTAAATATGTATTTAAAATTTTAAATATACATCTTCCAATATATGAAATGTTGAATCTTCATTTTGAATACTTGGTTTTAGTCTATTGAATCATTATTTTGAATACTTGATTTTATTGAATCTCAGGATTGAATGTCCCTTGGGAGTTGTAAACCTTATAACTTGAATCCGTTTCGTGGATACATAGGTAGAGTTCTTTAAGGATCCTATAATTTTGTCGCAAGGGAAAGTGATGGGAATTTCTACCAGTGCTATGTGTCATTCTTTCAGTGATTTTCAATATCCATGGAATGGGTTATTGTTTCTTGTATGTTGCATGTTTTAAACTAATGTGCGTTGATAATTGTTTCAAGGGAATTACTTGATCTCGTGATCTAACCTCTCTTTTAAATTGAAAACCATTTTCAGCCAGGTACCACATTGAGAGTGGATCCAAGGGAAAAGGCAAAGTGTGAGCAGGGAGTGAAAACGTTAGTTTTGTTCTTTTCCTTAATATAGTAATTCTCAGCTTTGGTCACTTAGTACTTTCCGCTGCGTAAATTTGGGATATGATTAAATTTTGACTATTGTTGGTTTGGTTTTAGCCGTTTTGGCTTGGGATTTATAAATTTTGGTTATTTTGAATCTTGGGTATTTACAACCGTGTTCTTGTTTTCTGACACAACAAGTTTTAAGTAACTGATAGGACGGGGCTTGAGATCGAAAGTGCGACTTTTGGAGTTTTTAAACTCGTGTTAGATGATAATGTTTAAGTTTATAAATACTTTTTTGGAAGGCAATGTTTTGTTTTGTAAAACATGATTCATAAGTTATAATCATATTTGGAGTTTATTAATAGTTTTGAATTATTTGTTTTTGTATTAAGTCCCGTTAGTGACACTGTTCGTTCCGGACCAATCGTACGGGGGATGTTACATAATAATCTATAAATAAAAATACATTTTGCAAATTAGAATGTGAGGTTTTTATAAAAACCTCTATTCTGAAGTTTAATTGAGATTCTTATTTGTTGATGTGACAATGATGTTAGAGAGAAAAATATGACAAGTGAAATACATATGATAAGTGAGGTTTTTAGAGATCTCACTAATGTGGATACACCGAAACTTTATCAAGAGGTTTTTAATCATAGTGGAAGGTTTTTGACTAGAGATTCTTCATATCCGTTCCCTTTTGATCTTTCTAATTTTATTGTAAAAAATTGGAGTTTTATACGTTATTTTATCGTTTTCTTGAAAACCCTATTTTTTATAAATACGATTTTCTAAACTTCTTGAAAACCTAATTTTTATAACTTCAATTTTATAATTTTTTTTGTTATACATCTTTCTAAATTTTCCAAGGAGCGAACTCGGTTAGTAACAGCTCGGCCGAATCACTTTGGAATGGAGTGATTTGGGATGTCCTATATTTGATATGGTCGCATAGAAATAAGGTGGTTTTTAGAGATGACAAAAGACAACTTGTTGATCAATTGTATGAGTTTTAAACAATCATCTTTGAGTGGGTCAAAAGGCGAAACAAAAAGCTATCGGTGGACGGAATACGTTGGTTCGCTGATCCTTCTTTTCTGCAGTAGGTCGACGTGGTTGTCTTCGGGGAAGGGACACAGATGTGGAATGTGGCAGCAGGGTGGTCGCATTATAGTGGAGTTTTGACAGTTTGCCTCTCGTACACCCCGCCCTTAAAGACGTTGTTGGTATTGGATGTCGCTGTCATGTTTACGATCGCTCATTTAATTTTTTTTCAGTTGTACGGTGGTTAGCCCCGCTCTATTCTGATTTGTTAGTATTTGGTTATCGATATAACTCTCTTTGATAGTACAATAAAGGTTGCCTTTCAAAAAAAACATTTTCCTATACATATTTTTATTCATTTAGATAACTCAATTTTTATACATTCACGTTTTAATTATCTTTTACATATTTTATAGATTTCTTTAGATTCCTTGAAGGGTTTTTCCTTTTACACCCTACTATATTTCCTTTTTGCACCCTACTCTATTGTATTTATTTATTTTGATTGGTGACACACTAACATCCATGTTTATTTATCTATTTTACTTCGGGGACATATATCTAGAATATGTTTTAAAATGTAGAGTAGGGTGTAAACGATAACACCCTTCCTTGAAACCCAAATTTTTTTAATTCTCCTTTATTTTTATATAAATTTTAGGAATGGCTTGAAAATCCAAATTTTATAAATTCACCTTTTATTATTTTATACATTTTTATGGGTTATCTAAACTCATTTTTTTCTTTCTAAATCCATTCTTTAATTGCTTGAAAATCCAATTTCTTATAAATTCACCTTTTATTATTTTATACAATTTTTATGTATTTTCTAAACCCATTTTTTTTATAAATTCACTCTTTAATTGCTTGAACCCAATTTATACATTCACTTTTTATTATTTTATATTTTTTATGGGTTTTCTACACCGTTTTTTTAAATCCACCTTTTAATTTATGGATTTCTTGAGAACATAATATTCTCTAAATAAATAAAAGTGTATTTATACAATCTTAATACATTGATTAATTTATGTAAGGACCAATTTAAAGGATCTAAATTAAATAAGACTTGTATTGATAATACAATGTCTGTGATAAAAACATAATGATATAAATTCAGGTATATTTTCTAAGGCTGTGATATCAAGACACAAGTTCAAGGGTGTACACTTCAACCTTTAGTGAAAGATGAAGTATATCAAGCAAAGTGTACATTTATCATTTCCAGCTTTACAAGGTATCCACCGATGTGATACATAGTTTGATGTATCACTTAGCAATTTCAAAGAGATAAGTTCTTGACTCACATCAATTGCAAGACACGTGAGCAGCAAGAACTTGGGCATCAAGCCTTAAATAAAGACATTCTCTTTTATTCTTATAAAAGGAATATTTGTCTTTTAGCTAAAAGGTTTGATGGGACTTCACAGAGCATGAAGAAAAGAAGATAAAGTTATCTGACATTACGTGCTACAAGGAATGGTTCATCCATTATTCTATAACAAAGGAAGTGGTCTCTTCCTTTGTCTAGCAGATAAACTTCCAACTAATGAAACCTTGACAGCTGTCCACATGCATCCCATACATGGGCACTATAAAAGGAGATGAAGTCCTATCCAGAAATCTCACGCTTTCAACAAATCTTCAAAGTGATTATTTGTGTGACTGTGGCAAAGCTGTATGCTATAACAGTATTGTTTTAACTTCCTTAGTGTATAAGTTAATTACTGTTATCTGTGTGTTTAGTTTGATAGAATAGTGTGTCTGTTCTTTTCCGCATGTAAATTTTTAATATTTATATTAAAAAATTTAAAAAGAGTATATTCTGTGTGTTTTATATTCAACCCCCCCTTCTACAAAACCTTCTTTTAGTTAGTCATCTCTCCTTAGGGACTAACAAGTGGTATCAAAGCAGTTGGTTTAATTCAATAAACCAGATCTGTGATGGCTACTACCTCAAATGTTGATGGTACCTTGCAGACCTCTTCCAGTAATACATATGATTTAGGATCCTTGGCCAAACCTCCAAGGTTCAACCCAAGTAACTTTGGGTTATGGAAAAATCGCATGTTATTATTCTTGGAAGGGATCGATTGCAGGTATCCCAACATTCTCAATGAGGGACCTATTGTTCCTAAAATATGGGCTCGCTTTGGCCCTCAAAAGGACGCTGAAGGAAAGGACATAAAGTCAGATGATGAAAGAAGTGAGAAAACTGGTAGATATATCATCAAACCTTCAAACAAATTTAGTGAAGATGATAAACGCCTAGTTGCTTTAGACACTAAAGTCAAATCTGCTCTTGCTGTATCCCTTCCAAATGAAGTGTATTACTCTCTTCTTAACCTTCCCACTGCTAAAGAAATGTGGGATACTTTGAGTGTCTTATATGAAGGCACCAAAGAAGTCAAGAAATCTAACAGGATCTGTCTTGTTAGAAAGTATGAACTCTTCTCCCATGAAAAATGAGAATCTCTTTCTACCTACTTTAATCGTTTTAACTGTCTTCTCAATGATCTCAAAGTTCTTGGACGAGTTTATGATAATGAAGAAGTTCTCTGCAAGTTCATGGATTGTCTCCCGGACTTCCGGGAAACTATACGTACTTGCATCAAGCAAACCAAGGACTTAGAAATAATGCCTTTAACTCGCTCTCTATGGAACTCTTCTTCACTATGAACAAACTAAGAACCGTAGAAAATCTCTTATAAAGGATATCAAATCCTCTTGTTGGTTTGATAGGTGATTCAAAATCTTCTTCTTGTATTCCTAGAATCACCTATCCTTCTTCTCGATTCTCGAAAAAGATATTAAGGAAGACTCTTCTCATCCGTCGATGCATACTATAGTCTTATTTGATGATGAAGGAGAAGAATCAACCATTGACATACTTTCTGATAGTATGGCAATGCTTGCTGGAAACCTTAAGAATAAAAGATTTTCTTCAAACCGCTCCAAATTTAATAGAAAACTTTTTTCTCAAAAATCCTCTTCTGATAAAGCAAATGAAGAATGCTTCAATTGTGGAAAGAAAGGTCATTTTGCTTCTGAGTGCAGATCAAAAGCTTCCTCTTCTCTCAAATCTTCTTCTTCTTATGGCCATGACTTCTCAAAATCAGCTTCTAGGAAGCATGAAGAGAGAAATAGTCAATCCTCTAAGGAAAATTCTGAATCAAAAGAAACCTCCAGGTATAAGAAGTACAAAGCCAAATACAAGAGGGAAAAAGAAAGAAACCAAAGTAAAAAATAAAACTTTGGTTGCTGAGACTCATTGCTGGGAGGATGAGCAAACCTCTGAGAGTGAGAGTGAGTATGTCACTAAATGCCTCATGGCCAAAATCGATGAGCTGGAAGACATGGAAAAGTCACTCTACACTACCCTTGTATCTGCTGAGGGATCCACTTCAGGAACAAAGCCTCAGGTACATCCTTTTACCTTTCTCTCTGATGATCAAAAGGCTGATGCCTTTGATTCTTTAACTGTTGACTTCTGTGACTTAAAGATTCAAAAGAAAAAGGCTGATATGCATATAAAATGTCTAAATGATCAACTCCTCTCTTGCTTTTCTAAGCTAAAAGATTTTGATAAAATGAAAGCTGATCTGGAAAACCTAAGGTATTTAAACGACAGCCTTTCTAAGGAAAAATCAAAAATCTCTTCCACTCTTGAAAAGGAACAAGAGGTTCTGTCTAAATGGACTAAATCCTCTATGAATCTTGAAAGGATCCTTCAAGATCAAATCACCAGCAAGGATAAGTCTGGCCTTGGTTATGGAAAAGATGTTCCTCAACCTTTCGACCTTCCACTTCCTTCTTCTGAGTGTCAAGGTTTTCCTGCTGGTTTCCTTTCCGATGACGATGATGATCTCTTCGGTTACTCATCTGAGGATTCTACCTCCGTTCACTCTATAGATCTACTTGACATGCTCAAAGTAGAATCTAGTTCTAAGAAGTTTGGAGTCTTTGTTAAAGCTAAAGAAATCTCTTCTGAGTCTTCAAAAGTTTCAACTCTTCCAAGCTCTTCTTCTTCTCCCAAACCTATCCAAAGACTTTTAAACTCCTTAAGTCTGCATGAGTCAAGGTACTCCCAGGAGCAGCCATCTGGTGTTGCTGAGTATCCCTCTCCAAAAAGATTTTCTCCTCAAAAGAAAAATTTTTCTAAATCAAATTTAAATCTCAAATAGTTACTGATTTTATTCCTCGGTCAGTGAACTTGAAGAAATCAAGAAATCCTGGTAAAGGTATCCTTGGACCAAGACCAGGTGTCGGTCACCCCTCTTCTTCTCAGTCGTCAACCTCTGTCCAAATTTTGATGATAGGGATTTTAAAAAGGCATTTTCTTTAAAGAAGTGCTATAATTGTGGCAACACTCTTCATCTTGCTAAAAATTGCCCAAAAGATTTGGATCTTTGCAAAAATTAAATGCCTTCTAATCCCAAAGGACCCACCTCAAAATGGGTACCAAAAGTCTAATTTGTTTCTGGGTGCAGGTACCAAACAAAGATCACATATGGTACATGGACAGTGGGAGTTCAAGACACATGACCGGAAACAAACTTCTTCTCTCTAACTTCTCAAAAGAAAAGGGACCCACTGTTTCCTTTGGAGGAAATGGAAAAGGGTCACCAAAGGATATGGTACCATTTCAAATGGAACCATCACTTTCTCTAGAGTAGCCCATGTTGAAGGGCTAATGTACAATCTTCTAAGCATCAGCCAAATATGTGATTTGGGCTATAAGGTCATGTTCCAGCTGTGTGTGTGCTTGGTCTTTGATGTACAGAACAAGATTGTACTAAATAGGAACCCGACCGAATGACGTATACATAATCAACATGAAGGAAAGTGCAATAGGAGAAGGTGTGTCTCTCTCAAGAACTAGCCAAACAAAGTTATTTGTGGCATAAAAGGTTTTCTCATCTAAACTTTAAAACCTTGAACAAACTCTCCAACAAAGAGTCAAGTTGTTGGATTGCCAAAAATAGTTTTTGAAAAAGAAAAGCTGTGCGGAGCATGTGAAAAAGGAAAACTCACCAGAACTTCCTTTAAAACAAAACAATGCTAATCTATCACTCAACCTCTTCAAATGCTTCACATGGATCTGTGCGGTCCAGTAAGCACACCCAGTCTGGGTGGTAAAAAGTATATGCTAGTAATCGTCGATGAATTCTCTAGATATACTTGGGTGTTCTTTCTGAAACACAAGAGTGATCTTTCTTGAAGAAATCATCGTGTTTACAAGAAAAATTGAAAATTTGAATGGTAAGCTGGTGAAGTCCTTCGAAGTGATAATGGCACGAGAATTCAAGAATGCCGCTTTCGGAAGATTTCTTTGACCTAAAAGGAATTTCTCGTAACTTTTCTCGCCGTATGCAACTCCTCAAAGAAATGGTGTTGTTGAAAGAAAGAATAGAACACTGTGTGAAGCTGCAAGGTCAATGCTGAGTGAATCCAAGTTGCCAACCTATTTTTGGGCAGAAGCAGTTAACACTGCATGCTTTACTCAAAATAGGTATATCATAGTCAAAAGGCATGACAAGACTCCTTATGAAGTTTTCCATGGTAGAAAACCTGCAGTTGACTTCTTCCATGTGTTTGGCTGTGCATGTCACATGCTAAATGACAGGGAACAACTTGGAAAATTTGATCCGAAGTCTGATGATGGAATTTTCATGGGCTATTCTCTCTCCTCAAGAGCCTTCAGAATCTTCAACCTAAGAAGACAATGCATAGATGAATCCATGCATGTGAGGTTCGATGAATTTGAAACTTCTTCATTATCTTGTGATGAAGAAGAATTAAACCTATGGATAAATTCATGTGTTGGTGAAATTCCATCTTCCTCTCAACCAAATCCTTCAGATAGCAATCCTTCTCAGCCTCCCATAAACACCACCTTATCTTCAGAACCCTCTCTTTCTTCTCCACCTTCTGAAACTAACTCTACAGAAGACCTTACCCACCAAAACACCATATCTCCCACTAACCTATCTTCACCATCTCAAATTCCCACCTTATCCTCTTCTCTACCTCCTACCTTACCTCCTGCACTAAAGTGGACCATGGATCATCCAATAGATCAAATCATAGGTGATCCACAAGTTGGTGTAAAAACAAGAAGAGGCATAAGCAATCTGTGCTTATATGTCAACTTTGTTTCCATTGTTGAGCCTAAGCTGATAAATGAAGCCCTAGCTGATCCTAGCTGGGTAATTACCATGCAAGAAGAACTCTCACAATTTAGAGAAACAAAGTCTGGAAGTTAGTTCCTCGTCCATCCAACAAAACTATTATTGGAACAAAATGGGTGTTTCGAAACAAGATGGACGAAGAAGGAACTGTCATAAGGAACAAAGCAAGGCTGGTTGCTCAAGGATATCGGCAAGAGGAAGGAATTGATTATGATGAAACTTTTGCTCTCGTTCCCAGTTGGAAGCTATCCGAATATTTCTTGCCCATGCGAACTACAAGAATTTTCGGATATTCCAAATGGATGTCAAAAGTGCCTTCCCGAATGGTAAATTAGTCAAGAAGTGTATGTGAAGCAACCTCCTGGGTTTGAAGATCCAGTCCATCCATATCATGTGTATAGGCTGGATAAAGCTCTGTATGGACTGAAGCAAGCTCCTCGTGCCTGGTATGACACTCTCTCAGAATATCTACTTAGAAATAAGTATATACGAGACAAGGTTGACAACACTCTCTTCTTCAAGAAATCTCAAGGTAATATCATTCTTGTTCAAATCTATGTTGATGATATTATTTTTGGAGCCACCGATGAATCCTTGTGTGATGAGTTTAGCTCCCTCATGCAAAAAGAGTATGAAATGAGCATGATGGGGGAGTTAACTTTCTTTCTTGGTTTGCAAGTAAAACAGTCTCCAGAAGGTATTTTCATAAATCAAAGTAAATACATTAAGGATCTTCTGAAAAAGTTTCAATTTGATACTTGCTCTACCATGAAAACTCATATGGCTCCTCCTCTTAGACTTTTTTTTTTATCCTGATGGCATTTCTGTTAATATTACAAATTATAGAGCCATGATAGGATCCGTTCTTTATCTGACTGCAAATAGACCTGACATTATGTTTGCTACTTGTCTGTGTGCCCGATACCAAGCAAATCCTAAAGAATCACATCTGGCTGCTGTGAAAAGAATTTTTCGGTATCTGAAAGGTACCATAAATCTGGGTCTTCGGTATCCCAAAGACTCAGGTTTCGATCTCATCGGGTACTCTGATTCTGATTTTGCAGGCTAAAAAATAGACAGAAAAAGTACAACCGGAAGTTGCCAGTTACTTGGTGGAAAGCTTGTGAGCTGGTCAAGTAAGAAACAACATTCGGTGTCTACATCTACTGCTGAAGCAGAGTACGTGGCTGCTGGAAGTTGTTGTGCACAGATATTGTGGATGAAAAATCAGTTGTGTGATTATAATCAATTTTTCTCAAAAATCCCAATATTATGTGACAACTCAAGTGCAAAAGCCATTGCCAACAATCCAGTGCTTCATTCAAGATCTAAGCACATTGATATCAGTTATCACTTTATAAGGGATCATGTCTCTAAAGGTGATGTGGAGCTTCATTTCATTCCCACCGATTATCAATTAGCTGATCTGTTCACAAAGCCCCTTGATGAAGCAATGTTCAAATTCCTCATTGGTGAATTAGGTATGATAAACATAGACTAATATATATATTTTATATTTTATATAAATATGTATTTTATATATATATATATATTCTATATATATATATTATATACATTTATATATTTTATAACTTATGTATATTATATATGTTATATATATATAAATAAGTAAATAAATAAACAAAAATAAATATATATATATATATATATACAGTGTCGGTGAGCTAGTCACCGACAAATCCCTCTCTATCTCTCCTCTCTTATCCAAATAAAACCCTAACCCTAAAACCATCCACTTTCCGAGAAACCACCGTCGCCATCCACCATCGACCCACCGAGCACCACCACAAGCCACCGACGCCGACGATTTACCCAAACCCGAGAGCCACCGACGGTCGTATTCCTTTCCGACGTATCCCTTTCCGAGAAGCACAGCCACCGATACTCGGCCCTTGCCACCATCCACCGACGTCAAGAGCCACCGACGGCGTGCCTCTTCACGTGCCTCCGACGCCGACGACCACCGTTCTTGCCACATCTAACCACCGATGCCGACGCCTTGATTGCGTCACCTTCCGACGTCGTGATTACGTCACTTTCCGACCTGACGTCATCACCTTCCGATGTTGCACCCTTGTTCGAGCCACCGACGGTTGCCCTAAGTTTCAGACGACCCACCGATGTTAACACACCATCCACCGACGTTTGGTTCAATCACCGACGTCGATTCTAAGCCACCGAGGTAACCGTTATAACCCTTCACATTCTTAACCCCTTAAAGATAACTCTTGACTTACCACTCTTGATAAGCAAGATTCTTTGTTCTTATCCCTAATGACATCATCAATGTCAGAACATGCGCCGAATTCAACCCTAAAACCTTTAGAATTCTGACCTTTCAATCACCAAAAGTAATCATTATTTTTGAAAATTGAAATTTCCCTCTCATATATAACCTCCTTCCCCACTACCTTACCACCTTTCTCGCACCCTCTCTCTTTCTCATCTTATAACCTTCTTACTCAAACCTGCAACTCCTTTCCTCTTCAATGGCTTCTCCTTCAAGAACTTCAGAAGAACAAACAATGACATTTGGATCTCTCTCCTTTCCTGCATGCAATTACTTTGGACGAATAGGAGTTGATAATGCTCATCCTGAGTACAATGACATCTGTTGGTTCCTTCCAAGGTGCCCTCTCCAATATGCTTTGACAGCAAAACCCAAGATGAGTAAGTTTCTTCTTGGAAACTTTTGGCTATCATGTACTTTTGATGCTTCTACAGATCAAATCCTTGCATCTGTTCTCAGCAATGATGAGCATGATGTGGCTTTTGATGTTGAAGATGTTCGTAACATCCTTAGGCTTCCCACTTATGATTCATATGAAACATTTCCTCTTGGAAATGAACACCAACAAGTGGTGGCTGTTTTGAACTACTTAGAAGGGAAGAAGGACTCAAAGTCAAAGGGTCCAGGTACTTTACTGCGCAAGAATATGGGAAACATATGGAACTTCCTTTTTGCTCATCTTATTCTGTGCCTGAGCAAGAAGACAGGTGGTCCTGATCAGTCACCTTCCCAAGTGACTGAATTAGCACATGCTCTAATATTTCAAAGGAGGATAGACTTTGCAAGCTACTTCTTCAATGAAATGATCTCCTCTTTCTCTACCCTCCGACGTCCTCAGGTACCTTTTCAACGCCTTTTCTCCCTTATCATTGATGCAAAGTTGGCAGATAAACTGGAGAAAAGAGATGACATCATATATGATCTCCCTCTTCATCAAGTGGGAAATCAGATTATGAAAAAGGCTGACTTAGCATCAGACAACCCTATCCGACCATCTATGGTTGAGTTTGCAAGGAATGCAACTCTATCTTGGGGAGAAAATGAGCCCCGTCTGCAAAGGACCTCAGGTATGTCTTCTGTCCCTTCTGCACCTAGAGTAACTGATGTGCCCAAATCTCGTAAGAGATCCAAAGCATCGGGCACATCTACCTCCGCACCCACCGATGCTACGAAGCCAAAAGAACCTTTGGCTTCTACCCAAGCATCTAAGTCCCAAAATCGGAGAAACTCCAAAAGCCCCTCAAAGACTTCCTCAAAGAAGTCTAAGGGTACCCAAAGGGTCTCACCTCACAAGCCACCTACTAACTCCCAAAAGTTAGTAAGTGTTGAAAAGATTCCTACCCGACCCAAGGACCAGTTAACCCAACCTTGCTCCTCCATGCCCTCCCAAAAGGACATGGTTGTAAAAAGGGACATCCCTATTATTCCTTCATTAACTTTCTCTTTAGTTGATGAAGAAGACTTGGAATCTCCCATCCAAGCTGCCTCTTCTCCACCCCGTGAGCTCTCACAGCTCCCTTTCCTTACTCCACATGAGAGTGCATCACAACCAGGTGCATTTGATGGAGCATCCCAATTTACTGATTTTCTATTTTCTGACACTACACATTGGACACATACGTCTCCCGTACGTACCAAGGTTGTGGAAGAACCCATTACTGAGGAATCCCCTCATAGACATTCTCCTAAACATGTCTCCCCCACATCTCCTAAATCCCCCCCAAGAAAACCTACAGGTTTGGTGGATTATTCTTCCAGTGATGATGATGCTGATCAACCACCACAGCCTCAACCTTCTGCTCCCATGTCTTCCAAACAAGGAGATGATCTTCTTCAAGCTTTCACCAGCTTTACCCGTGACACTATACGTCGGGTGGAAACTTTGGAAGACGAAGCAGTCAAAGACTTGGAAAGACTGGCTTCTCTTTCTACTACTCAAGAGAACATTATGGAGTCTCTTGCCACTATTCTCACCAAAATTGACAAGATTCCAATTTCTTCTCCAACAATTGAGCTTGATGTGGATGGATCCTTCTTTCAGGAACAAGACAGATTTGTTCTTCAAAGAATTGAAAGAAAAGTAAATACCATGGCTTCTGATATAGAAAGGATCAAGACTTTTCTCTCTTCAGTGGGTTTCAAGGGTTCAACCACCGAGGGGGAGAAAAATAAGAACACCACTGCTACCACCTCACCTGCAGGCGCCGACGTCAGAACCGCCGACACTTCCCCTGCAGCCACCGATCTGATCACCACCACCATCCCAGCCACCGACGTGGCTCTTACAGCCACCGATGGTGGTGTGGTCACAGAGGTGGTCTATGTTCCTTTGGTCACCAAGTTACCTGAAGCAGCTGTTGAGGGGGAGAGTATCAGTGCTCAACCCCTTGAAACTGAAGAAGAGAAGAAAAGAAAAGAAAAATCCAAAGGAAAGAAGCCTCTCTCTTTTGAAGAACAGCAAGAAGAAAGAAAGAGAAAGAAAATGTTCAGAGGTTCAGAAGCTGACACTCTTAGACTTCAGCCTGCTTCATTACCCACCGATCCTCTTGGGGTAATCTTATCTGAAGCTGAAATAGAAGAAGCCATTAGAGCACAACTTGAGTATGATCAGACAAATGTACTCAAGTTGGCTCAAGATGAAGCCACTCATGCAATGGTAAAGGATGCTCTTCAAGCTCAAAAAGATGAGCTTGAAAATATAAAGAAGAAATCTGAAGCTGCAAAATTGGTTGATGAGGCCAAGAAGACAAAGGAAGTAGAGTGGTTCAAAAGGAGATTGAAGAACAGGAAGGATGATTCCAAGATTATCAGTGCCACCATCCAACCTCCAACCAAAAATTCTCCAAAGTTACTTGTCACCCTTAAGAGAGCTGACACTCTCTCAAAGGTATATGAAGCTGAATGGTTGGAAGTTCTTGGGATGACTGAGTGGATGGAAGTTGGTAAATGCATCTCCAAAAGAAAATGCAAGTACAAGGAGCTGGTACTTAATATTCTCAGAAAACTCTTCATCAAGATGCTCAACATCCAAAAGGAGAATGATATTCTTGTCACATATCTTGAAGCACAACAAATGTACTTCATACAACAGGGTCTTAAAGGAGAGGTCATCACAGCTCCTATAAACAAGAAGAAGGGACACTTTGTTATGCTTCATGAAAGAGGCATCCAGATAAATGCTTCGGGTATAGATCTTTCTATTCCTACTCCTATTGCTTACCCGGAGCAAACCATGCTGACTACTCCTGAGCTTGGGGTGTTCTTTGAAGACATCTTTGGAAACATCGGTTTCTTTAGGGCTTCTGACATCCCAAGGGCTCACAGCTCTTTCCTCTCTGCTATTCTAGGAGTACCTCCGGTTGAAGACCATGGGATCACTAGGCTTATCTTGGATGAGCTAAAAAGAAGAGAACCCACTCCTTGAATATTCTTCATATAGTGTGAACTTTATTTTTCAAAGCTGTGTGTTGATTAATAAAAGTTCATACTCTTCTTCCTTAAAAATTCTTGTTAATATTTTTATTTTTTTCTTGCACATACTTATACTTACATTTATTCTTATACTTATACTGTACATACTCAGTTAAAAAAAAAGAAAAAAATCAAGAAAAAAAGAAATCTGAGTCAAAATAACCCAAAAGAAAAATAGAAAGGGTCAAAAAGAATTCTTTTCTAACTTACAGGTATCATCATAAAATAGGGGGAGATTGTTGGGTCACCGATGATTTGGTGATGAACCACCTTCCTTTATATGAACGAATTTTTACAGGTTCTTTTGAAGGTCTGAAATATGCTTCAAGTATTGAAAAGTCAAAGACTATTCAATCAAGGGTTGTACATCAAAAAGTGGAATTTTGGATGTATCAACTAACTTCAATATTCAGATCATTTTGCCAAAGTCAAGATTGGGTCACCAATATAGTGGGTCACCGATGGTACAGTCAAAAGTCATCAAAAGTACTAAGGACATCAAACAAGATGAGGTCATCAAATTTGATGTCATGGTCACCGACACTATAATCTTGGTCACCGAAATTGCAGGTATATTTTCTAAGGCTGTGATATCAAGACACAAGTTCAAGGGTGTACACTTCAACCTTTAGTGAAAGATGAAGTATATCAAGCAAAGTGTACACTTATCATTTCCAGCCTTACAAGGTATCCACCGATGTTATACATAGTTTGATGTATCACTTAGCAATTTCAAAGAGATAAGTTCTTGACTCACATCAATTGCAAGACACGTGAGCAGCAGGAACTTGGGCATCAAGCCTTAAATATTCTCTTTTATTCTTATAAAAGGAATATTTGTCTTTTAGCTAAAAGGTTTGATGGGACTTCACAGAGCATGAAGAAAAGAAGATAAAGTTATCTGACATTACGTACTACAAGGAATGGTTCATCCATTATTCTAGTACAAAGGAAGTGGTCTCTTCCTTTGTCCAACAGATAAACTTCCAGCTAATGAAACCTTGACAGCTGTCCATATGCATCCCATGCATGGGCACTATAAAAGGATATGAAGTCCTTCCCAGAATTCTCACGCTTTCAACAAATCTTCAAAGTGATTATTTGTGTGACTGTGGCAAAGCTGTGTGCTATATACAAGATATTGTTTTAACTTCCTTAGTGTATAAGTTAATTACTGTTATCTGTGTGTTTAGTTTGATAGAATAGTGTGCCTGTTCTTTTCCGCATCAATACTTGTGTGTAAATTTTTAATATTTATATTAAAAAATTTAAAAAGAGTATATTCTGTGTGTTTTATATTCAACCCCCCCCCCCCCTCTACAAAACCCTCTCTTAGTCATCTCTCCTTGGGGACTAACAGTTCCAAAACCCTTTAAACCACTTGTATCATGGAATTCCATTAACCATTAAGAGCCCTAATCACATCCTGAACAATTATCAAACAGTTATATTTCATTCTACATCAAGTCATTCAACAACTACCAAACAACTTCTAAAATGGTCATTTTGTAAAAATGCCCTTACACCATTGAATGAATAGTGGATTCTTAAATGCCTTCGATGTTATTTTTTTCACTTTTGTTAATTGGATTTGGATTTATTGTTATATCTACTTAAATCGGGGAAAATAATCATATATTTTACAACCGAAAATATGAAACAAACAAACAATTTAATCTCATATTGATAAAAGTCCCCAACTTCCGTTAGTTTGTTCCGTCTTTGGAGGTTCTTGTCAATGTAAATCATGATTTAGGCTAATATCAGTTTGATTTTTCAACTTTGTGTAATTCAGTCGGCCATTAATTATTTTATGGTCACGGTACCTTCGGTTATTTAGTGGGGCCTTAGTATTGTGAAAATTTAGCAGTATGTTTTTGATATTTTATGATCAAGTACGTGAGTGAGATTTAATAATTACGAACAATTACTTGTTATAGCATGTACATCAATTATATCTTGATTTTTTAACGTACAAACTAAAATATTCCAATAAATTATTATGACATGCCTAGTACCAATTTTTTGTTGTAGCTACATTCTTTATGTAAATATTTAGTTTAAGTTGGAAATAATTTAATTAAAGTAAAATTAAAAAAATTTAAATGTTCATAACTTTTAGATATTATTGAAAATGTATTGTCCTATTCTTCTACGAGATTTATAATTTGTTTTGATAAAAATAAACTTAGAAAAAAGAAAAAGGATAATTGGCCAATACCTGTCGACCACCAACCGTACTTACAAAACAAAGTAAAAAGAACAAATATACATAAAATACTACCTCCATCTACTGTTGTCCTACCTCCATACACTGTTGTCCTACCTTCAACCACATCTGTCCCACCACCACCATATAAAGAAGTCAAAAACTCTTTAATCTTCCTTTTTTTCAGCTCCGAGCAAAGGGTACAAAAACTGATCCCATTTAGACACTCACGTCGACGATATGGTTATAGGGGATTTAGATTCAATGGTCTCGATCCAATAGGACATGGTCCTCATCTTGGTCAATGACGATGAGTTTGGAATTGCCATTTCATTGATAAAGAGAATGGGTCGTGTTTATTGGCCCAACAATATATGAGTTACCGTTATATCTTAGCCTTTTTAGAGGTCAAAGCTGAAGTCTCATCAAATGCAAAAAATTCATGTGAGTTTTGCCGTATTTATTCCAAACAAAAAAAAAGCGAATATGTAAGAAATTTTTAATAGATTAAGAAAAGCAGTCAAGAAAAACATTTTCAACATTTAATAACACTTCATATCATCATTTAATTTTGTATTTTTGTGGGGGACAAAAAAATTAGATCAAGCATCTATTCTTAGGTGCAACATTAAAGAAATGTGTTTGAAAATGACAGACAGGACATTCTTTTTCACATGTAGGTTGATTGAGTTGTATGTATTTCAACAACCTAACCCAATGTTTGTGGTTTAAAAATCTCAATCCAAATCAACCCGTACAGGTTGGTCGAATTGATTGGATTGATACTTTGGTACAACAAAATATTCTTTTAACCTTGTATATGTTGTTTTTTCTAGTCTACTCATTTTTTCAAACATCAATTATTTGGTACAACTTATTCATACCTCTTAAATCTTAAGTATATCGCATTCAATTAATTTTTTCAAAATATATGTATATGTTCAGTGAACATATATACAAAGTAATTATATAGAGATGAAAAATAAATTGAAAATATATATATATATATATATATATATGAAGAGGGTACGTGATGGTGTAATTGTCTAATGTACATATTAATAGAGACTCAACGATCATATTAAATCCAAGAAAATAAAAGAATATCGGTTAATCAGGTTGGATTGGGTTCAAATAAAAATATCTCAATATCAACCTAATACCTATGATTTTAAAGATTTTACAACTCGATTAAATATCAGGTTGTTTCAAAGTGACTTATTTTGCGTGGGTTTGAGTTCTGATTGGGTTTTTGAGTACCCTATTCACAAGTATGATGTGCATGTGACTTTTGTTAACCGAGTCTCGTTAGTTATAACAAGCAATGGTTATAAATTGCAGCAATTAAAAGTTTTGGTGTAAACATGCAAGACAAGACATAGTTGAGGGACTAAATTTGTAATTTAGTGTTTGAAATATTTACGAAAAGGGAATGTTGGATCTAACAAGAACTAACCCTACCTTATGACCCACAAGTCAACTCTGAACCTTTTGACAAAACACTAAATAATTGTCTCTTATAATTCCGACCGTTTCTATTATGCTATAAAAATCTTAATTTTATTTTCATGGTAAAATTAAATGATTAAAATAATACACAATCATGTTTTCAATAAAATTATATCATTCATTGTATGTCAGTTTTATACGGTTGTTCAAAATGTCATTTCATAATTACAACTTTTTTAGTACATAAAAATGAATAAATAATTCGACTTAATTTCAAATGTTACAGATTTGTCATCATAATACCTTAAAATGTTTCTCACCCATATATAATCTATATCCCAAATGTTACAGATTTTTCATCTTATTTATTCTACTTAACTTTTAACATTCTTGATATTAAAAGATTTTTCTTATTTAAGTATATATAATGATTCAAATGTATACCGAAAAATATTTAATTTAAAAAAAGGTGGGACCTAAATATAAGAGAAAGGGTATCAATATTTTGACCAATTGGGGTCCTTAGATTCGGTTAGTAGGGTATATAAGCGTCGGCTTGTTCAAACATATTTTCAATTATCGGATCATTTGTTGGTATTATTATTATGTTACTTGTTTTTAATATTTGTTTTTGGAGGATGGTACAAAAATTCTTTTTACAAAGATTTAAAATATTTATAACTAAAATACATTTGAATTTGAAAAAAGAGATTGAGGATAAAGCTAATTAAAGAAAATAAATATCTTTTTGACATGTGTCAAAATTAAATCTCATTTGTAAAACATTAATTTTGGTGTAGTGTATACGTAAGAGAGAATATGTCAAAATTAAATCTTATTTGTAAAACATTAATTTGGGTGTAAGAGAGAATTTATTGGGTAAATTATTTATTTAGAGATCCGTCAGTCGAGTGACAGCCAGCCCCAGCAAATATGAAGAAGAAAACAGTTGCACAAATAGTAGCCCTTCCTTTTTCATCTAAATATTTATGCCATTCACCTCCATCAATATCGCTTTCCCTCCCATCTACATCAATCTCTATTTTATACATTATATAATTAGGGGCGGGTTTAAATAAGAACTCAAATTTGGTTGTGAACGTGAAGACAAATGAGAGTGCGACATGTGTCATATTCGGACTGAATAATTTACATTCAGATACATGTCACGCTCTCATTTGTCTTCACGTTCACAACCAAATTTAAATTATCATTTGAACTTTCCTCTATATATAATTATAGATAATAACTATGTATACATTACATACACACACTATATGTCTATATCTATATAATTAAACGAGAATCACCAAAAATTGAGAACCACCAATCAAGTGTTATTTTACATAGTGTAATATATGTAAATTTATAGTGTTGTTTCATAAAGTGAAACAAAAACACTAAAATTTATCAAATTCTGAAACAACGCATGAAAACTGTTTGTCACATCAATATTTTGTGGTTCTCATTTGTTTAGTCTCATATATATATATATATATATATATAGGTGGAGGTTCAAACGAGAACATCCCCATTTTACGAGAACGCGAGAACACCCTTATCACTTGTGATAATACACGAGAGGGGACTTGATGGTGTGTGGATGACGTGCCTTGCTATTTAGGTCGCATCAAATATCGTTTGCGTCTATTAATATCACATATGATGGTTTTGATTGATTATAGTATCACATCAAAGACGCCCTTATCACATGTGATAATATATGTGATGGAGCTTAGTGGTGTAACGACGACTTGGTCGGTAACCTAGATCACGCCAAAACTCATTTGCATCTCTGATTTAATATCACATGTGATGGAATAATACTATCACATGTGATTTTCTATAGTAAAAATGTGTTCTCGCGTTCTCGCAAAATGAAAGTGTTCTCGTTTGAACCTTCCCTATATATATATATATATAGACTGATTTAAAACATAACTCAAATTTGGTTGTGAACGTGAGGACAAATGAGAGCGCAACACATGTCATATTCAGATTGAATAATCAAAGAAATATTCAGACAGAATATAATATTTATTCAGTCTGAATAAACATTATTCAGATATGATTGAATAAATATTATCTGCAGTCTGAATATTTCTTTGATTATTCAGTCTGAATAATCTACATTCAGACACGTGTCACGCTCTCATTTGTCCTCGCGTTTACAACCAAATTTGAATTAGCATTTGAATTTTCCTCTCTCTCTCTCTCTATCTATCTCTCTCTCTCTCTCTCTCTCTCTCTCTCTCTCTATATATATATATATATATATGTAGGGGAGGGATCATACAAGAACATTAAACCCACACATTAAAAAAATCATATCTGATTCAATGGAGCCCACCATTGAATCATATATGATTTTTTAATGTGTGTGACCCACATCATATGTGGTCCACAAGGTGTTCCTTTAAATTTACAAAGTTCTCATTTGAACCTTCCTCTATGTATATATATATATATGTATGTATATAAGAAAGTTCAAATGCGAACTCAAATTTGGTTGTGAACGTGAGGACAAATGGGAGTGCGACACATGTCATATTCAGTCTGAATAATCAAAGAAATATTCAGACAGAATATAATATCAAATTTGGTTGTGAACTTGAGAACAAATGAGAGAACGACATGTGTCATTTTCAGACCGAATATGAACAAAATTTATTCAGACTGAATGTAGTTTTATTCAGTCTAACTAAATGTCTGAATGTAGTGTTATTCAGTCTAAATAATATTAAATTTAGATTGAATTTTTTCCTTCATTATTCAGTCTGAATATGACACGTGTCACACTCTCATTTGTTCTTACGTTCAGAGCTATATTTGGGTTCTCATTTGAACCCGTCCCTATATATATATATATATATAGAGAGAGAGAGAGAGAGAGAGAGAAAGAGAGAGAGAGAGAGAGAGAGAGAGAGAGAGAGAGAGAGAGTATCTATTTATGCATTGCAACATAGGTTGGGTTCTGATGAAAATGAGAGTTATGGTGAGAAGCGTAAGAAGGGATCTCCACCCTTGGATGTATATTAAGATGAGATGCATCGAGATGAGGTGCACCGAGATGCACCAGATCGACTTTCTTCTAAAGCGCAATTCATGGGTGACCGGGCATGAGATTAAAAGTAATCAAAGGTTCAGATCTCTTCTTACGCTTCTTACCTTAACTTTTTTTTCTTACATGATCCTATGCTTTGCAACAGAATGTAAAATTTTATGATAAACTAAAAAAACAAAAATTTAAAACACTACAAAAGTTTTTCATGGAAGGTTATCTTGACACAAGTATGCCTCTAGCTTAGGTTAAAATAAGTTAAATGAAGTAAAAATTACTGTTAATAGGTAGTCGTTTGTTCCATTGTGATTATCAGTCTTTCTCATTTCAAAAATTGAATTTTTTTTTTATGGAGGATTCTACTGCATTAGTACTTATTCGTAAGTTTCTCAATAAAGTTCCACAATGTTTGATCAATATGTATACTACGATTGAAACCGTACTCATAGATGTGATCCTCTTTTATATACATAGGGTTGCTCGCAGCCTATAGAGGTCGAGTTTGTGGAACAATTTTCAAAGAATTGGGGAATATTTTGTCTCCAACTGAATCTGATTGGAAAAGATATTACACTGGTGTTTTATATAAGAATGACGAAAGTAAGCCACAAAGGTGAGATTCAGAGTTAACTCAAACTTAGTTAAACAGTATCATCCTGTTATCAACAATAATATTTCTAATTATAGTTTAATTTTGATGGGATTGTATATTTTTTTTGAATCATGTCTTTTTGTAATAATATTCTTTTCCTTATCTTATATATACATAGATTAAATATCGAAATCAATCAAAAGCTTTATAGGAGATGGATTTAACTGGATAAACAATAAAGTTTTCTTTGTCTATTGTTATCTAGGAAAACTAATGGAAAAGTTTAATTAAAAAAATGACCAATTTTTGAACTGTGGTTACAAAATCATATGTTTACAAGCCAAATGTGAAAGTCGTCAAATAATACAGGGACTAATTTTGCTATTTACCAATGTTAAAATGCATTTATATTAGATGGTTCATGGATTTATTGTAGTCGAAAGTAAAAATATGTATTTTAATTATGTGGAGCGTTCATAGTGGTAATATATTCATGTGTTTTATAAAATTGTTGTATTAATTTACCATACTAATATCGTTATTTTATAAGTTTTCCCCTGAAATTACAACATAACTAATTAATCCACTATTTAGAAGAAGAAATAAACTAATCAATCCATAAAATAAAACAGATTATAATATTTTTTAATAGTTATTAATTGAGTTGTTTACCAAATATTATCTCGAAATTAAAGAAAATAAATTAATTCGAAAACATTATGTTTTTGTCATCTTCTTCAATCATGATTTTCTTCATAGCCTCTATGTTAAAATGTTCGATTTTTTTTTTGCTAAAATAAAAGAAAAGCTTTGAAGGATTGCCCCACATCGATGGAGGAATTAAAAGTGAAATTCCAAGCATATAAAAATGGGTCCAAGACTTAGGTTTCATTTGTTCCAATAAAATATATTTTAAATATTTTATTCTTTCTTTTGTGTTCTCTTGTTTTAGATAACAGAAATGTGTAAGTTAAATGTTTGAGAGTGTGAGTAATATTTTTGGGTGAGGCTTGAGAGACCAATGTGATACATTTTAAGTATTATTTTGTTCAGTGCTCTTTATATTTTCCATACTCATGAGAGGAATTATCTGGTTCTGTTAAAGTCGTAGATGTTTTAACCAGATGAAGAGTTAGAATCACTTCTTTATTTCTCAAACATTTACCACTTCTCATTTGAACATTTCCCTATATATATGCGAATGATCCTATGAGAAAAAGAGTTAGGATGACAAGTGTAAAAACAGAACCGAACCATTGATCACTTTTAGGCTACGTTTTGGCAAAAATAAACTGACTTATTTTCAGTGTACACGTTTGGTAAATCATAAGCTAACTTATTGAAACGCTACTTGGAGTAGCGTTATAGGAGTTTATTGTCATTTTTTTCAAATATAATACTCATTAATATTAATTATTAATTATTATTTCTATTTTTCAATATGCCATTTTTGGTCATTTTATATTCTAATACGCTAGTTTTGTCAAACATGATTTTTTTTTCATCAACTAACTTATCAGGTACAAACTAGCTTATAAGCTACCAGCTAGCTTATAAGCCATCCGTTAGCTTATCAGCTAACCGCTAGCTTATCAGCTAACCGCTAGCTTATCAGTTAGTTTGTCAAACATAGTCTTAATCGCTCACACGCACTAAATTACGTTCCTTACGGGAACTGATCCGATACATCTCATTATTATCGATCTTCAACTTAGATTGATACAAGAGTTCAGATCACTTTTTACGTTTTTACACGTATGGTTGAAATTGATTTATAAAATTTATACCAATTGCATGTTTTGTTTTTAAAATGTTCTATGAATCTTATAGAGACATAAATTAGGAGTTTAAGTACATACATGTGTCAAAGAGAGATGAGTTGACGTACCAGGGGCCTAAACTCCAACTTTAACCCTCCATTGGATTCATTTTGTCTATTTCTCTTCATCTGTCTTCTTCATTAAGATAAACACAAGATCGTACATGTATCTATATATGCATAATTATGATTGAAATTTTTACTCAAATAGTCATTTCAGAAATAAGTTTTTACCTTCCAACCTATTTCCTTTTAAAATTGCTAAAATAGCTATTTGGGTCGTGACCTCACTACCAAACAAAACATAAAGCTTTAAAAATTGCGACCTCACTTCTTTTATAAAATCAATTGCGACCCAAAAGTAGGATGATAAGAAATGAGGTCGCAAAATTTAAATGTGGAGAAATGCTTACGACCCAATTAAATATATTTAAATCTGTACTCCCAAATGGCGACCCAGTTAAATATGTGTAATACAAAACACAAAGTTTTAAGCATTGTTTGGCAAAAATAAGGTGACTCATAAGTCACCTTATATGTTTGGCAAAAGTAGCTTACAAGATACCTTATGACTTATAAGGTAGCTTATCAAAACCTTACTTTTATTATCTTCTCAATAAGGTACCTTATAAGTTAACTTATGGTCATCCAAACAATTACACTAAAAATAAGGTATCTTATAAGGTGACTTATAAGTCACCTCATTTTTGCCAAACAATGGCTCAGTGTAGTTGTTTGGATGGCTATAAGGTACCTTATTGATAAATTAATAAAAGTAAGGTTTTGATAAACTACCTTATAAGTTATAAGGTACCTTATTAACTACTTTTACTAAACATAGTCTTAATCAATTGCGACCCAATTAAATATAAAAGTATATTAAAACTAAAATGACGACCCAATTGCAATCAATTCAAGAATGAAAGACTTTTGTAGTGTGGTCTTAAAGGAGACCACCTTAAACCATTTTACAAATGGGGTTTTTTAAAATATTATCCGTATATGTGAATTTAAATTGTATCCTGAAAATAAAGTTTAATTAAATATCAAACATTTTTGTAATCAATTTAAGTTTTTTTTATATATTAATGATTCGTAGTTATGTTTTATAGTAGTTTTAAAAAAAAAGAATGTTTTATAATAGTTGTAAACTTAATTTATTTGTAAATATATAAACAAACTTATAATTTATAACAACTAAAAACGACTTTGATTTTTAAAAATACATACTTTTGCCAAATCACTGCTCTTTGTCTACTTTTTTAAAGAAAAATAAATAAGACAGAAGTGTTTGAAAATGGGTGGACAAAAATCAGTGTGATTCAGTTCCTAGGTACAGCATGACCCGATTTGTTTATGACCCGTACCGGAGATGAGCCCAACTAAGAAGCCCAACTACAGGCATGGGTCAGGGCTGTTTACATGTCATCCCATCCTGGGCTAAACTTAGTAATAGTTTATCAAACGCTTATTTAGATAAGCCTTTATCAAGTCTGATTACTTTATCGGATGTAGAGATGTTCAAAAATCTGATCAACCCAACCCAACCCAACCCGATGCAAAATAACTCAATCTGAAGCAACCCGATGACTAATCGAGTTGTAAAATCTTCAAACCGTAGGTATTTGGTTGATATCAGGTTAATTTTATATGAACCCAACCCGACCAACCTGATGAACCCGATATCCTTTTATATTTTGAATTTTATATGATTATTGAGTCTCTATTAATATGTAAATTAAACAACTACACTCATCACGCACTCTCTTCATATACATATATTTTCAATATATTCTCTAGCTCTATATAGTTCATTTGTATATATTCACAGAGCATGAAGAAAAAGAGATAAAATTATCTGACATTACGTGCTGCAAATAATGGTTCATCCATTATCCTAGTACAAAGGGAGTGGCCTCTTCCTTTGTCCATCAGATATACTTCCAGCCAATGAATCATTGACAGCTGTCCACATGCATCCCATGTATGGGCACTATAAAAGGAGATGAAGTCCAACCCATAAATCTCACGCTTTCAACAAATCTTCAAAGTGATTATTTGTTTGACTCCGGCAATCCCATGTGTTCTAACAGTCTTGTTTTAACTTCCTTAGTGTATAAGTTAATTACTGTTATCTGTGTGTTTAGTTTGTTAGAATAGTGTGTCTATTCTTTTTCGCAACAAACTTTTGTGTGTAAATTTTTAATATTTATATTAAAAAATTTAAAAGAGTAATTTTTTTAATATTTATATGATACCACTAGGCCAAAGGTCCTTTTGTGAGAAGAGAGTTAAAGTGAGAAGGAATCAAAACCCTTGATCACTTTTAATCTCACATCCACCCATGAATTGCTCTATTTACAAGAATTGATCCAATACATCTCATTAGTGTCGATCTTTAATTAAGACTAGTCCATGGGTCCATATTGTCTTCTCACTGAAAACCAACCCACTAGATGAATATAGTAAGGATCAAGAATCTTACCCAGTAAGAGTGAGACAGAGACCAAGAGTCTACCCAGTAAGTGAGGACGACGACTCTTACCACAATTAACGCTTACAGGGTAAATTGTTGCATATATTGCCATTTTGATGGATTAAAATCTTACATTTATTTAGCACCCTCCATATTAATTTCCTGGCTCTACTCCTGTCCATAACACTATCACGTAAGTTGGTCCTATACTCCTATCCTAGAGATATTTACAAAGAAGTTTAATTAGCGCACATGCCCCCATCAATATATGTAATCTTAGATCTCATTCTACATCCTATACGAATAGCTACAGATTATCCATACAAAACAACCAACAAGGTAAAATGTATGAAGTTTACACAAGCGCAAGTCATTAAAGAAATAAAGAGATGTCACGGGAGCAATGAAGATTAAAGTTTACTTGATTATTTATGGTTCCCATACGTTGAAAGGTACGATCACCTCTCCGAAATCTTGAATCTAGGGTTTGGTTCTATGATTTCTGATTTGGGTTTGATTTGGGTGTATGTTGGGTTTGTTTATGATCTAGATGAAGAGTTTATAGGTGGAAACTTGTGGATTTGAAGTCCTCACCTAATGAAGCTTGGTATTGGGATAAAACCTAGATTTAGCCTAAATCTAGCTTGTGAGTTCATTCTTACCTTTCTAAAACTTTATACATGTCAAAATGAAGTATTTTGCCTTAATGTGATGTTTAAAATAAGTATTTCTATACTTGGAAGGTTTTGGTAAAAACTAGGTCAAAATGTGTCATTTATGGTTTTTCTTTGAAATGATGAAATGAGTACGAAGAACGGTTTTAAAACACCCTTATGGGTTTTTGATGAGAAATATGATGTATAAACCTTAATGTTGTTTTGACCTAATTTTGGAAGGAAAGTTTTGGGAAGCAAGATGTTATACTTCATAGGTTTTGTGAAAAGAAGTAATACATTGGAAACAATTGTATTAAGATGTTAGACTAGTGTAATGGATCCATAGGCACATATAGTCAGAAGTACTTGGGGAGGGCACTTGTAATAGATCCCGGTTTGGGGTTGAACTCGTGAGGATTAATGTGATGACGGGTCATTCCCATAGAAGTTTCCCCCAAGAGAAGTAAAGCGTATCTTTCAGGTGTAAATCGCAGAAGTAAAGAAAAAGAGATGTTTTGAGAAAAGCTTTCAGTTATATGTTTATTTACCGTTTTCGAAGTTTAAATGGCTTTTCTATATTTTGAACTGTTTGTTCTCACTAGGCTTTTAAGCCTAACACTTTTTCTTAAAATGACATGTATATCAGGTGATCAAGCGGATGGGGCTTGATGGGATGAGAGAAGCTAGGTGTGGGTAGTGGCATTCTTTTGAAGTGCACCTCGTGTGTATAGATGGAGTTACATAGAATATTATTTTGAGGATTTTAGTGACACCGAACTTAATCTGTATTTGAATTGTATAGATTACTAGGTTGTCATTTAATATTCCTATAGAAGTTGTAAACTCACTCTGACCTTCTCCCCATCTTTATGGGCGATGTCTTACGTAGTTGTTGTTATTCCGCAATTCTTTTGGTTTAAATTAACTCCCAATTTTTGGGGTGTTACAAGTTGGTATCAGAGCTTTAGTTTAAGCGAACTAGATATGAACCTAAGATGCCTAGACTTAAGCTGAGACTTTAAGTGATGTTGTGTGAGAATGGGTAGACACTCTTGAGATAGTAGAGCTTTAGAGTCGACGGAAATGCACTAGCTATGAAACGTGACTGTGGTAATAGGAATTCTTATACGAGTGATATATCCAAGATATCACGTAGCTAATGCTATCTTGGGTATATTGTTATGTGAGTATGCTTATTTACTATGGTTGCGATGATTGGTGAATGTGTTATACGTATCTATGTTAGACTTGTCTTACTCCTATTCTATGTTTGTGGCCGATTGAGATGATTAATACGTGTACTAGATCGTGTAACGAAGCTGAGGACATGAACGACAATATTTCTACTTTGGATCTACAAGTGACAGTGGAAGTCACTCAATCACCTATGATCCCTCTTGTTCCATCAAGAGATGTGCCAGAATGGGTCGTCTGCGTGAAGTCGACCTTGATCAGGGTAGTCCTTTAATGGTAGAAGCAGGCTTACGAGATGAGTTCTAACCCGGTATGTTGCAGGTAGTTATTTTTGTCATAGCACAACAATAGGAAAATGTGTTCAAGATGTTCTAGAAAAGGAGTACCAATAATCAAAGGCATGAAGCAACTACTCAGGACATAGTGATGGGTTCCGGGAGCAACAGGACAGGTTTCAATACCGAAGAGGCATATGTGACGGAAGTAAAAAGAACGGGAAAGGGTTGATCGCACGAGACTTTCTTATGCTCTAAATCACTCAAGTTCTCCGGATCAGATGAGCCGGTAGTTTGTACGAATTAGTTACGAGAGATCGAGCAAGCTTTTGGCTCGATTGAAATTGAAGATAAGGAAGAGTGAAGTTCTTTTCACATATGTTTAGGAGCGAGTTTTAGCATGGTGGAACATCACCATGGCTACCTTTGGGCCAATCATAATCTCTAGGCTCACCTTGGAACTATTCGAAGCAAATGTTTTGGAAGAGTATCGCAATGAGAAAATTATCGTTCGTATCGTGAATGAATGTTCGGGTTTCAAGAAAGGGAAACGAGACGGTGAGAGAGTATACTCACTTATGTCCTTTTGATTTTAGTGCCACTTTTCTTTTTTGTCCACTTCTTTATACTCAAATCTGCACGTACCTATGAGTACCTTGGAAGATACCTATATTGTTGAAATAGACGATGGCAAGTCAGTTCTAGTTTGGATCGTTCTTAAGGATTGTATGTTGGAAGTTGAAGGAAATAACAATGGGGTAAATCTCATGCCTATCTCGATAGGAGGGTTTGATGTGATGATGGTAAGGGATTGGTTAGCCGAGAACCAAGCCAAAATCCTATATTCTAAGAAGTTAATCTGGACTCCGTTATCGGATGGAAATATGGTGATAATCTACGGGGAAGGAAGGAAATGCGAGTTAGTTTGGTTAACCTTGGCAAAGTCGTGCAAGTGTTTAGCCAAGGGATATCTTCCATATATAGCCTATGTTCTAGATGCAAAGTTAGAGAAGAAGAAATTAGATGATGTTCGGGTCGTTAGTGAACCTCCCGAGGTGTTCACCGTAGATTTACCCGGTTTGCCACCCGATAGACAAGAAGAGTTTCGAAGTGCCGGGGGAGCTCCGGTCTTATTTGTGAAGAAGAAAGATGGCACAATGAAAATGTGTAATGACTATAGGAAGTGGAACAAAACAACCGTGAAGAATGAGTATTCCCTTCCGAAAATTTATGATCTCTTTAATCAGTTACGAGTAGCGGGTTGCTTCTCAATGATCGATTTACGTTCGTTTTATCATCAAGTGAAGGTGATGGAGGATAATGTAGCAAAGACAACGTTTAGGACGCGGTACGGTCATTATGAGTTCTTAATAATGCCGTTGGGGTTGACAAACGCATCAGCAAATTTTTTTATGGATTTGATGAAATCAAGTATGTCGACCGTTTCTAGATCAATCGTGGATATTATTTATTGATGATATCCTTGCCTACTCTAAGAATGAGTTAGAACTTGAGCAACAACTTCGAGAAGTCCTCGAGGTGTTAAGGAAGGGGAATTTATACGCCAAATCCTCTAAGTGTGACTTTTTAGTAGAAGGAAGTACAATTTCGGGGCATGTGTCACTCAAGACGGAGCGAAAGTGGATCCATCCGAATTAAAGCAATGATGAATTGGGAACCGTCTCGGGATCCGTTAGAAATTAGAAGCTTCTTAGGATTGGCGGACTATTATCGGAACTTTATTTGGGCTGAAAAACAAGAAGAGGTTTTCCGAACTTGTCAAAGAAAATTGTCTAATGCACTAATTTCATCCTTGCTAGAAGGATCTAAAGGTTTGTGGTCTATAGTGACGCGACAAAGATGGGTTCGGATTGGGCATTATTACAAAGAGGCAAGGTTATTGCATATGCGTCAAGACAACTGAAGGAAAACGAGAAGAGTTATCGAACCCATGTTATGGGACTAGTGGCGATGGAAATTACATTACAGTGATGGCGACATTGTCTTTACAGAACTAAATGCACACTCTGCACCGATCATAAGAGTTTGATGGAAGTTTTGATCAAAATGAGCTAAACAAGGGGCAACAACGTTGGTTAAGAATTGCTTAAGAGTTATGATTGTGAGTTACTATTGGAGGACGCACATAAGTCTGAGTACCAAGATGTGTAGGAACGTGAAGTTGACTTTTAGTGGCTTGTTAGGAAGTTGGAGGTGGATAGATATGTAGAGAAAGGGTAACTTGTTACAAGTAAAGGCGGGACAACAACGACCGTATGGAAGTCTTCAATCGTTGGGATCTCCGGAATGGAAATGAGAGCACATCACCGTAGAAATTTTGTGACGAAGTTACCGAAGACCTTGAAAGGTCATGATGCTATATGGGTAGTGGTGGTTAGATTGTCGAAGAGTGCTCACTTCTTGGTAATGCGAGGAGCCAGCCTAGTTGAAAATCTAGCTAAGTTGTATGTGGATGGAATTGTCCCAAGGCATGGTGTGCCTTTGTCTATTGTGTCGAATTGTGACAGTTGGTTAGTTCACACTTTCGGGACATCGGTCTGAACGACCGATGGTTATAGAAACTCGGAGTAATTGGACGTTTGGGTCACTTCGAGTTAGTTGCGTAATGATCCTCTAGTGTCGTAAATCTTTGGGTTGGAAACTTTTAGGAAATTGTTTACCTCGAGAAGTGTTTTGGCTTGACGCCAACCTTGGTTGTTTTTAGGGCCATTTGGCATTTGAACGATTGGAACACTTTGGTTGATTTTCAAGTGGTGTTATGGTGTGGTGATCTTGAAAATGATGAATCGTATTAATCGGTATTAAATGCTAGCAATCTTTTGAGTTGCTAAGAGTTTGGAGAAGTTTTAGAGTCATCGTACTTCGACAGTTGGGGTTTTCAGTTTCAATCGATAATGTTTTTGGAGAAATTTAGCGTGATTATTATGGTAGACATTAACCGAAATCATTTATGTAAGGAGAAGTTGATTGATCGAGGTTAAAATATTGATGTGGTAGTGGTATTTTCAGAACTGCTTGTGGGATTCCTTTACCATATGGTAAAGTAATGGGTAATATGATGTGTAGGGAATCTATTTGGTTTTATCCGGATGGGCTCTTGCGAGAGCAACCAAATGTCGAATACAAAGGGAGAGAGCACCCCGACTTATTGGAAGTGGTTAGAAAATTCTAAGAAGTAATTACAGTTTAGGCATCAATTGTAAAATTGATATATTACTCCCAATATGATATGAACTACCTAAGGTTGGGAGGCAACATCGAGCTCAAATTTGAAGTTTGGTTCAATGTGAGTCAGTGATCCTTCGGATAATAGTGTGATGTATTGAATTTAGCGATTGGGTAGTAATGACTCGCTATGAGAAGTGAAGTGCCCGTTGTGGCAAGAAGTACTACGTATTGTAGTTGAGTTGTAGTTGAGGACGAGTTACGTTTAAAATCTCCTAAGGAAGCAAAGTTTTTGGATTGCTCAAGTATAGTATTTTTGAGGGCTCGTTTTCGTGTTATTGTCATCCGGTGGGAATGTGGGATGGATGGAACGGGTCATTTGTCGAGCTTGTGCTCGGAGTTGTATGACGTTCTATGTTTTTGGATCGGCATTAGATTTCGAGGACGAAATCATTTATAAGGTTGGGAGGATTGTAACACCCTGATTTCTGTTCAAGTTGAAGAAAGTGTTGAATCGGGTGGTCTATTAAAGAGAAGCTAATTTCAGAGTTTGAGTGGTGGTGCTGTGAGATAGTGATAACTGTCACAATAGCACCAATGGTACTAAGAGTATGGTCGTCTTAGCTATTGTGTCATACGGTTTTGACATCTGTCACAATAAAACCGGTGGTACCAAGTGATTGGTGGTCCCAACAAGTGTGCCATGCTATAGTGACGATGACACAATGTACCAACCTAGTCTTTGGTAAAAGGTAATCCCGAGTCCTATTTGTGTTCCACTCTTAGAATCAACGAGTTAAGTATTTTGAAGTTATTTATATTGGGTATCTTTTACTAGACGAGAAACGGGATCAAAACGGGTGAAAAATTGAGAAAAAAACACCTCGGAATGGTCCAGGCTATGATGTCCGGCGATTATGGCAATGGCATGATAGCATGTCATAATCGCACAACTGGTACCGTGAAAAAGTCATGAAAATCAGATTTTGGGGTGACACGGGCGATCATGACATGTCATGATCGCGGGGCATGGTCGCAGGGCATGATCGCGAGCGGCCCCAGTGGTTAAAAACGAGATTTTCTTCATTTGGCCATAACTTCTTCATCACAGCTCCGATTTGAGCGATTCAAAGTGCTGTGGTTTCGTATTTCAGAGCTCTTTAAGATGGAAGCAATGAAGATTAAAGTTTACTTGATTATTTGTGGTTCCCATACGTTGAAAGGTACGATCACATCTCCGAAATCTTGAATCTAGGGTTTGGTTCTATGATTCCTGATTTGGGTTTGATTTGGGTGTATGTTGGGTTTGTTTATGATCTAGATGAAGAGTTTATAGGTGGAAACTTGTGGATTTGAAGTCCTCACCTAATGAAGCTTGGTATTGGGATAAAACCTAGATTTAGCCTAAATCTAGCTTGTGAGTTCATTCTTACCTTTCTAAAACTTTATACATGTCAAAATGAAGTATTTTGCCTTAATGTGATGTTTAAAATAAGTATTTCTATACTTGGAAGGTTTTGGTAAAAACTAGGTCAAAATGTGTCATTTATGGTTTTTCTTTGAAATGATGAAATGAGTACGAAGAACGGTTTTAAAACACCCTTATGGGTTTTTGATGAGAAATATGATGTATAAACCTTAATGTTGTTTTGACCTAATTTTGGAAGGAAAGTTTTGGGAAGCAAGATGTTATACTTCATAGGTTTTGTGAAAAGAAGTAATACATTGGAAACAATTGTATTAAGATGTTAGACTAGTGTAATGGATCCATAGGCACATATAGTCAGAAGTACTTGGGGAGGGCACTTGTAATAGATCCCGGTTTGGGGTTGAACTCGTGAGGATTAATGTGATGACGGGTCATTCCCGTAGAAGTTTCCCCCAAGAGAAGTAAAGCGTATCTTTCAGGTGTAAATCGTAGAAGTAAAAAAAAAAAGATGTTTTGAGAAAAGCTTTCGGTTATATGTTTATTTACCGTTTTCGAAGTTTAAATGGCTTTTCTATATTTTGAACTGTTTGTTCTCACTAGGCCTTTAAGCCTAACACTTTTTCTTAAAATGACATGTATATCAGGTGATCAAGCGGATGGGGCTTGATGGGATGAGAGAAGTTAGGTGCCGGTAGTGGCATTCTTTTGAAGTGCACCTCGTGTGTATAGATGGAGTTACATAGAAGATTATTTTGAGGATTTTAGTGACACCCGAACTTAATCTGTATTTGAATTGTATAGATTACTAGGTAGTCATTTAATATTCCTATAGAAGTTGTAAACTCACTCTGACCTTCTCCCCATTTTATGGGCGATGTCTTACGTAGTTGTTGTTATTCCGCAATTCTTTTGGTTTAAATTAACTCCCAATTTTTGGGGTGTTACACCAAAAGTTTCCAAGAAGAAACTTACTCATCTTGGGTTTTGCTGTCAGAGCATATTGGAGAGGACACCTTTGGAGGAACCAACAGATATCATTGTACTCTGGATGGGCATTACCAACTCCTATTCTTCCAAAGTAATTGCATGCAGGAAAGGAGAGAGATCCAAATGTCATTGTTTGTTCTTCTGAAATTCTTGAAGGAGAAGCCATGGAAGAGGATGGGAGTTGCAGGTTTGAGTATGAAGGTTATAAGATGAGAAAGAGATAGGGTGCGAGAAAGGTGGTAAGGTAGTGGGGAAGGAGGTTATATATGAGAGGGAAATTTCAATTTTCAAAAATAATGATTACTTTTGGTGATTGAAAGGTCAGAATTCCAAGGGTTTTAGGGTTGAATTCGGCGCATGTACTGACATTGATGATGTCATTAGGGATAAGAACAATGAATCTTGCTTATCAAGAGTGGTAAGTCAAGAGTTATCTTTAAGGGGTTAAGAATATGAAGAGCTTGTAACGGTTACCTCGGTGACTTGTACAACATCGGTGGCTTTAAGAACCAATGGTAAACGTCGGTGGCTCAAAGGAGAGGTAACGTCGGTGGATGACGTAAGGGAGACGTCAGAAAGTGACGTCAGCATAAACGACTTACAACCGTCGGTGGCTAGGGCAAGGTGCCAACGTCGGTGGCTCGTAGAAAAGCGAAACGTCGGTGGGTCGAGGCACGATCGTTGGTGGATGGGGTTCGTCGGAAAGTGACGCGGACGTCGGTGGTTGGTGGTGTCACCGTCGGTGGCTGGGGCGCCGATGGTGGGTATGTTTGTGGTCGTGGGCGGCTAGAGGAGTGTCGTCGGCGACGGTGGCTTGTGGTGGTGATTTATGGTTGTTTTTCGGTGGATCTTGGTGGCCGGAGAGAGAGAAGCGGCGGTGGATAGGGTTAAGGTTTTGAGAGAATATAGAGAGGAGAAAGAGAGAGAGAGATACCGTCGGTGTCACCGACATTTAGGAAGTTCAATAATATATAAATATATATAAACATGTAAATATATAAATATATATCATATATATATATATAATATACATAAATGTATATCATATATACATACACATAATATATAAATGTATATGTATATGTTAATCTATATTTATCATACCTAATTCGCCGATGAGGAACTTGAACCTTGCTTCATCAAGGGGCTTTGTGAACAGATCAGCTAATTGATAATCAGTGGGAATGAAGTGAAGCTCCACATCACCTTTAGAGACATGATCTCTTATAAAATGATACCTGATATCAATGTGCTTAGATCTTGAATGAAGCACAGGGTTGTTGGCAATGGCTATTGTACTTGAGTTGTCACACATTATTGGGATTTTTGAGAAAATCTGATTATAGTCACACAACTGATTTTTCATCCACAATATCTGTGCACAACAACTTCCAGCAGCCACATACTCTGCTTCAGCTGTAGAAGTAGACACCGAATGTTGTTTCTTACTTGACCAGCTCACAAGCTTTCCACCAAGTAACTGACAACTTACAGTTGTACTTTTTCTGTCTATTTTTGAACCTGCAAAATCAGAATCAGAGTACCCGATGAGATCGAAACCTGAGTCTTTGGGATACCAAAGACCCAGATTTATGGTACCTTTCGGATACCGAAAAATCCTTTTCACGAGCGACGAATGTGATTCTTTAGGATTTGCTTGGTATCGGGCACACAGACAAGTAGCAAACATAATGTCAGGTCTACTTGCAGTTAGATAAAGAAGGGATCCTATCATGGCTCTATAATTTGTGATATTAACAGAAATGCCATCAGGATCAGAAAAGAGTCTAAGAGGAGGAGCCATAGGAGTTTTCATGGTAGAGCAAGTATCAAATTGAAACTTTTTTAGAAGATCTTTAATGTATTTACTCTGATTTATGAAAATACCTTCTGGAGATTGTTTTACTTGCAAACCAAGAAAGAAAGTTAACTCCCCCATCATGCTCATTTCATACTCTTTTTGCATGAGGGAGCTAAACTCATCACACAAGGATTCATCGGTGGATCCAAAAATAATATCATCAACATAGATTTGAACAAGAATGATATTACCTTGTGATTTCTTGAAGAAGAGAGTGTTGTCAACCTTGCCTCGTATATACTTATTTCTAAGTAGATATTCTGAGAGAGTGTCATACCAGGCACGAGGAGCTTACTTTAGTCCATACAAAGCTTTATCCAGCCTATACACATGATATGGATGGACTGGATCTTCAAACCCAGGAGGTTGCTTCACATACACTTCTTCAGCTAATTCACCATTCGTGAAGGCACTTTTGACATCCATTTGGAATACCCGAAAATTCTTGTAAGACCGTACGGGCAAGAAATATTCGGATAGCTTCCAATCTGGCAACAGGAGCAAAAGTTTCATCATAATCAATTCCTTCCTGTTGCCGATATCCTTGAGCAACCAGCCTTGCTTTGTTCCTTATGATAGTTCCTTCTTCGTCCATCTTGTTTCGAAACACCCATTTTGTTCCAATAATAGTTTTGTTAGATGGACGAGGAACTAACTTCCAGACTTTGTTTCTCTCAAATTGTGAGAGTTCTTCTTGCATGGCAATTACCCATCTAGGATCAGCTAGGGCTTCATTTATCAGCTTAGGCTCAACAATGGAAACAAAGTTGACATATAAGCACAGATTGCTTATGCCTCTTCTTGTTTTTACACCAACTTGTGGATCACCTATGATTTGATCTATTGGATGATCCATGGTCCACTTTACTGCAGGAGGTAAGGTAGGAGGTAGAGAAGAGGATGAGGTGGGAATTTGAGATGGTGAAGATAGGTTTGTGGGAGATATGGTGTTTTGGTGGGTAAGGTCTTCTGTAGAGTTAGTTTCAGGAGGTGGAGAAGAAAGAGAAGGTTCTGAAGATAAGGTGGTGTTTATGGGAGGCTGAGAAGAGTTGCTATCTGGAGGATTGGGTTGAGAGGGGGATGGAATTTCACCAACACATGAATTTATCCATAGGTTTAATTCTTCTTCATCACAAGATAATGAAGAAATTTCAAACTCATCAAACTTTACATGCATGGATTCATCTATGCATTGTCTTCTTAGGTTGAAAATTCTGAAGGCTCTTGAGGAGAGAGAATAGCCCATGAAAATTCCATCATCAGACTTCGGATCAAACTTTCCAAGTTGTTCCCTGTCATTTAGCATGTGACATGCACAGCCAAACACATGGAAGAAGTCAACTGCAGGTTTTCTACCATGGAAAACTTCATAAGGAGTCTTGTCATGCCTTTTGACTATGATAGACCTATTTTGAGTAAAGCATGCGGTGTTAATCGCACGCCCAAAAATAGGTTGGCAACTTGGATTCACTCAGCATTGACCTTGCAGCTTCACACAGTGTTCTATTCTTTCTTTCAACAACACCATTTTGCTGAGGAGTGCGTACGGCAAAAAAGTTCTGAGAAATTCCTTTTAGGTCAAAGAAATCTTCCACAGCAGCATTCTTGAATTCTGTGCCATTATCACTTCTGAAGGACTTCACCAGTTTACCATTCAAATTTTCAATTTTTCTTGTAAACTTGATGATTTCTTCAGCAGCATCACTCTTGTGTTTCAGAAAGAACACCCAAGTATATCTAGAGAATTCATCGACGATTACTAGCATATACTTTTTACCACCCAGACTGGGTGCGCTTACTGGACCGCACAGATCCATGTGAAGCATTTGAAGAGGTTGAGAGATAGAAGAGCATTGTTTTGATTTAAAGGAAGTTCTGGTGAGTTTTCCTTTTTCACATGCTTCACACAGCTTTTTTTTTTTTAAAAACTATTTTTGGCATTCCAACAACCAGCTCCTTGTTGGAGAGTTTGTTCAAGGTTTTAAAGTTTAGATGAGAGAACCTTTTATGCCACAGCCAACTTTGTTTGGCTAGTTCTTGAGAGAGGAGACACACAGCTTCTCCTATTGCACTTTCCTTCATGTTGATTATGTACACGTCATTCAGTCGGGTTCCTGCTAGTACAATCTTGTTCTGTACATCAAATACCAAGCACACACATAGCTGGAACATGACCTTATAGCCCAAATCACATATTTGGCTGATGCTTAGAAGATTGTACATTAGCCCTTCAACATGAGCTACTCTGGAGAAAGTGATGGTTCCATTTGAAATGGTACCATATCTTTTGGTGACCCTTTTTCCATTTCCTCCAAAGGAAACAGTGGGTCCCTTTTCTTTTGAGAAGTTAGAGAGAAGAAGTTTGTTTCCGGTCATGTGTCTTGAACACCCACTGTCCATGTACCATATGTGATCTTTATTTGGTACCTGCACCCAGAAACAAATTTAGACTTTTGGTACCCATTTTGAGGTGGGTCCTTTGGGATTAGAAGGCATTTTTGTTTTGCAAAGATCCAAATCTTTTGGGCAATTTTTAGCAAGATGAAGAGTGTTGCCACAATTATAGCACTTCTTTAAAGAAAAGACCTTTTTAAAATCCCTATCATCAAAACTTTGGACATAGGTTGACGACTGAGAAGAAGAGGGGTGTCCAACACCTGGTCTTGGTCCAAGAATACCTTTACCAGGATTTCTTGATTTCTTCAAGTTCACTGACCGAGGAATAAAGTCAGTAACTATTTGAGATTTCCTTTTAGATGAAAAATTTGATTTAGAAAATTTTTTCTTTTGAGGAGAAAATATTTTTGGAGAAGGATACTCAGCAACATCATAAGGCTGCTCCTGGGAGTACCTTGACTCATGCAGACTTAAGGAGTTTAAAAGTCTTTGGATAAGTTTGGGAGAAGAAGAAGAGCTTGGAAGAGTTGAAACTTTTGAAGACTCAGAAGAGATTTCTTTAGCTTTAACAAAGACTCCAAACTTTTTAGAACCAGATTCTACTTTGAGCATGTCAAGTAGATCTATAGAGTGAACGGAGGTAGAATCCTCTGATGAGTAACCGAAGAGATCATCATCGTCATCGGAAAGGAAACCAGCAGGAAAACCTTGACACTCAGAAGATGGAAGTGGAAGGTCGAAAGGTTGAGTAACATCTTTTCCATAACCAAGGCCAAACTTATCCTTGCTGGTGATTTGATCTTGAAGGATCCTTTCAAGATTCTTAGAGGATTTAGTCCATTTAGACAGAACCTCTTGTTCCTTTTCAAGAGTGGAAGAGATTTTTGATTTTTCCTCAGAAAGACTGTCGTTTAAGTATCGTAGGTTTTCCAGATCAGCTTTCATTTTGTCAAAATATTTTAGTTTTGAAAAGCAAGAGAGAAGTTGATCATTTAGACATTTTATGTGCATATCAGCCTTTTTCTTTTGAATCTTTAAGTCACAGAAGTCAACAGTTAAAGAATCAAAGGCATCAGCCTTTTGATCATCAGAGAGAAAGGTAAAAGGATGTACCTGAGGCTTTGTTCCTGAAGTGGATCCCTCAGCAGATACAAGGGTAGTGTAGAGTGACTTTTCCATGTCTTCCAGCTCATCGATTTTGGCCATGAGGCATTTAGTGACATACTCACTCTCACTCTCAGAGGTTTGCTCATCCTCCCAGCAATGAGCCTCAGCAACCAAAGTTTTATTTTTACTTTGGTTTCTCTCTTTTTCTCTCTTGTATTTGGCTTTGTACTTCTTATACCTGGAGGTTTCTTTTGATTCAGAATTTTCTTTAGAGGATTGGCTATTTCTCTCTTCATGCTTCCTAGAAGCTGATTTTGAGAAGTCATGGCCATAAGAAGAAAAAGGTTTGACAGAAGAGGAAGCTTTTGATCTGCATTCAGAGGCAAAATGACCTTTCTTTCCACAATTGAAGCATTCTTCATTTGCTTTATCAGAAGAGGATTTTTGAGAAAAAGGTTTTCTATTAAATTTGGAGCGGTTTGAAGAAAATATTTTATTCTTAAGGTTTCCAGCAAGCATTGCCATACTATCAGAAAGTATGTCAATGGCTGATTCTTCTCCTTCATCATCGGCAAAGACTATAGTATGCATCTGACAGATGAGAAGAGTCTTCCTTAATATCTTTTTCAGAATCAGAAGAAGGATAGGTGATTCTAGGAATACAAGAAGAAGATTTTGAATCACCTATTAAAGCAATAGAAGAGGATTTGATATCCTTTATAAGAGATTTTCTCTGGTTCTTAGTTTGTTCATAGTGAAGAAGAGTTCCATAGAGAGCAGTTAAAGGCATTATTTCAAGTCCTTGGTTTGCTTGATGCAAGTACAGATAGTTTCCCAGAAATCTGGAAGACAATCCATGAACTTGCAGATAACTTCTTCAATATCATAAACTCGTCCAAGAACTTTGAGATCATTGAGAAGACAGTTAAAGCGATTAAAGTAGGTAGAAAGAGATTCTCCTTTTTCATGGGAGAAGAGTTCATACTTTCTAACAAGACAGATCCTGTTAGATTTCTTTACTTCTTTGGTGCCTTCATATAAGACACTCAAAGTATCCCACATTTCTTTAGCAGTGGGAAGGTTAAGAAGAGAGTGATACACATCATCAGGAAGGGATACAGCAAGAGCAGATTTGACTTTAGTGTCTAAAGCAACTAGGCGTTTATCATCTTCACTAAATTTTTTAGAAGGTTTGATGATATATCTACCAGTTTTCTCACTTCTTTCGTCATCTGACTCTATGTCCTTTTCTTCAGCGTCCTTTTAAGGGCCAAAGCGAGCCCATATTTTAAGAACAATAGGTCCCTCACCGAGAATGTTGGGATACCTGCAATCGATCCCTTCCAAGAATAATGACATGCGATTTTTCCATAACCCAAAGTTATTTGGGTTGAATCTTGGAGGTTTAGCCAAAGATCCTAAATCATATGTATTCTTTGGAAGAGGTCCGCAAGGTACCATCAACATTTGAGGTAGTAGCCATCACAGATCTGGTTTATTGAATTAAACCAACTGACTCTGATACCACTTGTTAGTCCCCAAGGAGAGATGGCTAACTAAGAGAGGATTTTGTAGAGGGGGGGGGGTTGAATATAAAACACACAGAATATACTCTTTTTAAATTTTTTAATATAAATATTAAAAATTTACACACAGATAGTTTGATGCGGAAAAGAACAGGCACACTATTCTATCAAACTAAACACACGGATAACGACAATTAACTTATACACTAAGGAAGTTAAAACAATACCGTTATAGCACACAAGCTTTGCCACCACACAAATAATCACTTTGAAGATTTGTTGAAAGCGTGAGATTTACGGGAAGGACTTCATCTCCTTTTATAGTGCCCGTACATGGGATGCGAGTGGACGGTATCGAGGTTTCATTAGCTGGAAGTTTATCTGCTGGACAAAGGAAGGGACCACTTCCTTTGTACTAGAATAATGGATGAACCATTCCTTGTAGCACGTAATGTCAGATAACTTTATCTTCTTTTCTTCATGCTCTGTGAAGTCCCATCAAACCTTTTAGCTAAAAGACAAATATTCCTTTTATAAGAATAAAAGAGAATGTCTTTATTTAAGGCTTGATGCCCAAGTTCTTGCTGGCTCACGTGTCTTGCAATTGATGTGAGTCAAGAACTTATCTCTTTGAAATTGCTAAGTGATACATCACACTATGTATCACATCGGTGGATACCTTGTAAGGCTGGAATTGATAAGTGTACACTTTGCTTGATAGACTTCATCTTTCACTAAATGCCAAAAGTGTACACCCTTGAACTTGTGACTTGATATCACAGCCTTAGAAAATATACCTGCAATTTCGGTGACCAAGATTATAGTGTCGGTGACCATGACATCAAACATGATGACCTCATCTTATTTGATGTCCTTAGTACTTTTGATGACTTTTGAGTGTACCATCGGTGACCCACTATATTGGTGACCCAATCTTGACTTGGCAAAATGATCTGAATATTGAAGTTGGTTGATACATCCAAAATTCCACTTTTTGATGTACACCCCTTGATTGAATAGCCTTTGACTCTTCAATACTTGAAGCATATTTCAGACCTTCAAAAGAACCTGTAAAAGTTCATTCATACAAAGGAAGGTGGTTCATCACCAAATCATCAGTGACCCAACATGATTAATTCAAGGATTGTAAACCACAAATCAGTTGACAAAATGTTGTCTAGGTGTGACAAATGATCAGTTAATGACCCAATAATGTATGGGCATCATGTTGGTTTCTTGGTCCATACCTTCCACAAAATGTTTCCTTTACTAATTCGTCTCGACACCCATTTGAATATTCGAACTTGCATCTCGGCAAATACCATCTCTGCAAAGGCCAAATTATTTATGAAGATTATGATGTTACGGTCTCCGAAAAGTAAGTAGCAGGTAGCACACATTTTAGTTAGGAGATTTTTTATTTTCTTGATGAATATCAACATTAACAAGCTTCAACATCTATAAGGTAAAGTAGAGTTTTACGATAACAAATATTCGAAAAGAATGTTTTTAATATGCACTCTCTTGGTATTAAATCATAGATTTTGAAAATGTAAAATAAAAATATGGATTGAAATGGAAGAAAATAAAGATGGTTTTAGAATCACCAATTAAAAATGGAGGGACTAACGACACCCTTACAAATGAATTTCTACTTATTCAGGTCTACATGTGTACACCCCTACTTTACTTAAAAGGGTGCCATAATATATATATATATATATAGGAAGGTTCAAATGAGAACTTTGCATTCTTAAAGAAACAAAGGGACAATTGTAGATCACATATAATATGGGTCCCACATCATATATGGTCTAAAATGAGTTTCTTTGTTCCTTTAAATCGGTAGTGTTCTCGTATGATCCCATATATATATATATATATATATATATATATATTATAAAGAAAATGAATAGAGCTCCAGATTTTCTTGAATTAGCATTTTGACCTTCAGTAATAAGAAGGAGGTTTTGCTCGTGAGTATTCTTGAAATCGGTGGCGATGATTTCAACGAGTGGATGGTTCAGACCCACAATCGGAATCGGAATCGGAATCGGAACAACATCACTTTCAATTCCCAAATCTTTTAAGCTTCGTGCGTCTTTCATCGAATACCCTCTAGCTAGCAAAATCATGGTCAGAAGTAAGTCACCCTTTCTCCCCCATCAATTTATACATACATGTTTCTGTATCTATATCTATATCAATATCTATATCTGTATCTATCTATCTGCATAATCACTGTCCAGAAATCTATAAAGATAAGGAAATTAACTTATTGAATTGTTTCCTAAAAGAATGTTAGAGCTTGAATTCATTTTTATGTTTAAATATTATTGGAATCTTTAGCAGAAGCTCGGATGATTTTGAGGAGAAATATTACTAGATAGATGGAAAGTGTACAACTGTAATTAAGTTCTTGTTAAACAGATAAGAAGGAGAAAGCTACAAAATTAGGGTTTTAATATGGTTTTAGAAGCTCAGAATAACATTTTCCTACTCATTTTAGGAGAGAAACTAGACCATATTCAATGGGAAACATTGAATACCAAATTAAAGAATTGTTTATGCTTTTGATTTCATTGTTGACTTGATACTGTAAGCCTCAAAACCATATCAAGAAATCCTTTCAAACTGTGTAGACAAAATATGCTTACTTTTTTTCATTTTGAATTGCAGATTTATCATACTCTACCAATGAAACCTGTTTAAAGGAACAATTTTCGAATTTCGGGCAGATAGCTGAAGGTATGCATATGCATTTTCCATATTTTAACACAATAACATTTAATCATAACTACATAATCTTGACTTTGTGTATAGTTAAGCTTATTAAGGATGAAACCACAAAGAAATCAAAAGGGTATGCATTTGTTCAATATACGAATCAAGATGATGCCATGAGTGCCCTAGAATCCATGGATGAGAAGGTCAAGTTTCTTTCTTTCCTATTCTATACATATATATATATATACACACACGTATAGGCTTGGGATCACGTGAGACCAGCCTGTTTCTGTGAGATCCGTGAGACCATCTTTTTACACTTGAAACTTCATAGCAAAAACACTAACACTGTGAAGGTAAAAAAAAAGTATGAACCTTCACAGTGTTTTTTGCTGTGAAGTTTCAAAAGTAAAAAGGTGACCTCACTGGTCTCACGGAAATAGCCTGGTCTCACGTGAACCCAACCCTATATATATATATATATACACACACACACATATATATATGATATATGTTGGGTTATTTGTTAACTCACATTTGGTTTATTTTCTTGCAGTACGTTGATGGCCGAGTAATATTCGTAGAACTTGCAAAACCCGTAAAAGACAGACACAGTTCCTACCCCAAAACCTCCGGACCACCCGCGAAAAAGGAGACCGAAGATTAACGACCACAGGAATTCATACATACAATTGTCTTTTTCTTGCTTTCAGTAGATAATTTATAAGATTACAAAGTGACATTTATAAGCAAAAAAGGGATTCGATTAAGTATGTGTCATATGCAACTAAACAAAGCCAACAGTTTATGATTTTAATAATAATACACTCCAAACCAAATGCAGATAAAATTTTATCAAACTCATTAGCTTTACATATACTATATGTAATATGTAAATGTAATCCACCCTACATTTCCCTTCAACAACTAAACAACAAACTTCATTCATTGTGATGCTGCTGCTTCAAGCCTTCAACTTCACCTCCATCCGAGTACACTTCTTCCTCCGTGCTATAGTCGTAATAATACTCACCTTCTTCATTATCCTCATCATCATCATCATCATCAACTTTGTCGTATGCGAGTACGCCCACATTTCCTTTGTTCTTTAATTGTTCTTGAATTCGATCTCTGATTGCCGTTCCCTGTGAGACACCATACTCAATATGTTATATATGGACAGATGTTAAATCACCATTTATGTATATATATTTTTTTGGAAAGGGTATCCTAGGCATTTGCCTAGACTAATCCCTGACAATTTTAAGAACTGCTAAAGCATGCAGCCCTGAGATAATTCCCCAGTGGCCACAAGTTGTTTGCGCCTGGATTCGAACATGGGGTAGATGCCTAGATGGGTTATCTAGCCTCATCACCCACAAGCCTTAACCAGTACGCCACAAGCCTTGTGGTTCAACATTTATGTATATATTGTACTAAAGATCTCACCATTTTATGGCACCCTTCTTCAAACATTTCAAGAAAACCAGCAACCAAACGATCAGCATTCTCAACCCACAGGTTATGATTCATCCCTGCAGTTTTCGCCACTATATGGATCTGAAATACCGACGATATAAAAAACAATGAGCAATTTCTTCGTCTAGCAAACTATAACAAATATGAAACACCTGACCAGCATCCTTTCTATAACTCTAAAAACAATTCAAAAGTGCAATTAAAGAAACAAAACACACCTTCTCTTCCACCTTTTCTTGTTGCTTTTTCACTTTTTCATGCAGTTTCCTTAAACTCATGTTCACTCTCAACCTCTTTTCCTGGTACATTGAAACAGAGCATCATAAGAACACAATTTAGGGTACAAGATAGATACACAACAGGAGAATGTGATTTAAACCATCTAATTCCAATGGCCACTTACCTTCACATAGCTGACTCCAAGGTCCTTTCTTGAGTAGCCTCGATCCAAATTGCGCATCACATAATCATTGTAATCTTTAACGATTCTCATGATTATATCGGATGTGGAGATACCTTCTGTCCTTCTCGTCTCCTTAAATCGTCCGATGGCTTTCACCTAACCAACAAATTCATGCAAAGCGTCACCAACAAAACTATGATTCAATTTTATTACACAATCTGCAGATAGCATTCAGGTCCGGAAAGTCCAAAACTGGGTCTTCTTCCCTTTTTTCAATTTTGTTCCCAAATTTATGCCTTTTGTAAGTCGATGATGGATTTCATTGGCTTATTTCCAGTCACTTCCCACTCTGATAATCTTCCTAATTGGGACATGTATGGCAATGATAAACAACATGCTGATAGTGACTATGAAGGAGCTTGATACCGGCATATGTTTTTTTTTCCAGAAAATGCCAGGTCCTTTACAGAGGATTCTCTATTACTGCAATAAAAGGTAAGAAATCATGCATGAATAAAGAAACCTAGATCGTTTATTTCGGCCTTATGTTTTTCGGTTGGAGAGTGGACCCTGCACAAGAAGTCTTTTCTCCTACTAAGGATTTTGTGGTCCTTTCACGGTCAATTCTTAAATTGCGGATAATGAGCTTGCAAAGTGTGCCTCAGATGGTGGTATGGTTATAGGAAAAACATGATAGATCAATAGGATGGAAATGGACATTCATAATGCATTAGCTTTTGGTTTTATTTTCATAGGAAATAGCTAGTTTTGATCTCAGAATCATGCCCAGCCCTCCTTAGTGTTGATCAGGTTGGCCTATTTAATAAAACCTACAAGTGTTTTATAGAGAATGGCATAAAGGATTCCTACGCTCCAATCTCCATATCTAATCTCCCCTTAAATTTCGAAAAATGGTACAAGAGATGATGAACTTCCAAAGTGAAGTGTTCATCCCTTGTGAAATAAATCAGTTTACTCCCCAAAGGTCAAACCAAGTAAATTCCATCCAGAGGATGTTTATGAGAAAACCCCCTGCTTCTGAAAAAGATTAGGAAAAAAGCTTGGCTAGAAGAGACTTCAGTCATGAACATCCGGTGTGTTTGCTAGTAAGACGTCGACTTTTTTGAAGGCAGTTTTAAGGAGAGAAAAGAAAGACTCGAGAAGAAAAACACAGAACGAGAAAACATGTTGAAACGTTCTACTGCAACACTTGCCTAGCTAGGCACTATTTGTTTTCACAGTTAGAAGGGCCAAAAATAAACTTTCAAGGAATTACAATCTCGCCAAGGCCCGGAGGCTTTAAGGTAGCATTTGGTGCAAATACTGAATGCGACAGGACAAAACATGACTAGTTGTCTGCCATATGTTTGGTACTGTTAAAATGATCAGATTTTCCCCAAAATATTGTTTAATTTTTTTTATATCATATAATAGTTATAAATTACAAAATCAATGAAACATCTAAATAATTTTATTCATCAAATTATAGTAAATTACACTTTTTTTTATTAATTTCATATAATCGTAATAATAACAATTTTTTTTTACTAGTAACAATAATAATAATAATAATGATAATTTAACTATTATAATAATTAATAAAAATAATCATCATCATAATAATAAAGTTATCATTATAATCAATAGTAATAACAACAATAATATTGTGACTACCTTTTTGTCCAAGGTAGTTCCACCTTTTTGGGGAACAAACCACCTCTTTTTGTCCCACCTAGTTTTTGTTCCATGTCAATGCCAAACATGAGACTACTTTTTTTGTCTCATCTCGTCCCATGTAGTCTCCAGACCAAAGGCACCCTAAAGTACCCTCCACACCCACCCATCTACAGTCATCGCATTGAAACGTCCATACTGAAAAAAACTTTGATGCACATCAAATATCCAATTCGGAATGGACTACGAGTGACCCACACTTTAACTTGGTCAAAGGTGAAGAAATTCCTTAATATTCATTCCCGACAACTAGAACATTTTGCTAATCTATGAGATTCATAAGAAGATGACATATGATCAAGATCCTTTGCTAATCATGTGGAAAACTAATTTCTAAGGCTTCATATTCCGCAAATCATTAATTTTGATTCCATCTGCAAACACAGCCTTATATCTTGTTTCAATGGTTTTGATTTGTGCACATAAAGAAACATAAAGCCAGCTCCAAATGTTTGCATATCTCAAAAGGATCATCAAATTTTCTATTTCGGTCCTCACATTTCAAACTTCACATTTTTATTTTGGCCCCCCAAACAATGACATATGTAACCAACTAAGCCAGTTCCTCTTTTTCAAGTCCTCTTGCTTCAGTTCAGGGACGGTAGTCCTATGGTAGGTAACAGCAGGTTTCTGAGTAAAGATGTAAGCTTTCGCATGTGGGATTTTAAGGAGTAACATGGCATCGTGAAGATATGACTTTGCTATGGGAGTTCATTTTCTTTGTACTATTTTGTGATGTTCAAGTTCAACCAAAGTTTTGATTTCAGACAAAAGTTACAGAGCTTCATGCCATTTTTTACATTGTAAAATATCTAAACTTACAAATTCGTAGACATCTTTTCCCGCTCCACTTGCATCAGCATAACTGAAAGTTTAAGAAAGCAAAAACAATTAACACATCACATATAGTGAACATTAACAGACGCCAAACTCAAAGATAAAAAAAATAGAAGCATTTATCGCATTATAACAAGTAATCAACACTAAGTTGCCTCAATGGTTCTTACATCACATCCCTCAACAAAGTAAAGCATGTCAATGGAACCACATTTGCAAGATATTGTCTCGCTGGGCACCTTATAAAAGTTCAATAAGTCATCCCTTTTGAGTAAATAACAGATTTTGTCCCTGTGGTCATATAAAAATTAAGAATCGGGTCCTTAACCCTAAAAATATGGATAGAGACCCCATGGTTTCTTTGTTGTTACGGATCAAGTCCTTCATCCTAAAACCGTTAAAAAGTTCTGTCAAATCAGGGGTAAAAATTCTGTAATTTACTCTTTCCATGTACTTTTGGACTACAAGATAAAACCTCAACCTGTATGCCCATAAAATGAGAACCTTAACCCAACTTGAAAACTCTAAGCCTGTTACACCTAGTCCACACTCAGGTAAACTCCTCTAAGCCCGCACCTTGGAAGCCTTTTTAGCAGACTCATTACAATCACATCATTTAGGTGGCATGTTGACAAAATGCTCCTAAGGCAACTCTCAGAGTATATCTTCTCTTCAAAACTCTCTATATATGTAAAATTGTAAATCCTGGCCTACCCCTACCTCTCCTAATATCATATTCTTGCCTCTCCGTACAGGTCTCAGCTCCTACATCCTAACAAATGAACCCAGGATCTACTACATAGAATGATTTCCCATTTGATTGATGTTAACAAGTAAAAATCCACATGATCGTTGTTTTTGATACCGTTCAAGAGTTGGAAGGCACATGCATAACATGCCAATGTTTTAAGCTTAGGGAATCACATGTCCTTTAGAAGTCTCTGCACATATGCATAATATGCCAACGTTTAAAGGATCGGATGTCCTTTAGAAGTCCCCATTCGACCAAGTAAGCCAGTTCTGCATTATACTATTTGAAGGTTGGATGATGTCCAAAAAAATATAAGACAAGTCAGCCATCATTTCATACTGCTTTCTTAGAGAAATGCAACTTTTTGTGAATTTTTTTCATCATGTACCCCTTTCAAAACAAAGAATACCCGAAGGTGTTCATAGAGAGCAAATTGAATATAGTTTTGGGCAGGTTGACCTTACGGTAGAGAGTCATGAGCCACATAGTCAATCCGATGCTTATCTATAAATTCCTGGTTAAGAACCCAAGGGGCATCAGGGATAACTTCATCAACCCACCTGCATATATAAGTAGAAATAAAGAACTTCCAAATCAGGTTCATCAATAACTAAAGCAGTTTAAAGTTAAGATTAAAAAAATACATGAAATCACATGTGAACATGCATGCATCATGAGTAGCAAACCTCACTTAGATAAAAGCTACTGATAACTCTCATCAAGAAAGTTCTTGTTTTATGATAAGGATCCGTTACTAGCTATTCAGCCCACTGACCAATTGTTAGATGAGCAGCCCAATGAGCCCAGGCCCTGGAAAGTTTACTATCGTAGGAGGACTAAAAGAGGACAGGTGTAAGGCTGAGATCAGGGAGTTAGTTACACATGCTCTTGGGTAGTGAGAGAAACTATAAATAATAATGCCTATTCATCGTGGAGGGCATGAGTGAATTTACTTTCTGTTAGATATCGGCTATCAGTAGCTTGGGCAGGAGGATATACCATAGTCTGGTTATCCTTTTGATTTTGTTATTGTAATCCTACCTTTGTTTTAATTCAATAGATATATCTTCACCATCTTGGTTGAAGGGTGATCACTCAGTTCTGGTTACCATCAATTTGGTTCCATTGCCGGGAAACGAACGATGGTCGCTCCAGAGGTTCAGATGAACACCCGAATGCAGTCAAGGATTGATGCTCAGGATGGGAAGATCGACGTACTCTCTAACCAGGTGAAGGATCTGACCACGTCAATCAATTCTATCAAAGAAATCCTCAACGAACTACCCGAATCTCTAGAGATGCTAGCAACGGAATTCGGTAAAAAACGGAATGAAGAAGATGAAGGAGAAGCATCAGGAGTTAAAAGTGGTTATGATTCTGGTGAGAAAATTTCAAATCGAGGCTTGGATTTCTTCTTCAGAGGTAATCATTTTGAAACTCCCTTATTTTCAATGCCCAAGGTGAAACTCCCTGTGTTTGAAGGAGAGGATCCCAGAGGATGGATCACCAAGGCAGAACTCTATTTCCAGGTTCATAACACACCTACTCTTCAAAAATTAAAACTCACCCAAATGTGTATGGATGGATCTGCTTTGAACTGGTTTACAAACCTCATGTTCAAACATCCTCAAACCACTTGGGATCAATTTCGTGAGAAATTGATGATCCGATTTGGAGGTACGAAATTCTATAACGCACATGAAGCCCTAGGATCACTGTATCAAGAAGGAGATATTGATGAATACATAGAGCGCTTCGAGGCTCTCTCGGCTCTTATTCCCGATCAATCGGAGGATCAATCTGTCGGAATGTTCCTTCGTGGCTTGCAAGTCGATATCAAAAATTGGGTCAGGGCCCTTCATCCCAGTTCCTGTGATCAGGCTATGGAATTGGCTCGTCACGTCGCCTTAGCCACGAATATCCAAGGAAATAGCACGAACGCTAAAGGGAAGACATCGTTCAATTTGGGTACTGTTAGCCATACCAACAATCAACCCTGGAAGTACAGCCCACGAGATAAGCCCAAAACGCCTAACTCTTATCTACCAAGTCGGCCCAATTTCCCTAATGGTCCGGCCCAATTTAAGCCATACGAACCCCCTAAACCTAATTCCAACAGTAATCGCACCCCTGGAACTCGTCATTTGACCAAGCAAGAGTGGGAAGATCGACGGAAGCGAGGCCTGTGTTTTGGATGTGGTCAGAAGTATTCCCCCCAGCACAAATGTACAGAAGGGCAACTTCGGGTCATCCTTCTGGCAGAAGGCGAAGAGATGGACGAAGACGGGGGAATTCATAGAGTCGAAATCGATTCTGAGGACGAAGAAAAAGTCGACGGTGAGTGTACGCGCTCGGTCTCCATGGGTTGGCGTCTAATTCTTCTTTCACTCTAAACACACTCAAATTGATGGGAGAATTGGGGGGTATACCAGCGCTAATATTAGTAGACAGTGGGGCGACCCATAATTTTCTTTCTAAACAGCTAGCCAATGCTCTGGGGTTAGAAATTCAGGTAATACATCCTCTCTCCATAAGCTTGGGCGACGGAACTCGAGTTCGAATCTCAGAACTCTGCCAAAACGTATCAATTCAACTGGGGGCTTACACTTGTGTAATTGATGTCCTAGTGTACGATTTGGGATCGTTAGATATAATCCTTGGTATAGCATGGTTGGGAACTTTGGGAGATGTGATGTTCAATTGGCAGACCCAGCAGATGCAATTCTGGAACCAAGGAACTCTCGTTAAGCTATACGGTGTCTCTCCATCACTTAGTGCGCATTCGTCACTTCAGACTTGCCTCAAGGGACACTTACAGCCCTTATCAGTCGACACAAAGGATGTATCGGTGCTAACTACTGAACAACAAGTTCAATTAGACGAAACTCTTTCACGCTTCACCACTCTATTCCAGTCACCACAGGGTTTACCTCCGGTCAGAACCATCGAGCATGCCATCAACCTCCGGGAAGGCCAAGGACCAATATGCGTGCGCCCCTATCGTTATCCTCACTTGCACAAAGACGAAATCCAGCGTCAAGTCCGCGAAATGCTCGAAACAGGAATTATTCGGGTTAGTCAAAGTGCGTATTCTAGCCCAGTAATCCTCGTAAAAAAAAAGATTCTTCATGGAGAATGTGCATCGATTATAGGGCCTTAAATCGAGCTACTATTCCTGACAAATACCCAATTCCAGTCGTGGAGGAGTTGTTGGATGAATTACACGGGTCCCAATATTTTTCTAAGATTGATTTAAAATCGGGATTTTATCAAGTGCGCGTACGAGATTCGGATATCGAGAAAACAGCATTCAGAACTCACAATGGACACTATGAGTTCTTGGTCATGCCCTTCGGGCTGACCAACGCCCCTGCTACCTTCCAAGCTTTGATGAACGAGGTTTTCAGACCCCTGTTACGCAAAGGAGTGCTGGTATTTTTCGACGATATTTTGGTTTACAGTCAGACCTGGACAAACCATTTGGAGCTTTTAATTCAGGTTCTCCACCTCCTTCGAACTCATCAACTGGTGGTAAATCAGAAGAAAAGTAGTTTTGGGAGACAATCAGTCGAATATCTCGGGCATATCATTGATGGCCGGGGAGTATCCATGGATCCTTCCAAAATTTCGGCCATCCAAAATTGGCCAACCCCAAGGAATACAAGGGCGGTTCGGGGTTTTTTAGGCCTCACGGGTTATTACAGAAAGTTCATTAAGGATTACGGTAAAATTGCGCGGCCCTTAACAGATTTAACAAAGAAAGACGGTTTCCAATGGGGACCAGCAGCTCAATCGGCATTTGAAGAACTTAAGCAAGCTATGATCATGGCTCCTGTTCTTACCCTTCCCAATTTTTCTCACCCATTCGAGATTGAATGCGATGCCTCGGGTCGTGGTTTAGGTTCCGTACTTATGCAATCTCGACGACCTATTGCCTATTTTAGCAAGGCTTTGTCTGATCAGAACCTTAACAAATCTGCATACGAGAAGGAGCTCATGGCTCTCGTCCTCGTGATTCAACACTGGAGACCGTATTTATTGGGACGTGATTTCACAGTTTTCTCCGACCAGAAAAGCCTTAAACACCTACTGGAGCAACGTATCACGACTATCGATCAGCAGAACTGGATTGCCAAACTCATGGGATATCAGTTTTCCATATGCTACAAGCCCGGAAAAGAAAATAGAGTTTCTGACGCCCTATCTCGAGTTTTGGACGGAAGTGAAATGTGCACCCTCGTGTCGTACCCTCAATGGTTGGACGGAGCCTCACTACTCGAGGGTTTTGATACCAATCAACGACTGCAGAAAATCGTTGCTGATCTCACGACGAATCCACACTCACACCCGGGGTTTTCCCTGTCCAATGGCAGACTGCTCCACAAAGGGAAACTCGTTATCTCGGCCTCTTCCCGATTGATTCCAAAATTAATCGCCGATTTCCACGACAGCCCAAGCGGTGGTCACTCGGGATTCTACCGTACTTACCGACGTTTGGCATCACAAATTTATTGGCTGGGAATGACCAGATCCATCAAGAACTATGTTCAAGCGTGCGATGTGTGTCAACGTTACAAATCTTCCACCCTTGCTCCGGGCGGACTTCTCCAGCCTCTCCCTATTCCAGCTGCTGTTTGGGAGGATATTTCCCTAGATTTTATCACAGGGCTACCCAAATCTAGAGGCTTTGAGGCTGTGTTAGTCGTGGTCGATCGACTCTCTAAATATTGCCACTTCAATCCCTCTCAAACACCCATTTACCGCTCGCTCGCTCGCTGAAATCTTTCTCAAGGAGGTTATTCGTCTACATGGCATCCCCAAGTCCCTTCTTAGTGATCGTGACCCGTTATTTTTGAGCAAATTCTGGCAGGAGATTTTCTCACTGCAGGGCAGCCAACTCAAATTCAGCTCCGCCTATCACCCCGAAACTGACGGCCAGACGGAAGTTGTAAATCGAAGCTTAGAGACTTACCTTCGTTGTTTTGCCGCCGAACAACCTAGGACTTGGTCGTATTGGCTCCCATGGGCTGAATTTTGGCATAATATGGTCCTTTCCTCATCACCGTCAGCAATCTGTGGTACGCAGAATTAATCAGAAACTGTCAGCTCGCTACCATGGTCCTTTCCTCATCACCGCGAAGGTTGGGCCTGTCGCATACAGGCTCGAGCTACCAGCTACATCCAAAGTCCATCCTGTTTTTCACGTCTCCCTCCTCAAACGAGCTATCGGCAGCTGCACGGCTGAGCCCTCTCTTCCTCCTGGCATGGAAATGGATTCCTCTACCCCCATACGTCCTCTTAAGTGTCTGACCACTCGCACTATGTCCGCTCATGGAACGCAAACACAACAATGGCTAATCCAGTGGGAAAATGGTACTCCTGATGAAGCTACGTGGGAGGACGCTTCTACACTTCAATCTCAATTCCCAGACTTTAGGCTTGAGGACAAGCCTGATCTTCTCGACAGTGGCATTGATAAGGATCCGTTACTAGCTATTCAGCCCACTGACCAATTGTTAGATGAGCAGCCCAATCAGCCCAGGCCCTGGAAAGTTTACTATCGTAGGAGGACTAAAAGAGGACAGGTGTAAGGCTGAGATCAGGGAGTTAGTTACACATGCTCTTGGGTAGTGAGAGAAACTATAAATAATAATGCCTATTCATCGTGGAGGGCATGAGTGAATTTACTTTCTGTTAGATATCGGCTATCAGTAGCTTGGGCAGGAGGATATACCATAGTCTGGTTATCCTTTTGATTTTGTTATTGTAATCCTACCTTTGTTTTAATTCAATAGATATATCTTCACCATCTTGGTTGAAGGGTGATCACTCAGTTCTGTTTACCATCAATTTGAACATGCATGCATCATGAGTAGCAAACTCACTTAGATAAAAGCTACTGATAACTCTCATCAAGAAAGTTCTTGTTTTACTCCCTTTTGTACCTTTATTTCTTGGGCAATTCATCTTTGTAGTTAGTTATTAGTACTTTCTAGTCTTTTTCTCCCAGGGCTGTTGGTCTACATTGGCCTATTAGATGTTTTTAGTTCTTAAAATTTAAGTTGTCAGAAAATGCTGCAGCGTAGTTCTATCAAGGCTGCAGCATCAAGATAAGTGAAGCTGGAGGATGCTTTGGCAGTTGTTGAGAAGTTAAAGAAAGAAGAGTACGCGTGGGTGATGATGAAACAACGTCAAGCCCAAATGGGACAAGTTGGTGAAGTCTTCTCCCTGATGGGTCTAAAAGCATCGAGGGTGTTGACCTCAAAGTCTGACAGCAATTAGTTAAAGTTGACAGCATTGAGAAAGGAAGAAAAAGTTGATAAACAGGTACCATTTTCTGATGAACAAGGAAGAACCAATCGTCCATTGGGTTTTAGAACTTCGATTTAGCATCTGTTTATTGAGGTTGCAATGAAGACAAAGAAGAGGTCTTTAAAAAGGAGAATTTAGTATTTAATTATGGAACAATAGCACTTTCATTTCTGTAGTTCTACCATCTTTATTTCTGCCTTTACAGCTTTGTACTTTCTGCTTTAGGTTATATAGTTTGCATTTCTCTGAGTTAATATGAGCATGTCTTTTGGTATTTACTCTCTTCTCCTCTGCTTTCTTTATGGGTATTATGGGCTAAAAAACTCTTTTGGTGTGGGTATGAACATATCCTAAATTGTGAACATGCAGTAAGAGCTGCCATTGTTTCCTGTTGCAATTCTCATTATGTTCATTCACGTGTTCTTATATTACAGTACAGCACTATGCAGACAAGTGAATCATTGAGTAAAGTGTTCAATTGTGTTAACCCATGAATGAGTTCAACTTATGCAACATTAACTCAAACAATGCGGGAACAGGTTTGGAAAAATTTAGCAAGCAGATAGGGGATCTCTGTCACTTAAAAATTAAGAGTTTGTACCTTAACCTGAGTTAACATCTGCATAGGAATATGATTTAGCATTTTTGGGTCGAATGTCTTTAAACTTGAAAGAATTCTCTTATATCTATGCTAACAAAATTGATTTATGCTACAGAATGCTGCAGCTCCCAAATGCTGTAGCAATTCAGGTGGAAGTTTGTACCCATACTACTTCCCATATTTCTGAAATAGTGTTAGCAACAAAAACCAACATTATTCTTCAAATTTGTTCTCTAAAGCCGCTGTTTACTTATGCTCATTTCTACCTTTGAAGTCCAATTCCTATAGAAACGATATTCGGTTACTACATCATTGTATTACTTGTTAAAGGCAATAATTTAAGTACATGTATACTTGCACAAGCTTAAATACTAATTATTGTGAAACAACCGTCTGAGTTTAAATCTCGCAGCAGCTACACTTGTGGCTGCTAGACTATATGCATGATGGTATTTTTAGTTTTTTGTTTTGGAAAATAATAAATACTTCATACTTTGACAAACGACCTCCAACAGTCCATATGTCCCTCATTGTATGAAAGTACCATTCGATGGTACTGAATGAGATTTGGATACAAGTAAACGACTGCATGTAAAAGAAACCCACGGCTCCTATAAGAAATAAAGCTACTGTAAAATCCAAGAAAGTTACAGACCACTGGAACTAACAATCAGAATTTTCAATGAATACATCAAACGTACTTGCAATGACGAAGGGATTCATAGCGCTCCGTGTCAGTCATGACTGTTTTTCCCTTTAGGCTGTGGGTGACCTCATCATTGCAGCATCCAACCAAAAGATAAGTATTTGGAAACCTATTTTGGGCATCACAGAAATTGCAAGTTAGAAGATACATACACTTCATTAGCATATTTTATTTTAGCCTGATTTTTGCATTGTGTAACTAGCTAAAATCAGAAACTAACATCACTAAAAACATACAAACATTTGATTTTATTAATAACTACCACTTTACCATCAAGAACACATAAAACAAGAGGGTTTCTTCCCCACAATGACACAGTAAAAAAAAATTAATAGAAACATTGATTTGTTACTCTTGGATATGGATTAGACAGTCAATTCTGAACTGATGCTGATTGGATGTTCAATATCCACAGAAAAAAATATAAATACAGTTGCCTGCAATGGAATCAAGCAGCCTTACTCTCTCTAGTTGCAAACACAGACTTAAAGTATGTGTTATGCTCAGGGGATAGGTCAACAAATTTATATGAAGCAGGAGGCATGGAAGATGAATCACTGACTCAGGGACCTGTTATTAGAAGGAAGTGGCCATCAGTGTTAGCGACGGTTTCATTAAAATATCTTACAACTAGAATCCCTCTTTTCTCCGATCCAGTCCCTCACCGTGAACCCCAATTAGATTCAGGCATGCTACACTTTTTAGTTATATCAATATCTAGTACAAGCAAATAGACCAACATCTATTATCCTAGATGTCTGGCCTAACTCCTTACACATGAAAATAGAAGCATTTTTCTAGAAGTAGATTCCACTATTCTCATGGGGAAGGATTATCATGGATGATGATCTGAATCTATCACATCAGACAGGAGAAAACCATAAGTGATAGTAAGTGCAGTAGTCCAAACTTCAAAACAAATCTAAGGGTCCATATCCCAGTGTTCTCATCAAACTGCTGCTAGTTATCCCCCATAGTGGGCCATAAATTTCATCTCCCCAGAATTTTGCAAATTCTTCTGTTCTACATCAAGATGGCCCAAAGCTTTCAAAAGTTTTATGCCTCTCAAGTTGCCTGCACAATCCATTATTAACACTATACTCCTACCCATGGAAATCCTCCTATATTTAGTTCAACGTGATATTTAAACATCTCAGAAAGTTGCCTGTGAGGTAAGTAACCATAAACGATGAAGTGTCTGAGAAAACTCAAAATCAAAATCGATCTAATAGCCCAATCCCTTAATAAAGATAGATGCAACCTCATTCCCTTAATGTCTGAGAAGTTGTCTGCCTGAATAAAAATCCCTTTCACATACCATTTGATTATGGTTAACTTGTTCGGAACCACTCATGGATGAAAACTTTCTGACTTACTTCAAAAATTTGAACCCCTTTTAACCTGCAAGGCATCCAAACCTATGATTCCAACTTATCACAAAATTAACATTTCTTCTGATACCGTAAAGGTAATCTATATAAACCAAAATCAATAATAAAACCTTCAAATACCATAACGATAAACCAACAGCGGATCACATGGAATACAGATTGATTCCTTGGACAAACAAAACACACAACCATAAACAGAAAATGAATAAAATTGATTGACAATTAGGAAAGAGGAGAGTGAAAAGTTACGATTTCTTGGCTTGTTCAAGGGAACGAGCATGACCAAAATGGAAAAGATCATATATGCCATCAGCATAGACACGAACGGGCCGGTCTGTTGGCGGGTCGAGCATCCAGATAGTCTGTTTATGCTCCTTCTTCTGTTCATCCTCCATTGAAATCGAAATCGAAATCGATCGGCTTCCCTGTCGGTTTCAGACAGATTTGGGGACGAAGACGAAAATCAATGCCTGCAATTTCTGGGGTTCAATTTTATATATTCGTGGATCTATTTGTTCGTAAATCTATGGGCATCGTTTTTCAATAATATAATAATAATAATAATAATAATAAAACGTAATGTGTAATTTCTAACGAATAAATTTCTTTAACTGTTTTCTTTTAAATGCCATGTTAAATATGTTTTTTTTAAGTTATGAAACATGTCTTCAGAATAAAACTGAATAAATTAATGTCACGTCTCTGCATTTTATAACAAAATAAAAAAAAAATCAAATACTTAAAAAGCATTTGACCTCATATGTTTTAAAATCAAAGTATCAGACCTTTTTATAAACATAAAAACACATCGCATTTTGTTGTTCCACCTATTTGGAACGTTTTTGTTTGTATTTTTACCCAAAAATTATTTAATTCTTAATTGTAAATTATTATTCTTACGGATGATTGTGTAAGAAGAAGAGTTAAACTGATTAATGTAAAAAATATCTAAACATTTGATCATTTTTAATCTCATGTCCACCCATGAATTACGTTTTAGAAGAAAATTGATTCAATGCATCTCGGTACATCTTATTAGCGTTGACATTCAATTAGGATTGATTCATGGGTGAAGATATCTTCTTATGTTTTTCATCATAATTTCACTTCTTACTGGAATACCAACCCCAGTTTGGTTTGATGTATTGGTTTTGATTTTTGAGATATTTGGATTTCGTTGAATGATTTGGAGTTGGAGAGATTTGCAGTTGGAATGATTTGAAATGTTTGTTGTGTTTGGTGTGTAAAATATTGAATGAAATTGAATTTCATTCTTTATAAGTTTCATAAAAACAAACTATAAATATTTATAAATAATAAGTCAATTATATTTCTATTAATTGACCGTTACAAAACAAATATTTTTAACATATTTTAAAACATTATTACATGTAAATATTTCAGAATCCTCTAAAATACCAATCATCCATTTGGGATTTCAAAATCCTATATTTGTAAGATTTCAAATACAAAAAATCCTTCAAATCAAACATGTGATTGAAATGAAATTCGATTCCAAATTCAATTCAATGATAACAAACCAAACGGGACTTTAATGTATCCGTTATTTGTACTTGATAATTCATAAGTGTTCTACTCTTGGAAACTCAAGATTTCTAAGATGATTACTGCTTTATTTTTTACTATTGGCCAAGGTTATAAAATACATCAGTTAAAAGTTAAAAAAATCGATTAAATTGATGGACATTAAATAGAATTATAAATCAACATGATCCGAAAATATTTAAAACTTTTGATAAGACATCATCTTCGGTATATGTATACATCATCATTGATAACAAACTATTTAATTCCAAAGGGAATCATAATATCTTCAAATGGAATATGCTTATCTAAAATTATAAACATATTTGCTATAAATATCAAACTTGCATTTGCATACTACTACTACAAAGATCAAAATGATGATTTTTATTTTATTTTGATTACCAATCTCATTTTCATTTATTAAAACGAACCAAACATCCCTCAAATAAACCTCAAACAATTGAATAAACCTCAAACACTTTTAATCTTCAATTAATTTATTATTTAAATTCGTTTTAAATTGGTCAATTATATTTAAAAAATACACGGATTTTGATTTTATAAAAATAGATACCATCATAAGTAAGGTTGCGAACTTTTCATAGTAAAACAAAGGGACCAAAATTAGGGATGAAAACTATTAGATTGGTAATGTGCAGGGGCAGAACACAAACGTTACAGTCTTGGGGGGCCGAAAAAATAATATTATAAAAATTAGGGATCTAAATGATAAGCACCAAACTTTTTTTAATTATTTTTTCTATGTTATAATATTAAATTTTAGAGAAAAATTTGTTAATGAAGACTAAGGGGCTGTTTACCAAACGCTTACCCAATAAACGTATATCAAGTCATATTATCTTATCGGATGGACATCGCAAGAACCGAGAATCTTACCCGGTAAGAACGATGGTAAGGATCAAATGTCTTACCTTATAAGTAAAGGTGACGAACCTTACTCTGTTAGCATTTACCGAATAAATTGTTGTATATGACGTCATTTTGATGGGGTACAAATCTTACCCTACAAGATAAGTAATAATGCCAAAATTTACCGGACAAGTATTTAAATAAATAGTCTCTAAAACTCAAAACCTTTAAACTATTAACCAAAATATAATAATACAAATTTATTATTAGTTTATACTATTATTAACTAATAAAAACAAAAAAAATTTATTAATATAACATTATATATCATAACTCAAACATTGTTTTTTATATATTTTAAAAACTAATTTATATAAATATATATTTGATATTGATAATTTAATATATAAAGCATGAAGGAAAATAGAAAATGGGAAAGAAAAAATAGAAACTAAAAAACACTGCATATGGGAAATAAAAAGTAGAAACTAAAAAACATACCATATGGGATTTGATCCCGAGAACTATTACATATTAATTGTCACTAAATTAATTACTAATATTGAAAATCAAATATATTTAATCATTTAATGATAAATGTGTGTATATATATGTAGTTTTTTTATTTGTTAACCACATAATTAGTGTTAACTATACAAACCAATTTGGGTCTTTAACTTGCAAAATCAATGGATCATAAATTTATAATGACTAATGACAGTTTTGTAATAAACATGAAACTAACAAGAGAGAACAAAGGTAGGATGATAAAGTTTCATTTAATCTTCGATTAGGAAAGTATCCACTTCTATAGAATATGTCACTTTCTAATTTAGATGCAGAACATAACAAGTACTGTATATATGAAATAAGTTCACCCAATGTTCATATATGAACAATTTCATCAATGAACATCCATGGTGATATAATTTGTTATTGTAGTTGTTCACTGCTGAACATATTGTTTGTTCATCATTAGACATTTACCACACATGCATCACTAGGGGTGAGCATAACCGGATACCCGGCTATTTTTCATGGAACCGAAACCGGAACCGGCGGTTCTTGGAAATCCGGAACCGGAATCGAAACCAACGGGAACCGGTTCCGGTACCGGGTATTCGGTTTCAATTTTTTTTTAATTTTTTAAATCGCGTACAATACAAATATAATTATAAACTACAAAATACCGACTTAAAATAATAAATACAACAAATGGTCAAAACTAATCCGATAAAAACTAATTATTACATAAACAAACTAAAAAATTTGAGTTTTTATTTAGAGTAAATTACATATTTGGTCCCTAGGGTTTATCGGTTTTAACAGTTTGGGTCCCTAAAATGAAATATCTATGGTTTGCATCCTCGTGGTTTCTATGTCATAACGTATTGTGTCCCTAAAACTAACTTTGTTAGACTTTTTCAGTTAAGTAGGTTAAGTAAGAGGGGTATTTTGGTCATTTTAAGTATAGGGACCAGATATGTAATAAAAACCACAGTGACCAAACATGTAATTTACTCTCTTTATATTATATATATACTTAATAATTAATAATTCATAACATATATATTTATATATATATATTTATATATATATATATATTGTATATAATTTATCATCATACTTTCACAATTTTTCTTGTTATAACATTGTTTTTCTTATTACAACAATATATTTTCAAATTGTATTTTTGTTAAGGCATTATAGATACATTTTTTTATTATAGTAATATACTTTTATTTCTTTTTTTTACGCACTGTACTTTTAATGTTTCTTATTAAATTGTATGAAAATTAAATATTTTAATGTAACATATTTTTTAAACAGATACACATTTTTTTCTTCAAAAAAAACATACTTTTTAACATTTTTTAAATGTTGGCAATGTAAAATGTGTTTTACATTTTCTTTTCTAAATATTGTTATATTAATGAATCATTTTGTTTTATTTTGAATAATTTCATCGCTTTCTCTCCCGATTATTCATATCCTACATATATTATGTTTTTCATCTCTCTTTTTAAAGTAAGAAAACTATTTAAAAAAATTGATGCTCTGTTTTATCTATGCCACGTAATCTATTTAAAAAAATATGTGTTTTTTTGAAGGAAAAAAAAACGATCGTATATGTTTAAAATATGTGTTACATTTAAATATATAATTTTCATACAATTTAATAAGAATAATTAAAAGTACAATGCTTAAATAAAAAACAATTTGAAAGTATATTGTTATAATAAAGAAAAATGTAACTATAATGTCATAATAAAAAAACAATTTGAAAATATATTGCTATAATAAAGAAAAATGTAACTATAATGCCATAATAAATTTTTTTGAAAATATATTGGTATAATAAAGAAAAAAATAACTATAATGCCATAATAAAAAATTGAAAATATATTGCTATAAAAAAGAAAAATGTAACTATAATGCCATAATAAAAATATAATTGGAAAATATATTGTTGTAATGAGAATAAAAACGAAAATATAATGATGTAATAAGAAAAATTGTGAAAGTATGGTGAGAAATTATATAAATATATATGTTATGGATCATTAATTATTAAATATATAAAATACACAAAGAGTAAATTACATGTTTGGTCCATGTGTAACAACCTAAATTTTAGAGCAAAATTAAACCAAAACGAAATGCAGGATAATATAAAAATCACCCAATAAGTAGGGATAGAGTATGAGAGTTTACATCTAAACATGGATATTAAAATAACAACCTATTAATCTATGCTATTCAGACTACAGGTTACAATCGGGTGTTACTAATATTCTCAAAAGAATGAGTTATAACTCCAACTATATATATGCTCTAAGACGTATCTCTAAAAAGGTGTCTCTCTCTCGACACACCGTCCCGCTCTTCTCTAAAGAGCCCCATCAACCGGCTTACCTGCTAAACCACATTTTTAAAATCAAGTGTTAGGCTTACGTCTAGTAAGAACAAACAGTTAAATGGATAAAACAGTTCAAACATTTAAAAGATAAGATACGGTGCATTTTATCCCATTTAACTTCACTTAAAATAACTTACTCTTGATGAGCAATGATCCTTTAAAAGCAACCGGGGGAGACCCGTGTTCCATCCTTAGTGCAGATACCATAAGTAGGTCACTACACGATGTTTGAGCTAACCATAAGAGCCAATGGCAACCGGCAACAACCGGCTATGCACCTTAGTACATGGCCGCCGATGACTCCTACAAAAGCCCGCGCAATGGGTCAATGGCAACCGGCAACAACCGGTTATGCACCTTAGTACATGGCCCTACTAGACCTCTACTAGCGCATACATAGAGTCAATGGCATCCGGTAATGATCTGACATAATAGCCAACGATACGAGGCCCTACTAGACTGCTATGCAACCAAAAAGGGACAACAATCCCGCTTTTAAGCCGACTATATACATATGGATCCATTACATACTAGTCCTACGACCGAATACATCAACGAGACGTATTACTAATTTTTCAACCTTGAAAACCCTTTCAATAAACCATTTCCTTTCAAATCCAAGTTTTACCTAGGTCAAATCATTTTGAGTTTCAAAACCAAAGATTATTTCATTTTATAACATTTCCAAGTATTTTAAACCATTAATGATGCTCATCTCATCATCTACAACAAAATACTCCAAAATTCTCATTTTGACCAAAATCCTCATTTTGACCTAAAACCTTCAAACTTACCCAAATACACAACTACTTGAAATCAAGTTTAAGAACCAGTAAAATACTACACTTACAACAAGTATTTGAGTTTATAAGTTTAGATTTTAACTCACATAGCTAGGGTTAGGAAAACCCTAGAAAATCCCTAAAAGTGGTGAAGATGGTGAAAGCTTGATGAAGAAGGTGAAAAACACAACTTCTTGAAGCTTGAACCCCAAATACCGAGCTTTGATGGTGAGTAAATGCCTTGGAGAGGGTGGAAAATATGGAGCAAGTGTTCCAAGGTTCGTTCTTTATGGAGAAGATTGAAGGAAAAACAAGGAGAAAAGTATCTAGTGAAAATCTGATGCAAAAAAACGTGTTTACAAGGTTCACCAACTTACTCCAGTGCCCGACGCCAGATATGGACGCCAGTTACGTTTCGTAACTGGCATTGGTAACTCACACGGCTCCATCTTGACCAAACAGACCCCGACGCTAGTTGTGAAGCTAGTTACATTTCGTAACTGGCAATGGTAACTTACACGACTCCATCTTGACCAAACAGACCCCGACGCTAGTTGTGAAAACTAGTTACATTTCGTAACTGACATTGGTAACTCATGCGGCTCCATCTTGACCAACAAGACCCCGACGCTAGTTGTGAAACTAGTTACATTTCGTAATTGGCATTGGTAACTGACCCTAGCCAAACAGAGTGTAAAGCCACTTAGTGGCTTGGGTTAGCTCAGCCGCAACTAGCACGAGCCATTTAAGTTACCCCGAAACTCCAAACTTGATTTTCGACGCATAGCTTCGATCTTTTTCATCAACCAACCCATAACCCTTTTAAAACACGCCTTTTCTAGAATTTTATATTTTATCTATAAAAAAATTCCGGGTGTTACACCATATGGTTTTTATTACATGTTTGGTCCCTACACTTAAAATGACCAAAATGTCCATTTTACTTAACCTACTTAATAGAAAAAGTCTAACAGAGTTAGTTTTAGAGACCCAATACGTTATGAAATGGAAACCACGAGGATGCAAGCCATAGATATTTCATTTTAGGGACTCAAACTGTTAAACCCAATAAACCTTAGGGACAAAATATGTAATTTACTCTTTTATTTATTATTTATAAATATATAAAATATTTTTTATTTAAAAGTGGCGGATACCCAACGGGTAACGGTTCCAAAAAAAAGAGAACCGGAACCGGTCTCAATCAGTTTCGTATTTTAGGAACCAGAACCGGAACCAATCACATCGGTTCCGGTTCCGAAACCGGTAGTTCCGAAGCGGTTCTGATTCCAAAGGCGGTACCCGGTTCCGCATGCTCACCCCTATGCATCACTAGTCTAATTGGGCAGACTTACATATACATATGCATTTTATTACTCAATAGTGAACAATTAGCACCGATAAATCTGTAGTTTATTTGTTCATTAATACACATATTGCTAAATCATCACTAAAATGTTTAGTTCAATTGGGCATATTTAAGTATGCATATGTAATTTACATGTTCAATAGTGAATAGTTATGAATATGAAACTGATTTTTAGTTGGTCACTGATAAATATAACCAAATAAAAAAATCTATTTAGAAAAATAAAATCAATAAATATGTTCCATACTTATCTCTCCTATAAACGTGGTGGAATGATTAATGTAATTGTCCATTAATAAAAAAAAAACTACCTTTTTTATTTAAACCCTAACGAAAACTTAAAGTAAAACAAAGAACAAAGTTTGATTTTTCAGGATTAGTTAACAAAGTTAATATCTTTTATATGGTTAACAAAAAATGATTGACCATTTAAATATATTTATTTATACACACTATATAAATATTAGAAGGGTACTCGCGCAATGCAGCGAGATCCATTTTAATTTTAATGTTGTATTTTATTTTTTTGTCTTTATCAAATTTATAATACGATTTTATTAGTTTTGAAAAAATAGATTTTATTTTTTGTAAACTTTCTTTATTTCAGATTTTATTTTAAATTATAATATAGGTTTAATAAGGAAATGAACCAAAATAATACCAATTTTGAATTTTAAGTAATCATGCTATAATCAATTGTACTAACCGCATAATAATATGTTTTTAAGAGTTTTTGTCAAATGCTTTATAATATAGTATAAATATTAAACAAAATAAAACAATTAATCAGGGTCGGATTGAAGACGGATAATGCCATCCCCGATCCTATCCTAGACCCGCTTCGAGTATGAAAATAAATTATCATCTCATCCCCGCCCCGTTACCCTTCAAACCGGGGAATTTCACTCAATCGATAAATTTAATCAAAATGGTTCAATTGGTCACCATTCTCGGTAAAAACCTCCTCCCTCTTATATCTTCCCCACCACTACCTTCGACCACACTGAAAATAAATCCATCAGGCAAATCCATTTAAAAAGATGCATACCACCAACTGGTTTACGTAATAAATGATTTTAGAGATCAATTTCATCAAAACCTCACTCACACCATAAGGGTGGTGCCTTCAATAGTTAAAGCTTGTGCTTCAAAGATCAAAAGTACCTGGAGGTCATAAGTTCGAATTCAAGAAAAATAAAAATCTGAGTTAAATTCAAATTTGGTCCCTGTGGTTTACAAATTATAACAGATAAGGTCCTTGAATGATTTTTATAACGAATAACGTCCCTGTGGTTTCCATTTTATAACACGTAAGGTCCCTCCATCTAATTTTTCCGTTAAATATAACATTTTTAACATAATTTCTTTATTTTTCCATTTTTCAAACCATATGGACCAAATCTGTAATTTTCTCTAAACTATATACATATATTTATATTTTATGTATTGTATAATTATATTTGCATTTCATTAATTATATAAATTACATATTTTGTTAATTGTATAATTTTCTTATTTTATAAATTATACTACATATTTATAGGCACCTTATAATTTTATTTAAAAAATATTTATACTTTATATATTTATGATATATTATATTTATTTTTTATAAAATTTATTTTGTATTTATATTTATATATAAAATATAAATAATTTTATAAAATGTATAGAATGTTCAGTTTATGTTAAAAACACTAAATCAGTTAATTATACAAATTATATACATATATGGAAGATTCAAATAAATAAAATAAATACAAATATAAAATATAAAATATAAATACAAGTACAAAGCAAATTCTATAAAATATAAATATAATATAAGATGTTGGTTCATTTACAAATTGGATGAAAAATACAAATTCGTACAAGGCAATGTAAAAATAATTTTTTTTTATCATATGCTATGATTTAAGATGTTGCTACACATACGTTTGTTTCATAATGTAAAGTTTAACATGTGTTTATTTTCATAAGTTAAAAGTTTATCATATATTTGTTTCATAATGTAAAAGTTTTACATGAATTTTTCACATGTAATTTTTTCATAAGGTGAAACAAACATATGTATAATAACATCTTAAATCATAGCATTTGATGGAAAAAAATAATGAAAAAAATTATTTTTATATTGGTTTGTGAGTTTCTATCCTTTATCCAGTTTGTAAATGAACTGAGATCTATAATATAATATAATCTTAAATATACAAAAAATTATTAATCTATAGATATAAATATATACAGTAAATATAATATACAAATTAAATTCAAACACGTACAACATCGATGTCATCAAGATGATTCTCCTGAAAATCTACCGTCTAACCTTCGTTACCATCTCTATTCACTTCATATATGTATATCTATGAATTATTAATTATTTGTATATTTAAAATTATATTACATCTATATTTTATAAAAAAAATTATATTTATTTAAATATTCCATGCATACAATTTGTATATTGACATGATTTAATGTTTATAGCATAAATTGGACCTTTCATATATTTTATTAAATTATTAACATTTTATAAAATATAAATGTAATATATTATATGAATATACAAAATAAAAATAATTTATAAAATATAAATGTAATATAATTTATAAAATATGAAAATTATATAATTAATAAAATAGGCAATTTATATAATTAATGAAATAAAAATATAATTATACAATGAGTTAAATACAAATTTGTTCACTGTGGTTTACGAATATTAACGTGTAAGGTCCCTCAAAGATTTTTTTAACAATCAACGTCCCTGTAGTTTTCATTTTATAACAGATAAGGTCCCCCATCCAACTTTTCCGTTAAATATTAACTTTTTAACATATTTTTGTTATCTTTCATAATTTTTCAAACTACATGGACTAAATCTATAATTTACTCTAAACTATATATATAATGTATTATATATTTATATTTATATTTTATTAATTATATAATTTTTATTCTATAAATTATATTACATATTTATATACAATTTATATTTTTATTTAAAACTTATTTTTATTTTATATATTTATATGATATATTATACTTATCTTTTATAAAATGTATTTTGTATTTATATATAAAGTATAAATAAGTTTATAAAATATATGGAAGGTTCAATTTATGCTAAAAACAGTAAATAAATTATTATACAAATTGTATAGATGGAAGCTTTAAAATTCAAATACATAAAATATATAAAAATATATTTTAAATACATAAATTATAAATACAAAATAAATTTTATAAAATGTAAATATAATATAAATACTTTAAAAATACTTAAATATACAAAAAATCAATAATTTGTAGACATACATATATTATATATACGGTGAATAGAGACGGTGACGAGGGTGAGATGATAGATTTTTAAGATAATCATTTTGATTACAACGATGTTGTACGTGTGTCAATTTAACTTTTATATTTATATTTACCATATATATATATATATATTTATATATAAAAATTATTAATTTTTTGTGTTTACAATTATATTATATTTATTTTTTATAAAATTTATTTTGTATTTGTATTTTTATATATTTTATGTATTTGAACCTTCCAACTATACATATTTTGTATATATAAGATTATATTATATTTATATTTATATAAAATTTATTTTGTACTTCTATTTATAATTTTATTTATTTTATATATTTTATCTATTTGAATCTTGAACTTTTTATCTATGCAATTTGTATAGTGATCTGATTTACTGTTTCTATCATAAACTGAATATTTCATACATTTTTTAAAATTATTTATATTATATATATATATATATATAAATACAAAATCCATTTTATAAAAAATAAATATAATATATAAAATAAAAATAATTTTTAAATAAATATATAAATTGTATACAAATATAATTTATACAATATAAAAATTATATAATTAATAAATATAAATATAAATATATAATAAATTACAGATTTGGTCCATGTAGTTTGAAAATTTATGAAAGATAACAAAAATATGCTAAAAAGTTAATATTTAACGGAAAAGTTGGATGGGGGGCCCTATCTGTTATAAAATGGAAACCACAGGGACGTTGATTGTTAAAAAAAATCTTTGAGGGACCTTACTTGTTAATATTCGTAAACCACAGTGACCAAATCTGTATTTAACTCTTATACAATACAATACAAAAAATATAAATATATGTATATAGTTTAGAGTAAATTACAGATTTGGTCCATGTGGTTTGAAAAATGAAAAATAAAGAAAATATGTTAAAAATGTTATATTTAACAGAAAAGTTAGATGAAGGGACCTTATGTGTCATAAAATGGAAACTACAGGGACGTTATTCGTTAAAAAAATCATTGAGGGACCTTATCCGTTATAATTTATAAACCACAAGGACCAAATTTGAATTTAACTCTAAAAATCCCTTTATGGCCACAAATGTTCAAATGCGGTGACTCCGGGCTATCCTGTGAAGCAGATGGTCATCACGGGATTAGTCGGTTCGCATAATGGATTGCATATCCAGGTTAATAAAAAAAAACAAAATTATAATTTACTCAACATCATATTCTTTAAACAATTATTGTTCCTTAAGACAACTTCGTTTTAAATCCATCATATAATCAAATTGAAAATCCCCATTTCCAAAAAAGAATTCAATAATCATTTCACCAAATATAAAAAAAAAAACCGATTCAAAAAAAATAAAAATAAAAATAAAAAGTGTAATTAAGACTTTATATATTCTGGTCAACTAAAAACCACACAGTCCCGTTCAGCTGTTTTTCCGTCTGTACCACCACAACATTACCACTTGTATTAGTAACTGCATGTCCTCCCACCCCTTCTAATCCCCCTCCCCCATTATAAATCGAATATTGAACATGCTTTATTCTGTTCGGAAAAACCAACACCGGCGAAAAGTCCGCCGTCCACACCGTCCCATTTCCGATCACCGCCATCTTTCCGACCGTTGATTTCAATCTCATCCCACCGTTCACATTATTCTGATCGATCACAACTTGATCGATGCTCGTAAAATCCCCATCTATCTCCACCACATTTCTCGTATCCCCAGAGAACATATTATTTACAACATTAAGTCCCGATATCCGACCATTAACCGCTTTCAAAACAACATTACCACCTCCAAGAAAAAACCCGTTTACGATATGAACTTGTGACGGATCTTGTACAACTATCGAGTTATAATCCATATAACAATTATCTATACGGTTTTGTCCAGATTTTACCAAAATCCCAATCCCGCCAAAAAACGTTGCTTTATTGTAACAATGGACCCCGGTGATCATATTCGCTTGACCTCTTAACACAATTCCCGTGGCGGCAGAGAAAACAACGACATCGGTAATGGCATTATCGTTGCTAGCGAGATCGATGGCGGTTCCGAGAAACCCCCGCTCGTGTTCGTCACCACCAATGGTCGGGATTTGGCCGAGGAAAGTGTTGGATATGAAGGTTTCGTGACCTCTTTCGACTAGGATTCCTTCGGATACGAAATGTAAAAAGAAGCAGTTGTTGATGCGGGTCCGGGCTGAATCGATAACGAGAAGGCCGCCGGCTAAGTTACTTGAATCGAAGAGGATGTCACGAAAGGTGATATCTTCGTAGTAGATTGGTTCGTTTTTGTTTTTAATGTCGGAGAAAGTGTCGTTGGGTTCGGTAGGTTTGTTTTTTGAAGGGGTCGAGGAAGTTGGCGAGCGTAGTTCGATAAGATAGCCGTCGGATGGAAATGTGGGCGATGCTCGTAACGTACCACCCTGTAGCTATAAAGTAAGGTATGTTACATGTCAATTTACATTATATATATACATATACATACATAGGGAGGTTGAAATGAAAACTTCGTAGTTTTAAAAGAACAAAGGAACACATTGTGGACCGCATATAATGTGGGTCCCACATAATATTATATCATATATGATTCAATGGTGGGCCCATTGAATCAGATATGATTTAATATTATGTGTATGTGGGTCCACAAAATGTTCCTTTATTTCTTTAAATCATGAGTGTTCTTGTATGATCTCTCCTCCACATACATATATATAGGTCATAGATGGAGGTTCAAACGAGAACGCGGAACACCTTTATATATATATAGGAGTAAGGAGCAGGAGCGGGTTCAAATGAGAACTCAAATTTGGTTGTGAACCTGAGAAAAAATGAGAGCGCCACGCGTGTCGAATAATCAAAAAAATATTCAAAGTGAATATAGTGTTTATTCGGACTGAATAATTATATTCAGTTTTATTCGGTTCGAATATTTATTTGATTATTCAGTCTGAATAATCTACATTCAGACACGTGTCGTGATCTCATTTGTTCTTACGTTCGCAACCAAATTTGAGTTGACATTTAAAATTTCATATATATAACCAAATCAAACGCATCAAATAAATCTCTCATTACTATTTTAAGTTGTTAAGTATTCGCTATTGAAGTCAATGAATTTATGTTATTTGTTAACTAATACAAAATTTATTTTATTTTTGTCATCAAGAAGATTTATCGAACAATAATTTTTCATTCAGGTACCTTTTGTTATTTAAATTATTTATTTTGTAGAAAATCAAACAAGAGTCTATCTTAAATTCATTCATTGATGATTAACGCTTATAGAAAATATAATGAATACAAAAATCAATAAAATAAAAATCAAACAATCAAATTCTAGCCCTTAGTTAGGATTAATGAATGGTTTATCTTGACTTGACTTGACTTGACTTGAAAACCCTCTTATAAAATAAGAAAATTGCTATATGCATATTTTATTAGTGATGTGATCACATTAAATTATGCATTAAAAATATAAAAAAATAAGTTTTAATGTTGATATAGGAAAAAAAAAAGATAAAATGTTGATTTATCTTGTCTTTCATGTCACTCATCCTATAAAAAAAAGGTACTCTATAATCCGAGATGCACACAAATAGAGTCAAACATGAAACACCCAATTATCGAATTTCCATAATATTAATTGTTGATTCAAAATTTGTTTGCCAATAAGAAAAAGCAGTGATGGAACCCCATAGGGGCTTATGGGGGCCATGGCCATCCCGCTTTTTCGCTAATATATCTTATATGTCCAAAAGATAACACAAACAGTTCGGTTGCCACAACGGTTAAGTCGTTGTGTTTACATATAGGAGACCATGGGAACGCTTCTTCTCTTCCCCATATGGCTTTTTTTTTTCAATTTCTATTTTCCTTCCCCAAATTTCTCGGATTCTGTTTTCCTTCCCCAAATTTCTCTTATGATATTAAATTATTTATATCAAATATATAAAAAAATTAGTTTTTAAAAATATAAAAAACTAACGTTTGAGTTATTATATATATTGTTATATTAATAATGTAAAAATTTTATTTTTATTAATTAATAACAATACAAAAATATAATAAATTTCTGTTTATCCAAATATTTATCCGGTAAACATCGGTAAAATTTGACACTATTATTTACCTTATCGGGTAGGATTTGTGCTTCTTCAAAATGACATCATATGGAATAATTTATCCGGTAAGCGCTAACCGAGTAAGAGTCGTCATCTTTACTTACAAAGTAAGACACTTGATGTTACCATCGTTCTTATCTGGTAAGATTGTCGGTATTTGCCATGTCCATCAGGTAAGCTAAGATAATATGACTTATTAACGCTTATCGGGTAAATGTTTGGTAAATGACCAATTTTTCTCTAAAATTTAATATTAACGCTTATTATTCTTCATTAACAATTTTTCTCTAAAATTTAATATTATAACATAGAAAAAAGAATAAAAAAAGTTTCGTACTTATCATCTAGATCTCTAAACTTTTGTAGTATTTTATTTTCGGCCCCCGACACTATAATGGTTGTGTTCCGCCCCTGAGAAAAAGTAAGATAGTATAATTCTGGTATAAACTAATATTGATTTAAAATAATTTTGTATAAATTTTGGATTTATTGGTCAAAAGGCCTAGAAGTAGAAGCATGAAAGGCGGAGCCCCACGCTTACTAACATAGGACTCCACCCACTACATCATTTCCCACATTGTGGAAAAATCCAAGACCCGGTAGGCATTTATTCCAAATGAATGATGGCAACCAACGCCTTCAGAAAAATTGCTTGGAATTTATATTTTAAATTTTAAATTTTTTTATGATATAATATAGAGTTAAATTTAAGTTTGGTCTCTGTGGTTTACAAATTATAACGGATAAGGTCCTCAATGATTTTTTTAACGAATAACGTCCCTGTGGTTTCCATTTTATAACACAAAAGGTCCCTCCATCTAACGAGTAAAAATGTTATATTTAACGGAAAAATTAGATGGAAGGACCTTACGTGTTATAAAATGAAAACCACAGGGACGTTATTCGTTATAAAAATCATTCAGGGACCTTATCCGTTATAATTTGTAAACCACAGGAACCAAATTTGAATTTAACTCTATAATATATGTGTAGACATACATGAAAGTACAATCGCGTGTCATTTGAAGCAACATGCACGGGCAAACTAAGATATTTTAAATTATTTTTTTTTATTTTAAATGATCATAATTCTTAGGTTTAAGTATACTTTCTAAAGTAAATGTTTTAGAGTTTAATTTATTTTCGTTTTCTTTTAAAAGAACAAAACCAAAATCTTCTAATTTGAGATAGTCTCCAAAATTAAATGTAACAAATTTCAAATTTTTGATAAAAGTAAATGGTTGAAAAGTTCCACCAATAAAATTAAATATAATAAATTTATTTAAAATTTTGATCTAATAAATATTTCAATACTATAGTTAATTTTAAAATTTCTACAATAAATATCATATATTGAAATTAAATTTCTTTAAAAGGTTTTAATTTCTGTTTTTCTGTTTTCAAAAAGACAAAAACTATAAAAATTTCTTGAAATAATCACATGAAAATAAGAATGCATAATATTAAGGAAAATATTTTTACAATTTTCAAATAAAACAACAAAAGAAACGTAGAAACAAAGTTCTCACATGGTGATTGCATATGTTCATAATTCGTAAGGCTTTTACATAGTTAAAGTACTTTACTTTTCTTTGGGTGGTGTGGAATTCATCTATAGAGTCCACATTTTCAGATAACTTCATATGTATTGTGTAAATGCTATGTTATATTAAGTAAACGTTACATTTTTTTAAAAATAATAATATTTCTCACAATATATATAAGGAGGTTCAAATGAGAACTTTGTAAATTTAAATAAACAAAAGAACACCTTATATACTACATATGATGTGGGTCTCACATAATAAAAAATCATATATGCTTCAATGATGCCTCCATTGAATCAGATATGATTTTTTAACGTGTGAGACCCACATCATATGTGGTGCACAAGTTGTTCCTTTGTTCCTTTAAAGAGAGACTGTTCTCCTTCAAGAGAGCTTCAAATGTGAACTTTGTAAATTTAAAGAAACAAATGAACAATATATGGTCCACACATTAAAAAATCATATATGATTAAAAGGTGGCTCATTAATCCCTCCCGTGTATATGTACATAAGAATTTATATATAGAGACCTTAAATGACAAGTTTAAAAAAAGATTAATTTGGATTCACCATTCTATTTATATATTTTAAAAGTTACCACGTCCTTGTTTCAATATGGAAGAACTTTAGTGCACGTGAATGCATAAAGTTCTGATTGTACGAGTCTACGACTACCAGTCCGTATTTACAAAATTAGACAAGAAATTAAACCACATTTAAAGAAAAAGGAAAGGAGAATTTAGTAAAATACCACAAGATTGCCGGAGTTAGCCGGAATAACGATGGGCTTAGAGATTTTAAAGCTACCACCTTGAAGATCAACAATGGCGCCACCCAAATCATTCACTCCGGGCAGCAATTGCTGCCCGTCTTGAATCAGGGCAGCATCCGCCACCGCATTCATAATCGCCGCCGTGCTATCCTGCGCACCACTAGGGTCTCCACCATACCCGATTGGATAGAACACCCTACCGGCACTCTTATCATCATAAAAATAAAATCAGAAACGATTAATTACTTCCAGAATCCAACTGCTATATATATATATATATAAAATGTATACCTTAATAAGATCGGAAGGAGATGAAAGCAACCTTGAACGCCGATGAAGCTTGGTTTTGAAGTCATAAAGCTTCTGTTCCCTTTGAGAAGAACAGTTTGCTAGTTGTAAGGCCAAAAATAAGAGAAATAAATTTGGTAAAGAAAATGGGGTCATTTTGATGGAGCCACGTAGGGGTTAGGGTTCGGCACTTGAACCGGGAACCCTGAAAGTGGGTGTGGACGTTGGAGAAGATAAAGAAATAAATAAAGAGAGTTGGGTTGTGTGTGTATTTATATGTGAAGAAATGAAAGAGGGTTTATGAAATATGAAGGAAGCATCGTATAAGAACACCTCATACTTAAAAGAAATAAATGGATACTTTGTGTATCATATATGATATGAGTCATACATATTAAAAAATTATATCTGATTTTATAAGGTTCATCATTGAATCATATGTGATTTTTTAATATGTGGGACTCACATCATATCATATGTGGTCCACAAAGTGTTCCTTTGTTCATTTAAATTTACAAAGTTTTCATTTGAACCTTCCTATACGAAGACATTGATAGAATTTTATTGTTATTTTTCTTTAAAAAAAAATTATGTTCTTTTGCTTTTACTTTTGCTTTATATTAAACGAATGAATCAATTTATTAATTTTGGATTATTTGTATTTAGTGCATTCGCATCAATTAATCGATCTGTTAAAGAGGAAAAGATCACTTCCCCTTTGAAAAGATACGATTTTTCTAATAGATAGGTGCATAATTCAAATTATATAATTATATTGTTATTTTGTGCTTGAATTTTAGGCTATAATGCTATATTTGATAATCATAAACTCCCATCGTCCATTAACATGTTAAATGTAAGATTTTGAACAGAGTTCTTCAAATTTTGGAGCTCAATTTTACATGTGTTTAAGGTGTTTCAATGACCCGTGTAGAACTATGACCAAAATTGTTTAGGTTCAAATTATTAATAGTTTAGGTTCAGATTGTTAATCGTTTAGATTCAGATGTAGCAGGACCTCCAAAAAGACTGAAATAACCCTACATAAACTAGTTTTTTTTTAAACTAATTGAAAAAATAGGTCATTTAGTAAGTCATAAAGTACTAGTTTTTGGAAATCTAATTTAACAACTTTCCAATACTGTATGAAGGCTGTTCACTTTTTCCTAATTAACACCATTTATATTAGAGTAATATTTTAACATGTCATTTTATATCATTTTACAAAACGTGATTAACTTATTTTATAACAACTAGTTTATTGTTTATATCGATTAGTTTATCAAACATAATCGCGGCTTGCTTAAAATAATGGGACTGTTAAGCAGTTCATTGACCATCTCATATCATCACAATCATTTTAGTTTTCTCTCAAAAGAAATTACACACATCGAAGCTTCATAATGTCGTGTGGGGGCCTAATTTTGAGACGAACTATGTTGTGGGGGAAACAAATATGAAATATCATTATAGAATTGATTTTGATACAAGTTAGGTACTTTTCACAGTTCTATTTTTTAAAACTATGAAGACCCAAGTTCTTACATTATATCATCCAAAATACAAAAGGGATTTTAACAAAAATAAAGAACAACATAAATACAGAGGATGGGAGATATCTAGTCTAGCGTGATGCTAAATCTAAAGCTAACTGAAGTGATCGAATGAGTATAATTTTTTCCTACCAGTTCACCGATGGTCAACAAATATGATAGTTCTGATGATGATCCTACAATTATTATGTATACATCTCATCGGTGGATTTAAAAATCTCGCAAATTATGCATACTTATGCTAAAAATACGGTCAAAAGAATTGAAGAGATAACCTCACATAATAAGATAATGTTTAAGTATAAAAGCGTCAAAAGTCAAGCATAAAAGCAATATGAATTCCCTTTTTCTTTACTAGTTTGACACCATTTATATTATTCTTTTTCTTTGTATATCGATTGCTTTCTCCAACTTCCTAATAAACTGGTCTCGTATTCATGAATATGGCCTTAAAATCAACAAAAAGGAAAAGATACCCGAACACACACGACAATGTTACGCTACATGTCAATGATGCAATAAAGTTTACACTAAATGTATACCTTTTAACCTAAAATAAAATGCCAAAAGCAATAAATATAAATATATAATACTAAAAATATGTACAAAATAACAAGCTAACACTCACAAACCCCTTTCTTTGAACATGATTAGATTAAATAGTTTCCATCTTTTATGAGAAAAACGTAATGATGCTCTGTATTTGAGTATCTCATTTCACAATTTGTTTGAATTTGATAAAGTAACAATTTTATACATTTTTATGTCAAAATTCTCTAACAATTAATAAATTAATTGGATGTCTAAAGTACCCATATTGATTTGAGTTTGTATTTAATTATTTAAAGCCATTTAAGTTGAGAGCAAAGTTTTGATATCTTGTTATTCATTAGTTGGCAGTCATATAAAAAAACCAATTAATTATTTGCTTTTGGTCTCATTTGTAAATCCTTGCAATATTAAAAAAATAAAATATTATAGATGACTTGGGCTTCTTTGTTGGCACCGGCAAGCAATGGGAGAAAACAAATACAAGAAAAATGGATCAAGGCCCAAGGCAAGCTCATGGTTAGCATTGTTTTCACTTTGGAGGCTATCGTGTTGAACGACTTTGATCGCCCGATCCAGTAGTCGATCGATTTCTAACCAGGCGACTTTTGTGTTAAGAAAATCGTGCTCAAACCCGCGTTATACACTGTTTAAAGTCTCAAAATCCAGTTCTGGTGACTTTTTGGAGCGAGTTTAGCCACTTCCTAACTCACTTGCAGCCCCTGATTTCACGATTGCACATGTCTTCGAGCATTTTCATTAGGGAAGGTAAAAATGGAGCTCTAAAACCGACGAATGGAGGAGGAATCGCACCAGAACAATGAAAGGAAGAGAAAAGACGAGTTTGTAAATTAGGTATCTTAGATTAAGTTTCATATTTGCTTTTCTTAGTTAAATTTTCTTTTCAAGCAATGAGTTTGTAAATATTTGACTCGGATTATGTCGAGACTTGTTGAACCTTTTCATACCATTTGATTTATATTTATGCAATCTTTGATTTACTTGTTCATCATAGTTGGGTTAATCAATTTAAGTCGGTACCCTTGAATCGCTTAGCCTAATTGTGAATTGTTAGATAGAGTTGTGAATCCGTAATTTGTTCTCAATTCTATTTTAGTAGCAAAGAATACTTCAATTGATTGGGCGTTCGATTAATTTTAGTGTTGTGGGTTTGCTTAAGGCCGTTTACCAACACTTACCCTGGTAAGTGCTTGCTGGCAAAATTCAACACCGTCACTTACTTATCGGGTAATATTTTAATCTACCAAAATGATATTGTATGCAACAATTTACCCACAGGGTAAGACCCTCGGTCATTACCTTTGCTTTTACCACTCTTACCGTGTAAGGTTTTTGGTATTTGCCATATTCATTGGGTAAGGTGATATGACTTGGTAAGCGTTTGGTAAATGACCCCTTAATCTAGTCTAAATAGTCGGCATTCGATCATTGGCTAGGAAATGCGTTTGTCTAAGCCTATTGCAATTGACAATTGAGCCTATGTTCATAACTACACTTAATTAGTTGATTATGAACTAGTTTATTGAGTGTTTCATGCTATTTAATCTTACACACAAGCAAAGTATCAGTGGGTATCGATGCTCATAGCCTTTATGGAATAAATAAGAAAATCTCTTTTACGAACATGTCGATGATACACGGTCCAGTAAGTGAGTTAGACTCATTGGTAGCTTATAACTATTTGTTTTCCGTTTTAATTTCATGTTTAGTTTAGTATTTCAATTCAACCCGCGCCCCCCTCCCCCCTTTTTTTCAAATAAAGCGTACCCCCCCCCTTTTTTTTAAATAAAGCGTACAAGGTTAACACATTCACGGCCAATCCCTGTGGATTTGACTCTATTTACCACTATTACAATCTAGATTGTAATTAGAGGTTAATAGAACTTTATTGTCGGGCAGTAAAAGAGTCCAATCTATGAAATAGAGCTTAGTCTGTCCAAACTAGTAGAAGTCTTTTATCTCCTCCCCAAGGTAGCATTGCCGAGCGGGCGATCCCTGTCTTGTTAAAGCGTACCGATCCTCCCGATGACCGCCATCAAACTTATTATTATCAAAATGATCTGAACTGTTTCAAAGACCAAACATGCATTCTCTAACACTAACAGGCGACAATCAGCAACTTAATCACTGCCTTCTTGTGACACATCGATTGGGTTTCTTTTTCATATAGATAGGTATAGGATCTATGGGGCAATTACTTAAAAGCGTTAGCGGACGTTTTTCATTTTTCACTCGGTCCTTACTTCCCAAAGCAAAGGTTTTTTTTTAGGTTTACTTGTCAAGCGCACTGGCTCTATTGTGGATGTCCCTGCGGGAAAGGCTATGATTCTTTTCAAGTCATCATATCAAACAAAAAGGGGTTCTCTTAACATGGGAAAGGAAAGAGTTGGAGATCATGAAAAGCGAATTACCTCATTTGAAAAAGAATTTCTTTGGTTATAGCCGATACCTATTGTTATGGACGATATGGATTTCTTCGAGATGGTTAACCACTTTTTTAACCGTGAGAGGGGGGTCATTCAGACTTGACACTCGGTCCCAATCAACGTTTTTTGACATTAACAAAAGAAAACTCGTTTTTTTCTTTTCCCCATTCTTATCAACGAACCTTCATTTTAGAATTGAAAATTCATTAATTCTTGCAAATTTTTGGTAAACGGCAAAACCAAGGAAATTGTTGTCTAGGGAGGATTCGTTTAGAACTTACCTCTTGCGTTTGTTGGTTTCATTAGAAATTAGTTTAATTAAAGTAGGATAAATTTGAAACATATTTAATATGAACTTGGTTTATTTTTTAAATAAACTTTACATATAAAAGATATTAAAAAAAAGATACGATGTTTTCTTAAACGATTACATAATATGAGTCTTATAATTATCATTAAAAAATCACATGTTTCAAGATTTGCGGATATATAGTGTCCAAAATTGAACCCCAAATATATCCTATATACCGTCCTTTTTAATTAAGGCACAAATCACTTTTGAATCGTGATGTATTGTATATAAAGAATTATTTGTACCCTCTTTGTTCCCAAAGCACGATTATAATGAGTTGATTGTTGGTTTTTTATTAAGTCTTGTATGAATAAAGTTATCTGTATGGATTAATATGTCTCTATAAATTGAGAAAGTTTTTTTTCTTAGATGTAAGTAGTGTTTCTTTTTTTGAAGGATAGTTTGGGAAAAAAACTTGTCTTTCTATTTAAAACTTTCTCATAAAAGCTTACTGAATAAACCATTTTCTATATCATTAAACCGTTAGTAAACAATACATAGTTGATATAATAACTGTAAATTGATAACAAACATACCCTAACTTATCACCATCAAAATAAGGAGAAAGCTGAACGATGTGTCCCTTGTATGACCCAATAAACCAGTTGGTTCCAGCCATGGTCAACCCAACAATGCTTCACCTAGGACTGATGTAAGATATATGACCACGATTAGTCATATGTCTACACTTTTATCTTCATATTGTTCTTCATTTTGATTAATCGTTCTTTCGTTTATAAACTGTTTTGATCTAAAATTGCTTCCGCTTTACATATTTTGTTTAGATCATTGATTCTATATGAAGTCTGAGTTCCTACACTTGACTATTTGACTTATGACCTAATATAATGTAGTTATTTAATTTAAAGTCAATTCATAATATTAAGATAGAATATCAAAAAAATTCTACAAAGGTAGCTTCGTAGCAATGAGTGAACTCTTTGGAAAACCATGGAGGCTTAGTTATCAACAAGTTGAAACTACAATATACTTTTGCAAGGAATGTAAGAAATATATTTATTGATGATATTTGTATAATTCTAAATCAAAAAATGTACAATTGTCAATATTTTTCTGTTACAATTAATTTTCATTGGTTTCTTCCATTCTCCCTCAATATATGAGTTGCGGAGAGGAAGAATGATGTGGTAGTGGAATGGGGTAGGGAGAGAGACTAGATAATAACTGGACGGTGAAAGTTGAACCTTTTGTTTTGTTGTTCTCTTGAAAGGCAGAACAATAATATAACAAAAGTCGTCAAATCTTTTCTGTAAGATGCAAAAAAAGACCCAACAAACCTATAACAAAACATGCCAAAACATAGAACAAATAAAGATTAAATCCAAATAAACACAAATCGTCAGCAAAGCTCATCCATAGATACAACTGAACGAGCCACAAGGACACAAATCTCGTTGAACATTCATTGAACATCGAGCACTTAAACCTCGAAAAACTTGCTATTAGTATTATATGAAAGTTACTATATTCTTTTATGCAGATGGATGGATATATTAAGCATCCACGATGCTATATAATTGGAGGTCCATGGACCGGTGCTTGAAAAACCGGACCGTTGAACGTTCCCTCCGCCCTCCACCCAGCAAGGTAAAAGTCTCTAACCATGGACCGTTTCCTTTTCTTTTATGTGGGTCCCAATAATAAAACATATATAAATGATCAAATTGAATTTGTATTTCTATCGCTTCTGAAACTTTTTATTGTACATTAAAGAGTAAACTACAAAAATGGTCCCTGTGGTATACCACTTTCTTTGAAACGAGTCCTTATGGTTCACTAACTATAGTGATGGTCCCTAACGTTTCACTTTTGCTTTGAAACGAGTCCCTCCTCGTTAGCTCCGTTAAAAAATCCAGTTAAGTGAAGGGTACTTTCGTCTTTTTACCCGTCGTTTGTCCTTTTCTTATTTATTTTCACTCACATCAAATATGAAGGATCAAAACTGTAAATTTGTTTTGTCCTTTACTTTTCTTATTATGTCTCTATCTCTCTCTCAGGTTCATACACACACATACACACATATATATATAAAATCTCACACACATAAATAAATATATATATATATATATAACCCACGACCAAGAGGTTGTCTCCATCTTCGGCGACCAAGTCCGAAACCACCATCTCCGACGAACAAGACCCATCTCCGGCAACTTGACCTCCTCCGGTCACCTTGTCCGTCCTGAATCAAAACCAACCTATATCACACCTAAAACCCTCTCGATCTCCTTATTTTCACTTATTCATCATGAAAAACCCTTACCCTCAGATCTGTTTGGGTTTTTTGTAAGGAAATTAATGATTTTAAAGATGAAATTTTGGTGGGTTTGTGTTAATTTTAGAGATTTTGATTTGGAGGAACAGAGTGTTGAAGCTTAATCTTTTGGTGGGTCTTTCTTGAAATTTTCATATTTTCATATTTGACCTGTAGCTGGAGAACATGATGGGTCGCCGGAGATGTTCGCCGGAGAAGACGTTGTTCGCCGGAGACCAAGCGGAGACGGTGTGACTTTTTGCCGGCGATGGGAGTTGCAGGTGCCCTATGTATATATATATATATATATATATATGTCCAATCATTTTGTACATTAAATTTTTCATGTACAAAATCATATATGATTTCATGTACAAAATCATATGTGATTTTGTAAGCATAAAAAAGAACACGCGCGACTTTTTTTCATGGGTAAGTTGTGGCTAATCATATATGATTTTGTACGTGAATTATATGTGACTTTGTACATAAATCATATGTGATTTTGTACATTAAAAATTTCATGTATAAAATGATTGGATGAGGTTTGTCCTTGTATTTTCGTAAATTGTTAGCGTCCTCGCATGAACCTCTTTCTATATATATATATATATATATTTATATATTTATTAAAAAATATCAATATAATATTAATAATTTTTATAGCAAATTACAATTTTGGTCCCTTTATTTTGATATAATGTTGATAAACAAGAAAAAGAAGAAAAAAGGTAAAAAGACAAAAATACCCTTCATTTAACTGAATTTTTCTAATGGAGCTAAAGATCAGGGACCACTTTCGAAGCAAAAGTGAAACGTTAGAGACCATCACTGTAGTTAGTGAACCATAAGGACTCGTTTCAAACGAAGTGGTATACCACAGGTACCATTTTTGTAGTTTACTCTACATTAAATAACAAATTTAATTCCGTGTACATATATAATTAAAGCAGAAAAGTCTAAAAAAACTCAACAAACTATCTAATTTGAATAATTAAGTTCTTAAACTATTTTTCTAATTGATAAAACCCTTAAATTTTCTAAAACCGGTTAAATACATTTTTGTAAACTGTACAAACATGTTAATGTGATAAAAATTTGGAAAAAGTCAACTTAAACTCACCAAACTATTTGATTTTGGATGATTAAGTCCCTAATTTTTTTGACAAATATAACCCCTAATTTTTTCCTAAATCTTTTGATCAAATAAGTTTTTGAACTCTTTTTTAACAAGTATATCCCGAACTTTTTATGAAAAAAATCATGGACAAAAAAATATATACAATTTATCTCACCGATAACAAAATACAATGAACTAATTAAACAAAGAAAATTATATTATTTCCGATATTAATTTCAAAGCATATAAAAATTATGCTTAAAACATAAAATAAATTAAATTCATTAACTAGTTTTTTAATGTATAAATGTTTTTGTATGTATCTATTTATGCATTAGGCATAACTTTTATATGTTTCAGAATTAGTAATGAAAATGGTATAATTTTTTCTGTATAGTCAGTTCATTGTACTTTGTTGTCGATGAACGGAATTGTCAATTGTGTATATTTTTTTGTTTATGATTTTGTTTCAAAGAAGTTTTTGATTTATTTGTTCAAAATTAAGCTCATATTACTACAAGAAAAATGACTCTCACCCACACAAAATCACAGAGGGAAATTTCCTTGAGTGATTACCACGGATCACCCAGAAAATACTAATCGTTCCTGTAAAATCCAATGTTTTCAAGAAAATATCAACGGATTACTCAGGAATTTCCTGGGTAATCTGTCAATGATATTATTTACCCACGAACAAATTAACCACCAACTTTTGTGACGGTTTTGTGATAAATCACCCTTTAGCGACATATTTCGCCGGGAAATGTTCGTAGGTGAAAGTCTTCTATTTTAAACATGCATGCTTTTGTTTCTTCAAAAAAAGTTTAGGATTTGTTTGTTCAAAAAAATTAAAATATTTATTTGGTAAAATATTTAGGAAAAAAAATTAGGGATGTATTTGTTAAAAAATTAGAGACTTAATCATTTAAAATCTGACAGTTTGTTTGATTTTTTAAAACTTTTTCTAAATTTTTATCACATTAACCTGTAAAAACGAGTTATAAGAATGTATTTAACCGTGATTAGATAGTTCAAAAGTTTTATAATCCAAAAAAATAATTTAACGAATCACTTAAAATCATATATTTTGTTGGAGTGTTTTAAACTTTTTCCTATAAAAATAAATTCAGTTGATTTATTTTTATGTAATCTATCCAAATAACAAAGAGAAAGTTTCGTGTTTAGTAGGCTAGCTAGTATTCATGACCATCGACTGGAGATTGGTCCTTTTGGTTAATCAATGTAGATTAGTTTTTGTGACTTTAGTAGAAGGTGGACTTTGTGCACCAAGAAGTTAAATCTCAAAAACTGATACTATCTCTAAGGTATGTTAAAGATAGAAACTTTCGAATTTAGATACTGTTTACCTAATTTACTTTATCGAGTAAGATTGTAATCCATCAAAATAATATCATTTGTAACAATTTACCTGATAAAAACTTACAGGATAAGAGGTGTCACCCTCACATACCGGGTAAAACTCCATCCTTATTATTGATTTTACCGGGTAAGATTTTCGGCACTTGACATGTTCATCCAGTAAAGTAAATGATCCGGTAAACATTTAGTAAGCGGTCCTTTAAAAGCATTTTTTGCTTAAAGAATATAGACTTCTCCAAATTTAGAAAAATCTCAAATATTGAAGAAAAGAATATGTTATTCTAATTGTTTTCATCAATGAGGTTGATCGATGTGTATACTTTTTTATAATTTTTTAAAAAAGTGTATCGAGATGATGATTTTATAAAAATATTTTAATAATATAATTAATGTTGAAATTGGTAAAATAAAATAGTTATTGGAATCGGATAAAATTTTAGATTTAGATTTTGATTATTTAATTTTAGTAAAACAATAATATAGGTTTTGGAGATGCTACTATGTTTAATGAATAAGTTAGCTTTGACGGTTAACCAATACTCTTAAAATAACGTAATTGTTTTGTTTTTTATTCCAAAAAAATTACTTTTGAATCTTCATAACTATATTGTTTACGCAAAATTAATATATTGTGTATTTGATGTAATTAGAAAAAAACATATTATAACTCTGGAAAACGACATACTATAATTTTACAAACTAAAATCTTGTTTGAAAAAATTATTACCTTTATTTTATAACGTATGATAGTGGTGTTCCGAAAAACAATTGGACCGTTTAAACCGATCGAACCAAATTAAACTGGATCGTTTTTGGTGGTTTCAGCAGTCTTACGGTCTTGTCTTGTTTAAAAAATAACCAACCGCTTGGTCCGGTCTGCAATTAGAACATTTTTTTGAGCAGTCTAGACGAACCGACCGTCCAAAAAATGATTTTATGTTTCATGTTGTATGTTTAATTTTTATGGTCCATTTATAAAAAATTTATCAAATACATTATGTTTTTTTTAGTTTACATTTCTAAATTGATAAAATTCTAAAATTCTTTAAAAATCATATTCATATTCCAAACCATAGTTCGTTTTGCTCAATGTCTGTTCAAAATTCCAACTACTGTTGGTGGATTTATTTTACTTTTTTTTGCATTTGTTCAATGTTTCTTTTTTGTAATTTTAAAGATAAACATTTTTTTTATAATTCCGTTCGAATAATGAGATATTGATAGAAATTTAATTTTAGACATAAATGTCATTTTTTGGTTTAAAACCTATAAGAAGCTCAAAACATATAAACCGGTCAAACCATACTGTTTTTTCTGGTTCGCCTAGCCCGCTTTGGTCACTTACTTTCAAACCGCTCGGTTTGAAAATTTTCTAAACTGCCAAACGGTTTGGTTTGTTGTTTGAGGGTATAATCGTTCAAACCGGACGACGAACACCCATAACGTATGGCATAGAGTTCAAAGTTAATCTTTTCAATATACATTTTTTCAAATAAAAATGAAAATAAATATATTTAGTTTTGATAAAATTAATACATTTAAAAACGGTGAAAAGTTGTCGATTGATCAACTCATCAAAATCTACTTTCAAGTCAAAGTTTTTTAATTCTTTTGTGGAAATATAAAATTTCTAAAATGCACAAAGAGTTCTTGATTATTTCATGGTTACTTTCATATTCAGTTTGTTTTACATACAAATATTCAATCAAACGCAATTCATATTTGTAGAACGTACTTTCACACATAGATTCGGTTGTTTGAAATTAATTCGGTCCAAGCTTTTCATCTCCTACACGTGTCGGTAAAAAGTCTTCTAATCATAATTACTAAAAAAATTTGGAAGACATAGCGGCATCAAACCAACGAACGACTACCATGAACACACGCACGCACACCTTTCTGGCGGTATCAGGCATCCACGGGCAACCCACTAATCCGCCACTGTCCACAGCCTAAGACTGGGTTGGGGGCAGCCCAGTCAAATACTGGACCACCCCAAGAACTGGGCACTCTTCATGCCCTCAAATTGACTCCCCTTGGATTCGAACCCGGGTAGATTGGGATACCATCCACAATCCCCCAGGATGTTACCGTCCTTGGAAAACCAACTTAGCTAGACATAAAATCTATCAGTTATAAAATCATATCTAAAATAGCTATTTGTTTCATATCCCATCACCTATACAAGAAATAATGGTTCACCCAACATTTATTTCAAGTGCAATGCTTCGAAGATCAAATCACTATTCATGGGCACTTTCTTTCGGGTAAGTGATATATCAATATGAACCTTCATTACACCGTACCACAAAACATATCAAATAAAAAATAGGGCAAATTGCATCAAAAGGTAATGTACTTTGCCTTAATTCGTATTTTGGGTAACATACTTTTAAAACTTTCGTTTTGGTACCTGCGATATAAAGTTTCAAACGTTTAAGTACCTGGGTGACCGGTTTAAGCATTAACAGGTTACCATGCTGATGTGGTAGTTGACGTGGCGTCCAACTCAATATCATTTGCTGACATGGCTAGTGACATGGATTTTTTAATCTAAAATTAGTCTTTTTATTTTAACATTTTTTAGACCATAGGGAGCAAATCTGTAATTAACCGAACTCTTAGAACTTGGTTTCCACTTTCCAGATCTGTGTTAAACCTTCATACAAAACCTCCAGACCTTAAAGAAACTTGGTTTCAGCCTTCAACGTGAAACTCCAGATCTTGAAAAAAAACTTGGTTTCAACCTTCGACATGAAACCTCCGGATCTTGAAAAACGTGGTTTCCAGATTTGTGTTACAACGGGATTACCTGAAACCTCCGGCCACCACCATCGCCGTTAGACCACAACCCACCTTTATCGCCGGTAAAACCCACAGCCAGATCCATCGCCGGTAAAACCCACGACCCAGATCCATCACCGGTGTCACAGATTCTTCTCATCTATCTCTGCATTCGTTGCTCTCTCTCTCTCTCTCTCTCTCTATATATATATATATATATATATATATATCACGCACACATCGCTGGATCTGAGACCTTGCAGGTGTCGAGATGGATTCATGAATCTGAGATCTCTTGAGTAAGGTTGTGATTTACACTAGGATTGATTTAGGGTTTTTGATTTGGATTTGACATACGGTTTGTTCATTGTTTAGATTTAAGGTTTTGAACTTTGATTTATGGTTTAGATTTAGATATTTGACTTTTGGTTTTTGATTTAGGGTTTCTAAGTTATGTTTGGGGATTTTTGTTCTTGATAATAAAGATGAAATCCATAAAAAATGTGTTATTTGATTGATTATTGTAGTTTATTTGATTTTTAATTTAAGAAATATTCTTTGGTTCTTTCTTGGCTTTCTTCATCTTCAATCTTCTAAGTTCTTATGAACTGGGTGAATACTTGAACGTGACGAAGATGGAATTAGAACAATAAGATGGGCCCTAATAAAATTCACACAAATATTTATTTATATATATATATATAAATTTTAGATTAAAAAATCCATGTCACTAGCCATGTCAGCAAATGATATATGAGTTGGATGCCACGTCAACCACCACATCAACATGGTAACCAGTTAATGCTTAAATCGGTCACCCAGGTACTTAAACGTTTGAAACTTTATATCCTAGATACCAAAACGAAAGTTTTGAAAGTACGTAACCCAAAATAGGAATTAAGGTAAAGTATATTACCTTTTGATACAATTTGCTCTAAAAAATAAAAACAAAGAAATACATATCTCGTTTCCACATTTGATTCCCAAAATGTTCTAATAAAAAATAAAAACAAAAAAAATACATATCTCGTTTCCACATTAGATTCCCAATAATAGAACTATATCTTTTCCAATCGATTGATCTCGTCGTTTTCCATTCTTGTTAATTTGTTGCTAACCATATTTTACTTGTAAGTACCCACCTTTTGTATTTATTTATTTAGCCACGCCTAAATATTCATATTTATATATTTTTATTTGTTTCAACTTTACAATTAATTAATTTTGTTTTCCCTTGTATTTAGTGCACTTCAACACCTAATCCAATCTGTTAAAAGGGTGCAAAAAAACATATTCCCACTTCTTTCCAGGTTCAGTTTTTGGTTTCTTTATTTTTAAAATTTATGTTTCAATTTTTAATTAAATTATCTCATTCATATCTAACTATAGATACATCATATTATCACATAATGTAATCAATTATTTGATGAATCACAATGATATTCAACTGTAAAGTAAAATATCATGACTTAGGTATCTAGGTCGGAACAGTTGTTTTAAAGTAATTCTTCCTTAAATGAATTATATAGCCAAAAGAAATTATGAATCATAAGAGAAGAGCTTAATTACCCCCACCCAAGAGTAAATATTACATAGTAGGCTCATTTGAAAGAAAAAAAAAGATGAGATCCTGTCCTATCTGCTCTCAATAATCTTGTTTTCTTGAATAATGAAGAAATAAAGAAGCCATTATGAAAGGCATAACGATCTTGGTGCAGTTTCTAATGGAGGCTAAGTGATATATACATGTGTGTGAAGATGAGGACTATGTGCACCTGGATAGAAAGATCCTATGAAGCTTCATTGTTCTTTGGGATTGGCTTGAATAATGTGTCATTCAAGTCAACATAGTAACGTGATAAAATTCTAATCCATTAAAATTCATTGTGGAAACTATTTTTAGCATATGACTTGGTGTTTGTAATTTCAAAAAAATAGACCTTGAACTTCAAGATTCAATGTTGTTTGAACTGTCGATATTTGATTCATCTTTTAAAATCATACCAGATCCCATGTATTATTGGTGTTTATCGGTTGAAATCTAATTGATTTTGGTGGACCCCAACCGATCCAATCATCCATTAGATGTTGATTTTGTCATCTGATCCAATTCGATTAACATTGGACGCCAGATCCGATCCGATCCGATCCGATCCAATCCAATGAATGATTGGATCGGACTGGTTCCATCCCTTAGATGTTTATATTGGTTTTACATTGGATCCAATTTATTTTGATCCAATTATCAATCAATTAATCCACCATTTCAACCAATTATTCATATATTTTATTAAAAGACCATTCAAAAAATATCAACGACAAAACTTATCATAAAATGTTAGAAATTATATATAGCTATTAATTAGATATTAGTTGGATTATAATTGAATGCGGAATGGGATGGTCATTGGATTAGATCAGTTTAATTTTATTGGATGCTAGACTACCATCCAAAAACAAAGCGCTTCAATTTGGATGCTAAAGTTTTGGATTCGATCCGAACCAATTACAATCGGATATCCTATTATGGTTTGTCAGTTCTAACTAGATCCGTTTGTTTCATTTAGATGGAATGACTTTCTATATACCCCCATCAGATATGATGAAACAGGTCTACAAATCTCATTTCTTTTATTATGTAGGATGAGTTTTCCCGGCTATTTAAACGTGTTTATAAGCTTTGCCATAAGCAAACAGCACAAGACCATTTGCTAGTCTTAATAAAACCCTGTTGTTCAAAAAGAAAAAAAAATAAACTAGCTCATTCGATCCTTTAACTCAAGAAATATACAAATCTCATTTTTTTAATAAAAAACGTGCGACAAGTAATTTCATAAAAATTATGTATTTTTTTTTAAATCTGACATACCAAACATACACAAAATATATAAAATATAAAAATTAAACAATCAAATGAAGATTCCCATAATTAAGCAATTTCTTTTTATAGGTACAAGTTAAGTCGACTTACCTGGTAGATCAAAATGAAACGAATTTTAATATACTAATTTAAACATGAATTCAAAGTTTGAAATTTTGTTAGTTTGATTTTATGAAATCAACCTTTTGACTAAAGATCCACGAATAATGGAACATTTTTTTCATTGTATAATGTTGAATCAATCAATGTACACTTTTAAAAATTAAATGTGAGATTAAGAAAATACAATGTATCCTTTTACAACTTAGGTCTTGATAAACCTTGATCAACTAATACATGAACGCTTCCATTAACTGCTATATCTGATTCAATAAATACCTTATTGTTCGAGATATTACGCATAACGTATTTTGGGAAAACGTTACTATCAGTCGTCATCAATGTGTATTGCACGAATTTTATATGCCGTGGAAAGAGGAGTATTCGGTTAAAATCTACAATCCATGAGGTACCGTTACCGTGAACGACACCTTTAGAAACCGTAGCCTTCAAATTCATCCCATTTACGTTGTTATTATTGACAACAATTTGATCGATAGTGTTGAATGCTCCATTTCTTTCATCCAATTGAACTATATCGATCCCTTTGTTAGATCCCGAAAACATGTTATCTACAATATTTATCCCATTTATAATGCCACGAATCGATTTCAGAAGAATAAACGCATCACCAAGAAAAAAGCAACCGGAAACGTGAAGTTGCATCGGGTCTTCGGTCACAATTCCAGTGTAATCGAAGTAAGAATTAACGATTCTGGTTTGTGTAAGACCGGGTAACTTTAGATATATACCCGTACCACCGAAACCGGTGGCTTTATTGTAGCAATGTACGCCGGAAATAACGTTGGCTTGGCCGGAAATCATGATTCCAGTGGCGGCAGAGAAAATAACGACATCCGTGACGGCATTATCGTTTCCGGCTAAATTAATGGCGGTTCCGGTGAAATTCCGTTCATGGGGATCAGCGCCGGCAGTTATATGTTGACCTAGGAAAGAATTACGAATATAGGTCTCATGACCGCCTTGGACTAAAATGCCGTTGGTGGCAAAATGGGTAATGTAACAATTATCGATGCTTGTTCTCAAAGCGTTGATCGCTCGAATCCCTCCAACCCGGTAATCGCAATCCAACATTATGTCTCTAATCGTTATGTATTCGTTGTTGTATTTTTTGTTCGAGGATGGCGATGACGTTGATAGATCTATCAAGTAACCATCAGTTGAGAAATTATCTGACGCTCTCAGTGTCCCACCCGATATCTGAAACGTAACCATCAAAATAAACATCCATATATAATAATTCGAATCAAAACTGAATTAATTTTTGTCAGAGGTTCCGTCCTTTTTACCAAAAATAAAAAAGAATTTTATAATACAAAAATTAACAAATATAATGTACTTCATTTAATTATATTCCCATTCTAGAAAGTGTTTTGATCTTTTAATTAATTAATAAAACGTTTTTATTCCTTTCAATTTTTATTTGACTAATTGACTTATAATGGTCAAAAGTATCATTTTTTAACTTTAAACCTTACTTACCACGATATTTCCAACTCCGGCCACCGGAAATTTCATCGGCCGGCTAATTTTGTAAATCCCACCTTCAAGATTTATCTGTACGCCGCCGTGGTTGGTGATCCCCTCCATCAACAACCCATCACGTTCTTCGGTCACCGCATCCGATATCGCTCTAAGGATCGCATCTGTGCTATCGGTTTTTCCGGTTGGGTCCGCCCCATACGAGCTCACGCCAAACGTTCGTAAACCCGACACCTGAATTTAAATTATTTCGACATTTTCAAGATTTATGTACAAATTATCACACGACAGAATAAGGGACACGAATATATATATATATATATATACACATATATATATATATACTTACGGGTTTTGATTGAGGGATCGATGATTTGAGTTCTTGGAGTTTTCGTATTTGGAAGTCATGATCGTGGGTTTGATCGAGGTTTAACGGATTGGCCGGAGACGAATATCCGAAGTAGAGATGGTTAAGGATGGTGAAAAGAAGAAGTGGTAGAAGGTTTAGGGGTTTATAGAAATGAAGAGCCATTTGTGTTTGATTCAAAACTTGAAACAACTCAGGTCATATATATATATATATACACACACAAAGTGTGTGTGTGTGTATATATATATTATGATGTCATATATATATATGATAAAGATTTGGACATGGAAAGAGGAAGGGCTAACTAAGATCTCAAACTTATATAACCAAATGGTTCATGCATATACCACCCACACATATACGTATACATTTATACATCCATACATAATATAAGGTGTGTTTATAAAAATGCTAAAAAGAAAAAAGTATGGTATTTCATCCATCTATTTTAATCCAACGATTCTAAATGAGTATTGGCAATATATATATATAGGGTTAGGTTCAAATGTGAACTCATTTTTGGTTGTGAACGTGAGCACGAATCTCAACCACACATCTTCGGTTATGGTGGACGCGATCACGGAGGATTGACGCGATTCATGGGAGGATGGAGATTATTAAAGGAGGGGAACCAGGTCAAAGCCGCCTTTATTGACCGGATAAGTGGCTGAGATTCGTCCTTACGTTCACAACCAAAAATAAATTCACATTTGAACTTTCCTATATATATATATATATATATTTTCAAAACCAAATCAAAGTTTACAAGGATGGGACCCACAAAATTTTCAATACATATATAAGATCATGTTACACTACAACAAAATTGGATTTATAGGACGTCATCCATATATAAGCGTCCTAATATACCATTTTATATGACACAAATTATAGGATCAAAAAATAAAACGTCTTATCTAAAGTTCTTATAATAAATTTATAGAACGCTTTTAAATGTCGTAGCAAGTTTATTAGGACACTTTTAATAAAAAGTGTCGAATTAGCTAGTTTATAGGACGCTTTTGAGAAAGTGTCCTATAAATTTATCTTTTTATAGGACACTTGTGTTTATATGATATTTTTTCAAATTGTGTCCCATAAAATAGCTAATGCGACGTTTTTTTTAATTAAAAGGGGTCCTAATAAACTTGTTGCGATGTCTAAAAGTGTCTTATAAACTTATTACAACACCTTTGGATAGGATGCTTTATTTTTTGGTTATATAATTTGTGTCCTATATAGTGTTCTATTATGACGTTTATTCATTAATGTCCTATAAATCCAATTTTGTTGTAGTGTTACTCATAATCCCTTTCGACCCAGTCTTAATTAGAATATTATTCCCTGTCATTCACCTATACAATGAAATACCGATAGTGAAATGAATAGAAAGGTTGACGTGATAAAAATATGTCATTATCGATCTCTATTAACAGAGAACTAAAAAATATGAATTTTGATATATTTTTCAACTTTTTATTTTTTTTTGTTAAAATCATTTATAAATCAATCATTAAGTTTTATTTTAAAAAATTAACCATTTGACCACTAAAATGGTGTCATGTCATGTGACAGTCTCAAAAAAACAATTTTCTCAATCCTCTTTCATGGGGTGAGAATAATCGTTGGAGATTGTAACCATGACCATCTTTTTTTTTACCTCATTCACAATTTAGTTGTTTAGACTGTGAGTAAACATGGTGTAATGTTCTTTTGTCTCTCTTAAACCTCCTTGTATTATACATCAGAAAACCAATGCTTCGAATTCGATTTTGAATGAAGCAACGAAACTTTTAGGGTGTTTAGGTTAGTGTGTGCGCCTCAATTAATCCCAAAGTCATAAAATTAACACATAGACGAACTTTCTGTAATTTGAAAGAGACTTGAATCAAGAATTAATGAGTAGCAAATCTAATACCTGACCTGTTGAGCTATTTCATGTTTTTTTAGTTGCTTTGTTCATTGAATATGGTCTCGGAAGTCATATCTTGTCAACGTGAATTAAGACATGATTACGGATTTTATTTTCTTGAAGCAAAAGAAATTAAAATGGGAAACTAAAGCAAATGAGTAAGATTGATTTTATATGTATAAATATACAAATACATAAAACAATAGTATTTTAACGAATTCTTTAAATGATGCAGTGTTAGAATTTGATCATATATGATATCATGACGACCAACAATCAATAGGTTACGATGTAACTTGGCATCACCTCATAACCCTTTAGGTATAACAAACTACATTCCTTTTTTTATTATTGATTTTGTGAAAATAATAATTAATTTACAACAAAAACACCATATGCAACGAATTTTAATAGATTAATTGTGTGTTTGTTTGTAAGGGTTAACAAGTTACTTTAAAGGTTGCAAACAAAAAATGGAGATTGTGTAAAAGGTATCTTCACTTGTAACGACACATATATTTGTGTCTTACGAAAACTAAAATAAATGAAAATTAATTAAAGGGTTTTTATTTATTAACGGTTTTTGGTTGATTCATGATGGGTTTGGTGATATATTCCTTTCTTCCAACGCCATTAACACCTTCATCCCTACGCCACCAAATTTAATCAAAACCACCTTTCTTTTCTATTCCTTTATAGCTTTAACAAAATAATCTTTATATTTTTTTTAAAAGGCCAATAATTTTTATTAGGTCAGTAAGGAAAAAAAATATATATAGTACAATATTTGAGGGTCTAATAGACCTTTTTAAAGGTATATGATCGAATAAAATGGACAAAAACCAACCAAAAAAAAAGAAAAAAGAAGAAAAAAAGAGACAAAACTGAGTGATCAAATAGCTTGCAAACTCTTTGAAGATTTATCAAAATAACCATCGTAATCTTGATTTTGTTTTAAATCAATTACTTTTTAGTTTTTGTTGTCATTCTTTTTGTTAAAACAAATGAAAGTACAAACACGTATAATAATTTGTTTTTGAACATGATATTCAAGAAACCTATAAAATTACACATATTTGCAACTCTTAAACGATGTTAATCGTTGTCAAATTATTTGTTGAGAAAACATTATTTAACAGAGAAAATCTATCATAATCGATATTGTTTTTTTCCTTCCATAAAAACAGTAGTTGAAAGACAAGTTGATATATGTAGACAATGTAGCTTAACTGGTAAAAGAGCGAACAATTTTACCCAAGTAAAAGAACTCTCGCTAGTCCCAACTCCCAACCACTATGCGAACTAAAAAATGTCTCAACATATTTAGAGGTAGGTTCCATGTGGGGGCCAGTCGAGGTTGCCGGTAATCAATTTTTTGACCTGATAATAAGTTAGTAAGAGGGGTTGGGTTCCAGTGAGAATGAAAGTTATAATGAGAAGGGTAAGAAGCTTCTCTACCCTGGGATCAATCCGAGTTGAAAATTAACAGTAATGAGATGCACCGCATCAATTCTTGTGAAAAGAGCAATTTATGGGGTGGAGTAAGATTAAAAGTGATAAAAGGTCCAGATCCCTTCTTACGTTTCACATCAAAACTCCAATTCTTATACATTCATCGGTGCTAGTCTGGTTGAATGGTGTACAAACCGTAGCCAATTAGGTGAATCAGTTAATTAGTTCATATGTAAATCACAAAGACTCATATGTAAATCAATGAATTATTTCATGTGTGAACCAGTTAATTAGTTCATATGTAAATATTAAACTAGTTCATATTTGAATTACACGAGTTCATGAATCACACGGGTTCATATATGAACCCATTTGCCGCCTATTTGTAAAAGTTACGAAACTACACCTATAATTTTTACATAGCAGTAAATTTTGGACAGTTAAAGCGGCAATTTTTGACTAGTCAAATCCAATCTTGACCGTAGACATGGGAATGAGACCCGCCTCATTGGGAACCCGGTGTACCCGCCCCTGATCCTTTGCAAAACCGGGGATCTCCGAAAGTTAAAAAAATCGGGGATGGGGTCGGGGCCGGGGTTGGCTAACGTCGTCCCCAGCCCGCCTCGTCCCCGTATATTAAATATGTTATTTTATAAATAATTAGATTTAATATCTTTTAAATTTTGAAATAGTATTATCACTTTTATTCTTATATACATTTTTTCTGAGTTGACGATAACATCACATTTTCATGTTTTATTATCGGTTTATAAGCTCAAAATCCCTATTTTTATATTTTAATTGGCCTAAATTATATTTTTATAAGCCTAATCCAACTTTTATGTTGATCAGTGCAAGAAACGGACAAGAAAACGCAAAGAAAAATGATTGCCTTGCTTAAGAAAGTTGTACGGTACAAGTGGTCAAAGAAAGTCAAAATACAGAAAAATGCAACATTGACATGCTACCCTTCCATGCCATGGTAGCAATTCAACGATAGCATTTAAGGGTATGAACTCACGGTACATGAATTGCTATCCTGACATGCTACCATGGCATGGAAGCGTAGCAATTCAAGGGTAGCATTTTTTTTCCTGGAGGGACCAATTTCATCAAGTTTCGAAACTTGAGCAATTTTTCCGTTTTATTGGTATAAATTGACTAGAAAACCTCCATTTAAAGGAGAGAAGACCTAGAGGACGATTTATCAGAGCCAAGAAGGATTTTTTTGAAGCCTTTCTATCATTTTCTTCTTGTTTAATGTGTAAGTAACTAGGTTTCTTCATTCCACAATAGTGTAACCTTTGATTTTGATGCATTTGGTTTAGAGATTCCTATGTAAAGATGTTTAAACTAGTTTATTTATTTGAATTCCGTATGAATGTCATTATCTTTATTTATTAATTAATCTGATCAATTGATTGATACCCATTTGATGAAAAGTCATTTAAAACCCTAAATTTGTATTTGTTTGAGGAGTTTGATAAAGTGACAAATGGTATGTTTGATTTCGATAAGGTTGTTGAACCTATGCCATGAATTCTTGCAATCAAAACTCTAGTAAGTTGAGCTTGTGAGCTTATTGCTTTGAATCGGTGATTTTTCTAATTCGTTAATGCTAATCACACCTGGGAACTTAAGAGATCTTTTTTAACCTCATTTGTTGTTAAGATTTAACCAAAGAACTTATTTTGGTTGATGTCTATCGAAGGAAAAATCGAGGTTGTCAGAGCTTGTTGACAACTATAGCCGGTTTAGACTTGTCATGTCTTCTTTTGCACCATAGGAATCGATAATAAACAGTTTGCATCATATTAAGGGTGTAACTATTGTTGGAATTTTTAATTATATTGCTTTCAATCATAGGTTTAGTTAACCTAATCAAATCCAATCCCACCCCCCTTTTTGCTTAAAGTGTAGAAGTCAAATAGTTGTCACGACCGATCCCTGCGGATTCCACCTGACTTACCATAATTACAATCTATATTGTGATTTGGGACAATTAGAACTTATTATTTGACGGTCATGAAAGCCGTCATTTGACTCATTTTTTTAGATAAAAAAACATTGAGGGTCGAAAATGTTTGATCAAAGAATTTCGTATGAGGTAGTGATTTTGTTTACACATGCATCTGAAAATGTTTGATCAAATAATCACGTATAGATGAGGTTATGAATCTGTTTGCATATGCATATTTGATACTCCATAAAAGCAAAATTTTGAGAAAATATGTGAGTTTTAAACATGGACCATTATCGATCGAGTGTGATGTTTAACGTATTTGATTTCAAATATTTCACATAACAGGAAAAAGATCCCCGATTCTCCGTTAGAGACGGGGATGGGGATGTGATCATATTCCCTGTGGGGATGAGGATGAAGATTGGAATTGGGGACGAAGATGGGGATTGGTGTCCCCGCCCCATTCCCATGCATACTTGACCGTATGAAAGGCTAGAATCACTTATTTAGTTCTAAAATATTTACCATTTCTCAAAATAATCTTTAACTATATATAAGTATTTATATATATATATATATATATCATAGTTCAAAATAACTTGTTATGACACGTTACGGCGTCATGGTTTCGGTTTGCCGCCATGTTAACCCTTGTGGCTCCACTCTAAGGATTGACTTCCATTGTAAGGTGTGGTTTGTTTAAATATATTACTTAACGGATAAATGATAATGATGTACAATCCTTAAGACTTAAATAAACATAAAAATAATATGAAGAGTCGAACAAAAGTTCTTTGAAAATTGAAGAAAGTAGTGAGTTGAGATTCAAAAGATTTAATCCCGATTTTGCACCTTGATTTCATTCTTATAAGCCCTATATATTTGGTATCAATGATTCTTCTTTCTTTTTTCATTTTATGTATTTGGAGTCGGAAGGATCGAACATGATCATACTTGATTGATGATTTGGACAGTTTGGAACATCTATTATGCAAACTTTTGAAATACTTGATTGATGTTTGAAGTACTTTTTTTTCTAAAACTTAAGGATTTAGTTATTGTTATACCCAAAATTAACGCCGTTAACTCCGCTAAAGTTCGTTATGATTCTGCCATTAACTCCGTTAGAAAATATTATAACTTGACTAACGAGGTACTAACCGTGCGACCTAACGACGTTAATGATATATCCGTTATACCGTTATCTTATTCATATCATTTTCAGTTACATGTCAAAGGCTTTATGGCGACATTGAAGACAAATCATGAAGATTCATCCGTTATGATCGTTTGGCCGTTACCAAGACCCTCGTCCAGGCCCAAGTATAAAAAGAGAGCTTAAATCAACAAGAAAGACACATTGAAACATTGTGAAATACTGAGAAGAGCTCTGAGTATACTTTGACGAACTTACGACACCACAGTCCAAGCTCACGACAACAGTCATAGACACTCACGACCGATCATTCATGTTTTTTCTGTAACCTTGTTTATTGTTTTTAAGGACGGCGTCCCTGTTTGACGTCCTTTTTCCTTAGTGCATCGACGATCCCCTTACGGTCGTCCGCGGTTTTTCTCTCGGAAGGGAGTTTTCTGCATCAACAATTCTTTGTGTTATTTACATTCTGTTTGTTTGTTTTTCGAACTAGTTTTCTTTCTTTAGTTGATAAAGGTCCGAATCGTTAATCTACCGTTAAGTCATTTTTTGGCATTAACAGTTATATACTTGGATGATTATAATACGTAGTGTATATTTTTATTAATATTTATCGTATTTCATTTCTCAGTTTTATATATTCTATCAAACCGCTCAACCTGTCTAACCCGCCACAACTATACGGGTTAGGTTGGTTTATACTTTTGAATGGTTGGCTTGGGTTGAGATTTTTCAAAACCATCATAATTAGGTTGGATTGTAAAAATGTTTAAAACCGCTCAACCCAACTCGTATACATCTCTATATACCATCATATTATTTTCAACTTCTAGAAAAATAGTAATTAAAAAGTAAATATAACACCATCGGTTTATTTAAAGAATTAAAGTTATACATTTTCTTATCTAGGATCAAGTTCATACGAGAACGTTTATATACGTGAATACGAAGAAGAAGAAAATCATGTAGAAAATCATATGTAATTTTGCACTAACTGGAGCGGTCGACTTTTGGGGTGACTTAAGTCGCATGGGAAAAGTCGTCAGGATCATGTATGATTTTGTACAAAATCATATATGAGTCGACTTTTCTCGTATTCTCGTAAAAAGTTAAGATTGTCGTTTGAATTTTTCTCTTCTTATCTATGTATTCAAATATAAAATGTTTGTTAATTACAAATATAGGGTTGATTTACGTTATAAATCACATCAATTCGTATAAACCATACAAACCGCATTAAGCCAATCATTTTTTTTAAAAAATCACTTTTTCTTTGTTATAAGGGTTGATTAGACACTAATATATGAAAAAATTTCATTAAGAATACATGGGTTTATTAATCATAATATGTGAAACACGTTTCATCAAAATAAGAATTTGATGAAACAATTTCATTTTCATGTTAAAACAAAAATAATTTCATGAAAAAAAAATTATATGAAACAATTTCATCATATTAAATACTTTCGTGAAACAATTTTATTCAATTAAACAATCATTCACACGGTTTATACGAATTCACGTGGTTTATATTTAAAATCTCCCCTACAAATATATACATTTACACTTATATTTTTATTGGACTTTAATAAAATTAACTAGCATAAACGATTATTTTGACAAATATATATAAGAAAAACACGTTGATAAAAAAAATGTTAACAGTTATTTATTATAATAGTATTTTTGCTAATATAACAGATAGGATCGTAAAAACTAAAATTACTGTGGTTAAATGTTTCAGTTATGTACTTGGAAGAACATATAAATAGTTACGAAACTTTATATTTATTTTGTTACTGTAACATGAAAATTATGCTGATAGGTTACGAACTTACGAAGATCATGTTTTATTAAATTTTTAAACTAATAGATGTTGATAATATTGATGGGCCAAAATCAGAGCCCAACTTATAAGGCCACACTACACGTGAATAGTCATCCATAAAATCATCCCTTACAATATAGATGGTTAAAATGGACCGGGTCTGTTGGTCTTCCGTCATTTTAGGACTGGGACTGGATTAACAGTCCCGGTCCAATTATATATATAAAAAAAATGATCCTATTCGGCCTGACCCAGGATCGATTATGGGACTAGGACCGGTATCAACCAAAACTTGAAATTTAAATTTTTTTTGGCCTTTTTTTTGTTGTTGGGAACCATCATATGCTCTTTTTCTTTATTTTGAAACTATGACCCTTTTTTGATCCTTTTAACCTTATGGTGGAATATGGACATTCAATGCAAATTTGACCTGACAAATGACAACACAATGTGTTATTGGAGTAGTGTTGTCGTTCGGACATTTTTATCAACATTCACACTGTGAACTTGGGTGAAGGATCGTGTGAGAAAAGAGTTAAGGTGAGGATCATAAGAAAAGATCTGAACCTTTGATCACTTTTAATCTCACACCCACCAATGAATTGCGTTCTTTACGAGAATTAATCTGTTGCATTTCATTAGTGTCAATATTCAATTAAGATTGATCCAAGTGTCCAAATTGCTTCTTACGCTTCTCACCGTAACTTCTTTTCTCACGAAACTCAACCCACAAACTTGATCCAACAAATGCTACAACCACATTACAATTCTGTAAGTCGTCAAACTCTTAGACATGTTGCAATAAACATGTGGAAACGTGTCAAAATGAAATGCATCAAATGTTTTCTCTTTTCCTTAGTTGTGTTTTATTAGTGTGCAATGTATGAAGTGCGCCACTCGTTTTACTACATTCTTATCATACAAAAATTTGTATCTCTACATGATTATGAAAGACTTTCTCAAATCTTCTTGCATCACTCAAGTCGTATTTCAGAATCCACCCATCTTTGGGTCTAGAGTCTAATATTAAAAAATTCAAGTGATTGGCTTGTCTGCGTTAAGTTAAAGTTTTGACTCAAGTTACCAAGCCTAAAAGTTAGTAATGACGACAACACTCAACTGTTGCGTACTAATCTTAGGAACAACTCACACCCACAGCCAAGAGGTGCTTAACTATTACTTACAGTAAAGAACATAATAGAAGAAGAAAACTACTTAAAAATTACATGCATATAAAAATAAGCTACAAATTATCGCCAAAGTGGCGAGTAGTGTTGAAAATTGAATACTTCAAAATAAATTACAACTACAAATACCTAAAATGTAGAGAGAAGTAGATGAAAACTTATACAACGGTTTTACCCATAAAGGTTGTCAATGAGCTCAAATCTCCTTTGATCTAATAATGGTTCTTTGTCTTGTTTCTCTACTATTTCTGAAAACTCAAACTTTGCTTTCTCTCTTTAAACGTTTAGGTAGTCAAATTTTTTTTGTAAAAGATATGATTGCACCAAGATACGGATTTTGCTTTTGTCTTCCCTTCATCTTCTTTGGTCTCTAGAGTTTAATTTTCAATAATGTCATAATCCAGCTAAAATAAGCAGAAGAACACATACATAAAATGATATTTTCCTGCTATCCTTGAAAATTGATATTATCTGCAATAACTATGTTATAATTGTTTTAACTCAACTTTTTTTAGGGAAGGTAAAATCTACCGGAACAAAAAACTTACCCAAGTTTCTATTTTCTACTTTTAGAGAATCTATTAGATATCTTCTTAATTTATTTACTTTATTTCAAAATAACACACATAAAACTCTTAAATATTTAGTCCATGAAACTTTGATCTTAATTACCCAGCCGAGGGTTTGTTTGTCCAATCATTATCATCTTTTTCGACGTCTCTTCACTTTTATATTTTCCTTGAATTTTTTTTAAGACTTCTGTATTTTTGTTTTTGTGTTAAAATTTGTTTGATTCATAAACTCTAAGTACATGTATAAAATATTTAATTAGTTGAGGTAAATTAATCAAACCAAAGCCATGATAAATCATTTGAATACAAAAAATCAGAACTTTTAATATAAAAAATACAACATTTTAATATATACAACTCAAACCCTAGTCTTATTATATCAAAATCAAAACCATTAACTCTTGGGATATTACTTTTTTATTAACAACCTGAAACCTTACAAACAAAATAAAAAAAATTGTTACATTATTTCTAATATAAGCAATTAATCATCACTCTTGTGAGTATAGCTCAAAAAATATAACATAAAGCTAAAACTTTAAACATGTTTTTCACGAATTTAAGCATTATGTCGTTAACTTTGTGGTTTTAATTTAAGGGAATTTCATGGATTGATGTGAAAGATGATCAAATCTTAAAAGACCAACTTCAAACACATTGCAAACTCAATACCATTTTTGTGATTTGTTAAGAGTTATGACCCACAAAATTTAGCACGCCACAAAAAGTTGTTTTTTTCTTCATGTTTTTGACTTATTTTATATGATAAAAAATTGGAGTCGTGTAGGATTTTTATTTGAGAACTGTAGCAACCCATTGTTTTTTTAAAGGGTATCCTAGTCATTTGTCTAGACTAATCTCTGATAATTTTAAGATTGCTAAAGCATACAGCCCAGAGATAATTCCTCAATGACCACAAGTTGTTTGCGCCTGGATTCGAACCTGGAGTAGATAGGTTATCTAGCCTCATCCCCATAAGTCTTAACCAGTATGTCACAAAATCTTGTGGTTGGAACCCATTATTGCTATTGGATGAAACCAACCACTTTATCTAACGTTCCTAAAAAATGTGTTGGCAAATGGTAATTAAATGAAACTTCAAGGGCATAGATGTAAAGGAGCACGAACCTTAACATATCCAACATAGTTTAAAATATCTTTTAAGTTTGTTAAATTTAACACACATCTTAATATGAAAATACTGAATTTTATCATACGTAACAAATGTGAATATCCATGATCATAAAACAATATTTTAACATGCATTAACATGAAAATATGAATATATTTTATTATGTAGACTTTTAACATATGTTAACAACAAAAATACATTAATTTATTCGATTCTGACTAGCTTTTATAAAGAAAACCAAAAGATGAATTGCCCCATCACAAAATAGGACGCGATAAACGCTTGCATTAAAAGGTGTGCAATCACGATCCACCTTTTTTGGTTACCATGTAAATAAAGCAAAATTTCATAAACTTAATGAATTTTGAGTAATAGTAATTTTAACAATGACAATTAATTAGATACTATAACTAATAACGTACTCATATGATGCTACCGTGTGCATTTTGATTAAAACCAAGAACTTAAAATGTCAATCATTTTTCATTTTTGTCCATCTGATATTAGTAGTAGTTGTATACCCGTATCACGCAACAAAGTGTAAATTTTGAATAGATGTAAGCAAAAAATACCCGGTACAAATAGGTTTTACCAAGTCAAACATATATGTGGATCCATTTTACATTTTTACTTATAGAAACATAATTTGTACATTTTATTTAGATTTGTCAATTTATGTTTGAAAAAAGATTTTTCATAATATATAATTGAATAACTACTTAAATTGATTTGTTTTATACCAAGAACGACAAACAATATCCCCACCAGGGATAATCTCGTAAAAAGGGGAATTGACGTGCACTCGGTTCTATCCCCATTTTGCGAAGAAAAGAGTGAATCCGTGGATCACCTGTTCTTCGAATGCCAGTTGGTCCAAGACATCTGGAGAAAAGTAGGTCGTTGGTGGAATCTGAATATACCTGACATTCACAATGTCTCGGATGGAAAGATTGGATGGAATCTTTAAGACTGGAGAAAGGGGAAACTAATTGCCTAGAAGTGGTCATGTACACAGCTTTATGATCGATATGGAATTTTCGGAATGAGACACTTTTTGGAGCAATGAAACCTAAGAAGACGATGTTATGGGATAGTATTGTCACACATTCGTTCTTTTATGCGCAAAATAGAAGTAAGAAGTGGAATATTAATTGAGTAGGGTGGTTGCAAAACTCAATACGAAATATTTCTATAACGTAATTATGTCTAACACCTTACTAGTTTTAATAAAATAATGATAATGTTAAAAAGAAACGAAAAACAATACGAGTTAAAAAATACTTGATAGTATTCTATTTCAAAGTATTTACCCAATAAAACATATAATTTAAAATACAATCACAACAAACTATAATATTAATATAGAGGGTAACGAAAAATAAAATAAAACTTGAAAATTAATATTAACGAAATCACCTTTTTGTGTGTGTGAGATATTTTGTTTCAAACTTTTTGTCTTTATGGTTGGTGTTGGCCGAGTGAAAAAAAAAAAAGAGGACCAAAAGAAGCCGGCTGTCGGTGGATGATCCAATTGATAATATCGGCATTCCTAAATTCAGGGAAGAAGCGCCGTCGTCGGCGGTGGGTTGAGTTTTGCAGATCGATCGATGGTTGGCCGGCCGACCGGCCGGCGAGACGTACGGACAGGTGGTGTCGGTGGGTATTTTCATTTGATATAATATCTTTCATATGTTTGACGTGAATCACTGTGGACGATGTAGACGAGTCATGATGGGGTCATGACTGGAATCCGACGGTCAATGCTTCATATCCGCACGTACCCATCTTCTTTCTTTTTCTCTGTGGGGTCTTTATATATTTATGTCCCAATATAATATCATCATTTCTAATGTACCCTATAGTTTGTTATTACGTATATTTTAATCCAATTCCAAATGTCATTTTAATTGTACTGTGTTGTGTTTTAGTCAAGGTTCTAAATGACGTAAGGCGTGGTCAGTGACAGATGTAGCCTTCAAAAGGAGGGTCCTAGGACCCTAGTGAACTGTTTAAAAAAAATTACAGACTAAAAATTATCAAAAATATTATATTTAGCCTTAGTAAAATATTCTAAATGACCCTCATCTTTTCGGCGATTGACAAAAAAAATAAAAAATCTCTTGAAATCAATAAAAAAAATCGATAAAATCTTTCGAAATCGATAAAAACAGTAACAAAATTCTTCAAAATCGACAAAAATAATAAAAAAAATCTTTGAAATCAACTAAAAACTTAGAAAAATTCCCAAAACACGTCGGGTGACTTTGCTCGCCTTTAGTCTACCTTAATGTGACCACAGTGGATAAAAATCTTGGATCTGCCACTGGGCGTGGCGTGGCGGTAAGATCAAGCCTCAAGCTTTAGGAGTTACGACGAGGCTATGACGTTTTTCAGGACGTGCTCTAAGGCGACAATATATTGTTAGCATTTTGAATAATACTTTAGAACATATTAAATTCGTATAAAGTAATAAAATTAAAAAAGAAAATGAGATCAAGAGTGCAAAATCGGGATTAAATATCTTGAATCTCTACTCACTAATTTTTTCAACATTCAAAGGCTTCGTGTTGGATTTTTCGTGTACGAGAATGTCATTAAGCATTTACCTATTTAAGGTTTTAGTTTTTAAGTTTTCTTTTTATGTTTATTTAAGTCCTAGATCTTGTACATAATTATCGTTTATCGCACATATTATATATTAAAGTAACCCCACATCTTATAAAATAACAGGTCGTAACGTGACATAACATGTCATAAGGCGTTATGATACAAGCCAAGTCTTCGAGTGGAGTCACAGGGGTTAACACGGTGGCGCCCCTAAGCCTTGACGACATAACGAGTTATTTAGAACATTGGTTTTAATGAGGATGAAAATTATAGTGAAAAGAGTAAAAAGAAATATTTATTATTGTAACAATTTTGATTACATTCTTGGTCCTTGTGATTTTTAATAAAAAATAAAGAAATTATGAAATGACCAAATTACCCTCTTATTAAATCTACTTAACAAATTTATGTTAATGGGGTAAGGACAGAGGGAACAAAAGAGTGTGAAAGTGTAAACCACCGGGACCAAGTCCATAATTATTTTAAAATAGGAACGCACAATGTTATTAACTATAAACCACAAGGACAAATCATGTAAATTACTCTTAATTTAAGATTGGTGTCACACTGAATAATACCACATTCAGTCTAAATATTTTTCTTTATTATTAAGTCTGAATATGTCGCACTCTTATTTGTTTTCACGTTTACAATCAAATTTGAGTTCGTATATAAACTTTCCTCTATTATCTATATTAGTTAAAATAAATGGTATTCTATTTTTTTAGACAATACGAACTAGTTAGGACAAAGTACAATAAATAACATCCAACCTTTTAACATATTCCAGTTTGTTCATTCACCTTTTTTTTTCTTATGCCCGATGAGTAGTTTTTTTAATTTTTGTACTGATTCAACTAATATATATATATATATATATAACTATAATATCTCTAAGTACAAAATATTTATTAGTGTTAAAAGAAGGCGTTTCATCGGCAACCAACAGTTGTAAGAGAAACAAATCATGTTTAGCTCAGTTGGTTTTCTCAAGGGTGGTAACATCTCGAGGGGATTGTGGATGGTATCCCAATCTACCCGGGTTCTAATCTAAGGGGAGTCAATTTGAGGGCTTGAGGAGTACCTAGTCCTTGGGTTGGTCCAGTCTTTGACTAGGCTCCCCCCCCCAACAAAATCCCAGTCTTAGACTGTGGTTGGGCTCTAGGTTCAGCGTAAGCTGGGCCGGGACAACGACAGATTAGTGGGCTGCCCATGGATGCCCGACATCGGGGAGGTGTACGTGCATATGTGTGCGTGTTCATGGTAGTCGTTTGTTGATTTTTTTTTGAACGGCAAGTTAGTAGTTAGTGATTCGGACCCACAGTGACATCCATATGGGCAGTATGCGGGACCCGAACCTTCACCTTAGGAGATAAACCCCCACTCCTCCACCATTTTTAGGAAAACCACCACTCTCAAGACTCGAACCCGAGACCTTGTGGATGATGTAAAAACTCCGGTACTGTTAGGCCAGAGACCCTTTGGTAGTCGTTTGTTGATTTGATGTCGTTATGCCTTCCATAAAAAAACAGTTGCAAGAGGAACATGGGTTGTTGGTTCCCGACGGTTGAAGGATGGAAAAGAGAGATTGTGGGAAGTTGTTTATAATTTGTGTTGTGCACGTTTTAGTACAATCCTATCATATGAACTTTAACTTTCAAATTAAAAATTAGTTCTTTTATTTAAGTTTTCTAAAGGTTATAAAAGTATTTTTTATTTTTATAAAGAAATTAGTCATTTGATTTAAATAAAAAAACCTTTTTTTTTAAATTAAAAAATATTACTTTAATACAAGAGAATAGACATGAGGAGGGAGGATGGAAATAGAGAGTGAAGTATCAATGGAATTGGAAGCGTTGCACCTTTCAAAATCTTATGTGGACCAACCATTTAACATACAACAACTCCATTCTATATTAATGGCCTCGTATCACCACCTTGCAAACTCCAAAAACCATTTTTTTTAATATAATTACTTTTTAATAAGACAAAAATATATTCAATATTTAAAAAGAAAAATGCTTTCATTTTTGTCCAAAAACGAAAATATAATCTTTTTGATTAATGTTTTCTTATAAATATTTAAAATATCTTTAAATAAGATTTTTTTTAAATCATACAATGTTTGAACTCCGTGTCGGTTAGGTCGATCAAACATCCAATTTTTCTTCAAGGGTTGTTTTACTGAATAATCTAATAACACGTTTTAGAGTTTCCATTGATTACAATTGGAGAACTTTTGCTTTATATACAATAGAACAAACATTCTTTATTTCTTCTGTAAAGAAATCTAATGAGTCGTATTAGAGCTAGACTTGAACCAAAGTTCCTCTATATATGTGTGTTCCTCCATTCTCTACTCAGGAGCTCTATTGGAGAGTAATTGAGGTTCCTTATATTCTCGTATACTCGTGTAGCTCTTGGACAATCTATACTTGTTTATCTGCTTATACCCACTATTTGACAACATGTGTTCGTTTAGCCTCTGTTGAAGGGGGGGGGGGGTGTTGGACTCTTTTATCTCTATTGAAACCTTCTTTTTTTACCCAAAAGCTCTTTTATGGAATAATATAAGTGTTGTATGTATTTTACATGGTATCATAGTTAAGATATACAACTTTAGGAACTCAAAAAGGGAATGTTATAGTTCCACATCACCTATGATTAAATATGTTATATCTATATATCTAGAACCTCTAACTCTTTTTGTAAGTAAATCTCGAGGTTCAATATATTCTGACTTGCAAACTACAATCAACTTCACAACAACATCTTGTAAATTCATATTAGAAACTTAGAATCTCAAGATAATTTATAAGTCTAGGAGTGTTCAAAAAAGTCGTTAGACCACTCAAACCGGTCGAACCATGTTTAACCGGACCGCTTTTGGCGGGTTGAGCAGTCTGGCATTCCGATCTGATTTGAAAAATAGTCAAACTGCTCAAAGCAGTCTGGTCTGCAGTTTAAACATTTTTTGAGCAGCCTGGACAGAACCGGCCGCCAAAAAAGATGTATTGATTGTATTTATTTTTCATGTTTTAAATTTTTATTTTATGGTCTAGTTATAAAGAATTCATCAGAGACATTACGTTTTTTTAGTTTAATGGCATTATTCTGGAATCCTTCAAAAATCAAATCCCAAACCGTGGTTTGTTTTACTTAATGTATGTCCAAAATCCCAACTATTGTTGGTGGATTTGTTTAATTCCGTTTTGTAATTTTAGAAATAATGTTATATTGATAAAAAAATATTTTAGATATAGATGTCATTTTATTTAGTTTAAAGTCTATAAGAGGCTCAAACCGTTCAGACCGGTTAGACTAGACCGCCTTTTTGTGGTCCGATTTGACCAATTTGGTCACTTGCTTTTAAACCGTTCGGTTTGGAATTTTTCTAAACCGCCACAACGGTTTGGTTTGTGGTTTGAGGGGTTAAACCATCCAAATTGTAATGTTAGCTAGAATATTGTAACTCATAGTGTCTAAGTGTGTAATTAATGAAGTGCTATACTCACCTAAACTCATAAGCTACTCTCAAGTCTCAACTAACTTTTCAATAAGATAACTTATAAGTCAGCTTATGTTTATCAAAACATGTACTCAAAAATAATCTTACTATTATGTTTGCCAAACAATGCCAAAATCATATAAAATAAACATTAAGGTAAAAGTTCAGATTCATAATTTTTAGGGTTCTCAAATGATTAGACCCTTGTATATAAACATTTTCCATCGCTGATTGATTAGTGATTGTTGGATAACAGTTTTGCTTCTACAACAACCATCCATATATGTATCACCAAGGCGTATCACTATGTTAGGTTTTTTCGTATTTTGAAGGACTTTTATACCCTTATTTATAACTAAAAGAGATATACATGTTTTGACTAAAAGGAGTATAAATTGTATTACTAATGATTTTTTAGAAAAAATATTGATATACTATTATTATAATAGATGCAATGATATTTGCACATAGGTATAACCCATGTAATGAACACCTCAAATTTCTATGTGACCAATTGACCATCAATGTTTGAAATATTTAATTTCATAGAATATGTGCGATCATGATTCATTTGGTTTTAAATTCATCAAGAAAATCACAAATAATTCTTTAGCATATATGACATTTATATTTATAGTATTTTTTATGTAAATTTTTTTAGAAAACTTATAAAATCAGCAAAAAAAGTTGCATCCATATTAATTTTTTTATTTACTTTTTCACTTGGATCTTTAAATTAATAAGTTATATAATTATGTTGAGCCTCTATTCATTAATTCTATTTTATTTGATATGGATATCCATCATTTTTAATAAAAATCGCATTAGTGATTCATTTGTGATTTATGAATAAATTGTATATCTTGTTGCATTATATGAACATATAAATATTATTTATATTTAATACATATAAAAAAGGTAGAGAAAGGTAGGTGCGTGTTCGTGCGTGCATGCACTCATATATGTATACGAGACTATATAAGTTAATTACATATATTCGATATTAGACAAAATTACAAATATATATATACATATATATATATATATTTAATTTTTATGAAAAATACATGATTCGGAGTTATGTATTTATATGGAATAGTTGACCTTGACCCCCACCACCCTACTCCTAATAAACAGCTCATACACACTCATTTTTGTATCTCTCTCCCATTATTTTATTATACGTACTACTATAATACACACGTGTAGCTGCAATACCTTATGTCTTTTCATTGTCTCATTTATAACATATAATTTTTTTTAATAAAATATAAATTAAATGACTTATAACAATTATTTTAAGAAAATTTAATAACAATCGTCATTTTTGAAAGATCAAAAGTTCATCTATTAGTCACTTTATCTTATCTAATTTCAAAAATATCATTACCTTCGTAGCTAACATCACCTCAATTTTAAAAAGAAGATTAAAGTGTATAAAAAATAAAGTTTTTAAACATGGTTCGTAAACATAGGAACCAAATCTATAGATTAGTTAAAAGTTTTACAATTTGGTCCTTATGCTTGAAACTTATTTTTTTTTACGCATTGAGAAGTTGCTACTTACAGAGATGGTGACATTTTTTAAACATTAGAAAAGAAATGACTATAAAGTAAATATATAAGTCTGAAATACTATTTTAGACAATTTCTCTTATTTTAAGTCGATAGTTTGAAATAATTAATAATGGAGGGTGTTTATTTAAAAAAAATTGTATTAATTATGTATCTCCATAGATTAAATTTTTACATAAATCTAAAACTTTAGTTATAATCTCTCATCCACTCATAAATTTATTTATTTGTTATGGACTTTTTCTTTTCTATTTTATGATCATATTCTAGTTTGTTAATGGATGTGATGAATATTCATTCTATTGGTACGTGCGTGTGCATTGATTTTTTTCACTAAAAAGTTGGTATTTGGTAGCGTGTTCTTTTCGTTAAAATTGTTCTTGGTGGTCACAAGTTTGACATTGAGTCACAAAATGGTGGGTTTGATTTTAATTTTATTAGATTACTAGGTGTTCACAAGCTATATCAAATATCGTAAATCTATAATATGCTTATATTATGTTCACAAGATATAGGTTTTTTGGGTGTTTATAACGTTTTGTATGATTGTTGGATGTTTACTTGTGTGCATAAGTAAACTAAGTTTTCATGGTTATGTTATTAGGAGAGGGTTCAAATGAGAACATCCCTAATTTAAAGAAATAAAGGGACTCATTTGGGACCATATATGATGTGAGTCCCACCAATAAAAAATCATATCTGATTTAATGGAGCCTACTATTGAAAATCAGATATGATTTTTTATTGGTGGAAGCCACATCATATGTGGTCCCAAATGAGTTCATTTGTTCCTTTAAATTTACAAAGTTCTCATTTGAACCTCTTCCTATGTTATTAATGGTAGAAGAGAATAAATTGTAAAATACCCACAATTTTTTTTTTAATTTTTTTAATTAGATGTGTCAATTTTGTATCAAGACAAACCAATCAATTTATGTACCAATTGTATCAATTTAATTGGCACCAATCTAATTGGTTAGTAGTACCGCACTAACTATACAAACTTGGTTGGTACGTGGTATAAAAGGCAAGGTTCTAAATGGGGTGAGGGTGGCGTGGCGGCAAGGTAAATCCTCAAGCCTTAGGAGTTAGGGCGAGGCCACGACTTTTTTCAAGGCGTGCCTAAGGCGGCATATATATATATATATATATATATGGGGCCTAATCAAATAAAAACTGACTAGTTTGTGGAAACTGTAAGAACTAATGTGGAGCAATGATTTTAAATAATTATGTTATTTACTAAAATAGCATTAAATTTGTAAAATTGGGTATCACAGTGGGTAACATAATGGGTAGACCTGGCAAACGTGTCGTGTCGGGTTCGTGTCGAGTTCAAGGGTTAAACGGGTTGAGAGTGCCTAACCCTAACCCGACTCGTTTAATTTTCGTGTCGTGTCGTGTCAACCCGTTTAATTTTCGTGTAGTTTTCGTGTCAACCCATTTACTTAAACTTGTTGAAATATATTACCAAAATCCATTTCATTCGTATCGAGTTCGTGTCTAGTTAGTATGTTGTGCCAGTTTTTGTCAGGTATACATGAAATGTACAATTACTTTTTATTATATTTAGTATATATACTTTGTTAAAAAAAAACCTATAAAATGTGAGTTGTTGACGTTGTTTGCCTAGGGCCAAAGGGGCCTAATATAAACGGGTTATTCGGGTCATTTTCGAGTTGAAAATTTGACCCTGACCTTACCCGTTTAATTTTCGTGTCGTGTCGTGTCAACCCGTTTACTTAGACGGGTTGAAATGTAGTACCCAAACCCGTTTAATTCGTGTCGAGTTCGTGTCGGGTTAGCGTGTCGTGTCAGTTTTTGCCAGGTCTAATAATGGGTATCACAGTGTGTATCACATAATTGTATCACGGTGCACTATGATATCAATAGTGAAAATCAGGATTAATTCTCTTGAATCTCTACTCTCTACTTTTTTCAATTTTCAAAGATTTCGTTATCGATTTTTCATGTAAGGGAATGTCAATAAGCATTTACCTATTTAAGGTTTTAGTTTTTAAGTTTCCTTTTTAAGTTTTTTTAAGTTCTAGCTCTTACACATAATTATCATTTATCACGCATGTTATATATTAAAGTAACTCGCAACTTATAAAATAATGTGTCTTAACGTGTCAAAACAAATGTTTTAAAACCTGGGTTTTTAGTTGACTCAGTGTGGTGATCGGCTCCTGGGTTAACTGGTTCAACCGGTTCAACCACCGGGTTAACCGGTTTCAATAATTCTCTTGTATTTTTTTCATTTGTTTGCGTACATACATATATATAAAACCAATAATTTGATGTCCACAAGTCCAACATTAAAAATGCACAAACAACAAGTTTTACATCAATCCAAATACATTAAAAACACACATAACCATAAGTTTTTTACCAATCCAAATACATCAAAAATAAACATAACCATCAAACCAAACTAGGATCGAACCAAATCATGGATGGGAGAATGGAGAGTGTAAGGTGTTGAGACTTAAGCGATCGATGGAAGAATGGAGATACAGAAGGAACAGTCAAACATATGAGAGGAGCATAAGGGAGTCGGCTGAAGTTAGGCCTAACAGAGGAGCGATCAATTCAGTAGTTTTGTTTTAATTTTTTTTGAATTTTTTTATTTCGGTCGAGTTAATCGGGTATTTAACGGGTTTCAACACCGGTTCAACCGGTTTTTTGTGAAACCCGACCGGGTTGCAACGGGCCGGTTATAGCCATAAACCCGATCGTAGTTCACCCGGTCGCTCCCCCGAGTCCTGGTTCAACCGACCGGATTAAACCGGGTTTTAAAACACTGGTCGTAACGTGCCATAAAATGTTACGATGCAAGCCAAGCCTTATAATGGAGCCATAGGGGTTAACGCGGTGGCAACCCCGCCAAACCTTGACGCCATAACGAGGCATAACCAGGTATTTAGAACATTGATAAAAAGTCATGCACCACAGTAATACCATGTCTCACCGACTTACTTTATAATTAAGGTTTAGGATAGTACAACGTAATTTTAATTTTATTATTTTCACTTTTGCTAAAATATAAAATGGATGGATATATATATATATATATATATATAATAAAACTTGATTGAATTCATTGGTCTAACTTTGGTAACACATCCATACCTCAACGGTTTGTCATCGCTTCTCAATGACCACTTGTATTTGACTATTAATGAATGCTTATATTATATGAAAGTTATTTAAATGTTTGTATAACCGTTACCAAAACTTACCCGGATGAGTACTTATCGGCAAAATTCAACACTATCACTTACTTACCGAGTATCTACTAATGATATCATATGCAACCAATTTACCCGGTAAGTGCTTACCATGTTAAGAGTCGTTTTCCTCACTTACCGGATAAGATTCTCGGTTATTGCCTTTGCGCTTTCCGCTCTTACCGGGTAAGATTATTGGTTCTTGCCATATTTATCCGGTAAGGTAATATGATTTGGTAACAGCTTACTTGGGTAAGCGTTTGGTAAACGACCCCTAAGTGTACAACACATATCAACATGCTATTTGAATTTTCAATGGTTTTAGTGCATCTTAATCTAATTGATAAAAATGTTAATATAAATAAATTTGTAACTTCAACTTTTATGATGTTGGTACAAAACCATACCAACAGAAAAAAGTTGGTAAAAATTTAGTTTGTACCAAATATAATTTGTTGTTACATTATATAAAATTTTACGTACAAATTATAATTGTCTGATACATTATATTTAAAAAAATATAATATATCATACATATTCACCATTATTTTAAATGTTAACTTCCTACTTTAATTTTTAATCTAATATAACGTATGGTTTATACTAGATAAAATGGATCCCATAAATTGTAAAGTTATTAAATAAATTCCCCTCTATTAATTAGTAAGAAAAAATAAATTCACTTGTTTCCATAAACACAATTTATTATTACACGAAAATGGAATGTTGACTTATTCGGACAAATTAAATATATACATTTAGTAAGATTCTAATTTTACTTTATGTTTTATTATTTGATATTAGTATTCTTGATTCGTATGTTTTATTTTGTTTACATTATAAATATTCTTTCATATACTTAACCAATATTTCTAGAATTTTAGCACACGAGTTAAGTCAAGGTTGAGTTTAACCATGTTAGGTTTATTAAATTCAAATTGATTTAATAACTTTATAAATATTTTTAAAACTATAATAGTTCAGAATAATTTACTTTTAAAAGCATTTTTAGCAGATACTTTTTTTAAATATATCAATATTGAGATTTTTCCAACATAGAAAACAATAAAAAAAACTTTAAGCTTAAAAAATTTCTCCAAAGTTTATAGTATAAATATATATGATTTTCTTTCTCATATTGAATTATTATTATTTTTATATAAAATTCTTTAAAGTATATTATGATGATAAAATGAAAGTGATTATGTAATTATATATTAAAAATTTATGATAAAAATCTATTGAAATTGGACGCCATAATTTTTTAACTTTTAGTTGTAGATAATTTGTTCGGAAATTGAGTTAATATGTTAAAACATATCTTTTAGGGGTAATGATGTTGGATTTGAATCCATGACCACGTTGAAAGGTGTAGTTGTATTAAATATAAGTGAAAACATGATTTCATGTCGTCAAACAGAACCTCAATTTATATTATATATTAATTCAATTCCTTTTCCTTTATCCTTTTATTATATAATTGGTTAATAAGTAAATTGGGTTAATAGTTGAAGGTGTGTTTGTCGTTTTGCAACTATGGTGGAACCTCCGACAAATATAAATGGGTTTGGGAACAAAATCTATATTTAATTATATATCACAGCTCATCTTAATTGAATTAAAATAACCTCAAATATACGATAATCTTAGACACAACGAAACATACAGGAATGGTAGGATACATTATATTTAATTTGTATTAGGAAGTCAATATTTGTTGTTATTTATGATAAAAACACGTTTAAAATTAAACACTTACCTGAATGTTTATTAGTAGAAAATAGTGAGTCATAATCAAGGTTTAAAATAGTCTGGTATGTGACGTGATACTGATAATGAGGTCAAATCTTAAGTTTTATACATCCAAGGTTCAAAATAGCGTGAGGCATGTCGTGATGTATAATTTTATACATACATAAACGTTTGTTTTCAACTATTACACAATGAGTTAATGATATTAGGCATTTTAAATTAGTTTATATATTAAAAACAAAAAATAAGACACCAAAAGGGTAAGAAAAATCAAATATGATGTTACAAATATCATATATCGGGCTATGACATGCCATAGGCATAGCGTAGCGTCATACGCAAGCCTTAAATCACGACGCATCATGCCGGCTGTTGCATCAGTTGTTTAGAACATTGTATACATCACAATAAGAATACATCATTTTTCAAAACTTGCCACAATATAATAAATTCGTAAGTCATATATAAAATTGTGCATACATATATTTGTTTTATATATATATATATGTTATCTAATCATATAATTATATAAAAAAATATACATTCGTATTATAAGAAAAACAATATAGATTATTATTATTAAAAGAAATAATCTTTAATTAAATATTTAAAATAAAATTTACAAGTATAATTTTTGAAATACTTAAAATAATCTTATTTTTTTAAACATTTATCACTTTCTAAAAGAATCTTTGGTTATATATATGTATGTATATAGATGGATATTTGAGAAGATAAGAAAGTAAAATAGAAAAAAGACATAATATATTTGTTGTTTGTGGGGGTGGGGGTCCTTCCGACAAGCAAATTGGAAAGGTAAGATTGCGTCGGTGATCCGTATAGAAGCTGCTGGGAATGGGACTCTGACTTTGGTCTCCGGTTACTCTTTTCTCATCTCCGATTCAAGTTTCTATATACATTTCTCCACCTCTACTTTATCTTTATATATATATATATATATATATATGTTCCAATCATTTCTTTTCCATACTTTATAATTCATAATTAAAATATACATAAAATAACTCTCATCCATATAAATATCAACTTTATGTTTTGACTTTTAGTCCTATTTAAAATTTATAGTCAAATAAATGGTCATTTCCCATTGTAAAACAAGTCACAATCTAAAAGATTTATCTGTCATCAAAGTAATTTACATCATAAAATATATTATTGCGAATGGCTTAACTCTTATATCAACAGTCTATGGCGGCTGTTTTGACCAAAACTCGATAACTTTCAGTTTAAGTCCTAACTATTAGACACTTAAAAGACAAATAAGTTAAGGCATTGTTTGGTAAAAATGTTTAAATTATGTTCGACTTTATGCCTAACTTATTTTCTGAATAATCGTTTGGATGCACATAAGCTAGCTTATAAGTCAGCTTATAAGCTAGCTTATCGATAAGCTACTTGGAGTAGCTTATGAGGAGCATTTTAACACTTTTTCCAATTATACCCCTAACTAATATTATTTATTTACTTTCAACATGTCCTTTTTGGTCATTTCACATGCTCATAAGTTAGTTTTTGCCAAACATAACTTATTCATCAGCTACCTTATAAGTCATACGCTAGCTTATCAGTCATAAGGTAGCTTATCAGCTAGTTTGCCAAACATAACCTAAATATATAGCAAAAGATAAAGTAAAGTATATAGCAAATGGGTAAAAACAACAAATATGACACGAGATGACCATTCCACTAGTATTAATAATTTTGACATCACAAAACCGCGTAAAATGAGGTAGTTGGTTTCAGTTTGTCATTACAAATTAAAAGCAATAAAAATGGAGTAAAATTCTTGTTTCATAGTTAGATTATTCGGTTCGTGAATTCGATCTCCCCCTTCCTCTTTATACTCGAACCTCTTCTGCTAGTTGTTGAGTGATGCAAAGAATCTCGAAGAGTGTGTTAGATTGTATCGTGGGAGTGGATATCTTGCTTTACTGGTATGCATAAAGTTATACGATCCAATTTGAAACAATCAAACATAATTGGATCCAAACTTTAAACATCTAAATTGGATCGGTCCTTTCTTCGATAGCAGTTCATAATCAATAAAATTGAACCAATCCAATGATCATCTAATCACTCATTAATTACCATCCAATTAATAAATATACGTAATGTTTTACAATATTGTGTTTAGATGATATATGTATGTTGTGTTTATAAACAAATTATGAATATATATGAACCATGGGTGGGTTGAGTTCCGTTGAGAATGTAAGTTATAGTGAGAAAGGTAAAAAATGTATCTCCGTCTTTGGATCAATCCTAATTGAAGATTAATACTAGTACGATGCACCAAGATCAAGATGCACCATATCAATTTCCACAGGGAGAACAATTGGAATGGGGTGAGATTAAAAATGACCAATGATCCAAATTCATTCTTATGCTTCTCATCTTAACTTCTATTATCACACTATCTTTCGAAATGTGTTGAAATGGTGGATTAACTGGTTAAAAATTTGATCAAAATATTAGATGGATACAGTTTGACCCTATTTGATAACCATTAATAATATTTAACGGATGAAATTGAACATATTCAATTATCCATTCAATCGAAATGCAGAAGCATACTTAGTAGGGGGGGGCGGGGCTTTGGGTGCTTAGCCCCCCTCAACTATTAACCAAATGATGGTTGGTTCTTAGTCCCCCTCAAATGTTTTTGCACTGACAAAGAAAGATCGAAGACTTAAATTCTTTATTGAAGCTTATCTTAAATGAATAATTTGAGTATAATATATCTTTGACTTAATATTTAAGATTTAAATTTGATATATGGTAACAATATTATTCAATGAATGTTCAAATAGACTTGCCACTGCAATCGTCATGGTGCACCATGGTTCAAGACTCGTGTCTGACGTCACTTTAAGCATGTGATACATCATGGCCTAATGTCCGATTTTTGTAACATGATATTTGAATTTTCTTACTTTATAGTTTATTATATATAATCTAATTCAAATTGTTTGATATCATTCAATCATTGAATAATGGTAGAAAACATGTGTGTGTATCTATATCTATATATATACATAATATGGCATACATATATGTTGTCATAAGTTATGCCTTGAAAAATGTTGTTGTCTTGCTTTAAGGTTTGACATCATTGTCACGTCATGCATCACATATTTAGAACCTTGATTTGATATGCAACTTCTTTTTGCATGAAGTATAAGTTAATGTAGTTTAACGTACAACTTTTATAGGGTGATAATCTTTTAATTACGTATCGTATTGTAGATCTGAATCATGGTTAGAAGTGACAATATACTCCATTTGTTCCAAAACAAAGATGCAATATTTTTTTTCATTGTTATATTACAACAAAGTACGACTAAGGTTGATCCATCCCTATCTAAAATTCCTTGCTCCACCTCTGTTGGAATTAGGGATGAGCGAAATGAACCGAGAACCTGAACCGAACCGGTCTCGTACCGAACCAAACTGGAACCGATACCGAACTACACATATCGGTTCGGTCTTCGGTCCTGTGATTTTCCCATTTTCGGTTTCGGTCCAATGGGTTTCAGTACCTGGAAATACCCGAATAGAACCGAACCGAACAGAACCGAATGCAATCCAATGTTCACTTTTGATTTTGAATTTCTAGAAAATCATTCCTCTTCCCAGCCACAATATCTTTCATTTTTGAACTAATATCCACCTAAAATACTAACAAAAAATCGGTTATGATCAAGGATGAAATGCCGGTTAGTCGTCCTGAAATATCTTCCATTTTCCCATTTTAGATTTTGCTTACTTTGTGTTTTTTTGGTTTGTGTTGTTATGTTTATAATCAAGGGTGAAATACCGGTTGGTCGTCTCCAAATATCCATGTACATACACAAATTTGGTGCATCCCGGTCCTAGTCCCGAATTACCCGAAACCGAACCGGGGTATTCGGTTCTCGAAAATTTCCCGTAAAAAATTTGGTACCATTGGTTCGGTACCGTTCCTGCACCAAGCTCATCCATAGTTGGAATGGATCAAATTCAAAATCCAATATGCAATGAAATGATTGAATTGAATCGTTGGATTTCAGCCGATGAACATTCCTCTTGACTCGCCAAACCTATTGTTGTCGTTGTTGTTATCCAAACTCTCAAACGTTACCTCAAATGTCACCCCTTAAATTGCATCGAGTCTGAAATAGTAGATAAATACAAATCAATGTTGATAAAATCATCCTTCAGTTTCTAATCATAAAGAACATCTTTCATTTCAAGAAAAAGTAAATAAAGTACTCGTTCGTATATAATATTCTTAAGTAAATTGTGACAATATAGAAATTTTATGAAATGACACAACTTTACCAACTTTTTTAATTCAATTTATAGTTTCATAATAAAAGTTAAAACATCTTTGTTGATTAAATAATTGAATCATAGTAATCAATCATGCTCCTTCTAAATGTTTAATATCCACTTAATAAACTAATTACTCCTTATTTTTGTGAGGTTAAACTCAACTCACAAGAAATGTTGGGTTTTTTGGACTCGTCATAAGTCACTGATTCAAGTATTATAAAGTCATTTGAATTTTCCGGCTTGTTCTTCAATACTCGTGGAATTAATCAAAGTATATGTAAGTTGGTCCAGAAAACCGTAGCTTTTTTTTCTTTCTAAGACTGTGTTCGTTTTTAGAAAAAATCCTATTAATAGCCTCTTATCACTTATTCGATAAGAGGTTAACCAATTCAAATCGTTTTCTTTTTTCTGACCCTCATATCACTTTCCTTCCTATGATAAAATAAGAAGTAAAACCGGCTATTTACTTACCTCTTTTTGTTTTATCGGAGTAATGAAGAAGATAAATCACATAGAACAAATCCTATAAATTTCAAAAAGAATCACGATCCCCAATTTCAATTATATTTCTCCGACATTTGTTTAAATCTTTCATTTATCGTATTTGATCTTTCATCAATTTGTATGATGTTTATTTGAAACAAACTCTTACACAGGATAAAGTGGTGGGTTTATTAACCGAAACAAATTAGAATTAGTTTAAAGAAGTTGCCAGGAAGCTCTTACAGTGATTCTAACATTTACAAAAACAAATAGCCTTAGATCATCTCCAACTCGACCACTAAAAACAAAGCATTGTGGGATTTTAAACGAAATCCCAGGATTTAAAATCTAGAAAATCCTTGAAACTAAACATTGCATAAATGAAATTCAAATTAAAATTCAATCCAATCCTACAAACCAAACGTGACCTAAAACATTAAAAATGATGGGTCTATTGAACACTGAAAAAATCAACTCCAACCACTCTCTAAAATATATTAAAAATCATATTTAATATTACAATAATAACAAAATGATATATGTATTTATAAAACTTAATATAATATACATATAGGGGCTAAATAAAATAAAACCATAAAAATGTTACAAACTCGTGAAAATCGATATAAAAATATATTTTTTCATGCTTTATTTTCATCAAATATTAGGATTTAAGATATTATTTCACATATATTTGTTTCATAAGATTAAATTTTCACATGTATTTGTTTTATCATATGAATATTTTTTACGCGCATTTTTCGTTTCATAGTTGAATCCATGGTTCTAAAAAACGCGTTATGACGGCGTTATGGCGCGCCATAACGTCGAGGCATAGACATATGTTCATTAGTTTAATCATTATTGTTCATTACACCCTGGCTCACATAGACATATGTATATATAATATACATACAGATTTACCGCCTTAAGTCGTGCCTTAAAAAACGTCATGGCCTCGCCGTAACTCGTAAGGCTTGAGGGCTGAGGTTTGACCTTGCCGCCACGCCACGCCTCACGCCGTTTAGAACCTTGGTTGAATCCAATTTTTTTTCCCGCGTTTAATTATTTCATAAGGTGAACACAAAAATATGTGAAACAATATCTTAAATTATAGGTTTTGATAAAAATAAATCATGTAAAAAATATTTTTATATCGGTTTTTACAAGTTTGTAACATTTTTGTGGTTTTTATTTGATTATCGCCCTATACATATAATTATACAAACTTAATATTGTACTAATATTTGATTTATAGAAATCAACTTTATTTTGGACAAAAGGTTGATACCGGCAACCCCAACCGACCCACAATCGACTGCCAATTCCATTATGCTGAAGGCATACCAGACTCACTTAACAGTTGTGGCTATGAGGGCGCCCGGACTCGAACCCGGGACAATTCGATTTTAGACAAAGTTAACCCCACCCATTACCAACTGAGCTACACGTCATTTGCCGAGACCAACTTTATTGATCTCAAGATATACATGATATAAATACCATGTTTGAAGACTTCTATTATTTACTGTTTTAGGAATGAGTTAGAGATTAAAACACCTCTATTGGAGCAAAAACGTGTATTTCTCGAACACGCAAACCGGCTCACACAGGCTGTCAATTCCCAATTTAAGATGCATACTTGACTCACTCGATTGCGAGGGGTTTGGGATCGAATCCAAGACCAACGACCTATTAGAACAAACATCTCCTCGTCCCTTAACGACGCAGTGTAGGTTTGCGGAAGGATCGACAAGCGTCTAAACCCTTTGGGGTTGAGAATTACAAACAGTAAAACTCAAGAAATTAAGAGGAACTCTTAAAAAACTCTCAAGGAAAAGAAATTGAATCAATAATAATGTGAATAACAATGAAAATACTAAATCCTATTTATAGCTAAACTAATGAAAATAATTATGGAAACTAAATCAATCCTAATCCTAAACCAACTAGGAAACTAAATAATAAAAGGAAACTTATGATTATAATCCTAATCTAATTAGAAAACAAATAAAAGATAATTCATAATGGAAATAAATAATTAACTAAAGATAAAAATTGATGATGGCTTATGCATGGAACGTGGATGTATGGTCAAGACGAGAACAACTTTGGTCAACTATAGCGGCTTCCAAGTATGAAGACAGTTGACTAGGCGGATCACTATGCGGGTGCACCAGCATGGTTACCTGCTTTGCTGCCTGTTTCCTTGTTTTCCTCTTTTGATTAATTTGTTCAATTTATTCTTCAATGTTCCTTGCAACCCTCTCTATATCACTTAACCAACTGAATTAGATGCCATTGACAAAAACACCTCTATTATTATGTTTTGAGACGTTGGATTGACAATGTGACTATTATAGTTATACTTTAATCCACTTATTAAAGCAGTATATTTAAGCATATTATGTTACATCCTGCTTTAAGAGAATGTTAGATTTAAAAGACAACGGCGGGCAAGAGATTAAAGTTAAATCGGTTATCCATCCATCCATCCATCTATCCACCCGCCCATTATTTATGAAATAAGTCGTCCTTTTCTCTCTTTTGTCCTTTCCTTACAATTTACATACATACACGCACGAACATCCTCTTTATCTCCGTACCACCTCTATTTAACCACCCTACCCTTCACCCTTCTTCTTCACTCCTCCATTCTATATTCTATTCAAACATCATTCATTCAATTCTCTCTCAAAAAAAAAATGGACCAACTCACTTCTGAGATCTTTTCCATTCTTGAAAACAAATTCTTGTTTGGCTACGATCATCCATCATCCACTAAACAACCCATCAACTCCTCCGCCGGAAAAGTCAGGGTTCTTTCCATCGACGGTGGTGGCGCCACTGACGGTGTCTTAGCTGCCAAATCAATCCTACATCTTGAGTCATCTCTCCGACGTAAATCTGGAATCCCCGATGCTTGCATTTCCGACTTCTTCGACGTCGTTGCCGGATCCGGTATCGGTGGTGTTCTCGCCGCCTTGTTGTTTACAAGAGGGAAAGACGGTGGGCCGCTTTTCACCACCGACGAAGCTCTCAGATTTGTTGCTGAAAAGGGGAACAAACTTTCACGGTTTTCTAAACAAGGGATTTTCCGGCGGATTCTCAAGTCGCCGTCGAAGGGAGCTAAGGTGTTGTTTCGTCGGACGTTTGGGGATTTATCGTTGAAAGACACCGTGAAAGCGGTTTTGATCCCTTGTTACGATCTAACCACTGGTTCCCCTTTTGTGTTTTCTCGTGCTGATGCTGTTGAAATGGACGGTTGTGATTTCAAGATGAGTGACGTGTGTGCTGCCACGACGGCGGTTAGTGGGCCCATATCGACGGTGTCGGTGGACCGGAGAACAAAGATCGCCGCCGTTACTGGTGAGCTTGCGATGAACAATCCGACGGCAATGGCGATCACACACATCCTAAACAATAAGCAAGAGTTTCCGTTATGTAACGGCGTTGAGGACTTGCTTGTGGTGTCGTTAGGTAACGGAGAACCGTTTTGTGGTGTTGCCGGAAACCAGACGCCGTCGCGGACGGCGTTTGTGAAGATCGTCGGTGAAACAGTTTCCGATACGGTAAGCATTTTTTTGCATTAAATATTGCCTACAGTTTCTTTAATGCAATAATTAAACATTGAAACGTATGTGAAAGGGTATAATTGTCATTTTCGAATAAATTCCATGCATTCTACGAATTAATATTGCAAAATGAGTTGGATAAAATAGTAATTTTAGCTTTATTGTAGTTTTTTTAAATATTTATATCTATTAATTATAATTTTAAAAATTAAAAAGATTCTGGTGACACACTATTATTGCAACTACCCTAGTGGACCCCTTATCAACTATTGTTGATACCGTCGGTAGGGGTTATTATGGTCATTATTGTTTTTGAAGCTATAAAGAGTAAATGATAATGAAATTGAAAAAGACTGATTTACCCCTCTTCAAATTAAGATTACGATCTAATGAAGATTTTTGTATGATATTTATAGGTTGATCAAGCAGTATCGATGGCATTTGGGCAATCTCGAACGACTAATTACGCTCGTATTCAAGCAAACAAGAGTTATATAAATACTGAACACCAGAAAGATATGTTAAAACTGACGGATCAAATGTTGGCACAAAAAAGTATAGAATCAATATTATTTCAAGGGAAGAAGTGCAACAACACCAATTTGGAAAAGTTGGAGCTTTTCACAACAGAAATTCTTAAGGAAACCGAAAGACGGAAAACAGATATATTACCTGTTGTTGTGTTAAGACAGACAACTACACCGTCTTCACCACGAACATCCTCTGCTACGACCTTATCTGTCACGTCTTCAAATTAGTATTTGGATTTGTTACGCTTTGAAAATGCAATTGATATTGCTGAGGGAGATAGTGATTGTGTTTGGCTAGAAACCCGAATTACGGAGATTTTTCCTTCATGTTTTGGGTGTGCGTTTTAGTGTATAACCGTTATGATATATAACGGTTTAATTGTGCATATATAAGGATTTGAGGGTTTGTTATGAAGGATTTTTTTTGTTCGGTCGCAAGAAGATCTAATTTGAAGTTGAGTAATACGAGTGATAAAAATGTATTTTTCCGGACCGAATCTTAAGAATTTTAGATGTATGATTTATTTACTAATTAGTGATACAAGTGAATAGTATTTTTATTCAATTTAGTTGCCACTTTTAAAACAATTATATCCTTTAAATGTTTATCATAAAGCAAGCAAAATTCAACATGTTTATAGATAAAAAAATGTCTCTCTTTGTATGCGGTTAAGACGAGTAGGGCTGTGTGAAACCCGAACTAACCCAATGAACCCGTCCAATTGAACCGATTTTTTTGGGAAAAAACGATAGTCGATTTTTTTAAAAAATCCGAAACCCGAAAACTGAATATTAAGTAAGATTGTAGGTTTCGGGTTGGATTTGCATATCATCCACCCGAACCCCGTCCGAAAACCCGAATTAATCTTAAGCCCAATAAACCAGGAGCGGACCTCTAGTGGTTCACAAGGTGGCACAGGGCTTCGTATTATTTCTCCGGCAAAAGGTAAATTTTTAAAAGTTTGTGACGGGTGCAACTGTATCGTTTTGAACTGTGCAACCGTATCGTTTTGAAAAATTTAAAAGGGTGCACCTAAACTTTTGAAATCAACCAAAAAACAGTCTTGAAATCAACCAAAAAACCCGAAAAAAAAACTCTTGAAATCAATCAAAAAACCGAAAAAAAGAACTCTTGAAATCAATCGGAAAAACCGAGAAAAAAAACTCTTGAAAATCAACCAAAAATTTGAAAAAAGAACTCTTGAAATCAACTGGAAAACCGAAAAAGTCCCTCGAAATTGATAAAAAAAACCCCGAAAATTTCCTTCGAAATCAAGCTAAAAAAATTTAATCCACCGAAAACAATGGAATTAAACTAAAAACACATAGAGCGATATTGAACGTTAGTAAAAAATATGAAGACACGTTAATAAAAATCATGTTTTTTGTCATTATTTGTATCTATATTATATGATGTCACCATATAAAAAATAGTCTGAGTTCGTCCGTGCAATAACCCATCTAAATCTAATTAAAACATCCTATAATAGAAACTACAATGCGGCAGTCGTATTCGATCTCTCATCATCTCATCTCATTAGCATGAATACATCGTGACATGTAACAACAAGTATGTATACATATATACATATATATACATGGATGTTGGTTCATTTAAAACTAGACGAATGGTAGAAACTATAGAAACTTTGACAAATCAATATAAAAAATAATTTTTTTCATGATTTTTTTTTCATCAAATGCTATGATTTAAGATATTATTGCACATATGTTTGTTTCATAATGTAAAAGTTTCACGTGTATTTGTTTTTCATAAGTTCAAAGTTTCTTATGCATTTTTTTATGAAAAGTTTCATATGTTTTTGTTTTCTAGTGTAAAAGTTTTACATATAATATTTTCACAAGATGAAACAAACATATATGCAATAATATCTTAAATCATAGCATTTGATGAAAAAAAATCATGAAAAAATTATTTTTTATATTGATTTGCCAAAGTTTCCATAGTTTTCACCCTTCGTCTAGTTTCTAAATGAACCAGCCTCTATATACATGTATATATATATATATATTTCAACACTTCTTTAATTGTTTTTTCAATAATTGTTTAATGGTTTTGCATTATTAACTTATTATCATACATGATATATGATCGATAATGTTGACATGTTGGCGCAATCGTGTACCAAATCTTTTATTGAGAATATTATATTATGTTGAATCATTGAATCTATGGTACACATCAATAATACCGTTCTCTTTACTTCATGTTTAATTGTCAAATCTTAGTAGTTAGCAAAGTTTAAAGATACAACCCGAACCCGTCTGAACCCTCCCTACCTGAACTCCACCCGAACAAATCCCACCCCAAAATCATCAAGGTCGGTTCTCTCTACCCAACCTCGATTGTGCTTTACCTGATTCCACCCGAACCCGTCTGATGCTCTCCACTAGAGACGACATTGCTAATTCTAAAATTGCAATTATGTTTAGTAAATTTGGGATCAATGTGAGGTCAGGCTGTTTTCGTGAGACCACAAAAATAACACTGGACCTTTACAATGTTTTTCTTGTGAATGTTCGATGTTTATTCGTACATTCACAATGCTTTGTTGTGAAGTTTCAATATTATTTTATGGTCTCATGAAAACATGTTGGTCTTGCGTGAAACTACCTTATTTTAGTATTTTTGATAATTATGTCTGATTATTGAGCATAGAATTCTAGTATTTTGTCACTCGATAAATGGTCCAAATAAAATTTTAATGTTATTTTATCGTCTTACGAAGGCATGTTGGTGTCACATAAACTAAACTTTATTTAGTATTTTGATAAATATAAAAGGTTCATAAGATGGTCCAATTATTGAGCAAAGAATGCTAGTATTTTGTCACTTGCTAAATGGTCCAAACAAATTTTTTGGGCGGTTTCAAGAAGCAATAGCGTAGGCCATCGATATCAATCAATAATACATGACAATTGTAAGTAAGTACTTGGGATCATTTACAAAAACTAATCAATATAGATGCCTTGATTAATATTATATATAAAGCAAAACTGATTATCTATTGTCAAACGATAATTAATTTAATCAATAACAAGTATTCAATTTATGTAGTGATTTCAAAGAAAATAAGAACGAGCATTAAATTAAAAGTTGCAAGGAAATAAAGGGATATCAATTGCGACAAAGACACTTACAAATTGTCATTTTCGTTTTCATTCTATGAATAATGTAATGTTTAAGCTACAACGATAGTTGTTATTGTTGTTATGTTATATTAGTATTCATATCATATGTAAAACGATTATAATTATAAGAGTGTACTCTTGGTCACTATGATTTGCTCAAAGTTTGGATTTGGCCAATCAAATGGATTATTTACATTGAAGGTACTTAATTTTTCATTTTTCTTGCACCTATGGTCCCACAAGTTAATATCGTTCCATTAAATATAGGAATATGTCTCTCACATAAGGGCAAATTGGTCATTTACATTAATTTCTTATTATCTTTTAAAAAAATAAAATAAACTAAATTAATATTTACATATGAATTAATAATGTGTGTATATATGTGTGTGTGTGTGTTTTATGCATATAGACCATATATTATAGGCTCCGAACCTAGTTTACAAATTTCATTGGTGAACCTCTTCCCTTCCTGTATTTTTTTCCCAGCGATCCTCATTCCCCTCCCCCTCCTATTCATTTCTCTAGCGAACCAAATTCCAGTGACAAGAACCAAACCCAAGGTTTGTGCTTCAAAGTATGATTCAAAATTCTGATTCAAGTTTTTGTTTTTGTGTTTGTGGGTTGAGTATGGTGGACTAGGTGGAGGGCGATCTCCTCTGTTCGTGACCGACCCTTCCCTCTTGTTCAATTCTTATGTTATCTCTCCCTCTTGATACCCACCTACTTCTTTTATGTTTGTTTCAGTCACCAACCTCCGTTGCGGGTGTTATGTTCTGGATTTTGTAATTTGCTTCATGATTTTCTTCTCTCTTTTCCCTCTATAGTGCTAGTAAACCCTAAAAACCATAACTCACCCTTATAGTTTTTTTTATATGAAAGTGTATAAACTCTAGGTTTATGAGTCAATTTAACAATGTGATAAATTTTTTGCGTTAAAGTATTACATTTAAGAGACTGTGATTGATATTGGGATGAATTTTGTTTGTTCATAGGGGGACAAAGAAGTCTAGAGAGTAGTGAGAAAGAAAACTTTAAAAGAAAAATAAATTAAAATGGAAGTAGGTAAACTATGGTTTTGCACTCATATAAGAGGTACATGCTTCTATATAATAAAATTTTATAACGGTGTTAACTTGAGGGACCATATGTGCAAAGAAAATGAAAGGTTTGAGACCATGATGTAAATACTCCATTTGAGTGACCAAATCCAAGTTTTGAGCAAACCACAAGGTCCGTTAGTGTAGTTCACTCTAAATATAATGTTTAACATGTATATATATGCATTAATTGGCATCCACACGATTAGCGGCACACGGAAATCTTTTTAACATATATACTTATCGATACAAACAAAATAAATCAAATGCAACACGTATTGTTATTTATCATGTAAGACGTATATGTCGGCATGTGTTGTTATGAATCCCAAATATGAGTATTTCCTATAAGGATTTTACATTGCATAAAAGACGGTTACATGCTTATATTCTCTCATACACAGAGGCATATTTCAAATGTGAACTTTGTAAATAATTTTAAAAACTTAGGGACCAACTATTCATATTATTTTACAATTAATGTCTCACACACACACACACACACATATATATATATATATTCACATGATTGGCGGAATGATGGACATGGAAGGGCGGAGAATTTTAGGACATCATATATTCTTCTTGTTACAGGAGTAAGAAAGAAGGAAAAAGAATATAGAATGAACTATATTTTCGGTCCCTATGGTCTATTAAATATCATGGATATCATTTATGTGGCTGTTTTACTTATTTATTATATTGGTTGTTCATGTGGTTTGTAAATTGTTATAGATATGGTCCATCTAACTAACACCATACAATGTATGTTAATACGTCTTACTTAAAAACATTTTAGTGAGTTTATCGACTTCTATAAAATAAATAAATTAAAACCCCTCTTCAACTTTGATAATGAGCCAACACATTTGAACCAGTGACATTAGTGGTTATAGTGGGGAAGACATTGTGTGTTCTATATAATATAATATAATATAGTTTTTACTCAAAAATTTATCCCATACCCTTAATTTGAGTGCATTAAAATTTTTGTAGGGGTATAAACGAGCCGAATTGAATTGAATCGAGTAGTGTTATTCATGCTTGACTTGAAAAAATAATGTCAAGCTTGAATGCTCGTATAACTTTTTCAAAGTAGGGCTCGGACTAGGGGTATAAACGAGTCGAGATTTTAACGAGCTATTCGAGTTCGAGCTCGTTTATCTCGAGCTTAATAATTATCAAGCTCGAGTCAATCTCGAACACAAAACAAAGCTCAATTACCTTAATGAGTTGAACTCCATAACATCAATGTTCGACTCGACTCATTCGAAAACTCGATTAAACTTTACGAGTCAATCCGAGCCGAGTCATTCGAGCATACACTTTTTTGAGCCAAATATATTTATATGTTTACAAATTATATAATCAAAATATGAAAGTTATTGAACTGAGTAAATAAATGAGTAAATCGATCTCGAATTCGAGCTCATAATTGAGCATCGAGATCGAGCTCAACCATTGAAAAATATCTGAGCCCCGAGCTTGAGCCTGACTTTGAAAAAGCTAATCGAGCTTGAGTTAAACTATTTAGTAATGGTCTGCCATTGTGGCCACAATGTCACTCGTGTCACGAACAACAACCTTAAAGATTTTGTAGTATTTTTTATTTCCAATTAATGTAAGCCAAACCCAAGAGGTAAAATGTAACACTTAATTCTTGCCACATTTTGCTAACTTTTCGGTTTGATTATTCAAGTTGAAGCTTTAACCCAACCCGGACAAGCGGACCACTTGTTTGTGTTAATATTAAATCTTTGACCCGAAGATGGACTAATTCGAAATATGGCTTGAATGATGCAATGAGGTTTGAGAAAATCATCAATAATCACATAAAGATATAGATCGTTGCATTATCTTTACTAATGTTCAAATGTCGGTCGAGTTGGTGTGTCATAGAGATATGCCCATCTTTCCATACTGGTATAACTAAGATCTTCAAGATCTATTTAGTTGGCAAACCAAAAGTAGCAGTTGTGGGCATTTTGTGGCGACATTCCGCACGACATAGCTTCAAGAGATGGAAATCGTGTGGGGTTCTTTTATGATTGGTTTTGTCAATCGTCTTATTTACTATCATACTCTTGAAATAAAACTCACACTCATACCCGCTTTTTATTATTTGATCTAGAAAATCTCTCAACTCACTCAAAATATTTTTGTTGGGTCACGGATGATTTATTGATGACTCCTCAATCTTTCCTTAATCAAAATATTTTGTATCTTGGGTTCTTTATAAAAGTCTGGTCATGCTCAACAAGTTCAGCAAATCGAAGACTAGCTGATACCTAAGGAAACATATCAACATTTGTGGAAAGTGAAGATATGAACGCCGACCTTCTACCAGACTGATGCGCCGAATCATCAGCTAAATGATTAGCCGAAACTTAAGGCCAAATTCGACTAGTAGCCGAAAAATGGTATCAGCCGAAATGTTGTTTAACATTTCCTTGGCTGAAAAACTTCATTTGGTATTTCGGATGATATTTATGAAGATACTCCTTGTCATCAATATCTGCAAGAACGTGTTGCTCAAGTTTTGGATACAAACATTATCCAAAGGTCTGTTTGTCTTTATCTAGAATTGTCCCCCAAGTTTTAGATACAAATATTCTCCAATAGTTTGTTTGTCTACTACAAGAACGTGGCCCCCCAAGTTTGTCTAAAAGCTTGATGTGACAAATGAATATTTGAAGAAAAGATGAATAGTGCCATCTGCCCCATAAAGTATGACACTCATCTTTATCCAAAGGTAACTTAGCCATCAAATGATATTGTGACAAGTGTCCCCATGCATTCAATGCATGAGGCACTATAAAAGGAGAAAAAGAGCTCTCATACAAACCATCCTTTCAGAAAGAGAGGGATCTTCTAAGTGAGAAGCTGATATCGGCAGTAGCATAACTTCTTTGTGTTTAAGTTATGTCTTTGTGTTCTAAGTATTAGATTGTTAGAATAGATTTTATCTGTTATTTTCCGCAACAATTTGTTTTCTAAGTGTAATTCTTAATATTTTATATTAAAAAATTGAAAAATTGAAAAAGTGAAAAAGTGAAAAACTTTGTGTATTTGTATTCAACCCCCATTCTACAAATCCTTTACCTATTTGCCATTACCCTAACCGGGACCAACAATTTTCTTATTCTCTAACTGAAATCGGTTTATTCTCGACTTAGTGCTCGAGACTTTGAAATCCAATTTTTATGGACACGATCTCAGTATTTTTATCACTTGAAAGCGATCATAGTAGTTGGTATGCATTTGCACCACTATTGTGCCACATTTATGGGTATATACACCTGTTATCAATGATTTATGAATATATGAGCATTTTTGGCTCGAAAAATTGAAAGCTCGAATGACTCGGCTTGACTCAAAAGATTTCATTGAGTTTCCAAACGAGTCGAGTCGAAAATTGGTATTGTAAAACCCTACTCATTAAATTAAATGAGTTTTATTTTATGTTTAAGATCGAATTGTGCTAAAAAATTATAAATTTCAAACTTGAATAGAACGTTAAAAACTCGAATCATTTACATACTCATCTAACATCAGTGTTCTATGTGAGAATTAAAGCTTGCAATCTACAAATATATATAGTGCTCTTTGTGCTATCATGTTGGACTTAAAAGAAGTTTAGTGGTTGCATAATTGCTTCATCATAATGGGTTTTGTTGTTACAACTTACAACCAATCTTAGTGTTCTATGTGAGAATGAAAGCTTGCAATCTACATATAGATATAGTGTTCCTTGTGCTATCATGTTGGACTTAAAGAGGTTTAGTGGTTGCATAAATGCTTCATCATAATGGGTTTTGTTGTTACAACCAATCTACGTGTTCCATGTGAGAATGAAAGCTTGCAATCTACAAATATATATAGTATTCCTTGTGCTATCATGTTAGACTTAAAGAGGTTTAGTGGTTGCATAATTGCTTCATCATTATAATGGGTTTTGTTGTTACAACCAATCTTGATTCTTTGGCTTTTACTTCCAACTCATTTAGATTTTAAATTGCATGAAACTATAATTGTATGTAAAAGGAACTCGACAAAAATGAAAGTATATTTTTTATTTGTGGGATTTCGTTGAAATCTTTCAAATTAAAGATGAGATTGAAATGAAATTTAATTATAAATTCTTCCAAATCTAGTCCAATTAAATCCTTCAAAGTAAACAAAAGGTACATCCATCAATACTTAAGTCCAAAATGTGGATTACCTAAAGTGATAAAGTTGACTTTGATATCGTATAAGAATATATACAGCCTAATAATTTATTGTGCAAATGAACCACCGGAAAAAAAGGAATGGTTCAACTATAGCTAACGATAAAAATATATTTATTGATTCATATGATTGTTTTTGTTGGTTTTATGTTCCATATTGTAGATCTGTATAGAAATTTCTTTATTTTCTTTAAATTTGTTTACATAAATTATATCATATTGTTATATATGATTGATTACTCCAAACACTAAGAACCAACCATTATTTCGGGTTATTAGAAATTTGCTTTTATATTGTATGAAGCATATGATCAACAGTTGAAGGGGTCTGAGCATTACCATGCCCCCTAAAAACTACGCCTCTATCCATCAGATGTAGATGGGTGAGAGAACTAAACCAATACCAATTGTCTCAGAGTGTCGAGTCTCTATAGTGGTATATCTCGACTTTGATACCATGTGAGAATATGTGAAACCCCAAGTTTACCATCCAAAAGAACCATTGACAAAAAAAAGACGGTTCCATTATATAGATAAGAAATTGTTCCAATTTAACCAATCAAAGACTCTAATAACAAGGCACAAGATCGTGTGAAAAGAAGAGTTAAGGCGAGAACCACAAGAAGAGATCTGAACCCTTAATCACTTTTAATTTCATACCCACTCATGAATTGCTTTAGAAGGGAGTTGATCTGATGCATCTCGATGCACCTCATCTTGGTGCATCTCATTTTAATGTACATCCAAGGGTGAAGATCTCTTCTTACGCTTTTCGCCTTAACCTCCTTCTCACTGGAACCCAACCCCTAACAACAATACGGGTTACAATTGCCTCTAACGTGTAGCCCAGTTGGCAAATGCGTGAGACAGTTGACAAATAAGTGGGACCACTTTATCCAAATCATCAATATATATATATATATATATATAAATGAAGATGCAAAACTTCAAATCAATGAGAAACATTCATGGATATTTTTCTATTTTCTCATAATTTTGATTTTTAAAAAATTTAAAGGTCATCATTAAATAAGTTAACTTACATTACATTGACCTTTCAATTGCTTTGTTATTTCATGGTATTTTTATTTATACAACATAATTATATCAACAGATATGATTTTTATTTGCCTACGATTTTTAAATTCCTTAAACATAATGTAACTTTTTTAAACTAAATTTATGGAATTATCATTATTTACTATATATATATATAGGAATATACAAAATTCCAAATTTTTATTTTCCATTTTTTTTTATTTTTTTAGCAAAACAATAGTTCTTATAAATATAAACTTTATTAAATAAGTCTATTTGTTGTTTAATTATTTTTTTCAAACCCTTAATAAACTATTTTTTTTAATTATTATTTTTAGTTAGCTAACAATCAATATATATATAAAGGAAGATGCAAAACTTCAAATCAATGAGAAACATTGTGGTGGAAAGTTTTGAAAGAACCTGATTCTTATTGTGCCTCGATAATTAGTGGCATCCAATAACCTCAAGCTCAAACCGAAACATATCATGGCCAAAAAGACGATTCCTTGGATTTGGGCTCTTGCCGCTAAGTTTAAGGAAGATCTCCTATCTTTAAATGTGGGTTTGAGCGAGGTCTTTAACCTGGTTGTAGGAAACGGTAGATCGTTTTTGTTTTGGAAAGACAGATGGTTCAACGGGATCGAGCTCAGATTGATGTTTCCGCACCTGTACAAAATCGAGAAAAAGAAAAATTGCCTCATCGAGGACCGGATGCCGGGTTCTGGAGTAAAGTGGGATTGAAAATCTCCCCCTAACAGTTTAGAGGAGGTCCTCGAATTAAGGAATATCACTTCGCTAATGCAAGATATCGTCCGAAATAACTCCCCGGTCAAATGCGTTTTCGCTCATGGAGCAGATGGGGAGTTCTTGACCGTGACGCTGAGGAACTTTCTTGATTAAAAAATAACGGTGACTAGTGAGAAAAACATCTGCTGGTCCAAAAGTGTCCCAACCAAAGTTCTTTGTTTCGTCTGGAGAGCTGCTTTAGACCGTATCCCTACAGCCACTAATCTTTGTAACCGTGGTATTCAGTTAGAAAACAAGATGGGCAGGTGGTGCAATAACCATAAGGAGACGATGGATCATCTATTCATCTCGTGTGATTATGCGGTGGAGGCTAAGGATAAGCTGTTTCGATGGTGCGGAGTTACGCCCCCCAGTACATAATAAGTCTTGGGTTTGATTCCAGACCCCCTGCCAGCCTTAACCGTTAAGTGAGCCAAAAGGTGAATTAAATTAGCCGGATAAAAAATTGACTTGTTTAGGGTACGATACAATTTTATAAAATTTAGGGGTATGGCAAGAATTGTTGGTAATGTCGCCGACGGCCCTTGCAAAAGCCCAAAGACGCCATTAACGTCACCGAACCTCCAAATACAAATTACGATACCCTACTCTCTTTCAATTCAAATTCTTGCTCAAAATCTCTGCATTTTCCTTCGAATCCACCATTGATTTCAAATTCTTATCGAAATAGTACCTGTGATTTGATTCTATTCAACGCTAGCAGATTGCAAGCTCTCTTTTCACACCTCAGGTATCCGCAGGCTGCTCTCATCTTCACTTGTTTCTTTTATTTGATTCACTTGGATTTGACTCCTACTCTTACATTTACAATCGGATCTACGATTTTCTTTTATTTGAACCCGATCTGATCAATATAGTTACCCACTCTTTTTTGATTTTCTAGATTGCTAGTCATTTTTGGCCAAATCGCTTCACGGAACCCTAACTCCGGTCAATCGCTCCCACCTGAGTCGCTGTCTGCTGAAACCTTCATCCGCTTGGACTCCTCACTGCGTAACAGCAGTCACAGCACACAGATTTCTCTCTCGACTTCTTGACGTGATTTAAGGTACCAAAAGATTTTTAGTCTTCATTCTTTAATTCTTTATTTTGTACAGCATGATTCATGAGTTTGGGTTGATTTATTTCATTATTTGAGCATGAATTGTTCATTTGAAAGTTTTCTGTTAATCTGGGATTTATCATTTCGTACACATTTCACATTTGGGATTTTACAGAATAAATGAATGATGGATTTTGTCTTTATGTTGCACACTTCTCGTTTTCAGCTTTACGTTGATCTGGGAATTATTCATCTAAGCCCTAAATTGTTCATTTGTTTGATCTTGATAGTAAGCAGATAGATATTAAGCAATTTCATGTCGTTTTGAATATCGTTTGCTTATAATCTTTTTGATTAGCATTTTGGAATATTCTTGATTTTTGAAGCTTTCAATTCTTGAATGTGGAAAGATTCTTTTGTGCCACTAGTAAAAACATTTCTGGATCGGTAGCTTTTTTGGGTTTTCGTCATGACTACTAGCACTATAACGTTAGCACCAAGATCAGTTTCCACCATGTAGCCTGGTGACTTGTTATCCTAATATGTAAATGCTACCAATTCTGTATTATCTTTTTAAATGCTTGGTTCCTTGTTGCATAGCATCCTTCTGTTAATTTGTACTCATAGCTGATAGCTCATGGACTGCACTTTCATGTGTCCCCATTGGGTCTAACTAACGTGTTCTGTTGTAAACAAAAGCTCATTCCCACTCTACTAACTCAAAGCGGTAGTTGTTGGAGAAAATGTTCTGTTATTCAGTTGGTCTGTTTGACTACTGTATCCTGATTGTTGAAGAACTAAAACCGCCACCTCATGCATATTCTAGCCTCTAGGAACATATCTGTCACAGGCATTTTTAAGCTATGGGCGTGTGGGTAATTGGGCCTTTCATCAACCTTTTTGGCAGAATCGCCGTTAACTTTGAACTAATTTTCTTAAATTGGGTCATGGATATTTTACATGTATGTATAATTGTATATGCATGCAAATTTAGACATATGCATCACCATAAACCAAATTAGAGAGAAATAGGATGCACTAACCGATCTTGCAACTACATATTACAGATATGACATATGTATGGGTGTATGGATGGATGTCATATAATTAACCGTCCATTTCTAGTGGGCAAACAACACCATGGATGATGCATCTATATCATGTTTGTTAATATGTTTTTGTATCCTAAAACGTACCCAATTTATTTATGCATATATATATATATACATGTGTCCATGTATATTGTATATTTGTATGTTTCTTGTGGAGTTTACTATGTATATGTAGCCTGTAGCCTGTAGCACATGTATGTATGTAAGAAATACTTATATACTAACGTATGTACACTCTAACATGCATTCTTCTTTTATGTACACTCTCTGGTTGGTCAATCTAGAAGCTATAAAGTGGTTTAAGACAGTCTTAATTTAAATTCTACTTGCTGCTTGTTGGCTATTATCAGCTTCCAAGATTTTGTTTTGATAAGAGGAAGGGGATTTGAACATCTACTATGTATTGCTACAATCCAAGCACCACTAGAATGCTTGATGCCAGCTTTCAGAATTGGAATTGATAGAAACTGATCTATGCATAGTTCATATGTTCACTTTCACGAGAACCATGCCTTATATCATCAGCTCAATGTGAACCTTTATTGAGTCAATATGTATTTGGTATTTAAGATTCTAAACTTGATGTCTTGATCCATTTTTAACGATAGCAAAGGGGTTTTTTAATCGTACACATAGGTTTCCCTTTTACTCTTTTAGAAAATAACTATTACCATTTACTACTACTATGTTTTGCTAATCTTTTCTTATGTGTTTTAATGTTTATAAACACTTTTAATCTTTGGAGAATGCAAAAAGTGTCTTTGTTTGCTTTGTGTGGAAGCTCTGATTAGACATTGTTCATCAATCTGGAATTTAAACAAGAGTCATGAATTAATTTCATCTTAGGATGAACCGTAGTAGTTATAAACTTATAATTTACAGTTTACACTCTAGCATGTTTTCGGCATTTGATATTATTGATTTATTTACTTGAGAGATGAAAAGAAGACGAGTCATTAAATAAAGAGTGGAGAATGAAGTAAAATTAGATAAAGATGAACACTTCTATTCTTAAGTTAGCATAATTACGAGCGGCTTTTTGTTTGTTAAGTAGCAATATTGGACTGTTTTGATTGGGGGTTTTCAGTATAAACAAAACTAAAAAACTTCTTACTTGCAGGTTCAGGTTTATGGATGGCAATAACATTCCAATTTGGCAGTAACGGAAATGCCCCAATAGATGCCTGCTATAAGTGAGAAAATTCCCACCACTCTGTGTCTTTGAGGATTGCTGAAAAGTGTTAATCTTTTTGTATCTTGTGGTGGACGGAAAAACAAAGAGGTTAAATAATATACAAAAATGTCGGGACTGATTTACCACGTATTCACGTCCTCAGCATTGTTATCACTGGGACTTTATCACCTTATCTGCACCACCAAGAATCATCTGAGATCCCCTCGAGATTACTTCACAAAACCCTACCATCCATTCACATGGCATTACCAACAAATCACCAGATACCTTCAACTCTACCTCATCATCTTATGTCTCCTTATTGCCTTTACCCACCAAACCGCTATCTCTTTCGACTCCGACCCACTTGTGAAAGGCCGCTCCCCTGTTCACCATTTCACTTCCCTCCAGTCTGCTGGTGTCCTTTTCCTCTTTCTTATCCTTTCCGTAGCTCTCCTCATCTCTGAAATCACACCTTACCTCCCATTCCCGCCCGATTTATTCTTTGGAACTGCATCTGCACTCTTTTTCCTTCAATATTCCGTTTCTTCATCTTCAGCTAACCTTCAAATCTCTGACCTCGAAGCCAAATGTGATTCCGTATCTGCCTCCATTTCAGCGCTATCTGCCACACTTTGTATCATACTTGCCTGCCACCCGAGACTATTTGTGGCTGATGTTGGTCTTGGAGCGTCGATATGTCTTCAAGGACTGTGGTCTCTTCAGACTGGACTTTCTTTATATGTTGATGCTTTTATACCTGATGGTTGCCATAAGCTGCTGGATGTTGTGAGTGGTGTTGAAGGTTCGACCAAATGTGATCTGGAAGACTCTAAGTTGAGGGCTACTGCTATCTTGGATCTTGTTTTTGTGGTTTATGTGTTGTTTGTGCTTCTCATTCTTATCGTAACGTATGCTGTGACTGCTAAAGTTGTTGGGGTTCGGAGATTTGGGACTTATGAGGCTTTGCCGACATCATCTGTGTCTGCTACTGATTCAAATCATATTCAGATGAAAGCGATGACGGGAACTCAGGCTTGATATGATTTCTATCCATTTTGTTCTTTGCTAGATGATTGTAGTAGAATTCAGTCTTTTTTTTTACTTGTTTAGTTGTTGTTCACAAATGGGAAGTCTTCATTTTTTTGATGACAAAACTGTATGGAATGTATACAAAGAATTGAGTGATCTTTTTTTTTTGTTTGCCAACATTTTGTGCAATTTATGGCTGCCTTGCCTTTAGTAGTTTTATTCTTACTGATGAGAACATTTTGTTGTTGATTTAAGCTTTGAGTTTGTTAAAGTTTTTGTATATGATTAAAAAGAACTCAAGTTTGAGAGTATGGACTATATAGTGTGGATCTAATGGTTCAAATTAAGTCCCCAGCTTGATTAGATTGTGTTCATGTGTGAATTAGTTTTTGTATATTTTATTAACCAATTAACCTTAGATTAGATTGAGTTGGACCGGTTAGTCTATTTTTTGGGTTGACGGTTTGGTTGGTTTTTTGTGCACCCCTAGTGTGCTAATCGAGGACTCAAAAAGCAAATATATGCAATGTTCATTTTGCAAGAGCATTCTGATATCATGATATGGGATTGAGTATATCTAATTAGGGCTATAAACAAATCCAACATTCAATAAATTGTTCGGTGGGAATTTCGTTTATCTTCGTTTATTTAATAAATGAACCAAACGAACATGAACACATTTTTTTTGTTCGATTAGTTGAATGAACAAACATGAATACATTTTTTTGTTCGATTAGTTGAATGAACGAACATTAATAATTGTCTCATTCGTTCATTTACGTTCGTAAACGTTCATTCATTTATGTTTGATTATACGTATATATATATATGTAATATCTTTATATATTATGACATTAATATGTGAAATCATTAATTAAATTAAGTTTATAGATTTTCTTTATATTACTTCTAGGAACAAAATGACGTGTAATGTGGTTGCTTTAAGTTCATTCATGTTTGTTCGTTTATGTTCATTTAGCATCTTAACGAACGGACAATAAATGAACATGAGCAATCACATTTTTATAATGAACGGACATGAACATAAAAAGTTCTGTTCGTTTACCGTTCATGTTTGTTCATTTATTTAGTTAAGTTAAACATGAACAAGCCTTCATTCGCGTTCGTTTGGTTCGTTTATTATTCCTAGATCTTAACTCTTAAAAGCTAGCTCAAAGGAGGAGGATGCCCAAAATACATATGTACATACTAGTAGTGTGTCTTTGCAATGCACACGTTGAGAAATTTTATTGTAAATAGAAAATGAAAAGCCCTTGGACGTGTAGTTTAGTTCGTATATGGGTGAAGCGACTTTGCTTAAGTTCGAATCCTACGGGAGACGGGTTTGAACCTCTCTATTAGCCTCAGCCGTTAAGTCCACTATGAAATGCCTCATCATATATGCTTCCTAGTCGACGAGATCTGTTTGGGGCCGATCGAGTTGCCTGTAATCAACTTTTCGCTCAAAAATAAAAAATTAATGTAATTCTTTGTTAAAAAATTTATTTGTGGAGTAAATGTATAGGGTGCACTTGGTACGATACCAACTTTATTTCCCCAATTCCTTGTACGTTTCAATTATTATCGGTGTGTAAAATCTTATACCGTGTGCCAACCATTTGTAATTGTTACCAATTTTTTCGGTTGGTACTGGTTTTGTTCCAACTTCAAATTACATGATGAGCTCTGCAAGAAACAACATGAGGAATGACAGTGTCAGTGAATAAATTTACCTAAAGTTAGTCGTTTGACCCTCCCCTTGATCTTTGGTCGTATATGTGTTATGAACACTTGTTTTGTTAAAAAAAATCATACAGTTTGAACGATTTGTGTATTTATTGTGCTTGAATAATTGTTGATGGAATTTAATCAATATATAATATTTAACTTTTAGTCTTTAGTAGTTCTTTTAGTATTTGCAAGATTTTAAAATCATTTTAATTTTTTTAATGTGCAGGTCACTTCTTGCGGATATTCCGCCGGAAATTAATTCACCAGATTTAAAAAAAGAAATTCCTTACCGGCGGAAATTACCGGCTAACTTCTGGAGAAATATTCTGTCGGTAAATTCCGTCGGAAATTACCGACATATTTCTTCTGTTAAAATTCCAACTTTATAAAAAATAAATTAGATTACCGACGAAATTTCCGCCGGAAATGTTGAATCCACCTGCCTGAAAATCCATGGTAACGTTGTTTTGCAGCGAGGGTTTTTGTGACACCGGAATCAGCTGCTGATGGACATTTCCGACGGATTTTTCCGTCGGAAATGGCTGTTTTTTTTGTAGTGCTTTGACTTAACGATACTTAGATTAATATCATTAAGACAATGGATCTAATTCCTAACAAGATGAAAACCACACGATTCTTTGAGGGTCTAATCCATAACTTCTATATAACCAAGTGACAAAGTCTGTAATTTACTAAAATATTTCATTTTTCCTTACCATCCCAAACCTAGAAAAAATGGCTCCAAGCTAACCGTCCACAACAAATCATATCAAATCAAATCAAATCAAATCAAATCAAATAAACCAGTCCCAATAAATCGTATATTGAAAGATAAAAGTAGAGACAGTTAAACATATTCTTTCGATAAATCATACCAAGATTATACTAATAACATATATTTATCGATATAACGTAGAAATTAACAACAACTAAGACGACCCTTTCTTTTTCTTTTTCTTTTTTTCTTCTTCTGATTCAAGGCCATTCCATTCAAACCCTAATGATACTCCATTTTCTTCTTTATCCTCCATCCCCTCCTCATCAAACATGGCACCAGTGTTCGAGTGCACAGGCACTCGAACACTCATCACCACATCTTTTCCATGGCTCCTCCCTATTAACTTAAACCTTACTTTACTCACAATATCAACCTTGAAAAACACCACCGGTTCGAACCCCATCTTCATCGGCTGAATCCCCACTTGATCAGCCACTACTGTCTGATTCCATGCAGACCCGTCCATCCCGGGCATCTGGATTACGTCAATAAGCCGTCTAGAATGGTGGTTACCTTGGTAAAACTTGGGCACGGAATATTGCCATATGAATTTTTGGTCGGTTTTTATAGGGGTGTATGAGATGGTAACGTTGAGTGGATCATCGTGGAAAAGCCCGATTGCTTTGTTTCGGTTTTGGAGCTTGATGTTAAAGAATATGGTGTCACGTGGATCAACGTTGGATGTTGTATCGAAAGCTGGAACGTAAAATTTCTCTACTGAAAATGAAGGATTTTCGGGATTTACGTATAAAACGAGCAGGACTACGAGTAGTGGAACGAACACCAGGATACATAGAAAAAACCAAAGGCCAAAATTCTCAGGTAGATCATAATTGCAGCTTGTTTGCTTCATAGATATAGGTGAAGAAAAATTGAAGGAAAAAAGAGATCAAGATATATATGAAAAATAAAAGATGGAGGATGAAATGTGATCCAGTGAGTTATTAGTTTTATGGTGGATTAATGGCATCTACATCTTATATTTTTATTTAATTTGAATAAAGAATAACATAAAAATTAAGAGGATATTTAGAAGATGAAGAGAAGAGGATGATGATGATGATGATGGTGTATACGCATTGACTTTGGGCATTAATTAGTAAGTAGTACAACTACCAATTTGGCTTTATTTGTTGAGAAACAGACACTTAATTATTAAACTAATAACATCAGAGGGGTGTTTACTTGGTATTAATTGGTTCTTAATAAACAACTTTATATATATATATGTAAGTTGTTTCTTTTTTTTATCTTTTCTTTTTATGTTGTGGTATTGATAATTTGATACTTTTTGTTCCCATGGTCACTCAGTCATGTACTCATGTATACGTATGAACTGAAGCACATATGATATGATCAGATATGCATCTTAAGAAAGTTGTTAGGTTTCAAGTTCATACTTGAGACCCAAATCTTACATATAATTTATCCATTAATAATCATTATGTGTTTATTTGTTGTACTTTGATTAAAATGACGAACTTATGAAAGTAAAGTAATCAATTTGATAATTAAAGTATAACCATGGAATCGATAATCTTTATGTATTGAAAAAGTATAGAAATTTATTACTAGCTAGGTTTAAATTTTCTTCTATTTTACCAATGCATTGTGTATCTATGTAGCTAAAGGTGAGCATCGGAACCGGGTACCCGTCTTTGGAACCGGAACCGCTCTGAAACTGCCGGTTCTGATTCCAGTTCTAAAATACGAAACCGATCAAGTCCGGTTCCGAAACCGGAACCGATGTGATTGGTTCTGATTCCGGTTCCTAAAATATGGAACCAATCGGGACTGATTCCGATTCTCATTTTTTTTGGAACCATTACCCGCTGGGTACCCGTCGGGGCCTGTTTCTAGACAGGGTATCGCGGTCCAGCGCTGGGTACCAACCGGAACCGACGGGTACCCGTTACATTGTTACATTTGAATAAAAATTATTACATATATTTATTAATAAAATTATATTATCTTTTAGGTTAGAGTTAGACAAGTTATATATGTTTATAAAACTTAAATTTACATTTTTATCGGATTAGTTTGACCATTTATTGTATTTATTACTTTAAGCTGGTACTTTGTAGTTTATAATAGACTTAAATTACATTTTTATCGTATACAATATAATTTTTTTTAAAATTGGGTACCCGACACCCGTTCCCAGACTTAAATTACATTTTTATCGTATACAATATAAAAAAATTTAAAACTGGCTACCCAACACCGGTTCCCAGCGGTATCGGTTCCAAAATATAAAGAACCGATGCTAACGGTTCCGGTTCTATAAAGTTTTGTCTGGTATCCTGGTTATACTCACCCGTATATGTAGTTGTCTTTTTGTTTAATTAAAGAAGGCAATCCTTATGAGATTAACCTAGAATTAGTTAACATCATAATTAAGAGTTAAGAGAAACTAGATCTTTTGTATTTCTCAGGGATATACTACAAATTTCTGGAATGTTTTACAACCTTCATTTATTTTATTTAGCAATCATATGGTTTTCAAGATACATAAAGTGTGTGTATATATATACATATATTAAGATCAAGGGAGATTATTTTACTTCAGGTAACAAAGCCAAACCACAGTCCACAGATAAATTAACATCCAAACAAAGAAATTAATAAACGTTTTCCGATCGATTCCATGGATCAAACAAAACAATATAACTAATTAAATGATGATGATGCTAAATAAGATACAAATGAACATAACGACCGTAGGCGATCGTTTATAATACCAACCATCAGACTTCACCAATCTAATATCTTTCTTGTCAAATTTATTGCCGGTCGTTATTCCATCGAACTCAACGTTTGCTGACAACAACAAACGATGCCTCTGATGGTACCCGTCTACCTTATGCCTCACATTGGCAACAAAATCAACCTTGAAAAACCCAACCGGTAATTGGGTCCTCTGAACCGGACCATCCGTGATCACGGTTGGTAACCCACGGGTCAGCAACGGACCCATAATCCGCTTGGCCTTCCCGTTTCCTTGGTAGAAACCGTGCATCCCGTACTCACCTAATGCAATGCTTGTTGTATTTTGGTCTTTTGGGAAGAAAGTTATGTTGAGATAAAGTGGATCATCGTAGTAAACTCCTGTGACTTGATTTCTGTTTTTGATTCTGAGGTTGATGTAAATGGTTTGGGTGAGATTTTGGGTGGAATATTTAAGGGTGGGAACGAAAAGTTGATCTAAGTGGACACTAGGAAGCACTCTGGTTTTATATATAGCTAACACAAAAATGAAACGAATAATTTCCCATATGAATTCACCTACATCTTTGCAAGCGTTTTTCGCCATTTTGAGGCTGTTAATTAGAGACAAAATGGTGGTCAGCAATAACGCCGGTGCTCACTTGCATTTATACAAACATTGACAGAATATATATATATATATATATATATATAGAGAGAGAGAGAGAGGGGGAAGGTTCAAATGAGAACTTTGTATTTTTAAAGAAACAAAGGGACATTTATGGATCATATATGATGTGAGACCCACATCATATCTGGTCCACAATTTGTTCCTTTAAGGAGGGGTGGTTCTCATTTGATCACTCCCCTATATATATATATATGAGAACGCCCCCAATTTAAAGAAACAAAGACACTCATTTGGGATGACATATGATGTGGGTCCCACCAATAAAAAATCATATCTGATTCAATGAGACCCACCATTGAAAATCATATATGACTTTTATTGGTGGAACCCACATCATATTAGGTCCCAAATGAGTCCCTTTATTCCTTTAAATTTACAAAGTTCTCATTTGAACCTCTTCCTATATATATATATATATATATATAGAGAGAGAGAGAGAGAGAGAGAGAGAGAGAGAGAGAGAGAAAGAGAGAGAAAGAGAGAGAAAGAGAGAGAGGGGAAAGTTCAAATGAGAACTCAAATTTTGTTGTGAACGTGAGGACAAATGAGAGTGCGACACGTGTCTGAATATAAATTATTCAGACTGAATATACAAAGAAATATTCAGATTGAATAAATAATATATTTAGTCTGAATATTTATTTGAATGAGACACGTGTCACAATCTCATTTGTCCTGACGTTCACAATCAAATTTGAGTTCTTATTTGAACTCGCCCCTGCATATATATGTGTTTTTTCTTGATGATCAATTTACTCTTCTAATTAAACAAAGACTACTAAAAGAGTTGTTTCTCGAACTATAGAAAATGTCAACTCTTTCAAATAACTTGATGACGTTAATTTATTAATAAGCTACGTTAGCGTTGTCTACGCTTGCTGATGGATTCCAAATCCATTAAATGAGTTTATTTTTAATTGAAAATGTCAGAGTGAACCAGTGAGGGTTTATAGTAATTTATGTCACAAGTATGAATATATTTATATAAATAAATTACAATTAAATTAATCGGGTATATGTATATTATAATTTAGTTGAAATGATGAAATTATACTGTTAAATTAACTCATTACCAATATTTATCTGATTTTAAAATAGTTTGATTAAAGAGACACCTAAACGACTCTTTTCATTGATCTGGTCCGTTTTTACAGTGTGTACAACAATTGCATTCAGACTACAATTTTATCTCTTTCATACTTATATATATTGGTCCATTTTTTTTTTCTTTTATGCCATGTTATAACTTAAAAGAGGACCTTTTGTCCTACTAGTTTGAGTTTATCTTTTAATTATACATTTGAACAAGAAAATAAGATTCTAAAATAAAAGGTAATTATTAACTAATGTCCACAGATCAATGATTTTTAACTGTTTGGTTTTTATGACAGTCAATAGTTCAACTATCTTTGTCAATTTGTTTTTGTTTCTTGTTTTTCTGTTTTGAGAGGATTCATCATCAGTTGTAGATAGATCTTATGACCGTTAATAAAACAATATTGATTTCTCATGCCATACATCACTACTAAACGAAATACTTTTGCCAGGGGCAGAAGGCCCTTGAGGCTACTAGGGGCCAGGGCCCCTGGGCTTTTTAACCTGCCAAGTATAAAAAATTTAGGTTTTAACTTAGTAAATTGTTTTTTTAACTTTGGGCCCCCCACTAACAGATTGCAGACCGCGTCTTCTTCACGTCTTCAGCAGCAGAGTCGACATCGAAGAACTAAGCATCGACGCGATGACATAAACCAGTTGACGGCTCGACCTCCAGGCTGGACCCTCTCTCTCGACCTCCAGGCTCCAGCCTCTGCCGTCTCTCTCGATGGTCGACGATTGCACTTGATGACGACCTAAGTCACCTAACAGCAGCAGTCACAGTTAGCAGCCCCTACCTCTCTCTCGACCAGTCGACCTCCATCCTCTCTCCCTCTCCCATCTCCAATATCCATGGATGAGCAAGTTGAAGAACCAAACCCAAATGCCAGTGGAATCCCTGTGATTTTAAGTTAATCTTCATCAAATACTAGGATTCCTACCGCCCCTAAATCACAGGTATAAATTTCGTTGAAATTGATGAGATTGAAATGATTAGGTTTAAATTTGTTTAATACTTTGATTGGGTTTAAAATGCTATTGCTTGAGCCTTAAATCTTGATGTTTTGAACAGTTTTGAATTGTTTGATTATATTAGGTTTAAAATTGTTAGAAATAAGCTGTGGAAAAAGTTGTTCAGATGATGGTTAAGCTGTGCAGGCTTAATGAAAAGGGAACAAGTCATTCGTAGTGACTAAGTCGATGTAGCCTTAATAGTTATGGATTAAGTTGTCCAGAATTTAGTTAGAGGTGCAGTCTTAATGGAAGTCTAATAAGTTGTTGCAGCCTTAATGGTTATGACTTATGGATTAAGTTGTCTAGAATTTAGTTAAGATGTGCAGTCTTAATGGAAGTCTAATAAGTTGCTGCAGCCTTAATGGTTATGAATTAAGCTGTCCAGAACTTGGTTAAGATGTGCAGGCTTAACGGAAGTCTAATAAGCTATTGCGGCCTTAATGGTTATGAATTAAGTCATCCGGAATTTGGTTAAGATGTGCGGGTTTAGTGGACGTCTAATAAGTCTGCGGCTTTGAATGGTTATGAATTAAGTCATCCCGAATTTGGTAAGATGTGCAGGCTTAATGAAAGTCTAATAAGCTGCTACGGCCTTAATGGTTATGATTAAGTCATCCCTAATTTGGTTAAGATGTGCGGGTTTAGTGGAAGTCTAATAAGCCCGCGGCCTTAATGGTTATGAATTAAGTCATTCTTAATTTGGTTAAGATGTGCAGGCTTAATGGAAGTCTAATAAGCTGTTGCAGCCTTAATTGGTATTTTTGAAAATATATAATATATTAGGTCCGGCCCTGTGGTTGAAAAGCTTGTGTTCCGCCCCTGACTTTTGCCTACGAACCTGTATTGATTTCTCATGCCATATATCAATACTAAACGAAAGACTTTTTCCTACGGAATTTTTTCCTTAGGAAATCTGTCGCTAAAGGGTATTTTCTCACAAAACCGCCACAAAAGTTGGTGGGTAATCCAAATCAGTGACAAATTATCCAGGGATTCTCTGGGTGATCCATTGATATTTTCTCGAAAAAATTGAATTTTACTGAACTATTGGTATTTTCTGGATGATCCGTGGCTTATCACCCACGGAAATTTATCTGGATAATTCTAGTGGGTAAAAGTAATTTGTTTTGTTAATGTATAAACACAAATAATTTTATAATTACCAAACACTCATCCGTTATCACAGTTTTTAGGAAGCTACATAGGTTACATTAAGCTAAATAAATGGGGATCTCCATATATCCTGCAAATCATATGAATACTTTTTAAGAAGTTTACACAAACAAAGCACATCATCTATGAATTTTGAACACATAATCATTTGATTCAAGAAAGAAATTAAGCCCACTTATAAATCATACAAACATGATACTTATGACAACAGAAACCAACAACACTACCATTTGACCATTGCTCCAACCAATTCCCGACCCCACACTCGTCGTAATCCCGTCTTTGGTGTACAGTTCGCCGGAGTTCGGGTCCACGGGCACCAGAGCACTGACCACCAACACTTTACCATGATTCCCAATCAACTTAAACCTTACCTTAGTAACAATATCAACCTTAAAAAGCTGCAACGGTTCCAACTGAGTCATCATCACCCGTGAACGCGGGGTCCACGCATTTTCCGCCACCACCGTCTGATTCCATACAGCCACATTCTCCCCAACCATCTGGATTTCATCTACCAGCCGTCTTGATTGGGCGTTACCCTGATAAAATTTAGGGACAGAATATTGCCATATGAATTTTTCGTTGGTTTGTTTAGAGGTGTACGCGATGGTAAGGTTGACGGAATGATCGTAGTAAAGCCCGATTGCTGTATTTTGGTTTTGAAGCTTAATGTTAAAGGCAACGGTGCTGGATGTGGAATTATTGGCTGATTTATTTAAAGCTGGAACGTAAAATTGTTCGACCGAAAATGCAGGATTGTGAGGATTGGTGTATAATGGGATCAGTATGAACATCAATGGAAGTCCTATGGAAGATAGACAGCAGCATGATACAGCTGCACATGAACTAATACAATCCATATCGTCGTCACACATATCTGAAGAAGGAAATTAAAGAGAGAAGATCTCGATGTATATATGAAAAAGTAGAATTAAAGTTTAGCGAATTGAATGAAATGTGATCCAGTACTACTGTGTAGTTTTAAGAAGAAGATCTAGAGTTTAATTAATCTTATAACAACTGAAAGGGATGTAATTTATGACTTTAATTGTTTTTTATATAAATTTGGCGTTGACTTGGATCATTAATCTATGGTACTTGTAAACGGAAGTTGGTTATCTTGGTATGATCACATATGATTTGGTACTAATTTGTCCATTTTCTTGATTTCTTAAATATGTATCATTTTCTTGTGAACCTACATCTCTCTCTTACACACACACACATATATATATATATATAAAGAGAGAGAGAGAGAGAGAGGGGGGTGATTCAGTGAAAAACCCCAAAAAAATGAAAACTGAACAACATTTTGGTACAAGTAATCGAAGTTGTTTCTTGGCTTTTATGCACATGTATATGTTATGCACATGTGCATACCGGAAAAATTGCTTATATATATATATGCACATATGCACAATATCCAAATTAACAGTTATCATCATGGTGTTACTCAGTTTTTTTTTTACAATTTTCCTTGAACATCATCCTTTATTCCTTGTTAGGGCAACTTCATGGATTTTAAGGTTGCCTATGAGATCATTTATGATGGTGTTAAGGGAAAATTTGGTCATCTAATCGAGAACCAAAGCTCAAACAATCTTTTGTATATATATGTATAATATGTTCTCGTGGTTATCACCAGGGGGAACACAAGTTTTTCAACGCAGGGGATGGACTTGACATCTTATTTATTTTTAGAAATACAAAATATATAGTATCCAATATAACATAACATAGCAAGACTCAAAAAACTAGACGGTAAATATGAAAATGTCAAGCATTGCTCATCAAAGTGGAACTCGTCAAAGTGGAACTCGTCAATCTTTCACAACTTTGAATTCTTTTATAAATTCCTTCAAACTAATATTTTGAGCAACTTCCCTTTCGATAAACAAAACCAACAGGTTGTTCACAAACTCATATTCCGTTTTATTTCATAGCCTAGTTTTGTTGTTACCAACAAGTAGAAACGTTGTATCTAAGTGTCATAACAAAATATTTTATAGAATGTAGGTATATGACCAAACTATAAATTGTTCTATCTAAAAGTGTTACAATAGTATTATAGGACTTTTAGATGTTTTAACAATTTTTTTAGAACGGTTTTTAAATTAAAATGTTTTATTAGCTATTTTATCTATTATCTATTTTACTTATTAGCTATTTTATAGTACATTTTTAAGAATTATTATATTAGCTATTTTATATTACATTTTTAAGAATTATTATATTAGCTATTTTATAGTACATTTTTAAGAAGTGTTCTATTAGCTATTTTATAGTACATTTTTAATAAGTGTCCTATAAGCCCATCTTTTTATATGACATTTTTTCAAATAATGTCATGTAAAATAGTTAATATGACACTTTATTTTAAAAGTAATCTAAAAAACTTGTTAACACGTATAAAAACCTTCAATAAACCTATTGTAACACTTTTAGATATTACGTTTTTTGGATTTGTCCTATAAACTTAAGTTCTATAAAATACTTTTTTTAAACACTTCTATATTTTAAACGTCGTATAAAATTAATTATATTGTAGTATACCTTTTAGATTGCAATTTTAGGTTTGTTTCAATTTTAAAATTCGAAGGCGGGTTCTGAAGAAAAAAAAAAGAATTAAAACTTAGGCTTCTTAAACATAGAATTAGAATTTTGCATGGATTATTGGATAACAATTAAGAAAGTAGCTTGGACTTTGAGAATTGAGAGTAAACACATGAAGCCTTGGAAGAGTGGAGGGGTCAAATAAGTTTTTATTTTATTTACATGTCAAATTAGATTTACCATACTTACTGCATTGGAAAGCGCAAGGGCCATGGCCCCTAAAGGCCACATAGACCATCCGCCTCTGGTTATCGTGTTTTTTTGGATCATTTGGAGGAATAGAAACGGGCTTATCTTTAACAATAAGGTGCTGAAAGGGGCTGAGATTATTAACTTGGTGCAATTTTTCACGTTTAGTTGGTTCAAGCATAGATCCAGATTTGGGAAGGGTGTTTGTTGGGACCCTTGGGTTAAAATTCCAATAGACTGTTCTTTTCTTCTTTGTAATTCTAGCCTCTCGCTAGCCCATTTGGTGTTTCAATAAACTCTGATTTTCTTGCCGTAAAAAAAATGTTCTCGTGATATACTTACTTCCTTCCTAATTCTTATAGGTTAGTAACATTAATCAACTTAATATTTTTATACATGGTGTGTGTTAGTTCATTAGGAAGTACTACGAAGGTTTTATCATCTTGAATTAGCAGAATTACTTGGTTGTCACTACAAGAAATGATAGCTATAGCAACGACACCTACAACAACGACTTTTTGTTTGTAGCTGTAGATATCTATAGCGACGACTATCCGTCGCTAAAAAGGTAAAAAAATCCCGAATGTTTGTTGGAATTTTGCGATGACATTGTTGTTGCTATAGATGAAAATTCGGATGAAATTTTTGGTTGGAAAAATTGGCACATGGATGAATGTTTTTGAAGGATTATAGCAACGACATGTCGTCGCTGTAGGTGTTTAACAATTTATTTTGAATTACTTTTTGTTGTTGATTTTCTAATTAAAAAACAATTGATAAATTGGCATCTTATAGAGACGAAAAGTTGTTGTTGTAGATATTCTGTGATTATTTTTAAATATTAGCTAATAAACAAGTAGTTTATAGCAAAGACATATCATTACTATAGATGAAAGTTCTGATGAAATTTTTGGTGGGAAAAATGGCGCATGGATGAAATTTTTTGAAGGCTTATAGCAACGACTTGTCGTCGTTGTAGGTGTTTAATAGTTTATTTTGATTTTTTTTGTTGATTTTCTAATTTAAAAACAATTGATAAATTGGTACCTTATAGAGACGAAAAGTTGTCGTTGTAGATATTCTATAATTACATTTAATCTACATTATTACATTTAAAAATATTCAAGCCCTAAAATTTAAAAATATAATAAAATTAACCGTTTTCTAATTGAGAATATAATAAAATTAACCGTTTTCTAAAAATCCAGATAGATAAAGTTAAACGTTTACCTGATAAGTGCTTAACAAATTATTTTATCTTATCAAATAAAAAAACGGAAGATAATACTTACTTTTATAATGATACATCTATTAAATTATCAAATAAATAATAATTATAAATAGAAAAACTTTCAATTTATATAGTATTTTGATTTTACCCTTTTTAAGAATTAGAACCGAAATTTGAATTATTTTTGGAGACTCGCTTTATCCTTCCAACTACAATAATTTAATCCTATACGAGACATTCCTACCAATTACTACCAACATAATACAATATGATGCATTACAAACCAGTAGGACCAAAAACTACCCATTATGACCCGACATAACCCTATAAGACCCATATGCAACCCAACAAAACAATATAGAGCCGATACAACTATTATCAGTCAATAGAACATAATATAAGTCATTACCACACAATATGATTCACCACAACCAAACATAAATGAACAGAACAAAAGGTCAAAAGTACCTAGAGGCCCTAAGTTTAAGCTTGGACTCCAAAGATAAAAAGTACATGAATGTCTCAAGTTCGAATCCAAGAAGAAATAAAAATTCCCTTGTGGCTACGGAGGTTCAAATACGGTGACTCCAATCTACCCGCGAAGCGGGTGGTCGCTCTTAGATTAGTAGGCTCACATAAAAATTTAAGGTTGGACTCCAAAGATCAAAAGTACATGAATGTCCCAAGTTCGAATCCAAGAAGAAATAAAAATTCCATTGTGGCTACGAAGGTTCAAATACGGTACTCCAAGCTACCCGCGAAGCGGGTGGTCGTCCTGAGATTAGTAGGCTCGCATAGCGGGTTGGATATACAGGTTAATAAAAAAATGAACACAAACAATTACCAATACGACCTAATAATCCTTTACAATTCATTATCATCTAAAACGACCTATTAGAACCCTACAATAACACGATACAACTCAGTACCATAAAAATGACCTATTACCGCTCAACAATATACAAAGCAACCCAAAAAACTCTATACAGTATAACCCAATACAACCCATTATAATCATTACCACCTAATACTACTTTTTACAACCAATATTACCAATTACAACCCAATGTACAAAACCTAATACTACTTTTTACAACAAGTGTTACCCAATACAATCAATAGCACCACTACACCCATTAGAACCCAACAATCCCAAGGCAACCGGTTACAACTTACCAAAACCTAAAACCAATAAGATTGAATTAATATTATTTTTAAAGTACATCCGGATACTTAAATTACATAATATTTTGATAATATGTACAATTAATGTTAAAATCTTTAGAATATAAAAATATGTTGGAGTTGAGTATAACTTTTATAAATATTTTAAGTTATGATTATCTGTTTTACAAAAATTATAAAAAATATAATTGAGATGTTTTAAATAACTGATAAAGATAATTAAATATAAAATAAACATATTATTCTAAAATAAACACGATTAATATATATGACAAACACATCATGTTTATTTTTTAGTTAGATTATTTTTCTTTATTGTTAAACCTAAAATATCTTAAATATAATTAATATTTTTTTTCTATATACCATAATGAAATTTCGCCTATGTATATTTAATAGTTTTGAAAAAAAGTGTGTTTTTGTGAAAAGAAAATTACAAAACCAGAGACGGTGACCTTTAAAATTTATATCAGTAACTTTTCAATTTTTTAAATTAATAAAAATATTTAATTATTTTTTTATAAAAAAATTCAATCCAAAATCTCCTAAAAATCCTCTACCATCATCATCATCATCATCATCATCATCATCATCATCATCATCATCATCATCATCACTACGTAACCTGCTTGAAACTTGGAGCAGCAGTTCAACACTTGAACATAATAAAAAATCTCCTTCTTTTACCTGTTTGATTGTTGCTCTCTCCTCTCTCCTCTTTCAGGTTTATTCCCGTCGCATTGTTCTCGTCATCGTTGAGCTTTTGGTTCTTCAAATACAGGTTTGTTCTTTTGTATATTTCTTTTTGTACAGGATAAGATGCTTGCAGAACAGGAATCACAGACACAGGGGTTGTCCTCCACGCCTATAGTAAATAAACTATACATAAATTGTCTACAAGATGTTAGGTGAACATCGTGGTCACACGCAAGTTGAAGGGTCTTGCAACTTCTCTTTTCGGTTCACAGTTCTATTCTACAACAACACCACCAGGAATGTACACAGTTGACGAGGTTAAAGATTTGGTAGACCAGTTCAATGAAAATGCTAAAAGTAGTAATTTGAACCAGCAGGCTCTATTTGAGAATTAATCCTCAAGTCACCCTCCCAACAATGCATGAGTTAACCCCAATCAGTTTGCCACCACCGCGACAATCCCCACCACAACAGACTGATAGTGGTGAGGATGAGTCGGATCCAGCCGATGACTATATCTATTACCTAGTTTAGCATGCATTTTAGACGTTAATTGTTTTTAGACGTTAATTATTTTTTCGTGTTTAGACTTCGGTAAAAAATAAAATTAAAAAAATTAAAAATTAAAAAATTAATTTAAAAAAAAATCATTTTTACTTTTAGCGACGACTTCTGCGACGACAATGGCGTCTCTATAGGTAGCGAGGTATAGCGACAACTTATCTTGTCTCAGTCAAGCAACAGCAACAAACTTTCAGAGACGACAACTATAGCGACAACAATCGTCGCTATAGGTATTGCGACAACTTGTTAACCTTTAGCGACAACTTTTGTCGTTGTATAGCTTTGGTTTCTTGTAGTGTGTTATTTACTTGAGAGTTATTCTACATATGCATGTGTGCAGGTTTATCTAGTCCAACATTTTTCAGTATAACTTATAATTAACCATCATATTCCTCTCTAGAAGATCTAGCAACATATAGCATGTTTCTTGCTTCAAGGTTTTTAAAATCTCATGCATTCTCTACTTCGGTTCATTTAGATGATGTCACTAATGACCTTTCCAAGCAAATACTCATTTCTCGATATATCTCATTTAGTAAGGTTTGAACCCCCGATTTCTTAGGAGGCCAAAGGCTGATCAAAAGATATTAATGTGTGAATAAGTTGTTTGACACAATTTCAAGTTTTTGATGATTAAGGAACTTTTTCTTTAAAAAAAAGTGATTAAGGAACTTATTCACTCGTATGCACATATGCATTACAACTATGAATAAGTACAAAATAAATGGATGAGTATTTCAACCGTGTGTCGTACCTCTAATTTGATTGAAAACCAACTATTTTATTTTCCTAGATTCAGAAGAAAAAAAAAACATAAATTGATGTCAGATTGAACAATGTATATAACCTCGTATTTATGACATCTTTACTAATCAAATTTTAGAAACTTGCTAAACCTGTTCACTCTCTATTTTTTTGACAAATACAATTAATGATTGGTTTACGACAAAACTATTACAAGTACTATGGAGAGAACAAACTTGATCACTCAATTATATTATAACTTCCACATAACTTGACACATATATTTAGATTAACTCATATATTACTTATTTAATTTTAAATCACTTGCAAGTAATAATGGGTCGTTTACCAAATCTTACTCGGGTAAGTGTTTACCGGTAATATTTAACACTATCACCTTCTTACCAGGTAAGATTTTAGTCCATAAAAAATGTATCGTATGTCACAATTTACCCGGTAAGCGCTTACCGTGGTAATAGTCATTTCCAAAACTTACCGGGTAAGACTCTTGGTTCTTGCTTTTTTTGTCTTCGTTCTTACCGGGTAAATTTTTTGCTACTTGTCCTATTCCTCCGACAAGATATTATGAGTTGGTAAGTGCTTACCCGAGTAAACGTTTGGTAAACGACCCCAAACTACAACTATCACTACTGCACGCGTTGACTTTGTATTAGTTAATTAAGTTTTACAAATAATTAACATTTAATTAGGTAGCTTTTAAAGTCATCAATTTCAAACAATTAAATTTAATCCTTCCACATGCGTCATGCGAGATTAAAAAGGCAAGTCGTTGGTGATATGACAAATTTTGAAAGTTGTTAGATTTAATTTTATATTTGAGATAGATCCGCATCCAACAAACATCTAATTAATTAACAATAATTATAATAATAATAATAACAACTACTACTATTACAATAATGGCAATATTAATTACAAATGTTATTCTTAATATTATAAACAATAAAGAGTATTAATAAAATAGAATATCTGAAATAATATAATAATATCTTATATCTTATAACTTACAGTACAACAATATTGATTTTATAGGACGCCCAAAATGAAAAAACGTTCTAAAAGAATACTTTATAGGACACTAATTTATAGGACCAAACCAAAAAGTGTCTTATCTAAAAGCGTTACAATAAATTTATATGACAGTTTTAGACGTCTTAACAAGTTTTTTACGACGCTTTAAAATAAAGTGTCATATTAGCTATTTTATAAGACATTTTTGAAAAGTGTCCTATAAAATATGGGTTTAAAGGACACTTTCAAAAATGTCCTATAAAATATGGGTTTATAGGACACTTTTCAAAAATGTCCTATAAAATAATTAATAGGACACTTTTCAAAAGTGTCCTATAAAATAATTAATAGGACACTTTATTTTAAAAACGTCGTAAACTTGTTAAGACGCCTAAAACCGTCATATAAACTTATTGTAACGCTTTTAGATAAGACACTTTTTGGTTTGGTCCTATAAATTAGTGTCCTATAAAGTAATCTTTTAGGATGCTTTTTCATTTTAGGCGTCCTATAAAATCATTTTTGTTGTAGTGTTATAAGTTAAAAGTATTCTAAAAAATTTATTACAACGTCCAAAAGCGTCCTATAAATTTATTACGACGTCTAAAACCTCTAATCTAAAGGCTCTTATTTTTTTATTTTATAATTTGTATCCTTTAAAGTAGTATATTAGGACGTTTATGTATTCATCTATAAACCCAATTTTGTTGTAATATTATTGGTGTACTTTCCAAAATTAAGTGTTTGTAAACAATTCCAGTTCTTCAAAGTTAAAGTATATAGTAGTACAAAAATATGTTTGATTTTGACGCAACTTGTACTCTAATAAAATATCAAGTTAATATAGATGATAAATGTGATTAACAAAAGGATGAGATTTATGGTCATCGTCTTTTCTCTAGCTGCTATCTTCTTTTGCGGAGAGTTAATGATTCCAAGTTATCCGGTCTCTAAAAAAGCTTAAAGAAATCGATCCAAAATTAAATTATTCACAAAAAATTATTTATCTGTTAACCATGGGTTGGCATCACAAAAGTTATTCCCAAATGTTACATCTATTTGATTATATGATATATGATTTTGAAAGTCTGAACTTATCTTAGAATTAGCTAAGATTGTTATCTCTTATCCGGTAAGTGTTTACTCGGAAAATTCAACACTATCATTTACTTACTGAGTAAAATTTTAGTCGACATAACATCATTGCATGCAATAATTTACCCGGTAAACGCTTACCGTGGTAAGAGTCGTCGCACTTAGTACTTACCGGGTAAGACTTTTGGTCCGTGTCTTTCTCTTACTTGGTAAGATTCTTGGTCCTTACCATATTCATCCGGTAAGGTAATCTGACTTGGTAAGCGCTTACCCGGGTAAGTTTTGGTAAACGACCCTTAGTATTTAGATGGATTACCGGCTGTTCTCACTTTTACAACTAGACTGACAGTTTTCAGCGATAGATTATGGATTGTTGTCATTTTTTACCTGGACTTCTGAAGGAAGTCTATCGGTAAAACATTCAAGATTGTAGTGTTTTGTGGTATCAAATTCTAACAGTATATGATCTAGTTCAACTTGTTTTAGGTGCAATGGAACCACAAAATGAAAGTGTTCCTTTACATTGTTCATATTTATATTTGGTATTTGAAGCAAGCATAATGTTTTCAAAATTCAGTATCTTTGACAAATAATTTTTGTGTTGGAATGCCATATAGGCTTATTATTACGTATTTATGTTAAGTCGGAACCTCAATTCTCGTGTAACATCCCAGACCAACCGTAACAGATATTGAATGCTTTGTCCACACACTTGGACTCACGGTTTTAAAACTAGGGGTGAGCATAACCGGGTACCCGGCTATTTTCCATAGAACCGGAACCGGCGGTTCTTGGAAATCCAGAACCGGAACCGCTAACACCGGTTCCTTATGCTTTGGAACCGACAGAACCCGTTCCGGTACCGGGTACCCGGTTTCAATTTTTTTTAATCTTTTAAATTGTGTACGATAAAAATATAATTATAAACTATAAAATACTGACTTAAAGTAATAAATATAACAAATGGTCAAAACTAATCAGATAAAAACTAATTACTACATAAACAAACTAGAAAGTTTGAGTTTTTATTTATTATTTATAAATATATAAAATAGTTTTGATTTAAAAGGGGGGTACCCAGCGGGTAACGGTTCCAAAAAAATGAGAACCGAAACCGGAACCGGTGGTGGTCATGGCTTGACAGTGGTGGAGGAGGTAGTTGTGACTGATGTGACGGTGGGCAACGGTGATTATGAACAACGGTGATTATGAACGATGTTAAACATAAAGATATATATATATATATATACATAGGGTTAGGTTCAATTGTGAACTCAATTTTGGATGTGAACGTGAGGACGAATCTCAGCCACACATCTTCGGTTATGGTGGACGCGATCACGGAGGATTGACGCGATTCATGGGAGGGTGGAGATTATTAAAGGAGGGGAACCAGGTCAAAGCCGCCTTTATTGACCGGATAAGTGGCTGAGATTCGTCCTCACGTTCACAACCAAAAATGAGTTCACATTTGAACCTTCCTCTATATACATATATATATATATATATATATATATTTACACTCCATGTAAAATTAATCCTTCGTTGAATAGAACTTGATAAACATCTTTACATAAAAATCCAACCTCGTACAAAACGACACAAATTCAACATCTAACTTAACACAATAATTTTTATTTATGGCAGAGTTAAATATCAAGCATGGCCAACAAGATCATAAAAACCGGCACGACCGTGATGGATAACCGTTTACGACACCAATTACCACCGGACTTCACCAATCTTATGACTTCATTTTCAACTTTGTTACCGGTTTTTTCATCGACCACCACATCGGCTGCCAACTTCATCTCGTGTCTCTTCTTGTACCCAACTAACTTGTATCTCACCTTCCCAAAGAATTCAACCCTAAAAAACCCGCCATTCACCACCACCGGTAATAAACCACGTGTCATCAACGGGCCCATCACGTTTTTCGCCTTCCCGTTCCCTTGATAGAAACCGCCCATCCGGTATTCCCCTAACGGGATCATGCTCATATTTTTTTGGTCTTTGTTGGGAATGAAGGATATATTGAGATAAAGTGGATCATAGTGAAGGCCGGTTGCCGGATTCCTGTTTTTTAGTCGGAGGTTGATGTAAATGGTGTTGTTGGTGGTGGTGATGAGATTTCCGGCGGTGGTGTTAAGGGCAGGAACGTAAAATTCTTGTAATTGGATACTGGGGAGGACTCTGGTTATATAAATGGCGAAGAAAATAAGGATGATGATAACGGTGGTTGTCAAGAAACATATGAAAGCTGTTTTTACGCCCATTTTGGAGGCGGCCGGCGGGGGTAAATAAAAGGTATTTGGCAACGCCGGTAAGTTGTTGCAGAATATTTATACAAACATTTGGTACAAGTGATCTTTTTTTTTATTGTTGATTTTTTTTTATATCAAGTAAACAAAGACTATATAATAAGGTCTAAATAATATCATGTGAGTTGTTCTCGAACTATACAAAAAGTCGTCTATCTTATAGTTTATAATAATGATAATTAATATGTAATATTAGGGTTGGATTTTCAATGAGAATTTTGGGAAAAAAATTGCGAAAAGAAAACTTATGTCTCTCTCTTTTATACCTTTAAGTACATACTTATTTATCAAGTAAATTACAAATTTCATCCATTTGGTTTGGTGAGATTTTGGATTGGGTCCCTAAAATGAAATACTTACAGGGATGGTCATCGTGGTTACATTTTTGTTATGGATTAGGGCCCTCCTATTAACAGCCATTTAAGATCTCCGTTAACTTAGATGCATTTTCATTTTTGATTGTGTCATAAAATTTATAAATTAAAGATTGAACAATAAATGAAACCATATTCTCATGATAATCATTAAAAAGACAGATCATCCAAATTGTAACATGGTACGGTTCCGGTGAGAAGGAGAGTTAAGGTGAAAAGCGTAAGAAGAGATATCCATCATTGGATGCACATTAGGATCGAGATGAGATGCACAGCGATACACCGGATCAATCCCCGTATGAAGTGGAATTCATGGGAGGGTTTGAGATTAAAGGTGATCAAGGGTCCCTTTTTACGCTTCTCACACAATCTTGTGCCATTGTAACATTTAGTTGCACTAATCAAACGACCATATGAATTTGCAAATTTTTTAATACAAATACTAAATAACATACAAACTGAAATAAAGAAGCAAAACCATGTCGGTATGGCGGTATCCTAGCCCTCAATCTCCCTGGTCATTCTTAATGCTTCTCTCTCTAAACTCTGGGAAAATGCAAGCAAACACATTGAGGTTATCATTACATAAATTGAAGATTGAACTACAAATGGTAATAATGATTGTTACATTTACCGGAAATACCAAACAAATTAAACATTGATACAAACAATAAAATGATTAAAATCAACCATTGGGTAAACATATGAAACTGAGGGAGCATAGAGTACACCAAAGAGAGGCTGCTGGTACCAGAGTAAAGGCCAAATATGGTGCCATGAAATTGAAGGATTCTGCAGAATCTCATTCCCCTTAACTATTTTGGTTGAAATCCTTCTTCAAATTTGTTTAAAGGTTAGGTGAAGGCCAAGGAACAACTAGAATAGGCTTCTTGTATTGATTGAAACTTCCTTAGTGTATAAGTTAATTTCATGTATTTAAGTTTGTTAGAATAGTGTGTCTGTTCTTTTCCGCAACAAACTTCTGTGTGTAAATTTTTAATATTTATATTAAAAAATTTAAAAAGAGTAAATTTTGTGTGTTTGTATTCAACCCCCCCCCCCCCCTTTTACAAACTCTCTTTTAGTTAGCCATCTCTAAACAGGGACTAACAAGTGGTATCAGAGCAGTTGGTTTAAATCAATAAACCAGATCTGTGATGGCTACTACTCCTTCAAATGTTGATGGTGCTTTGCAGACGTCCTCCAGTAGTACATATGATTTAGGATCCTTGGCCAAACCTCCAAGGTTCAACCCAAGTAACTTTGGGTTATGGAAAAATCGTATGCTACTATTCTTGGAAGGGATCGATTGCAGGTATCCTAACATTCTCAGTGAGGGACCTATTGTTCCTAAAATATGGGCTCGCTTTGGCCGCAAAAAGACGTTGAAGGAAAAGATATAGAGTCAGATGATGAAAGGAGTGATAAAACTGGCAGATATATCACCAAACCTTCAAACAAATTTAGTGAAGATGATAAACGCCTAGTTGCTCTAGACACTAAAGTCAAATCTGCTCTTGCTATATCTCTTCCTGATGAAGTGTATCATTCTCTTCTAAACCTCTCCACTGCAAAAGAAATGTGGGACACTTTGAGTATCTTATATGAAGGTACTAAAGAAGTTAAGAAATCCAACAAGATTTGTCTTGTTAGAAAGTACGAACTATTCTCCCATGAAAAAGGAGAATCCCTCTGCGTCTATTTTAATCGCTTTAACTGTCTGTTAAATGATCTCAAGGTTCTTAGAAAAGTTTATGATAACGAAGAGGTTCTCTGCAAGTTTATGGATTGCCTCCCAGACTTCTGGGAAACCATATGTACTTGCATCAAGCAAACCAAGGACTTAGAAATAATGCCTTTAACTGCTCTCTATGGAACTCTTCTCCATTATGAACAAACCAAGAACCAGAGAAAATCTCTCATAAAAGATATCAAGTCTTCTTCTGTTGCTTTAATAGGTGATTCAAAATCTTCTTCTTGTGTTCCTAGAATCACCTATCCTTCTTCTGAATCTGAAAACGATATTAAGGAAGGTTCATCTCACCTATCAGATGCGTACTACACTGCTGCTGATGATGAGAGAGAAGAATCAGCCAATGACATACTTTCTGATAGTATGACAATGATCGCTGGAAACCTTAAGAATAAAAGATTTTCTTCAAACCGCTCTAAATTTCATAGAAAACCTTTTTCTCAAAAACCCTCTTCTGACAAAGCAAATGAAGAATGTTTCAATTGTGCAAAGAATGGTCACTTTGCTTCTGAGTGCAGATCCAAAGCTTCCTCTAATCTCAAATCTTCTTCTTCTTATGGCCATGACTTCTCCAAATCAGTTTCTAGGAAGTCTGAAGAGAGAAATAGCCACTTTTCTAAGGAAAATCCTGAATCGAAAGAAACCTCTAGATATAAGAAATACAAAGCTAAATATAAGAGGGAAAAAGAAAGGAACCAAAGTAAAGGTAAAACTTTGGTTGTTGAGACTCATTGCTGGGAAGATGAGCAAACTTTTGAAAGTGAGAGTGAATATGTCACAAAGTGCCTCATGGCCAAAATTGATGAGTTGGAAGGCATGGAAAAGTCACTCTACACTGCTCTCGTCTCTGTTGAGGGATCTGCTTCAGGAACAAAGCCCCAGGTATATCCCTTTACCTCTCTCTCTGATGATCAAAAGGTTGATGCCTTTGATTCTTTAACTATTGACTTTTGCAATTTAAAGGATCAAAAGAAAAAAGCTGACATGCACATTAAATGTATAAATGATCAACTTCTATCTTGCTTTTCTAAACTCAAAGACTTTGACAAAATGAAAGTTGATCTAGAAAACCTAAGGTATTTAAATGACAGCCTTTCTGAAGAGAAAACAAAGATCTCCAATACTCTTGAAAAGGAACAGGAGGTTCTTTCTAAATGGACTAAATCTTCTAAAAATCTAGAAAAGATTTTTCTAGATCAAATCTCTTGTAAGGACAAGTCTGGACTTGGATATGGAAAAGATGATCCGCAACCTTCTGACCTTCCACTTCCATCATCTGAGTGTCAAGGCTTTCCTGCTGGGTTCTTCTCCGATGACGATGATGATCTTTTAGATTACTCATCTGAGGACTCCACTTCTGTCCATTCAATAGATTTGTTAGACATGCTAAAAGTAGAGTCCAATGCCAAAAAGTTTGGAGTCTTTGTTAAAGCTAAAGAATCATCTCCTGAGTCTTCAAAAGTTTCAACTCTTCCAAGATCTTCTTCTTCTCCCAAACCTATCCAAAGACTTTTAAACTCTCTAAGTCTTCATGAGTCAAGGTACTCACATAAGTCATCAAATGTTCCTGAGTATCCTTCTCCAAAAAGATTTTCTCCTCAAAAGAAATTTTTTTCTAAATCAAATCTTTCATCTAAAAGGAAATCTCAAATAGTTATTGATTTTATTCCTCGATCAGTAACTTGAAGAAATCAAGAAATCCTGGTAAAGGCATTCTTGGGCCAAGACTAGGTGTCGGTCACCCCTCCTCTTCTCAGTCATCATCTTCTGTTCAAAGTTTTGATAATATGAATTTCAAAAGGGCCTTTAATATAAAGAAATGGTACAATTGTGGCAACACTCTCCATCTTGCTAAAAATTGCCCAAAAGATTCTGATATTCTTAAAAACAAAATGCCTTCTAATCCCAAAGGACCCACCTCAAAATGGGTACCAAAAGTCTAAATTTGTTTTTGGGTGCAGGTACCAAACAAAGATCATATATGGTACATGGACCGCGGTTGTTCAAGGCACATGACCGGAAACAAACTTCTTCTCTCTAACTTCTCAAAAGAAAAGGGACCCACTGTTTCCTTTGGAGGAAATGGAAAAGGGGTCACCAAAGGTTATGGTACCATATCAAATGGAACCACCACTTTCTCTAAAGTAGCTCATGTTGAGGGGCTAATGTACAATCTTCTGAGCATCAGCCAAATATGTAATTTGGGTTATAAGGTCATGTTTCAACTGTATGTATGCTTGGTCTTTGATATGCAGAATAAGATTGTACTGGCAGGAACCCGACTGAACGATGTATACATAATCAACATGAAGGAAAGTGCTATTAGAGAAGCTGTGTGTCTCCTCTCTCAAGAACTAGCCAAACAAAGTTGGTTGTGGCATAAAAGGTTCTCTCATCTAAACTTCAAAACCTTGAATAAACTTTCCAACAAAGAGATGGTTGTTGGAATGCCAAAAATAGTTTTTGAGAAAGAAAAGCTGTGTGGAGCATGTGAAAAAGGAAAACTCACCAGAACTTCCTTTAAAACAAAAAAATGCTCATCTATCTCTCAACCTCTTCAAATGATTCACATGGATCTGTGTGGTCCGGTAAGCACACCTAGTCTAGGTGGTAAAAAGTATATGCTAGTAATCGTCAATGAATTCTCTAGATATACTTGGGTGTTCTTTCTAAAACACAAAAGTGATGCTGCTAAAGAAATCATCAGGTTTACTAGAAAGATTGAAAATATGAATGGTATACTGGTGAAATCTATCAGAAGTGATAATGGCACATAATTCAAAAATGCTGCTCTGGAAGATTTCTTTGACTTAAAAGGAATCTCTCAGAACTTTTATGTCGTACGCACTCCTCAGCAAAATGGTGTTGTTGAAAGAAAGAATCGGACGCTGTGTGAGGCTGCAAGATCAATGCTGAGTGAATCCAAATTGCCAACCTATTTTTGGGCTGAAGCAGTTAACACTGCATGCTTTACTCAAAATTGGTCTATCATAGTCAAAAGGCATGACAAGACTCCTTATGAAGTTTTCCATGGTAGGAAACCTGTAGTTGACTTCTTCTATGTATTTGACTGTGCTTGTCACCAGGATTTGAAAAAGGAATTGATCGTGATTTTGAACCTGTTCTTTCCATGACCCCTCTTAATTGAGACAGGAGATCCCATGCTAAATGATAGGGAACAACTTAGAAAATTTGATCCAAAGTCTGATGATGAAATTTTCATGAGCTACTCTCTCTCCTCAAGAGCCTTCAGAATCTACAACCTGAGAAGACAATGCATAGATGAATCTATGCATGTGAAGTTTGATGAGTTTGAAACATCTTCATTATCTTGTAATGAAGAAGAACTAAATCTTTGGATAAACTCATGTGTTGGTGAAATTCCATCTTCATCTCAATCCAATCCTTCAAGTCAATAAGATAACAACTTTTCTCAGCCTCCCATAAACACCACCTTATCTCCAGAACCCTCTCTTTCTTCTCCACCTCCTGAAACTAACTCTACAGGAGATCATACCCACCTAAATACCATATCTCCCACCAATCTACCCTCACCATCTCAAATTCCTACCTCATCTTCTTCTTCTCTACCTCCTCCCTTGCCTCCTGCACTAAAATGGACCATGGATCATCCAATTGATCAAATCATAGGTGATCCTCAAGTTGGTGTAAAAACAAGGAGAGGCATAAGCAACCTGTGCTTATATGTCAACTTTGTTTCTATTGTTGAGCCTAAGCTGATAAATGAAGCCCTAGCTGATCCTAGCTAGGTAATTGCCATACAAGAAGAACTCTCACAATTTGAGAGAAACAAAGTCTGGAAATTAGTTCCTCGTCCATCTAACAAAACTATTATTGGAACAAAGTGGGTGTTCCGAAACAAGATGGATGAAGAAGGAACTGTCATAAGAAATAAAGCAAGGTTGGTTGCTCAAGGATATCGGCAAGAGGAAGGAATTGATTATGATGAAACTTTTGCTCCTGTTGCCAGATTGGAAGCTATCTGAATATTTCTTGCCCATGCAGCTTACAAGAATTTTCGGGTATTCCAAATGGATGTCAAAAGTGCCTTCCTGAATGGTGAGCTAGCTTAAGAAGTGTATGTGAAGCAACCTCCTAGGTTTGAAGATCCAGTCCATCCATATCATATGTATCGGCTAGATAAAGCTCTGTATGGACTGAAGCAAGCTCCTCGTGCCTGGTATGATACTCTCTCAGACTATCTTCTTAAAAATGAGTATATACGAGGCAAAGTTGACAACACTCTCTTCTTTAAAAAATCACAAGGTAATATCATTCTTGTTCAAATTTATGTTGATGATATTATTTTTGGAGCCACCGATGAATCCTTGTGTGATGAGTTTAGCTCCCTCATGCAAAAAGAGTATGAAATGAGCATGATGGGGGAGTTAACTTTCTTTCTTGGTTTGAAAGTAAAACAGTCTCCAGAAGGTATTTTCATTAATCAAAGTAAATACATTAAAGACCTTCTGAAAAAGTTTCGACTTGATACTTGCCCTACCATGAAAACTCCTATGGCTCCTCCTCTTAGACTTTACTCTGATCCTGATGGTGTCTCTGTTAATATCACGAATTTTTTTAATATTTAGTATAGTAGGACTCAAAATAAATTTAGTGTTATGTTAAAAGTTCATACATATCTATACTACTTTATAAACAAAATTTACCCAAAGTCTTAAAAAACAAACTTTAATGCATAAGGTACAACCCTCTAATGCATAAAGTCTTAAAAGTCTTAATTACATATTTTAAAGCACAAGGTGCTGTCAATTTAAACATGAGATCTTAAAATCTCTTAAAACCTGTTTGGCTTCCAAGATGATTCAGACTCCCAAGATAAAGTAGAACATGTGTATGCACCCGAAAAACTCAGATTTACAGCCCTGATCCTGAATACACAATCCTAAAACGACTATTCCCTACCCGAGAACGACGATTCACACTCCAAGATCAAATACAATGACGATTCACACTATTCTTGAAATCTCTTTTTATGTGTGGTTTCTCAATCGATTCACAGGTTTCTCATTCGATTCATACAACACTCATCTTGATGAACATACAAATCAATCCCAAATCGACTCAAATCGCCCAAATCGAAACCCTAATCTACTGGAAATCAACTCAAATCGTGATACTTCAAGGTATGTTTATATACATTTCTTTTAGGTCTTTTTTTCATTGATGAGTGCTGGGGAAATCCCAATCGTTGCATGTTAATTGGTCTTGTGAATTCAATTTTATGAGTACTAATGAACAATCAGAGAGAAAATGATTTCATAACTTGCCCGAAATTGTCTCCTCGCCGTTCTGTTCCAGATCACATACTAAAGCCTCCTTATGTTGCTTCTAAGAAGCCACTGATACGCGTTTTGCTGCACAAGTTCTTCAGTATGCTGGAACATTAGTCAAGGTGATATTTAGCTTCTTTATTTACATTTTGAAGTTTTATGTGTTGTTGTATGCCTTGTGCTCCTGGATTCAACCATGGTTTATAGATACTAACATAACTTTTTCTAGGTTTTATTCACTTTTTGGTTGTTGGTTTAAGACTTCAGTAGACTCACTTTATGCTTGCAAGTTGTCAGATTTTAATATTTTAACAACGTTTCTTGTGACAGTTAAGGATTTCAAAGATAGCCTTGCTTAAGTTGATTTGTTAACTTTGTTGCTATTTGGTAGATTTCCTTAGTTAGTTTTTGTAATTGGCGCTTTATACCAACCCTTGCCACCCTTAATTGTGTGATTTATACCTCATGTTGTAGTTTAAATGAGGTTTTTCCATCCATCAAGCAACTGCTCTGTATAAAATTACAAATGTCATTGTTGAAGTATGTTTCATTTATTTGTTATAATCCTGATGGATTGTTGTTCTATTTGATGTATAGTTCTGGTAAATAGTTATTTCTTTGGTGCTGGATGCCTGAATCAGGAGGAAGCCATGTCAACCGAAACAGAAAAGCCATCAAATCAAAGCTACACAAACTTTGTTTTTCAAAATCAGTAAGACACTTAAAAGGGGGGAATTTATCGTTGAAGGTGGTTCCTTTGTTAATTATCTATCTTTAAATCTTTTTAATCATTTTATGTTCTTATTTACGTACCAAAAACCTTGAATGGCTTGTTTCAGTTATTTTATATAAGTTATTTCACAGATGGTTGGATAATCTGATGATGTATCAGTTTCTGAATCAGTTTTTTTTTGTTATTAAATTTATGTTGCTGAATAATAATAGGTCTTCATAGCTTGAAATGTTTGGAGTTATCTGATACAGAAGTTGGAAGCAGTGGTCTTCGTCATCTCTCAGGTTAGATATCTTTTGACATTCATATTGAACAAAATATATCCAGAATGCTGAAATGTAACTGATTAATAACATTTGGTGAAATTCAGCAACTTAAAAATGAGAAACATGTGGATAATGATACATATTTATCAATTTGGTTATGAGAATTTGATTCATCTATTAAGCTCAATAAGCTGGTACAAACAGTCCCAAATAAGCACAAATAAGCCCAAAGGTGATTTTATTTACAAAAAAAGTGCGTCATGGTGCTTAGGGACTGGTTGTACTTAATCGCCCCTTTTTTTGAGCTTAGGGACTGTTTTGGAGCTTATTTGACCTTAATGGTGATTTTATACTATAAAAAGTGCTTATTTGTGCTTACAGACTGTTTGTAGCAGCTTGTCGAGCTTAATGCACTTAGGCATTGTTTGTAGCAACTTAATAATAGAAGATTAAGCCCAATAAGCTGCTACAAATAATCCCTAAGTTCATTAAGCTCAATAAGCTGCTACAAACAGTCCCAAATAAGCACAATGGTGATTTTATATAATAAAAAGTGCTTATTTGGGCTTAGGGACTGTTTGTAGCAAGTTATTGAGCTTAATGGTGATTTTATGCATTAAAAAGTGTTGAGATGTGCTTATTTGTGCTTAGGGACTGTTTATACTTAATGGCCTTTTTTTTGAGCTTATGGATTGTTTTGGAGCTTATTTGACCTTAATGGTGGCTTTTCACAATAAAAAGTGCTAATTTGTGCTTACTTGTAAACAACCCATAACTGATGTTCTACAAAGTGATGTAACTATTCATCAAGTTCATTTAGATTGTAATCTATAACCACAAGTTTTAATTTTCTGGATTTTTTTGCAAACATTAGGATCCTTCTTGTTGAATCAGCAGCAGGCAAAGCACTTTATTTTTATATCTTTTTATTACCATTTTGTCGTTTTCAAGAAGAGCAGATGCAATTGTGGAAGTAAATCAACCACATTGCCTACACAACTCCAACCGTTGTTTTCCAACTGCCAATACCGAGTCAAAACAAAAGCGCCATACTTTAAAACGCTATTGTATAATTTGTTTCTCAATTTTCATGTTGTGGCACTTGTATTAGCTCCTTAAATATCTATAACCCACCCAACTAAAGTTGCAATCTTTTTGGGATCAAGATGGGGTTTTCAATTCTGTTGTGGAGTCATTGATTTTGAAAAAAAAAATCTTCTATGTTGTTTTTCATGTGTTTGTTGAACCGGAGTGTTTTTTCGTGTTCAATATCAGACTAAAGTTAGCTTTATTGACTTCATTTTTATCTCAGCTTTTATGATTTTTCATTTTCATCTTTTGTTTGATTCAACGGTGTAATTTTTTCTTTCTATGATTAAAGTCCCTTATTAAGCATGTAGGAGAGGCAAGTAACATGTTTGTATGGTGCCTCCTAATTTTGCATGAAACTTAAAAGTGGGAAGTAACCATTGTCCCATTTGAAAATCCGTTCTATTCCATTTTGGTGGCATTAGTTTGGAAGAGGTAATTAACACCTGTCCCTTTTGTAAATGCATTCTATTGCATTTTGGTTGTCTTGTTTTTTTTCATGTCATTTTGGTCTCTTGAAATTGTATTGCATTTTGGCTGCAATCTATACATTGATTAATGTGATAAAATCACAAGAGAAGTCTAAAAAATCCAAATGGGATTTAATAAATTGATAAACTTCTTTGAACTTTTTTGAACGAATCTCATCGACATGTTAATAGTAATATTAAAGAAAGTCGGTTTATTTCAGACTTTTCTCTCTTTTAAAACATTGTTTTTAAATGACATTTTAATAATTAAGAGTTTGATATATAAAAATAGCAATTTAAATTAATTGAAAAAATTCTTTTATATTCATCCGAAAATGACATTATGTAATTCAAAGTTTCAAAAGAAAAAAAAATCCGGATTAACTTAACTTTCGCCTACGGATGTCAAATGCAAATGTTTATCCGTAATCTGTAAGTTTGCTTACATTCACCTAAATTTCATATCCCGCCGCATTGCGCGGGCACATAACTAGTATTAATTAATTACCTTGAAAAATAAAATATGTGAAAATTTAAGAGCTATTTAATAAACGCTTACTCTATAAGTACTTATCATGTAATTTTTCTTACTGGATGAACATAATAAGAACCGAGAAAGGTCCTTAAACATAAACAATTTCTTTTTCATCCGTGAGTGGAACCTTCCTAATAAAATATGTATAAATAGTCAAATTTAATTGTACAATAAATAAATAATCAATTTCATTTCGGCTGTTAATGAAGTTTTTCTTTTGTAGAAATAAATAATCAAATTTAATTAGTTGTACATGTATAGATAAAATTATAAACAAATAAATTTGTGTTATTTAAATGACCGATTTTTTATGTTATTCTTTAATTATTTTAATTTTTTTTATTTCATACATTTTATTTACTTTTATTTTTTATAATTTTTAATTATCCTAATAAGTAGTTTTTAACAATTATATATTTTATTATTATAGTTTTTTATCATATAAATTATGGATCAATTAAGAGTTAAAATTTATAAAATATATAGGAAAAAGAAAATTGATGTAACGGAATAAAAAAAATATATGGAATAAGAAAAAATAGATTAAACCTCTAAAAAAGTTGACGTTAGTTGCCGTTATCCATTTAAGTGATTTAAAAAAAAAAATGATGAGGTGATTCACGTGCTCTTATCCATTTAATTGATTTTAAAAAGAATGAGGAAGTGATAATATTTGATCGGTGGACATTTGATGTTTTGGACAGGAAAACTACAAAACACGTGACAAAACAAAAACCTAAATAATTTAACAATAACAACAACAATCATCGGTCGGAACACCTGACACCTCCATGATGACTTCCCCTACGGTTAACCTTATATCGGAGTGGTTCATAAAACCACCGGCCGACGATGATCTACCCGCCGATGTAAACCAACCCATCTATTTGACACCCTTTGAGCTCCCTTTGCTCAACTTCAGCTACATCAAAAGGGGTCTCCTTTTTGCAAAACCACCACCACCGGAAAATCAAGATTTCTCCATAACCGCTTACTTGGATGACCTCCGGCGATCTCTCTCCGCCACTCTCACTCATTTCTACCCTCTCGCTTCCCGTTTAGCCACTCGAAAACAAGAAAACCCACCTTCTTATCTCATCTACATAGACCCATCGGAAAATAACTCCGGCGTCAAGTTTGTCTACGCGACGGTGGATGTAACTGTCTCCGATATCCTTAACTCTACCCACGTACCATTAGTTGTCCATTCCTTCTTTGACGTTAATAATAATGTCATTAATCACGATGGTCATACGTTACCGTTGTTATCCATTCAGGTGACTGAGCTTAACGATGGGATATTCATCGGTGGCTCCATCAACCACCTTATCGCCGATGGAACGTCTTTCTGGCATTTCATGGCTGCTTGGAGTGATACTTTTCGATCCAAAGAGCCAAAGCGTTTTTTCAAACGACCAACCCTCAAAGGATACGATCTCATTATAAATCTTCCATTTACCCATCACGATCAGTTCATAGAACGAGTCCAACTACTTCCACCGTGTAAAGCTAGATTCTTCCATTTCTCTTCGGCCACCATCTGGAGACTCAAAGCAAAAGCAAACTCCGAATTAAATACGCATAAAATCTCAAGTTTACAGGCGGTTTCGGCACTTTTGTGGAGATGCATAACGCGAATCCGATGCCGATCTGGCGAGAGCGAAGAAACCGTTTGTGGACTGGCGGTTAACGTGCGATCACGGCTGAATCCACCATTATCCGATGATTATTTTGGTAGCCCAATTCAATCGGTGAGGGGAACAGCAACGGTGGAGGATCTGATGGCTAACGGTCTTGGGTGGGCCGCCCTCCGATTACAAGAAGCGGTGGCGAACCATAACAATATGGAGGTGGAAAAGCGGGTGGAGTATTGGTTAAAGAACCCAGTGGTGTATAAGTTTAGTGGGTGGTCTCATCCGAACGCTGTGTTCGTGATGAGCTCACCAAGGTTTGACATGTACGGGTGTGAGTTTGGGTTGGGGAAAGCAGTAGCCGCCAGAGGCGGTGATGAAAACAATATCGATGGGAAAATTACAATGTATCCAGGCCGGAATGGTGATGGGAGCATGGATGTTGAAGTTTGCCTTTCGCCTGAAAATATGATGAAAATTGAAGATGATGAGGAGTTGATTAATGCTCTTGTTGATCCCTTTGCTTGCTAAATACAACAATCAAGACATTTTTTTCTCTTTTACATATTTCTAAGGGCATGCATCGATTGGTATTTGTGTTGCTTAATTTGTTGCCAAATAAAAGAGATCGAGATGGAGTGTTTGATTTGTTTTTTTTAGTGATATGGGTGTAGGAACACACTTTGAAACTTTGTTATAATCTATACTCATATGCAGACGCGGAATGGCTGCACCAATTAACTATCATAACATAAAATAAAAATTAATCAAAAATACGGTTTTATTAAAAATAATAAATTAGCTACTAACAAAAAAGTTAACCTCAAATACCATTAAATAATTCTTAGTTTCAAAACTTTTCATTTTTTTTAAAACTTTGACATATTAAACTTTCAATAGTTATAGGTTTACCATTACCAAACTTAAAAAATTTACATACTATGAAACAAAATTTGATCCGTCCCCGATGATACATGCATGCAAATAATGTTAAAAATATAATTAATTATAAAGATAATCAATATTGGGTTCGAGACCTTTCAAACAATGTAATTTGTAAAAAAAAATACGCATTATTTAATGTATTTTATCTAATAATCGACTATTTCATTATTATTATAAGGTATAAAATAAAATTTGAGAAACGAAGCGAAGTAAATTAAAACAACTAAAGTCTTTGAAGGATTAAAATTATAACTAATTTTCATCCACCATCCTTAAATTTAGGCATTTAGCATCATGGACACCATTTATTCCTTAATTTTTCATTTCAAGTTTAAACTCCTTTGAGGTTTTAATGTTTATGGTTTCATCCAAAAAATTTTATGCTTTCACCCAAAAAAATCTTATGATTTAATACTTATATACATTAATATTTTTACACTTAGGCCCTGAAGTTTTATGGTTTCACGAACAACCACACTCTAAAGCATGGATACGCCCTTGCTCATATGGACATGTTAAATTCATTACTTGCATTTTTAATGATAAATCTTGTAACTTATCGCTATGATCTATACTCACATGACAAATACGGAGTCTATCGTCCGCCGTTAATCTGTCAGATATGATAAATTCCATCGGTGATAGGCTGTCAGCCAAATAGTGGTGGGTAATGCCATTACCAACGGATCACCGATGAACCATATCAACCAGACCATCTCATCGATAGATTAACACGAATACTATCTACGACTTATTAGCAACGACAATTCGACGTATTAGTGACGACCTAGCTTACTTTCAGCGTTGGATTTTCCTTGGTAACTATCCATGATTTAAAAAAAACAGTGAATTACACATTTGGTCCCTCGTGAACATCTCATTTTAGTTTTCATCCCTTGAAACCTAAAAGTACACTGGTTGTCCAAAAATCGTGTTTTGGAGCCTAAATCGATCCTCTCACTCAACACCATTAGTTGGACCCGTTAAGTTAGTCATATACCCCTTACATGAGGGGCTTTTTGGTCATTTTAACCCTTATTTCCTTCCATCTTCATCTCCCTCAATTCAAGAACATTCATACCCACTACATGTCCATAACCACCAACCGTCCACCACTGCCAAGTACCATCACCATCCACCATTAAAAACATTCAAAAAATTCATCCCCCACCTCCTTCACCTTTGAAAATCGATTTGATGAGCATTATAGCATGGGGTCATATAACACCCTATATTTCGTTACCGGGTAATCTTAGTATTTTCGTTTACAACAAATTTGGTGGTTTTATTAACTTATACATTTGTTTAAGATATAGTTATATTTTGGACTAAAAATGTTAAGAAAAGTCCATATAGGGACCAATAGTGATTTAGGCATTGATGAAGGGTCATTGTTGTCAAATGAGGATTCTATTACTAAATATATATACCCTTATTTCATCCCAAAATACTTCATTTGCAAACTATCTCTCTGTCTCTAAACCTTGTAGACGGTTCTTCACCTAAAAACCCAAATACACTTACATCTCCTCTTATAATTAGGTAGATGATGAATTGTTGAAGAATGAAGGCTTAAATGTTGAAGATGAAGTGAAGAATCAAGGGTCAATCTTGGAGTGAAAAGGTGGCATTAACAACGGGATAAGAACTACATGATTAGCACATCGATTACCATCTAAGGTACAGATATCCGATCTTGTGACTCTTCTTAGTCACTAGACTTCTATACAGGTAATATCTTTCTCATTCATCATTTAGGCATCTATTATGATCTCTTATTTTCAATTCATGAGATCATATTGGGCATCGTGAGTTTGATAACGCCTTTACTAAATGGTATGAATTTGTCTATGATAATTCTTATTTGAATCTATTAACATAGTTTTGGTGTTTGATGTATTTATTATTGGTTAATTGAATTTGAATTAAATCACTTTTGGATTTGATCCTTTTCATTTTTGAACCGTTGTCGGATTTGAACCGTTTTCGGAATTATAATTTGATATATAGTGACTAAAAGTCATATTTTTATGATATTGTTCTTTGCATATCAAATTGACATGTTTTCACTATTTTGGATGTTTTGTGATTTAAGGCACGGCATCGGGGGCAACGATGTCGTGACGCCTCCATGTCGGCTATAATTGTCATGGCGTCCTCGTTATTCGAACCCCAATGTCAATAAGTGGGTATGGCCCGGTACCGGCCAATTTGAGGGCGAATGGATCGATCCTAGGAACCGTTATCGGGAGCCGTTTTCGGGAGCCGTTTATCGGAAGGAATTTGAGTGTATTGCCCTATACTCATTTTCCATTGTTCAAGTGGTCCGTACAACCCTCGAACCCATTTGATTTTAATTATATATTCTTTGTTCTTGACTTGAAGATATTATTTTGATTCATTTATTAAGAACATTTCACGTTAATTATCAATTATTCATTTCATATCCCGGTTTTCAGATTTCATATAATTATTATCGTTAATTAATTCGATTATACACTTGCGATCTTTGTTATTTTTTTTATCCGCTCACTGAGCATTTGGCTCAGCCGAGGTTTGTTTTCTCCTCGGCAGGTACAGGATCGTAGGTGGGCTTATGGGGAACCGAGAGCGAAGGAGTATGACTACTTTGAAGACGACGGGAAATTGGTCAAAATGAACATTTTAGAGATTTTCTTGTGCATGGTGACCATCTCTCTCCTGATTTGACCTAAATAACCAAAATGTCCGTTTTTTTGACTAAAAACCTCCGTTTTTTAACGGAGGTTTGACTTTTTCGATAATTTTGACCGGAAAAACGGAGGTTTTTTTTTTAATTATTTTTAATCAGGAACTTTGACTTTTCCCCTAAAAAAACGGACGTTTGACCAAAACCTCCGTTTTTTAACGGAGGTTTGGTTTTTTCTTATTTTTTATTAAATTAAATCTGGAAATTTGACTTTTCATGAAAAAACGGAGGTTTGACCAAAAAAAACGGAGGTTTTAAAAAAAAAATTAATTTTCGGTGGGAAACCTCCGTTAATTACCATCTAAACCTCCGTTAATTTTTGATAAACCTCCGTTAATTACCAGTTAATTATGGTCAACCTCCGTTAATTACCAATTAATTATGGTCAAACCTCCGTTAAATTGCAGTTAATCACCATTAAACGTCCGTTAATTTATTGTCAATCCTCTGTTTGTCAGACAAATTTTATGTCTCACTTTATCAGACTAAATTTAATGTCTCAATTTACCTAACTTCTCATCACTTTATCTCACTTTATCAGAAAAATTTAATGGGAAATTGGTCAAAATTTCTCACTTACAATTTGTTGTACACTATTTTTTTCAACAAGTACTTATATAAATAGTAATAACACTGTTTTTTTTCAACAAGTACCTATTTAATTACTGAAAAGGAATCAAAGATGTACAAAATATATTTTTTCAACAAGTACCATGCTTATATTCAGTAACTTTCATCAGAATTTTTTGTTTGCACTCCACCCAAAGGAAATGTCAAAGATTTAATATAATTGTAAAATAATTTGAATTTTATACAACCAACAACCAGCCTTATTAAAAGCCACAATCTGATTCAATTGTAGACAACCATTTTCTTCAATCTTTCTTTTTCTTGTATCTTAGATTTACATCATGACTTCTTCAAGTTCTTCAATTTATAAAATTAAGTTGCGTATTTCTGGTGGGGGTTCGTGGCAAAAAATTAATCAAACATGGGAATATGTTACTGATCAACCGTCTCACCCGGTCAAGTTGCCAGCCAGAATGACGCTTTCGGATTTGCTTGTGCATGCATGCCATAAATGTGAAGTTGTCAATTTAGTTGGTATTACTACAATTGCGTACAAGTTAAAAAATGACGATCATATTTATCGTTTGGAAAACGATGATCAAGTTGCGGTCTTCTTTGAATGGGCTGCTAATTTAAATAAAGCGCCAACAATTTATGTCTATGATGTACCATATCATGGTAATGACGAAAGAGAAGAAGAAGGGGGAGAAGAGGGAGAAGAAGGAGAAGAAGATGAAGGAGGCGAAGAAGACGGAGAAGACGGAGAAAAAGGAGAAGAAGTAGAAGAAGAAGAAGAAGAAGAAGAAGAAGAAGAAGAAGAAGAAGAAGAAGAAGAAGAAGAATTGGACCCCGATTCATATGTTTTCTACCTGGGTATAACTGATAGTGATGAAGAACCAACAACAAAAAGGAAATCAAAAAATTTAGTTGTCGGGAGTAACGATTATTTTGATATGCCTCCTATCCTTCCAACACCGGAAACCGTCATCACACCTAACTTATCTACACCTTATATTCGCAGCGAACGAGTTAAAGTGGGGATGTTATTTAAAACGAAAGATGAAATGAAATTGGCTCTTTCGAGAAAGTTCATTGATGAGGGTTTCGAATATAAAGTGCATAAATCTTCCAAATCTAGGTTTGAGGCGAAATGTTATGTTGGAAATTGTAAATGGCGTATGACGGCTGCGAATGTCGGTTCCACGGAGATGTTTCATGTACTAAAGGTGGATGACGTGCACACCTGCTCAAAGACTCAGTTGCATCGCAGGCACCGTCAAGCAACCGCAATGGTGTTGGGTAATTTAATTTTACCTAAAGTGCAGGATAGTGGGAGGAGACTCCGTGCAAAAGACATAATAAGCGATATAAAACATCAGTATAATATTAATATTTCTATCTGGCAGCATATCGAGCGAAAGATTTTGCAAATATGGTTGTACAAGGTGACCCGGGTGATTCGTTTAACCGACTACCTAAGTTTTTCTATAATTTAGAGCTCCGTAATCCTGGTACGGTGACAAGGATTGAGACAGATAGTCATGGACGGTTTGAGATGTGTTTCGCTGCTCTTGGTTGTGCGGTAAGTATAATTTTGACATTTTGAATATAATTTTTCATAACTATGTAGTTTAATTTTCTAACATGTGAACCACTTAATTTTCAGATTGAGACGTTTGTATCTTATTTGCGTCGAGTTCTTATAATTGATTGTGCCCATTTGAAGGGCCCTTATTTGGGAACAATGTACTTAGCAGTTGCTATGGACGCAAATAACCAAATTGTGCCGGTCGCTTTCGGAGTGGGTAGATCCGAGAATGGAGAGGGGTGGACATGGTTTTTGTCCATGTTGAAGCAATGTATTGGAGAACTATCCTATTTGGTTTTCATATCAGATATGCATGCTGCAATAAACCAAGGAATCACCACCGTTTTCCCAAGGGCACATCACGGGTTAGGTTGTCGCCACCTGGAGATGAACATAAGAACCAAAGACCCCGGGATTAAGCATAAAAAGAATCTATATTGGAAGACCTGCCAAGCGTATACGTTTGTCAATTTCGAAATGCGCATGTTAGCTCTACGAGCCGCTTTACCCCTAGGATGTACAGTGTTGGACCGGCTTAATCCAGAGAAATGGACAAGGGCACATTTCAAAGGAGAACGCTACAACATAATGACTTCCAACAGTGCCGAGTCGATCAATGCACTGTGCCGTTATGCTCGAAAGATGCCAATTTGTGGGCTTTTCGAGTACTTTCGAGACTTCCAACAAGAGTGGTATTCTAAACGCCGTACAAAAGGAGGTTAAAAACGTTTAAATTTTTTTATTTTATGTACTACTACTAATTTTGTGTACTACTACTGCTTTTGATGCAATCGATACTAACGAGATAAATATGTTTTTTAGAGACGATGACCAACGCTCTAACCCCGTGGGCGGAGAACAAAATTTATAAAAGAGCCTACAAAGCTGCATCGTGGACGGTACATGAAATTGGTCAGGGTTGCTATGAAGTGCGTGATTATCGTAGAAACGAAACGTGTAATTACCATGGAGGTACTTGCACGTGCTTGAAATGGCAAAAATCCGGCTTACCTTGCGGCCATGCAATCGCTGTTGCTACACATCTAGGCTCTCCAGACTGCAGCAATTTGGCATTGCCTTTCTATAGGGCGAGTAATTTTCGAGCAACGTACGCACCACTCATTTATCTGCTTGGCACTGAAGAAACATGGGTTGTGTTAGTCCCCAAGGAGAGATGGCTAACTAAGAGAGGGTTTTGTAGAAGGGGGGGTTGAATATAAAACACACAGAATATACTCTTTTTAAATTTTTTAATATAAATATCAAAAATTTACACACAGTTAGTTTGATGCGGAAAAGAACAGGCACACTATTCTATCAAACTAAACACACAAATAACAGTAATTAACTTATACACTAAGGAAGTTAAAACAATACTGTTATAGCACACAGGTTTGCCACAGTCAAACAAATAATCACTTTGAAGATTTGTTGAAAGCGTGAGATTTCTGGGAAGGACTTCATCTCCTTTTATAGTGCCCATGCAAGGGATGCAAGTGGACAACTGTCAAGGATTGATTAGCTGGAAGTTTATCTGATGGACAAAGGAAGAGGCCACTCCCTTTGTACTAGAATAATGGATGAACCATTCCTTGTAGCACGTAATGTCAGATAACTTTATCTTCTTTTCTTCATGCTCTGTGAAGTCCCATCAAACCTTTTAGCTAAAAGACAAATATTCCTTTTATAAGAATACAAGAGAATGTCTTTATTTAAGGCTTGATGCCCAAGTTCTTGCAGCTCACGTATCTTGCAATTGTTGTGAGTAAGAACTTTATCTCTTGAAATTGCTAAGTGATACATGAAGCCATGTATCATATCGGTGAATACTTTGTAAGGCTGGAAATGATAAGTGTACACTTTGCTTTTGCTTGATAAACTTCATCTTTCACTAAGTGTTGAAAGTGTACATCCTTGTGACTTGATATCACAGCCTTAGAAAATATACCTGCAATTTCGGTGACCAAGATTGTAATGTCGGTGACCATGACTTCAAACTTGATGTCCTCATCTTGTATTGATGTCATAGTACTTTGATAACTTTTAAGTGTACCATCGGTGACCCATGGTGACCCAACAATCTTGACTTTGGCAATGGTCTGAATATTAAAGTTAGTTGTCAAGTCAAAAGACCCTGTAAAAGATCAAACAAATAATAGAGAAGGTTCATCACCAAATCATCGGTGACCCAACAGGTTGTTCCAGAGCAACCACTACTTCTAGTTCGTCCACCCCTGATAAAGAGAGCGGCTGGAAGTCCTAGTGAACATGCTCGTATACCTTCTCGTGGTGAGGATCCCATCCGGAAGAAATGTAGTCGGTGTGGTCAAAGCGGGCATACTAAGAGAACATGTACATGGGCAAATGTGGGTAATCAAGGAGCATCAGGAAGCCGACAGACCCAACCAGTATCGACCCAGGATATTCATAGAAGTCATGGACATTATACTTTTGATCTCAACGATGATCTCAATGAGTATTAAACCATGTTTGTAACCTTTTATGTGTTGGTTAACTGTTTTTTGTGTAAAATAAAGTGAACATGATTATTGTTGCAGTCGTTATGTTACATTAAAACATATATTTAATAAGAAGGCATGCACTTAATAAAAACAAACAACATCGAGAAATAACAACATCAAATAAGAACATGAAAAACAAACAACACCGAGAAATAAGAACAAACAAAATCCAGATATTTAGTAAGGATAGATATCCTGGCATTGGATGATCCACTTAGCCTTTTCGTTGATCTTGTCCTCCAGAATGTCGTATTCTTCTTTGATCTCTTTGACCTCATTCTCCTCTTGACTGATTTTTTGTTGCAAGGCTGCAAGCTGGAATTTCTTCTCCATAATATTTGTCTCCTTTTCATTTTGTATAGCCCTGTTGTTGTTCCATTTCACACCAAGCGCCGTGATTTCCTCGTCCGCCTCCATAATGGCGGCCTTCAGTTTTCTCGGCATGAGTTGAGACGCCGGAGGGTTCCCCTCAGGGTTAGCAAACCTATCTGAATACATTGGTGGTGGATTGTATGGAGGTGTATTCATGTAATCAAAACATGCAACTTCCCAATCATCATTCTCCTCTTCGGTTATTGGACGGTCCGCGTTAGTTCTTCGAAAATTTGCCCATTCCTCTTCCGTTGATGGCAATTTCCAGCTACGTCTGTACGTTCCATCATTCAATGGTAATGGTTGGGAAATTGTTGTGCGAGAACTTCCAGCCTTGTTTGTTGTTTTCTTCTTTCCAGATCGGTTGTTTGCGGACATTGTATTTTACAAAAGTATTAAAAGGTTTGAGAATCAATGATAGGAAGTTGTGTGTTACTACTTCAATACATATCACCTATATATAGTGGTGAAAAGGTTAAACCGGTAATTTTGAAATTCACTGGAAAAAGGTACGACATTCGCCCGAAAAAGGTCGACAGATTCGCCTGAAAAAGGCTGAAAAAGACCACCTAGCACTCCTGATAAAAGCTTCAAGATTCACTGGAAAAAGGCTGACAGAGCCTGAAAAAGGCTGACAGATTCGCCTGAAAAAGGCTGACATATTCGCCTGAAAAAGCCCTTAAATCGTACTTTGCTTTATAATAAAACAGTTTGGTGAGACATAATTTCATTTCTCATTAAATCTAACGATTTATTTTGTGCTATTAATAAAGTCATAAAACATAATTTCTCATTAAAATACATAATTTCTAACAATTATTTGAAACACGCGTGAAGAGAAACATAAAGCCCAATAAAATACATCAATCTTGCACCATCCGAGGTTATGCTTGCACCATCCCTTCACCGAAGGTTATGCTTGCATCATCCCTTTCCAGATACACTTCAAGCGGGGTAGGTTCACACTGAAAATAATTAGTTATATCCCAAACAGAGTGGTCATCCACGAGTTCTTTCAATCCAGTGTCCAAGTCTGCTTCTGGTGGTTTGAAATACATTTTCATTCCAGCTCGTTCGTGTTCATCATAACCAAGTTGAGTCATTAATTGACCATCTACTAGGTCAACAAATATTTCCATGCCATTCACATACGACCTACCGGGGGATGGTGTGAAAGTTCCGTTATGATGGACCTTCATAATAAATATTAGAGGACCGTCGTCTGTTGAAATATTCGTCATAAGTAAATAAAAGTTAGAAAAATTTGAATATAGACAATTTAGTTATGGAAATTAAAAAGATTTACTAACACACAAGGTCTTCTATCCATTGCGGCAGCGGTTCAGATGTACTTCTAAGTCTCCAAAAACGTTGTATTTCAAAAGGCATCTTTGTAGGTAGGAAAAGTAGAAGGGAGGAAATGCTAGTTAGGAAGATGTGAATTACTACTTCATCATATCACCTATATATAGTCGTGAAAATGCCCATTTGAAGTCACGAGTGTGTATTTGGAGAAAATATTTTTAATACAAGACTGAAAAAGTCTGAAAAGGTCTGAAAAGGTAAAACAAATTATAACAAAAAAAATACATTTTAAATTATAAATTATAAAATACATTTTTATACATTTTAATATCGTAAACAATACAACATGTCCTAAACACGCAAATCCCAAAGTACACTATCCATTTGGTAACGTATTTCTCTCGCAGTTCGAGTCATTGTATCAACGAATGGGATACGGCCATTCGACAACAAATACATCATTTCACACGCTAAGGGACCAGCATCGCCGATAAATCCGTTTTGTAGTACGTTAAGCGCTTGGATTAATGAGATGGACCCCACACGCTGAGCTCGACTTGTTTCACCAATAATTAGCAAAAACTCTTCTAGACGGACCCCAAAAGCACGCAACCATAGTTTCAATGGCTTTTTATAGGTATCGCCGATGTTGGTGTCGTATATTGTGAGTTTCATTTCATCTAAGTCCAACTCGGCGACCACCCAATGTTGTCCCAGGAGACATATAGGCATTATGACCTGGAATAAAAAACGTTAGACCTTTTCAATATATTGTGAATCTAATTCATAACTATTAATAAATAAATAAAAGTTAATTTAGTTTCAATACCACATGGATTGATGCCCATGCTGGCCATCCAGCTATTGCCATTGAACCATCAGCCTGTAGAATGGCTGAACCGGCCTCACTTTCACACAATTTCTGAAAGAAGTCGGCAGACATAATGGTCCATCTAGTGAGATTATTTCGGCCTGACTAGATCATTCTCCCCCACGCGTCTACATGCTATTAACAAAAAATAAAGTATTAGACATAAACTACATATTACAACCAAATTTATAATTACAACTATAAAACTAACCGAGGGTAAGTACGTCAGATATCTATCCTCTCCCAGTAATGTACACCACCATGTTGGAGTGATGGGTTCCATCGGTAGCAACGAAATCATGCATGTCTCTGGCAACCCTCCCGACCTGTATACTCTCAGGACCTCCGGCTCAGTAATGGTCTGAAGATTTTGAACATTTTGAACTTGGGTTCGACCTCTAGCATTGCCTCTACCTGTAGGTGCACCTCTAGCATTGCCTCTAACTCTAGGTGCACCTCTATTTCCTCTAACTCTAGCGGGAGGAGTAGTGGTAGGCGATAGTGCTGTATAAGGATCTACTATACATCGCCCCCCTCCAACTTCGCGGTGCGGCCTGCCTTGTATATCCGGAGGAGGTCGAATCTGAGCCGGAGTCTGAAACATGTCTGGGCCAAACATGAAAGGCATGCCATGCGACATGGATGAGCTAGGCATGCCATGCGGCATGGATGAGCTAGATGGATGAACCGGCTGCGTAATGTAATCTAGATATATTGTCAATATGTAGAGTTTCATACGAATAACGCAAATGAATTGTATAAGTTACCATATGGGACGACTGTGTCATGGAAAACGGAAATTGGGAGCTTGAAGGCGTGTCCTCCGCAACCAGCAAATCAAGGAAGCTGGTTTCCCTATGTGGTGTCTGTGGCGGGTCGTATGTTGGCATCTAGGCACGAATATAAATAGTTAACCAATTTGTATATATTGTAAATAAAATATAAATACTAAAATAATGTATTATTAAAAGTACTTGCCTGTGTACGATCACCATATGACGTGAAACGGTCATCAACCGACTGCCTCCAATCTCGAAGATCATCCAGGGATGTTTGATGAGTTCCCTGAATACGCTCAAGCTCGGAAATACGATGAATCTGAGGCAGGTACGGTGTCAACCCATCCCATGATGTTTGATGAAGTTGCTGAACACGCTCAACTTCCACCAACCTCTCGAGATACTGGGAATAAGGGTCCTGATGATGGGATTCCTGGGCTTGAGGTCCCTGGCTCTGATGACCATGATGATGGGATCCCTGGGCTTGAGATCCCTGGCTCTCATAAACCGAATGATGGGATCCATGGGTCGGAGATCCCTGGCCCTGATAACCCGAATGATGGGATCCATGGGGCTGAGATCCTGGCCCTGATAACCGGAATGATGGGATCCATGGGCCTGAGATCCCTGACCCTGATAACCCGAATGATGGGATCCCTGCTGCTGAAATCCCGCCCCAAAAAAATGAGGTTATCGACATACCACTGGGATGCAACCTCCACAGGCTCTGGTTGGAGGTTGTAGAGTGGTTGCATATCCGCCTCCTAACATATTTAAATAAAATGATGTTACAATAAGAAAAAGTTTAAAAAATAATTCATTTTCAAAAAATCAATTACAACACTTATTACAATATATTTTCCATATTTAATCGTTCTAAAATATATTATCTGTATTTTATAACGAATATGGATAAAGAAACAGTTAGTTTGATAAGTTATTTTATGCTCGAACTTTAAATATTTATTAAACTAAAAAGTTAATATGTACTATATATATATCATAAAAATATAAACATTTTTGTGTCTTAGATATCGTATATATATTTAAAAACATATCGTCGATGCATTAATGATCCTCATGACGTGGCTACGTTTTAACATTTTTGTTACCCGGGTCCAACGAACTGCCCTCGGGTACGTGTTATTACTTTTAATGAAGTACCTACTGCAAGATGGAAACGTTTCTACAATCCATATCTGCGAATTACAATGACAACAATAATTAAATGACAATAATTAAATTTGAAATATATGTAAATTGTATAAAGATTTAAATGAGAAAAATTTAGCTAACCTTCAACGCAAATAAGAATCCCATAATCGTCAATTTTTTATTTGACGATGTGCGCCCTCCTTTATTTAAACAATTATACATCTGACTTATTATAAAATTCCAAATAACAGACCCCCATGGAAAACTGTTCCAAAATCCATATTTTCTATCGCCATCAACACATATTTAGACATTTTGTTTGGTTTCTGGCGACCAAGAAAGAACATATCAACAACAAGCATCAAACACACCCGGACGACATCGTTGTCATCCATACCGTCATCCTCTTCAATAGCACAAAAAGCAGCCCACACCTGCTCCAACTTAGGTGTATCATCACCAAAAAACCTACTAACGAAATCATCCCTAACCGAAAGTTCAATCGTAGTCATTCCAAAACGAAGGCCCGTCACCAAACTAAACTCCCCCCGACCAAAATGAAGCTAATGCGGTCCGATCTGGGAATACAACTCTTGCTCACTTGCACCATCGGGGTATGACTGATTCTGGAAAAATGTATACAATAACACCGGATCCGCATTAGTATCAGATAGATCCAACCATGAACCAAAACATGTATTTCTGAATATAATCGTTCTTTCATGGTTTAACTTCTCCTTAATTTCCATCATCAGTGATACTCTTGCTTTCACAGTAATCGAAGGTACAGTATCGTCATTGGCCTGCATAAATATTATTATAAATCTAATTAGTACAATTTGATTTGTAACTTCAATAATTAAAACTTTATGTTAGTTCTATTAATGTTTGTTATAGTTTTAGTTCTTTTAAACGTAAATGTCATTGTTTTCAATTAGTTATTTAATATGTTTTATATCCTTTGATTAAAAATTAAGTTTCTATTTTTATAAATTATATCGTTATAATCGTGTCATCAATATAATCGTGTTATCAATATCTTTAAAATGAGTTTACAATTTTAAGAGTTACAAAATTACATGCATGAGATACAATTTTTACAAATTATACCATTATAATCGTGTCGTTAATACCTTCAAAACGTAACGACTTATTTTTAAAATATATACATTTTATGCCCTATAGTTTTTTTTAACGTTTCATTTTAGTTTTTAAATTTCATTCATATCTTTTAATATTTTGTTTTTTATTTTACACCTTATTGATTAACATAAATAATTGTATACCAACAAAATTACTATGTTTTTTAAGTATAATCTCTTATCAATCAAGTATAATTTTTTTAAAGTTATAGTTATTTAATTAATTTTTATATTATTCTTTATTTATTTTAAAATAAATTTTATCTTATAGTCTATTCAAACACATATTCAAAAAAACAAATATCACATATTCAATAAATTTTTATATTCTTTATTCAAGGGGCATATTCAAATTATATATACACATATTCAAAAAAACATATTCAAAAAATTATATATACACATATTCAAAAAAACAAATATCACATATTCACATATTCAAACAAATAAATGTATACCAAGAAAAATAAATATCACATATTCAAACACATATTCAAACAAATAAATATCACATATCACAAATAAATATCTTGAAGAACATATTCAAAAAAATATTGAAACAAATTTTTTTGAAGAACATATTCAAACATATTAAAGTCACGGTAGAACACATGATAGAACAAATATTAAGTAAAACTATTATACATGAAACACATAAATAATAAACTAACCATTTCGTAAACGTGTGTAATTTCCCGGTGCCAAAAACACGTGGTGGTCCTCAAACGTGACAAAGATGAGATTGAAGTGGTCCTCAAACGTGACAAAGATGAGATTGAAGGTGGTCCTCAAATCTTTTAATATTATTGTTTGTAAATTCAAAGAGGAGAAAGAAATGGAGTAAAAATGGTGGTGGGGTAAAAGGAAAGAAAGAAGATAGCAAAGTGTTTGTAAAAGAAGGAAGAAAAGAAGAAAAAAGGGGATGAAGAAAGAAAGAGGTGTAGGCGGCTGAGAAAGAGGTAAAAAAAATTTAGGGTTTTTTTCTTGTTTAACAGGGGAGCGACACGTGTCATTGGTCATGGAATCCTTGGAATAAACGAAGGTTTATCAGACACAATTAGCGAAGGTTAAGAAAAATTAACGGATGTTTTTGGTAATTAACGGAGGTTTAACGGAGGTTTAAGATAAATTAACGGATGTTTAGGGTGATTAACGGAGGTTTAGCACAGTAATTAACGGAGGTTTAGGTCAAACCTCCGTTTTTTTGGTCAAACAGTAAAAGTTCGTGATTTAAAATTAATTAAAAAAAAAGAAAAACCAAACCTCCGTTAAAAAACGGAGGTTTTGGTCAAACCTCCGTTTTTTCATGAAAAGTCAAATTTCCAGATTTAATTTAATAAAAAAAAAAGGAAAAACCAAACCTCCGTTAAAAAACGGAGGTTAGGTTTTGGTCAAACGTCCATTTTTTTAGGGGAAAAGTCAAAGTTCCTGATTAAAAATAATAAATAAAAAAAAACAAACCTCCGTTTTTTCGGTCAAAATTATCGAAAAAGTCAAACCTCCGTTAAAAAACGGAGGTTTTAGTCAAAAAAACGGACATTTTGGTTATTTAGGTCAAATCAGGAGAGAGATGGTCACAATGCACAAGAAAATCTCTAAAATGTTCATTTTGACCAATTTTCCCCTTGGATATTATAATAGTTTTTGGTTATGTATATATTGTAACTATAACTATGTCGTCTTAATTTTAGTCTACCCCACACTTTTATTTTGATGGTTAATTATAGTAGCTCTGGTTTTCCCGTTTATGTTAATTTTGTTGTTTGTTTCCATTGTGGCACACCGTCCTCCGGCCACGCGGGACGGGGGTGTTACAGGCCACCACCAGACATGGTAACGTCCAACCAAGGACTGAAAGGTGTACCTCTGAAGGCAAAATCTCTATCTCTAACTACATTCAAAGTCGTCTTAATATCGCTTGATAGGGTAAGTGCGTAAGGCGACACTTGAGCGTCAAGGTCACGTAGTAAAAATTCTCCTACGTAGTAATGCAGAGATGTAGTTAAGAGACCTAAGTTGTAATTATGGAGAGTACAGGGACCTAATTTGTAATTATGCAAAATTCAGGAACGTAAGTTGTAATAATGCAAAGTCCATAGTCCTAATAATCTTACAATTTTTGCTTTGGCTTTTAAATAATCATCTTATAATTTTTCTTTCGGCGTTACTTTTAAACCTCCATCATATATAATTTCTAAAATATCATGTTGGTTTTAAAAATTATCTTGTAACTTTTCTATCCAGTTAAATATTTTTTTTACTATAATTAAGTACCAAAAAATATACAATGAACTTAAATAACCAAAGAATAATTGTAAAGTAAAATAAATAAAGTATTCTGTTTTAATTATTATAAAATGTTTTTTTAAATTAAATAATCAAATAATTACATTTATACATTCAAAATAATTTTAAAGTAATTTTCAATGTTACATACAATTTTATGATATTTATGTATATTTAATTTATTATTATGGAAAACAATATTAAACACGTATCATCAATATTTTTTTTGCATTTTAGATATTTGTTAAAAAATTAATTTTTAAAATCACATTCACAACAACCATAAGTTTTAGTAAAAAGATTATCATATCAACAAACTTTGCCTATTAGCATCGTAGATAGTGTTGTGGACAAATGGTGAATGTAATAAGTTAAAGGGCTGTTTGGTAAAATTACTGAAAATGCTTTTCATTTTTGGAGCCCTGTTTTAATCAGTTAATGGTCTGTACTCTGTACCCATATTTAGCTAAAATACACACAGTATTCTTGAAGAACAAGAAACTGGTGATGTTCTTCAGGAATTAAAAAACTGAAAAAGGAATACTTATCAATGAATTGAGGTCGATCATTTCAGAATCACAAACTCAGGTAATGGATAAACTCTTCAACTTTTTTTTATTAATTCTGCTATTTGTATTCAAATCCAGTGTAGTCGTTAATGGCGGACTAGTAACCCTAAGGTTACACAGATGTTGTGTTTTCTTAGAACTCCATTTTTTTCTAGTTTTCAGCTCTCACGATTCTTCTGGTTGTTCAGTTTCATTCACGCGGTAAAACAGAGCACTCTGTGAGAGTATATGTAATTTTTGTGTATTTATTTCCTAAATTTGTGCCTTACGGTTAATGTTGATAAGCAAGGATTATATATTTCTCTTGTGAATGATTAGAATGGCAAGGAATTACATTCTATTACACTCCTCATACTGTGGTGATTGTGTTTGTTTATTGCAATGGTGATTCTGATTTAAATGGTAATAACGATGTACAATGTGCAGCCAAGGAATGATTTCCGACGATTTATGTTCAACTGTCATGCAGCACCCACCGATTAACCTACCTTGTGTTGATCTTCTTGGTATGTAAAATTTTGCTATGATCATATTCATATACACAAGAGGTTACATTTGTTTATGCAATAGTTGTTTATCCTGTTTAACTTGGGATTCAAAATTTCAAATTCAATTTATATAGAGGTTGTACAATTTAGATTCGAAGAGTAATCAACACATGGTTGATGCTTAGTTTTACTGTGAAAATGTTGTCCAGGAGTGGATGCATATCTAATGGTTGATTAATTTGTGAATTACAATATTGTAGGAAACCCAGAAAACTACCACGCCATTTGTGTTCCTCTATATTGGGCATTAAATAGGGGTGATTGTGAAGCTGCTAAAATAATCTTTAGTAGTCACCCGGAGCTGGAGCTGGTACGATACAGCATCACTCACAATCATGACACACCTCTTCACATTGCCGTTTACAACAAACAGGGAGAAAATTTTGTTAAAGAAACTGTGGGGATGATGGATATGGAAAACCTAAAACTTCAGAATACAAAGGGGGAAACCGCCCTATTTGTAGCCGCTGTAGCTGGAAATGTCAAAATGGCTAAAATTTTGGTGGATAAGAATAAGGAGCTATTGAAAATCCCTGATAATCAAGGAAGGATGCCGCTCAGTGTGGCTGCATCACATAGAAACCATGACATGGTGACATATCTGTATACTAGTTCCGAGAAAATGAAAGATAATCCCTGGACACCTGAGAATCGGGATTGTGTACTCGTGAATTGCATTTGTGCTGATCTATTTGGTAAGTATTTAGATACAAATTTATTGTGCCATTACCTTGTTGTGATATATATATATATGTATATACTTTTGCCTCATTATTTAAGCTTTTTATACTTGTTGGTGAGTAGGAGTTACTCATCCTCTAGTCACAAAAGGGAGTCATTCACAATTGATTTAAATGCGAGTCTAATCAAGTTTTCCAAATTTTGAAACTGCATTAATGAAGGATAGTTTAGTTTTTTCTTGAGGGATTTTGATCATTCAAGAGCTTCTGCATTGTTGCACATCTCATTATTAAGACAATTCACATTTTTTTTCTTCGAGTCTTGAGCTTGTAGTGTCTGAGATGTCTTCTAGAGATACATTTAATAAAAGATTTTGCACATTTTTGTTGTTTTCTGTTTCTACAGTTTTGAGTGTGATCTCCACGCATCTTGTACATGTTTTAAGTTGATCCTTCTTTTGTTTTTATTTGCTTACACTTTTGTTGTAACATTGTTTTTCTTATTAAGTGATATCAATCCAAATATCTTGTAGACATTGCCCTACAAATAGTGAATGACTGCCCAGAACTTGCTGCAAGTGGAAAGGCACTCAGAACTTTGGCTCGGAAGACTGAGGCCTTCAAAAGAGAATGTAATCCTACTCTGATGGAAACCATTGTTTTGGGTAAGAATCTCCATTGTCCTTCATGCTAGAACCATGATAGTTTAATAAAAATACCAAGTCAAAACCAAATTAAGATTCCCCGAGTGATCTATATATATATATATATATCATATACTGGTAGCTTGTACGCTCAAAATGTATTTTGAATCATCTACCTGATTTCTTAATATTTGCAGCTACTCAAGCTAATTCAGCACTGCGGTTATTAAGAATCATGTGCGATAGTATTCTAGAATTGCCCAAGAATGATATTGATGAAACTTCAACAACGACTTTGGATGTTCAAAATCCCAAATACATTTCTCAAATGCTATTCATTGCTGTAGAGGAGGGCAACACAGCATTTATAGTTGAGCTCATTCGTCGATATCCAGATCTAATACCAAGAGTTAACGATAAGAAACAAAGTCTTTTCCATGTTGCTATCTCACATCGTCATAAGGATATATGCACTCTATTGTATCAGATTGATTCAATCAAGGATTCGGTAATCGCTCTTGAAGATGAAGATGGCAATAATTTGTTGCATTTAGTTGGGGAGAAACCAAAACGATTTCATCATGTGTTAGGTGTAGATCTACAAATGCAACAAGAGCTACAATGGTTTGAGGTACATCTTTGTTTTCTTCTTCTATGGTTTATATATTTTTGTAATATAATGATATATATATATATATATGATGTTTCAATAAATAACTCAATGTTAATGATCTAATCTATATGTTGTTTGTTTAGGAAGTAGAGGCTATACTCCCTTCTTGTTTTCAAGAAATGAAGAACAATGATGGTTTAACACCACGTGAACTATTCACGGAGACCCACAAAGATCTAGTTTCCGAAGGTGAGAAGTTGTTAAAAGAAGAAGCTGTGCGACAAACGGTGGTTGCAGCATTTGTTGCTACTATTGCATTTGCAGTGGCTCTGAATGGATTAATCCGAGGTAATCCTACCTACCTCCATGGAAGATATTTCACAGCTTTCATGGTATTACTTGCCTTTTCTCTAATATCATCTTTAGCTTCAATCCTCATTCTCAGATCAATCCGTACATCTCGTTTTGCTGAACGTGATTTCTTGCAAACATTACCTAGAAAGCATTTGATATCTCAAGCAACACTTATCAATGCTATTATGACCTTCATTACAGCTTTTTACCTCTGCATTTTCGTCCTTATCCAAAACACACCAATAGGGGGAGTTTTCGGTTTATTTTCCATCCTGTTTATTATCACTAGCTCTCTTTATCTGCAATATCCTGTTTTTGTGGGTATGTTTCGGTCTCGTGGGTCGTTCTTTTCTCATTGATCAGTAAACAATATATTGCAATTAGAACAAGGTATTGATGTTTCGACTAGTATCCATTTGGATGTTAAGTTTCATTTCATGTTTTACGTTTTGAAGGATCTATATCTAGCTAGCTATATTACAAGTTGTTGACGTCGTATCATAAGACTATTTTTTGTTTGTAAGGTGGTTATCATTTGAAATTTACTCATGATATGATTCAAGTGCGTACCGAATTATATATATATATATATATATATATTGTGCTATCATGTTTGTCTCCTTTTCTTATCAAAACGTATGTACTAAGGAGCCGTTTACCAAATCTTACCTAGGTAAGTGTTTACCCGCAAAATTCAACACTATCACTTACTTACCTGGTAAGATTTTAGTCCACAAAAACGGCATCGTATGCAACAATTTACCCGGTAAGCACTTACCATAGTAAGAGTCGTCACAATCACTTACCGGGGTAAGACTCTTGATGATTGTTTTCTTTGTCTTCGCTCTTACCGGGTAAGATTTTTGGTACTTGTTATATTCCTCCGCTAAGGTAATATGGCTTGGTAAGCACTTACCTGGGTAAGCGTTTGATAAACGGCCCGTAGAAATCATTGAAGTTATATTTTTGAGAACCAATTAATGGTTTGTTATTGGCTCGTTCTTGAATGGCAAGTGCTTGGTTCATATGACTCTGCTTTTATTGAAGTATCTTTCAAGATTGTCACTTTGGCAATGTGTCGAGTAAAAATGGAAGCAGTTAAAGTAGAAACGTTAAATCTGATAGATGTTTAGCAATAAATTAATTTACATGTATTTTGTCGGGAGAAGTTGGGCAGTCAAATTCAAAACAATTTATTCCATCTTGTATTGTATGTGTGACAACGGAGAGTGCTAATGACACCTCTTTAGCAGAGATGTGTATGGAGCTTTTTGTAGTTTTATAGCTTTGAGAATATAAAAAGTTAGTTTTGATGTTTATGTATGTGAGAATGAATTCATTAGGTATGGATGTCATTAACATACTATAGGAGAGCCCTAACATGAATAATTAACCCTATTAGATTAGTCTTTAAAATATCACTTCTTAAAATGGAGAGTTTCAACATATATATATATATATATATATATATATAGAGCAAAAATGGTAGGAAGGTTAATTATTATAACGATTACAAGTTGTTTTCCGCATTGGCTCTTGGATGTAATCGTGTTTTTGGGTACTTAAATGTTTGAGATTCAAGTGTGTACCAAAATTATATATATATTGTGCTATCATGTTTGTCTCTTTTTCTTATCAAAACGTATGTACAAGTTATAGAAATCATTGAAGTTCTATTTCTATGAACCACTCAATGGTTTATTATTGGCTTGTTCTTGAATGGCAAGTGCTTGGTTCATATGTTAGTTGAACATGTGGTTATTGAAGAAATGATATCTTACTTAAAGAGTTAAACTCGTACGAGAAATGGTTGATTTTTAATTGGGATTAATTAATAAACAAAAAATGATACTTAATTTTCTTTCAAAATTTTAATTTGGTTTTAAGAGTGTGCATTGGCTTGTTTACAATATGGATGAAACTGGATTCTAGTTTAAGATCATTAAATATTCCTACAGTTTGATTTTTCTCTTCCAAATATATATGCAAGTATTGTTACCATTTATTCCATATTAATATTGCATGTGTGAGCATATGTATAATTAACCCTATTAGATTACTCTTTAAAAGTGAATCAGATGTTCGAAGGAGACTGTTCATGAACATGAATTGTTGGATATCATTTTTCAAAAGAGAGAGAATGTTTCAAGATACATAGAACAAAAATGGTAGGAAGGTTCATTTAACAATTCCAAGTTGTTTTCCGCATTGGTAAACATTCCACATTATAAACCTTATTCGGACTGCCTAACCCCCTATCCGGTTCCTCTCTCGTTTCTCTGTCAAGAAATAAAAGGATATTGGGTTCATCGGGTAAGATTGGGTCCAATATAAATATCAACTCAATATTTATGGTTTGAACACTTTATAACTCGATTAAGACATCAGGTTGCTTCAGATTGAGTTATTTTGTGTTTGCGTTGGGTTGGGTTGATCGAGTTTTTGAGCACCCCTATACGAGACACTAATTCGGCCTATTTTAGTTGTTGTTGTTGTAGATTTGAGTTGTAAGGTGACTCTTGGCATTTTTCAAAAAATTATGGCTCCAAATTCGAACATATATATTTAACAAAAATCACAAACAGTAGTACCTACCAGCTTGTATATATATAAAAACACAATTAAGACGAGATCAGGTCGTCTTTGTTTATAAAATTCTTATCCACCGATATCAGATCTACTTGTACTATTTCCTTCACCTAGATCAATTTTATATTAAAGTTGACATTCTGTACAAAATTCATATCTTCACACTCCTCAATCATGTTGTGGTGATTCGGTTTCTTAATGTTAAACATAAAAGGAATTCTATGGTACAACTTGTTTGGTGGCCTGGTGGGATTAAATATATATATATATATAAGTTGTACTTGTTTGATGGAATTAATTATCAATGAGGATCATTCCATTTTAATTAATTAATTAATATAGTGTGAGTACATATATGGATTCAACTATATATATCCAGCAGCAGCACCTGGCCTTTGATCACATTCCCATTGATCTTTCGAGTGGTATATAGCTTCATATACGTACAGTCAGATGGCGCACCCTAATGCTGGTCTTCTAGGTAAAATTTTGCTATCATACAATGACCGTTACATTTGTATATGGTTCATACATGCTTAACAGTACTTTGAAATGAAATTATTGTGCCTGCATGCATATATATATATATATATATATATTTATATATATAGAGGTGGGTTCAAATGAGAACTCAAATTTGGTTGTAAACATGAGGACAAATGAGAGCGCGACACGTGTCATAACTGAATAATCAAATAAATATTTATACTGAATAAATATTATATTCAGTCTGAATGTTTCTTTGATTATTTGGTTTGAATAATCTACATTCAAACACGTGTCGCGCTCTCATTTGTTCTCACGTTCACAACCAAGTTTGAGTTCGTATTTGAACTTTCCTCTCTCTCCTCTCTCTCTATATATACCTAATTAATTATACTTGATTAATTTCGGGAATACACTTTGAAGGAGACAGAGGCGAGTACAACACGGTATGTGTTCCTCTATATCAAGCATCAAATAGAGGTAATTGGAGCGATGCAGAAATCATCTTTGGCAACCGACCAGAGCTGGTACGTTATAGCATCACTCAAAATTATGAAACACCGCTTCACATTGCCGTATCGGCAAAATACACCAGAAGGCGAGAAGAATTTGTTCAAAGACTAGTAATGGTTCAGATGGCACCGGATGATCTACGGCTTCAGAATAGAAATGGGGAAACTGCCCTCTTCGTAGCCGCTGTAGCTGGATATGTCCAATTTGCTAACATTTTGGTAAATCGGAATCGGTTGTTGTTGACAATCCCTGATTATCAAGGAAAGATGCCGCTATGTATAGCTGCATTGTACGGAAACAGTGACATGGTGGAATATCTCTATGCTAATTCTGGTAACATGGCTGATGATCGGTACTGGACACCTGAGAATCGGGAATATGTTCTCCAAAAATGCATTGAGGCTGATCTATTTGGTAAGTACTTTTGTTCTATATATATATATATATATATATATAGATAGATAGATAGAGAGAGAGAGAGGATATATCTATATTTATATATATAGAGAGAGAGGTTCTTTCGTTTAGAAACTATATGAATAGTATAAAAAACTTTGGAAACCAAGGAAAACCAGTATAAAATCATTAGAGGCACATCAATTTGGTAAGTATTTTGCTACAAAATTGTTGTTAGCTAGCTTGTTTATGGATGTGTATATATAATTTACTTTTGACTCATTATGCTCATTCGCTTCCAGTTTTGTTGCTTACTTTAATTATATTTTTGTTGTAACATATTCCCTATTGTATGATATATAAAAATATTTTGTAGATGTCGCTCTACAAATAGTTAATGATCGCCCAGAACTTGCTACAAATGGAGATGCACTTAGAATTTTGGCTCGAAAGCCGGAGGCCTTTAAAAAAGAACGTAATACTGCTCTAATGGAAGGTTTTGGTAAGAATCACTACACTACAAAATAAAAGGGCTTCACCGACGGATCGATTACCATATGATCTTATCTCTGGATAAACTGCAACCGTTGATTGTAATTACTTGTGCATTGAAAAAAAAAAACGCTTGTATACATTTGTGCATACCGTCTATGCACAAATGCATATTCTCTAGATGAGGGGCTCTCATGTTCTTTAGCTTTTTTAGGTTTTCTCCTGAACCTCCTTCTATATATATCAGGGTTCAAAAAGGCACGTCATGGCGCGATATGGCGTAAGACGCTTCTCCGGCGTTACGAAACAACCCATAACGTTTCTATAAGGCGTCTTGAGGCGCGCCATGGCATGCATTTTTTTGTATGGCGTGAATGTTTTTCAAAAAAATATTTTATTTATTTTATATTTTGTATTTTTAAACTTTTAACTTTAAAATTTACACTTTTATAGATTTATCTAATCACATCACTCACAATTTCACGAATTCATAAACGTTATGGATTCACGATTAAAATGAAGTCGTAAAATTACCTTTTTAAGTTCTATTTTAAATATTTAATCAAAAAAACTATTTTTAATTATAATAATAATCTATATGATTTTTCTACTTCTAATATGAATGTTACATTTTTAAATATCATTATCTGATTAGACATTATGTAGAAAACATATATCTTGATATATAATTTTATATATGACATATATATAAATTTGCTGCTTTATTATGCCTTGAAAAACGCCGCGTCCTCGCCGTGGCGCATTATAAGGCTTGACCTTGCCGCCATGCCACATCTCACGCTTTTTTAAACCTTGATATATATATATATATATAGGGGAGGGATCATATGAGAACACTACCAATTTAAAAGAACAAATGAACTCATTTGGGACCATATATGATGTGGGTCCCACATAATATTAAATCATTTATGATTTAATATTAAATCATAAATGATTTAATATTATGTGGGACCCACATCATATGTGATCCACAATAGTTCATTTGTTCCTTTAAAAATGCAAAGTTCTCATTTGAACCTTCCTATATATATATATATATATATAGGGGATGGATCATATGAGAACACTACCAATTTAAAGGAACAAAGAAACTCATTTGGGACCACATATGATGTGGGTCCCACCAATAAAAAATCATATCTGATTTTTAATGGTGGCCCCATTGAATCAGATATGATTTTTTTATTGGTGGGACCCACATCATATGTGGTCCCAAATGAGTCCCTTTGTTCCTTTAAATTTATAAAGTTCTCATTTGAACCCTCCCCTATATATATATATATATAGAGAGAGAGAGAGAGGAAAGTTCAAATGTGAACTCATTTTTGATTGTGAACGTGAGGACGAATCTCAGCCACTTATTCGATCAATAAAGGCGGCTTTGACCTTGTTCCCCTCCTTTAATAATCTCCACCCTCCCATGAATCGCGTCAATCCTCCGTGATCGCGTCCCATAATCGAAGATGTGTGGCTGAGATTCGTCCTCACGTTCACAGCCAAAATTGAGTTCACATTTGAACTTTCTCTCTCTCTCTCTATATATATATATATATAGAGAGAGAGATATATATATAGAGAGAGAGAGAGGAAAGTTCAAATGTGAACTCATTTTTGGTTGTGAACGTGAGGACGAATCTCAGCCACTTATCCGGTCAATAAAGGCGCGCTTTCGACGCAGTTCCCCTCCTTTAATAATCTCCACCCTCCCATGAATCGCGTCAATCCTCCGTGATCGCGTCCACCATAACCGAAGATGTGTGGCTGAGATTCGTCCTCACGTTCACAGCCAAAATTGAGTTCACATTTGAACCTAACCCTATATATATATATATATATATATATATATAGCTTATGCTAAAATAAGGCCTACAATATTCATTTATGGATAATTAGTTAGCTTGGCCTCAGATTAATGTATTTTGAATCATCTACTTGGTTTCCTAATTTTTGCAGCTATAGAAGCTAGTGCAGTGGTGCAGTTATTAAGAATAATTTATGACAGGATTCTACAATTGAACGACTGGAATGATATTGATAACATAATTAGAGGACCCGTTGACCCTACTTCTCAAGTTCAAAATCCAAAATACCCTTGTCACATGCTATTCATTGCTGTAGAGAAGGGCAACACAACATTTTTAGTGGAGCTCATTCGTCGATATCCAGATCTAATACGAATGGTTAATGATAAGAAACAAAGTCTGTTCCATGTTGCTGTCTCATATCGTCATAAGGATATCTGCAGGCTATTATATCAGATTGGGTCAATCAAAGATTCGGTTATAACTCTTGAAGATGAAAATGGCAATAATATGTTGCATTTAGTTGGGGAGAGAGAAAATAGTGAAGTACGACTTCATGATGTGTCGGGAGTAGTTTTACAAATGCAGCAAGAGCTACAATGGTTTCAGGTACGTCTTTTTTTCCTAGAATATTATATCTACAAGGGAATGTTAATGTTTGGTACATGGGACAGAACATGATAAGACGGACTGTCCCATGTAACATGACGCGACATATGACAGGAACTAAGACAAGGTGGGATATGGTGGGACAAAAAATCCGTTTGTTCCACCAAAACAAGTGGAACAAGATATGATAGGGTGGGACAAAAAAAGTCTTTTTTTGTTCCACCAAAATAGGTGGAACAAAATGGGACAAAAATAAGACAGAAATTAAAGTATCACTAATATACCATCGTTTGATATAAAACGTTGATATGGTATTTGTTTTAATGGTCACCATACGGTCGCCGCTACCACCACCAACCTGCCATCGGTAGCCACAACCACCATCGTCCATCACCACCGCTGCCACCACCATTGTTCATCTCCACCTTCTCCTCAACAACAACAACCTCCATCACCACCTCCACAACCATTTTTGGCCACCGACAACCACTGTGGGCCACCTCACCTCCACCATAACCACCAACACCACCATCGACTACCACCACCACTACCATCTTAACGTCTTCTATAACCACCGCCGCCCACCGCCGCCACCATTAGTACCATCAGCCACTACCGCCTCCTCCACCATTGTTGACCACCACGATCTTCACGTCCTTCACAACCACCATCTTCACGTCCTCCATAACCACCAATCCACCATCACACACACCAATGCCTCTATTTCCACAACCATTGTTGTTGCAATAATCTTCATCGTGCCTCTGCCAATTGATATGGATCTTTCAAACTGAATAGAGCATAACACCAGACATACACTTGTTCTGTCATGTCCGGTCCTAGTCGTACCAAACACCAGACATACACTTGTTATGTCTTGTCATGTTCTGTCCAGTCCTAGTCGTACCAAACACCATACATACACTTGTTATGTCTTGTCATGTTCTGTCCGGTCTTAGTCGTACCAAACACCAGAAATACACTTGTCTAGTCCTGTCTGTCTTGTCCATTCATGTCTGCGTATCAAAGACTACTTTAATGAATGATCCAATCTTATATTTGTTTTTAGGAAGTAGAGGCTATACTTCCTCCTCCTTTTCAAGAAATGAAGAACAATGATGGTTTAACACCACGTGAACTATTCACGGAGACCCACAAAGATCTAGTTTTCAAAGGTGAGAAGTGGTTAAAAGATGTAGCTGCCCAACTAATGGTGGTTGCGGCACTTATTGCTACTATTGCGTTTACAGCGCCTTTTACTGTGCCTGGTGGCGTGAGCCAAGAGACCGGTGATGCAATCTTAATCCATGCAAAGCATTTCATGATGTTCATGGTATTAGATGCTTTTACGTTTCTCTTCTCTTCAGCTTCAATCTTCGTTCTCATATCTATCCTTACATCTCGTTATGCTGAACGTGATTTCTTGGAAACCTTACCTAAAAAGCTATTGATATGTCTAGTAACACTTTTCAATGCTTTAATGACCATGATCGCAACTTTTTTTGTCAACTTTTTCATCATTAACAAACACAGGCTAATGGGGAATGTTGTCGCTGTGCTTGGTTTAATACTCGTTCTTATCGTTTTCCTTCTACAACATCCTCTTTTTGTGGGTATGTTTCGGTCTATATATTCCCATAAGCCAATCTTTTCTCATCGAGTAAATAGAAGAAGATATTGTGATTATATAATTAGGATCTTGAACAACTACTATCCATTTCGACCTTAAAGTTTATTTACTTTGTAAGTTTTGAAGGATGTTGATATAAGAATTGAAATTGATGATGTATCATGGATGGTTATATATTTTTCTGTAAGAGAAAATTATTTTTTGTTTGTAATGCTTTTATCATTTGAAATTTACTCGAAATAAAATTCAAAGTACATACAATATCAATTGTGCTATCGTGGTCGCTCTCTTTGTTCCATTTAATAGCCAAGCCAGTGAAAGTGACAACTATTACCGGTAAACGTTAAACATTTTGGTAAACGGCCCATTCGTTAACAGAAATAGTTGAAGAACGAACGGGTCGGCATCACATTTATAATCCAAAATCATATACCGATTAATTTCGCCTTCATTGCCATTCATTGATCTTGCTACCATATATGTTTGACAAATTTAATCTATATAATGGTTAATACAAATTTGATTAATGTTTTTACTCATCCATTTTAGTATAAATTAATACCTTATAACATGTCAATATTTAATGATCTCAATGTCTTATAAATGGGATTAATACTTACATTACAAACAAAATTACTATTCGTAAATGAATTTATTTCGTCATATGTAATATACAAGAATCCACTTAGACAGCAAATAATTTATCAACCATTAATGGTTGATAGCATAATTAATTCAGATCATTTTTATTTGTGTATTAATCTTAATGAGATGAACAAAATATATATAAAATTGAAGAGACTGAGGTTTGGCTATAAACACAAATTGTGGGTAAAGACTTATCCGAAATGATTTTTATCATCAAAATGGCATAGTAAAATAGCCAATTTATACTATGTATTTGAACAAAATAGCCACTTTTTAGTATTTTCTCACGAAATAGCCACATCCATCGCCCCCGGATGGTCGACCTGCCCACGTGGAGAGCGACCTGCGCACATGACACTACCCCTTACACTTTTTCAGAAAAACACTATTTTTTAAGAAAAAATAAATGAGAATGCTCCTCGAAAAGTGTGTGTCGCCCTAGGTAGTGCCTCGAAAAGTGTGGGTCACCCCGGGGTGATCCAGACTCCTATTTCATCCTCTAGTGGCTAATGATGACACGATTTGACCGGGAATTTTGTATTTTTATGGACGGTTTTCGTATATAGGATCGATATGGGTCACGATAATCTTCATTAATTCCACCGACCGACAAGTTGTTTTCTTTCATTCTCTACCACGACAAGTCATTTTCTTTCATTCTCTACCACCAACAAATCGTTTTCTTCATTTCTACCACCGACAAGAACTAAAAACGTTAGTTACAACGACGTTCACCGACACCGAGAAAAACATTTCACACACGACACCGAGAAATACTTCAACTGACAACGACATTTCCACCTATACATATGTGATAACTCTCATTTATGAGAGTTATTAATTACTTTTTTCTAGGATTTTTATATCATTTTTTATACCCATTTTGCTTCTTTCCCTTTCATTTTGTCTATTTTGCTTTTAAGAGATGATAAATAGCCAAGAAGTGAATTTTATGCAAAAAGAGGTCGTCATTGGGCAGAGTGGGCACAAATATGCCCACAGTGGGCAGTCGCTGCTGTTCACAAGTACTTTATTACACCATTTGCTTATCCTTGAAGGCATGGTTTGGCAAATTCAGCATGCTCAAAATTCTGTAGGTATGGGACAAATAGTGAAAACTATTTGTACTATATATATTACTTCTTTATTTTCTTGCCATACTTGAAGAAGACTATAAAAGAAGGCTTTGGGATGCAAAGGAAATTAAGACACCAATTCACATCATTATCTATCTTTCTCATCTCCACCAAAGTTTATCTTAGGTGGAAGACTACTTTCTGTATATATTTTATGTATTTAATTTCTGCAGTTTTACTTTTCTGCATTTAAATTCTGCGATTTAAGTTTATGTAATTTTATATTCTGCCCACAAGACTGTTCACTGTGAACAAGCTGTTACTTTTAATTAAATGCAATTCCTTTTTAAGTACTTATTTATTATGTCTTTTATTATGAACTAACCACCTCTTTGGGTGTGGGTATGAATCAAACTTAAGGCTAGTTGGCAACACTTGGGTGTTGCCATAATTACTAATTCTTAAGCTTGATCACTTGAGTCGGGACATAACTCAATGCGGAAAAGCCGATCACTTTGAAGTGTTAATATTAGACCTTAGACCTCGAGAGGGGCGGGTTCGAAATACGGCTTAAGTGATGCACAAAGATTTGAGAAAGTCTTTGATAACCACGTAGAGGTACGGGTTTTGTATGATTTACTAAGGTTCAAACTTTAGTCGAGTATTTTATCACAAAGAGATTTGGGTAAAATGCTTTATACTAATCGAACTTGATTTTACATATCAAACTTAGCTAAATCGTCAAGCTTATTAAACAGTAATTACGGAAATTTCATAAGTACTTTGTAAAGCACGGTTTATATTTATTCACTTTCGAGAGATTGGAGTATTTATAAACCACTCTAGTGATTTACAAAGTATTTAGCCAAGTATCTCCACAATTGCCTTAAGGAAAGTTTACACTCATACCCATTTTTAGTTGCTTATTTAGATTTCATTGTTAAAATCATCAAACTCAAATATATTTTCCTTCTCTAAGAGAAATCGTTGTATTCTCAACTTACTACTCGAAACTTTGAATTCCAATCCCTGTGGATACGATCTTGGTACTATACCACTTTATTACTTGAAAAGCGATCATAGTGTCGGCGTGCACTTGCACCGCCACTTTGGGGACTTCGTACCCATAGTGTGAACCTATACGATCTTCCGCTATCAATATGTCCCTTCAACTTTTTGATTATTGATACCACATTCCTTAATTATCTTGTTCACTTAATTATTACATTCTTTAATTACCACATCCCTTGATTATCTCATTCACTTAATTGTTACCTATGAAATTTCTGATTTCATCGATGAATTTGTTTAAACATTCTTATTTATCTTATTTTGTTTCTGGTTTCACCTATGAACTATAAATAAAAATCATTTTTTCACTTTAAGGTTTCACCTATGAAAATTTGATTATATGATTTCACTTATGAACTTTAAATAAAAATCATTGTTTCATTTTGTGATTTCACTAATAAACTTTGATTATATGGTTTCACCTATATACTTTAAATACAAATTATTGTCTCATTTTCTGGGTTCACGTGTGAATTTTAAACAAAAATCATTGATTCACTTTCAAGTTCACTTATGAAATTTTTAATTTTATATTTAAACAAAAATCATATAAATATTATTAAAAATATTCATTAATTTCCAAAAATAAAACATGATTTCTTCCAAAAATAATATATACATATTATTAATTATCTTCCAAAAATAAAATATGATAATTTATTCCAAAGTTTCCCTTCATTTAATATCATTTATTTTGTTTCCTTTTTTATCATATTATAATCTCCATTTAATCAAAACCGTTGATTAAAATAATGAAAAACTTAGATCGGTTAACAAAGTTAACACAATTAATTGAGTTAACAAATTATTGGGACTATATATATATATACATAAATATAGAAAAGTTCAAATGTGAACTCAAATTTGGTTGTGAACGTGAGAACAAATAATAACGCGACACGTGTCTGAATGTAAAATATTAAGACTGAATAATAAAAGAAATATTTAGACCGAATAAAACTGAAAATACAGTATTTATTCAGTCTGAATAAACACTATATTCAATTTTATTCGGTCTGAATATGACACATGTCGCGTTCTCATTTGTCCTCACGTTCACAACCAAAATTGAGTTCTCATTTGAACCCGCCCTACATACATACATATATATATATATATATATACATACATACATAGAGGGAGGTTCAAATGAGAACTTTGTAAATTTAAAGGAACAGAGGAACACCTTGTGGACCACATATGATGTGGGTCCCACACATTAAAAAAATCATATCTGATTCAATGGTGGGCCCCCATTGAATCAAATATGATTTTTTAATGTGTGGGACCCACATCATATGTGGTCCACAAAGTGTTCATTTGTTTCTTTAAATAGGGGGTGTTTTTGTATGATCCCTCCCCTACATACATATATATATATATATAGAGGCGGGTTCATGCGAGGACGATATCAATTTACGAGAATGCGAGGACAATCCTCAGCCAATCATTTTGTACATGAAAACTTTTTCATGTACAAAATCATATGTGATTTTGTACTCGCATAAAAAATGACACGCGCGACTTTTGCTACGGGAAAAGTCTCGGCTAATCATATATGATTTTGTATGTGAATCATATGTACTATATAGAGGCGGGTTCATGCGAGGACGATATCAATTTACGAGAATGCGAGGACAATCCTCAGCCAATCATTTTGTACATGAAAACTTTTTCATGTACAAAATCACAACTCGCATCAAAAATGACACGCGCGACTTTTGCTACGGGAAAAGTCTCGGCTAATCATATATGATTTTGTATGTCAATCATATGTGATTTTATACATGAATCGTATATGATTTTGTATATGATAAATTTCATATACAAAATGATTGGCTGAGGATTGTTCTCATATTATCGTAAATCGTTACCGTCCTCGCATGAACCTCTTTCTATATATATATATATATATATGTGTGTGTGTGTGTGTGTGTGGTTGATTTCTGCTACAAACCAATTAATTCTTACAAACTGTTCAACCAATCATATTTTTTTAATTTTCTTATTCATTTTTTCTTAATTATGATGTTTGATTAGTCGATAATATATGAAAAAAATTCATCAAGACTACATGAAGGTTGATTAATCAAGAATATGTGAAACAAGTTTCATCAAAATAAAATTTTCATGAAACAATTTCATTTTCACGTAGAAACAAAAATATATATGAAATAATTTCATGAAGAAAAAAATAATATGAAACAATTTCATCATATTAAACCGTTTAATGAAACAATGTTATCCAATTAAAATATGAATCATACAGTTTGTACGATTTGTAAGAACTGATTAGTTTGTTATTGAAATCCTCCATATATATAAGATTGATTTTCGTTACAAACCAGTTAATTCTTACAAACCGTACATTATATATATATATATATAGATAGATAGGACGATAATCAAATAAAAACCAAAAAAAGGTTACAAACTCGTAAAAACCGATATAAAAATATTTTTTTCCATAATTTTTTTTTATCAAAACCTATAATTTAAGATATTGTTTCACATATATGTTTGTGTTCACCTTATGAATATAATTACATGTGGATGATTCACCTAGTGAAACAAAAAATATGTATAAAAAAGATTCATATGGTGAAACAAAGGCATGTGAAAATTTCACCTTATGAAACAAATATATGTGAAATAATATCTTAAATCGTAGCATCTGATAAAAAAATTCATGAAAAAAGTTATTTTTATATCAGTTTTTACGAGTTTATAATTTTTTTTTGGTTTTTATTTGATTAAGCCCATATATATATATATGTATATGTATAATGGAACAATGTGTAGGGAATATTTTCTTCCCTTTAACTTAACTTAATTATATCTTTTTATTTAATATTTAACTTAATATCTTTTTTAGTATTTAACTTAATAATATCTTTTTTGTTTTTGTTTGTTAATCTATTTTTTTTTATAATTATACTCAATAATTCATTTTTGTTTAATAGGTTTTGAAAGGCAATTCAATAACGTTGAGGCACAAATATCTGTTTTAACCACTATTTATGATATACTAAAAGTTAATCCAAAAAGGTTAAATATGTTTAGTCAAACGTGTTTCGGCCCGTGGTTAAATATACATAAACAAAGTGGAGATTTTTGTTTAATTAATTTAATGGAGCAATGCAAAGATTTTACCCACCCAACTGAATCCGAAAAATCCATATCGTATTGGAGGATACCATTTATGTTTTGGTATAAACAAGTTTTGTTTAGTTACCGTTTTTCTATTTGGGTCGGAGGTTCGCCCACAACAACTTAACATCCATTAATTAACCAAAGCTTTCAAGGACGACACACATATATTGAGGAAATCAGATAAAGTATAAAAATCAATGTTTTTTCTGAAAAGGTGTGAGGTGGTGCCATGTGGGCTGGTCACCCTCCAAGTAGGCATGTCGCCCTCCGAGGGCGACGAGTATATATGGCTATTTCATGAGAAAATATTGAATAGTGGCTATTTTGTTCAAATGCATAGTATAAAACTATAAATTGGTTTTTTTAGGTGATGTGCATGGAGGGGGATTTCTTATCTAGGCGATACAATATTATTAAGAGTGAATTACACCGGTGGTCCCTGTGGTTTGCTTAAACTTTGGATTTGGTTCTTAAAACAAACTATCTATATTAGTGGTCCCTAACTTTTCATTTTTATTTCATCCATGGTTCCTCCACTTAACAATGTTAATTACCAACCGTTAGGAAGGACTAACCGGTCTTTAAGCATACTATAGAGACAAAAAGTGTAATCTACTCTTAAATTTAATCTTATTCACTCTTTTTAATTTTTTATTAAAAAAATATTTAATATATCCAATTATAATCAAATTTCTTAATTATTTTATACATTTTTATACATCCAATTATCAACTTGAGATTTTATAATTTTTAATGATAATATTTTTTGTGAAATTTTGAACGATATTTTTTTATATCAAATTTCTTGATTTTCATTTTTTGTGAAATTTTCTTATTAATAAATATTTTATATATCCAATCACAAAATAAATTTCTTAAAATAAAATAGATATTAAAAAAAATTATTTTATTTACACAAAAAATTAACTTTATAAAATCTCAAGTTTACAAAAACAAAAGAAATAAAGATAAATTCAAATATTTTTAGATTAGCGTGAGATTATTAATATAACTACAACAAAATTGAAACAAAATGAAAAAATAAAATAAAATCTGTAACTATTAAAATACTTTGACGCTAAAAGTTTTAGTTTATATAAAAGTATACCAATAATTGAAATAACAACAAAGTAATACTTTATATATATATATATTAACAATCTCATGCTAACGGAATTTACTTTCACTATTTTGCTCACATATTCTAATTTTCAACACGAAATATATGTGAATTTATCTTGACTTCTTTTTATTTTTATAAACTAGAGATTTTTTAGAGCTGATTTTGTGTGTGTGAATAAAATAGTTTTTAAATAGATGTAAAGATTGTTTCAAAAAAAACTAGATGTAAAGATTTTTATTTAATATTTTAAGAAATTTAATTTGTGATTGGATATATAAAGTATTTTTTTATTATGAAAAATTTACAAAAATATAAAAATCAATAAATTTTATATAAAATAACATATGAAACAATTAAAAAAAATCATAAAGAAAATCAAGATAAATTTACAAAAAATAGCATTAAAAAGATATAAATCTCAAGTTTCTAGTTGGATAAATATATATATATATATAAAATAATTAAGAAGTTTGATTTATAATTGGATATATAAAAATAATTTAATAAAAAAATTAAAAAGAGTGAATAAAATTAAATTTTAGAGTAGATTACATTTTTGGTCCCTATAGTATGCTTAAAGACCGGTTAGTCCTTTCTAACGGTTGTTAATTAACATTGTTAAGTGGAGGGATCATGGGTGAAATAAAAATGAAAAGTTAGGGACCACCAGTGTAGATAGTTTGTTTTAGGGACCAAATCCAAAGTTTGAGCAAACCACAGGTACCACCGGTGTAATTCACTCTATTATTAATATACCTAATATAAAATATGTTTTTTTGCATTTAATGTAAAATCAACTCTAAAAAACAAATGAATGCATCCCAAGAAAATTTATGTCGGTGATTATCGAATGATCATCCAAAAAATACAAATGGTTTTGATATAATTTGATGTTTTTTAAGAAAATATCAACGGACCACCCAAAAAATACATGGTAATCTGTCACTGATTTGAGTTTCCCACCAACTTTTATGACGATTCTGTAATGAATCACCTCTTTAGCGACGGATTTTTCAGATAAAAAATTGGAATATAAAAGTCTTTCATTTTAGTAGTATAAGAAAATAATAAAAATGATTATAACAATCCTCATTTAACTAGATTTAACAAAAAAACTAGCAATCATTAGACATGATATTGATCAAAATCGGTGGAAATTGACAAAGTTAATGACCAAATCCAAGTTTTTAAAGTTTATGGACAATAATCATTGAAAATTACAAACACTAGGGACCAAAACTAAACTTTAACCTTTATTTTTATTTTTAACAGTATTTTAATTATTGTTTGGGATCACGTATTTTTTTACACTCAAAACTTCACACCAGAAACAGTGAATCTAACCTTCAAAATATTTTTGTTGTAAAAGTTCAGACATTTTTTATTTTCACAGTAAAATAAAGTTTCAAGTATAAAAATATGAACTTACGGGCCTAAAGAAAACAGGTTGTTCACGTGAAGCCAACCCTTTTAATTAGAGTTTGATTATTAACAAAGTGTATAGGGCCAACTTTTTTCTTGAACACACGGTTTGTAGGTAAAAGAGCTTGTGGCCTTGTGCAATGGTAAATATTTTTTGTAAAAAGGTTTCTTGGGGTGTGCACACGAACCCAACTCGAAAACACCATTTGGGTCTAAAGGAAACTTCAGAGAGCTTTCTCACGGCCTCTTCCATTAAGCTCTTTATCTTTGTTTGTTTTTTATTGTGTTTGTGTATAAAGTATACCATTATCTTCTTCTTTGATTCTTACATTCACCTAGCTTCTTAATTATTAACTAACACTCTATTTCTTCAGTCATTGTTATCAGTGATCAAAAGGAGCTTAACGAGCGTTAATGTCGGAGATGCGATCCTTGAAGGATCAGCTACTACAAGCCGATCGGTTTCTTGAAGGTCAGACTGAAACTTTTGACGACAATGAGCGAGCACCGTCGTTGGGATGCATTAGAGGCGACAGAGGTTTTTCTGAAACCGCGAGCGTTATATTCAGTGAAGATGCACCATCGTCATACACCGACGTAGCTCCACTGGTTGGATCTTATACAGATGAATATTCTAACCTGAATCTTTTGGAATTAAAGTTTTCTGAAACCGGCAGCGTTATATTAGGTGAAGATGCACCACCGTCATACACCAACGTAGCTCCCCGGGTTGGATCTTATACAGATGAATCTAACCTGCTGGATCAGAATCTTTCTGAATTAAAGTTTTCTAAAACCGCCGGTGTTTTATTTAGTGAAGATGCACCGTCGCCCTCATACACCGACGTAGCTCGCCGGGATGCATCTTGTACAGATGAATCTAACCAACTGGATCAGAATCTTTCTGAAGTAATAAAGTTTAAGGAAGCTAGTTCAACTGCATTCAGGGAATGTTTGGGATTAGGCATGTTTGGGGATTGGGGGTCCCCATCCCCGTCACCACCCCCACCGTCACTGGGGAATATGATCAAATCTCCATCTTCATCCTTAATGGAGAACGGGGATCCCCAACGGGGAATCGGAGATTTTTTCTCCATTAATTTAAAGATGTTTTAACTCAAATATGTTAAATATCACACTTGGTTGATAATGGTCCATGTTCAATTTTCACATATTTTCAAAATTTGCTTTTATAAAGGATCAAATATTCATACAGGAACAAAATCACAACAACATTATAGATAATTATTTAATCAAACGCTTTCGACTTTCAACGTCTTTTTGTCTAAAGAAACATAAGACGACCACTACTAGAAAATTGAGTATTTTCAACGGAAATTAATTTTCAACGGAAAATGTCGTTGAAATTTTTCTATGAATTTTAGAGGATTATTGACAGAACATAAATTTTCTACGAATTTTCAACGAATTTCCGTTGAAAATCCCTCACAAACATATATGCATTTTTAACCAAAAAAATTTCAATAGAATGTCTCGTCAAAAAGTTTTTGGTTGAAAATGCATTTTGTGAGAGATTTTCAACGGAAATTCGTTGAAAATTCGTAGAAAATTTATGTTTTGTCAATAATCCATTTAAAATTCATAGAAAATTTTCAACGACATTTTCCGTTGAAAATTTCCGTTGAAAATACTCAATTTTCTAGTAGTGGACTAAAAAATATTATATAAAAAGAAACGTCAAAATACTTAAGATATATCTAAAAGATAATAATCTAATTCTTTATAAATAATATATTTAATATTCGGAAACGGGAAGAGACGGGGACTACATTACCCGGCCCCGTCCCTATTCCCGGTTTTTTAGCATTCGGGGATCCCCGTCCTGATATCCCTGATTTTGAAGGGAATCTCCGTCACCATCAGGGTGGGTACACCGGTTCCCCAATGGGACGGGTCTCATTTTCATGCCTATTTAGGATTGTTTATTAATTAAAACAACTTATGTTTTTTTTGTAAAAGTGTTTATCAACTTATACAAAGATAAATCAGAGTTTTACAAAAAAAATGTTTGGATTAACTTATGACGGTACCACACCGGAATAAGTCGATAAGTTGTTTTTTTTAATGTTTGACAATGTTTTCTTATAAACGTAAAATGATCAAAAATGACATTGTTTCATGTTCAAGAAACACATTTTCTTGAAAACCCTAATAGATCGTAACAATTGAACATAGGGAACTATCTCTTGACCTATGGTAAGTATATCTAATATGCTTTTCTTAATCCTGAATAATATTCTTCATATTATAGTTAAAGTTATATACCCAATATTTCAGGATTAATTATATTCAACATTTTATGTGCATATTTGGTTCTAAATCATATAATTTAAGTATTAATTACCTTGTTGAAAAACATATATGGAGACCTATATATCCCTCGAATGCAAACTACTACTGTAGGTGAATCTTGTTAGATCTTAATTCATTCCCGTTGGTCGATGATAATTTTTTTTGGGTTAATTACAGCAATTAATATCCATTTTGTCTTTTGTTAACGTGAGATTAAAATGGGTGTGTTATTTAATTCCCCTATGTAAGTGATGATAGCCTTGGAGATCTCACCATCTCCAAAATATTAATTATACTAGTACCGCATTTTACACTAATTAATTATACATTCATAAAATATTTTAATAATATCAGAGTAAATTACGTTCCTTGTCCATGTTTTTTGTTGAAAAATGCCGCTTTCGTCTTTATAGTTTAGATTGTTATTTGTTGCTATTTTCATATGATATACTAAAATGTTATAACCCGATTCGAGATGGGTGGTCTCCCAAAGAACAAAAGAAGAAGAAGATGAAGAAACTGATATTTTTCTTTGCATAATCTAAACTGATCATAAACATACAAGCATATAAACTAGAGGAAACCTCTAGACACGACTCATTAACTACTCCTAAACACACTCATAATCTGCCACCTCACATAACTTCTTAAAACTAACACTAGATGCATGTAAAATAACTTAAGGACTCCTACGAAATTAAGATAGAATGACATAAGAAAATAAAAGGACAAAACTAGTTGCATGCATGTTCGTATCAAAAAATATGAGAGAATTACAAGTTATACCAACAAAAATAATAATAAAGTGTAAACTATACAAACAAGAACACGCTACAATAAAATTGGATTTATAGGACAATACCAATAAATAAGCATCCTAACAGACCACTTTATATGGCCAAAAAATAAAATGACATATCTTTGTAATAAGTTTATAAAACATTTTTGGGGGTCGTAAAAAAAAATTTAGGATTTTTTTTATAAAAAAAACATCGCAATAACTATTTTATAGGACATTTTTGAGAAAATGTCCTATAAGTATAAACCCATCTTCTTCTTTTTTTGAAAGGCAACCTAAATATAAAACAAAAAGAAAGAGAAGATCCAGATTAAGCCACTGCGAGGTGTAGAGGCCAAAAAAACAATAACGAAACAAAAGAAAAGAGAAAGTACAAAGGGACGCTAGAAGGTAGACCGAACTCGACACAAAAAAAAAAGAGAACCTAGAAGGAATTACGTGATGGGAGTGAGGTGATTTGGCCTCGCGATCCACTGCTCCCACTTCAGAGACTCGATACGAGATCGTATCGAGATCCATTCGAAGACCCGAACTCTTATTTCCACAAATAAGGCCTCCTCAAAAAGCATCTTACCTCGAAAAAATATGCATTATTTCGGTGACCAGGGACGGAGCCAAGAATTTATAAGAGGGGAGCACCATATAAAATAGAATAAAAATACAAGTTTATATTATGAAAAAAGACAAAAATAACGATATTATATATTTAAATTTATCAGGCCGATCCTAAGGTTTCGGATGCCTATGACAAAAGGCCAAAAAAATGCCCCTATCATATATAAATGTTATTGTTATCTAAGTCGTCAAATCAAATCATTCACTTCGATTACAATCATAGCTAACACAGACTGAGGCAAAACCGGTGGTTTCGTCGGTGGAAAGGGGTTGGACTAGGCGGCTCACGGCTGGGTGGTCGTCGTTCACTCGGTCCGACAGACATACACTGTGGTACTGTCCAGCAGCTGTTCGCTTCTATTTCCAATAGAGGGGTCGTGTGTTTTCTTTGAAAGCATGAACGATTTTACGCTCCTAACACTTAACAGGGGGAGAGAAAATTTTCTGATATGTTAATATATTTAGCAGGACTTGAATAATTGAATGAGTGTAGGTGGAGCCTTAGCCCATTAAAAAAATTGAAATGTTAAAATACAAGGTGCATATTACTAGAATATTGATACATTAATTTGTATCTTGAAAAATTGAGTAGGTGCATTGGCACCTTCTGGTGCCCACATAACTCCGCCCTTGTCGGTGACCCCAAACTATATAAAGAGTAGCCCAAACGGATGCTTTCCAGATCCTTTGAAGCCAAGGAGAGAGCGAGCGGGCATACGGATGATTCACATGCAATATTGGGAATCGAATTACCCAAGTTGCTTTCAAGATCCCACCATTTCCGAAATAGATCCCAGATTTTTGACGCGAACTTGCATCTCACGAGACAATGGTCCAAAGTTTCCTCCGTCTCGTTACTGTTGGGTCACCGATGATTTGATGATGAACCTTCTCTATTATTTGATTGATCTTTTACAAGTTCTTTTGAAGGTCTGAAATATACTTCAAGTATCGGAAAATCGAAGACTATCCAATCAAGGGTTGTACATCAATCAAAATGTGGAATTTTTGATGTATCAACTAACTTTAAAATTCAGATCACTTGCCAAAATCAAGATTGGGTCACCGATGTATATTGGGTCACCGATACAGATGAGGTCACCGATGGTATACATGGAGGTCACTGATGATGTATATATGGTCACCAAAAATTGTAGATGTCATTCTTTAAGGTTGTGATAACAAGTCATCAATACAAGGATGTACACTTGCCAACACTTAGTGAAAAGTGAGGATCACAAATCCAAGCAATGTGTACACTTATCAATTCCAGCCTTACAAGGCACTAACCGATGTGATACATGGTTCCATATATCACTTAGCAATTTTCAGAGATAAGTTCTTAACTCACAATAAATGCAAGATACGTGGGCAACAAGAACGTGGGCACCAAAACTTAAATTCGGACATTCTCTCTTATTCTTATAAAAGGGATATTTGTCTTTAGCTAAAAGGTTTGATGGGACTTCACAGAGCATGAAGAAAAGAAGATAAAGTTATCTGACATTACGTGCTACAAAGAATGGTCACCCATTTAACTAATACAAAAGGGAGGGACACCATCTTTTGTCCAAGAGATATACAGCTATCCAATGAAGTCTTGACAAGTGTCCTCATGCATTCAATGCATAGGCACTATAAAAGGAGATGAAGTCCAACCCATAAATCTCACGCTTTCAACAAATCCTCTGAGTGATCATTTGTTTGATTCCGGCAATCTTGTATGTTCTAACAGTTTTATTTTAACTTCCTTAGTGTACAAGTTAATTACTGTTATCATGTGTTTCATGTGTTTAGTTTGTTAGAATAGTGTGTCTATTCTTTTCCGCAACAAACTTTTGTGTGTAAATATTTAATATTTATATTAAAAATTTAAAAGAGTAAAATTTTGTGTGTTTGTATTCAGCCCCCCCCCCCTTCTACAAACCCTCACTTACATAGCCATCTCTAATCAGGGACTAACAGTTACAAATTGGACATAAACCAGAGTGCAAATCTATGTCGCGGGCATTCAAAGAAGTCCGGACCATAAGCTGATCAAGAAGAACCCGCCAAATAAATATATTGATTTTTAGAGGGAGAAGCTTATTTTGACGAGTTTCTGGATGAGAGCTACCATCTCAAAGAATTTTGTCTTCGATAAGCGCCTATAGTCTACTCACCGAGAAGTGCCCATCAATGTCTAAGAGCCACCATAATTTTCCCTGCAATTATGAGAAGGATGAACATTTTGTAGCAAGGCAAGAAGATCGTGTAAATCATTTATTGCCCGACCCCTAGGAGCCCTATTCCATCCCCATTTCCAAGCCCAGTTCTCTTCTTCCCAACAACCTTGGTTCCCGACTTTCACCGACTTATTTGTTTCTAAACTAAACAGACGAGGAAATCGATCACAAAGACGAAAGTTGCTTAACCATTTATCTAGCCAAAAGGAAATTGAAGATCCATCATCGAGTTTTTTGGTGAAAGATGTAGAAAAATCCACACTGAGTGAGTCTAGATTAAAACCTGCTTGAATAATGTTAATCCAAACACCCTTATTATTTTTAGAAGAAGAGTTCCTTACCTGTCCTGAACCACCCTTCAAAACGTACAGACTAGCAATAATTTTGACCCACAACGAGTTTTTTTCATTGACGAACCTCCACCACCACTTAGCTAACAAGGCATAGTTCATAGCTTTTAGGCTCCTTATACCCAATCCTCCCGATTCAAAAGAAGATAGAGTAACGATCCACTTGACCTAAGGTAACTTACTCACACCCGAACCCCCCCCCCCCCCCCCCCCAAAAAAAAGAAATCTCGTCTCACTCTCTCAAGTGTATGTAACACACTCAGCGGCGCACGGAACAAAGAGAAAAAGTATAAGGGGAGGTTACCAAGAACCGATTTAATTAGAGTTAATCGACCACCAAAGGACATCGTTTTCGCTTTCCAATCTGCCAATTTCTTCAATAATTTTTCAATCACAACATTCCACCTCCTGATACGTCTCATATAATTGTACCCACCGATAAGCCCAAGTAATCAAACGAGAGCAAGCCCGTTTTACAACCCAACCAACTGGCCATATTTTGCACCGACGAGATTCCCACTCCAAACAACTTACTTTTGTTTAAGTTTACCTTGAGACCAGAGGCCAACTGAAAGCAGTGAGGAATTCCCATGAGGTTCCGAGCATTCCGTTTCGACCATTCACCGAAGAACATGGTATCATCTGCATATTGAAGGTGGGATACCTCAATTTCGTCCTTCCCGACCTTTACGCCATTGAAAATTCTTTTTGCCACCGCTTTTTTCATTGCCGCATTTAGCCCTTCTCCAGTGATTATGAACAGGAACGGGGATAAAAGATCCCTTGCCCGACCCTTTTTGACATGGAGAATTCTTTTTTAGGAGAGCCATTGATGAGTAAGGAAATGGAGGTCGAAAGAAGGCACTCTTCAATCCAATTGCACCACTCTGTTCCTAATCCCATTTGACGCAGTAAGATAAACCCATCTTCCTATAGGACACTTTTTCAAATAGTGTCATATAAAATAGCTAATATGACATTTTTTATAATAAACTTGTTACGATGCCTCGCAGCATCCTATAAACTAATTACGACGTCTTTACATAGAACATTTTATTTTTTGATCCTATAGTTTTTGTCTTATAAATTGGTCTATTGGGATGCTTATTTATTGGTGGCGTCCTATAAACGCAATTTTGTTGTAGTGACAACAATAAATTGTAAAATATAAAAATGAAACCAACAATTAATGAATTGTATTGAAAATCAATAATATCAAAAACTCAAAGGACAAAAATAATTGGATAAGAATCTTTTCTTTAAGTGACGCAGTAGGAAACGCAGAAGCGGATCGACAAACGTCTAAATCTAAAAAGGGTTAGAACTTACGAGCGTAAGAACTAAATAATAAGAGATAAAACTCAAACACACTAAAAAAAGAAGAAATATTATTGATAATTGATTGAATGAATAACTAACAAAGCTAAGAGGGTTTAAATAGGCTAGGAAATAAAACTAAACTAGGAAATGTTAAAAGAAAATGAAACTAGAAAAAGGAAACTAAATCAATTCTAAGTTAACTAGGAAACTAATTAATAAAAGGAAAGTAAAGAAATAAAGAAAACTAAAATAAGGAAACTGTAAATAAGGAAAGTTGTAAATAAGGAAACTCTTCTTTTGCGTCGCGAATGGTCTTCCTTCTGTTGCTAATGACTCGCATAGTGAGGCCTTCTCTTTTTAACTCGGTCTCTTTGCTCGTTAATCTGACGTGCTATTCGATCTGTATCAGTAAGATTCTCGGTCGTTACTATACCTCTTATCGGCTAAGATCTTCGGTCTTTATCATGCTCACCGATAAGGTAAGATGACACCAATAAGTGCTCACTGATAAGCAAATAAACCGCTTGTTAATTAAAATTACATAAAAAATAATATAATTTCTTTATTTTTAAGAATATAAACATATGATAATCTTTTATTTGAATATACAATTGCAAAATAGATAACTAGACCAATAAACAGATATTAAGCCAATAAAATGTTACAAAAACTCGAAACCAACTATTCAGTAAGTTTGGTTTTAAGTTATAATTTATATATTATTATATATGTTTTTTTGTTCTTATGTGTGTTTTATATAAAACGTAATTTTCATGTTTTTTTTTCACGCGTAAAACATAACTTAAACGGAAACAACATACATAAAAACCAGTTTATAAATTTATATTTGATTTACAATCTAAATAACTAAGAGTATCTCCAAGAGCTTTTCCAAAATGGAGAAAAAGGGAAATATGGAGATTTTGGACAAAAAATTTGCTCCAAGAGCTTTCCCAAAACTTTCTCCAAAATGGAGAAATTAGAAGAGAGAGTGAGTTTTTTTCCAAATATGAATTTAACTTCAAAAATGATTACCAAATAAATTAACCAATAAAATTTTTTGAAAAATAAATATTTAATGAAAGAAATAATATTTTAATATTATTTTGGAGAAATTATAAAAAATTTGTTAGAGATGAATGCAATTTTTTTAAAGAGTTTATTATTTACTTCTTCATTTTAAAGAAATTATAAGGAAATTGTTGAAGATGGTTCTAATGCTTTTATCTGTTTGATTCTTGTATTCCATTTAAAAATACAATTCCACGTGATTTGGCCTTGAAGTAAGATCTAAACGTGATTTACAATTACTTTTTTAAGTAAACTTGGAGTTGTGTTCGACATTGGATTAGTTAGTCAATGCCATTGAAAGAATATTCAAAAACACAGTCAGCGTCTTTCTTTATAAATTGAGTAAATAAATTACTTTTTCATCCATATGGTTTGTTAAAAATTGCAATTTTTGTCCTTATATTTGTAAAGTTACAATTTTCATCCTTATATTTACAGTTTATTGTTGTTTTAATCCTTAAATAGTTAAACTTCATAATTTATAGTTGTTTTCGTCCTTATAATTTACAATTTTGTTGTTATTTTCATCCTTGTGAGTTGTGATTCACAATTCCTTGTCATTCTATCCGACTCAAAGACGAAAACTACAATTTTAAAACCACATATATGAAAGTCATAATTTTAACAAATCATAGGGACTAAAAATTAATGTAATTTACTTTTATAAATTCGTTGACAACTGAATAGGCTTGCAATTACAACTTGGATCCACCCTCCTTTAAAATGCTTTTTTTTTCATTTTAAAATGCTCAAATTTCAAACAAGTTGTAGAACTGGGCAGAGCCAGAAAGCAGTGGGAGAGAAGATGAGCAACAACTTAGATTCAAGTAATGAGCTGAATCCAATCAGCCCACATCACTGGATTAACATTTCGTCTCCCATGAACCTACCTTCTGCTGATCTTCTTGGTAAAACTTTAATTTGTTATCAATCACTTTTACATTAGGATTCAAATTCATTCATTCCCATTTAGTTTAGAATTCGAATTCATTCAGCTTGACTAATTTTGGGATTACTTTAAAGGAAATAGACGCGATTACAACACGCTATGTGTTCCTCTATATCAAGCATCAAATACGGGTAACTGGCGAGCTGCTGAAATCATCTTTCGCAACCGACCAGAGCTGATCCGCTATAGCATCACTGAAAATTATGAAACAACGCTTCATATTGCCGTATCGGCAAAATACACCAAACGTGGAGAAGAATTTGTGAAACAACTTGTGGGGTTGATGAAAACGGACGACCTACAACTTCAGAATGGAAATGGGGAAACCGCCCTTTGTGTAGCAGCTGTAGCTGGATACATCCAAATGGCTAAAATTATGGTGGATAAGAATAAGACGTTGTTAACGATCCCTGATAGTAAAGGAAAGTTGCCTCTCTGTATGGCTGCATTATTTGGAAGGCGTGATATGGTGGAATATCTATATGATAGTTCTTATAAAATGAGCGCGGAGTTTTGGACACATGAGAATCGGGATTATGTTCTCATGAAATGCATTGAGGCTGGTCTATTTGGTAAGTATTATGGTTCGAATTTGTTGTCTATTAGCTCATTGTAACATTTTTTTCCTATTAAGTGATTTCAAGATATCTTGTAGATATTGTCTTACAAATAGTTAAAGACCGTCCGGAACTTACTACAAGTGGAAATGCACTTAGAATTTTGGCTCGAAAGCCTGAGGCTTTTAAGGGACAACGTTATACTACTCTTATGGAAAGTATCACTTTGGGTAAGAATCTCTACTACTTGATTTCTATTATACATATCATGCATATGCATAGTAAGATAGAGGGACAACTTTTTAGAAAGTTTTTTAAGAGTAGAAATTTTGGAAACCAGGGCGAAAATCAATATAAAATAAATTTTTTCATCAAATGTTATATGATGTAAGATACTGTTTCACATATGTTTGTGTTCATAGGAAAAACTATTATATATGAACAAAAAAGGATTGTTCATCTATTTTGTTTCATATGTGAAAGGAAACCAACGTTTTTTGTTAACATATAATATTTTTATTCCTATTAACACAAACATATATGTGAAACAATATCTTAAATCATAACATTTGATGAAAACAAATTATGAAAAAAATTATTTTATATTGGTTTTCCCCTTCGGATTAGTCCATAGTTTCTACTCTTTAAAAAGTTTCTAAATGAAGGAGTCTCTGGTAAGATATTCATGTATGTTATCTTTAGACCCCATGAGATTAGTTGATATGCAGCCTTGGGCCTCCATCATATAGCCAACTTCAAGACCACCGAGATTTTTCCAAGCTGTTAATAGCCAACTTCACCCATAACTTGTACTCCAAATGTATTTTGAATCAACTACTTGGTTTCTTAAATTTTTGCAGCTACTAAAGCTAGTTCAGCATTGCAGTTATTAAGAATCATTTGCGATAGTATTTTAGAATTGGACAAGAACGTTATTGATGACATAATCCGAGGACCCCCTGATCCTACTAAGGAAGGTGCGAAGACGGTGGATCACAAGAACCAAACACAAGATGAAACATCAACAACTTTGGAAGTTCAAAATCCAAAATACCCTTCTCAAATGCTATTCATTGCTGCAGAGAACGGCAACAAGACATTTGTAGTTGAGCTTATTCGTCGATATCCTGATCTAATACGGAAAGTTAATGATAATAAACAAAGTCTATTTCATGTTGCTGTCTCACATCGTCATAAGGATATTTGTAGTCTATTATATCAGATTGGCTCAAATATCAAAGATTCGGTAATCACGCTTGAAGATGAAAATGGTAATAATATGTTGCATTTAGTTGGGGAGAGGGCAAAGAGTGACCAACTTCAGGATGAGAAAGGAATAGTTCTACAAGTGCAACAAGAGCTATTATGGTTTAAGGTACATGATCTTTATTTCCAAGCTTCTAGACAACACCCCTTGGAACCACATATGATGTGGGTCCCACACAATAAAAAATCATATCTGATTCAATAGTGGGCCCCATTGAATCAGATATGATTTTTTTATTGTGTGGAACCCACATCATATGTGGTTTTAAACGGAATTATTTTGTTCTTTTAAAGAGGGATGGTTCTCGTATGATCCCTCCCCTATATATATATATATAGAGGGAGAGAGAGAGAGGGGGGGAGACAGAGAGAACAATAATCAAATAAAAACCACATAAATGTTACAAACTCGTAAAAACCAACATAAAAATATATTCTTTCATGATTTTTTTTATCAAAACCTATAATTTAATATATTGTTTCATATATATGTTTGTGTTCACCTTATGAATATAATTACATGTGGAAAAAAAATTGATTCACCTAGTGAAACAAAAAATATGCATAAAAAAGATTCATATGGTGAAACAAATACATGTGAAAATTTCACCTTATGAAACAAATATATATGAAATAATATCTTAAATCTTATCATTTGATAAAAAAAATCATGAATTTCTTTATTTTTATATCGGTTTTTACGAGTTTGTAACATTTTTATGGTTTTTATTTGATTAAGCCCCTATATATATATAGGGTTGGGTTTCCGTGAGACCACCTTTTTTACTCTTGAAACTTCACAGCAAAAACATAAAACATTGTGAAGGTAAAAAAAATCTAAACATTCGCAGCAAAAACACTGTGAAGGTTACTTTCACAGCAAAAACACTATGAAATAGCAAAAACACTGTGAAGGTAAAAAAATTTTACCTTCACAGTGTGTTTGCTGTGAAGTTTCAAGTGTTTAAAGGTGGTCTCACGGGTCTCACGGAAATAGGTTGGTCTCACGTGAGAACAAGGCGGGCTCAAATGCGAATTCAAATTTGGTTGTGAGCGTGAGAACAAGGGAGAGCGTACCACATGTCCTATTGAACTGAATGTTGTGTTATTCACTCTGAACGCATGTTATTCTTACTGAATAATGAATTAACTTCGTCTTCTTTATTCATATTGAATGCCCTTCATTATTCAGACTCAGTAGGACACGTATCGCACTCTCCTTTGTCCTCATGTTTGCAACCAAATTTGAGTTCACATTTGAACTTTCCTCTATATTTATTATATATATATATATATATATGAATTATCTGTCTTTCATTGTGTTGTTTAGGAAGTAGAGGCTATACTCCCTCCATCTTTTCAAGAAATGAAGAACAAAGATGGTTTAACGCCACGTGAACTGTTCACGAAAGGCCACAAAGATCAAGTTTCCAAAGCCGAGAAGTGGTTAAAAGACGTAGCTGCACAACTAATGGTGGTTGCAACACTTATAGCTACTATTGCATTTGCAGCGTCTATTACAATTCCCGGTGGATTAAGCCAAGAGACCGGTAACCCTATCTTCCTCCATAAAAGACTCTTGATGGTTTTCATGATATTAGATGCATTTTCCCTACTATTCTCTTCAGCTTCAATATTCATTCTCATATCCATCCTTACATCTCGTTATGCTGAACGTGATTTCCTAAAAACATTGCCCACGAAGCTATTGTTATGTCTACTAACACTTTTTTATGCTTTAGCAACCATGATGTTAACTTTTTTTATAAATTTGTTCATACTTAACCAACACAAGTCAATAGGGAGAGTTGTGGGTGTATTCGCTTACCTACTCGGTGCCATCTTTATTTCGCTACAATATAATATTTTTGTAGGTATGATTCAGCTAATATATTATCCTAAGCCAATCTTTTATCATTAAGTAAACAACACCTTGCAATTGATATCAGGAGATTCAATTGTATCCATTTTAAATTGATCATAAAGTTTCATTTCAAGTTGTAAGTTTTGAGGAATATCTATCAGAAGTTGAATAGTTAATGTAATGGTGAAATATTTGTGTTTGTTTATGGGTTAACACTTCCCAGAAATGCAGCAATCTTCCTGCGTATTCATTGTAAACTAGATTTTTCTACAACATATGTATAGCAGATTTGGCGGGTAGCAGAGAAAAGTCTCAACTACATGTATTCATCATGAATGAATTATGATTGTATATTATTCATATTGAATATTGTGTTATTCATACTACATATACTACATGTTGTCTCATATGAACTCCATCTTCGTTATGTTATGCGTTTGGTTGTTTTAAGAGAGAGAGGGAGGTAGTCTGCATAGGAGGGGGGGTTTCTTATCTAGGCGATATGATAAAAGGGTATCAGTATTTTCAGTTATAATATTATTAATATACCTGATATAAAATATGTTTTTTTTAATTTTAATATAAAATTAACACTATAAAACAAATGAATTTTATACATAAAAATCATCTAAAGAAATTTTCGTCGGTGATTATCGATAGATCATCCAGAAAATACAAATGGTTTCGATAGAATCCAATGTTTTTTCAAGAAAAATACCAACGGATCACCCAAAAAATATCTGGTAATATGTCACTGATTTAAGTTTCTCACCAACTTTTGTGATGGTCCTTTGACGAATCATCCCTATAGCGACTGTTTTTCCAAGTAAGTATCGAAAGATAAAAGTCTTCCATTTTAGTAGTGTAAGAAAATAATGAAAATTATTAAAGTACTCCTCATTTAACTAGATTTAACAACAACAACAACAACAACAACAAAAAACCAACAATCGTTAGACATATTGACCAAAATCGGTCGGAATTGACAAACGTGAAGGATCAAATCCAAGTTTTTAAAGTATACAGACGCTAATAATCATTGAAAACTGCAAACACTAAGACAAAAACTAAACTTTAACCCTTATTTTTATTTTTAATAGTATTTTAATTGAAGTTTGATTATTCACAAAGTATAGTAGGGCAACTTTTTTCTTGAATACACGGTTTGTAGGTAAAGAGTTTGTGCAATGGTAAATATTTTTTGTAAAAAGGTTTCTTGGGGTGTGCAAAAAAGGAAACTTCAGAGAGCTTTCTTACGGCCTCTTCCATTGAGCTTTTTATCTTTGTAATTTGTTTTTTATTGTGTTTGTGTATAATAAAGTATGCCATTATCTTCTTCTTTGATTCTTATATTCACCTACCTTCTTAATTAACTAACACTCAATTTCTTTTCGGTCATTGTTATCAGAGCGATGAAGAGGAGCTTAACGACCATTAATGTCGGAGATGCGATCCTTGAAGGATGATCAGCTACTACAAGCCGATCGATTTCTTGAAGGTCAACCAACTGAAACTAATTTTGATGACAATGAACGAGCTCCGTCGTTGGGATGCATGAGAGGCGACAGAGGGTTTTCTGAAACCGCCAGCGTTATATTCAGTGAAGATGCACCACCGTCATACACTGACGTAGCTCCACGGGTTGGATCTTATACAGATGAATATTCAAACCTGAATCTTTTGGAATTAAAGTTTTCTGAAACCGCCAGTGTTATATTTAGTGAAGATGCACCGCCATCATACACCGACGTAGCTCACCGAGATGCATCTTGCACAGATGAATCTAACCGGCTGGATCAGAATCTTTCTGAATTAATAAAGTTTAAGGAAGCTAGATCAACTCCACTCAATGGGGAACTTTCTCCGGACTTTGGTAAGTATATATATCTAATTAATATGCTATTTTAATCCTGAATATTCTTCATATTATAGTTAAAATTATATACCCAATATCTCCTAATTAAATATATATTCAACATTTTATGTGTATATTTGGTTCTAAATCATATAGTTGAAGTATTAATTACCTTGTTGAAAAACATAGAGACCTATCCCTCGAATGCAAATCTTGTTAGATCTTCATTCCTGTTTGTTGGTCGATATTTCTTTGGGTTAATTAATTAATTAATATGCCATCTTGTCTTTTGTTAACGTGGGCTCTCCCTCGAAAGATTAAAATGGGTGTGTTATTTAACTCCCCTATGTAAGTTATAGCGTTGGAGATCTCGCCATCTACAATATATTAATACTAGTACCACATTTTACACTAATTATATAAACATAAATATTTGTAATATACTTTTACCTAGGGGTGAGCAAAAGCGGATACCCGGTCAAAATTCATGGAATCGGAACTGGCGGTTCCTGAAATGAAGGAACTAGAACCGCTTACATCGGTTATTTACATTTTGCAACCCTGCGGTTCCGGTACCGGATACCCGGTAGCTAAATGTTTTTCTAAATTTTATCATTTCATACTATAAAAAAAAACAATTTTAAGTCTATTACAAAATACAAAGTACCAACTTGAAAAAAATACAACATATGAATTAATAAATAAAAACTAACAATTATATCAAAACATGTTTAGCCTGGTAAGGTAACATCCGGAGGGGTCAGTGAATGGTATCCCTGACTACCCGGGTTCGAACTCCGCAGTGCGCATGTGGAGATTTCCAGATCATGGGTCTGCCACGTAGTGGTACTCTTAATTGGGTTGGACCGTGGTCAACGGGATTAGTCGGGTGGCACCCTTAATGGGAGCCCGGATACCCCGGGAAAGTGTGTGTTTGTTACCTTGTCTTTAAAAAAAACTAATAATTATATAGATAAATTAGAAACTTTTGAGTCTCGAAAACAACAAAACGACTTTCAAAACACTTCATGTCAACATATTTAAATATATAAAATATTTTTTATTAAAAAAATAGCGTCTACTGTCGGTTCCGGTTCTAGCCATGCAGAGCTCTGTATCCGAGCTCTGGTCAAGCCATACAAAGCTCTGTATCCAAGTTTTGATCAAGTTTTTCCGCTATACTCCAAGTCCAAAATTTTGAAAAGTTTTTGGAGGCTGCCCCAAAACCCCTACGGGACCACCGCCAGGGGCTTTGCCCCATGGACCCCGCATGGGGTCGCGGCCTCCTTGACCGCCGCCATTTTGTCGTTTCTGGGTTCATGCTCGCCTTATAACAAGCGTGCACTTCCCAGCCTCCTTCATGCATGCTTAGTTTTCTTTTCTTTAAATGGTTGTTTCTCATGGAATTGAAATGGGTAGAACTTGTTTGGTGTCCGTATTATCAATTTGATAATGATGTATTGTAACTGTGCAGGTCAGCAAGCAGTCAGAGATATGAATACCAATACCATTATCCTGCAGGCTGCTTCATCTACCCCGCCACCAATGAGTGCAGATCTTCTTGGTAAAATTTTGCTATCATCATATTCATCCAACCAATTATTCACTTTTACTATACATTTCTATGGGATTCAACTCTCACAAATTATATAAGAATGATTTAGAGTAATTAATACTTGATTAATTTTGAAATTACTTTGAAGGAAACAACACCCCATGTGTTGGTCTATACAAAGCATTAGATATGGGTAACTGGAGAGCTGCTGAAATCATCCTTCACAACCACCCATGGCTGGTACGTTATAGTATCACTGAAAACTATGAAACACCTCTTCACATTGCCGTATCATCATCAGCAAAATACACCAAAAGTGGAGAAGGGTTTGTAAAACAACTGGTGGGATTGATGAAAAGCGACGACTTACAACTTGAGAATGGAAATGGGGAAACTGCCTTCTATTTAGCAGTTGTAGCTGGATATGTACAAATGGTTAAAATTATGGTGGATAAGAATAAGGCATTGTTGACAAACCTTGATTGCCATGGAAAGTTGCCTCTCTCTATGGCTGCGTTATCTGGAAGGCGTGACATGGTGAAATATCTCTATGATACTTCTCAGAAGATGACTGGTGGTTTTTGGACACACGAGAATCGGGATTGTGTTCTCATGCAATGCATCGAGGCTCATCTATTTGGTATATATATATATATATATATATGCGCACAAACTTATTGCACTACTGTTGGTCTTCAATTAGGATCATAATTTGTGTTTATATGTACTTAATTTATGACTTGTTCTTCATCCTTTTTATAGTTCTTAATTTGTGCTTATTTCAGCAATGGTTTCCATATTTTGGCAGCATTTTTGCCTATTAATTAAGCGATTTCCAAATATCTTGTAGACACCGCTTTACAAATAGTTAAAGACCATCCAGAACTTGCTACAAGTGGAAATGCACTCAGAGTCTTGGCTCAACAGCCTGAGGCCTTTAAGGGAGAACGATATATAACTCTGACGGAAATCATCAGTTCGGGTGGGTGCGACCGTCTATTAATTATACATATCCCATGGGATTATATATTCGATATGTGTAGTGCAAGCTAGTCTTGAGACTCCTCGGTTAGAATATATGTAGCTTGTTTGCTCAGAGTTAACGTATTTTGAACCATCTACTCGGTTTCTTGATTTTTGCAGCTAGTTCAGCGCTGCAGTTACTAAGAGTCATGTGCGGTGATATTCTAAAATTGAAGAAAAACGTTATTGATGACATAATTAGAGGACCCCCTGATTACGCTACTTCGGAAGTTCAAAATCCAAAATACCCTTGTCATATGCTATTCATTGCTGTAGAGAAGGGGAACACAACATTTGTAGTTGAGCTCATTCGTCGATATCCAGATCTAATACGAATGGTTAATGATAAGAAACAAAGTCTATTTCATGTGGCTGTCTCATATCGTCATAAAGATATCTGCAGGCTATTATATCAGATTGGCTCAATCAAGGATTCGGTTATAACTCTTGAAGATGAAAATGGCAATAATATGTTGCATTTAGTTGGGGAGAGATCAAAGAGTGCCCATCTTCAGGATGTATCAGGAGGAATAGCCCTACCACTTGAACAAGAACTACTATGGTTTGAGGTACATGATCTTTGTTTCCAATTAATCCTATACACTTCGCTTTATATGTATATGAATTATATATCTTTCTTTGAATCACTTTTACTTTGCTACAATGGTGTACGTATTTTCTTATAGTTTGTAATGCAGACAATACAATGATAGATATTAGATATGATCTTTTGTATATAACTCGATGTTAACGAACTAATCTATGTGTTGTTTAGGAAGTAGAGGCTATACTACCACCTTCTTATCGAGAAATGAAGAATAATGATGGTTTAACACCACATGAACTATTCATGAAGAGCCACAAAGATCTAGTTTCCGGAGTTGAGAAGTTCTTAAAAAAAGTAGCCTGCCAACTAATGGTGGTTGCGACACTTATAGCTACTGTTGCATTTGTAGCGTTCTTTACACTTCCTGGTGGATTGAACCAAAAGGGTATCTTCCTCCATAAAAGAGTTCTCATGGTTTTCATGATAATATTAGATGCATTTGCTGTGCTATCCTCTTCAGCTTCAATATTCGTTCTCATATCTATCCGTACATCTAGTTATGCTGAATTTGATTTCCTGAAGACGTTACCAACGAAGTCCTTGATATGTCTTGGAACATTTTTCTATGCTTTAGCGAACATGATGTCAGCTTATTTTATTGGTTTGTTTATGCTTGACCTAAACAAGTCAACAGGGATAGTTGTAGGTGTATTTTCTTATGTTTCCGTTGCCATCTTTAGTTTACCATATCCGACTTTTATGGGTATGATTCAGGTAATGCATTCGCATAGGCCAATCTTTTATCATTAATTGAGTAAACAACACATTGCAATTGATATTAGGAGATTCAACTAGCTAGTATCCCTTTTGACCATAAAGTTTCATTTCAAGTTGTACGTTAATTTGAGGAATATCTATCAGGAATTTGATGTATATATTCTGAATGGTTATGTATTTTCATATCAGACAATAACTTCTGTTATCTCTCTTTACATCTAGTTATGCTGACTTTGGTTTCATAACAACATTACCTACAACGTCCTTGATCTGTATAGGAACACTTTTCTATGCTTTAGTCAACATTATGTTAACTTTTTATATCAGTTTGTTTATGCTTGACCTATACAAGTCAATAGGGATAGTTGTAGGTGTATTTGTTTACGTTTTCTTTGCCATCTTTACTTCACCATATCCGATCTTTGTGGGTATGATTCAAGTTGTATATCATCCTAGAGCAATCTTTTATCGTTGAGTTATATATTATATACAACATATGTTGCAATTGATATTAGAAGATTCAACTAGCATCTGTTAATTTTGACCATAAAGTTTCATTTCAAGTTGAACGTTTTATTGATGATGTATTCTGGATGGTCATTATGTATTTTCTTACAAGGCGATAACTTTTGTTTGTAACAATGCTATCTAGGGGAATACTTGTGGTACAGTTTAAAATTTTCTCAAATCACACACCAAACTATGCCTGCCTCAAAACGTATAATACTACACTGTAAAATGCGTTTTATATCTAAAAACGATGCATGCAAAAGGACAAACAAAGTTTCATATAGTTCATGCAATATATTAATACAAAGTGGAAATATCAACTTAATTACGTTCGCTTTTATAGTTCTAATCAAACTTTTCAAAGTAAATCTTAAAAAGACAAAAAGAAAAAAAGAAAACAATCGAGCTCCATGCTTCAACTTTCATCATAGTTGAGAGTTAAGTTGGAGCTTTCATTTCGAGAATTGACACTACCTCAAAATGTCACCTAGGCAACAAACGAAAAAAGTTGTCTATGTGTTGATAGGGCTTAGGCAACAAGCCCGTGTTGTCTAAGCGATGTTGCATAAGAACCTAGGCAACATAGGCAAACATCATACATTGCCTAAGGTGACTCCTTAGCAAAGGCATAAAAGGTTATGTTGCCTATGGAAAAAAACATATGTTGCATCAAACAAACTAAAGCCAACATTTGACTTATGCAAGTGTTGCTTAAGGTATCAGCTTAGAGCCTTAGACAACATACTCTATTTGCATTTGTTGCCTTACACACATTTAAGACAACTTAATTTATTAGATATGTTGCCTCTGAACTTATATTGTTTATATGTTGCCTAAGAACACTACAAAACAGGGGACTTTTCCAGAGAAAAAAGGTTTTACCAGCGGATTTTGCTGCCGGAAAAAGAGGCGCCGGTAATATTATACATTTTAAGGTTTCGGATTTTGCGGGTTTATTTTTTTATATTTTATTTTTGGGTGATCGCCCTGGAATTAGTCAGCTCGCATAGCGGGTCGGATATAAAAACAATGAAACTTCATATTTATTGGAATTTTACCTAAATAACAAATAATATTATGAAATATTAAACGTGCAAATTACAAAACTATCAACATTCAACTAAACGAAATAGAACATATCGATCTATCTAGGATGGGAGGGGTATGGTTGTGAACTTGTGACATAAGTCTATACAACTTTTTTACGATCTGGATTGAAGTATTTTATGTATTGAATGCAAACCTGTATTCATTTAGAAGTATATTCCGTTGGGAGCACCCTGAAAGGAGAGAATGCAGTGTCATTTTATAATCATTACCCAAAAAAATCTTGAACCCCACGACCTACGAAAACCCGATCGGAAAGCTCCGCCAAAGCAGCATTAACGGTAAGCAAAACGACACTTGAACCAGCGATAACACCAAGTACAACCCCTGTTGTCCCAAGAACCTTATTGAACCCTGGCCACTCGATCTGTCCAATCTCCTCTGCTACACCACTCCATATGTTGTCATCCTTCTTAATTTCTCTCTCCATCATCGCTTTCTTGATCTCCGTTCCCAGTTCAGATATTTCCTCATCCAAGGGAGGGTTTTGGGTGGTTTCTGATTCTGAGGTGGTGGGTTGTTGTTGGCGGTCTTCGGCTGCGTTGACAATGACGGCAGACCGGTGGTTTGTGGCTGTGAGAACGGTGGTGTTGGTGAAATTGGTAATCGGATTGGGGGTGGATTTGATTGTTGGGATGTTTTGGTATTTGGTGACTGTTCTAATCGACGATAGAGGAAGCAGGTATGACGGAAATGATGAGAGAGAAAGTGTCATTTCTAAAGTGTTTGGTACAAATATCGACCAACCGTTGCTTTTCTTTTTCTTCTAGATAAATTTTTTCTCTCAAATCTGCCCATGAAGAGAAGAAAGTGTTTTCGGTCAAGTCCGAAGTTTCTTGTGTTACAAAAATGCACCAACCTTTTCCATACTCAGAGAAATGGGCAACATATAATGCATTTTTAACAGTTATAAGACATCATATGAACTCAAACAATGAAGATATTTAGATACTTGTATGCTCCATATCTATGACACATTGCACTCATATGAACTAGATTACAATCAAGAAACAAATTTTCTGCATGTTTTTACAACATTGTTTTGAACCATTTGTTGCATCTAAGGATTTGTATTTACAACATAGTTTAGGCTGCTTTGGTGATTTGAAGTTGTATTATAATCATATGTTTTGTTGGTATATTAGTTAGAACAACAACATGATTCTATCTGCAGAAAAATTGATCAACAAGAACAGTAAAAGAGGATGAAACTAAGACTAAACCCTTTTTTAACCCCTTTCCAATAAAAACGAACAAAAAAACCAATTAAATTAACAATAACAGATGACAAATGGCAACAAATAGCAACAAATGATGTTTAATTAAGGAAATCAGAATCCCATATCAATGACAAAATTATATAAACCACAGGTAATAACATATGACAGCTACCAATGTTGCATAAAAACAAGCCAATCCTCCCAAACCAGCCCAGAAATTGGCGGCTATAACACAACCTGATCAACCCTAAAGGCTAATCAATTCGTAAAATAAACAGCACAAAGTGGTCGGATTGAGTTCATGTGCATCGCTACTCACAATGTTGCATATCTATATGCTATTCACACATTTGCTTTTTTAACTTTATTCATGGAAATTGGGAGGCTCAGCATGCCCACAAAGTACTGCAAGCTACAGCTCGTGGATATCGCTGAACCACAAGTCTTAGAAGCAAAATAATCAAAAGAGAAGTACCTGATGACGATGGCTAGGGTTTTGCTCAGATGGAAACGTAACAGGTAGAACGACCGGCCGACGAGATGAATGGTAGGCGGTTGGCGATGAAAACTCCGATGTGAGAGGGAACGATGGAAATTTTAGTCCGTAGTAGAGAAATTTTGGGGATTTTGATTTTCCATGGGTCTAGAAAGGCAGTATCTTTTTATCCTTAACTTTCGAACGCTGACAATTCCAGTCCCTTAATATTATTACTTGACAGTTTACACTCTTCATTCAAATTATATATATTATTGACTGCGATCAGTCAAAAAAACCGTCAAATAGATCTGAACCGTTTACATTGATCCTGAAATTTGATCTGAACCGTTTAAATTAATCCTGAAATTTGATCTGAACCGTTTAAACTCACTATTTTGCGGTTACATACTCCAAACTTCCTATCCTCAATTGTCTCGCATGCTCTCTCCCACGTCCGCTTCTCTTGCTTATCTCCCCTCCAATCCTTCGGCGGTTCTTCTCCAACACTACTAACCACGTCCAGAAACCAATCTTAAACCCGTCCCCAAAACCTTCCCAGTAGATTCACGCTCTGCCTTGCTTACCTAACCAGTGAAATCTTCCTTAAACCCTGGACGATGATATTCAAAGCCAGGTTCCATCTCTTGCTTTCTCTTCAAAATCAAAACCTTGGTTCGATTGTTGTTCCTAATCTGTCTTTTTTCGTTTCTGATTTTGACATATACGTACAGACAAAGAAACTAAGAACAAATGCAAATTTGAAATTTTGAAAGCAAAAAGGGATTCCAAATCCGCATCTTCAAATTTCTACTAAATTTCATCGATTATAAACCACCAGGTCCGCCACTATGTTTATCGTTAAAATTGCTCAAAGATTGCAACTACATTGTTTATGATGCGTGATCCTTTTTTTAAGATAAATAATTTCTATTAGACAATGAAGGAAAAAACATGTACAATATATCTTGTGTAAAACCCAACAATGACACCACTTTTTCAAAAAGAAATATCAGGATCTTAATCATACATAATTTTTTTATCATCCTCATATTTCTTTTACTATTTTTCTAATTAATAATTAGTTAATTACCGAGTAACTTAAAACATTGAACTAATAATTGTATGTGATTTGTTTTTGACGTGTAACTCGGTTGACAAATGAGTGTGATAATTTTGTTAATGAATCAAATATAATATATAAAGCAACCATTAAATAAATAAAAATGCACACCATATTTTTCATAGTATATTTTAATCGCATATTTTAGAGGACTTTAAACTTGTTAGACATAATACATTAATAAAATTGACCCATTGTTTTGAGAAAAATAGTTAAAATGTCACATATATAAAAAAAACAATGGATATTTTTGAAATATGATGTGAGAAAGCAGAAAAGAAAAAGGAAATTTCATAGAGCTTTCCTGGCTTCTTCCATGCCCTCCCCTTTCTTTAATTTGTCCATTTGTGTTTTATATAAAGTATCCCCATATTGATCTTGTCTTATCCTTAGCACTCACTCACTTTCTTCCTTGTTCAAGTTTTCGACTTCTATATACAAATGGACGAGCCTCCGTCATTGCTATCAACGATCATGAGGCGCTTTGCTATAAAACGACCATTAATGTCGGAGATACGATCAATGAAGGCTAAGCTACCAAAAGCCGATGGGTTGCTTGAAGCTCCGATTGTTGGTCGTGCAATCAGTCAACCCACCAAAACCTTTGATCGACCTCCCTCATTTGGATGTGTGGTACGCGAGAGAGGGAATTCTGAAACCGCCAGTGTTATTTACAGTGATGATGCAGCACCGTCATACACCGACGTAGCTCGTCGAGATGCATCTGAAATCGCCAGTGTGGATCAAAATCTTCATGAAGTAAATTTTGAGGAAGCTAGTTCAACTCCACTGGATTTTGGAGAAATTTATCCGGACCATGGTACGTAATCTATGTTGTTTCATCACTTCCGCTTGATCTAATTGATATATATATATATATATATATAGAGAGAGAGAGAGAGAGAGAGGCGGGTTCATACGAGAACGTTTCATTTTACGAGAATGCGAGAAGTTTTTTTCATGTACAAAATCACATGTGATTTTGCACTAATGGTAGCGGGCTACATTTGGGGTCACTTAAGTCGCATGGAAAGTCGTCCGCATCATTTATGATTATGTACAAAATCACATATGATTTTGTACGTGAATCATATGTGATTTTGTACATGAAAATTTTCATGTACAAAATGATTGGCTGAGGATTATCCTCGCATTCTCGTAAATTGTTACCGTCCTCACATGAACCTCTTTCTATATATATATATGTATGTATGTATATATATATATATATATATATAGAGAGAGAGAGAGAGGTTCGAATGAGAACTTTTGCTTTTTAAAGAAACAAAGGAACCTCCTTTTAACCACATATATGATTTAAGAAATCAATAAAATATTTAATATTAATCTATTTATTTTTAAGGGTAATATGGTCCAATGTTACTTTATGGAATCTTACTATTCATCATGTTCCATCACAATGTATAATCTTGATTACTTCAAAACAATTTAAATATTAAATATATTTAAATAAATATAAGATCAAGATAAATATGAAATATCTTTAAATAAATATAAGATCAAAAGAAGTATAATAAACCAAACTCAGTATCATATATGATTTTATAATATTGAAAGTTTATTGTTTTTAAAAATTAAAATATGAAATATTTTTAAAGAAAAATTATTATTTTTAAAACTTTAAAAATTGAAAAAGTTTATTATTTCTAAAAATTGAAAGTAATATGTTTAAAAAGTTTTATTACAATGTCAATTACATCAACAAAATCATATATGATTTCAGTATCATATATAATTTTGTATAAATGTTAATGTAAAATCATATATGATTTTGTACAAATGTAAATGTAAAATCATATATGATTTTATACAAATGAATTGACAATGATTACAATGTCAAGTATGTTAACAAAATCACATATGATTTCAATATCATATATGATTTTGTACAAATGTTAATGTAAAATCATATGTAATTTTGTACAAATGTAAATATAAAATGATTTTGTACAAATGTAAATATAAAATGATTTTATACAAATGAATTCACACATAATTACAATGCCAAATATGTCAACAAAATCACATGATTTCAGTATCATATATGATTTTGTACAAACGTAAATGTAAAATCATATGTGATTTTTTACAAATGTAAATGTAAAATCATATATGATTTTATACAAATGAATTTACACATGATTACAATGTCAAATATGTCAACAAAATCACATATGATTTCAATATCATATATGATTTTGTACAAATGTTAATGTAAAATAATATGTAATTTTGTACAAATGTTATTCACACATGATTACAATATCAATTATGTTATTTTTGATATATTATAATATAATATAATTTTTAATATAACTATGTGTCTATGTGATATAATATAATATTTCATATATTATATTATAGTTAAAACATTATTATATTATATTATAATTTGTGCTTCTATCAATTTTACCCCTAAAAGATTTTACTCTCGGTGGAAAGTAGATTTCAGCCACCATTAATTACTTTAATGTCAATTCAATATAATATTAATTGATTTACCAAAATATGTGGCTAGAAACAATTCCTTTATTTCTTTAAACATACTATGTTCTCGCATGATCCCTCCCCTATATATATATATATATATGTTGGGTCACCGATGATTTGGTGATGAACCACCTTCCTTTGTATGAATGAACTTTTACAGGTTCTTTTGAAGGTCTGAAATATGCTTCAAGTATTGAAGAGTCAAAGACTATTCAATCAAGGGTTGTACATCAAAAAGTGGAATTTTGGATGTATCAACCAACTTCAATATTCAGATCATTTTGCCAAGTCAAGATTGGGTCACCAATATAGTGGGTCACCGATGGTACACTCAAAAGTCATCAAAAGTACTAAGGACATCAAATAAGATGAGGTCATCAAGTTTGATGTCATGGTCACCGACACTATAATCTTGGTCACCGAAATTGCAGGTATATTTTCTAAGGCTGTGATATCAAGTCACAAGTTCAAGGGTGTACACTTTTGGCATTTAGTGAAAGATGAAGTTTATCAAGCAAAGTGTACACTTATCAATTCCAAATTTTTACAAGGTATCCACCGATGTGATACATAGTGTGATGTATCACTTAGCAATTTCAAAGAGATAAGTTCTTGACTCACATCAATTGCAAGACACGTGAGTCAGCAAGAACTTGAGCATCAAGCCTTAAATAAAGACATTCTCTTTTATTCTTATAAAAAGGAATATTTGTCTTTTAGCTAAAAGGTTTGATGGGACTTCACAGAGCATGAAGAAAAGAAGATAAAGTTATCTGACATTACGTGCTACAAGGAATGGTTCATCCATTATTCTAGTACAAAGGAAGTGGTCTCTTCCTTTGTCCAGCAGATAATCTTCCAGCTAATGAAACCTTGACAGCTGTCCACTTGCATCCCATGCATGGGCACTATAAAAGGAGATGAAGTCCTTCCCAGAAATCTCACGCTTTCAACAAATCTTCAGAGTGATTATTTGTGTGACTGTGGCAAAGCTGTGTGCTATAACAGTATTGTTTTAACTTCCTTAGTGTATAAGTTAATTACTGTTATCTGTGTGTTTAGTTTGATAGAATAGTGTGCCTGTTCTTTTCCGCATCAAACTACCTGTGTGTAAATTTTTAATATGTATATTAAAAAATTTAAAAAGAGTATATTCTGTGTGTTTTATATTCAACCCCCCCTTCTACAAAACCCTTTCTTAGTTAGCCATCTCTCCTTGGGGACTAACAATATATATATATATGTATATATATATATAGGGGCGGATTCAAATGAGAACTCAAATTTGGTTGTGAATGTGAGGACAAATGAGAGTGCGACACGTATCGGATAATCAAATAAATATTCAGACCGAATAAAACTGAATATAGTGTTTATTCAGTCTGAATAATGGCTATTGAGACTGAATAAACATTATTTAGACCGAATAAACACTATATTCAGTTTTATTCGGTCTGAATATTTTTTGATTATTCGGTCTGAATAATCTACATTCAGACATGTGTCACGTTTTCATTTGTCCTCATGTTCACAACCAAATTTGAGTTCTCATTTAAACTTTTCTCTCTCTCTCTCTCTCTCTCTCTCTCTCTATATATATATATATATATATATATATATATGCAGGTTAATACGAGAACGTAACTATTTACGAGAATACGAGAAACTTTTTTCATATACAAAATCACATGATTTTGTACATGAAAAAAAGTTCTTAAATTTAATTACCCAAATGATTGGCTGAGGATTGTTCTCGTATTTTTTTAAATTGTTATCGTTCTCGCATGAACCTCTCTCTCTCTCTCTAAATATATATATATATAGTTGAGATCCGATGAGAAGAAGAGTTAAGCTGAGAAGCGTAAGAAGGAATCTCCGTCGTTGGATGCATATTAAGATGAGATGCATCGAGTTACCGGATCAATCCTCCATGAAACGCAATTTATGGGTGGGTATGAGATTAAAAGTGATCAAAGGGTCCAGATCTCTTCTTACGCTTCTCACCTTAACGTTCGTTCGTGCGTTTATGTTAGGAGAGAGGAAAGGAGAGCAACAAAGAGGAAAAATGACAAAGCAGAGATGGTTTTCAAAATTTATTTTATTTTATTTTTAATATTTTTCTGTATTTTAAATTGATGATCACAAATTAAAAAAAGTCTATATATATATATATATATTTTAGGCTCTTATGTACATACCAAAAAAAACTTGGAACTGTACTTAATTTTAATATTGAGGCCTCTTGTATCTATATCTATATATAATACTAGAGGAAAGTTCAAATGTGAACTCATTTTTGGTTGTGAACGTGAGGACGAATCTCAGCCACTTATCCGGTCAATAAAGGCGGCCTTGACCTGGTTTCCCTCCTTTAATAATCTCCACCCTCCCATGAATCGCGTCAATCCTCCGTGATCGCGTCCACCATAATCGAAGATGTGTGGCTGAGATTCGTCCTCACGCTCACAGCCAAAATTGAGTCACATTTGAAACTAACCCTATATACTATATATAAGCATGTTAAACGGGTATAAGTTGAAAATTAAAAGGTATCTATTTTAATGCATAAAGTACAACTTTTGAAGCTAAACCACTCTCATAAAATCTCCACGTTTCAAAGATGGTAGTAAAATCAGATTATTTTTAATTTTTAAATTATACTTTATGTCCTTATAATAAGTTATTTAATTTACTTTATAACCCCTCCCTTTTCATTTTTCATTTTACACCCTAATCATATTAAAATAAATAATCGTATATTAGTTAAAATATATTTAAAAAAATACGTTTCTTTTTTTACAAATTATACCATGATAATCGTCTCATCGATACCTTCAAAATGAACCCAATATTGAATATATTTGGATCAAATCATATTATTAAATACTATAAATAGCATAAATACATACTGAATTAATTTTAAAACTTACATTTTATATTTTAGTTTATTGTTTATATTATTTTATATCTCTTATCTTTTCATTTTTCATTTTAAACTCTTGCCTATCTATACTCTTTTATAAAAAGTCACTTACGGTTACGTTGAAATTTTTAAAAGGTGCAAAATTTTAATCTAGATGTACAAATTTCACAATAGTTTATTTATTTCAATATCATTTGTCTTTAATGGTAATCGATATGTTAACAACAATATCAACTAATTCACACTTAATAACCATGCAAAACCATAAAAATAAAGAAGCTAATTAAGGATTGGAGTTACCAGTTAAAATCCCGCCGCAATTCGAATTCGCGGGTATCCAACTAGTCAAAATATATGTTCAAATATTAGTTACTAAAAAAATATGTTTAAACTGTTTATATCACCAAAATACCCTTCCATCTCACCTTACAACCCATTTAGTGTTGTTTTTCTATTATCTACTCTCTTTCTAAAGAACTTTTACCTCTTTATAAGTAAAATACTTTTGAGAAACCAAAATATATATCAGATATTATGGATAAATACTTTTGATGCCCTTTGGGTTTCATCGAGTAAATTGAACGCATCAACGAGTTCATGTGTTAATTGTAACTCGATTGTTGTTCTAAGCTCTATTAACCATTAATTAGTTTCCTAGTCCAATATATGTGACATTATTTTTTTGCATCAATTTTCAGTTGTCAACATATGTTTTGGTGATTGGGAAAATGATGGTAATTCTTGGAAGTACAAGAATGCCAGGTATGGATCGATCCAGATACATAAGGAAACGACATACTTGCAACTAACTGAAATTTTGTTTGAAGAGTTTGAAGTTGATAAATCGAAATATAATCTCAAGTTGGAGGTTCCATACACACTGGACGAACCATATATCCCTATTCATATTCAAAGTGATCGCCATGTCACTTTATTTATGAAAGAAACTTTGAGAACATCAACATCTTTACTTGTGACTTTGGTTGAAAAGAATGCATGTTGATCCATTTTTTGACTTTCTCGTCGATAAAGAAGTTAGATTTGACGGTATGACTTCTATTCTGACACCCATTTATCTTGTAGTATTGTCAATTGTGTTGATCGATGGTGCTCAGTGTAGGATCAGTAGATCTTGCTCTAAAATCAATTCCGAACCATTATTAAATTTTGGTGCATAATGTTGGCCTTAGGCTGCTTTTGTGATTTGAAGTTGTATTATAATCATATGTTTTGTTGGTAAATTGGTTAGAAGAATAACATGATTCTATCTGCAGGAAAATAAATCAATAAGAACAGTTAAGGAAGATGAAACTAAAATATGCATCATGAGCATCTCCAACAGATTTCTGCTTAGGTTAAATCCATTCAATAATTGCTACACTAACACTAGGATAACCTCATTCCAATAAAAACAAACAAAAAAACCATTTATATTAACAATAACATATGACAAATAGCAACAAATGAAGTCAAATTAAAGAAATCAGAATCCCATATATGACAAAATTATATAAACCACAAGTAATAACATATGATAGTAATCAATGCTGCATAAAAACACGTCAATCCAGCCTGACCAACCCTAAAGCCAAATCAATTTGTAAAATGCACAGCAGAAAGTGGTTGGATTGAATTCATGTGAATCGCTACTCACAATGTTGTATGTCTAAATGCTATTCACACATTTGTTTTTAACTTTATTCATGAAAATTGGGAGGCACAAAGTACTGCAAGCTACAGATCGATAGTTTTTATATTAAAAGGTTTACAATGATAAAAAGTATAATATTAAAAATTATTTACTAATAATCAATCGACAATAATTAAAAATTATAATAGTTAAAAATTATTTGGACTATGTTTGGCAAACTAAGCTGATAAACTAGCGGATGACTGATAAGCTAACTGGTGAAAAAATCATGTTTGGCAAAACTAGCGTATAAGAATGTAAAATGACCAAAAAGAGTATATTAAAAAATAATAATTAATATTAATGAGGGTTATAATTGGAAAATGTGATAATAAGCTCCCAAAACGCTACTACAAGTAGCTTTTCAATAAGCTAGCTTATGGTTTGCCAAACGTGTACACTGAAAATAAACTAGCTTATAAGTCAGCTTATAAACTAGCTTATTTTTGCCAAACATAGCCTTATTGTAATTAAAAGACAAATAATTAAAAATATAATACTAAACTATGTTTTTAGGTATATATAATATTCATATACGACAAATGAAACAAATAAACTCACACACCCTCCTCACTTTTGGTGAGGTTTAAACCCCTGACCTCCTAGGCAGGGACGGAGCCAAGAATTTTATAGAGGGTGGTCCTCTTTAATAAAACAAAAAATAGATATATAATGATATTATATTCATGGTAAAGTTCAATAAAAAAAAATAACGTTTCAAACGCCATTACACTAAACTTCACAAATTCAAAAATAAACTCGACGCGTTTTCAGGGACGGACCCGGCTATAATTTTTTTTATACGATGACACAATATATATAAATATAAAGTAATTACAAAAAGCACGGTTTCTATCGACGTGTCTTCATGTTTTTTTTATTAACCTGGATATCCAACGTGTCTTCATGTTTTTACTAACGTTCGATAATCGCTCGATGTGTTTTAGCTTAATTCAACCGTTTCGAGGGATTTAAAAAGAATTGATTTTAAGGGATTTTTTAAGTTTTTTTTATCGATTTCGAGGGGCTTTTCGGTTTTTTGGGTTGATTTCAAGAATTTTTCCCTTTTTTTTGGTTGATTTCAAGAGTTTTTTCGGTTGATTACGAGGTACAGTTACACCTTGAACTTCTGAATATCATATGGTGGCACCTTTCATAGGTTATTTGTAGAAAACTTTTGTTGATATAACAATATTATTATATAAAAAATTCAATTATTAAGTAGTGTAATTGATATATTTATGTTTGAACTATGTTTTTAATGTCATTCTTATATAAAAAAATTAACCTTTCGATGAAGAAATAACGAGAGGCATCTTTTACATTTGGATGGAGTTGGACTAAATTTGATTTCAAATTTAAGGATGAGTTAGGTTTAGACGGTGGGCTATTAAGTAAAAGTCAACCATAAAACAAATGGATTTTAATTAAAAATAATTTTTTTTGAACTTGAGGGTGGGCTCGTGACAATCCTAGGCCAGCTTTGCCTCCGTCCATGTTCCTAGGAGGTCAAAAACTCACATACCATTAGGTTAAATGCCCTTTATTTAATAATAAAATATGTCCTGTAGTGGAAGTTGATAAATTTGTGCAGATAAAAATGAAATAAAAATAATAAAATTAACTAAAAACATTTTTTTAATTCTAGTATTATAATAACTTTTGTTATTAATAAAAATTACCATTTTAAAATATATGGTATAAATAATAGTTAAAATATACCATAAAAAAATAAACACCATAATAACGTATATATTATTTTTTGATTATTATAAATACATTTATTTTATCAACCGTATCACAATTAAAAAATAATTAGAAGGAGTGGCCCCATAATTTGAGGAAAGAATCCGGTTCACACAAAAGGAACCTCTTTTCCTCCATGTGTATAGGACCGGTACCGCAAATGCTTGACTAAGGGGTCGTTTACCAGATTTTATCAGGGTAAGTGTCTACCGGCAAAATTCAACACTATCATTTACATACCGGGTAAGATTTTAGTCCACAAAAACGGCATCGTATGCAACAATTTACCCGATAAGTGCTTACCGTGGTAAGATTCGTCGCAATCACTTACCCGGGTAAGACTCTTGATCATTGTTTTCCTTGTCTTCGCTCTTATCGGGTAAGATTTTTGGTACTCATTATATTTCTCCGGTAAGGTAATATGATTTGGTAAGCACTTACCCGGGTAAGCGTTCGGTAAACGGCCCCTAAGATTTGAAGCGGTCGATAAACCTCATTTAAACTACTGCTTAGGACGTCCCCTCTTTATTTTCTAAAATAACTTTTTAGTCACCTTATTTGACCAAGACTTTATGCTTTTAATTCTTGTACGATGGATTTATTGTGTTGTCATAATTTGTACAATTTTCTTTTTGTCGTCTAGCGGCATTTTTTCAACTTTGACAGCCTGGTTTGGCCTAAATGCACCTCGAATCTACAGAAACTCTAAACTTCAAAGTTGTAGGGTCGTCTGTTGTATTTCCAGATCATTTTGAATCAACATAAATGGAGCTCGAATGAGGGAGATACGCTCGAAACGTCACAGCGTCGCAAATCTGTTAGAAATCATCATTTTGTTTTTTTTTTCGCTCCAAATTGTTCCGAACCTATCAAAGGATAAAACCACATTAATGTAGTTTGGTTTTACCATTTTAATGCATTAATAAAAGGCGATTGACGAAAAAATAAAATCAACCGATCAAAAACACAAGGTCATTTTCTCATGTTTTGCATTCTTGGCATGGTACCATTATTTTTATTTCTTAATTTAAAAATCCCCACTATACCATTATTGAGTTAAGTAAAGTATATTTTTCGTATCATTTGTTTCCTAGTTGTATTATTAAAGTTTTAATACCTGCCTAGAACGTAAAAATTGATATTATACTAATTTCATTCTTTCTCTATTTAAAAAATTCTTAGATTGTTTCATATTATATATATATATACACATACTTATGTGGATAAATTCAATGAGAACTATAAAAAAAAAAAGTTAATAACCATGAGAACTAATATAACATCTTAATTAATTCGATTTGTGGTTGTGAAAGTTGATAATATTTTGCATCGCTATAAATTAAATAGTAAGTTGAAAAGGAATTTATGAGACTTGACTAAAAAACTAAATGTAGGAAAACAAGTTGTTGCGTCAATTCAATTCTCCATCTTTGTCATTAATATTTTAAAAATTAAATACAAATAAAACCACCTTTTAAATAAAAAATATTTCAATTACAACAAAAAACTAAATCAAAAAATTATATTAAAAAATGAACATTTAATTCGCTTTAATTTACCACAAATGTCAATATATATTTTTCAAAAAATTAAACGGATGCAATATTGTGTTGTTAAGTAACATTATATTTTTTTCATGTTAGCATCACTATGTTTGTTTACACTATAAAAACATCACTTTACATTTCATGTCTTGTTTCACGTCAACAACACTATATGTTGTTTCATATGGTGAAACACTGTTGTTTTACAATGTGAAGCGAAATTGTGTTCTTTCACAATCTGAATTCTAAAACAACACACTTTAGTATAAATCCTCCATATGTTGTTTCATATTGTGAAACAACACTTCAATCTTTCCCATACTGTGAAACAACATTTTAATCTTTACCCATATGTTATTTCACATAGTGGAATAACAAAATTCTACGCCTACCTATTTGTGAGTGTTCGGCCATTTGAAGAAAGTCTAAAGAACATATTCGTTGCCGACTTATAGTTTCTTTGAATCAAAAAGTTTTTTAAGAAAAACAACGTAATAAAAACATTTACAAAACATCGAATTAACTACATAAACTCATATCGTATCTTTCTCATTATCAACAATAATCAAAACAAATAAATTCTATGGATTTTTACTATATCTTTTAAACTAACAAGTTCAAAAAAGGTCCATGTATTTCATAAGTTGCCGCAGTCCAATTATCGAATATCACCCATATCGATAATCTTTCGATCTGAATAATGTGCATCATACAATTCGCATACCACATTGCCATTTTGTTTTTTTGGATAATTGTGGGTTTTCAGGTCAGCTTACGCACAATGACTAATCCTTCGGGCAACCACGAATGGCCTTGAGTCATCGCAAGTGAACCTAGATGGCCACAAAGGCTTTGGCAACGTCTGGATTCAAACCTGGGGTGAGTAAGACATTCCACTACATCACCACTCTCTTCTAACTAGGACAATTACGTCATAGCAATAGAATCAAGTTTTTCTCATAGTCTTTGAAAGTTTTCAGTTCTATACGACAACAAAGAAACACGATCGTAGTTTTCGTAGTTAGTCAAAACGTTTTAAGAATATATGACGTTTTATTGATCAAAATTACTACCATGTTATTGAAGATTAAAACTTATCACCTAATTAAAATAAAGCATTACAATTAATTGTCATTCACAATTCAAATTAATTCATATTAAAAATCTATGTTGCAAATTGGACATTTTAATTTTTATAATAATGAACAGTAAAAATTGAGAAATTTTAAGGATTAAAAAATCAATGAAGATAACTGAAAACTAAGTTTACCATAGTACCTTTATAGATTAAGATGGATTGTTAATCAATATGTTGGATGGAATTGGATGAGTAACATCGGTTCTCTCGATTCTTAACATTTTTATGAAATTAGATGGAATTTCTCAAGAAGACATAACACACACACACACATACACTCTCTCTCTCTCTCTCTCTCTCTATATATATATATATATATATATATATATACATGTAGGGACGGTTCAAATGAGAACTTAAATTTGGTTGTGAACGTGAGGACAAATAAGAGCGCCACACGTGTCATATTCAGAATGAATAATCAAAGAAATATTCAGACTGAATATAGTTTTTATTCAGATTGAATATTTCTTTGATTATTCAATTTTGAATAATCTACATTCAGACATGTGTTGTGCTCTCATTTGTCCTCATGTTGACAAACAAATTTGAGTTCGAATTTGAACTTTCCTCTATACATGTGTGTGTGTGTATATATATATAACTTGGGATCATGTAAGACCAGACTGTTAACGTGAGATCCGTGGACACTGTGAATGTAAATTTATATAATCTTCACAGTGTTTTTGCTATGAAGGTTTGGATTTTTTTTACCTTCACAATGTCTTGTTGTGAAGTTTCAAGTGTAAAAATATGGTCTCATGAGAACAAGTTGGTCTCATGAGAACAAGTTGGTCTCACGTGAATCCAACCTTATATATATATATATATAATCATGTGAGACCATATTTTTACGTTTGAAATTTCACGACAAAAGAATGTGAATGTTCGGATTTTTGTACGCTCACAATGTTTTGCTTTGATGTTTCAAGTGTAAAAATGTAGTCTCGTGGGTCTTATGAAAACAAGTTGGTCTCACATGATCATAAGTCTATATCTATATATATATATGTGTGTGTGTGTATATATATATAATGATAATCAAATGAGAACCAACAAGGTTACAAACCCATAAGAATCGGGTTCAATTATTTACATGATATTTTTCATTAAATATTATAATTTAAGACATTGTTTCACATATATTTTGTATTCACTTTGTGGAGAAAAAAAAATACACTTGAAACATTTTTTATTCACATTGTGAAACAAAAAGTACACGTTAAAAACTTTTACATTGTGAAACTAATACATATGAAAATAATATTTTACAAAACAAATATATTTGAAACAATGCTTTAAATCCTAGCATTAGACATAAAAAACCATCTTAAACGATACATTGAGATTGGTTCTTATTAGTTTGTAACCTTTTGTGATTAGGCTATCTTTGGTAAACTAGTTAATAACTAGTTGATGACTAATAACTATTTGTTAACCGATAATAAACTAGTTCATAAGCTAATCATGTTTGATGAAACTAAAAAATAGATGTAAAATGATCTTAAAAACATCACAAATTTAATTGGAAAAAGGATAAGAAGTATGATTAGAAGAAGAAGAAAATGATTTATTCATGTTGAAGGTTACTTAGAGTTAGGGTTCAAAAAGCTAACTTATACCAAAAGGCCAAAAAGCTAACTTATACCAAAAGGCCTTTGGCCTAGCAGTATGAGAGTCTCTGGTTTCCTTGGAGGTCAATAGTTCAAACCCCACCAAAGATGAGGAGTGTATGTGTGTTTATTTGTTTCATTTGTCGTATATAAATATTATATATTTTAAATAAAAAACTAACTTATTCTTAACCAATTGATTTTTTTTAATAAGCTCAAAAAATAAGTTGTCTTTTTTTGTTAACCATGGGTGTCCAGGACAATTAGTGTGTACCTTGACTAATCTCAAAGACCCTGATGAACATCTACAAAAATCTCTAGTTGCCTTGTAGGACTAGAACCGATAACCTCTTAAAAATATCCTTAAAGGCCTAAGATCTTGATTAGGCTAATCCCATAAAGCTAATAACAAGAAATTATCTCCTGAATGACAAACATGGTCTCAGACATAAATGGTTGGGTTCCGGCGAAAATGTAAATTATAGTGAGAAAGGTAAGAAAAGATCTTCTCCCTTTGATCAATCTTAAAGGGCCGGGTGTTTGGGATTGCTTATTAAAACAACTTGTTGACTTATTACAGATATCACATCGGAATAAGCACTTTTGAGTGTTTGGATAAACAACTTATACCGGTGTCAAACCGGTAATAAGGAGCTTTTCAAGAAATTAAACTCTTCTAGCTTATGATAAGTTGATAAAGACTTTTGTAGAACAAACATAAGTTATTTCAAATAAGCAATACCAAATACCCTCTAATTGAAGATCAAATACGTGTGAGATGCACATGATCAATTCTCATATCAATCGTAATTTATAGAATGAAGTAACATTAAAAATAATTAAGGGTTCAGATCTCTTCTTGTATTTCTCATTTTAACTCATATTATTGGATAATCGTTCATTTGGATGTAAATAACAATGTAAATTTTTATAGGCCAACTAAAAAACAATATAATATTTGTTTTTAAAATGACTATTGACTTTTGACTTTGTTAATTAGCCAGTTGGATCTTGGATGTATGTGCATTATTCGTGAAATCAATCGGTAGCCAAAGAAATCGTTATCACCTGACATCATCACCTACGTACGCAAATTTCGATTTATTTACCATTATAAATCAATTGGTATACCCTCGGTCCCTTCCAATCTCTATACAATTATCATACTATGGATCCATCATCAGCCCCCTTGTTCACCCATCCTAATGTTCATAAACCACAATCGATCTCAGATATGTCTAAAGGTCGAGTGGTTTTAAGTTCTCAAGACCAGCATCGTCATCTGACACCTAACGATGGTCTTGCCAGTGATGAATATAAAGAACCCCCATCTCTCACAGACGTGACTCAGAATCTATGGTATTCGAATCAACCGGTGGAGATTCTAGTGGGAAATGACAATCGTGGAGTGGGTGATGTTGATCAAGACGGCGGTAGGCCGTGGTCTATGGGAGATTTGGCAAATTACTATTAACCGATCCATACACTAAAACATTTTGAACAACTCTTGCACTCCAACCCTAATAAGTTATTACAAAGATTACGGTAGCGGTAAAAAAGTCTTTAATAAGCTGCCAATTGAGATGCTCATAAATATGTATAAAATGGCTTCAGGTTCCCAAGACCAACATCGAAATGTCACTACTAGAAAATTGAGTATTTTCAACGGAAAATGTCGTTGAAAATTTTCTACGAATTTTAGAGGATTATTGACAGACCATAAATTTTCTACGAATTTTCAACGAATTTCCGTTGAAAATCTCTCACAAATATATATGCATTTTCAACCAAAAAAATTTCATCGGAGTGTCTCGTCAAAAAGTTTTTGGTTGAAAATGTATTTTGTGAGCGATTTTCAACGGAAATTCGTTGAAAATTCGTAGAAAAAATATGTTTTGTCAATAATCCCTTTAAAATTCATAAAAAAAATTCAACGACATTTTCCGTTGAAAATACTCAATTTTCTAGTAGTGTATAACTCGTCCTGCCGATTATAATAAAGAATCACCAACAATCACAGTTGTGGCTCAAAACCAAAGATATTCACATCAGCCTATGGAGCTTCTAGACGAAAACGACAATCGTAGGGTGGTTGTTGAGAATGAAGATGTTGTCAGGTCGTTGTCGATGTCAGATTTTGCTGGTGGTAGAGAGAAGTCTCAACCTTACGACCATTACTATGAGAATGATAAATCTCTATCAAAACGACATTTTAGACAACACAATATCATAAACAGCGGACATGGTGAGTTTTAATAAATACAAAGAATTGTAAAAACACTTCAATGACTTTTATTAGTAAAAACTTATTTTTCTAAAACATTTTGCAAAAAGCTATTTAAAAGTTTGTTTATCAATTAATATTTATGAACATATATAATTATCTTCATTTATTTGGAATGCTTTATAAATCCTCATCCATCTCATATTTAATTTGTTATTTTTAAGCCTGAATTATATTTTTCTTAAAACAAATATTAATTACTCAATGTTAAAATTAAAATAAATAAAAACATTACGATATTTAAAAAGCAGGCTAAAGCCTAAGTTACCTATTTCGTTTTTGACACACAAGGTTTTTTTACAATGTATGTTGTTTTCATGTGTATAAGTTTTTTTTGTCATAGATTATATTCTACAAAAGGGATAATTGGTTTTTTCTAGAGAATATATATATATATATATATATTATCTAGTTGTCCGACATCGTATAAATCAATTTATATAAGAGCATCTTCAATAACTTACCTAAAATGGGAAAAATAGAAAAGATGAGGATTTTAAGCAAGTATTTTGCTCCAATAGCTTTCCCATAATCATCTCCAAAATGGAGAAAGTAGGAGAGAGAGAGAGTGTGTGTGAGTTTTTCTACAAATATAGAGTTCACTCCAAAAATGATTAATAAATGAAATGACCAATAGAAATTTTGAAAAATAAATATTTAAAGAGATAAATAATATTTTAATATATGATGTAATATTTTAATATTATTTTGAAAAAATTATAGAAAATTTGTTGCAGATGAATGCAATTTTTTTTAACGATTTTGTCTTTTGATTCTTATTTTGAATAAATTATAAGAAATTTGTTGGAGATGCTACAAGAAAATCACATGATTGTATAAATTTTCTATTTCTATACATATTTATTGCAACAAACAAACAAAACTAGAAATAAAACTATGCCACTTTGTAGATTTTTGAAGGAATAGAAGACCATAAATTAGATATTTATTGTTAAAAAAGGAAAGTTAATACACGTATTATACGATATTGATGTATTTTTAACATTCAATATTGGTATTATTTTAATTATCATGATAAAAGCTTTTTAATAATCTATTTTGTATAAAAAGGATTTTCAATGTTAGTTTGAATAAATAATAAATTATATTAATTAATTAAAAAATGATAAGATTTAAAATAAAAATATAATTAAGAAAGGGGTAAAATAAAAATAATATTTGCATGTTACTGTTTTAATAACCGTTAAGCTAATAAGATATTGCAAAGCTATTATAATAGCAAACAATTTTTCAATGCATGAGTAGCAATCGGAGATGGTCTCATATATGTATAAAGATTAAGTGGTATAAGGCTCCCAATATCAACACCATCAACTGACTTCTTTTCACTATCATCATAAAAACCACAAAATACTTATCGGTGTAGCTCAAAACCTACGATAGTTAGATCAGAAAATGGACCTTGTCGCCAAAATCAACAATTATGGAAAGGTTGTTGAGAATCAAGACGATGATAGGCCGTTGTCGAGGGCAGATTTAGCTGGTGGTAGAGAGAAGTCTCAACCTTACGATCATCGTTATAAAAAGGATAAACCTGCGTCAGAAAGAGATTTTGGATAGTGATCATGGTAAGTTTCAGTTAACTATGACTACAAAAGGTGATGCAGGAGTAGGCGTGGAGGACCGGTCCTTGATGTTTTTGGAGACCTATGATCGGGGCACCAAATAGGGTCGCACTTAAACAACCATAACTTTCGCTCCGGGGTTCCGTTTCGTGCTAACGACCAGGCGATTCGAAGCTATTTGCGAGGAGCACGTCGTGCTTAGGACCATAGGGGCCTAATAGACTTTTGAACCCCGAAAAAGCTGTTTAAACGCACTTTTTGGATATTTTAGTGTTTTTTCCTCATTTTGGGCTTCTTTTGTTGGGCTTTTATGTTTGACCCATTATCTTTTTTAGGCCCGTTTTGTTTTGGCCTTCATATTTAAGCGATTCTTGTGTAATCTGGATGGTCACTTCTTGATTATATAAATTTTTGATTTTCTCCCAGATTTTGAGTTCTTAATAATTCGTTATTTGAAGCCTATGATCGGTATTCGTTGAATAAACGATTCCTAGAAAGGATTGTCCACGGACATTCATAGAACCAACGTGATAATCTAGTTTTTCATTTTATTCACTGCATCAAAAGGTTTTTGATTGGTGATAGACAAATCACTATGGGCGCGTTTGGTTCATGGGATTGGATTGGATTTTGAGGGATTTGGATTTTAAATCCAATCCATTCTTGTGTTTGGTTTGCAAAATTGTAAGGATTTAAAATCCTAGGATTCAATTGAATTCCAACAAACATAAGATTTTGAAATCCTTGACGGATGCTTGGGATTTCACGGGATTTCGTCGAATTTGTATGAAATAATGTTTTAAAAATGTTAAAAACATTTGTTTTGTAATAATTGATTAATAAAAATGTAATTTAATTATTTTTATATAAATTATTTATAAATAATGGAAATCCAATTCCATTGCAAATCCTACGAACCAAACACACCTATGATTTTCAAATCCCTCCATATCCAAATCATTCCATGAAATCCAAATCCTTCAAAAACAATCCCGCAAACCAAACGAACCCTATGAGATAAATGTCTCGACCTTACGGTTAAAATTGATGGTATCCTAAAAAACCCATTTTTGTTAAAAATGTCTCGACCTTAAGAAAGATAAACCTTCATCACAAAAAGGTTTTGGTTAGGTCCAAAAAGTTACAACAACACCCACTTTGACTTTTTAAACCGTTGTAGGATTAAAGTTTAGTATATTCAATGACGTTAATGTGATGGTTTTTCCTTCTACTCTTCTTTTAATTCATAATATGAGATTACTAGTTGTGGAAATGTGGAATGTATCCATGTGTATGTGTTGGCTTTAATTTATAACAGTATTTTTCTTCATTTTAAAGATATTAAAACGGTAACTTCCATTTCTGTACATAATACTTTTTATTAAAAATAGTTCAAATTTTTATTAGTGATTAAATATTTTATTAGATTGCGTATAAGTGAAAAACTTGGTTTTTAATATATGAGAAAATAACCGAATTGAAATTAATAATGAAACAAAGCACAGGAAAATATTAAAAGAAAATACATTTTTACGATGACAAAGCTTTATGTGAATTATTCGGAATATATGGAAAATGTAAACAAACTTACGTGCAAGGTATTGACGAAGAGCATCACAATTTTTAGGACATATATGCCCTTGAATGTAGGGATGAGCATATGGAACGAAATCCTGAAACCGAACCGGTTCCGTACCGAACCGGTACCGGTACCGAATATGATTACCGGTTCGGTATTCGGTACCAAGATTTTCCATATTAGGGATTCGATACTTTCGGTACCAGTACCGGTACTAGTCCCGGTAAATCCCGAACCGAACCGAGGAATTTAAAAAGTCATTTTTTATTTGAATTGATAACAAACTCTTTCCTTTTTTTTTATAGAAAATCCTCCTAAATATATTACAATTTTCGGTTCTTGTATTTTCCACTCAAATACCGATTTTTTCTTGCAATTCTTCATATTTCGATTATTGTAATTCTCCAAAATCGGTTCCGTAATTTATCCAAAACCCGGTTCTTGCACAATCGGCTCCTCCAATCCGGTTTCCGCTCAAGTGATTTTGGTTTTTATTATTGTGTTTAATGGTTAACGGTGAAAAACGGTTGTCGTCCCAAAAAATGGTACCAAACGGTTCTAGTCCCGAAAATCCCGGTACCGAATTTTTCTTATCGGTTCGGTATTCGGTATTGATTTTTTCCACTCTCGGTTTCGGTACTACCCGGTTTCGGTACCCGTTTGGTGCCGGTCCGGTACCAAGCTCATCCCTACTTGAATGAACAACTTTTCGTTGGTGATACATGCGGCACTCTAATTTTAATAGTAACAACGGTCCAAATTATTGCCCTGACCAAATTCTAATTTTAATAGTAACAACGGTCCATATTATTGCCCTGACCAAAGTTATATGAGAATGCTAAAATAATGAAACTTGTTGAGTCTCTAATGCATTCTTTTCGGTCTTGTACCCACCGATCAGTAGAAAAGAAGTTAGAAAGACTCTTTGGTAGAAGGGGCATGTTCAACACCCACGCACAAGACTACAAGGGTTAACACTTGTTTTTTTATCCTATCCTGTCTAAAACACTGTTTTTAAAGGCCTTAAATGGGTCGTATATGAAGGTCAACAAACTCAGGCTAAGAGGCAGAGCTATCTCCCAACCTCTCCCTTATTGACAAAATAAGAGGGATTTAAGGCAATTAGCATATAAGAATTTAAAGCAACTTTAAAAGGCTCACAATATAACATCGTTATACCCAACCGGAACATAAACTCATGTACGCTAAAGGGTGGTCTACTTATAGAGAGAGCTCTTAATATAACAATTATCCATATAAAAACAATAAATTGTCATAGTGTAGTTTTGGTGCACGCCAATCACATTATTCGGCACAAGACAAGTTTATGATAAATTCAACTATAAAGAGTTTCGACAACAACTACTCTCAATTTCAGAAAGTGATCATCTGGAAATTGGAATATTGTCAACCAACAAAGGTTAATAACTTAATATGCTAACTCGTTCAAGTTATGCGGATGTGATCTTTTTTTATTCTTATTGTCGTTAACAAAACAAATGGACAAAGGTAATTGGTGTAGGCTTTTGTTCCGACCCCAAGATCAATAGCACCCCTCCCCAAACCTTCGTGGAATCTCTCCCCTTTTCTAAAACCCCAAACCGTGCTTGTTAACTGTAACAACCACAATTCTAAACATAAAGATAAATCATGTCATTGCTCTAAAAATAGCAATTACAAAGTAAATAGGTCCCAACTATAACTTAATCTCATAAGTTTGCAACGGAATAAAAAAATAGCTACTGAGATTTATTACATTCCAACTATAAAACTAGGCAACTATCTATTCAAAATAGCGCCTCACCTCCAACTCCCGAGCTCACAACTTCCCCTTGCCTTTACTCGAGCTCTCAACGATGTGCTTCCCTGAAAAGGTTTTCAGTTTTATAAATGTCATGCATAAAGCCTAGTGAATTCCCTCACAAACACAGTTAATTATGCATGACATTTATAAGATAAAAAGGTTAGAAATGAATATTAACTCACACAAAAACACACTTTAAAGGTACATGTTGCAACGGTAATTCACACTGATAGTCACCCACACTTGTGACTATTAAAACGGGCCCACACTTGCCCAAGGGTCGGGTACACACTTCCCGTAAATGAATGATTTAAGTATTATGCAAAATAAAACATTCATTTGAAATTTAAGCAAACGAAGGGAACTCACTTGAATTGCCAAACCTAGATTGCACGCCTCAAACTACAGTCACACCAATCGAACACCCGATTTAGATCAATTAACTACGAGTTAATGACCCTAACATATTCTTAAACATCCCACTAATAAACCCTTAAGGCCAAGACATCACTTAACACCCCCAAATGCCCCTTAATCAAAAACCCAAAATGGCCAAACCAGTAGCTGACGTGGGTTTTCCCGCGGCTTACCCGCGTGGCTACCCGCGTGGTCTTCTGTTTGACGTGCACTTTCTTGCTCGAAACCCAAAACCCCAAAACCACAATCAAAAACCCAAAATGGCCAAACCAGTAGCTGACGTGGGTTTTCCCGCGGCTTACCCACATAGTCTTCTGTTTGACCTGCACTTTCTTGCTTGAAACCCAAAACCCCAAAACCACATTTCTACAGATTTTCACCCCAAAACTGATATGAAACTTGACCCAAACCCAAATAAATCGACCCTCAATAACAAATAACTCATTTACTCCATTGATCTCATGGATTGACACTCACATAGATTAACACATTGTCATCCATGGAGGTTTTCCTTGACTTTAAATCCCAAATTGAAATGAGATAGCCTTCAAATATGAAGAAATCACCTCTACAACACCCTACACTTCCCTATTTACTGATGCGAGAACTTTCATCAATCATTCAACAATCCAAACCATAAAACCCCAAGGTTCTAATCATCTAAATGACTCAACAATGCAAGAAGATGAAGAAGATAAAGTTTTATACCAGAAATTTGGTTGTTAAACCCTTGCTTCTTCAAGATTTCTCTTCTTCCTTCTCTTCTCTCCAAAAATGCACACACTAAAAACACACTTGATTTTCAGCCGACTGATTTCAAATAAGGGTTTCTAACTCTTATTTGAGTCCCACTTCTCACTAAATACACCTTCATGTCCTTGAAGTTAGGAAGTTAGGCTCCAACCATCTAAATTGTGAATTTCAATACAAATAAGTAGATTCCGGGTTATTACAACTCACCCCCCTTAAAAGAATTTCGTCCCCGGAATTCATCAAACGAAAAGTTGAGGGTATTTGTCCCTCATCTCCAACTTAGGTTCCCACGTCGCATCTTGTCCTTTATGGAACCTCCAATGCACCTTCACAAGCACAATCTCTTTGTTTCTCAGCTTCCCAATCTTCCGATCCACGATCGCCTCTGGTTCCCCCGCATAGTCTAGTGGTACCGACACGTCCGTATCCTCTAAACATTTGCGCAAGTTAGATACGTGAAACGTGCTATGAACGTCTCGAAGTTTATCCGGAAGATCTAACTTGTAAGACACCGCACCCACTCGTGCCTTTATGACGAACGATCGTATATACTGAGGGCTCAACTTCCCTCTCTTCCCGAAACGCACCACACATACTCCTATTAATTAAAGAATCCATATCAACAAGAAAAGAACAATGTTGCACATAGACGTAAACATGTTAATAAAACATTTAAACATAAGATAGTCAAAATCAACAATAGAAGAAAGGTAATGCACATATATTGTGCCATCACATCAACAAGAAATCAAAATCATAGAATGCTCACCTAACCTCATTTACACAAAATCAAACTACAAAAAAAAACATGTCCAGCCGAAAAAAAATATGAAGAATGGCAAAACCTAATACAAATCAACAAATGAGATTAGTTGAATACTAAACAAGTACAAAAAAAACACTACAAAGACAATAGCAAAGAATGTTAACACTCGTTAACAAGAAATGTAATTATTGAGCAAAAACAATTAATAAGTCAAAGCTCAAGTTACAAACCAAAAGCAAGAATAATAGAATGCAACTAAAAGTAAAGAAGAACAAAATGACATACAATACTCACACGATCTTATTAACACGAATGCAATCTACAGAAAAATATGAGCAACCCAAATAAAATAATGAGTAATGGAAAAGAAACCTAATGCAAATAAAATAAATGATTGATTGAAAACAGAAAAGAAAAGAAAATCATACTACAAAGAATATTAGCAATGAGAACAAATGAAATTATTGTACAAAAATATTAAGTAGTCGAAATTCAGTTATAAACAAAAAACAAGAAAAATAGAATGCATCTAAAAGTCAAGAAGAACAAAATGACATAGAATGCACACACAATCTCAATTTAACAGAAAATGTTAATTGCAGAAAACAAGGTGTGACCAAAATAATGAATAATGGCAAAGAAAACTAATGCAAATCAACAAGAATGACTAATTGAATACTAAACAAGTACGAAAACATACTACAAATAATATTAGCACTCGGTAACAACAAATGAAATTATTGTGCAAAAAAAATTAAAAAGTCGGAGATTTTAGTTACACACCAAAAACAAGAAACTATTCATTTGCCAATTAGTACAAAATTAAAAAAATGGGCAAAAAACTTGAAATAGTTGAAAGGTAAAAAATGGACAATAAAATGATATGGCATGAGTTAATTACGAAATATATGCATCATTATTCTAAAAGCAATTGTGGATGGAATAACAGACACTTATTATCTGATGTTTAAACCTTTTTGATAAATCCCATTACGGTCGAAGCTTCCTTCATATCGTAATATCAAATACCAAGCAAAAATTACTAATCTGCAAAAACACTTGTTAACGAAAGTGGCATTTCGCATGAGAACTAAATAAACAAGTTAGTAAATGGCTTAATAGCCATGGAACTAGGATTGTAAGTAAACCTAATCCTCTAAGCTTGAGCCTTAGATCTTTGCTAACAGATACCCTACAAAAAGAAACAAGCACTAGAATCTAAGAGACCGTTACATGTTGTTAATTACTCAGATACATATTGTTCATATTGACTTATACTAAAGAAAATTTGTAAATGTATCGACAATAAAACACAAAGTAGAAGAACATAATAACTAACCTTATTTTTTAAACGAGGGAGAGTGAGTCTTATTCTTTTTTACTCCCTGTGCATTTCTTTTGTCATTCTCTTAATAAGTAGCTTAATAACCAAGCCCTACATCTTTACTAACAGATACCCTACAAAAAGAAACAAACACTAGAATCCAAGAAACTGTTACATGTTGTTGATTACTTAGGGGCCGTTTACCAAACGCTTATCGGGTAAGTGCTTACCAGGTTATGTTACCTTACCGGAGGAATATAACAAGTACCAAAAATCTTACCCGGTAAGAGCAAAGACAAGGAAAACAATGACCAAGACTCTTACCCAGGTAAGCAAGTACGACGACTCTTACCACGGTAAGCGCTTACCGGGTAAATTGTTGCATACGATACCCGTTTTCGTGGACTAAAATATCTCCTGATAAGTTTTGCCAGTAAGCACTTACCCGGGTAAGATTTGGTAAACGGCCCCTTAGATAAATATTATTCATATTGACATATATAACCAATGTTCTAAAAAACATCGCCGCACAGCCGCCATGGCACCAAGGCTTGTGTCTTACGCCACGCACGCCATGGCATAATGCGCAAGTTTTGTAATTCGATATTTGATTTTTCTTTACATTTTTAATGTCGTATTTGCTAGTTTTTAATATATAACTTGATTTAACTTGCTCGTTACTATTAACTACTTGAGTAAGAATACAAAACATATGTTTTTTATATATAATATTGTATATGAATTTGAAATTTGACGTCGTAAGTCACGCCTTGAAAACGCCATGGCTTCGTCGTGGCTCCTAAGGCTTGAGGCTTCGCCTCTACGCCACGCCACGCCTCACGCCATTTAGAACCGTGTATGTAACTAAAGAAATTTTGTAAATAAAAGAAAATAATAACTAACCTTGTTTTTTAAACAAGAGAGAGTGAGCCATATATTTTTTTACTCCCTATGCATTTTCTTTTGTCATACTCTCAGTACTCATACTCAGTACTCAATAGCCACACTTTAGGACCATTGTAATTCGGGAGAGAGACGATCAGGGCGATTTTGAGCGATTCGAGGGTTTCGGCTTGATTCGCCTTGGGAGATTGGAAGACGGTCGTCGGACGGCATTTGGTGTTGCGATTCCGGTGGCTGTGATCGCTCGTGGCTGTTCGTGACTGTGGTAAGTCATGTGGATCCTCGAACTCCTAGGGTTTCGTGTTTCTTTGAGCATTGTAGAGATAATAGCGAATCGAAGTAGGGTTCCAGTTTTCGTGAATTCGAAGACTGTTTCCCATCCTAAGCTTCTAGGGATTTTTGATAAGCTAGAGTCTTTTGCAAAATCAAAGCTTCGATTTCTTCTTTGAGTTCAGATATGGTCTGCTGCGGCTTTAGGGTTCCTTTTTGTTTCTGAAGTAGGGTTTCTATTCTTGTCGGGCAATCCTTATCGGGTGAACCTTCTTGGGTGGAGCTTGTCGGGTGTAGCATGTCGAGTGTGCTTGTCGAGTCAAGCTTGTCGGCTGTTCTTGTCGAGCGAAACTTGTCGAGCGAAACTTGTCGAGTGACCTTGTCGAATCAAGCTTATTGAGGGCTCGTCGAGTCTCTTGTCGGGTCAAGCTCCTCGGTTGACCTTGTCGAGAGAAGCTTGTCGGGTGACTGAAGGGGCAGGATGTCGGGTGAAGTAGAAGAGTCTCGGTTTTGCGGAGATGTGTGGGGTCCTTAAATCCCAATCAATAACTCATGAAAGAGGTTTGTCTTTGGCTCTAAAGAATCCCATGCAGCCTAGGGCTAACGTCAGTGGTAGTAAGTGCGGCCCGATAAACGTTGGGCTGGAGGTCATTTCGGCTATGGTATCATCTCTCAAAATGGACTATGCTTCGGTTGTGGGTAAGTTTTCGGCTCATGAACTGGATTTCTTTCCATTGGAAAATAAAGACTTGACATCTGTATTTCTTCCTCTACAACTTACGAAGAACATGGTTCAAGCGTTTAAGACCACCTTGTATGGATACTTTCTTGGAGGTTTTAAGGAAGCAATGATGAATGAAAATGGATATTTTTTCTTTCGTTTTAATGATGAAGGAGGTACTTTGAGAGTATTGGAAGAGGGTCCTTTAATGGTGAGGGGTGTTCCCCTTTTTTTTCTTCCTTGGGATCCTACAAGAGGACTAGAAAAACTGGAGCATACATCTTACCCACTTTGGGTTAAATTTCACAACATCCCACTAGTTGCTTTCAATAAGGAGGGTGTGAGCCGTGTAGCGAGTGCTTTGGGAGTCCCCAAGAGGATGGATGCTTGTACGGCTGAAATGTGTGAAAATTCTTGGGGTCGGTTGTGGGTAGGCTGAAAAGGGAAATAAAAGTGGTTATCCCGAGCTTAACAGGGAACAAAGATGAAATCGTGAAAGTCCAAGTAGAATATACGTGGGAGCCTACTCAATGTGAGCATTGTAAAATCTTTGGACATAATATAGATTCATGTGTTAAAGCATGCAGGGAGAGTAATAAGAACTTGAGGGGCAAAAACAAGGTTGATGAAGATGGTTATACTAAAGTTGAAAGAAAGCAATGGAAACCGAAGGTTAATACAAGGGCCAATTCTGGAGTCCAAAGTTATATGGAGAGGGGCCAAAGTTTCAAGCCAATGGAGAAACAAAATGGAAAGCTTGACAATAGTAAACCAAATGGTGATGCTATTAAAGGTCAAGTGGAACCATTGAACAAACAGTCTCAAGACTCTACCAGTAAGATTGGGGAAACTATGAATAGCTCTCTTGTGAGGGATGTTCAACAAATGAAGGAAGGAAAATCGGAGGGGGTAGGTGTTCAAGTCAAGGACTCATCTATAACAATGGACAAAGGCTCAGGGGTGAGCCAAGGTAAAGATAAAAATGTTACGGAAGGGGAGTACTTTACATTAAACACTGGTAGAACTACGCTACAGACCGTAAGGAGGGTAAACATGGCTTGGGCAGTGGTAAAGAAGGCATTGAAGTGGGAAAATCTACAACAAATGGTGATTTGTCTACGATAAACTCGTTAGTCCAATCTTTCAAAACCTATACTAAACCAAAACGGGACCCATCGATCTCATCTACCGAGATCAATCGGTTCTCTACTCTAAATAGCAGAAAAGCAAGTGATGATGATGATGATACAATTGAAGAGGTTTTAGAGTGATGGATAATCGGTTCTCTACTCTACCGAGGTTTTACAATTGAAGCGGTTAAAAAAACTATCAATGGTTAAAAGTGATAATTGGCAAAAGATGCGGGACATGCTGACGAAGATTGACGTTTGGACGCACTATTGGAGAAGAATTCTGGACATTCCTTTCTATAGTGTATTTTTTACTACTTCTTTGTGTATGTTTTGGCTGTTAGTTGCTTGATATGGTGGTGTTACCAAGTTTCTTTGTTTTGTCATCTGGATTTGCTTGTTGGGCTTTGCCTGTTTATCTTTCTTTTTGCTTTTAATGGATGTGCCTGTGTTTTCCGCTCAAAAAAAAGTAGCCACACTTTGAGAATCCAACCATTTCATATTTTGTATCCAGAAAATCACAAGCCATTTGAAGAAAGCACAAAAATGTTCGTAATGCAAATAAAAAACAAAGGTATACAAACAACAATTTCGTTCTTAGAGAAAATGAAACAAGAAAGGAAAACGTGATGCAAACATAGATGTTCATCTTAAAAAAATTCAGTAGAATATTTTCACAAGTAAATAACTACATCAATGAAAGAATATATTTCAACTAAAAACTAAGTCAATATCAACAAGAAAAGAAATTGTTGCACATAGACATAGACCTGTTAATATGAAATTTAAAGATAAGATAATCAAAATCAACAATAGTAGGAAGGTAATGCACATATATTGTCTCATCATATCAATTAGATATCAAAATCATCAAAAAGTCAACAACAACAAAATGACATTGAATGCTAACATACACCAATTCAAAGTACGGAAAAAACATGTGCAACTGAAATAAAAAAATGGAGAATGGTAAAAATGCAAATTAACAAAAAAAATAGATTAGCTGGAATACTAAACAAGTATGAAAAAGAACACTTCAAAAACAATATCAAAGATTATTAGCAATCATTAACAACAAATGAAATTATTGAGAAAAAACAATTAATAAGTCAAAGTTCAAGTTACAAACTAGAAGCAAGAAGAATAAGTCAAGAAGAACAAAATGACATACAATGCTCAGACAATCTCATTTACACAAACGCAAACTACAGAAAAACATGAGCAACCCAGATAAAATAATGAGTAATGACAAAGAAACCGAAAGCAAATCAACAAAAATGATTAATTGAATACCGAACAAGTACGAAAAACACACTACAAAGAATATTAACACTGAGTAACAACAAATGAAATTATTGTGCAAAAAGATTAAGTAGTCGAAATACAATTATAAACAAAAAGCAAGAAAAAAAATGGATCTAAAAGTCAAGTATGAAAATGCAAATTGCAGAGAAAAACAGGTGCAACTGAAATAATGGATACTTGCAAAGAAACCTAACGCAAATCAACAAGAATGAGTAATTGAACTAAACAACTATGAAAAGCATGCTACAACAAATGACATTATTGTGAAAAGAATCTAAAAAGTTGAAACTATAGTTACAAACCAAAACCAAGAAAAATAGAATGCATACAAAAATCAACAAAAACAAAAATGACATAAAATGCTCACACAATCTCATTAAGCAAACTACAGAAAAACATTTGCAAACCAAATAATAGAGAATGACAAAAAAGCCTAATACAAATCAACAAGAATGACTAATTTGAATATTAAACAAATACGAAAAAAATAATCAAAGAATATTAGCACCCAATAACAACAAATGAAATTAATGTGCAAACAAAAATTAAAAAGTAAAAAAATAAGTTACAAACCAAAAACCAAGAAAATAGAAATTGTTACAGATATACATGAGAGCATTAGTAGAAAAATCAAAAAGAGCAAAGAATTTGAAGACGTTGAAAGGTTAAAAGTGGACAATTAAATGATATGGGCATAAGTTAATCATCATTATTCGAAAAACATTGATGGATAGAGCAATAGCAATTTCAAATTCCGAGCCAAAAATCATAATCTACAAAAACACTAGACAACATAAGTGGTATCTTGGATGAGAACTATATATAAATATATGTTATTATAATATGTACACAAGCAAATAACTACATAAATTAAACATAATGTACAAATTATAGAACCCATATCAACTCAAACGAAATCAATATCAACAAGAAAATAAGATTGTTGCACATAGACATAAACAGATTAATATTAAATTTAAACATAAGATAGTCAAAATCAACAATAGAAGGAAGGAAATGCACATTGATTAGAAATTAAAATAATCTAAAAGCCAATAAAAACAAAATGACATTGAACGATCTCATACACACAAAATGCAAACTATTGAAAAACATGTGAAGTCGAAATAAAAAAAAACAGAGTGCAACAAAGCATAAAGCAAATCAACAAAAATGATTAGTTGAATACTAAACAAGTAAGAAAAAAAACACTACAAACACAATATCAAAGAATATTGATATTAGCATTCATTAACAACAAATGAAATTGTTGTGCAAAAAACAATTAAAAAGCCAAACTTCAAGTTACAAACCAAAAGCAAGAAGAATAGAATGCATCTAAATAAATGCAAACTTCATAAAAACATTCGTATCACAGATAAAATAATGAGGATCGGCAAAGAAACCTAATGCAAATCAACAAAAATGATTAATTGAATACTGAACAAGTATGAAAAAAACACACTAGAAATAATATTAGCACCAGTGACGACAAATGAAATTATTATACAAAAAGATTAAGTAGTCGAAATTCAGTTATAAACAAAAGGCAAGAAAAATAGAATGCATCTAAAAGTCAACAAGAACAAAAATGACACAGAATGCTCACACAATCTCATCAACCAAGCTACAGAAAAACAATTGTAAGCCAAATAATGGATAATGGCAAAGAAACCTAATGCAAATCAACAAGAATGACTAATTGAATACTAAACAAGTACGAAAAACACACTCAAAGAATATTAGCACTCAGGATCCATATAAACATGTTAATAAAAAAATTAAACATAAAGATAATCAAAATCAACAAACAATAATACGAAGGTAATGCACATATATTGACCCATCACATTGATTAGAAATTAAAATCATCTAAAAGCCAATAAGAACAAAATGACATTGAATGATCACATAATCTCATACACACAAAATGCAAACTATTGAAAAATATGTGAAGTCGAAATAAAAACGGAGTACGACAAAGCATATTACAAATCAACAAAAATGTTTAGTTGAATACCAAACAAGTATGAAAAAAAAACACTACAACACAATATCAAAGAATATTAGCATTCATTAACAACAAATGAAATTGTTGTGCAAAAAACAACTAAAAAGTCAAAATTCAAGTTACAAACCAAAAGCAAGAAGAATGGATAGAATGCATCTAAAAGTCAACAAAAATGATTAATTGAATACTGAACAAGTATGAAAAACACACTACAAAGAATATTAACACCAAGTAACAACAAATGAAATTATTGTGCAAAAAGATTAAAAAGTCAAAACTGTAGTTATAAACCAAAAGCAAGAAGAATATATAATTCATCCAAAAGTCAACAAGAACAGATGACATAAAATGCAAATTACAGAAAAACATGTATAACCCAAATAATGGAGAATGGCAAAGAAATCTAATGCAAATCAACAAGAATGATTAAATGAATACTAAACAAGTATGAAAAACATACTACACAGAATATTAGCACCCACTAACAACAAATGAAATTACTGTGCAATAAAAAATAAAAGTCAACAACTTACAAACCAAAAGTAAGAAGAATAGAATGCATCTACAAGTCAAGAAGAACAAAATGACATAGAATGCTCACGCAATCTCATTAACACAAAAATGCAGACTTCATAAAAACAACAAGTGCACCCGAGATAAAAAGATGGAGCAAATAATCAAGAATGATTAATTGAATACTAAACAAGTATGAAAAATACACTACAAAGAATGTAAAGAACAAATGAAATAATTGTGCAAAAAAAATAAAAGTCAGAAATTTAAGTTATAAACCAAAAGCAAGAAAATAGAAATCATTAGTAAAAGAACGTGCAAAAAAACTAAAAAAAATCAGAAATTTAAGTTATAAAATAAAAATTGTAGAAATTCTTGTCAATATGCATTAGCCCATTAGTAAAAGAATAAATAGAAGCAAAGAATTTTAAGATAGCTGAAAGGTCAAAAATGGAGAACTAAATGATATGACTTAAGTTGATGATAAAATATAAGCATAACAATTATAAATGAAGTAATAAAGCAGTTATATGATTTTTATACCTTTTTGAGAAATCACAGTTGTATCGAAATTTCAAATTGGCAGTCTAAGAATGAGATCGCATCTTGTCAGGAGCTGCAATACTTAACAATTCCTAAAAAGTATTTGTGGAAAGACGCTGACAACTTTTCGCGGAGAGGAACGAAAGAAAGACAGCTTCGTGGACCGGCGGTCTTACAGCGAGGTGGCAAGAGAGAATGTTGATAAAGGGGAGAAGGAGAAGGAGAAGGAGAAGGCGGAGGGCAAATCCGCATTAAAAGAATTGCTTGGAGAATAAGAGAACGGTTATGTAACTGTGTAGTTGGGAAAGTAATGATGTTGGATAACCTGGAAGCCGTTCAAAAACTGTGTAAATCGGAAAATATATCAGAATGCTCCTTAAAAATCAACAAAAATCAACTCAGTGGGAGATCAAAAGCTGGAAAGAAGGTGATAAAGGCAAATTCAAGAGAATTGATCAAATGGGAGCTGGAAGAGGAAAAATGAGCTTTCACCTTCTGAAGAAGATGGCAAGAAAACAATTGAAGTATGAAGGACCAAAGAAGGAGGATTCGGCCAGAGAGGAAAAAAGAAAAAGGAAGAAGGTAATCAGAGTGGTGTCGGAAGAAAACCTTTCACAGTCAAACAAAATTGGAAGCAAAGAAGGACCGGGAGGCTTTGAGGATTTTGGAAGAAAGGTGGGACTGACCTGGTCGAACATGCAAATAAAGATAAATGAGAGGGACAAACCCGAAATCGAAGCCAGGTAAATCTAGGTTATTTTTGTGTCGTATTTTCGTCCTATATATGAAGATTGTGTCTGTGAATGTGAGGGGTCTGGGAACACAAGGAAAGAAAAAATGGGTTCGTGAAATATGTACAAAAGAAAGGGTCGACATGATTGGCATCCAAGAAACTAAACAAAAATATTGGGATGAAGCTCAATTGGCAAAACTATGGGGTTTTGATGATGGAGAGTACATCCAGTCAGAGGCAGTAGGAAATTCAGGGGGACTGCTCTTAATATGGGATACAAAAGAATTCTTGAGTGAATTTGTGGTCATAGAAAGGTACTTTGTGGCTGCGATTGGAAAATGGAGGGGAACGGAAGGTCTTTCGGGATTCGTAAACGTGTATGGGCCAAGGGATTTCAAGGAAAGAATAGAATTATGGAAGAAACTAGAAATTATTTGCAATAAAGAGGATGTAAAATGGTGTTTATTCGGAGATTTCAATGAATTTAGGGGAAGTCATGAGAGGTTAAACAGGGTGACAAACGATAGAGGAGCGGAGGAGTTCAACAATTTCATAAGAGAGAATGCATTGATGGAAATCAATATGTATGGGTAAAAATTCACCCGTGTTAGTGACGATGGGACAAAATACAGTAAGCTAGATAGGTTCCTAGTGTCGAATAATTTTTGTGAAGATTGGAAAAACCTAGGGGTAAAGGCACCGACTAGGAAATGGTCGGACCATTGCCCCATTCTTTTAACAGAGGCAACCAAGGTTTTAAAAGGCGGAATAGGGACTCGAGGCGTTTTCCATCCACGCCCTGAGGCGTAAGCTCTGAGGCGGAAACTAAAAATAAAATAAATAGTTAAATATATATATGTACATATTTAATAAATATTAAAATCATCATTAATAGTCTTAAAATTAGTTTAATATGTGTAATTAATATATAAAGATTTTATTATTTATTTTTAGTTAAACAAGTAATTAAAGTCACACTTATCAGGTTATAATTAATTCACACATTTATTAATAGAGAAAATTTAATTCACACATTTGTATATAGAAAGATAATTAAATTCACACATTTATCTAGAGAAATAATTAAAGCCACACATTTATCTACAGAGAAAGAATTAAAGTCTCACATTTATCAAAAAAAAGAATTAAAACCACATTAATAAAAAAGAATCATCCATTATATAAACAAAAAGTCATGGAGGCAACTAATGATTTCGCTCCGAAACCGTTCAAACTCTTCGATTCATGGTTAAATGGGGAGGGTGTGGAACAGTTAGTCAGCGATGAATGGAAGAAGCCGACTTCGTTAGATATACCCGACCGTATACTCTGTGAAAAATTAAAAAGTGTGAAAAAAGTTTTGAAAGGGAGATGTACTGAGCAATATAAGCAATTAAATGGTGAATTGGAAAAGCATAAAGCTGAGGCATTGAAATTGGAAAACGAAGCGGGTTCGAGATCGGTGGAGGAAAGGGAGCGAAAAAGATGGGTAGAAGCAAGGCGAAAATGGCTTGAGGCAGAAAGAAAGAAATTAGAAATCGAAAAACAAAAAGCGAAGGTAAAGTGGATGGAAGAGGGGGACGAAAACTCGAAGTTCTTTCATGCGACAATGCGGAATCGGGTGCATAAGAATGGTATCCGGGGGTATCCATCAACGGGGTGTGGGTAGAAGATCCAAATGAAATAAAGGAATTCGTGTGGGACTTTTTCAAAAGGAAATTCGCTGCAAAAAAAGAGAGGAGGCCGAGTCTGCAAAGCAATAAGATAAAAAAATTGTCCACGGAAGAAGCGGACAGCCTGGAACGTCCTTTCACAGAGAAGGAAATTTGGGAGGCAATCAGAGAATGTGGTTCTAACAAATCCCCGGGACCAGACGGGATTACCTTTACGTTCATAAAGAAATTTTGGCACATAATCAAAGAAGATGTGGTGAAGGCTCTAAGGCGTTTTTGGGAGGAGGGGAAGATAAGCGGTGGAAGCAATGCATCGTTCATTACCCTAATACCAAAAGTCGACAACCCATCGGGGCTTAACGAATACAGGCCAATCATCTTGATAGGGGTGTTTTACAAGATTTTAGCAAAGCTGTTGGCGGAGAGAATGAAACAGATAGTGGGTAAAATTATAGGAGAATCGCAAGCGACTTTCATCAAAGGTAGGTACATCCTCGACGGGGTTCTGATGGCAAATGAAGCAGTGGAATACGTTAGAAAATCGGAAAAAAAAGGGATGATATTTAAAGTAGATTTCGAAAAAGCATATGACAATGTAGAATGTCCGTTTCTTCTCGAGGTCTTAAAATTAATGGGTTTTGGCGTGAAATGGTGTAAATGGATCAAATCGTGTCTGGAATCGGCCACGGTGTCGGTTTTGATAAATGGATCACCTACCAAAGAATTTAGAATGGAAAAAGGGCTCAGGCAAGGAGACCCACTAACTCCTTTCTTGTTCTTAGTGGTCGCGGAATGCTTAAATGTGATGATGTCGGAAGCAAAAGAAAATGGGATGTTCGAAGGTTTGAAAATAGGTAAGGAGAAAACAGAATTGACGCATCTACAATATGCAGATGATGTCATATTTCTCGGTAAATGGAACATTAGGAATCTCAACAATTTGGTAAAAATTCTAGAATGTTTTCACGCGGTATCGGGCTTAAAAATAAATATATGGAAAAGTAAACTATTTGACGGTTCAAGAGTGGGCCGAAGGATTAGGATGCGATTATGGAGCTCTACCATTTTCGTATCTCGGACTGCCGATCGGGAGCAACATGGGAAAAATCGAGAACTGGAAGGTGGTAGTAGAAAAAGTAGGCAATAAGCTCGCTAGCTGGAAATTAAGGTTAATCTCAAACGGCGGTAAACTTACTTTGGTGAAATCGGTATTAGGTAGTGTCGCTTTATATTTTTTCTCGCTCTTTAGATCCCCGAGAGGAGTGCTTAGAGAGATAGAGAGTGTGAGGTCGAATTTCTTTTGAGGTGGGGGAAAGGGTACAGACACAAAGAGAGGAATTGCGTGGGTAAAATGGGATCGGGTTGTGAGAAGCTTTAAAAGAGGTGGCTTAAAAGTCGGAAGCCTTCAAACGTCTAATTGGGGACTCTTGGGTAAGTGGTGGTGGAGATTTAGAGTAGAGAAGGAGGCGCTATGGGTAAAGGTTATCAAGAGCATATACGGGAGAGAGGGGGGCTTGATTGCGACAGGAGGGAGTACGGTGTGGGGTAATATTATCAAGGTAGGTATAGAACTAGAGAAGATAGGACTAGATTTCGCCTCATCTTTCGGGAGAGAAGTGGGAAAAGGAGAGGAGACTTGCTTTTGGGTGGATAGATGGTTTGGGAATGAAAAGTTGCGGGAGAAATTCAAGAGATTGTTTCTTTTGGAAACCAATAAGGAAGTCTCGATAGCAGATCTGGGTGAGTGGGTCGATGAAGCATGGTATTGGAGGTGGAGGTGGAAGTGGAGGAGAGAGTTGAGAGGTAGGGAGAGGGGTGAGTTGGAAAGGTTAACGGAGCTTCTCCAAGGGTGGGCGCTGAAAAGAGAGGGTAAGGAACAAGTTAGATGAGGAGAGGGAGGGGACGGGGTATTCACGGTGCAAGAGTTGAAAGAGAAGATCGAAGAAAAAAGGGCGGTGCTTGGTGAAATTCTCGAAGAAACAAGATGGTCACAAGCTGCCCCTAAGAAGGTATGTATATTCCTTTGGAAAGCTTTACAAGGGAGGATACCGACTCGACTGGCGCTCGACAAGTTGGGGGCGGATCTAGACATAGTTTTATTCCCGAGATGCGGTCAGGAGCCAGAATCGGTGGAACATGCGTTAATAAAATGTGGAGAAGTCAGACAGGTGTGGACAAAAGTGCTCAAATGGTGGAATCACAGGGAAGAGGATTTTGACTCAATTCGGCAAAGGAGCAAACTTGATAGCAATGCGGGTAAAGGGTTTGAAGGTCAAAAATTCTCATGTAGGAGCTGTTGGTACAAAGCAGTAGGGGTCGGAGCAGGGAGGTGGTTTGCACCTTGCAAACCTTTCTCTTTGATTTCTTCTGTGTAATTGGTGTGTTGTGAGTATTTGGGTGGTTCCCAAAGTTTTGCTACTCTTGTATGGTTTATTGGTTTATGTGATTGGTTTCAATAAACATGCTTTTCAAAACAGACAAAAAAATACTTAACAATTCCTACCTTTGTCACTATTAAGGGCACTATTAGACTTGTGTCTAATAGTTATAAGTTCTTTATTAAACTTACATGTAAGGTCAAACATTGTTGGGCCCAATAAAAAATAAAAAGCGTGGAGGGATTTGATTCAGCAATTTTCATGGACAAATAAATGGACCAACATATATATCTATATATATATATATATGGGAGGGGTCATACAAGAGCACCCATGATTTAAAGGAACAAAGGAACATTTTGTGGACCACATATGATGTGGGTCCCACTCCACAAGGTGTTCCTTTGTTCCTTTAAATTTACAAAGTTCTCATTTGAACCTCCCTCTATATATATATATATTACCAATTTCATAGATAACTTCACGTGAAACTAATGAAAGAAAGAAGCGAGTGAATGCATACATGTAGATTTGTTTGTCGGCTGCGGAATTTATCCGACGATATACGAACTATCTGCTTGCCATGCATGTTCTGAATTGATCCTCGACCCTGCTTATATATAATAAAAAGGTTAAGAAGAAAACTAACATTATTTTCACCTTCTATAACATCTTTTAATCCCATACAACAAAGTGACAGTTGTTAACTTTTAACTATATATACAGTATAAAAGAAAAAGACTTGCTGAATTTTATTAAACAACCATGGAGCCTATTTATATACACATTTACATCTCATTGAGAAGGAAATAAATCAACCTAATTAATACTAATTAATGAAAAATATTGACAAAATAATTATAAACAAAAGAAGATATTACAACATTAATGTAAATGATCAAATCAAAGATTGTTATCTTTGATTTGATGTATCTTTATCACGCCCCCGCAAGATGGACGTCCGTTGGGAAAGTCCAATCTTGGCAAGTAGTGCATAAAAATGTGCTTTTGGTAATGGTTTCGTGAGAGCATTTGCAAGTTGGTCGTCACCAGGAATATGTTGAACTCGGAGAGTGCCGAGTTGGACTTGTTCACGAACAAAATGGAAGGCCAATGCAAGGTGTTTCATGCGGGAGTGAAAAACAGGATTGGCAGAGTAGTGAGTGGCACCAAGATTATCACAATAAATGGCCGGTTGATGTGTTAGTGTAATACCAAGCTCGGTGAGCAAAGAGCGCAACCAAAGTACTTCGGCCGTTGTGTCAGCAATTGCTAGAAACTCTGCTTCAGTTGAGAAACGAGCTAAGGCACGTTGCTTCTTGGAGCTCCATGAAACTGGATTGCGACCTAGGTAGACTAAGTAGCCGGTGGTTGAAATGTAGTTATCTGTGTCTCGAGCCCAATCTGCATCTGTAAAAGCATGGAGTCGTAGAGGAGAATGACTGTAAAGTTGAAGACCATAGTGTGAGGTACCGTTTAGGTACCGTAGTAAACGCTTGAGAGCAAGCCAATGATCATTAGAAGGACAATGCATATATTGTGAGAGTTTATTGACAGCATAGGCAATATCAGGTCGGGTGAATGATAGGTATTGTAAGCTGCCGAGGATAGCTCGATAATCTGTATGGTTCGGAATGGGTGAGGTTGTAGAAGATGTGAGAGGAGGATTTAGAGCTATGGGGGTAGATACAGATTTGGAGTCATGCATGTTATACTTTACTAGGAGGTCATGAAGGTATTTAGTTTGATTGAGAAAAAGGCCAAGGGTATTTGGGACGACTTCAACACCAAGAAAATAGGAGAGGGGACCAAGGTCTTTAAGAGAAAAACGAGCGGCTAGAGTGTTAATGAATTTTGTTAGGTGGGATGGAGATGGACCGGTGACAATAATGTCATCAACGTAGACTAAGAGATAAATGGTGGCCTCACCATGTTGGTATAAAAAGAGAGATGGATCAGAGATGGAGTTTCGAAAACCGGAAGAGATGAGAAAGGTTTTGAGTTTGATATACCAAGCTCTTGGGGCTTGTTTAAGGCCATAAATAGCTTTGTTAAGTTTGCAAACATACATAGAATTCTCTTTATCAACAAATCCGGTGGGTTGGGACATGTAAACATGTTCATTAAGTGTAGAAAGGCATTGTTTATGTCAAGTTGGCGGAGGGACCATCCTCGACTAACGGCTAAGGATAGAATTAGACGGATGGTGGTAGGCTTTATGACGGGGCTAAAAGTTTCAGAGTAGTCAATGCCCGGGCGTTGGTGAAAGCCCTTTGCAACAAGTCGGGCTTTGCATCGTTCAATGGAGCCATCTGGATTATATTTTATGCGAAATACCCATTTACAACCAATGACATTTTGAGAAGCATGAGGAGGAACAAGGTGCCATGTGTTGTTACGGGTAAGGGCGTCAAATTCAAGTTGCATGGCTTGACGCCATGTTGGGTCTTTAAGAGCTTGTGTGGCACTTGTAGGTGCATGAGGAGGAGGGAGAGATACATGATTAAGGTATTTAGGATTGGGTTTGATGATATTATTTGTGAGACGAGTGATGATGGTACGATTTGGTGGAGGTGAGGATGGTGGAGAGGAAGATGGTGTGTTTGGATGGGATGGAGTTGTTTGCACGGTAGGGGAAGAAGTGGACATAGAATTATGTGAGAGTGAGGGTGAGGATGAGGGTGAGGGTGAGGGTGAGGGAGGAGTATTAGCTAAAGTAGGTGAGAGAATGCTAGAAGGTGGTGTTGGTTGGTTGATTGAGACGACATTATTATTGCAAATAAGAGGTAGAGAAAAGGTGCACCACTCATGAGCATTTATATTAGGAGAGGAGGGTGGTGTGGAGCACATAGTAGAATAGGGAAATTGTGACTCAATAAATTTGACATGCCGAGAAGTGTAAACTTTGTTGGTGCGTGGATCGAGACAATAATAGGCACTTTGAGAAGGAGAGTAACCAACAAATATACAAGGGGTGGACTTAGGTTGCATTTTGTGGGAGTTGTATGGTTTTAACCATGGATAACAAAGACAACCAAAGCTTCGAAGTTTGGTGTAATTAGGGGTGGTATTGAAGAGTTTGAGGTAGGGAGATAAATTGTGGAGAGTAGGAGTAGGAAGACGATTAATTAGATATGTCGCGGTTGTAAAAGCATGGGGCCAAAAATTAAGAGGGAGGTTGGCGTGTGATAAAAGCGTGAGGCCCGTTTCAACGATGTGACGGTGTCGTCTTTCGGCGTACCCATTATGTTCGGGTGTATGGGGTGGGGAGGTGAGATGAGAGATGCCATTAGTTAAGAGATTAGGAGTAAGTTTGAGATATTCCCCACCATTGTCGGAAAATAATTGAATAATGGGACGATTGAAGAATTTTTCAACTAAAGCACGGAAGCGTTGAAAGGTGGAAGTGGTGTCCGATTTTTGTTTGAGGGGGTATAACCAAATATATTTTGTAAAGTGATCAACAAAAATGACATAGTATTTAAAATTGTCATAAGAAAGAATGGGAGCCGTCCAAACGTCCGTAAATATTAGTTCTAACGGAGCGGTCGAGGTAAGAGTAGACTTGGAGAAGGGTAGTTTGTGACTTTTATTAATATTGCAAGCATTACAAGTAGATTGAAATGAAGAAAAATTTAATGGTACTTGACTTCCTAGGGTTTTAATAATATCAATAGAGGGGTGGCCTAAACGGTGATGCCAATTGGTGGGAGGAATGACCATGCTTGAGTGAACGAGAGGGGGTGAGTGGCTCCATTCATAGATGCCCCCTCTAATTGGCCCTTGGAGGAGAGTGAGTCCCGTTGATCGATCCTTAATACAAAAAGAAGTAGGTGAGAATTGGACAAAAGCATTATTTTCCAAGAAAAATTGAGAAATAGAGAGAATGTTTCGAGATATAGATGGTACAAATAAAACATTAGAGAATTTAAATAATTTATGAGAGGTAGGGATAGAGAAAGAACCAATATGAGAAATCGGTAAAGAGGAGCCATCACCAATGATGAGATCATCGGAACCGTCATAAGGGGCATGTAAAGCCAAGTTGGCCAAATCATTTGTGACATGGTGAGTAGCGCCGCTATCCATGAGCCATGAAGATGAAGAGGGATTGGCAAAGGTAGCGACATTAGCTTGAGGAGTGAAGCGAGTGGTGGGGCGAGAGAATCGGGTTGGGTTTGGACCGACGGGAGATGTGGGAAAAACTATGTGAGGGAAGAGTTGTTTGAAGGTGGGGCATTGAGAAACGACATGACCTACATGACGGCACCATTGACACTTACCGAGATAAGGTTTTAAGGTACGGTTGTTGTTGGTGGTGTTTGGGGTGGGAAGGAGGCCGGGGTTGGTGGTGTTGCGAGAGTAGGAACGATTTTGACTAGGACGATAGGTGGCAACATGAACGGAAGAGGGAAATGAAGATGGTTAGGTTTGATTCTTGAGAGTAATTTCATGGTTAATAAGTTTCTCATGAAGGGCTTCAAAGGTTATAAGAGTGTCACGAGCACGGGTTGCGTCAATGATGGGTTTGTAAGAATCATAATCAAGGCCTTTGAGAACTTTGGAAATGATGTCTTCATTGTCCATGGGTTTACCCATGATAGATAGTTCATCGGTACATGCTTTGATAGATTGCATGTATTCGGTGATGGTTTGGTTGGTTTTAGAGAGGGTGTCCAACCGGTCTTTAATTTGGAGAAGGTGACCACGGGAGGGGTTGGCGTAGGTGGTAGCGAGGGTGGTCCAAGCATCGTGAGTGGTGGTGGCGTGAGCGACGAGAGGCACAATGGTAGGGGAGAGGGTACCGAGAAGGCTCCCAAAGATGAGTTTGTCTTGGCGTTGCCAAGTATGGTAAGTCGGGTTGGATTCAATGGTGGTGTCTTTTGTGATGGTTTCGGGTGGGCAAGGGTGGGAGCCATCAACGAAATTGAGTAGGTCATGGCCAAAGAGAATAGCTTGGATTTGAGATTTCCAAGATATATAGTTGGTAGGAGAAAGTTTGATGACGTTAGAGAAGTTAATTAGAACAAAGGGTTTTGAAGGTTCATATGAGTTAGGAATCGTGTTGCCATTGCTTGCCATGATGAGAAATTGGTTGAAAAGAAAGAAAATTTGATCGAGGCTCTGATACCATATAAAAGAAAAAGACTTGTTGAATTTTATTAATCAACCATGGAGCCTATTTGTATACACATTTACATCTCATTGAGAAGGAAATAAATCAACCTAATTAATACTAATTAATGAAAAATATTGACAAAATAATTATAAACAAAAGAAGATATTACAACATTAATGTAAATGATCAAATCAAGGATTGTTATCTTTGATTTGATTTGATGTATCTTTATCATACAGTATTCATAATTTTCTAATGCCACAATATATAGTTACTATCAATTATTAATTAGGTTTGGCATAAGTCACAACCAGCTAGCATTTACCATTAAGACTGTAATTAATTAACATGCATTGCAACAACTTGAAAGCCCTGTTTAATTAAAACTGTAATTAACATGCAAGTCCCAGATGTATTAAACAAAATTGTAACTAAATTCGATGGTAGCTTTTCAGTTTCAGATATAAGTAATAGAAAGGAAACAAGCAGAGAAAATAATTTAAGCAATGCATACATGTTATAATCAATTATATATAAAGATGATGAGTCTATATTCTTCCCTACACAAACACACAAAAAGAAATCAATTAACACGCATCACTTCTGAATTAGAATTAAAATCAAAACAAGAAGAAAAAATATCACTATAATTATTAATTCCATATATATTCCCCTAATTAAATACACCTGTTGAAAGAGCACATTACCCCTAACATGACACCTGCTATATTATAGTTTTAGTGAATTCTTTAATATATATACAAGATAACATCGCCTGATTGACTATTTGACTTAAATAACTACCGTTAATAAAACAAAAAATCTAAAATATTAGTTAGAGATCACAAGTTTTTGTTCATTTCTCTTGATCAAATCAAAACCAAAATCTCTCATTGTTCCCAATCCCCATTATAACTACCGTTAATGAAGAAAACAACAAAAAGCCCTTATAAAGATGTTTTTCTCAAAGAAGAATCATATTCTGCTATAATTCTTGTAATTCACAGCGTATATATATCAAGATTTCAAGAATATGATACCAAAACTCTCATTCAGATATATTATTAAGTTACTAATAAGAAGTTAATTAGAGCAGATTCATCTCATATATAGTTGTGGGTATGTGAGAGAGGGATTGAACATATATACCTTGTTTATCATCATAATATAACGAACCAAACCCCAGATTTGACAACAATCGACGAGAAGAGGATTGAGATGTATCACCAATCACCAAAAAAGGGGAAGAAGAAAAGAAGAACAAACCCCAGATTTAGGGTTACTTGAGGATATCGTCGGAATGATTCGATGATTATAACAGAAAATCATTCTAAAAGAAACAAAATCAGCAATAAGAACACAAGATCAAAGAGTAAGAAACAAAATCAGCAATAAGAACACCAGATCAAAGGGTTTTCTCTAGCTCTCTAGCTATAGCTATAGCTATTCTTCGTCTTTTGTGGGGTGGGGGTAGCTGAATATATAACTTTTCATCCATATGTTATAAGTATTTTTAACATTAGTTGTTTGAATCGATTAGATTTTGTTCTGGAAAAAGATTTATTTTAACTCAAAACTGCTTGTTAATTCACATTTTGGGAAATCCTCAACGTAAACTACAACGGTAAAATAAAATTTAAAACGATGAAATTTTTTCAAATTTAAACTATGAAATTCTTTAAATAAAAAAAACTATTTTTGAATCTTTTGATCAATAAAAATCCTTAAATTTGAGGAGATATAAATAATACTTTGTTAATTATATTAAATATTTTAATAATATAATTACTGTTATAATTTCTAAAATAAATAAATATTCTTTTTTAAATTTTTGATTTTTAATCCTCCATTTTGGAGAATTTTTGAATAAAATATGCTCTTATTAGAGAGTCACAATGATATCAAACCAAACAAATCTATTAAAATTCATATATATATGTATGTAACGTACATGATAAAATATATGCAAACTTTGCTTTTACCAAAAATTAATAGACCAACTGTTTACATGGAATCCTTCGGCTTGTTATTTAAATAGATGAAGCAAGTGAGCAAATAGACTACATATTGTAAGTATAATAGATTCGTGTTAATATGTTAAAGATTGAGTTTAAAATTTTAAAGAGTTCAAATTTTTGAGTTCGTTGAGAATATTTCACAATTCCAGATTTCAATATCGTTAATATATTTTTCAATAAATTAAAGAGCATCTTAGGTGATTTTGTCGCATCTGATTTCTCTCTCTATTACATCATATTTCTCTCATCCACATCTTATAAATTTTCTACTCTCGATCATGAACACATCCTAACTTAAGTTCTAATTATATTCTATTGTTTAATTGGACTGAGTTCCCCCATTTTGATGAACATCTCCACCCCCATCTTCGCATTTATCGTTTCCTTCCAGTTGTGTAGGAGTTTGTAAACTGGGTTACTAGGTTTAAGAAGCTTTCACCGGAGATAATCCAAGATACTCTATGTTAAAGAAGCTTTCCTTCCACTGCTCCTCATCCCCTCGTCGAGCAGATTCAGACCTCATATCCATCTTTTATTCTCACTTCAGATTCGTCTTTCACTTCAAAATTGGACTAGAAACTACGGTTGAGAATAACACTAGACAAGGACGGACCCAGGTGGTGCATGTAATTGCTCGGACCACCGCTTCATTCCTCCATCGTGTAAAAAATTATAGAGTCGTGAAAAATATCATTTGTATCAATTTGTTGTGTGACCATATATATTTGAAACTGCAATTAAGGCACAAGTTTTCTTTGGCAGCGTAACGCACAATTGTTTGATAACATCCTATTAAAAAGTTAATTGTTTGGTAAAAGTGTCATATACAAAAGTTAACTTTTTGGTCCATAATAAAGGAAAAACTAAAAGTCTTTTGTCAACGTTAATATAGGACACTGCTAGAAATTGCAACGAAATTACACGGTAAGTTTAACCACGGCCACGATAACACTGAACGTTACACCCGAAAATACCCAAACACAAAATGACGGATCCGACAACCCTAACCAATAACCCGCAAGCCACTTAAGGGCAGTCACCTGAAGAACTTGAAAAAGGTTGACCTCGACCGTAACACCGAAAACAAAATCCCCGAAACCACGAACAAATCCGTCCTATCATGACTTTATGGCAACTCCGTTCTATCAGGCGATGGCAATACGAGATGTTGGAGTGGACTGTGAGGGAATAGCCACATATCTCAGGTTTAAAGTTAATGCTAAAAAAACTATGCTGCGACCAAAGACAAGAAAACAAACGAGAAGCACCACTACCCAACTACGACCTCACCGACATATACCACCACCGAAACCACGTGGCTTGGCTACCAAAAACTATGGAAAAATCACCTGAATCACCCATACCTAAAATGGGCCACGACCACACCTTTCCGAACCACCCAAACCGATATGGGCCACGACCACTCTAAACCAAACCGAACCACATTCGAGTTTCCACAAATCTCGAACCAAACCAAAACCTCAACAAAAACCCAAAACAAGTACCGTAGCGAACTCCGATTCCAACGAACATCGAGAACCTCGACACCCGCATACCAACGACCCAACTCCGAACCTACAACCAAAAACACAACCCTTCAAACCATTCTCGATAGAACTCTCACACCCGAGCCTCGACAGAAAGCGAACCATTAGCCGGCGAAAACCACATTCCTCGACCAACCATACTCCAAAACAGAAAACCTACGGCGCAACTCGTAGGCAAACGACACCCAACGGAAACCAGCAGGAGGGACACCAGAGAATACAACCGGAGAAAAGAAAAACCCTTATTCTACATATATAGTCGGAAACAAACCTCGAAGAATCGTTGTTTGAAACCTCGAACCATACCCTCTGAAACCGCAACAACAAACCGCCGGGAAACCAAATACTTCGTCTAAGACCGAACCTTCATTTGAAGCCAAACCTCGACCCTCGACACAAAACCAATCTCGTCTGCTCTCAACAAACTGATAACTCGTAACGAACGACCTAACTAGAAGAAAGAAAGATGGAGAAACGAAGAGAGGTCCTCCGGACTGAAGGCCGGAGAAGATAGGTGGCGGTGGTGGAAGTTTTATATGACAAAGTATTGGTTTATTAGAGTAAATGAAATTTTATGGTCTATCTGATATATTTTTTCACCCACCTCTAATAACGGCGGCTCTATAAAGCACATTAAAACGAACACTTTTAACATAAAATCACCAATAACAATAATATGAGTCGGTAAATTTTATTTGAATTTGTCGATTCTTCATGAAATCAAAACAAATTGAGGGATGCACTATAGCGGTGGTTAGAGATGGTCAAAATGGGTCCTGAACCCAAGGGCGGATCCATGTATACCGAAGTGGTTGCCCATGCAACCATGAATCTTGGGGGATTAAGTGTAAATTTTTTAAGGTTATACCATGTGAAATCATAAGTTACTGGGGGGTGAAACCATAAATTTTTTTGGATTAAACCATAAACTTTAAAAAAAATTAGGGGTTTTATATGAAAATTTAGCAAATAAAACTCCACCGAGGATAGTGGTTGATGATAAATTACAATTTACACCCTTCAAAGACTTCAACATTTTAAATTTACTTCCTTTCCTTTTTCATTTTTCGTTTTACACCCATCTTATATTAATTAGTTAGTTAATTATTAGTCAAAATACATTGAAAAAATACTTTTTTTTTGCAAATTACACCGTAGAATGGTCTTGTCGATACGTTCGAAATGAATCCAATATTGAGTATTTTTAACGTTAACACAAATAAAACTATATATATATAATGCATGTATGATAAATACGATATGGAATAATCATTAATGCAATTTAATGTGATTACAAATTTTTATTAACATCTTTTTTGGATAAGGTTAATTTCTTTACACTGATGTAATAGTGTTAATATGATAACTTGTTAACTATGTAGGGTTATTTTGTGTATAATTGACCCCCTATATAGAATTTAGAGTGCTTAGCGTTAGCCATTTATTAAACTCTTACTTGGTAAGTGGTTACTGGGTAATATTCTTCACCGGATGAACATGCTAAGGGCCAAGAATCTTACCCCTTAGAGTTAGCCATTTACTAAACTCTTATTGATAAAATAAATTATAGTGTTGATTTCAACGATAAACGCTTACAGGTAAGCATTTAGGTAAACTAAACTCCCCTTAATTTGGGGTAATCTTTAGAGACAAGATTTTTTTTGTTAATTAAGAAACAACTCTGTAGGTTAATTTGTTTATATTTGAGGTTAACTTATTTAACTTTAGGATTAACTTGTTTATATTTTAGGTTATATGTTGTATATCGAGCCAATCATCTAGATCAACAAGTGGGAAATAGAAAATCCACCAACAATCGATTTGTTTTAAAGTTTTAAGAGATAATTTTTTGAAAATAAATTAGTACCGATAATTTTTTAATGACTTGAATACTTGATGTATATTTAGTGGGCCCAAATAGCCAAAAACATAGTCCGTACACTAGTTTTTTTAATTAATTTTTAAATATTTTATATTACACTAATTATTTTGTGCAACCACTGCCAAAAGTTCCTGAATCCGTCTCTGCCTGAACCAGACCCAAATCGGTTCCGGTCCCAAACACTATTTTGTAATTGGTCCCGGTCAAAAATCCAAGACCTTGTTAAGGTACTTTGTAACCGATTACGAGGATCGGTCCTAAGACAAAATGGCGTCGGTGAAACAGGCCTAAGGCCCATCTTTTAACCATTAATATATATATATATATATATATATAGAGAGAGAGAGAGAGAGAGAGTGAGAGGGAGGTTCATGCGAGGACGATAACAATTTACGAGAATGCGGGAACAATTCTCAACCAATCATTTTGTACATGAAACTTTTCATGTACAAAATCACATATGATTCACGTACAAAATTATATATGATTCGCCGCAACTTTTTACGCGACTTGCCCGCGGGAAAACTTGTCCGCGTTCTTTTTGATGCTTACAAAATCACATATGATTTTGTACGTGAAAAATTTCACGTACAAAATGATTGACCGATGATTGTCCTCGTATTCTTGTAAATTGGTACCGTCCTCGTATGAACCCGCCCCATAAATGATTTAATATTATATGGGCCCCACATCATATGTGGTCCACAAAGTGTTCCTTTATTCCTTTAAAAAGGGGTGGTTCTCGTATGATCCTTCCCCTATATATATATATAGGGTTAGGTTCAAATGTGAACTCATTTTTGGTTGTGAACGTGAGGACGAATCTCAGCCACACATCTTCGGTTATGGTGGACGCGATCACGGAGGATTGACGCGATTCATGGGAGGATGGAGATTGTTAAAGGAGGGGAACCAGGTCAAAGCCGCCTTTATTGACCGGATAAGTGGCTGAGATTCGTCCTCACGTTCACAACCAAAAATGAGTTCACATTTGAACTTTCCTATATATATATATATATATATAGTCATCTTTGGGCCTAACACAATTCATGAGTTAGGTTTAAAATATTATCATGTAATCTTTCGTGTATGAGTCACACCAAAGGCCAGAATTTTAAATGATTCATCTAATTAAGTGGAATTTCCATAAGGCTCCTATGTGGGATAAGTTTCCTCATGAAACCAAGTTCCAACATTTTATTCTACTAAGAAGGATTTAAGTTGTAATTTCATGAGGCTACCCACGTCTTAAAAGGCTCCTTCCACGGAGTTTCATGACAAGTATTTCAAATTAGCCTCGAGTTCGACACAAATGCAATACAAACATTTTAGAAAATTAGTACCATCAAGTTGCATATAAAAATTATAAGATATTTACTTTTAGAAAATTCATATTCTTTGCCACTCTATGTGTCTAATGCATTGAGACATTTTGATTCGCATAGCGACACTTGTATACAATCCTTCTTTCAGTTAAATTCATCCTAAATTGACCAAATTTTAATAAGTTAGTCGAAAATCAGTTCTATAAAAGAAATACAGTCAGAGTTGTGTATCAGAACCACCGATCGTATAAAAGGAATAACAAACAAAATATAATATAAAATGACAAAACGAAAAAAAGAAAAAGAATATAAAATAATCGTTTTTGTTTTTGATCGACAAAATTTGAAATTAAATAGCAGTTTTTGATATTAAAAGAAATTGGATAGGTCTTTATTGAGTTAACTTCACATATTAGGCTACATAAATCGAGTGCTCCAACCACGAATAAATTGAACCCCAAAATTTTGAAGATAATATTTAAAAACCAAGATTTAAGATGCTAAAAGCATCTCCCACAACATCTTTAAAATGGAGAAAATATAGATTTTTAACAATTTTTTGTTCGAAAAAACATCTCTAAAACTTTCTCCAAAATAGAAAAAGTATGAAAAAGATTATAAAAATCTTTAAATTTGGAGAAATCTCCAAAAATGATTACTATGAGAGATAAACTTTTTTTTATTATGTTCCATCAATAACAAAAATTGAAATTAAGGGATCGTTTACCAAATGTTTACTCGAGTAAGTGTTTACCAAGTCATATTATCTTACCGGAAGACTATAACAAGTATCAAAAATCTTACTCGGTAAGAGCGAAGACAAGAAAAACAATGACCAAGAGTCTTAGTCGGGTAAGTGATAGAAACGACGCTTACCACGGTAAGTGCTTATCAGGTAAATTGTTGCATACGATGCCGTTTTGGTGGACTAAAATCTTACCCGGTAAGTAAGTGATAGTGTTGAATTTTGTCGGTAAGCATTTACTCGAGTAAGATTTGGTAAACGGCCCCTAAATGTTTAGATAAAATTAATAATATTTTATTATAAATATATAATAATTATCGACACGATACGAAACTGACACGAAAATAAATGGGTTATGATTGAAGTTTCTGACCCGCCAACCCGCCAAATAAATGGATCGTGCTCGGGTTGACCCAAACGGGTTGCCAATTTTTTTAAAAAAATACAATTTATATTTTACTTAAAAGTATCAAATTGTCAAAATGGATTTGTTTGAATTTGGTTGTGTTTGGACTTTTTATTTGTTTGAAACTTGGGTTTGTATCAATTTGGTTGTGTTTGAACTTTTTATTTGTTTAAAACTTGGATGTTTGAATTTGATTGTATTATTAGGTGAACTTGGTTGTATTATTAGGTGAATTTGCTTGTGTTTGGACTTTTTATTTAAATTTGGATGTTTGAATTTGGTTGTGTTATTAAGTGACTTGTCAACCCGTTTATGACCCGCCAACCCGTTTACGACCCGCCAACCCGTTTACAACTCGTCAATCCGAAGGTGTACGAGTTAGGGTTGCATATCTCGATACGATTAGCTAAACGGGTCGTGTCCGGGTTGACCCTTCTGACCCGCCAACCCGAACACGATCCGATTGTCACCCCTAAATAATATAACACATTTTATAATCTTTAAAATGAATATACTATTGGAGTTGAATGTAATATTTTTTTAAAGATTTTAAAGTTTGATTATCCATGTTGGAGAACACTATAGAGTGCTCTAATAAACAACCTTAGGGGTTGTTTGGTAGTTGCTGGATGGTTTAGTGTTGGATGGTCAGGAGATCAGAATGCTTAAGAGGCTCTGTATGACAAGGTGGAGAATGAAAAATGGTTGTCTGGTAACGGCTCTGAATGGACAGTCTGAATGAGAACAAATTACCATTTTAACTCTCTGTATGATTTAGCTCTAAATGAAATATAATTGTTTGACAGAGATTTGAATAATAATATCATTTTAACCCTCCGTATAATTTAGTTCTGAATAAAATATAACTGCTTGACTGAGTGAGATCTGAATAATAATATTATTTTGCAAATATAACTTTTCTATTTAGTGTTACCCTGTTTTGTTTTTAATATATGTATATTATTATAGGTTAATATAGGACTAAAAAGCAAAGTGAAAATAATGGGATATTTTTGAAGTCTGAAAGCAAAAATGAAATTTCAAACAGCTTTCATGGCCTCTTCCATGGCCATTATCTCCTCTGATCCTCACATTCACCTTCTTAACAATCAACGCTCAATTTTGTTCCATCTTCCTTTATGCAAATGGACGAGCCTCCGTCATTGTTATCGGCGATCATGAGGAGCTTTGCTATAAAACGACCATTAATGGCGGAGATACGATCCTTCAAGGATAAGGTAATACTACAAGCCACTAAAACCTTTAATTACAGCAATCGAGCTCCCTCTTTCGGATGTATTGCAGGAGACAGAGGGAAATCTGAAACCCCCAGTGTTATATTCAGTGATGATTCAGATTCGCCACCGTCGTACAACGACGTAGCTCCCCGAGATGCATCTCCTCCAGATGAATCCAGCAGCGTCTATCAGAATCTTCATGAAGAAAATTTTGAGGAAGCTAGGTCAACTGCACTCAATTTTAGGGAAATTTATGGTAAGTAGATCTAATCTCCGTTTATATGCTTTTTAATCCTGAATTCTTCATAGTTCAGTGAAAATATACCCAATATCTTCTAATTAATTCAACCTTATATGTGCTTATTTGGTTCTAGATCATCTAATTTATGTATTACCCTGTTATATATATAAACATAGCTACATATCCCTCGAATGCCAACTAATCTCAGACAAATCCCCATTAGAAAAGAACACTTTGATCATTCGTCTGATAGTATACTCAATTGTTCATTTTGTTTTTTGTGTTTTGCTGAGTGATTCCATTGATGGAATGTCATGATTGGCAGGGATGGAAGACGATGAAATTGGTGAAAATAATGGTGAAGTACCCTCTGGAAGTAGACCTAGCTCACAGTTACTTGCCTTTTCCGGTGCGTACACTTCTAATCAGGTGAGAGAAATCTTCGATACAGAAATGGAGCATGATAACAGCTCTGAAACGAGCACCATTTATGAGGAAAGTGAAAGCATTTCAATTTCAATTGGAGAGGTGATCAAGAGTCCAATCTTTAGTGAAGATGAATCCTCTGACGACTCGTTTTGGATTGATTTGGGTCAGGATCCATTACCATTAGGGTCCGATGGTGATGGTGCCCAGGCTAACCATGAGCACCGGGATTCAACCTCACCCCTACCGCCAGTTTGGTTTACAGGCAAGAACTAAAATAGGAAACATATAAAAATATACAGGCGTATTATATTCATACCCGTTGTAAAGATGTATCCGAGTAAGTAGATGGGGTAGAAAATACAAGTATGTGAGTCAGATAAGAGGTAAGAAATAAATATGTTATGTGTTGGAGGGGTACGAATAACAACCCCAAATATACATCACAGATAATGTGAAATTAAACAAAATAAATTTAAAATATATAAAATTCTGGTTTTTTTTTAATTGGTTGTCTAGGAATGAAATATATGATTTTAAGATTGCAGGAGATACGAGGATGGTAGTGGGAGGGGTGTGTTTTTATTTTATTTTTTGTTTGATGATTTGTTTGTATACAAGATTTAAAGACTTATAAATAAAATTTTCTGATAAAAAATTGTAAAACGATGAAAATGCTCTGATTGATTTTAACATATGGTCTTAGAGACAATTAGGATTTAGGAGATGGACAATTCATGCAAGTATGTAATTAATTACCTGAAACAATATTACATCATCCTTTTGCTTTAATGATTTAGGAGGATGTATTGAGTTCTACACTTAACGAGGCCTGTTGCATCAAAACATATGTTCAAATACAATTATTGAGATCATGTTTATGATCTTTTGTTTTTTATCATCAAAATACGACTTTATATTGTTACATATACTGGATTTCAATTCTCGGATTACTGAAAGTCGTGAAACACTTTCAGATTAAAATATTTCGATGGTACAATCGAAATAATCAATCGAATAAAATTCAGTATTACGATTATAAACTCTGAGAGAATTATCGTGAAAATCGTACCATCAGAATGATCAAAACGAGAGACTAAAACTGTCTCCAAAATAGTTACAAAACTGTTTTCTTTCGGTTTTTCGTCAGGGACCAAAACCGGATTAATTTCCAAAGCTCGACCCCAGCCAGGGGCTCTACCCTTTGGACCCCGCTAACGGGGGCGCTGCCCCCGGACCCCCGTCGTTTAGGGGTTTCGTCCCTAAACAACTGTTTAATTTAAATCCGGATAAACTCAAACAAGTGTGCACTCCGTACCATCCATACTCGTTCAATATTTATCGAGATTACATTGATCAAACAAATTAATCTCATTACACTTAAATAAAAATGGTGATACAAATCACCAACATATATCACCTTAAAACCCATTTTCTACTTTGACGTCTTTTCTATTAAATATATTATTTATTATTTATTAATATACGACAAATGTTTATGCACACTCCTAATCTTTGATAAAATTTGAGCCCTTGACCTCATAAAACTAGAATTTTACCAGTCACTTAGATATCAGTGGGTCAAAGAGACTTTTTTGTTATGTGTTAATTACAAACGCGATAGTTGTCCGATGAGGCTCGACGAGAGCATTATTAATATCAACCACGATTTTCCGGGTCTAATATTTTTTAATATTATTTTGTTGAATCCAACTTCATTTCAATTGTCAACATATATGTTTTCTTACAACGGTGATTGGAAAAAATGATGGTGACTATTGGAAGTACAAGAATGGCACGTATAAATTGATTCAAATAGAAATGGATGCGAAATACTTGCAACTAATTCACATTTTGTTTGACGACTTTAAAGTCGATAAGTTGAAATGTAATATCAAATTGTAGGTTACGTACACGGTGGAGTAACAATCATAGATCCATGGTCATATTCAAAACAATGGCAAATTGGCAATGTTGTATTTGTGAAAAAAAAAACTTTGAATAAATTAATTTCTTTATATGTTATTATGGGTGAAAAAAATGCATTTGTTAATCCATTTTATGGCTTTTTCATTCACAAATAAGTTAGATTTGAGGTTATGGCTTCTATTTCGATATTCCCACATTTGTTTTGGCTACTCAAATTGAAGTTCGGACTTTTGTTCCACAAAACATATCACATGATAACAGGGGTTGTAAATTTAAATTTATTTTATAATATTGCCTTAATCAACGAAGCTCGATGTATGGTTGGCAAAGCTTGCTACTCTAGACAAATTTTTCGAGCACCTATCAAGTTCTTGTTGAACCACTAGTTAAATTTTGGCCAGGATACGTTCACATAGCCCTACTAGAGGTGATATACTCTTTTGTGAAGGTCATAAATCATAATGTACCCTTTGCTATGAACACGATCTCTGTATGATGATGATGATGTTGCAAATTTAACAGTCTTTATCTTCATTATTACAAAAGATATTGGCCTCCTAGCAACAAAAGATAAATCTATCGAGTGATTGGGAGTCCCAATACACAAGGCTTGTAGGCTTCTTTTTTTGTGCATCTGTATTTGGGACAAAGATGTTCATCTGTAAGCGCATGAGGTCCAAAAGTAATATGGTTCGGAAACCCAAATATCGTAAACAAAAAATTCCTCTTGGTTGCAAAAATCATGCTAATATTAGAAATTAATTAAAGCTTATAACAATAATGATGATCATCTAGATACAAGATAGAAGAGCAATCATTTCCACCACACACCTTGGATATCATTCATTACTAACACGTTTTAATGATCCTTCTCATCGTCATTTTAATTAACGATTCAAGCAAAAGGGTCGTCAATCCGTTATTGGATTATAAACAAATCAATAATACACTAAAAGTACAACATTGTAATAACTTAGAATCAGAATCACCAATTTTAATAGGAGTAACAAATTTAAGATTAATTAAGTGGGTTGGTTTTATAACCCTCTATTAACTATTTTATGTATTTAACTGTTTCTTCTAATGTCTTGCTAGTTTTTTCTATAAAATCTCGCAGTTAAAAAAAAAGATTCACCAATTCAACCAAATTTATAAAAAGTTACACGTGCATTGAATTTATAGTAGAAAGCATTAAATCCATATTCATGATAAAATACACATTTAGGGGCCGTTTACCAAATGCTTATCTGGGTAAGCGCTTACCAAGTCATATTACCTTATCGAAGGAATATGACAAGTACCAAAAATCTTACCCGGTAAGAGCGAATACAAGAAAAACAATGACCAAGAATCTTACCTGGTAAGGAATGACGACGACTCTTACCACGGCAAGCGTTTACCGGATAAATTGTTGCATACGATGTCGTTTTGGTGGACTAAAATCTTACCCGATAAGTAAGTAATAATGTTAAATTTTATCGATAAGCACTTACCCGATTAAAATTTGGTAAACGACCCTAAGCACTACACGAAATTTAAAATAAGCAAAAAAATTCCATTAAACATGTGTCAAAGTTCCAATCATGCCCCTTTTTTTCCAAAAAAAAAAGTTCCAATTATTTCATGGCGAAAAAGTGTTCAGGCCTCATCTATCAATGCATCAACTTTATTTTATTTATGCGTCTTTGGTCGTAAGCCACGTCGCTTGAACACCCATTGATCGTTGGTGTAAAATTACATGTAGTTTAATTATTTTCGTATTTTTTTATTTAGTTAATATTCTCGTTTGAACCCCTTTCTCTATCTATATCTATAATATATTATAAAACATTTGACAAAAACTCTTAAAACCCACTTTTTATGCATTAAGTACTGTTTATTGATGCATATTACTTAAAATTCAAGATTACAAGTAAATTGTACGCAAGTACAATTTATTAAAGATCCATGTTTGAATTTGTGTAACTAACAACAGATAAACATAATCAATACAAAATAACCATCTCATTTTAAATATAAAATCTAAAATATAATTAGGATAATTATTGAGTTATAACTGAATCTAAGTTAAATTATAATAATTTTTTTAAAGAAATTACATAAAAAAGAAAACGTTTAAATAATTAATTTGATACTAAAATCAATACATTTAAAATAAAATATGATATCTTCAAGAGTTTATATTTTATTCAAAAATAAAAATATCATCGTTTTCTCAAAACCACATAAAACCGTATTATAACATCGATAAATACAAAGAATAAAATAAAATATTAAAATCGAGATGTATCTCGCTGCGTTGCGTGAGCATCTTTCTAGTATATATAGGGACGGGTTTAAATGAGAATTAAAAGTTGGTTGTGAACGTGATGACAAATGAGAGTGCGACACGTGTCATATTCAGACTGAATAATCTAGATTCAGACACGTGTCGTGACTTTCATTTGTCCTCACGTTCACAATCGAATTTGAGTTTGCATTTGAACTTTTATATATATATATATATATATAGGGAGGTTCAAATGAGATCTTAGTAAATTTAAAGAAACAAATGGACACCTTGTGTGAACCACATATGATGTGGGTCTCATGCATTAAAAAATCATATTTGATTCAATGGTACATACTAATTAAAATTATATATTTTCAGCTAATTTTGATCATATTTTTGTTGAATCGGGAATGAAGCGGAGAAAAAACCTAACAAAAATGAAGAGAGATCATGCCGAAGAACGAGGCCGAGGAAACCAGAACCAAGGACGGGGATGAGGTAGTGAAACTGGGATAGAGCAGGGATTGCATTCCCCACCTCATCTAGCCCTGTTGCCATTTTGACAAATCAAGATCTCCCATTCCCTCTAATTAATATCTATAAATATAATAAATTTATATTTTTAAAACACCATTTTTAATATCTATTTTTTTCAATTTCAGTAAAAATCTTTAATTATATTTTTTCTAGCCTTATTTTGTAAACTAAAATAAGATGCCTGAAGATTATTTATATTTATGTTGTGTTAAAATTTTAAAATAGGATTTACATTTACTATTATTTTGAAGTTATAAAAGAAATGAAAACAAAAAATTACCAATCAAAACAAAACAAAACAATCCCTAAACCCTGTGAAGCGGGTTTTATTGGAGCTCTGCCTCTAAACTAGACGTGAAGGAAGGCGGAACCCTTATACTCCGGGCGGCGCCTCCTCTTTTCCTTTTCTATCTCCACCAGCTTTCCGTCGAGTGACAATGGCGAAAGGATCAAAAGGTCCTAAGAGCAACAGTAAAACCTCTCACAAACGAGTATCTACTTTCTCCGACGCCGACATGGACGATGAAATTGATGTTTGTAAGTTTTTCAATCTTTCTCTCAATCATTACACATATGTATTGGTTTTTTTTGCCTAAATATTGTTGATGAAATGTTAGGTTTGTATATATGTGTTCTTGACTGTGTTTTATGATTGTTGATGATACTTTTTTTTAATTTCAGTTCATAAGCAGAGAGATATTGTTCCACTGGACCTAGATGATGATATGGGGGAATCTGATGAAGATAATGAACAACATGTCTTCCAAATTGAGGTTTTTGTTGATGCTTCTTCCAACCCTTTTTGGTGCCAAGTGCATGATTGAATGTTTAATTCCAATTACTTCCTTTGAACTCCTGTTCTATGAAATTTACTGTGATCGATATTAGTGTTAGCTTTTGGACAATTGAGATTATGATTCTTCTTCTTCTTCTTTCTTCTTTAAATTTGTTTTCAGTGTTGTGGATAGCTTTTCTCTTTGCTTTTATATAAAGTATTATTTATGGCATTGCATTGTTCTTACAAAAGGATACTGGCATGCTGCAATTCAATATTTCTGTGGGCTTGCCACACCCATGCTGTATGACACCATCACCAATGCGATTTATATTATTGTTTATAGGATGGCAGTGATGAAGATGAAGACGAAGATGGAGACGAAGATGACTCTGAGGATGACACCCAGCTAACTGGCTTTGCTGCAAAAAGTGAGATCAATCTACCATTTCAGTTTTGAATGTCTGAAAATTCATGTAGTTTCTCTATTCTTCTTGTTTGGTAGGCAATACCATTTCCACTCCCAAGTCCCAGGGCCGCAATCTTTTTGGAGGCCTGATTACACTTGTATTGAAACTATAGATCGGCTGCATAATTAATATATAAGCAAAATATAAAAGTTTATACCATATATTATATCAAAAGTCTTACAAATTAAAACAACAAAGATGTCTTAAATGACAAAGTAACATACAAAATTCATTTAAATAGAATAATTTTTTAATATTGTTGGAAACAAAATCTTTAGTCATTTCTTTATAATCAACTTTCTCCCATAAGTCATTAAATTGAAAAGATTAGCATATAGGATTTACCAACTGTTGCTACCTCAAGTTCTCCAGAAACCCTAGCTTGATTCTAGGGGCCAAAATCTCCCTGAACCCAACTTTTGTGTGTTTTTTCAAAGGGCTATAGTGCTCTGAACAATGACGATCAGTATCACGATAAACCAAGTCAATGAAATTACATGTGAGGCTGCTTGTCAAACAAGAAAGAGAGAAACAGAGAACAAGAAAGTGGAAGTTATTAAATAGGGTCGTGCTTGGTGCTTGAATTAGAATTAGTCATCAGGAAAACAAAGATGAACCAATAGGAGAGTTCAACATTCATATTAGAGACCCAAGGAGAAGGGATTGAAGATTTGCAATCATAATCGTGTTCGGCGAATCGGTAAATCTCTGGTTAAAGAGAGGAGGAATTGGGGCATTGGGCTAAATTGCTAAATCATTATAATTGCCAAAATGGGCTAAAATAAGAGGTAAAAGGATGTAGGGAATAACCTAAAACATTGGCTAAAATCAAAATACATACATAGTTAGGCGCCAAAAAAGTCCCGCGGGCTCCAAAAATTTTGGGGGCCATGTTTGGAATCTCACACTGGTACACCCTCCTGCATGGTCCTGCCAAGTCCCAACACTCCCAAGTGATAATGGTATTGCCTACCGAACAAGAAAAAGTGGAAAGACGGACGATAGAAAGGGGCAATTCAAATGCTTCATAGATAACCCCCTATGTCTCTTCCCAAAGCCTGCCTACTTTTGATGACATGAGATTCAAGACCCCCCTTAAATAATGAGAGCTATTTGATAAACTTCATTTGTTTGTAAACTATCATCATTATGTTTGTATAACCGTTGAGAAAATAATTGTATTTTCTGTTATTTTTCATGATCTTCTTACCAGCTTGGTTTGGCTAAAATCATATGCTTCAAATAGACTGCTTTTTGCCAAACAAATAAATAAAATGACAACAAAAAGAATTTGAGACACTATGTGCGAAGATGAGTTGGTATACAGTATGCTAGGGGTCTTCCATTTCTACATGGATCTTAAATTTATTGATCACTAGACCAATTAGTAAGCGTTAATGTTATTTGATAGATCCAGGTTAAAGAGAATTGTCACATTTGCAAGTTTAGGAAATGGAGCACTTGTTGCATTCAAGGTCAAGTTCCTTGCTCTGGTTTAATTGTCCCAAGAGAAATGGCTGTCTCACTATCTATTGGTTTTGAAGTTCAAAATAGAACCTATAATTGATTGCATCTTGTTTTCTTCTGCATGGTTGTCATAGTGTTATTCATGATATGATGTTAGTGGATCAGAACCCTATTTTGATTTGCAATCATATTGGTGAATATCCTTGTATCCTCGAATCACTTTGCTCTATAGGATTTAATCCTATGAACTATATCCTAGATTTTTGGACTTATTGGTGTTTTTTATGGTTGTAGAGTTTATTGACTCAAAAGTATAGGTAGCAACAAGAACATATTGTTTTCTTGTTGGCATCTCTTAAGGTAACACATGATTAATGGGACAAGACCCAAGACAGTGGTCTTGTCACTTGTGTTTGATAAATTTGATATATGCATGCTTGTTGTGCTTTATATTCATACATATTAGGTAAATTATTTTAGAGAGGTTGAAAAGAATTCATAGTTTGATAACACAGTTCATGGATTTAATATAGTGTTTCTTAATTTCATTCATCAATTGAGATATATGGTTTTCACTAATTCATTGAATTGTTTGTGTTCTTTTTATTTTTGTTAAATTTAAATTTTCATTGTCTACCTGGTTACAAAGTTCAGTAGTGGCTAACTAGCATGTTATTGCTCACTTTCATAGTCGCAAAGCAACACAAAAGTTTAAAGGCAAAGATTGGTGGAGCCATGGACGAAACACAAGATGATGCTGAAGATGAAGAAAATAAAAATGTTGCATGGGGGAGGAACAAAGGCATCTATTATGATAATGATAAGGTAAACATTATATTGAATTTCATGGACCTTTTTTTTTCATCCAGCTGTCTATGCACATACCAACTAAAAATAACTGCCTATTGCTATATGTTAGCACCAAACACCCTTTTTTGGTATATAAATATTATATACTTAAAAAAAACACCCTTTTTTGGTTAAGGTAATACAAATGCTTCTGATCTGTTATAAAAGATTGTTAGAAACATGATTAATGTAGATGGGTAGCGTAATTAGAAGTAGATTAACTTCTTAAACACATGCTTTCTATATTTTCTAAAGGGAGAATCAAGTGAAGATGAAGAAGAGGCGGAGGTTTTGAGGCTGCAAAATGAAAAAACAAGATTATATTCAAATGCAGATCATGGTCTTGAAGATGATGAAGAAGATGAGAGTGAAGGAGAACCAACGTTTGAGGTTAGATTCAGAATCTGTTATGACATCTGCTACATGATTTGTCCATATCGATCATGTTTTCTTGAGTGCTTACAGCCCAATGCTTATTTCAGGAGAATCTGAGAAAAGGAAAAGTTACATCAAAACCAACTGTGGGCCATGGTGCCCGAGATGAAACCGACACTGGTTATGAGGTAGTCATGAAGGATCCAAGTTCTTTGTCAAAAGAAGAACAAATGGACATTGTATACAAGTGAGTTCTTCTGATTGGATCAGTATCCGTGGGTTTTCCCTATTTGCATTTAGCAGATAGTACTATTGCATCATTTTTATGAAATGTTAACAGTTTTTGAACAAATTTTTGCTCCACAGTTCTGCTCCAGAATTAGTTGGTTTGCTATCAGAGCTAAATGAAGCAGTGGAACAGCTTGAGATCAAAGTTGATCCAATCTTAAGCAAGGTATGTTGTTCTTTTACTGAGTTGATTTGCTCTCTCTCATTTTGTGTTATGTTTTCTCAACATTAAACTACAAATAAGCACATTTTCATAGGCATTTCATGCGTGCTAAACGTTTTCTCTTTGATAATTCTCAGTTTGTCTCATTATCCAATCTTTGACACGTTAATTTGGTTTTCATGTTTGATGATATTAAAATCATGGTTTTCTTGTGTAGCTCAAAGAAGAGAAGAATTTAAATAAAACGGGCATACAATATATGGAGCTGAAAAAGCAACTTCTACTGTCATATTGCCAAGCAATTACTTTTCACCTTCTTCTCAAGTCTGAAGGTCATCCAGTTCGTGATCACCCTGTTCTTGCTCGCCTTGTGGAGATTAAGAACTTGTTAGACAAGGTTAGTGTCTCTAATCAACATCTACTTTTTAACATATGGTTCTCAAAAGTTCTTTTTTGCCAAGGTTTTGAAATTACGATCAACTGTAGTATATATATATATATGTCTTTCTTTTCTGTTTCTTTTCTGCATGCGGTCATACATTTGGTAGCTTTGCTCTTTTTTTTTTATATTTGAGTACATTCTTGCAGTAGAGCGTGCATTTTAACTGACCATCTGAAGTGCTCTTTGTTGGCAGATGAAACCACTTGATGAGAATCTATCATTTGAGGTTGAGGTTTTTCTCAAGAAACAGGCTACTACAACATTGTTGGATTCTCCTGAGGAGATAGCAGCTATTGACCCTATTTCTTTGGTCGATAATTCCAAGACCACAGTAGTGTCCTCCGAAACACATAAAGAAGTTAGTATCTTGATACTGTCTGCAAGTTTAAAAATGCCTAAAAAATTATGTAGTTTATTGTCCTAATATCTTGAAATATGTTCTCTCTCATACTTAGCCTCGTGTGGAAACCAAAGTTGTGAAGATGAATATGATGGATGTTGATAATGGAGGAAAGCGAAAACGTCAGGTGAGTCGTATTAACTAATTTTGATAATTGGTTGTCATAATCTCTTGCATTTTTTCTGGTACTGCTTAGCTTCAAATTGTTACTCTCTCTGTTCCATAATAAGTATTTACTTTTTAATTCTATCCAAAATTAATCCTTGTACAACTGATACTTTAAAAGTGCTTCCCGTTACTGCTATTACTAGATCTTTTTACTCAACTGACATCGTTATCTTAATGTGTCAGAATGAGCAAATGGGATTGCAGAGTGTGGAAATGCTCAAAGTAAGAGCTGCTCTTGAGGAGAAACTGAAGCAGAAAGGTGTCTTTAACATGAAAGCATCAAAAACCGATGGGGTTAAGAAGAACCTAAAACCATTAAACGGGTATTTTCTGTCTCAGTTTTTTGTGGTAAAAAAGGTTTATCTAAACTACCAAATTAATTTTTGGTCTTCACTATAATTGAGCAGAAAGCTAGAGGCACTTGATGATTTTGACGATGATACTTTTGACATCGATGGAAATCGAAATAAATCGAGTAGATTGTCCCAGCTAGTAACACAGGTGAAGAAGCCAAGGGTAAGATCTTCATATAGACTGCATCTTTATTCAACTTTTAACCTAAAAATTGATTGTTTCTTGCGAGTTTTAATCCTCATTTCTTTCTAGAATTCATCTTGCATTCACACAATGTATCATATAGAATTATAGATGCCTCTGTGTGTTTGATTTCTGAAACATGATTTTTACTCCTACATTGTAAAAGCTTTGTTTTTTAGTCAATTTTTCTTTCTTTTTATCTCTCGATTCTTTAAAAATGTTCATGTTTTCCGTGTTTCACTTTTTGGTTTTTTGAAGGTTATATCTGGAGATGATGATTTACCAAAACGAGATGATATCGGAGAAAGGCGAAGAAAACATGAAATGCGGGTTCTAGCGAGTGCTGGAGTCCAATCTGATGATGATTTAGAAGCTGACGAGCCTGGCACCCTTGAGGATGATGGAGTTAATGACATGAATGAAGATAGTGAGACAGATTCAGAGTCTGATCTTTACAAAGAAACCAAAATAAAGCGTGATGCCAAACTAGCTGCTAAAGCACAGAAGTATTCAAGGTAAAATTTGATATTTATTTCTTGATTTAAAGAGTTGAATATAATGAAACAATGGTGGTGTGTTGAATTAAGAAACAGAAAGTCACTTGTTTTTTTCTTGTGGGATTGTTGAATTGTGTCATCAGCATAATGGAACTTTTGGTGGTTTTTTGTAGAACCGCTCCTTCAGTTGTTGCAGCGCCAGAAACTCTCTCTGATGGGAAACGACACATAAATTATGAGGTAATCATCATATACGTGACATTTATAATTTGTTTACAATGATTTTACTTGGATTTAACTTATGGTTTTTGAACTTGGTGGGGGGTTCCAGATGGAGAAGAACAGAGGGCTGACTCGCAAGCGCAACAAGGATCTCAAGAATCCAAGAAAGAAATACAAGGTATGATGTTACATTGAAAATGAGTAGTTATGTATATATATATATATATATAGAGAGAGAGAGAGAGAGATGAATATTGATAATGAATATAGATGGGATGGGAGTGTAGAGTTACTAATAATGTTAATGAAAATGTGTGCAGTTGAAACACAAGAAGAAAGAAGTAGCTAGGAAAGGACAGGTACGCGAGCACAGGAAGCCTGCGGGTCCATACGGTGGGGAAGGGTCTGGTATCAATACCATCAGCCGAAGCATCAGATTCAAGAGTTGATCATTATTGTTTTTTACCCAAAATTTTGTTGTTTGTTAGATTCTCAACTTTTATAATACCATTTTTTTATATAATTATTCACTTCTAGCTTCCCATTTTACTCACTGTCTTATGTTTACTTTTAGAAGTCCAAAAGTGCCAGTTGGATGTTCTTTTCATTTCCCTCATCAGTTATATGCACAAAACAAACATTAGAATTTAAAAGCCACTATCTACCAATGACCAAACCAAATTTATACAGAAACTGGGAATTTGGCTTAAATTACTTAGAGAATGCATAAAAGATATAACCAAGTTATGGATTTGGTCTCTTAAGGTATGATAATTTTTACGGATTTGGCCTTTTATCTTTACTTATTACAAAAGAACCCTCTACGTATGCAGTTTTTTACAGATTAGGTTCTTCGCACAAATGGCCATTTATTTTATCCGTTAAACTTAGGGGTATCAGTTCTACTACTACTTCGACTCCTCACTATCACGATCAGATTTGCTTTTTGTTCTTGATTTAGCATAGGGACGAACCACATGATTTGGTCATCGGAATCTCTCTCCCCCTCTCTCCCTTTGTCTATCCCCCTCACGTTATGTCTCTCATCCTCTAGATCTTGCTGTGGACAGGGACGATAGAGTTTGCTTTAGGGTTTGATTTAAGTTTGATATAGGGTTTGGATTAAGTTTTTGGATATGGGTTTGAATCCGGGTTTGATTTATGATTTAGGGTTGGGTTTGATTTATGATTTAGGGTTTGATGTAAGTTTTTTAAATGTTCTTGGTGTTCTTGGGAAGATGAATGTTCAAGAAAAACAATATATCATTGATTAAAAAATAGAGGGAAAAGGTAAAATGACCATAATGCCCTTGAGTTTAATAGAGACCATTAGTGTGAAGGACCAAATCCATAGAAAACTGTATACGTGGAGGGTTCTTTTGTAATAAATAAAGATAAAGGACTAAATCCGTAAAATTGACATACCTTAAGGACCAAATCCGTAATTTACTTATATTTCAAGCCAATCTTCTTGGTTTATGTGATATAGTTGATTTTTTTTTATGTAATCCAGAGTTGCAATATAACTTGTCACATTGATCATAATTTCATGATTATTCACAAAATCTTTTGACTAGCGGTCAAAATGAGTAAATATTAGAAATATTGAACATCACATTGATTGAGGAGAAAAAATTACTCAAAAATTTCATTTAATTGTTTGTACTTCTTTTTTTATACCTAATATCATGATTGAAACTTGATCAACTGAAGGAATTATAGGCCATAGGCCACCCGACACCCACTTATATTATACTTCATTCGTCTTAAAAGAAGTGTCAACATTTCTATTTAGTTTGTCTACAAAATAACTGTTTAATTTCAACAGTAAATATTTACTTTTACATTCTACCCTTTATTATAAGATGGTGAGAATTTCTCCCTATTATTAAGAATAAAATTGTTTTTTGGTTAATTACAAAGTGTAATAATTATATATTCCTAATTACAAAGTGTAATAATTATATATTCCTAAATTTGTACGTCATTTCCATTGTGGACATTTATTATATGAATAAAGTAAGTAGAAAGGAGCGAAAGCTACTCGACCAGATGAAAGTAGCAACCAAAAAAAAGCTGGTTCACCTTGTCTCCTCAGCTGCAACATATGTCATTCTAAATTTCTTGTAAACAAATACTATTTGAAAATTGATTTAATTGATTACAATAGACAAAAAATAATATCATGGTTAAAGAAAACACCATAATAGGATATGGTCATCAATGGCAATGGTATGATGATGTTGGTTTTACCTTAAACATTATCCTCTTCAGATCAACAAACATGATCCAAGAAAAGAAATGATAAAAATAACAATTTCCATATGGAAAAACATAATAAAGTCTTCTTGGATTGGTTCTTGGTAACAAACCACCATGAGTAGAAGTACCTAGAGAAACAGGTAAAAGAAAAAAGAGGATTCACCCTCAAATTTGCATAATATCCTAAATCTACATTTCAAATTCAAACAGGTACTTGAACCCCAAAATGCATCCAACAAAAAACACCAGAAACATAAAACCAGTATCTCCCTTCCAAGTTAAAAAGTTTTAAGTATGTGTATATTTAGATATTCCATTTCCATCCATTCAGTGCATGGTAGGGCGAGGTGCACGTGGACGAACCGGGGTCTTCGATGGGCTAACCCTGCATCAACATAAATATAAAACCATCCGTTAAAAAATAAAAACAAACCGATTTTCACTTTTCAAAATATCATCAACAGAACAATCAACCTCACCTTATCGGCAGTGATCCCAATACTGCACCACTACAGTTCAGAGCCGTAATTGCACTTTCCGCCTGTATAATTCAAGAAAAACACATGATTGTTACCTTTTTCTTTTGTTTCGTTTTTCATAAAAAGAATACGTTTGCATATCACAATCTAATTTCAGTAAAAACTTTAACCTTGAAATGACCCTTTTGGCCTTTTTATAAATAAAAGGAACGGAAGTAAGACAGGGGTAACATCGTAAAGAATGCAGTTCATATTTTAGCATCTGAAAGCAGATTTGAGCTAAGGAGTGTAAACCAATGTTGCTATTGAACAACAGATTGCATCAAGGATCAGTATCGTACAACTAGTGGACTATCCTATAAGATTAGAACTTAAAATACCCATCAACAGCTTTCAAGCTATATATATAATACACGGTGATGGAAACTAGACTGTAATATAATTTCTAGTTTTCTACACAGCTTGGAAATCTTAAAAGACAACATTTTTTTTATCAAATACTTCAACCCTTTTTCCATGTGTATATTAAGAGATCCTACCACATTAGAAGAAGCCTGGTAAGAGGTTTACTGGTTAGCAAACTGCATTTATCTAGATTATTCTAAAAGGCAGTTTAGTTGGCCAACACTAACTTTAAAAGATCATAACAAATCATAAAATTTGGACTAAACAAACGTAACCAGTATCAATATTATAAAGTTATGTGTTAATACTACTTGCTGATTCTGATATAAGCATAAAAAAAGAAAGTAATTATATTCTAAAAAGTATCATGCTTCTATATGTCCCAAAATAAATCCAAGTTCCCTTTTTTGGCTCAAATTCATTGCAAAAGTTACCCTTGCAAAATTTTAAGCTAAAAACCTGTTTGCACGTTCATTAATAATTACAAACTATTGATTAATCAATTTTCATCCACAAGATTCCCCATATTTTGTCAATATTGATCTTATTTTAGATGTTTAACAAATGATCAAACAATTATATTAAACTATGTGCCGATTCAGACGTTGCCACTTTCTGGGATGGAGTACCAAAACTGAAACACGTAAGCATCTGTCTAGAAGGCCTCTCTGCTGCTTAGCTCCACTTAATGGTTTATAGAACACTGTATAGCTTTCATGAAAGATGTATGAAATACATAGCTATTGGTACTACAACCAATGGGGACAAACTGTAATGCAGCCTCACCTACTGTATCCGTATGCACTCTTCCATCTGTCACCAAACCCTAGAAACTAACTTCACCTCCATCATGTTTGACTTATTTCTTCGGTCCATCATTACTTTCTAATAATCTTTACACTAAGCATATGCTGACTAACATTTGTACAACAATATCAACATATAATGGCAGTTGACAGTAATTGTATTTGCAGACACCCACTAGACGACCTTGGAGTACAGAAAAGATTCATCTTCATCTTCAGCTAATTCAATATTTAATATTTTTTTTAGCACATATGGATTTGAATATGCATCATACATACTGATACACATTATCCGACACCTGATATCTAAGAATAAACAAATAAAATATCCATCTCAACACATTAACACACATATTTCTTGCACGCATATATATAAAATAGAACTAAGTATTTGCATTGTTATCACATGCATGCACAAAAATAGTCACCACAAAGCTCAGTGCAAATACTAATCCTGTTAGTTGTTACTTGTTAGTTGTGGTAAACTACAGTGAACCTATTGAAGACATACATCTAGCCATGTAGCAATAGGAGTTACGGAGTCTACTTCATCTGGCCTCTTTGCATGTTCAGCTTTCATGGTTAGTCTTAAATATTTTACCCATATCCATGTGTGTTATATAAGGTTACTCCTTTATGACTGGAAGGTCATGGTTTCATATAAACCTCTTTGCACAAGGGAAAGACAACACACAAAGATTTCTCTCCCAAACCTTTGTGAGTTCAAGGAACCTTAGGGGCTGTTTGTTTAGCTCTTGATGGTGCCATCCAGAGCTGCCTCTGAATCGTGTAGACCCTGACCCCTTGCGTAATCATTCAGACTTGGTTTTGTCCCCAAAATACCCTCTTTATTTTGTAGAAGCGCCTCCAGCCTCCCTCATCTCCCCTCTTTTATCGCTTTCTCCATCATCTCCTTGGTTTCTCTTCCAAGACTGCTCCCACGACTTCTCTTCCACGAAACGCCGGCCGCCGTCCACCGTCAACGCCGCCGTTCATCGCCGCCGTCTCCACGTTTCTCAGGTATCTGTTCGATTTTTGTTTGGTAGTTCCCGTTTCTCTTCGATTTCTTTCGATTCGTGTTCGACTTGTGTTCGATTTGTGTTTCGTATCTTCGATTTCTCTTATATGTTTGCATGTTTGACTTTCATATCTTTGATTTGTGTTTCGATTTCTGTTCGATTTCTGTTTCAATCAGACCTGAAATGTTGACTGTTGGTTATATTTTTTTCTCTGTTTAGTTCGATTTCTTTATGTTTCTGTTTCGATTTCTGAATCTGTTGTGTGTCTGTTTGATTTGTTTGGGAGTTTTATATTTTGGGATATATGATTGGTGTGTGTATGATTTTTGTGGGATGGTATTTGAATTTGGCCTACTACCTAGTCGACGAAATGCTTGTGAGAAATACATACTAGATTCATATGTTATGTGTAGATTGTAATATAAAAGTAAGGTAAGGTTGCTACCGATAAAAAAGGTTAAATAGGAGCTTGATAACTACATTCGTAAATTGCATTCGATTGTCGAAATGCGATCACCGAAGGATGATATATCATCTGCATGCTCTACATTATGAAAGAAAACACACACACACACAGAGAGAGAGAGGGGAGGAAATAACTAATAAACTTTTAAAAGTTTAAATTTATCACATTTGGTACCCAAAATTTTCTTAGATCTTTAATCTTGTTTTGAACTGGAAACGCAGAATACCCGAAATACGAGCAAAGGTGAGGGAGCTGATTGATACAAAGTTGCAGAGTGGCAGGTGGAAGGGAAGGCAGAGATTGTTCCTGGTGTTATGTTCATTGACGAAGTTCACATGCTTGTTATCGAGCGTTTTTCGTTCCTAAATCGTGCCTTAGAAAATGACATCAAAAAGTGATTCTGGAAGGAATAGAAGGACCTTTCTTTATTTATAGTTATGTATGGGTGGCTTTATTATAGGGGAACTGAATTAATGCGACCCCAAAGTTTCGAAGAACGTCAGTTAACCAAAAAGGTCCAGGGCAACTGCTGATTCCATTTACATAAGCTGCTGGTCTATTTCTTTTTTCCTCAAAATTATGTTTGGGTTTTATTTCGTGTCTGTATTGATATAAGCTATGCAACTAGTTAGTTGTCTGTTGGTTTTATTGTGTTGTGTTGCTGCAGTTTTTTGGTCCCTCTGTTCCTAGAAGTGTTTGTAAACTTTGGTTTGTTTTGGATGGTAATAAAGGTATCCTTTGCTCTGCCAAAAAAAAAAGTTATGTATGGATATTGGTTATGTTTACTTATTGATGAACCTATGAACAAGGTTTTTGTTGGAATAAAATCCATATATTGTGTTTCTTATGTCCCATGTGTTCATAGGTTGAGGATGAAATAGGAAGTCAATGGACAACTTTCTGGTTGTATTTGCTATATGGAATTCAATATGTATATGAGGTGATTATATTATATTATATATATGTATGTATGTATATGAGGTGATAATCTCATATATATATATATATGGATGTATGTATATGAGGGTTAAAATGATAATTTGCAACCATTTAGATCTATGACAAACGGTTATATTTCATTCAGTCTGAATTATAATACAAAGGGTTAAAATGGTAATTTGTTCTCATCCAGACTATCCATTCAGAGCCATTACCAAACAACCATTTTTCATTCTGCACTATATCATACAGAGCCTCTATACCATCCAGACCTCTATACCATCCAGCTCTATACCATCCAGCAACTACCAAACAGCCCCTTAGTGCCCCAAGGTCTCCCTTTGGGTATGTGATGTATGTTTCTTAGATTGATATTACTTATCTAGGAGTATAAGTATATATGTGCTTCAGATGTTCACAAATACTGGGATAACAACAATGGTTGCATTCATATCAAAAGGATCCAAAAGATGGTTATTGATGATACCATTTGCTCCAGTAAGATTCAGAGAGTATGTTATCGTATTTCTGCCTATTGCAGAGGCTTTTTCTAGATTATAGGACATAGAAAGTACTCCCATTTGGTGCCTATTTAGCTAGAGAAGGCATATGTAGGGTGCTAAGTAAAGTGATATAGTGGGATCTTGAGAAACAAGAAATGCCTATATATATGTTTATGTTATTGATGCATGATAGCTAGCAACAAGTATGAAGCTATGAAAGCCTATGATACATTGACAGATATGTTCATTATCAAGTCTATACTTTTGCTTTAGTCGACACGCCATGTTGTATGCTTTTTTTTCAGTGACCTCATCTTTATAATGAGACAATGCAATGTATTGATGCAAAGTTGGAGGTACAGAAAAGACCTATGACTCTAGAGAATTTACATTAAGCCAGGCTTAACAAGTTACATGACCTGCAACTCGATTGCTCAAAACAATTTCTAAAAATCTTAAGAGAGTCGCTTGATTTGGAGGCATATACTAGAGCTTTAGTGGTTTCTAGGTTCAGGGCACCACTCTATGTTTGATTGTATCTTTTTAGCTTTGGTAGCTAGCTACGGTTGGCACACAACACAAAATTAGCATGGAAGCACTAATGGGTAACAAGCCAATGGACAATTGTACATGTTTTTCAACTATAAAAGGTTTTACTGGTGGATGAGATGATAAAAAAATCTCTAGGACTGAACACAGGGAATTAAGGGAAAGGCTTGAACCATAATAACTTTCTGTGTTCAAATCTCTTTCCACTGTTCTTTAAATATATTAGTTGTGCTCTGAATACTTTTCGTCGAACTAAACAAAATGGTTAGTCAACTAATCAAAAACCTATTCAACCCCCTCAAGTTTTACTCTCTGGCAACCCACAAAGCCCTAACTATGCATTCCTCATGATGAGGATGGCAGCACCAGAAACAAACAAAATATCAGGAATACCAATATGATGCTCTCATGCATTTTACCATTTGCAATAGCCACTAAACTCTAGTTGTCTCATATCACACTTGAGTACATAACAAAAACAATTGCCATGAAGCTATTGGAATGATTGCACTCTTAAGCAAAGAAGCAATGATGAAAACACATCAATTATGATAATCTCAACTAAAAAGCACATGAAAAACCAAGAAGATTAATGCAACTTTGCATATGTTACTATAAATCTGTCAATAAAAAAAGACTCCATGTTTGAAGCATAAAGACAAGCTCCGGTTTCATTTTGTGACATAATTCAATGCACGTATTTAAAGCAACAAAACCAGCTAAAAAGTTCAAGAAAAATCACCATCACAAACTCCACAAATGCAATACGAGTTGAATGATGATAGTCTCCTAGCAACCTCAAGCGGTAAACCTATGAAACAAAGTTTCAGTAATATATGGTTAAGAACTGAAGTAGCAACAATCTATTCAGATATTGTATATGGCAACCACAAACCTCTCCACAAAATGATTCAAAGAAGAGTTTCACATCTGCCTGTGTAACCTGCTTCAAACAAAATAAAGATCACATATATGCACTCATGCTAATTTTCATGAAATGCATGCACAACAAGCAAAAGGCTTTTAAACTACCTTCTTATCAATATTAGTACAATAGATAGTTCTTGCACACATTTCCCTTTCATCTTCAGACTAAACACGAAAGAGAGCCAAAGAATAATGGTGTTAGCACAACCATACATTTGTGGTGTTTTTCAGCTTCTTAAACTGTAAGGTAAAAGAAACTCACCCGCGGCAAAAAAGTTGGATTAACAGGTGCAATTGCAGTTTTTGAAGGCAGCACCCTGACTGGGTAGTACCCAAGCATAGTTCCAGCAAGACTCAATGCATTCCTTGCACCTTCTGCAAAGCACATTATAGACAACAGAATGAAACACCAATAAAAAAATCATATATATTTTACTAAAGTACCAAAGGTTACATAGACATACCCTCATCCGTAAACTCAATGAAGGCAAAACGAAGAACAGAATTAGGGTCACCACATATGCGACAATCCACAACCTATTGTGGCAAGAGAGAAAAGTACCAATTAAAAAATCAGTCAAAGTCATGAAATATATCACCAACAAAACCAAAAGACATCCCTTCATAATCTGGTTCACATATTTACCTGTCCACAATTGATAAAAAGGGCAGCAAGTTGTTCTTCAGTTACCTAAAGACATACCATCCCAAATATGTAAGAATAATTCTAGTTATAAAAAGGTTACGAAAAACAGCAAACTCCAAGCAAAAAAGAATGTTATTCTTCACCTGCTGATCAATGTCGGAAACATGAACTGTTCTCCTAATGACATCTTCACGTTGTGCCATGTTGGTTCGGTTATTCATCCTTCGTTTCCCATGACTAAAGTTACCCTTCTTCTAACCATTAACATTAGAAAGTCAGAACAAACAGCACCAGAAACTCATCATGAAAAAAATAACTATATATATATATCCCTTTTGCTTTCTAAAACATATAATTTTTTTAAAAGAATCATCATTAAATCAAAACAAAGAAAACTGAAATGAAAAAGGGGGGATGTGAATACCCTTCTATTAGAAATGCCATTGATGTTGGCAAAGGGGGTGTGATTAGCTTGGAGCAGGAAATCATTGACGGCAGAATAACCAAAGTGAGCAGCAGCAGCAGATGGTGGTAATAGTAGAGACCCATTAAAGTTGTTGTTGGAGGAGAGTGAAGGGGGCACAAATTCTTCAGCCATAGGATTCAATTTGGACAACATTTCAGCCAAATCCCTCATTTCTTTCTTAAAACCCTCTTCTTCATGATCATGACGATCAACACCAGTCATGTTGTTCATCTGCTGCTGCTGCTGATGATTATGATTATGATGATGATTCAAAACACCATTTCCATTAGGTATCATCTTAGTCTGCTGATGAAAACTCTGATGGTGATCGTTCGACCTGGTAACCGAAATCGATGATTTCGACTGATCAACATCGGTTGATTCGACCCGATTATTGGACCCACCATCCTCAACAAGAGTCATGATTATTATTTTTTTTTAATCGATCGACTCACCGACTGACACTAGTATGAAAAAAAGGGTTATTTATCTTGTTCCTCCACCTGCGAATTTAGCTGATTGTAGCCATCAAAATCCACAATTTGACTTTGATTACAAACAAAAAAACACCTTGATATATATATATATATAATAAAAAAGAAAAGAAAGATGCCGACAGTATAGAGTTAGAGAAGAAAATTACCTGTTCGTTCGTTCGAAGAAAAGCCTAAAATAGAGTATTAAATCATGGAATTGAACACAAGGATCGTCCTAGAGAGAGATTTCATAAATTAGAAGATGAAAGAGGGCAAAAAGAGCATCACTTTTCTATTTGTTTTAATAATGAATCACCATTACCTTCCTGATGTTTGTCTTCTTCGGATCGGCGCTTTTCGCACACTACTTTTGGGACATGCCACAAACACCCTATTTTATTAGACCACCACTATCTATGTCTATATGTCTATTTCTATTTCTATTTCTATTGCCTCCTTATTGGGGGTGCACACTGCATACTAGGTTAAAAGCATCGTAAAGATAGTTAAGTCGTGGTTTAATTCTATGGATCGTGGTTTAATTTTATGGAAAAATGATCGTGGTTTAACTACAGATGTGTTGATTTAAGGAATAAGATATATATTTTTTGTAAATGGCATTGACATTTTAGGTAAGACGCAAGATTACATGGCGTAAGTATGATATGTTTTTAGCTGGATTCCACTGTTTTGACTTGAAAGGGGTTTTTTCCTGGTTTTTGGTTGATTTTAAGTGTTTTTTATCATGAACCTTTTCGGTTTTTGGTTGTTTTTTTAGGGTTTTTTTTGTTGATTTTGAAAGACTTTTCGGGATTTTGGTTGATGTCCCTTATATGTTCAAATATTTTGAAGCATCCCTTAAAGTTTATCGTTACTTTTCATACTTCAAGAGAAAAATACTTGCGAAACTTGATTAAACAAGTCCACTAACTCCCCCCCCCCCCCCCCACCCTCCACCAAAAAAACAAAAAAAAAACCATCGGGTTCTTCATAGCTCCTCCCATGAATAGATTACTAATGAAAATGCGGAGAAAAAGACCAAAGGGCCGTTTACGGTTTACCAACACATACTCAGTAAGTAATTATCAGATAAAAGCTACCACTTTCACTTACCTTATCGAGTAAGATTTTCAGACATCATAATGACACAATATACATACATCTTATGCGGTGTAATACTTGGTAGGCGCTAACCACGTAAAGCCACTACCCTTACCCTTTTTGGAGTTAACAAAATAGTATACGACAAATTTCTCTTACCTAATAGAGGCAATAAATATTTAGTTACCCAATAAAAAAACATTAATTATTTAGAAGTGATGCGTTAACCATAGACCTTAATTGTGTATTTAAATAAAATTGTTAAAGTATAATATAATGTGGGTACAAAAAAAATGTGTTTGATAAAACCTAAGATTTTTTTATAAGTTGACAAAAATATTATTTGTATAATTAGCCATGAAGTCACAATTATCACACACGTGGTGCATATCATCGTGTGTGATCAAATGATAACAACGATTTACCATGGCTGTTTTTAAAATTATATGAATTTAAAATATCCATAAATTTAAACTCATAAACCATTTGTTAAAAGTTTAACCTAATTAATAGGTTATATTTTATCATGTTTGCGATTATATCTACTTACATACAAAGTTCAATTTATTCCTATTATATATGTCAACATGAAACTTAACCAAATAAAAAAACTAACCCAATAAATCCTTTTAAGAATGGTAACCCTAATTAAGTAGGATGCTTGTTTTCATAAAAATCTTCAACTTACGTATATCACCGATATGATTATATCTAATTATGCTTCCAACAACATAGATTAATATCTTACCTTTTTCAGTACAGTTAATTACCGACCACTCCAACTGGCCCTACATGGAACCACATGTGAGGAAACATTTCAGAGATGACTCAGTGGTTGAAACTAACTGAAACTAGCATCGAGTAAAGTCGTTCCGCCCCTTTGCCAACTGAACTATATGGCTAAACAATATCTACTTTTATCAATTATCATCATCAAATAAAGATAGGATTATAATTCATTCACCAAGTAAGTACGCACGAAAGTACGATAATGCATACGATAACCAGTCTTTTACCACTGTCAAAGAAACATAACATAGGACTGTAATCAAGTAGTGCAACGTCTACATGATATGACGCTCATGCAGCGATTTATTTGCAGAATTAAGACGATAGATTTAAGATAGTATTATTATATTATTATTAGCCAAAGAAAGGCATGCTTCTTCATAAGCAAATCTAGAAGGCTTTCAGACACATAATCTCCAGGCCTTCTTCATTCATTCAGACAAGTCACTTGTTGTTTGAGCTCTGCACTGCATTTCCATTCAGAATAACCAGATTCGCTGCCCACTTCTTCCCTTGGAGAAATGCTTTCTCCAACGCCTGTAAACATTATAAAGAAATCATCAATCGTCCATTTTGTTTACATTATAAAAAATGTAAACAAAAACAGAAATCACAAATGTTACCAGATGCAAGACCTTATATTACAAGTATAGAAACTAAAAGGATCGGATCATATTACAAACCAGTAAATGTATAATTTTCTACCTTTTTTTTGCTCTCTCTCACCATTTTATTCTTTAATGACACGCGATTTAGAAAAAACAGAGATACATAAAAGACTTTAAAGGGCATTGGTTATGTTTAAGATAATATATATAGATATATATATATATATATATTATATAGAGGAAAGTTCAAATGTGAACTCATTTTTGGTTGTGAACGTGAGGACGAATCTCAGCCACTTATCCGGTCAATAAAGGCGGCTTTGACCTGATTCCCCTCCTTTAATAATCTCCACCCTCCCATGAATCGCGTCAATCCTCCGTGATCGCGTCCACCATAACCGAAGATGTGTGGCTGAGATTCGTCCTCACGTTCACAGCCAAAATTGAGTTCACATTTGAACCTAACCCTATATATATATATATAACACAGGTTTTATGGTAATCTTTATCGCAAAAATGAAATACTTACCCTCAAAGCGAGATCCATGAACAGTTAATAACAGAGGAGCAGCTGATGCATGTGCGAGAGCCCGCGCCCGATGCAGGGATTTTGCTGCATTCCCCTGCATCGGCGTGTAAATATTGATTGATTGCTATTCAGAATCTTCATTAATATCATCATCAGAAAGTTCATCAAATGATCGCATATCAAGCTGATAACGAAGGATTCCCCCAATTCCACCGAAACCTCTGCAAAACTGAGATCCCTCTTGTGATCTGTTGGTCACAAACTGAAGCGTACAACCAAACTTCCTGTACTCATTAGCAAACCACTCGAGTAAAGACATCTTCTCCTGAACTTCTAACTCTGCATTTGTGGCTGAATCCCTAAAGTTCTTTTGATTAACTTCTTGCTCTCTATTCAGATGCTTTATCATCACCTCACCCGATATGATATTTTTAAGAATATACCTATTTATATCCAGATTTTCCCACACGATGAGGGTTTCAACAGCACCCATTTCAAGAGCTTTCATGGTATCATCCACACCAAAAACATACTTCCCAGTATCCTGACTAATTTCCTCAAAATACTTGCCAATCAACCGTTTCTCCTGTATAAACTTAACATTTGCAAGAATCTCAGATGACAACTCTATAGCCTGATTGAATCCATTCTCACCTCCATAAGAAACATCTACGATATTTAAGATTTTTGCCTGGAGACGTGGATCAAACATGTCTGACTGACTCAGTTCAGTTTTAAAGTCAGCGGACCCCGCTAGTATAAGTCCTGAAACATTTGGCTGGCTGGTTGCAGGGTTGATAAAGAACTGTGTTGCGAGCTCGGCTGTTTTTCTAACATAGTTGTGCCTTTTCTCCATTCGTAAACGAGCAAATCGCAATGCAGATTGTCCTCCTCTTCCATGTTTCTTGGGAAGATCAACACTGAACTTGTGAAGTACTTCTCTAGTATTACCACTTAACGTTCCAAATAGGGTTCCATTTCCATCCATGACTATAAAACCGAACTTTTCATCCGACTCTAATAGTTCATTCAGAGCTTCTGTATGGAATTTGTTATCACAAAGATATAAAGACGCATTAATGGGCCGGAAAGGCTCAAAATCAATTGTAACCTTTTTTTCCTTCCCGTCGTCAGTAACAATGGTTCCGGTGTAAAGCACAAGCCCGTTTGGAGGAACTTTGTTGTAGAGTTTGAGCCTTTGTTGGGCAGATGTTATTGCACCCAAAACTGACTGACGATTCACTCGGCTTTTTATATTTGAAGCGGTTCCAAATTCGTCTCCAAGCATTTTTGTGACCCGAGATACTTGATCACGTGGAGGCATAATGAGAGAAATCATGCTAGTTCCATTGCCACGAGCAGCTTCCAGTGCCTTGATAAGCTTCTTAATCTTCCAAATCTCAATGTTCTTATCGGTATCGTGAGCATCTGCCATCTTGGGATGATGGACTGCTGAACCAGTAAGACAACTACCTGATAACATTAATGCGGAAAGATAGTTCAGAATATTACATGTCACTGGCAGCAAATATGGAAACTAAGAATTTATGTACAAATGGAGAAAGTATGATGCATATATGTTGTTACTCAACGTAAATGTAATAGAAGTAGAAAAGCAAGTGCAAGTATGAAATCCTCAAATCAAATATTATGGTAACTTTTTCAAAGAAGTTACTCCCAACTTAATGGTTCAGATCTCAGAATTTATTGGTTCCAAAGGGGCTGGTATCCGTCTATGAGATTCTATTTAGAAGGAAAAGGCAAGTTATGCCTAAAGGGTCCACGATAACATGAAAAAGCATGGTATTATCAGATTTAACTCCGGACAAAAAGCACCTTTGATCAAAGAAGATTTTGCAATTAAGATTTTCACAGGAATAATTAATTATTTACTATTTTATAAAGCCAAAAAGAGGTGTTTTTGTTTCTATCAAAGCCAGTATAACTCAGTTTAGTAAGAAAAATAATTCAAACTTAGACTCCATCAAACAGCCGAAAGCAGCTGTGACACATCAAACTTCTGGAAAGGTAAACTATGGGGTTTGATAAGATGCAAAACTGAAGACAAAATGATTTCAACGAACTTTATAGTCAACATCTTTTGTTGTTTATCATGAATCACAATACATAGGATTAAGAGGACACGTAAGTGGTTGATTTAAATGCCAATGCCAAATAACTCTTTTAGATTATATAAACATGAGCATTAAAATTTTAATATCATAATATTTTGATAGAATTACTTTCCTTAATGATTGATTTTATTGTGTCATCGTAACTATCACTCAGAACGACTAGAAAGATTCTTCCAGAGTTAAGAAAAGTCAAATGATGAACATAAGTTGCGAAAGTACGTTAATTCCTGTTCGAAAGCAGCACTGAGCAGGCATTTTTAGAACACTTGCATGTATACCAGATACTTCAAAAATATAATCGACCAACATATAAAAAATATTTGACTTACCAACCTGGCGTTTTCTCCAAGATAATTAATGTCAATTGGCCTAATAATACAAACCAAGGTTTTAAAGAACAGAAACGAGCCTCGAGGCTGTTAGGTACGTGAGGTGTAAGGCCCGAGGTGGTCGAGGCGTAAGCCTTAAAAAATAAAGCAATAAAAATCATAAATTCATAACATTTAAGAACGAAACATAATTTAATATTTCAATACCAAAGCAGCAAAACCAGCAAGAAATCGTCTTGGAGAGAACAAGCAAACCAGCAAGAAGTCGATTGGAGAGAAGAAGCAAGCAAGATAAGTTGTCGACTGGTTTCATATTCAAATTGGGCTTGGAGAGAAGAAGCAAACCAGAGAATTTAATATGGTGTTGAATTGGTCGATGTTTTTTGTTTTGAATCAACAATCATCGATGGTTTTTCATATGCAATAATCGATAGGGAAGAATGGAAGATTAAGTTTATGGTAATGATACAAAGTTTATGGATAACGATCCAGTTTCCATATAGTAGAGAAGAAAGCAGAAAAAATTGGGAAGATAAGCAAAAAGAATAGAGAAGATCGCAGAAAAAATTGTGAAGATAGCAGAAATTCTGGTGAAAAGATACAGTTTCCATATAGTAGTAAGTTTCTTTTAAGCTTAAATATTTACCTTTATTTAAAAAATCAACTTTATCTAGAATGTGTTGTTTCATGTATATGTTTTATATATTTATTTGCATAATCATTAAATATACATCATGTCCCTTCATACCTGTATCCTCATTTATTCAGAATTTGCCTGCACCTGTTTCCTAGCGTCTTAGTGGTGTTGTATTAGGCTCTCCACAATAGAATAGCTTGAATGCGCTACATAAGACAAAATAACTCACAAAACAAAGTTGATTGATCAAGTCATTCGTCAAACTAAGCTGGTAGTTGAGTTGAGTTCCTATACAAGTGTCCTAATGCTAGAGATATGTGTTACTTACCATGACTTTTGGCCTTCCCCGATTATTTTATAAAATCTTGATATCCGCTGGTTTATATAGAGATGCGCAGTTATATTATCAGCAAAAGATTCAAGAAAACCAATGTTCAGAAAAGAAGAAATAAACTATATTCAGAAGCTTAATAATGTGGCAGAAAAAGGATGACTGAACTCACCATCAACACTTCTTACGATATGATATATGCAATTATCATAAAAGAACATAATTTAGCCTAGTTCTTATTACATAACAAATGTGGTAAGACTAGCCCCACTTAAAGACAATGCTTTATCTGCCACAAACTTTCTTATATAAGAACATGATTCCTCGCAGCTTTAACATAATCACCAACAGAAAATACATCACAGAAACCAAAAAAGTGGAACACCCGATTAAATTCATACTTTCCGGAACTTAACCAATGCTAGAGAATTGAGTCACTCCTAATTTTCCAGGATTCTCTAATGTTGTTTGGCACTGATTCAATTCATATGATTTTGGTGAACCAAAGGGTCGTCTTAATGGGTTAAAGTCCACCAACAAATACGCCTACAACCAAATCCTTAAACAATATAAGGAAAGCTACTGAAACTGTCAATCCTTTATAAGCTTTATCCAACATGAAATGTTTCATGAGGTCTTCTTCAACATTGCATAACAACCAGATGTTCACTCGACAATTAAAGAACAAATATTCATCTGTTTGTCATATCATGCTCAGTTAAGTCTCTAAGACAACTACAAGAACACGGAAGCTTTTCTTGCAGTTAATATCTAAAATCCCTCGGTACCAGACCAACACCAAAGAAATTAGCATTTATGATTTTCATCATAAAAGCCCCTTAAAAGGATACCCAAAAAAATCAAACTAAGCCTATTTACAAAAAACCAACTACAAAGTACTCCTTCGTCATGAAATTCACCCCTATTCAACTTTTTTGTGTATGTAACAATTAAGTTATGGTTGGTATCATTGATCAAAAAAAGTGTTCTGTTTTCACCCCAAAAAAAATAAGGACTGTAAGATTATTTCCAAAAAAATATGTATTTATGAACAAATGGAAAGGAACCTTCAAATCCACAAGCTGCATGATTAAACAAAAACCTTCAAGCTAAGCAGTTGATTAAACAAAAACCTTCAGGAGTTGCAAAAGTAAACATGTTGTTGTTCAGCAAAAAAATTATATCGGTGATTGAGATTGCTAATTTAAAGTGCTTATTGACTTATTCCGGTGCAGTACCGGTAATAAGCAGTTTTAAGTGTTTGGATGGGGAAAAAATAAAATGCTTACACCGATGTCAAACCGGTAATAAGAAGTTTTTGATAAGTATGAACTTTCTGGCTTATTAACTTGAGCTTTTTGGTTATTTTACATATATAAGCAATCCAAAACACCCTAAAAACAACTTATTAACTTATTAGTTTTAACTTATTATTCGACACCACACAAGTTAACAAGACCTTTACATAAAAGCATAAGTTATTTTAAATAAGCAATCCCAAACACCAACGAAACTAGTTTCAATTTCAAGAAAACAAAATGAATTTTTGTCGGATTGCTGAACGAATCAACATACACAAGAAAAAAAATCTAAAAAATCACAACATCAAAATATATTAAAGAATTACAAAGGCCATATCTAACAACTAATCAACAAATCGAATCCATAAAACAGGTAAATCAGAAGGCGCATAGATTATCTTTGGTTTCTAACGATCGTTGATCAATATGCATAAATAAATCATAGAGAACACGAAAGAGAAACGTATCATGCAGGCAAACATAATCAGCAAGTTAAAGCAACAAACCTAAATTTCAGAATAAGAACAATATAAATCTATTGCATATGATCCGTGAATTGCATGCGATCGAAGAAGAAAATGATCGATCGGAGTTCAATTTTACCTGAGAGAGAGAGAATCGGCGACGGTGCTTTTGTTCTCCGATATATGGAGGAGAGGCTTTATTTATTTATTATTAATAGAAAGAATTTTGTTTTATTTTAATTTTATTCAAAAAAAAATGTTTTTAATTCTAATATTGATTTAAAATATTACCACCGAAATATCAGATAGACAAGATACAGCTTTAGGGAAGTGATATATACCGCGAAATATCATATATTATACATTTTTTTATTATGAGTCATATAAAAGTGATGCTTTTTTTATTTATTAATTATTTAAATGTTTTTTTAATTTTTAATTAATTTTAATATATAAGTATTTAACTTTTCATTTGAGAGTAGATTTGGTTTTGAGAACAAGAGTTTGGTTGTTGGTGTTCAGATACTTTTTTTGTAAAATAATTAAGGTGACAATGTGAATGGTTAAAAAAAGTGATTAATAAGAAACAATAAAAACGATGTTATAAAAAGAGATGGATTGGTTAGATAGTTCACATGGTACTTAAATGATATCTTGAAGGAATAAACTTTATTTTCATTGTTCAAGTTTATTTTCTTACAAATGTATTGTGATTTTAAATTTTTGTCATATCTTATATAACATTGATATAATTATTTGTTATATAATATACGATACAAATATAATATGATATTAATAATGTATAACAATCTAATATAATATTACTATTAATATTAAATGTGAATACAATATATATAGAAAAATTTCATACACGTCCTTAAAAATTTGCATTATTACATATATATTCTTGTAAAGTTTGAAATTACGTATATATCCTTCTAAACCTTTAAAACTCACATATATATCATTCTCCCTAATTTAATTATTATTAAGTTTTTAAAAAAATACAAATTACTTAACTATCCTTCTAAACTATCCTAATTTATTTAAGGAAAAAAAATCAAAATAAAAAACAAAACCTAACATATGCTACCCCACCACCCATCTTCTAAAACTCACCTTTCTTTTTTCCGGCCACCATCATTTTTTCCTGCCACCACCATTTTTTCCGGCAACCACTCTTTTAAAACTCACATTTCTTTTTTCCCGCCACCACCATTTTTTCAGCAACAACCCTTCTAAAACCCACCTTCCTTTTTCCGGCCACCACCATTTTTTCCGGCAACCACCTTCTAAAATGCACCTTCCTTTTTTCCGGCCACCACCATTTTTTCCGGGTTTTAGAAGGGTGGTTGCCGGAAAAAATGGTGGTGGTCGAAAAAAAGGAAGGTGGGTTTTAGAAGGGTGATTGCCGGAAAAAATAGTGGTGGCCGGAAAAAAAGAAGGTGCGTTTTAGAACGGTGGTTGCCGGAAAAAATGGTGGTGGCCGGAAAAAAGAAGGTGGGTTGCCGGAAAAAATGGTGGTGGCCGGAAAAAAGGAATGTGCGTTTTAGAAGGGTGGTTGCCGGAAAAAGGAAGGTGCGTTTTAGAAGGGTGGTTGCCAGAAAAAATGGTGGTGACCGGGAAAAAAGAAGGTGGGTTTTAGAAAGGTGGTTGCCGAAAAAAAGAAGGTGGGTTTTAGAATATGGGTTGCCGGAAAAAATGGTGGTGGCCGGAAAAAAAAATGTGAGTTTTAGAAGATGGGTGGGGGGGAAGATTGGGTTGGGTAGCATAGGTTAGGTTTTGTTTTTTATTTTGATTTTTTTTCTTAAATAAATTAGGATAGTTTAGAAAGGTAGTTAAGTAAATTTGTATTTTTTAAATATTTTATAATAATTAAATTATGAAGAAGGATATATATGTGAGATTTAGAGGTTTAGAAGGATATATACGTAATTTCAAACTTTACAAGGATATATGCGTAATAATGCAAGTTTTTAAAGACGTGTATGAAATTCTCCCTATATATAATGTTAGTATTAACATTAATATAACAATGTAATATAATATAATATTAATATTAAATATGAATATAAATAAAGCAAACCGTAATTTTAGTCCTTGTGGTTTAAAAAACTACAAAGTGCGTCTCTCAAGCTACGTTATCAAAATACATTTTACGAAGGAAATAAAAAAAAGGAGGGAAAAGTGAGAAAAGAAAAAATTATGTTTTTGAAACCTTTTTAGGAGAGAATAAATAGAAGAAAAATAATACTTACTTTTCATTCAAAACTTCCCTCCTAAATATGAGAGGAAAATAAAGAAAATATATTAAAATTATTTAAAAATGATTAAAATTACAAAGCTACTTGATTTTTCATTTTAAGTAATATAATTTTAGAAAACGTCTTTTCTTTTTTTTCTTTTATCTTCAAGAACGTGAAAAAACATTTCCTTTCTTTATTTTTTATTTGTTTTTCTTCTCTTTCAAGAACACAAATAATAATAATAAAAAATCCCTCTCATTTCTTTTTCTTTCTTTTCTCTTTAAATTTGAAAACAGAGCCTGAATGAATTAAAAAGGTAAGAAGACAAAAATACCCTTCAACTAAAGAATTTAGACACCGAAAATGTTTTCAAAACAAAATATAGATCATAGAAATGTTACATGTACTTATTGAAGTCTAGAGAGGATTTTCGAAACTAGGTATAAACCACATGGACCAAAATTGTACTTTGCTCTATTTATATTTTGCCCATTTTTGAAACGATAAACATAGAATTTTGAGGTGTTTTTTTTAGAGAATTTAATTATTTTAACCATTTTAGAAATTAAGATTATCAAAATAACCATTTTCTCTCTATTTTTACCAAAATGATCAAAATACAATCGAAACATCCATCGAAATCGAAGCCTCCTCCAAATACCTCCGCCAACCTCCGACCAAATACCTTCGAATTCGATTTTTAATTTACATTTTACATTTTATACCCTTAGAGTTAGTTGATAAATTATTTTAAGTACTTTACTTTTTAATTTTTCATTTTACACTCTTATCACATTAACACATATACTCGTATATCAATTAAAATACGTCTAAAAAATACGTTTTTATTTTAACAAGTTATATAATCGTCTCGACAATACCTTCGAAATGAGCCCAATATTGAATATTTTTCGATTTAATTATATATTTTTAAAGCCAATTATCCTCTTGATCGGTGAATATTAATATTTTTCATAAAATTTGGAATATTAATTAAAATATAACGCTATTATGATTTAACAACAAAGTATAATATTATGGATATATAAAGAAATAATACATAAATTATAGTAAATTTGTATTACTTTTGTACTATTGTCATTTCTATAATAAAATCATATAAATTAATATTCATGTAAAATAACACATAATGCATCGGTTCTTAAGGTTATTACAATATATACTATAGTTAACCCATTTTTGAATCAATGATATATACACAGTGCGAAAGGGACTACAGAAATAAAATACAATAATCTTTCAAGCATATTTCCATGCTCTCCTTCTCCAAGACCTTTCAGCCTTTCATGAGTAGATTTTTCAGCCTCAATATAATATTTTAATAGCCGGAAAAGGCGATCAACTTACAAAAAATAATAGCATTATATTTTAATTAATATTCAGAATTTTGTGAAAATTATTCATATTCACCGATCAAGAGGGTAATTGGCTTTAAAAGTATATAATTAAATCGAAAAATATTCAATATTGGACTCATTTCGAAGGTTTTGTCGAAACGATTATAATGGTGTAACTTGTTAAAATAACAACGTATTTTTAAGACGTATTTTAATTGTTATACGAATATGTGTGTTAATGTGATAAGGGTGTAAAACGAAAAATTAAAAAGTAAATTACCTAAATTAATTTATTAACCAACTCTAAGGGTAAAAAATGTAAAATGTAAAATGTAAATAATAAATTTAACAAATTTTGTGGCGGAGGATTTTGAAAATTTTTTTGGGGGGGGGGGGGGGGGGGGGGGGGTTTATAATTTTCTAATTTATATTTTACATTTTATACCCTTAGAATTAGTTAATAAATTAATTTAGGTACTTTACTTTTTAATTTTTCGTTTTACACCCTTATTACATTAACACACATACTCGTATATCAATTAAAATACGTCTAAAAAATACGTTTTTATTTTAACACGTTACACCATTATTGTTAGTCCCCAAAGAGAGATGGCTAACTAAGAGAGGGTTTTGTAGAAGGGGGGGTTGAATATAAAACACACAGAATATACTCTTTTTAAATTTTTTAATATAAATATTAAAAATTTACACACAGATAGTTTGATGCGGAAAAGAACAGCGGACTATTCTATCAAACTAAACACACGAGATAACGATAATTAACTCTTACACTAAGCAAGTTAAAACAATATCGTTATAGACACAACTTTGCCACTACCACACAAATAATCACTCAAGATTTGTTGAAAGCGTGAGATTTCTGGGAAGGACTTCATCTCCTTTTATAGTGTCCATGCATGGGATGCAAGTGGACGGTACCGTCAAGGTTTCATTAGGCTGGAAGATTATCTCATTGACAAAGGAAGAGACCACTCCCTTTGTACTAGAATAATGGATGAACCATTCCTTGTAGCACGTAATGTCGGTATAACTTTATCTTCTTTTCTTCATGCTCGTGAAGTCCCATCAAGCCTTTTAGCTAAAAGACAAATATTCCTTTTATAAGAATAAAAGAGAATGTCTTTATTTAAGGCTTGGTGCCCAAGTTCTTCATTGGCTCACGTGTGTTGCAATTGATGTGAGTCAAGAACTTATCTCTTTGAAATTGCTAAGTTGATACATCTCACTATGTATCACATCGGTGGATACCTTATAAGGCTGGAGTTGATAAGTGTACACTTTGCTTGATAACTTCTTCTTTCACTAAGTGACAAAAGTGTATACCCTTGTGAGTTGATATCACAGCCTTAGAAAATATACCTGCAATTTTGGTGACCAAGATTATAGTGTCGGTGACCATGACATCAAACTTGATGACCTCATCTTTTTTTGATGTCCTTAGTACTTTTGATGACTTTTGAGTGTACCATCGGTGACCCACTATATTGGTGACCCAATCTTGACTTGGCAAAATGATCTGAATATTGAAGTTGGTTGATACATCCAAAATTCCACTTTTTGATGTACAACCCTTTGATTGAATAGTCTTTGACTCTTCAATACTTGAAGCATATTTCAGAACTTCAAAAGAACCTGTAAAAATTCATTCATATAAAGGAAGGTGGTTCATCACCAAATCATCGGTGACCCAACAATCTCCCCCTATTTGATGATGATACCTGTAGGTTAGAAAAGAATTGTTTTTGACCCTTTCTATTTTTCTTTTGGGTTCTTTTTACTCAGATTTTTTTTTTTTGATTTTTTTTAACTGAGTATGTACAGTATAAGAGTATAAAATAAATGAAAGAATAAGTATAAGTTTAAATATGTGCAAAGCTTGTAAAAATATTAACAAGAGATGGGGTGGAAGAAAAGTATGAACTTTTATTAATCAACACATAGGATTGATTAGAGTACATGATTAATAAAGTTCATATTGTACTATACGTCTGCAGGATCAAGGATCTGAGGAGGGTTCTCTTCTTTTAAGTTCATCCAGGATAATTTTTGTGATGCCATGGTCTTCAATAGGAGGCACTCCAAGAATAGCAGACAAAAAGGAGTTGTGAGCCCTTGGAATGTCAGAGGCTCTGAAGAAACCTATGCTGCCATAGATATCCTCAAAGAATACTCCAAGTTCAGGCTCAGTCACCATGGTTTGCTCTGGATAAGCAATAGGAGTGGGAATAGAAGTGTTTATACCTGAAGCATCAATCTTGATGCCCCTTTCATGAAGTATCACAAAATGTCCCTTCTTTTTAGATTTGGGAGGATTGATTATTTCCCCCGAAAGCCCTCGCTGGATAAGGTACATTTGTTGTGCTTCAATAGTTGTTACCAAGATATTGTGCTCCTTCTGAATTTTCACCATTTTGATGAAAAATTTTCTAAGAGTATTTAGTACATGCTCCTTGTACTTTCCTCTACTCTTTGAGACACAATTTCCAACTTCCAACCATTCAGTTATCCCAAGAACTTCAAGCCATTCTAATTCATAAACTTTTAAGAGTGAGTCGGCTCTTTTAATTGTGACAAGAAGTTTGGGAGTATTCTTTGTTGGAGGATGGATGGTAGCACCAATGATTTTTGAATCATCCTTTCTATTCTTCAACCTCCTTTTGAACCACTCAATTTCCTTGGCTTTCTTTGCATCTTCAAGCATCTTTGCAGCATCAGATTTTTTCTTTATATTTTCAAGCTCATCTTTTTGAGCTTGAAGAGCATCTGATACTTGAGCATGAACGGCTTCATCATGAGCTAGCTTGAGTACATTTGTCTGATCATACTCAAGTTGAGCCCTTATAGCCTCTTCTTTTTCAGCCTCAGTAAGAATCACCCCAATAGGATCGGTCAGTGCAGGGCAAAGGTAAGTCTGAGAGTGTCTGCATGAGGATCTCTCATCTTCTTCTTTCTCTTCTTTTCTTCCTTCTGTTCTTCAAAGGAAAGAGGCTTCTTTCCTTTGGCTTTTTCTTTTCTTCTTCTTTCTTCTTCAGTTTCAAGGGGTTGAGCACTGACACTCTCCTCCTCAACAGCTGCTCCAGAACTTTCGGTGACCACGTGAGGAGTCACCTCAGTGACCAAGGGAGGGGTCACTTCGGTGACCGTGGCCACAGCACCACCATCGGTGGCTGCCACATCGGTGGCTGCAATGGTGGTGGTAAAATCGGTGGCTGCAGGGGCAGGAGCTGCTATGTCGGCGGCTAAGGCTGCTGCTGTAGAGGTCTTCTCATTTTTCTCCCCCTCAGTGGTTGAACCCTTGAAACCCACTGAAGAGAGAAACTCCTTCACTCTTCCCATATCAGAGCAGAGACCCCCAAGTTTCTTCTCTACCCTTTGAAGGACAAACCTGTCAGTATCCTGGAAGAAAGAATCACCAATATCAAGTTCAACCGTTGGAGAAGAGGTTGGAACTTTATCAATTTTGGTGTGTAGACTGGAGAGAGACTCCATTATTGCCTGTTGATTTGCAATAAGAGTAGAGATATCGGTGGCTTGCTGAGAAGAGGTGCTTCGAAGATCCTGAATGGATGAAAGCACAGAAGCTTGGCTTGAAGAGAATCCTTGCTGAAGATCAAGGACGTCCATATGTAGGAGATCTAAACATGTCATTAGGGTTGGGTGACTCACCGACAACTCCTCTATGTTAGATCTGAGAGAAGAGGAAAGTGAAGCCATTCTTTCCATTTCCTTTGATGCATGGTCTTCTAAGGCCTCCACCCTTTTGATAGTATCAACCGGTAAAGGTGGTGAAAGCACGTAGAAGGTCATTCCCTTGCTTTGAAGACATGGGAGCAGAGGGATGAGGCTTTGGTGGTTGATCAGTATCATCATCATCACTGGAAGAATAATCCACCAAACCTGTAGATTTTCTTGGGGGGGATTTAGGAGATGAGGTGGAGACACTCTTAGGAGAGTGTCTTTGAGGGGATTCCTCAGTAATGGGTTCCTCCACACCCTTGTCATGTACGGGAGACGTACCGTCCCGAGGGTAGTGTCGGACATCAGAAAATCAGTAAAGTGGGTTGCTCCATCAAATGCACCTGGTTGTGATGCACTTTCACGTGGAGTGTGGAAAAGGAGCTGTGAGAGCTCAGGGGGTGGAGAAGAGGTACCTTGGATGGGATACTCCAAGTCATCTTCATCAACTAGTGAGAAAGTTGATGAAGGAATAGTAAGGGTGTCCCTTTTTACAACCAAGTCCTTTTGAGAGGGCCTGGAGGAGCTAGGTATGGATGAGTGTTCCTTGGGTTTTGTGAGGATCTTTTCAACATCTACTGGCTTTTGGGAGCCAGTAGATGGATCATGCGTTTTAACCCTTTGGGTACCCTTGGACTTCTTTGAGGAAGTCTTTGGGGGGCTTTTAGAGTGTCCCCGCTTATGGGATTTAGATGCTTGGGTGGAAGCCAAAGGCTCTTTTGGCTTCATAGCATCGGTGGGTGCGGAGGTAGATGTGCCCGACGCTTTGGATCTCTTAAGAGATTTGGGCACACCAGTGACTCTAGGTATAGAGGGGACAGAAGACATACCTGAGGTTCTTTGGAGACGTGGTTCGTTCTCTCCCCAAGCAAGAGTTGCATTCCTTGCAAACTCAACCATAGAAGGTCTGAGAGGGTTGTCTGATGCTAAGACAGCCTTTTTCATAATTTGATTTCCCACTTGATGAAGAGGGAGATCATATATGATATCATCTCTTTTCTCTAATTTATCTGCCAACTTTGCATGAATAATAAGAGAGAAAAGTCGTTGGAAGGGTAACTGAGGACGTCGGAGGGTAGAGAACGAGGAGATCATTTCATTAAAGAAATAGGCGGCATAATCTATTTTTCTGCGAAAAATAAGAGCATGTGCCGGCTCGATTACTGAGAAGGCGGCGATCCGGACCACTGTCTTCTTGCTCGGGCACGGAATCGGATGAGCAAAGAAGAAGTTCCAAATACTTCCCATGTTTTTGCGCAATAAAGTACCGGACCACTTTGACTTTGAGCCCTTCTTCTCTTCCAAATAGTTCAACACATCAACCACCATTTGATGTTCATTACCAAGAGGGAAAGGTTCATAGGAATCATAGACGGAAGGCTGGAGAATGCTTCTAACATCTTCCACATTGAAGATCACATCATGTTCATCATTACTTAGAACGGATGCAAGAATTTGATCCGATGAGGCATCAAATGTGCAAGTTAACCAAAAGTTTCCAAGAAGAAACTTACTCATTTTGGGTTTCTTTGTCGAGCATATTGTAGAGGGCATCTCTGAAAAAACCAGCAAACGTCATTGTACTCTGGATGAGCATTGTCAACTCCTATTCTTCCAAAGTAATTGCATGCAGGGAAGGAGAGAGATCCAAAAGTGATTGTTTGTTCTTCACCAATTCTTGAAGGAGAAGCCATTGAAGAAGAAAATGAAGTTGCAGGTTGCAGGTTTTTGCTTTTGAAGGTGAGGAGAAGATGGGTGCGAGAAAGGTGGTGAAGTAGTGGGATGGGTGGTTATATATGAGAGGGAAATTTCAACTTTCAAAAATAATGATTATTTTTGGTGATTGAAAGGTCAGAATTCTAAGGGTTTTAGAGTTGAATTCGGCGCATGGTCTGACATTGATGATGTCATTAGGGATAAGAACAAATAATCTTGCTTATCAAGAATGGTAAGTCAAGAGTTATCTTTTAAGGGTTAAGAAGGTGAAAGGTTTGAAAAGGTTACCTTGGTGAGTGGACAATCGTCGGTGGCTTGTATGAGAGAGAGACGTCGGTGGCTTGTATAAGAGAGAGACGTCGGTGGCTCAATAGAAGGTAGACGTCGGAAAGAGAAACGTCGGTGACTCGAACAAGGGTGCGACGTCGGTGGCTCGAATCAAGGTGCAACGTCGGTGGCTCGAACCAAGATGAGAGAGAGACGTCGGTGGGTGTAGTGGGTGACGTCGGCAGGTGACGTAGGAGAGACGTCGGAAAGTGACGTCAGCACTGCGTCGGAAAGAGATCGTCGGCGACGTCGGTGGATGCAAAGGTGGTTATCGGTGGTTACGGTTGCCGACGGTGGATGGATCTCGGTATCGCCGTCGGTGGTTCGAAGGTGGTTATCGGTGGCCGTAGGGTCGCCGTCGGTGGATGGGTTGCCAAAGGTGGCTCACGGTGATTCGATGGTGGATGCTTTTGGTGAGTGTGGTTTTTAGGGTTAGGGTTTGGAGAGAGAGGAAAATAGAAAGAGAGAGAGGAGTTTCGTCGGTGACTCAGTCACCGACACTATATATATATATTATTTTTATTTTCTTTTTATTTTTCTTTTTATATAAATATATTAATATAATATAATATATAATATAATATATAATATATCTATAAAGTATACATAATATATATATATATAAAACATATAACATATATAAGTTATAAATATATAAATGTATATAATATATATATATATATGGAATATATATATATAAAACATACATTATATATAAATATAAAATATATTAGTCTATGTTTACCATACCTAACTCACCGATGAGAAACTTGAACCTTGCTTCATCAAGGGGCTTTGTGAACAAATCAGCTAATTGATAATCAGTGGGAATAAAGTGAAGCTCCACATCACCTTTAGAGACATGATCTCTTATAAAGTGATACCTGATATCAATGTACTTAGATCTTGAATGAAGCACAGGGTTGTTGGCAATGGCTATTGCACTTGAGTTGTCACACATTATTGGGATTTTTGAGAAAAATTGATTATAATCACACAACTGATTTTTCATCCACAATATCTGTACAACAACTTCCAGCAGCCACATATTCTGCTTCAGCAGTAGAGGTAGACACCGAATGTTGTTTCTTACTTGACCAGCTCACAAGCTTTCCTCCAAGTAACTGACAACTTCCAGTTGTACTCTTTCTGTCTATTTTTGAACCTGCAAAATCAGAATCAGAGTACCCTATGAGATCGAAACCTGAGTCTTTGGGATACCAAAGTCCCAGATTTATGGTACCTTTCAGATACCGAAAAATCCTTTTCACGACCGAGATGTGATTCTTTAGGATTTGCTTGGTATCGGGCACACAAACAAGTAGCAAACATAATGTCGTGTCTACTTGCGGTTAGATAGAGAAGAGATCCTATCATGGCTCTATAATTTGTAATATTAACAGAAATGCCATCAGGATCAGAAAAGAGTTTAAGAGGAGGAGCCATAGGAGTTTTCATGGTAGAGCAAGTATCAAATTGAAACTTTTTCAGAAGATCTTTAATGTATTTACTTTGATTTATGAAAATACCTTCTGAAGACTGTTTTACTTGCAAACCAAGAAAGAAAGTTAACTCCCCCATCATGCTCATTTCATATTCTTTTTGCATGAGGGAGCTAAATTCATCACACATGGATTCATCGGTGGCTCCAAAAATAATATCATCTACATAGATTTGAACAAGAATGATATTACCTTGTGATTTCTTGAAGAAGAGAGTGTTGTCAACCTTGCCTCGTATGTACTTATTTCTAAGTAGATATTCGAGAGAGTGTCATACTGTGCACGTGGAGCTTGCTTGATCCATATAGAGCTTTATCCACCCTATATACATGATATGGATGGACGGATCTTCAAACCCGAGAGGTTGCTTCACATACACTTCTTCAGCCTAATTCACCATTCAAAGAAGGCACTTTTGACATCCATTTGGAATACCCGAAAATTCTTGTAAGCCGTACGGGCAAGAAATATTCGGATAGCTTCCAATCTGGCAACAGGAGCAAAGGTTTCATCATAATCAATTCCTTCCTCTTGCCGATATCCTTGAGCAACCAACCTTGCCTTGTTCCTTATGACAGTTCCTTCTTCGTCCATCTTGTTTCGAAACACCCATTTTGTTCCAATAATTGTTTTGTTGGATGGACGAGGAACTAACTTCCAGACTTTGTTTCTCTCAAATTGTGAGAGCTCTTCTTGCATGGCAATTACCCAGCTTGGATCAGCTAGGGCTTCATTTATCAGCTTAGGCTCAATAATGGAAACAAAGTTGACATATAAGCACAGATTGCTTATGCCTCTTCTGGTTTTTACACCAACTTGTGGATCACCTATGATTTGATCTATTGGATGATCCATGGTCCACTTTAGTGCAGGTGGTAAGGAGGGAGGTAGAGAAGAGGATGAGGTAGGAATTTGAGATGGTGAAGAGAGGTTTAAGGGAGATATGGTGTTTTGGTGGGTAAGGTCTTCTGAAGAGTTAGTTTCAGGAAGTGGAGAGGAAAGAGATGGTTCTGAAGGTAAGGTGGTGTTTATGGGAGGCTGAGAAGAGTTGCTATCTGGATGATTGGGTTGAGAGGAGGATGGAATTTCACCAACACATGAATTTATCCATAGGTTTAATTCTTCTTCATCACAAGATAATGAAGAAGTTTCAAACTCATCAAACTTCACATGCATTGATTCATCTATGCATTTTCTTCTTAGATTGAAGATTCTAAAGGCTCTTGAGGAGAGAGAATAGCCCATGAAAATTCCATCATCAGACTTCGGATCAAACTTTCCAAGTTGTTCCCTGTCATTTAGCATGTGACAAGCACAGCCAAACACATGGAAGAAGTCAACTGCAGGTTTTCTACCATGGAAAACTTCATAAGGAGTCTTGTCATGCCTTTTGACTATGATAGACCTATTTTGAGTAAAGCATGCAGTGTTAACTGCTTCTGCCCAAAAATAGGTTGGCAACTTGGATTCACTCAAAGATAGACCTTGCAACTTCACATAGTGTTCTATTCTTTCTCTCAACAACACCATTTCTTTGAGGAGTGCGTACGGCAGAGAAGTTCTGAGAGATTCCTTTTAGGTCAAAGAAATCTTCCAGAGCAGCATTCTTGAATTCCGTGCCATTATCACTTCTGAAGGACTTCACCAGTTTACCATTCAAATTTTCAATCCTTTTTGTAAACCTGATGATTTCTTCAGCAACATCACTCTTGTGTTTCAGAAAGAACACCCAAGTATATCTAGAGAATTCATCGACAATCACTAGCATATACTTTTTACCACCCAGACTGGGTGTGCTTACTGGACCGCATAGATCCATGTGAAGCATTTGAAGAGGTTGAGAGATAGAAGAGCATTGTTTTGTTTTAAAGGAAGTTCTGATGAGTTTTCCTTTTTCACATGCTCCACACAGCTTTTCTTTTTCAAAAACTATTTTTGGCATTCCAACAACCAGCTCCTTGTTGGAGAGTTTGTTCAAGGTTTTAAAGTTTAGATGAGAGAACCTTTTATGCCACAGCCAACTTTGTTTGGCTAGTTCTTGAGAGGAGACACACGCCTTCTCCTATTGCACTTTCCTTCATGTTGATTATGTACACGTCATTCGGTCGGGTTCCTGCTAGTACAATCTTGTTACGTACATCAAAGACCAAGCACACACACAAATTTTGGAACATGACCTTATAGCCCAAATCACATATTTGGTCGATGCTTAGAAGATTGTACATTAGCCCTTCAACATGAGCTACTCTGGAGAAAGTGATGGTTCCATTTGAAATGGTACCATATCCTTTGGTGACCCCTTTTCCATTTCCTCCAAAGGAAACAGTGGGTCCCTTTTCTTTTGAGAAGTTAGAGAGAAGAAGTTTGTTTCCGGTCATGTGTCTTGAACACCCACTATCCATGTACCATATGTGATCTTTATTTGGTACCTGCACCCAGAAACAAATTTAGACTTTTGGTACCCATTTTGAGGTGGGTCCTTTGGGATTAGAAGGCATTTTAGTTTTGCAAGGAACCAAGTCTTTTGGGCAATTTTTAGCAAGATGAAGAGTGTTGCCACAATTATAGCACTTCTTTAAAGGAAAGGCCTTTTTAAAATCCCTATCATCAAAACTTTGAACAGAGGTTGACGACTGAGAAGAAGAGGGGTGTCCAACACCTGGTCTTGGTCCAAGAATACCTTTACCAGGATTTCTTGATTTCTTCAAGTTTACTGACCGAGGAATAAAGTTAGTAGCTATTTGAGATTTCCTTTTAGATGAAAATTTTGATTTAGAAAAAATTTTCTTTTGAGGAGAAAATCTTTTTGAAGAAGGATACTCAGCAACTTCAGAAGGCTGCTCCTGGAGTACCTTGACTCATGCAGACTTAAGGAATTTAAAAGTCTTTGGATAGGTTTGGGAGAAGAAGAAGAGCTTGGAAGAGTTGAAACCATTGAAGACTCAGAAGAGATTTCTTTAGCTTTAACAAAGACTCCAAACTTTTTAGAACCAGATTCTACTTTGAGCATGTCAAGTAAATCTATAGAGTGAACGGAGGTAGAATCCTCAGATGAGTAACCGAAGAGATCATCATCGTCATCGGAAAGGAAACCAGCAGGAAAACCTTGACACTCAGAAGAAGGAAATGGAAGGTCAAAAGGTTGAGGAACATCCTTTCCATAACCAAGGCCAGACTTATCCTTGCTGGTGATTTGATCTTGAAGGATCCTTTCAAGATTCTTAGAGGATTTAGTCCATTTAGACAGAACCTCTTGTTCCTTTTCAAGAGTGGAAGAGATCTTTGATTTTTCCTCAGAAAGACTGTCGTTTAAGTACCGAAGGTTTTCCAGATCAGCTTTCATTTTGTCAAAATCTTTTAGTTTAGAAAAACAAGAGAGGAGTTGATCATTTAGACATTTTATGTGTATATCAGCCTTTTTCTTTTGAATCTTTAAGTCACAGAAGTCAACAGTTAAAGAATCAAAGGCATCAGCCTTTTGATCATTAAAGAGAAAGGTAAAAGGATGTACCTGAGGTTTTGTCCCTGAAGTGGATCCCTCAGCAGATACAAGAGTGGTGTAGAGTGATTTCTCCATGTCTTCTATCTCATCAATTTTGGCCATGAGGCACTTAGTGACATACTCACTCTCACTCTCAGAGGTTTGCTCATCTTCCCAGCAATGAGCCTCAGCAACTAAGGTTTTATTTTTACCTTGGTTTCTCTCCTTTTCTCTCTTGTATTTGGCTTTGTATTTCTTGTACCTTGAGGTTTCTTTTGATTCAGAATTTTCTTTAGAGGATTGGCTATTTCTCTCTTCTAGCTTCCTAGAAGCTGATTTTGAGAAGTCATGGCCATAAGAAGAAGAAGGTTTAGAAGAAGAAGCTTTTGATCTGCATTCAGAAGCAAAATGACCTTTCTTTCCACAATTGAAGCATTCTTCATTTGGTTTATCAGAAGAGGATTTTTGAGAAAAAGGTTTTGTATTAAATTTGGAGCGGTTTGAAGAAAATCTTTTGTTCTTAAGGTTTCCAGCAAGCATTGCCATACTATCAGAAAGTATGTCAATGGCTTATTCTTCTCCTTCATCATCAGCAGCACTATAGTATGCATCTGACAGATGAGAAGAGTCTTCCTTAATATCTTTTTCAGAATCAGAAGAAGGATAGGTGATTCTAGGAATACAAGAAGAAGGTTTTGAATCACCTATCAAAGCAATAGAGGAGGATTTGATATCCTTTATAAGAGACTTTCTCTGGTTCTTAGTTTGTTCATAGTGAAGAAGAGTTCCATAGAGAGCAGTTAAAGGCATTATTTCTAAGTCCTTGGTTTGCTTGATGCAAGTACAGATAGTTTCCCAGAAATCTGGAAGACAATCCATGAACTTGCAGAGAACTTCTTCATTATCATAAACTCGGCCAAGAACTTTGAGATCGTTGAGAAGACAGTTAAAACGATTAAAGTAGGTAGAAAGAGATTCTCCCTTTTCATGGGAGAAGAGTTCATACTTTCTAACAAGACAGATCCTGTTAGATTTCTTTACTTCTTTGGTGCCTTCATATAAGACACTCAAAGTATCCCACATCTCTTTAGCAGTGGGAAGGTTAAGAAGAGAATGATACACATCATCAGGAAGGGAAACAGCAAGAGCAGATTTGACTTTAGTATCTAAAGCGACTAGGCGTTTATCATCTTCACTAAATTTGTTAGAAGGTTTGATGATATATCTACCAGTTTTCTCACTTCTTTCGTCATCTGACTCTATGTCCTTTCCTTCAGCGTCCTTTTGAGGGCCAAAGCGAGCCCATATTTTAGGAACAATAGGTCCCTCACTGAGAATGTCTCGACAATACCTTCGAAATGAGCCCAATATTGAATATTTTTCGATTTAATTATATATTTTTAAAGCCAATTATCCTCTTGATCGGTGAATATTAATATTTTTCATAAAATTTGGAATATTAATTAAAATATAACGCTATTATGATTTAACAACAAAGTATAATATTATGGATATATAAAGAAATAATACATAAATTATAGTAAATTTGTATTACTTTTGTACTATTGTCATTTCTATAATAAAATCATATAAATTAATATTCATGTAAAATAACACATAATGCATCGGTTCTTAAGGTTATTACAATATATACTATAGTTAACCCATTTTTGAATCAATGATATATACACAGTGCGAAAGGGACTACAGAAATAAAATACAATAATCTTTCAAGCATATTTCCATGCTCTCCTTCTCCAAGACCTTTCAGCCTTTCATGAGTAGATTTTTCAGCCTCAATATAATATTTTAATAGCCGGAAAAGGCGATCAACTTACAAAAAATAATAGCATTATATTTTAATTAATATTCAGAATTTTGTGAAAATTATTCATATTCACCGATCAAGAGGGTAATTGGCTTTAAAAGTATATAATTAAATCGAAAAATATTCAATATTGGACTCATTTCGAAGGTTTTGTCGAAACGATTATAATGGTGTAACTTGTTAAAATAACAACGTATTTTTAAGACGTATTTTAATTGTTATACGAATATGTGTGTTAATGTGATAAGGGTGTAAAACGAAAAATTAAAAAGTAAATTACCTAAATTAATTTATTAACCAACTCTAAGGATAAAAAATGTAAAATGTAAAATGTAAATAATAAATTTAACAAATTTTGTGGCGGAGGATTTTGAAAATTTTGTGGGGGGGGGGGGGGGGGGGGGAGGGTTTATAATTTTCTAATTTATATTTTACATTTTATACCCTTAGAATTAGTTAATAAATTAATTTTAGGTACTTTACTTTTTAATTTTTCGTTTTACACCCTTATTACATTAACACACATACTCGTATATCAATTAAAATACGTCTAAAAAATACGTTTTTATTTTAACAAGTTACACCATTATTGTTAGTCCCCAAAGAGAGATGGCTAACTAAGAGAGGGTTTTGTAGAAGGGGGGGTTGAATATAAAACACACAGAATATACTCTTTTTAAATTTTTTAATATAAATATTAAAAATTTACACACAGATAGTTTGATGCGGAAAAGAACAGGCAGACTATTCTATCAAACTAAACACACAGATAACAGTAATTAACTCTTACACTAAACAAGTTAAAACAAATCTTGTTATAGCACGCCTTTGCCACAGTCACACAAATAATCACTCTGAAGATTTGTTGAAAGCGTGAGATTTCTGGGAAGGACTTCATCTCCTTTTATAGTGTCCATGCATGGGATGCAAGTGGACAGCTGTCAAGGTTTCATTAGCTGGAAGATTATCATTGACAAAGGAAGAGACCACTCCCTTTGTACTAGAATAATGGATGAACCATTCCTTGTAGCACGTAATGTCAGATAACTTTATCTTCTTTTCTTCATGCTCTGTGAAGTCCCATCAAGCCTTTTAGCTAAAAGACAAATATTCCTTTTATAAGAATAAAAGAGAATGTCTTTATTTAAGGCTTGGTGCCCAAGTTCTTGCTGGCTCACGTGTGTTGCAATTGATGTGAGTCAAGAACTTATCTCTTTGAAATTGCTAAGTGATACATCTCACTATGTATCACATCGGTGGATACCTTATAAGGCTGGAGTTGATAAGTGTACACTTTGCTTGATAACTTCTTCTTTCACTAAGTGACAAAAGTGTATACCCTTGTGAGTTGATATCACAGCCTTAGAAAATATACCTGCAATTTTGGTGACCAAGATTATAGTGTCGGTGACCATGACATCAAACTTGATGACCTCATCTTTTTTTGATGTCCTTAGTACTTTTGATGACTTTTGAGTGTACCATCGGTGACCCACTATATTGGTGACCCAATCTTGACTTGGCAAAATGATCTGAATATTGAAGTTGGTTGATACATCCAAAATTCCACTTTTTGATGTACAACCCTTTGATTGAATAGTCTTTGACTCTTCAATACTTGAAGCATATTTCAGACCTTCAAAAGAACCTGTAAAAATTCATTCATATAAAGGAAGGTGGTTCATCACCAAATCATCGGTGACCCAACAATTATAATCGTCTCGACAATACCTTTAGAATGAGCCCAATATTGAATATTTTTGATTTAATTATATATATATTTTTTTAAAGCCAATTATTCTCTTGATCGGTGAATATGAATATTTTTCATAAAATTCGGAATGTTAATTAAAATATAATGCTATTATGATTTAACAACAAAGTATAATATTATGGATATATAAAAAAAATAAGATATAAATTATAGTGAATTTGTACTACTTTTGTGTTCTTGTCATTTCTATAATAAAAACCATATAAATTAATATTCATGTAAAATAACACATAATGTATCAGTTCTTAAGGTTATTACAATATATACTATAGTTAACCCATTTCGAATCAATGATATATACACAGTGCGGAGGGGACTACAGAAATAAAATACAATAATTTTTCAAGCATATTTTCATGGTCTCCTTCTCGAAGACCTTTCAATCTTTCATGAGTAAATTTTTCAGCCTCAATATAATATTTTAATAGTCGGAAAAGACGACCAACTTACAAAAAATATTAGCATTATATTTTAATTAATATTCCGAATTTTATGAAAAATATTCATATTCACCGATCAAGAGGATAATTGGCTTTAAAAATATATAAATAAAATCGAAAAATATTTAATATTGGGCTCATTTCGAAGGTATTGTCAAGACGATTATAATGGTGTGACTTGTTAAAATAAAAATGTATTTTTTAGACGTATTTTAATTGATATACGAGTACGTGTGTTAATGTGATAAGGGTGTAAAACGAAAAATTAAAAAGTATACCTAAAGTAATTTATTAACTAATTCTAAGGGTATAAAATGTAAATGTAAATTAGAAATCGATGAATTATGTATTTGGCGGAGGTATTTGACATTTGGTGGACGTATTTGGTTTCCGTGGATTTTTCGGTTGAATTTTGGTCATTTTAGTAAAAATGAAGAGAAAATGGTTATTTTGATAATATTAATTTCTAAAATGGTTAAAATAATTAATTTCCCTTTTTTTAACTTAGACTACTGTTTCCATTTTCCTGGCCAAGTTTTTAGGAACAATTTTTTTTTTTTATAAAAATGGATTACCCTTGATTTGAAACCTAAATTATAATAAACATAATAGATATTCTAATTAGACAAGTTATACTAAAAATATCATTTAATTTTCACTTTGATATCCACACACACATATAGAGAGAGACGATCCACACATATATATATATAGAGAGACACGAGTTCAAATGAAAATGCATCTTTCATTGTGTACGTGAGGATAAAGGAGAGCGCGATACGTGTCTCCTGTGCCCAAGGGTTATTAATCATTAATAGATAATGGTCATGTTTTATTCATATTAAATGTTGTAATATTAATTATGAATAGTATATGAACTTCAACTTTGCTATTCATATTGAATGCATTCGTTATATATATTGAACGAGACACATGTCGCGCTCTCCTTCGTCTTCGTCATCTCAATAAAAAATGAGTTTTCATTTGAACTTTTATCTATAAATATAAATATATACTTATTTATATATATATATATGGGGACTTCTTTTAAGAACTTGACAATTTGTGGGCATTGTGAAGTCTATTTTAAGCCACTAAATTATGTTAATTTATGAAGTTATTAATTTCGGTGATTTTGAATTAAAAAATCACATAAAGGGCGTAATGGGTATTTATAAATCTCCTCTCTCCTCCCTCTTCCCTCTTTGTGCGTCCCCAACCCATTCTAACACCTCCACCCTAATCTCTATTAATACGGTGTGCCCAAAACACATTCGTCCCCAACACATTCAATTACTACCCCCATTTTTGTAAACATATAGTGCACATCATTCATTGTGCAGTGTGTGACAGCTTGCAAATGGGGTTATATGGTGGGATGACAACGTGCACACGATAAAACTAAACCTACCATTTTTATAGTGGATGTTGTGTGAACACCATGTGAAGAACCTTGTAAACCCTTCACACATTGAGAAATCAAGGGTAGGGGAACACCTCGACACTTAAAACTACAACATAAACGAATTTTTTTTAATTGCTCGATGAGACACCATATCATTGCACATTATGTGAACTGGTCTTTAGGGGAGACGTGACCCACATAAAACTTCAATAACAACTATGAAGACATTATGATTACGTTGTGAACACTTTAGAAACCCATTAACTGTGAACACATGTTGCACTATAGTTAAAATTGAAGAAATGGGTGACGAAGGAGAACTTTAACCCGAAAATCAAAATAAAAAACCAAACCTAAAATCAAAATCATGACCCCTAGTCCCTAACCTAAAATCAAGACCAAACCGAAAATCAACATCGGCCTACAAACAAATTAAAAAAAACTTATAGAATGGAGGAGAAGAAGGAGTCGTCACATGTTTGTGGTGGTTTCGATGGAGAAGTGCTCGGTTGTAGCAGTAACGGAGATGGCGACGAAAAGAGGACGGTGTAGTGATGGTCTGAAGAAATCGTCGTTGGTGTGGCCGTCGTTAACGTATAATGAAGGTTGTTGGGGTTGGACGTTCATAAATCTGGACGTTGTGGTGACGAAAAGACCAACCATTCACAATATTTGGGTTCGACGATGGTGGGTCGTCTCTGAAGTGGTCGTCAGTGGTATGGTCGTCGATGGTATGGTTGCCATTAATGTGGTAATCAGTGGTATGTAAACATGGTCGTTGCATCTTAAGATGGTGTATATATGGCCGCCGATTAAGTTTGCTTCCAGGCGGCAAAAATTAAGAGGGAGAGCTTGAGAAGGTTTGGACTTTGGAGAAAGTGATGAGAGGGATAAAGAAGGCGACTAGGTGAGTCGTCATGTAATAGAAATTTACATAAATACCTTTTTTATTAATTTAGGAATAAAACGATTGGTTAATAATGATCTTACAGATCTCACAGAATGAGGAGTATCAAAAGATTAATATAGGGCAAAGTTCAGGAAAAACCTAAAAAAATGGAAAAATGAAATAACACCCTGGTAGCTCTTCATTTGAGTTTTGATGGGTTTAACCAGAGATGAAAGACTTAAGGTGGAGGTGGGAGATTATGAAGGCCGAAGATGCAGGGTGCGTGCTTTCCGTCCGAGAGGGATCTATGTATTATTCAAGACTATAATCAAACAATAACCACAAAAAGTTACAAAAATATGAAAATTGATATAAAAAAATTTACCTAATCTTTTTTCATAAAATGTATGATTCAAAGTAGTATTTCACATAGTGAAAAAATCACATGTGAATTTTGTTTTTCAGTTTTTCTAGTTCACATAGTAAAACAAATAATACCCAAAAAAAATTCTAATGGTGAAACAAATACATGTGAAAATATCACATTATAAAATAAATAATTTTATATTAATTCTCATATATTTATAACATTTTTGTGATTGTCAATTGATTTACCTTTTATACATAAGATATTTTAGATTTAAAAATAAAAGAGTAATTTATTTTTATTAGAAAACGTAAAATTAGATTATCTTGAATTTGGTTACGATTCAAAATGGATCTTTAAAAATTTGCACCTATACCCCATTAACATGTATTCTTGAATTTTATGTAATACTCTCAGATTATATTTGGTTCATAATAATTGTAAATAATAAATAAATACATACAATATGAAAAAATGGAAAAAAATCCGGTATAAAACTAGCAGGGCCGTTCCTAGGGTTTTTGATGCCCTGTGCGAAAATGTTAAAATGATGTCCTTATGTCTATTTTTTTAAGCAAAACGACAAAACTTACGGTTTTTTAAGGGTTTGGAACCTATTCAAGTTAGGTGCATAATAAAAAGATAAAACTTGGATTAAGATTTAACTTCTTTCTTTTTCCAGTTTCCCTTTTCCACATTTAAATTATCACAGTAGAACCTTTACTTCAATATATGGAACTGGTTGGACTTGAGTCGACTGAAAAAAGACATACAACCTTGGCAAGAACGTAGTAGACAAGTGGTTAATTATAATTAGTCTTAACTAAAATAGGAAATTATAAGTTAGTTAGTTGAAAGACGAAAGTCTAAATCTAATGCGGTAATATCAAATCTCAAAGTAATAAAAGTCAAAAGAACAATGATAAATTGTAAAGTTCATAATGTAAGTTCATATGCATTGCAACAAACAAGGGCCTAATAATGCAATATCACAATATGTTGTTATTGTTGTGCTTGTGTTGATACAGTGATGTGCTCATATGCATTACAAATTTCAAATTTCAATATACAGTGATGTGCTTATTGTTGTGCTTGTGTGTTCGTTCGTTTAACTTAACTGAACAAACGGACGAACACGAACCGTAAACAAACATAATTTTTCGTATTTTTTTCGTTCATAAAGAAACGTGTTCGTAAATGTTCGTTCGTTAAGATGCTAAACGAACATAGATGAAGAACTTAAATAAACATAAGTGAGCATAAACAAACAGACACAAATGAACAAAATCAACCACTATTACTTACCATTTCATGCGTCTAAAATTCCATAGTAGATGTAAAATCGGGTAAATTTAGGGGGAACAAAAAAAGAATTCTAAAAAATTTAATTTAATTTCAAATTTTACATATTAACGTCAAAGGAAAAGATCAAGAGAGAACTTTGAAGGAAAAAAACTCGGATAGTCAACGAAAAACAGATGAAAAATATATCAAAATGGATGTCAAATTATAGATAATAAAGCGGTCATTTTTTGAGCAATTTGTTTCACTCCAATTTTTGTTTCATCGATTTTTGATTTAATGTTCTGTTCATTTACACCCTATGCAAATGCTGGTGACAATTTGATGCCCCCTTGGGATTTGATGCCCTATGCGGCCGCACGTGCTGCACATGGCCAGGGCCGACCCTGAAAACTAGAAATAAAATATGGATTCGAAAATGAAATTAACAATAATAAAATACTTATTCCATATATGTATTTTAATTCAACTAGAAGGGTACTCGCACAATGCAGCGAGATATATCTCGATTTTAAGTTTCATTTTAATTTTTGTTTCTATCGATGTTCTAATGGTTTTATGTGGTTTTGAGATTTTTTTTTAGTATTTCAATTAAAAGTTCTCCTTTTTTATTTAATTTATTTGATTCAATTTTTTATCATAATTAATTTAGGTTTGATAACCAAATAATTTATTTTTGGTTTAATAATATAATTATTTTATTTGTTAGAAGTCAATGATTATCTTAATCGTATTTTAGATTTTTTATATTTAAAATTAGATGTTTATCCTGTAATTGATTATAGTTATCTGTAGTTAGTTACACGAATTTAAAGATGAAGCTTTAATAAGTTGTACTTACGCACAATTACTTGTAATATTGAAAATTAAGTAATTAACATTAAATAACAGTAACTAAAGCTTAAAAAGTTGTTTTTAAGAGTTTTTAGCCAAATGCTTTATAATATTGTATAGATATTAATTTTATTTATGATATTTAAGATTTAAAATGAAGTGTACCCAGATAAATACACACATGACACATTATGGTGAAAAAGATATCCGATAAAAGTTTGAGAATAAAATATTAATATACCATCAAATGAAAAACTATAAAATTTTATCTTTTCTGTAATTCATTAAATTAAAAGTCTAATTATATTAAAATAATTAAAATAAAATTAGATGTTTATTATAGAATTATGTTTATAAGTTAATTATTTGAATTCAAATATGATACTTATCTTGTATTTTGAGTTAGAGACCTATAGTGTAATTTTGTATAAATCACATCACCAATAATATAGTTTACTCTTTGAAATAAGGGTGTTTGCGGTCCGGTTTAGACAGTTTAACCCTCTAAATCACAAACCAAATCACAATAACGGTTTAGAAAATTTCCAAAACGAATGATTTGATAACAAGTAACTAAACAGGTAAAAGCAGACCATAAAAGACGATCTGGTATGATTGGTGTAGATGATTTGGACCTCTTATAAAAAATTAACATTTTATATCCAAAAGAAAATTTCCACCAATATTACATTGTTAAAAATATTATACCAAATTATAAAAGAAATGTCTATTTATAAAATCAAAAAAACATTGATCAAATTGAAAAATGTAAAACAAGTCCACCAACAGTAGTTGGAGTGTGAGACAAACATTAGCAAGTCGAAAGACGATTTAGAATTTTGACGTTTGTTAATTTAGATAATCCGGTCAATTAAGAAATGAAAACTAAAAACATATGGTGCGTTTGGTTGTGGAAAATTTTCCAAGGAAAATGAAAATTTAGGGGTGTGTTTAGTTGTGATTTTTTTTTCCAGTTTTATAGAAAAAATTTCAAGGAAAATGAAAATTTAGAAAAACCGTTTAGTTCGTTCATTTTTCAAAAAAAATTCAAGAAAACAATAAATTTATTTTCTAAAAATATATGCAATTTAGAAAACAACTTTTAATACTTTTCAAACTTTTTGTTTTCTAAAAACTTTCACACACACGCACGCACCCATAGAAACTCTAATTTGAAAAAAAAAATGTAAAATGAAAAAAGAAAAGCGATCACAACCAAACGCGTTTTCTAAAATTTTTATAGAAAACTGAGAATGAAAACTCAACTTCATTTTCTGAAAACGTTTTATAGGAAAATGAAAACAGTTTTCCGCAATCAAACGCACCAATAATGTATGGGACAAACTTTTTCTATCTGGTATATAAAAGTTAAGATTACAATATGAGACTAAATATAATTAATATGTGTGTGTTTTTGACGGTCAGTTTCGGTCTAGACTGTTTAAAAAAACGTTCAAAACACAAGTCAGACCAGACGGGTTAACTATATTTCAGACCAGACCAGCCCGTCAGATCGCTAAAAACAGTTCAATTTAACTTGATTCAACCAGTTTAAGGTTTTTTTGAACACCCCGTGCTTTAAAACAATTATATTCTTAATTGAAAGGTAATTTAACCCCTAATCATGAAATGCTAGGAAAGTTAAGGTTTGTTTGGGTTAAATCGAAAGTTGGAAGACTAAAAGCGCCATTCAACTCAAAGTACCTTATCATCATCTTCATCTTCATCTTCATCGTATATATGGGAATGGATAGAGCACGTAACATAGGCCAAAGAAAAACCAGAAGATGGCCTCCTCCTCTGCTTCCACTTCGGCTACTCTCACTCTATCATCAATTCATCTCACTCAAGAACCAAAATCATCCCTTATCTCCTCCTTCACTTTCAAACCTAACTCTAAGACCAAAACCCTCGTTTTACAATCCCAATCAGAATGCATCATTAGACCCACATTTTTCAAGTCCGCTTATGCTACTTCTTCCAAGAATTCCCCATTTTTGGTTTCTGCAGTGTCTGCTGAAGCCGAATTGGATGAAGATGTCGATGAGGAAGTTGAAGGTGGCGGTGTTGCCACGGCGCCTCCTCCTCCCTCCACTAAGCCTAAGAAAGGAAAAGCTGCTTTGCCTCTCAAGAGAGACAGGGTATGTTTATATTCAACTTGTTTCATTGTCTATTGATTTGAACCCTTCATCGCCCAAAAGAGAACCCATGATTTCCACATTGATTTTTTTCCAAATTCCATCTCAAAAAAATGTTTCTGTTATTGTAGTTTGTTTATATAATTGAATGTATGTTGATAATTCTTGTCGATTTTAATGTTTAGAAGAGTTAATTGCACTCTACAAAGTCAATTGTGGACTTCTAAGTTCTAATTGAGGTTCTTTTTCTCATGGATTGATTATGACAAACCCCCAAATTTAGTAGTTTAGAATCTGTAATCTTGAGAGTGGTATTTAATCATGTACACTTGAACTGTGAAATGTCAAATTTTCTTATATTAATTTATACTTTCTATAGTATAACAATTGCCTATGTAGAATAAACCACCAGCAATATTCAAGAAATCTTGTTTTTCTCTTAGTTTGTGCTGTTAAAACTCATAGGAAAGGGTATATGTGAGCCTATGGGAGGAGCTATCAAGTTTCAAGATCAAAATGCAGATGAGTTCCACATTGATTTTATGCAAAAAGTGCCATGTGTCACTATATATTTTAGGTTGTACCCCCAAGTTTGGTGCCATTTCATATCTGTAGTGGATAGGGTGGAACCTGGCTAGAAGAACCAAACGAATCCATCATATCTCACTCGGAGGTAGGGTCTAGGTGTCGACAACCTGTCCTCTACCCCAAATCGTAGAGCTACTGTTTTCGTGAAGATCCCATCTAGAAGATAAAGAGTTTTTGGTTTTTGATTTAAGGAAAGACAAAAAACAATGGGTTTCTGTTTGTTTTTATAGGCATGCTTTTGACCTTGTGTGATAGGGGATATAAACATTGAGTTCGGGATAATAATCATTGAAGAGCACCGGATTCGCCCCAAAAGTTTCAAATAGTTGCAAGTTCCAATAGTCCAAGGAAGCATGGGGTGGATCTCTTAATGATTGCAATGAATTTTAAGGATTGTTGCATATGATTGCTTTAAAAACATAGGTGGACTTTTGCAAGTCTCGTCTGTAAGAAAGACATGTATTACTTCAAAAGCATGGCATAGAAGTTCTCATTATTACTACCATCATAGTAGAAGTTGGTTCTATATTGCCAATTAAGCTATAAAGCTTATGAACTTTGTACTGCCCTCTCTAGAGGCAGCAATTTCATTAACCATAAAGTTCATTATAGCCAATTAAGCTGCAAGTGTATGGACTTTATACTGCTCTCTGTAGCCACCTTATGACATGATTTTTTGGATATGTGTTATTGTCAATATTTCTCGAATAGACTTTTATTCCATACACAAGAGTAGTAACTGAAGGTGATATATTACAAATCTCAAATGCCCATTTAACATACACTGAGGAATTGGTTCATCCATTTGACTCATTTCTGTTTTTCATTTTATGGGGTCCGTTTCAATGATGGGGGAAGAAAATAAGATGGACCCACAAAAGGAAGACGAGAAACAGAGGAAATAGGATAAACAAGTGGAGCCTTACTATATTCTTCACTTTATTTATAAATTGAATCGTTTTTTGTGCAATTTTTGTGTATCAGACTAGGGCAAAAAGATTCTTGGAAATTCAAAAGCTGAGGGAGGTCAAGAAAGAGTATGATGTGAAAACTGCAGTATCGTTGCTCAAGCAAATGGCAACCACAAAGTTCACTGAAAGCGCAGAAGCACATTTTCGTCTTAACATTGACCCAAAATATAACGATCAGCAGCTGAGAGCAACAGTGAGTTACTAGAAATATTAGTTGGCGTTCTATATATATATATATTTTAATAGAGGAAAGTTCAAATGTGAACTCATTTTTGGTTGTGAACGTGAGGACGAATCTCAGCCACTTATCCGGTCAATAAAGACGGCTTTGACCAGGTTCCCCTCCTTTAATAATCTCCACCCTCCCATGAATCGCGTCAATCCTCCGTGATCGCGTCCACCATAACCGAAGATGTGTGGCTGAGATTCGTCCTCACGTTCACAGCCAAAATTGAGTTCACATTTGAACCTAACCCTATATTAATATATATATCCCGTCTTAAACAATTTCTGATGTTTCAAATATTTCATTGTAGGTAAATTTGCCCAAGGGAACCGGGCAGGTTGTAAGGGTGGCTGTTCTAACTCAAGGTTATATCTTTTTTCATCTTGTTTCGACCCAACCATGATATTTGATGGATATTAATTGGTTCAGCTTGGAATAGTCTTGAGAATATGATTTGGGGCGTCTTAAAGTTCAATCTTTTTGTGGAAAGTTTTGAACTTATAGTTACCTATTTTCTCATTGCAAATAGTTTTAATGATCTTAGGTTTTCTTCTTATACTCTTTTGCTTTGAAATCATTTTAACAATTTACTGAAAGGGATTAGAAGCCACTAATGATGATCTTGTTGGATTCTTTTTTAATTGTTCAACTCTACAGGTGAAAAGTTCGATGAAGCAAAAAATGCAGGGGCAGATATAGTTGGTGGAGAGGATTTGATAGAACAAATTAAAGGAGGATTCATGGATTTTGACAAACTGATTGCAACTCCAGATATGATGCCTAAGGTTTTCAATTTTATTGTATTATTTAGATAGATGGAGGTTCATTTAGGAACCTTAAATATTTTAGGACCCTCGGAGCCACTTATTTTGTGAGCATTCATGATGAATAACATGATAAATTATTCATGATTAATGTCATGATAGGTATTCATGATGAATACTCACAGAATAAGTGGTTCCTGGATTCCTTAAATATTTACAAAGAACCCTTGTACCCCTTTGAACAGAAGTGATAAGGATTACTTTGCCACCGCCCTTTAAAATGGTCAACTTGTAATTTTTCTTGGTCCCAAAAAGGAGTCCTATTTCAGAATTTAGCCCTAAGACGAATGTGATATTACTAAATTACCCTTATGTTTCTAGAGAGTTGATAAAAGTCATTCAGTTGATCAGTAATAAATCATCATTTATAGTTTTCAACAAAAAAAATGTCTTCAAATTCTTTATAGGTCAATATTGGGTGGCGAATGTGTGTTATGAGAATGAATTATTTTAAATGAATCGTTTGTGGATCAGGTTGCCAGTCTTGGAAAGATTTTGGGACCGAGAGGACTGATGCCTAACCCTAAGGCTGGAACTGTTACAACCACTATACCTCAGGTAAGATACAATCAGCAATAGTTCACATGATAGGTACAGTTCTCAATTGTGGACATTGTGTTACAAGTTTTCAGCTTTGATATATATATAGAGAGAGAGAGGGAGAGAGGAGAGAGACTTGGGATCATGTGAGACCAGGTTGTTTTTATGAGGACCCTGAGACCACATTTTTACACTTGAAACTTCGCAGTAAAACACTGTGAAGGTAACCTTCACAGTGTTTTTGCCATGAAGGTTCGGATTTCTTTTACCTTCACAATGTTTTGTTGTGAAGTTTCAAGTGTAAAATGTGGTCTCATGGGTCTCACGAAAACAGGCCGGTCTCATGTGAACCCAACCCTATATATAGTGTGAGGTTCAAGTAAGAAGGCTGGCCATTTGCCAAATGCTTACCGGCAAAAGTCACCACTCCCACTTAATATTTCTTGCATCAAAACGGATTGATGGCAAACGTTTATAACCCACTTACAGGGTAAGAGTCATCACTCTCACTTACTGTGTAAGACTTTCTTGTTTTCCCTCTTATCGGGTAAGATTCTCGGTCCTTGTTGTGTACATTTGGTAAGGTAACTGAACCGGTAAGCGCTTACCTAGGTAAGTGATTAGTAAAGGCCCCCTAAATATCATGAGAAGGGAAGAAGGGAAGATTCATATGTGAATCATTGAAAAAAATTCATCTGAAGATGGATATGTGAACTCATATAAATAATATGTAATGTTGGTTCACGTATACATAATATGTTCGAATTTTTTCAATGATTCACATGTGAACCTTCACATATGCATCTTCAAATGAAAAAAAAATTCAATGATTCACATATGAACCTTCACTTCTTACCTTCTCAAAATATTTAGCCATCTTATTTAAAAGTGACCCTTATATATGTATATGTGTGTATAGAATTATATACATGTGTGTATCAGTGTATATATAGAGGCTAGTGGTATTAAATAATTGGAAGAAATGTTTCCATTCATCCTACCCCCGACCCTATCTCAGTGTGGAATTTACTGGGTTTGTTTGGTTTTTGCAGACCATAGAGGAATTTAAGAAAGGGAAAGTGGAATTCAGAGCTGATAAAACAGGAATTGTTCACTTACCATTTGGGAAGGCAAATTTTTCAGAAGAAGATCTTCTAATCAACCTAATGGCTGCAGTGGTATGTTGCATCATCTGAAACCTCCTTACATTTTGTTTGTAATTCGTACGATTTTTAATACTTAAAACCATTATTTGTTAAATTTGGCAGAAATCAGTGGAATCAAACAAGCCAACTGGGGCAAAAGGAGTATACTGGAAAAGCGCACATATATGCTCATCAATGGGGCCTTCAATCCGGTTAGATATAAAAGACATGCTTGATTTCAAGCTTGCATAGAATGTTTTTAAAACCATAGAAGATGTAAATTGAATCATCATCATCATCATCATCATCTGCTGCTTGCTTAATTTAGCTTCTTGAGCTCTGTTCTTGAAAAAGGAAAGAGAAGTAGGTCACATGTTTGATAGAAGTAAAAGAGCAAGAAAGGTGTTTCTTGGATTATTAGTGTTCTTCTTTGTTTATGCCAATTCAACAAAACATTTGCAATTTGTATGACTCTTATTTTGGTTCAGAATTTTAATATTGGTTTTCCACACATGGTTGGATGTGTGTGTATGTCTTTGGAAAATGTGGTATCTGATAGAGATGGGCAAAATAACCGGTCCTTTCTGTCTGTCTAGACCAGACCTGATGTCATCAGTCTGGACCAGACCAGACTTTTTAGGATCGATCTGTGCCAATCCTAGTATATGATACATATTATTTAACTAGTTCATGTGGTTTATGTACGTTGTTTTAAATGGACATGAAGTTTTTTTGACTAGAGGACGTTATACGATCTATAAAGATAATGTATATGATGTGTTACAGAAGTTCATATAATTTGGACTAGAATTTCGCATTTTTCCACTCTGTAACAATGTTGGTTTAATTAAAATTACAATCTAAGTTATTTGTGTCTCTTTTATTTTGTTTGATTTTATCCAAACAAAATAAGACAAATGTCCAATTTTGTAGGAAGTCATATGATCGTATGAGAAGCAGAGTTAAGACGAGAAGCGTAAGAAGAGATGTGGACTCTTGATCACTTTTAATCACATACCCACTCATGAATTGTTCTTAGAAAGGTGTTGATCTGGTGCATCTCATCTTAATATATATATATATATATATATATATATAGAGGAAAGTTCAAATGTGAACTCATTTTTGGTTGTGAACGTGAGGACTAATCTCAGCCACTTATCCGGTCAATAAAGGCGAACTTTGCCAGTTCCCTCCTTTAATAATCTCCACCCTCCCATGAATCGCGTCAATCCTCCGTGATCGCGTCCACCATAACTGAAGATGTGTGGCTGAGATTCGTCCTCACGTTCACAGCCAAAATTGAGTTCACATTTGAACCTAACCCTATATATATATATATATATATATATATATATATATATAAGAATGGAGATACATTTTTACGCATCTTACTTTAACTTTCTTCTTATCAAAACCTAACCCATAGTGGGGATATAATAATCAAAAGAGTAAATTACAAACTTTGTTCTTGTAGTTTTATGAAAATTATTCAAAAACCCGTAATCACAACAAATTATGATTAGTGTTTTCATCGCTTTATTTTTGTTATGTATCTTACTGCTTACCCTAACTTTTGTTGGAAAAAGTCCGTTGAATTAAGAATAACTTTTAAAGTATAGTTACAATTTTTTTTAAATAACTTTGAATTTTACATCATAATAAATTTGTATTAGTAAATAAATTTAAATTAACATAATAAATAAATAATAACTTTATATCATAGTAATTATATATAAAACTAATACGAGTCAACTGAGTTAACAATTTTTTTTAAAGAATCCTTAAAAAGAAGGATTTAGAGTGTGCATTTTTATATACTAACAAACGTATTTAGAAAACCTTGGTAATAACATCTAATAAACCACATGGACTAAGAATGTAATTGTAAGATGCCACATTAGTTGGGGAGGAAAACAAAAGTTGCTTTATAAGGAATTTGAATACCTTTTTTATTAGAGGCGTAATAAAACCGTGAATTCAGGTGTGTGGACAAAGCGGACAATATCTGGTACAGTTGGCTTGAGATGTTATAGATGGTATCAGAGCCGGGAACTAGACTAGTGTGCCAGCGAGGACGCTGAGCCCAAGAGGGGTGGATTGTAAGATCCCACATTAATTAGGTAGGAAAACAAAAGTTGCTTTATAAAGATCTAGTAGTAAGTCACTCATATATTAATTAATATTGAAAAAGTTATTTTATACTTGATATATTTCATTTATAATAATCATATACAAAAGTTATATGCAGTTTGACGAATAAATTTTTAATTAAACTTTATATAAACGGCTATAAATATCTTTGATTAAAATATATATATATATATATATAAAAAAGAGAGCATAGTTTTGGTCAAAATCATGGTCGAGAGAGAATAAGCAAGCACTGTGGGTTGTATAAGAGTCAAAGCGGCAGCGTCCTTTAAACGCAGCTTTTGGGCTCACCTATGCTCTTATTAAAATACTCGTCGTATCCATCCGTCAAATCCAACACCACCCAACTCTCTCCACAACAAGATGCAGATATTCGTCAAAACCCTAACCGGCAAGACCATTACTCTCGAAGTCGAGAGTAGCGACACCATCGACAATGTCAAAGCCAAGATCCAGGTTTCATTCGGACACCTAGATATAACTTATTCCTACTTGATGTTTTCGTTTTCAATGATCAATTCTTGATTCTCATATGTTAATTCGAACAAGATGATTGAACTAGGGTTTTGCTATTTCTTGATTACTTTGAGCATATTTGTAATACAGAGTGTTTTTAGGTGGATTTAGGGTTGTATTCGTATCACATATCAGTTCCTAACGTCTTGTTTATCCGTTGTTGTGATCGCATGTATTTTTTACTTGTGTCTTTGTGTTTTCTATGTGAGAGGATGTAGGCTAATTTATTCTGGAAAAAGGGACTGTTTCTATGCTTATCGAGTTCTAACGATTCATGTAAACCTTTTTTTTATGAATCTTAGAGTAGATTTTGATCATGTCCATGTCCTATATAAACCATGTTACAGACAGAGAAATTTTGGTGTTATGTGTCTCATATTTCTCCCAATGCTTCTCTAGGCAGGGACTCACTGTATTTCTTGTTGAAAGGAGGATGAACTACTTTGGATATGCTTTCATTCCTCCTCTCAATTATGTGGATTAATTGCAATAAGTTTGTTGGTAAGCCATGGGTTGTTTGCATTTTGAAGGACAAAGAGGGTATCCCTCCAGACCAACAGAGATTGATTTTTGCTGGCAAGCAATTAGAGGATGGACGAACACTTGCTGATTACAACATCCAGAAAGAGTCGACACTCCATCTTGTTCTAAGACTGAGAGGAGGAACTATGATCAAGGTTAAGACTCTTACAGGGAAGGAAATTGAAATTGACATTGAACCAACTGATACGATTGATAGAATCAAGGAGCGAGTTGAAGAGAAGGAAGGAATCCCTCCGGTGCAGCAAAGGTTTACCTTCTCTTATGCTCTACCATTAATCAACTGCATTAAAAATTTCTTACTTTTTCGAAAGGAAAAAAGGAACAAACAAAAAGATCCATTTCGTAATGATCTGGTGATATGATATCCTATAACTTTTTGGTAGTTTCAATGTGTTGCTGATTGGTATGGGTTTATAGAACATCTGAAAAGAAAATAGACACTCTATATGTTATTAAGGAATTCAAGTAGTATATGATAATGGATTGATTGTTGCTAGTTGCTACCCGCCCTTAAGATTTAAGAATTTAATATGGAATAGTTGATGGATACTTAACCTATCCTACATGGAATTCTCGAATTTTGGATGCATTCTATGCATTGCTTTATAGTGTACGGTGTACCCATATTGAACTAACTCTATCTTTCTCTACACGCTTATTAAGATCATCTCAGTCGAACTTACACTGTTGTAGGGTCAAGCTAAGTTGCAAAGTGCTAGCAAAAAATTCTTTAAATACTATTATACTTTGATGCATGGTAGCTCTAGACACTAGGATTCTTTAATTTCTTCGTAGCTCCAATGATTCTTCAAACAATTATAGTAGTATTGGTCTTTGTTCATCTTTTTCTTTGCTTAGCATTCACCTTTTCATCCATACAGCTGAGCAAGTGTTTGCTCCAGCCTCCAAGCCCCCTCTTTGTTCTTTGCTCTAAAATTTAGGGTGGATATCTTTTGGTCATTTGACAACTTCATTTTGTGAACCCCATTTATATGTGTTTTGGTTAGAAATAAAGATTTGACAATGGGTATCAATTACTCAATGTGAGGGGAAATAGAGATGGGATCCACATCATGGAGAATGGAGAAAAAGGTTTCAAGTAAATGGTACATTTCAATTTTGAAATGACAGAAGTTCCTAGGTCATTTTCGGGACTAGCGACAAAATAAAAGTAGAAGAATGAAAAAACTCATGTATCATGAATTCATGACTGGTTTGATTGACACAAAAATGCTTGTTGGCGACCAAACTACGGGGTTCAGTGTCAATTTGATGAGGAATCAGTTGTTTTGGCTATATGTGATATAGATACATAGATGCAACTATTTGAAACTACTTTTGTATTTAATGGACTACCAATTAGTCGTATTGATAACATAAGCATTGGCTAAGATGGTTAAGTTACAACTGTCAGTTCGTTACTTATCTATCCATAACAGACATTATTATCTTAAATGCTAATGATGTTATCAAAATAACCCAGTTCTGAAGATGTTGCTATTTGACATTATATCCATCAGCTAACGAGAAAAAGGAATACTTAACCTTCTACACTTTCAGTGATCTCTTCCTCACATTTGCCCTGATTTCAGTCTCAAGTTTCATAGTAATTGAACCATCTCATTATGCACTGAAATCTGAAATATATTTTTCATTGTCTTCTGGTTATGATGCATTGAACAAGAAGACAAAGAAGAAGAAAAATCCAATCGCAAACTTGAAACTGAAATCTGAAATGTTTTCCTCATTGTCATGCGGCGATTGCATGATGATGTATTGAACAAGAAGACAAAGAAGGAAATCCAAACATGATTTACTTGAAACTGCATAAATATTTGTAAACCATTACTAATAATTTATTCAATTACAAAAGGTGAAAAAAAACCCAGTTTGGTATCAAGTGAATATCCAAGAAGGATGATTTTGAGTAAAAATGAATTGCTTCCTCAAACGCCTTTTGGTTTGTTGATATTACTAGATTAAAAATTGGGTTATTTTGGTTGGATCATAAAGTTATAGATAGTCTTCTGCCTACATCTGTGAAAAGGGTTCGTAGCCGTAGGATTTGCTTTGGGTAGTTTTAGATGACCTGACTGTAAGTAGATTATATTGGAATATCATCGTCTGATAACTAAATCCAAGGAGTAAGGTTTACCAGTGTTTGCTAAAAGTGATCACATGTTTCTCTCTGAATTACATTTAATCACCTATGTAAGCGGAAACATAAGCAGTTTATATATAGTATGATTATCTCCATATTATGTAAACCTATAACAAGTAAATATGGATTCTATATTATTTTGATACTGTTAGTTTTCTAAATATGTAATGTAGCTAAATTGAAATGTGTTGGTTGGTTGCAGGCTGATTTATGCTGGGAAACAGCTTGCAGATGACAAAACAGCAAAGGACTACAACATTGAAGGAGGGTCTGTACTTCATCTAGTTCTTGCATTAAGAGGTGGTGTTGGTAATCATTAAAATCATGCCTTCTGCTAATGCTGCTATGTTATCAAAGTTTACATAATTGAGCTCACACTCAGATGATATATTCCATGTGAGTCCATAATGACAATGTGATTTGTATTTGTATTTTCTACTTAAGATTTGCTGCATTTTTATCCTTTTGAGGCCTTGGAAATATGTTTTGTCTTCTCTTTTTATTTTTATGTTTCCTAAAGTCTTTGATGGAGGTGAAAACAGAAACAGGGTGGGTCTTTGTGGATGGCTGAACCAATTGTCCAATTTCTAGGGACCATGATGACCACCCTACCAGCTGTGGGTCATGAGTGTCTAACCAGTTGGTGAATCAGTGGGTTGGGGACATGGTTGTTTGAACTAAGGGGTTGTTTACCTAGACACTTACATGGTAAGTGCACCGGTAAGGTTCAACACTATTTCTTGGCTGACTGGATAAGAAGATGTTAGTCCATCAAAACGGTATTGTATGCAACAATTTACCCGGTAAGGGTGCGTTTGGTACGCAGTCAGGACGGAACGGAACGGAACAGAACAGGACAACTGTTATACGTTTGGTAAAACATGATATGACGGGACAGGACAAGACAGAAAGGAACATAATGACTAATTTACCCCTAGTGAGTTGTTTAGTGTTTTTTTACCAATTAACCCACATATATATATATATATAGGAGAGAGAGGAGAGATAAGGGTAGAGAGAGAGAGGAGAGAGAGGGAGGGACGAGAGAGAGAGAGAGAGGAGAGAGAAGGGGAGGCGAGAGAGAGGAGAGATAAGGGGAGAGAGAGATGAGAGAGAGGGAGGAGAGAGAGAGGAGGAGAGAGAGAGAGAGAGAAAGGGAGGAGAGAGAGAGAGAGTGTGTGTGTGTTAGGTTAGAGGGTAAAATGGTCATTTAGTCCTTGTTCCACTTAGTTCTGGGGGGTAGGATAGAACAACCTTGTTCCACATGTGTTCCACTTAGTTCCACTTAGTCCAACATTTTATCACACCAAACATGGGACAACCTTGTTCTGTTCTATTCTGTTCCATCCTGTTCACCGTACCAAACGCACCCTAAGAGTTGTTACCCTCACTGGGTAAGATTCTCGGCCCTAGCCATACTCATTTGGTAGGGTAATGTGACTTGGTAACCGTTTTGTAAACCGTCCCTAAGATAGAAGGAAGTTTGTAGATGTATATGGATCACTAGCAAGCATTGCAACTAGAGGTGGGCATGGACCTTTGATTGGTTCTTTTTGGTCTGCCTACAATCGATCCCTTTAAAACCCTTTAAAACGTAACAGGTGTTTAAGGCCCTTTTTTTAATGTTTTTAAATAAACTTAACATTTGCCAACTTTGTTTTTAATAAAATTTGTGTTTAAAATTAATTTATTGTCAAACATTTATTTTACGTGACTTGTTTTAGTAGTCAAATATTCTATTTTCTTATCATTAAAACATGAGAAATGGGTTTCAAAAACATGAAAGATTGTTCGACTCTCAGTTCGAAAAAAGTGTTTGATTTGTGTTAAAAAAAACCACCAACATAAACACTTTGTTAGTTATTTATACGAGCAAAAACATCCCAAAAAAACGGTCATAAACAATAAGAAGCTAAATAATGTTTTTTTTAATCATTGTTAAATAGAGGAAATCGTATTTGGACTACACAGAAACCAGATAATAACTTGTAGAATGGGTGTTTATGAAATAATTACGTTTGTGGTAATTTAGAGTGAAATAATTGTATATGCATACATTTATGAAGGCAGGGCTAGACAAGACAAGACTAGACTTGCAGAGTGAGGTAGGCAAGTGAGGTAGGCAGATGAAAAAATTATGCAATGTTTTTAGAGTTTTAATATTGACATATATAGTTTAATGTCAATATAGTTTAATAACTTATCAATTTTGTCCCAAGACTTTTATTCCACTTAGGTGAGACAAAAAAAATTGCATTTACGTCTCACTTAATCTTGTCATTTCCCACCCGGTCTAATATCGCATCAAACATGGAACAACAAGTTTTTACTTTGTCATGTCTTGTTACAGTAAGGGTTTTATAATTTTGTTCAAATCTATATTTGTAAACTAATTTACGGATTTTTGGGTAAAGACACGGTAAGAGGGTGATAAGAGAATGGCTTACCTCTTGTTGAGAGTTTTTAACCTCTTATCAGAAAAGAAAAGAAAAGAAAAAACAGTCTTAATACCCTTTCCTTTAATCTCACAAGAAATGAATGGCAAATAAAAAAGATCTGTATAAAAAAACAAAACAATGCCTAATCAAGTTTAGAGAAGACAATGCACAACGAAACAATAAATAATAAAATAAACCCAACACAATATGCAATATATATATATATATGTATATATATTTTCAGTCTGTAATATTGAAACACAACTTTGCTTCATCCCATGGACCATTGATCTCAAATTTGTACTCTTGAATTCTAATCAACCAATAAGGACACACCAAGTTAACAAAAACCAACATCCCCAAAAGGAATACAAACATCAATCTGTGCAGCCTGTAAACACAACCCAATGTCATACCCATCAACACGAACGAAAACCACAGGTGCAACCGAAACGAGTACTTCTTAAGACAGTAGGTCACCAATGGTGCAAATAGAAATACTTGCAAAGAGAACAATATCACACCAAATACAAGAACTCTTGATGGAAGCCGAGAAGCAATCAAAAGGGAAGCCACAATGGAAGCATTAAGAGAAATATTGCTGGATAAAGTCGGACTTTCTAAAGCTCCAGGAGCTTTTACAGTTGATCCAGAATAGTTATGCAGGAAAAGATGGAGGATAACAAGTGATGTGGTTAAAGCCCATATGGAATCCGAGCTTATTGATCTAGTAAGTGTGTGATATATCGGAGAAAGAACGTATAAACCGGTTGTGAAAAAGGAGATCTTAATGGCGTAATTGAGGAGAAGATTGAAAGAAAGCATTTTGGCTGTTAAGAGAAGAATAAAGAAGCCCGATCCAAGAAGGGTGACATCAAGAACTAATAGAAACTTTTCGGTTATGGTAGAACTAAGAGTGTAGGTCCAAACCAAAACCACAAGTGCTACAATGCAAAGGTATTGAGAAATGGAAACCGAATCTAGCATCACCTTTAGCATGTCTCTTTTAACAACGTTGGCATTCATCACCATTTCTTCAAGAAAAGTTTCGTCAGTATGATTATCGTCAAAACCAGGCTGCATACCTCCATAAGCAACTTTCCTCCATCTCCTTTGTGTTGAAGTGATGCTATTCTCCATTGTTCTAACTACAGAACGAATAACTTTTTTGCTGGCAGTTCTCGATATCACTTCTGAATGCTCAGACCTAGAAAAGCGAGTAAATATTAGTTTCCATATCTAAGCAATATTTAGATTACCATATTTTCAAGATATAAAGATTTCAAGAAGCCAAAAGCCGTCTTCTTTTGATTCTAAAAATACCATCTTTGCTGATTTTATTATCACTGTACCAAATTTCTTCCTAGCTGACATATGCATCTCCCATAGTTCCTATATATCTTAGCAAAAATCAGCATTTGGGAAATAGCCAACAGAACCTGTTTAATATTATTTATTCCACAATTTTATTCTATTAATATATATGAAATCAGAATCCATGTTCTTGAACTATATGTTCATCAAATTTGAGTGGTGTATAACATAAATCTCAGCAGAAAACAGTATATAACATGTGACGAATTATATCGGTACTCCCTCCATTCAAAAAATATGAACATTGTCCATTTTGGGTTGTCCAAAAAAATGAAATGTTTCTTCTACAACATGTTTGCGAGATTAATTATGGTCCAATAGTTTCTCCAGTTTTGTCTTGTTAAAGAATACTTTAGGTACATGATTATTAGTCGGACGTTTATCAGGTGTGAAAGTAAAAAACACATATTTCTTTTTGAACGGAGAGAGAACTATTTATTTCTCACAATGTTATATTACTTATATGACCATGAGTTCCTCTGATTTCAATACAACTAGAGACAACTCCTCTACGAGTGCTATGACTTTCTTGTACATCCGTGATCAAACAGATGGCGTGCATTATTTCATAACTCATTCAAGATCTCAACCAACCTAAAATATCAAAACTTCATCAACCAATCGAGTAGAAAAGTTCAAGAAATACCAAAGATTTCAAACTAGCACCAAATAATCAAAATTTTATCATCTAATCGAGTATAAAATTTCAACAAATACCAAAGATCTCAAACCAACATCAAATAATCAAAAAATTAGCATCTAATCGAATAGAACTCAACAAATACCAAAAGAGAAAACCAAATTACCTTAAAACATGTTAAATGATTGAACCTCTAATGGGTTAATAGTGACGCAGAAAGACATGGACGGAGAAGCAAATTCTCTCAATGACTTCCGTAGGTCGAAATGAACCCCTTATAAAAGTAGAACTAGGAGTCAGATAAAATGTCTATGGGTCAAACCACTGTCTGAACACAAATTACCATTGCATAGTTTAAGGGCGGAGCCAGGACTTAACCTAAGGTGGTCCCCAAAATTAGTTAAGAGGCTGTTTACCAACGCTTACCGGGTAAGAGTGCAGTCTGGTAAGCACCTCGGTCTAGTAAGAGCTGACTGAAAATGGTTGTTTACCATTGACTGCCAGATAAAAATGGCAAACCAGAAAGTCATTGGTGATACACAGGTACAACACACCATAGCACGTAACACAGAACTTCAACTATGGTATTCAAAAGGACGGAGGTATATTCCAAACATGTCAAATTGTCAATTACCAAGTCTCAAATCTCTAGGAGAGATTTATGAACCTAATTACCTAAACCCTAAAAATAGGGGGTTGTTATATGCACCCTTTAGGTCAAAATCATGCCAAATCATGCATTTAAAATATAAAAAGATGGGTTTGACGTTGATGGGTGTGACTTGTGAGGAAGAAATTAGTAGAGTAGGGTGCCTTTAACAAGTAAGGAGGGGTGCATTTATCATAACCTACAAAATATCAAATATAAGGTTACCAATAGGCTGGAGGCAAGATCGTGTGTCAGTGCGTGACTGAGGCAAAACCGCAGAATATGGCTCCGTCCTTTTGAGTGAGTGGAATTACTTCTCCTTAGGAGCTGTTTGACCTGATTTGGTGCAGAATAATTAAGTGGTCAGAATGATTACAAGGTTTTGTATATTTAAGTGCAAAATGAAATAATGGTTGTTTGGAAAATTCTCTGAATGGTAAGTCTGAATTACAGAAAAAATTACCATTTTAACCCTTTCGTATAATTTATTGCTTAAAGAAATGTGGTTGCTTGGCAAGTGTGCTGAATTAATCAAAATTATAGAACATTTACAACAAAAAACATAGAAATAAAACTGAATAATGCATAACTACACATAAATTTAAACTACCAATGACCCACCCCCACAACCATCTCTAGTAAATTGCACATCAAAGTATAGGGTCACAAGGTGCACAATACACATCAAAGTCCTACAGAAACCATAAATTTGAGCAGCTGCTCCTATCTGGAATAAATTTGTGTGGATATAGATAGGCTCCCAAGTCTATCACAAAATTGAGTAGTTGCTTCCATGCGAATTAGTTTATAACTTGAATTTCTTCCTCATTGTAATCTTTTTTCAAACACTTGGTGTTCAAGAGAAAAAAAAACAAGAATACAATAGGGGAAATCAAAAACCAAGATGAGGAATGTTTACAGGAAATCTGCAGACTTAAAAAAAACACAAACGAAATCATACCCAGGCACAAAACACAATCAAGATCCATCAAGAATCAGAAAATATAATTCACGATTCAAAGTAATGCTTACAAGAAAAACCATTGTTTCAAAACACCACAGATATCATTATTTGAAACCTAGTAGTAGATGGGGTTCACATACCTACGAGATTGATTGGAGAGAGATCGAGCAGAAGTTAGACAGAAAGTTTCACAGAGAAGCAATCAAATGGGCAACGGGAAAAAGGAACGCCTCTGAATGATTTGGCCATGTGGAAAAAGAACGAGCGATTCAAAGCATTTTGGAACTGTTCAGACCAGCTTATCATCTCTTACTGATTCAGATATGTGCCCTGAATGTCACCGTCCGGAATCAAACAAACTTTCATTTCTTAGGACTAGTTGACTTGAGTACCATCCGTTCAGCGGTATGTTAATTTTTTTATAAACCGACGGTGAAGTTTATGCTTATTATAAATTCTAAAATTTGTAATTAAAATATAAATGCATTTATAAAAGTTGTAGAATTTAAATTTAAAATGTTATTTCAAACATAAAGAAGGGACCCAAAATTATATCGGGAAATTAAATTAATGTAACAAAAATTCCAACTCTTTGGTATGATCTTTTTAACTTGATAGTTTACCTTCGATGGCAAAAGCGTTTTCGCTTGTCATAATGTCATTGTCAGAGAAGTTGACACGGGAATCATAACATCTCAAAACTATTTAGTTCTTGCAAAGAAATTTTCTGAAAGGTTCACTTGGTGAACAAAATTAAGTGGATGTTTGGTTGTTGTTGTTTTTTTCATAAAGTTTATATGAATTAAACTAAATCGTTGTTTACTTTACTATGTTGAAAAAATAGTTTAAGTAATTTAAAATAGTCCTTTTAAACTGTGTGAAGTATGTTACATCGATTAAAATACATATTCGATAAATGTTTAAAACAACGACAATCCAACAATACTATTAAATTTAAAGAAGGAATATTGATCATATATGATTTCTAATCAACCACCAACACATAATGTAATAACCCAAAAATTTATGGGTTAATTATGGAATGGGCTCTAATTAAATAATTGGGCTAGGGCTTTGTTTTCCACCAAGCCCATGGTATAAAAGGAATGGATGAGAGGGTTTTACGAGATTATTTTCTCTTGTGCTAAATCAAGAAGGTGTGTGTGTGTGTGTGTGTGTTTTCTCAAGAAAACGTGAAGAAGGGGGAGAGGGAAGAAAGAATCATCCAGCTTTGTGAAAGAAATCAAGTGGAGTAACTGATTTCAGGTATAAATCTATCTTCTATTGCATCATCTTCTTCATTTTTGATGCTGGAATCGAGATTTGCCAAGGGTTTTAAACCCTTGAGTTGTGTGGTGTAATGGATTAAGAAATTGATGATTCAAATATTCATCTTTGAAGTATTTCATAGATTGGGGATTAATTCTATTGAATCCTTTGGGTTTTCATCTAATGAGAGGAGTTGAGATTGATAACTCCATTGATGCTCAATCTCAAGCTCTAAATTGAGAAATTAGTTGGGTAAATCTTATTTTTGTGTTTCCACATGCTTGGGTATTGTTTGGGAGGTTTATAATATCATTATATATGTTTTGGGAAGGTTGGAATCAGTAGTTGAAAGTTTACTTGGAGTTTTGGGGAAAATTTCGGAGTTATGTGGAAAAAAGGGGGGAAACCACACAGTCAGTGACTGACGCAGGTAGCCATGCGACTTGCCAGCGTGACTACCCCTGTGAGCTACTGTTTTGTGCACGAACTCGCTATTTCAAGTCGGAGTTTGGACCTTTGAGTTAGGGGTTCATCTTAGGTCTGTATTAGAAGACTTTTGGTCTTATTGCTTTGGGTTAACACCATGGTTTTGTGTTGGCACAATTAGGTGTTCGGTTGGGGAAATTCTTCCGTTTGGGCGTTGAGGCTAGGTGGCATAATCAGGTGAGTTCCCTTCGTGTGCTTCTTTTATAAAACAAATGTTTTAAATTGAAATGTTTTAAACCATTCAAATTGGGCACGTGTGCCCGGCTTTTTGGGCGGTGTGGGCCCGTTAAAGGTCACGGTGTGTGTGACCAGCACTAGTCACAGTGTGTGTGACCAAGGTGTGATGTACTGTTGCAACAGGTACGTGAAAAGTGTTTCAAAAGTGTGAGTTGATATTCATGACTAACTGTTTTCTCTTATAACTGTCATACATATTAACTGTTGTTTTTAGGGAATTCACTAGGCCTTATGGTCTAACCCTCTTTTTTATAAAACTGAAAACCATTTTCAGGAAAGCATATGGTAGAGGGCACGAGTAAAGGGAAAGGGAAGTTGTAAGCTCGAGGAGCTTGAGTGAGGCGCTACTTGTATAGTTAGTTGCCTAGTTTAAATTGATATGTAACAAATCTCAGTAGCTAGTTTTGTTCCGCTGCAATCTATGAGGTTAAGTTTATACTTTGGGACCATTCGGTTATGTAAATTGCTATTTTAGAGCGAAGGCATGTTTTTCTCTTATTTTAGAATCGTGGTTGTCACACATAATTTCTTCAATTTCAACTTGAAAGAATTAGAAGTAAGGAGCCGTTTACCAAATGCTTACCCTGGTAGCGCTTGTCAAGTCACATTACCTTAGAGGATGAATATAGCAAGAACCAAGAATCTCATTCGGTAACTGAGGATGACGACTCTTACCATGGTCAACATTACCAAGGAAATCATTGCATACGATACCGTTTTGATGAACTGAAATCTTTTTTGGAAAGGGTATCCTAGGCATTTGCCTAGACTAATCCCTGACAATTTTAAGAATGCTAAAGCATGCAACCCTGATATAATTCCCCAGTGGCCACAAGCTTTTTGCGCCTGGATTCGAATGAACTGAAATCTTATTTGGTAAATAAGTAATATTATTGAATTTTAGCAGGTAAGTGCTTACCGGGTAAGTGTTTGGATAAACGGCCCTTAAGACCGTCAAAAACACCGCATTCCCTTATCCCTTTGAAGCAACTGAAATAAAAACTCCAACCTGAAAATATGTGAAAGTCTAATGCATTTAAGAACTCCAACCTAAAATTTGTGGAAGTCCAATGCACTTAAGATGATCATCATTTTGATACTATCTGTACTAAAAAACCACATAAAACATTAAAATTGTATTACTTTCTAACACATAAGCCAACATTTATGCATCTTGCAAAGTACTGCTGGCACTATATATGAAATCAAATACTCACTTTGTTGGATATGGAGCATGTTGTCAACACTAAAGCAATCTATTTGAAATAGGTTGTGAAAGTTAAAGATGATAGTTTTCCTATTTTATCCTTTTGTTGTCTGCTTTTCTTCTTAAAATGGGTGGTCTTTCTTTGATGTGGAAGATTAGAATATTCACAAACAAAAGAAATTTTAAGGTTACTCCTTCAATTCCCAAAATAAGTCAATTTTGTCAAAAGAGTTTCTTTTAAGGGTGTCTCATGTTATACCTGGATTAATTCGACAAATTATAACCCACAAGAAATCAGTTCTGATAAACTCAGTGGCCACAGTTATTGTGTACGTTTGGATTCAAACCCTGGATTCCTATAAACGACTTTTTACCGCAAAATTAAGGCAAAATACTGAAACCTACCACTCTCCACTACAAAATTTAGGCGATAGAAAGTAAATAATGTCGAGAAGAGATTATTTTCACCAAACGCTTAATAAGATAATAAAGTGAATAATGTACAAATTTGAAGCCCTAAAAAATAACTTACATGCTCAAGAATTGGTTCCGACTTGTAGAAAGTATCAGCCCAAAAATGTCCTCCCTAAAAGCCTATCAAATAGAGAAAATAGATTAAGACGCCCGATTAAAGTTGTGCATTGTTAACTGAAGACCATAGTTTTATAATTGGTTTTCAACCAAATACACTTAAAAAATGATTACCAAGTAAAAAGTACACCAATAGAGAACTTTGAAAATAAATATTTATCAAGAAAACTAATATTTTGATAGATAAATGAAATATTTTAATATTATAATCAATGTTGGATTCTAAAAAGTGAGAAATCTGTTGGAGATTAATATAATTTTTAATTTTTTTTTACTAGATTCATCATTTTAGAGGAATTTTGAGAATTTGTTGGACATGCTCTCTTTCGCGGATTATGAAACTCAATTACTATATGACAATTATGTTTAGTTGACTTTTCTGTTTTCTAAATTTTAGAAAAGAACAAAAAAAATTAGAGGATTCCGTTTACTTAGGTTTATTAGTGAATATTTTGTTTACTATGATAATACCGTCTAGTTTATTCTTCTGCATGACGTGAGCCAGGACTTAATTAGATGGGAGGGGGGAAGGATCCTATTAAAAAAGAAAAAAGTAAAATTTATAAGGGTTAAACATATTGTTTTCAACTTCTTACTTAGATCCCTCCACTAAATTTTTGTAAAGGACCCCACAATCTTAGCCGACTATCGCTTACTAGAAAAAGTCTTTTGAAATCAATCAAAAAACCAAAAAAGGTCTTGAAATCAATCAAAAAAAACTTCGAAAGTGACATAAACGCTAAAAATATCTCTCAAAATCAATCCAATTTTTTTAAAAATGTCTCAAAAAGGTGCAATTAGACCAAAAACATGTCGGACAATTTTACACGTCTTTAGTCTACCTTAAAAATGACCCACTAGACAAATTTTTGAATCCATTACTTAGGCATTGTTTGGCAAAAATAAGCTAACTTATAAGCTGACTTATAAGCTAGCTTATTTTCTAAGTAATCGTTTGGATGCACATAAGTTAGCTTATAAGCTAGCTTATTGATAAGCTACTTGGAGTAGCTTATGAGGAGCTTTTTGACACTTTTTCCAATTATACCCCTAACTAATATTATTTATTTACTTTCAACATGCCCTTTTTGGTCATTTCACATGTTTATAAGCTAGTTTTTGTCAAACATAACTTATTCATCAGCTAGCTTATCAGCTACCAGCTAGCTTATAAGGCTATGTTTGGCAAACTAGCTGATAAGCTAGCTTATGACTGATAAGCTAGCGTATGACTTATAAGGTAGTTGATGACTTATAAGCTAGCTGGTAGCTGAGAAGCTAGCTGATGAATAAGTTATGTTTGACAAAAACTAGCTTATAAACATGTGAAATGACCAAAAGAGCATGTTGAAAATAAATAAATAATATTAGTTAGGGGTATAATTGGAAAAAGTGTCAAAAAGCTCCTCATAAGCTACTCCAAGTAGCTTATCGATAAGCTAGTTTATAAGCTGACTTATAAGCTAGCTTATGTGCATCCAAACGATTACTCAGAAAATAAGCTGACTTATAAGTCAGCTTATAAGCTAGCTTATTTTTACCAAACAATGCCTAAGTCATCAGCTACCTTATAAGTCATACGCTAGCTTATAAGTCATAAGCTAGCTTATCAGCTAGTTTGCCAAACATAGCTTTAGATGTGAGTAATAAAAAGTTGTGATGATTGGGTTTTTCACTTGGGTTTATGCTTTAGAGTGAAGTTACCATAAATTAAATAACGTGCATCCGTTTAAGAGTTCTTTTTATTTATTTATTACGTGCTCTATGCGTTACATGATTAATAAAATATTTAATGTGCATTTAATATGAACTACTTTCTTAAAATATCATTGATGGATCAAAGATAAGAATTTGATTAAAATTGTATATTTTTGAAAAAACCTTTCATAAATGTACATTTAAATCTCTTGAGGACTATGGATGAGATCGGTACCAGACTCGGTACCGAATTTTTTTGGGACTGAAAACGAGAACCGAAAACCAAAAACCGAACCGTATGTACAAATTTGGTACCGGTTCAGTCCGGTTTCGGTTCGGGAAAATGTCCTCTATCCCATCATAGGGATGAACTCGGTAACCGAATTTTTTTGGAACTAAAAACGAGAACCGACAACCAAACCGTATGTATAAAGTCGGTACCGGTTCGGTCCGGTTTCGGTTCAGTTCGGGAAAATGGCCTCTAGTCCCATCCCTATTAAGGACTCACTTACGATGTGCTCTCGAAACTCATTTAACGAAGGAAAGGAAAGTGAGGGAAAGAGGAGGAAAGTGAAAAAAACTTGTGTTCTCGAAACTTTTTTAAGAGATAAAGGAAAAAAAAATGGAGGGAAAATAAAGTTTAGTTTCCTTCTAAACCTTTCCTTCCAAATGTCGGAGAAAAGAGAAGGAAATGAAAAAAATTAAAATCATTTAAAAAATTAATAAAATTACAAAATTATCCAATATTTCATCCTAAATTATATTATTTTAAATGACATATTAGTAAAAATGACATTTTTTTTCCTTTATCTCCTCTTCAAGAACATGAAAATTATTTTCTTTTCTTTCTTTTCCTTCCTTTTACTTCACTTTCGAGAATACAAATATTTTTTTTACTTTCCTCTCGTTTCGTTTCCTTCTCTTTCTTTTCTCTCCAAATTCGAGACCACATCATTAAGGATTGGTGTTATGTTTGGTATGGTAGTTTTTTTTTAATAATAATATGACCATCGACAAACATCGTAACTCATTAAATTAAGGATTCATGTGGTATCAATTGGGAATCTTATAAACTATTTATTTTGGAAAGGAGGCGGTAATTCTGGTAATATATTAAACAAAACAAAAAAAGAAACACCTAATAGGCGAGAGACTCCTTCCCAACAAGGAACTCCTCCCACAAGGACAGGCCCTAAGCGGGATGCAGAATCCAACTAAACTTGTTTCTCGGATACTTTCACTATTGGGAAATTGATTCCCTCCTTGGAGGCCTTCATAGAGGTTTGGACAAATCAAATGCATATAAAAGAAAACCTATAAACATGATTATTTTGTCAGATGGAATAAATCAAATCGCTCCTTATTGGAGAAAAAAACACACAATTTATGATAAGAAACAAGCAATATCGGACCTCAGACCAATGAAGAAGTTTTGATACAAGATGATCAAATTTGACAACTTTGAAGGACTAACTTGCATCCATGTAAAACATTGTGCAATCAAAAGTAAGAAAACATCACCTCCATTAACATAATCTAACGACGAATGAACGAGTTGGAGCTCATTATGGGTAGATTTGGACTAGCTAGACCAGACCCACAACCCTAAATCACATGTCGAATATAATTCGATTCGGTTCACCAAAAACAAGCACCACAACCGTTGGTTTACTAGGACCTCCACTTGTCCAATCTGGAACCCAAAGCTTAAATGCAATTTGATGGATCTTCGATCAAGAAGCAAGGGAACAACGTGAAAAAGGGTTGTGCTATTATTGTGATGAAAATTTTGTCCCCAAAACCGATGCAAACGATCATAACATTTTATGACCGAAGAAGTGACTCAGCTAGTTAATGATGACATTGGTGGTAGTAATGATAAACTTGAAATTTTGAAAATTATGTCATTTTTCATGCCATTGTCATAACTGGTCACCATTAGACAACACAAGTATTGGGTAAGCTGAAAAAACTAAAATGCAGTTCAATTCATAGAATTTACAATAAAGAAAACGGATTTAGGTTAGTTTCAATCAAAATTAAAATAAATAACCTATCTCCCGGTACCACAATCTTCAACCCATTATCACAAATGAATGTAAAATCTTTTTCAAGTATATAATATTTATATACAACAAATGAAACACAAAAACACGTCTCCCCTTTGGTGTGGTTGGAACCCTTGATTTTTAGGTTGGGTTATCGAATACCATAGGACCGAAAGCACTTTGGTTAATTAGTATTGCAGAATTTTGACAAAACTCTAAATAGACTTGTATTCAGAAAAAATATTATGTTTGAAATTTTTCGACAATTATAACCACTATATTTAAGGAAACCATTTGCTCATCTGCTATTAAAAAACTCAAATTCATTATTTAAAAATTATATAAGGTAAATATTGTTACATCAATGACATTATTGTAAGAAAAAACCATTTGTACTTACACAAGTTATGTCAAAGTATACAAGTTTATGTGTGCAATGTTTTGTATACTTATTTTACCCTTCAAAAAACATATATAAATATTGCTGGACTTTTACACCTTTAAAAAAATTTATGCTCTTAAACATTTCTAACAATTTATGGTTGATACAAAACTTCATTATCAAGGAGAAGCGTAACCATTGAAGGAACACAACGAAATTCTGGATCCACCACTGCACATTACGATGATATACACCAGATCAATTCTCTTCTAAAGAGTAATTAATTGGTGAAAATGAGATTAAAAATGATCAATGGTTGAGATCTTTTCTGACACTTCTCACATTAACTCTTTTTCTCACACGACCCCAAGCCTAGATACATATTTCTCATATATAAGTGAGATAAAAAAATAGTTTTAGAGAACACAACTCAACTTGCTAGTTGAACACAAATAGTGAAGGACTGATATTGATTATCTAGATTTTTGAAGGACTAATTAAGGCAGGGACCAAATCTGCAATTAACCCTATAAACAACAAGCTATATATATTGGCTCTCTCAGTTAGGCAGTGACCAAATCCATCAATGGCGGAAGGCAATATTCAGCTACAGCCAGGGAGAAGACCTGGAAGGAGACCAGGGGGAGGAACACCACAACGCACCCTTCTTCCTCTCCGCCATGTCTCTCACCTTTCCAACTCCATATCCTGCTGGTATGCATCGCTATCATCATGTGTTCATTCGTTCGATCGTGCGTGCGTTTTCCTACTGTTGATTGGTGTTTTTGTAGGTACTGTGACTTCAAATCGTCAGTCTTCAACGAACCTCTCTTACATTTCGGACGGAAATATTCCAGGTATACCCGAAACTGTTTTCTGTACCCACCTTGTGTTGCAAAGTTCTAACAGAAAAATTCGAATCTAGGTTCACTTACTTCTATCAATTTCACTAGTGTTCTTCTATAGGAACTTCATTTAGGGTTTGAAACATGGAATCGGAGGCTTGGAATAGGAAGTTAGGAACTAGAGCTCATTTTATTTTGTTCAAAATTCGAATTGATTTAAATCTCATTCCAATATCAACTCAAAGCTTATTTGTTAACCACCTGTGTACATTCTTTACCTTTATCTGGAGAAAAATCAACTCAAAACTGATTTATTTTTATTGAAGATCTTGAACTTCTTGGGTTGAAAGTCTTTAGCCCAGTTTACTGAAAATCTTTAGCTCAGTTTATTTGTTAATTTTCTGGATAAGTTTTCCTGTTTATAATTTCAGACACGAATTTTCAAGTTGAGAATTGTATTTCATACGTTTATTTATTAGATAAAAGGTAAAAAACTATATGCAATTTAGAATTTTAAATGAGAGAAGAGAATACAGCATAGTATACCAGTAAATACATACTGTTGCATAGATGTTGACATGAGATAACTATAATCAGACTTCTTGTTCATTTTTGGAAATTGGAGCTTTAACTTGTTGCTTACTCATTCCCTCAATGGTTTCTAGGTGGTTGAGAATATGGTTTTCTATTGGGATGGGTTTCAGCCTGACCACTTTGATTGGAGTTACAGTGGTAAAGAAATCACATTGTTAGTTACCAAATGTTCCTTCCTTACCAGAAATATGATGTTTTGTTTTTGATTTACTGTTCATCAGATTATCTTATTGGAATCAGCTAGGGCTTTGAATCTGTATTCTGGGATACCATGGCTTAACAGTATTCAAAATGGTTCTATCTTGGAATTCTACTCTCCGGTAGGCAAGCTGCTTATCTTTTCAGTTCTTTGACCCGATCTTAAGTGAAATGAAGTAATGTTTTGTGGTGGCGTTATACCATTTTGTGATTCTTACTTGCTTGTATGATGCAGGTTTTTAAATATAGCATATCAATTGCTGATGTTGGATATATGTGTATATCTTCTATCATATCTGTATCCATACATGAACTTGGGCACGCCCTTGCTGCTACAAGGTTATTCCTTCTATCTCATTCTTCTTCTTTTGCTGTTAGTTTTGATTTAGCCTTCCTGGTAGGGTACTCTATAACGTTGTATGTGGATTGTGATTAGCTCTTGTTATAAAGTGTTCGGTCAAGATTTAATGCGGGAGAAAAAGATTAAGAATCTTTAAATAATTGCTTTTTGTGCATCATTAATTTTTGTGATTACCATTACCAGTTTACCATACTGCTGCTGATGGGCTTGTAGGTTTCCACATATTTAGGGAACACTATATATATATATATATATATTGAGGTTTGTGCTAGTGGTAACTGGTGTATTATCTACAAAGGAGGTCAAGTTCAGCTTCGAGGTAGAAAGTCAACTTTGACTGAATGGACAGAAGACATTAAAAAACAGCTCAAAATACAGAAGCTCTAAATAAGATATAGGTTTGATGGATCATAATTTAAGTGATGTAAGTTTTCGATATACCGTACACAGGGTAAGGGTCTACCACATAGAATGTGAGACCAGATAAGTGTATGTCCGATTTTGTACGGTAAGTGCAGTGCATAAAGGGTATTATATTAATCCGAGTAAAAGATATCAGCATGAATTTTTCCATTCATCTTTAAATATATTCTTCACTGTTCTAGCATAGCAAATATTTAGCATAAATCTCTACAACAAAGGTCACCAATTAAAGACTTTGTATATTAGACGCTTTTAATAAAAACCATCAAATTAGCTAACTGCCTCCAAGATTGCGAACCTTTTGGAAAACAATGATATATTATTTGCAATGATAAAATGACTAATGAAGTGTTATGAACCCAAATCAAACAAACACTAAAAGAAGCTGGTAATTATCAAAGGATTGCTGGAATTCAAAAGTAAACAAAAGAGGTTTCAGGCTATTCGAGAGGCCAGAGCTCTCCTAAGAAACACACTTGATAATTTTCTGCATGACTCCTACCCCTTGCAACCCCCTACTTACACTAAATATTTATTCTAAGAAATACCCAGATTACCCCTTCTTAACTATCAAGAAGTGGCTGGTTTCTACAAACGGTTACTTACCACTTGTCCATTTTGCATTTACCTGGAATAACTTCTTAAATCCCAAAATTCTCCCATCACAAGTCATATTCACATCTGTAATTATATTGGATTCCCATTTTACCCTTCATCATGGGGAAAAACATGGTATTGTTCATTTAAAGAATCAAACATTTTTTTTATGATTCAGCGCTATATGTGCATTTTTAATCTATCAAAATCAGTCTTTATTCAGTATTTGACACTTAATAGTAACCAAAACAAAAATGTAAAACTTAATATATTCCAACGAATATTTAAGTTTAAATAAAATGAAGGAATAATCTTATAAATATCGCAAGTGGAGAGTCTTCTAGGAAACTACCTCCCTACCTCTCGAGTAAAAGGAGATGTTTGTTTAAATAGACAAATTTTATCTGCTATAGTCATTCAGCTGGACAAATTATCTCTTAATTGTACAGTATTCAGATTTTTGTTTGATACGGTGGATAAATTTACGAATTGTTTAGAGAATGGATCTTATGACTGATCCTGTAGGCATCCATTTTGTGGGTAGCAGCGAGGGAATACAAATTGAGTACACTGCCGTGTTTTTGGCAGTTCTGTTTCCAGGTGCTCTGGTCGCTTTTAATAACGAGATGCTCCAAATGATACCACGCGTAGCTACACTTAGAATTTACTGTGCTGGAGTCTGGCATAATGCAGCTGTAAGTTAACATAATAAAAAAGACTACATCATACTATTCTTTTCACCATTACAAAATCTTCTTTTCTTTTCTTTTCTTGTCACATATCCAAAAGTATACGCTAATTACGTTCCACTTTTGCAGTTATGTGTGGTTTGTGCATTGACCGTATTCTTATTACCGCTGATCTTATATCCACTTTACTCACATGGTGAAAGCCTCATGGTAACATTTATATTTTCTTGAAGCCTGTTTATGATCTATGGCCAAAATCATCAAAATGAATACTTTGTGTTTGATGATAACAGGTTTTGGGTGTTTCTGCTAGGTCACCTTTGTATGGTTATTTATCTCCTGGTGATGTAGTTACTACGTTGGATGGCAAGCATATTCGTACTATTAACGAATGGAAAGAAATGGCTTATTTATTAGACAAGCAAGTAGTTCAAACAACAAAACAGTATATCAGCAATAAAGGGTATTGTGTCCCCAACTTAGTGATTGCAGAGAGCAAGAATGCCGAAATTGTAGACAACCAATTCATATGTTCAAATGGGCTCACTTTATTTACAACTATTTCATGTGCTGATTCAAATACGATAAATGACAGTAGCAGCAACGGAATTGATTATCAACTGACAAGAGAGCATATATATTGTTTCCCAGCTAAAGGAGTATTGGGGGAGAAAAAATGTGGTGATGGATGGGTTAATGTTGTAAAAAATGATGGCAACTGTTTGTGTACAGAGGTAAAGATCCTTTGTGAATTCTTAAATGTGTATATATATATATATATATATAACTTATTTGCTGTGAAGGGGAAGTTCATTTAGGAACAGTAATAACCAACTATTCATGATGAATATACATGAATATTCATCATGAATAGTTGATTCTTGTGGTTCTTAAATTATTTAAAATTGATATTTGAAAATCATGCACTTTTATTTATTTATTGACACAGGATGAATCTTGTTCAACTCCAATCCATATGCCAGGTTTAGCATGGGCTGAAATCACATTTTCAAGACCTTATTCTCCTGAATGTAAACTAGTTGGAAATACGATGCGGTCGAGTTATAATAACTCTGGTTCCGGAGAAAATAAGTGTAGTGGGACTTTCGTTTTCATAGGTGAGATGATGTCAATGGCACGTTCCATTTGGTTAACTGAATATCAATCTCGTTGGCTGTATGGTGTTGCTTATATTCCAGCTGTAGTGGAAAAGCTGTTGGTTAACACCTTTCATGTATCGTTGATGCTAGCTCTTCTCAACAGCTTACCAGTATGTGTGCTCTTCTCAACAGCTTAACGATATTTGATAATAGAATTAGAAATAGAAATACTTGGAAGGTTCTAGAGTTTTGACCTAGATTGTGTGTGTTTTTTGTGCAGGTGTACCATCTTGATGGAGAATCGATCCTAGAGGTGGCTCTTTGCTGCTTTGGTTCCTTAACCCCGACCATACGGAAACTGGTTCTTCAATCATCTTTAGTAGCAGGAACACTTATTTCTTGTCTTTTCATTTTCAGGATCTTATTCATTGTTATTTCATAAACCTCTTGTTAGTTGTGACTTGTTTTTTTATACGTTATACGGTGTTTTCTTCTGTTATATGAAAAATAGTACAATTTTTTTTTATAGATGTTCAAAAGTATGAAATAATTAGAGTATATTATAACTAGTTGCCAATTTGTCATGGCTAGAGAAAGCATGAAATTATTAGAGTAAATTGTAACTAGTGTTCAAAACTTGGTGCAGATCGACAAAACCAAAAATGGGACCAGCCGGATTTGGTTTGCTTCTTTTTTTCAAACTATATTGAAGTCAAATTCAAATATGTATTCGGTTTACAGTATAATTATAATTCTGGATGAAACCGGTTTAAATGGGTTTGGTCTTTTATTCCATCATATGTATTTTTTTAGTTTTGGTGTGTAATGGAAGTTGCGATTCGATGATTTAATCATATTTTTAAATAGCAAACATGGAAAAAAAACAAATTTTTTATCATCTGAATTTCAAATGAAAATCCAAAATTAAACATTACCCAAAGGCTAAAGGTATGCTTCATCTTGATATACGAACAACAAATACTAACCAAACAAACACAATATATTTCATACAGAGAGACGGTTTTCATGAAAAACTCCCAATACCGACAAGGGACTTTTAAGTTGTGATGATGTGTTTAAAGAGGAGTTTTTTTAATATCAAGTTATGCAAATACAAATTATTAAATTACAGAGGGAAAAATCTTCAAAATTTTCCATTTCCAGCAATCTATGAATGCAATGAAATTGTAAAATCCCCCTGGGATGGATGGCTATAAGATATAAATCCAAAAAAGAATTGTATCTATCCTCTCCTCTGTTGTTGCATCCTATATGCTATTTTTGTAGCCAAATCGAAAAGGGTTCGAATAACCACCAAATTATTGTATCTGCAAAAAAAATGATTCACTCACCGTGTCTATCCAAGAACTTCTCTATCACCACCGAAAATGCAGCAAACCCTGCACAACCAAAGCACGCCGCCTTCGGACCACCTATAAACCACCAAACCACAACCCTGTCTTAGGATATATATATATATATAGTTATGCATGTGGTTATTTGTGATTTATGGATTATGATTACTGATGATTTTTGTTTGGATAGGACATAATTAGTTACCAATATTAGCTTAGCATTAGTGATTTATGATAATTTTGATGATGATTTGTCCATAACTACATTAGGAGTACATGTGCTTCTTGTCCATAACTAAGCATTGATTTTTTTCAAAACCAATGTATGTAAAAAGTAATTGTTGTTAAGGAATTCAACTAAAAATATGATTGTGAAACATAATCTTAAAAAAATCGGATTTTTGCTTGAAACATATATTTGACTTCTTCAACGGAATGTGATCCCATAATTATAGCTGATAATCATTATCCTAAAATAGAGTATGGAACAATATGACCTTAATACCCTTAATGCCTATATTTAATAATATTTTAATTTAATTAATATTGATAATTATTGATTGGCTAAGAATCGTCCTTGTGTTTCTTTAAATGTTTGAGGTTTTCGTATGAACCTCCCTCTCTCTATATATATATATATAGAATTTTGAAAGCATACATCATCACACATTTCTGCATTAATATAATTATCTTTTCTTTTGCTTGATCTAATTAGTTTTTTTACTGATATTGGCATAGAAAAAGTAACTCATTTAAAACTCAAAAGTTAAACAAGGCAAAAACTGAATGTTATATATTAATCTGGATTTCTGCAATCTTAAAAAAATTGTGATCAGGGATTTCTGCAATATTAAAACAAAATGTCAAACATACCTACATAAGCACAAAAAGAGTTTAGTCAATGCACATTGCTTCTAATTCTTCCACATTTCAAACTCGAGGTCAAAATTTCTTCAATGGAGGAGAGAATGGCAAAGATTGCAAGATTTGAGCAGATAGTAGGTTCTCTGTTGTTTTGTTTAGCTTTAATCTAGTTATTGTTGGGATTATTGTCTTAACAATATTTTGATTATTGTTAAGATAGCTTTTACGATTATTTCCTCATTATTGTTAGGATAGTTATTAGTATTCATCTTTATTAGTTTATTCTTATTATCTTTAAGATAAGTATTGTCAGAATGAAATTGTATCTAAATTGTTACTCTTTTGTTGTATTGTATATAGCAATGTAATCCTCATTACTGATTATTATATATTTATATTATATAGTTGAATAAATTAGTTGAGATGCCTTTGATTGTGTAAAACTTCATATGCTTAAGAGTTGCATTAACTTTTCTTACGTAGTCTCTGTGGCTTAATCTGTCTGTATAGATTGAGAAGGTTTTTGTAATAGATGGAAGGAACGTGTTTTTTAATTGGGAGATGCAGGTTTGTGAAAAAACTTGGCATTTTGCGTAAAGCTCCCTCCTAGAGCTTACTGAAAAAGCCACTTTCTATATCATTAAGCCACTACCAAACAGTCATGTATAGCTGACCTAATAAGCTGCAAGTCTCATTAAGCTCATTAAGCTGCTAACAAACAGACCCTAAGTGTGGATCTTTAACACTTCATCAGGTATTTGATTAGCAAAATTGAATCCTGAATCTATTCCAAGTCAACTGACATCAAAACTTAACATCCAAATTCAAATTTGTCAGATATTATCCGGATTTTTGGTTAAGTCAAAATTATTGATATACAAATATGTACAATTGTACAATGTCCGATTTGAATCTGACCCTAAAAAGGTAGTTTTTCTACATTTTTTACCTTACAAAGTCCTTAAGTTACACATGATAACAATTAAAAACAAAATCAAATTGGAATTCTAAGATGTCAGAATCAGTCACTGAAAAAGTTGGCAAAGTATTGCTCATGTATTTTTGGCTTGATGCATGACGTTAGGATCTATAATCGCACATACAATAGAAAGTTGTAGGAAAAGTAATTTATCATTTCAGTTATTAAAATTTACTTCTTAATCAAAATACTTCATAATACTTTTTAAGTTTAAAAGTAATTGGTAAAGTCCAAGTATAAATTGTTTTTATAAGAATTACACCTACAAAAGTCAACATCATTTACTCTTCTCAAGTGTCCTTTAGGAAGATTTCTAGGATGATGTATGATTACTTACTTAATATTTACAAGTAAAATCTAGAGCAGGAAAAGTTTCATGAAACTGATTACATTTAAAGGTTAAACTGACCAAATATTCGATATAATTTTTTATTACAAACATTTTAAGTTTTACACCCAATACTATGTACCATATGCATATGCATGTGTGCATAGATATAAGAAGTGCACAAACAACACAATAAAAATTGCAGGCACAACCGTTAGCTCTTGTATGAAATAGATGAATTTAGTTATAAATAAATAAAAAGAAACACTTCTGATTTTGTTTTTTATGAGTAGGTTAAAGTAAAAATTGTTACCTTTTGCAGAAATTGTACCCCCAGTCACACACCCCGCTACAACTGTGTTTGTCATGTCATGTTTTGCTCGGGCCTTTAAAGAAAAAACCAATAATTAGTATCGATAATATCAAACTTCCAATGGAATGAAGCAAAAAAAGAAAAATAGGAACTTAACCCATATAACTTAAGCAAATAAACAGAGAAACAAGAAACTTCAGTCTTCGGTTATTTGGTATTCTCGAAGCCTTTATCTTTCTTTTTACATTATATTATTATTATAAGGTCAATTTTAAACTGAAAAGATGTTTTGAATGAGGTGGTATGCTAAGCATTGATAAATCAACCAAAACCATCTGCTACTTTGCACCTAATTCAATTAAACCATTCCATCAAACCTAGGATTTCTTTGAAATCCCTCAAACATAGGATTTTGAAATCCCACTGAGGTGGTTGGGATTTCGTAGGATTTGTATATAATAATGTTTAAAAATATGTTAAAAACATTTGTCAAATCCCTCAAAACCATTCCATCAAACCAAACGCCCCCTCAGGAGATCCCTCTACATAGTGGCTAAGAGTTTTACTACTTCAATCTGTATTCAGTGAACGGAAATAGAGCCTTTTTTTTATGTAATAACTGCTACTCAGCGATCTTTTATGTGTGCCAACTCTTTTAAGAGGCATACAAACAATAAAGGCAAGCTTTTCATCACACAAACTAGATGGGGTAGGCTTAAAAATACAACCCACCAAAAACTATAAAGAAATGAACCCTTCCTAGGGCTTAGTAACACTTGTAGCATATATGTGAGGTCCATTTTGTTTTAGGCCTTGAGCACTTCCAAAAAAACCATCCAAAACCCAACTATCTAAATAACATGCTTAAAGCACTCTGAAATGGGAAGCTTTCACATGGTAGCTAAGATAAAAAAGACTTGCACTACATATGAGACACCATTTTATTCATTAGCTATACTAGACATTTGTTCACAAAAGCAATAGTTATCCATTTACTAATAAATAGAACAATAGTTTTGGGTGTTGCCTGAAAGAAGGAAATCCAAAAATTAACAACAATATAACATATAGAGAAGATTTCATACTTATTATATAATTATCATTCTGTTGTGTTTGGTTAAAAGTGGATGAGGTTTTTCTTTGTAGCCCATGTTCACTATCTGGGATGTCTTAACAAATAGAGGAAAAAATTGAATATTGCAGATCCTTTGATGTTAAAATGACCAACATGCAAATTTTGAAAGGAAAAGATGGGAAAGAAAGAAGAAAGAGCATCACTAAGGTTGCATTTGGCACAAGGATGGCATGGGACCGGGATCGAGACAGAGGCTGAGTGGGACCGGATGGGACAAAAAAAGGCTTTTTTTGCCTATTTGGAACAAGGATGGACCAAAACTAAAGAAGTATCAATCTACCCTTGTTTGATATAACCCTAATATGGTATTTGTAATGGTCACCACCACCAACCCTGACCACCTCCATAGTCACCACCTCCACCACCATCGGCTACCACTACCACTACCTCCACCTCAATATCCACCACAACCACCATCACCCATCATCACCACCACCACCATTGGTTACCTACCATAGTCCACCACCACATCTAGATCCACCACATAAGCCACCACCATGGCACCACCTCCACATCCACCATCCCCATGTTCTCTACAATCACCATCGGCCACCAACCACCACCACCGACCACCTTAGCCTCCACCACAATCACCACTGCCAGTAATCACCATATAAAATTATTAAACAACATATAGGGGCAACTTGTCCATCCTAGTCATGCCAAATACTAGACAGACACTTGTCATGTCTGGTCTTGTTCTCTTGCCCTGTTCAGTCCAGTCATGTTTGCATATCAAATGCTTCCTAAAAGCCCGTTATAGTTCTAAGATCAAAAGCCTAACAAATTGCATATTTACATTGGCTCCATGTGACTACATACAAATAGATCCCAGTAGAAATTAAATAAATACACTTATCAATGTTATTGAAATCTTGCAATGTGTTTGAATATACCAAATACTTTTTGGTTACCTAACATTAAATAATAACAAACTAATAACTCCTATATCCTCAAATCCTGTTGAATTTTAATTGCAACATAATAAAGCAGCCTTTTTATGATTAATTTGTCTGTGAAATAGAAAACACTTCCGAAGCTAAGAATAAGACTGAATGACTGACAAGATACACAAAGGGGCAGTAAAAGAGTTTCATGCAGCACTGTCCTTGTTAAGCAATAAACCATTTAGCACGTGCCCTTTAAACTTTTCATACTAGACAGGCTTATTAGATGAGTGTTATCAACAAGTGTAAAACCACCCGCATCCTAAGAACAAGATATGATGATGATAAGTTGAGCCACTGGGAACAAATAAAAGCCTCTTAATTGCCATATATAGTACACAACTGCAGGTAATGAATACCTCTTAACAGATATAATAAGGGGGTTTTAACCTTTCTAATGACACGTTCAGCTTCAAAACTGAACAACATAATCAAAATAAATAAATCAATGACTATAAAGTAAAAAAGAAAAAGAAGGAAGACAACATATATTGATAAATTTGCATCTTGCCTTTTCAACTACACATTCAGCAGCGGAGAAAATAAATCCCATAACAGCAAAGGCCTTGCAGGAACCCCAGCTCCTCCTACCCATCTGCTTAGCAGTATAAATAAATTGCTGCCTACCACTCATCTCATCCTGCATTATTGGATTGTCCAACGCACCAAGAAACAACCCCATAGCCAACCCAAGCCCACCTCCTGCACACCATTTATCAGAAACCAATTTCATACATCATACATATCTTCTTTTTTACACAAAACAATTTAATAGTTTGGTTCAAGAGAGAAGATGGCTTACGACTTGAAGGGGTGCCTAACAATTTAATAGTTTAGTTCTACCATATGGGTCTTAACCTAAATACATTCAGGTACAAATACAGACAGATGGGATTTGAACTAATTTAATGGTGTAATAGAGATCTCAAGTACAATGATTTGGAATTGGAACTTTAACTAGAATCACTACAAAATTTAAACTAAATTAGCTTCAAATTCAATGCTAAACCTTGAAATCATGTTCTCAGATGGTAAAGAATTTTGGTCAGGACCCAAAATCATGGATTCTATGCAACTAAACACTATCTTGCAGAAAATGTGAGATCATTGTCATATGGGAGCAAGTTATTCTTTCCACCCGAAAAATTCTACATTTTGAATGTTTGATCTCAAACCTGCCTGCTTTTCAAATACAAAATTAATGGGGGTATTGTTATTAACTTAGTAGCAGCATTTTCCAATTATTTATCTTTGTTATTACAATTTTTATTATTATCCTAGTATCATCTTTTCAAAAGTTAGGCTTATGCAACAATTTCTACATGAAACAGCACAAATTGCCTTCCTCCTCAAGAAATGACGATGAGAAAATTGTAACACTATTGCTCTATTCTTCATTGGTAGTGAATTGCAAAGATAAGTTCTTAATTTGGGGACAACGTATATGCAAAAAGAAGAAGAAAGACGAAATAGAATAGACAAGTGATTAGAAAGCAAAGAAGGGAAAGAAAACAAACCCATAACTCCGCTGGCAACGCTTTTAACAGCACAATTGTTCCAAATATCTTGACCCCTTACTTCTTCGATTGTAGGCAGACGAATTGGTTCTATTGTTGTAGTCTTCTCTGCTTCATTTGCAGGGGGACTATTGGATGAATCTTCGCTCATGGTCTAAAAGGAAGAGTTTGTTAGTCGTTTATCTTCTTATCGTGTGCAGCCAACGTCGGAGAAGGAGGAAGAAGAGAGTGACAATGGAATCAAATTACTCAGAGGAGGCGGAGAGGATCCGAGATTTATTGGTGGTTTTGGAGGGAGGGTTTCTTTTCCTTTCCTTTCCCTTTTTCATTGATACACCAAACTTTTAAGACTAAAGTCTAATTTTGGTCCCTATGGTTTAGTGAAAATTTTGAAAAGTGAGACATAAACTTTGACAACTTTATAAACCGTCTTTGTGGTTGTCATTTTGCTTTAAAAGTGGTCCCTAATTACTAACTCCGTTAAATATGATCCGTTAAAAGATGGGTAACTTTTTATTTTCATTTAATTCATCGAGATCCCTCCCTCTCCTCCTATTTCCCTTTTCCTCCAACAAAGGTTGGTTGAGCAATTTAGTGGCTTTTTGTTTTTGTTAAAAGTTCAAGAATTGGTTGGTGATGTCATGGAGTGGAGGAGATGTTCACCGGAGATTCCATGTGAGGAGTTGTTGGGGGTTCACCGGGAGGGATATTGTCCCTGTGATTTCAAGGCGAAGATGGTTAAGGTTTACGGTGGAGAGGGAGGATGATTTCTTGGTGGTTACTGCTATGATTTGGTCCCCACTGGTCTTTGTTGCTGGCATTTTGTAGTTGATTAGCCCCTATCTATCTCTCTCTCTCTCTCTCTCTCTCTCTCTCTCTCTATCCTGCGGTGGTGGGGCTTTTGGATCCCAGGCATGTGATGATCCACCTTTCCTCTCATGAGGATATGGTTAAGGCCTGGACTAGGGAATCTCATATTATTGACGGCTCCTTGTTTAGGTTATTTCGTTGGTCGCCTGATTATATATATATATATATAGTGGTTTGGCCTCTTAGAATATGTTATGGACATGAAACAGAAGATAGGAAAGGCCGGTGGTCTTTTTTTGTGTTGTAGGTGGGTGTTGATGGGGATGGAGTAACCGGAGCAAAGATCGAAAAACCCTTTTTTTGCAAAAAAAATGGTTGATGGTCCTGTGTTGAGGTTTACAACAACAAGATCGTGGGTTATTTATGCTCTTGATTCTACAACAATTCTCATGGTGAACTTCATCGGTTCTGATTCATTCTCGGTACACACATGTTTGGACCCTGTGATTTGGCGATGGTTGACAATGGAGTTTGACCTTGTGATTTGGCCTCTGGGTTTGGATATGAAACTATTTTCGTCCCTTTCACAAACTCGACCAACAAACCAAATCCCATCCTCCCACACACTCAACCTGCAAATCACAATCACAGGGACAAATCGTCCCTATTGATAAACAAATTACATGAACAAACCAAACTTGGTTTTTTCAGCGGAGGGAGTGAAGGAGAGGAGAAGAGGAATGATCGGGGAAGGGATCGGTGCAAGTACAAACTATGGTTTTATTCCGATGTGTAGACGTGTGTATGTATATATATATAGGGGAAGAATCAAACGAGAACCACCCATTTTTAAAGAAATAAATGAATACTTTGTAGATCATATATGATGTGGGTCCCACATAATATTAAATCATTTCTGATTTAATATTAAATCATATTAAATCAGAAATGATTTAATATTATGTGATGTAAATGGTTTAGGTGAGAGATGGGAATTATGATCACTCGTATCAAGATTTGATATAAGATACTTGGAGCTTCCTTATTTTGCATTAGATAAAAGAAAGCAATGAAGGAGATGGTACCAAAATATATATATTTAATTTATTAAAGACAATTAGGGAATTAATGAAAAGATAAAAATGTCCGTTTCACTAACTGAGAAAATAAATAAAGTTAATGACTGGGGACCATTTTCAGAGCAAAATGAGAACCACAGGGACAATATCTAGAGTTATCGAAGTTTAGGTCCCACTTTCAAAGATTTTACTAAAACACGAGGACCAAAATTAGAGTTTACTCTTAATTATATTTCAATTTATTTCTAGACTAAACTACATAAATTATTGAAATTGTACTAATTATCATTATTGTTTTAATATGTATCAGACTAGACTACCTGATGAGTAGAAACCCCAACCTTTAAATTCCTTTACATGGTTCGTTCCTTTGAGGATAAAATTGTATTTGTCGAAAAGTTGGACAACCAACAAGGAAGGAACATTAAAGAAAGCTGAAAGTTGTAAAAACTAGAATGTCTAATAAACCATGTTGAACAAAAAGTTGCATATATTGATTGCATCTACAAGTTTAGAGATGACAAATTGCAATGGTTTGGATGGGAAGTATATATATATATATATATATATATATATGAGGATCGAGAAGCAACAAGTGGTTGGACAAAGAGAACGTTGGAGGAGCTACCAAGAATGGATATGATAAACATTTCGGATTACATGACTTCTAATAAGATCATCAAGAGACTATAGTAGTTAGGGGCTTAGGGCTTGCAACAGTAGGATATATATAGGTAAGGGTAATTCCGTTACTCTATCCATTTAAAATAACAAGTAATAAAACAAGTAATTATCAATCTTATAAAGCTTTATATGTATCTTATCCTACTTAGGTAAAGAAATGGGTGATGGATAAATGTTAAAACAAACTTTCATTTTCAACTACAAATAATATTGTTAAACCTCACATATAAATAAAACATAAGTGTATAAACAATAATTATTTAGATCTAATTTATTCTAATCAACATTTTAATTTTACTGTAAACATAATTATAGTTTTATATTTTAAAAACCACATAAAAATTATAAAACAACACTTTTCATTGTATTTATTTTCCGACTCCATTTTATTTTTCATTTAATCATAATAAACATTTTTACTCGATAAATAGAAAAAAATACGCATTAGTATATGACATATGTGATAACATTATAAATAAAAGTATTAATATTTAATTTGATATAAATAATAGATAAAATTTTCTTTACTCATAATCTTATCTAACAAGTTTACTGTTATCCATGGCCTTGGTAGCAAATTAGTGGGTTGGGGGAGGGGGTTTGACATGGAGGGAAGTAGGGGTGAGCAAAAACCGAACCGAAATCGAAAAAACCGAAAAAACCGGAAAACCGAAACCGGGGAAAAAACCGAAAAACAAAACGGTTCGGTTTCGGTTTTGGTTTCCAAACCGCACCGAAAAAACCGAACCGCACCGAAAGCTAAAAACCAAATTAAATATATGATAACATGATTTCGAACAAATTAAAAGAATTTACAAGTTGGAAATAGAGAAGAATTATAGAACTGAAAACCAAAAACCGAACCGAAAACCAAAAACCGAAAACATTCGGTTTTAAAACCGAACCGAACCGGGAAAAAAACCGAACCGAAAAAAAAAAACCGAAAACCGAAAAACCGAAAACCGAACGGTTTGGTTTTTCAAAAACCGAATGGTTCGGTTTTCGGTTCGGTTTTGGCCAAAAACCGCACCGAACCGCACCGTGCTCACCCCTAGAGGGAAGAAGGTAAACGATAGGTTGGGGAAATAATATGTTGTATCATAATCATATGTTTCATTTGTATCCAACCAATTAAATTAAGATAAATAAGATTTGTATATATTAATATTTATTTCATTCAAGTTCATATTATTTCTTTAATAATATGTATTTATATGATTGATGGATATGAATAAAACAGGAGATTTTTTATTTATTTATGGAAACGAAAGGGTGGAAAGCTGATCGCATTTTTCCTATTTTTATATTGTCTTTTTAACTTTTTTTTCTCCTTTCATTTTGTAACTTTAAATCCAAAATGATGTAGTTCGAAAGATGAAAAACGAAAAAGATTTATTTATAATCAAGAACCAAACGAAGATGGTAAGTTCCAGTCTAGTTTAAATGTTTAATTGGTTCTTTGATCTCATGGATTTGAACTAGTTTTTGCTTTTTCCTTAGAAAATATGAAGAATCAAAATATAGGTATTAACATTTTCTCAATTTATAATTAAAGAATCAGAAACAAATCTAACAAGATGAAAAGGTAATATATGGCGTTATCACTTTTATTCTGTTGTATTTCTTGGCGTGTATGGGTTGGATACTTGGATTGATCGATTTGAGACATTTCTACAATCCAACCTAATTATGATATTTAGGAGAAATCTCAACCAAAACCAACCCTACTAAAAGTATGACCCGCATATTGGACGGGTTGAACGGTTTGGTAGTATACATAAAATTAAGAAATAAAATACACTAAATACCACTAAAAATATACAAAATAAAGTTTTTACAATCATCCAAATATATAATTAAAACCTTAAAGCCTTAGGATCAATTACTTCAAATCATACTTCAAAAGTTTGAACAATAGATGTGCCCAAATCATTAACCAAGTACAACATTGTTGGACCAACGGGAGTAAACGAGGCGAGCTTTTAACGAGCTACTCAAGCTCAAGCTCGAGCTCGATCTTAATAATTCTTGAGCTCAATTTAACCTTAAACACAAAATAAAACTCGTTTAACCTAATGTGTAGAGCTTCATAAAACCAATGTTCGACTCGGCTCGTTCGATTAATCGATTACGTTTTTCGAGTCAAGTTGAGTCGAGTCGAGTCGAGCCATCAATCATATACTTTTATCGATCCAAACATGGTCATATTATATGTTCATAAATAATATAATAAGAATATACAAAAATGATTAACCTTCGGACAATAAACAAGTTAATTGATCGTGAGTATGAGCACATAAACGAGCAACGAGCTCAAGCTCGATAGACTAGTATTTTTCTATTCTTATATATTGTATAAAAATTATATATCAGCCAGGTTGACGAATTATACTGATTGACGGCTTCAAATACATCCCTTTCCGATTCTGTGCTGTCCATAACTCCATTCCTTATCATTCTATGCAACATTATCAACAAAGATACAATGTACTCGTCAAAATATCATTTAGTATAAATATTCTTCAATTAGAAATCAGTATAACAATACAGATGGAGCAGTACATAAGTTTGGTTTTTAAATATGTTTGTCAAATGCATTTATAGTACATTATTAATAGTATAATATAATAAGCAAATAAAACAACTTGAATATATATATATATATATAGGTACTTTAAACGTTGGATAAAAGGATATTGATCAAATCATCCAAAGCTTCAAAAGAGGATCCATTCTCCATCAAAGCCTTCTTGCTCTTCTCACTCATTTCTTTCACTTTTTTCCGTAATTCACCATCACCATCACGACCGTCCATCAACTCCGTCACACCTCTCTCCACCTCCTCCGCCAACACCAGATCACTGCCCTTATCTCTACTATCCAACCTTAACTCCACACTCAATCCAACCTCCATTACCATCTCAAACGCATTCAACTGTTGCTCTGCATATAAAGGCCACGTGGCAATCGGTACACCGTACCATACGCTCTCCAAGATTGAATTCCAGCCACAGTGCGACACAAACCCACCAATTGCTCCGTGTGCCAGCACACTCACCTGTGGGGCCCATCCACAGATCAACCCCATCCCAGCCGTCCGATCAGTAAACCCATCTGGAAACAAATTTTCATCAACTTCTTTATAATCTTCTGGAAGCTCTAGCTTTGCCTTAGCCGGTTCACGAAGTGCCCACAAGAACCGGCAGCCGGTTCTCTCCAGACCGGTTGCTATCTCTCTCACCTGTGCACGGCTTAAGCTCCCCATGCTACCAAAACAAAGGAAAACAACTGATCCCGAAGGCTGCCGATCGAGCCATTCCATGATCTTTTCCTGACCGGAACGGTTTGGATGCCACTTACCCGGTCCAACATGGTCAATTATCGGTCCAACCGGATAAACCGGTGGCAAACCGAAGTTTTTAGATAAAGAGTCAAGAGCGTAGGGTTCGAGCTCTTGAAACGTATTTACAACAATACCCTTGGTCTCTTTGTATCTAAGCGCGTGATGTACAAACGTAGCGTAACCTGATTCGTTTCTGTTGAAACAGAATGATGGAAGGACGTTAGACGGAACTGGGTTGGCGTAACTCGGTACTGTTAACTCGGTGGCCGAGTCGAGGTTTACGACATCGGTCGGCAAGGTTGTGAGGTGGAGTACGAAGCCAAGATAAGTCGCCGGAGAAGCGAAGAACAGGTAAGACGGAATGTCGAGATCGTTGGCGACGTCAATCATGGAAGTGCAAAACATATCGACGAACAATCCGGCGAGGGTGGTAAGGTTTTTGAGTGTTTGTTTGATGATGGGTTTGTGGTTTTGAATATGGAGTGAAATTAAGTCGACGATGGAGTTGCATTGATCTGACGGCGGTGGATCATCAAGATGGATATGGATGAATCGGATATGCTGGGTGGAGGAATGTGATTGGATGTAGTGGTGGTTGAGTGGCCATTGAGGCATGGAAATTAGGAGTATTACGACGGAGATACGATGGTGATTGTGGTGGTGATGGTGGTTGATTAAATGGGTTGCGAACTCGACGGCAGGAACTAGGTTTCCCATGGTGGGTGCTGCGATGATAGCTATTTCTGCTGTCTTCATATTATTGGTGGTCGGAAACTCGATTTGGTTTAGTTATCAAAGGGAAGGGATGATTTATATATGTATATATATATTTGATTGAGCAGGATAATAATAAATGAGTGTATATATATTTCGCGGCGGCGGGTTTGTCTTCTCTTCCGTCTCCGGCCACCACTTCTTTTTTATTTTATTATCCGATGCATCCATAATTGCATATATAGGTCCATACCATATATATCTTCTTGACAAAAGGATCCACATGGTGTATCCTAACGACTCAAATCGAATCAAAAAATTTGAGATTCACAAAAAGAATATGTTGTTTTTTATATTTGTCAAATTTGTCCATCGTAAACTAGTCTATAAATTAATTCTTTTTTATACTTGTCAAATTTGTCCATCGTAAACTAGTCTATAAATTAATTCTTTTTTATATTTTTCAAAAAAATCTGTTTAAATGTTAATGATGAAGTTTGTTTATTTAACCATTATTTGGATCCTAATCAAATGAGATATTCCACCGCATTCACGTCTTTTAAGGTTGTAGCCTTTGTGGTTAGTTTTGAAAGACATTGTTTGATATAAGTCAACTAATATCTAGCTATTTTAAGTCGTTTGGTATGGTTAACTACATTCGGTAGTAAATATTTGAAAAGATTTCAGGATCAACATATTGCAATGATGCAAGTGATTTGTCTAGTAATTAACATGACTTAAAGTTATGGGATTTACCATCAGACACACGACTAGCAACTATAGCAAACGTTATGAACTTATAAAGATCTCGCCAATGTGAAATTTGCGGGCCAAAACTCTTCCAATCAACTTGCTAAATCTAAACAGATGACCGCCTTTGGCATGATGAAAGTTCAATGATGCAAAGGGCATATGAAACATATGTTCGTGACCTCTAAAAGTGACAGTGCTCCATTGCTTCTTTTGTATTTGTTTGATTTTATTTTGGGTGTTAGTTAGATGGTATGGACGTTCCAACTTCTTTTGGATTTTCCTTTTCTTTTTTCTATTAGTACCGTCGATCTTGATCTTGATCTTGATCTTGTAGACGAGTAGATACGCGGGTTGAATTTGATGTGTAGTTGTAAAACATATTTTTTGTTTAGAGAATTTTGTTATAGGTGCCTCCCCCCTTCTATGATTACGTTTATTAAATTGTATATTTGCTTATGTTTCATCATGAAAAGGGTTATTTTTGTAACTTTGCATACGTATTAGGTTTAACAACATAACTTTAAACTATCCATCTTCCCTCTCTACCACGAGTTTTTACCATAATTTAATATCTTAAATATATTTAAACATTTTTTTGTCCCTTTAAAAGCTATGTTTGGCAAACTAACTGATAACTGATAAGATAAGCTAGTTGAGTAGCTGATAATTGATAAACTAGATAATGAACAAGTTATGTTTGACAAAAACTAATTTATGAGCATGTAAAATGACCAAAAAAAAATATATTAAAAAAATAGTCAATCAGAAACATTCCATAATATATATAATTAAAATAATTTTCTAATATTATAATATGTTATTTAATACAAACAAGATAGTAAAAAGATAAAATAATATAATATAAAAATGTTAATTGAAAGAATTTAAAATTAATTATTATATATATATAGTATAAATAGATCAATTTATTCAAATAGCTATTTTAGAAAAAAAAGGGTTTTACCTTCTAGCCCATTTCTCTTTACATTTGTGCAAATAGCATGTACCTTCACAATGGGCTAGTTTGCAATTACAAACTAGCCGGCCGACAAAACAGAATTTTTAACTTTGGTCCGTCCACGCAATTACGAACACGCTAGCCGACAAAATAGAATTTTTCAACTTTGGTCTCTGGACGCAATTGTGTAGGATCATAATGGCGAACCCACTCCCTGAACTTTCAGAAATTACACTTTCTACTTAGCGAACCTGCCGCAATTGTGAAGGTACACGTGTCTGATTCTGGTGAAACCCTAACTTTTGGGGGATAGTTGTTTAGTTCTGTCATGTTCACTCCTAGTCGTACCAAACAACATACATACATTTGTTCTGTCCAGTCATGTCTTGTCCAGTCCTACCTTCTTGTCCTGTCCAGTCACGTCTGCGTACCAAACACTAACTTAAGTAGATGGACGTCATACATTCAAAGGGATGATCAAAATTGCATCTATTTAATTTACTGGATGTTATTATTCGTTACTTATAATCTATATATATTAAGGAAAAACCACCATATATGACATAACATCTCCTCAAGCCTAGAACACCCTTTTTATTTTTTCTCGTTCATCCAAGCCTTACCCTTCTTTTTCTTAATACAAGATTACCAAAAAGCCCTTCTTATAACGCTATATATATATATATGTAACTTTCATATAAGCACGCAAATGTCATTAACTTAATAAGTATTTTTTAAAAACTAAAAAAACCAAAAAAATTCTATGGAAAATGGTCCTCTAAGAATGTGCATGCCGCGTCATTCTTGGAGGATTTCCTTTTATATAGATATAGATTCCATCATCACTTCGCATCAACATTAGCTAATCATTTTTGTTTTTCCGTTTAACCCTTGCTTCTTCTTCCGTTTTATTTAATATTTCACCATAACTTGTCACAACATTAATTAACCATTTATGTTTTTTCTTTAACTTTTGTTTCTTCTTCCAATTATAACCATTTTTTAATACTAAAATCCATCAAATAAGGTGAGTTCGTATTTCAGACTAATACTAATCAAATTTAAAACTATGCTTTTGCTCAAGGGATGTGGCTCTACAACTCCTTTGACGATCATTAGACCATCACCATTCTCATCATCTAATTGCTTTAATGGAAAGGATGTTACAGGGAGTGGCTTATCATGTGCTAAAATAATGTGTCTGCTCATTTTCAGTAAGTGTTTTATGTGTTTTCATAAAATTTGAAAATTTACTTGCGTTACGTTACTTGAAATCGTCTATATATGTGTATGCGTCCACTTTATTCTAGAGAAAAGAGTTAAATGCAAATTTAGTCCCTGTGGTTTACAAATATTAACGGATAAGGTCCCTCAAAGATTTTTTTAACGATTAACATCCCTGTTGTTTTTATTTTATAACACATAAGGTCCCCTATCCAACTTTTCCGTTAAAGATGACATTTTTTAGCATATTTTCTTTATTTTCCCTTTTTTCAAACCACATGGACCAAATTTGTAATTTACTATAAACTATATAGATATATTTATATTTTATGTATTATGTAATTATATTTGTATTTTATTAATTATATAAATATCATATTTAATAAACTATATAATTTTCAAATTTTATAAATTATATTACATATAAATAAGCACCTTATATTTTAATTTAAATATTATTTTGATTTTATTTATTTATATGATATATTATATTTATTCTTTATAAAATATATTTTATATTTATATACAAAATATAAATAATTTTATAAAATATTGTTAGTCTCTATTTAGAGATGGTTATGTAAGTGAGGGTTTGTGGGGGGGGGGGTGTTGAATGCAAACACACAAAATATTACTATTTTAAATTTTTTAATATAAATATTAAAAATTTACACACAGAAGTTTGTTGCGAAAAAGAATAGACATACTATTCTAACAAACTAAACACATGATAATAGTAATTAAGTTGTACACTAAGGAAGTTAAAATAAAACTGTTAGAACACACAGGATTGCCGGAATCAAACAAATGATCACTCAGAGGATTTGTTGAAAGCGTGAGATTTATGGGAAGGACTTCATCTCCTTTATAGTGCCCATGCATGGGATGCATGTGGACAGCTGTCAAGGATTCATTAGCTGGAAGTATATCTGATGGACAAAGGAAGATGTCACTCCCTTTGTACTAGGTTAATGAATGAACAATTCTTTGCAGTACGCAATGTCAGATAACTTTATCTCTTTTTTTCATGCTCTGTGAAGTCTCATCAAATTTTTTAGCTTAAAGACAAACATCCTTTTTAGGTGAGTAAAAAGAGAATGTCTCAATTTAAGGTTTGCTACCCAAGTTATTGCTGCACACGTATCTTGCATCATAAGAACTTATCTCTGAAAATTGCTGGATGATACATGGACCATGTATCACATCGGTTAGTGCCTTATAAAGTTGGTATTTATAAGTGTACACATTGCTTGTGATCCTCATTTTTTACTAAGTGTTGGCAAGTGTACATCCTTGTATTGGTGACTTGTTATCACAACCTTAAGGAAAGGCAACTGCAATTTTCGGTGACCATATACATTATCGGTTGCCTCCATGTATACCATCGGTGACCTCCATGTATACCATCGGTGACCTCATCTGTATCGGTGACCCTATGTACACAATCGGTGACCTCATCTGTATCGGTGACCCAATACATCATCGGTGACCCAATACATCGGTGACCCAATCTTGATTTCGGCAAGTGATCTGAATTTTAAAGTTAGTTGATACATCAAAAATTCCACATTTTGATGTACAACCCTTGATTGGATAGTCTTTGATTTTCCAATGCTTGAAGTATATTTCAGACCTTCAAAAGAACCTGTAAAAAATCAATCAAAATAATAGAGAAAGTTCATCACCAAATCATCGGTGACCCAACAATCTCCCCCTATTTGATGATGATACCTGCATGTTAGAAAGAAATATTTTTTGACCCTTTCTATTTTTCTTTTGGGTTCTTTTTACTCAGATTTTTTTTAACTGAGTATGTACAGTATAAGTATAAGTATGTGCAAAAAAAAAAGGTATGGACAAGAATTGAGATGAAGAAAAGTACGAACTTTTATTAATCAACACACAGGATAGTACATCACACAGAGTACATGATTAATGAAGTTCATACTATGAGTAGAATATTTAGGGATCGGTGGGTTCTCTTCTTTTTAGCTCATCCAAGATGAGTCTTGTGATTCCATGGTCTTCAAGAGGAGGCACACCCAGAATAGCAGTGAGAAAAGTAGAGTGAGCCCTTGGAATGTCGGAAGCTCTGAAGAAACCTATGTTTCCAAAGATGTCTTCAAAGAACACCCCAAGTTCAGGTTCAGTAAGCATGGTTTGCTCCGGGTATGCAACTGGAGTCGGAATGGTGAGATTTATACCCGAAGCATCTATCTTGATGTTCCTTTCGTGAAGCATGGCAAAATGCCCCTTTTTCTTGTTCCTTGGGGATGGAATGACTTCTCCAGTGAGGCCTTGCTGAATGAAGTACATTTGTTGCCCTTCTAACCTTGTCACCGCTATATCATGTTCCTTCTGGATTTTGACCATTTTGATGAAGAATTTTCGGAGAGTGTCAAGTACAAAATCTTTATACTTTCTCCTACTCTTGGAAACATGATTACCAATCTCTAACCATTCAGTGATCCCGAGAACTTCCAACCATTCTATCTCATAAGTTTTGTTGAGAGAGTCAGCTCTTTTTATGGTGATAAGTAACTTAGGAGAATTTTTGGTTGGAGGGTGAATAGTGGCGCCGATGATCTTTGAATCATCCTTTCGATTCTTGAGTCTCCTTTTGAACCAATCAACCTCCTTGGTTTTACATCTTAATATATATTTTTATGTTTTCATGTGAATACGTTTTACATGATCATAATTACATTATTTTCTTAGCCAAATTTCAATATTTGGTCACCTTATCCATTTATATTAGTTAATATGATTTAAAATTACATACAAAAATATGATTTATATGACCATATACTAAGTAGGGTTGTTCATGAATTGGGTTGATCGGGTTGAAGGCAATTGAACAACCCAATCCAATGTTTACGGTTTGAAACATCTCAACCCAACTCAACCCAAACCAAGTAAAACTACAACCCAACCTAGCCCAACCGTGTGGGTTGGTCGGGTTGATCAGGTTTTAACTTTATGGTACAACATTTTACAACCTTACTAGAAGTTCCGTTTAAACGAAGTAAATTAAAATGAGAAACATATAAAAGTGTAAATTCAACTTTCATTTTTAAATTCAACTCCAACATGTATACCCTCGGGAATTGTAATTTGAGGGGAGAATCTTCTATCCAGATTTTCTCCCAGAATATCATGGAATTCCCGTTTCCTATCCTTCTCTTACACATGTTCACCAAATTAATCCCCTTGTTATTCATCTGATGTAAAGCCTTCAGGATACCCGTTAATCAATAGATACAAATTCCCCGTTAAAATGGTTATTTAAATTAAATTCCCGTTAATCAATAGATACAAAGATACGACATTTTGTTTATTGGTTATGCCAGGCAGATTTGATTAGATCCCCTATTTGTAAAATTATGTGCAATGTGGAAAGTTTTTCAAGAATACAATTTGCAAATTTCTCAAATGCATTCCAAATAAAATAACATTTTTATGTTTTGATGATAAATGTTTACAAACATTGAAATATTAATATACACTTTTTACAAAAAAGAATGATTCGAGCCGTACGAATGTCTGAACCAACTTGCACGCACCTCGACTGGTCCCATGAGCCTTTGATAACAGTAACGAAATTCGAGTGGCCTTAGAGGGAGTCAAACCAGTTATGGGGTTACTTTGGATTTCTCTGTTCGTTTTTGGTGGGAGGGAAGTAATGAGCGATGCTAGAACCACGTTTCACCGTGTTAGCACGTTTCTGAGGCCGCAGCCAAGTACGAACTTCTTCCTGTAGTTCCGGTGGTAACTCTTCAACCACAGATTGGTCGATTTCATCCGCCTTATAACTCCATGTATTTGTGGTCCGTCCATTTTGACTTCCGGGCTCCATAACTAGTGCTTCTTCTACTCCTTCAATCAGTATATATATATATATATATATCAATTATCAGTTCAAAAACTGAAATATTTACAGCATGCAGAACAAAATACCCCCATTTTGATTGCATAGAATTTAAGATAAAAATGGAACTTACGGTTTGTTTCTTCGAGAGAACGTGCATTTGATGAAGAGCAAGAGTTGTTTTGGAGAAATCTTAGGATGGAAGATGTTCCCTGCAACAAGTGGGATCTCGAGATTAATTACAACTATCGTTGATGAAACAAGTACAGTTGATCTTATTCTTATTCCATCACTAACTAGGGTAAAAACAAACCTTTTCTTTTGTTGCCTTCCTTTTCTGCCCATATGATCTTATTCCATCACTAAGGTACTTCATCTTTGATTCTTTCCCAGTTAAGCTCAGTTGTAGTTCGTTCTGCTTTGGAGCTGAACAGCTTTCAGCTCCTACATAAACATTGCCTCATGATACAAGTACAAAATAGGGAGGGAAGATATATAGCTAAAGAAACACACACAAAAAAAAGGAACCTGATGATAAGTGGGAAACTTCTCCAGTGAAATCACCGCTAGCCTGCTTTCCAGAAAGAAATATGAAATATCAAGTATCCATGATAACGTTCATCATATAGTGAACTAACAGTTGCATCTTTGTTCATGCTAAAGTTGTCAATCAACGGGATATTTTCGTATGTTAAATATCATGACGGTAATGCATGGAAGAGATAAAGAAAAACTAGACCTCATCTTTACATGCATTTTCATATTGATCAGAAGTGGAGACATCATATGTAACTGGAGCCTCTTCCCCACCACATTCAGTTTGATGACTTTCACTTCCTAATTAAATGCAATTCAAACTAATTAATATTGTATCAAGATGAGTGAAATATCTAAAAAATCAACCAACGTATTTAAGAACCACTATGAAAAAGAAAGAATTACTAGTTGATGGTGACAAAAGATTATCTTCGGGTATGAATTTTTCATCTGACGGTTCTGATGAAGAGTGAAGCTGATCTCGACACTGGAAGTACCTTGTGATCGAACAAGTTCCCTGCCAAAGAACACCCAACAGAACATGGGCCAAATCAGTTTAAACTGGATGCTCTCCTATGTCTACAGTCTTACATATTTATATTGAACTACAAACAGTTACTAGTTCAGAATGTTTCCTCTTTCCTACAAGATCTAGAAAGACTACAATATATATATATACATACATATATATAGGGATGAGATCAGGGGAGAACCAAAGAAACACGAAAAAAACAGATGAAAAAATACATCAATATGCATGTCAAATTAAAGAGGATAAAATGATCACTTTTTGGTGTAATTTGTATAGCTCCCATTTTGATTTTTTTTCTCTCTCTATTTTAGATTAAAAATTAGAGGCGGATAGGTTTTTTAATTTAAAAGTAAAGTTATGTCTACCCCTTTAATCACATCCCTTGGATCAATCAATCTAACGGTTTGGAGAAGTTCTTCGGTTCTCCTTTTTTTTGTGTTCTCCCTGGACCTTCTCTCTCTCTCTCTGTATATATATATATATACGTGTTATATCATCTAGAAAGTTGACCACGTAATATGCTGCTCTCAGTAGTATCTTGGAGGCTCTAGCATCAGGAACCACACCAGTAAAACATGGTAAATCACATTAAAAGTCAGAACACTACAAACAGAAAAATGGAGCTTACAGATGGTATAGCAACAATTTTACTGGCTGTAACAGAAAGACCAGTAATTCCCCATCCATCGCACTGGCTTCCCATGTATGCCCCAAGGTATTCACGTAACCCACCTTGGAAAAGATTTACAGCATCTTCTTGCATCTTTGCAGCCCCATATCTCAAAGGACATGACTTAGAAGGAAACTTTTTGTACGAATCTGTATCCGTGGACTGCAAAAATAACATAAATAACAATAAAAGAGTGCACCTCTTGGTTCTAGAGTAGCAAAAACTTATTTTGATTGCTTGATGAAAAGAGCATTTTAAAGGAACACCAAATAACAAGAATATAGTTTAAAGAAAACAATACCAACCTTGTACGCATTAGCATGTAGAGTAAGTGTATGTGCGATTCGTTTATTCTTCTCCAGATCTGATTGAAGCCGTTCACTTAATTCTTCACATAGTTCTTTGAGCCATTTTTCAACCTGAAAAAGATGTGACGAAATTAGCAGGGATTCATAGACTTCATTACTCAAAAATATGACATCTACTTTTTATATAAACATGAACTAATAAGTATGTATACTGTCAGTAAAATACGATAAAACCAAAAAGTACCATGATTTGCTCAACTATCATGTATGCTGTAAGTTTGACAATATCATATAACTATGAATAAATAATGTAGTGCTTCATATGCCAGTAAATTATTGGGAAGAAAATACTTACAGCTGTAAGATTTTTTAGGGCCCTAGGTCCAGGAAATGTCTTCCCAGAGCCATGGCTCTTAGGGAGAAGGCGGCCCTCAACTTCCTCCCCACTGATCCCTCTCGCAATATTCCATAGCCAAGTACTGAAAGAGATTCAGAACAAAAGGACTTAATTATAAATTCTTCACATGTCTGAATGATACAGCTCCATGAAAAATTCCTAGTTTTACATGAGAAACAAAAAATATGCTATCTCTGTTGAAAACCATAAATCATCAACTACAATAAGTCAATAAGCATTATGAAACGTGTGTCAATTACTAATGTTTTAACATATTACCCAGTATTGGCACCATAGAAATCTTGTAGTTTTTCCTCGGAAAATTGCAATAGATCCCCGACAGTATTCACACCGAGGTCAATTTGCAAGGAACTCCCAAGCTTCCCACCAAGCTGTTTCCTGATAGTAAAAGCAGAACAGATAGGGAGTAATGCTAATACATTCTTATAAGGATGATTGATACAATTATAACATATTATGAACTATAATTAAAATAATTTGTTCTTATTAATTATTATGATAATGTATTAACAGTTCATGATACTCCCTCTCTCTATTTGTTGCCTTATTTTGACTTTAAAGCATCAAACAAACTACTTATAATCTCAAATTTCAATCTAGAAATAGAAGACATGAATCATATATTAGATAACTAACTCACATTTTCTTTATAGGCAAAGGTTCAAGAAGCCCTTTCACTGATGCAAAGGAGACGATAGTTTGTTGTGCAGGTTTATTCATGCCACTTGCTAGTTTAGCCAGCATCTGCAAGATTCACCAGAAACAAGTGCATAACATTTTGTATTTTTCTCTTCTACTGCCACTCTAAATATAATAGTAGCAATAAAATTTCTTTACAAAAGTTAAAGAAAAAAGAAAATTAGAAAGATGAAACTACTTTGTTATGGGCAATGCCTGCCGAACATGTAAACTCAGTCTCACGTAAAACTTGCAACCTGAGTTCAGCAACAATAAGGGCCCCACATGCTAACAACTTGTCACGGTGATCAGCATCTCTCCGCTGCAGCCATTCCCTCACAACTTCTTTATCACCGTTTCCATTCTGAATAAATTTCAGTATAGTTACTGTTACAAATCCAAAAATAAAACAAACACTACCGGCTCTTTATCAATTAAACTGAAATTTTTGTTTATCGTATTGTTACATAATACCACTATAAACCAAATCTCTTATATAATACACTGGAAAAACAAAAAATTGTCATGCATAATAAACCCACGAATAAAATCAAGACTTGCAGCCAAAAAAAAGTTTGAAAATAGGAAAAGGCAAGAGTTGGAAATTAAAAATGCATGAATATTGTTGATTCTGTAATCTGTAACTTGGATCCACTTCACATGTAACAATGCTAACATTTATTTCATAGAGAACCAAAAAATTGAGAAAGCAAACTGTCTTACTGAACTAAGCTCCAAAACATGTGATCTAAGAACTTCTTCATCGATACTTTCCAAGCTTTCTGGTGGTGTTTCTTTCAACATTGTTTCAGCAGCATCAGTGAGGTCAAGGTACACTTCATCAATTGATGCACGCTCACATCGACCCTTTCTTGCAAGAATGGAAACAACCTGCAAAAGATGGAAGTAACTACGCCAATCCTACAAGTTGGGAACTCAAAATAGATGCAAAGCTCAAACCCTTTGAGGAAACTTTAGAAATTTTTATGAACCTCTGAACCTGCATTCCGATATATGCTTAAGTCAGCTTTACCACGGGCCACAGGAACTTGGACTAGCTGAATTTGCGGGCAAACTTTCTTTGCCTCATCACCTCGCATTGAGCTTAATACCAATTGAGACATGAATAACTAGAATTTAGTATGCAGAAAACTTATAATCCATATGACAGTAAAAAAATCTCAAATGTTAAGAAATGACTGTTACCGTTTCACCCCATCTTTCCTGGCCTCGTAACCGACAGCAATCAGGCCCCCACCTTTCCAAGAGTTGTATTGTACTACAGCAGTTGGTTGACCTCTTAAATGAGGTTGTTTACGTTGCTCCACTAAAAAGAAAAGAAACAAATGTAGATCAAGGGTTGAATTACCATCAAAGATTTGCTTGTTTGGTATCCAAAGGTTATCTATCCAACACGCTAAAAATGGTCCTTTTTATAGAAGCTAAAACATACAAAATGTTGATCACATTTCATCTTTCTTGATTCATCAGTTTGATCAAACAAAACTCCCCACTCCTCAGGGTAAAAGAAGGGCTAGGGAGTTAAGAAGATTTAGAGGAACTTCTTCCAACCATCAGAAATGGTGTTTTGGAGATTTCACTTGCATTATGGTGTTATATTCCCATGATTATGTTATTTCTAAACCACTAATTTCTAGGTTTACTTCTTCATGGATTTGCCTTATAATGATTCACATAAAAACGCCCACTAACAGTAAGTAATTCAGGAAGGTCATCACACTTTGGCTGATGAGTTAAAATCCAAATATGTCATCCTATTTAAATTTCCCTCCAACAGAAACTAACATAACTAAAGTAAACAAAACCAAACATAAATAGCAGTGGGATTCTTCAATTTCTCAAGCAGACATATGATATTTCCCGGTTTTCCTTTTAATCTTATCGAGGAACAGTCGTTTAATTAAAGTAGCGCATTAGTGGAATCTTGCTTCAGTGATTGATGAAAACCTAACAAGTAAGAATCTCCTTTGATCAGTAGATATATATATATATATATATATATATATAGAGAGAGAGAGAGAGAGAGAAAGAGAGGCAATTGGAGGAAGGAAGGAAGAGACCTTGAACGTAGAAGCAATCCATGTCGACGTGAGCAATGATCCTTGAATCAGATGACTCTGGTCGCGCCACCGGCATCTCTACACACTTTCCCTCCAATTCAACCTTCGGAAGAGGGTTTTTATAATCGATTCTTCACAATTGTATTTTAGGTCTCTTTTTCAAAAGTTATTTTATTTTATTTTTAATTAACAAAATAATGTAAATTATCATTTAATTAATTAAAATTTGTTATATTTATACAATTTTAAAATTCTGTTTTTCTATTATTACAAAAAAAATTCTATTATTACAATTTTTTCATTTACAAGATCACTTGTGATTTTACACTAACTGTAGCAGACAACTTTTAGGACCACTTAAGTCGCATAAAAAATCGTCCATATCATATATATATATGTATGTATATATACATATATATGGAGAGATCATACGAGAACCAACCCTTTTTAAAGGAATAAAGGAACACTTTGTGGACCACATATGATGTAGGTTCTACATAATATTAAATCATATTAAATCAAAAATAATTTAATATTATGTAGGACCCACATCATATGTGGTATAAAAGGTGTTCTTTTATTTTTTTAAATTTACAAAGTTATCATTTGAACATTACTATATATATATATATAGGAAAGTTCAAATGAGAACTCAAATTTGACTATAAACGTAAGGAAAAATGAGAACGCGACATATGTCATATTCAGTTTGAATAATCAAAGAAATATTCATTATATTTAATAAATTATTATTTCTATAATAATATATAAAACATCAAAATCTCTATAAAAATTACCTTCCGCTATTATATTTTAGCAATTATAGCATTTATTATCAATAAAATATTCATTATATTTAATAAATTATTATTTGTTTCTCCTATACATCTAACTTTAACAAAATTAATTGGTTGAATATAATTAAAATATTATTTATCTTTCTTCTATAGAGTTTTTAAAATTTTATCATCTTTTCTATTTTAGAATAAAGATTGAATAATATAGTTGTTTGAGCAATAAAGATGTTAATTTTCTTTTCTTTTTTTAGTATTATTATTGGAGATGCTGTAAATAACCTAATCATCTAAACATATACTTAAACAATAAGTTAGTTTATATTTATAAAACAATGACTTAGTTGTTGATAAGAATTGAGCTTTTAAGCAGGGTTATAGTCTCTTGCTAGTCTACCAAGGATTTTCCTATCTATTTTATTAGTCGAGATGAATGAAAGCTAGTCATGATACCAAAAAAGAATTATAATTAAATATTTAAAAATAATATTTTATTAAATATATTAAGATTTTTAGAATACAATAAATATTGTATGTATGAAAATGTAACTATATAATTCAAAATTTCATTTTTGAGGTGCTGTGGGAAAAAACCAAAGAATAACTGCTCTGTTTTCGAATCCCTATATAAATAAAGCAAACTGAGTTTCCAACGTTACCGGAAAAGAGCAACCCGAAAACATGAAGCGAGCAGAGGTAGCAATCATCTCAACACCCGCCATCGGCAACCTTATTCCCGCCGTGGAGTTCGCAAACCACCTCATCAACCACCATGATCACCATCCTATCTCCGTCGCAATACTCGTAATTTCCATGCCTCAAAGGCCACTCATCGACGACTACATCATTTCACAAACCTCCACCCATTCCCAACATAATCATATTCGATTCATCCAAATCCATCCTACTGTTGATCCACCATCGCCAGATCAATACAACTCCACCATCGAATTCATTTCACTCTACATAGAAAACCACAAACCCATAATCAAACAAACACTCAAAACCCTCACAAATGTCGTCGGATTATTCATCGATATGTTTTGCACTCCGTTGATTGACGTCGCCAAAGATATGGGCATTCCGTGTTACTTATTCTTCACGTCTCCTGCGGCTTATCTCGGCTTCGTACTCCACCTAACAACCTTTCCGGTCACCGAGTCTGTGAGTCAGGCGACTGAGTTAACTGTACCGAGTTACACCAATTCAGTTCCGTATAACGTCCTTCCATCATTCTGTATCACGAGAAACGAATCAGGTTACTCAACGTTTGTACATCACGCGCTTAGGTACAAAGAGACCAAGGGTATTGCTGTAAATACATTCCAAGAGCTCGAACCCTACGCGCTTGACTCTTTGTCATCCTTCGGTTTGCCACCGGTTTATCCGGTTGGACCGATAATTGATCATGTTGGACCGGCTAAGTGGCATCCAAACCGTTCCGGTCAGGAAAAGATCATGGAATGGCTCGACCGGCAGCCTTCGGGATCAGTTGTTTTCCTTTGTTTTGGTAGCATGGGGAGCTTAAGCCGTGCGCAGGTGAGAGAAATAGCAACCGGTCTGGAGAGAACCGGCTGCCGGTTCTTGTGGGCGCTTCGTGAACCGGCTAAGGTAAAGCTAGAGCTTCCAGAAGATTATAAAGAAGTTGATGAGAACTTGTTTCCAGATGGGTTCATTGATCGGACGGCTGGAATGGGGTTGATCTGTGGATGGGCCCCACAGGTGAGTGTGCTGGCACACGGAGCAATTGGTGGCTTTGTTTCACATTGTGGATGGAACTCAATCTTGGAGAGCATATGGTACGGTGTACCGATTGCCACGTGGCCTTTATATGCAGAGCAACAGTTGAATGCGTTTGAGATGGTAAAGGAGGTTGGATTGGGTGTGGAGTTAAGGTTGGATAGTAGAGATAAGGGAAGCGATCTGGTGTTGGCGGAGGAGGTGGAGAGAGGTGTGACGGAGTTGATGGACGGTTGTGATGGTGAGTTACGGAAAAAAGTCAAAGAAATGAGTGAGAAGAGTAAGAAGGCTTTGATGGAAAATGGGTCCTCTTTCGGATCTTTAGGAAAATTGATTAATATCCTCTTATCCAATGTTTGAAAACCCAATATGGACAATTTTATGTTTTCAAGGGTCGTTTACCAAATATTATCCGGATAAGTGTTTACCGGTAAAATTCAACACGACCACTTACTTACCGGGTAAGATTTTAGTCCACAAAAACGGCATCGTATTCAACAATTTATCGGGTAAGCGCTTACCGTGATAAGAGTCGTCGCAATCACTTACCGAAGTAAGACTCTTGGTCCTTGATTTCTTTGTTTTCGCTCTTACCGGGTAAAATTTTTGGTACTTGTCATATTTCTTCGGTAAGGTAATATAATTTGATAAGCGCTTACCCAGATAAGCGTTTGGTAAACGGTCCCTAAGTCAATTGGTGAATAACAGTTTATGATTCAATAAAATTGAACCACTTAAATTCAATTATCGATAAAATATTGAGAATATATGTTTTGTTTTATACATGTGATATTCGTATTCCATAGTATCATGTAGAATTGTTGTTGTTGATGATTTATGTTATAAATTATGTTCATCGTTTGATTTGTATGGATATATATATTTGTTTAAATGAAACTTTTGTGTGGCATAATAAGCTATTTTTGTTGTAAAATATAAAGTAAGTTAATGAAATGCAATTTGCTAATTGACAACTAATTATATACAATGTAACTAAATGAATAGAAACAACTACAAAAAAAAATTATACTCTAACCAAATTTTGTTTATAAAATTCGTAAGTATAGCCTCATCATTGATTAGATGTATAGTCTGGAAAGATAAGATGCAACAACAAATAGGAAAGTGATTCCCAACCGGATCAAGCCAATTTATTTGAACTTCATAACAGTGACACCGACAATTTCTTTATAATCCACAATGACTTCTGTCGTTTATATTGCAATTGAGAAAGGGGTTTGCTTTTGAATGTTTTGAAGGATGAAAGCAATCTCTTGGATGACATTGTGTTCGATAGTAGTTAGGCTCTCATACATCTCGATTATTGTGGATGGTGATGGTTTATAGTAGAAGATACAGAGCTGAGAAAAAAATGTAAGATACACCATCTTGAGAAAAGTAGAATGCAAAAGAACAAATACATTAAAAACAAAAAATATTGAATCAACTCTTTATGCATTATAGTTTAAATGTGCATTTAAAAGCACAAAATCAAATGCCTTGTGAATAATATTGAATCAAATGCTTGTGAATTAGGTATGAAGTTTGTTTTTATATATGTTAGTTGAATGAAGTATTTATACGCCAACTCCACCACAGAACATTGCCCGACTAAGTTTGAAAGGTTGATCCCCTACTTACCATATAATGAGGGCCCGATAGACCATATTCTTCTCCACTCTGAGTTAAAATTTTCGATCTTTTATTTTAAAGATTCGTAACTTTTTTTTGTTGAATGAAATTTATCCCTACAATTCAAATACTAGTAGGAGAATTGTATGTTTGGCTCTTCTTTAGGCCACCTCTAAACACCAACACAAATGACCAATATCCAATGACTTTCTGATCTTGATCTTCGTGAGATCAATTGTATAATATATACCATACTTTTGAAATAAAAACACATCTCTTTGTTGATTATGGACAACAAAAATATTCGTATTACTTAAAAACTATAATTACAATTATGGAAAATCAAAAGTTGGTTTTATCATTTCTTTTTTTTTTCTTGTCATCATGTTCTCGTAGAACTTGAAGTCTTCAATCTAGACATCCATTGTACTTAACTTTAACTTTTATAAAAAATAACTATTCTTTTATGTACAAAAATACTGTTTAAAATACTTTTTTAGTTCAAAAAAATTAAATCATACACGCCTTTCAAACCAAATTATTTTAAATGTATCAACTAACAATTAACTCATTAATTACAACTAACAATTAACTCATTAATCAAAGGGTCTTTGGTCTAATAGAGCCCTTGGCCTTTTAATAGATATGAGTTCAAACCTTACCAAAGATGAGGTAAGTATGTGAATTTGTTTATATACTTCAAAAGAAAAACAGTTAACTCATTAACTAACAACCAGTCTTTTAGCTGGTAATTCAAATGTAGCCTTAAATTGTTTCCTCTTCATTTCTTATTGTTATAATCGTCTTCTTTCAATTTTTATCTGTATTTCATTAAATCGGTCTTCATTCTCTTTTAACATTTTTTTTAATATTAATTAAAAAAGAATTTATGTATTAAAATACAATTTATTATGTCGAATGTTAGACTTTAAATCATCCACTCTTTCTTGGAATTTCCAAAGAAATTATTGTAGTTTATGCTGTCCCCACATATCTCATCGGTTTATGGAACAAGTAGACTCCATGACTGAATCCTATAACCACCCAATAAATGATCGTATTTGCGTGTGGAATCTTGCATACAGATTTAGAAGTCAAAAATGGCTTCATCGGAAAATATGTCCGATGAACACACCCAACCACAATCCTACTGGAGATGGAGCAAACAAGATTTCTTCCCGGAGGAATCTTTCCGGGACTGGGGTACCTACCGGTACGCCTTATCTCACACTTATTCCAGATTCAAAGATCGTCTGCTCACCCGTTCTCAAGATTCCGACGAGATTCACAAGTTAAGAAAGGAGAGTGAGAATGACATGAAACGCTGTCTCAATTGGTGGGATTTGATGTGGTTTGGATTCGGTGCAGTCATCGGCGCCGGAATCTTTGTTCTTACCGGCCAGGAAGCCCGTAACACCGCCGGACCAGCTATCGTCTTATCTTACGTAGCTTCTGGAGTGTCGGCGATGCTTTCTGTTTTCTGCTACACGGAGTTTGCGATTGAAATTCCGGTGGCCGGAGGTTCGTTTGCGTATCTCAGAGTAGAACTTGGAGATTTCGCCGCCTTCATCACCGCCGGAAACATTCTTCTTGAATGCATTCTTGGAGGTGCGGCGGTTGCTCGTTCATGGACGTCGTATTTCACCACTCTTATAAACCGTGAATCGAATTCTTTACGAATTCGAACTAATCTCGCAGAAGGATACAACCTCTTGGATCCGATTGCGGTCGTGGTGCTGGTGATCGCGGCCATCATCGCGATGACCAGCACCAAAAAAACCTCATCGCTCAACTGGATCGCATCCGCCATTAACACCGTGGTCATCGTATTCGTGATCATCGCCGGTTTTTTGCATGCCGACACTTCGAATATGAAACCGTTTGCACCTTATGGTCCAGAAGGCGTCTTTCGAGCTGCAGCGATTGTGTATTTCGCTTATGGCGGATTCGATACGATCGCCACCATGGCCGAAGAAACAAAGAACCCATCTAGAGACATACCTTTAGGGTTACTTGGCTCGATGTCGATCATCACTATAATCTATTGTTTAATGGCGCTTTCGTTAACGATGATGGTAAAATACTCGGATATCGATCCGAATGCAGCTTACCCGGTTGCATTTGAGCGAGTTGGGATGAAATGGGCTAAGTATCTAGTGGCTTTAGGTGCACTCAAGGGTATGACCACGGTTCTATTGGTTGGTGCACTTGGTCAAGCTCGGTATATAACTCATATCGCACGAGCCCACATGATCCCACCCTGGTTCGCTTTGGTTCATCCGAAAACAAAAACTCCGATAAACGCTACTCTTTTAGTCACCATTTCTAGTGCCTTTATCGCATTCTTTTCGAGCTTGGATATATTAGCCAGTTTATTATCCGTAAGCACACTCTTTATTTTCATGATGATGGCCGTTGCACTTTTGGTGAGGAGGTATTACGTAAAAGGGGTGACTCCACGAGCAAGTTTGTTAAAAATGGTGGGTTTTTTGCTGATCATAATTGGGTCGTCGATGGGTATGTCCGCAAGCTGGGGGTTAGACCCTAGTGGTTGGATGGGTTACACGGTGACTGTGCCATTATGGTTCATCGGAACGCTTGGGATGGCGGTGGTTTTGCCGCAGCAACGGAGCCCAAAAGTGTGGGGGGTGCCGATGGTTCCATGGCTGCCGTCACTGTCGATTGCTACTAATTTGTTTCTGATGGGATCGTTGGGGTATGAAGCTTTTATACGGTTTGGAATCTGTACGGTGATTATGTTGTTTTATTATGTGTTATTTGGTCTTCATGCGACTTACGATATGGCACACCGGCGGCCTGAATTGGAATTGAATCCAACCGTTGTGGAGGAAGATGGTGTCGTCGGAAAAGCATAGTTGTTAGCCGGAAAATAAGCAGCCATGGATATATGGGATACAACCCTCGAAAAGAAGATGTGGTTTAATTAATCAGATTGGTTATATACTTATACAAATGTATTGAAGGGATATATATATATGTATACAATATAAGAAAATTAATTAAAGGTGTTATAATCAGTGTTAGAATCCTACATCGCTTGACTTAAATCATTTCTCTTTTATATGTGTTGGAACCTTCCTTTCTCCTCAAGAACTCTTTTGAAGATTTATCTAGGGGTTTCACATATCCTAATATTCAAAAGAAAATTTGTGATGATGCTGGTGGTATGAACATCTTCCCCAAAAAAATTATTATATTTTGCTTTCTTTAATTTCATGATGTGGTGATGCCATTAATTTGATTTCAGATTGTAATAACGGTGGTGTAAGAGTGCACCCATATGAAATTAGGAACATGACCCTCAATTTTTTAATGTGATTAATACAAAAAGTCGTCTGTGTACCTATCAACAGTGTGGATTAAATAAATTCTTGATCATATTTGTAATTGATTTGATAATCGATTCTAAAAAAAGGCCTTTTTGATGGGTAAATCCGTTGAAAATAAATCGGAAAAATAGAGGAAAATTTTCCGACGGACAATCCGTCAGAAAATCGGAAAAAGCCATTTGTTTAGTAGTGTAAATTTTAAATTTAAGAGCCAAGATTTCATTTGCACGGTTTGTATTAATAACATGGTCTACATTTGAACTCCCCCCTCCCTCCCTCCTTCTCCCTCTCTCTCTCTCTCTCTCTCTCTCTCTATATATATATATATATATATATATAGAGGAAGATTCAAATGAGAACTTTACATTTTTAAATGAACAAATGGACACTTATAGATCACATATGATTTAATATTATGTGGGACCCACATCATATGTGGTCCACAATTTGTTCCTTGTTACTTTAAGGATGGGTGGTTCTCATTTGATTCCTCCCCTATATATATATATAAATATAAAAGAGGTTCATGCGAAGACAATCATCAGCCAATCATTTTGTACATGAAATTTTTCATATACAAAATCACATACGAAATCATATATGATTAGCTGAGACTTTTCCCGCGACAAAAGTCGCACGTGTCATTTTTGATGCTAGTACAATATCACATACGATTTTGCACATGAAAAAAAAATTATGTACAAAATGATTGGTTGAGGATTGTCCTCGTATTCTCGTAAATTGTTATTGTCCTCGCATGAACCCGTCTATATATATACACAAAGAGAAAAAAGTTTAAGTCTAAACTCAAATTTGGTTGTGAATGTGAGAACAAATGAGAGCGCGACACATGTCATATTCAGACTGAATAATGAAGAAATATATTCAGACTGAATAATACCATTGAGATTGAATGTAGTGTTATTCAGTCTCTATTCCTACCGACGACCGGACTCCTATGTCTATGGATCCATTGTCATACAATCTGGTACACCTTATGAATTTAAAGCAACCAACTATAATCAAACATATAGTTTCCCATCACCTATGATTTAAACTATTGAATCATTCAATCGAAGATTGACTAAAAGATCCAAAGTCCCATAATTTCTAATAAACTATTTTCTTTTCCAAAATAAAGTATCGAGAATAATCATCTCAAGTATCAAGAATAATCAAAGAGTGCATTACCCAAAATGACATTTTTCCAAAATTACATAGACAACCTATATTTATGAAATTTTAATAATCAATCATTTACTTTGTCAAAAGGGGCGACCCCTCCCTCCCTAGGTCCCTCTAATCTCCTAAAACGCCTAGAATGGTTAAAAATTACAAATCTATGAAATATTTCAAAAAAAATGTTTAGGAGACTAAGATATAAAAATTTGACATGTATAAGAGTGTAGAAAATGGTGGGATAACACATTGCAAGTGTTTGCAAAAACCCAAGAGATGAGGTGAATATCTTGAAGCTACAACTTCTTTGAACCCCTAGCTTTATAATGCCTTTAGATGCCTCAGGCTGCATTTGTACATGGGATATGATAGAACAAACCTGAATAGCCTATGTTTGACGCAAATGGGACAAGATAGAAACTCGGAGTCCCACGTTTCATGCGACATGAGACAAGAAAAAGCATCGGAATTAGGCGGGAAAAGGTAGGACAAATAGGAAATTTTTTATTCCACCAAAATAGGCGGAACAAGATGGGACAAGAATGAGACATAAATTAAAAAAATCTAATCTATCCTCATTCGATATATAACTCTAATATGATATTTGTTTTAATAGCCACTACCACTCATCGTCGTGGCCACACCACCACTACCACCACCCACTGACAACCACCGTCGACCACCATTGGCCACCTCCACCATGAGCACCATCACCACCTCTATCTTCACCACATCGACTACAATTTCCTCATGTACCATTGTTGACCACCACCACCACCACCATTGTCCACCATCTTCACATCTTCCTCAGTCACCATCCTTTACTATCCACCAACGCTTGTATTTCCACCAATATTGTGATGGCAACAACCTTCATTGTGCCTCTTATCAACCATCTTTACATCAACCATACTGACAATTTTCCACTACTACCACATCAACTACAACTACCTCCTCCATGATCACTGTCGATCGCCAACACCATTCATCTTTACATATTCCACAGTCATCGCTGTCCATCGGTCACCACCGCCTCTACCCCTACCACGATTATTGCTGCGACAACCTTTACCATGCATCTACCGGTTCAAATGAATCTTCCCAATTGAATAAAACATTTTCCTTTGAACGAAATGCGTTTTTTTTCAAACTACCGTCATATATCATATATATATATATATATATAGAGGAGGGATCAAATTAGAACCACTCCTCCTTAAAGGAACAAGTTGTGGATCACATATGATGTGGGTCCCACATAATATTAAATCATAAATCATAATATTATGTGGGACCCACATCATATGTGATCCATAAGTGTCTCTTTGTTCCTTTAAAAATGCAAAGTTCTCATTTGAACCTTCCTCTCTCTCTCTCTCTCTCTTTCTCTCTCTCTCTCTCTCTCTATATATATATATATATATATATATATATATATAGGGGAAGGTTCAAATGAGAACTCAAATTTGGTTGTGAACATGAGGACAAATGAGAGTGCGACAGGTGTCCCATTCAAAGACATATTCAGACTGAATATAGTATTTCTGAATATACAAAGAAATATTCAGACCGAATACAGTATATATTCAGTCTGAATAATGCTTATTCAGTCTGAATATTTCTTTGTATATTCAGTCTGAATAATCTATATTCAGACACGTGTCACGCTCTCATTTGTCCGTACGTTCACAACCAAATTTGAGTTCGCATTTGAACTTTCCTCTCTCTCTCTCTCTCTCTCTCTATATATATATATATATATATATCAAATTGTTCATTTAAATTTGGTACTATTACATATATGTCTGTGTGTATTTGTGTATATGAAAATTGTGTAAAAGGTTTTACAAATAAAACTATTTAAATATTTACTTGATTTGTGTCATTTATATCAATTATAGGGTATATAAAATCATCAAACAATTTTTAGGGCTAACTTGTCTACTATTGTCCTATCGAGCCAAACACCAGTTAGACAAGATGTCTTGTCAAGTTCAGTCATGTCCTATTATCATATCCAACACTATCCAATTCTATCATGTCTTGTCTTATAAGTCAATTATGTTTGTCAATTATGTTTGTGTACCAAATGCTACCTTAGAGATCTTTAAAATAATACCTTAAATTCTCAACAATTGGAGCAAATGAGGATATAACGAGTTTGGGTGAGACAACTACTACTCTAAGAAACAAATTTAGGATCTTGCACGTTTCCCTCGACCCTTGCCCACGACCCAAGGTCGCGGCATAGGGTTTCCCTTCCCAAGTCATTTTTTAGAACCTCTAAGCCATGTAGCAACCTATGTCAGATTTTGTTTCACATCCATTTGGCCATTTTTCTTGGTTTTTCTTGCATATTTTCATACCAACAATGCACATATGCCTACAATATAAACTTAATAAATGGCATTTCACAGTGATCAAAACATAATGCAAAAATTCCAAAATAAATACATTACAAAATTATATGCGTTACAATATTGAATATTTTAATAATATAATTCATATTGTAATCTTCAAAATCGAAAAATGGTTGGACATGCATGAATGTAAATTTCTTTTCGATATTTTTGATTATCTGTTAGAGATGCTCGACATGTTTAATATTGTCTGATCTTTTAATTTCAGGTTTATAAGTGTTGGTCCCGATTAGGGAAATGACTTAACAAGTAAAGGATTGTAGAGGGAGGGGGGGGGGGGGTTTGAATACAATTACACATATATTTCACTTTTTAAATTCTTTAATATTAAATATCAAGAATTACATTTAGAAAACTAATTGTTACGAAAAAGAACAGATAAATCTATTATAACAATCTAAAACATTTAGAGAAAACAGGAGTAAAACAAAACACAAAGTAAGTTAAACACAAGTTTTCTGAGGACCCAATTCAAGCTAAATACTTAGAGGATTTCTTGTTGAAGGCGTAATTTGCATGGATGCACTTCTTCTCCTTTTATAGTGCTCATGCATTAAATGAATGAGGGCACTTGTCATAATATCATTTGTCAGCCGTATATTCTTTGGATAAAAGATAATGTCTTTCCTTATAACTTAAGAAAGGACAGACCATTCCTTAAAATACTAGAGAAAGGACAAGACACTTGTTTATCTTTTCTTCACGTCTTCAATTGTCTCATCAACTTTAAAGGATAAAGACAAACAACCGTTTCTGAGTTTTAAAGGAGAATGTTTGAATTTAAAGGTTGATGCACACGTTCGTATATTTATTGTGAGTAAAAAAGTATTTTCATAAACGTCCTCCAAATTGAGCATGAGATGTCACTAGCTGAGATATGTTAAGGAACATATCGGCTAGTGCACACTATCGGCTACTATCCGATTTCTATCTTCTCTTTGGAGGATGATTTTGAGATTCGGCAAGTTTGGATAATCTCGGCAACCATATCTTCATTTTCCACAATGTTGATATGTTTTCCTTATATATATCAGCTAGTTTTCTATTTGTTGAACTTGTTAAGCTTGACCAAACTTCTTCAGAACCTAAAATGCAACATATATAAGTCAAGGGAAAAAATTGAAGAGTCATAAACTAATCATGGGTGACCCAAAAATAAGTAACTATGATACATATATAACTTAAAAGATTTTGAATAAAAAAACAAAATATATAATAACCAACTAATACCATTACAATAAAATTGATTTTATAGCACGTCTATATTTTATAAACTTAGGTTTATAGGACTAAAGTATAAAGCGTTACAACAGGTTTATAAGACACTTTTAGGTGTTTTAACAAGTTTTTTTTACGATTTTTTAAAAATAAAGTGTCCTATTAGTTATTTTAGAGGATCTACAACAACAAGTTCATAAACTTCTAAGGACCGGTCCTGTAAATTTTATACCATCGTGGATGAGAGGTTTATGCCACCTAGGATGATTCGGTTCCTCTCGGAGGACCGATTCTTCCTCAAGAAACGGTGGGGTCTACTTAAGTTTTCTTATTTTTTTTTTACTTTATAACCAACAAAATTTAATCATTTAAAAATATTTTTCCCACTCCAAAGTAGAGAGGAGATCGATACCGGTATCGTATCGAAACATTTTTAGACAAAATATGAGTGCCGAATACCAAATCAAATTTACAGGTTCGGTATCGGTCTATGATCGTTATTGGGACGGGAAATCCGGTGTCAATACCACTTAGTACCGAAATTTAAAGTTAATAACAAAACAATCAAAACCAAATCGCTAAAGTTCAACAATCACAGATGTTCAATGTATCAAAAACTAATCCCAAAAATTCGACATTCTAAATTTTAACAATCTTTTGGTACTCTTTTTCCCTTTTCCTTTTTTGGTTGTTTATCGTCTCTTCAACAATAACGATGGTTTTGAAGTGGACGATTTTTTGAATTCAATGAAGAAGATAATAGATTTATTAGGAATAGATATGGATTTATTAGACATAGATATTGTTTAGTTTTAGTAAGAAATTATTAGTTAGGAGATAGAGATGGAATTGGAAATCAGAATGTCCCTTGTGACCCGGTTCGGTACCGAAATACCGAATACCGCTTCCGAGAAATTTTTGGGACCGAATACCGTATCGAATATGAAAATCTGATATCAGTTCGGTACGAGATCGGTTCAGTCCGGAAAAACGGTATAAAAAGCTCATCCAGTCATCCTTACTCCAAAGACCAATTATTCTCATAATAATTATTGTAATTCAATAAAAAATTTAAAAATTATTTTTTTCACTATTTATTGTCTAAATTTTATTTTTGAAATATTATTAAATAAGTAACTTTAGAAAACTATTAATTTTAAAATTTTTATCTTCGAAATAAAAAAGTTAAAAAATTTCAGTTATTGTAATTTTTAATTTATTAAATAAGTAATTTTAATTATTGTAGTTTTTTTTATATAAATCATGGACCGGTCCATGATTGAGAATGAAATATTTATAAAATACGTAGGAAATAGAAAACTGATGTGTGTAAGAAAGATAAAACTGATGTGGCAAAGTCATAAAGCTCTTGAAATTGTTTGGTTTGTATTTGAAATCTCCCATATATATATATACATACATACATACAACATCTATATATATAGATGGTAATCAAATAAAAACCATACAAAAATTGAGAACCATGAAGACTAATCTCAGTCACTAAAGAGTTATAATCAAAGGTTATTAATCATGGGGACATTTTGTAATATTAATAAAAAGAGAATGCCATAATAGAGATTTTGATACATCTACCTTATTTGATTTATTTAGTTCATCGTTGACTACACAAAATTCATCCAAAAGAGTTTTTTGTGTTTCATATGGTGAAACTGGTGAATTAGTACGTGTTCTATAAAAAATGATCAATTATGTTTGGATTTCATGTGGTGAATTAATATATGTTTCATATAATGAATATGTGTGTTTCATAAGTTGAATGAATATGTATGTTTATCTGGTGAATCTTGTTACCAAAATAATGATTAAGTCTTTTTAATAAAAAAAAACTTTCAATTAAAACTATCAGCAAGGTCAAAATCAAATTAACACTTTTTGGTCCTCATTTGATTTAACCTATATATATATATTATATATATATATATAGGTGGAGGTTCAAACGAGAACACCTCCATTTTTCGAGAACGCGAGAACACCTTTATCACATGTGATAATACACGAGAGGGGACTTGGTGGTGTGCGGATGATGTGCCTGGCTATTTAGGTCGCACCAAAGATTGTTTGCGTCTATGATTTAATATCACATATGATGGTTTTGATTGATTATAGTATCACATCAAGAACACCCTTATCACATGTGATAATAATATATGTGATTGAGCTTAGTGGTGTAATACAACGACTTGGCCGGTAACCTAGATCGCGCCAAAAGTCATCCGCATCTCTAATTTAGTATCACATGTGTATCATATATGAGGTGGAATAATAGTATCACATGTGTATCATATATGAGGTGGAATAATAGTATCACATGTGTATCATATATGAGGTGGAATAATAGTATCACATGTGATTTTTATAGTAAAATGATGTTCTCGCGTTCTCGCAAATTGAAGGTGTTCTCATTTGAACCATCCCTATATATATACATATATATATATATAGAGAGAGGTTCAAATGAGAACTTTCTATTTTTAAAGGAACAAATGAACACTTTGTGGACCACATATGATGTGGGTCCCACATAATATTAAATCATATCTGATTCAATGGTGGGGCCCATTGAATCAGATAGGATTTAATATTATATGGGACCCACATCATATATGGTCCACAAAGTGTTTCTTTGTTCCTTTAAATAGAGGGTGTTCTCGTATGACCCACATCACACACACACACACACATATATATATGTAAAGAGAGAGAGAGGAAAATTCAAATGTGAACTTGGTTGTGAATGTGAAAACAAATGAAAGCGCGACACGTGTTTGAATTTCTATTATTCAGACTGAATAACAATGTAAATATTCAGACCGAATAGTAATATTATTCAGTCTGAATAATAGTACATTCGGACCGAATAGTAATATTATTCACTCTGAATAATAGTACATTCGGACTGAATGTAGTATTATTCAGACTGAATAATACTACATTCAGTCTGGATGTAGTATTATTCAGTCTGAATATTTTCTTTATTATTCAGTCTGAATATGACACGTGTCGTGCTTTCATTTGTCCTCATTTTCACAACCAAATTTGAGTTCTCATTTGAACCCACCCTTATCTATATATAGAGGCATAATCATTTATTAACTAAATAAATAGTATTAATTTTGTTAATCAATCTAAGATTTTCATTTTGTTGATCAACGGTTATGATTAAATGAGATATTATAATATGATGAAAAAAGTAAACATATTAAATGTTATTAAATGAAGGACATTTTTTTGAATAAATTGTTTTTATTTTTGGAAGATATCATATTTTAATTTTGATGATATTATATATTTTTTTGGAACAAGTTGTTCATGTTGTTTCATTTATGAACTTTGTTTTATCCGATTTTTTTAACAAAGTTCACAAGTGAAACAATATTTTTTGTTTAATGTTAATAATTGAAACAATGTTTTTTGTTTAATGTTCATAAGTGAAATAATATTTTTTGTTTAAAGTTCATTGGTGAAACCGAAAAATGAATAAAATAATTAACAAAGTTAATTAAACAAGTTTATATATGAAATCAGAAGGGAATAATTAAGAAATGTGATAATTACGTTAATAAAATAATTAAGGAATGTGATATTAATATACGAAAAAGGACGTAAACATTCCGGTTAACAAAGTTAATACTATTTATATGGATAACAAAAGAAGGGGACTCTTTCTATATATATAAGCATATTTTTTTGTTAGCCAAGTTATTAGTGTTAACTTTGTTAACCAATTTAAGTCTTTCGTTTTTCTTTAATCAACGATTGTGATTGAATGAATACTATAATCTAATAAAAAAGAAAACTAATTAAATGATATTAAATATAGTGTAATTTTAAAACAAATTATCATATTTTATTTTTAGAAGATAATCAATAACAATATTTTTTTATTTGTGGAAGAAATCATATTTATTTTAGGAAAATAATAAATATTTTTAATAATTTTTAAATAATTTTTGTTTAAAGATAAAATTAAAAAATTCATAGACGAACCTGAAAGTGAAATAATGATTTTTGTTTATAATTAGTAATGTAAACCAGAAAATGAAACGATAAGTTTTATTTAAATACATAGGTGCAAACAAATAATCAAAGTTCATAATTGAGGCCATAAATTAAACAATGTTTTTTATTTTAATTCATAGGTGAAATTAGAATTGGTGAACAATTGATTGAATGAAATAATTAAGAAATATGACAATTTAATAACTTAATTATGAAGTTAATAAGATATTTAAGAAATGTGGTATTAATAATTAAAAAAACGAATATATATCATTTATCAAAACCATATACATATATATATATATATATCTTTTATGATCTTGTCGAGTAAGAAAACATATTTAACGATAGTTTATGATTATTATGCTATTTAAATATAAATTTTAAAAATCTTAAAGCATCTCTAACAGCATCTTCGAAATAAAGAACCCAAATAAAATTAAGATTTTGTATCAATATTTTGTTTCAACAGCTTTTCAAAAGCTATCTTTAAAATAAAGAAATTAGAAGAGACGAGGTTTTTCTTTTAAATATAGAAATCACCCAAAAATGGTTACCTCTTGATAGCATCAATAGAAAACACTGAAAATAAATAATAAGAAAAAGAAATATAATAGATTAATTTGATATTTTAATATTATAATAATATTATATTATAAAATGGAGAATTTTCAAAGATAAATATAATTTTTTTTTGAATATTTTAACTTTTTTTTTAAAGAAAATTATTAACTATTTTATTAAATAATCATTTTACTATTTTAATAACCGCCACCATGTTTTAGGGACGATCTACTGTTACAGTTTCAGAAAACTCCAGCAATTCTTGTTGTTGGTGTCTTTCATCATCATCATCATCATCCTCTTCCCGATGATCACCTCCATTGTTGCGTTCCTCTTTCATCTTCACATACATCCCATATACATACGAACAGAACCCCCATAAACACATCACCGTCGACACCACCTTTGTACCCTTAAACTTATCGCCATAAACCACCACCCCACCCAAAACATTCATCGCCATTAACGCCGTCATACATATTCCTCCGGTCAACGACGTCGTCAGAAACACCATCCCAGCAGCACCCATAAAACTCATCTGCCATGTCACAAGGTTGAATCCCACCGTCAACCAATACCTGGTGGGTCCCAGATCAAACACCACATCACTCTCGTGTCTCATCTCTTTAAAACCTCCGGCCACCGCCAACCCCACCGTCGCAAGTACCGTTGCCGTCAACTCCATCAAAAACTGCATCTCCATCACCATTGCGTAACAATCCACCTTCCTATAAATCTTTTCCATCACCGGAAGGTAGAATGCGAACAAGAGACCTGCACAGACGGTGCATAAGAATCCGATGAGGTACTTGCCTCTTGTCAATCCTTCCGGCCGATCACTACTGGAATTTACGGCCAAAAGGACACTACTTAACGTCAGAAGAATCACACAGTTAAGATTCAAAAACGATATCTTTTGCTTCACAATGACGCATGAAAGGAGGAGGATGAAGACGAGTTGGGAAGATAAAACCAGTGATGAAGTAGAAAGGGGAAGATATGAAGTACCCCAAGAAAAACAAAGGTTACTGATCCCTAACATTAATCCCACTCCGAAAGATAAACTCAAGAGTTTGATGTCGAAACTGGCGAAAGGTTTTCTTCGTTTATTAACAGCTTCTTTTGGCCGGAAAAAATGGAGGTGGTATGGGAGGTATATGGGGAGGAGAAGAATGGGGAATCCAGCGGAAGTTAATACATGTGAAACTTTTACATTATGAAACAAACATATGTGTAATAATATTTTAAATCATAACATTTGATGAAAAAAATCATGAATTTTTTTATTTTTATATTGATTTGAACCAGTTTATATTGTTTGTACCCTTCAACTGGTTTTTACTTGCTATATATATATATATATATATATATAAAGAGAGAGGGAGAGAGAGAGAGAGAAAAGTTATAGTAAGAACTTTTTGGTTTAAAGAAACAAATGAACAAATTAATAGTCACATATATATTTTAAGGAATTAAAAAAATTAATAATAATAATTTAATTACCTTAAGAGTACTATGATCAAAATATTACTTTATGAATGTTATTATTCATGATTTTTATCACATTGTACAATGTACAATCTTGATTAATTTTTAACAATTTAAATATTAAATATATTTAAATAAATATTAAATATTAAATCTTGATTTGAACTACTTTTTACTGTTTGTACCTTCAACTGGTTTCTATTTGCTATATATATATATATATATATAGAGAGAGAGAGAGAGAAGTTATAGTGAAAACTTTTTGGTTTAAAGAAACAAATGAACAAATTACTAGTCACATATATATTTTAAGGAATTAAAAAAATTAATAATAATAATCTAATTACTTTAAGAGTACTATGATCAAAATATTACTTTATGAATGTTATTATTTATGATTTTCATCACATTGTACAATTTACAATCTTGATTAATTTTTAACAATTTAAATATTAAATATTTTTAAATAAATATAAGATCAAGACAAATATAAAATATCTTTAAGTAAATATAAAATCAAGAGAAATCTAAGAAACCAAACTCAGTATCATATATGATTTTTGAAAATTGAAAGTTTATTATTTTTAAAATAGAAATATGAAATATCTTTAAATAAATTTTTATTCTTTTTAAAAATTGAAAAAGTTTATTATGTTTAAAAATTGAAGGTAAAAACTTTTAAACGAGAAGTGTTGATGATTATGAATGTTACTTTCCTAAATCATGTAAGAACAATACGTAATTACAGTGCCAATTATGTCAACAAAATCCCATATGATTTCACTATCATATATGATTTTGTACAAATGTTAATGTAATATCATATGTGATTTTATACAAATATAAATGTAAAATCGTATATGATTTTATACAAATGATATTCACACATGATTACAATACCAAATATGTCAACAAAATCACATATGTTTTAAGTATCATATATGATTTTATACAAATGTTAATGTAAATTCATATGTGATTTTGTACAAAGGTAAATGTAAAATCATATATGATATAATTATAATATAATATAACATTTTAATATATATATATATAATATGATTTTACATAATATATATTATAAAGTAATAATATATTAGAATAGTATATTATTACTATTAAGGCCTATCAATTTTACACCTAAAAGAATTTACCGTTGGTGGAAAGTATATTTCAGCATCCATTAATTACTTCAATGTCAGTCAATATAATATCAACTAATTTTACAAAATTTGTGGCTTAAAACCATTCTTTTGTTTCTTTAAACATAGGACGTTCTCGCATGATCATTCCCACACACACACACACACACACACACACACACATATATATATATGGGAGGGATCAAATGTAACACTTTAGGCAGATCCCATATCGGCCGTGGACAGGAGTGATGCTGGGTTCATAAGTAAACCTTGGCCTTTATAAACACAACACGTTTTGGGGACACACGCAAGACAGGTTCTTGGAACTATGTGGTTAAGCGTGCTTGGGTGGGAGTAGTACCAGGATGGGTGACCCTCTGGGAAGTCCTCGCCAGGTCGCCATAAACAAATCCATGCGGCTTAGGCCAAAGCGGACAATATTGTGTCGTGGTAAGGCGGGGTGTTACAAATGGTATAAGAGCCGCTCCTGTGCCGTTCGAGATATGGGGTATCGAGGACGATGAGTCCCTAAAGGGGGGGGGGGAGGGGTGTTTGTAACACCTTAGGCAGATCCCATATCGACCGTGGATAGGAGTGATGTTGGGTTCATAAGTAAACCTTGGCCTTCCTAAACACAACGTGTTTTGGGGCCACACGCAAGGCAGGTTCTTGGAACTCTGTGGTTAAGCGTGCTTGGGTGGGAGTAATACCAGGATGGATGACCCCTTGGGAAGTCCTCGCTAGAATGCCAGAAACAAATCCGTGCGGCTTAGGCCAAAGCGGACAATATTGTGTCGTAGTAAGGCGGGGTGTTACATCAAATGAGAACCACCCCTCCTTAAAGGAACAAATTGTGGACTACATATGATGTGGGACCCATATCATATGTGATTTATGATTTAATATTATGTGGGACCACATCATATGTGATCCACAAGTGTTCTTTTGTTCCTTTAAAATGATTTAATATTATGTGGGACCCACATCATATGTGATTTATGATTTAATATTATGTGGACCCACATCATATGTGATCCACAAGTGTTCCTTTAAAAATGCAAAGTTCTCATTTGAACCTTCCTATATATATATATATGGAGATGTTCAAATGAGAATTTTTGTTTTTTAAGAGAACAAAGGGACACCTTGTGGACCACATATAATGTAGGCCCCACACATTAAAAAATCATATCTGATTCAATGGTGGGTCCCATTGAATCAGATATGATTTTTAATGTGTGGGGCCCACATCATATGTGGTCAACAAGGTGTCCCTTTGTTCCCTTAAAGATGGGTGGTTTTCGTATGGTCCCTCCCCTATATATGTATGTATATATATATATATAGGTGAGATATCCATTACAAACCAAACAATTCGTACAAACTCCATTCAAACAATCATTTTTTTTCACTTTTTCTTAATTATGAGTGTTGATTAGTCAAAATATGTGGAAAAAAAAATCATCAAGAACACATGAGAGTTGATTAATCAATAATATATGAAACAAGATTCATCAAAATGAGAAATACATAAAACAATTTTATTTTCATATAGAAACAAAAATATATGAAATAATTTAATGAAAAAAAGAATTATATGAAACAATTTCATAATATTAAACATTTTCATGAAAAAAAATTATTCAAAAAAATAATGAAACAATGGAGTTTGTACGATTTGTATAAATTGTTTGGTTTGTATTTGAAATCTCCCATATATATATATATATACATACATACATACAACATCTATATATATAGATGGTAATCAAATAAAAACCATACAAAAATTGAGAACCATGAAGACTAATCTCAGTCACTAAAGAGTTATAATCAAAGGTTATTAATCATGGGGACATTTTGTAATATTAATAAAAAGAGAATGCCATAATAGAGATTTTGATACATCTACCTTATTTGATTTATTTAGTTCATCGTTGACTATACAAAATTCATCCAAAAGAGTTTTTTGTGTTTCATATGGTGAAACTGGTGAATTAGTACGTGTTCTATAAAAAATGATCAATTATGTTTGGATTTCATGTGGTGAATTAATATATGTTTCATATAATGAATATGTGTGTTTCATAAGTTGAATGAATATGTATGTTTATCTGGTGAATCTTGTTACCAAAATAATGATTAAGTCTTTTTAATAAAAAAAAACTTTCAATTAAAACTATCAGCAAGGTCAAAATCAAATTAACACTTTTTGGTCCTCATTTGATTTAACCTATATATATATATATATATATATATATATATATATTATATATATATATATATAGGTGGAGGTTCAAACGAGAACACCTCCATTTTTCGAGAACGCGAGAACACCTTTATCACATGTGATAATACACGAGAGGGGACTTGGTGGTGTGCGGATGATGTGCCTTGCTATTTAGGTCGCACCAAAGATTGTTTGCGTCTATGATTTAATATCACATATGATGGTTTTGATTGATTATAGTATCACATCAAGAACACCCTTATCACATGTGATAATAATATATGTGATTGAGCTTAGTGGTGTAATACAACGACTTGGCCGGTAACCTAGATCGCGCCAAAAGTCATCCGCATCTCTAATTTAGTATCACATGTGTATCATATATGAGGTGGAATAATAGTATCACATGTGTATCATATATGAGGTGGAATAATAGTATCACATGTGTATCATATATGAGGTGGAATAATAGTATCACATGTGATTTTTATAGTAAAAGGATGTTCTCGCGTTCTCGCAAATTGAAGGTGTTCTCATTTGAACCATCCCTATATATATACATATATATATATATAGAGAGAGAGGTTCAAATGAGAACTTTCTATTTTTAAAGGAACAAATGAACACTTTGTGGACCACATATGATGTGGGTCCCACATAATATTAAATCATATCTGATTCAATGGTGGGGCCCATTGAATCAGATAGGATTTAATATTATATGGGACCCACATCATATATGGTCCACAAAGTGTTTCTTTGTTCCTTTAAATAGAGGGTGTTCTCGTATGACCCACATCACACACACACACACACACACACACACATATATATATATGTAAAGAGAGAGAGAGGAAAATTCAAATGTGAACTTAGTTGTGAATGTGAAAACAAATGAAAGCGCGACACGTGTTTGAATTTCTATTATTCAGACTGAATAACAATGTAAATATTCAGACCGAATAGTAATATTATTCAGTCTGAATAATAGTACATTCGGACCGAATAGTAATATTATTCACTCTGAATAATAGTACATTCGGACTGAATGTAGTATTATTCAGACTGAATAATACTACATTCAGTCTGGATGTAGTATTATTCAGTCTGAATATTTTCTTTATTATTCAGTCTGAATATGACACGTGTCGTGCTTTCATTTGTCCTCATTTTCACAACCAAATTTGAGTTCTCATTTGAACCCACCCTTATCTATATATAGAGGCATAATCATTTATTAACTAAATAAATAGTATTAATTTTGTTAATCAATCTAAGATTTTCATTTTGTTGATCAACGGTTATGATTAAATGAGATATTATAATATGATGAAAAAAGTAAACATATTAAATGTTATTAAATGAAGGACATTTTTTTGAATAAATTGTTTTTATTTTTGGAAGATATCATATTTTAATTTTGATGATATTATATATTTTTTTGGAACAAGTTGTTCATGTTGTTTCATTTATGAACTTTGTTTTATCCGATTTTTTTAACAAAGTTCACAAGTGAAACAATATTTTTTGTTTAATGTTAATAATTGAAACAATGTTTTTTGTTTAATGTTCATAAGTGAAATAATATTTTTTGTTTAAAGTTCATTGGTGAAACCGAAAAATGAATAAAATAATTAACAAAGTTAATTAAACAAGTTTATATATGACATCAGAAGGGAATAATTAAGAAATGTGATAATTACGTTAATAAAATAATTAAGGAATGTGATATTAATATACGAAAAAGGACGTAAACATTCCGGTTAACAAAGTTAATACTATTTATATGGTTAACAAAAGAAGGGGACTCTTTCTATATATATAAGCATATTTTTTTGTTAGCCAAGTTATTAGTGTTAACTTTGTTAACCAATTTAAGTCTTTCGTTTTTCTTTAATCAACGATTGTGATTGAATGAATACTATAATCTAATAAAAAAGAAAACTAATTAAATGATATTAAATATAGTGTAATTTTAAAACAAATTATCATATTTTATTTTTAGAAGATACTCAATAACAATATTTTTTTATTTGTGGAAGAAATCATATTTATTTTAGGAAAATAATAAATATTTTTAATAATTTTTAAATAATTTTTGTTTAAAGATAAAATTAAAAAATTCATAGACGAACCTGAAAGTGAAATAATGATTTTTGTTTATAATTAGTAATGTAAACCAGAAAATGAAACGATAAGTTTTATTTAAATACATAGGTGCAAACAAATAATCAAAGTTCATAATTGAGGCCATAAATTAAACAATGTTTTTTATTTTAATTCATAGGTGAAATTAGAATTGGTGAACAATTGATTGAATGAAATAATTAAAAAATATGACAATTTAATAACTTAATTATGAAGTTAATAAGATATTTAAGAAATGTGGTATTAATAATTAAAAAAACGAATATATATCATTTATCAAAACCATATACATATATATTTATATATCTTTTATGATCTTGTCGAGTAAGAAAACATATTTAACAATAGTTTATGATTATTATGCTATTTAAATATAAATTTTAAAAATCTTAAAGCATCTCTAAGAGCATCTTCGAAATAAAGAACCCAAATAAAATTAAGATTTTGTATCAATATTTTGTTTCAACAGCTTTTCAAAAGCTATCTTTAAAATAAAGAAATTAGAAGAGACGAGGTTTTTCTTTTAAATATAGAAATCACCCAAAAATGGTTACCTCTTGATAGCATCAATAGAAAACACTGAAAATAAATAATAAGAAAAAGAAATATAATAGATTAATTTGATATTTTAATATTATAATAATATTATATTATAAAATGGAGAATTTTCAAAGATAAATATAATTTTTTTTTGAATATTTTAACTTTTTTTTTAAAGAAAATTATTAATTATTTTATTAAATAATCATTTTACTATTTTAATAACCGCCACCATGTTTTAGGGACGATCTACTGGAGTTTCAGAAAACTCCAGCAATTCTTGTTGTTGGTGTCTTTCATCATCATCATCATCATCCTCTTCCCGATGATCACCTCCATTGTTGCGTTCCTCTTTCATCTTCACATACATCCCATATACATACGAACAGAATCCCCATAAACACATCACCGTCGACACCACCTTTGTACCCTTAAACTTATCGCCATAAACCACCACCCCACCCAAAACATTCATCGCCATTAATGCCGTCATACATATTCCTCCGGTCAACGACGTCGTCAGAAACACCATCCCAGCAGCACCCATAAAACTCATCTGCCATGTCACAAGGTTGAATCCCACCGTCAACCAATACCTGGTGGGTCCCAGATCAAACACCACATCACTCTCGTGTCTCATCTCTTTAAAACCTCCGGCCACCGCCATCCCCACCGTCGCAAGTACCGTTGCCGTCAACTCCATCAAAAACTGCATCTCCATCACCATTGCGTAACAATCCACCTTCCTATAAATCTTTTCCATCACCGGAAGGTAGAATGCGAACAAGAGACCTGCACAGACGGTGCATAAGAATCCGATGAGGTACTTGCCTCTTGTCAATCCTTCCGGCCGATCACTACTGGAATTTACGGCCAAAAGGACACTACTTAACGTCAGAAGAATCACACAGTTAAGATTCAAAAACGATATCTTTTGCTTCACAATGACGCATGAAAGGAGGAGGATGAAGACGAGTTGGGAAGATAAAACCAGTGATGAAGTAGAAAGGGGAAGATATGAAGTACCCCAAGAAAAACAAAGGTTACTGATCCCTAACATTAATCCCACTCCGAAAGATAAACTCAAGAGTTTGATGTCGAAACTGGCGAAAGGTTTTCTTCGTTTATTAACAGCTTCTTTTGGCCGGAAAAAATGGAGGTGGTATGGGAGGTATATGGGGAGGAGAAGAATGGGGAATCCAGCGGATTGGACCCATGTGGAGACCCATAGACTGGATCCTTTATGGTTGAAGTAGAATTTCAAGAGAATTGACGATGAAACGGAACCAACGAAGAGACATATGTAGTTAATGGCTACAAGTATCTTATACGCTTTACCATCAAGTGCCAATTTGTTGGATGTGAACCAGTTGATTTCTGGATGTTGTTCTCTGACTTTCTTAAGAGATGTTGACTGCGATGAATTGTTCATCTTCTGTGGAGAGAGAGAGAGAGAGAGAGAGAGAGAGAGAGAGAGATATTAAGGTTTTGTTGGGTCACTAAACACGAAAACGCTGTAAATAAACATACTGCAAAACAAATATGGAAAAACCATAAGAGAAAAACTGCATTTTAGATTAAATCTTAATATGGAAAAACCATAAGAAAAAAGATGCATTTTATAGATTAAATCTTAATAAGATTTACAAGATCAAGATACATACATATCTTTTCTGTAATGGAAAATTTGTATGAATTTTCAAGATAAATGAAAAAGATAGTCGAATAAACATTTCAAAAAATGAAGATGGTTAAAAAGAAAATAAAATATAATTGAAAGACAAAATTGCATCAAAGTTAAATTAGCTTTCATCTAATTTTTATTTTAGGGATTCAATTTTTAAAGTTATTATTTTGAGATCATAAGATAAATTACATAAATATGATATTTTATATTAATATATGCAAAGTATTTAGACAATGACACATACCTTGGATGTATGAAGAAAAGAAAGATTAAATTTCATATTTAGAAATGATGAGATAATAGTTGAAGAATGAAGATGAAACTCGATATTCATATATCAACCAAATTTATAGCACAAAAAAGTAAGGGCATCTCCAACAACATTACTAAAATAGAACAAAATGTGTTTTTTTCTTTAAACATCTCCAACAACTTTGCTATATTGTTTTCTATAGTAGAGAAAACTTGGAATTTTTCCAAATTTAGATAAATTTCTAAAAACTGATGGTAGGAAAAAAAAATGACTATCTTATTCAATCCTACCAATAAGATCACTTTTTTATCATTTTAAAATAAGTTTTTTTTAAAAAAAAGTGTATTACGATGATACATTAAAGAATATTATATTAATATAATATGTGTTAAAATTTCTAAAATATAAATATAATATGTGTTAAAATCTCTAAAATATAAAATATGTTGGAGACGAATGTAATTTTTTTTAGAAACGTTAACTTTTGATTCTCTATTTTAAAAATTGTTTTAGAAAACCTGTTGGGGATGCTCTAAGTGATTGGACAATTCATTTATTCACTTTGTTGAATTTTCATGAATATTAACAAATGTATTCATGATTCAATTCCTCTTTTTAGTTTTTTTGAGATTTCATGAATAGTGACATTTATGTTCAGGTTGCTCTTTTATCTAGAATTGACAATTTATAACAAAATTGTAAAAATTTATATTTTAATCATACAATTTGATAAAAAAAAAAATACACGATTTTAATGTATTAAATATTGGTATTAATTTGAAGGTATTAAAGAGATCAATTTAATTATATAATTTTCTAACAATACATATATTTTAAATAAATTAATTTATATATAATATATAATAAGGGTTAAATATGAAATTTTCACAAAATAAGGATATAAATAAAAAAAAAAGACGTAAATTAGAGGGTAAAATTTATAAATACATAAGGATTAAAAATAAAAAAAATTAAAATCAGATTATTAAAGAGTGGCCCCTCTTAAAACAACTCCATTCTTACAAACTATTCTCAAACACCCCTATTTCTACAAAAAAAAAAAATCTAAATACCCTACTTTTACAAAAAAAAAACTTGTCACTAAACACGAAAACCCTATAAATAAACTTACTGTAAAACAAAATGGAAAACCCATAAGAGAAAAATGCATTTTAGATTAAATCTTAATATGGAAAAACCATAAGAAAAAAAATGCATTTTATAGATTAAATCTTAATAAGATTTACAAGATCAATATACATACGATCCTTTCTATAATAGAAAATCTGTTTGAATTTTCAAGATAAATGAAAAAAGATAGTCGAATAAACATTTCAAAAAATGAAGATGGTTAAAAAGAATGTAAAATATAATTGAAAGACAAAATTGCATCAAAACAGAATAAACTTTTATCTAATTTCTGTTTTAGAAAACCAATTTTTAAAGTTATTATTTTGAGATCATAAGATAAATTACATAAATATTGTGTTATATATGATGTTTTATGTTAATATATCCTAAGTATTTAGACAATGATACATACCTTGGATGAAGAAAGAAAAGAAGAATAAAACTTGAAATTTAGATATGATGAGATAATAGTTTGAAGAAAGATGAAACTTGATATTCAGATATCAACCAAATTTATAGCATAAAAAAGTAGGTGATTGAACAATTCATTTATTCACTTTGTTGAATTTTCATGAATAATAACAAATATTTTCAAGATTCAATTCATCTGTTCACTTTTTTTGTGTTTTAACGAATATTGACATTTATTTTCAGGTTGCTTTAACTTTTATCTAGAATTGACAATTTATAATAAAATTGTAAAAAATTATATTTTAATTATACAGTTTGATCAAAAAAATACACGATTTTAACGTATTCAATATTGGTATTAATTTATACATATCATATAATAAGGATTAAATATAAAATTTTCATAAATTAAAGATATGATTAAGAAAGATAGATATAAATTAGAGGGTAAAATTTATAAATAAGTAATGGTTAAAAATAAAAAAATTTAAAATATTAAATGGTGGGCCCCTTCAAAACAATTCCATTCTTACAAACCATTTTCAAACACCCTATTTCTACCAATCTTTTTCCAAATACCATATTGTTATAAAAAAAACTCGTCACTAAACACGAAAACGCTGTAAATAAATATACTGCAAAACAAAATGGAAAAACCATAAGAGAAAAAAAAATGCATTTTAGATTAAATCTTAATATGGAAAAACCACAAGAAAAAAAATGCATTTTATTGATTAAATCTTAATAAGATTTACATGATCAAGATACATACGATCCTTTCTGCAATGGAAAATTTGTATGAATTTTTAAGATAAATGAGAAAAATAGTAGAATATAGGAACATTTCAAAAAATGAAGATGGTTAAAAAGAACGTAAAATATAATTGAAAGACAAAATTGCATCAAAATTGAATAAGCTTTCACCTGATTTCTATTTTAAGGAACTAATTTTTAAAGTTATAATTTTGAGATCTGAGACAAAGATTATATTTATTTAAGGAGTTAAATACAAATTTGGTCACTGTGGTTTACAAACATTAACAAATAAGGTCTTTCAAAGATTCTTTTAACAATCAACGTCTATGTGGTTTTAATTTTGTAACAGATAGGGTCCCCCAACCAACTTTTCCGTTAAATATTATCCTTTTAACATATTTTCTTTATTTTTCATAATTTTTTAAACCACATGGACCAAATCTGTAATATACTCTAAACTATATATATATATTATTTATTATATAATTTATATTTTATTAACTATATAATTTTTATATTTTATATTATATATTTATATGCATCTTTCATTTTTATTTTAAAAGTATTTATATATTTATATGAATAATTTATGCTATAAACAGTAAATCAGATCACTATACAAATTACATAGATGGAAGTTTCAAAATTCAAATACATAAAATATATAAAAATTTAAAATATAAATACAAAATAAATTTTATAAAATATAAATATAATATAATCTTAAATATATAAAGATTGTTGTAGGATAAATGTGTCATCGTCTAATGGATATGACGATATAGATAGAGATAAACATATTAGAGATAAATTAGAACTGATAGTTATCTACTTGTAACGTATCCCTATTTAAAGGGCTTATGATTAATGAGAATTACAGATCTCTTCTCTCTCTTTCTTGTTGTTCTATATTGTTTTTCCTTCAACACGTTATCAGCACGTTGCTCCGCTAAAAGAGAAATTGGTCAAGATATGAAGCTAGGGTTTTTATGGTAACAACATCGATTTAAGGTACGTTTTTACGTTAACTTTGCCCTCAATGGTCGATTAATCTCAGTATTTGTTGTCCGCCGCCACTAAATGGATGTTATGCATTGCCCTACGCTCTTCAATAACTTGTTTCTCATTACTTTAATTCAAGTAAGTATCTCTAAGTTTTTCTTATTTTGTATGTGAGTATTCTGCTATCATGTTAACAATAAATATAGTTTATGATTTCGTCTATAAAACGTTTTGTTATATCTTCATTATGAATCTCAAAAATCAATTTTTGATTGTAATAATCAAATCAACGAAATAGATATTTATGATTTTACTAAGAGTGGGATTTCATTATGATTTTAATGTGATTGCCTAAATTAAATATTTTTGTTATTTTTATTTAGCCGTAAAAAAAATACGTTAAAAAAAATCATTTTTTTTGGTGGATTACATTTGTCTTTAAAAAGAAATTAATTTATATTGTTCCAATGGTCAATTTTTTTTAAGAGATTTTTTTTAACATCCTTTTCTTTAATGAGTTACTGATTTAAATTGAATTATCAAGATAATTATTTATTTATGTCTTTATCTAAAACCAATTTAATCTACAATTTATTTATTCATTTGTTTATATTAACTATGTTTAACTACTTTTATTTAATAAGATTTATCAGTCCTATTTTTAGGCTAATTTAAATAATAATTAGACGACTGGTTATTTTAATTTTTGACTTTAACTCATTCAATTTTAGTTGGATTAGTATAACTTTTATTGTTTTTAACATATCATTATTTATTTAGACATTCTCAATTAGTTTACAATATTCGTATATTTAAATGGCTAACTTAAATATTCATCATATTGGTATACATGACTATATGAGAACCTTAGATCACTTTTGTTTAAATATTGTTTAATTAGATTGGCTTATGTTTTATGTCTCACAGTTTAGGCTTTATCGCTTAATATCACATTAAGCCTATGTAGTTGGTTTATTTACTATTATATTTAATTTCAATTTATACATAGTAATTACTTATATTATTATATACTATTTTTTAATAATATTTGAATTAATAGCACTTATTTTAAACATTTCGTATTATTTATGCTTGCTCTTTCTATTATTATTATTATTATTATTATTATTATTATTATTATTATTATTATTATTATTATTATTATGATATGATTATCTATTATTATCATCATCATCATCATCATCATCTTATGAGTTCCTACTCATTATCTTTAATCTTAATTAATATTTGGAAGTTACACTTTCAACCCCCATATATTTTGGTCTTTTACCAAAAGCCTTTAAAATACTATTAAGATGTTAAAAATAAAAATTCGACTTTATGTCAAAATCTCTCATAATATTAATGTTATTCATGTATTTCATGAAACGAAATAATTGCATAACACCGAAAGATTTTGTCAAACGGGTGTAAATAACCCTAAGGTTGAAGGGACTTAAGTAATCCACGTGATTCCCCTCCTACCTGGAAATCTAAAAGTGTCTTTGCGATCTATTTTCGAATATTGAAATATTGATGAAGTACTATCAACAAAAATTTAAAAATTTAAAAATTTAAAAATTTAAAAATTTAAAAATTTAAAAATTTAAAAATTTAAAAATTTAAAAATACAAAAATCCAATAATATTATGATAATAAAATCTCATGCATAACATAATTATAGAACATGATTTTGAAAATCATATATTCTCCATTATTTACAACCACCTGGACTCGAAAGAACTTGAGTACCATAAGATAGACAAATATGTAAAACCCATCAAAGCATATTGACCCTAAAAGTCACGTGTTAAAATACATGTAAATATTTTGAGATTTTTTTTGAGACGATACATTAGTCACAACCTTCATATGGAATACCATTAACTAGAATCCCCTAAGAACAGTGGGACACCCTGAAAAGAAAAATCAGGAGTATCTAGTACCATGTACTTTCCAAACTAATCAAATAGTGGAATGAAACCCACTCGATTATAAGAAAATGACTGATTTCAACAAAGAAATGTTGTGCTCAAAATACATCTCAATCTTCATGACAAGGAACTCATAGAAGATTTTCACCTTTCATATAGCAGTAATCATATTAATGAACCAATGTGAGCTAGAGTATAACCTTTAGACAAATTCATCAACCTATTGTAAGTGGTTGAGAGATATAACAAGGTTATTTCAGATCACTAAATATGTTGGGACAAAGAAAATTCTCGTGGTCAATAATGAAAGTGTTAGAGGTGGAACAACTCTAAAGGACAATGAGTTAAAGACAATTCCACATAGGTGACATCTATACACCCCATGGACAAAACCATGGAAACGGTAAAGGTCATAACAAGAGTCGAAAAGGGTTTTACAATTTTTGGAGTAGAAATGCAACTACTACCTAAAAGATAATGGACAATATAAGAAGAAAACTGCAATAATAATTGCTCATAAAAAAAAGAACAAGTTGAAATGAACTATATCAGATTAACCTTAAGATTGATTAAGCATAATTTTATTTGAAATTTAAGTATTAAATTAATTTCATCTGCTGATGTTAAACCGGATATATAACCATTATTGATGTAAAGAAATACATAAGAATTACAAATACGAAACTCTCAATATTCTCCGTTCCGTGTAGGAATTTATCGAGGAGAACTTGAGTGTTTTTGTGGGAATCCCACACAATCTAAAGAGATAAACTAATATTTATTTTACTTTATAACTCCTCCAACCAAAATACTTAGACGATGAACTGTCACCTCCTTAATGCCTAATGGCATAGAATTAATTGTCACAAAAGCAATATGTTAATAGAACCTTGTTGAGATATTCGTATAAATTGGAAATCATAATACAAGAATGGAAATGTGTATATATGTACATCAACTCTAATGATATGAAAGGAACATATATTAGAGAAATAAATGTGTCAAACTAGTAGATTATCTAGGTCATTAATCACATTTTTCACCAATAAAGAACTTTGGGACAATGATGCATATATGTTTCGATATGACCACGTGAGACACCATGGTCATGACATAATGATCCATGTATTGAAAAATACATATTGACACATTCTTTTTCGAGTGAAAGGCAAAATGAGTTAATTAACTAAATTGCAACTGTTGACTTCTACAGCACAAGAAGTAACACCAACATCATAATAAGCCCTCTCGAATACCTAGAATTTTAAAAACCCTGATCCTTAGCCAAGACAGGAATGAGACCATCCTAAAGCTAAGGACATAATACAAAAATATTCCATTCTTACAATGAATAACAAGGTAATATTTATGGACATAAACAACCAGAATGCGGGCCATTAAAGTATTTTATGGTTCTGGTTTCGACACAATGAACGCATGTCGCATTATTGTCCACATGAAATGCTGCACTCCAAGCACTAGTTATACGTTTAAGGGCTCACCTCCCTCTTTATCTCATTAAGTCTATATGACTTGTAATGCTGGAGAATTTACATCATAAGGATTTGATAATTATTGCAATCAATATAGAGTTTTCTATACCCCGTATGTATGTATAAAATGGTCTCATAGAAGTTACCATCATAAGAATATAGATGGTATATAGGGAATTGGTTATGCGCACCAATTAACCCGCATTTTCTTGGGGTTATGCAAATATTACATGCAGCCTTACTTATTTGTTTTTAGACCCATTACTAGCCAACCAGTATCATGCGTACCAGTTGGTAACTGGATATAAGCCTGATATTTTACATTTACGCATGTTTGGTTGTGTAGTACATGTGCCAATTGCGCCCCCACAGCGCACCCAAATGGGTCCTTAAAAACGATTTAGTATAAGTTGGATACAAATCCACAACAGTTATCCGCTAAATAGAATCCTTGACGGGTGATCTCTTTATCGCTAGATTAGCGAGTTGTCACTTTGATGAGACAGTCTTCCCGTTGTTAGGGGGAGATAGGAAAAAAGATTTTCCATGGGAACGACTGGAAGTGTCATAGAATATTCCCATCATGTCTCAATTTAATCCCCAAACTTCACAAAGAAAATTGAAGTCAAACGAATCAGACTCGATACCTGATACGTTTAATGTTATTCTACAAGTGACAAGATCACATATACCAGCTGCAAATATATTCGTAAGGATAAAAGTCCCCAAACAAGGGCACAACGCCACTGGAAAGCGCGTTGCAATCACACATGGTGGAGGTGTGGTTGAGGTCGTGGCTCCCAAAAGGAAATGGGGGAAGCTACTTGGCTCGATAGATACTCATCTAAAGGAAAAGAAGAGTAAGGCACAACCATTTATCATCAATACATAAACATCTCATGAGATATCTCTGACTAAAACTATGTCTATGAATCATTACTGGAGGACGCTCCGAAGTTAATATTTGATTACAGAGATCAAATAAATCTCAAATAAATTATGAAAGTGCATACGAGTCGATGGATAGATCGTACATACTCATTGATGATATTCACATATATTGTTGCTCGTGAGATGATAGAGCACTATGACATTGAACCATGCTCAGTTGAAAAATGTCAACAAAGAGCAAATTGACCTAATAGAAACAATCCAAGATAATTACATTTGACAAATACACGGGTATTTGGTCTGGTAGTGCTAACCCACCAAGTGTAAAGCCCGTAGGACATAGATAATTCATTTGTCAGAAAAGCGTAATGAGAATAATTAAGTCATGATGTATAAGACTCTCCTTTGGCGCAAGGTTTCTCACAGCGCCCTGGATTGATGACAAGAAGACTTGCTCTCTCGTGATGGACGTTATAACGTTCTGCTAATTAATTAGCCTAGTAATTTCCGAAGGACGGGAAATGCAGCTCATGAATGTGGTTACTACATATCTCTATGGGGATCTAGATTAAGAGATATATAAAAGTGTTTGATGACATTATATTAGTAGAAACCACGAAATGCGTTCTCCATGAAATTGAAACGCTCATAGGCGGATATAAGAACGATGAACTGTGCCCGTGCGTATTTATAAAGAAAACGAGTTCCAGATGTTCAATCATAACTCTATATGTCGATGTAATGAACATAATAAATACTCTTGATGAAATAAGAGAAACTTTATTCTATTCAAAATCTGAATTTGAGATGAAAGATCTTGGGAAAACTTGGTTTTATGTATCTATTTAATCTAGGACACCGAGTTTGTGATATTAATTCACCGATCGCATATGTCTAGAAAATAATCAGGCGATTTAATATGGACAAAGCGCATCCGGATAGCACTCCCATGATCGGTCGAAGTGTTGGATAAAAGGAAAGATTCATTTTCGTCTGAAGGATGATGACGAAGAGGCTTTGGAAGCTGGAATTCCCTATATGAGTGCAATAGGCGCATTATTGTACTTAGAATAATACACTTGACCGTATTTTGTATCTCTCTATGAACTCGTTAGCTAGATTTAGCTCAGCGCCAACGCAACATCATTGGAATGATATCAAATTAATCTTTTGGAACCATTGATGTGGGCTTATACTTCCCTTACAAAGAGTAAAATAGGATTGATAATGGAATTTCAATATCTACGTTGAATGTGAAAGGTAAAAGTACCAACCCTTATAGAAAAACATAAAGTATTGTCATGATATGTCTTTGCTGATATTAACTATCTATTTGACTCATACAAAAAGCTCATTTCCAAAATGGATAAGGGTGATAACACAAAGCATATTCTGCTTTAAGTCTATATACAATTAGCAATAACAAACTCTCATATATATATATATATTTGAGTGAATCAAGCAAAATGCGAGGAGAATGTAACATACTTGGTTACCAAATCATTAACTAAAATCATATTTGGGAAACATATAGAAAGTATTGGAATACTGAGACTTTCCAAACTTCCTTGATTAATGTACAAATCAGGGGGAGTCTACTATATGTGTAGTATTGGTATGTTGTGCTCTTTCCTTCACCCAAAGTTTTATTTTTCCCATTGGGTTTTGTTCCTTGGTGTAAGGTTTTAGTGAGGCAACAGTTTATATACCATTTTGTTTTCTTAACTCTCATGATTAATGTATGAATCTGAGAGATTATTAGACTAAAGGAAAAGTCTATGTAATGCAAATAAACTGGTGCGTTGTACTCTTTCCTTCGTCCTATTTTTATTTTTCCCACTGGGTTTTTATTTTGGCGTAAGGTTTTAACGAGGCAGCAGTTGTGCACCATCACTTCTTTGACTAGTGTTGTAGGATAAATGTGCCATCGTCTAATGGATATGACGATATAGATAGAGATAAACATATTAGAGATAGGTTAGAACTAATAGTTATCTACTTGTAATGTATCCCTATTTAAAGGGCTTATGATTAATGAGAATTACAGATCTTTTCTCTCTCTTTCTGTTGTTCTATATTGTTTTTCCTTCAACATAAATAATTTGTAGATATGCGTATATACAGTGAATAGATATGATGACGAAGGTGAGACGGTAAATTATTAATAGAAGGGTCATTTTGATGACAATGATGTTGTACATGTTTAAATTTAACTTTTATATTTATATTTACCACATATATTTATATCTACAGATTATTAATTTTTTTTTTGTATATTTAAGATTATATTATATTTTTATTTTATACAGTTTATTTTGTATTTGTATTTATATTTTATGTATTTCAGCCTTCCATCTATACATATTTTGTATATATGTATATCTACAAATTATTTATTCTTTGTATATTTAAGATTATATTAAATTTATATTTTATAAAATTTATTTTGTACTTGTACTTGTACTTGTATTTATTTTTATATATTTTATGTATTTAAATTTTGAACCTTACATCTAAGCAATGTATAGTGATCTTGTTTACTGTTTCTAGTGTAAAGTGAACCTTCCATATATTTTTTAAATTTATTTATACCTTATGTATAAATATAAATACAAAATTCATCTTATAAAAGATAAATATAATATATCATATAAATATGTAAATATATAAACAATTTAAAAGATATATAAGGTGCATATAAATATGTAATATAATTTATATATATAAAAATTATATAATTAATAAAATACAAATATAATTATATAATACATAATATATATATACTACAAAAAAAACACCCCTTTTCCGACAGATCGATCCGTCGGAAATCCGTCGAAAAAGGCTGTTTCCGTCGGAAATCCGTAGGAAAGTTTTCGTCGGAAATGGGCTGGTCGGTAAAGCCTTTTCCGACGGATTTCCGACGGACATTTCCGACGGATTTCCGACGGAAACCTTTTGCAACGGATTTCCGACGGAATATGCTTTTCCGTCGGTTAAGGGTTTCCGACGGATACCTTTTGCGACGGATAACATTTGCGACGGTTTTCCGACGGATTTCCGACGGTTTTTGTGACGGATTTAGAAACTTTTTCCGACGGTTAACTTTTCCGACGGATTTTGAACATTTCCGACGGTTTTTTTGTGACCATTTCCGACGGATATTTCGTCGGAAATCCGTCGGAAATGATGTTTTCCCAAAAAAAAAAAATTAAAAAATCAAATTTCTTGTACATTTGGAATCCAGATTTTAAAAGATCAAATTACCACACAATTTGATAACAAACGAAACAATTTAAAACGAAACTGTTTTATAACAAACGAAACAATTTATAATTACGTAATTGTATCTACTATCCTAAAACTACGAAGGAGGGTTAGGAGGGTTTTGATTTTGGTTCTGGAACTGCTGCATTAAGGCTTGCATCTGTTCCGGGTTCTGGAACTGCGCCATGAAGTCCTCGAACGCTTTTCTCGTGGCCTCTTGTTGGCGAATTTGATCTTCGTACCTCCGCCACCGCTCCGCTTCTTCTGCCCGCTCTTTCCGTCTCTGCTCCGCTTCTCTCTCCCGCTCTAACCGTATTTGTTCCCGCTCAGCCTCCAGCGTTGCTCTCAAAGACTCCAACTGAAATGAATTTACATTTAACAAGCAACAATGTTAAGTGCTAATTAATAAAAACATAAGTATTACATGAATGTATTACAACCATGTTACACATACCTCCGAAGCGGTTCCGGAACAACTATGACGGCCTTGACCGGTCAAATTCAAGAAATCTATCACGTTATTGAACCCGGGAACACGATTCTTTTTTCGACCCCCGACAGCCTTTTCCCACAATTGTCCCTGTATCTCCGGACTAAGGGTTGTCGGATCTACATCTGGGTATTCCTCCTGTCTCATTTGGTGGAACGACGTCTACAAACACCAAATGTGTTAACTAATAAAAACTTATAGATATTTCGGCAGCATAACTGTTGTAATTGGAACATATCCATTAAGTATTTTACACCTATCGTCTGCCCAACAACGGCAGCCCAAACTAATTACTACAACTTTATCCTATAAAACAAGTCAATCATAAAAAACAAATTAAATTTTGTGCCAAAACTAAACTTACTGCCCTATGCTCGTGAGTCTGATCAAGATAAATAGGAGGATCTGTGGGCGGCCCGGTCGCACCCGGAACTAGCTGTCGGTTCGTGCAGTGAACCCGGTCAAATACCTCACTGATGAGGGGCTCGCGGTTCCATGCTTCTCTCTACATGCAATATATATATATATACGATGTCAGTTGTTAGTAGACAACAATTTTAAAATATATAGTAGATGAATGAATGAATACCATCCATGACCGATGCACAACCGTGCTAACTAAGCCTCCAGTATGCCTAGGGGCCGTCGACCGCAAACGATTGGCCCTATTGGCCACGGATTAACGTTGAAATACCTCACCGGTCCAGACCTGTTAATACATAAAAGATAAAAATCAACATACAAACTGAAAAGAACCCGTAACAACAAAAAATCCTACATGCCTGGTCTATCATTTGGTTCCAGAAGGTCCCGTCGAGCCAGTCCAGATAGAATGGCCTCAGCCGCTTATAGTCTTGGTGATCCCACTCTATCCCATCGACGGCCTTTGCCCGCTTCGCTGACCATAAACAAAGTTCTCTCATCTTGTCAGCATAATGGGATTGCAAGGTATCAGTAAAGGCCCGGAACACGTCTTCATCTCGCTCTTCCGGCCACTGGTACCGAGTCTGCATATTGATCATTGTTTGTAAGTTATAAAATTACATCAAATAGTTTGTATAGATTTTTCTACTAACCCGAAACTCCCCGAACATGTCAACGAGAGCTGCCTGAGGGATCTGCGAAAAACGAGCCCACGGACCATTGAACATGGACTTCCATATTGCAGTCACGTCGCGAATAGCCTCGTTTTCTCTGAATCTTCACCATTGCAAAATGCACAACACAAAATGTACATTAGTATAATATTGATTACCGCAAAAAGTACATTAGTACACCACAACTAGCTACTTACCGGCCACTCTCAAGGTGGAGCACAGGTCGGTTATCAGGATTACTTGGAATCTCACGTCGAACAACAACCCCTCGTCGTCTCGGCTGTGATGGCGGGGTCTGATCTTCAATATTGATCTCTGCATCTACCTGATCATCCTCATTCACCTGTATATGATCCAGCCCCTCCGGTGTCCTATGTTGATTCTCGGGTGTCGGCTCTTGACTCCTAGATGAGCTGCCACTCCCGCGACTGAACAGTTTTCTGAATACACCCTTCCCCTTGTTGCTTTGACCTTTTCCCACCATCTGAAATTAGATAACGGTTTAAAGTTAGATATACATACACAAAGATAGAAGATATACATTCATAAAAATAGATATACATACACAAAGACAAATATACATACACAAAGACAAATATACATACACAAAGATAGATGTACATACATAAACAATAAGTTCTACATAACTAGTTATCAGAAGAATGATCAGATAAAATAATTGCATCTTCGTTATCTGAATCATCGTCTATGTCTTCAAATTCTTCCTCGTCGTCGCTAGATTCATCCGATACATCTTCCTGCTCGCTAGCTTCGTCGGATACAACCTCATCGGAATGTGTGGAAACTACGGTGTAATCCACGGTTGCAAGAGAGACTGAATTAAGGTCCTCATTTGGTTCCGTGGACATTGTAGAAGTACCTCGTTCATTGATTTGAAAGAATTGTTCATCGGCATCGTCATCATCGTCGTTGTCGACACCTTTAGCAAATTCTGCAACTGCATATATTCCACGAGGCTTTGTCTTGACTACCACCCACCAATCCTACAAATCCCTTGTGACTGAAGGATACGATGTGTAATACACTTGCTCGGCTTGTGATGCTAGGACGAAAGGGTCATTGGATCTTAATTTGGATTTGTGTTTAATATCGACCAACCCATGTTTACGGTCAACTCTAACTCCCCTAGGAGTATCAAACCATGTACATTTGAACAACACCGCAACGTTATGCCCTGGGGCGAAATAATCCACCTCTAACACGTCGTCCAACAATCCGTAATAGTCCGTAATAAAAAAAATAGAAATAGAAATAAAAATAGAACTTAAAATTAAAAATTAAAAATTAAAATTAAAATTAAAATTAAAATTAAAATTAAAATTAAAATTAAAAATTAAAATTAAAAAAAGTAAAAATTAAAATTAAAAAATCCGTCGGAAATCCGTCGGAAATTTCCGACGGATTTCCGACGGTTTTTTTAATTTTAATTTTAATTTTTTTTATTTGTAGAAATCCGGGTGCCGTTTCCGACGGAATCGAATCCATCGGAAATTTCCGGCGGATTTTCCGACGGATTTCCGGCGGTTTTTTTATTTTTTAATTTAATTATTTTAATTAGAAAAATCCGTCGAAAATTTCCGAGGGATTCATATCCGTCGGAAAACTCCGAGGGATTTCCGACGGTTTTTTTAATTTTTTTAATCGTATCCGTCGGAAAAACATGAAAGATCCGTCGGAAATTTCCGACGAATTTTTCCGTCAGAAAAAACCGTCGGAATTGCCCTTTTTTGTAGTAGTGATATAGAGACCCCTTCAATTGTTAACTCAATTAGTTGTGTTAACCGGACATTTTCGTCTTTTTGATTATTGATATCACATTCTTTAAATATCTTGTTCACTTAATAATTACATTATTCAATTACCGCATTCATTGATTATCTCATTCACTTAATAGTTCATTTATAAAATTTCTGATTTCACCGATGAACTTGTTTAAACTTTCTTAGTTATCTCATTCTGGTTTCACATATGAACTATAAATAAAAATTATTTTTCCACTTTAAGGTTTCACATATGAAATTTGATTATATGGTTTCACTTATAAACTTTAAATAAAAATCGTAGTTTCATTCCAATTTCACTAATGAACTTTGATTATATGGTTTCACCTATATACTTTAAATACAAATTATTGTCTCATTTTCTAGGTTTCATCTGTGAATTTTAAACAAAAATCAGTGATTCACTTTCAAGTTCACCTATTAAGTTTTTAATTTTATCTTTAAACAAAAATCATATAAATATTATTAAAAATATTCATTATTTTCCAAAAATAATATATACATATTATTGATTATCTTCCAAAAATAAAATATGATAATTTGTTCCAAAGTTATCATTCATTTAATACCATGTCTTTCGTTTCTTTTTTTATCAGATTATAATCTTCATTTAATCACAACCGTTGATTAAAATAATGAAAGGCTTAGATCGGTTAACAAAGTTAACACAATTAATTGAGTTAACAATTAAAAGGGTCTCTCTCTCTCTCTCTCTCTCTCTCTCTATATATATATATATATATATTGTTGTCAAGATATTGCTATCCCTGAAGTTCAATAACATAAAATAAACGTTAGAATTGCATGTTAATAGTCCGTCCATCTACCGAAACTTGCGGTCTTTGCGACGACTGCCTCTTTGTTAATAGTCCAAAAATTTCTTCCCTTTTAATTATATAAACTAATTATAAAAACTTAAGACTTAAGGGTTATACCAGTGACTTTTGTCCGAAAAATAACTAAGTTATACTAAAATTTGACTCCAAACGTGATATAAATAAGGTTAATACATTAACCTTATCACATCTCCAAACTTACGTCGTTGCTTTTCCTCAAAAAACAAAATTCTAAAATAAGACCGAAAATTACTAGACTTAAAAACAACTAAAACAACCAAACTATATACATACAGATCAACCGAAAAGAAATCAATCACAATACAACATCCACTCAAAGTTCCACAATACAATTCCTTTATTCCGTTACCGTCTAAAACAAAATCTTCTATTCCACATTTTGAAAGGTACCATTAATTCAGTCAATCCTTTGTAACGTGTTTAGGCTTTTTTTTCTTTGGATGTTTCATGACGACACGAATTTTGTGTCTTTGTGTGTGTTTTTTCATGAAAGTATTTTCTGCAAATATCTTTTAGAGCTATTCTCTTTCATGTGTATGTACGTATTTCTTTTTGTTTTTGCAGCGCTATGCTCTTTCATGTGTATGTATACTTGTATGCATCAAATTTTTTGAAAAACTTACATGCATTTTGGATGGGATAAGATTTTGTCGATTGATAAGTTTTGTGTATCTTGATGATGTTCAAGATACCCCATTTCCAAACTTGGAAATTTCAATTCCCTCATTGAAATGAGAGGACCTATCCGTATGGGTAAAGGAGATTGAAAAAAACACCTTTTGGAAAAAGTGCCAAAGTTGACAATTGTCCATACAGAGTGAATTTCTAGAACTGAACTATGCATCTGAGTGGGAGTGATGTGACTACATTATGTTCATATGACCGTGTATGTAAAAGTATGGCTATCACATAACGACTATAAAAGCTACCTAACTTCAAACAACAAAAATAAAATACTAATTAAAAAGCAAAAATAATATAGTTATTTATTATTGACTCAATCTACTACTAATTATAAGCTAAAATTACCTAACATAAAACAACAAAAACAATTCTACTTAATTAATCTATCAAACTTATTTAACTTCAACATATAAAAAGAACCATAATTTACCTATTATTGATTCCATCTGTAATTAATTAGCAACTAAAATTTCCTAACGTCAAACAACAAAAATATAATTATAATTACTAAAATTCAACAAAGATAAATAAATTGATCAAAAAGGGATACCAAAACTCAAACCTGCCCTACTCCTTTGGGAATAGGGGTTGCATCCTTCTCTTATGCCTTGACTGGAATCCTCTGAGGTCAGCTGAACAGGCTGACAATCGGCAGAAGATGCTGAGCAAAGCTGCTGGCTTGAAGCGTGAGGCTGATCCGTAACATCAACTGCAGAAGAATGCGGTTAGAGTTGATGAACAGGAGAAGGACGCAATACATCTCCATCATCATTCTCCCCCGCACCTTCTCCATCTTCTCCTGTAGCTTCTCAAACCTCTCATTCAGCTTGCCCATACTATCTGAATGTTTTCTTGCATCTTGACGGCCTTCCCTTTGATTTATTTTAAAAGACTAAAAAAAATTAATGGAGTAGGTCGAAATTAATTTTTGACACTTATATCAAAATTATCAATTAATATCTCTAAATATCAGTTTTCGGATTATTTAGAAATAAAAATTATGTTTTTGATAAAATGAGAATATTAATTTGGAGACACTACCACTAACAACTTTAATGAAAAAAAATTTATTTACAAAAGTACAAAAGCTCCATTTTTCAAGCTTTAATTTTCAAAATCAACAACCGCAAAGGATTGTTCGATAACTTCATCTGATTCTCAAAATAGTTTCACTCTTTGACCATTAACCCTAAAAGTAGTCCATTTATCCGAATCGAATAATTCTATAACACCATAGGGATACACTTTTGCAATTTTGTAAGGTCCAGTCAATCGTGAAATTAATTTTCTAGGGAATAATTTGAGATGGGAATTAAATAGTAAAACAGATCAACCTTCAAAGAATTCTTTTGGATGTATCCTTTTGTCATGTCATTTCTTTGTATAATTTGGCATTTTTATAGGAGTGATTCCTATGCTCTTCAAGTTTATTTAGTTGTAAAAATCTCTTTTTACCAGTTTCATCCAAACTTATATTTAATTTTCTTAAAGCCCAATAAGCTTTATATTCCAATTCCATGAGCAAGTGACATGCCTTTCCAAAAACTAACCTATATGGGACATACCAATAGGAGTCTTGTAAGTGGTCTGATAGGCCCATAGAGCATCATCTAATTTAGATGCCCAATCCTATCTGTGTGATTTGACCATTTTAGCAAGAATTCCTTTGATCTCTCGGTTTGACAGTTCTGCCAAACCGTTAGTTTAAGGGTGGTAAGCAGTATCTACTCTATTCTTAATCCCGTACTTTTCAAGAGTCTCATGTAACAGATTATTTATGAAGTGTGTGCCTTCATCACTGATGAGGATACTTGGTGTTCCAATTCTAGTAAAGATGTGTCGGTGAAGGAATTTGATGTCCGTCTTTACATCATTAGAATGGCAGGCCATGGCCTCCACCCATTTAGACACATAGTCCACTGCTACTAGAATATAGGAACAATGATTGGAGATAAAAAATGGACCTATAAAGTCAATGCCCCAGACATCAAATAATTATACTTCGAGAATTCCATTGAGAGACATTTCATTTCTTTGGGATATGTTCCCACTTCTTTGGCATTCGTTACATCGTCTAACAAATTCCTTTGCATCTTGATATAAGTCTGGCTAGAATAATCCTGATTGTAGAATTTTAGGAGCAGTTCTACTTCCTCCAAAACGTCCTCCGTAGGGACCTGAATGACAGTGCTGCAGGATTGAGATGGTATCCTCCTTTCTAGCCAATGTGCCTCTTCATTTGATAACTTCTTCACCCGACTCATTTCTAACTTGTGGTTGTTTGCTTTTTGTATGGCATACTTACTTTTGAAAAATTCGAACGTGTGTTTCATAATCTTGGTTGGGTCCTCCGTCCACACCGAGTCTATGAATAGTCCTTGAATTTGATTTTTTATTTGTCGTTGCTAACACGCCATGTGAAAGAATTTCGAGTTCTCATCCCCTTTCTTGATCCACTTAATTTTTGCCTTTTGTCTTGAAATTGCCAAATTCTTTTCCTCCAATTCAATCCATTTTTTCCACGACTCCATCCACCTCTTCCTATCCTCCTCCTCCAATTTATTTGATGCTTCTTGATTTTCCCAATTTTTTTACTTCTTCTTTCAAAATATTAGCTTGTTTCTCTACCTCTTCCCATTTGACTTGACGCCATTGCTTCAATTCTTTCTTTACCTTTTTTAGTTTGTCTTGGAACTTACAACCCGTGTTTGTTGCTCTTATCTCTATTGACCACACTTTGTGCACTAACCCTTCCACGTTTTTTCCATTAACCATGCATCAAAGAATTTGAATGGCTTGGGCCTGAAATCTAGTTCTTCATCCCTAAGCATAATCAGAGTGTGATCCGACCATTTCCGCTCTAACGTCCTTGCTCCCAATGTTTTCCAGATAGTCCCGACATCTCTTGAAACCAAGAATCTATCTAGTTTAGTAAACTTTTTTCCATCATCACTTATCCTTGTGAATTTGTTTCCCCCTAAACGAATGTCTTCTAGATTGTTTTGGCGAATGAACTCGTTAAATTCATCCACTCCTTTGTTACAAGTTTCCGAGTTAAGTCGTTCATGTGCGCCTCTAACTTCATTAAAATCCCCGAACAATATCCACTTTACCTCTTCCTTTTTGCATAAAGCTCCCAGTCTCATCCATGACCCCATCCTCTCTCTTTGATCATTTGGCCCATAAATATTAACGAATCCTACTAAACTTTCTTTTTCCCAATTTCCTATTATCACCACGAAGTTGTCATCTTCCATCACGTACTCACATTTGAACCTTTGTTCCAAAGCAAGCCTCCTGATCTCCCTGTTGTGGCCACATAAACATAATCCCAGTCCCTTATCCCCAAATATTCGATACCAATTGGTGTCACATCTTTTAATTTTGTTTCTTGAATTCCTATCATGCATGGACCCTCTTTTCTACACATATCTTTCAGCCACGTTTTCTTAATTTGTGACCCAATCCTCTTATATTTATCGAAATGATCTTCATTACACCTACAAAGATCGAAACCTTACATTGCTTGTCTTACTCGTGTTGTTCTTCTTCTGTTTCCTCCCATCGCACCCCCATTTCTTCTCCAAATTTCCTCAATCTCGTCGATGTGCTAGTTTCCTTCAACTCGTTTGAGAAAGCAATCTGATTTGTTGATGAGTCTTCACTGCCTTTTGATTTTTGTCTTCCTAATTTTCTTCCTTCCCCCATCTTCTGCAGTTTCTTGTGTGAATTTCTAGCCGTTTGTTTCAAATAATGGAAACTGATTCTTCCCCTCCCGTAAGCACAATTATCCATCTTACGAGGTTTGATTTTTGTTCCTCCAGTCGCTGCAATTTTTCCCTGTTTTTCCTTTGTTTCATTGGTCATCAATTTATTTTTTTATTGCCTGAGTTCTTCCCGAGTGTGCATCTAATGGATTATGGGCCGAATTCTGGTTCATCGTATCTCGGGCCTATGTTGCCTTAAGATTGTCTTCCAAGCTTTGGGCTTCTTCATTAAACAGACCACTCCCAAATTCCTTCAATACCTGAGGCCCGAATTGTGGCCCAACTTGTGGCCCGTTGAATGAGATCGATCCATTTTTTTTAACCTGCGGCTAACCCTTCCCACTTATTTTCTTTTGTGACCTTTATCTCCCATCTCTTTTTCTGTGCAACTCATAGAATTGATTTTGGAATTTGAATTCGCCTCCTTGGACATGGTTCTCTCAACTTTTGGCGTCCTTTTTGGCTCTTCGTCTTCTTTCCTCTCCGACTGAGCTCCGACTGCCGGAATCAACTCCTCCGATTGTCCTTTTTCTTGTTTACTTACCTCTGTCGACCACGTTTCCCTCTTCATCATCTCTATCTTTAATAACTTAATAATAAAGTTGATAAGATATTTAAGAAATATGATATCAATAATTAAAAAAAACGAATATATATCATTTATCGAAGTTAATACTATTAATTTGGTTAAAAAAAAATGAAACCACATATATATCTTTTATGGTCTTGTCGAGTAACAAAACATATTTAACAACAATTTATGATTATTATGTTATTCAAACATAAAATTTAAATTCTTAAAGCGTCTCCAACAGTTTCTTTAAAATGGAGAAACTGAAGAAAACGAGGATTTTGAACCAATATTTTGTTTGAACACCTTCCCGAAAACTATTTTCAAAATTGAGAAATTAGGAGAGAGTAGGTCTTTCTTTTAAATATGGAGATCGTTCAAAAAAATGATTACCACTTAATAGCACTAATAGAAAACATTGAAAATAAGAAATTAGATAAAAAAAATATAATAGATAAATGTAATATTTTAATATTATAATCAATATTGGATTGTTAAAGAATAGATTTTACTTTTGTTTGTCATTTTAGAAAAAAATTGTATTAACTAAGATTTAATATAAAATTCATTTTTTTTCTTCTTATGGTTTTTCCATATTTGTTTTGCAGTATGTTCTATTTACAGCGTTTTCGTGTTTAGTGGTCCAACAAAACCTTAATCTCTTTCTATAGAAGATGAACAATTCATCGCAGTCAACATCTCCTAAGAAGGATGGAGAACAACATCCAGAAATCAACTGGTTCACATCCAACAAATTGACACTTGATGGTAAACCCTACAAGATACTTGTAACCATTAACTACATATGTCTCTTCTTTGGTTCCGTTTCTTCTTCGCTTCTCTTGAAATTCTACTTCAACCATAAAGGATCCAATCTATGGGTCTCCACCTGGCTCCAATCCGCCGGCTTCCCCATTCTTCTCCTCCCCATATACCTCCCATACCACCTCCATTTTTTCCGGCCAAAACAAGTTGTTAACAAACGAAGAAAACCCTTCGCCAGTTTTGACATCAAACTCTTGAGTTTATCGTTCGGAGTGGGATTAATGTTAGGGATCAGTAACCTTTGTTTTTCTTGGGGTACTTCGTATCTTCCCGTTTCTACTTCATCACTGGTTTTATCTTCCCAACTCGTCTTCATCCTCCTCCTTTCATGCGTCATTGTGAAGCAAAAGATATCGTTTTTGAATCTTAACTGTGTGATTCTTCTGACGTTAAGTAGTGTCCTTTTGGCCGTAAATTCCAGTAGTGATCGGCCGGAAGGATTGACAAGAGGCAAGTACCTCATCGGATTCTTATGCACCATCTGTGCAGGTCTCTTGTTCGCATTCTACCTTCCGGTGATGGAAAAGATTTACAGGAAGGTGGATTGTTACGCAATGGTGATGGAGATGCAGTTTTTGATGGAGTTGACGGCAACGGTACTTGCGACGGTGGGGATGGCGGTGGCCGGAGGTTTTAAAGAGATGAGACACGAGAGCGATGTGGTGTTTGATCTGGGACCCACCAGGTATTGGTTGACGGTGGGATTCAACCTTGTGACGTGGCAGTTGAGTTTTATGGGTGCTGCTGGGATGGTGTTTCTGACGACGTCGTTGACCGGTGGAATATGTATGACGGCATTATTGGCGATGAATGTTTTGGGTGGGGTGGTGGTTTACGGCGATGAGTTTAAAGGTACAAAGGTGGTAGCGACAGTGATGTGTTTATGGGGATTCTGTTCGTATGTGTATGGGATGTATGTGAAGGTGAAAGAGGACGACAACAATGGAGGTGATGATGATGATAATGATGATGATGATGAAAGACACCAAGAACAAGAATTGTTGGAGTTTTCTGAAACTGTAACGGTAGATTGCCCGTAAAAGATGGTGGCGGTTATTAAAATAAAATAATTGATTATTATATTTATTGTAAAACAAAATGACATTAATGCAATTATCTTTTACGGTAAGATTTACAAGATAAATACGATGCTTTCTGCAATGGAAAATTTGTATGGGTTTTCAAGACAAATGGAAAAGAATTAAAGATAGTGGAATAAAATTTTCAAAAATGAAGATGGTTGAGAGAATGTAAAATATAATTGGAACTTGTTATCTTAAATTTATTTTTCTATATTTATTCGAAATGAATCAATTAAAAACGAGACATAAAAAATCTCAAATATTCTAGTATCTATTATTTATTTGCATGATTCACTTTATATTTGAAAAAGATATCAGAGGTCTTCAAAAAAAAGTTTTTAACATTTAAAGAAGATGGTAAAATATGAATATTTTAGAAATTGAAATTTTCCGTATGCATCAATAATTTTCTATTTTAGTAAAAAGTGCAAAAGAAACCCAATTCATTTTTCTATTTTAAATGATTTAATCCCTAAATTATTTCTTTTAAATATTATAATATTATAATTAATATAAAATACTCAATATATTTAATATTTTAACACTTTTAAACAAATTTATTTTAAAATAGTAAATTTATTATGTCTCCTTCTTTCTTTTTTCTCCAAAATAATTAATGTATTATCTCTATTCTTCAATTTTTAGCTTTAAAGATTTTATCTTTCTGCCAAATATGAGAAAACATTTTTTCTTTTTAGTCTTTTCTCTATTTTAAAGGATGTTTTAAAGATTTTTTTATAACAAGAATTTCCTTTAATAAAAATATATTCTCTTTATTTATGTTGGAGATGTTCTAACTAAATGACAATTAAACTTGTTTAAATATTTGCATAATGGATTAAATTTTAACCAAAATAGAATTTAAATAGATACCAAATGATGTTAATTAATTGTATGTACCAATTTAATATTTGATTAAAGAATCAAATTTATTAGGTGGAAAATTAATAGAAGTTTTTCCATAAATTTAATTTGTTGTCATTAATTGCAAATTTATTGGTTATTACTTATTACTCTTAACCAGATTTGATTTTCATCAAAAGTCTTAAAATTGTGTAATGTCAAATCTTTGGAGGTGTTTGTTTCACATATATAATATTTATAAATAAATAAAAATATGTTGAAAAAATTGGATGATGTTTGATTAGAATAATTAAAAGAATTTGTTTGATTAGTTTACATAATTGGAAATATGTATACTTTTATATAAAGCATGCTAAAGAGTTAAGTTTATATTTTTAATAGGTATAATATTCCTTGCATAAGGTATAACATCTAAAACTTTAGAATTTTAGTCCAACCTCCACGTTCTTATATAAATTTATAAATTAAATTATTTATAAATTTTAAATTACACTTGACATTCATATAGTTAGTTATTTAATTTATTTTATGTCTTTTACTTTTTCATTTTTCATTTTATACTTTTATCATATAAACCTAAATAATTGTATATGAATCGTAAGACAATTAAAAAATAAGTTTATATTTTTATAAATTATACCATTATAACCGCGTCGTTAATACCTTCAAAATGAGTCAAATATTGAATATTTTTCGATTTAATCATATTATTATATACATGAATACGTAACAAATTATTTTTAAAAAATGTACATTTTGTGTTTTATAGTTATTTTTTTAATTTTTTTATCTTTTCATCTTACACTTTCTAAATACCATTCATATCCCTTACTATTTTATTTTTCAGTTTACACCTCTAGACTCTATCATATTTAAATAATATAATCGTATATGAATCAAATTACATTAAAAAATATGTTTCTTTTTTTACAAATTATACCATAACTAGAAACGTACTGCTGCAATGCAGCGAAATTTAAATATTTCATCAACATTAAAATTAGAAGTCTCGAACTCTTTTAAAATATCAAATTATCTATCATTATGAACTTATAAATCGGTATCCATTATTTTTACATTTTCGTCAAACAAATGTGTCATAAATGTGCTACTTTGTTCCTTTTAAATTAGGATTGTAGTTGAGTTTTGTAAAAATAATGGATGTCGATTTATAAGTTTATAATGATAGATAATTTGATATTTTAATAGAGTTCGAGATTTCAAAAGTTAACGTTATTAAAATATTTAAGTTTCGCTGCATTGCAACGAGTATGTCTTCTGGTAATATATACTAAAGAGTCTTGAACAATTTGAAAGAAGCTTTCAAATATATTTATCATTTTCCTACTTATTTTGATTTATTTTTACCGTAAAATAACACATTAGTTACTAAACCTTTCATTTTCTATCATTTCTAATTTATTTTAGTTTTTATAAATAAATTAGAATTAAAAATTAGATAAAACTACATTACTTATTATGATAAAACACATTTTGATTATTTTTGTTATAAAAATGAAAAAAAACATATGTATATATATAAGCAAAATTTTGGTTGCAAACTAATCGATTTTTGTAAACTGTGCAAACTCGTAGTGAACACAATGATAAAGCACCAAGTGGGTATTCATGAATGTTGAAAGTGTTCACGAATGGTGAAAGTATATTCACGAATGACGAAAGTGTATTAATGAATGGCGAAACTTGCCGGAAAACTCGCCGGACAAGACGAAGTCGTCGAAAAGTGTGTTCATGGCAGGAAATTAATAAATATTAATTAAAATTGGTTAAATTATAAAATGACGATGATACCCACAATGAATAAATAAACTATTAAAAAAATTAATAAAATCTTAAAACAATATTATCCACATGATTTATTTCTATTGGATAATGGTGAGTTTGCAAGTTTGTAAATATTGAATAGTTTGCAATGGATACCACCCCTCTATATATATATATATATATCATAGCATCTCCAACAGCATTTCTAAAATTTCTTCAAAATGGAGATACTAAAGTCAAAATTTCTAAAAAAAATTGATTAATCTCCAACATCTCCATTTTGGAGAATCTAACTTTAATTATATTATTAAAATATTCATTATATTATCAAACTTTTAAACTAACTTTTTTATTATTAATGGAGAGTAGTAGTATTAAGAGCATCCACAGTGGTGGAACCTTCAACACTCATTTGTCATATGTTTTTTCCAATATTCTAAAAAGCTCGCTGTGACAGCCGCAATGGCACGTCGTGGCTTAAGACTTGTGTCTGCCGCCACGATATGTCTGTGGCACGCTATGGCCTAATGCGTGATTTTTGTAACACTACATTTGATTTTTGTTATCGTTTTAGTGTCTCAATTTTTCGTTTTTAATGTATAACATGATTTAAAATGTTTAATTTTATTAACTCATTGACTAATAGTAGAAAACAAAGGTTTATATATGTATAATATTATATATGATATACAAATTTGTCGCCACAAGACACGTCTTGAAAAACGTCATGGCTCGTCGTGGCTTCTAAGGCTTAAGACTTGACCACGCCGTCGCGCCGCGCCTCACGTTATTTAGAACCTTGGTTTTTAAGCTACATCATTGACACGTCAACAAAGTAAGAACCGCCATAAAACTCTTCAATGAATGTTTTTACAAAAACCTTACTTTCCTTATTTTTAATTTATAAAATGTAATTTTATTTTTAGATTATTATATAAATTTAATATATGTATTTATTTTAAAATTATAAAAAAACTTCAAATAAAATTTATTAATTTCTATCAATTTTAGTTTGTTAATTTATATATTTTGTTATCATATTTGAAAAAAAATTAAAACATAAACATAATTTTATACTGCAATAAAAAAATTACAAAATTACAAAAATATTCATTTTTATAAATAGTATCACTAAATAACAAATAATAATATAGATCACTTATAATCTTAATTCAACCAAATATGTTCAACCAAGATGAATCAGAGTGAATAATATAATGAGATAGTTAAAAAAAAGTTGTATAAAATTTTACAAGAAAAGGAAAATAAAAAAAAGTAAAAAAATTGATATTAAAATAATTGTTTTATATTTTTTTTGTATTAATTTTAACTTATATTATTTATAGGTTTACCAAATAAAATGGTTAAGAAATAGTAAAATAATAAATAAAATAATAATAGAAAAGAAAAGTATGAAAGAACCCGAATTCTTGTTCAAGCACCTGAGTTGTAATAAGAACCTGTAACTGGGCATGAACTTATGTCTCAGAGTGGAGGTTCTTGTAAAACCCAAAAAAAAACCTCACTAGCCTCTATTGTGGATGCTTTAATAAATATTATTTTCTCTTACTTGTTAATCATATTTGGGGTACTCTCTAAATATGGAGAAAAAAACATTTTCTCTCGTACTTACTCCATTTTGAAGATGCTATTGAAGCATAATTTTAATCCAAAATCTTTATTTTTCTCATTTATTTTTTATTTTGTAGATGCTATCGGAGATCCTCTCACAATCAATAAAAACGTTATACTTAAATACTTCAATTTATTTTTGATGATATAATAAATACAAATTTGGTCCCTGTGGTTTATAAATATTAACGGATAAGGTCACTCAAAGATTTTTTAACGATTAGCATCCATGTGGTTTCCATTTTATAACAGATAAGGACCTCCATCCAACTTTTCCGTTAAAGATGACGTTTTTTTAGCATAAATGAAAAACTTAATTTTACAACATATGGGTCAAGAGGTGTGAAATTTCGAGTGCTACAACTTACAACCCACCATCGCGGCACATCCTTTTTCCTGAACCAAACAGTGGCCTAAGCCGTGTACTAGCCTGCACCAGCTTCTTTTTCACACTCATTTCACCATTTTTGTTGATTTTTCTTCCTTCATTTTATACGAGCATATATGCCTACAATATAAACTTGATAAATGGCATTTCACAATGATCAAAAAAACGATGCAAAGATCCCAAAATAAATACGTTCAAAAAAAATGGGGTGTTACAATAATGAATATTTTAGTAATATATATAATTTATATTGTAATCTTTTAAAATCGAAAAGTTGTTGGAGATGAAGTAAATTTCTTTAGATATTTTTGACATTTGATCTTTCATTATAGAGAATCTGTTGGAGATACTAGTGGGTCGTTTACTAAACGCTTATTCGGTAAGTGCTTACCGGTAATTTTCCTCATCGGATAAATATGGCAAGGGTCGGGAATCTTACCCGATATAAGCGTTTACTGGGTAAAATATTGCATACGATACCATTTTGATGATAGACTACAATCTTACCAGATAAAATAAATAATAATACTAATACCTAGCATAAGTGGTTACTGAGTAAATATTTAGATTGTTATTGTTTGATCTCTTAATTTCAAGTTTACAAATAACATGTTAAAACTTTTTGAAATAAACATTATTCGGCCTCTGAGACTGAAGACCATACTTTCGTGGAATGCAGGTTAGCAAAATCCGTCATAAGGGAAATCGCTATGTGGTGGAAGATCACTCCCCCGGTCACCTCGTTGGTCTCCTTATTCTCTTGGGGGGAATCTCACAACTTTACTGGTATCAAGCTGCAGATTTTCAAGATGGTGATCCTCACCTATCTCTGGCATATGTGGAAAGCTAGGAACGAGTTGGTGCATTCCTCTAAAAATGAGTCTATCCCCATGTTGTTTGCCCTTATTCAAGGACATTACTATTTCTGTATTAACACGCGTAAGAAGCTTAAGTTCAAATTAGTTTGGAATGATTGGTGTTGTATGCCTTTTTCCTTTCCTCTTTTGTAATCTGCTGTTTTCTCTAGTCTCTCGCTAGTTTTTTCTAATAAAATTGCCGTTGGTGTTCAATTCTTTTTTTTTTAAATAAACAAACTTCATATATACTAACCAAAAGATATCTCACTAAAATACATGATAATTATCATTGTTACTGCAAGATACCTCATCATTATCTTTATTTAATGTTTATCATCATTAAATTTTCTTTTTTATATAAATATAATACATTTTTGAAAATAATGGCGAAAATTGCATCTAAATGGAACGAACTTTGCTCTTATTTCTATTTTAGGAAACGAACTTTGAAAATTAACATTTAAGGGTTTCAAGCAAAGTTTATGTTTATTTAAAGGTCTCACTCACCGGTTAAATAGGTTACTGGTCACCTTAATATTACATGGCAAATAATAAATTTAAAAGGTTATTACGTGGATATTAAGGATGTCTTTTATCATTTTTAATTTTTAACCCATTTAGAACGCATATTTTTTATTTTTAACCCATTTAGAACGCATCAGAAAACTATTTACAGATCTAAAGTATTTGAGGTGAAAACTGTCCAGAAAACCATCTGTTGTCTTCTCCAACCAACAACTTGTTGTCTTCTCCGGCCAACAATTTGTGGGTCACCTTCTCCTCCCCCTTTTCACTTTTCCGGCCACATTCCACCTCCTATCTTTGACCTTCAATTTCTTTTTATCAACTTCTTAAACTTAACAACAAATCTCATTTTCTTTGTTCAAATATATGTTTTTTAATGTTTCCATCCCTCCACCACATATCAAAATCCATGAAGATAAAAATCCACATGAAAGCCGAAAGAACTCGTCAAAGGTTCATAAATAAAGTTGAAAACAACACAATAAAAATCAAAGAAAATGATAAACGAAGATCTTTTCATTGAAAAAAGCTTAAAGGCCATGGAAGTTGCAATTGTTGGATTGGAAGAAAAAACACAAGGAGAAGAACATTGGTTGGATTTAATTGTAGAGACGATGTATGAGAAAGGATGAAGATACAGACATGGAATTGCAGAGTTGTTGGAGTTTCATGTTAAGAAGGTTGGGTATTCATATCTAGGGTGAAGATGAGGTGAAGGCGGCACAATAGGTTTTTGATTTTGGTTATCTGTTTTTCTTTTATTATTTATTTAGTTTTTATTTTTGTTATTTTACAAATGTTTATGTATTATCAACTTTATTATATGATAGTATTCTTGATATTTGATATTTTTAATTTTTTAATATGACGTTGAATTATATAACATGACGTGGCATTTTAGTTGCCATTTACCTGAGACACGTCAGCATTAGGTCATCAGGTAAAGTAGACCTTTAAATAAACGAAAAGTTTGCTCGAGACCTTTAAATGTTGATTTTCAAAGTTCATTCCCCAAAATAGGAATCAGTCCAAAGTTGGTTCCATTTTAATGCAACTTTCCCAAAATAATAATAATAATAATATTTAGAGTTAAATACAAATTTGGTCACTATGGTTTACGAATATTAACGGGTAAGGTCCCTCAAAGATTTTTTTAACAATCAACGTCCCTGTGGTTTCCATTTTATAACAGATAGGGTTCCCCATCCAACTTTTCCGTTAAATATTAACTTTTTAGCATATTTTTGTTATCTTTCATAATTTTTCAAACTACATGGACTAAATCTGTAATTTACTCTAAACTATATATATAATGTATTATATATTTATATTCATATTTTATTAATTATATAATTTTTATTCTATAAATTAATCATATACAATTTATATTTATATTTAAAACTTATTATTATTTTATATATTTATATGATATATTATACTTATCTTTTATAAAATGTATTTTGTATTTATATATAAAGTATAAATAAGTTTATAAAATATATGGAAGGTTGAATTTATGCTAAAAACAGTAAATAAATTTATATCTCGAACTTTTTATCTTTGCAATTTGTATAGTGATCTGATTTACTGTTTCTATCATAAACTGAATGTTTCATACATTTTTTTAAATTATTTATATTTTATATATAAATATAAATACAAAATCCATTTTATAAAAAATAAATATAATATATAAAATAAAAATAATTTTTAAATAAATATATAAATATATAAATTGTATATAAATATAATTTATAGAATATAAAAATTATATAATTAATAAATATAAATATAAATATATAATAAATTACAGATTTGGTCCATGTAGTTTGAAAAATTATGAAAGATAACAAAAATATGCTAAAAAGTTAATATTTAACGGAAAAGTTGGATGGGGGACCCTATCTGTTATAAAATGGTAACCACAGGGACGTTGATTGTTAAATAAAACTTTGAGGGACCTTACGCGTTAATATGCGTAAACCACAGTGACCAAATCTGTATTTAACTCTAATATTTAACAACAATTCATAGTTATCAATTTTATTCGATCATAATTTTCAAATTCTTATTAACAAAAAGATAATAGCATTAATTTCATTTTGTTTTACAAATAAAATAAACAAAACAACTATTTTATTTTAATAACTGCCACCATCTTTTAGGAGCGATCTACCGTTACAGTTTCAGAAATCTCCAATAACTGTTGTTGTTGTTGGTGTCTTTCATCATCGTCGTCGTCATCATCATCATCATCATCATCATTCATCTTCACATACATCCCATATACATACGAACAGAATCCCAATAAACACATCACCGTCGCTACCACCTTTGTACCTTTAAACTCGTCGCCGTAAACCACCACCCCACCCAAAACATTCATCGCCATTAATGCCGTCATGCATATTCCTCCGGTCAACGACGTCGTCAGAAACACCATCCCAGCAGCACCCGTAAAACTAATCTGCCACGTCACAAGGTTGAATCCCACCGTCAACCAATACCTGGTGGGTCCCAGATCAAACACCACATCGCTCTCGTGTCTCATCTCTTTAAAACCTCCGGCCACCGCCATCCCCACCGTCGCAAGTACCGTTGCCGTCAACTCCATCAAAAACTGCATCTCCATCACCATTGCGTAACAATCCACCTTCCTGTAAATCTTTTCCATCACCGGAAGGTCGAATGCGAACAAGAGACCTGCACAGATAGTGCATAAGAATCCGATGAGGTACTTGCCTCTTGTCAATCCTTCCGGCCGATCACTACTGGAATTTACGGCCAAAAGGACCCTACTTAACGTCAGAAGAATCACACAGTTAAGAACTTAAGATTAAAAAACGTTATGTTTTGCTTCACAATGACGATCGAAAGGAGGAGAGTGAAGACCAGTTGGGAAGATAAAACCAGCGATGAAGTAGAAAGAGGAAGATAGAAAGTAACCCATGAAAAATGATACGGTACAACTACCTAAAGCTACAAGACCCAAACGTACAATTCAAGCTCTTACCAAACTAAATGACTACCTTACCTAAGATGCACCCCATTTCAGTGTATCAATCCTCACGTGTCAGTTTCTAGAATATTGCTAGTCTTTCCCTTAATTAGTAGGACCGTTGGATTTCAGTCTTTTTATTGAATGGATAGGATGTAAAGCTATTTTCTCTTAAATGAAAGAATTAGGGTTTTTTTGAACCCTGAACAATTATTGCAATCTTCTTCTCCAATCCTCTTGTTCTTTCTTTTTATCACAGAGGTTCTATCAAATTGGTGCTTTCATTGTTTTGGGCTTTGATGCCAACGAGAGCTCAAACTATGGACGACCTGCGAGCTGCCACAGAAGCTAATACTCACGCCATTGCTGAAATCAACTCCAAGTTATCAGATCTCCTATCCTTGGTCACAAAAAACCCTCCACCACCACCACCAGAAAATCGAACCAGAAAATCGAACCTACACTGCCCGTCTTCCTAAATGTGAGCTTTCATTCTTCGATGGCTCCAATCCATTGGATTGGATTTTTCAAACAGAAAGGTTTTTCTCATATCATTCAACCCCAGATGAACAACGAATCGATTTAGCAAGTTTTTATATGACTGGGCAAGCCCTAACGTGGTTCCAATGGATGCATCGTAATCAACAGCTGTCCTCATGGTCTGCCTTATCTCAGGCACTCCAACGGCGGTTTGGACCATCGTCTTTCAACAACTTACAAGGGACGTTGTTCAAACTATCTCAAACTGATTCAGTTCTTGCCTATCAGACAGCCTTTGAGACTTTCAGCAACCGAGGTAATGATATTTCCCCAGCGTCTCTACTGAGTTGCTTCATTTCTGGCCTTAAACCTTATATTAGGGGTGAGGTTATTCTCCACAAACCAGTTGATCTTTCTACTGCTATTGATTTGGCTAAGTCAGTGGAGGAAAAATTTGCATCGACTAGAAGCCCATTCACTCGTTCTATTCCAAATCGTTTCACCCAATCCCCACAAACCCCAATAATTACACAACCACCATCACCTACAACTCATACCCCATTGTTGGCGTTGCCACCCATCCCACCACCACAACAAACTCCACTGCTTCCGCCGCCTATCCGAAAATTATCGGAAACTGAGCAACAACAATGTCGTGCCCAAGGCCTGTGTTTCAATTGTGATGAACGTTTTAGACCTGGGCACAAATGCAAAAATAGATTTCTCTTGCAATTACTCGATGGGGATGAAGAGACGGAACCACCTGATCCTATACATGAAACGTACCCGGTTCAAAATCTCATGGAACACCTCCGGAGATTTCACTACATGCTCTGACGGGAACAACTCACCCGCGAACTTTTCGATTTTTTGCATCGATATCGGAATCTCCTATTTCTGTTTTTGGTAGACGGAGGAAGCACTCACAATTACTTACATCTTCGTATTGCCCAGTTTTTACGACTCACTATGGACACTTCCCAACGGGTTGTAGTTGGAGTTGGTAGCGGTGAGAAGTTACACTCCACGGGATTCTGTCCAAAGGTTCCATTGCTCGTTCAAGGACATAAGTTCTATGTGGATTTTCACATATTAAATTTTTCAGGGGCAGATGCGGTTCTGGGAGTGCAATGGCTGGCTACTTTAGGGCCAATTACTACTGACTACAACATCCTTACTATGTCCTTTGTGCAGGATGACACAACCATCACCCTACAAGGACTCACATATACAACACCACCATCTCCGATCACCTTAAGTCAGTTACGACGTATTCATCAAACCGAGTCGGCCGCTTCCTATTTCCACCTCCATCTCCTACATTCCCTAACTAAGGAACACAATAACCTTGACCTATCATCGTCTTCGATCAAAACTCAAAACCAGAACACTCATCCAGCAATCAAAGTCATTCTTGACAAGTTTGCAAAAGTTTTCCAATCACCAGAGGCATTACCCCCTACTCGTTCCCTCGACCACCACATCAATCTCCAACCTCTGTCCCAACCAATCAATATTCGGCCCTATCGTTATCCATATTTCCAGAAGTCTGAATTGGAGAGACAAGTGCAACTTATGCTTCAACAAGGATTAATCAGGCCATCCACAAGTCCATTTTCTTCTCCAGTCTTATTAGTAAAGAAAAAGGATGGTTCATGGCGTTTCTGTGTTGACTATTGTGCCCTCAACACCATCACCATAAGAGACCGTTTTCCCATTCCTACAGTGGATGAACTCCTAGATGAACTGCATGGTGCTAAATATTTTTCAAAAATGGATCTCCGGAGTGGGTATTTTCAAATCCGTGTCCATCCCCCCCGACATTCCCAAAACTGCTTTCCATACCCATGAGGGTCATTATGAATTTCTCGTCATGCCCTTCGGCTTATCGAATGCTCCAAGCACCTTTCAAGCGAGCATGAACAACCTTTTTCGCCACCAACTCCGTAAATGCGTGCTTGTGTTCTTTGATGATATTCTGATCTACAGTAAATCATGGGAGTCACACTTGCAGCAATTGGCCACAGTCCTGCAATTGTTGCAAGATCATTCGTTCTTTGCCAAGTTAACTAAATGTGATTTCGGGCAGACTGAAATCGCATACCTAGGGCACATCATCACTGAGGCAGGAGTTGCAATGGACCCTAGTAAAGTTTCGGCAGTGATGCAGTGGCCTCGGCCTCAATCGATAACTGAAATACGTGGATTCCTCGGTCTCATAGGTTACTACCGACGGTTCATCCGTCACTATGCCACCATAGCAAGTCCTTTAATAGATCTATTACGCAAGGATTCTACCTTGTGGAGTCCATCGGCCAACCACGCCTTTGAACAACTTAAAAGGGCTATAACGAAGGCTCCTGTATTAGCTTTGCCTGATTTTTCAAAACCCTTCACAGTTGAAACGGATGCCTCCAACATTGCCATTGGTGCTATTTTATCACAGATCAATCATCCGATGCAACATGCTTCAACGTATTCTCGAGAAATGTTTGCTATCACAGAAGCTATAAAAAAGTGGCGTCAATATCTTTTGGGCAATCGCTTCACAATCGTTACCCATCATCAAAGCCTTCGGGAAATACTTTCTCAAATCATCCAAACCCCTGAACAACAAAAGTGGCTAACCAAGCTACTGGGGTTTGATTTTACCATTGTCTACAAGTCGGGATCCACTAATTAGGCAGCAGATGCCCTCTCTCGTTGGTCTGGGACGCAATGGGCTCTCTCCTAGCTCTATCGATGCCGGTGGCTGGATTGCTCGATCAGATCCGATCTGCTCTCGCTGTCGACTCCACAACCCAATCGCTACTCACTCGAGTACAACAACAACCTTCTACCGGTAATGACTTCACTTTCCGTGATAACCTTTTATTCTTTCGAGGCCGGATCTATGTTCCTGCTACTGATGACTTACGACAACTCCTTATTTCGGCTCATCATGACTCCGTCATTGGAGGACATTCTGGGGTGCGAGCAACTTTCCTCCGTCTCTCTACATCCTTTTACTGGCCACTGATGAAAAAAGATATCCAAACTTATATTCAAAATTGTTTTGTCTGTTTACAAGTCAAACCAAGTACATCTCCGTACAAAGGTTTGCTACAACCGCTACCCATTCCAGACAGAACATGGGACTCTATTTCCATGGATTTTATAACCGGTCTTCCACCGTCTCATGGAAACACTTGCATATGGGTCATCGTGGACAGGTTATCAAAATATGGTCATTTTTGTGCTCTACCAGCCTCTGTTACAGCCTCTAAGCTAGCAGAACATTTCATTCAAGAATACGTCCGTCACCATGGTTTTCCCACATCCATTATTTCAGATCGCGATAAGCTCTTTACTAGTAATTTTTGGCGGGAATTGTTTCGCTTGGCGGGCACGTCCCTTAATTTTAGTAGTTCTTACCATCCCCAAACAGATGGCCAGTCCGAGGTAGTCAACCGTTGCTTAGAAACATACCTCCGAGCTGTCTCCAGTGATCACCCCAATCAGTGGGCTCGTTACCTGCCATGGGCAGAATATTGGTACAATACATGCATTCATAGCTCCACGGGTCACTCCCCTTTTCATGTCGTATACGGCCATCCACCGCCCTTGCTCACTGACTTTATTCCTGGTTCTACACCAGTGGCCGACCTAGACACTTGGCTTGAGGATCGCAAGACTATCTTGGACTCTGTTAAAATCTGGAGCGTGCCCAAGTCCGTATGAAAAACCAAGCGGATAAGCACCGACAAGATAAAGAATTTGATGTTGGGTCTTGGGTATTTGTGAAACTACAACCGTATCGCCAACATTCGGTAGAAACCCGCCGATATCCCAAACTAGCCAAGAGGTACTTTGGGCAATTTATGATCACGGCTCGGGTGGGAAAAGTAGCCTATCAGTTGGCATTACCGGCCACCGCCAAAGTCCACAATGTCTTCCACATATCTCCGTTGAAATTGAGTCCTCAACCGAATTCTGAGGTTCCATCAGAATTACCTCTTCATTTCAACAACGGGCAACCAATGTTTCTGCCCCAAGCTGTACTTCAAACCCGAAGGGTCAAGGTGGATCATAAGTGGGAAACTCAGCTCTTAGTTCACTGGGACAACACCACTTCAGACAACGATACATGGGAAGAATTGCAACAATTTCAACTCAGCTTCCCTGGTTTCCACCTTGAGGACAAGGTGACTTTCCCAGGGGATGGTATTGATACGGTACAACTGCCTAAAGCTACAAGACCCAAACGTACAACTCAAGCTCCTACCAAACTAAAGGACTACCTTACCTAAGATGCACCCCATTTCAGTGTATCAATCCTCACGTTGTCAGTTTCTAGAATATTGCTAGTCTTTCCCTTAATTAGTAGGACCGTTGGATTTCAGTCTTTTTATTGAATGGATAGGATGTAAAGCTATTTTCTCTTAAATGAAAGAATTAGGGTTTTTTTGAACCCTGAACAATTATTGCAATCTTCTTCTCCAATCCTCTTGTTCTTTCTTTTTTCTCACAGAGGTTCTATCAAAAAACAAAGGTTACTTATCCCTAAAATTAACCCAACTCCAAACGATAAACTCAAGAGTTTAATGTCAAAACTGGCGAAGGGTTTTCTTCGTTTATTAACAGCTTCTTTTGGCCGGAAAAAATGGAGGCATATGGGGAGGAGGAGAAGAGGGAAGCCGGCGGATTGGAGCCAGGTGGAGACCCATAGACTGGATCCTTTATGGATGAAGTAGAATTTCAAGAGAATTGACGAAGAAACTGAACCAACGAAGAGACATATATAGTTAATGGTTACAAGTATCTTGTAGGGTTTACCATCAAGTGTCGATTTGTTGGATGTGAACCAGTTGATTTCTGGATGTTGTTCGCTTTGGAATCGAACATTCTTTGGAGATATTGAGTGCGATGAATTAAAAGTTTTGTTGAATAACTAATTCACAAAAAGCCGCTCTAAATAAAACATAATGCAAAACAAATATGGAAACACCATAAGAATTGAAAAAAGAAATGTATTTTCGGGTAAAGATTTACAAGATACAAGCAATCACTTTCTACGTTAGAAAACTGGAATAACAAAAGAGAAAAGATAGCGACTAAAATTCAAAAAAGAAGATGGCTGGAGAATGAAATTAATTAGTACTCCTCCGTCCATGTTAACTATCCACGATTCAAATGATTGTTACATTTTAATTCAAATGATATATAGTTTTAAACATTTATAATTATAACATTTTTTGTTTAATTAAATTATATCTTTTATCCTTATCTGATTTATCTCTTTTCATAGCTCTTAAATGTTTATGCATTAATTAAGGTAACTTTGACAACTTAATTATTTACTTTTAAAAATAACATTTATTTTGACACAAATATAGACGGAAACATCAAACATATACACTTAATTTAAAACGAAAGGAATAATATGTTTGTTGTAGAATAAAAATGAAATAGAGTTCAAAATTTATTTTTGGATTTTTGGTTTTTTTTTTTGGAAATGAATCAGTTATAAGATGAGATTTCTAAAAAATTGTTGTTTATTTGAGTGATCAGACCAAAATTTAATATTTTGTTCTTAACATTTAAATAATAAGGCTAAAATATAGACGCTTAAGAAATCCAAAGATTTTGTGTATATTAATAGTTTATATTCAAGGGTTGTTTGGTTAGAGGTATTAAATAGTAATTAATAAAAATGACAATACCATAAACTGTCTTCTTTTTGTGAAGAAGAAGAAATGTTTGTTTTTATATAATATAATAACTTTATTTTCATTTCACTATCCGAACCAAACACCCTCTTAACTTTTTTTAATACTGAAAAGTTAATGGTCCCTCTGATTTTTAGGATTTGAATTGATTAAAGAAAGGTCCAAAATCAAAATATCGGGATTTCAATAAAATCCCAAAAACACAATTACTATTTAGTAATCCCATTAGAGTAGTTGATTTTCATGGAATTTCCTCTAATTTGTTCTTAAAAATGTTTTAAATATTTTCTAAAATATGTAAAAATATGTGTTCTGTAATAATTTAATCAAATAATCAAATATCTAAAAATAATGGAACTCATTCTCATTCCAAATCATTTTCTACGAATTGTATAAACATCTTCTAAAAGACATTTCATTAAATCAAATAGTCCTTAAAATACATTTTAAGAATAAAACCTAAATGATCCTAAATCGATAAGTTACTTGAATGGGGTTAATTTAGGCATAATTAGTATAAAATTTGGAAAACATGATGTTTTTTTTATTCTCTTAACAATACTTGGGACAAAAAACATGTGTTTTGTTTCCTCATGATTTCATTACTCTAATAATAACATATGCATAAAATATGGAAAATTGCATCAAATGGAATCCATGTATATAAATTGGTTTTCTAACCATTTTTTTATAAGTCGATGTAAATGTCATTTCATCTGTAATGTTCAAATTCATAATATTACGAATCTAACTAAAAGACAAAAAAATCTATCAGATTTAATACAAATTTGTAATTACGATAATACTATTTGCTAAACCGGTTTAATTTAAAATTTTCTTTTGTTTTTTACTAAGTCTGTAATATTATGAATTTAGATATTACGAAAATAATATCATTGGGTCAATTAAAAAGAGTAAGGTCTTGTTTGTTTTTTCATTTTAAGCTCTTAATCATCACTTATGTCTGATTTATTTATACGTTTCATAACTATTTTAGAACTAAAATCATACTTCAGCACTTCTTAAAAAACAAAAGCCACCAAATAGTTAGATTACCAATTTTATCGGGTCGAATCGTAATTTTCTGATAAGGGATGTATGGATTCTCGAGAAGAGAGGAGCCATGGTGGTAAAAAATATTTATGTGTGTTTTTGTTGGTGATCAACACATGTTGAATGAAAGTTGAGGTTTGGACGTTTGGGGATTGACCGAGAAGTAGTTAACGACAAATATTTAAGAAAATTACATTTTTTGTCCTTACGATTTGTTGAAATCATTACTTTTCGTCCTATGCATATACATTATGTTATGATACGGCATATCAAATAAAATGATAAAAGTATAATTAAACTCTATCTATGGTCATTTATCGAACGTTTATCAAAGAAGTGTTTATTTATATAACGTCACATTCATCTATTTTATCAGATAAGATTATTGGTTATCAAAATCAATAATTGCAATTAGTAAACTTTTTTTACCGAAAAATGCTTAGAGTGTCCTCTTTATAAAACTCGACTCGGTGGAACCAAATAAAGAGTTTGAGCTCTCTTTTTATGGCTTGCTTTTAGCCAAGCAGGGCAGCTATCCGCTTATACCCCAAAAGTGGCATCCATTTATAGGTAATGGATCCAGTGACGGATCCAAAAATAATTATTATGTGTGGCATAGTATAATATAATATAATATTTAACTAAAATCAAACAATATTCAGGTGAAAAACAATCATTAACCAAGAAAGCGATGGATTTTGGGACCTTTTATTTATTTATTGGGGGTACTTTATAATTTTAGGTAAACAATTTAGATAATAAAAATATATTAACATGCACTTCATTAGATTTACTGGGGGACTTTGACCCCTACCCCCTTATCTTAAATCCGCCAGGTAATGGTATACTTGAGAAAAAAAAGGTTTGGAGTTCAACCTCTCCTTCTTGCTTTGTAGAAGGTCGTGTGAAAAAATCTGATTGACTAATGGAAGGAAGATAGCTCCAAATGCATGCACAATAATCATGCATCACACATTCCAGGTTTACCCCAAGCCCAAGGACCGGAAGATGCTTACCGGACAAGATTCTCGATCCTTGTTATATTTCTCACTAGGCGTCGCACATGATTTCAAGATTAGCCATACCTTCATCTCACAAGAAGCTCTCAAAGCTACATTTCCAAAAGTTAAACATGATTCCACGGAAACTTCACAAGTATTTGAATTGAATATCACAATCCATTGCTAAAATAGTTTTAGAATTTTCTGGACAACTTTGCTGCAAGGTTGTTGCATCATTGTAAACATGTTTTTCTTTCTAGATAGCAGAAGTAAGTTGTTGGACTCATACAACATATTGTTGGACAGATTCAACATATGGCATAATGATATTTTTGGCATTTTGTTGCACCTATTCACAATTGTTTAATGAAAAGAGGTTGTTCAAATGCTTGGATGCTTGCTCAAAACACTCTAACTCTTGATTACTCATCAATGTATAACCTCACTCTCACCCTTACCAACACATTTATATTTTTCAATTTCACTTGGTAAAGGAACTTGAGGTTGTCTTTTAAGCCGGGTAGTTATCTCTTGAACATAAGTTGTGATGTTATTAACAGGTGTTAAATCTTGCATGTAATCACTAAGAAACGTTTCAAGAGAGTTATAGCTTTAACCAGTTCCAAAAAGGGTGTAGGAGTTAAAAATGAATTGTTCAAAACATTCCAAATGAAAACTCTCAGAAAAATCATTTTGTTCCTCCCAAGTCCCAAGATTGGTCAAAAATTTTTGTAAAAGTTCAACTCCAATCTTGGGAAGAAAATATGGGAAATATGAAAGTGTCATCATCTTAAATGTTTGAATTTTTTTTGGGATGTTCCTTCCATCACCGAGTAAAAGCATTAAAGTGTAAGATATCCTACTTACCATCTTTCATGCAACAACGAGACTTAGGGTTCAATAAATAAATGTATGAGAAAATGATTTCCAGAACAAATTTCATTGAAAACAAATCTATATCGTCCAAATTAACGATTGACCCATTGATGAATCCATGTACAAGAAAAAAATAAACTCGAAGATTTATTGCTAGTACACATATAGAGACATGTGACAAGCAACAACGGTGGTAGAAAAAATAGTTTTTTCTAGAACTCGATCTCTCCACAATGAAAGATATAGGCCTATCCGCGCAGCGGTGCCAAAAAGTTGAAATCGCATAACCCCAAAGGACTATGGTAGTTGAGTACCACACTGCATTTTGCGGTGTGATTTGAGATTTATATGGTGTCGTCTGTGGTTTGGAATAAAATACTCAAACCGCACCACGAACACCCCTAGTTGGGGGTGTATCAATGAAGTATTTCCAGTGTTCAAAAAGGCATGTCATGGCGTGCATCATGATGTAAGATGTGTCTCCGCCGTTACGAAACAACTCATAACATTTGTGTAAAATGTGCCTCAAGCCATAGCGCGAGTTTTTTACAAGACAAGATTTTTTCTATATTTTTTATACTTCATTTTTTTAACTTTTGTGTTTTTACATTTAACTTAAATTTTATATCTTTACAAACATAGTTAATCACATCACTCACAGTTTCTTGAGTTCACACATATCACGAACTCACGGTTAAAACAAAGTTGTAAACCCTTTCAAGTTATATTTTAAATATCTAATCACAGTCTTTTTATATAATACTAATTATATATATGACATATAAATTTGTCTCCTTATATCACGTCTTAAAAAACGTCGCATTCTCTTCGTGGTGTGTAAGACTTACGGCTTGAGGTTGCCATCACACCATACCTCACGTCATTTTGAACATCGAGTATTTCATATATTGCCAATCAATCCATATATATTTATCATAAATCAAACGTTAAAAACCAACAAATATATGTCACGTGTTCACATGGAAAAAAGGACTAAAACAGAATCATACCTGTAACGGCTCAAAGCTCAAATTTTCAAGTAACTTTGGGTAAAAAAATTACTTTTATGCCCTTGGCTGCTCTAGTCACTTATGACGGTCCCCTTATTTGATTAACCAAACTGTTTAACTGGCAAAACGAATAACCCACAACCATTCTAGTTCAGGTGAATTATTTTGTTTCAGATTCGCTAGTAACACCCGAGTTTTCACTTGGAAATGACCTTGGAGATGATCTAACCTTGCATACCTACTTAAATTGTCTCGCTTGCACCTTGTACCTTTGTCCCCATATATTAATGTACATAAATATCAAACAAAGTTGAACCAACAATGAACGAAATTAATGAAGAGAGAACGGCATTCCCTCTTCCTTAATGTTTTTAAATACTAGAATGTTTCTTTTCCAAAAAGAAAATGTTCTTAATCCTAAAATGTCTTGATAGCAAAGTGACTCCAAAATTAATGTTATATGTAGATCGAATTTTTGAAGTATGAAAGTTGTATCACTTTTAGTTAGCTTTCCACAAAATCTTGAAGAAACCAACAAAATCATTCGAGTTTTCTTTGTCCGTTTACTTTGAACAAATACCACCAGCCCACCACCCACCTTAAGATTTTAGCCCATTTGGTTTCATGGTTCGACAATTACTTGAATTTGAAATTTGATTTTTTTTCTTTTTTAATTTTTTTTTTATTAGTTAAATTGTTTATTGACTTCATTCCATTTCATCACATGTAACATAATTTTGTATATCTCTTTAAAGTTTATTTTTAATGTTTCAATTTAGATTACTTTCTATATAAAAAATTTAAACTAATCGTTTCAAGAATTATTGAGTTATTAAAAAAAGACGGTGGGTCCAGTCGAAAACTGTCTACTTCTAGGACCAGTTGGAACCGTCAAACCAAATTAAACCTTCTTTCAAGCTATTGGATCGCGCTTTGCCAAATATTCTAGGATCGAACAATGACAAGCTTGTCATTAATTATGCAACTCCAAAGTTTTCTTTATCTTCTTTTGCATTTTCCATGACCCTTTAGGCACGTCAACTCAAGTCTTCACAATCACAATCACAATCACAACGACTTAGACTTGAGTTGGCTTGACCCGCGAAGCATGAATACAATTTTTTTTTAAATAAAAAAGTACCCTTAGATTTGTCTTAATTTGTTTTAAATTCCAATCTTGATAACTTAATCGTATATCTAGTGATATTTAAAGTAAAAGCAAATGAAGAAAGTTTGATAAAAAGAATGGAAGTTGGAAAGTAATAGTCTAAGTAGTTGGGATTGACTCCTTCCACCACCTCCCATCTCCCGTTTCCTTTACGCCATACCCATCTCTCTCTCTCTCTCTCTCTTTCAATCTCTTCAAGAAAAAAGACCTGGAAATTATATATATATATATATATATATATATACAAAAAGATTGTCTCTATCTATCTCTCTCTCTCTTAAGTCTACTATTGACTTCACCTTAAATTTCCACCACCACCATGATGTCTAATTTCTAATCTTAAATACATAAATACCTTCTCATTCTCTCTTCAGTTTCATCAGATTCTTTAATTTCTGAATAGTTTTTGGTAAAAAATCAATGAAGATGGGAGATTGGGGATGGGTATTGGTGATGATGATTATGATTATGATGTGGGTTATGAAGGAAACAGAAGGGAGATTTGTGGTAGAGAAGAGTAGTATAAGTGTTATATCACCAATTGATATACGATCGAAACATGATGCAGCCATCGGTAACTTTGGGGTGCCAGATTACGGTGGTTCGATGGTGGGTTCGGTTGTTTATCCACAGAAACCAGACTCTGCTTTTGGTTGTGCTCAATTCCAGGGGGATAAACCCTACAAATCTAAGTCATCTTCTCGCCCAACCATCCTTCTTCTTGATCGTGGAGGTAATTAACTCAATCTTTTCACTTTGACTTTTATTCTTTTAATTTTATAATTTCATTTTGTTCTCTTAATTATGTTATGTTAAGAAATTAAAATATTTTATTAAAATGAATCGAAATCTATAAAATCAAATATTTTTATTACGAGAAGGCCATGCCCATGACGTTGTTGACACCAACTCCTAACATTTTATATTGTCTTGTTATTTTTTAAAACACTATCGTTTACTTTTGCTTTTTGGAAGATTTTTTATATGTGGTTATTATAAATCTTTAATTATATATATATATAAAGGTAAAATGCTACAAAGTTTGGTTTAAGTTCAACAATTCCCATTTAATGTAACAATTTTTTTTCTTACAATTTGATGTAACAAACCTTCAATTTTTTTACTCATTTATCAACAACCTATAAATTTGGTCCCTATGGTTTGTCGGAAATAACACTTTTAGTCCTTATAGTTTCGAAATTATAAGATGGTCAACGAGGTTTGTAAAAACGTCTAGATTTAGTCACACCCTCTAACATCATTTAAAGAACAACCTTAAAATGGGGGGCACTAAAAAACACTAGAGACCAAAACTATAAAATCGATATTGATTGCTAAAAACAAAACAAAATCGATAAAATGACCCTCATTTAACGGAATCTTTTAAAGGCAATTAGAATGAGGGACCAAATCCAGACATTTTGACAAACCACGATGGTCATCTTGTAATTTCAAAACTCTAAGGACGAAAAATGTTATTTTTGACAAACCACGGGGAATAGTTTTACTCTTTCTTTTTGTTAAAACTCTAACAGGATGTTTGGTTCATGGATTTTGAAGAAGTCGAAAGGAATTGGAATGTATAATTCCCTTCATCAAATTCCAAATCCTATGTTTGGTTTACATAATGAAAATGTAGAAATCGTTTGAATTCCATTGAATTCATCATTCCTTGGCATAAGTGAATTTCATCTCTTTTCATAGAACCAAACGCATGGTTAAATTCCATTCCAATTCTTTCAAAGTCAAATTCTTTTGATGGATTCCAATTCCATCAAATTCCATTCTGCAACCCAAACACCCCCAACATCCCATTTGGTTTGCAAGAATGGAATGGAATGGATTGGGGGCGGGGGTATGGTTGGATTTCAAATTCATTTTGATCCCATGTTTGGTTTGTTGGATTGGGATTTGATATCCTAGAATTTAATTGAAATCGTACAAACATAGGATTTTGAAATCCTTAAGGGGTGTTCGGGATTTCACGAGATTTCCTAGGATTGTATAAAATAAAGTTTTAAAAAATGTTAAAAACATTTGTTTTGTAATAATTGATTAACAAAAATGTAATTTAATTCTTTTTATAATTATTTATAAAAAACTTAATAAATAATGGAATCCAATTCCATTCCAAATCCTACAAAGTACAAACCAAACACACCAATGATTTCAATTCCATTCCATTCCAAATCCCTCAAAAACAATCCTGCAAACTAAACGAACCCAAGATTTATAATCACCTTTTATCTTCACGTTGGTTGAAAACCGGTTTAATTGATAAAATTGCTACAAAATAAGATTAGAAGCTCATTAAATTTGATTGAGAAAAATTATTCGGAACTAAATCAAACTTTGTTGCAGTTTACCCAAATAAGAACATAAATCGATATTAGATTTTGGGGTTTAATATCAGTTTTCAGTTTAGTTTTGATTACTAGTTGTTTCATAATGCCATAATATGTATCAGTTCTCTGTTCTAATGAAATTAAATACATACTTTCAATTCCAGAATGCTACTTTGCTTTAAAGGCATGGAACGCACAGCAAGCAGGTGCAGCCGCTGTAATAGTAGTCGACACCTACAACGAGCCTCTAATAACCATGGACTCCCCCGAGGCCAGCTCCACAGCATACGACTTCATCGAAAAGCTCACAATTCCGTCTGCATTAATCCAAAAATCTTTCGGTCAGTCCATAAAAGACGTCTTAGAAAAAGGTGACCACGAAGTTCTGTTAAAGCTCGACTGGTCCGAGTCCATGCCCCATCCAGACAAGAGGGTCGAGTACGAGCTATGGACCAACAGCAACGACGAGTGTGGGGTCCGTTGTGACGAACAGATGAATTTCGTCAAGAATTTCAAAGGGCATGCTCAGATACTCGAGAAAGGAGGTTACACGATGTTCACGCCACATTATATAACGTGGTACTGTCCTAAACCGTTTGTTCTAAGCGATCAGTGCAGGTCTCAGTGTATCAATCATGGTCGGTATTGTGCACCGGATCCCGAGCAAGATTTCGGAGAAGGGTATAATGGGAAAGATGTGGTTTTTGAGAACTTGAGACAGCTTTGTGTTCATAGAGTTGCTAAAGCGACCAATAGGTCTTGGGTTTGGTGGGATTACGTGACCGATTTCCATATCAGATGTTCTATGAAGAAAAAAAGATACAGCAAAGAATGTGCTGAAGATGTCATCAAGTCACTTGGTAATTTTAACCAAATGTCTTTTTTTGGTATTTATGAATCCCATTTTTAGGACTCATGAAATTTTTTGGTATTCATTATGGGTCCCATCTTTATATGAGATGGGACCCATAAATATTATCGTCTGATAAATGTGTCTATTGATTCACCAGGATTGCCTAGTGACAAGATACAAGAATGCATGGGAGATCCTGAAGCCGATGTCGATAATGAAGTACTAAAATTTGAGCAAGATTCCCAGGTTATTTTCCTCCTTTCAAGTCCCGAAAACAGTTTCTTTAGAAAACGTGACTAATAATGTTTTTGTTTATAACCAGATTGGACGAGGATCACGTGGTGATGTAACTATCTTGCCAACGTTGGTCATTAATAACGTTCAGTACAGAGGTAGTTCGTTTAACCGCTTCTTCGAAGGTCGGGGGTGATGTTTAATGTGTTGACCTTTGTTTCCCGTTTATTTTGAAGGAAAACTGGACAGAACGGCTGTACTACGAGCCATATGTTCGGGATTTAAGGAGACGACCGATCCTCCTATATGTTTAAGCGGAGGTATATTTCGATTAAGAAGAGTCGACACATACAAACATAATATTCTTATACATCCTATATATATATATATGTATGTTGTAGATCTTGAGACGAATGAATGTCTTGAAAGGAACGGCGGTTGTTGGATCGACTCACAAAAGGGCATAAGTGCTTGCAAGGTAAACAAAACCGGAGGGGTCTTGCACATCTATAATATCTTTCATTTTGTTGAAGTCCTACGTCAGCTAAAAATATATGGTGGTTCATTTACAAACTAGACCAATCCTACAAAACAAACATATATGTAATAACATCTTAAATCATAGCATTAGGTGAAAAAAAATCATGAAAATTTTATTTTTAACTTGGTTTGTACGAGTTTGTAGGATTGATCTAGTTTGTAAATGAACCAATCCCTATATATATATATAGAGGAAAGTTCAAACGTGAACTCATTTTTGGTTGTGAACGTGAGGACGAATCTCAGCCACTTATCCAGTCAATAAAGGCGGCTTTGACCTGGTTCCCCTCCTTTAATAATCTTCACCCTCCCATGAATCGCGTCAATCCTCCGTGATCGCGTCCACCATAACCGAAGATGTGTGGCTGAGATTCGTCCTCACGTTCATAACCAAAATTGAGTTCACATTTGAACCTAACCCTATATATATATGTATAGAGAAAAATTCAAATGCGAACTCAAATTTGGTTGTGAACATGAGGACAAATGAGAGCGCGATACGTGTATGAATGTAGATTATTCAAACTGAATAATCAAAGAAATATTCGGACTGAATATAGTATTTATTCAGTCTGAATAATTCTTATTAAGCCTGAATAATGGTTATTCGGACCGAATAAATACTATATTCAGTCTAAATATTTCTTCGATTATTTGGTCTGAATATGACATGTCGCGCTCTCATTCGTCCTCACGTTCACAACCAAATTTGAGTTCTCATTTGAACCCGCCCCTATATATATATATATATATATATATATGTTGGAAGTTGGAACCTCTCTAATCTGCTCAATGGCTCTTTTGGAGAGTAATCTGATGTGGTTCTACATATTCTCTCACACTTAGATGCGTTTATGCTTTTAGGACACTTTCAGGGGAAGAACATGTGAATGCCCTAGGGTGAACGGGGTGCAATATCGAGGAGATGGATACACGTCTTGTGAAGGTAGTACACATCCTTTTTCTTATGATAACCTACAACTTATGGCATGCATTTTGTGATTTTAAATGGTTCAAATTGACAGCCTTTGGAGCTGGGAGATGTACAGTCAACAATGGAGGATGCTGGTCAGATATCAGGGATGGAAAGAGGTTTACGGCTTGTTCAGTTAAGTGTCGTTCCTTCGAGTTATTGTTTTCTTTGGCAGTTAATCTGTCGCTCCCTATAATTTGATTCACATTTGTTTTACAGGTGTCTAATCTGACTGGCTGTAGTTGTCCGCAAGGTTTTCACGGGGATGGTCATACATGTAAAGGTAAAATCTTAATATTTACACCAAGGCATTAGGCTACTATTGAAACTTTTGTTATAGAAGTTTTTTAAAATGTGCAGATATCGATGAGTGCAAAGAAGGTAAGGTTTGTCGATGCGATGGGTGTACATGTAAGGACAATTATGGTGGATATGAATGCAAATGCAAGGGAGACAAACTATATATAGCCGATCAAGACACATGTATCGGTAAGATATATAGAAAGACTCTTTTTTTATGTAGGTCCCATTTCAACGAAGATCGGACCCACGTGTTTCCTTTGAAGAAGGGAAATAGGCTTCAAAGTGTTTACTTCTTCCCTGGAAGTATATAATACTTTATATTTATACATATAATACATATATATATATATATATAGAGAGGAAAGTTCAAATGCGAACTCAAATCTGGTTGTGAACGTGAGGACAAATGAGAGCGTGACACGTGTCGGAGTATAGATTATTCAGACTGAATATACAAAGAAATATTCAGACTGAATAAGCATTATTCAGTCTGAATAAGTGTCGGAGTATAGATTATTCAGACTGAATATACAAAGAAATATTCAGACTGAATAAGCATTATTCAGACTGAATAAGCATTATTCAGACTGAATAAGCATTATTCAGACTGAATAAGCATTATTCAGACTGAATAAGCATTATTTAGACTGAATAAATACTGTATTCAGTCTAAATATTTCTTTGTATATTCAGACTGAATAAATACTATATTCAGTCTGAATATTTCTTTGAATGGGACACGTGTCGCACTCTCATTTATCCTCACGTTCACAACCAAATTTGAGTTCTCATTTGAACCCACCCCTATATATATATATATATATATATATGAACGTTTGAGCTCCAAAGAGGTTGGGATCTACTGATAACAACACTTGTTGCAACTTCTTGATTTATTTTGATTATGATTTACACAGAAAGAAAGGCTTCAAAGTTCGCTTGGTTCGTTAGCTTGTTGGTACTAGGGGCAGTGGCGAGTGCTAGTTTAGCAGGCTATATTTTCTATAGATACAGATTAAGGGTATGCATCTCTTACCAAATTTCAAACCAACTATATATTCAATGATGATCTCATCAATGTTTTAATGAAACAGGCATACATGGACTCGGAGATCATGGCGATTATGTCTCAATACATGCCTCTCGACAACCAGCACCAGAATCAAGTGGTTATTCATGAAAACGAACCTCTGAATCAAACATCAACCGTATGATCCATAAGAGTTTGAACAGTGTAGACCATACACATAAAGCAATTGATTACAGAAGAGGTATACGGAATATATTGGACAATTTTTAAAGCATGAAGGACGGGAAGTATGCATATGTACAGTTAGTTAGCGAGATGTATATGTGTTGTTAAGAACCAATACTACTCTTTATACATGTTTAAAGCAAAGAAGGAGAATATATGTCTGAAATTCATATGATATTGGTCGAAAGTTCTACTAAGAAGAGACTCGGGTGAGGATCATATGATATTGGCCAAGATACATTTTATCTATTACTCATAAGTATATATAGAGCTATAAATCCACTAGTGTTCTTATATATACATAATAAAGATAATATCTATAAGCAATTGTGATAAGTTCAGCAAAAAGATTGATTTCTATTGAAAATAGGAGAACTATTTATAATACAAGAGTTAGCAATCCAATCCTATAAATTAGGAAAGGATCCTCATTGACAACCTATCAAAACATATCTTCTAATATTATCAAAATATCTCCTAGGATAATTCCTATAATATTGATTTTGACATCTCCTCTCAAGTTGGATAATTCCTATAATATCGATGTATATCTTGACATCCCCCCTCAAGTTGGAGCATGGGGATTCACGATGCCCAACTTGCTAAGTAGGTGATCGAATTGCTTTTTGCCTAATGCCTTTGTAAAAATATCCGCCAATTGGGTCTTCGTATGGACGTAGGAGAGGTCAATTAAACCTTCTGTTACGGCATCCCGAACGAAATGACAGTCGACCTCGATATGTTTAGTGCGCTCGTGATAAACCGGGTTTCGAGCGATATGAATGGCCGACTCACTATCACAAAATAATGGAATGGATTGAGGATGATGTACCCCTAGGCTTAACAACAATCCTTTGAGCCACTTAAGTTCACAAGTAATAGCTGCCATGGAACGATACTCCGCCTCGGCTGATGATCGTGAAACCGTGTGTTGTTTCTTTGTCTTCCAAGAAATAGGGGACTGGCCGAGAAAAACTAGCCATCCCGTTAACGAACGACGGGTGATGGGACATGAGGCCCAATCAGAATCACACCACCCTTGTAGAGATAGATCACTATCCGAACGTAATAGAATACCTTGACCCGGGGTTCCTTTTAGATATCTGACAACCCGTAAAGCTGCCTCCCAGTGCTCTTGTCTAGGTTCTTGCATGAATTGAGATAGAACATGAACGGAATAGGCCAAGTCAGGTCTAGTGACCGCCAAGTACACAAGGCGCCCGACGAGGCGCCGATATTGTTCTGGATCAGTAAGTTTGGTACCCGTAGCAAGGCCTAACTTATGATTTTGCTCAATAGGAAATGGTGTTGGTTTGGCCCCAAGAAGACCGGTTTCTGTGATGACATCAAGTGTATACTTACGTTGGCATAAAAACAGCCAAGATGCGGGCTACCTCGATCCCAAGAAAGTACTTGAGCGGACCCAAATCTTTCATCCGAAAGCAGTCACTCAGATAAGCTTTGAAGGTTCGCAAAGCCCCTGAATTATTGCCAGAAATAATCAAGTCGTCTACATACACCAACACATTAAGTTGCACATCCTTTTTCGTGTAAGTGAATAAGGAATAGTCAGAATAGGATTGAAGGAAACCATACTCTTTCAAGGATGTAACGAGCTTAGCAAACCAACATCGGGGTGCTTGTTTTAACCCGTATAATGATTTTCGAAGGCGACATACCAGGTTAGGATTCGATGACTTGAACCCAGGCGGTAACTTCATGTAAACTTCCTCAGACAGGTCTCCATGGAGAAACGCGTTGTGAACGTCCATTTGGTGGAGTTCCCAATTTTTCGAGGCTGCAACGGCTAGAAATGCGCGAATCGTTGTCATCTTTGCGACCGGAGCAAACGTCTCATTATAATCCAAGCCTTCAGTCTGGTGATTTCCAAAGACGACTAAACGAGCTTTTAGTCTTTCAAGGGTGCCATTCGAATAGTATTTTCTTTTATGTACCCACTGGTTTCCCAACGCACGTTTTCCGGGAGGTAGAGTTTTGAGAGTCCAAGTACCGTTGTTTTCCAATGCTTTTATCTCCTCTTGCATTGCATGTTTCCATCCGACATCTTTCATGGCCTCTTTAAAAGACTTCGGTTCATCCCCGGTAATGACAGCTGCAAGAAAAGCTTGATATGGCTTTGAAAAATTGTCACATTTTAAATAGTGTGCTATAGGATAAGGATTACCTGAGGTGAGCTGTGGAGGAGAAGTAGTAGCATGAGATGGACTCTCGTTGACGACATTGTGAGCGACGTAATCTTTGAGAAGTACCGAAGGAGTTTTGGTTCGCATTCCACGACCAAGAGGTTCTTCCTCCGGGTTGTTTTTGATTGTATCACTTGACTCTGAAGTTTCGATCGAAACCGGATTTGACGAGGTTAGAGGAGGATCAATGACTCTCGTGGTTTCGGAGTCCTCGGTATCCAGAATTGAGGATTCTGCGTTGGGTGTCTCGGCATGGTGGGATTGTTCACTTTGTGGTGCTTGGGTTGAGACAAGGGTGGTAGGGATTTCATGAACTTGATTATTAGGAAAATCAGCAAAATCCAAATCAACATCCACATCTAACTTAAAATTAGGGTCTAATTGACCATTTTCGGCCTCATTGTCCTTGAATGGAAAGGTGTCTTCAAAGAACTTTACATCCCGTGAGACCAAAAACTCATTTTGGTCAAGGTCGTAGAGTTTCCAACCCTTTTTACCAAAAGGATACCCGACAAAGATACACTTACGACTGCGGCTATCAAATTTATCTCCTTTGGACTTTTGGTTATGTGCAAAACATAAAGATCCAAAAACTCTAATTGCATCATAAGACGGGGAATGACCGAACAACTTTTCAAAGGGCGTGTGATAATCAAGAACACTCGAAGGAGTCCTATTTATTAAGTGTGCAGCAGCTAGAACACTCTCTCCCCAAAAGTAAATTGGCAAGTTCGCTTGAAATCTTAAAACGCGGGCTACATTTAGGAGATGTTTGTGTTTTCTCTCAACTCTCCCATTTTGTTGTGGGGTTCCGACACAAGAGGTTTGAAACAAAATGCCAGAAGCGGAAAAATAATCAAGTAAGCAATTGAATTCAGTTCCGTTATCACTTCGGACAATTTTTATGTTTTGAGAGAACTGTCGTTCAACCATGGCAACAAAAGTCATAAACATGCGGAAGACTTCCGTTTTATCAACCATTAAATAGACCCAAACAGCCCGCGAAAAATCATCCACAATTGTTAAAAAATATCTAGCACCACAAGAAGACTTATGTTTGTAAGGACCCCACAAATCAACATGAATTAATTCAAAAATTCTACTAGCTTTATTTTCACTTAACGGAAAATTGTGTCTAGGTTGTTTAGCCCGAAAACACACTTTACATGATTTATTCAAATTACCACTACAACTACGAACCGGAGGAAGAAATTTTACTACTTTCTCGGAAGGATGCCCCATTCTGCTATGCCATAGTTCCAAAAAAGAGTCTTCTCCACTAACTTTGACTGCGTTAACTGAGCTTGGTTCCCTGAAGTAGTAGAGTTCATCTTGCTTACTTCCCATTCCAATCAGCTTCCTCATTTGGTCCTGTATAGCACACGTATAAGAGTTAAATACGACAATGCTGTTGAGATCATGACATAGTTGTGGTACAGAAATCAAATTGCAGTTTAATTGAGGAACATAAAGAACTTGATTGAGAGTAATGTCCTTCGTCAATCTTACGAAACCTTCTTTGGTTGCTTTAACCTTCTTGCCGTCGGGAAGTCCGACAAGGCATGACGTGTTTTTCACATTAGACAAAAGAGAAAGTGTTCCGGTTACATGGTTTGACGCACCCGTATCTATAATCCACAATTTTCCATTAAACTTACCACTTAGCCGGTCATTGGAAAGAGTCATATTACCAAATACACTTGCGAGTGCCTTCCATTGATCTGCAGAGAACGTTTGAGGAGGAGGTGCTCCGGGGTATTCGGCGAATGCTGCATTAGTTCGAACAGTGTTGTTGCTTCCACCACGTCTTCTTCCGCGACTCGTACTACCATCAGACTTGATACGTTCCTCCCACCACTCTGGATAACCGACTTTTTCAAAACAGTGAGTAACTTCATGGCCATTTTTCTTGCAATGAGTGCAATATAGTTTTGATTTATCGGGTCGATCCGGTCTGCCTCGTCCTCTTCCGCTTGTACGCACAGCAAATCCCACAACTTCGGGCTTTTCTTCGGCTAGTTTAGAGATGGTTCGAACCCTTTCATCTTGAACTATTAACTGATAGGCTCTATTCAGTGACGGCAGAGGATCTTGAGAGAGAATATTCGATCGAATTTGACCGTAATATTCGCTACATAATCCCATCAGAAATTCGTGAAGCATATCGTTTTCCCGACGAATCTCGTGATCTCGGCCCGCCGTGCATTTCGTACAGCAGGAACATGCAATTAACGGTTCATGGGTATGCAATTCTTCCCATAAAGCCGTCAATTTTCCGTAATAAGCAGCTACGGTCATGGTTTTGGTTTGTTCACACCGGGCAATAGCGGATTTCAACTGTTGAATCCGAGGGCCATTAACAAGAGCAAACCGTTCTTTGAGAGTATCCCATAAACGTTTTGCATCTTTATATTTGGAAAGAGTAGTCTTTACCTCGGGAGTAATCGTATTCATAATCCATGAGACTAACATAGCATGAATGGTAGTCCAGTCTGCTTGTGTGTAGGGTGTTTCCGGTGCTGTAATCGTGCCGTCGAGAAACCCGAACTTGCGTCTTGCTTGAAGCGCAGTTTCGATCTCTCCTGCCCATTCATCGTAGTTTTCGCCGTTAAATCTCGCTGCAGTGATGAAGTCTCCAGGACGGTCTTGAGGACCAAGAAAGAAGGGAGAATTCATGTCTACTCTCGTTGGTGGTGGTGGTGGTGGTTGGGGTGGCGGCGTCTCTTCGGCGGTCATTGTTTAGGGTTTGTGTATCTTTGCCAGTTAGGCTCTGATACGATGATAAGTTCAGCAAAAAGCTTGATTTCTATTGAAAATAGGAGAACTATTTATAATACAAGAGTTAGCAATCCAATCCTATAAATTAGAAAAGGATCCTCATTGACAACCTATCAAAACATATCTTCTAATATTATCAAAATATCTCCTAGGATAATTCCTATAATATTGATGTATATCTTGACATCTCCTCTCAAGTTGGATAATTCCTATAATATCGATGTATATCTTGACAAATTGGCAATGGCATACATTCAAATGTAGGCAAAAAAAAAATAAAAGGTTTCAAATGTTAAGTGAATATGAAACATACACAGTGAAGCAAACGAAAATAAAGAGCCAAATCTCTAGTTAACACTATATTAAAATAGATATTTTTTTAAAAATTGCTATAAAATTATAAATTGAATAATCTTTTTTCCCCTCCCCCACCCCCCACAAAAAGAAAGGATTAAAATGAATAAATTTCTCCCCCTGGGTAGATTTTCTGGCCCACAAGGATCTACAATCACGTTAATTTCCAAAGCATTAAGGGAAAAAAAATCCAATGAACGAGCAGATACAAGTTTTTTGAAATAATATCACATCATAATCTTATAAAAAACGCAAATAAACACAAACAAAATCAAATATAAAAAGAGGAATCGAGAAGGCATAGAAATTTTCAAAAAAGGAAACAGCAATTTCAAATTGCAAACCTACTACATTATAATGAGGAAATATTCAACCTATATAACATGGTCCAGAGTTTTCGCTATCGATGTATGTGGAAGATTTTCATTCACTCAAGAGTAAATAGAAAACTAATTCACTTAGAAAAATGTACAAATTGTTGTAAAAGAAAATAAAATACCGATGTCGACGGTGGAGGTGGTGGCGGCGGCGGTGGCGGTGGAGGCGGTGGCGGCGGCGGCGGCGGCGGTGGCGGTGAAGGTGGTGGCGGTGGAGGTGGTCGCTGCAGTTAGGATCGGTGGTGGGTAGGGTTTAGGACGCGGTGATTGCCTTTAGAAATTGCAGTCTAGGGGTGGCAATGGGTCGACCTGGGTTGGGTTCGGGTTCAACCCATTTATTAAACAGGTCGAAAATCTCAACCCAACCCAACCCATTTAATTAAATGAGTTGAGATTTTCAACCCAACCCAACCTGCAACTTAAAGGGGTTCAACCTGGGTTCGACCTGTTTACAAAATTTCAACCCAACCTGTTAAATAAATGGGTTCAACCTGGGTTGACCCATTTAATTTTACAATGCATAAAATAAAACAAATAAATTGTTCAAAGTCCACGACCTCAAAGTTCCAATAAAACACAACGACAAAGAGATGACGCCGGCGAGAGAAAGAGAAGAGATGGCGCTGGCGAGAGAAAGAGACGACAGTCGCCGGCGAGAGAAAAAGATGACAGTCACCGAGGAAGACGAGGGCAGAGACGCCGGAGGAAGACGAGAGCACATCGCCAGACCAGAGAGAGCAAACTAGGGTTTTCTTTTCCTTTTTTGATGCAGGCGTTCTAAAATCTAAATGAATCTAGGGTTTTCCTATTTAGGTTCACTTTTTTAACACTAAAATTTAAAAATTATATTTTAAAAATAAAATAAAATATATTAAGTGGGTTAAAATCAGGTTACTAATGGGTTGTAAAGAGGTTACTAATGGGTTGAAAACAAGTTACAAATAGGTTACAAACATGTTTTAATTGGGTTGAAAATAGGTCAGAAATTTCAACCCAACCCAACCCATTTATAAATATAAATTGATCATAACATTCAAATTTTTAAGTAGACATTGTTTAACAAATATAAGTTAGTTTATTTTTTAAATAATTATTTAGATGCACATAAATTAGTTTATTAATAAGCTACTTGAATTAGTTTATGAGAAGTTTTTTAATATTTTTTTTCAATTATATATTTAATTAATATTAATTATTAATCATTATTATTATTAGTTATAAAGAAATGTTAATCATTAATAAATAATAACTATTAACTATTTATAAATATTAATTTATGGTGATTAAAATTAAATAAAAATTATTAATTTTAATTATACATTATTAATTATTAATTAATTTTAACTATACAATAAAATATTGATAATAATTATTAATTATTTATAAATGTTATTAACTGTATTAATTATTTTTTAATCATTATTCAATGTATTTATATATTAAAAAATAAATATAATAATTCTAAAATGGTTTATGTAGTTACATAAAAATTAAAACTATTTTATTTTATTTCATAGATAATTAAATTATACTAAATAACTTTAATAAAGTAATTATTTTAATTATCAATTTATATTTTTTTTTAAATATTAATTAATTAGAATATAAAAGGTTGACCAATTTTATTGTTATTCATATTATATATAATAGTTATTTAAAATTATATATTAATGTAAATTTTTTCTAAGATTTGTTTCAACAAATTCAAAATTTATAGTATATATACAATAATCGATTTTAATTCTTCTAATTAATATATTATATTATTTAATTTTTTTACTATCTTGTTTATATAAATTAACATATTATATTATTAGAAATTTATTTTAATTATTTTATTAGAAATTTATTTGAATTACATTATGAAATATTTGTAATTGGCTATTTTTTCAATATGCTATTTTTTACCATTTCACATTTTTATAAGCTAGTTTTTGTCAAATATAATTTGTTTATCAACTAACTTATCAGTTATCAGCAAGTTAATGTATTAAACTTTCATTGTTTGTTGTTCCAAAGGTCCCAAACTTTCATCTTATAGTCAAGAATTTCGATATACCGATCAGTATCCTGTTTAGTCTTCAAGATGATTTTATTCCTAAACTTGACATGGATCTCTAGATCCTAATCTTTTATCCATGAGGTTTTTGGCATCGAGATAGGTTGCAGAACATTTTTAAAGAACATGTGGTCAACTGGTCAAGTAATCATGGGAAGATCATCCAAGGAGAACAAGTGTTTGTAATACCAATTTATCGTGGTAGCGTGCTACTTTGAGGATCCGACTAAGTCATTTGAGGGTAAAGATGTCTCATGAATGTAAAGGGAACCCATGAATGGATTTCTTTTTTCGTGGTCAACTATGAACATACGTAAAAATGAAAATTGGAAAATTGGCCATCTTACGACATCAAAGTATTCATTCATGTAATTATTTTCTAACCCTTATAGATCTGCTATCCTATCTAACCCAAATTTTTGTGTAGCAAAAACCCGACTTCTATGATTGCCAAAATTTTCATCGGTTGTAAACTTATAGTTATAATTTTTTGTTGTGATAGTTCGATAGTATGCTACAAGACAAAAAAAAGACACTAAATAAACGTGCATGTTTGTGCATGGCGTATTAATTAAGTTTTAATGACAAGGAAATTTTTCTCTTTCAGCCATTTATAAGAATGACTCGATGGATCTTTATTTAGTTACTTGTAGTTGTTTTTTATAAGCATGAAAACGAAAACCCCAAATGTATATCTATTTTATCTTTAGTATATTATCTCGTGTCAAATTAAATTATTATTATTTTGTCCAAACAGATATTCGACCCTCTAAAACTTGTAGAATTGGTTGAATTATGGTGTTGGTTAATTGCTAATCCAATAATAAGACTTAACTTAAGGGTATATACATGTATACATATATAATTAACTTGAAGTTCTTATCAATCATACTCACAAGTCATCTCACGTCTCACCTTTTTTTTGCATTCACCATCACAATAATATGAAATATCCTAATATGAAAACCCTATAAAGTTGGACTTTATACATATAGTTTTATTAAATACTTAACATTGTATAAATGTTACTCAACAATTATAAGAATAAAAAAATTTGCATGTGTTCATGTATCATTAACGTTTGATTTTATTCATTATTCAGAGAAATATATAACTTATATGACCATGTATTTTGTAGTGCAAAACTATTAATAAAAAGGGGTTGTTATTCCTACCTCTTTCCACATACAATTTATTTATTTTCTACCCTCTATCTCACTCACATACTTTATCCTGCTCTATACTTTATACCCCTCTACTCACTCACATACATTTTATAGGAGGGAGTATGAATATAATTCATCGTGATAAAAAATATGATGTGATGGTTTCAAGAGGTTATAGTCACTACCTCCCTCCTCATGTGCCATAGTACAGATAATTATGGCATTTTAAATTATATACTTTTAAATAAAAGCAACTTTGATTTTTACACTAATAATTAAGTCATTTTATCAGTCGAAATTTTAATTCAAATTGCTTAAAAAACGTACTCTTATTCATTTATACCAAGCTTCATTTAAAAGTATATAATTAAAAATATCTTCTTACTTCAAAAAAAATTAAAATCTTCTATGATTTGAAAATGTTTTTTTTGGAATCCTAGTATCAAAATTAAATCAAAGTTAGATAACATTATACATAGGAGAATAAGGTACTCTATGCTACTACTTAATTGTTCCAAAGTAATGGAAAAGAAATTACTTTCTAAAATGTGTCACCTTAATGTTTTATTTTGTGCATCAAAAAATGTTTAGTACTGCACTAGGTTAACATCCTGGGGAGGTCAGTGGATGGTATCTCTGATTATTTGGGTTCAAACCCTACGGTGTGCATGTGAAGATATTGCAGATCATGGGTCTGCCACTTAGTGGTGCCCTTAATTGGGCTGGGCTATGGTCGACATGGATTAGTCGGGTGGCACCCTTAAATGGGAGGCCAAATACCCCTAGAAAATATGTGTTAACTTATCTTTCAAAAAAAAGTTTTATTTTATGCACCTGTGTTTCTTGAAAATAAACTAATGTTAAAAGTTGGTTGAGGTAGAGTTGGTGTTGTCTCTATGTTTAAGGTTCCCGTTTAAAAAGGTGCGGGTCATAATCCATGGTTTCACAAAATTTTATCTTTTAATTTTGATTTTTTATAGTGTTTGTTTTTTGAATTTTTGAAACCAGTTACCCGACTAATTTTCATGTAACTAGAATCGGAACTAACGGTTCCTGAAATTCCAAAACCGGAGGTTCTTGGAATTCCGAAACCGCTAACACCGGTTTCTTAAATTTTGGAACCGAAACCGTTGGGAACCGGTTTCAAAATTTTTTAATTTTTTTTTACATTGAATACGATAAAAATATAATTATAAACACAAAACTAATCCGATAAAAATTTACCGACTTAAAGTAACAAATACAACAAATAGTCAAAAGTAATCCGATAAAAACTAATTATTACATAAATAAACTAGAAAGTTTGAGTCTTGATAGCAACAAAACGACTTTCATAATACTTCACGACAAGTTGTGAACACCTAACAAATAACATAAAAAAAAATATAGTTTTATTAATATATATATAATATTTTTATTTAAAATTAACGGGTACCTCGGTTCTGGTTCTGGTTCTGGGTACCCGTTCCCGGAAACAGTCCCATGCGGGTATCCAACGGGTAATGGTTCCAAAAGTATGAGAACTGAACCAGTCTTGATCGGTTCCGTATTTTAGGAACTAGAACCAATCACACCGGTTCTGTTTCCAAAACTGGCAGTTCCGAAACAATTTCGGTTCCAAAGGCGTGTACCCGGTTCCGATGCTCACTTCTAGTTAAAAGAATGTCGAACTTTTTCTGTAATGTTGGCAAATAACCAACCAACATATATAGTTTTAAATTCCTTATAGTCGAATGGTATCACATTTTGATTTCTTTTTTTATCCTTCTCAAGGTATTTTTCAAATTATGAATTATGAAACAAATTTGTCTCACATGAACCCAACTCTAGTATGCATTATAAAAATATATTAGAGCTAAAATTATGTTTAGGGATTGTTTACCAAACATGTATTAGGTAAACTTTTCTTAGTTATAATCACCATGCTCATTTACCTTTATTGGATAATAATCTTCTCCCTCACTTACTAGGTAACATTTCTGGTCCTTGTAACACTTTTTAACATGTAAGATTCTTAGTCTCTATCATGCTCATCTGGTATGATAAATGACACCCAATAAAAACTTACTCGATAAATATTTGATAAACCACGCCTATAAAAAAATAAAATTAGGTTTTGCTTGCCATTTCGAATAGTAATTTTATTTTTCCTTTAAATAAAAATAATCTACATCCTATTTATAATTAAATACGTTATATTCAAAGAAACAATTAATTTATTATATTTAATTTCATACCTATATCGATATTTTTGTTCGGTTTCTTCAACAAATAAGAATATCGTTCAATTGAGTTTTCAAAAGATGATGTTTTTCGAATCATATTTAAATGTAAATATTGTTTTTGAGGAAAATGTTCATGACAAAATATTCATGACTTGTTTGAATATGAATGACCAATTCAATTAAATATTCACATGAATGATCATGAATATATCTATCTGTGTATATATAGGAAATATTTTAAATACAAACCACGTCAATTCGTACAAACCGTGTGTGTCATTGTTTTTTTGAATAATTTTTTTATTAAAGTGTTTAATATGATGAATTTGTTTCATATAATTTTTTTCTTCATGATTTTTTTTTTCTACATGAAAATAAATTGTTTCATGAAACTCTCAATTTGATGAATCTTGTTTCACATATTCTTAATTCACCAACCTTCATGTATTTTTGACGAATTTTTTTCATATATTATTGACTAATGAACTCTAATAATTAAGAAAAAGTGAAAAAATTTAAAAAAAATATTGGTTGCATGTAGTTTGTACGGTTTGTACTAATTGACGTGGTTTGTAACGGAAATCAACCATATATATATATATATATATATGTTAAATGTGACTATAAGTAATATACATTACATGAATAAACATAAGTATATTCATATACATTATATTATATATGATATATAATTATTTGGATATTAGATGTAGTTATATGTATACTATTTATAGTGAAAATAGTTCAAATGTGTTTTACTTTGAATATGCACAATAAATTATGCCAAAACCTTGTTACATTTGTATAAAAAAATATAATATAAGTCAATTAGACAACAAAACAAATGTACACATATTAAGAATTTGAATCTAAACAATCTGAAGTTTTGTACATAATTTAAATAATTGTTAATCTGAAATTCTAAATAAGTGAACCTAAACTAAAAGTTTGACAATTTGAACCAAACCTAAACAATTATTCAATTAAGAGTATCAAACTAAACAATTTGAATAGGATTTGAAGTTGACCAATTAATTAACAATCTAAAATAAACATAAACCTTAAAGATTTTACATTCTGATTTCTAAAAAGTCTTTCTTCAAATTACTTGGTTGAAAATTGAAATCAATTAGGAATTAGGTTTTTAAAATTTGAAGATTAATGTGGTGTAGTAATGTTAATGTGATAAGCTGATAGCAAAATAAAAAACTTAAAAAAAAGAATGCTGGAATGGAATTTACCTCACCTGCACCCTGTTAATCTCAATTTGCTCGGTTGGCTACTGCTTACCGTCTTTGCATAGTGGCTCCAGTCCTACTCGGCTGCTCTACTTCTACTTTTAGAACTTGAGTACAGAGTACTCAACGGAGAATGCTCAACAATGGATAGGAGATTAGGTTGATTATTAAACTCAAGGGACAACAATGGATAACAAATTAGATTAGGAATTAGGTTAAACTCGAGGAACACTAAAAAAGATTGCAGATCTACTGATGACAAATTAGCAATTGTTGAGACCTAACTTTCTCAGATTTGAAAAAGTGAAATCGGAGATTTAAACCAAACATGTTATATAAAAATCGTCTAAAATCTAAGTGTTATCATTTTGAAACGAAATAATTAGCCATATTTGTATTTTGAGACCTTTGGAGATTTCAATCCGTGACCATGAATCAAGAATATATTGAGGAAGAAGATTGAAGCGCGTTTTGATCGGCTGAATAGAGGGAAGCGGATATAAAACAGACCCAAACAAATGTGAAATTTGGGCCCCAATTATTTGAGGGTCCTATTCTAAATCTCAAATTCAACAGGCCAAGGAACAAGCCTGACTATGTCTACGTGTAAACATACATTATCAATTGTATGTACACGCAATTATACATTTTAAATTGTGTCTAGTTATATGTAAGTATGTAAATATGATATATTACCGTCTAAATATACATTATGAGTGTAGACTAGTAGTTGAACATTACTTATTATTTTTGACGACCCGGTTTATAAATATGTCGATATATTATCAAATTAAACATAATAAATTTATTTTTATTTGATATGATATGTTTAACTTAAAATTTTATAATAATTTAGACTTAAAAATAAAATGGTAATCTATTTTAGTTCAAAAAAATAAAGTTTTATCTATTTGTGGCTTAGAAAGGGTGGTTCAATTGTTTCAACGAAAAAAAGTGGTTCAAATTACCTTTGTGTCCTTTTTATTTAAAAATATATATTTAATGAAAGTCATATAATTAAGTTAGATGGATGAATATGATGTTTTCGCTTATTCTCTTTTTATTAGGTTCTCTCTGGAACCTAAATAGATGAATCAAGTGTATTTTCGTATTTCAGAGGTTTCGTCTTCTTTCTAAAAAAAAGTATATTCTCGTCCAAACATGAGACCCAGTTGTGTGAACCGTAAAGATTCCTCTACCTCACTCGGGTCAGGTAAATATGTTACCTATAAATCTATCTCGGACAGGTCAAAACATCATTTGTAGTTATAATACGTTTCATTGATTATATCAAAAAAATGTTGTATTCCATTAATTAAATAAAAAATATAATCATTTTTTTTTATTTCAGGTCTTGAAAATGTATTTTTAAAAATAGAAATCAAAATAATGCATGTTTTATTTTAAAAAATCTTTTAAAATAAGTACATTATTTTCTTTTTCTAATAATCTTTAAATTCAAATTTACCTTTTTATTATTTTGGTTGACAAGTTTGGTGTAATTTAGTTTCTAGTAAATTAAATATTAAAAGCGAAATAAGTAACAAATTAATTTAACAAAGTAATCTTAAAAGTTTAAAAAATATATATAAATAAACAAAAGTAAAGAAATGGTACTCATGGTCCCATAAGAAAAGTCAACAAAAATTGAGGAAGATTGAAAAGCCAAAGAAAAGCTTTAGAAATATCCCCCCAAAGCCATTCTCAAAGTTTTCATGACATTATGACAAATTATTATCAATTTTGTCGGCAGCATTACTATAATCTTAATACATAAATATTAATTTATTAACATTTAACTTCACATAAAATTTATTATTTAGTCAAATGTCTAAACTATATTTTTAGCAAACCAAATTTTCAAAAAGTTGTATTATTATAACCAGAGTTTTTTTACCAAACACTTGTCGATAAAAATAATTCACTTACCTTATCGGATAATGTTTAAAAAATCAAAATCTGATGGTAAACATCTTTTACCCAATAAATATTTACTAGATAAGAGTCTTTTCTTTCACTTATCGGGTAAGATTCTTGATCTTTGATATTCCTTTTACCGAATAAGGTACGTAACATTTGATAAGCACTTACCATATAGGTAGTTAGTAAACGATCCTTCAATGTCGTTAATATATTGTTGTTACATTTTTATTAAGGGGCTGTTTATGAAACATTTACCGGGTAAATACTTACTAGTAAGAGTAATCACTCTCATTATGAGTAACATTACATGCCATCAAAATGGATGGTTGATAAAGTGCTAATCGGATAAGAGTATCATTCCTTTCCTATTTAGTAAGATTTTTTGATTCTTTCTTGATCATTTGGTAGGTGAGTTATCGGTTGCCTCTGTTCGTAATTATATTGATTCCAAAACCTTGGAGAGTGATCGGAGCCCTATCAATTGGAACAAACTGGTGCGCATTAAACCATGGAGAGTGATCAGAGCCCTATCAATTGGAACAAACTGGTGCGCATTAAAGTAAATATTCTACTGTGGAGGATGAGGCTGAATAAAGTCCCCACTAGAGATAATGTCTCTAAAAGGGGAATTGAGGTTCCTTCCATTCCTATGCCCTATTTGCGAGGAAAAAGATGAATATGTGAATCATCTATTCTTTGAATGCCAATTGGCCCGTGATATTTGGAGAAATGTAGGGCGTTGGTGGAACATTGATATTCCGGACTTCATTAATGTCTCAGGCTGAAGGAGCTGGATGGAGACGATGAGGTCGAAGAAAGGGGAAGCAAATTGCCTAGAAGCGGTAGTCTATACAGCTCTGTAGTCTCTGTGGAATTATCGTAATGAGACAACTTTTGGAGCTAAGAAACCAGAAAAGACAGTGCTATGCTTTGTAATTGCTTTTTTAACATCTTGTTAGTCTTAATAAACATTCTGTTGTTCCAAAAAAAAGGTGAGTAAGATATAATAAATATTTATTCGTTAAAACCTTTGAAAAACAACCTCTAGTTAATTAACATAAATAACCAACTTAGTACAAGACAAAGAAAATAATAATTTATCAACAATTACTAATGATTAATGTTTAATAATTTAATTAAAAGCTATATATATATATATGGTTGATGATTTGGGATCATATGAGATCAAACTATTTTCATGAGACTCGTGAGATCATTTTTTTACATTTGAAATTTCACAGTAAAACACTGTGAAGGTAACATTCACAGTATTTTTTACGTGAAAGTTCAGATTTTTTTTAACACTTTTACAGTGTTGTGCTGTGAAGTTTTAAGTGTAAAAATGTGGTCTTACGGATCTCACAAAAATATGTTGGTCTCATGCGAACCCAACCCTATATTTGATATATTACAAAACATAAACATTTAGTTAGAATGTATTTTTTAATACTTTAATATTAAAATGTTTTTTTCTTTATTTATTTAACCGTGATTTAGAAAAAAACATTAATGATAATAGAACAATAACTATAAAAGTTGTTCAACCTCCTAAAAGTCAATCACACAATTGTTTTTTAAGAGAAAAATAACAAAATGATTCCAAAAATTTCCACCTTTTTATGGTCCAACCAGTCACTTTTAGAATGTTCTCTTTTTATTCATTTAAAGTTTTTGCTCAATTTCCTTTTGTAAATAACCTCCAAACTTTTTCTTCTAGACCAAAATATAGTATCAGCCGATTAGAAACTCGGTTCGATTTATTAAATACCCACATAATTGCTAAGAAGTCACACTTGTAAAACCATTTTACAACCTCAAAATATTTTTAAAATGTGAAACAACATTGATGAAACTAAAGTTATGTAGTGTGAAGATATAAGTTTCATTTATAAACAGATTAATATTAAGTGTCAAAATATTAACCCCATATAAGGCCCCCACTAGCACTATTCCGAAGGACATCCTTTTAAACCGACAAACAAGTAAAGAAAAAAAAAAGAAATTATACTGGCTAAGACTATGACCTTGAAGTCATATCTATACATGCCATATTTCAAAGGTTGTGATCTTATCCCATATTCACTTGCAAAATGGAAAGGATACACATCTAGTCAAATGATCAAAATGGTTTAGGAGAACTTTCATAGGAGTAATTGATCTAAGTAGACTAGGTTAGGTGTAACCTATTTTTATAGATTATCAACTAACAACTAACTTTTCATTTAATTTGTTAAATATATCCTAAAACGTCTAAAATAACAATCGAAAACTACACCTTTTAGGGTTTTATAAGCTCAAAAACAACATTGATGATCTTTAATTATATAATTTTTTCTGATAATAATAATAATAATAATAATAATAATTGTTATGAATGATGAAAGTAGAGACCACTCTAAGCATAATGATGACTACATTTCATGTCCATTGATTACGAGAATTTAGTGAAAGACTTTTCCCAACCAACGTTTTTAGGTTGGGGAAAAACGTCTAATCCTTCCCTTTCCCCTTTATTCCAAATGTTTTAAACATGTTACCCTTTATAGCTAGATACCCCTTTATCTTTGGAGTCCATTTTATTTTTATATATTATCACATCTCTTAAAATAAAATAAAGTTTATTATCAAATTTCAAAAGATTTTATTGTAATCTAATTCAGTAAAGATTAATTATATGTTACCAACAACTTTTTGTTTTTTGACCTAAATAATATTAGTTGAGTTTTTTAAATAAATGGAATAACATCTTCACGATTCTACCGTTGAAATTATCCTCAAATATGTAACACGGTAATTTTCGGAGAACATGTAACACCCGGAAATTTTAGTTAAGTTTATGAAACTTTGTAAAAGACTGATACAAGAATTCTGGTATTTCAGGCCTATTTTCAAGTATTTATATCATATTTGGTTGGAGAATTAAAGAAGGAGTCCAACGATATTTTTCGGAGTCAATTTGGAGCTAAGACGAAGCAAATATGGGTAAAACATCGTCTAAGGCTAGTTTTCATGTGGGTTAGGATGGAAGCTGGTTACGAGGTGAGTTTCAGAGTTGAAACTAGCTTGATAACTAGCCTAAGCACTTTTGCACTCAATTATGCTTAGCGTGAGTTACAAAGCCAGTTAGCAAATCGTAACTAACTTCACAAGTAACCCTAAGCTCTTTTTAGTTGATTTGTGCTTAGCGTGAGTTACAACGCCAGTTACGAAAACGTAACTAACTTCACAACTAGCGTCAGGGTCTGTTTGGTCAAGAAGGATCCGCGTGAGTTACCAATGCCAGTTACGAAACGTAACTGGCGTCCATATCTGGCGTCAGCCTCTGTCAGCGTTTTAAAGACCGAAAATCGGGATCTTTCTCATTTGAACCATATCTCTCTCAATAATGCTCCGATTTGGGTGATTCAAGTTGCTATGGATTCGTCTCTTGAAGCTCTACAACATGGAAACAAGTATGGCTAGAGGCTATTGGTTGATTTTGGAGTTCATAGAAGTGAAGGTAAGATCTTAATCCTTGAATCTTGAATCTAGGGTTTGGGTTCTTCCACCAACAACTCTCATTCTCTCTTGGGTTCGTTCTTGTGTATGTTTTGGAGGTTATGTAGGTGTTCTTGAAAGACTTACACCATGGATCTAGAGGTGTAGCTCGAGGATCTAAAGTCTTTACTGAATGGAACTCGGCATTGGGGTAAAACCTAGATTTAGCTTAAATCTAGCAAGGTGAGTTCAAGATACTTTGTGAAAACTTTGTACATGCCAAAAACGTTCTTTTTGAAATATTAACATGTTTTACTTGGTATTTATCAAATGTGTGAGTATTTGGGTAAGTTTGTATATTTGGTATAAAAGAGTTTATAAATCATATAAAAGACTTATACTTGAGTTTTGGGGATTTTGGTAAATGAAGTATAAGTGTAAGTTATTTGGATGCATTATCTTTTAAATGAAAACCATTGGGTTGCATTTGCATCTGTAAAGTATTGGAATTTATAAATCGTTGAAAAATACAGGTTATTGCATTATGGGTCATTTTGTAAATGCATAAGTGTGAGTTCAAATCTAAACTTATAAACTCAAATACTTGTTGTAAATGTAGTATTTTACTGATTCCTAAACTTAATTTCAAGTAGTTGTGTATTTGGGTAAGTTTGGAGGTTTTGGGGCAAAATGAGGATTTTGAGTATTTTGTTGTAGATGATGAGTTGAGCATCATTAATGGTTTAAAATACTTGGAAAGGTTATAAAATGAAATAATCTTTGGTTTTGAAACTCAAAATGATTTGACCTAGTTTTTGGTAAAACTTGGATTTGGAAGGAAATAGTTTATTGAAAGGGGTTTTCAAGGTTGGAAAACTAGTAATACGTCTCGTTGATGTATTCGGTAGTAGGACTAGTATGTAATGGATCCATAGGCATATAGTCGGTTTAAAGGCGGGATTGTTGTCCCTTTTTGGTCGCATAGAAGTCATAGGGGGCCTCTTACCGTTGGGTATAATGCCGGATCATTACCGGATGCCATTGACTCTATGCATGCGCAATTTGGGGTCATCAGGGGGCCGTGTACTAAGGTGCATAATCGGTTATAGACCGGTTGCCAGTGACCATTGCGCGGGCTTTCGTAGGAGCCATCGGGGGCCGTGTACTAAGGTGCATAATCGGTTAGTGACCGATTGCCATTGACTCCTATAACTGCTCAACATCGAGTAGTGACCTACTTTTGTATCCGTCACCAAAGATGGTATGATCGGGAATCCCCCGTGAACTTCGGATATTTCTATCCCTTTAAAGGTCCGCGTGAGTTAACGTTTTATAAAACACGGTTAAAGGTATGTTTTCTATCTCCACGTTTGTAAACTCAATCATGGTCGTGTGAGTATTGGAATTGGTATTACATTAATAGAATATTTCTATTTAAAGTTTTCTCTTCTAATGTCATTTTGGTTTAAAGCTTTTATTATGGGACTATTGAATTGGGGAAAGACGTTGCTTTTATAATAAGGTCATTTCCTTTGATAATTATAATTTATCAATCAAATCTTTTGGTTTCAAATCAATCATAAATATGTTATAAAATTCTTGAGCTCACTAGGCGTTAAGCCTAATCCTTTTTCTTTGTCGACATGTGCATCAGGTTATCGTTGCGGTTGGTACTAGCAACACGTGTGGACTTGAGTGCTAGGAAGTGGCACGATAAAGATTAGACTCTTGGTGATGTTTTCCGCATTCGGAGATAGCGACTCTTATTAGCTTAGTAACACCCAACCATATGTAGGTCTTGTATAAGACTTGATTTATTTGTTGTAGAGGTTTATTACTAATTGTGGTTTGAGGAAAGTTATATATTGATGTAATATTAGCAATTCTAAATTAGTCGCTATTTCCAGATTTGAGGGTTTTACAGAACAACCATAGGAACGCTTGGAAAATGGTCGTAGAGCGGTCGGGAAAACGGTTGGGAGAGTGTTCGGGACAACAGTCGGACAACGGCTAGATGAACGGTCAAGAAACGGTTTAAAAATGATCTAGAAATGGTCGAAAAATGTTTGACATGCGACGCGGCACAACCTGCGACCTGAGACGCAACTTGAGCCACGAGAACGTTTGTTTGACACGTTTCTGGACACAAGCGACGTGGCTTGCGACTTAGGTTGTGGGAAAGGTCGCAAGAACCCGATTTTTAGAGTTTTTCACCCAAATCTTCCACCATCTTCCATCCCCTCTCTCTTGACAATTTTGACACACTAAGGACATTTTTGGAGCAAATGAGGAAGATAAACATGGAGATTAAAGGTTTATGGTAGATGATCTCAAGATTGTTGAAGTGATAGGTTTTGAGTTATATTTGGGGGTTTTGTGAAGTTGAAGCTTGTAACCAGTTGCATTTCTAGGCTTCGTTGACCTAGATAAGGTTTCTAGAGATATTTGTTTGTAGGCTCAAGTCTTCATTTTGGATGCTAAAAATTTCAAAACGATTAAAGTTTAGTTAACCTTTTTACTATTTAGACAAAATTCAACAACTCTATCCACAGGTGATTCCCCGATAGTCGGTGATCGGATTGTGAAAGCAATCACCAACCAAGGAGTTTGCGACAATAGCCTTCCACCGGTACTCCTCTGCTAACCGGCTTTACCGGCAGATCACTGTCGGATTCATAACCTCCCCCCTCCGATTTATAGTGTAGTGCCACTACTAAATGAAAGTCTTTTGCCTACGGACTTTCCTGGAAATTTGTTGTTAAAGGGATTGTAACACGCGGAATTTTTAGTTCGGATCACTTCGGAGTGAAATTAGCCAAAAAGAGTATTTGGCAGATTTGTGAGGTCGTACCGTTTGGACCATATCTCACTCATGGAACGTCCGATTCAGGTGATTCAAATTGCTATGGAAAGGCAAGAGGTAGATCTACAACTTTCGTGTTTTGAGTTTCTTCTAATTCGAACCCCATCTAAGGCGAAAACAGGATCAAAATGGGTGAAAGGTAGGAAAACTCTCGGTACACTCCATGCTATCATGACACACGATCATGACATGTCATGATAGCAAGGCAAGATCGTCTGAAATGTCAAAGTAGCCAAATTCAGTTCAAAACTCTCGGTACACTCCATGCTATCATGACACGCGATCATGACATGTCATGATAGCAAGGCAAGATCGCCCGGAATGTCAAAGTAGCCAAATTCAGTTCAAAACTTTCGGTACACTCCATGCTATCATGACACGCTATCATGAAATGTCATGATAGTAAGGCAAGACTGCCCGAAGTGCCCAGATGTGTGTTTAAATGCATTTTTCAGCTCCATTTCTCATTTATCAGATACAAAAATATCAGTTTTGGGGAGCAACATTAAAAAGGCGATTTCTAGGGTTTTGTTCTTCCACCTACCTCATTTCTCTTCATTTATTACTCCATCAAAGTAGAGAATTCAAGTCAAGATATAAGGTTAAAGCTTCAAGTCTTCATCTTCTTCACCATTGTAGGAGGATTTCTAGGGTTTTGCCAAACCCTAGCTTGTGAGTTCATTTCTAAACTTTACAAACCTAATACTTGTTCTAAATGCTATTGTCTACTCTTTTTAAGTTATGATTTCAAGTATTATTGCATTTAGTTAAGTTTGGGTATTTTAGGTCAAAATAAGGATTTTGGGGATTTTGATCTTGGTTATGAAATGAGTAATTTAAATGGTTTGATTATGGAACTAAAATTATTTGACCTAATTTTCGGTAAAGTTCATATTTCAAAGGGAAACATTTATATAAAGGTTTTTCGGTAAATGAAAAACTATCACTATGTCTTGTTTGATGTAGTTGATTTATAGACTATAATGTAATGGATTCCATAGGCATATAAGTCGGTCTTTTATCGGGATTGTTGTCCCCTTTCGGTCAACGTATAGGATCATCGAGTGTTGTACATAAATTGTATTATTGGTTGACATCAATAGCCTTTGATCCTTGCGTGGGTGCTAACTAAGATCATCGAGAGTCGTACATTACTGTATTATTGGTTGTCACCAATAGCCTTTGATCTTTAGCACGAGCTTTAAGACTGGAATCATCCAGAGCCGTACATTGATTGTATTATTGGTCGTTACCAATAGCCTTTGATTCCTAGGGAAAGCTCTTAACATGAATAGTGATTTATTTTATATCCGTCACTAAGAATGGTATTATCGGGTCTCCCCCGGTTACTTTCAAAAGAACCTTGCTCACCAAGAGTAAGCTTTCAGTTGAGTTAATTGAGATAAAGTCTTTCACCCTTTTAATAAATGTTTTACGGCTTTATCCATTTAACTGTTTTTACTCACTAGGCGTAAGCCTAACACTTGTTCTTAAATGCCATGTTTAGCAGGTGTTCGGGATACCGGGGCTCCTTAGGATGGAGTTGAGAGTTGAGCCAGTGAAGGCATTTTTGGTTTACACATTATAGTGTAATTATTGGAGATACTAGAAAGATCATTTTGAGGAGTATTAGCAACACCCGAGTCTAATCTATGTATTGTATCATGTAGATTATTAGGTTGTTGTTGTAATATTCCATCTGTACATGTAAACTCCCATACTTATTTCCCAATTATTGGGTGATTTTATATATTTCCACATTTATTATTCGGTTCAATTTTGCTCTAAATTTTAGGGTGTTACAGGTGATTCCTCACAAAATCGTCACAAAAGTTGGTAGGTAAATTGTTGGTGGGTAATTCAAATCAATGACAGATTACCCAGGGATTCTCTAGGTGATCCATTGACATTCTCTAAAAAAACATCGGATTGTACTGAACCATCCGTATTTTCTAGGTTATCCGATGATCTTTGGTAATCACCAACGAGAATTTTCCTCGTTGATTTTTTTGAGTAGAAAAAAAATTGTTTTGCAGTGTGTATATGGTGGCACGAGTCACTGCTTTGTTCATCTGTCGTAGTGTAAAAAAATTTAGGGTCGTAAAAAGTGTCATTGTATCATTTTGTTGTCAGCAACCACATATATTTTGAAAGTACAATAAAAAAACATAAGTTTGCTTTAATAGAGTTGGTTTGCATGACTTTTCTTCCATCCCAAATGCAAGTTGAAATCATGTTTGTCTCATTTTCTTAGTATTTAACTTTTAATTTCAGATTTATAGGTTATTAAAAAAATTACAATAAAAAACTCAAAAATGATATCTCACATATACAAAATAAGTAATTAACTAACAAATCAATAATAATTTATCAAAAAATATTTATATCTTTATTTTTTATAATTAAATGATGTCATTATTTAAAAATACTTCTTAAGTCGATCCGGCCTCTGTGTAAGAAGCTAACATATGCAATTGAATGAGGTTTCAACTTTCAAGAGAGCAAGAGACCATATCTTGTGAAATTGATTAAAGAATATCTCTGAGATGCCCACATTATCATTGGTTCTCCACTCCATCTCCACGTTTATAGGCTTTCCTTTTAGGGGTTAATATCGATGCATATATACCCTTATTTAGATATACAAAATGCACATATAATATATATACCTATATATTAAAGATTGGCATTCAAATTTACAGCTATGTTAACTTAACGTATATATATAATTGCATGCAATATGTATATATGATTGATGAAAAGTGTATAGGCTACTCTTTATATGGATGAACAGCATGGTTTATATTAATGATATAATATGTGGTGTGGGGTTTTCGAGTTAGTTGATAAATAATTAAATGGTTAAGTTAAGGATGTTTCTTGTTGAAGGGTCATATGTTTTGGTTTTATTTAATGGTTAAATTGTAATCTTTAACTTGCTTTCTTTTCTATAATTAACACATTAGATATATATAGTAACAACGAAGCTTCATAAATATCCAAAAAACCATATTGTCCAATCATCTTATGACATGTTTGATGTCGACTTATCTTTAAATTACAATCAAGATTCATCTTCTTACTCTTAAGTTACATCGGAAAAAGTTATGATTGTTTGATGATCCTACACTTTTTGAGAAGATTTGAATGTGAAAAATAAACCTTTTTTTAACATAAAACATTACGGTTGTAACGGTATATATATGGTATGACGAAACATATATCAAGACATGACCCGAAACCGAAATGAAAAGGAGATTCATGAAGAAGATATGTGAAAAGATAAGAAGTCATTATTAAATAAATAAATAAATAAATAAAAACCAGCTGGTTATATTGAAATTTGAAGCATTTGGAGAAAATGGTGATGGAGTTATATATATGACACCGTTAGAAGTAGGTTTGTAGGGCCATTAAAATGTACTACTGGTTCAAATATATGACGTACACTTCATCTAAAACACACACTGATAACATTACAAATATTTGGAGAACCTCTTGGTTATCTTTTTCAGTAAAGAAAACATAGTTTACTACTTTTCCAAGAATAAAAAATCATTGCAAAAAGCCAAAAACATATTTAATAATTAATAAATGGGGGAGAAGTATCCATCTTGACAAATATATATATATATATATAGATATATCTCTATCTATATAATATATAGAAGGATATATGAGGTGTTTTTATGAAGGGAATTGAAGTATTTGAGAGATGGGCCATCACTGCTGCAGCAAACAGAAAGTCAAGAGAGGTTTATGGTCTCCTGAAGAAGATGAGAAACTCATCAAGCAGATCACCACCTATGGCCATGGCTGCTGGAGTTCTGTCCCAAAACTTGCAGGCTAGTAGTTAACATCTTCTTTTTCAGCTTATATATATATATATATTCATGCATTTTATGCAAAATTAACTTTCATGGTGTTAACCAAAAGGGTTGTGGCGTAGTGGTTGAGGCTCTGGGATGGGGTCGAATATCCCATATGTTCAGGGTTCGAATCCAGACATACACAACAGTTGTGGCCACTGAGTTTATCATGTCTTGCAGACATAATTTGCCGGGATTAGTAGCCTGGGACATCCTAAAAAAATAACTTACATGGTGTTAATTTCTTGAATAATGTTGTTGAGTTTTAATGGTTTTTGAATTTGCAGGGCTGCAAAGGTGTGGGAAGAGTTGTAGATTGAGGTGGATAAATTACTTGAGGCCGGATCTAAGACGCGGTTCTTTCACCGAGCAAGAAGAGAGAACGATCATCGATGTTCATAGGATATTGGGGAACAGATGGGCTCAGATTGCGAAACATCTTCCAGGAAGAACAGATAATGAAGTTAAAAACTTTTGGAATTCTTGCATCAAGAAGAAACTTATAGCTCAAGGTTTGGATCCAAACACTCATAACCTCCTTTCTCCACATCAGATCCCGATCCTTAATGCGAATAATTATAACAATAAACACAATTACGATCCAACGAAACCAGTTTTCTCCATTATCAACAATACCTCTTCACAAACAAAAGATGCTAATAAAAGGTTCCCTTCTAATAATGATCATCCTTTAATGACTAATAACAACATGTATCCAACTTCCAATCTTCTTCATTATCAAGATTACAACTTTGTTTTCAAGAATGATGTTGTTAGCCATCAATCTAGTACTACAATCGGATTCTCAACTCGACCTTTGGTGGTTGAAAGTACTAAAATGCCCATATTGTTGCCACTATCTTCTTCTTCTCCTTCTCTTTCAAACCCACTTGAATTTGGAAGTTTGGTGCAATCTTGGGGTGGTGGTAATAACAACAGCAATAATCTTGGAGTTGGGTTCGAACAAACGACAAGATCACGAGCAGAAGATCAATACCAAGAAATGTTACAGCTGCCACAAATGGTGAATTCACAGGATTTGAAGGGTGCAAGTGATGATCATATTGAGGGGGTTCAGAATCAAAACAACATGGATATGATCACTTCATTTGATGGGTGTAATATGGACTTAGAGTTCATGGAAGCAGCACTTATGCCTTGTGGAATGTATTCAAATCTGGGCTCTTTGGATCAACTTGCATGGGACTGTAACTAGCTAGCTAGCTACCTTAATTAATTTGTTTTATTAATTACTTGATTAATTTTTCTATTTTTTAGGATCTAAAGATACTCTCTTGATCAATTTTTCTGAATTAATGCCATTCTTGTTTATATATTGTTTGCTATAACCATGGGTTCAAAGAATTAGCTATTAAACATATAAGGAATGAATTTCATCATTGTTGTAATTAATAGGTGATCTTGCTCTACCTCCCAAAAAATTTGTATTTTCATGTCGGTCTTGAATTGTATTCGACCCTCGACCTCGATCTTATGCTTGATCGTTAAGGGGTAAAACAGTCTTTTTGGTCAACTATTAACCTCCCTATATATACACAGAGAGAGAGAGGAAAATTCAAAGGCGAACTCAAATTTGGTTGTGAACGTGAGAACAAATGAGAGCGCGACACGTGTCTGAATGTAGATTATTCAGACGGAATAATCAAAAAAATATTCAGACCGAATAAAACTGAATATAGTGTTTATTCAGTGCTTATTCAGACTGAATAATCACTAAATTCAGTTTTATTCGGTTTGAATATTTCTTTGATTATTCCGTCTGAATATGACACGTGTCGCGTTCTCATTTGTCCTCACACGTTTACAACCAAATTTAAGTTCTCATTTGAACCCGCCGCTATATATATATAGGGGAGGGATCATACAAGAACACCCATGATTTAAATGAACACTTTGTGGACCGCATATGATGTGAGTCCCACATAATATTAAATAATATCTGATTCAAGAGGCCCCCATTGAATCAGATATGATTTAATATTATGTAAGACTCATATCATATGTGGTCTACAAGGTCTTCCTTTGTTCCTTTAAATTTACAAAGTTCTCATTTGAACCTATATATATATATATATATATATATAGTTGAGTGAAAGGAGAATAATGCAAAACTGTGAGTACCTACAGTAAAAAAACATTAGAAAGTTGGTTGGTCGTTAAAGTATAATTAAAGAATCCAAAAGGAATCCTTTGCCACAAAGTAACAAATTAAACAGTAATATCGACCTTATTATGTCATGTACATTGACAAAAGATTTGATTGAAAGTATCGTCATACATAGAAACTGTACGTTATGTGACTACGTGGACATATAAGCGGAGTTAACCAATTTAAACAAAAAGATAGCTCATATTTCACTTCGATAAACATAGGCAACAGCCGCGGCCAATCCATAGCAAATCCGTAGTGAATAAATCGTAGCTAATCAGTTGGTTGCAAAAATATTTTTTAATATAGCAACGGAAGACGCCACAGCACATGTACATATCAAAAAGGTGATTTGTACATTTTATTATTTTCCCATTTTCAATTATAAGTCTGAGAAAAGAATGCCAAAGCAAAATTAAGGCAAATTACTAAGTACTAACCAAAGATAAAAATCTTTTGTCTCCTCAAATATTCGATCCTACATCATGTTGTTTCTTGGCAAGTTTTGGTCTTTAGAGAACTTCATTGATCGTTACCGAACAAAATGTATGAAAGTAGAGAAAGATCGAAGATAATCTCGTTTAGTGTTATTCTATTATCCTATTGACGAATTAAATAATATATATATATATATATTCACATTTATAGTCTAATTAACTTACTTTATATACATATGTGATCCAAACAGTTTCAAGTATTCGGAAACGAGCTTTCTTCCTTCACAATTGACTGAGTGTCTGAGTCCATATATATATATATATATATAGGAAAGTTCAAATGTGAACTCATTTTTTGCTGTGAACGTGAGGACGAATCTCAGCCACTTATCCGGTCAATAAAGGCGGCTTTGACCTGGTTCCTCTCCTTTAATGATCTCCACCCTCCCATGAATCGTGTCAATCCTCCGTGATCGCGTCCACCATAACCGAAGATGTGTGGCTGAGATTCGTCCTCACGTTCACAGCCAAAATTGAGTTCACATTTGAACCTAACCCTATATATATATATATATATAGAGGAAAGTTCAAATGTGAACTCATTTTTGGTTGTGAACGTGAGGACGAATCCCAGCCACTTATCCGATCAATAAAGGCGGCTTTGACCTGGTTCCCCTCCTTTAATAATCTCCACCCTCCCATGAATCGCGTCAATCCTCCCACTACTAGAAAATTGAGTATCTTCAACGGAAATTAATTTTCAACGGAAAATGTCGTTGAAAATTTTCTACGAATTTTAGAGGATTATTGACAGAACATTAATTTTCTACGAATTTTCAACGAATTTCCGTTGAAAATCTCTCACAAACATATATGCATTTTCAACCAAAAAATTTTCAACGGAATGTCTCGTCAAAAAGTTTTTGGTTGAAAATGCATTTTGTGAGAGATTTTCAACGGAAATTCGTAGAAAATTCGTAGAAAATTTATTTTTTGTCAATAATCTCTTTAAAATTCATAGAAAATTTTCAACGACATTGTGAGAGATTTTCAACGGAAATTCGTTGAAAATTCGTAGAAAATTTATTTTTTGTCAATAATCTCTTTAAAATTCATAGAAAATTTTCAACGACATTTTCCGTTGAAAAATTTCGTTGAAAATACTCAATTTTCTAGTAGTGTCCGTGATCGCGTCCACCATAACCGAAGATGTGTGGCTGAGATTCTTCCTCACGTTCACAACAAAAAATGAGTTCACATTTGAACCTAACCCTATATATATATATATATATATATATAGGGTTGGTTCTAGTAAGAAGTGAAGTCATGGTGAGAATGGTAAGAAGAGATCTCCACCCCTTTGATGCACATTAGGATGAGATGCACTGAGATGCATCGGATCAATCCCCATGTCAAGCGCGATTCATGGGTCGGCTTGAAATTAAAAATGATCAAGGGCCATGATCTCTTCTTACGTTTCTCAACTAAACTTCACTCCTCACATGATCTCATGCCTATATATATATATATATGTATGATTGATGACTTAAATGCTGCAAAAGACATTTCATACCCACAACTTGTGTAGTATGAAGCAGTTGATTAATGAAGTAGCTAGATCTTCTTGTTAATTGTATAGTAAGTCTTTGAAACTAGCTAGGAGAGTTCATCAGTAGTCAAATCTGCAATTAACCTACAAGAAGACAGTAACCCATTACCAACCTTGTAGCTAGTAGCTAGAGATGCATCTATTCTATCCCAATCACATTATATAGGCATTTAGATGTACAAGTGAACTAGAGAAAAAGAAATTTATATTATCAGAATTGAAGTTACTAGTTAGAATCCTAAACCAACTAAGTTTGTTAGGAAAGGAAACTCAATTTTGTCTTAATTAAATATTCCATGTACGTGTGTTCTTTAAGCACCATAATCTAGCTCTAAGATGAAGGAATTATATATAGGCGATTGATGATATATATATATATATATATATACAGTGAGTGAGCACCTCAACCTTCTCTCTCTCTATATATATATATATAAAGGAATAACGTCCACCATTATTATATATAGGTGGTTTATTTATATAACCTATATATGTAACTTAGCATTCAAATCTACTAGTAATATATATGAAAGAATTTAGATTCTTTGAATTGTTAGTTTCCTGTTGTAGTATGTGAGCAACATACTTTCTTTAACTTGGGTAATACCCTTTTCAAGATCATGTTACTTCCATTTCCAAATATCAAATCAAGTACTAGTAGTAGTATATAATTAATTCGAGGTCTCTTAACTGGTAACCTTTATCCTTTCTTTTGTCTATACTTCTATTTTGGCTTTAAATCTTTCCACATCATCATTTGATGTGTGCGTTTATACACACACACATATATATATATATACACACACACATAAGGTCAAGTTGAGAGAGGGAAACTGCAAAAAAAAAAAACTAAGGAACACCCTCCTAGCCAATTCATCTGGACAATATGCACATGTATATATAGGGAAAGGTTTAAATAAGAAGTGGTAATTTTACAAGTAAATAAGTGATCTTAACCCTTCATTTGGTCAACATTTGCGGCTTTGACCATGAAGCACCGGATAATTCCCCGCATGAATCGAAAGATAGAAGAGTAATTTCATAACTTTTACAAATAGACGTCAAAAGGTTCATATAGGAACTAATTAACTGATTGATTCATATACGGATAAGTTAAATCGTTCACATGCGAACTAACTAACGGATTCACATATGAACATATGGTTTATATGTACATCCTTATGAATCACATGGGTTCATATATAAATCAGTTAATTAGTTCATATATGAACCACACGGATTCATATACGAATCGGTTAATTACTTCATATATGAACCACACGGGTTCATATATAAATCAGTTAAAATAGTTCATATGTTAATTACACGAGTTCACATATGAACATATAGTTCATACGTGAATCAGATAGGTTCATATATGAAGTTGTTTGTCGTCTATTTGTAAAGGTTACAAAACTAACCTCTTTATTTTTCTTATAACCTTAATTATTGACCAGTCAAATCCGATCTTGATTGTATGAATGAGTAAGATAACTTATTTACTTCTCAAATAAATACCACTTCTCAAAATAACCTTTGGTTATATATATATATATATATATATGTTGAATAATTATCCAAGTGTTTTTCTTTACGTACCTTCAAATCTTCCATCTCATTATCCACAACATGAATCCTTATATCCATATCTTTACATTTAGATCATGGAAAATAGATTGAAGAACATACAGAAACAATCAAATCCTTTTCTTTTGGATTCCCTATTTGGCGTACGAAATGGGTAGGCCAAGGTGAACCAACTACAATTAATGAGCGTATATATGGAGGTGGCTTTTCACAAATACTAAAAGAAGTTAGTTTGACCAACACATATATACCCACGGACACAACCCATCAGGAAAAGAATACTTAAAACGGATTATCAAGGACTATGAGGATAAGAAAATAGAAAAGCATTAGAGCATCTTCAACAGGTTCTTTATATTCTTTTAAAAAAATAGAGAACCAAAAGATAAAATCTCTAAAATGAATGACATTTAACTCTAACAGATTTGCTATTTTAGAGATTTTAACACAAATTATATTAATATAATATTCTCAAGTTTATCATTCCAATACACTTTTTACAAAAATAAACTTATTATAAAATGATAAAGATTTAATCTCATTGGTGGATTGAATAAATAATCGTTTCTTTCTCCAACCATCAAGTTTTAGAGAATTCTCTAAACTTGGAAAACTTTCAAGTTTTTTCTATTATAGCAAACAAGATAGCAAAGTTGTTGGAGAAGTTTAAAGAATAAAAAGTCATTTTTTTCTATTTTAGCAAAGCTGTTGAAGATGTTCTTAGGGACAAACGATGACTAAACTATCACAATTACTTAGAGATTAACAATGACTTAATAGTGACGCTATGACAGGTCTAATTTATTTCAGTAATCCATCAAACAATAACTTAAAAGTATTATATCGTTTTGTTGCCTGAAGGCTTATAAAGTTGAAAGAAACCATATATAGTTTGTAAATCTAGTAACATTTCAAGATTTAATTATATGGTAAATTCGAAATGATTAATGACTATAATGAACAACAAGAAGATGTATTATGGCTTTATCCAACCATATTGCTTTCATGTAGTTCAATAATGTGGATGTTGAAAGAAAGTAGTTTTTGGGCCCAATAAGTTGGCTGGATTCTATATAGAGTGTAGATGTCCAAATTGGGACCAGAAAGATGATGTTATGGCTCGATGGTTAGGACCAGTTATATATTTTATGTAATTTTTATGACAGGTTATATATTTTATGGAATTTTAAGATTTGGTTGGAGACCTGTTATGTATAGTACTATTTTTTTAAATATTTTAAAGTATTATAAATTCTAATACAAAGTTTTTCAAGACTTTATCTATTTAAATATATTATTAAAATGTGTAATTCAATACTAAATTTTGAAAATCGTAATTATAAAAACGCGTATAAGAGCATCTCTAACGGCATCTCTAAAATGGAGAAAATAGAGATTTTGAACATTTTTTTTGCTCCAACAGCATCTCCAAAATGGAGAAAAATATGAAAAAGATTACAAAAATCTCCAAAAATGATTACCATGAGAGAGAAACTTCTTTTTATTATGTTCCTCCAATAAAAAAAATTGAAATTAAATGTTTAGATGAGATAAATAATATTTTATTAGAAATATAAAATATTTTTAATAATATAATAAATTTTGTAATCTATAAAATAGAGATGCTGTTGGAGTTTAATTTAATATTTTTTAGAGATTTTGATGTTTGATTCTTCATTTTGGAGAAAATTATAGAAATGTTCTAATATTTTTGTATAAAAATACTTTTTTAAAAACCGATCCGGGCCTAAAACAAAATTTTGGATCCGGGAACCAAGCATAAATTAATCGTAGAATTTTTGGTCGGAACCGAAACTCTTAATGGATCAATCTCTTCCCTGAGAAAGTAAGAATCTTCATTAGGTAGGCCCATAATAATAAGCCTAAAGTTCCCAAATGATCCCCAATTTCCCATGGGCCTACATAAATGTTATAATATATATATATATATATATATATATATAATATTTTAATCGACGATATATACGGAAGACTTTTTTGGTATAAACATTTAGACCATGCCAATCAATAAAAATTAAATCTCATCTATTAAACGGATTTTTTTTACTTTTGAAATAAGCGTTTGGTGCTAGGCTAATTTAATTAAAATTAACGTAATGATTTAAATCATATATTTATAAAATACAAAGTTACATATGTGTTTTAAATGAACATAAAATTACAACTCAAACATAACGTATGCTTTTGTTCGGATCTTGTAACACTCGGGTTCGTCAGTGGTTAACGTATTTGCAATCGACACGGATCTCTCCATCTTCTTGAGAGGTCAAGTCGAGAATGCTCGAAAGCTTCACCATCGACACACTGAATTGGTTCTTGAAGAGCGAGGACTCAAATGACAAACCATTGGCAACTGGTTTAGTCCTCGAGTCTGTGTAGAGCAATTGGTCAGTCGACAAGATCCCCATGTTCTTCTTTAGATTGTGGTAGTACTCTGTGTCGAATGTATTTGGCGTTTCGCCATCAAGGCTCACTGTTTCCGATGCCCATCTGCATTTTCTCCTCAAGTAGTTCAAGTATTTCGGATTCAATGATGGATCGGGTCCCTTTGTTCCTTTGTAATCGTATAGCCGATGTTGCACTGACTCACATGTTGTCCTCCCAATTGTATGTGCGCCTGATAACCAAAAGTATCGCGTGTTATACTTAGTATTTTAAAGGGAAGAGATTTGAACTAAAAAACCATATTAATCGAGATAAATCCAATGCATCCCACACTGAAGATGCACAAATAGCCCGAAACGTGGCCCAAAAAAGTGCAGGCCTAACAAGCCCGAACCCCAGAGAAGGGGTGTTCATCCAAACCGCATAAACCGCCCACACCGCACCGCACTGCAAAGTGCGGTTTAGAACTCTCGCGGTTCGGTTTGCGGTTTGCATTTTTACCAAACCGCAATATGCGGTGCGGTTTGCGGTTTGCATTTTTACCAAACCGCAATATGCGGTGCGGTTTGCGGTTTGCATTTTTACCATACCGCACTATGCGGTGCGGTTTGCGGTTTTGAGTTTTCAAACCGCGGTTTGAACCGCACTGCATCACATATTTTATATATTTTTTATTTTATTTATAATATATATATATATATATTTAACAATTTATTATTTAATTATTTATAATTTTATGTAATATATTTTATAGTATTTGACAAGGATGTATTCAAACTTTTTTGTTGGATTACGATCATTTTATCGTTGATTTTATATCGCATTTTTAAAGTTGTAATTTTAGGATTGTATGTAAAGAGTGTGATAGGGACATGTGGTGCGGTTTGCGGTTTAATCTTAAACTGCATATATGCGGTGCGGTTTGCGATTTTAGCCCAAACCGCACCGTGAACCCCCTACCCCAAACCCTAACTAGCAGAAAAGCCCAATCGAGCCGACTTTCTTTTTTCAAATTCCCGGGCCTTAAACCCCCCCCCCCCCCCCCACCCCCCACCCCAACACAAAAGAACATGCCCTAAAAAAGCATTATTGGGCTTATTTTCACACCCATCCCACATAGATATAGGTTTTGATCGAGAAACAATTAAACCGTTGAAATCAATTTATGTAATTAATTACCTGAGAGGACAACCAAATCGAGCACGTTGAGTCCCTTGGACTGAAAAAACTCAATAAGATTGGTTACACTTTCAGAACCCTTGGGGACTATAGTGGCTTCTTTGGCAAGCGAAACTCGACCGTCTTTCCTACCAAAAGGGATCATCCAATACGGCCCACCAGCTAAAACCGTGGCATCTCGAGCCGCAGTGGTTAGGATGTCGGCACACGACACGGTTTTCGGGCATTTCTTCTCGATCTCAGCTTTTATGTCATCAATCACTTCGAACCCTCTTAGTGACTTGCTCATATTCGATGCCCTTTCACTTCCTTCGTGATCCAAAAGAATAGATGCATCACAACCCTATAAAAACCAATTTTGTCATTATTAATATATCTATCTATCTATATATATATATAATATCGATTTGAACATATCGAACAATAAAAATATATCATGATACCAAAAACCGTACCCGAACGACACAATCATGGTATTGGAGCCTTAGGAGACTAGGAGCAAGGGTGGGATCTTTGGTAACCCATTCTTTGACCTTTCTATAGATAATACCTTCGACATCAGGACAACTCTCGTGGTACAACGAGTAGGAAAGATCATCGTCAATAGCCGAGAGGTCTGCCATGTTCGGTACCTTGAGAATCGTGGACGGATATTCGTCGTATGCCGAATAATCGTTTGCGGAAATCGATGCGAAAAACGAGGTTATGAAGATGGTGATGATGAATGTAGAAATCTTCATTGTGAATAAGTTGCAATTGATGGTATAATGATGATATAAATTGTATGAATGCTACGTATGTGTGTACGTGTGTATATATATACACATGCATAAATGGATATAATTAAGGTTGGTGCAATTATAGTACGTGAGGAGCACTCTCATTTCATTCAACGTGCAACACGAATATTTAAGATTCTATTGGTTCCAATTTCATACTACAAACTTATAATAATTTCATATGAATAGGATATGATCACATTTTTATTTTGCATAGCTAGAAATGCATGTATCTTTATACGATTATACATGAATATAGTATATTGAATACAAAGATGGATGCAAATTTTTTTACCAATAATATAGCATAATTTTTTTACCAATGATATAACATAAAATAATCATCGTAACATAAAGTTAAATACAAATTAATTATAAATGAATTAGGTTGGATTGGCTGATTGATTAATGGATAGTGGGTGTTGATTCATATACTATATATATGTTGGGCTGGAGAACTGATTTTTTTTAAATTAAAAAACAGTGTAAAATTTGCTCATGAAAGCTCGAGCTTACCATTTTTTTCTTCATTCAAGAGCGTCTTTGCTACCACTCTGCATCTTTGTTTTGTTTTGCTTAAACATGTGCGGGAATAAACAATAATGATGACGTTTTTAAAAGTCGTAAAGAATTCTACTGGACAATTGAATGGTGGCCATTTAGCTAGAGATGGAGAAACGACAAAGAGACGAGGGGTGATGAAGGAGAGAGGGCGGTGCAGAGGAAGACGGTGAATCAGAGGGGGTTAGGAAGGTTAATTAAACATAACTTCTAGAGTTACCAAAATACGTTCTCTTTTCGTTCTCTTTTTTTCACTCGGTTGGTAGGGTCTTTCTTGGTGGGCCGATGTTTATAAATAGTCATCATAATTTTACATATGTTTTACCAACGTGTACACTTAAAAACCAGTAAAAATGACAATAATACTACTTATGTGAGGGACACATAAGAGATTTAACGAAACTAGATCAACCACTTGTAGTTAACGAAGTTAGAAAAATGGATTTAACCGTAACAAAAATAAAAAACTACATCAACCACTTGTAGTTATTATGTTTGACGAGTTTAATCCATAATTTTCATATGATGGTAAGGTGAAACTTGTAATTTGCTTTTTTTTAAATACTCTAACAATAACTTTAAGAAATTATTATAATAACTAGCTTTTCAAATAAGAATTATATTAAATTAGAATACGGCTAAAATTTAAAATGATTTGAAACGCCTATTTGTCAAATAGCAAATATATTACTTTAAAGTATGTTAAAAAAAATTTAGCAAATATATTACTTTAAAGTATGTTAAAAAAAATTTAGCAAATATATTACTTTGAAGTATAAAAATAGCAATAATGATATATATTGCAATACAACACTGTAACTGAAAATAAATAATAAAGTTTTTTTTTGGGAAGAATATCCTAGACGTGTCTAGACCAATCCCTGACAATTTTAAAACTGCTAAAGCATGCAGTCATGAGATAATTTCTCAGTGGCCACAAGTTGTTTGTGCCTGGATTCGAACCTGGAATAGATGTGTTATCTAACTTCATCTTCCACAAGTCTTAACCAGTACGCCACACGCCTTGTGGTTATAAATAATAAAGTTATGTGCAATTATATTTAACATCAAAAATCATTTTAATTGATTGAGATTGACTATGAGTTTTAAATAGTTTTTTTGGCGTTCCCTTCATGTTCATAAGTAATGATTTCCAATTTTGTTACACTTTAGCGAATTTCTAAAGTTCGATTTGTTTTCCAGATGGGATGTATCCTTTTCCAATTGTTTTAATTTTTTGGCCTAACTTTGACTACACATTTTCATCATCTATTCCCGTTTGCACATTGTAACGATGTTGTACAAGTCGTTGCAAATATTTATGTTTTCCGGAAGAGTGGCCGGTTTGAGCATCCACACATAGAGCTGTAAACGAACCGAACGCTCATCGAACCGTTTGTGAATCGTTCGGCTGGAAGTTCGTTTATTTAACAAACGAGCGAACATGAACACATTTTTTTGTTCGTTTAGTTAAATGAACGAACATGATGGTCCCGTTCGTTCGTTTACGTTTGCGAACGTTCGTTTACATTCGTTCGTTTATGTTCATTTATATTCGTTCGTTTATGTTCGTTTACGTTTGTTTATATATAAAAATATATTTATATGTTATGACATTAATATGTAAAATCAATAATTAAATTGAATTTTTAGAATTTTTTTTTATGACTCATAAGTTTACTCGGTATTTTATTTTGTTATGTTACTTTTTAGGAACAAAATAATAAATAATGGTGGTTTTATTCTATATTTGTGTTTGTTCGGTTACGTTCGTTTAACAGTTTAACAAACGAACATGAACAAACAAAATTTCTTAATGAACACAAAAAATTTCGTTCGTTTACCGTTCGTGTTCGAGTGGTTAAGTTAAACGAACGAACACGAACACAAAAAATTCGTTCATTTACCGTTCGTGTTTGTTCGGTTAAGTTAAATGAACGAACACAAAAAAGCCTCCGTTCATGTTTGTTCGTTTGTTCGGTTAAGTTAAATAAACGAATACAAACAAGCCTCCGTTCGTGTTCGTTCGATGACTTGCATTTAAGCAATCCCTTAAATTTTACTTCTGACCTTCTCACTATTACTCACTATATTTAATCTTTTTATTTGAACCTTTTACTGTACGATAAAAAAAAAAGACATAACAATAACAAATCCTATGTAACATTTGTAATTAAATGTTAAGCTACAAAGTATGTGAGAATAACAAAATTTTCACGTTTATAAGCTTATAGAAATAGTGAAAAAAATGTATGGTTGTAAATATATAAAAATAATAATCAACAAAGATATTTCAGATATACAAATTTTTTAAGTTGATTATTCAATCTGAATATTTTTCTTGATTATTCGGTCTGAATAATCTACAGTCAAACACGTGTCATGCTCTTATTTGTCATCACATTTGCAACCACACTTGAGTTCACATTTGAACTTTTTTTTTCTCTCTCTCTCTATATATATAGAGAGAGAAAGAGTCAGGTTCAAGAAAAAAAACCTCACAAAATTGAATAATACATTGGGAGTCCTCTATTTAGACGGTATGCACAAATGCATACCGTCCAGATGGAGGGCTTCCAGGGTTTTACTTCAGTTTGTTTTTTGAGGTTTTTCCTTGAGCCTCCCTATATATAGGGGCTCAATCAAATAAGAATTGATTAGTTTGTGGAAACAATAAGAACTAATATGGATCAATCATTTTAAATAATTAATGTTATTACTAAAATAGCATAAATGGTAAATTGGTAAAATTGGGTATCACGGTGGGTAACACAATTTTATCACGGTGATACCCAATTTTACCAATTTACCATTTATGCTATTTAGTAATAACATTAATTATTTAAAATGATTGATCCATATTAGTTCTTATTGTTTCCACAAACTAATCAATTCTTATTTGATTGAGCCCCTATATATAGGGAGGCTCAAGGAAAAACCTCAAAAAACAAACTGAAGTAACACCCTGGAAGCCCTCCATCTCGGTATGCATTTGTGCATACCGTCTAAATAGAGGACTCCCAATGTATTATTCAATTTTGTGAGGTTTTTTTCTTGAACCTGACTCTTTCTCTCTCTATATATATATAGAGAGAGAGAAAAAAAAAAGTTCAAATGTGAACTCAAGTGTGGTTGCAAATGTGGTGACAAATGAAAGCATGACACGTGTTTGACTGTAGATTATTCAGACCGAATAATCAAGAAAAATATTCAGATTGAATAATCAACTTAAAAAATTTGTATATCTGAAATATCTTTGTTGATTATTATTTTTATATATTTACAACCATACATTTTTTTCACTATTTCTATAAGCTTATAAACGTGAAAATTTTGTTATTCTCACATACTTTGTAGCTTAACATTTAATTACAAATGTTACATAGGATTTGTTATTGTTATGTCTTTTTTTTTTTTATCGTACAGTAAAAGGTTCAAATAAAAAGATTAAATATAGTGAGTAATACTGAGAAGGTCAGAAGTAAAATTTAAGGGATTGCTTAAATGCAAGTCATTGAAAAAATCTTCGTATGAACAATATTTAACTTTGGTTACTATATGCATCTTTAAATAAATTTCTTTTCTGATTCTTTTTAATGATTCATATGTAACTTTTTCTTTAACTTTATCACGATATTAACACCTTATCATAGATAACATCAAATTAACGTGTACATACAAACCAACACATATATACAATATATATATACATATGTGTGAAATAAGTACTTTAAGACCTAGTCTTAAATCCATCTCCATCTTTTCAAGCTTTGTTCATGATTCCTACCCTACACAACCACCACCTCCAGGCTTATTTTAGGAAGTTGTTTCTTCCACATCCTGATTTGAATTGATATGTTTAAACTTTTATCGTATTTTTGGTTGCATGAATTCCGAATTAAGATTTTTAAAAATTATTCAAGTAAACTTTATTTAATTACTACGTCATCAAGATACATATATTCAAATTCTTGGTAATTAAAGTCCTTTTTCCCCTTCCTCTGTTAAATATGGTTCGACTAACTTATAGGGTTTATATATGCAATATGTACGTTTCTTTTATACAAACTGGACAACCTTATATGACAAGCAAATATTGATCTTTAGGAGTCGATAACACAAATATTGATATTCATGAGTCGATAATTGTGGAAGTAGTTTGAAAGTGGACCATGGTGATGCAACTATTGGGTAACATGCATGATACACAATTAGAGTAGCAAGATCAACCCTTTTTCCATCTACTCTGATTCTCATTACTTCTTATGAACTCATCTTCTATATAATTTGTTATCGGTCACTTAATATTTGGTTATGTCGAAGTCCAACAAATTTACAAGCACGTAAGCAAAGTTGGTGATCAATCTGGGTCAGGTCAGACCGGATTTAAATATCTGGATGATCAGTTTAAATATGATGACAAAGATTGTTCCGATGACATAGTTTGACAAAATGGTTGCACTCATGGACCTTTTGTCCCAAGAATTGGAGCTATCTGCCTCCATATATTATTATATACATACAAACAACCCAACATCATATATATATATACACACACATATATCGAAAGCAATTTATGACCTTTTTTGCTTCTAATGGAATTTATTTGATTTTGATGTCATTTGTTAGACGTTATTTAACAGGAAAAGAAATTTGACATGTAGTTTTTAGACGACAAAAAAGAACCATTCGATCTCAAACGCACCAAATTTGTTACCGTTCAAGTAAATCGACGGATTAAGTTAAATATTATTTATATTAACAATCATTTTGATCCTTTTTGTTTATAAAAGAAACAATAAGAGGGTTTCTTACAGGATATAAATATGGTATATTATTGTCGTATTCATTTGGAGTATGGGTAAAGGTATCTCATTAATTAATTATTTAATCATTCCAATACATACTACTCTTATTTTAAAATTCCAACGCATTATTGCAATGGATTGGATGTCAATTTTTATCTTTGAAAACATGCATCATCAACAACTCTTTTTAGGATGTGGTTATACCTAGATAAAGACTAAACATGAATGAGGTAACCAGGTAAAAAAATTCAACATATTAATATTTTAAATTTAACATTAACAGTTTAGTAATTTATCTGGTCTTTCTAATTCCTGTTTCATCTATTTTAGTACAATAATCTTATTACACCCAGTCATATCATGTCTCAGTCTAATGTCACACCAAACATGAAAAAACATATTTTTGTTATGTCATACTACGTACACCAAAAGCATCCTTTTAAGTATCGGAGAAAATTGGTCTAATGCTACAAAACCGACTTTATATTGTATCATCAAGATGATTACAACAAACGTTAATGATGATGTTTGATAGTTTGATGAGTACTAAAACAAGGTCAAATCAAACTTAGTCGATAGAGTTTAAAATGGAGAAAAGGATTTGGTGGCTCAACCCCATTAACATAGTTTTTATACCAAAAGGAATGTATATATATATATATATAAAAGATATTTCTTTTAAACTAATCCCTACATATATCTTATCAACTAACCATGTATAATTGAGGATTAGAGGACCACAACATATGAAGAAGAGTGGACCCTATTTTGACTTTGTAAAACTGTTGAAAATTAAAAATACTCACTCCCCTTTCTTTCTTCTTTTCCTTCTCCTTCAACTACTGCAATGGTTGACTTTTTTTTCAAATCCTTATTACATATGTTGCAAATGCATTAATTCCCTCTTCACAAAACCCAACGTTTCCTCCTTCCCAATTTCAACTTCAAAAAGGCTGCGAATGGCCACACTCTGCGGTGGCCATTAATGATTTCTCTCTCTCTTTCTTATCTCCTTCTCAAACTGCACGTTACCCATAGCTGCAGCCATGCACTGAACCACCCACCTCTTTAATTTTCTTCACCCCGTTAAGAGCTGCTGACCACCACCACCATCCATAACCCAAATCACACACTCTGTTACACCTTTCAGATTGAATCCATGGCGAAAAAGGTTTTATCATTTGTTACTCTTATTTTGATTACTTTTCTGTTGTTTGGGTGTGCTGTGTGTGAGAATTTGGATTCAGATACCACTTTGAAGCTTTTATTAGAGGTTAAACGATCCTTCACTCAAGACCCACAAAATGTTCTCAAAGATTGGTCGGAAAAAAACACAAGTTTCTGTAGCTGGAATGGTGTTTCTTGCGCCGGAAAGTTTTCTCAGGTGGTGGGTCTCAACCTTTCCGGTTCATCTCTTAGTGGCTCGATCTCACCGTCCATTTCCCTTTTACAGAACCTAATCCACCTTGATCTTTCAACTAATCAACTCTCTGGTCCCATCCCACCTAATATCTCTACTCTCACTTCTTTGTCTTCTCTCCTCCTCTTTTCCAACCAACTTTCCGGCCACATTCCGCCGGAGCTCGGTTCTCTGTCCAGCCTTCAAGTCCTCCGTATCGGTGACAACCGCTTCACCGGACCTATCCCGCCTTCTTTCGGTGATCTCCGTAATCTGGTGGTTCTTGGTTTGGCCTCGTGTGATCTCTCTGGGCCAATACCTTCACAACTAGGAAAGCTCACTAAGCTCCAGAATCTGATGATAAAAGAAAACCGATTGGAAGGACCCATCCCACCGGAGCTCGGGAACTGTTCGAGCTTGTTACTGTTCACGGCTGCGATTAACAACCTAAACGGTTCGATCCCAGATGAATTATGTGACCTCAAGAGCCTCCAAACGTTGAACCTGGGTAACAACAGTTTATCCGGCGAGATACCTAGCCGGATTGGTGAGCTGGGTCAGCTCGAATACTTGAATTTCCTTGGGAATCGGCTCGAGGGGCCGATTCCCAAGTCACTGGCTGAACTGGAAAGTCTGTGGATGCTCGACTTATCGGCAAATAAGCTCACTGGCGACGTCCCTAAAGAATTAGGGAACTTGGGTCAGCTCAGTTATCTGGTGCTGACTAACAACAGCCTTTCTGGAAGCATTCCTAGAAATATATGTTCAAACAGCAGTAACACTCTAGAGCATCTGGCTCTTTCTCAGAATATGTTTTCTGGTGAAATACCTAAAGAATTGGGAAATTGCATATCGTTGAAAATACTCGATTTGTCGAACAATACGCTCAATGGGTCGATGCCCGTTGAGCTTTTCGAATTAGTCAATCTGACTGACTTTTGGCTTAATAACAACACACTCACCGGTTCCATTCCACCGGCGATCACCAACCTTAGTAACCTGGAGACATTAACGTTGTTTCAAAACAAGTTGGAAGGGGAAATACCGAAGGAAATCGGAATGCTTCAAAAGCTTCAGATTCTTTATCTGTATGAGAATCAGCTATCGGGAAGAATCCCGTTAGAGATCGGAAACTGCTCCAGCATGCAAATGATTGATTTATATGGGAACCATTTTAATGGCGAAATACCGGTTACTGTAGGGAGGCTCAGTCAGTTGAACTTCATTCATCTGAGACAGAATGATCTCTCCGGTGATATTCCGGCGACTTTCGGTAATTGCCATCAGCTCACCATCATCGACCTTGCTGATAACAGTCTCACCGGTGGAATTCCGGCGACTTTCGGGTACCTGAGCTCGTTAGAACAGCTCATGATTTACAACAACTCTCTAAAAGGCAATCTCCCCGGAGAGCTAAGCAAGATGGCGAATTTAACGAGAGTGAATCTCTCGAACAACAAACTGAACGGTAGTATCGTTCCTTTATGTAGTTCAAGATCGTTTCTATCGTTTGATATTACCAACAATGAATTCGATGGCGAGTTACCATCAGAGTTCGGGAATTCGCCATCTCTTCAGAGACTAAGGCTCGGGAGGAACCGATTTACAGGAAGAATTCCGTTGGAATACGGAAATATACGAGACTTGTCGCTATTGGATTTATCGAGCAATTTGCTCGTGGGTTCTCTGCCTTATGAGCTTTCGAGGTGTAAAGAACTGACTCATATTGATCTCGATAATAACCTCCTTTCGGGTTCGATCCCATCCTGGCTCGGAAACTTACCTTTATTGGGAGAGTTAAAGCTCTCATCCAACAAGTTTACGGGTTCTATTCCTTTGAACTTATTCAACTGCTCGAAACTTTTGGTTCTTTCACTCGATGATAATTCCCTTAACGGACCCCTCCCTACAGAAATCAGCAAGCTTTCATCGATCAATGTCCTTAAGCTGAATAAGAATCAACTTTCTGGACAAATCCCGGCAGCTATCGGTGGATTAAGCAAGCTGTATGAGATTCAGCTCTCTAACAACCGATTTAGCGGTGAAATCCCCGCTCAAATCGGTCAACTCAAGAATCTACAGAGCGTTTTAGATCTCAGTTACAATAACCTCACAGGCGGCATTCCCGCATCCATCGGGACACTATCGAAACTCGAGGTGCTAGACCTCTCTCACAACGCGTTGAACGGAACTGTTCCACGAGAACTTGGCTTAATGAGTAGCTTGGGAAAGCTTAATCTCTCTTACAACAATCTCCAAGGGAAACTAGACGATGGCTACTCCGACTTACCGGCTGACGCATTTATCGGAAACCTCGGTCTGTGCGGTCCTCCTCTCGATCGTTGTCGAAACTCCAAAAACCGACAACAAAACGGGCTAAGCGAAGCATCCGTAATTGCAATCTCGGCTGTATGTACTATAGCCGCCATTGCACTAATGTTTATTGCAGCCTTGCTATTTTTCAGAAGGAAGAGGTCAGGATTCGTAAAACCCGGAGACGGGATTTCCAGCAGTTACTATTCGACCTCAAATTCTTCACGAGCACAAAGACGACCGCTCTTTTTCAAGCGTGGGTCCGCAAGACGCGATTTCAGATGGGAAGACATCATGGAGGCCACTAACAATCTAAGCGATGAGTTCATAATCGGGTCGGGTGGGTCAGGAACGATCTACAAAGCCGAACTTATAACCGGTGAGATAGTAGCCATCAAGCGGATACCATGGAAAGACGATGTGTTTCTTGATAAAAGTTTTGCTCGAGAAGTGAACACGATCGGCCGGATAAAGCACAGACGGTTAGTGAAGTTACTAGGGTACTGTAGCAACAAAGGAGCCGGCTCGAACCTGTTGATATACGAGTATATGGACAATGGAAGTGTCTACGACTGGTTGCACCAGGAACCAGAAAACGTCAAGAAAAAGAAGACCCTTGACTGGGAGGCTAGACTAAAGATCGCGGTTGGGTTAGCCCAGGGTGTGGAGTACCTGCACCACGATTGTGTGCCGAAGATCATTCATAGAGACATCAAGTCGGCTAACGTTCTCCTAGATGTAAACATGGATGCACATTTAGGAGATTTCGGACTTGCAAAAGCCATCACCGAGAACCATGACTCCTTGACTAACAGTTCTTATATGTGGTTTGCAGGGTCTTACGGTTATATCGCTCCAGGTATCATGACCCTAAAGTCTCTTTAACTTTTTATGTTATATGTCCGCTTTTTAGAAACTAATAAAGTTGTGTTGTGAAAACAGAATACGCTTATTCTTTTAAGGCAACCGAGAAGAGTGACGTTTACAGTATGGGAATCGTGCTGATTGAGTTAGTGAGCGGAAGACTGCCGACAGAAGGGAGTTTTGGTGAAAATGTGGACATGGTGAGATGGGTCGAGTCTCGTATTGAAATGCAAGGTGCTGAACGTGACGAACTGATAGATCCAGTGATGAAACCGCTCTTACCTCATGAAGAAACCGCTGCTTTCCAAGTTCTCGATATCGCGCTCCAATGCACCAAAACTGCTCCTGCCGAGAGACCATCTTCAAGGCATGTGTGCGACCTTCTGCTACATGTATTGAGGGATGGAGCATCGATTTCTGAAAAGATGAGTCGAGATCCATATGCATAATAGCTCAGATGATCAGAAAGCAAATTTGAATGAATATGCATGCAAGACTTACGTATTTTGACCATTATAGATGATGTAATTTAAGTTTGACTACTTCTAAGCATCTAATGTAAATCATTTTTCAACAATATAATTTTGCATCTTGTGGTTTAATGTCACTAAATCAAAAATATGTTTGGTAAAGATTTCAACAATGGATTTACCAAAGATTTCAGTAATAATGACATAATATTAAACTTGTATCACGTTAAAAAGTTGAATGACAACTTCTGGAGGCTATACCAAAGTGTGTGTAAAGACACAAATAATTTATTCTTATTCAACATGGGTTTGCATGTACTAAAATAAGCAGCAAGTCACAAGGCTTCAAAGAGCCTTTACAAACACAAAAACACGCAATTCGGTTGAAAAGAAGAATGTCATGAACCACAAAAATTTGCATGGAAACTGCATTCTCTCAAGTATTCGCCGCCATCGTGCATCTATTCATCATCTTCATCTGTGTTTCAGAGTTTCAGATCAATTAGATGTTTGCAACCATAATCATAAACAAAGACTGTATAGGCAAGAAATGAGAGCAAAGACATTGGAAATAAGAGGCTTTAAACCAAATATATATATACATACACACACATATATATATATATAAAGAGAAAAATCACCTCCAGATATGGACCCAGGCTGATTACATATCAAATAGAAAGGTGATTCTAAGTCGATGAGCAAAGCACAAGGAACAAAAATATTCAAGTGAACTTCAATTACAGAAACAAATGTTTGGTAACAGCAAGTATTTTTATAATTATTTGACTGATTTGAGTTATGTTATATGCCATGGCTGAGAAAATAAACCATCTCGCTTCACAATTTCTAATTAAAACCTAATCATCTTTATTGCTCTTCCATTGATGTGTAAATCCGAGGTATACACAAAAATCCTTTTTGGGGGGGGGGGCGACATATTTTGATTTTCAATTATGAACATACTGTAGATTGTGGATTAATAACTGCTATTGTGTTTCTAAGCACTGCAACTCTGGTGATTTGTACTGATAATGTATGTTGATCTAATATGTTTCTATTTCTTACAGAAGATGAGTGTCTACTTGTGGACGGATTAAATGTTTTGATGATCATTCAAGCAATACTTTGGTAACTTTATAGCATTATTTTGTCAAGAACTGAATTTAGAGACATTCCAATTTCAGTAGCCATCTTTTGCAACTTTAAAACCAACAGGTTAATGAATCAAGTCACCCCGTTGTGTGTTCTATACTTGTATTAATCTTCTATGTTCTCTATATAAATAAACAAAAAGTCATTGCTGTTTGATTTGCTGTGGTTTTGACGAACTGAACTAGAGGTGTCAGTCTAGGAGGGTAGTCCTCTGCTGTCATCTGGAATATGTTAAAAGGCAAATGGATTCACCACCATAATGTGTCTTTTTAATGGTTCTATTTATTCAATCGGGGAAAATCGGGGAGGACAAAAGAAAGAGTGATGCCTACATTAAATCAATTGATTCGTCATGGTAGATAAAAAAAATGGCAAAAGGATTGTACTCGAGCTTCGAATCAATGTCCCCCAGAGGCATGGAATATGCCCGTGTGCAACTATGTGCTTTTCAAATTAATCAATGGGTGTTACCATTTTTACGTTAGCACAGACAATATCAAAAACAAAATGTGTCTGCTCATGGCAAGACGTCTTGGAGGCTGAAGATTGGTCATAACACCCGGCCATGGTGGGTGGCCTTTATCCTACTCTAAATTGTGGCTGTAGATTTTCATACTGATACAATTTTAACATCAATTCGAGCCTTGCTAGTCGATAACTTCTAGGTACATATCTAGAGTATCAGAATAACGGTCCTATGTGTTTACTTATGTGATAATCTTTTGTGATATATGCAAACAAAAATGTTGCAAAGGGTTATTTTCAATTGTATTGTTTGTTTTTTGTTGGATCTTGAATGATAATGTAAATATATTATTAATTGATCACTTAAATGATTAAATCACTTTTTCTTTTGATATGTTGCTACATTTTCTATTAGCAGATAATTTCTTCATATTATTATGACTAGTATGTTAGTATCTACAGATTTTTTTGAAAAGTGTCAAATGGGGTCAACCTGACCTGTTTGGCTGTTCTTTAAAAAACCTACCCATTTAGACCCTAACTAGTTTTGACCCGTTACCCAATCCAACCAAACCCATCCATTTTGCTGCATCTACTTGCAATCTTTCTTATTTATAACTATTTCAATTTCGAAGGCCATATCAATCCTCACCCTACAACAGTTTTGAGCTGAATGATTGTCATCTATGAACATTCCCAAGAGAGTCTTGGAAACTCAAAGGTCTGAACAACTTATGTGGCTTTTCTGTCAATTATGCATCATTTTAAAAAAAAATTGAAGAAAGCAAGGGACTGTTCATAAAATGAGAATTCAAATTACATAACTATCCTTGAGAATCGAGCACATGTGTGAGTTAATGGGACAAAAATCAATGGTGTTAACCTCAGGGATAGGAATCATGCAAAAGATGGTCTATAGTCTTTCACTGCCAGAAGGAATAAAATTTGTAACTATGGAATTATATTATATGTCCGGGGATGGTTTTTGAAATTTAATCAAATATAAAATCTAATGCTTTCTGATTTTTAAAGATCAAAAAAGATAATTCTATAGTAAATAGTGATATTTATTGTTTCATTTCTAATATAAAGAACAAATAAAAAGTTAAAATAATAGTAAAGCAAATGCAATATTCTTCATCACTGTTTATGTAACGTAACATAAAAGATATAAGGTAAAAAAAGGTAAAAGACAGTAATTGAAGAGTAGAGGAGAACCTGACGGAAAAGATCGCATACAAGAACATATCAATTGAATATAATGGAGCATAGCAGAGTATAAAGCCCTAAGTTCAGTGCATTTTATCATGTTAGTTTGATAGAAGTTGCACTAAGATTTCAAGAACCAAAAGTAATACTCCCTCTCTCCCAAAAGAAAATGAAACAATTTCTGTTTGTCCCAAAAGAAGGGAATGAAAACCTGTTTGGGAAGATTCTTTTGCAAAATTACCCATTTGTGCATTAACAGTCTTTACAAGATATTGATGAGATTGATCGTGGATTCGTGGTCCACAAGTTCATCAACCTAATCTTGAGATATTTGTTCCCTTCTATTTGGCGATTACTTTTGAATAGGATCTGATGGAAGTGAATTGGCACTTAGGGTAAACTAGTCTCTTTTTGTAGCATGCTCGTTGAATTGCCAGGAAATTACTCATCAAAACCCTCAAAAACATCAAAATGTTTGTAAATTGTAACAAGGCAACTCTCTGGGAAGGGTATGATTAAACTGCTTCATGTAATTCTATATATTTATCATTTTGCACTCTAAACTTACACAAATCCATTAACTTCCGAGTTCTAGAATCATCAGTAACTTCTTTTTGTTAAAATCCCCTCATGAATCGAAACTCAGATTAAGCATAGTTAATACTTATAGTGAATAACTGTGTAAACACGGTAGGCGGTCATGGATTTCTTTCAAGCTCCAATGCAGAACCGAAATAAGTAACAAATCAACAGATATCTTATGGTTACATATAGAAGTGGTAATCAGATAGACGATTTAGGGTTAGGGTTAGGGTTAATACCGAAATAACGGCGCTCATTAGCGGCTTTGGCTTTGTCGAGCATTTTATCGAGGTCTTCTTGAAGCTTGGCGTCCCATTTGACTAGCTGGTTAGCGAACACCACCCCTAACCCCATCCCCAAAACATGCTCCCACGGATCTGCAGAAAATTACAAATTAGAAGGATTTATTGAATTTATTTGTTAACAGAACAAAGAGAAATGAACAGCTTACGGCGCATATAAGGGAGTTTCCGGAGGGCGTTGGAATACATCTGGGTGCCCAAACCCAGTAGAGCTCCGATCATCGTCGCTGACGCCGGCATCTTTCTCTCTCTGCTATCTGTCTCTCTCCTCTTTCTCTTTGGAATGCATCTCCGTTGTATTTGTACCCATTAGTTTTCTCACAACTCACAAGAAGCCCCTCCAAGTTTTAGAAATAGCAAAACGGTCCATTAATATATTTAAAAGTATCGAATTTAGACACTGACCATATGTTTATAAATTATAATATGATAATAATGGAAACATGGAAACACAAAATTCCAAATTGCAAATTAGCAATAGTCACATTTAGTATTGATTTATATTTACATTATCTTATAAAGCTGCATTTATATTGAAGCCTTAAAAATAAGGGTTAGTTGTACAAATTACTACTTATTTATGCATAAAAACTTAAAATCTCTTAATTACGTATTAATATGCATGATGTATTATATTAATGCATCTTTGTAAGTATTGAGAGACGATTCACGCTTCTTTTATACCTTTTTGTTTGATTTTAAATTTAAATAGAAGACATTTGTCTCTTTACATTATCAAGGTGTTTTTCAGATTTTATTTGATTCTCATGTCGCTATGTTCCAGGCTCAAAGCAACGATCCTACTAATCTTTATCTCTCGATCATTATAGTAGCCATAGATCATTATACAAGGTAATCAAAAGCGTCAAGATACACAACATCTTCTTAATGATCATCTACTTCTTCATTTCGATCTATAAAAGTACTTGGGTTATATTCAATTTTTCATCTTTGTTCGATTTCTATTTGCAACCTTCTTCTTCATATGTGTTGTTCATCTGCTCGATTTTAGAAATTAGGGTTAGTGAGTAAGAAATTTTATTTATTCATCTGTTTGATTTTTGTTAGAGTTAAGAACATATTTTGTTCCAAATTTTAATTTTGAAATGGATTTTCTTCGTTTTAGTTCTTCAATTGTTCGAATTTTATACTTAGAAGAAGAAGTTTGCTTGTTGGATTAGAAAAATGTGGTTATGTGTTGAAGCTTTGCAACGAATGTTCAAAATTGGTATTATCCTCAAACCCATATTCGTGACTATGGTGTATGATGTGTCTTACGGTTAGTTTAGTTTTTCACTTACATGATCTCCTTATTCTGGTTGTGCATACAGTTGTTCTTTGTCAAGTAATAAAAGCTAGAGAGGACATGACAAATAATAAAAACTAGAGAGGACATACCAAATAAGTTGTATCTTGCAATAATTTGTGTTTCTGGTATTATCCTTTGTGATTGAAAGACTCCATAAAGTTATTAACATAAGCCTAAAATTAGTGGTTGAAATTTTAAGTGTAACATAAACGTGGACTTGCCTATTCTTTTCTTTAGGCATCTACGGAATTCATATGTGGTTCTCTTGCTGAGGAGTTGGTTAAAATGACCACGTAGCCATTTAACAATCTCTTACTGTCGGGTGAGCAAGTGAAGAATTGAAAATCTTACTTGGTAAAAGGCATAGTAAGGACCAAAAATCTTGGTAAGAGTTATAGCAAATACCAATAATTTTTCCCAATAAAATTTTCTATGCATTTATATGTTAAACATGCCAAGATATGTATTTTTTTTCTTATTTTTGTATCTTATATTTTTCTTAGTTTTGTATCTTCTTTGCAGAAACATACGATGTGATCAAGAGGATGATCTTCTAAAAATAAATAGGTATTTGCAAGTTTTCACAACCATTTCTTGGTTTACTTATAAAATCAAACAAGTTATGTAAGTCCAAGACGAGTTACCTGATGATATGATTATCATTGTTAAAAATGGGTGTGTTAAATCCGTCTCTTGATGATTAAATTTCAAAACCCTAAAAATGGGTTTGTTAGCTTGATTTTGTAGCGTTTTGAGTTTCTTTCTTCGATTTTATAGTTTCCTCTTTGAGCTTGTAAGAAATCCCATCTTCTGGGTTTGTTCAATTATGTAGTATTTTTTTTTTATTCAATTTTGCATTTTTGTCTTTTCCAAATGGAGGAGTTTTTTGCAATGGTCAAGTTGTGATGCCATATATTGTTTAGAGATGGCTAAATGGACCCGACCCAATCTGAAACCAGCGGATGACCGGTTCCAGGACCGATTTGGATCCGGCCTGATCAGGGATCAATTGGGACCGGTTATATATTTTTTTGTCAAAAAAGAAGACCCGACCAGAGGCCGATTATGGGCCCGACACGAGACCGACCCGATTTTTTAAAGATATTACTGTTTTATTACCGATACCTAACAACCATATGACCTTTTTCCCATTTTGACCTTTTTTTGTCCCATTTACCCTCTATTCACTATATATAAGTCATATAGTGTATGAGAAAAGATACCAACTCACAAACGTTCACAATTATTGCTATAATTCGTGGTTTTGTCTCGTATTCTCGCAAAAAAACATATTTTTAAGTGTATTTAATATATACAATTACATATTTTCAATGTATTAGAATAACACTTTTGTAATTTTTTAAAAAAAATAAAAAAGAACATGTAAAAGAATCGAATTTAAAAATAATAATATACATGACCGGTTTAGGCCCGGCCCCGGACCGAGACCAGTTCTCATAACCGATTAATACCTTAACCGATTATTCGGTTACAAAGTACTTTAACCGGGCCTAGGATTTTTAGTCGAGACCAAGAATATATAGAATAGTGTTTGGGACCAGAACTGGTTTTTAACAATCTCTAATATCACTTGCATCCTTTTGGGATGATATTTTTTATGATGGCATGGGCCTATATTAGGCTAGTTTAACGTTTATGGATTAAACATTTGGGATCGAGTTATAATCAAGATTTGGGCTTTCTTGGGGCTTCAAAATTAACTTTTTAATGATGTTTTTGCCTTTTTAGGTTGGGTTTTATTGTGAGATGGTTTTCGAAAATTGTAAAAGGCCATGATTTAAGCCTTAAGGGTTAATGTTCTTTTATTGTAAAAATGGGTATCTCCTCTCCATTTAAATTTTGTAAGTAGTTTTTGAAATATCAATAAAAGGTTTTCAAGGTTCCGTCCCTTTTTTTTTTCCTAAAACAAGTTCGACGTAGCTCGTTTGAGATATTTTATTAGTGAACAATTTAAATTTGATCATATACAAATTATTTAGAAGTTTAAATGTTGAGATACAATAATCCGGTCAAAGACATAATGTTGAATTGAAGATTTATGTGTGTTTAGTTAAAAGGTCTACTTAATTCTCATTAGAATTTTACACATTAATTATGCCTTATATATATAGGCATGAGATCGTGTGAGAAGTGGAGTTAAGATGAGAAGTGTAAGAAGAGATCTGAACCTTTGATCACCTTTAATCTCAAACCCACCCATGAATTGCGCTTCATACGGGGATTAAGCCGGTGCTTCGTGCTGCATCTCATCATAATATGCATCCAAGGATGGAGATCTCTTCTTACGCTTCTCCCTTAACTCTTCTTCTCACCGGAACCCAACCTATATATATATATATACATATATATATATATATGTGTGTGTGTGTTTAGTGGTTGTGAACTAGAGACATGTTGTAAATGTTAGGTCTGGTTTGTGGCATATGTTGATAGTTTGACAATGATGCATTAATGATGTAGTATTAAGTAGAGATTAGCTTAGGATCGGACCGGTATCGAAACCGGGTAGTACAGAAACCAAGACCTTAAAAATTAAATATTGAATCGCGAACCGAAAGTGAAATTCGGTACGGTACCGGTACCGGTTCGGTTTCAGGATTTTCAGAAATAGAACCGTTTGGTACCATTTTTTGGGACGACTAAGGTTTTTCACCGTTTAACATTAAATGCAATACCCTTTCCTTGATCCATATTAAGCGGAAACCGGATTGGAGGAACCGATTATGCAAGAACCGGGTTTTAGGAGAATTGCGGACTGAAATTTGAAGAATTGCAAGAAAAAAATCGGTATTTGAGTGGAGAAATGCAAGAACCAAAAATTGTAATACTTTAGGTTGATTTTCTATAAAATGGAAGATATCGTGGTTGGGAAAAGGAAAAGATATTGTTACCAACTAAAATTAAAAGACGTCCCTTTAATTTTATAGCGTGGGTTTGTGTTTAATTCCGAGTTTGACATTGATTTTAGTTTTGAGTTTTTTTAGTGATTAGGGTTGATTTGGTATGTTTAGCATGTGTTTTCTTATTCGTAACACGAAAAAGGTTCTCACAGGAGAAGATAACTTGACCGGAGTAAGCGAGTTGTGGCTTTGTTGGGAAATTTTTTATATTATTAAATATTTTATACACTTGTACAAAATGCATCTAAAATAATATAAAAATATATTCAAGAATGAGCAACATGACTAAAATACTCCTGAATTAAAGGGGATTTTTTAACGAAAGTTGGGTAAACCTGATCCATTTTGGCATAAGTTGATTATCGCCAGCCACAACTGGCCCCACATGAAACCTGCTTCCAAGGACACCAATGTGAGTGGGAATTTTTTTGACTCCTAAGGCTTGAGCCTCGAGGCTGAAATTAGGGGTGAGCAACTGAGTACGGTTCGGTTCAGTTCGATTTTTGGCTGAAACCGAAATGAAAACCGAGCCATTCGGTTTTTCCAAACCGTTCGGTTATTGGTTTTTTTTGTCGGTTCGTTTTTTATTCGGTTCGGTTCGTTTTAAAATTGAATGGTTTAAAATGTTTTGGTTTTCAGTTTTCAGTTCGGTTTTTGGAAAAAAAATACAAACATTTCGTATCTGTTTAAAATTAAAATTAGGTTTATATATATAATAAAAAATTAAAAATATTTCATAGTATTATATATATAACAAAAAAAATTAAAAATTAAAAAATTAAAAACATTTCATAATATTATATATATAATAAAAAAATAAAAAAAATTATATTTTTTCGGTTCTGTTCGGTTTTTGGAGAAACCGAGGATATTCGGTTCGAACTTTTTCCGGTCGGTATGAGAACCAAAACAAAAACCGAAACGCGGACCATTTGGATTTTTGGTTTTTGGTTTCGGTTCCTTTTTTTTTCGGTTTCAGTTTCGGTTTTTGCTCATCCCTAGCTGAAATGAAACCATGAGGACCCTAGTCATGAATTTTAGAGTTTAGATACCTTTTTGTAACCAACATGAAACCACATAGACAAAATTTGTAACTTATTTTTTTTTACTTAAATGGTTGGGAACATAGAAAGAAACGTATGGATAAAAAGGGTAATGGAACCACATCCCTACATTTCACAACGACCTGTTTCATTTGATTATGTTCCCTAAAATACATGAATGCACTCAAAATTCAAACTTTCCGTTTATCTCCATAATGCCATTGCTACTGCTTTTTTATGAATCTGGGTTTATGTTTCTTGTTTCAAACTACAATGGGTTTCACAGATTGATTAAAGACATATTCTTGGATTGTATTAATGGCGTCTTTACAGGTTGAAGTCGCTTCATCTTCTTCACCATTTGGGTACTCTAATATGAGGGATCACAATCGTTCATCAAACATCAAAAAAGGCTATATCCACTCTAAGTCATGCATCAATGAAGATACTGATTCATCATGGCTTCCCACCCAAGATTCCAAACCCACCGCCGATGATTCTTGGTTACCCACAGTTACATCAGAATCTGATGTTTCCAATAATCGGAAAGGACAAAACAACAATGTTGATGATTCATGGCTTCCAACATCCAGTGATGCCAACAAGTACTTGACAAACAACCCCGAATCAAATAATGATTTCGACTATTCATGGTTGCCCTCCACCTTCATTGACAACAACAAAAACAAACAAAATAATGACAACATCAACGACAAGAGCAAAAGCAAAACCACCAACAAAAATAAGAACATAAACAAGAACAACAACAATAACAATAACAATAACAACAAGAAGAATGGCAATGGCAGCAATAACAATAGTGAGATGCAAAAGAAACCAAGAAATGATCATTGGGCGTTAGCCCGTGAAGTAGTTTTCTCATGTGATCAAAAAATCCAAAACACGGATCTTCTCGAAAAGTCATCAGATTCTTCAAAGAGGCATGATTCTCCTTCTAAAGAAAGATCTACAGTAGAATCTCCATCTTCCGGCGGGGTTTCTTCACTTCTTCAAAGATGGAAGGATTTGGCTGAAGCCAAGAACTCAAACAAAGACGACACAAATTCTTCTCCTATCAATCGTAGCAATTCAGGATCAACATGTAAAGAGAATAAAAACAACAATCCTTCCAACAGTCCTCCTTCAAGAGATGGGTTTGCAGAGAATAACAACAACAATCCTTTTCAATGTCCTCCAAGAGGCTCTAATGCTTCTGATGGTGTTACAGTCGAAAAGAGTAAAGATTCTGATACTGATTGGGAATCTGATAAAACAAATAGTTCCAGGCGCCTTTCATGTCCGCTTCCTAGCCAGGATTCCAAGGACTCGAATACCGTTGATGCAGAAAAGGAGAAAATGCGAGTGGTGGATATCATCAAGAAGTTATCAAGAGAGGAGGAATTGGCTGCTTCTTCTTCGGTTAGTGGAAACGGAAATGAATCATTACCTCCAATTCGTACCAGTCGTATTAAAGTTTCAGGCCATTTGATACGAGGCCGTCATGCTTTCAAAGTTTTTCTTATGCGAACGGAGCATGATAAGATTCAAGAACTCAAGCGGTTGGTAGAAAGTAAAGTTGTTTCAAAGTTTCCACATCGAAGCCGTCTCCAAGTACTAAATAGCATACATTTTTTAATTTTTCCTTCAATTTACATCTCTTAATTTATTTTACAGATAGAGTTTTGATGCCTTTACAGTCTGTGGTACGTCTTAAGATCCTACGTCTTGGAGCTGCACCAAAACCAGACGCCAAAGGACATAAACGTTGCATTTCAAAAACTCTGGAATCGAATAATCGCTTAGATATCATGGATCTCAGGTAACATTTCTTTTATTTTCACTCCTTATCACCATATGAACAAGTATTCAACATGAATATATGACTGCATGAAATTTAGGGAAAAATTTAACTCAGGAGTTGAGAAAGGAGAAACCGATTCAAGGGAACACAAAAGAAATGTGATGAAGAACTCCCCAAATGAGGAAACTTATTTCACCTCCAACCCAATTAGAGAGGTGGATGTTAAGTCCAAGACCATGACAAAAAGCATGACTAAGACCACCACCATCAACACCATCACCAATAGCAAGAAACAAGAACCACAACAAAAACTAGAGCCAATCACTACAAAATCGACAAGTTCTTGCAAAGATCATCATGTGATGCATAAAGCGAGAGATTTAGATACTTATTCAAACTCCATCATGCATAAAGAAGACATGATACATTATAAGGATGATTGTAAAGATATTTTCCTTGAAGATGAAGGTCAATTCATGTCGGCTAAAACATCTTATAGTTGTCAAATGGAAGAAAAGGGGATTAGTGACTCAGAAGATTTGAATGACGCTAGTACGAAACAAGGTTTAGAAAGCTATGAGGATTGGATGATAAGTGAACATTCTCAGACTCGTAGTGACTATGATGAAGACGAATCTTATGATATGCAGTTTGACACCACCCATGATTGGATCACCGACATTTCTCGACCAAAAAGTGATTGGGAAGATATGAGGAAAGCCAGGTACCAAGAGATGCTTGATCCTTTCTCAGGCCACATAGACATACGACGACTTCTTGAAAGGTAAGTTAATTATTGTTGTCACGAACTTCTTGAAAGGTAAGTTCATTATTCTTTTCTCCTGGATCACTCTTTTAATTTTCATTTATTTATGTAGGAAAAATGTCTCAAGTTTCCTTGCAAGTGGTCTACGTGATAAAATAGATCAGCTCATGATGAGTCGCGTTCAACAATCAAATGTCCAGGAAGGAAAACAAGTAGTAGTAACAGACAAATCTGAGTTGAGGAAGGAAGTTGTGGCCATTGAAGAAAAAAAATACAAACACGAAGAAAATGGTTTGATAGTAAATGAAGATGGCAGAATGGAGAGACAATGTAGTGAATACAATGGATTTGTACCACCATACTCAGAACGATCATGGAGACCTAATATTGATGTCAATTCTAGCTCTGATCCAACCACATCTCCATCTTTAGAACAATCTATTTCATCTAATCGTTCACATAACAATGGTACTCCACAATCCTCTTCTGTCACCCCTCATCATCCTTCCGTTGTAAGTTCTGTTCTTTTTATCTGGTTTCAGATGAAACCTACATAAATGAATCGATAACGTGAACGACCACTAAAGATTTTGGTTTTATATCGTAGGAGTTGGAACTCATATATGACTTGAGAGGACACATGGAACGACTTCATCAAGAGATAATGGAGTTACGTAAATCAATAAAAAGTTGTGTTACCATGCAAATCAAAATGCAACATTCTTTTAAGCAGAATCTTGATGTTGCTGTAGCAACTTGTTCAGGTGAGATATTTTTCAAATGAGGTTACATTTTAACCGTTTTTTAGTGGATCATATTGTTATGATTATGGCTACAGTTCAAAAGAAAGAAGGAAAACCACCAAGTTTGGGGAAAAATGATTGTTGTATTTGTGGTGACATGCAAGTCGATTCGCTTCTCTATAGGTAACTTCTTTTTTATTCAAGATTCTATAAAGATTATCACTTTTTGTATATAGACTTGATACCATGTGGTACAAATCTTAGATGTGGACATATGTGCGCTTGCTTCAAATGTGCATTGGAGTTGCAACGTACCAGTGGGGAATGTCCGATTTGTGAAGTTCCAATTATGGATGTTGTGAAGATATTTGGTCGTGATAATTGAAAGAGTGTGGCTTATATTAGACTGCTTCTACATGCTTTGATCCATAAATTGAAGATGGGCTACATATTTGATTTTTCTTTGTTTTGGTTCCTTTGGGATTCAATTATTGTATACTTTATAAATGACCACTCATAACATATTATATCAAAGATAGTTGTGTAAATGGAAGGTATAACACATCATCAAGCAGATATTTATATATCTATAATGCGTCTATGAAAGACCATCCTGATAAAATATGTAAATATTCTTCAAGTGAATCTGTAAATATTTGGGTGTATCTTCTTGATTGCTTAGTATAGATTCATTGTATGATTAGAGATCTCCTGTAATCATGTATATACCTGTTGTTAGCAATGTAAAACCCACATTTCCAACATGGTAAACAATTGCAAAAAAAGGTTTTAGTTATTGATGTGTTTTAAGCTTCATAAACTTTAAATTCTAGAATGAGATCATAGTGTTAAATTTTGTGACACTAAGCTAACTCAACACGCTATAAAGAGTAGTACGTTACTTGTGAATTCTCTTTGAGAGTCACGTACATTATAAGATAACTCTTGGTACATACTTTATACTTTCAGGAGAGCATCAACGTTGATAGGTAAGCCGTGTGAATCTATGTGATATGTGTATGCGACTTGGCATCTCGTGTCCGGCTATTTGTAAGGTTGGGTTGCTTTGGATTTGGCCAAGATTTTTAAAAGAACGAGGAGAATTTTTTGGTTGTTCAGAAGTTGGGTACGGGGATTAAATAGATTTAAAGACGTTCATATTACTACTGGTTATTGAGGATTTAGCAAACTCAAATATTTTTACATTGTTCCTCTCTCTCCAAATTTGAAGTAGGAGGCGTTAGGATACCATTTGTGTTTGGTTGTATCATTTGATAAGCACTTCATTGTACACCTCTCCTTATTCACTGTTAGTCCCGTTTAGGGTAATGACAATCAAGTAAGAAATTGTAGAAGGGGTTTGAATACAATTACACAATATTTTTTTCACTTTTTAAATTATTATTGATGTGAATATCAAGAATTACACATAGAAAACATATTGTTGCGGAAAAGAACAGATAAAATCTATTCTAACAATCTAACACTTAGAAAACAAAAACATAACTTGAAACACAAAGAAGCTATGCTACTGTCGATCTTAGTTTATCACTTAGAAGATCTATCTCTTACTCAAAGCATAGTTTGCTTGAGAGTTCTTCTTCTCCTTTTATAGTGCCTTATGCATTAAATGCATGAGGACACTTGTCACAATATCATTTGTTGGCCGAGTTACCTTTGGACAAAGATGGGGTGTCTTCCTTTATCGTATAAATGAAAGGACATGACACTATTAATCTTTTCTTCAAGTCCTTTGTTGTCACATTAAGTTTTAGTTAAGAACATACATACCTTTCTGATGAGTAAGAAGAATGTTTGTATTTAAAAACTTGGGCGACACGTTCTTGCAGATATTGATGATAAAGGAGTATCTTCATAAATGTCCACCGATGGACTTGGAATTTCATAGGTGGATAAAACAGCTGTATATAGATCGGCGGCTGAAAAGCCTGGTATTTGATCGAATGCCATATCTTCATTTCCACAAATGTTGATATGTTCCTTTGGTATCAGCTAGTCTTCGATTTGCTGAACTTGTTGAGTATGACAAGACTTTTACAAAGAACCCAAGTACAAAATATTTTGACTAAGAAAAGATTGAGGAGTCATCAACAAATCATCGGTGACTCAACATTCACTAATATACATCATCTCTTGTTTGTGTAGACATATACTATCATTTCAATAGTGGTACCACGTTATATGGTTGTCCTTTTTAGTTGTATTTTGTTATTATTATTATTATTATTATTATCATCATCATCATCATCATCATCATCATCATCATGATATACATATCATTTGTGATCTAATTTGTTCTAACTAGTTATTGGATTGTTTGTTGTCATATTAGCTTCGAATGGACACCTAGTTGTTGCTAGTAGGAAAATGTAATCATTTTCCCCCAAGAAGTGGTATCGAGGCCAGACAAATGGTTTAACCATGGGAATGCTTATTTCACAAGACACCTCCAAGTGGATCCCGTGCGCACTTTTTCCATGACCCCTTCGTTGTGTTTTCTCAGGCTAGATTACATGAAAATATAACTTTACTTGACAAACAAACAATTCAAAATTTTATTTAACCGTCGTGACTGATTGGAAGAAAGAGCGAAAGCGAGAAAGATGGATTTTTATCCATCGAAAATCGATGGGAATTCCATGGAGATTGTTTTCTCTTCTAATATATTTATATATATATATATATATATTTTATTTCATTATTAACATCCAATCCCATGCGAATATGGAAAACCCCGAGGTTCAACAAACAGACACTATTGGAACAGTTAGAGTAAGAAGTCTCCAAGTAAACGTATTATAAGGGGCCATGTTTAAAGCGGGTATAGGCGGAGCTTGCATTGGGTTTTTCGGTTGCGATTGGATAAGAGGGTTTTTAGGTTGTTAATTAGAGAAGAACACGACCATTGGAGGTGTAAGGCCATAAATTGGAACACATTGATTCTGCTCGTTCCCGTCCTACGCTTTAGAGCAAGTCCCTCAATGTGGTTAGTACTCCATAGGCTTAATGAAAGCAAGAGACTCGATGGCAACATTCTTTCAACCTAGAACTTGTACTAGATTGTAAGCTATCAGGGCTATTTGCTGGAGTCAAAACCAGTTTATGGGGAGGGGTCGATGAATAAGAAAAACAACCAAAACATCAATGTGACACCCTCGTTAGTAGAACCTTATTGTTGATGCTTTTGAACTCTTTTCGTATGAAAGATCTTATGCTTTTAATCTAATTCAGGTCTTCTTGGGTATGTAATCCAGGGGTCAAAATATAGCTTTCGCACAAAATAGGGGCTTACATGATTATCCACGCGACCAAGTCGCACCTATAGTTGCGTGAGCCATTGGTTTTTGTGAGAACTTCCATTCTAGATCCTAGACTTTTATTGAGGTTCTTATGTTGTTGAGGTGGTAATAATACCTGAAGAAAAAAAATGGAAAAAAGAGGCCCAACTCTCAAAGTTCGGTTATAAACAATTACAAAACTACCCAATAAAGAAGTCTCACACAAATATCTAATTTCAAAACCCTAATTTTGCGAAAGTATATATTTAACCTGGGTGGGCAGGAAAAGTGGAAATGCAGGGGCATGCGACACTGCGAATGCGGTAGAGTGAGGGGTAAAAGGGGCAGCAAGACTGTTGCTGAGTGAGCGGACTAAGTGATAGGAACCAGTCAAGCGGTAGGAATCAAATGGGTAATGAATGTTGGGCTTATCTAAAAAGCGGGGGGGGGGGGAGGGGTATCGTGTTTCATTTAGCTCCACCATTTATTCCTTTTGTTTTCAAAAACCAAAACTAATGTCTAGCTAAGCAAAACCTTTAATCGCTTTTAACGTTGCTCCAGTCGGCGACCCTGCCAGGGCCTGATTATTGTTGGCTGACCTACTCGTCCGGTTTCATTGCCACTGTCGACGACTCTGTCATTTATTTAAGTATCTTTCATGATTGTCTCTTTGGCTATGTATTGAGCAAAATTTGAAGCAATTAAAGTAATAGATGTTGGGCTACAAATTCACTCATGTTTAGTTGAGAGAAGTTTGATAGTCAATTTCAAAACAAGTTTCAGTTAGTCGGAGACATCAAGAAAAGCATATTGTATTTATTTAAAAGTACTTGGAATTGTTATGATATTATACTAGTTTATTGACTTTGTTCAATATCTTGTTCTTTTTTATGACTCCGAAAAATTGATATTTGATCTATAGATCTTCAAATTGTCTCTTCCAAGCAAATATATTACATATATTGTATTTTAACACTCAGTCCTTCGTCCTTTTCAGTTGTGGGGCTATCTTTTTTAAAAGGATTTAATATTTAAATACAGTCAATTTATAAACATACCTTACCTTTGATAAGGTTGGATTACTCGACACCGATGAAGAAAAGTGGGCTCATCTCTTAGTATGTCATGCCCACATATTTCTTCTTGTGGGGTTCCTTTATGCACAAAGATTAGGAAAGTGTTATGTCGGGTGTGGGGGAAGGTGTCTGGGATATCATTCTCATATGGCCATGGATAAAGAAAACGAGATAAGTTAGCCTGAGAAGAAGGTTTGTATGTCATACCCAAATCTAATCCTTCTATTACTATTTATTCACTCTTATCTTCTTTTATTCCATCTTATCTTATATTTAATTTCCGAACGTGTGTGCATATATATATATATATATATATATAGAGAGAGAGAGAGGGGCTCTTTCAAGTGTTAACCCAATAATTTGTATTAACCGTGTTAACATATCGTTCACTGGTGAACACCATTATCGTTCACTGGTGGACACCATTCATCAGTGAATGAATGGTTCCATACATGCATGCTCGTTCACTAGTGAGCACCATTCGTCAGTATACGAGCATCGTGTTCGCCAGTGAACGAGCATGGTGTTCACCAGTAAACGATAGGTTAACACGGTTAACACAAATAATTGAGTTAACATTTGAAGGGGCCTATATATATAGGGAAGTTCAAGGGAAAACACTAAAAAAAAACTGAAGAACACCCTGAGATTCTTTCATCCGGACGGTATGCACTAATGCATACAAGGTTTTTTTTTTCTATGCACCTAGGGGTGAGCATTGGAACCGGGTACCCGCCTTTGGAACCGAAACCGCTTCGGAACTGCCGGTTGCGAAACCGGAACCGATGTGATTCGTTGCGGTTCCTAAAATACGGAATCGATCAGGACCGGTTCCGATTCTCATTTTTTTTGGAACCGTTACCCGCTGGGTACCCGCTACCCGCCACTTTAAAAAAAAATTATATATTTATAAATGATAAATAAAAACTCAAACTTTCTAGTTTGTTTATGCAATAATTAGTTTTTATCGAATTAGTTTTGACCATTTGTTGTATTTATTACTTTAATTCGATATTTTATAGTTTATAATTACATTTTTATCGTATGCAATGTAATTTTTTTTTAAAAGTTGAAACCGGGTACCCAGTACCGGAATCGGTTACAAAATATAAGCAACCGGTGTTAGCGGTTCCGGTTCCGGATTTCCAGGAACCGCTTACTACTAGAAATTGAGTATTTTCAAGGGAAATTAATTTTCAACGAAAAATGTCGTTGAAAATTTTATACGAATTTTAGAGGATTAATGACAGAACATAAATTTTCTACGAATTTTCAACGAATTTTCGTTGAAAATCTCTCACAAACATATATGCATTTTCAACCAAAAAAATTTCAACGGAATGTCTCGTCAAAAAGTTTTTGGTTGAAAATGCGTTTTGTGAGAGATTTTCAACGGAAATTCGTTGAAAATTCGTAGAAAGTTTATGTTTTGTCAATAATCCCTTTAAAATTCATAGAAAATTTTCAACGATATTTTCCGTTGAAAATACTCAACTTTCTAGTAGTGGCCGGTTCCAGTTCCGGTTCCATGAAAAATAGCTGGGTACCCGCTTATGCTCACCTCCATATGCACCAATGCTTTTATAATTGCATATGCATTAGTATATATGTATAAATGCATGTTACAAATTACCTGTATGCATTAGTGCATACCGTCCAGATAGAGGGTTCACAAGATGTTTTTCAGTTTTCTCATTTTTTAGCGTTTTCCCTTTAACCTGACAATATATATATATATATATAACTCAATTAGGTTACTCAAAGCAAGAATCATTTTAGAAAAAAAAATGTTTGAACATATATATACAAAACAAAAACACAAAAAATGATTCAAGTCTCGATGTGTGAAACGTCCCCGCTCCTCACTTTTACTTCACACAGAATAAGTAGTAAAAGACATAAATACCCTTCTCTCTTTTCACATACATCTCCCTTAAGTTGCTTACAAAAGCCATTTAAAATAACACTTTCTCCTTCTCTCTCCATCCAAGATACTAGGTCCATCATGTGTTCTTCAAAATCCAAATTGATACAACCAACTCAAATTCAAGTAAATGCTAATACTACTCCGGTGGCAACCACCATGGTTTCCGACATCAATGGCCGGCCGGTGCTCCAACCGGCTACCTCCAACCGATCAGTAGTCACAAGATATTCGCTTAAAAAAAGTCCATTATCCCTCCCTAAATCACCTTCCACACTTCCACCACAGTCTACCACCACTCCAATTGCCAAAACCAACCAAGCCTCTGAAAGGCTTTTTCCGGCAACACCCACCAATCACACCGCCCAAAAACCAGTTATTCCGGTAAAGAAGTTAAAGAAAGTTACTAGTAATAATGGCGGTGGCCATGATCACCGTTCTGGTGAGTTTATGTATGCTTCTGCCACCATCAGCAGTACTACTAATCCTAACTCATTGGTGAAGTACTCATCAGCGGCGGTTGTCGATGCTCCGGGGAGTGTAGCGGATGCAAGGAGAGTACAGGTGGCAGCGATTCAGGTTCAGAGGAAAATGAGGATTGCTCATTATGGTAGATCTAAGTCTGCTAATAAGTATGATAGCTGCAACAAGCTCATGACATCTTACTTTGATACTAACTCTTTGATTAATTATGCCACTACTGCTGCTACTACTGGTTTCAAAGAAGAGAAAAGATGCAGCTTCATCACTCCTACTTCAGGTATAATTAATTAACTATTTGCATTTTATAATGTTTTCATTTGAAATGTTTCAACTAATTAAATGAAATATCTGATTTTTTTAGACCCTATATATGTTGGATACCATGATGAAGAATGGGGAGTTCCTGTTCATGATGATAAGTAATCTCTCTCTCTCTCTCTCTCTCTCTCTCTCTCTCTCTCTTTCTCTCTCTCTCTCTCTCTCTCTCTCTCTTTCTCTCTCTCTCTCTCTCTCTCTCTTTCTCTCTCTCTCTCTCTCTCTATATATATATATATAGGGTTAGGTTCAAATGTGAACGTGAGGACGAATCTCAGCCACACATCTTCAGTTATATGGTGGACGCGATCATGGAGAATTGACACGATTCATGGGAGGGTGGAGATTATTAAAGGAGGGGAACCAGATCAAAGCCGCATTTATTGACCGGATAAGTGGCTGAAATTCGTCCTCACGTTCACAACCAAAAATGAGTTCACATTTGAACTTTCCTCTATATATATATATATATATATATATATATATGATAGGGTTCACCTGATTAGGGTTCACCTGAGACCAACCTGTTTTCGTCAGACCCGTGAGACCGTGTTGTAACAGTTAAAACTTTACACCAAAACACTTTAAGGTAAACAAAGTTTGAACCTTCACAACAAAAACACTATGAATTGTTTCAAGTGTAAAAAAGTGGTATCAGCGGGTTCACGAAAACAATATATATAAACCACTTGAAAGGTACAAAATATATATAAACTGATTCAAATCAATATAAAAATAATCTTTTTATCTTTTTTTTCATCAAATGCTATGATTTAAGATATTATCGCATATTTGTTTGTTTTACCCTGTGAAAAAATTACATGTGAAACTTTTACTTTATGAAACAAATACATGTGAAAGTGTTTCATAAAAAAATATGATAAACTTTCAACATATGAAAACAAATACGTGTGAAAGTTTTACATTATAAAACAAACATACGTGTAATAATATCTTAAATTATAGCATTTGATGGAAAAAAATCATGAAATTTTTTATTTTTATATTGATTTGATCCCGTTTGTATAGTTTGTAGTCTTTAACTGGTTTGTATTTTAACTTCCCTCTATATATATATGTATGTATATATATATATCATGTATGTATGTATATATATATATATATCTCATGTATGTATGTATGAAGATGGTGAAATTTATCATTGAATATGGTAATGGATATATATGCAGGTTGCTGTTTGAATTGTTGGTGTTGACAGGTGCTCAAGTTGGATCAGATTGGACTTCAGTCTTGAGGAAAAGACAAAAATTTAGGTGGATTTCCATTAATGAAATTTCAAAATTTTATGGTTATATACTGTACAATAATTAATCATTAAATTAAAAAAAATTATATTACAGGGAAGCATTCTCAGAATTTGAAGCAGAAATTATATCAAAGTTTACAGATAAGAAGATAACATCAATAAGTAGTAGTTATGGGATTGAAGTTGGTCTTATCAGAGGTTTTGTTGACAACTCTAATTGCATCCTGCAGGTATGAACATTTTTATCATAAATAATTAAATACCATATGTATCTTCATTATGAATAATTAATCTTGATTATGAATATCTATATCATGGACATTCATTATGAATAAACATGAATAGTTAGGAGGCCGTTTGGTTTTGACTAAGGAATGAAAATGGGAATGGAAATGAAAATGACAGAGAATGAAAATGGGAATAAATTTTCATTCCCCCCTCCCCCGTCAGTTTAATCAGGAATGGAAATTTAGGCTTCTGAGGGAATGAGCCCATTATGTTATGTAAAACCAAACAGTTTATTTTATTATCATTCTCATTAATTACTGCTTAATACCTCCAACCAAACACACCCTTAATTTCCAGATTCATAAAATATTTATAGTTCTCATTTAATTTCAATTTTCCATGGTACTCATATGTTGTTGATGGTGTTATCGTTGTTCAGATCAAGAAAGCATTCGGGTCGTTTGACAAGTATCTATGGGGATTTGTGAATCACAAACCGATTGTAACGCGATACAAACCGAACCAAAAGATGGCTGTAAAAACCTCTAAATCGGAAGCCATAAGCAAAGACATGGTGAGGAGGGGATTCCGGCAGGTCGGTCCTACTGTTATCCATTCGTTCATGCAAGCTGCCGGACTCACCAACGATCACCTCATCACTTGCCCCCGTCACCTCCAATGCCGCCACCATCCACACCATTAATTCTCCAATCATTAATTAATTACTCCTAGTTATTTATATATATATATATATATATACATCTAGAAACTTTTATGATCTAAACTCTAACTATACATACTTTTATTCTCTTTTTTTTACTTTAATTTGAGTGAGGTTTGTATGATATGTTTGGGTTAGTTAGCTGTAAAGATAGTGAGCATGTGGATATGGCTTTTGGTGTGACCATTTCTCTGCTATATATATTCTTTTGAGTGGGATAAGTTCTTTCTTACCTTCCTTGGGGAAAGAGGTAGGGTAGGATATAGGATGTATGTAGTTATTAATGACCTCATCCATCATGTTATGATGATGGTGATGATGATGATGATGATGATGATGGGAGATGCATGTGGGCATAGCATAACTCCTTTATATGATTTGTAAATGCTGGCTGCATAAGTTAAGCATCATTTTCTTTCTTTCTGCTCTTCATGTGATCTATCTCCATCTCTTTTTGTATCTTTGGATGTCTTTTTTCTTTGCTTTGCTTTTCACAGCATCATCTTGCACATGGGTATGCATAGTAAAAAGGTAAGTCGGATATTGTTCTTTCTGAGAAATTAACGGGCAAGCTAAATATTTACGCTAAATTGATTTATATATACATGTGTCAGTTAGATAAACTATTCCATTAAACGGATTAAGTTCAAACAAACAATGATTTAAAACCCGAGTTTAAAGTTGACCCGGTGTGGTGACAGGGTCCCGGGTTAACTGGTTCAACCGGTTCAACCACCGGGTTAACCGGTTTCAATAATTACCTTAACCTCTTGTATTTTTTTCATTTTACTGCATACATATATACAACGTAATAATTTGATTTTCACAAGTTCCAACATTAAAAATACACAAACAACAATATTATATCAATCTAAATACATTAAAAACACACACATAATACACATTTTTTTAAATTTTTGTTAGGGGGTGTTTGGATGGGCTTATCAAAACAACTTATTAACTTATACCGGTGTAGAATCGGTGAAAAGTTGATTTTAGTGTTTGGATGGGCAAGAAAAAAAAGAGCTTATACCGGTTCCCCACCGGTGAAAAAGAGTTTTTCATAAGTCAAAATGTTGTGACTTATCAAAAATGACTTATGATTTATAAGAATCCATTTTACTAAATTACCCGTTTCTAACCTGATGTTATTGATTTTAATTTTAAGTATGTATTTTTTTTATAAATTATTAATGTTATTAATTTTAATTTTCGTCAAAAGAATGTATTTTTTGGTCATTTTGCATATATAAACATTTTTTTGCCAAACACTAAAAAACAACTTATTGAGTTATTTCGGTGTAGAACCGTCATAAGTTAATCCAAACACTTTTTTTAAAACTCTGGTGTGATACCATATAAGTTAATAAACGCTTCTTATCAAAAACATAAGTTGTTTTAAATAAGCCCATCCAAACACCCCCTTAATTTTAATATAAAAACAGGTTAACCGAGTTTGAGAAAAGGGGTTGAAACGAATAAATCTCTCTTGTTTCTTTGATGTTTCAGGGCTACGCATAAATCTCTCAAAATGCAACCTCTTTGGTATTGGGGTTCCAGATTCGGAAGTGAAAGACATGGCTGATTTGATAAAATGTCAGGTATCCTCCTTCCCTTTTCACTTACTGTTGGTGGGAACATGAATAAGAAATCCTCTTGGTCGATAGTTGTGGGCAAGCTGAAGCTGACTAAAAAAAACAAATTGCCTCTCTGCTGGAGGCAGATTCACTCTATTGTAATCTGTCCTCACGGCAATTCCCTTGTTTTATTTTTCCTTATTCAAAGCTCCCTCTACCATTCTAAAGATTTTGGAAACATTTAGAAGAAAATTCTTTTGGGGTCATGAAGAGGATGAAAAGAAACTTACATGGGTTGCTTGGAGTAAAGTCTTAAAACCAAAATCTAGCAGAGGCCTTGACGTGGTTAGTCTTAAAAATAAAAACGACGCTCTCCTCTCAAAATGGATCTGGAGAGTTTTACGGACCCGACGGAGGAATTTTTCCAAACAGACCTTTATCTGGAAAAAGCACTTGGGTCGCGATCGTTAATGAATGTAAAGGGCTGAGTGTCGACGGTCAGAGCTTCATCAACTCGCTCTCTAAGAGAATTGCAAAATACTCTCCCTCTCTTTTTCTGGAAAGATAGGGAGATTGGGCAAGGTACAATGCTAAAAGATCAATTCCCTAAGTTGTATGCTTTGGAAAAAATTAAAAATGCCACTTTTAAAGATAGATGGGCGTTTGTTGACGGGTCGTAGGGAGGCTCTTGGGACTGGAAATCGATTATCAGAGGAAGATCATCCGATGATCTCCAATCCCTAGAACTTAAACTCTCTTTAACCACGTTTAAAACTTCGGGTCAAGACTCCTGGACGTGGGATTGGGACAAGAATGGAACTTTTACAGTCAAACGTATGACAACGATCTTACAATAGTCGTATGGCCATGATGAAGAGAATGGTGATGGCTTTATATGAAACCCTTTAATTCCTAACAAAATAAATATCTTCATCTGGCGATTCCTCAAAGAAGCACTGCCAACGTGGTTTAACCTGTCGAAAAAAGGGATCCCTCTACAAACCCTCAGCTGCGTTTTTCGCGATCAGAGCCCCGAGACCTTGGACCACTGTTTCTTTTCCGGCCCAAGTTCAAGTTCCATGTGGAGGAAAATATGGGCGTGGTGGGAATTGAAATCTCCTCGAATCTCTTCGGTTTCGGATCTCAAAGCTTTGATAAATCAGATGGGATTACATCGCAAATACGGGGCAATCTTCATCTCCGTATGCTCGATAGCGGTATGGCAACTCTGGCGATGGCGTAATAGTATCCTCCACGAGGAAGGAGATACGATTCTTAATAAGAAACGAGAAGACCCGTTCCCGGTTATCCAAAATCTTTCAAAGCTATGGCTGAGCAATCGGTGTCGTAAGTTGGATCTCAATTGGACTAACTGGATTTCCTCTCCGCAGAATGTTTGATCCCTGGTTTTCTGCCCTTTTTGACGGGCCTTGGAACAGTTTCTTTTCTGTTTTTGGCTCTCTTTTGGATTGTTTTTTGGGTTTTTGTTGTGGGGTGTCGTTTTCTTTGGACTCTTTTTGAGTTCCTGTTCCTCTCTTGTACTTCGTTTTTAGCTTCTTGCTAAAAAAAATTGAATAAAGTTTGGGGTCTCGGGGCTTGGGTGATGGTTTTGCCGAAGCTCTTGGCCTCGTGTTCCCCTTTTCTTGCCTTTCAAAAAAAATATGCATTAACCCGGCGTTAGTTAACCCGGTCATTACCCCGGGTCCCGATCCAACCGGTTCAACCGACCGGGTTAACTCGGGTTTTAAAACATTGCAAACAAATATACGAAAACCCAAATATATTTATTACAATTGACACGACTTTAAGCATTGGATTTTTAATTTGTAGCTTGGAATGTTATTAAATACTAAAAAGAAAATAAAACTTCTATAACTACGGTGACATCCTTGACAAAAGTAATTAAATCTAGGAAAAGAATGAAAAATTAAATGATTTTTAAAATTGTCCCTGTTTAGTAACCTATATAGATATTTAATTTTATAGATTTATTCTATTGCGATTGCATTATCTTAACGAATATAAACACACACAAAAATCCGACATTTAATGTATTTCTGGTCTATTCGACCCCACCTGAACTAATGTTTTCGACATGATTGGGGGATACAGGATACAAACCATTTATCCTCCTATTATCAATAGATTCTGATATTTACAAACATTCGACCTCACCTGAACTAATTCTAATATTTACAAACATTTTTTTATGCTTCTCACCTTAACTTTATTTTTCACGTGATTACAGAGTAAATTGTGTTTTTTATCCTTGTTGAAAATTACTGTTTTTGTTATTGTATTTTCGAAATTACTATCTTTGTTCATGTTGGTTTACAAAAAATTTCCTCCTAATTAAAGGACCTATAAACTATAAAATTAATATATACACGAAAATAATAATAAATTACAAATTACAGAACTAAAAATTATAAATTTAAAATAACAGAAATAAAAGTCACTGTTTTTATTACTCACAAGTTGGGCTTGGATTGCATGATTGGGAATGGACTTTAAGCCTTTAATTGTGCAAAATAGTTGCCCTGGACTGCTGGGAACTGTTTAAGTGTTTATTAATATAATATTAAAAGTAAACTCTAATTTTGGTCCCAGTGGATTACTGTAATATTTGAAAGTGGGATTTAAACTTTGAAATCTCTAAAAACAGTCCTTGTTGTTTTCATTTTTCTCTGAAAATGATCCTTTATCATAAATTTGTTAACTTTTTTTGTTAGTGTGAGAGTATTTTTGTCCATTCAACCTACTTTCCTAATTTTCTTTAAAAAGTAAACATATATTACATGTATGTATGTATGTATGTATATATAGAGGTCTCTTCAAGTGTTAACTCAATTATTTGTGTTAATCGTGTTAACCCATCGTTCACTGGTGAACACCATGCTCGTTCACTGGTGAACACGATGCTCGTATACTGACGAACACGATGCTCGTTCACTGATAAATGGTGTTCACTAATGAACGAGCATGGTGTTCACCAGTGAACGATGGGTTAACACGGTTAACACAAATTATTGGGTTAACACAACAAGCCATCTCTGTATATATAGAAGAGAGATCAAATGAGAACCACCCCTCCTTAAAGGAATAAAGAAACAAATTGTGGACCACATATGATGTGGGTCCCACATAATATTAAATCATAAATGATTTAATATTTATGTGGGACCCACATCATATGTGATCCACAAGTGTCCATTTGTTCCTTTAAAAATGCAAAATTCTCATTTGAACCTTCCTCTCTCTCTCTCTCTCTATATATATATATATATATATATATATATATAGGGTTAGGTTCAAATGTGAACTCAATTTTGGCTGTGAACGTGAGGACGAATCTCAGCCACACATCTTCGGTTATGGTGGACGCGATCACGGAGGATTGACGCGATTCATGGGAGGGTGGAGATTATTAAAGGAGGAACTGCGTCAAAGTTCGCCTTTATTGACCGGACAAGTGGCTGAGATTCGTCCTCACGTTCACAACCAAAAATGAGTTCACATTTGAACTTTCCTCTATATATATAAACAAAAGTTAACAAAAATGGACAAAAATGCCCCTGACACTAACATAAAAAATTAATGGAGTTAGTAACGGAAACCACTTTCAAAACAAAATAAGAACTATTGAGACGATTTTTAGAGTTATCAAAGTTTAGGTTTTCCTTTTAAAAATTTTAAAAATTTCAGTAAATCACGTGGACCAACATTAGAGTTTACTCTAATAATATTAATAAATAATGAAACAGAAAATAGTCCCTGGCAATTTATAGACTTAGTGGGTGTTTGGGATTGTTTATTTAAAGCAATTTTTTTTTATTTTTGTAAAAAATATTTATCAATTTATGTGGTGGTAAAACAAAGTTTTATAGAAAGTGTTTAGATTAGCTTATAATGGTACTAAACTGGAAAAGTGGAATAAGTTAATAAGTTATTTTTAGAGGGTGTTTGAGATTGGTTATACATGTAAAATGGTTAGAAAATGGTATAAGATTTTTTTTCCTTTTTCTCATCCAAACACTCAAAATGTTTATTACTAGTTTCACACCGGTATAAGTCTATAAGTTGTTTTTATAAGCAAATCCTAAACACCCTCTTAGGAGACGCTTACCCAGTAATTGCTTAGCATTGAGAGTCTACACTCTCATTACCATATCAACTAAAATTTTAATCGATCAAAATGATATCATATGCAACAATTTATTCGATAAGTGCTAAGAGTCATCACCGTCATACCAAATAAGACACTCGGTCCTTATCATCACTCTTTCCGGGTAAGATTTTAGGTCTTTGCTATGTATATGAATCAGGTAATTAAGGTAAGTGATCTGATAAACACTTATAGATCAAACATTTAGTGAACTACTCCTAATTCAACAATTATTAGAAGTTAATCTTTGTTTATTATAAATTTATAACTCTACTATGCTAATGTCAAGCACCATATTATTTGAACATTACACACTCAAAGGAACAAGATTCTTAAATGACATATATATATATAGGAAAGTTCAAATGTGAACTCATTTTTGGTGAACGTGAGGACGAATCTCAGCCACTTATCCGGTCAATAAAGGCGGCTTTGACCTGGTTCCCCTCCTTTAATAATCTCCACCCTCCCATGGAATCGCGTCAATCCTCCGTGATCGCGTCCACCATAACCGAAGATGTGTGGCTGAGATTCGTCCTCACGTTCACAGCCAAAATTGAGTTCACATTTGAACCTAACCCTATATATATATATATATATATATATATATATATTAATTTTATGCACTTTGAGCTTCTAAAAACGCATTGAAATCCTCCCGAGCCTTGCGTAAGCGAGGCGTGATACAAGAAGACGGGGATGTCGGTTGTGTCGGTGGATCAGAAGTCGAAAAGCGAACACGACGACAACCCTCTTGTGATTTTCTTTCCGCTGATCCACCGCCACCACCGGGAGTCTTAAGAACTCCTTTCCCACTCTTGTTGAACACAAAGGCCCGCGAGTCCGTCGGCAAACTAGCATCATCATTCACGTTCGTTGACCTTATCAACTCCACGGGAAGATCAAAATAGAGAGTAGACGAATTCTGATCATCATCGCTTTGAATAGCCGACGACCTCCACGATCCACACTCAAATTTCTCAAGTGAAACCCTTTGTGAGATCACACTTCTGGCTCCTTCTGGTTCCACCCTTCTCGCTGATCTCACCGGTTTACCCTTACCGAAACCCGGCAAGAACAAACAAAGAGCTCCACATTTGAACTCCGAATCCACATTGTAATTAGGTTTTATAACCTTCTTATTTGGCATGGTTCTTGTATGACCTTGATCACCATCATCATTAGCAGCAGGTGGCTTAATGGAACTAGACTTACTACGGTCACATATAATAGCAGCCACTGAAGTATCAAATGCGCTATAGGGTACAGATGATCTGTGTTCACCACCAGATTTGCTTCGTTGAAGGCGACTGTTGGTGGGAGATGGGTTTTGAGCTGTATGATGATCAGTAGGTCTGATCTTGGATGAAGCCATTCGAGGTGAACTTGGAAGGCTGCTGGTTGTGGTGTTAAGAAACTTGTATTTAGTGGGTAATGATGGCAATGGCTTAACGGGACTTGACCATGATCGATGGGTGGTATGTATCATGGATATTGGATCTACAGAAACCTGCTTCTCTGTGTCTAAACTCTCATTGATGATCAACATACTGATTGGTGATGGAGAGGGATATTTGATGATAATTGTTACAAGTGAAGAGTGATGAACTGAGATGTATGTGTGTGTGTATATATATATATATATGTATATATATTATATAAATGGTAAGTGGATGAATATTTATGTAGTAGTGATGGCCATGTCTTTCACAGTTTCACTTGTCAACCCATGTACCACAAACAAGTCAACAGATTACTTGTTTGCACGTACAAAGGAATGGGACTATGTTTTCCTACCAGAAATGTATTTTTAATTCAAAGTCAATTTTAAACTAAATATCGAAACATTTTTTTAATAGATTGACCAAAACTTTTGTCTGCGGTTCAGTTTGACTTGGATATACCAAACACTTGTCCTGTGAGTCTATGCCGGGAAAATTTAACATTATTATTTATTTATCGGGTAAGATTTTAATCCATCAAAACGACACTGTGTGCAATTAATACAGAGAGGTTTCGAGAGTTAACGCGAGTTTTCTTCGATCTCTGAAAAAGAAGAAAACGAGCTCGAAAGAAGCTCGCAAACCTGCATCGGAAACTGAAAAATAGTTTCTTGGGCAACTTGTTTGTTTGATTTATTTTATTTCTGAATTATTTTAAGATAATTATTTGATTAATTTATTATTTATGAGTTTTATAATTAGATTAAAATTATTATTAGTTTCATTATCATAAGTTTCCTTATTATTAGTTTCCTTTTTATTAATTAGTTGTATAGTTGGTTAAGAATTATGATTGATTTAGTTTTCATAGTTATCTTAATTTGTTTAGCTATAAATAAGCTCTATTGTTTTAAGTTTTATTTTTTATTATTATTGTTGATCAATATAATTATTTTTAGAGTTTTATCTCTAGTTTTAAGAGTTTTCTCTTAATTTTTCGAGCGTCTTGTTGTAAGGCTCGTTATCTTAGAAGGGTTTAGACGTTTGTCGACCCTTCCGTAAATCCCGTTGCGTCAGTAACAATTCACCTGGTAAACGTTTATTGTGGTAAGAGTCGTCACCCTCACTTACTGGATAAGACTATTGGTCCTTATCTCGCTTTTACCGGATAAGATTCTTGGTTCTTACCATATTTATCCAGTAAAATAATGTGACTTGTTAAACGCTTATTCAGGTAAGCATTTTGATAAACGACCATAAATATATTGAAACAAATTTTTTAAAGATTGACCAAAACTTTGTCTGCGGTTCCGTTTGACCTATACACACATATATTATCTATAATATGTCACAAAGTATTTTGAAAAAAGTCTTCGAAACCGATTAACATTATTATACATTGTTTATTAACGTTATTATAATAATGGTGTATGGTTATAATTATAAACTTTTCGATTCATATAACTAAATCATAACAAATTTACACACAACAAAAAGATCTCATTTTAATTTGTTTAATTACATGTCAAACAACTCAATGTATTTTTTAATTAAAATAGATATTTATGTATCTTTAGCGTTAAGTGCACGAAAAAAATTAAAAAAAAATACACGAAATAACAATATACTTTTATATCGGGAAATTAATTATTTTAACCATTTTACAAATCAAGATTACCAAAATAACCATTTTCTCTCTATTTTTACCAAAATGACCAAAATACAATCGAAATGTCCATCGAAATCGAAGCCTTCTCCAAATACCTCCGCCAACCTCCGCCAAATACCAAAAACCTCCGCCAACCTCCGGCCAAATACCAAAAACCTCCGCCAATTACCTCCAAATTCAATTTTTAATTTACATTTACATTTTATACCCTTAGAGTTAGTTAATAAATTACTTTAAGTACTTTGTTTTTTAATTTTTCATTTTACACCTTATCACATTAACACACATACTCGTATATCAATTAAAATACGTCTAAAAAATACGTTTTTATTTTAACAAGTTACACCACTATAATCGTCTCGACAATACCTTCGAAATGAGCCCAATATTGAATATTTTTCGATTTAATTATATATATTTTTAAAGCCAATTATCTTCTTGATCGGTGAATATGAATATTTTTCATAAAATTCGGAATATTAATTAAAATATAATGTTATTATGATTTAACAACAAAGTATAATATTATGGATATATAAAGAAATAAGATATAAATTATAGCATTATACTTTAATTAATATTCCGAATTTTATGAAAAGTATTCATATTCACCGATCAAGAGAATAATTGGCTTTAAAAATATATAATTAAATCGAAAAAATTCAATATTGGGCTCATTTCGAAGGTATTGTCGAGACGATTATAATAATGTAACTTGTTAAAATAAAAACGTATTTTTTAGACATATTTTAATTGATATACGAGTATGTGTGTTAATGTGATAAGAGTGTAAAATGAAAAATTAAAAAACAAAGTAATTAAAGTAATTTATTAACTAACTCTAAGGGTATAAAATGTAAAATGTAAATTAAAAATTGAATTTGGAGGTATTTGGCGGAGGTTTTTGGTATTTGGCGGAGGTTGGCGGAGGTATTTGGAGAAGACTTCGATTTCGGTGGATATTCTGTGATTTTTTTGTCTCTTTTAGATATTTTGAATTCTAAGGACTTGGGGACGGTTATCTAAATGCTTACCCAGTAAGCACTTATCATAAAAGTCAGTACCATCATTTATTTTACCCGGTAAGATTGTAGTACATCAAACGGTATCATATACAACAATTTACCCGATAAATGTTTTTTTGAATAAGAGTCGTTACACTTACTTATCGGACATGATTCTCCATCCTTATCATTTTTCTTACTGGATAAAATTATCGGTCCTCTCCATATTCATCCCATAAGAAAAATAACTGATAAACACTTAGGTGGCGTTTGTTTTTTAAGAGGTCCGAAGTCTGAAGTCTGATTTTAGTTCGGAAATGGTTATGAAATGCATAAACGAATCAGACATAAGTGGTGATTAAGAGATTAAAAAAAAAAAAACAAGGCATTACTGAATATAGGTTTAGTACAAAGACTCTTTAGCCTTTAAAAAAAATGGCAGTCCAATATTAATTGGGCCTAAAGGAAATAACCTTAGTCCAACCAACTAACAAAGTATTGAAGTTTGAGCTTCAATAGATCCTATTATGCAGGAGTGCACAAAAACTAAAGATTTGGTTACATAAGGTAATCGATGAGTATAAAAAAACTAAATTCTTAATCATCAAAATCAAAGATGTCAAATATAAACTTTCATAAAAATGGATCATTTGCACTTATTAGGATATGTGGAACCCCTAGATGAATCTCCAAAAGAGTCTCTTTAGGAGAAAGAGTAGGTTTCAACATATATAGAGAAAAAATGATCCAAGTCTAGCCGATGTGGGACTCTAACACTCCCCCTCCAACGAGGCTAGATGGACACTGAATTGTCCAGAAGGGGCTATCCAGAAGTGTCAAGTCCCTAGAATGGTAGACCTTGGCTCTGATACCATATTAGGATATGTGATGTGGACCCCTAGATGAATCTCCAAAAGAGCCCCTTTGAGGAGAAATGGAAGGTTCCAACATATATAGAGGAGAAATGGTCCAAGTCTAGCCGACATGGGACTCTAACAACACCAACTTTAAATCATAACTTTGCATCATTTTTAATTTTTTTTTCCTACAAATAAGAATACTTTTGAGTTTTTTTTTTGAATAAAATGTGTGATAGTGATTTTGAATATTTCAATTGCTTTGTTTTTTACTTCTGATAAAAATAGATTCAAACTCCTATATGTTTGACCAAGGATATTAAACTATATGCTTAAAAAATTTATTTAAAACATTGTTGGTGCAAGTGTACCAAATGATATTTATTAGAATACATGTTTTTCAATCTTGGTTATTTTGATAACAAATAATATATAGAACCTGACATAAATTGAGAACTAATATTTACAATCATTTGTGCAAAAGATATCATCGTAATGGTATATCAAGTACGTTTATAATAGGAGCAGTAAGTGTAATATACCCCATCAGTTTTTGTTTTGTCATATAATTTTGCTCTTCTAGCTTCTGCCTAATGTTTTAATAAAATTCTTGTTGTTAAAAAAAATTGAAAGGCCGAAACCAATTGAAATCCATGCCACTAAATTTTCTATTAAAAATTTGGTAGAATATATGCCACAGAAAACCAAAGATGGTCCCAAGATACACGCCATTTCAAAAACAAACGAATTTAATTCTTTAAAAGCATGTTGAAAAGAAGTTCAACCAAAAATCAAATACAAGCATTGCAATGTTCTCAAATATCAATAGTAATAATTTGTGTTGAGTATTTAAAATTCAAATTAGTTTTATAACTGAATCTAATAAAAGCAAAAGAGTTTTGAATAATTTTACAAATGATTAAAGATGTTTTTATTGTGTATGTGGTTTATAAAGACCCATTTTAAAAAAAATGTCAAATTGATTTCAAACATTTGTGAAGACGTCAAATTTGTTCTTGTGTTCATCAGACTAGTAAGGTTTTTATTGGGTGATGTATGTTTTTATAAAAACCTGATTTAATTTGGTTATTTTGGAAGATGTAAAATTGTTTTTATATATGTTAAAATTAGGGCTGACAACGGGTAGGGTATGTGTAGGATAAGAGTTATTCCGTTATTCAATCTATTTAAAATAGTGGGTAACGAAACAGGTAATTATCCACCTTAACAACCTATTATCCATATCCTACTCTACCCATTAAAATAACGGGTAACAAACCGGGTACTGTATAAATGTTAGAACAAAAATTACATTTTGAACTATAATGATTTTGTTAAACCTCAAACATATATGTAAGACATAAATCCATGAATATAATGATTATTTTATATCAAATTTCTTATAGTAACATTTTAATATTACTCTAAATATAATCATAATATAATGTTTTTAAAACAATATAAAAATTATAGAACAACACTTTTCATTATATTTATTTCTCCGACTTCGTCTTATTACTCATTTAATTATCATGAACTATTTTACTCGAAAAGTATGAAAAGTAAATTAAATTACATATTAATATATGACATATATGATATCATTATAAAATTATCAATATATAACTTAATATATTTATGAATATATATATATTAATATTTAACTTTATCTAATTATACGTGTGTGCGTATATATATCACAATGGTTAACGGGTAAAATGGATGACAAAAGACCGTTTATCCATGTCCTACCCACTAAAATTTCGGGTCAACGGGTAACATATAAGTAGATAAATAGATAAAAATTTCTTTATCCATACCTTTAAACAACGGGTCGAATTCAAAATATAACGGGTTACAGGCAGGGGCGGAGGCAGGGGCGGAACACAATAAGGGCCTATAGGGGCCATGGCCACCCCGGTTTTTGAGCTAAATACCATATATGAACTTTTAAGTCTAGCTCAATATTGGTTATCATTCATGGCCCCTGTCCTTGAGGTCATGTTTTCGAATCCCTCAACTTTAGTTTTCTTTTCCTTCTACTACATGTTGATTTATTAATATCATTGTATATAAAAATAAATAATGTTTAAGTTGCTAATCCAAAGGTTTTCTTTTTATTAGTTTAAAAATATAACAAATTTATATTACTATTTTCCGGTTTACAGTTTGAAAGTTATGAGTTTTAGTCTTATATTAACCAATCTTTTTCCTAAAATTTTATAGTAGGTCGTAGAAAAAATATATACAACTTACGCATGTATTGGGGGATTTGCGATTTTCTATCAACCTAAACCAACCAACATGTGTATCAACTGTACCAATTAAATAGGTACCAACTTAATCGCTACCAATTACAATCGGTTGGTAGAACTTTGAACACAATGACAAATTTTTATATATGTAAACTAAAAGTTCATACAAAACCAATACTAACCGATTTTTTTTGTATCACAGTTGGTTGATACACGGTATAAGATTTGGAGAATTTTTTTCTTGGTACTGTACTTAGTCCATCCTAGTATGTATTATTTGGATCTCTAAATGTTTATGATATTACATTTCAGTCCCCGGGACTACAATGATCGTGTTCCGCCCCTGGTTACAGGTTTATCTTTACTCATTGTTGACCCTAGTTAAAATGTGTCTCGATTATGTGGAAAAACTTCAAAAAAGTTGTCCCGACCTATACCGGATGTTGCAACCTGTATTTCCAGAATTTAAAGTTTGACTCAATAGGTTGTTTAACGATTAGATTTAACAAAAGTCCATATTTCAATCGTTTGCAATTTGCATGTGTCCATATGGAAGCTGACAAGTTTCCAAAAAAGCATTTTGTTTAATATAAATTAACAATTTGGCTTCCATTGGGCAAGTTTCGAAACTGTTTACTCTCACAAAACTTAGTGCAATACTACAATACAAAAAAAAATTTGGGTTTATTATAGGATATCTAAAAAGTCCAAGTATCTTAACTAGAAATGTTTAATAAGACTAACATTTATAGTACGAAATAGTAAAATATCATAGGTTTATAAGATGTTATTGGATGTTTTAAAATGTTTTTTAAAACTTGTTAAAACATTCAAAAGAGTCTTATAAATATATTGTAACACTTTTAGATATGATGTTTTATTATGTGATTTATAAATTTAAGTCTCATAAAACATTTTATTAAGATGCTTAGATATTTATGCGTCCAACAAACTCAATTTTATGATGTTATTTCATTTATCTTTGATGGAATTCAAGAACACAAAATACTCATTCAAATTTGAGATTCAAGTCATTTATGCTTGTCATCGATATTCAATTCATCGTACTTAAGTGATTTATTTAGTGTGTACTGAAGATTTATCCCGACTCTTGTCAAAATTAAGAGTTTTGTATAAGCATTTGTACAACGGTTTGTAATATATCTTAAAGAATACTAATATAGTGGATCATCGTGTCTTGCATTGAATAAAAATATTTCACTGTCCTTTTTTTATTCACCAATCAAGTAAAGACACATCATTAATTCATTTAATATAATTTTATATAATTCCACACTACAAAACAAACTACTTTCACCCACAAAAATTTACCCAGGGAAATTTCCCTGGATGGTTACCACGTACGGATCACCCAAGAAATACTAAGGGTTCCGGTAAAATCCGATATTTTCAAGAAAATACCAACTAATCTGTCGCTGATTTGATTTACCCACCAACAAATTAACCACCAATTTTTGTGACGGTTTTGTGACGAATAACCCTTTAGCGACGGATTTCCCAGGAAAATGGTCGTAGGTGAAAGCCTTCCATTTTAGTAGTGCCATGTATCGTTTCTTTGATGATGTGTATTCACCTGATTGGTGGATAAGAAGATGATTGAAAATTTTGGGACGTTAGATTTCCTTCCTCTAGAAGTAGGCCCGGGTAAAGTGGAGTAATCAAGGCTGTGTGAACAACTCAAATCGCAAACTTTCCTACCATCGTACCAACAAACATGTTTGCACCCAAAGTGTAAAGCATTAGCCCATCTGATCAAGGGAAGGAAAGAAGCCAATATTTTGTTAACGCTTTGATTGATGATTAAAACTTAACTTATAAGCCTAACAATACTTCAATTAAGTTTGTTAAAATTTATAAGGGTTCGTTTGTTAATAGTTAAAAGTTGGAGAACCTAAAATGTCAATATTTAAATTTTTATCAAAGTCATGCATTTTCACTCATATACACTGAGATGCAGACATGATGATTCTAACCTAGGGGATGACAAAGACATCATAAAAATTTGGGGGCAAAAAATTGACATTATAAAACTCAAGGGCCAAATGTACAGAAAATGCAAAATAAATAAGAAAATAAATTATTGGCTCCATGTTTCAAACATGGGGTTCTAGCTTTTCTAATATATGTAACAATTTGATCATTTTAGAGGATTTAGTTTGTTTTATTTCTTCTTAACTTTTAATTGATAATTAAATAGGAAATGGCATGTTATATATTTTATATTTATGGGTTTTTGTTAGAATAATCTTCCTGATTAGATGAGCTAACATACAAAGTCTGTAACATACGATGCTCTCTAGATTTTAAGCTTAAAAAAAGAGAGGAAAGGGGCCATAGCCCCTATTGGTTTCAGTTTTCTGGCCATGGCAACACTAAATGACATTTTTATTGACTTTCAACTCCTTTTCGATAAGCCGTTGACGAGTAGTAAAGATACCATCATTTGTATGGAGAAAGGCACAACACAAACTATGTGCCGATATTACTTTCTTTGCACTTTTCATTCTCTTCTACTTACTTTCAAGCATCTTTTAGTAAATGACATGCTTTTGTTGGTGCCAATAGAGACAACATGACATTCATGAAAATGATCTTTAATTATACTATAAGCAACTACTAATATATATATATATATATATATATAACAAAACATATCATCATGTATATCAATAATGTCAAGGATGTTGAGATCTTGCCGATGGAAGGCCAAGAAAGAAATTGTACCCAAAAGAAGTGTTTTTTTTGTTGAAATTAAAGGAATGCCAAGAAGAATGTAATCGATTCAAGAACGGGCCAAAGAAAGAAAGTAAAGATGTCACATTAATCTAAGAGTAGGCTTATTGGGCTAAATACTTTCATGGATATCCATCCCTCAATTTATCTGTAGATGCTTTGAATTCATTCTTCCTTTTTAGATATTTCTATTTAATTTTATTTTTTCTAGACATAAATTAATGGACAAAATAAAATTGAATAGTCGAGTGTTCATTGTGCCTAGCCAAATAACATGAATACAGCTAATGGAACTGGAAAGTTGAGCTTCAACATATCCCAGTCATGGTTTGGTTTGATTTCTTCAATATTAACTGGGGTTAAACAATAACATGGACTATGGGAGTCATCGAGTCTATTTGTTTTTGTTTGATTTCTTCAACAAGAATTAGAAAACTTTATTGATCTCCTTGCTCGGGAGAAGGATTTCACAACATTTCTATTAATTACCGGTCTATCAATTTAGGTAGGAGCCATGGACAAAACATAAGGCAAAGTCTTGGTTATGACAGTTTGACCTATAATGTTATTGGACATAATAAGGATTCTTTTACTGTTAGAATCTAAAAGGGGGCCTGAAAACATATTATGTCCCATCATGGAATGTGGTGGATTAGAGAAAGTGTGATTATTCAATTATTAGTGTTGATCATGTTATCTTTAAAGATTATGTTTTCTCTAATTCTTCTTTAGCCACTTTCACATCCATCATTTTCGGCTAGGGACAATTTTAAGCATTTTAGATTTGTTGAGCTTAAGATTATTCTTCGATTTTCACCTTAGGACCTTAGCTTGCACGTCTTGAATGAGTCTTTGTTTCATAGTAGTAGTAATGCTTTGAAAATACTTATACTTCAAAAAAAAACATTACTTCAAGAAGCTTGATTGAGAAGCCCTTAGGTCTTGGAATTTCTTCTTTCTTGTCTTAAGAATTTCGACAGTCTTATAACACTTGCATTAATAATATACATATCAATACTGAAATAATTTTCTTTTTCCACATGGTCAACCCTCTTGAATCCTGATGATGCTGGTTTAAAGAGCTACTTCATACTTAAGGTTCCTATAAAACAATTTTTGGTGGAAAATGTGAACAAAAGATTATACTAAACTGAATTAGGTCTATAGATATAAGAACTATAATAGTTAAATATATTTTTTGATCTTTCTCAATATATGGTACTTCTCTCAATTATAATATCAAGTACGTTCTCACTTGTCATGTCATTAAATTTCTTCTGATTCATATATTAAAACTAAAAAAATTCAATTTAAATCGAAATCATTTAATAAAATCCACAACGAGATTTTTGTCCCATCAGTCAATATGGGATTAAGCCTCTTCGGATAGATGCTCAGCATGGCAACCAGAAAGAACGTAAAGGACTTAAATTAAGCCTCTCCGAAATACTTCTATATGTAACATGACCTCATCACATCAATCATAGCCTCAAGCCATACCATCGTGATCTAACGCTCCATCAAACTTAATGTTACATCTTTAAAAAAAAATTAAATCATTATTATATTGTTTCACATTACAAGGTTGCATTCATACAAATTAAACAGCTATGCAATCTTAGTTGTATCATATACATATACATAATATATATATATATATATATATAATTTGATTGAATTGGAATTGAAGGAGAAATTGAAATTGACGGCGGGAGTAGCGGTTATAAACCTAAACCCCACCCCAGCTAACCCACGTTGGGGAGACAAGCTTTCACCTTCACTGTTCCAGAAAATGGTGGTTTCACAGGTCACCATTGGGTCCCCAATGGCTGGTTGCCAGCTATATCAAAGCCCCCACCCTTTCCAATCATTCAATGCCAACCTAACTCTTTCTATTCAATTCTTTCTAATCAAAACATATATACATATATAATTATAATCAAACTTCTTTTTAATCAAAAACAAATATCTGCATTACATGCTGTCATCCCAATCAGCATCATGTATATGCAACTTGACTTGATAATAACAATTTTTTTAATACATATAATTCTTCATTAATTATATATTTATATATTCATCAAATACTAGATAAATCAATATATAGAATAAATTTTTTTTCAGAAAATTGCATTTTAGTTGCAAAGAAATTGTTGGAAACTAGTATGAAAATTGAAAAACCCAACTTATCAAACGGTCAAATATATATATATATATGTATATATTATTATATATGTGTGTGTGTGTGTTTTAGTGACAAGGATCAAACCCATATATAATTATTGATTCAAAATATTAATTAATTATTTGTGAAAATGGGTTGAGTTGTAATAAAAGGGTAAGGTTGGGGACAGAAGTGGGAAAGGAATAAAATAAGTGATATGGTTGTGAGAAAGCCCTTATAACACACACTTAGTCACTCCACTTCTTCTTCATCAACAAATTAAAACAAACACAAATTCACTTCTCTAGACTTTCTTTCTTTCTAATTAAAGGTATCTTTTTTCTCTTTCTTTTTCTTATACTTTTTCTTTTTATTGTTCAGTTGTAATTAAATAATTAAAGATTTTGTACGTATAGGTTTAGTTTGAGATATCAATCAGAAGAAATATGGGTTACTGGAAATCAACAGTCGTGCCAAAGTTCAAGAAGATCTTCGAGAAAAGCAATACCAAGAAGATAGCTGCTACTGAAGCTTGCAAGTCCTTCGATGATGCCAAGGTCTTTTAAAAACTTACAATTAATTAATTATTCATTTCTTTCAGTTACTCTATGTATGTATATATATATATGCAATATATATTCATATATGCATGCCCATGCAGGAGGAGTACACCAAAGAGTTTGAAGAGAAGAAAACTGAACTCCAGCCTAAAGTTACTGAAATCTATGAAGCTTCTGCTACTGAAATCAAGGTCCCATCTCCTACTAATTTACTTTATATATATATATATATATATATATTATTCTTATTTAACATTTGGACTATGAAATATTAACAGGCATTAGTGAAGGAACCCAAAGAAGCATCTCTGAAAAAGAACTCAGCTGTGGTTACCAAATTCCTAGAAGAACTCTCCAAAATCGGTACATATCGTATAAATATTTAGCACGTGGTGTTTGGTTGGAGGTTTTAAACGGTAACTAATGAAGATAAAAATAAATAAATAAAACTGTTTGATTTTATATAATATGATGAACCCATTTCCCATAACCCAAATTTTCATTTCATTCGAGTTTTAAACAGTGGGAAATGAAAATTCATTCCTATTTTGTTTTCATTTTCATTCCTTTGTCGTAACCAAACGCCCCCTCGGTCTAATACAGAATATGGGTCGAATTAAATAACTAAACTTGATCTTTAAATATATAGAATTTCCGGGTTCGAAACCAGCTCACGAAGCATGTAGCAAGTTCGGACCAACGTTGGTTCAAGGACCTATTTTCTTTGTATTCGAGAAGGTGTCAACTTTCATAGTCGTAGAAGAGAAGGAAACAACGACCACCAGTAAAGACAAGGAGGTGGCGGTAGAGGAAGAGAAGAAAGAAGAGGTGGCGGCAGCCGAGGGTGAGGTGGCAAAGACGGAGGCGGTGGCGGAAGAGGTGGTGGTAGCTCCGGCTGAGCCACCAAAGACAAGCTGATATGATCCAATTCAGCCAGCATCAATTTGTCATGTGTGAAGATGCCAACTATTTGATAATTAAACTTTTCATTTTTCAAAATTTTCTTTTTTGTATTCATTATCTTTAAATTCTACACTTTCAATAGTCGATCTTTGTATTGGTATATGTGTTACAGCTTTTGGTGTATCTATATATATATATTATATGATATAATTAATATATGTTTATTCTTTATTTTTATTGTTTTTCAAGATTATCATCATGTATTTGTGAATTGTGATGTTGTTCGTCGTTTTTCTTCGTTCTCATCCACCATCTTTGCCATCTCATCTTTGCCATCACGACCACCATCTCATCTCGTCATCTTCAATAAAAACAAAATGAAAAATAAAAATATAAACGACCTAGATTCTTCATTCTTTTTGTCGTCCATGCTTAGAAATTAGAACATCAAAAAAAAGTTTTTTTTTATAAATAGAATCGAAATTAAAAGCTATTGTTGTTTTTTCTCAACCTTTTTCGTAAAATATTGGATGCCCTATTCTGGAAAATCTATATAAAAAAAAATAGGATAAAAAAATTAAACACAAAATATCTATCACATGGACAAATCTTTTCAATATCTTAAATCTTAATCTTAATTATCTGATGAATCTCTATCAACTACCACTATACACCGCCATGAATCCAAATTGAACTTCCAATATGAACCATGAAATGGAAATCAAAATCTATACCAAAAAACCAATTAAAACATGTAGCATCGATTTTTTTAATTAATTCACGGATTTTATAATAAGAATTGAAATTTGTTAATTTCCCTATCAAGGCTATGTTTGGTAAAAATAAGCTAACTTATAAGTTAGCTTATTTTCAGTGTACACGTTTAGTAAACCATAAGGTAGCTTATAAGTTAACTTATTGAAACGCTACTTGGAGTAGCGTTTAATTTTGGGAGCTTATTGTCATTTTTTTTAATTATAACCCTCATTAATATTAATTATTAATTATTATTATTTTTCAGTATGCTCTTTTTAGTCATTTTAGATTCTTATACGCTAGTTTTGTCAAACATGATTTTTTTCATCAGATAGCTTATCAGTTACCCGTTAGTTTATCAGCTAGTTTGTCAAACATAGTCCAAATATTAGATCTAGGCTAATTAATTAATTCTCTTGTAATTTATTTTCAACAAGGCAATCCATGAGACTAAGGCCTTATTCTAGAATTCAACGTTTTTTTTATACTTTCTGTGATATAATCAATTCAAAATTATTTACTTTATTCCTTGTAATTAGTTAGTTATAAAATTAACCACGTTTCAACTAATCTCATGTTAATTTTCTTGGTATTTAAGTAACTAAATTTGTTCAATTTTTTTTAATTATGTGTTTAAAGAAATAATTGAACGCCACTTATAAGATACAAGAGAGGTGGGGTCATAAATGCCCCGCACGTAACTTATCTACTTGACCAATCACAAAAGTAATCATCCTATACATTATTAGAATTTTGTATTATATATTATTAAATTATTTGAATTATAATATATGTATACATTTTTTTACACATCTAGCAACAATCATTAAGGTGTATTCGAATAATGCCCCTTTCTACACCGTATTTGAGTAAAAATTAGAGAGTAAGAAATTAGATGGTGTGTGAATTTTGAATAAGGGATATGAATAGTAACCCTTTGTTTGGGGGATAGTGTTTGTAGCGTTCATAGAATGATCCTTTGTTTGCCTCTTGCAAAGTGAGGCATGGTTTCATTTGTATTTGTATTACTTGTTGGTGTGTAATTTTTCAGTGGTAATAAAAGGTTTGTCTTTGCCGTTCAAAAAAAAAATAGTAACCCTTACTAATTGTCTTACTAACCTCCATCATAAGGGGTGAGTTATGGTCTCATACATCGCTCAACTTCTATTTTTCTTGTTTAATATATTATGAAATTTTCATTTTTAGATAAATAGTTTTTTTGAAAAATAATTTATTGGTGTTTTAGAGATCTTGCATGGTATCAAGGTCTACCACCTATGACACACTACAACAAAATCAGGTTTATATGATGCAAAAAAAGTGTAAGTTGTTTGTTTTTCAAGAGATGTTAAATTTTGAAGTCTTATTTCACTTCGTGTTGATAAGATGCAGTGTTGAACTCTAAAAGAAAAATCAATAATATTATTTGTTTTTATAGACTAATAAATGTATGAATGTTTGTAAATGTTTATTTTTATGCCTTTATTGTTTGTTTTTTGTTGTCGGCCTAAAGCTTGATGATAAAATTGGTCAACCAAAAATAATAATGAATCATCAAAATACTACTTGATTGTCATAATTTGTGATTGAAGGATTTCGAGAAACCCAAATACAACCACATTTCTCTCACTCAATTCATCAAACATGTTATGTGCATATATGTAGTAAACTAAGATTGTACATAAAAGGTATAATCAAACGAAAGTATGGTAATCAATTTTTTTTAAACAAAGTAACTACTAAACATTAAGGAATCACAAACACGTTCTAGAGAACACCTCTTTCAACTGCCTTTGTGGTTATCACAAATGCCTTTGATAAACATTGAGAACAAAAGCAAAAAAAAACCATTCTATACCCTAACGTTTTTGTGTATGCCCAAATCCATAAACCCAATATATGTTCATTACACAAGTTCCCTTCTAGACCTTAGACAGTGAAATAACTTACACTACTACAAAAAAGGGCATTTTCGACGGATATTTGACGTATTTCCGACGGATCCGATTAAATAAAATTAAAAATTAAAAATTCCGTCGGAAATCCCTCGGAAATTTCCGACGGATTTTTTTAATTAAAAAAATTAAAAATTAAAATAAAAAAATCCGTCGGAAATCCCTCGAAAATTTCCGACGGATTGAAATCCCTTGGAAATTTCCAACGGATTTTTTTAATTAAAAAAATTAAAAATTAAAAATTCCGTTCGGAAATCCGTCGGAAATTTCCGAGGGATTTCAGTCCGTCGGAAATTTCCGACAGATTTCCGACGGATTTTTTTAATTTTAACTTTTTTTATTTATAAAAAACCGTCGGTGATTTTCAACAGTTTTTTGTATTTTTTTCAACAGTTTTTTAACTTGATTTATTTTGTAATTCGTTATATGTACATTTATTACGTATACGTATATATATATATGTTGGAAGTAGTATGTATCTACATGTGTATACATATATGTATACTATGTATGTCTATATATGTATGTATGTGTCTATATGTACGTATATGTGTACTACACGACCCATCAAGGCCCAATTAGGTTCGTTAAGTCTCATCAAGTTCCATTGTAGTTCATTAAGATTCATTAAGTCCCATCAAAGCTTATTGTAGTTCATTAAGAGTCGTTAAAGCCTATCAAGACCCATGGTGGTTCCTTAAGAGTCGTTAAAGCCCATCAAGACCCATTGTGGTCCATTAAGAGTCGTTGAAGGCCATCAAGACCCATGGTGGTTCCTTAAGAGTCGTTAAAGGCCATCATGACCCATTATGGTTCATTAAGAGTCGTTGAAGACCATCAAAGCCCATTGTGGTTCATTAAGAGTTGTTTAAGCTCGTCAAGGCCCATTGTAGTTCATTAAGAGTCATTAAGTCCCATCAAAGCTTATTGTAGTTCATTAGGAGTCGTTAAAGCCTATCAAGTCCATTGTAGTTCATTAAGAGTCGTTAAGTCCATCAAGGTCCATTGTAATACATTAAGAGTCGTTAAATCCCATCAAGGCCTATTGTAGTTCATTAAGTCCCATCAAGGCCCATTGTAGTTCATTAAGAGTTGTTTAAACCTATCAAGGCCCATTTTGGTTCATTAAGAGTCGTTTAAGCCCATCAAGACCCATGGTGGTTCCTTAAGAGTCGTTAAAGCCCATCAAGACCCATTGTGGTTCATTAAGAGTCGTTGAAGGCCGTCAAGGCCCATGGTGGTTCATTAAGAGTCGTTAAAGCCCATCAAGGCTAATTGTAGTTCATTAAGAGTCGTTAAGGCCCATAAAGCCCATCAAGGCCCGTTGTAATTCATTAAAAGTCGTTAAAGCCCATCAAGGTCCACTGCAGTTCATTAAGAGTCGTTAAAGCCCATCAAGATCCACTGCAGTTCATTAAGAGTCGTTAAAGCCCATCAAAATCATAGTTCATTAAGAGTCGTTAAAGCCCATCAAAATTATAGTTCATTAAGAGTCGTTAAAGCAACCCCATCTTTTTTAATATCAAATTAATTAATTATATATTAAGTTCAAATTATTAATAATTATATATTAATTATATATATTTAGTTTAGATTTAATATTAAAATTATAAAATAAATCAGAAAAGGGAAAATTGCATCAAAATGGAACAAACTTTCACCTAGTTCCTATTCTTATGGTTATTTTACAGGTTTTCTTTATTTTAATTTTTTTATAAATCTTCATCTGCTCCAATTTAACCCTCAAGAAAAAACCCTAATCAAGAAGTAATTAATGTCCACTAAAATCTTTAAGATTCATCTCGAACTCAAGATTCAATCCTTCAACTCTTGTTCTAACCCAATTACGATTTTGATATGGATGGAGCACAAATGGGTTTTGAATCTTTATCTCCTCTCACCGTTGCTCTACCTCCTTGTTTTGATATGGATGGAGCACAAATGGGTTTGGATTTGATCACTCAACCACCATTGACAATGCATTTTAGATTTGAAAATTTATTTTTTATTAATTTAGAGACTCAGGCTGTATGATTTATTTTCTCAAGCAGAAGATGAAAGGATTTAGGAATGTGGTGGTGTTCTACTGTTCTTGATAGTTGATAGTAGTCAGATGCAAAAATAAAAATAAAAATATAAATACTTAAAAAAATTAAATTAATGCCACATCATTGCCATCCCATCAAAAATTTTTAACAAAAATATATATTCCCCCTCTTTTTTTTTTTCACTCCCGCCTCTTCACCCCCCCCCCCCCCCCCTTTTTTTTCCAAATAGGAGCCCTAACCCTTTTAGATTGAAAGTCAGATTTAGAATGAAACCCTAAACCACAACAGTAAGGTCTTGTTTGTTTTTCTAAACGCGCCTCCACTGCTCCACATCTTGTTTCAAGCGGTCACGATTTCAAGCTCAGGCTCTCTCTTCTCATAAATCAGGTAAACACTCTTCTTGATCTCTCAAGCTCTCTCTTCTTGATTCTCTCAAGCTCTCTCTTCTCGATCTCCAGATCTTACAGAGCCATTCGATCTCCAGATCTTACATAGGCACTCGATCTCTTCTATAAGGTATGGTTTTGGGTTTTTCTGTGCAATATTCGGACCCTAGATTCTTTACCTATATTCTGCTGATGTGGTGGTATTTTTGACACCAGAAGATCGAAAGGAGCTTTAGAAATCGCTAAGGAATCATTGAGAAAGTGTGCTGTTGAGAGGCAAGGGAGGATTAGAAGTCAGCAGGTTACACACACAAACCCTTTTTTTTATAATCGTAATTATGTTCTATGGTCAGAAGGGAAATTTACTTTTCTGACCGTGAGCTCAAATGGGTATGGCTCCACTGTCGTATACTTGTATTGCCCAGATGATAACAATAGTGTAAAGTGTTTTAATATGTTAGACCAGAACATAACATGAGCTCAAATGGGTATGGCTCCACCTCTAACTTTCATTATTAATCCTTGGATGTAATATGTTAGACCAGAACATATTATTCCCTGCATACACAACATGGCATTTAGTATTATTTTGTTTAAGTTTCAAGTTACTCGATTTCTCTTACATGAGCTCTTTTATTTCTTTTGTCGTATTTCAACATATATATATATATATATATTGGAAATGAATAAAACATAAAAGTAAATTGTCACAACCAAGGGGCTGTATGGATAAAGCTGTCTGTGTGATTAATCTGTCTGTATAGAACTACAGATTGGGAAGGCTTGTGTTTGGGAGGGTTTTTTCATAGATAAAAGGAGCGTGTTTTTAACTGGGAGGGACAGCTTTGGAAAAAACTTGGCTTTCTACATAAAGCTCCCCCTAGAAGGTCAGACCCTCTTATTCATTCATTCACTCAATCGGTATCAAAATCAAAATCAGTTTTACGGAGAATCAACTATAATGTATGTTTAGTGAAGTTAAATAGGTGGTGCTTGTTAAAATTAGCGTTCTACTAATGCCGGTTCGATTTGTTGTTCTCGATCCTACTGAGACTACTGGATAAAGGGCTGTTTGATTGGTATTCATATATATATATATATATATATGTATAAAATTCTCGGTTATTTGTCCCCTTCCATTTTCCATCTTAACTTAACTTAACTTACTCATACTCAACAAATTAATGGATTCACAATGCTATTTTTCTTTGATCTTGGTCTTCTTGTTTGCAGTTTCCAGTTTCACAGGCATCTATCTATCTATCTTATTTTTCTTTTGCAATTAATAAACTAGTCTTTAATTTACTAATTAATCAGCAGCTATATGGGTTATATATATGCAGATTGCTATGACCCGTTGGATCCAAATGGGAATGTTACAGTAGCTTTCGACATACTTCAATGGACACATGATGGTTATGTGGTTAGTTACTTCATTCTTCTGTAATTCAATTCAAGATTAATCTTTATTTTTGATTGGTTTATATATCTTATTAAGATGTTAGCTAGCTTTATATAGATGAAATTCTATTCCAACAAATCGGAGCTGATTATTGTCACTCTCTCTTTCTCTCGATCGTGCGATCATTCTCTCAGCTGTCAGATTCAAAGGTATGATCTGATTCTCTCAGCCGCAGATAGGAAAAATAAATCTGAACCAGCATTTTTGTTTATCGATTTGGTTACAACTTTTTTCTCGATCTGATTCTATGTTTTTTTCCTATCTTCTGGCCATTTTTGTGTCTATAAAAATTGATTCGTATGTATTAAACAATGACTCCTTCATTTAGTGCTTTTGTGCAAATATCTATTTAAATTTCAAATTTAAATAAAATATCATGAGTTAATGTTAAAGTTCATGAATTTTGGAAAACAAGCAGCAACTCTTTATGTGATAAAATTGGAAAACAAGCTGCATGGTATTATCATAAATGCATAGAGATCACACACATACATAAATACATGTATACAGTTAACAATGATTATAAAATTGTGATCAAAACAAGCCTTAAACTTTCTTTGATTTTTATTTTGATTTAAGTTTAAAGGGTATTTTAGTAGCAATGAAAGGCTAAACATATCTTGAGATCATACAAAAGTGAATCCCCATTTGTGTTTTCTTTTTAGTTATTGTTCATTGGTTGTTTGATTGGAAAGTGTAAAGTACATTTATTTATGCATAAACGCTATATATATGTGATAGATATGGCTGGTAATTAATGAATTATTAATCAAATTTGAAATTTCTATTAATATGTTTTATATGTGTGGACTGAATAGTTTGTAGAGTGGGGAGGTTTTTGTTTGAGAGGGCTTTATCATAGGTGGAAGGAGTGTGTTTTTTAATTGGGAAGAGTTGGTTTGCAAAAACTTGGCTTTCTGCATAAAGCCCTCCCAGAAGCTTACTAAATAAGTCATTTTCTATATCATTAAGCCACTACTCTTTATGAGACCCGTAGGCACGGCTCTGTCTAAGGACGGTCGAGACCGCGCCTAGTATATATATACTAAGTCTGCTTACGGATTTTGTTTCATCTTAATAGCATAGAATATAGTCTCTTATCTTCAAATGGTAATATTTGATTTGTGTTTCATTTCAGTAGATTGTATCAGTCATTTGTCAGACCGTTGAATCTATGGGCTTTATTGAAGTTGATACACCAGTTCTACAGGTTTGTAGATTAATCATCTTTTTAAACCTGAAAGATGTTTGTTGCCATCTCCTAGATTTCTAAAATACAGTAATTCTTGTATAAGCTCTTGAACCAAATACTCATCGGGTTGAATTTTTGTTTCTTGAAACTTGCAAGGACTCCATTCATGATCTGCAGTGTTCCAACTACATTTTAGTTGCTGATAATTGGAAGACAACCGGCTGGTGGAACTTTTGGCATACCAATAGCAGATGATAAAGGTTTGGTTCGTCTTACATCATAGGTGATCTTTTTGCGAAAAGATAACCCAATTTTGATGTTATAGTTTTTGTTAGTGTAGGGGATATGATTCTTTCTTTCTTGTAATATTGGTAAACCAAAGGTAATGAGTCTGTGTCAAATATCGAGTTGTGGCTTATACAGATTATCAGCTTGATGTCAATATGAAGCTTTTTGCTCATGTTTATATTGTATTGCAATGGCAATAAGCCAAATTACAATTTCTTATTTGGATCGACGCTAACAATTATTTGTATAGTTTTTTTATCGAATACAATTTTAGAAATTTGATATATTTGATACCTGTAGTAATGAACAGGATAATTTAGTAAAAAATTATAAATTTTTTTCGAAAAAAACCCCATTTCCGACGGATCATCCGTCGGAAACCAATTTAATATTTTAATAAAATCTGTCAGAAATCCGTCGTTAACAAAATCCGTCGGAAAAAGTATCCGTCGGAAGGCCTTTACCGACGGAAAAGGCAATTCCGTCGGAAATCCGTCGGAAATGGGATCCGTCAGAAATCCGTCGGAAAAAGCCGTCGGAAATCCATCGGAATAGGCTTTTCCGACGAGGGTTTTTCCGACGAATTTTTTCCGACGGATTTTTGACCTTTTCCGACGGAACCGACCTTTTCCGACGGATTTCCGACGAGAATATCCGTCGGAAAAGGGTCCTTTTTTTGTAGTGTTATATGTCAGCCCTTGCCCTGTGATGTCACTGATATGCAACTATGAACATGGTTATGAAATTAACTTAGAAAGAGCACTTGGTGCAGACTTTCAAACTACAACACTTGATGCTTTTGATGAGTAAGGAGTTTTGATATTAGTACTTTGAGAACAGTGCTTAAGTAAGCATGGTGGTCGTGTAGGTATCGCGAAGAAGGATCCGTGTGGGGTTGAACTCCAGGACTGCAGGTATTGCGGAGATAGATTGACTAATGTAGACTTAGGCTATGTTTGGCAAACTAGCTAATAAGCTAGCTGATGACTGATAAACTAACTGATAGCATATAAGCTAGTTGATGATTTTTAAGCTAGCTGATAGCTGATAAGTTAGCTGATGGACAAATTATGTTTGGCAAAAACTAGCTGATAAGCATGTAAAATTGCCAAAAATGACATCTTAAAAAAATAGTCAATTATATTATTTTATAATATAATTAAAACAAATACTTAATAATATAATAAATTAATACAAACAAGATAATAAAGATTAAAATAACATATTAATTAAAAGAATTTAAGTTGATTCTTGTATATATATATATATATATTATAAATTTTGAATTTTGAACTTTTTAAAATAAATTTTTTAAATTTTTATATTGGTATGAATAAAAATAAAATTGGTCAATGTTACATATCCTATTAATTAATGATTTAAAAAAATTATAAATAATAATTAAATTAGATATTTTACTAAAATCATTTAAAACAATTTTATTATCTATAAAATAAAATATGTATAACTTGTATTTTATGTAACTTACATAAATATTGTTAGAATTATTATATTTGTTTTCTGATAACTAATTATATTGAATAATAATTAAAAAACTACAATATAAAAATAATTGATATAATTAATAATATTTCTAAATAATTAATATTAATATTAATGTATAATTAAAATTAAAATTAAAATTAATTAATAATTTTAAACTAATATTAATAATTGTTAATATTAGTAATAACTAAATAATTATTTATTATTAATAATTATTTATGATTAATAATATTAGATAATAATTAATATTAATAAGGTTATAATCGAAAAAGGTGACAAAAAAAACCTTCTCATAAGCTTCTCGAAGTAGCTTATCAATAAGCTAGCTTATATGTTAGCTTATAAGTCAGCTTATGCACATCCTAACATGTACCCTAAAAATAAGCTAGTTTATAAGCTACCTTATTTTTGCCAAACAATGCCTTAGACTCTAAGACCTATGAGGTGTCGATGCCAGTTGGTATTGTGGAGGTGAACTTGCATAGAGTCGGACTCCGGGACCAATGGGTCGATGTTTTTTTGTTTTAAGTGAGAAGTTTGATGTTCTCACTATAATTTCTAGTGACTGGTAACCAAGTCAAGATTTGAGAGCTTGCAATGGTATTCTTATGGGTCGTGTTTGGAGCGAGTAGTTATCCAGCTTCATGTGAACACTTGCTTAAAGGCAACCAGCTTGACCAACGGGTGCACACTTCTCGACTAAGGCAATCTCATCTGAATTGGTGGTTCTCTGTCGAGTCATATAGAGAGCTAGTTCTTGTGGTGGTTCTCGTTGGAGATATATACGGAGATAGCTGACTTTTGTGATGAAACTAATCTAGAGGACGAATAAGAATCTTGGTCACCCTCGAGGCTTGCGATGGTACCCATTGGAGTCGTATATGGAGCTTGTGTCTTGCATTGGTACTCGGTAGGGTCGTATACAAAGACCAATGACCTTGAGAGAAACTCGATAACGTTAATAAATGGCTTAGATTGTGAGTCGACATGATCGATGGAAACAGGTTTTCGTCATTACCGAAAGGTGTTGTCTTAGGTATTGAATTTTATCTATGAACGAGTGTGGAGTGTTTTCCATTGTTTATGGCTTTGGTATATTGGAACTTATCCATGTTTGATGTTTTGGATAATAGAGTTTATCTATGCTTTTTGTAATTAAATATTAAACCTTATTTCGCATTTTGTGTGAGTAATGAGTTCTGGTTTCATGTTAAACGGGCGTATTGATTAATGAGTTTTCATCACGAAAATGATGTATTTTGGAAAAAAAAAAAGTTTTTTTTATACTAAATACATTTCATTTTGAAAATTGTGCTTTGACACTTTTTTAGTTTACAATATTTTATACTAAAGGTGAAAATTGATGAATTCACTAGGCGTTAAGTCTAACCATTTTTATTTGACTGCATGTGCATTAGGTCCTCATTGGGGAACCGTGCTAGCAAGACTGTGATGAATTGAGTGCTAGCTAGAGGCACGAGAAATAATTAGCTAATTGGAGATGTCTTTCGTATCTTGGAGATAGAGACAATTAATGAGTTTCAGTAACACTTGTCCACAATCTAGACTTTGTGTAGGATTTGGATTATTATTGGTTGATGTTAAATCCTAGATTGCCGTTATAGGTAATCAAGTGTTGACATTTAGATATGCATTTATTTCTTTATTTGGTGTTTTATTTAAAATTTTAAATTAGCAGTTATTTCCATATTTGAGATTGTTACATTAAAAAAAATCTTTTTTGCACTTAAAAAACAAAATATCATCATTATCTTTTTTACGTGACATTTTTGAGAAGTTTGCTATTAAGTATTAACACATCTTGTTATAAGACATTCTTTTCAATATTTCATATAAAAACAATAAAATACAATGCTTTATATAGAATACACAATTGTTCATTTGTTTGGTCCTATAAAAGAAGTCTATACAACACCTTTACATTTTTTTGCCTCTTATAAACCCTATGTTGTTGAAGACTTGAAGTGACATGTGTGATATGATTTATCAGACTTGACATGCTGGGATATCTATGTTTGTCTAGCATCCTCTATTGGGGTCGTGTTAGAGTTAGCCATAGGGTCTTTGTGTTGTTGTTTTTCCATCAAGTCCTTTATAGATAAAGTTCGATAATGATCGGTTTTGAGAATAATCCGATAAAGATGAAAATCCGATAGGATCAGGTGTGAAAATCACGATAGTTATCGGATATGAGTCGGATAAGTAAGAATTCGATAGGAGTGAAAATCGATGATTAAAATCCGACAGTGGTATAGATGATGGTCAAGATCCGATAAAATTCAAAATCTGATATTAATGAAAGCTGATAAAGTCAAAATCTGATATTAGAGAAATCCGATAATTTGAAGAAATCCGATGAGTTCAATAAGAATCCGATAAGTGGGATATCCGTAGGTATCATGTCTGGGTTCAAAGCAATTTTGAGAAAACTTGATGAACAAGTCGAACTCTATAAACCCAGAAACCAAAAATTCTACAGAAAAACTTGAAATTGATTTGAGAAACTCTACCAGATGCAATAAAAGATGTAACCTAAGCGATTAGGATAAGCAAATTCAATCAATTTCAAGCAAATCGAAGAATCAATGAAGAACACAGTGATATCGATAAACCAGAGACATTCGACAAACAAAAAAAATACCTACATCAAATATTTCAATCTCTTTGCTCTGATATCAACTATGAGCTCACATTAAGTGCAATCAAACAACCAATCAATCACGAACAATAACAATATGAATGAATCACATAGTCGGATGATTAGGATTGATGAATAAAATGAAGCGATTACCGAGAAAGTGCATGTATGGTTGTTAGGTTATTCTATCATAACTAGGTTAAACATAAAGTAAACCTACTTTATATAGTTTTCGGCATTTACACATTTAATCCTTCAACTTTAATTCCCCAACTTTAATACAATAAACTATTTAACCCTTACAATGTAAGTATTTTTTTTCATTCAAAAAATGTGTAGGAGCTTAATCATTCAAATATGAAAGTCCGTTGGGTTTTTTCGGATTTTTTTCATTATTTTACCACATAACCAGTTTTGTAGGTAAGAAGAATGTATCTAACAGGTTATAGAAAGTCTAAATATTTATTTAAAAGTTTTGGAATGTCCAATGATTTATTTGTTCCAAAAATATGTTCAAGGACTTAGTCATTCCAAACACCAAAGTTCATTGGGTTTTATTTTACTTTTCTCTGTAATAATAAATTGTTGTTCAGTTGTTGTGCTAAATAAAAAATCTAAATGACAGACTTGACTATTTTACTTTTGATTAGTCTATCCTATACATTGATTAAAATATGATTAATATGTTGAATGCTTGATTTTAAAAATAATGACTTAAAAATGGATATGAGTTATGATCCAAAAATTATTGAAAGTTTATAGTTTGCCTGGTGTCAGAAATAGTTTTTAGTAAATAACAAACAATCTAAAAACTATATTGCCTATTTTAAAACAAAAATGATATCTATTAGCCATGATATGATGAGGATGGATTTGTGATATGACAAAGTATCTCTCCAGATATGGTGGAAGCTTACTAAAAGGGCTGAATGAATGTGACATCCGTTAGCTGGATGTTAATATTTTAATAAAGTTTCTCGTATATACATAACAACTTCAAATTTATTTTACAATCACTCAAACTTAAAAAGATTTTTGCGTAAGTTGTCATATATCAATTGTTTCACCACCAAAAAACTGACTTTCACCCACAAAAAAAATACTCAGGGAAATTTCCGTAGGTGATTATCACGGATCACCCAGGAAATACTAATGGTTCCGACAAAATTCGATGTTTTCAAGAAAATACCAACGGATTACCCAGAAATTTCCTGGGTAATCTGTCACTGATTTGATTTACCCACCAACAATTTAGACACCAACTTTTGTGGTGGTTTTGTGACGGATCACCCTTTAGCGATGGATTTCCCAGGGAAATGTCCGTAGGTGAAAACCTTTCATTTTAGCAGTGTTTGATTCTAAGTTCATCATGTGTAAACACATTTGTGAAGGATACAATATGGGTTTATGTTAAATTATATGTATTTTTTTTATATATGTTATGATATAAGAGCGTGAAACTTATTTGAAGGATCATTTGTTTTGTTTATTAGAAAATAGTTAGTCCACAAATCTTTAAAGATTGTGTACTAGTGTTTATAACATTTAAAAAATATATATGTTATGATATAAGAGTGTGAACTCATCTGAGAATCATTGTAATCTTTATTAGAAAAAAGTTAGTCTACAAATCTTTAAAGATTTTGTACTAGTGTTTATAATTTTCTTTACAAAAGTTAGGTTAGGATAGGTTAGGGTTGTTTTCGAGTTTGAATTGTTACGTGTTCATCGGAGTGGAAGATCGAAAGATAGGTGTTAACTAGTGTGAGAGACCGGCAAATAGGTGTTCTCAAAGTTAAAAAGATGGGAAAAGGAGTTCATCATAAGAAGCATCTAAGTGGGGATTTCAGATCTGGTTCGACGAGAGTTTTCAGATATGAGGAAGAACTTCGATCGAGGTTTTCATGTTCGACGAGAGGGAATCTCCGTCGTGGGATTTCATCCCGATTCGATCTTCATCATCTTCTCTGGAAACATCATCCTTTTCTTTGACGCCGTTTTATTCTCGGACGAGTCTGGTTTGCTTTTGAGTTTCAATTGATTAGGTTTGTGTTTATGGGTTCATTCATACTTTATTTTTGGGTTTGTGATAGTTAGATTGGAGTGGTTATACGGTTCTTTATCCAAGGAAAAAAACAAATAATTAGAAAAAGATCGACTTAAATAATCTAAAATAATTAAGATAAAAGAAAAAGGTATAATGTTCAATTTACCTTAGTACTTAACGGATCTATAGACGGCCATTTGCAAAAAAAAACAAATCTAAGGCCTTGTTTCTTTTTTTTTCATTTATATCTGATTCATTTAGACGTTTCATAACCATTTCAGAACTGAAATCAGACTTCAGACTTCAGCACCTCTTAAAAAACAAACGCCACCTAAGACAAATTACATAGATGGAATGTCCTTTTGTAATAACTGAAGATTAAGGACAAGTTCCATAATAAATCATAAACCTAAGGGACCAAATCCGTAGTTTACTCTAAATTCAAATATGCTATTAACACCAAATGGTATTGGGCCTTATATAAACAGTATCTCATTCAATCCATGGGCCACCAATTGGATACTACTCCTTAAAACTGGGCCTCTTGCAACTTTCCCCAATTTTTGATTCAAATCTATTTAACCAAATATTTTATTTTCAAAAATTCTTTTAAATCAAAAGCCACTTAATAGGGTGTTGACTTTAGCAATTTTGACCATTGAACGATATTTTGACCTAATGAAACATGTGTAAGATAAAAAAAGTAAGTATTTCAACATTATAAATATGATAAATGTTAACTATTAACATTCTTTTTAGTAAGATTTTAGATATGTTACATGTTTTGAATTCTTTAGTGCTTTTAAATGTGAACGAATAGGCTATACATTTATAGTTCTTAAGCATGTTATATTTTTTATAGTACAACGATCGAATATACATGTTTAGCTGGTTACTTTTGTTGGTTCATGTGCCAAACGTTGATATGATATTGGGTGGGACACCGCAAAACTGCATAGTTGGTACATGTAAATAATCAAGGGTGTACCTCTTATACGTTGTACAACTCAACTAACAAATGTTTATAACATGTTATGTAATATAAGGACCATCTATCATGTAATTTTATTATATAAGAGAATATAATACAAAACATTTATGTGGTCTTGCAGAAGATGATAAAATAACATTATAATAAATCGAATATATCGACGACTTATATCTTAATTGTCAGTATATAATATAATATTTACATTATAACGCATTTCAGTTGGAATTTACATGTCTAGCCTAGCGGTAAGGTAACATCTGAGGGGGTCAGTGGATGGTATCCCTGACTACACGGATTCGGACCCTGCGATGGGCATGTAGAGATATCCATATCATGGGTTTGCCACTTAGTGGTATCCTTAATTGGGTTGGGTCATGGTCGACGGGGATTAGTCGGGTGGCACCCTTAAATAGGAGCCCGAATACCCTAGGAAGTGTGTGTGTGTGTGTGTGTTAGCTTGCCTTTAAAAAAAATGCGTTTATTATTCATTTACTGCACACAAAAAGTTGCAAAGCTACAAAAATTTAAATTATCTGCTTTCAGTTTACTCAACCAATTTGACTCCTAATGTAAACGATTCGTATGGATCAAAGTTGAGCATTTGCGGGATTAGAACGAGGTCAAGAGAGCGGGCCTAACCCTTTTTTGTCTACCAGACCTAATATAGCAGACTTAACCTCTTTTTTACATATTTGAATACTTGTTTTTAGCTGTCCAATAATTCAAAATACATAACAATTTTCCTCTTACAATTAGACATAAATACATAAACATACATATTTGACAAAAATGTTTGTCAAACTATGGAGTAATGGTCGACTCTGGAAATTATAAAAACATTAACTGGATCGACAATGTCATTTAAAATAAATTGTATTGTCCATCTCCACCAATTAATTTTAACAAAACATTTTAGACCGCATATTTCTTTGAGAATATCTGTTCAATCCCGTATTTGTTACAAAGCTGAACAAGACAGGTCTAGCGAACCGTTCCAACTGTCGACAACTCTAGACTAGGCTATGTGTAACTCTAGGCTAGGCTATGTGTTATGCTTTGATGTTAATTCATGAGTTAAGTTACAAATAAACAAATACTCAAAATGAAAAAAAAATGAAAAAAAATAATAATGATAACAATGACAATAGACGGTGGCCCAAATTAAAGAAAAAGAAAAGCCCACATCCCAACTAACAAGCACTTTAAGTAAATCTGATACAAATTCGTGATTATCTTTAAAAAGTTATTTGGAATCATTTGAAAATATTTTTAATTTAGTTTTTTCGTTTATATTTATAATCTTCTTTTTAATTTATCGGTGTTTCATTTAAATATTTTTATTAATTGATAATGTCAAATAAACATCGTATTCTTTTAGCATGAAAATTATAATGTTTATTTGATTTAATAAAGTTTTTTTTAACACGATACAAAAAACAAAGTAGATTAAAAATATCAGTTATTAACTTTTCTGGAATAAATAAATTAGAAATAAAAATAAAATACACCTACTAAAATAGTCCTGACCTGCCTACACAGGATATCATGGTCCCACATTGTATGAGCCCTGCATGTGCATTCTAACACAAATCATGCTTGGTTTCATTTTCATATGATAAATTTGGTACCATCAACCTTAAATTATTATTATTATTTTTATTATTATTTAAATAAAATAAAGTATATTATATAAAACCCACTGTATATAAATTTTATAGGATTTTCTTAACATGGTATCATTTAATTTGTCCTTTAATAAAATAATAAATCATAACAAAAAGAAAAGCAAAATGGAAAACCAAATTTTAAAAATATTATTTTAGAAAACTGACATTTAAGTTTTTTTTATCTCCACTATCATAAAGAAACATGAATTTATTCACCATATATGTTAAGAAATACATTTTTCAAAATTAGTTTCATAAAATAAAGTTTTGGAAGTTATTTGTATTATATTAGAAAACATTTAGGTGTTACCTTTTAGAAACTCTTTATTTATTTATTTTAAGAATACAAGTGTTAAAGTAACATGTATAAATCACTAAAGCATGTAAAATATTTGAATTTTAATAATATTTTTTATCTTACCCTTTTTATAAACAATAGGAATGAAATTTTAATTTTTTTTTTTGAAAACTTATAGCATTCTTAGGAGCTATGTTATAATTTTTTTAAAGGAAAGTAAAAAAGTCAAAATCTCTAAAAAAATATAATTCGAACTACAAGAGCTATGTTATTTTAGATATTGTAATATTTATTATATTATTAAAATAATCAATATAATAATAAATTATTATTTTTCTCTCCTAAACATTTTATTTCAATTTTATTGGTAGAATTATTAAAATATTATTTATCTTTCTCAAAGATTGGGTTTGACAGATTTCTCCAAATTTAGTGTTTTTTTATCTTCTCTCACATATTTTTTCTATTTTAACATACAAGATAAGCTAGCTTTTCGAGCAAAAAAATTGTTAAAATATCATTTTCCTCTATTTTATCATAACTATTGGAAATGCTCTCATAATATTATATTTCTTATATGAACACCCACATATTTATTTAAATATTAAAAAATCTTAAATTATCGTCAATATATTTATTTTCTTAATTATCTTAAAAACAATCATTTAATTATCTTTTTGATATCCATATTCATACGTGAGTACATGCATCAATTTATAAATGCCATAACAGTTGTCGTGGCTCATGATTTGTGTTTGACACCACATTAAGTTTGTGGCATCGGGCACGCCATGGGCAAATCTATAGTTTTTGTAACGTGATTTTTATTTTTCTTATAGTTTTAGTTTCTTATTTAGTTTATAGTATATAAGTATATAACGTAATTTAAATTGTTCTAATGTCATTGACTGATTAATTAATAGTAAAAACATATATAAATATATATATATATGTGTGTGTGAGATATATATATATATATATATATATATAAACTTGTCACTATAAGTCACAGCTTTTTCTCATCGTCGCACCATTCATACAATATTTTAAGTATATAATACCACTCATTATTACATACATATAAGTTATTAATACATTTGAAATTTATAAAAAAAAAATCATAACCATCTAATAACATGTTCAAATATAGTATAGAGTAGAGATGGCCAAATGGGCCCGGCCTAGCCCGGGACCAGTAAGGACCGAAAACCAGAACCGGCTACATTTTTGGAGTGATTCGTAGGACCGGTCTGGGACCAGTTATACGATCGATTGGGACCGGCCCGATTTTTACAAAAAATGTACTTTTATATATCTACAACTTTTTATGTGCCAGAGTTGAGCGTTTCTGTCCAATCGCTACATAGACACAATACAATGTCTCACTCTCAGAGGTGCTCCTTGAGTTCATTTGCTTTTGGTTTAATATGGTCTATTTGATTGAAAACCAATTACAGTTTATAATAAAAACGTATTTTTAAATGTATTTGATTGAAAATCAATTATAAAACTATAATAAACGTACTTTTTAAGTGTATTTATTTGAAAGATAATTATAAAATTACAATAAAACGTGTTTTTAAGGTGTATTTGAGTGACTCAATTTATATATATATATATATATATATATAATATTAAATTAATAATTAAATTAATGTTTTCATAAAAAAAATTAATTTTTTTTAATTGAAAGATAGGTTTGGGCCGGTTACAAAAAGTCTGATCCAAAAACACTGTTAAGGTCCGGGACTGATTTGTGCCTGATTCGACCCTATTTAAAACCGATTTTTTACCATCTCTAATATAAACGACAAACTGAATTTATACAATAAGATACTTGATAAAACCGATGACCATGGAAAGTTGTTGTGGATCTTTTATAATCACCAGAATTCAAAAAATAAAGATAGTATTGCTGAATTGTAAAAAAAAGGAAGTGAAGAGAATTGAATTTTTAATTGGAGGTAGGAGCAGTTAAGATAGGGTAGGGACAGAGAAAGGTCACGCGTAATAACTTACTTAACTGTCGCATGGGACCCACAATCGGCCAACCACTACATGGGCCGCGTCTTTAACGTGTCAAACCCAACCTCCCTTCCCTCCAAAAAATTTTTATCGATTTTGTTCTCTACTTAACCGACAAATTTTCATGGACCCCACTCCTCTTCTCTCTTTCTTTCCCTTTTTTTTATATATATAATTTTCATATATAATAGTATAAAATTAATTATTATTATTATTATCCTGTGGGTGGTAAAGTTTGAAATTTAAGAGATTTTTGTTTTGATGGTCAAAGTAAGGTCCATCTAGAGACATAAAGTTTTAAGATAAGGTATATTCTTTAAAAATATTTGGAAAAATAAGGTGGGGTTGATTCCGATTGTAACGGTATCTGTATTTAAACTGACAGACGGTTGGAAAACGAATGACAAGACCAAACCTAACTTACGCACCTTACCTACCGACAAAACCTAAACTGATAATGTGTTTATCGGTTTGGTTTTTTTAGATCTCTTGATTTAATCGATTACGTTTTAACTTCAACCAAACTTATAATTCGGTTTTTAATCCAATAAATTAAAAATTAAATTTAAATATAATTATTGTAAAAGATTAATTGAAATTGAGATTGAAGGCCATGTGGGTTGGTTCTGCAGTTAGATTCCGACAATTCATAACTTCCCTCCCCAGGCTCCATGTGCTTTTTCCCTAGTATTCATGCAATCCTACCCCACATATCACATGAACGTTTCTCTCAATATTTTAAAACCCGGGTTTTTAGTCGATCTGGTATGGTAATTGGATCTCAGATTAACTGGTTCAACCATCAGGTTAACCGGTTTCAATAATTTCCTTAATCTCTTGCATTTTTTTTCATTTTCCTGTGTACATACATATATATAAATTAATAATTTGATGTCCACAAGTTCCAACACTAAAACTTGATAGGTGTTTTATATACTCTAAGTAGGGGTAAGCAAAACCGGGTACCCGACCATTTTCCATGGAACCGGAACCGGAACCGGAACCGGAACCGGAACTGGAACCGGAACCGGAACCGGAACCGCTAACACCGGTTCCTAATATTTTGAAACCGGAACCGGAACCGATAGAAACCGGTTCCAGTACCAGGTACCCGGTTCCAGTACCGGGTACCCGGTTTCAACTTTTTTTTAAAATATTTTATATTACATACAATAAAAATATAATTATAAAGTACAAAATACCGACTTAAAGTAATAAATACAACAAATGGTTAAAACTAATCCGATAAAAACTAATTATTACAAAAAAACTAGTAGAAAGTTTGAGTTTTTATTTATTATTTATATATATATAAAATATTTTTTATTTAAAAGTAGCGGGTAGCGGGTACCCAGCGGGTAACGGTTCCAAAAAAAATGAGAACCGGAACCGGTCATGATCGGTTCCGTATTTTAGGAACCAGAACCGGAACCGATCACATCGGTTCCGGTTCCGGAACCGGCAGTTCCGAAGCGGTTTCGGTTCCAAAGGCGGGTATCCGGTTCCGATGCTAACCCCTAACCCTAAGATACGTGACAAATAAGATCAAAATCAAGTATACTTTTGATCTTACTATCGCCTTTCAAGTAATAAGTGATACAAAGTACCGAGTATCGTCCACAGGGATTGTAGTAAAAGTTAATTAAAAGTCAGATGAAGGAAGTGAATTCAGATGACGAATTTGAAGAATATGATTGATAGTTTGTTTGGTTAACAGTTTATATAACAGAATAATAAAGATAGTATGGGTATAAGATGTTTGGTGAGACGTAAACACAAATGTTAGTGGACTAATACCTCTCGGTATGTAGTTCACAATAACTAGTTCTACCATTAACCTTGAGGGTTTTCCTTTCGCACTTAACCATTACACTGACTTTATAGCTTTCAATTCATATTTCTATGTGATATCAGGACCAGTGAAAGTGACAACAGTTTCCTCAAGATTTATGGATAAACAAATATCTTTGTTAAAAATCACTCTTTCGAGTTGATTCCCATATCATTCAAGTTGGTGTGTGTTCTAAATAGTTCATTTCTGAATCTATTGCACTTTTAACACTTTGATAAGTGACCCACTCGTCGGGAGTTAATAAGTTAAATAATATAAATGACAACTTTCATCGTCGGCAACTTTCTCAAGTCTACCTCTTATATCATTCGAACCGCAAGCCCTTCAGAAAGAAAGACATAATAATAAAAAGATAAGAAAGATTTGGTTACGGGAATCAGTTGACGTGCATTTCAATGGCTTATATCTAAGTCTATGACACTTTAACACTTTCAAAGTGATCAACTCGTCAAGGAGTGTCATTGGTTTTGATAAAACTTAGAATAAAATAACGGAACATCGTTATTGAAGAACAACGTCCACTTTTCTTTGGTTTACAATCTCACCCTTTGTCCCATACCCACACTAATGTATTTAGCTACTCATAACTGAAAGTAAAGTACATGAAATGTAAAAGATAATAAGGAAAGACATAAATAAATAGTTGAATTTAAATGACTTGTTATGTAAATGACTTGTATGTAAATGACATAAATTAGATTGCAAGTAAATAATGAAAGTAAAACAGCAGGTGAATGCTGCAGCAAAGAACGGCAACAAGCAATAATTAAATAAAAACTCGAGAACTCAAGAACTCACTTTTAACTTAAAACTTCATACTTGCATTAGAGAGTAAAATCAGATTACAATCTGAAGTGGGATGCTCACAAAAGAAAATCAACTCTTCATATTTATACTACCATGAGAAGAAAATAAAGTTAAGAGTCTAATGGATAAAGCTATTACACAATGGATAATAAAGTACATAAAGTCAAAATGTAATATCTTCTAGTACTTTAGCTCATGCAAGCTTTTAATTAGCCGTCAAAAATCTTTTGTTTGCTTGGATGAAACTTGCAGAGAAAGTCTGATCCTGATAATCCACGGCTGAATCCATAAGCTCTTCAAAAAACCACTTTCCATCCCTAATGCAAAAATGTTGCAGCATTAACAGCCTGCGGCAGTTTTTAATACTAATCTACATCCTTTTCTAAATAAAACAGGTAAACCATTACTTAGCTCCATGAAATAAGAAAGAGGAAAATAATAAATAAAAGGACTCAAGTTTAGAGATAAATTGTAAAATAAACTACTAAAAGTGTAAGATTAAGTGATTTATGCAATGAATTCTCAATGCATATAAAAAATACACAAACAACAAGTTTTACATCAATCCGAATACATTAAAAAAAACACACATAACACACAATTTTTTTTAATTTTAATATAAAAACGGGTTTACCACCGGTTTAACCGGGTTTTTGAGAAACCCGGCCGGGTTGAAACGGGCCGGTCATATGCATTAACCCAGTCACTATCCCTGGCCCCGGTCCAACCGGGTTAACCCGGGTTTTAAAACATTGGTTTCTCTTCGTTGTTCACTATTCCAACTTTTTAACGATTTCATTTTTAAGTTTGAGTCCAGTTTCGTATTATTGATATTCGATATCTTGTTTAAAAATTTGATTAAGATACTCGACTCGTTTATACCTTTAATCAACACACTTTATACCCTGAAACTATTTTTTTTAAATATATCACGAGACGACCAAGTTGACAAATAATTGAAAGTACTTTTATCATTACATTAATAGACGTTCATTTATGATAAGAGAGTTTTGTCTGATATAAATATATGTAACGGTAGACTTGTATTATATGGACCTACTCACAAGAGGTCTAAAATATCTTGATTATTCAAAACAAAAATTAATGTAAATTTTGTACTATGAATTAAAAATAATAATAACAACTTTGATTGGTAGCGTGACCGTTTTAACATCTTGATTACTCAAAACAAAAATTAATGTAAATTCTTTACTATGATTTAAAAATAATAATAACCACTTTGATTGGTATTGTGACCGTTTTAACATCCATCATATTTTATTAAATGTTATAAAATCAATCGCAAAAATTTGTACATATGGCCTTGTATAATGAAATGTTAAAATATGATTAGTTTTTATTATACCATATATATAAATCATTCTATACATATCAAAAAGGTTTGTCCATGATGATTATTTGGATAAAAGATCGAGTAGGCATTGGCGGATCCAAGAATTTTATCCATTGGGGTCCCATTAAGGTAGACTAAAGATGCGTAAATTCACCCGACGTGTTTCAGAATTTTTTTAAAGTTTTTTAGTTGATTTCAAGAGGTTTTCTTAGGGCGCGTTTGGTTCGCGGGATTTGGAGGGATTTGGATTTAAAATGCAATCCATTCCGGTGTTTGGTTTGTCTAATGGTAAAGATTTAAAATCCATATATTCATTTAAAATCCCATGAACATTGGATTTTGAAATCCTTGGCGGATGCTCGGGATTTCGCGGGATTTCGTAGGATTTGTATGAAATAATGTTCTAAAAATGTTAAAAACATTTGTTTTGTAATAATTGATTAATAAAAATGTAATTTAATTATTTTTATATAAATTATTTATAAATAATGGAAACATTGCAAATTCTACGAACCAAACATACATGATTTTCAAATCCATTCCGATCCAAATCCCTCCAAATCCAAATCCTTCCATGAAATCCAAATCATTCAAAAACAATCCCGCAAACCAAATGGACCGTTAGTGTTTTTGTGGATTTCAAAGGATTTTTTCGGGTTTTTTTTATTGATTTCAAGAGATTTTCTTAGTGTTTTTGTCAATTGCGGGCAATCGGGGGTTCCTTGAAATTTTTTACTGAGAGGACAAAAGGCTAAATTAAGTATTTTTGATATTTTTTACTCTATAGAATTCTTTTTAACATTCATTGGGGTTCTTGGACCCCCCCCCCTGTACACTACCTCCGCCACTGCGAGTAGGTGTGGTCTCGGGGCTCCGACAAGAGTGATTGGAAACAAATTAACTACACCTTTTAGTATCTTCTGCATCAAGCACTAGCTAACTTTCTAATGTTGAAGGTGATGTACAAGACTATTAACCAACAATCAATCGTACCAATAGTTATGGATAATAATGGTTGTTCATAAATATAGTCAGTTATTTGTCTTGGAAAATACTCTTTGATAACAATTAGAAAATTGAAGTAAATTTGGTAATAAAAAAGTCCTAAACCTTGACCATAAAGTGACTCGAGATAAATACAATTAGATAGCTAGAGTAGAATACTAATTGACTGGGGGTGTTTGATTTTAACTTAATCAGCTTAATGAGTGGTTAGCTTAATTTGTTAAGTTATATCAAGATGTTTGATTTTAACTTAATATTAAGAGATTCACTTAACATGCTAAGTTACCTCATTCTATCTTAATACATTAAGTTAGCATCTTTTCCAAAATTACCCTTGTTCTGTAATTTTTAATCACATGTCTCATTAAAAAATAAATAATTTACCAACATGTATAAATTAAAATTTTTAATCAAAAAATAATACTTTATTATTTTAAATATATTTTAAGTTATTAAATATTGTTTTTTGAACTCGTTGAATTCATATTATTTATTTTATTTTAAATAATTAATATTGTTTTTCTTTTTTGTCATTTTAAATATTTATCAAACAACTTATTTTCACTCAAGTCCGCATCGTCAATGTAGGAGGAAATGAAAATTGGATATATCGACATAAGGTTAAAATGGTAATTTTTGTTGTTCAGATATTTATTTAGAACAAAAATCAAACAACAATTTATTTTAATTTATTCAGAAAGATTAATGCGTAGAGCCAACTTAATAGATTCAAAATTTAATGAATAAAAAATCAAACAACCCGTTAATTTATCCCACTAGCTTCATAAAGATTCTTTTTATTTGTGAGTACGTAAACCTAATAAATTTCATTTGGAAACCTTGTCGATTTTCCAGTCAAGAAACACCCACGGAGAGTTAATCATCATGGGGGAAAACTTCATTTATCTCAATCATAAGGAATCCGTTGGAATTGAAATGACAAATTATTGTTTGGCCTTATTTGATTTATGGATTGAATGAATTGGATATTGCCAAGTTTTCGTGAATTTACGGTTGAAAGATTTGATTATTTCATTGCATAAGTCAAAGTATTGAATTTTCTTTTTTGGAAAATGTTAAGGGACCGTTTAGTTGCGGAAAACCGTTTTCATTTTCATAGAAAACGATTTCAGAAAATGGAGTTGGGTTTTCATTCTCAGTTTTCTATGAAAATTTTAGAAAACGCTTTTAGTTGAAATCGTGGAGTTTTCATTTTCCATTTTTAAAAAATTAGAAAGCGCGTTCGGTTGTACATTTTCTATCACTTTTTATTTTCCATTTTCCATCTTTTTCAAATTAGAAAATGTGTGTGTGTGTGTGTGTGAAAGTGTAAGTGTGTATGTGTCTGTGTGTGCGTGTGAAAGTGTGTGTGTGTGTATATGTGTGAAAGTGTAAGTGTGCATGTGTGAAAGTGTGTGTGTGTGTGTGCGCGCGCGTGTGTGTGCGTGTGAGTGTGTGAAAGTGTGTGTGTGTGTGTGTGCGTGTGTGTGAAAGTGTGTGTGTGCGTGTGTGTGAAAGTGTAAGTGTGTGTGCATGTGAAAATGTGTGCATGTGCGTGTGTGTATGTGTGTGCGTGCATGTGTGATAGTGTGTGTGTGAAAGTGTGTGTGCGTGTGTGTGAAAGTGTGTGTGCGTGTGTGTGAATGTGTGTGAAAGTGTGTGCGTGTATGTGTTTGAGTGGAAAAGTTTTTTGAAAACAAAAAGTTGGAAAATTATTAAAACTAGTTTTCTAATTTATATAGGATTTTTGGAAATGAAATTTTTTGTTTTGTTATAAATTTTTTAAAAACTGAACGAAATAAACGCGTTTTCTAAATCTTCATTTTCTTTGGAAAATTTTCCTAGAAAACAGGAAATTTTTCTACAACTAAAGGCACCCTAAATATTTCATACTTTGACTTTAAAAATAAAAGAATAACATTTGAATTCAGTTCAAGTAACAACACTACTAGTTCAGCATGAGTTCACCACATGCTGCCACCGCTTCTATCGACCATCACCCCACAACCGCCTCCCGCGTCACCAACATCACCACCATTGCCACCACCACCTGGTTGTCGTTGTCACTGACAACACCATCATCTTTGTTGTCGCCATCACCTAACACTGATATTATCATTTTATATTAGCATCTATAATTTAAGAAAAAAAAAATACCAAAAAGTTTGAAACTAGTTTTTGGTTATTTGTCATTCTTTCATTAAAAATTTGAAGATTTATCCCACAAATTAAACAAACATATTTTAGTTTTTCGACAAGTGATATTTTATTTTTTGTCAATCAAACATGTAACCAAACCTGATAAATTCTATTTCATTATATTAAAATTTTAAATTCTCTGACACAATTCATTCACTCTAAAATCCTTCCAGGAACCAAACTCGGATTCCATTAATGATCCAACCATCAAAGTATATGTAAAATAACCCGTTTAATTTCAAAATTATTAGTTACATGCAGTTAGCCACCAAACACTTCAAGTAACATGGTATATCAAAAGAGATGTGTATTTAATATTTATGAAGGATACTATTTATTCAGACGTTGCGTCTTAATTTCTACTTGGCCACTAGTAATTAAGAGCATCTCCAAAAGTTTTTCCAAAATAAGGAAAAAAAGAAAATGAGGATTTTAAGTCAAAAATTTGCTTCAAGAGATTTTCTAAAACTATCTCTAAAATGGAGAAAGTAGGAAAGAGAGTTAGTTTTTCTCCAAATATGAAGATCACTCCAAAAATGGTTACAATATGAAACAATCAATAGAAATTCTTGAAAAAAAATATTTAGAGAAAAAAATAATATTTTAATAAATAATTATAATATTTAATATTATAATCAATGATGAATTCTTTAAAATGGGGAATTTGTTGAAGATGGACATAAATATTTTTAGAGATTTTAAATTTTGATTCTCTATTTTAGAGAAATTTTAAGGATTCTCTTGAAGTTGCTCTAATATCACGTTCTTATGAAACAAAAAAGAAGTATACTTATACATATTTGATTGTGTACCAATATATCTATAACATGTAACATCTTGTGATAAGTAATTATGGACACGTTATTTCACCTATTCAAATTACTTGACTTTGTTATTTCACCTATTCAAATTACTTGAAAAGTCAGTGTCTTCTTTCTTGCCACACAAAAAAAACAAAAAATTCTATGCACGCAACTAAATTCGTAATTTCATATATATGTATATATAGGCATTTTTTTTAAAAAACTTTTAAATTTGTGTGATTTATACCATAATTTTTTAAAGAACTCCCTCACCCCTCTCTCATCTTTTTTTTCCTGTCCATAAAACATATCCGTATACATAATTAAATTATGGTGTTTTTAAATGATTAAGCATATATATTGTTTTCGTGAAACCACATTTTTACACTTCAAATTTCATAGTAAAACATTGTAAAGGTAAAAAAAATCCGAACTTTCACTGTTTTTTGTTATGAAATTTTAAGAGTAAAAAAATGGTCTCACGAGTCTCACGAAAACATATTGGTCTCACCCAAATCTATATATCTATATATATATATATATATATAAACACACACACACACATATATATATATATATATATGTATACATAGAGGAAAGTTCAAATGCGAACTCAATTTTGGTTGTGAACGTGAGGACAAATGAGAGCGCCACACGTGTCTGAATGTAGATTATTCAGACTGAATAAAACTGAATATAGTGTTTATTCAGTCTGAATAATACTTATGCAGTCTGAATAAACACTATATTCAGTTTTATTCAGTCTGAATATTTCTTTGATTATTTAGTCTGAATACGACACGTGGCGCGCTCTCATTTGTCCTCACGTTCACACCAAATTTGAGTGCTCATTTGAACCCGCCCCTATATACTCCCCTATATATATAGGGGTGGTATCCGTTGCAAACTAATCGATTTTTGCAAACTGTGCAAACTCGTAGTAAACACAATGATAAAGCACCAATTGCATATTCATGAATGTTGAAAGTGTTCACTAATGGTGAAAGTGTATTCACGAATAGCGAAAATATATTCATGAATGACGAAACTTGCCGGAAAACTCGTCGGAGAAGACAAAGTCGTCGAAAAGTGTGTTCATGGCAGCAAATTAGTAAATATTAATTAAAAATGGTTAAATTATAAAATGATGATGATACCCTCAATGAATTAATAAATTATTAAAAAAATTAATAAAATATTAAAACAATATTATCAACATGGCTTATTTCTATTAGATAATGGTGAGTTTGCAAATATTGAATAGTTTGCAACGGATACCACCCCCTATATATATATATATATATATATATATAGAGAGAGAGAGAGAGAGAGAGAAAGAAAGATGAATGTTCAAATGAGAACTTTGCATTTTTAAAGAGACATTTGTGGATCATATATGATGTGGGTCCTACATAATATTATATCATTTATGATTTAATATTAAATAATAAATGATTTAATATTATGTGGGACCCACATCATATTTGGTTCACAATTTGTTCATTTGTTTTTTTAAGGAGGAGTGGTTCTCATTTGATCACTTCCCTATATATATATATATATATATATATATTCATGTTCATGCGACTTCGGTTGCGCCATGAAGTCGCGGGCCACCTCTCCCTCACACCTTTACATTGACCGCTAGTGTAACATCACATGCGCGTTGACTATTTTTTGTTGTTTTATTTAATTATTATTCTCGTTTGAACCTCCTATACATAGATAGACCCAACGTAGAGCATACAGTGGCATGTGCCACCGTTTCATTTCTAAGTCGTGATGTAAAAGGTTATAGTGTCATGAAAAGTGTCATCATATCAATTTGTTATGTGATATCATATATATATATATTTTAAAAGTACAATGACAACACAAGTTTCCCATGATAGAGCTGGTTTGCAAGACTATTTTTCACCCCATACCTGAGTTCGAATCTTATTACCATCACTTTTTAGTTATTAACTTTTAGTTTCAAATTTATTATGTTTATGGAAAAAATTGTAATAAAAAATTTAAACACATGACGTAATACATAAAAAATAATAAACTAACCAACAAACTAACGATGATTTTGTAAAAAGAAAATCCTCATATTTATTATTATAGTAAAATTATGTTACCGTTTGAAAAAAAAATGGGTCCCTCATTAGCTACTCCTATACGTATATTCTAAAAAACATTTAGATGTGTTCAACTATAAACTATACAATTTGGTTGCTTGTCAAAATTGAACTACCCGTGGATCCTTTCACATCCATGAAAAGCCCCCTTAATGCTATTCTTTTCATTTATTTATTAATTCAACACACCTTTTCATCATTAAATTAAGCAAAATAATCCAATTTTTAATGCATCAACATTGTATCATATCATGTATGTTAATTAATCATAAAGCATAAAAGGAAAAAAAATAACTTTCGGTTCTATATTTTCTTTTACATTCATTAAATGAAAAAGTATAATTAAAATAATATTTTTCTTATAACTCATAATTTTAAAATTTTATTTTAGACTACAGTAAAAAGTAAAAAATCAGAAATAAATTATATAAGGTTTTTTCTTTTACACCATACTCTAGAAATAGATCCTACTTTATTATTAAAAGATAATACACACAAAAAGGTCAAAATAGGTACATATATTTTAATCCAATTAGATGACATGATGTAAAGTAGGGTGTAAAACTGTAAATGATAACATCCGATTACATATGTATGTATGTATATCTGGGTGGGAGAGTGTTAGAGCATCTACAACAGCTACTGTAAAATAGAAAAATGGAGGATTTTAACAATTTAAGTGCTCCAATAGCTATGGTATATCAATTGCTAAAATAGAAAAATGGGAAAAAAAAGATGAAAAATCTCTTATTTTAGAGAATCTCTAAAAATATGTAGAAGAGAGAGAAACAATATTTTAATTATATTCAACCAATCAAAATAATTGAAGTTAAGTGTGTAAGAGAGAGAAATAATATTTTATTAAATGATGAACTATTTTATTAATATTGTTAATAATAAAGTTGATAAAATAAAGTAGCTGTTGGAGTTGGATGTAAATTATTATATTTTTGACATTAAATATGTTATTTTAGAAAAAATTTACAATAGCTGTTGAGACACTTTGAGGGGGATGAAGGGATATAAAAATAGGGCGGCAGTTGGCCGTTGGTTGTAACGGCATAGGACCCACAGAGGAAAATGATTCCTGGGCGGAGAGATAGATACGATGGACTTGTGTCAGGTAGGTGGGGACCACATAATCCGAATGGACGATGACGATGAGAGCTAAGCGGCGTAACGGCAGGCGGAGATGGATATCATGGATCCACGTGTGCATGTGTTGGATTGGGACCCACACCCTCTCCCTTTGGTCAAACTACCTTATTTTTCCACATTCTTCTTTGTCTCCATCCCCCCCTTTCTGTCGGTTAACATTTCGCAATTCTATTTTTATTTTTATTTTTTTATTTTTTCAAATCATGTCGACTCTTTTAAATCAATTTTCATATACTTACCAGAACATCTCCGACAGATTCTTTAAAAAAAAATTAAAATAAAAAACTAAAAATCAAAAAAAAAAATTGATATCCATCTCCAATAAATTTCTTATTTTAAAGAAACCAACATTGATAAAAAATCAATTCATCTATTAAAAAATTATTTCCCTCTATAATTATTTGTTTTCAAATTTATTTATTGGTGGTTTCTCTTTGTAATTATTTTTGGAATTTTCTCTATATTTGGAGAAACCAACACTCTCTCTCGTACTTTTTTCATTTTAAAGATAGTTTTGGAAAAGTTATTGGAGCAATTTTTTGTCTAAAAATCTCTATTTTCTTTATTTTTTATATTTTGGAGAAGTTGTTGGAGATGCCCTTAATTACTAATTACTAATTAATGTTTTTTTAATTTAAACATATTGTTATATACATTTAAATAAATTATTCGGTAAAAAAATTGATTTTTAAAATAATTATATTCTTTTATGTATAAAAATATTTTAAATTAGTAAATGAAGAAAAACATCATCAAAATGGTTAATTAACCATTTTAAAACATTTTTATACATTTTGAAGTAATTAACTATTTTAAAATATTTTTCTTGCATGATCAAATTAACAAATTGTGAAATATTTTTATATGTAAAAAGAACTTTTTGAGAATGATTAATTACATCAAAATGTACAAAATAGTATAGAAATGGGATGAAGAAAAATTGACGTCAAGGTTGTGCCATAAAAATAAATAATAAAAAATTATGAATATAATATTTAGAGTTGAGAAGAAGACAACCAATTAGAATCAGATAAAATATATCATGTCTTATCATAAACTTTTTATACTTTATGTATTATTCTAATTTCAAAGTAAATTATCCTCTCTAGAAGAAAAGAAATATATTTGACCATGCATGTAATATATAAATTACATGTATATAATATGTAGGAAAAGGATTAAGAGAGACTTTGGCATTATATGGCAAAAATAAGCTAGTTTATAAGCTGACTTATAAGTTAGCTTATTTTCTGAGTAATCGTTTGGATGCACATAAACTAGCTTATAAGTCAGCTTATAAACTAGCTTATCGATAAGCTACTTGGAGTAGCTTATGAGTAGCTTTTTGACACTTTTTTCTAATTATACCCCTAACTAATATTGTTTATTTATTTTTAACATGTCTTTTTTGGTCATTTCACATGCCCATAAGCTAGTTTTTGTCAAACATAACTTATTCATCAGCTAACTTATCAGCTACCAACTAGCTTATAAGTCATCAGCTACCATATAAGTCATACGCTAACTTATCAGTCATAAGCTAGCTTATCAGCTAGTTTGCCAAACATAGCCTTTAGGGGGAAAAAGAATTAGAAAATCCTCGGGTATTGATTTAAGGAATGTGAATGCTTTTATGAAAAAAATCGACAAACTATTTCTCTATTTATTTAATCAAAAATTAATGAAATTGTAACAAGAAAATTATTACAAACAAATTACACCTTAAAAAAAACAATCATATAATTACACATTAACTTGACAACGATTTTGATGTATATCTTTTTTCATCTAATTTTTTATAATTTTTCGAGGTTTCTATAAGATTCTTTTTAATCAGATATAATCCCTATTACCCTTTGTAGGTACGTATCATTTAGATGGTTAATTTTAATGTACTTTTTGATTCTATATTAGTGATAATTTTATATGATTTTTAGGAATCTGTATAATAAGAAATTTGGTGTATCTTTTCATCTATTTTGATCTTTTTTTATTTCTTATGAAACTCATAGTGTATTTATGCACTACAAAGAAATATAAGTTTCACTCTAAACTAATAATGAAAGATTACTAACAATTATTTATTAAATAAATGAAAATTATGAAGGTCTATTATACAATTATTTATTAAAAGTTTATACAATATTTATATATGATAAATGCAATAAATAAATTTGTATTTTTCATTTTTTAGTGGAATTTAAATCCTAGACAGTATCTAGTAGATGAACACAAAAGACTAAGATGACGTTTGTTTTTTAAGAGGTACTGAAGTCTGAAATCTGAAAATAAAAGAAAAACAAATAATTTGAACGTGAAAATGTCTAACCGATTCAGACATAAGAGGTAATTAAGAGCTGAAAAGGGAAAAACAAACAAGGCCTAACTATTCGAATTTTTGATGAGCTTCTCGGGCTCGTTTATCTCAAGTTTGAGCTTTATTGTTCCCGAACTTAAGTTGATCTCAAACACACACATTAACGAACCTAAAACATTCTTAAAGGCGACATTTAAACCCCTTTCATTTTTTTTATGTTATGAATATTGATTTTTATAACTATATATTGTTTCGATTTCCAATATAAATCAGGTTTGTCCCTAAAAACTTAACACAGTTTCATCGTCAAATTTTTATATAATTTGTTTTCCATAGTAGTTGTTAAGGTTATAGTTTGTTAGTTGATGAATAATTTTTAATTGTTAGAGTTAGAGTTTATAAGTTGATGATTAATTGTAAATTTTTTGTTAATTGTTATGTTTAGATCTTATTATTAGTTGATGCCTAATATTTATGTGTTAGGGTTATAGCTTATTAGTAGTTGATGCCTAAGAACATATCCAACGGATCTTAAATTTCTCTAGAATGAAAAATGACTTCAAAATATCTAAAATAAAAATACATTCAGCTCTAACAGATTGTACATTTTAGAGATTACAACATTATTATATTATAAAAATATTTTTTCATTAAATAAAATATTTTTTCTCCATCTAATTATTTATTTTCAGAATTTCTTATTGGTGGAAAAATATTAAATAATACTTATCTCTCATTGTAATCATTTTGGGGTGTTCATCAAATTTGGCGATCTTTACACTCTATCTCATACTTTCTCTATTTTGGAGAAAGATTTTGAAGCATCTGTTGAATAAAAAAATGTCCAAACATCTGTTTTCTCCATTTTAAGGAATCTGTTAGAGCTGCTCTTAATTGTTATTTTTTTGTTAATTATTAATTGGTAAGGTTACAATCTGTTAGTTGATGCCTAATTAGTATATATTTGTTAATCGTTTAATTATTTCATAACAAAATGGTTTTTTAAAAATACAAATATCTGGAGTAGATAGCGGTGCTCATAATCCTTTTAATATCCTTCAACTAAATTTACTAACTTGATGCTTAAAAAGTTCATTTGAATGAAATTTCTTGGATTCATCCAAAGAAAAAAAGATTATAGCGTATTACCCTAAGCAAATACTTAAATTACCTTACCAACTACATGACTATGATTTTAAATCCGACCCTATCACCAAAATTTATGGATCCTCCATTGAACACATAAATGACATAATAAAGCTCTTTAACTTAACGATTAAGTTCCATAACACCAATGTTCAACTCGACTTATTTGAGAGCTTAATTAAAAATTTCAAGTCAAGTCGAATAATTCAAGCATACATTTTTTCACTCAAATTCCATTTTTTCGTTAGGGTGAATTCTAAGGTTCCTTATTCCAGTTGTAAAGCGGAAGAAGAGGGAGAAGGGGCACAACAAAACATGTTCATATACTCTTAAATAATTATATAAATTATCGAGCTCGATTTAATAAACGATCCAATCCCATAAACAAACTTTTAGGACTTCATTTTTTGGATAATCTACAATTCAAGTTAGTTAAACGAGCATTGAGCTTGAGTTTAAATATCGAAAAATTATTTGAGTTCGAGATTTAGTGCTACTTTAAAAAATATATTCAAGCTTAAACTCAATATTATTTTTTCAAGTTAAGTTCGAACAACCTACTACTTAAGTCATTAACATTCTATAGTTGTATGTATTCAATAATAAAATGCATAACTTCATTTTTAAGAAATTATACATTTATAAGTAATACATAATACATGATTACAAAAAATTAAATTGTTTTATCTAATATTTCATAATATATAAACAATAATTATAAACTCAAAAGCAATAATGGATCTTTATTTGTTTTTCACTTTTTTGACAATTCTTTTAATTTAATTAATATTTTGGAGGGAAACTTTATCCATTATATATTGTTTTTTGGAGGACCTATTTCGTCTACTTTGACTCTTTGACGAATCAGTCGAATCTTGTATTTATAAATTTTGTCCGATTTAAAAGTACGTTTTCTTTTCAATCAACAATGTCGACCGATATCGGTTTTGTCCGCATTTTTATATCGTCGTTTTCATAAAGACGATGTTGAATATGTAAAATCCAAATGTAAATTTTATGGATATCCAAATTGGATAAATGTTAAAAATCAATACTCAAGTTTGCATTTGACAAAAGCATCATATACCACTTTCCATTCCCGCATGCTGACACAAATGATATGCTTTCCATGAAATAACAAATTATAATTATATTTTTTCGAGGTTAAATTAAATAGAAAGAAATGATAACGTGTTGAAACAATGTTTGAATTATATGTATAGACATGGCGGATTTAAGATTTTTTTTTCCTAGTCGGTCACCTTTGTGGTAGAGTAAACTTGTCCAACATGTTTTTGAACTAATTACACTGTTTCGAGGGATTTTTAGAGTTTTTTAGTTGAGTTCAAGGTATTTCTTTAGTGTTTTTGTCAATTTTGAAAGATCTTTTACATTTTTTGATTGATTTTAAGAGATATTTTACTGTTTTCGTCGACCACCGACAAGACGGGGTCATGTAGAAAATTTTATTGGAATGAACTAATTGTAAGTTTTGTAATTTTGATTTTTTTAGCTTATGTATTTTTTTGGGACCTTTTGAACACCCCCCCCCCCCCCCCCCCAACACCACCCCTTCTCGTTTTATAAGCCGTGTCTACTACTGTATATAGAGAGAGACTTAATCAGTTGACATAACATATTGTTAGAACCATAAAACTTTTACCTTAAGATATTGTTTATATGACTTTTTTTTTCCCATTTAAGTCTACCATTAATTGTGTTGTTCAACATATATTTGTTTAACAATATGTTTGTTTTATATGAATTCAGTTTATAATGTGAAACTTTTTTTACGTATATTTTTTGTTTCACAAATACGCCAAAGTTTCATATTGTGATACAAATACGTGTGAAACAACCATATGTTAATTAATACATACTCTAAATCGTAATATTAGATGGAAAAAAATCATATGAAATAACACAAGATAGACTAATTCAATCATGGACATTCTAACAATTTTATATGTTCTCAAATAAATTAACTATATATATAGGGAGTTACAAATACGAATCATGTCATCAATACAAACCCTACAAACCAATCTAGTCTTCTCGTGTATACAATCAAAGTTAAATCGAGTTCTAAATTTACTCTTATTCACATTTTTAATTGATTTGATAATCGTCTATAAATTTCAAAATCAAGGGTCAATATTTGGTATGCAGGTTTTTATCATTTTCTTTTTGGAAGGATGTTTCAGGCTATATCTAGATTAATCCCGAAAAATTGTGACACAAAAAATCATCCCTGATACACTTAGTGGCCACAATTGTTGTGACACATGTGTTCGAAAATCAATCTGTCTCTCTCTCTATCCATCTCTCTCTCTCTCTCTCTCTCTCTCTCTCTTCCAATGAAAATAGATGTTATGGTGACAATGGTAAGAAGGGATCTCCATCTTGGATCAATCCTAATTGAAGATTGACACTAATGAGATGCACCATATTAATTTTTGTGATAAGGGAAATTCAATTCGTGAGGCGTGTTTAAGATTAAAAGTGATCAACGGTTCGAATCCTTTGTTACGCTTTTGACTTTAACATTTATTACGCTTTTGACTTTAACATTTATGCTCACATGAACCTTCGTGTGTATGTGTATGCGGTTTATTTTACAACCTATTTCATTTGTATAACCAATGCAACTTCATCTTAATCAACAATTAGTTCATTCACGGTCAGCATGTGATTAGGTGTAAAAGGTAGTAACAGGTTATTAATTAAAAAACCTGAAAAAGTAAAAGTAAAAGTAAAATAAAATGAATGGTTTAAATCAGAGGTTGTATTGGTTGTACAAATAGGATAAGTTGTATTTGAAACATGTTCTTTACATATATGTATATATAGGGGCTTAGACTTGGATCATGTGAGACAAACCTGTTTTTGTGAGATCACCTAAATAACACTAAACATTCACAACAAGACATTATGAAGGTAACCTTCACAGTGTTTTTGATATGAAGGTTCAATACTTTTTTGGTACCTTCACAATGTTTGTTGTGAAGATTCAGTCTTATTTTGTGGTCTCACGAGAACCCTACCCTAGAGGTATTGATGAGCATATGTTTTGATGTGAAGGCTGACATTTTAATGTATTGATGAACATATTCTTTTCTCTCATTAAGGCTGACATCTCAAGATAGTTTTTTCTCCTTTTTAACTGTTTTACATTAAACGATATATATGTGTAATATCAATTATAAATATTCATGTACGTTAAGGTGTATACAATAACTAGAACTGTAAGTTCGTAACTCGACAACATCAACATTGTAAGTTTGTAATCTAATACCATCTTCTTCAAGATCATAAGTCTGTAACATGTCAACTCCCTCTTCAAGGTCGTTAAGTCTGTAACTTCACACCACGTTCTTCATCATCTTAAAACAACACCCTTTGAGACCAAAGAATCCTTGCATTGATTTGATGTTTGTTTGTGTGTGCAAAACCTACCGCCTTCAGTTTTTTATCGAGACCGATCGAGAACTTATCAATTAATTTATTATGTGTTTATTGTTGTAAAACCATAACAACCACTTTCATCTTATATGGAGACCAATCGAGAATCCATCATGAACAAACGAAACCCCAATAAATAAAAATTATAGTATATTCATGATAAATATTACCGTGGAAATTAATTAATAGTTAATGATGAATATCACACCGTTATGAATATTAAAGAGTTGTCGTATATACGAGAACGTACGTCCATAATGAATGTTATAATGAAAATGTAAATTAATAATAAATATCATAGTGATGTATGAATATAAAGAGCTATTTTATACACGTGAACATACATACATATTTATGATGAATAGTATGCATAATAATTGAAAATGTATATTATGATAAATATGATCATACTGATGTATGAATACGGAGGAGTTGTTGTATACACGTAAACATACATAACTATACATAATGAATGCTACATAAATATACCATTCAATATATAAAAAATTAAAAAAATTATATCGACATGAATATGAAATCGACAATAGTAAAATGCTCGTTTTTTATATTAATCTGTTTGATTAAAATATTAATTATTTTTAAGATAATTAACCAAGTAAAAAATATTAATTCAAAAAAGAAAAAAAAAATCAAATAATTAAGCGCGTCATTAAAGGTTGAAATTAATTCATTTTTGTTTCTTATCATCCTTAATTAATCATTTAATGTTTTAGCCTTTGATTAAATTTGGTAATGACATTAGTTTACAATTTAAACGATATTTGCAATTGAACTTTAAGTCTCTCTTTGTATATTTGTGTTTATGGAGGGGTTCAAATTAGAACTCAAATTTGGTTGTGAACGTGAGGATAAATAAGAGTGTGACACATGTCATATTCAGACTGAATAGTCAAAGAAATATTCAGACTGAATAATCAAATAAATATTTAGACTCAACAAATATTATATTCAGTCTGAATATTTCTTTGATTATTCAGTCTGAATAATCTACATTCAGACACATTTCATGCTCTTTTTTGTCCTTACGTTCACAACCAAATTTGAGTTCGCATTTTAACTTTCTTCTGTATGTATATATGTATATATGTAACGTGATGTAATCAAAGTTCTAAATGGTGTGAGGTGTAACAAAGCGGCGAAGTCAAGCCTTATGAGTTACGGCGAGGCCACGACATTTTTTAAAGCGTGTTCTAAGACGGCATATCCAGACACTTGTTTGTGTTAGTGTTTTGAATAATACTTTTAAGCAAATTAAATTCACGTGAAGTAATAAAACCGAAAAAGAAAGAAGAACTATTGATATCAAATATACATATCTTATAAAAAATGATATTAAGATGAAAATTTTGGATTAAATTTCTTGAATCTGTACTCACTATTTTTTTCAATTTTCAAAGATTTCGTGTTCAACTTATCATGTACGTGAATGTGAGTAAATATTTACACACGTTTTAGATTTTTTGTATTTATTTAATTCCTAGATCACGTAAATAAATATCATTTCTCCCTCAAGTTAATTATTAAGGTAACCTCACATCTTACAAAATAGCACGTCATAACGCGTTATAATGATATGCAAGCACGGGCTAAGCCACATGAACATCAGAGGGTGCATTGTCTCCCCCTCAACTTTTAAATATTTATTATTGTTATTCTTCTTCTTCTTCTTCTTATCATTATTATTATTATTATTAATTTACTGGTATTTAGGTTCTATCGTTCTACTTAAAAAAAATCAATAATAGACTCATGTATTCAACTTCTAACGGCACGACAACTCCAAATAATTTAAGCTTTGCTAAAAAAATGACATAATACAAATTGGTCTTTTATCTCTTCAAATCGTAGAATCGATTGCCCACCCCTCCCCTTTTGCATCGGACATCGTAGCTTTCTATCTGTCGGACCTATAGGGGTGTTAATGAGTCGACCTCGAGCTCGTTTATCTCGATCTCGAGCTTAAAAGTTGTCGAGCTCGAGATATCAAACATAAAATAAAGATCTTTTAACTTAACGAGTCGAGCTGCATAACATCAATGTTCGACTTGACCCGTTCGAAAGCTCGATTAAACTTTACGAGCCGAGCTAAGTCATTCGAGCATACTATTTCTCAAGCCAAACATATTTATATATTTACAGATTATATAATCAAAATATAAAAATCATCGAGTTTGAGTAAATAAATGAGTTAATCGATGTCAAATTTGAAATTTAACTTTTATTTTTATTCTATTTTATATGGTGCTTCTCCTAGTATATGTTTATGGCTTCGTCCCTGTATGCAAATCATGCCTTACAGTGAAGCCATAAGGATTAATTAATGTGACAACAAGTTCAAGCCTTAATCAAGGGGTGAGCACGGTTTGGTTCAGTTCGGTTTTTGGTCGAAACCGAACCGAAGCCGTTCGGTTTTTGAAAATCCAAATCGTTCGGTTTTCGGGTTTTTTTGTCGGTTCGGTTTTTATTCGATTCGGTTTTAAAACCAAATGGTTTAAAATGTTTTGATTTTTAGAAAAAGTACAAACATTTCATATATGTTTAAAATTAAAATTAAGTATATATATGTAATAAAAAATTAAAAGCATTTCATAGTATTATATATATATATTAAAATAAAAATTAAAAATAATTATATTTTTTCAGTTTGATTCAATTCCGGTTTTTTTTTCCGGACAGTATGGGAATTATTTGGATTTTCGGTTTTCGATTCTGTTTTTTCAGTTTTGGTTTCGATTTAGTTTTTGCTCACCTTTAAATTTTAATGTCACAACGAAACTATAACGAATTATTTAGAATCATGTATTAACTCTAATTCAAATGTGAAAATAGGTTGGCAAAGTAAAGCATAAAAATATTGAATTCCAAATGTGAATCACTTTCCGAAAGTTTGAAAAGGAAGGGAAAAAGCAAAGACATGAAGCGAAACTGCTTGGAAACGAACCCCCACCGTTTTTTTCTTTGTTTTTTTCTTCTTATTATCCATGAATAAATAGATAATCTTAAATATTATTGGCCAAACATATTTCCGTTAAATGTCTTTCATTTTATCCATTACTTTTCTTAATCTTTGAACTCATATCCATTATTAATTCCCCCTCCTCTATCTATATATTATAATATACCTATAATATACACACATATATATATATATATGGAGAAAACTTTAAATGAGAATGTCAAATTTTTACGAAAATACGAAAAAAAATTCATGTACAAAATTATACATGATCCGGGCAACTTTTTTCATCTGACTTAAGTCGCCAAAAAGTTGTCCGCTCCAGTTAGCGCAAAATCACATATGATTTTGTACATGAAAAAAGTTTTTCGTATTCTCATAAATAGTTAGCGGTTCTCGTATGAACCTGCCCCTATATATATAGGAGAATGTTCAAAGGACAACGCCAAAAAAAAAACTAAAAGAGCACTCTAGAATCCCTCTCTATCTGGACGGTATGTACTAATACATATAGGTAATTTGTAACACACATTTGTGCATATGCACCAATGCTTCTATAATTATAGAAGCATTGGTGCATAGGAAAAAAATTTATGTTGGATTAGTAAATTAGTACATACCATCCGGATGCTGGATTTCAGGGTGTTCTTCAGTTTTCCTTTTTTTTTAGTATTTTCCCGTTGAACCCCCCCCTCTCTCTCTCTCTATATATATATATATATATATATGACAATAATTAAGTGAGAATTACAAAGGGATTAATATAAAAATGTTTTAAGTAATATTTATCGTTAAAATTATGATATAAGTATTGTTTCATATATGTTTGTATTTACCTTATGAAAAAAAAAAGTATATGTGAAACTTTAATTTATTAGCTTAGTGAAACAAAAAGTACGCGTAAAAAACAAACAAGTACATACCTCGTCCGACCCGATGGTCTTCTTGCTTTGTTTAATGCCAGGTTCCTAGTGTTTTTGATACCCTATGCGAAAATGCTAAAAGAATACCCTATGCCTATTTTTTAAGCGAAACGACGAACCATACGAGTTTTTCAAGGGTTTGAAACCTAGTCAAGTTAGGCGCGTGATAAAAGGATAAAACCTGGATTAAAATCGTGCTTCTTTCTTTTTCCGGTTTTTCGTTTTCCGCATTGAAATTATCACAACAGAACCTTTACTTCAATATATGAAATTTAAAAGACAAGTGGTTAATTATAATTAGTTTGAACTAAAATAGTAAATTACAAGTTAGTTAGTCCAAAGACGAAAGTCTAAATCTAATGCGGTAATGTCAAATCTCAAATTAACAAAAGTCAAAAGTACAATGATAAATTGTAAAATTCATAATGTAAGCTACTTGCAAATAACAAGTACTCAATAATGCAATATCACAATATATTGTTATTGTTGTGCAACATGCTTCAACTGTGTCTATGCTATACACGGATGTGCTCATATATATGTATTACAAACTTCAATTTTCAAATTTCAATATGCAAGACTAGGGTTGCAAACGAACATGAATGAAGGCTTGTCGTGTTCGTTCGTTTAACTTAACTAAACAAAGAACAAGCATGAAAAAAAAAACCCGGATAACCTTATGAAAAAAAACCCGGATAACCACGAAAACCCGAATGAGAAAATATATCAAAATGGATGTCAAATTATAGATAATAAAGTGATTGTTTTTGGTGCGTTTCGCTCCAATTTTTGTTATATTTTGTCAATTTTTGATTTATGAAAATGCTGATGACAATTTGATGCCCACTTAGGATTTGATGCTCAGCGCGATGGCACGGACGGCACATGATCAGGGCCGGCCCTGTTTAACGCTCTCCTTTCTTGAATCTATCACATTATGCAACAAATATATATGTTGTAATATATAAAAATCCTTATAATTTAATTTAACTCGTATATATACACACACATATAGGTAAGTTTCCTAAGAAACTTCAAACTGATTAGTAACTCTTGCCATCCATAGTGCAACAAACATCTATTTCTAGGATGAATATTCATCATAAATAACATGTGCTTCATATGTTATTTATCATTAATCACATATTCATAATAAATATATCCATGTTAATCATTATAAATTAAACATTTATGATATCTATGTTATAACATTTATGATAAATACTGCACTTATATTTTTAAAAGTATGTTATATGTCGTGATATATACGGTTTTTAAGTTCCAAATCAATTTTAAATACTTAATACAACATGTCACTACTCCGTACGCATATTAAATTGTTAATTTGAGAATGGAACAAAAAATCGATTTTACAATTCTAAATCTTCATATTAAATTTGACTCACTAGTATGAGGTGTTTACGTCGAATATTTTATGCATACTACCCTATCCCACTATGAAGGATTATTGCCAATTTTATTTTTTATAATCTAAAATTAAAACATTTATTAAATATATAAATATATATTTTGCACATGCGCTTATCTTAGCTCACACGTATTTGATAGTTATTCATTTTATTATTTTAAATTTTAAATACAAGTTTTAAAAAGTTGAGTATGCGGCTCGGCCCTCTATTTAATTTAAGTGGTTAAGGTTCGTGATGACAACAATGTAATAAACCTTAAATTCGATAACCTTTTTTAGGGTGTTACTATATAATAATTATTAGCAGCATTTAATTACCTAATCATTAAATCTATTATTAATCTTTTTTTTTTTTTTACCCTTATTATTATTATTATTTAAAAATTATTTAATTCTAAACTGGTTTTTATATGTTAAAACAAATAATCAGTTTTTTCAAAATAAAGTTATTTACGTTTTTACTTATTTTTATTAATAAATATTTATCTATAAAGTATATATATTTTAAATATGTTTTATATTACGTCTTAAACTTTTACTAATGAATAAAAATATTTATTAATCATCTCTTTTTATATTTTCATTTTTTATTATATAATAATAATAATAATAATAAATATTATTATATATTTGTATATTACTATTTTAATAATTAAAAATATATATGTAAGAATAATGATTTTAATTATTTAATTTTTATTTGTTTTTGTATATAATTAATTGACGATTCTTTATTCTTTTATATTACGTTTTTTGTTAATTTTCATAGCTAATGATATTTGTTTATAAAAGATGTATTAACCATTTAACATATATAATATATAAATATAGTCATTTAGTTTTTGTTTTTGTTTAGAGCATCCATAATATTGTGGTTTTTCACCAAGCTTTTTCACAGTTTTTTTCTGACGCATTATTGGCAACTCAACAATATAAAAACCTCTACATAGATTCACTGTGTGAAAAACCTCACCCAAGTTTTTTCACAACTTTTTCAAACTTTTCAAGGTCCCACTATTTTAAATTCATATCATTTATATTCTTATTTATAAAAATATATACATTAAAATTAATACTAAAGTTGTATAAAAATTGGGTTATTAAAAAATACGTAAACATTACATAAAAATATGAAAAATAAAAATTTGGTCATTGAAAATTTTATAAAAATACATGCAATAAAAGTAAAAAAAAATAATAGTAAAAAATAAAAGAGCTGTTAAAAAATATGTGAAATTTGTATAAAGACTTAAATTTAAGACATTTAATTTAAATATATAAAATAAATAATTAAATATTTTTATTAATATATAATAAATTTTAAATATAAAAACTTTACATATATTAAGAAATAAAACTTATTAATACAAGAGTTTTATAAAGTTTAATAAAGTTAAAACTGATTAAATATGAAAAACCTCTGAAAAAGCAGGTCGTGCAGTTACGATCGAAAAACCTCACCAAAACCCCACGTGAAAAACCTCTCCACAATGTGAAAAACCTCAAAGAGAGGTTTTTGCTTTTTGAAAAACCTCTTAAAAACCTCTCAAAAACCTTGTAAAAAGCACTTTGTGGATGCTCTTATTCTAAATATTAAAAATTAAATTTATAAGTTAAAAATATATTTTTTTAGAAATTTAATAATTTACACTTTTGTATTTATAAAAGACATAATAATTATTTATTGTATTGGAATTATAAAAAGTAAAACTTGGTGATAATGTGTTAGAGCATCTCCAACAGATATTGTAAAATTTCTCTAAAATAGCATATCAAAAGTCAAAATCTCTAAAATAATTTACATCCAACTCCAACAGTTACTCTATTTTAGCAACTTTATCATTAACAATATTAATAAAATATTATTTCTTTCTCCTATACATTAACTTCAATTACTTTGATTGATTAAATATAATTAAAATAATGTTTCTCTCTCTTCTATATACTTTTAGAGATTTTCTAAATTTAGAGATTTTTCTTCTCTTTCTTCCCATTTTTCTATTTTAGCAATTGATATACCATAACTGTTGGAGCACTTGAATTGCTAAAATCTTTTATTTTTCTATTTTACAATAGCTGTCGAAGATGCTCTTAGGAAACAAATAAATTATTAAGTAATGATTATTCTTAGGGGGGTGTCTAAATAAAAAAATAGAGGGGTGTCTTAATAGATACACCCTAATAAAATTGGGGTGTTACTATAGAGACACCCCTCTACAAAAATCTATATGTTACTTTTTAGGTTAATTTGCTTTCGAAATTGTAATTAGTGATTATTATATACTTTAATTGGAGTCATCAAACTTTATTATTGTTGGTTTTGTTTTATTTTAATTTTAATAACTAAAAGATAATATAATTAATGTGTTTACCTATTATTATTATTACTATTATCAATGTGTTAAATTAAAGAATAAAATTTAAAATTTTAATGAAGAATATATATATATATATAATCAAAAGTACAATAATTCTGTTGTAGATGATTAAATATTTTTTATAAAATTTAAAATATTCAGTTTATATAAATTTCGAAATTTTTGATTTTTTTAATTGATAGTAATTTATTTATTTTTGCTAATAATAATGATGATAATAATAATACTTTAAATAATAACAATATAAGATTAATTAAAAAAGAAAAAGAAAAAGATAGATTAATTATAACACAATATTTATATAAAAAAATTAAAAATAAAAGTAAAAATGTTAACATAATTATTACTTGTAGAAAATAAAAAATAAAAAGAAAATAAAATAAATAAGTTATAATGATTAGTAGTTAAAATAAAAATGATTATGTAATCATTAATAATAGGGGAGGTGTCTAGATAGAAAATAGGTAGGTGTCCTAATAGAATCACCCTTTTTTTATTGATTGAACCATGATAATGCAAGGTTCTTATTAGTTAAAAATGTAATGACTTACAAGAACTATCATTATGAAAATAAAACCTCCTAGGTGTTTGAACATAAACCTTGATTTTTACTATGAAGTTTGTAAGAAGTGACATAGTCCTTATTTTTTTTTTCTTGACTTTACTTAATATATATTAATATAATTTATTTAATGTGACCCATAAAAATGAGGTTCTTAGAACATCTCCAATGCAAGGTTCTTATAAGCAAAAAATGCATTAGCTTATAAGAACTACCATTGTGAAGAGGTTTGTATAAGAACCTAACAAGCCATTAGAGATACTCTTATAAGAACTACCATTGTGGATTTGTAAGGGGTTTCTTAATTTGATGAGGTGGAGATGAGTTGACGACAAAAAGTGTAAAAAGAGGTTCTCGTAAGAACCTACAATGGAGATGCTCTAAAAGAGCATATTGTTCATTGACATGATGTTCCCTAGATCTAACAAATTAAAAATCGAGCTTATAAAACCATGTTTATAACGAATATATGATCCGTCTATTTTTTTCCTTCTTATATGTCGATAACAAATAATAAATTAAACTGATATAACTCAAATATATTATTTTAGTGCCTAAAAGCATCTTCACTTGATTTCGTTCTTATTCGAACCGTTATGTACATATTAATACATCTATATGTAGTATACATGTGTGTACTCGATATATGTATCTATGTATATACATATCTAGTGATGGAGAAATATGTATTTTGTAGGGATGGTGATTTGTCCCGCCCCGTTAGGGAACCCGGTTCACCTGCCCCCGTCGGGGCCAGGGATTCTGCGTTAAAAAGGGGTACCGGGGCCGGGGATCCCCTAAATGTTGAAAACCGGGGCCGGATAATGTATTCCCCAACCCGCCCCATCCCCGTATGTATATATATTAACTAAAAAGTACATATTTTTAATGCAATTTTTACCTTTTTTATAAATGCTTATTGTTTAACCGGGGATAAACCAGGGATGAACACAAAAAAACCGGGAATGGGATTTGATTCCCCGTACCTGCCGGGGACCGGGGTCGGGGCCAGGAATTGTATTCCCCGCCCAATCCCCGCCCTGTTGTCATCCCTAGTATTTTGCATATATGTATTTACTCGTTGTATGTAAATATTAATGTATGTATATAAGTATATTTGTAGTAGTATCTACTCATACATATGTGTAGTTGACGTATGTAATGTGTATGTATGAAGTATGCACATGCGTGTATTGTATATATGTTTTTATGTTTATGAATGTACTCGTTATATGAATATATCTTTGTATGTATATATGTATAATAGTAGTATCTGCTAATACATATATGCCGTGCTTGTATGTATGTGAACTGGATATACGCATCTATGTACATACGTATTTGTATCTAACATGTATATATGTAAGTATATGTATGTGAACTGGATATACACATGTATGTATGTATATATATACACAACTAGATGTATATATATACACATGTGTGTATAATAGTTGTATACTTGTATCTACTTATAGATATATGTGGTGGATGTTTCTGTTGGTCGGGGAATGGTAATGACAAATACCAAAGGTGTTTATTGAAAGGAGAATTGAATACAAACACAATAAATTTTCACTTTTATTTTATATGCTTATTAAAAGCAAAGGAGGGTTGGATATTTGTTCATATGATATAAATGTCACTAATGTTTTAGTCCGTAGATTGAATAAATTAAAGGTAATAATTGGTTCGCGTAGTTAACACCAAATATATGGTTAACAAATGAATCAAACCCCCATATATATATATATAATTAAATTCATAGGAGAATGAAACCTATTCGCGAGAATACGAAAATGGTCGTTCATGTACAAAATCATATATGATTTTATACTAAATCACTCATGATTCAGGACAACTTTTTCCATGCCACTTTAGTGGCCCCAAAAGTCTCCCATCCTAGTTAGTCGTGAATCATATATGATTTTGTATTGTTCTCTTATTTTCTTAAATAGGTAACATTCTCGTATGAACCTTCCCCTATATACACAACCAAATTTGAGTTCTCATTTGAACCCGCCCCTATATATATATATACATGAGATCATGTGAGAAGTAGAGTTAGGTGAGAAACGTATGAAGGGATCTCCACCATTGATTACTTTTAATCTCATGTCCACCCATGAAGTGCGCTTTATAAGGGAACTGATCCGATGCATTTCGGTCTATCTCATTAATGTTGATTTTCACAAAGGATTGATTTAAGGGTGGAGATCCCTTTTTACCTTTCTCGCCATAGTTTCCCTTGCATACCATACAGATAAAGGGCTTACAGAGTGTTCTTAGTTTTCCATTTTTTTTGATGTTTTACCATGAACCTAATCCCTCTCTCTCTCTCTCTATATATATATATATAGGGGTAGGTTCAAATGTGAACTCATTTTTGGTTGTGAATGTGAGGACGAATCTCAGCCACACATCTTCGGTTATGGTGGACGCGATCACGGAGGATTGACGCGATTCATGGGAGGGTGGAGATTATTAAAAGAGGGGAACCAGGTCAAAGCCGCCTTTATTGACCGGATAAGTGGCTGAGATTCGTCCTCACGTTCACAACCAAAAATGAGTTCACATTTGAACTTTCCTCTATATATATATATATATGGGAGAGATCAAATGCAAACCATCCTTATTTGTACAAACTGTGCAAACCTCACTCAACCATCAATATTATTGTTTAATTTAATGAAATTGTTTCATGAAATTGTTTAATTTAATGAAATTGTTTCATGAAATTGTTTAATCTAATGAAATTGTATCATATAATTCTTTTCTTGATGAAATCGTTACATATATGGTTGTTTCTATGTTTTAATTAAATTATTTCATATATGGTTGTTTCTCTGTTTTAATGAAACAGTTTCATGTATTTCACTAAAATTAATATAATGAAGATGATAATATCCATAACTAACACCCTCGACAATAAAAATAACTAACCAATGTCTCATAATTACGAAAAAGAAAAAAAAATTATGATTAGTTGAATGAGGTTTGAACGGTTTGTACAAATAACGAGGTTTGCAAACCATGCAATTCTAACAAACTTTACAAACCAATCTTGACCGTCAATCTAGTCTAATTATAAATATCTGATGTTATTTTGTTTTCTAATTCAAAGTCATGATGAATAAACCTTATCAACTTCCATATATATATATATATATATATGGAAGTGTTCAAATGAGAACTCAAATTTGTTATGAACGTGATGACAAATGAGAGCGCGACACGTGTCATATTCAAACCGAATAATGAAGAAAAATATTCAGATTAAATGTAGTATTACTCAGACTGAATAATACTAAATATTTTTCTTCATTATTTGGTTTGAATATGACATGTGTCGCGCTCTTATTTGTCCCTACGTTTACAAACAAATTTGAGTTCACATTTAAACTCCTCTATCTCTCTCTATATATATAGGCTATATATATGCATCAAACTAAAAGTAGTTGTAGGATCCTAATTAAAATCAACTATAGTACCTACTGTTATTTATCATGACTTGTTTAGCTTGAAGTCAAGTTCATCATGGTTATCATGATATTGCCATGACTACCATGTTTAATTTACTACATCATCATCATATTGATCTTCATCATCAAGCTTGACTTCATAAGCTCATATATATTCCAACCAAACATTGACTTCTTCCATTACTACCAAAATCATCATGTGATGCAATGTTCCAAATAATTATAACAAAAAAAAATCCTCCTTAAATTATATTCTCTTGTTTGATTTAAAGAAATCATGTGTTTGTGAGCAAATGTTATGATTGGTTATGCCTAATCTTAACCATGATTAATTTTTCTGGTCTCTTGTTTCACAATCAATCAAGGAAAAGATAAGAAACAACCCATGTGCAATGAACGTGGGTATGAGTCTAGTATTTAATATAAAACAAAGAGATTATAGGTTTCACATGTTTGTTTTTAACTGTTTTTGTAATAGAAACCGAATACAACTAACCATATATACCACTAGTTTTGGACCCATGTCAACTATAACATTATATACAAACGGCATTTTTCAAATGAATCCAACAAACAAGGTTTTAATATTTTCTAAGGATGGCCTGTGGTCAAGTCTTTGACTGAGCTGTCCCCCAGTCCAATCTTACACTGTGGTTGGGCTCTAGGTTCAACGCGGATTAGTGGGCTGCCCTTGGATACCCGATACCGCCGAGGAGGTGTGCGTACGTGCAGGGGTGGATGCAGCCCTTTGGGGGGGTGGGTTCCAGGACCTCAGTCAACCATTATAAAAAAAAATACCGGCTAAAAAATATCAAAAATATTATATTTAGCCTTAGTTCCCCCACTAAAATTTTCTAAAGGACCCCATTTTGCCGGCAATTGACAAAAACACTAAAAGCTCTCTTGAAATCAATAAAAAACCGATTTTTTTTTTCGAAATCGACAAAAATACTAAGAAAATTTTTCAAAGTCGACAAAAATAATAAGAAAATTATTCAAAATCAACTAAAAAACTTAAAAATTTCCTGAAACATGTCGGGTGACTTTGTGCGCCTTTAAATCCTGGATCCGCCACTGTTTGCGTGTGTCCGTAGTAGTCGTTCGTGGGTTCGATGCCGCTATGCCTTTCAAAGAAAGAAATACTATTGCAATGAATGAGAATCATGTTGGTCTTTGAATATTAATTTGTATAAACAATGACTACACCAAATAATTATACCAAATTACCGTAATTTATGGCATACTAATTTAAATGTAAAAGCTACTCTTTGAACTTGCATGATTTGACCAAAGGGCATTGGTCTAGGAGGCATTCGGGTAGTGATAGAAACCCTCGTCTTTAAAAGGACAGAGATATATTTAAACCTTATTAAAGATGAAAAGATTGTTTGAGTTTATTTATCGTATATAAATAAATACATGATATTTCATTGTATAATTATACTAATAAATGTTGCAAATTAGGGAGAATGGGGTGGAGAGATAAGTGTGGTGGGATAAAGGTGAGAGAGTGGTAGATGGGGCTCTTTGTTTTTCATAATTTAGGAGTGTTTGTCGTGTGTTTTAAATAGGACTTATCTGTTAATGTAAAACTATTTGAATGTCTATACTTTTTACCTTTGTCTTTATTGCAAAGGCTTATCATAACCTATTTTCTTTCAATTTTTGGAAAATCTTTATGTGCAAATTCATTTTTTTTTTCATCAGAAAAACGTTTTAGAATCTTCAAAAACCTTTTAATCTAAATGTTCCACTACATTTTCGACAGCATGGCTATTTATTGAAACTGCCTCTATACTTTCAGGAGTACAAAAAAATAGTGATCCAATTTTTTTACTGCCCTAAGAGTAGAGAGACTATTTTCATTAATTCTGTCTTTATCGGATCCTACTTTAAGGTATCATATATTGTATATGGTTGTTTTGGTTTGAATTCATAAATGTAGACATGTATATCAGTTAAAAATAATGATAAGATGTGCAAGACGACTTGGAAAACATATGTGAAAATACACACGCTACTCAAAAATCAAATCACCATGGTGAACGTTCATAAAATTCACAAACACAAAGTTCTAAATGGCGTGAGACGTGACAGCAAGGTCAAGTCTCAACTCTTAGAAGTCATAGTGAAGTCCCAACGTTTTTCAAGACGTGCTTGTATATCATAAATAAAAGAGTAAATTACACCTTTTTGTCTCTATGGTTTATTAGAAACTAGGAGGGTACTCGCGTAATGCAACGATATATATCTCGATTTTAATGTTTCATTTTTATTTTTTCTTATTGATGTTATAATGGTTTCATGTGATTTTGAGAAACTATTTTTTATGTTTCATTTAAAAGTTCTCTTTATTTATGTAATTTCTTTAATACAATTTTTTAATAAAATTTAGGTTTAATAACGAAATAATTTATTTTTGGTTTCATAATATAATTTTTTATTAAAATAACAATTAAATATTCTGTTATAATTCAATGATTATTTTAATATATTCTTGATTTTTTATATTTAAAATGAGATGTATATCATGTATTTGGTTATATTTATCTGTAGTTAAGTACACGAATTAAAAAATTAAGTATTAATAAATTGTAATTATTCATAAATTACTTGTAATCTTGAATTTTAAGAATATGCGATAAACAGTACTACATGCATAAAAATAGTTCTTAAGAATCTTTGTCAAATGTTTTATAATATAGTATGGATTTCTATTTTCGTCCCTGTGGTTTTAATTTCAGTTTCCATCCCTATGGTTTATTATTTATTTCTATTTTCGTCGCTAATGCCAAAACACTACTTTTAAGTATGAAATATTAAAATAGAAATGCATTTTAAGTTATAGGGACGAATAAATAAATAAATTTTATATCATAAGAACGAAAAAGGTACTGAATTACAAACTATAGGGATGAAAATTATAAATCCGAATCATAAATACGAAAATATAAATTTTCAACAAATCATAGGGACTAAAAATGTAATTTACTCTATATATTCCTATACACACATAGAGGAAAGTTCAAATGCAAACTTAAATTTGGTGGTGAACGTGAGAACAGATGAGAACGTGACGCGTGTCTGAGTGTAGTATTATTCATATTGAATATTTCTTTAATTATTCAGTCTGAATGTAGTATTATTCAGTCTGAATATGACACGTGTCGCGCTCTAATTTGTTTTCACGTTCACAACCAAATTTGAGTTCTCATTTGAACCCGCCCTATACACATATGCCTTTTTACTATTAGTCAACGAGTTAATGGTTTTAAACATTTTATATACTAAAAGGTGATAAATGAAAAAGATAACAAAATCAAACATTACATACACAAATCGCTCATTATTAACTTAACATGAGACACGAGCTTAAGGTTATGGCACGCCACGGCAACAAACATGGCACGTCTTTTAGAATATTGTTAAACCATCAATCAAATCACATTTTGTTGTTTTTTTAAACCATTTTTGCTTTGTATGAAAGTAACGAATGCCAAAGGTATACCCTTTGATTTGCAGACAACATGAGGATAGGTCATAACTATGATGTTGTAAATCTTGTACAAGGATTTTGTTAAAGAAGTTTGTCTCTTTTAAGTAAAATATGAGAGAATTATATTTGATCAAAGAGAATATAGTGTGTGTATATATAATATACAACTGGGTTTAATTATTTGGGAACCTTATAATAATTGTAAGAACTATTATCATAAAGAATCCTTTCATATAATTTTTCTATCTAAAGCTATAATTTATGCTATGTTTGGCAAACTAGCTGATAAGCTAGCTGATAATTTAGCTGATGACTGATAAGCTAGCTGATAGCTTATAAGCTAGCTGATAGCTGATAGCTGATAAGCTAGCTGATGAACAAATTATGTTTGGCAAAAACTAACTGATAATCAATTAAATGACTAAAAAGAACATCTAGAAAAAATAATAAGTAATATTAATGAGGGTATAATCGGAAAAGATGACAAAAAGCTCCTCATAAACTACTCAAAGTAGCTTATCAATAAGCTAGCTTATAAGTTAGTTTATAAGTCAGTTTATGTACATCCAAACATGTACACTAAAAATAAGCTAGCTTATAAGCTAACTTATAAACGAGCTTATTTTTTGCCAAACAATGCCTTAATATATATTTGTTTAATAATATGCAAATTTTGATATTACCACAACCCACTTTGTTTTCTCGCTCCTTGCTAGCGACATACATGGGAGTAAAGAGAGTTGGTAGCATTCCTCTGGGAGGAATGACGACCGCAGACAACAGCACCCACGTTTTTTATTTGTATCATATGTATTAGTTAGTAGTTACAATGTAAAAAAAAATTAGTTTATTTTTTGTTTGACAAACAGATAAAAAAAATATTCACATTATGACACAAATATATGTAAACTAAATACATTATGAAACAAATATATGTTAATTAATACACCAATCGCAAGCAGTAGATGAAAAAAAATCATGTGAAATAGCTCATGATACAAACCGGTTTTTAAGATTATCACAATTTAATGTGTTCTAAATGGAGGTCCACCTAGGCTTGGGTTCGTGTGAGAAGAAGAGTTAAGCTGAGAAACGTGAGAAGCGATATGAACCATTGGTCAGTTTTAATTTCATGTCCACCCATGAATTATGCTTCAGAAAAGAGTTTATCTAGTGCATCTCAATGCATCTCATCTTGATACATCTCATTCTAATGTACATCCAATGGTGAAGATCTATTATTAGATTTCTCATCTTAACTTTTTTTTTTCACTTCAATCCAACCATACATGGTATTACTATGACATCAATTTATAGTCATTTGGATCTTTATGATATTAAATTTAAATTATTTAAGAGAATGTTCTGGTAGTATATGATGCTTGTGCTTTAAAATTTAAATTGGTGAGATATTAACAAAAGAAATTTCTTTTTGCAAAATTTTTAAGATCGATTTTGAAATTTGAACTATCTTTATATTAAAACTTTGGTTAACAATTAAGTATTTGATAAACACATAAAAAAATTGTTTATCTATTTATGTTTACCTTTAATTTATATATAACGAAATATATTATATCAGGTCGATGATATTTATTTTAATAAATAATTGTCGATTTTGACTATAAAAATGATTATTTTTTATAAAATAAGTTGACAAATTAACTATAATTATTAATTCTCTCATTTGTAAAATCTAAATTTTTTTTTTATAAAAAAACTAGAAGTGTATGTTATACGATGTAATCTAATGTATAATTGTTCTAAATATATTTTTTAGGATTTTTTTTTTCGTGAAAATGGACCAATTATGGGAACATATTTCTATTTTTTTTATTAATATTTTGTTATGTATTTGGTTGGTTAATCTTAAGGAATGGTACAAAAATTTCATATGTTATTGGACTAAAATTATGCTCCAACAGCATCTCTAAAAGTTTCTCTAAAATGGAGAAAAGATGAGAAAGAGTGTTTTTTTCTCTATATTTAAAGATTACTCCAAAAATGATTATCAAATGAAAGAAATTAATATTTTATTTATAATCTCACTTTTCCACCAATAATATAATAGTTAATTAAAAGTTTTTAAATATATTAAATATTTTAATAATATAATTAATGTTAGATTATTTAAAATGGAGATGCTGTCGGAGATGAATACAAATTTTTTTAAAGATTTTAACTTTTGTATATATATTTTAGAAAAAAAAAATTAGAAATGTTGTTGGAGATGCTCTTTAACATGTCAAAAAAATTAAATATTCAATGGTTTGAGCTTGAACTCCAAAGGTCAAAAGTAACAGGAGGTCCCAGGTTCAAATCCAGGGAGGGTAAAAAAATCCCTTTGTGGCCACGGAGGTTCAAATGCCGTGACTCCGGATTACCCGCAAAGCGGGTGATTGTTCTGGAATTAGTCGGCTCGTATAACGGGTTGGATATTCAGGTTAATAAAAAAAATTAAATATTCTATATGCATTAGTAATTTGTTTCATTATACCTGGCTTGACAACAAGTCTTTGATTTTATATAATTTCAAATAATTTTTTGCTTGAATTATTTATTTATTTATTCAACCTAAATTTAAATCATTTATTACTTTTAGTTTGTTATAATTTCTTTTAAATAGCTTTCTTGAGAGGTCATAAACCTACTTTTTACACAACTTAATTATTACCAAAATTTATCAGTTCTAGTATAATATAATATTATTTACTTTCTTACTGTTCAAATTGTTTTTAATAAATTTTACATTTTAAAATACATAAGTACATAATTATTAAAATAAATACAATTCCATTTTCTATTCATGCTTATTATAACCTTTTCCGTATTATATATTATCAAATCACTTATGTATATTAAATTATACTTATATAAACTTACGTATCACTAAACTTTATAATTAAATTTAAGATTATATAAAAATATATACCCAGATAATACCAAAAATCAAATTATTTATTCATCCATTCTAATTTATAAAAGATTAAACACAAGTTTTTAAAAATAGATAAAATTAAGATTTTGTTCTCTATATTGTTTAAAAAGATTTGGGGCAGGCTAATGACATTTTATAAAGTGAATTTCTCCTCACACACTCAATATTAAAACTCTTTTTTTTACATTCTTAAGGCAATAAAAGTACAAAGTTTCAACACAAAGGGATGTCATTAACATTCCCCAAAGGTTCTCTATATAAGGGCATCTCCAATGGAGGTTCCTCTATGAATCTCCTTTTTTTCACTTTTTGTTGCCAAATCATTTCCATATTATCAAATTAAAAACTCCCTTAAAAATCAACAATGGTAGTTTTTATAGAAGCCTTATTTTTGTGGGTCACATTAAATAAACTATATTAATCTATATTAAGTAAAGTCAATAAAAAAAATAAGGAATATGTCACTTCTCACAAACTTTAAAAACCAAAGTTCTTGTTCAAGCACCTAAGAGGTTTTAGGTTCTTATAAAAACCTCTTTACAATGGTAGTTCTTATAAGAACCTTAATCTAATTGGAGATGCTCTAATTGTTTTTAAAGATTTTAACTTTTAGTTTTTAAATAAATTTAAAAAAGTTGTTCTTAATTCTTTTGTAGTCTAGGTCGAGATCACATTAGACCATATTTTTACACATAAAACCTTACAGCAAAACATTAAAAACGTTAAATTAAATCCCAACATTCACAACCAAAACACAGTATTTCACAATATTTTATTATAAAATTTCAAATATAAAAGTTAGTCTCACAGATCTCATGAAAATAAGAACAATGTAATCCCAAATTCTTGTAGTCTTGTAATCTTGTATACAAAGTCACGGGTGTGGGGAAGGAGACAAATGAAGAGGAGGTAAAAGATTTCTCTCTCATTGTCTAGGAGGAGTGACCTTAATAAACAAGAAATACTTATTGGATTTTGATATTTATTTATTTCTCATTTTAATACTATGTATTTCATATTTTCATTCACATATAAAGCAACTGCCACTCCTATGCTCATCCATCAATTCCATTCATCTCCCAAATTCTCATTTCTTCTGCAACTCATATTATTTACAAATCTCTGTGACCCACAAATAACAAGCAACTTAATTTTGCACACTCCAAAACAGGTAATCTTTTTATCTTTCTTTCTTTCTTTTCTTTCTTATTTGAAGGCAAAAGGGTTTAATGTTTATGGGTTTAATGAACAGAAAGAAATAAAGAAAGCAAATGAAGTACGTTTTGGTTACCGGAGGTGTTGTTAGTGGATTGGGTAAAGGAGTTACTGCTAGCAGTATTGGTCTTCTTCTTCAAGCCTGTGGTCTTCGTGTTACTTCCATCAAGATTGGTTATAATTAATTTCCCCCTTTTCCATTTCTTTCTATCATTTTCTTTATATAATTTATAACTGAAAAATTCATGATTTTAATAAAATACCCAACTTCCCATATCAAGTGATTGTTGTTCTTGTTAGTTTCTACATGATTTCTAAAGAAATTTGATGTGATAATATCCTGTTCTCATTGTTGTATCCAAAGTAATCAAGAGTTTTTTTTACCTTTTTTTTTTTTTTGTTTTGGATTAGAAGTTAAAAACACACAATTTAAACCTTAAAATCAGCTAAATAGAAATTACTGTATGCAAAAAAAAGGTTTAGCATCAAATTGTTCATCTTTTGATGGATATTTAATTATTTATATTATATATGCAGATCCATATTTGAACACAGATGCAGGCACAATGTCCCCTTTTGAGCATGGGGAAGTCTATGTACTTGATGATGGAGGAGAAGTAAGTAACATATTGATGATTGTTACTTAATTTGTTGTCAATGGTTAATTATAGCCTAATTAAGAACGAAAAAAATCATTAATAGTTATGAATAAATTAATATCAAGTCTTCTTATTTATGAGTTTTCAACAAATTGACTTCATTTTTCGGGTTTGAAGGTGGATTTGGACCTCGGAAATTACGAACGGTTTTTAGATATTAAGTTAACACGCGATCATAATATCACCACTGGGAAGATATATCAGGTACATAATATAATAAGGTTCTGTTTTGATATGAATTATATCATAAAAAATCGATGGTTGTACGTACGGATTAAATTGGTTATATGGTTTTTGAATGAAGTCGGTTATTGATAAAGAGCGAAAGGGCGATTATCTTGGATCAACGGTTCAGGTTGTGCCACATATCACAGATGCGATTCAATCTTGGATCGAACGGGTTGCAGCCATACCTGTTGATGGAAAAGAAGGTTCACCTGATGTTTGTGTTATTGAGTTGGGTGGAACTATAGGTATCACACTAATTAAATGTCGTTAATTTCTTTCGTGTCCATTTACGATTTTGGGTTATTCATTTTACTAAAACAACAATATATATATGTATATATATATATATATGTGTGTGTGTTTATTCAGGGGATATCGAATCTATGCCGCATATTGAAGCTCTTGGACAATTCTCTTATCGTGTTGGTAAATACTCTTTTGCGTGTTTTATTTGAATCTTTATCGAGAAAAAGGATGAATATAGTAAAAAAGTTGGTAACTTTATAAAGAATTTTATAACTTAAATTTGAATCTTTTTAGGTGCTGGGAACTTTTGCTTAATACATGTTAGCCTTGTGCCTGTTCTAAATGTTGTTGGTGAACCAGTAAGTATTTGAGAAGTTACCCATCTTGTGGTTTTCAGATGCAAAGAAACCGTAAAAAAAACGAAATAATTGTGGTTGATTTTTTTTGCTTCTTGTTCAGAAAACGAAACCAACCCAACATAGTGTTCGGGGATTAAGGAGCTTGGGATTGATCCCGAACCTATTAGCCTGCCGCAGCACAACGGTCTCTTTCTATGGGGATACCGTTAATATATATATATATATATATACATACATATACATATATGTGTGTGTTTTTCTTTTATAACTTTCTTGTTTCTTATCATGATATATGAAATTTTAATGGATATGTAGGAATTGGATGTGAATGTGAAGGAAAAACTGTCGAGATTTTGCCATGTTTCGGTAACGTGATGAGATTTCGTTTCTTTGATTTCACTCGTATATATATGCAATTTAATTGATTTCCGAAATGACGATTGTTTACCGATGATTGCAGTTACCGAACATAGTCAGCCTCTATGACGTACCGAATATTTGGCACATTCCTTTGCTCTTAAAAGTATGTATTTAAACCGTCTATTAAAGTTCATTTTTTGTTATTAGATCGGTACTCTTAAACGTTGTTTCCTCTTTTTTTCTCTTTAGGAACAGAAGGCTCATGAAGCAATATTGAAAGCCCTTGATCTTCTAAGGTTTGTACTCCTTTTTTATAAATGATTCCACTGTGAATATGCATTATATTCATAATGAATATACATGATTATTCATAATGAATATACACTGAAATTATTGTCATTTGTACAGCGTAGTACGCAAACCAGCTTTGGGAGAATGGACCGCTATGGCTAAACGTTGTGACATGTTACACGAGCCAGTAAGAACCTCAGATTCGAATGCCGATTTTCTTAATTATTTTCTTTATAATTTACCAATGGTGGTTTGTGATTTAACGTCTACAGGTCAGAGTTGCCATGGTCGGAAAGTACACGGGTCTTTCCGATTCTTATCTATCTGTCATAAAGGTGATAACTTTCACTAATTCGAGCCATAAATCCGATATATTTCTGCCAAATTCCATCATCTTTAACGGTATACCACTCGTTTTCAGGCTTTGTTGCATGCTTCAGTTGCTTGCCGTAGGAAGCTGCTGATTAATTGGGTTTCCGCTAGCGATCTCGAAGATGCAACTGCTTTAGAAGTTATTATCTAATTCCATCTTTTGTTCTTTTTTGTAAATAAAGTTCATAAAATCGTATAATATCTAACGGACGTTTTTCTTTGTTTGCAGAGTCCTGATGTTAATCGAGCTGCTTGGAATTCATTGAAATCTGCAGATGCTGTTGTGGTTCCGGGGGGTTTCGGTGACCGTGGTGTGGAAGGGAAGATTATTGCCGCAAAATATGCCCGTGAGAACGATATTCCGTACCTCGGGATTTGTTTAGGAATGCAAATTGCTGTGATCGATTATGCTAGATCGGTTCTTGATCTTCAGGATGCAAATAGTACTGAATTTGATCCCAAAACTGAAAACCCGTGTGTTATATTTATGCCGGAGGTTTGTGTTCGAATTAATTTGATTTCTGATGACCCTTTTTTTATCGTATTTCAAAATCGTTTGATATAACGGTAACTAACTCTAATAGGGCTCGAAAACTCATATGGGTGGCACCATGCGGCTCGGATCTAGGAGGACTTATTTTCATGCAACAGACTGCAAATCTGCACAACTGTAAGAATAACTGTTAGTCCCGGATCGGCTAGATTTGGACCATTTCGCCTATTTTGTATAATTATAACATGATTATATCTTGAATTTAATCTTTATGGGAAATGAATGGTTGTTGGATGTGTTTAAATATAGCTAATTTGAGCAACTGATTGTGTTTGTATCAGATACGGTAATCAGAGTTTCATCGATGAGAGACATCGGCATCGATATGAAGTATGTGATAGTGATATTGTTTGTCTCTGATATATATAAATATATATATATAGGCTTCAAATGCAAGTTGTTTATGTTTTATTTTGATTTCGGAATTAGGTGAACCCCAACATGGTGTCGCAGCTAGAAAAAGCCGGTCTCAGTTTCACCGGCAAAGATGAGAGCGGGCAGCGGATGCAGGTAGCTTATTTCGTCTAAATTCATTTGTCCGTTGCAGGATGCACTACAACAAAATCGGTTTTTATAGGACGCCAAATATATATAAATGTCTTAAATCCTTAAGTTTATAGGACCAAACAATTATACATCCCAAGGCATCTTTTCAAATAATATCATATAAAAAAGACTAATAAAAACGTTTTATTTTAGAAATGTCCTAAAAACTCATTAGTAGAGCCAAAAACGTCATATAAACTTACTGTAACACTTTTACATACTTCAGAATATTTATGTGTACCTCCTATATAAACTTAAAGTCTTATAAATGGGTATTTTTAATGTACAGATTGTTGAGCTTCCAAGTCACCCGTACTTTGTGGGCGTTCAATTCCATCCGGAATTCAAGTCGAGACCCGGAAAACCTTCGGCGCTATTCTTGGGGCTAATAGCAGCAGCAAGTGGTCAGTTAGATGGGTTGTTAAAAAAGAGCGTTGGTTCGAAGGCAAATGGATATAGCATCGCCAAAGGCATATCGGGATTATCGACACATCATCGTTACGGTAACGGAAACGTAAACGTTGGATCGTTCGATGGAATGTACAGTAACAGCAATGGTTTGCATGTGTGAAAAAAGGGTCGTTTTTTTATAGGAAAATAGATTTGTTGGTTTTTTGTATAGTGTTTAGTGTGGATGGATGGATGGATGGATGGAGCTGCGATTCCGGTTTTTTTATACGGAACAGCCTTTGTGATTGCCGTCTAGTTTTAGACAAGTTTCGATCGTAGTTCACTCGAGCTACTCGTTTTAGATCGTCAACTATTTGAACTTTTTCAAAGGATTCTAGACTTATGTTTTGTGTATGTTAGAATCGAAGTGATGAAAACCACTTTTTAGCGGATATTAAAATGTATAAGGTCCGTTTTGTTGTTTATTTGTTGTTGAGCAAAAAGGGTTATTGGCCCAAAATGGTACTTGAGTTACCGGTAGAATCTAGCCTTCTATGAGTTGAAAAATTATATTTCTGGTGGTTAGATATGGATTTATATGGAATTCTATGATAACAGAAAAAAAAAAATTATCTCCTTTTATGCAATTGTATCAGTCTATTTTGTCTTAAGAAGTCGTAACTACAAACTAATGGGAAAAGAATGTAAAAGAAAGCTCGACACTGCTCACTAGGCTCGTAATTCATAAACTTTCCTGGAGTCATAGTGGCAATTATCGTGAACTCTACTAAGTTTGTTTTGAAGTTAGGTTTAGATACAGGATATGTATGGAAACTTAGTCAGTTGATAGACAATATGGAAAGAAACCAGACTATTTACTATATTCTGAAAAAAGTGTAAGCACTATTCAGCATTTTCTTATTATGTCTCTACAATTTAATTTCCATATATCCCCCTTATATTTACATAACCACTCCCTTCGATTATGTATTGGCCTCAGATTTTTACACGTCGAAATTTGATTGGAAAAACAAAAAAAAATAGGTAATATGTCATTTTTATTCAATACTAACAAATCTAATAGGTGTTGTACCATTATTCATCAATATCACTTGTTGCAAGGGAAAGTAAGACCAATTACATGTTGTTGATAGAATTAATAAAAGCAAAAAAAGATAGGGTTTTTGTGAACATTGGGTTACCAGTTAGTAATGTCGAATGCAATAAATAGATTAGAATTCAAATATATTTTTTAAAATAAAGAAAATTGAAGTTTTATTCTTTATATTTCTCCAATAGATTATCTATATATATATTTTTTTTTAAAAAGAGCACACATGAAAGAGTTACAAATTTAGAGAAGTCTATAAAACTTATTTAGAAAGAGCAAAATTATTTTTTATTCATTCTCGCCAATTATATTGAACTATTATTATTTTATATAAAAAATTTGAAACGTATTGAGATAATAACATTAAAGATTTCTTTAATAATATTTTTAAAGTTGAAATCTTTAAAATAAAAAAATATGTTAGATTTAAATGTAATTGTTTAAAAAGTTTAACTTATGGTTCTCTACTTTAAAAAAATTATAGAAGAGATATTTAAAAACAATTATTACTTTAAAAAAATTATAGAAGAGATATTTAAAAACAATTATTTATGAATTGTGATTATGAAGTACGAGTAAAGTAAATGCTTTGGGCTTGGGGTTTAAAGAGACCAAATGTGCAAATGTAAATATATTAAAGAGGCCGAGCCCATTTCTATTTGGGCCAGCCCATCAATACAAAACAAAGGGTGGTAAATACTTGATTTAACATCTTGTGCTAAAACAAACTAGAAAAAGAAAACATTCTATAAGGTGGTGTTTGTTTTTTAAGAGGTGATGTAGTCTGAAGTCTGATTTCAGTTCTAAAATGGTTATGAAACGTCTAAACGAATTAGACATAAGTGGTGAATGGTGATTAAGAGCTTAAAATGAAAAAACAAACAAGGCCTAAGTGTATCTTTGAATGCGTGTTGCTAAGCTAGTTGGACATAAGGTCACACAACCTTTTAGAATATGGTATAGCTTTACGATGGCCGACGGTTGTGCATGTAACATTGTGGTGTGTGGTCCGTAGCTTTAATTGTAGTGTTGTTTTTTTGTTTTACTAATTATAGTTACCAGTTTATAATAACTAACGAGGTCGTTAACATGTGTCATGATACTTGTAATCTTTGATATTAGGTATATTTCTTTCAGTACTTGACTCTTTATTGTTAGTGCAAATGTTGGTATTATCTGAATTTACTTTTCACATTCTTCATTTTTGGTAATTAATAACATGTCCATTCGGACTAAGAGAGTAAGAGGTGGTATGTAAATATTTGACCTCTAGTTACACTATTGAGAATAAAGAGAAATCCATGAAGATTGAAAGCCTGCATTAATGATATACGGAAATACATATAAAGTTTAAGTCATCTAGTGGCCAACTAGGAGAGACACGCACAATTGGCGAGAGATAGAACAGAGGATGTCTTGTCAAGATCCTAAGGAAATCAACAATAAATGATGGTTTAGGTTGCAGTGCCAAGACGTGAATGACATATTTTTTAATTAACAAACATTTTTTTTATTAAGGTTTTCATTGAAATTGAAAAAGAATTATAATTTTAGATTAATATTTGAACGTATTGACAAAAGGCTAAAAAATTAGGTATGGAACAAGCAAATGTTCATGGACATGACATTGGACCTCTACCGTGTCAGGATGAACGTATTCTAAGAAACCGTTTGAATTTGACGCACAGTTGTTCATGAATGACCCAGGGATGTCCTTTGATATACCAAGTCACCAAGATATTAAGACATGTTGATAACCTTCTGACGATACTTCTTCTTCTTCAATCTTTGAGCCTGTGAGGTAATTTTTTAATTGAAATTTTGCTTGAATCGGATGCTTTTGATTTCAATATCTTAGACGCACTTATGAAGTTGTTCCTACTTATTGATTGGCATTAAGCCTAGATCACTGTTCCCGAGAAATTAACCAATATTTTTTACTTGGGCTCCATCATGAATTATTTACACTATAACCTAATAAAAAAGAAGGGTTCTAGTAGAATAGAACAAATGACGTGGAATTAAGTGCACCTTCATTCCTATATAAAATGATGGATGTAAGAATAAGAATCCATATCCGATTGTGTCCTTCAAGTTGCACATTGTTTTCTACCCCATTGTTTTAAACAAAGTTTTACATTAACATCCCTCTAATTTAGAACCAGGATGGAATTGATTCAATTACGAAATCATAAAAATACATTGATTCAATCAGTATAAAGACATAGTAAATCATATATTTTTTTTTATTTACATATGATTAATAATAGAGATTTTTTCAAGGAAATTTTAGCAAGACTTCGACTTTTATTTATGAATGAAACAATCTTTTTATAAATCTCTATCTAAAGAAAATATTTAAAAGAAACATCGATAAACCAAAATATGGAAGTGACTCAATAAAATACAGTGTCTCATTTTAACTTCTCAAATACTAAGAATCATTATGAATATTGATAATTGAAACACTTTCTTATTTCAACATCATTATTTGTGTCCAGTTATACTAACGATAATATATAATTATCATAAGAAAAACAAATTTTTTATTGAATTGAATTATCAATGATTTAAAGCAAATGAGTTAATTAGATTGAAAAGTATAAATAAATATCACTATGTAAGTATTTAAATTTTAAATTTTAGGGAAGCAATTATTTTTTACAAAATCAGTAAATATATTATCACTGATCACCATCTTTGAACGACCTTCTCCTATGATGATCTGTAATTCATCCTCAAATTTATCGTGAAAGACTTTGTGTGATTGTGTGGATGAGAACAAGAAAGAAGAAGTGTGGGATTTGAAACTTAAAAGAAAGTGAGAGAATGGGGGTGAAAGTTTGTCACACGAAAGGAATTTCATCCGCCATAAAGAGAGATATAAAGGAGGTGTATCCTCATAGAAATTTTTTGTAGTGTAAGATATGGATAAAACAAAAATAATTTACCTCTTAAAAATTCAAGAAAAACTGAATGTGTTTCCAACTATATAGTATAATTTTTTATATTTTGTTTATTCCAAGGTTAACTAATCTTTCTGCAACTGTGGATTATGTTGCATCTTATAAGGTGGTGGATCACAAAATTATCAATTACATTTACATTTTGACTCAATTTAGCTCAATTTGTAAAAAAAAACGAGACATGGGTATAGTTATAAAAAGAGAAGCGTCTAGAAGTTAGTTTTTCTATTGTGAGTTGTTTCTCTTCTCTTGTTGACTATAAATAGTCTTCTATATCACTTCAATAAGATTAACAATACAAATACAATTACCTTAGGGTCCGTTTGGTTTGCGGGAATGAAATGGATTTTGGGGGATTTGGATTTCAAATCCATTCCAATCCTATGTTTTGTTTGTTGGATTGTCCGGATTTAAAATCCCATGATTCAATTGAAATCTTACAAACATAGGATTTTGAAATCTTTGGTAGATGCTCGGGATTTCACGGGATTTCGTAGGATTTGTATGAAATTATGTTTTAAAAAATGTTAAAAACATTTGTTTCATAATAATTGATTAATAAAAATGTTATTTAATTATTTTTATAATTTTTTATATTTTTATATAAATTATTTATAAATAATGGAAATCCAATTTCATTCCAAATCCTACAAACCAAACACACCTATGATTTTCAAATCCATTTCAATCCAAATCCCTTCAAATCCAAATCCCTAAAAAACAATCCTGCAAACCAAACAGACCATTGTCTTCATTTTTTCTTATATCAATTGCTCGATCAAAATTCAAAATGCAACTCTATCAATAAACAAAATATCTTTTGTGTTTAATATCTTTAGTTTGATATGACATGATTTTGTGCTTAATCCACATTGTCTTTTTTTGCCAAAATGCCCGGAGCCTGATAGCCTATGCTTTTTCTAATCCAATGGTAGATGTTATGTTAGTCATACCCGTGTTCTTTTTTTCTTTTTCTTTTTTCCCTTTAGCCTTTGTTTGTCAAGTTGCCTTATATTTTCGATAAAAGCATTAATACGATGACTATCTAGGAAGTTCATGATGTTTTTTGAAAAAGAATTATAACAATTGATAAGATTAAATAAGTGCAATAGTATGAACTGTCGATTCAAATATTGAAATCATTGGAGAGCCACGAGAGGTTAAGGTCGCTCATTCCTCGATTTTCCTCTGGCAAAAGAGCATATTAGGGTAGGGCACATTACAATATTTAACTGTGGGTAAAAAAGTGGTTTTGTGGTAATCAAAGACTTGTTACAAATGCTTCATTTGAATTTTGTGATAGAATTGAAGGATCTATTATCTTTTCTCGTTTTCCTCTTTCAAAAAAAATGATTTTTAAGATTGTGTAATGCTCACTCTTGAACTTTTCGCTTACACATTAGTAATATTATTTGTTTATCTCTTCATTTGTGGATCCATATCCAATTATTCATGGTATAATATTGGATGTGAATAATAAAAATAAAATATTCGTTTTTCTTTCTTTATTTTACAATTTTTTTAAACTTTATTTTATCTATTCTACAAGTTCACCTAGGAAAACATATTCATGAGTTTGCAAATTTTAAAAGATATAAATGATAAGTTATCAATGGAAATGAAAAGAGAGGGATTCAAACTCTGGGTATTGGTCATATGTCGTTTTCATACACTCAACCATCTCCCCCATTGAAAAAAATAATTTACTATGCTATATGGCACATCAAGCCAAGATTAATCTTTGATGTTCTTTATTGTTATTAAATATAATTAAACAATCTTATTTACATTCTCGAAGCGAGACTTCCTAATTCACGTTTACTTCTAATGTAATGTCTACCTATTAGGTCTTGAATTTTGATGGATAGCCGAAGTATAATTCAACTACTAGTTGTGGAAAATCCTTTCTACATTGTAACCTATATATATATAGAATTGTGAGAGATTCTTAATGTTTAAGCATTAAATCACTGATAAATTGACCTGGATGGTAATTTACTTTTTTCTATATAAAAATAGTATAGAAAAAGTGCGAAATAAATAAAAAATTATGATACTATTATTAGTGAGAGAAAGGAAGAATTACATCGCATAGATAAAAGGACATAATCATTCACAAGAAAATATGGTAAGTATAGTTTGGGATGCTTTAATGGTAGTCTCTACATGTAGTATGAGAAAGAAATGGTTTAGAAGCATTCCTAATTTAACTGAGGGATGATATAATATTACTTATTCTGGATTGTTCTACAACGTATTTTTTTTAATATGAACTGTAATTTAAAATCACTTTTTTAAGTAAAAAAAATGTAAATTGACTTCTTTTTGAAATAAGAAAAAATGAAATAACTTTTTCTTTCGAATAACAATATCTTCATTTTGAAATTTCATTGGATTCTAGTAGAGAACGTTCTATAACAATAAAACGATTATTTCGGATTAATCAGAATAAGAAGATTGATGTATTGAGGAAACAGAACCGACGTAGGTAATAATCATATTTAGGCTTTGTAATCATCATTTGACCTTACAACATGTATTCATTATCGGTTATCTATTATCTATTATCATCAATAGGTTTAACTCACAATATTTGTATTTAAAATTATGTCAAACAAGTCCCTAATATTTGTTGCAAGTGATACATTCACTTGTAAACAAGTCCATATTCAACCATTAAGGAATATTTTATTTAGCATTAGCTTCTTGAGATTGCTCGAGGACTGAATATATGTCAAGTTGTCCCAATCACTTTAATCATATGTGAATTCTCTTTAGGTTTTATAGGATTTGTATTGTGTTTGAATTTTATGCTTCTACAAATAAAATTCCTTTAGATATTAAAAATATTTTGAAACTCCCTCTTTAATAAATGCATCATTTATGATTAATGATGACCAACAAATCATTTTATTGGATTCAGAATTCATATATAGCCAATGTTTCTAACTTTCAACATATATTTTGTCAAAAAGAAAAAAGTAGCTTGAAATACAAAACGGTTAAGAATCTTTTATGAGATCAACCTTTGTGTTGTTTCAATCTTAGGAATTTCTATATGAGTTAATTTCGGCATTTATTCATTTGATATTGAGTTTTTTAAATAGCTTTAATTATTATAAGTTGAATAGTAATTTGCAAGTTACAACTAGAAGATTTGAATAGAATAATAAAATTTACAAATTAATTACAAGGCGTAAGATTGTGTGAGAAGAAGAGTTAAGATAAGAAGCGTAAGAAAATATTTGGACTCTTGATCACCTTTAATCTCAAACTCACCCATTAATTTGCGCTTCATACGGGGATTGATATGATGCATCGAAGCACATTTTATGTCGGTGCATCTCATCTTAATGTGCATCCAAGGGTCCAGATCTCTTCTTAGGTTTTTCATCTTAACTCTGCTTGGCACCGGAATCCAACCCTTAATTACAATATTTTAAGGCCTTGTTTTTTTTTCAGCTCTGAATTACCTCTTATGTCTGAATCGGTTAGACATTTTCATGTTCAAATTGTTTGTATTTTATTTTCAGATTTCAGACTTCAGCACCTCTTAAAAAACAAACGTCACCTAAGTAAAACTTATGATTTTATACTAACATTCCAAATAACTATATTAAGGGGGTGACCAGGGCCGGCCCTGGGGTGTGTCGGTGGTGATGCCGCACGGGGGCTTCGTTTGTCAGGGGCCTCCGTATTTTCTTATACTTAGGAGCGTTTGGTTCAGGCAAAGGAATAAAAATGGGAATGGAAATAAAAATGACAGGGAATGAAAATGAGAACAAATTTTCATTCCTCCCAATTTAACCAGAAATGAAAATTTGGACTTATGGAAAAATGAGTCATTATATTATATATAACCAAACAGTTTCTTTTATTATCATTCCCATTAATTTTTTTTAATATTCCCAACCAAACAAACCCTTAGTGAATATAAATAACAAAAGGGAAAAAATTATAGAAGTTACCTATTATCTCGGTTGGATAAGGCATCTAGTTATATAGGTGGAATCAACTTTTCGAATCTCATAAGCCCCCCCTTTTCTTTTAATTTTTCTAAAGGAATTTTTATTTATTTGAACAATTTCTTAACCACATAGATTGTTTATAATTTATTTATTTTTAACATATCTGATGTATAAATTCAAAAAAAGAAAAACAGTAACGTAACTATTTGTAAATTTGTGATTTTTATAATAATTAAATTATATACATTTTTTTAATTATTCATGTATTTTCTAATTATATATTTATCGATTAATATAAAAATATCAAATTCTTTCATTTTATTTTCAAAAGAAATTATATTAACTTTGTTAATGTTGAATAAAATTTAGAACATCTTTATTGTTATTCATTATTTTTATGTATTCTTTAACCCATTTGCAAAAAATTAAGATTTTATTCACAATCGACCATGTCTAAAAAATTTTTTAAATATTTTACGTTTAATATTAATCGGAAATAAGTTTTAGTATTTCTTGATTATGAAAGTATAGTTAGATGATTTTGCTTATAAAAATCGTAAATCAAAGTTTAGAATATAGTAAAACCTAGTTGTGTATCTTTTTTTAGAAAAAAAAACACGTCATAGTGTCAATTTATTATTGAAAATTAAGAACTTCTTATGTTACTACTAATAAATTGTATTTAATTTTGTTACTTGTTTTTTTATTGTTATCAATATATTAATCATATAGATTTATGATAATTAATTTAACGATGTAAAGATATGTTTGATTTTATTTTAGTATTGTTTATATTTAATAATACATTTCCACATATTTCATAAATAAAAGGATTTTGAATTAAATCTAGCTGAAAAAATATAGGGTCCAATTTAAGTTTTCGCATGAGGCCTTCAAAATATCAGGACCGGTCCTGGGGGTGACGATTTGATAACCTCTTTGTTAGCAACTAAATTAGTATAATGAAACTCAGCTTATTCGGTGAGCTATATTTGACTGTTTGATAGTGGTTTTATGATATAAAAATTAACCTATTTACTAAGTTTATAAAGAAAGCTTTATGTAAAAAGCAAATTTTTTCTAAACAAGTACCTTCAAATTAAATACTCTTTCCATTTATAAAAAAAAACTCCAAACAGAAACTCATTCCTACATACACAAGGACTTTGTCCATACACCTAACTCTAGGGATGGTAATGGGGCGGGGACATCGATCCCCATCCTCGTCCCCGATTCCTCAACTTCATCCCCGTCCCCGTCTCCATCCCTGTCGGGGATTAAAATCACATCCCCATCCCCATCCCCAACGGGGAATGGGGATCTCCAACGGGGAAACGAGGCTTTTTTTCCCCGTTTATATAAGTTATTTTAAATCATATACGCAAGAGACCACACACGTTAAATTTATCATATTTCCAATAAACATAAAATCAAAAGAATTTTAATTTAATACAAAAAGAATCACAACATTATATAATAATTAATAGCCTAAAACTAAAAGAAATTCAATTTAATCCAAAAAATATTTGACGTCACACGTACCAAAACATATAACGAGTAATATAAAACCATATACAGTAATAAACAAAACATAAGCGTAATTATGTTTTGACTTGACATCGAAAATAATACACACTAACATCGAAAATAAATAAAAAATTTAGATTTTAAACCTAGGTAGGAAATATGAAATCGTGAATTACCGATTTAGTTAAAATAAATAATATATATAATTTATTAATTAATATATAACGGGTACGGGGCGGGGCGGGGAGTGCGATACCCTTCCCCGTCCCCATCCCCAGTTTGAGAAAAACGGGGATCCCCGTCCCCATCCCCATCCTCGATTTAGCGGGGAATCCCCGTTCCCGACCGGGGCGGGTGGATCGGGTTCCCCGACGGATCGGGGACAATTACCATGCCTACCTAACTCTGTCATTTTGTTCAAATAAGTGTGAATCTTGTTGCATGTTACTATATGTTTGGCAAAAGTAACTTATAATGTACCTTATGACTTATAAGATAACTTATTAAAACCAAACTTTTATTAACTTTTTAATAAGATATCTTATAAAGTACCTTATAAGTTAACTTATGATTATCCAAACAACTACATTAAAAATAAGTTATCTTATAAGATGATTTATATATAGGCAGTGAAACGTTGATTTAAACATTCTTGTGGGAGTAGTTTGTCGCAACTTTTCAAAAGCATTGTCTAGGACTAGGAGAGTAGGCTTACGTGGCACCGCTACGGACATATGTGGATTCCAACGTGGATGGCGCCACACACGTCGATTAACACGTGGTCTTACTCTTACCAAGCTATTTCTTCTCTACATATTGGTTTTCCTTCTGGAATTAGTCCCACCCACAAACCATTAAAAAAATAAAAAAATAAAATAAAATCTAGAACGCATTCTTTTACCAAGTATTTCATTAGACACGTTTTGTAATAACTTTATTATTTTATATTCATAATTAAAAATCGATTTTGTTGTAATAACTTTTTTATTTGTTTTACTATACAGAAATTATGATTTTAAATATAAGATTTAAATTATTTTCTATTATTGATAAAAACCTAAACACTATATAACCTATACTAAGGGGGTGTTTGGATGAGCTTATTGACTTATAACTTATTACCGGTGTGGAAAAGCACTTATGAAAAGTTGATAAGTTAAAACTTTTTATTTCTTAAAAAATGACTTATTACCGGTTTGACACCGGATAAGTTGTTTTATCCAAACACTCAAAACGACTTATTACCGGTACCACACCGGAATAAGTCAATAAGTTGTTTTTATAAGTCCATCCAAACACCCCCTAATAAAATATAACACTGTCCTATTTAGGGATGTGACTTGAAAATGAATTTTCAAGGTCGTCTAACATAGAAAATGGTTTATATTTATGAGGTTATATATGTAAAGGAAAGTTAATGTAAGGACGGTAACAATTTACGAGAATGCAAGAGCAATTTTCAGCCAATCATTTTTGTACATGAAGATTTTCATGTACAAAATCACATATGATTAATGTACAAAATCATAAATGATGCGGACGACTTTCCATGCGACTTAAGTGACCCCAAAAGTCGCCGCTACAGTTAGTGCAAAATCACATGTGATCTTGTACATGAAAAAAGTTCATCGCATTCTCGTAAATTGTTATCGTACTCGTATAAACCCACCCCTATGTATTGTTAAAATGTCATTTAAGGCTTTCTATAATAAAATTGATTTTATAAGATATCTATAATTGTCTAAGAAATGTTATAAAATATTCATATGATCATACCAAAAAACATTCTATCTAAAAGAGTTATATGTTTATGAGACAATTTTAAATTAAAATGTCGTATTAGTTATTTATACGACAATATTTAAAAAATATACATTATAAACACAAGTGTCATATAAAACAAGTTTTATAGAACATTTTTCAAGATTGTAATATAAAATGGCGAATATGATGTTTTATTTTAAAGAGAATTTAATTAAAAGAGTCATTTTTTGAAAAAAAAAAAGTTACCTAAATAGCTATTATCTTTGTGTTTTTACGAAAATAACACAAAAATCATCGATATACCCACCGAAATACACAATATCGCGAGGTTTGTACAAAAAATAAGATATTTTCGAATATCATCGATTTCGCTTGATTTAGGGTTAAAAATAAAAAAATTATTTACAAAGCACCTCCTCAACACATCGAAATACCCATCCATTTCGATGGGTATACTCATATTTTGCTTAAAGTTAAAAATAGCACAAAAGTCATCAATTTGTTATTTAAAATTTACATTGTTTATCTTTAGAGTTAGTTAATAAATTACTTTACGTCATTTTTTTTTAATTTTTCGTTTTACATCCTTATCATATTAACATATATAATTGTATATCAATTAAAATACGTGTTTATTTTAACAAGTTATACCATGAAAATCGTCTCGTAAATACTTTTGAAACGAGACCAATATTGAATATTTTTTGATTTAATTATATACTTTTGAAGTCAATCATACTCTAAATCGGTGAATATATAAATATTTTTCACAAAATTTAGAATATTGATTAAAATATAATGCTATTATTTTTTAAGACAAAGTATAATATTATGAATATAACTAAGAACAATATATAAATTATAGAAAATTTGTACTGCTTTTTGTGTTCTTGTCATTCCTATTATAAAAACCATATAAATTAATATTACCTAAACGTTTATGTATAGGTAAACGTCCACATAAACGTTTATGTATAGGTAAACGTCCACATAAACGTTTATGTATAGGTAAACGTCCACATAAACGTTTATGTGGACGTTTACCGACAGATAAACGTTTGTGTGGACGTTTTTAAAACGTTTATGCGATATTTTCGTAAAAACAAAGAGATAATGATTATTTGGATAACTATTTTTCAAAAAAATGGCTCTTTTAATTTCCTATTTTAAAAACGTATAAAAACGTTCTATAAATCTATCACAACACTTTTAGGCAAGAGCATGTTTTATAGTTTGATCAAATAAACTTAATTGTTATGTAAATTTTTTTATTAGAACCATTATACATTCTAGGCATCTTATAATAGTATCTAAAGGTTTTTAAATAATCATCATAAAACTTGACCAAATACAATTAGAAAGTTTATAAAATACATTAATTACAAAAAATAGGATAATCAAAGTAGGTTGGGTTCATTGGAGCAAGTCATTTAACGTTTTAATATGTTAAAGTGATAGAAAAGATAAAAGCAAGAAAAAGTGCTATCTTTAAAGGATAAATTCGTTTATTAATTAACAAATCTGCATGCAAAATATTCATTTTTATTTATTTATTATTATTTAATATTTGCATGGGGTTTCATTAAAAGAAATTTTGAGACATAACATGGATAATGCAAAAGTCATTGCATTTTTCATATTTTATGTACCTAAAAGTATTTTGGATAACTTTATTATTTTGGAAAGCAAAACCACACTTCACAACACTTAACCAAAATCTTTATATTCAAATCATATCAGGAATATAAATTTTATCTATATATATATAAGGAGGTTCAAATGAAAACGCTAAATATTTAAGAAAACAAGAAAACCTTTTTTCATGTATAAAATCACATATGATTTTGTACTAACATGAAAAAATGGACATGGACGAGTTTTGCCGCGAGTTAAGTCGCTGGAAAAGTCACGGTTAATCATATACGATTTTGTATGTGAATCATATATGATTTTGTACATGAAAAAAGTTTTCTTGTTTTCTTAAATAGGTAGCGTTTTCGTTTGAACCTACCCCTATATATATATATGTAATACATAATAATCATGTCGATTGCATCTGTATACACATATGACATATGTATGTGTGTATTCATCAAACATTTACCCACTTATGGTTGAGATTTTTGTTCAATAACAGTAATATTTTAAAACAAAAATATACTAACAAAATTAAAAAGAAAATAGAAGAGAATGTTTGAAATAACACACATATACACACCCATATATACCGTTGGGTTCATATGAGACCAATAGTGAGATCCGTAACTTGATACTTCAACAGAACATTGTGAAAAGTAAAAAAAATCCGAATTTTCAGACAGCAAAAACCAGTGTTCAAAAAAATTTGCCGCAACAACTGCCATGACGTGCGTATGACTTAAGACTTGTGTCTCATGCCACGTTATGCTTGTGGCACGTCATGACCAAATGTGCGGTTTTTGTAACACAATATTTGATTTTTCTTACTATTTTAAATGTTTTATTTGTTAGTCTCTAATGTATAACCTAATTAAAACCATTTAATATTATTGACTCATTGGGTAAATAGTAGAAAATATATATTTACATGTATAATAACTTATACGATATAAAAATTTGCGTCCATATAAGTCTCGCCTTGAAAACGCCGCGACATCACCATAGACTTGAAGTTTGACCTCGTCGTCACATTACGTCTTATGTCATTTTGAATCTTGACAAAAACACTGTAAAATTTACCTTCACAGTATTTTGATGTGAAATTTTAAATGTAAAAATATAATATTACAGATCTTAAAGAAAAAAGTTTAATCACGTATATATGCTCCTTAAATCTATGTACATATATAAGTAATTATTTATTTATTTTGAAAATAAACCTTATTATTAGACGAATATAAATAAAAATATGGTCCATACTCCCATTTATTTTGAGACTGTGTAACACTAAAAAAATGCGGTTTACTAAACAGTGTTGGCCAGCGGTAGACACGGTTTGTAGGTTGGTGGTGCATGGGGGTGGAAGTGACAAAAGGCAGACGTGTAAAGAATTAACAATTAAGAAAGTCAAAGTCCAAGTCAAAACCTTTCTTCCTCAAGGGGCATTTTAGGAAAATCAATTAATGTAAGTCGGTTTCTTGGAGCTGGAGCTGGAAGTAGAAATGACGGTGCAACCACGTGGTATCCAGTCATTTGTCGGCCCATAGAAACATCCATCGTCGTTATATAAACCCCCCATACCTCATTATATCCATTTCATAAACACCAACAGCTATATTCACAAACAACATTAAAACCGCCATCGCACGCCGCCTTCTTTCAATTTCACGGCTGAGATCATCGGTGGAAGGCCTGAACCTCATAATTTGACCGTTAATTATGGTGGCTGTTTTTAGCACAATTCTTTTGCTCCTCATCACCTTATCAGGTACTTCATCTTCTTCTTTTAATACTATATGTATATTTATGTACTATTTACTATTAGATTTCAAGAAAATCTTGATATTTTTGTTCTGGGTTTTCAATAAAATGTGGAATTTCTTGATTTTTGGGTTCTGGGTTTTTGATAAAATGGCAAAAAAACTATAACTACCAGCAAACTCATAGAGTCATTTTCATGTATGGAGTTGTGGGCATGCATGACAAAAAGCAAAAGAAGATTCAAGATTCTTGATTTTCCTTTTGATTTTGTATATATTCTTTGGATAAGAGTATATATATATATATACTTTTTTAGCATACAACAAAATTTGGGTGTATAGGATGTCCATAATCTATTTAAGTGTCTTAAATCATAATAGACCTGTATATAAACTTCAATCAAGTGTTCTATATCCATCAAAAAATGTCTTATAATAAAGTTTAGGACAAATATTTTAGACATTTTAGCAAGTTATTAAATAATTTTTCTTGTTAATAGTTTTATAGGATATTATTTGAAAATAGCTTCTCGAAAAATACCAAGTATCCTTTTAAAAAATGTATTATAAAATAGCTAATACGATATTTTATTTTAAAATCTATGAACTTGTTAATTCATTTTAAAGTCGGAGACTTCATTGTTCGATTTTATTATTAAATTTAAATCTTATAAATCAGTTTATTTGTTAGGATCCTTGTACATCATCCTATAAACTCTGTTTGGTTGTCCTTAATTGGATACAGTGATTTTTCTAGATGGGTTTTCAATCTTGATAACAATTTTGGTTATGATGTTGTTTTGTTGGTTGTCCTTAATTGGATACAGTTATTTTTCTAATGGTGTCATTGAGTTTCTTGATTACGTTATTATGTTCAATTATAATTCTTTAGATCATGAGATTAATTCAAATATTATCAAATTTAATGTATTCCCAGGATCATTTGTTGGCATACACACCCTCGGAGTCGGAATAAATTACGGACAAATCGCTGATAATCTCCCTTCGGCATCACACGTATCGGTCCTCCTAAAATCCTTAAACATTAGCCGCGTTAAGCTCTACGATGCCGATCCAAAAGTCTTAAGTTCTTTCGCGAATTCCAATGTCGAATTCATCATAGGATTAGGAAATGAATACCTCCAAAGAGTTCAAGATCCTCAAGAAGCTCAAATATGGATTCAACAAAAGGTACAACCTTATCTTACCCAAACCCGAATCACTTGCATAACCATCGGTAACGAAATCTTAGGAGCCCAAGATCCGACATTATCACCGTATCTATATCCAGCCATGAAAACCATCTACGAAGCTTTAGTTAACCTCGGATTAAACAAACAAGTTTACGTAACCACGGCCCATTCCCTTCAGATTTTAGCAACTTCTTTCCCGCCTTCCCAAGGGTCGTTTCGTGAAGATTTGATTCAATATATGCAACCCATTCTTGAATTCCATGCTCAAACGGGTTCGCCTTTTTTGATCAATGTGTACCCTTATTTTGCATACAAAAACGACCCGAATAACGTGCCTTTGGAATACGTACTTTTTGAACCAAATTCCGGAGCTGTTGATCCGAATACGAATTTGAAGTATGATAATATGTTATATGCTCAAATTGATGCGGTTTATTCGGCTATACGAGCTTTGAATCCTGCTAATATTCAAGTTCAAATATCTGAGACCGGGTGGCCTTCGAAGGGCGATGATGATGAATTTGGAGCTACGGTTGAAAACGCGGGTATTTACCATAAGAACTTGATTCAAAGGATGCAAAAACGGGAAGGCACACCGGGGAACCCGTCACAACCTATTGATATTTACGTTTTTGCCCTTTTTAACGAAAACATGAAGCCTGGACCGACTTCTGAGAGGAACTATGGATTGTATTATCCTAATGGCACGCCGGTTTATAACCTCGGTGTACAAGGTTATCTTCCTCGTATGCATTATTCGGCTTCGTGGAGAAATGTAAGAAAAATGACGTTCTTGCCCTTGTGTTAATTAGTCACGGTTTACGTATGAATTATCGAGTTCTGATTGGTTTTGTTTATAAACTTGTGTTTTTTGCAGGCCTCATCTATTTTGATCAACCTTGTATTTTTGCTCATTGGATTCTTAATTCTTGCTTAAAGATGGAGAATTTGACCAACATTTTTTGTTCACAAGAATGCATAGGAAGCTCAAAGTAGTCTTTTAGAGGTAATGTCTTGAACTCTACTCCTTTCAATTGTTTGTTTCAAGGGTGAATTTGTCATTTGAGTGATTTTTCTTCACCACAATTTGTCATTTGGTAGAAATCATCAAGGATTCTTTTGATTATAATGTGTCAATATTTAAAGATGCACCCTTCTTTAGTCATCTTTCTAAGCAAATCCCATTTGGAAAAGGGTAAAATATTTCATTTATAAAAAGAAGATTTTCTTTAAATTAATATGACAAGTGTAACAAAGTTCCAAAACGGGTATGCACGTCACCAACTGTAACAAAATCAACATATTACTGATCAAAATGGGTACAAAATTTCGAACTTTAATTTGTTATATCGATTGAGAAAATTATCTTCATTATACTAAATAGGAATTAAACCAAACTCTGTTATATTTTGATACATTTTTTTTCCTTTGGAAAAGCCGAAAGATTGTTGGCAAAGGATGTCGTAGTTGTCGTTTTTCTGGGTCAGCATCGGGTGTAACGATGTCGACGCTTCGATGTCCTTTTCCCTTTTCTTGTACAGGTCATATATATAGTATGCTGACTCCACTCTTTGGTCCAAATTGGCTGTCTTTTTAAAATAGGAAGTGTATCTTGACTGTTTGCCTTTTGTCAAGATTTTGAGCATAAAAGTAGTGACTTTACAAGTTTTTTTAGGATAAGGATTCATGACCCACCATTTTGCACAATAGGAAAACCAAATCAAAGGTTTACCCATGGTCTCTACTTGCTAGTAGTTGACAAAAGTGATGCGGTTGGCAGAACAGTATCTGGGTTACTGGTAGAATCTAGTTTCTTATACATATTCAAACCCCACAAAAACATAGGATGGTATATGAAAATTTTGTCGTATATAAATATTTAAAATAAAAGTAGGCCCCATCTGATGAATTTGGTTAGGGATTCAAATGGGACTAGTTTTGAACATAAAGTAACCAACTTTTACAAGACTATTAGCATCAGATTGTTCCAATTAGGATAAGAAGTCCCAAGTATTATATCGTGGATTAATTTTCAAGGAACTTTCATATTTGTTAAATTGAACTTTTCACTTTTTATGTTATTTGATGAATCTAACGTTTATGTCACGTATGATTTTGCAGATAAAGTCGATTATCGGATAAGTTTTCACTTTCTCCGTCGGCTGCCTTTCAAGATTACCGTCGTTTTCATACCAAAGTTGAACTAGTCATTCTTTTATAGTCGTGATAGTTTACCAAAATTATTATATTTCTTTGTATACATATTAAAGAGAATGTAGTAGTATTTTGGTTATAGGTTGGTTTGCTTTTTATTTTTTAAAGTATTAATTTATTTTAGGTTATAGATTTCTTAGACTTGTGTTTTAGTATGTATATTGGTAGTGTTGATGATTTACATTTGGTAGGTCTTGTATTTTTGTATGTTGTTGGAGAGTTTTAACTCCATCAAAATGTAAAAATTAAATTATAATTTATGACAACCAATTTGCAAACATAATTAATGTTTACAAGATGTCGATTATATCTCGTTTTTATTCTTACATATCGATTAAACTATAATTGTGGTTCGTCTTGTATATTTAAAAATTTGAAATTCATCTTTAAAACATAAAAGTTATATAAGTTGTTACTACATTTATATCTTGCTAGTTAAATTCGACCTCTACAAAAACCCACCAAAAAAATTGAATTTAATAAAGACAATGAAAAAAGAGTAAACTAAAAATTTGGTCCCTATAGTTTTAAAAATATAATACGACCATCGTATTTATATAATTCACTTTATTAATCTACATGAATGTGATATTCCAAATGGGAATCTATACTCAATTTATTATACTAGAGATCGAGTAAATCTAGTTTAAATTTTAACTAAATTAACTAATTTGTGATCACATATAGTTGGAAGTTTTTAACCTCAAAAGTATATTTGAGATATGATTAACCCCTGACATTTATTTTATTTTTGTAAGAAAAAGATAAGTAATTTCGAGATTGCTAATTTTAAATATGTTAAATTACTTATATATTTAATTGAATATATTATCCATTCGAATTAGACTATCGTATATAACAATAACTTATTTGAATTTTTTCGTACAAAAAAATCAATAAGAAAAGTATTTAACTGAAGTATGTAAAAAATATTGAATTAAATGTATTTTTGTCAGGCATAAATTTGGAACGGGAATTTGATTCCACATATTGGGAATGGGGATGGGTATAGGGACAACGGTCCCGTGCCATCTTTGCCCATTCTCATCCCTAGGTAAGGTCAGTTTTTTTTTTCTTTCTCAAATGTCATGTCCCAATAAGACTATACTATGACCAAAATACTGTCATGTCAAGGGCACTTAATCTTTAGGAAAATAACGAACATTAGGGTCTGTTTGTTTACCTCTTAACATGTCCATTAAGATGCAACATCTGAATCACTAAGAGGTGAATCATGTTTGACAAAAAATAAGTCTGCATTAATATTTCAAAATCCTCTGAATCATTTTGTATCATGAACCTTCTTTAACCATTCAGAGCCCTAATTTCATTTTAAACATTTACCAATCAATTATATTTCATTTTGTACTATATCATAAAATCCTCTTAATAATTTTGATCATTTAATCATTATGCATCAAACCATTCAGCAACTGACAAACAGCCCCTTTAGTTAGAGGGATGAAAATCAAAACAAAATGCAAACAATAATGCTAAAATTATAATAAACAAAATCAAGGACCAAAAACTAAACAATTCAACAAATGAAGGACGACTTGTGTAATTTACTCAAAATACATGTTAAAAACCATCGGGTTCAATTCTTCAAACCGGATTGTCCCATTTTCATATAAAAGCATTCTCCCCAACAATGGCGGGAAAGAAACCCTAGATTCACAAATAAAAATACACTGCAAATTGCTGAGGTCGACGCGAAGAAGAATATAAACAATCATGGCGACGGCCGGGACGCCAACGGTGGGAGAGAAAGTGGTGGCCGATGCGGATGAGTTGCCGAAGGCGATAGTGAGGAGGCTAGTAAAGGATAAACTATCTCAGTTATCGCAAGACGGTGGTGAAATTCAAGTCCAAAAGGATTCTCTCTTGGCCTTCTCCGAAAGCTCCCGGATTTTCATCCATTACCTTTCCGCTACGTGAGTAAAGGATTTCTCCCTCTAGTTGATATCAAATTTTAACAAAAATCGGACACGAACGTTATCTGTGTGTAAACACTTGTGGATTTAGATGCTTAGCGAATTCTAATTGTGGATTTTAAGATGCAAGTCTGATGGAGATCCATAATTGAAATGTAGCTCCTTTAATATTTTAAATAGGGAGCATTATTGTGAAAGCTTTTGAGTATCTTTTGGTTAATTTTGTGCTGTTTGAGTCGAATGCCACTGTAAATTTTTGATGGAAAAAGATATACGTACCACTAGATTGGAAAAGGAGATGCATCTATAACTTTCAAGTTCAAATAGGCTAGTTTTTCAACTTACAATTGACACCAATTATTAAACTTTTCAAAAATGTGATATTCAATTCCACTATATAGTTTAATGTTGATGTTTTTTATTTTTTACAAAATGCATATATATTTTGCCTGTAAAATGTACCAAGTTTGATCTCAAAAGGGCTTTTGGTCTGGCCCTTGCACTCCTCACAGGGGTTCAAACCTCACCAAAGATGATGATGGCCTGTGAATTTATTTGTTGCATTTGCCATATATATTTATATATATATATATATGTTATATACTTCAAAAAAAAGTGGAAGTGCATCTCTTTTTCTGAGAATGTTGAGAGTGCTATGTTCTTATTCGTGATTGTGATTTTCAACGCTTTCAACTGCACTTGTGTCTAGCAACTTTTCATTTAAAGTGAAATGATTTGTATATGTGCTTCTTTACTAATAAAAGTTATAGCTGGAAGGGTCTTCCCCCTTCAACATCCATTGATAGATTTTAAGGAAAGAAAGAAAAAGAATGCCTGTTGTATTGAACTGTATTCCGGAGGATTTATGCTAAGTTCATTGATTTATGTGAAACTATACATAGTGGGTGTCGCCTTAATTCAGTTCTATTGTATATTTTGTAGGGCAAATGACATATGCAAGGAATCTAAACGGCAAACAATCAGTGCTGAAGACGTATTCAAGGCGCTTGAAGAGATAGAGTTTCCAGAATTTGTTGCATCTTTAAGAACCTCTCTTGAAGGTTGAATCCTAAAACGAAAGTATATGCATGCTCTTAATGTTTACTATATATCATTATTATAAATTGTAGCTTTCTCAAACTTTGTTTTGCAAAAAGCTAAATTGAGTTGACTATGATTAGCAATAACAGTGGATAATAATGGCAAGGTAGATATAGATGACAGTGATTAACAATAACAGTAGATATTATTGGATCCACAAACATAACCTTTACAAAGATGGATTTTCTCTTAAACAGATAGGATCTCTACCCTGAGTTCGGATTTAGTGTTGAGGAAACTGGCATAGTTCTATAGGTTTTAACCTTTAAACTACAAATCTAGGACCCTGAGTTCGACCTGAGTGAGGTTTTATTGTATGAGTTTAAGAATAATGGTTGGGTATGATGTTAAGGTCAAAAATAAAGTTTGGGTTGTTATCAACATTATCGATCATGGACGGTTAAAAGCAAGGGGAATAGATCAAAAATCTTTGGATCACTCCACCGCTGTATCCCTAATGGCTGGTTCTTATAACTGTAACATCACCAAATAGCTTTGGAAAAGCTCAAGAATTTATCTAGCAAGTATCAAATTATACTTGATTATAATCTTGTTTGTATTATGAAGCATCCAATTGGTAACATTTAGTCCCTCTTGACTCTGGGCTGGCATTATGAAATATAAGCTCGTTAGCAGTAATGGTAACATAGTCTATAAAACATTTTTTTTAGTTTGATGATTTGATATACTTTAAGTGGTAACATGGTTAACAAGGAATTTTCCAAATCTTTATTACAAAAAACTTAGGGGCTGTTTGGTTCATGGAATTCAAAGGAATTTGATGGAATTGGAATGACAAATTCCTTAACGCTGTTTGGTTCGCAGAATGAATTGATTGAATTCCATCGGATTCCACCGAATTCCACGGTTGAGGGATTTGATCATTCCTTAGCATATGTGAAGGATTTTGAATTCTATTTCGTGGCAAATGTAACATGATATATAATTTTCGTTTAGAAAGACAAAAATAAATTTAACCACCACCCTCGCCCCGCCTTGCCCCACCCTTGCCGGCAACATATCCGCCACCACCACCGCCGTCGCTGCCACCACCACCACCACCACCACCATCAATTAATATTATCATTCCACCACCGCCACCACCACCCCCACCCCCACCCACCGCTACTGTCACCCCCACCCACCATCACGACCATACGACTATTTTTTGTTGTCATAGTCACCACCCCCACCCCCACCCCACCTACCCACCACCACCACCACCAATTAATATTATCATTCCACATCCGCTACTGCCACCCCCACCCACCCACCGCTACCGTCACCCCCACCCACCATCACGACCATAAAGACTATTTTTTGTCGTCATAGTCGCCACCCCCACCTCACCTACCCACTACCACACCACAATTGTCACCACCGACAAATGCATATTTCTATTTTTTTTGCGAGATTCCATTCCAATTCCTATCAACCAAACGTGTGGTCAAATTCTATTCCAATTCCTTCAAAGTCAAATTCCTTTATTGATTCCAATTCCATTCTGCGAACCAAACACCTCCTAAGTGATATTTGTTAAAGCTAACTTCATCTTAGAAACTTGTTTATAACTTCATCTTAGAAACTGAGTTAAAGCTAATGGTGCAGTTCCATGGAAAATCTGACCTCTTCTATTACTTTATTACAAAAAAAAACTTATTGATATTTATTACATTAACAATCTTGGTGATACTTGCAGAGTTTAAGCGAAAAAATGCTAAAAGAAAGTCCGAGTCGTCGAAATCAAAGGAAGCCAAAAAGAGCAAAACAGAAGAGCCTCCAATGGAAAACGGAGAAGCACATGAAAATGGCGATGAAGATGGAAACGATGCTGATGTTGTTCCTCCTGCTGCTGATAGTGAGTAGAGAGTATTTTACACACATGGTTCTGTTGGTGAGTGAAGAAGATGGTGACTTTTCTCTTAAAAAGTGTTATTTTAGTTCACATCTAAAACTAGACAATATTGTGCACATTCTGAAATGAAGTTATAAACAAGTGATGTAGGAAAGTTTGGAGTTTGCATCTGTATATGGGCTTCACTAAAAGTTATATGATTAGTTAACAAAAATGTATGATTATTGATCAAATAACAACTTTGTTTTTTGTAAGGTTTATCAAAAAGTAAAGAGATAGATACCTCCATATTTAAGTTTCATCAGAGGGGAAGATTAATTTATATGTGACACATTGAAAAATATAATTCTTTTGAGGATTGCATATGAACCCATATAAATAATTTGTAATGTTGGTTTACACATTGGTGGATATATGCTTTGTGTTGGGGGGTCAAACGACTCCCATTAATTTTGAAGAAATTTTGTTTTTATGATATAAAATTTAGTTTGTTTTTAGGATGTATCTTATTTTGACCCCCCCCCCCCAAAAAAATTTGTTTGACCCCATAAAATTGTTAATTATTATGACAGGACCATAAGTCCTAAGTTAAGAAAGTTTTATAAAGAAGGAAACGATTTATTGTAATATTCCATATTGTGTTTTTATCTTATGGGCTCTTAATATGTAATAGACATCTACTATATAAAGGAGTCTAGGGTTAGAGGTTTCGTTAATGAGAGTCTACTAAATTATTTTCGTGTTTGTAATTTCTTAAAGCTTTCATTAATAAAACAGTCGACTCAATGATTTGCATATGATTTCTCTTTAATCTTGTTGAATCGGACCTAGCAAGTGGTATCAGAGTCGAAATCGAATCCATCTGATTTGATACGATCATCATATTCAGCAAGATCTAGGTATTATCGAGTATTTTTTTTCTCTCACTGTGCGTCGTTCTTGAAGTTCGGGACTGCAAAATTGTTTTTTCTGCTTTAATGATGTTTTGAATGTGGAAGTTTTTATTATTGTGTTCGAACTGAATATCCATCTTTTAGATATCGATTTCACCTTGCTGCATACAAACTTGAGTCATCGTTTGAAGTTTCTTGCTTATCAAGTTCGTATATTTTATATTGGAAAATCGATTTGTTTAAGATAAGAAAATCGTTGGTTATTCGAAGTTATTTGGGATAAGGTCCAAGCAGCCAAAACCGATCGAATAATTCTATGAGGTGTTGCTAAGTTTTTCTGGGTTTATTATTCTTCAAAGTTCTCGGACCCAACTCGGACCCAACAGATCTATATGTTCTTTATCGATTTCTTGGAGATTAAGGTACCATCGTTTTTCTTTTCTCGGATATTAAAGCATATCGTTTCATTCGACATCCATCTGCTTGTATTCTTGTCGGACCACTTGAACACTTAGAAGATTTTTTTTGAGTTTTGCTTGATGTCTTGTCGACTCCTTAAGACCTGACATGATTTCTTGTCGAGTCTCGAAGGATCGACATGTTTGCCTATTTTTTTCCTTGAAAAAGTTTTAAGAGCTTTTATCGAGTCCCCTGGCCCGACATCATTTTATGTTGAATCTCCATGGCCCGAGTTCCTCACTTATCGATTACATTTGAGCCGACATCATTTTATGTTGAATCTCCATGGCCCGAGTTCCTCACTTATCGTTTACATTTGAGCCGACATCATGTTCTTATCGGCACAACTTAACCCGACATCTTTTCTTGTCGAGTCAACACTACCCAACATCTTTTCTTGTCGACTCTTTAAGGCCCAACATACAATCTTCTCGGGTCATTCATGGCCATTTGACACCCGACATCCTTGAATATCGCCTTACTTCACCCGAGAAAATTCATCTCATCGGATCCATACAGTTGAGAACATCGTGCAGACCCCGACCAAAGCATATTTTAACGACCACAGTTGAGTTTCAACCCAAGATTCCTTATGGTGTACAAAGAAAATATTCAAGAGCCCTGCTTCATTTTTTTCATATAGAGAAAAAATTTCTCTCGGGAGGGGGAGCATTGTTCATGGATTTCATGCAAAGCCAGATTTGAAAAGTTTTCAGAACATGAGTGACTATTTTCTGTATTTGATTGGATTAATCAGAAGTCTGACTCTCTACAATCATCATTCTGGAGTTTTCCTTAGATGCCAGTTTCAGTAAGTGTACGCTATTGTTATGTGCTTATAACTCCTAACCGTTTACTGTCTGGAGGTTTGATTGTGATCTAGAATGTTGAATGACGATATTCATTCATCTGATTAAGAAGACTGGATCTGAGTTGGTTGCTTTCTGTTTTGGAAGTATCTTGGAAATCGGCCATATTCTGAACAGTTATATGTCAAAGAAGCAATGCTCATCAAGAAATATCATCTCCCAGCCCGTTATAATATATATTTCCTCGATGATCCAAGTTCCTTGAGCTTATCAGATTAAAGCTCTTAATACATAATTCTTATTCAACTTGCGGCTAAAGACAAATTCTTTATTTTTCTTGTTGATTATGCATTGAGCGGTAAAGCAACTCGCACATGTATCTTTGATTTATGCGGCTAACAGTTGTGTCGAGTTAACTACTGATTGAAGCTGTATTTTGTGCAATAAGTGGCGGTTATAGCACATTGAATCTGGTATTTTCAGTTGAAACCGAAGACTAAGAGTTTATTTCAAGGGGGAGCTTGGAAGACCGACGACACTAAAGCTTTTTCAAAGAAAGCAAGGGGGATAGGATTTGAAGATGCTTCATTTATAAAACTTTAGGGGGAGATTGATAGGACCATAAGTCCTAAGTTAAGAAAGCTTTATAAAGAAGGAAACGATTTATTGTAATATTCCATATTGTGTTTTTATCTTATGGGCTTGAGCTTAATATGTAATAGACATCTACTATATAAAGAAGTTTAGGGTTAGAGGTTTCGTTAATGAGAGTCGTCTAAATTATTTTCGCGTTTGTAATTCCTTAAAACTTTCATTAATAAAACAACCGACTCAATGATTTGCATATGATTCCTCTTTGATCTTGTTGAATCGGACCTAACATATTATGACTATATTTTAGTAATTGATACCTAATTGTTATTTTGTTTTATCATTTTTATAGTTTCTTATTGTTAATTGATGACTTATTGTTAATTATTTTCTTAATTCATTAAAAAATGGAATGTTTTTAAGGAAGAAAAACACCAACAATTGAAACTAGTATTGATGGTAATAATTCTCATAATATTTCTTAACAACCAAACTTTCCTCCTTCCATGCATATGAAAGTTGATTTGATAATCTTTTTTGAAATTCATCTGAATTAAAAGAAAAAAAAACCACGTTACTTAATTTTCGACCCCCATCATCAAAAATTTTAAATCTGCCTCTGGGTTTACATACTTCTAATCAAATAGATATTTGGGATTTTTTTAATAAATCAGACATAAACTTTACCTTCTCATAGTATTTAATTTTATTTAAACAGAAAGAGGATAAACCAAATGAAATCAAACAAAATCAGTATGTCATATTAAAGCATAAATAGATAATCTTTAATGAAAATATTTAGATACCTTATTAACTTCTCCATGTTGGACTGCATAACATAGGAAATTAACCACTGCATGATTACCATATATACCTGCTTGACAAGAAGTGTTACAATCTTTGTGGGATATTCCATAATAGAAAGTTTTGTAATTTTCATGGGATGGATTGGAGGGAGGTAGAATATATCATGTGGAACTGAATATCAGCATTTACCTAGAAAACTATTCATTTATATTCATATTTTATTATCAATTATCAGTTATAAAAGCATTAAATAGATAGTTTTTGTAAAAAAAAAAAATTATTTGGATTAGGTTGAGTTACTAATAAATGATTAAAAAAGTTAGGTTATATTGAATGGTGAACAAACATGGTCAGGCTAGAAATGGTCAAAATAGATCTGGTCTTGTTTGGAACCGGTAAGAACCAGTTATGATTTTACGAAAATTCAAGGGTCCATTTTGAGACATGTTATACACAGGACTGGTTTTATAAAATAAAAAATAAGTTTTTATAAATTATACATAAAATATTTCAAGATTTTTATAATATTTTCAAATTTTTTTGTCAGACACTTCTATTAAATTTTCTTAAAGTTTTTTCAAATGTTTCAAGACTAAATTTCAGAAAGTTATAAAAATATGTATAAAAAAAACTAAAAAATATTTGAAATGCATTTTTCAATTAAATATTTTAAAGTTACTTAAATGAAAATCTTCAAACACGATTTTGTATATGTTCAAAATTAATTTTCACGATAAAAAGAATTTTGGACCGATTTGGGTCCCGCCTGAGACCGGGCTTTTAACATGAAGAACGGGTCAGATGTTGGACTGGACCCTTAACCCCTTCTTGAATATCCGAGTTCAATTTGGGTCGGCCCAAAAAAATCTATACGGGCAAAAGTCATTTCTCGAAGCAGACAAGTGTGTGTGTGTGTGTGTCAGTGTGTGTTGTGGCAAGCTTCTTCCGTTTCGTGTTTGATCTTCCCAAATTCGTCAAAATTTAAACCCAAAACGTTTTTCCTTCTTGATCTCTCTTGGTAAGTATGTTTTCTGCAACAATTTTGGCATTTCTTCCTGTATGCTATTATTATGTTTGTTGTTGTGTTTTCGTTGATACTGATTCATTACATAATCCGCCTTCAAAAACTAGCGAGTTTTAATCTGGGCTTCAATTTTGATTCCAACACTTCAATCGGAACTGTTCGGATCATACGCCTGTATGTTTCGCTATTGAGCTGAGATGGATTTGAAATATTTGTGTTGGTTACTCCCATGGAAATTACAAATTGGGCATCTTCTTCAATGGAAATATTAGTATGTTAATTTGTGTTTAAATATCTACAATACCACTCCGCTATTCACAACACAACAATTTTTTTTTTTTGATGAATCAGTAATTTGTAAGGATGATGATTTTAGCTTGATTGTTACCTTCTGCTCACACTCTTTCACAAACGGGGTGTCCATGGAAACAATCGTTCTATGTTATCAATACACATGCAAAATGGTATTTTCACACTTTTATGGATGTGTATGTATGTGATCAATAAATTGAAACCTAGGCTAGGACTGTGAGTGGATGTTTTGATGTAAAGATCAGAGCTTATTTGACATAAAGATTCATTGAGGATGGTAATCAGACGTTTTGATATTCAAATGAGAGTTTGTTTGATCACATTAGTTTTGCCTGAAGGCCACTTATAGGCAATGATTATGTGTATGAAGGTACTTTGTGCATAAATTGCTTATAAATCTTAAGACAGCCTGTTGAATGACTTGTATACAGTTACTGATTTATATAATAATCTATGTAGTTACTAACTTGGTGGTGATTTTAGTGTCACCGGTCCATTTATGTGTAATTGGAAATAACACAAGTTCTAAAAGGGGTTTTATGTTGTTTTCTAATACAAGTTAGGTGGTGTGGAGTGCATGCTTGTTATAAGGCGAGTATGAATCGTCTCCGACGAAATGGTGGGGGGTCAAGGGGGCCATGCCCCCTTGCTTTGCAGAGCCCTTGGCAGTGGTCCCGCTGGCACCAGGACCAGGGCTCTTTAGAATTTTGGACTTAAGAGTATAGTGGAAAAACTTGATCAGAACTTAAGGACCAGAGCTCTGTCTGCATGGTCTAACCAAAGGCTCTGCATGGTCTGACCAAAGGCTCTGGTTATGGTTCTTCGAGACTTAAGAGTTTCTGGACTCTTGTAACCAGAGCTCTAAGAGCAGTTACTGTGCAGTTATTGAACAGTTACTAGAATGGATGTAACTGTCCATTACTCCTAAAATCCTGCCATGATTGCCATTTCAGTTATTTACTTACGTGAGTATAAATGCGATTGAATTTCGTGAACCCAGGCATAGGGTTGAGTTGAAATATCAATTCGGAAAGTGACTTAACACGATTCTCAAGCAATCCGGCATCTGATCGATTTCCCCTTTTTCCCACCAGTATCTAACACTTTTAACGGGAGTTTCTCAGTTAGGTCTATAGCATAGTTGCACAGGAACATGAAATCAGAATTATGATATATGCTTGATGGTATAATTAGATGTATCTTTCGCTTGCATAATGTAAATACATATCAAATAATCACAGCAACATGTTGTAAAGACGTCTAACCATACCAAATCTAACTGAAGCTTGCATAACTCTTCTTCTTGCTTTGAATTTTCTGTTTCTTCATATGCTGTCATCAGCTATTTCAATTTACTTATTTCTGCATCATCATTTGCATCAAATTAAATGAATTCATTCTACAAATATTATATTCTAGTTTGTAAAAGCTTTATCATTTATCTAAACTTCTGATGGACTATGATTGCCATTTCCTTGTTAAGGTGGTGAAAACAGTAAAAAACAACCATGGCAGCAAGGCAGGCAGTTAGATATGTGGCTCGCAGGTTCTCAAGCAGTGGCAAAATACTTAGTGAGGAGGAAAAGGCTGCAGAAAATATCTACATCAAGGTAAGCCCTGGTTTTAACTGCAGTAAGTCTTTCATCAGTTCATGTGTAACTTATAAATTTGCTTAAACAATATGTGCCTATAAACATATGAATATAGTCCATCTGGGTGTTTTTCTGGTACTCTATGTTTACGTTCTTCAATATAAATGCCATGATGATGAACTTGATTTGGTTTATAAAACCACTCAATGTGATAAAAGGAAAAACACTTTCAGAGACCGTGTAGCCTACTAGATAACTTAAATGTATTAGCCTTGAGCCTAGAACTTGAATGTATAACCTATGGCAGCATACTGATAATAATGTCATCTATATACCAAATAGTATAATAGCAGTTAATCCATATATATATATATATATAACATATATGTACTTTTGTTCTATCAGATGTTTACCAGTTAATCCATTACTTTGCTCATTATTGAGTAGGGAATTGAAGAACCTGTTCAGCTAATAGTTTCTCTTACTTTCCCTCTTGTTTATATTTCAGCTATACAACAGAACAAATATTTCCAACTTTTATCATGATAATAAATCTCTTTTAACTCTATATAAATATAATACCCTTTTTCTAATTGTTCTGTTTTTTGACCCTATAGAAAGCCGAGCAAGAGAAGCTGGAAAAGCTTGCACGAAAGGTTGTCCTCTACCCTTTAACATACACATTTTTATGAATTTTGATTTAAGATTAGTGAATAATGAATGGTGTTTTTACATACAGGGCCAACAAGCCGAAGCTTCATCTGGTGGTTCTGGTTCTGGTTCTGGTTCAGGAAACAATGCAAAAGCAAGTGAGTCCATTGCATCAACAGGTGGAGTATCAAACGACAAGAACCGGAATTATGCGGTCATAGCTGGAGTCGTGACCGGTCTTGGTGCCCTTGGATGGTACCTTAAGTCCAAGAACAAAAAAACCGACGAACTCCATGATTAAACAAGACTTTTTAAGTCTGTGAAAATGGTATCATTTCCATGTTGGTTCAATATGAACGAACAATAAGAATGACGCGTTTGTATGAACTATATACATTGGTGCTTTGGTTTCTGTTCGTATAGGCCAAATGTACTATCACACCCGTTTTGTTTTATGGCATATTTTCCATAGAGCACGCTTTCATCGATTATATATGTTCGTATCACCACACCTACAAAAATAGACATACCCATGATCATGCGATCAATACAGTATTCATGATGATTGTGGGATTGATACAGCTTTTCTATCGTTTATCTAAAATAGAGAATGAAAAAACTAAAATCCTTAAAAACATTTTCTTTCAACTCCAATAGTTTTTTCTATTTTAGAGAATAAACCATTACTTATATTATTAAAATGTTCAATACATTTAATAAAATATTATTTATCTCTCCTATATATTTAAGTTTAATAGTTTTGATCGGTTGTATTATTAAAACTAGAAGGGTACTCGCGCAATGCAGCTTTAAAATCGTCCGCCCTGCACCCACCCCCCGAGTATATGCTTCAACAGGAATCACACAAGGGTATAGGTTGACGCCACAAATTCCATCCCCAAAAACCATATTTTGACTGCGCTTCAACTATATCAACTGTGGGATTTCCCTATTGGTCCAGGTCATTTCGGGGCAAGCGGATGATTTTGATTCTTGTTTTTTAACAGTTTTCGGAATGGAAATGGAATATCCTTTTTGTCCTCCTCGAATCTCTCGATTTTAAAGTTTCATTTTAAAACATCAACAACAAAAGAACTTACCTCGCAAAACAGCAAACAAAACAGATACCCAGAAATCGATCAAGAGTCTTGTGTTGTGCCTTGTGCGTGTGCCAAACTGAATAATAACAGATTAACAGAGGGAAGCTCAGAACTCGTTGAATATGAAATTATGGATTATGGAGAGGTTGACCGTAAGGGAAAAGAAAATCAGTATCAATTAAAATCAAAATAATTTAGGAATAGATATGTGTATAAAAGTATATAAGATAATCAATAATTAAAATCAAAATAATTTAGAAATAGATATGTCTATAAAAGTATAGAAAATAATCAATAATCCAATATCAATTACTTAATTAGAAGATTAAACATATCTGTTGGGATTTAGTTAAAAAAGGAATGATTCTGACCCAAAAAATAAAGAGTTTTAAGAGTTTTTAAGTAATTAGCATTAAACAGCAGTAGGTATGGGCTTAAAATGTTGTTTTTAAGAGTTTACAAAATGCTTTATAATATAGTATAAATATAGATAATGTTTCTCTCTCCTGGTTTAGGAAATTTAGAGATTTCTTTATATTTAGATATTTCTTCCCAAATCTCTAAAATAACAAACAATATAGCAAAACTCTTAAAACACTTTAGAGAAAGAAAGCCCATTTGTTTCTATTATAACAAAGTGAAAGTTGTTGGAAATGCTATAATGTGACCATTTAATGATTGTTAACTGCAAATTACAAAAACCGCCTAAAAACAAACAAACATCATTGGGATTAACAAGAAACAAATTCATTCATACAAAAACCACCATTCTTCACAAACCCAAAAAACAATCACAACTTACCAATTTTCAACATCTAAATTTCAACATAGAATGACCGTCGTATTCCGCCAACTACCGCCAGTCTCCGATATCACCGCCATGTCTCAATCCTCTCCATCTGTGAGTTTATCGAGCTCAAGCTGCTGATCCCCTTGCTCTTTTCCACAACAGGTGCCACCACCAGTTCCAAACCTTGGCTCTTATCACACCCACTCAATTGGGTGGTGGTTCGACCAACATGCCAGGTCTGAACCGGGGTTTCACAGAACCCAGGTCCATCGTATTCTTCCGTAGACGTTGAGTAGCTTAAGTGATCATCATCGGTTATGTTATCTAACAGAATCGAGTCCGAACCACTAGAATCTTCATTAATGAATTGGTCCTCTCTCTCTTCACTTCCACCGCCACCACCGTGGCAGAGACGTGGCGGCCCGTGGTGGCCGTTTTCATCCGACGGCTCTCGTCTAGGAACAGGAGACGGTTCCATAACCGAATCTTCTCGTTCACGAAGTGTCTTTGTTACAAGGGTTTTCAAAAAGTTCATTACTTGAACAGCATACATCAACGCAGTCAACGGATCCGCCATCTGCACAACAAAAACAAACCTCAAAATCTTGTAAACATTATATATATATATATGTATATATGTTTCACTATAATAATTAAGCCATAAATACCTGCGTCATATTTGGGGCGAAAACCATGGCAATGTTGTGCGAATTCATCTTATTAAAATGCTCCTGTTGAACGACATCCGCCATCAAGTTAACGGCCCAATCGAGCAATGCAGCTTCCGTTAGCGGCAAAAGCCTGATTAAGGCGGCACAATCTTCCTCCGATTCACATTGCATTACCTGCTCCGGTGAAAGTGGATCCAAAACTCCGGTAGGCAGTTCTCTAAACCAAGCCTAATACAACCAAAAAAACAAGCTTTTCGTTCATAAATTTCTTACATTTTCATAAAAAAAAACTCATTAAAAAAGAAGCAAAAGAAATGGGGTTCATACCTTAATAAGACCTGCTAAACAATGTACATCGATACCATCTGGAACCACTCCACTGTTTAACTGATTCCTCAAATGTTCTTCCTGCCCGTTTTCTGCATTGATTCGGAAAACGCCTTCTGCCTGCAAATGGCATACAAAGTGCGTTATAATGTTTATAAAAAAAACTAACTTTCTTATATATTTATATTTAGAAAAAGAAGAAGACCTGCAAGCCGCCCTGACTATATAAGCGTTGCTGCATGAGTAAGAGTATTGTCGGGATACTGTTTCCTCTGAAGTCGTGGGATAACTGCATTGACTCTGTCGAAACTCCAAATACCGTAGCACTAAAAAAACAGTAAATATTTAACTTAACTTAACACGCTCTTTATGAATTCATCAATCAACACAAATATTGTTAGCTAAAATAACATTTTTACCATGCTAAATCATGTCTTAATGTCACATGATTTACGCTCGTTAATATATCATCATATATCTTTTTCTATAATGTTTTAATATAAATTGTACAAACATTTATTAGCAACATCTCTATGTCATAAAACCCAAAATCCTATTATCAATTTGCAGCACCTAAGTTTCATCATACAGCTCAGCCCTCCATAATTAGTATAGTTTTGGATATTATATCACATTCATTAATGCAAATTTAGTATATCAATTTGTTGAGTGTTTCAAAAGAATATATACTATACAAAAAAACCAGTATTAAACAACCACATTACACCCTTTTCCTCATTCCATCTCATGTATATATCGATTCATTTATGAGAAATAGATCAATTGATCATTAGAGATTATAAATTGATGATTCTTTAATGGATGTTAACTGAATGTGAGTTCGTAGGAACCCCATTTTTGTTCAATCCGTTTTAAAGACCACAATACGACACCATTGATGTCTTTTTTTGTAATTTCTCTATAAATATTATATTGTACACCTTGTTCTCTTAGTTCTTGAATCGATCTCAAAGATTAATAAGACTACTTCTTTTTCCAAAATGGATGTAGGGTTTCGCTAAAACATGAAGTCCAAGAATGTCATTATCTACAAATTGGAATTGCAGCTTAGACTTGCAGGCTTCATATCAATCACAAGACATAAAAAAGAAGCTCCAAAACTATATGCACTCACAATAATTCTCCTTTATACTTATAAAATTATAATGAATTAGAACTATAAACAACAAGAACAACATAATCCTTATAGTGTAATGTAAAGTACATAAAATTGGGCTAAATCTAAAGAATCAATAAGATTTCATTTCATAAGTGCTATTGACATCAAGAAGCATGAAAACAGAAGAAGAAAACACATACGCCCCCAATTTCTATAATTCCCATGGATAACAAGCATATATATATATATATAGAATTAATTTCAAGAATGCCTAAATTTTCAAGATTTCCTGAATGAAGTAGACTGTAATTTTCTATAATTCCCATGGATAATAGAATTAATTTCAAGAATGCCTAAAATTTCAAGATTTCTTGAATGAAGTAGATTGTAATTTTCTATAATTCCCATGGATAACAAGCAAAGCATATAGAATTAATTTCAAGAATGCCTAAATTTCATTCAAGATTTCTTGAATGAAGTAGAGATTGTAATGTACCTTGCACTAGGGGCTCTTCTGGGCACTTCAGGTTCAAATTCAACAGGGAGGCCCAAGAAGCCATTAAACCTATCAAAGGTAACATGCGCCACATGGCGCACATTAGTGGGCCATCCAATCTCCATACCAGAAAGATCCGGCTTAGCCGTAGTCTTGCAAGAAGAAGAAGGAACCCAGAAAGATTTTCTGAAGAGGGTTAACAGAAGTGCCAATAAAGACAGCTGTTGATCATCCCTTTCTCTTCGAACCCTCAATTCATCATCGCAATTGGTAACCCTAGAAACCCCTTCTTCAGATTCTTGATTTACATACTGAAACAATGGTGAGTCATTGTGAGTTTGTAATGAAGGAGACGATGGAGAATGGAGGACCTCTGTCATGGCTGCCTGCTGTTAAAGAAGTTTGTTTGGATTTTGGAGAGTAAAATAATATTGATTGATGGTGGGATTAAAGAAATGATTGGAAGGAAGGTTTTGATTTGGGGAAAATGGGAAATTGGGAGGGAAGAAAGAAGAAGGGATTGATTATTAATAGAACGTGACCATCGTTAAGTAGGGATTTGTTTATGCTTCTCCACTGAGACGTTCTCATTGCATCCCCAACGTATTCTTTAAAACAGATAATATAAAGTTAAAATCTCTAAAATTATTATCTTTTAATTTTAACGGTTTTTTTATTTAAAAATTATATTATTAAAATATTTAATAAATTTATTATTTTAAAAATCTTTAAAATTATAATGGTTGTTATTGGTGTGAATCATTAAAATAATATTTCTTTCTTTTTATAGATTTAGAGAAATCTCTATATTTAGAGATTTTTAGAAAAATCTCTATTTTAAAGATTGATATAGAGATGCTGTTAGAGGAGTTTAAAGAAGAAAGGTGAATTTTTCTTTATTTTAAAGAAGTTGTTAAAGATGCTCTTACAAATTAGACATAACACTTGTTTGGAATTCATTTCAATAGAAAAATAAGTTTGTTTCATCTATATATAAATCTTCTTAAATAAAATTATTAATTTATATAGATATATTAATTTACGCATAGGATCGTGTAAGAAGAAAAGTTAATGTGAGAAGTGTAAGATGAGGTCTGAACCCTTGATCATTTTTAATCTTATATTCATCCATAAATTGCGGCTTAGAAATGAGATGATCCGGTGTATTTCAGTACACGTTATCTCAATGCATCTCATCCTAGCTCTCTTTCTCCTGGACCCAACCTATTAATTTATAGGCTTAATGACAACCAACCAAACAACTTATTAATCATCTCTAACGTATTTTTAAATTAGTAAAAAATAAGATTTTATTTTAGATTTTGCTCTAAGAAAATTTCTATATTGTTTTATAATTAAAGAGACTTGTGATCAAGTGAGACTGGATTGTTTTTAAGAGACCCGTGAAACCATCTTTTTATACTTGAAATTTTATACTATAATACTATGAAGGTAACCTTCACAGAATACTGTGAAGGGTTTGAATTTTTTTTACTTTCACAATGTGTTGTTGTGAAGTTTCAAGTGTAAAAATACGGTCTCATAGGTTTCACAAAAACAGAATGGTCTCACGTGAATCCAACCCTAATTAAAGAAAAAGATAGAAAAATTTAAGTCTAAGGGGCCGTTAACCAAACACTTACCCGGATAAGTGCTTATCAAACCATATTATCTTACTGGAGAATATAACAAATACCAAGAGTCTTACCTGGGTAAGTGATTGTGACGATCTTACCACGGTAAGTGCTTACCGGGTAAATTGTTACAAACAATGCCGTTTTTATGGACTAAAATCTTACGTGATAAGTAAGTGATAGTGTTGAATTTTGCCGGTAAGCAGTTACCCGGGTAAGATTTGGTAAACGGCCCCTAAAAGATTTCTTTAAATTTTAGTGTGAAAAGATAAATGATTTTTTATTCTTTTCCTGTCAGATAGCAAACATTTTCTGATGATTCTATTATAGAGAGGAAACAGTAATTATATACAAAATGGTAAGGCCATTGGGCTATGGGAAGGCTATTGGGCTAGGGCTCTACTAGCACTGTACAAGTATAGCATAAGAGGAATACACATATCTAATACTCCCCCGCAGTCACAACGGGAGACGATCGAACGTGAAGACTGGAGACAAATTCTTGAAACAATGGAGCAGGAAGTCCCTTTGTGAAGATGTCGGCAAATTGGTGGGTTGACGGGACATGAAGAACTCGAACATGGCCTAATTTTACCTTGTCACGAACAAAATGGATATCGATCTCTATATGTTTAGTACGTTGATGGAGAACTGGGTTGCTCGTAAGATAAACAGCACTAACGTTATCACAGTATACCAGAGTGGCCTTATGGGCCGGTCGATGAAGCTCGATCAAGAGGTTGCGAAGCCATGTTGTTTCCGCGACAGCATTGGCGACAGCTCGATATTCGGCTTCGGCGCTAGAGCGAGAGATGGTAACTTGTCGCTTCGAGGACCAAGAGATGAGATTGGGACCCATGAACACACAATAACCTGAGGTAGATCGTCTAGTGTGCGGGCGGCCCGCCCAATCGGCATCGGAATATGCGACAATGGAGCTATCTCTAGATGGGTAAAGGTGTATACCATGGTCCATTGTGCCCTTGATGTATCGGAGGATGCGCTTCAAGGCTGTGAAGTGGAGTTCACGAGGATCGTGCATGAACAAGCACACCTGTTGAACTGCATAGGAAATGTCAGGCCTTGTGAAGGTGAGATATTGTAACGCTCCAACAAGGCTACGATAAAATGTGGGGTCTCGAAATGTACGTCCAGTGTTACTGGATAACTTGGATATGGCGGCAGCAGGAGTGGAGCAAGGCTTGCACAAGGTCATGTTAGCTCGTTGGAGAATGTCAGCGGCATATTTATGTTGATGAAGAAACAGACCGTCTTTGGAGCGTGTAACTGAGATGCCGAGAAAATAATGTAGATCACCAAGATCTTTCATAGCAAATTCAGTATGGAGATGTTGAATGATTTGTTTGAGAAGAGAGGTGGATGAGGCTGTAAGCACGATGTCGTCAACATACAAAAGGAGATATGCAGTGGCACCATGTCGATGATAAACAAATAATGACGAATCAGAGCGGCAGCTCTTGAATCCCATGCAATTTATATGACTGGAAAATCGCTCGTACCAGGCTCGAGGAGCTTGTTTAAGGCCATATAAGGCCTTCTTGAGGCGACAAACACCATGAGGATTGGATGGATCAATGAAACCAGGGGGTTGTTCACAAAACACTGTTTCAGATAAGTTTCCATGAAGGAAAGCATTAGCCACATCAAGTTGGTGAATAGGCCAAGAACAAGATAGTGCGATGCTAAGTACTGTTCGAATGGTTGCGGGCTTGACGACAGGGCTAAATGTCTCACCAAAATCCACACCAGGTTGTTGAGTGAAACCACGGACAACCCAACGAGCTTTGTATCGTTCCAAAGTGCCATCGGAGTTAAGTTTCTTTTTGAACAACCACTTGCCACTGATAATGTTAGTACATGGGGGGCGCGGAACAATATCCCAAGTATTATTTTTAACAAGAGCAGTATATTCTTCCAACATGGCTTTGAACCAATTTGCGTCCTGTATGGCTTGGCGGTAAGTTTGGGGAATAGGGGACTGTTGAGAGTTGGTGGAGGTGGTGAGGGAAAATATTTGTCTGGGTTTTGATATTCCAGATTTACTACGGGTTGTCATAGAGTGGGTAGAGAGGGAGTGATTTGCTGTGGTTTGTGATGGTGGTTGCATCAGTGTGGTAGATGGATGAGGGTGAGGGTGAGGAGAGTCATGAAGAGGGGTCATAGATGGTGGAGAGGGAGATATAGGCAAAATTGAAGTTATGGGAGTTGGGGATGTTATAGGACTAGAAGGAAAACATGTTGATTGGGAGGAAATGTTTTGGGAGGGCATGCTTTGGACATGGCTAATGGCGAGGGGGCAGTCGATATTTTCGGGAGGTTGAGTAGCGGTAGGTGGAGTTATGGTACTAGGAATGGGAGAGACCGTGAGCGGGTGCTGGGAGGGTATACAAACAGCAGGAAATGGTGGGAAAACAGGTAACGGAAGAGTGGTAGAGGCTGGTTGAGAAGAAGAGGGGTTCGGTGTGTATGGGAATGTATGTTCATCAAAGAGAACATGTCGGGACACGATAATACGACCGGTAGCGAGATCGAGACACCGATAACCGCTTTGGGATGGAGGATACCCAAGGAAAACACATGGGGTGGAGCGAGGTGAAAGTTTATGGGGTGAAGTGGCAATGAGATTCGGGTAGCAAAGGCAACCGAAGATACGCAGATGAGAGTACGTTGGCGGGCGGCAATATATTGTTTCGTGAGGTGTTCTGTTTGAGAGGGTTGTGGTTGGCAATATGTTCGTTAGATGGGTGGCCATGCTCAAGGCTTCCACCCAAAACAGGGGAGGAAGGGAGGCTTGGAATAGAAGTGTACGTATCATGTTGTTTAACGTCCGGAGCATACGTTCAGCATGTCCGTTTTGTTGTGATGTATAGGGGCAAGAAAAACGGTTTGTAATTCCATGGATATCAAAAAAATGTTTAAAGTCAGAGTTACGAAATTCTCGACCATTATCAGATTGTAACGATTTAATTGAGGTGTTAAATTGAGTTTGAATAAGTTTGTGAAAATGAGTAAAAATTTCAAACACATCAGATTTTAAACAAAGTGGAAATGTGCATGTATAATGTGAGAAATCATCCAATAATACCAAATAATATTTAAAGCCAGAAGGACTAACAACAGGAGAAGTCCAAAGATCCGCATGAATAATCTCGAATGGCGAAACACTACGAGTTAAAGAGGTTCGAAATGGAAGACGACATTGTTTACCGAGTTGACAAGCATGACAGATTGTATCATTACAAGACTTACTACATGAAATTAAATTTCTAGAAAGTAAATGAGACATGACAATGTTGCTGGGATGACCGAGACGTCGATGCCACACGAGAGGAGACAAAGATTGTGTGGTTGTGGTGAGAGCATGATGCCGAGACGGAGCTGGTTGAAGAGGGTTGAGGGGATAGAGGTCACCCCGACTATTGCTCCGATGAATCACGGCTTGGGTTTGCAGATCCTTCACAGAAAACCCACTTGGATCAAATTCGATTGAACAATTATTTTCATTAGTAAACCGACGAACAGAAATTAAGTTTTTGACAAGAGTAGGAGTAACAAGAACATTAGGTAAAGTAAAGGGGGTGAAGGGAATTTTGGAGGTGGCAATGTTAGTGATTGGGAGGGGGGAGCCATTGCCAACATAAACATGTTTAGGAGAACTACTGCTCAAGTTAAAAATAGTTGAGAATTTACCCGGATTGTGTGCCATATGAGATGTGGCACCGGTGTCCATGTACCAATTTGGGTCGGTTGGAGGAGCAATGGTCATGGTGTTGAAAGCTTGTGCAAGTTCCTCCGCGCTCATAGAAGAACCTGTAGGCCATGTCGGAGATGATGGTGGGTATTCAGACGGTGTGCTCTGGATTGTTGGTGAGGATGGGACAGAGTACCCGACATGTCCCCATTGTTGTTGTTGATGACCAAATTGAGGACTATTGTAAGGTGGTCGTGTTGGAGGATTGTTGTAAGATGGGACTGGACGTGTTGGAGGACGACCAAGTATTGATTGGGAAGAGGGTTGTGAGTGCCAGAACTGGTGATATCCTTGGTGTTGAATAGGGTAAGAGTTAGGATAAGAGCTACGATCCCGGCGACCACCTCGATTGTTTTGAAATCTGCCTCGATTTCCTCGAAATCCCCCACGACCACCGGTAGAGTGGGAGGCATACATAACAGATTGGGTGGTGTCTGGTTCATTGATACGGGTTTCCTCAAGCTGAAGAAGAGAACGTGTTTGGAGAAAGGTGGGAAGGGGGTTTTGGAAAGATATTAGGTTTACCACAGTGCCGAATGATCTCGGAAGACCATGAAGAGTCTGAAGAACAAGTTGGCGATCGGTAACTGGGTGACCAACATCGTTAAGATTATCTGCCATGGATTTGAGTTGTTGGCAATAGTCATGAATGGAGAGAGTTCCCTTCTTCAAGGATTTGAATTGTTCTTCGAGAACATTGGCACGATAGTCCTTGTTGTCTGTGAACAAAGAGGCTATATCCTTCCAAAGCACAGGGGCTGTAGATGAAGGTGAGAGAACCATGTTTGAGAGATCGTTTGAGATGGTGCTGTAAATCCATGATTGAAGAAGATAATCAGCACGGATCCATTCTTCTTCTGGAATAGAGTCTGGTTTGGGTTTCCCGAGAAGCAAATCTTTGAGTTGAAATCGACCAGCCGTGATAAGGAAGAAATGGCTCCATTTGCGATAATTAGGGTTTTTGATTTCGAGGGTCACAGGGATAAGAGTTTTTATATTTGTAATAGCATGAGCAAGTTGGAAAGGGCTGTCTGAGGGATCGGATTTTGCACCTTTTGATGCAGGGGTATTTGTTCCGCTTGTCATGCTGGAGAAGACAAAAAATGATAAAGAAGAAATGACAAAAAAAAATGATGAAGAAGAGTGAGCTGTCTAAATTCTAGATAAAGAGACTGAAAAGAGAGAGAGAGAGAGAGAGGAATTTGGTTAGGGATTTGAGAGGAGAAGGATGGATGAAAAAGACGGTGTATGCTCTGATACCATGTCAGATAGCAAACATTTTCTGATGATTCTATTATAGAGAGGAAACAGTAATTATATACAAAATGGTAAGGCCATTGGGCTATGGGAAGGCTATTGGGCTAGGGCTCTACTAGCACTGTACAAGTATAGCATAAGAGGAATACACATATCTAATATTTCCATTAATAAGATTGAATTTTTATTATTTTATATAAAAAAAATTAAAAGTTTATTAAAATGAAAAAAATATTTTGATCATAATAATTATCGAAATCTCGTACATAATTGATTATAATTTTATTTTTGAAGATTTTAGCTTTTAATTGTTTAATTTAAAAAATATAGAGAGATTCTTGTTATAGAGACCACCAAATGTTCCATATTTTTTTTATTTTTTTTTATTAGTATTCTATTAGTCTCTTTCAAGATTAAATATACATAATAATAACATATTGTATGTTATTGCACAATAATATAGGAATGTGTAGTCTATGTCTTTATGACACATACACAGTGACAGACATACAACATATATTCGATGGGATAAGAGTTAAGTTGTATTTTATATTCATTTTCAATTTAAATCAAGTTTCAAGAACCAAAGGTTGTCTGATCTAGCGGGTATTAGGTAACATCCTAAGTCGTCGGAGGATGGTATCCTTGGTTGGCGGGGGTTCGAACCCTGCGGCTGACAATTCTAAGGTATCCAGCTCTTGGGTCTGTCCTTCGAGCCGGTACAGGGGCGAGTTCATGGGCCAGTCCATAGGACTGGATCATGAATGCAGGGGATTAGTAATACTTTTTCTTTTACATTCTATATTTATCTTATACGTATGAGATAAAGTTGAGCCAATTAAAATTTATCGTAGTGTCATTATTATCATTAAGTTTTCATATTTGAGCCAGATAAATGATAACGAAAAGGAAAGCTTGAGTTTCTATGCTTAAAGTGGTCACAAATATAGAAAATAGAGTAAACTACGATTTCGTCCTTGTGGTTTGACATTTATAACGATTTTTGTCCCTGGTCTTTAAAAATTGCTTTTTTCGTCCCTGTAGTTTTCAATTTCTTTCGTTTTTCGTCCCTGAGACTAACTCTGTTAAAAATGATATGTTAACTCAGGGACTTTATAGTCATTTCCTCTTTTATTTATTATTCCTATTATTTTTATTAATGACGTGTTATCATGCACATTGTACTATTGTAGGACCACTAAATTGTTTATTGGAAAAAAAAAAGAAATAAGGTAACCTACCCATGTGACTCCTACCCCACCTCACCCATCTTCTTCCCTAACACCCACCCATCTTTGTTCAGAGAGATACCACTCTTCTGCAAAACCATGAATCAAAAAATGACGCTTTCTTCATAAATTAAATGATACTTTTAGTTCGGAGTAAACATTTAGTCAAGAATCTTCATAAATCAAAGGATACTTTTAGTCAAGAGTAAACAACTCTTAGGTTTTTAAGCTTGAAAGAAAATATATACAAGAAAATGGAAGAACAACTTGGTCAATTATCATATGCAAAATCATACTTCACTGTGTACTCAGAGAAGTCGTAAGGAGGTAAGTACTCATTTAAAAAACGAAGGAGATATTATTATCACAGCAGTTAGAACATAACCCACTCCGGTAAACCTCAACCCATCGTTGCCATCGATGCTTCCAACATCCACCATCAAATTCTATGCTACAAGCCTCATCTCATCTCCTCTATACATATATTGTTCTTGTCATAGGAATGGTTCAGGCAAAGAATTTTCAAATCCAATCACCATCGATCATCATCGCGAGCGCCACCATCTCATTGAGGGGGTTGCAGGTTTGGAAAATAGAGGCGTCGGGAATTGAAGGTATTGCTTGCTGGTGTTCATCGGATGGAGGGGAAGAGGGAGCGTTGTCTGGTCGATGGTGAGATGGTGATCGCCGGAGGGAAACCTGCTGCCGTAGATGGTAATGAAGTCGGCAAGTGTGTGTATTGTTGTAAACCCGTACATATATGTATATATATAAATTAAATTAATGTAATATATATATATATATATAATAAATTGTTATTGATTTTTTTAATGAAAAAAAGATAAAATAATAAAAAGACTAATATATCCCTAACTTAACAGACTAATTTGACAGAGTTTGTATTAGGAACGAAAAAAAGAAGCAAAGTAGAAACCATAAGGACGAAAAAAGCAATTTTTAAAGACCAGGAACGAAAATCGTTATAAACATTAAACCACAGGGACGAAAATCATAGTTTACTTTAGAAAATAAGTTTAATGTTATCATCCTTTAAAAAAATATGGTCCAAAGTCCTAACTCGCAAGCAAATGGGCTAATTGATGTGCTTGAGAGAAGACATTTACGAAGGGGTCGTTTATCCAAACATTTACCCAATAAGCATTTACCCGTGAGAGTCAACATTCTAACTTATTTTATCAGATAATATTGTAGTTCATATAAAACGATATCATATGCAACAATTTATTCGGTAACACTTACCGGGTAAAAATCGTCAGCTTCACTTATTGGATAAGACTCTTCATCTTTATCATCATTGTTATCAAGTAAAACTTTCGGCCTGTTATCCGATAAGGTAAATGACCCGATAAACGTTTACCTTAAGCCCATCTCATCTGTCGAATACCCATCAGGTTTTCACAAGTTAAAAAGCCCCATTGAGCCCTCCTCACATCAAGGCCCATCAAGCCTTGTTGGTTCCAAATTTTCCCATTGCTCCCTCTTAGTACCTACGCTGAGCAGGCTGAAGCCTTTGTCGCATTGAGAATCGTCTTGCATTTACGTTGTAATATATTTAAGGGCCCCCATCAAGAGGGTTTCGATGAAAGTCGAGAGGGATATGAAATCGGTTGGAGATTGGTGATACATTGTGGGTCTTTACAGTCATGAAGAGAGAGGAGAGAAAGAACGTATAAATAAAATACTTTTTAGATTATTATTGTCTTTGAATCTAAATTTTAGTGATTACTATTTTTAAATCTAAATTTTTAGATAATAGAGAGATGGGTTGGATTCATTTTTAGTTTTATTTTCAATGTTCATACAGATATATATGAAAACACAACGAGAGGAGAAAATATGGAAACAAAGAGCGAAGGAGATGCCATGTCTTCCTTCTTCCACCTCATCCAACCCAAAAAATATTAACATTCTCATGGACCATACCGCAGTAGCGATTGTCGTTCAATCAAAATGGATCTAATCCTGATATGGGTATTGACGTCTATAATTAAATAATGTTCTCCGCCTTATTTCCGATACCAAGGAGCATAGAGTAATGTATGTCATTAAAAAGATTAAACATAATTTTTATGATGTAAACATTAAGCATGTTTCTATTTTAGCCAACATGAAGCATAGAAACTCAAATTTTTCCAAAAAAAAAAACGCGTTTGATTTGGAGAATGAAATTCAATGGAATTACAATCCATCAAAAAAATGATTTTGAAGGAAAATTGGACCGCGTATTTGGTTGGTGAAATCTTTAATCTATAAAATTCAAATGATTCCTATATTTTTAATATGTGAACCAAACAAAGAAATTGAAATTTGATCAAAAAGATAGACCATTCTAAATCATTTGAAATCCTTTGAATTCATCGAACCAAACAACTTTAGATTGTAAAGTTTAAAAAGAATTGTAGCAATTTACACAAGAAATAATCATACTTCAAAAACTTTAAGATTTGTAACTTAAGAATTTGAGTTTGCCTTTCAATAAAAGTAAAATACCATTACATTTGCACAAATTAAAAGAAAATTAACAAGTTTTTCAATATATAAGCTTTTTTATTATTATAATTAAGTGAAAATTAAAACCAAATACAATTTCTAGGGTTGACTTGACGATGAATCTCTTAAGATGTATCAAGCATAGCATAAGATCACACTTTTAATTCCCATTACATATGCATATTAAAATTTCACAATTATATAAATTACAATATGTGAAGCGAAATTCAAAAGAGGTTTATAGCAAATATTTTCATAATATGATTGCATCTTTATAAGCGAGGCGATCATGAATGTTCAATTTTTTTAAAGAAATAGAAAGTTCAGCAAATACAAATACAGTCGTGCCTTTATAAGTAAGGGGTCACGGATTTTCAGTTTCATGAAACATAAACTTCAGTGAATATCAATCATGACCATGCCTTTATACTAAGGCGGTCAAAAATACCAATTTCAAAAAATGACTTCTTTTCCAAATCTCTTTAACTTAAGTTTCATCGATCTTTCTACTATTTTGGTACACCATGTAAAGCAACCCTTAAAACAAATATTATCAGTGAGACTGCACTTTTAGCAAAATAGATGGATTTCATTTCAGGGACATGTAAATCAGTAGTAGATATTATCAATGAGAAAGCGTAAGGATGCTAGATCAGTATACTTCAATTATATTTAGTTGTTTTAGTATTGAACATTTTATTCCCCTTAAGAATTATTATTTTTATTAGACTTTAAAGTTGGTTAGGTCTTAAAATGTTATTTTAAGTTTCAGTTTATTGTAAAATATTTGTGTTGCGTGTTATTTAAGTTATAACCGGGTGAATCGTAAAAACATGATGTTTCAAGATATTTTAACGTGTTACGTAAATCCTTCACAAATATCATACCTTCCACGGTAAATAATGACTGAGTTGAAAAATAATTAGACGTTCACTTTTCAAGTTCTATTTAGAACGTCCAAATCCAATATATATGAAAACACACATCATCATATATTATAAAAGACGTGTTGTCATTCAGATGGTTAAATTTTTTTATATAAGTCAATTGATAGATAATATAATTTTATTATTCAAACATGATTTCATGCATTAATAGACAATATATGTCCAACTAACCAACTTTTTTTTATCGTCATAAAAATATCGAAATTTTCTCTTTATGCAAGTAATTCTCATACTTCATTTTCTTCGTCTATTAAAGATGATATTTAAAACTTGTAATTTTGGTTTTGATAATTATCATCGTTAAAAATATGTTTGATATTTAAATATTGGGGTTAAATATTATACACCAATGTATATAAAAATGTCATTGTTTCGTTATATGAACACCTTGTAAGTTTTAATCGTAGATTGTTAATAACTTTTATTATGTTTTAATTTAATTTAAAAGTTATTCGGTTGGTATATTGTTTTGGGTTTGAAAGTGGTAGAAACGATGATTTGGGCTCATGCATTTCATGAGGTATTCATTTGAAGAGTTTTTGTAACTCCTCCTCCCACTTCAACGAGAACAGTATTTGTGAGATCCTTATAAATCTTCGGTTATATATAACTAGTGTTGGACCCGCACGTTGCATGGTATGACGATAATTTTTCATTGGAATATTAAATTGAGTTAAAATAAAATACAATTTTTCAGTTAAAAATTAATGAAATACAATGTAAAAATGAACATATTTTCATAAGTTTTTAATTTGCATATATTCTTAATCGTTTGTTATTACGATAAATTTGTGATATACCAACAATAATTTTGTATTATATTATTTAAAACTCAAATAATATGTCCCACAATCATATTACTATTATTGAAAATAATATAATACAGATTAGTTGATCAACATGCAAGGCTAATCACATTGAAAAATCAGGATAGCAAGCTATTATAGTAATTATTTTATAAGAATAATATGTTAATGTCAACTCTATAATTTTACACAAATGCATCCCTCATCTAAGAACATCCACAGTCATCATGGACTTCTTGAAAGGTTCATGAATCCGCCACGTCAATTTTATTTTTCTTACACATTTTATAAACCTTTCATTCTTGATTATTGACCGTTCAATGATTTATATAAAAAAAAATCAATAACAAAAATTATAATAATTAAAAACTATTTATTTAATTAAATTATAAAAAATTAAAATTTACAAAAAGAATTTACAATAAATTAAAATAACAATAATATTTTAAAGGTATACCAATTTTTGATAAAAATAAAAATTTAGATGAAGATAATACATATGTTAAGAATAATTGTTGATATTTATATAAAATTTAAATTTTATATGCATTTTAAAAAGAATTATGATTATAGAGATAATTTTATCATTTTAAACTAAATAATTTTTATCGGTTTGATAAAGTAAAAAATATCTTAAAATTGTAATAATTTATTACTTAATTATTACTTGGCCCACCATTGTTTGAGGATGAATTAGTAAGGAACCGATTCAACCTAGTTGGCAAGAACCCTTTCACTCCTAATGTAAACAGATTTAAGAACCGGTCCTTAAAAAGTTGAAGTTTGATAAACCTCCCACTGCAGATGCTCTAAGCTGTATAGTAACTTTTACCACATAAAAATAGGATTACTATTAGTTCTATAAGTTTGTCAACAATGCATCATTTCCTCTTAGCAATATACTCACATATTTCTTTCAATTTAACATCTTCTTACCAACGTGAGATAAGCAAAACCAATGCCACGTTTTAATATTTAAGATTACTTAATTATTATGATGTCACATCATCCAATCCACCTATTTTATACTTAATCCTCATGGTGTTGCGCTCAAAACCTTTTGTTATTTTTTAATACATACATATATATATATATATATGATTAAGATCAAGTTCAAGTTCAAAAGAAAACTATGAAAATAAAATAATTGAATAACTCATCCAAACCATCAGATTGAGATAATTCAACAAATGCGGTTAAACTATTAGTTGCTACATACAAACTAATTATATGATTTGAAAAATTAAACTTTAACTAATGGGTTATATATAAGATAAATGAAAAAAATGACTAACATTAACGATAAACCCATGGATGATGTATGCATTGCTTGTGTAATTAATGAAGTTGCATGAATTTTTTTATTTTTGTTGAAAAACAATATTACATTTGACAATTTTATTAAGAAAGAAACAAAAGTACAACTAAATGACACAATAACTATATATCACCCAAATGCATGTCCACTCCCGAAATGATTGGTATAATCATAAGAACTATACCTCATAATTATCATTGTTATTTAGCAATTTTATGAACTTCAAAATGAACGTTCATGTACAATCTGACGAAAGGAAAACTCATCAACCAAACAATTTTAAGATATCAACATAATTTCTTGTGTTGTAATTCATGACATCTTTCATCTTCTCTAATTATTAATCATCAATGTATATATATATATAACATAATTGTAAAAAACATTATGTCATATACACCTATTCATGATTTGAGTGGATTTAACCTGTAATGAAGATCATAAAATTCAGTGAGGTGTTATATTGGTAAAAAAATGAATATAAATAAAAATTAAGAAAATCGTAGAAAAAAATACACCTCAAAATTGTCATTGTTATTTAGCAAATTTTCCAAAAAATGAGATTCAATTGCAATTTGACTAATAGAAAACTCATGAACCAAGCAATCCTAAGATGTCCTCATGGTATCTTGTATATATATACATATATATATAGAGAGAGAGAGAGAGAGAAAGATTTTTTATAGTAATAAATTTTCATTTATATATATTGATGATTCATTATTAGAAAAGAGGAAAGGTTTTTTGAATGGATTAAAGATTTTAATTACTAAAAAAATAATAAATACATAATGTAACATTCATCAACTGACATTTCATTTAAAATGAAATAACTGATTCCACATTTATTTGATTCATCTATGTAGTTTGATTTTAAAGAAAATTAAAAAAAATATACATGTGTATAAATGTATGTATATATATGTATATTAATAACATAATTGTAGTAATTTTTTTAGTTATTTTAATTTAAAGATACTGTTTCATAGTCGTTTTATACATCTCATGAGAGTAACTCTATTAAGTTTATAATTTTTTAAATAAATTTTATAATTATATTGATTTGAGTTTAATAATATACATGTATATATCAACTATTAATAATGATCCAAAAATTTATAGATTTATTTTATATTCCTTTTTATATATAATTTTATAAATTGAATTAAATTGTAAAATCATTATCAATAAGTATTGTCATATTACTAACAAAATATAAATAATTAAATAAAAATAAATAGACCCATTTAATAAAAGTTCTGATTTATACGCATTGTTACTTTCCCCAAACAAAAAGTAAAAATGCAAAATAAAAATGATTAAAAGATAAGCTACAAAATAGATAAAAGTTAAAAGGAAATGTATAGCCGAATTAGTTTCTCGAAATAAACTTGCAAAAATAAAAATAACCATTAACATATTGAAGTTTGTTAAGGTTATATCATAGATTATAATACATATTTGCAAGATTCGATCATCAATCCAAAAGTAAAAGAGAAATGTATACTTGAATTAGTTTCTCGAAATAAATCTGAAAAAGTAAATAAAACCATTGAAAATGAACATATTGAAGTTTGTTGAGTTATTTCATACATCGTAATACGTACTTGCAAGATTCGATTATCTAACTGTTTTCACCATCAAAACTCTAAAACGTTGTCAAGAACAAACTTTCAGTTCGATTGATAAAAACATAAGAATAATATAAAAGACAAAAGTTAAAAAAATGGCTCTAAAATCTCAACAAAATTCAATAAGAAATAATACCTGGATTATATTCTCAAAGTAAACCTGAAAAACGATTTTGTCGAAAAATGACAATTTTGTGGGATGAAAAAACAAATCAAGTGATGGTGTATAGAGGAATTTACCCGAAAATAAATTTTGTTGAAGAACAATTGTTTGTGAAACAAATAATACATCAAGTGGTGGAAAGGAAGAATACATATATAGTGGACAAATCATGATGAATGAGAGAAAGGTTAGGAGGTTTCACCTTATTAAAAATTTGGAGGTTTCAACTTTAAAATGAAGATGAAAAGGTTTAAAGGTTACATTTTTTTAAATGACCAAAATAACCCTATCCTAATGAACTATTCGTTTTTAGTATAAGGATGAAATAGTCTTTAACATATCAAATATTTAAAAAAATCAAAAAACTTAGAAAAAAGAAAGGTAGGCTTGTGATGTTTAGGAGAGGCCACGTCATAGCTACCGGTTACTCCTTTAATATATATATATATAGATATAGATTAATAACTTCTATCCATGGTATTGAATAATTTTGAAATTAATAGGCTAGTTAATCTATGATTTTGGGTTTGGATATTACAAAATTATTTCAATTTGCACATTTAAAAGGTATTTTTATATTCATCGTTACAAATACATGTTTTCAAATGTAGATAGTACTAAACTATAATTGAAGCGATTACAAAACATATCGGTTATCATTATAAAGTAATCGGCGAACACTGTTATTCACATTATCGCTAAGGAGTCTTATTTTTATTCTGGTTGTAATGATGTGGATTTTTCCATACCCCACAATCTTGTTTCCATTCTAAAAGTTGGCATTCATTGAATAAAGTATGTTTCCTATCAGAAAAATAATTAAACATTACAAATTATAAATATATAGCACTTAATTATGCCTGTAAACTTAACATAGACGCGATAGAAAATTCATGTTCGAATATTGTTAGCCATTTTTTGAAGCCACGCCTTAACCTTTCAAAAGAGAAAAGATTGTTCGGTTCATGTGACGAGGCTCGAGATCATGGTCAAGAAAGGGTCAACTCAATAGGCAAATAAAGACGGACCTTGAGGCTCCTTTGCATAGTTTGTAATTCGAGTCTCCTTATGGCTACTAAGAATTTTTTTTATATTGTTATATGCCCCCAATGAATGTCAATGTGCACACAAGTTAGCCCAGATACACATACGGTTAATCCAAAAACCCTAAGTCAACTAGGACTCTTATTTTTGATCGACATATCTAACCCAAGTAAGAGTAACTCAATCGATATGCTGATTTGTTAATCTTGAATACCATAGAAAATAATCAAAAGCACAACAGACTAAATAATAGTTTTTTGCTCCTATTTTCTCGTACCATGACTTCATCTTTTCCATATGGTATTAAGGCATTCGATCTAAAACTTCTTTATCTCATAAATCAACCAACCTCGTAATTTTATTGTCTTCATGGAAAAAATTCTATTCAAAATCAGTCATTTTCAATATGTTTCAATCAACGAGACATAGGGTACCTACTCAAATGAGGGAGACTAAAATAAACTATTTTTATTAAAAAAATGTTGGGGTTGACTTGCAAAAACAACTTCTAACGCGTTTAAATTGATGTCATAGTATATTATATTATAATATATAAGAGAGATAATTTATTAATGATAACGATGGCTATTAAATTTATTTTAGAATGAAAGAGAAGTTATGGTAATAAAATTTAAATAAACAATTGCGGTCCAAACCATATAAGTAGGTTAAATTGAAGCAATTTGACTGGCTTGAAAATTATGAAATCAATTCATTCGGCTCTAGGTGTGTGTATTAGGTTGGAATCGGATTGAATCAAACTGAATTGAAGCCGAAAAATATAAAATAACATATAATGAGAAATGGAAATAATCTAAAAACAATTCTATTTTGGTTCAAAATTGATTATTGGTCAGGTCTCAAGTTGGATTGTGATACAAACACTTACTTGAGTTCGTTGTAAGTTTAAAAATACAAACTTGAAACCACGTCATTTAAGTTTCAAAAATAGAAAATGGTTTAACTTCTGAACTATGTTAGACTGAATTAATAGTTGATTTTTTGATAATACCTTAAATTGAAAATCAGAATTTAATTTAGATAATCCGAAATAAATGACTAAACCTATATTAATTCTTCGTGATCTCTGTCTAGTTCATCAATATTATTGGTGTGAATAAAGCTTTACACAACCTTATTTGTTTTAGTTAATGCCTTTAAGAAAAGAAAAAAAACATTGAAATGACACTATATATGTTAAGAGTAAATTATAAAAACCATTCATATGACACTCAAACATTATTTTTGTCTTTCCACTTCAAATATAACAAACATATCATTGTGGTTTGCATTTTCTTTGTTTTTATCGTCCAACCAGTATCTTATAGTCGCTAAGTGCCCCATCATACCTCTTATATAAGAGCACTTTAGTATGAGGAGCAAAAGGAGGAATCCGTCCGAGGAGGGGCTCGCGTCTGATTAGCTAGTTGGTAAGGTAATAGCTTACCAAGGCGATGATCAGTAGCTGGTCCGAGAGGATGATCTCATACCCTTTATATGAGAGCACTTTAGTCCGTTTGTATAGGTGCACAAAAACCATAATGAACCCAAAAAACTAACCCATTCCACCCCAAGCCAAAATAAGTTGCAACCTAATTAATATAAAATACTTCATCTTTCTTAAAATAAGTGTCTATTTTTTAAAAGTAAATGTTTATATTTGCCTTCTACATTTAGTTATGAGGTGGATGAAATATCTCTCTATATAATTAAGCATAAAATTGTTTTTTAGTTAACTAAAAAGTGTAACAATTATGTATTTCTGAAAATATGTGCATTTTTTTATAAATAGTTATAGGGCGGATAGAGGACTTGGGATCACGTGAGACCAACATGTTTTCGTGATACCCGTGAGATCATTTTTTGCACTTGAAACTTCACAGCAAAACACTCTGAAGGTTGTTTTTGTTGTGAAGGTTCGCAACTTCACATCAAAAAATGATTTCAATAAGATTGCACATTCTTGATCCATTATGTGGATTCTTTTGTTTTAAAAAGAAACATCAACAATTTTGAATGTATTAGGACTTGATTTAAGTATTGGACGGTTCATTACTTTGTATATTCGTTTGATAATCTTATTCATTTAATACTGATGATTATAGTGGATGCAAAACTTTAATAGACATATTTTTATCTTTAAGATAATATTTTCTATTTATGGAATTTTTTTTCATTATTAAGAAAATATGTATCTCAAAAGTATTCAACAATTATTGAACATCAAATTAATTTGACCGTGACCGTCGCTGAACACGCGAAGCCAAAGACTAATAATGCATACAAATATATATATATATATATATATAGGGGAGTGATCAAATGAGAACCACCCCTCCTTAAAGGAACAAATGAACAAATTGTGTACCATATATGATGTGGGTACCACCCCTCATTTATGATTTAATATTATGTGAGACCCACATCATATGTGATCCACAAGTATCCCTTTGTTCTTTTTAAAAATGCAAAGTTCTCATTTGAACCTTCCTCTCTCTCTCTCTCTCTCTCTCTCTCTCTCTATATATATATATATATATATATATAGGGTTAGGTTCAAATGTGAACTCAATTTTGGTTGTGAACATGAGGACGAATCTCAGCCACACATCTTCGGTTATGGTGGACGCGATCACGGAGGATTGACGCGATTCATGGGAGGGTGGAGATTATTAAAGGAGGGGAACCAGGTCAAAGCCGCCTTTATTGACCGGATAAATGGCTGAGATTCGTCCTCACGTTCACAACCAAAAATGAGTTCACATTTGAACTTTCCTCTCTCTCTATATATATATATATATATTGGTTTTTGTATAAACCAAACGCTCCATGGAACCACTTTCTCATCGTTATCAAATTTTATAAAGAGTAAACTACGGTTTTCGTCCCTGTGGTTTGATGATTATAACGATTTTCGTCCCTGGTCTTTAAAAACTGCTTTTCGCGTCCCCATGGTTTGCAATTCGTTTCCTTTTTCGTCCCTCTGACTAATTCTGTCAGAAAACCCAGTTAATATGAGGGGCATTTATGTCTTTTCCATATTTCTTTAATTTCCTATTTAATTATCCATTTTTTTTCTTTTCTTTTTCCTTTTCTTTTCTTATTTATTTATTTTACTTTTTTCTTATTCATACGAAAAACAGAAGATAACAACCGGCAACAACCCCATCTCCGACACCGATCGCTACAACCAGAAGCCATCGCCCCTCCGTCCAAAATCCCAATACGACCATGAAATGTAACGTGTTGCTAAGATTCTTGAAATCGGTTTCTAATGCGTGAAGGGGGAAGGAGTAGGTCACTGGTTCTGCAACAATGGAGGTAACAGTGTTGCAATGGTGAAGGTCACCGGTGCTGGTGCCTGAGGTTGTTTCCATCAAGGCTTCGTCTCAATCTGCGATGACGTTGCCTCCATCTCCAGCCTTTTCGATGCTTTCTTGGATTCGTTCAACATATCATTCAGCTTCCTCCCCTCCCTTTGATCCCTTTCACGTTTTCCCTCTCCCTGGTCTCATCACTCGCCGGTGAACCCATTTTACCCTGGACCTTCCTTCACTTCGTGATTTCACTATAAAAAACAAGATACAAAGCGGTAACAAAAAACAACCATAAAAACATCAGTCAATTCCTAAATATAACTCAAACTATTAAACTATAGAAAACCTAAAATCAAAATCAACTAAAACCATAAAAATCAAAATTAACTAAAACCGTAAAAAATCAAAATCAACCAAGAAAGAGGGAGAAGTAGCGACACGTAACAGAAGAACAACCATGTAAAGCATTTGTAAAATGTAAGGTATTGCTGCTAGTTCTTGAGGAGTAAAGAAGAAAGGTAGGATGCATTTAAAAAAAAAAGATGAGAGGAAGGGAGTGAGTGCGTGCGTGGGTGGTGTGGGTTTTTTTTTGGTAGGGTTCATGTGGGTTTGGATTTTGTTTTAATTGATAGAATATTCTTTGCTAAAATATAAAAATAATAAAAATCTGGAAAGACCAAAGTACTCTCAGCTTAATATATATATATTTTTTTATTATTTTTTAGATTCAAGGACGAAAAAGGAAATAGAATAAAAATCATAGGGACGAAAAAAACAGTTTTTAAAATATAGGAACGAAAACCGTTATAAACAATAAACTATAAGGACGAAAATAGTAGTTTACTCTTTTATAAAAGAAGGTTCTTCCACCACTTTTGGTTTCTTATTTCTTTCATTTGGATACATGTGCTAGACTCGGGATATTTATTGAGTAAAGTACCCTCTTAGTTAGCCGGTTTGTCCATCCTAATTTATAGAAAAATTAACTTATTATAGTTATATTCATTAGATGTAATATCATAATTGATATTACAATGCCCAATAAAGAAAATGTGTTTATATATATAATTACTAAATAAAATATGGAACCCCTAAGTTACTCTTTTAATTCAAGAGATAATGAATATTTCAATATATATGAAGAAGAAAATGGTTCAAGTCTAGTCATTATAGGACTCTTTCCGTTTTTTAACAGATTCTTTAAAAAAAATTCAAAATAGAGAATCAAAAGTTAAAATTTCTAAAAGAAAATTATTCATCTCCAACAAATTTGCTTTTTTATAGAAAAAGAATAGAAAAAGTGAAAAAAAAATCATTTTTCCCCTCCTATTTTGGAGAAACCAACATTTATTATAATATTAAAATATTTCATTTAACCGTTAAAAAATTATTTCTCTACAAATATTTGTTTTTAAATTTTTTTATTGGTAGTCTCACTTTGTAATCATTTATAGGATGTTCTCCATATTTGAAGAAAAAAGTTTTCTCTGTCCTACTTTCTCCATTTTGAAGATGGTTTTGAGAAAGTTGTTGGAGCAAAATACTAACTTAAAATCTTCATTTTCTCCATTTTTAGGGTGTTCTCCCCCTTAAACGAATGTTAGATGGGTTACAAATTGTCCTAGAGTGTGGAGAAAAGGCTAGGCAAATATATATTGTCTTAGAGTGCAAAATCCCTAGAATCGTAGACATTGCTGAAAATATGGAAAACCAGATTAATCTCCAAGAAACCATTGAAGAAAGGATATTCCAACATACACATAAATTGATAAATAGTCAAAATCTAATCAATATAAAACTCTAGCTATCTTGATCTATTTTCTTAAATTTATACGTTTTATGTAAATATTTTATTCAGAGGTTGCATAGATAAACAACGTTATAAATGTATGATTTCATATATTAGAATAATTTGTTGATTAAAATATATTTTAGAGGAAACTACAAATTTGACCCCATGGTTTGTCGAAAATAATACTTTTCATTCTTTGCAGTTTTGTAATTATAAGATGGTTGTCGTAGTTTGTTAAAACGTCCGAATTCAATCCTTCCCTCTAACGGTCATGAAAACTTTCGTTAAATTAGAAGCATTTTATTTTCTTTAACGTTTTTTTAATCTTTTACCTGTTTAAAAACCACATGGACCAAAATTATAAAATCTATTTTGATCGAGTAAAAGACAAAAAATTCATTAAAATGACAAAAATGCATCTCATTTAAAGGAATTTTTTAACGGTCATTAAAGGAAAAGCCCATACCCAAAAAAATTCACAAATTTATAGTTTATTGATTTACTCTATATTTTAATACGTGTATGTTTAATAAGTGTGTGCGGTCGGGCTCAACATTTTTTGAGAACCGTAAGTTACATTTAAATCATAAAAAATTAGTTGAAAAAATATGTAAAATAAATAAAAAATCTCTCTCTCTCTCTCTCTCTCACATCTATTCTTTCTCCTATTTTTTCTCTCATTTATTCTCTCTCCTATTATCTTTTCCCTCTCATTTTCTATAGCATACACGTATACATAATTGACTATGCATACATTGTGAACACTATACATATTATTAAGGTTACTTTATATTGTATTCACATATATATGCAGGATGTGTTTGTTAATACGAAGATAGAAGTATAGAACAAAGAAGATGAGAGAGAAAAAAAAAGATAAATATGACATTTCTAAAAAATACATTAATAATTTATTTAATAACTACAATAACTATCCCCTTAATTATATCATTAATTAATTAAATTTATTATCTTAAATTAGTGACTTAGAATAGATCTTGTGAATCTTACAAAAAAGTAGATTTTCAAAATATTAAGCCCCTATACGTGTATATTTATGTATATTAATTAAATTATGCGTTGTTGCCAATATTTTAGACAAATGTGACGACATTCTCTTCACGCGTGAAGTCGTTCAAAACCACAAATCATTTATTATAGAGTAAACTCTAATTTTGGTCCTCATGGTTTAGTGAAATCTTTAAAAGTGGGACCTAAACTTTGATAATTCTAGAAATCGTCTCTGTATTTTCATTTTGTTCATAAAATGGTCCCCATAACTAACTCCATTAATTTTATATAAGAAAGTTTGTAATACAACAAGATGCTCTTAATTTTTTATTGATGTTCAAATGAGATGTTGTTGATGTTCATATGATATCTTCTTGATGATAGATGTTCTTGACGTTCATAGGAAAAAAGGTGTTAGAATGATATGTTTTGGATTGATGTTCTTGATGATAATGTTTTTTATAATACATTTTCAAAATTATTTTTTAAAGCTTCCAATACTTGTACTTAAGCTTCAGGTATTTGTACAATAGAAATTCTTTTATAAAGACAGTATAAAATGAGCAAATTACAAAGATAAATTAACAAAAATGCCTCTGATACTAACAGAAAAAATTAACGGAGTTAATGATAGGAGACCATTTTCATAACAAAATAAGAACTACAGGGACGAGTTTTAAAATTATCAAAACTTAGGTCTCACTTTCAAAGATTTTAATAAAACATGAAGACCAAAATTAGAATTTACTCTTTATTTATTGACGTGCTTTCTTAAACGACTTCAAAAGTCGACGCCCTTCTCAATACTTTTTTTTTGTGATAAAGATGTAACAAACAAAAATCCAAAAAAGGAAATAAATTAGAATGATTTATGTATACATTTAAGTTAATAAAAACACATTTTGTAAAATTAAGGTTAATTGCATTAAATTGGAGCGTTACTGCCTTTAAATTCTATTTTAAAAATATAAGTTTTAAAACGAGCACATTATGTTTTATGTTCAATTAAATAGGCGTGTTATATTTTGATGCAGTAAGTATATTATAATTTTATGCATATAAATAAAATATATTCTAAAACAAAACTTATTTTTGAAAAATAAAATATATTCTAAAACAAAACTTATTTTTGAAAAATAAAATATTAATCTTCTTATTTAAGATATTATCATAGACACCAAATTAAATAATAAAGTTTAAGAATAAAAAACGGAAAAAATGTTTTCTATTCAGACGCAATTTGTTCAAAATTTCAAAATGCTAAATTAGTATAATTAAATAAAAAAAATAAGCCACTCAATTTTTTTGGAAATATATTTATTGTTTTCTATTTTATGTTGTTGCGTGCAACAATTTCTGTTTTAAATACAACTTTAATCAAAGCTTATGGATTTGTATAATTGAACGAATTACAAATATTTATGGTAATATTAATTTTGTTCTACAAGTCTTTTGTTTTGTATCACTATTAATATTGTACAAGAGATAACAAATATACTATGATTTTGGATTTCTAAAAAAGCAAAAATACAATATTTAAAACATATGCACATGAATAATTAATCATCCCACTAGAAGATGTGTTGAATCCAAGACATGGATTAAAAGCAAAAATTGTGTTAAGAGTATGTCCAACAACTTCTATAAAATAGAGAAAATGAAAAAAATGAAGGATTTTAAGCCAATTTTTAGTTTCAATAGTTTTTTCAAAATTATCTCTAAAATGGAGAAAGTGTGAGAGAGAAAAATATTTTCTCCAAATTTGGATAACACCCCAAAAATGATTACAAGATGAGACAACCAATAGAAAATTTTAAAACAAATATTTGGAGATTGAAATAATATTTTAATATTATAATTAAAGTTGGTTTCTCTAAATGGATAATCTGTTGGAGATTGGTGCAATTTTTTTAAAGGTTTTAACTTGTAGTTCTCTGTTTTAATTTTTGTTTAAAGAAATTTGTTGGAGATGACAAGTTAATCTTGATCATGGCGTACTCTTATGTGGTTCTACATCTATTGGGACCAAATGTCCAAAAAACTTTATGGGAGAATTCCATTTTATGTCATTTCAAGTCATGTCAATTGAATACGGTTAAGAAGAAGCTAGACTTAAAAATATATATATCTTTAGAGAGTGAAACAGTCGTGTGAAAGAAAATGAGACAAGGGGTACGCGGTTGGGTGGCCAATAAAAGAAAAGGTTCTTTAATGAAAACGAAAAAACGTCAAACGTACGATTCATAGTTATTCAAAAATTAAAAAATCTTATGTATCCAGACAAAAAGTTGATTACCAGTAACTCTAACCGACCCCGTAAAGAACTCACCTCCAATGTATTTGTATAAAGTTGTTTTGTCCCTTTAACAACTAAGCTACACGCCATAGGCTAAGAAAATCTTACACGTTAGCAATTATTGATACTTTGTTAATTGTTACCCGTTTATTGATATAAGCAAAAAGTGATAACCACAGGGGTTGTGACGTACTGGTTGAGATGTTGGGAGATGTGGTGGAATATTTCATCTGTCCAGGGTTCGAATCCAGACATACATAACAATTGTGGCCTCTGAGTTTATCAGAGATGGTGTATTGCAGTCATAATTTGACAGGATTAGTCCAGGCATAACCTGGGACACCCTTCCAAAAAAAAGGAAAAAGTGATCAAAATCTAATAATGTTTATATTTAGGGAAAAGTTCAAAAAACCCAACGAACTATTATGTTTTGAGTGGTTAACTCCCTAAACTATTTTTTGAATGAAAAAACCATTAAACTTTCTTATTTTAAATGATTAAGTTCTTGAACTATTGTTTTAAATGAAAAAAACCATTAAACTTTCTCATTTTGAATAATTATGTCCTTAAACATTTTTTTCAATAAAATAAACCATTAAACTTTAAAATTATTTACTTACATTATTTTAACCCAAAAAAAATATTGGTAACCAATTTGGAAAGTTTTAAAGTGAAAAACAAACTTAAATCGGTTTTACCGTTCATAAACCCTACGCCGGTCAAACCCCGAGCAAACATCGATATCACTCCCTCTTACCATTCCTCGTCATCCCATCGTTGTATGTTTTCCAAATCGTCAATCACGTTGTTGGCTTCTGCCATCGATCTACTCTTTTTCATCTGTTTTTTTTATCTTTTTACTTTAAACATTTATAGTCGATTACAAGTAGTTTTTTTTGTTAAAAGAATGCAGGTAACCAATTTTTTAAAAGTTCGATGGTTTAGTTTTTCAAAAAATGCTCGGGGACTTATTCATTCAAAACGAGAAAGTTTAATGGTTTTTCATTCAAATTGATAAAGTTTAATGGTTTTTTCATTAAAAATGATAAAGTTTAATGTTTTTTTCATTCAAAAAAATAGTTTAGGGACTTATACCATTTAAAACAGAATACTTCGTTGGGCTTTTTTGAACTTTTCCCTTATATTTAATATATAATGAGTTTTTTCTCAATAAATGTAGTAAACTTTTAAAATTTTCTATTTTGAGACTAAGATAACTAGATATTTGTATTAGTTGTACTAGAAGCGTACCCGTGCAATGCAGCGGTTTTGAAAGCTTGAACTCGATTAAAGTATCCACATTGAAAATTCAAAAAACTAATAGGTTGTCTAAAAATCAATAAACATAAAGCGAGATAAATCGATACCTACTGTTTTGAAACAAAGAAGCCTATCTGATCCTTGACTTTAAACTAATAAGTCCAATTCCATTTTGCATGAATAGGACAATTGGTGCCAATAAATCTCTTGCCAAGAAGTCCGTCGCATTTCTAGTCCAGGCCTATCAGATATGACTTTTTCTAAATTGGGTATTCATATTAAACGAAATCAACCTACAATCGTATGGATGAAGGTAGGTAGACAATACCATGTAATATCTATTTTTTTTAAGCAGCAAAAACCTTCTTATTAAAATAGGTGCCAAAATGGCATTAAGCAGAATACACCAGTGGCATTAAACATATTACACCATAGGCTTATCCCACCCAAAGCAAATACCCAAAAACATTGCAAGCATGTAGCAATCGATCAATACAAACGTGCAGAAGAGAGAGTCTAGCATGCTGGTTTCGATCATCGAACTATGCTGAAATCGATCAATAAAACGTACGCCTATTAAACAGCAAACTAGTTTAGAACAAACAATATAAAATTGATCCAAATAACGTCATCTTTGAGTTGATTTGCAGTCGATTTTCAATGCTTTTGGCCTAAATAGTACGTAAATCTGTTTGACCCATCACTGACTGAAAACATTGAAGAAAAAATAGTTTAAAAGAAAGAGATTCAAACCTGGAGAACGGGGAATAAGCACACGCTATCGAAGAATCAAGAGGTGAAAAAATTAACATAATTATCAAATTACAGATTAGGAAAGAGGTGAAAAAATTAACATAATTATCAAATTATAGATTAGGAAAGAGGTGAAAAAATTAACATAATTATCAAATTACAGATTAGGAATGAGACTTTGTGCTTCAAGTACTTGTATTAATGCATTAATAACTTGTAAATTAAGTAATTAAGCTTTAATAGATAGTATATAATGCTTATAAAGTTGTTTTTAAAAGTTTTTTATAAATGTTTTATAATATAGTATAGATATAGATATAGATAACAAATAACATTATGCTGAGTTGGAAATTCGTTTATAAATTTATGTTGACGTAGATCGTCGCCATGTCACTTATTTACATGAATTTTTATTTTACATATAGACTTTTTCTTTTGCTGCTGTCTCTTTCTCCCTTCCTGGTGGCGGTGGTCGTGGGATGGACACAGGTGAAACCTCAGTGAATCCTTATGTTTTCAACAAGAAAGAAATGGAAAAAGAAAAAATTGGATCATAAATCAAATCAATAATTGTTTACCTATTTATTGCAAAATAATAAGTTCGTATTGCAATTTGAAAACATTTTTTTTTCTAAATTTAATACCTAAAATTGTGACGGAGTTATAAATGTGTCTTGTACACTCATTCAATTGATTTTTTGTGAAAACAATAGAAAAGGATTATTCATGTCAACCAAAAAACTTAATTTTTTTTAAACAATGAAATTTGTAAAACTATATTGAATGATTTTACGGATCTTTGATTTACCGTAAGCGTTTAGTATGCATACATGTTTGGACATGACTGGAATTGACAAGAGAGACATAACCGAATCAAGCAAGTGTTTGTCTTGTGTTTGGTACGACTAGGACTGAATATGACATTACTAAACAAATTGTCCCTAAAATTGATGTTTTTATATATCATGCATATAATAGTTATAAATGACGCAAACCAAGTATTTTTTTTTTAAATAATCTAATTTATAAAATATTTTAACACAATTTTCATATACATAAATAAATACATATATCATAATATCAAATTTGAATGAAAATTTTGATATAATTTATGGTAATTCGAAAAAAAAAAAGGATTCGTACAAAGGAAAAATATGGTTTATTTGGTTTGAAATATTCTTATCAATTGGCAAATGCACGGTAAACATTGTTGCAGCAACAATGGTTATGGAGGTAGAGGCAGTGGTGGTTGGTGGAAAACGTGAAGATGGTGGATGATGGTGGTGGTGGTAGGCAATGATAGCGGTAGCCAATGATGAAGGTGGTGGTCGCTGACAGTATAGCGATGGTGTGATGGACTTGAAGTTGACTAGTTCGAGTTATAAGAGTCATGCAACGCTACTGTAGATCGACTATTTTATAGAGTCTTTAAAATTAGTCGAGATGTACAAAAACTAACCAAAACACCTATGATTAATAAATAAAAGTCTAAGGGGGCATTGTTTTTTAAGAGGTGCTAAAGTCTGGAGCCTGATTTCAGTTGAAATGGTTCTGAAAGCTCTAAACAAATCAGACATAAGTGGTGATTAAGAACTTAAAATGCAAAAAACAAACAAGGCCTAAAGCTTTCTTGTTAAGAGCAATGGTTGATATATTTTTCAAATTTATTTTATTCAAAGACAATTTAGGAATGCAAGTCGTTTTTCAGAATACATTTTCGTATCGGTTCTTGAAATTTTCAATTTTAAATAAAATTGTCTTTAATATTAATTTATTAAAAAATTGTTCTCTATGTTTATAAGTCCACCTAAGTAAGAATACATGAGGAGTATTTTAATCATTTTATCGATTTATTTTAACTTCATACTAAAAATTAATAGAATTAAAAGTGAATGTCTGTCATTGGCAACAAAACCTCAATCTCTGTCCATAAGGACCATGCTAAATTTTTACGTACTTTGCAACAAAATTATGACGTCATAAATGGAAAAAACCACAAAGAAAATTTGACTTATTCAAGAAAACAATCCAAATGAGTGGCCATTAAGTGAAGTGTATCAAGACCTATTCAATAGTCAAGACCTCGTGCTCATGAATCCTTTAATCCTTTCCTCACTCTCCGTGTCCATAACAAACCCTATTTATACCCACCACCACCCACCGTTACTCCGTAATAACGACCGCCATGAACCACCATGAACCGCCACCCGGTTACCGCTTCTTCCCCACTGAAGAAGAACTCGTTTCCTTCTATCTTCCCACCAAACTCGAAGCCCGAAGAGACGATCTCCATCGCGTTATTCCCGTTGTCAATGTCTACGAACACGAACCATGGCATCTCCCAAGTAACCATCTTTCATTTTCTTTAACCAATGATCAATAATCTTTTTAATAAGCTTCTTTTGATCGAATTAAAGTTTCTTTCAATATTTTGTAATTAAAGACACCAGTACAAAAAATGGGATTTTACACCGTTTTATATAAATCTGTGTAAAAAAAAGAGCACATTTTTATGAAGTTGCTAGAAAAAACGTTTAACAATTTTTTGTTTTGTTTTCATTAGTGGAAGCGGGAGAATTATGCAAAGGAGATACTGAACAATGGTTTTTCTTTGTACCGAAACAAGAAAGAGAAGTACAAGGAGGGAGGCCATCGCGAACCACAGCTTCTGGTTATTGGAAGGCCACGGGTTCGCCTACATATGTTTACTCGTCTAACGACAAGGTGATTGGAGTGAAGAAGACGATGGTATTTTACCATGGGAAGTCGTCTACAAGTAAGAAAACAAAATGGAAAATGAACGAGTATCGGGCAATCAAAGAAGAAATGGATGCCACAAATACATGTTTTATTCCAAAGGTACATAGGCTTCATAATTTTTCTGGTTTTGGTCCGGTCTGATTCAGCCGATTTGATTATGAATCAGTCGATAATACAATATATAACAAAGTTTAGGTTATACAACTTGAAAAATGTTTGAGTATCCTAACAGATTACGTTATAGGACTTAAGTTTACAAACCAAAAAATAAAACGTTATGTTTAAAAGAGTTGCAATAGGTTTATAAGACATTCTTTAGCGTCTTAACAAGTTTTCTATGATATCTTTAAAATAAAGCATCATGCTAGCTATTTTATATGACATAATTCTCAAAAATCGTTTATAAAAACAGCTAATACGACGTTTATTTTAAAACAATTCTAAAAAAAACCTTGTTAAGATTTTGAAAAGCGTCTTGTAAACTTATTACTAAACTTTTAAATATAATGTTTATTGTTTGATTCTAAAAATTTAAGTTTTATACAAGTTGTCCATTATGACACTTATACATTGGTGGTCTACGTGTTGATACTCTTTGTCGTTACAAATAGAAATATCTTCATTTGGTTATGTATGTTAATGGGATTTTATTTATTTGTGCAGTTACAACACGAGTTGAGCTTATGTAGAGTGTATGTGGTATCAGGGTGCGTAAGAGCATTCGATAGACGACCCACAGGGCTAGGGACATACGAGATAGGTGCTTCGAGTTCGTTATCATCGTAGTTAAGAGTAATCCCTAAGCTTAACCCCTCGATGAGCATCTTCAACAACTTCTCTAAAATAAAGAAAATCAAATTTTTTTCCTCTATACTGCTTCAAGAGACTCTCTATCTCATTCTCTAAAATAGAGATTTATGAAGAAATCTCTAAATATAAAGAATTGTTAAAGATAAGTTGTTGGAGATGCTCTAACAAATCATGCTTTTGTTCATTTTATTTAATTAGTTTAGAACTTCCAATTTGTGTTGATTAATTATTTGTACATTTGTGAATGTCAAGAACGTTAAAGAGTGTTTTAAATTTGTATTTTTTTTAAGTGATTATTTTGATGTTCAATAATAAAAAACAAGAGAATTGTTAATAGCAAAGTGATTAAATTTAATGACAGTTCGGTAGTTTTGTATTCCATCTTCTTTTTTGAAATTAAGTTTTGTATTCCATCTTAAAAAGGAGAAATATTGATAGTTCTTAGAGCATCTCCAACAATTTCCCTATGATTTCTCTAAAATGGAGAATCAAATGATAAAATCTCTAAAAAAAATTGCATTCATCTCCAACAAATTCTCTATAACTTTTTCAAAATAATATTAAAATATTGTATCATCTATTAAAATATTATTTCTATCATTAAATATTTATTTTTCAAAATTTTCTATTGATCAATTCATTTGGTAATCATTTTTGGAGTGAACTCCATATCTGAAGAAAAACTCACTCTATCTCTTACTTTCTCCATTTTAGAGAAAGTTTTGGGGAAGCTTTTGGAGCAAAAATTTTGTCCAAAATCCCTATATTCCCCTTTTTCTTCATTTTAAGGAAGCTCTCGGAGATGCTCTTATTTATTTCTCAAAATTTAATTATTATTTACTTTATGTTGTAGTCAAGACCTTGACTTATATTGAACCAATCATTACTCGTTAAATAAGAGTTATCAGATTATTAAAAAAAGTACAGGTGTCAGATTTTTTAAGAATTCCAATCACAAACTCTGGCTATTTTTAACAAACTAATAGCATCTCTAACAAGCTTTTTTTTAAAATTTTCAAAAATAAAGAATTAAAGGTAAAAATCTATAAAAAGAATTATATTCATCTGCAACAGATTTTTTATTTTAAAGATTTCAACATAAATTATATTATTATTTATCATCCTAATACACTTTAAAAAAAACTTAATATAAAATTCTTGTGGTTGTAGGTATCAGAAGTCCTTCACTCTTTGCAATCACCATTCCAACATTTACAATCCTCTTCATGAGGTATTCTCTAATATACTCCAGCGCTGTGATGATAGGCTTGTCACGACCATCTATAAGTTGTCTATTGAAGACCTCACACATGTTGTTCAATAGAACATCACAGTGAGGTCTACCTGTACATGTGAAAGAGATATGCATTACTATCCATTCTACTCAACTCATCCATGTACATCATAGTCAGCTATAAAGAAGGAAATTAACATATAAAGTGGGTTCTTGACAAATGAACAGTTGGAATGTCTTTCAACCATTCAAAAGCCTCTGTATCCAATACTTTCAAGTCATCCATGCATTTTTCAAGTTGTGGCATTGTTGGTGTTGTTGCACATTTCCACAATACATCCTTGAACACCTTTCCCTTCCAAGTCTTCTTCATATTTTTATATATATGCCTAAGACAGAACATGTGCTCTACACATGGAAAAACGCTAGCCAATGCAGGTATGATGCCCTATTTGGAACAAAGGTAAACAAAAGTTGTTATTGGAAAAGTTATAAATGCAAGTTATATGGTTAATTTATTAACCGCATTTACGTTTAATTTTATAACTTTTTATTCTCTTTTATAATATTTTTAGTATTTATTAGGTATATAAGATTATTTTTTGGTAATTAATATATTATATATGGAATATAAGAAATATGAATTTTCGGTCACCAAACGTCACATTTAATACCATTATTCATGTTTTATATTCTAATATTTTCAGGTAAACTAGGGAAGTAGAAAAGAGTCCAAGAAACTGAGATTGATCCCGTGAAACTGAAGCAAGAATGAGGATACCCGAAGACCCATAACATCTTTGGGTTAATTTTATTTTGTAATCCTTATTTTATTATCTGAGTCAAAACTCTATACTTTACTTGGAACTCTCTTAGGCTTAATTAATACTTAGTTTGGGCAATTTTTGTATAGATCGGCCCATGGAAAAGCCAAAGCCGAAAATAGCTTTTTCATTAAGCCAAGCCCATTAGTTTGTATATAAATAAGATGCTTAGGGTGGTGGTAAAGATCATCCCATTCCAAGTGTGGAGACACTTGTATTAGTTAAGCTTTGTTTATAATGTGGATCACAACTCATCTATAGTTGTCTTCCAAAAAGAAAGTATTCTAGTCCTTTAAAAAAAACTAGAATACTCTCTTTTTAAAGGGGCTTCACTCTTGCATGAGTTGGAGTAAATCCACCACCTTTATGCATATGCACTAGCTCTCAAGTCCCAAGAATTTCAAGGGTATATTTATAAGAAGCATATTTCATCTTATTTTCCATCTTTTATATTCTCCTTTCGTGCATTGGTTTACTGCATAATCGCCACCATTACCATTCACATATTTATTTCCTTTGCATTTCTCACTTCCTTCCCACTAGTTGTTTTCTTTCTTTTTAATAGTTGCCATCCACGAAAATACCAACCACAAGGAATTCAAGTCATTAGTTATTAATATTTTCCTTGTTAATTATAAGTTGCAATTTAGTTTCTTTTTAATTTCGTAAGTTTATTTTTCGCTTTCCTTTTCCGCATTTCAAGATTACTTACGGTAAACTTGTCCATTTATATTATTTCAAGGTTGCTAATGGCAAACTTGTCCCGCCTACTGCTTTCATTTTAGTTACTTATTATTGCTTTACATTCATTTACGTTTTACGTCTTACTTTCTTGCCAACCTTTAATTTACGTAATTAGTTGCTTAATTACTCGTTTAGTTTACTCTTACGTTTATTTTTGTTATGTGCAAAATAGATAATCGAAAATAATTTTCATGATTTTATAATCGTTTATGTGAAGATTATTAGCGAAAAATTTTATTTGTCGCTTTTTGGCAAATTGTATAGAAGGAGACCCAATTTGTAGCGGGTAAGTTCCGACCCGCACGAAAGGCGTAACGATCTGGGCACTGTCTTGAAGAGAGGCTCGGTGAAATAGACATGTCTTTTGTGAATATCATTCATCAATGGAAGGCTAAAAACCTTAAGTTTGGGGTGTAAGACAAATAAATTAGAATTTGAGAGATAAGTAACAAAACAAAGAGGTGTATTAACTTTATAACAGTAATTTACAAACTTGTCATATTTAGATTATTAATATTTCGTGAAAATACCCCTAAGGTTAAATGACAACTAACCATTGGCATATAAGCGGCTTAACCTTAATGAGGTTATAAAAGATATTCATTTTCTAAGACAATAATTATCGTTATAGAATATCTTTTTATTTTATTATTTAGCTCTTTTTCTATTTATTTTTACACCCGGGGCTTCTCTTTATAAAAGTATTCTCTTAGTTACCAACCAACCAAACACAAATTAGTTAATCAAAAATCCTCTTGTTTTAAATCTCTCTGAAATCATTCTGCTAAAAATCAAGCTTTTTATTCTAAGAACTTTTCAAACACGCCGTCTCTGTGGAACGATACACGGTACTTAAATCGTTATTACTTGTTACAATACGACTGTATTCCGAGGTGTATACTTGCGCCGAGATCTATTTTAGTGTTGATTATTAAGGGTAGTAATACTTTTACAACAGCAAGGAATTAGCAAAGATAAATTTTTTTACCTTTTGACTATCGCTGATGAAAGTAAAACTGGAATTTAAACTCAAATCCTAGTCATCACCCAAGTACTTCAAGAACCATGTCCAAGAATTTGTTGCCTCAGCTTCTACTATGGCATAAGGTAAGGGATTGATACCTTGGTTTGGGTCAACACCAACTCCAGTAAAGATCTGGCCTGGAAAAGGTCCTTCCATAAAACATCCATCCAAACCCAATAACTATTTTCCACATGCTTTTGAAATCATCCTTAAGTGCACTAATACAAATGTATATGCGTTCGAACTGTCTTGTTGGAGAGTTTGAGTTAGCCTCATCTTCCACTGCAAGTTTCACTGTCGTCCTTGGGTTTGCTCTCTTAAGCTCCAACATATAGTCCCTTCATACTGCTCATTGTAATCACCTCTCACCTTTTTGTTGCAATTCCCTTTGCTCTACAAGCCTTCATTTTTGTTACCCTAAGCTCATACTTCTTACTTAGTGCTTTTGCCAAAGGTTTCAAGCGGATATCAGGTTAGGAACTATGGTTTCTTCAACCTATTGAGAGAGAAAAGTGGTTGTACATTGCCTCACTCTTCTGGCTTGTAAACATTTATGAGTGTCTTTGTAGGTCTTCACAGTCCAGGTTTTGTTTTTGTTATCAGTAGAAATAAGTAATAACCTAGGACATTATGGTTGAGTCATGGGAGGCTCATCAGTGTTAGGCCCATCAGTGCTTGTACCTCCACTTTCAACAACCTTGCCTTTGCATATCACCCTCATCCTTATCTTATCATTTTTTTGTAAACAAAAGATCCATCCTAGTCTGAATTGAGTGCTCTATAACTACCTTTCTTATGTCTTTCTTACTTCCAAACTGTTGGCCAACATGAAAATGATGTTTGTTTACCTTGATGAAAATTTTCAAGTTTATAAAGTGCTTTTTCCTACCACTTTCAAACTCAAAGTCCTCACCATTCTCATACTCTTCCACGTCCATAATTATATCCTCAAAGTCTTCCATGTCAGCCTGTTCATCAACTTTCTCATGTGCCTTGCCCTTATCATCCTGTTGTTGTGCATTGCCCCTTGATCTGGCATCCAACTCCTCTTGTTTATGAACCTGTTCATTCTAATGAAGATCATCCTCTATATGAAAACTCCATTCCTTCTGCATTGCTCTGCTCGTCATGATCATATCCATCTTCTGCATTATCCTGCTCATCATGCTCATCCTCCGTATCAAACTCCATTCCTTCTGTATTTGCCTGCTCATCATGCTCAACCACATCCAAGTCATTTAATTCAAAGTCCATTCCTTCTGCATTGCCCTACTCATCATGCTCATCCTCATGTATATCATTTAAGTCAAACTTCATTCCTTCTACATTGCCCTGCTCTTCATGCTCAACCTCATTTAACTCATTTAAGTCAAACTCCATTCCTTCTGCTTCACCCAAACCCTCATTTAGGTCAAACTCCCTCCTATCTTCTACATTGACCTCCCTGTCTTGGTTGTTCCCTTATGCATTGCCCTCCTGATGTACATTTACCTCCTCATCCAATCTAAGTTGTTCAAGTTCAATAACCTCACTTTGTTGGTGTTCTCCAATATAACTTTATCAGCCTCAATCCATTCAATGAATAATTGTTTTTTAGCTGATGTAGAAGAAGAACCAGCCTCAATTGTTCTAACTCTAGTTCTATTAATTTATGGAGAGTTATCCTCTAAAATCTCCTGTATGACAACTTTCCTTTGACTAGGGGACCTTTCATATGTCCTCAGGGTAGTCCTACCATGTTCAATGTATATGTCTATGATTTTCCACTTGTTTGTATACCTCATTAAGTTCAAAATATCTTGATCAATGGTTCAAAGCCAAAGTCTAGGTCATGTTCTAGAATGCAAAAATGATAATACATCCTCTCTTCAGGATCATAACCTAGCTGAACCATCATCATGTCTATTTCATGAACACTAAGCTCATCAACATAACTTACCTTACCAATAATGTACTTCCTTCCTGGACTTCTAGTAAATACCCCATCATGATGAGCCTTCATTGAAATCAATCCTGGATAGTGTATTGCCAAGACAAAGATATTTTTTTTGGTAAAAAAAACATCAAAGAAGAAATGTTCAAGATAATAACTTTGATGAAAAAACAAAATGAAACATACTGTATACTTCGTATGGGTCCATAGGTAGGCTTGCTTACCGTATCATCCACAGAGCTGAGTATAAGTGAGAAAGAAATAAAAGAACACATGGATCTGGTGTGTAAGAATGAAGATGGTAAGGGATAACCAAGGGTTTTGTTCTGGTTAGAAAACGGGAGGAAAAGGGGGGAGAAAGAGAAAAAAATAAGGATTGACAAAAAATACCCTCGTGTGCATCTCATATGGTTGGGGTTAACGGTAGGAATCGTTCGTTTGAGGGACCAAATCCATAACAAAATGCATACCGGGGGGGGGGGGTTATGTAATTTTTGAAGTTAAAGGACTACTTTCATAACAATCGGAAAACATTAGGAGGCGTTTGGTTCGTCAGATTCTGATGGAATCTAATGGAATTGGAATGGTCAGTTTCGTTGACCAAATTCCATTCCTACGTTTTGTTCGCGGTGGAATGGAATTGAATTCCAAAGACTCCCTCATTTGTGGATTTCACCATTCATTCACCAAACAGATGGAATTGAAATCCATTCCATCCAAAAATTTGAAATGACACAAATACCCTCAATACATCTTAAAACCCAGCGGATGTTTTCTCAGATCTGACTTTTGCTTCATCTTCAAGATTGACCATGTTGCTGGACGTTTGCTCAAGATTGAATTTTGCTTCACCATCTTCAAGATTGACTAGACTTTTGCTGTTATTTGTGATCGACCAGAATTTTGCTTCATCTTCATCTTCATCAAATAAGGTGCTATCTCCTTCTTGTTTACGGTACGATCGATTTGGGTCACCATCCATTTGGGTTACGACTTTTCTCACGATCGACCGTTGCTATCTCCATCTTGATTAGGGTACAATCAATTTCAGTCATCGATCTTTATGTTCACCGGTCTTCTTCTTCATCGATCTGCATCTTCTGGTTTGTTCCTCTCGTTCTTTATCGATATGTTTCTTCTGCTCCATCCTTCTTGTTCGTCGATCTCCTCTCTACTTGTTTTGTGAATATCTTCGTCGTTCACCATCAATTTATGCCTCTCTTTTTGTTCGATCGTCTTTTTCTTCTTCTTCACATTTATGTTTGAGATCTGCTTCTTTTTTTAATTAGATTAAAAAATAAAAAGTAACAACTCTTATCTTTTAATAAGATATAAAAGATAAACTGTCAAATTTAAGTCAAAGTAAATTGGATTAAAAAAATTCCAAAAAATTATAAAAAATTATCAAAGAAATGGTATTTTTGTCATTTTTTATTATTCCATTCCAATTCTGTTGCAAACCAAACAAACAAATTACAAATCATTAGAAAGATTCCATTCCGTTCATTCCAACCCAACATTTGGTCAAACTTGATAATATTGCATTTCAATTCCTTCCGGATTCCAATTTTTTCGACAAATTTGGTTCCTTCGAAATAATTATGCGAACCTAAAAAATAAAATGTGGTAAGTGGTTAGAAAGTGATCAGACTTCTGATTAAGGTCTTAAAATGGAAAATTTCGAACTTCTGTGACCATTTTGGAAAAAAGAAAAAAAACAAAAGTTTTCCAGAGTTTTGAGTCAACCAACAGAGGGTTCTTCGATGGTAGACACAATCGCCAAAATTTGACTGAGCGAGAGGAGAGGGAGCAATTGGCAAAATCAATGGCGATTCTGTATGCGCTGGTGGCCAGGGGCACGACGGTGCTGGCGGAGTTCAGCGCCGTTTCTGGTAACACTGGAGCAGTTGCTCGCCGGATTCTTGAGAAGTTGCCGGCGGATGTCGAATCCAGACTATGCTTCTCGCAGGAACGTTACATCTTCCATATACTCAGATCTGACTCTCTCACCTTCCTCTGTATGGCCAACGATACCTTCGGAAGTTCGTATCTCTCCTTTCTTTCCTTACACGCACTCTTACACGCGCAATCATGCTCGTATCGATCTGTTGTACTAAGTTAGATTCATATTGTGTTAAGATCAGTAGATTTTAGGCTGTTGGAAGTACACAATTTTGGTTGATTGCTTCATGTATGGTTCCATTAACAGAAAATTCATTAAGAAATACATATAATCTAATTGGGTAAATTCATAGCTTGCAACAATTTTACCATCATCACCATTCGTGTATGTAGCCAAAAAGAATACGGTGTCTTTGGTGATAGCTTACTCGATCTATTTATTCATGTATCTACTATTTAAGTAATTTTCTGTTTTACCAATGAATTTCCAGTTTGGATTTTGTTTGGCACAAACAGATGATACAATTGAGAGGCTACGTCATGACTTCATATCACAGATCAAATTATTAAATTCTTATCTTATGTTTGGACTTTGGATGTTGTAAACCTAGCTTAGAGAACATACAGCATGCTTTTCTGTTTCAATGAGATTATGGTTTTCAAATCAGCAACTTGTGATCTTATTCAAACAGGCTTTATATGAAATCCTTGGTATTGTCATATAGTTACTATGCCATTCTGGTGATCTCTAGATAATTATGGACACAATTGAATAGATTTCTTCGATTCGGTTCTTATGATGCTATACGAGCACAGAAAACTTAAATGCAGATAACTTATGGTTACATGAACAGATGAACAATCTTTATAACTAAATACGCATACGCTTAGTTAAATACGTGAAGTGAGTGGCACATGGATCATTTGATGAGTTATTAAGGTAGAATGGAACTATGTGGGAAAATTTGGAAGTATTTGGTACACTTTTAATTATGCAAACCAGGATGATTGGTCCACTACATATACTTGGTGGTGCATTAAGGAAACCGTATTTTGTTGTTTCTGTGTCTTATCAAAGTCAAACTAACAAGCCAGTAAAAAAATTCAAAAAGTTGTACATGGTTTCTTGATGTTTTTATCCTTCGCGCAACTAACTCAAACCATCGACCTGATTGTGTTTCTTTACAAAGTTTTCTGATCTAAAAATCGGCTTGACCTCCAACTTTAATGATTTATCGAGTTAGATCACTCGTAATTTTTGGTTCCACAAGACGACCAATCACTATTTGCTATAATTATACGATCGACAATAATTAAGTAATACTCCCCTTCTTACTTTGACCTAGTGATTGCACTTTTATAATTTGTGCTCCTAAAGCAAAGTGGTATTGTTTTTCATGAAATTATAATTTCACAGTGATCTACCAAAAGATGTATTGTCGGTTTGTTTTCACACTTCTCATTAAGTATTTGAAAATGTACTAATGCATGATATTTTCCAGGAAGAATTCCATTTTCATACTTGGAGGACATTCAAATGAGGTTTATGAAAAACTATGGCAAGGTGGCACCATATGCTCCTGCTTACGCTATGAATGATGAATTTTCAAGAGTCTTGCATCAGCAGATGGAGTTTTTCTCCAGTAACCCCAGTGCAGACACACTCAACCGTGTTAGGAGTGAAGTTGGTGAGGCAAGTATTCTATTTTGAACAAGATTAAATTTACTTTTTTTATTGAGTAATTTGTGAGTGCAAATAAGGACACCTTATTAGAAATGAAAAGAATCAATCTTGGCATGAGTTGGATTTGTGTTAGTTGTCTTTGTGCAGGAGGGGTGGGGATGTAAACATAATTATTTAAGTTACGTTATGTGGAGGTACAAAAATTTGTTCTTGTCATAGATGATACGTAATGCAATCTAGGTGGCAGTCTTGCACACCACCTGGCAACCGTATATGTTAGCTTCATTTTCTCACAATCTTTGTGATACTAATGAACAGATATGATCGATCTTACTATATGTAATATGTTTCTCATAACAATCCATTATTTACAACTGCAATATCAATTCACAAACTGGCAACATTGATTACAAATACTTCACATATAGGAAATTAGACTTACTATAAATGTTTGATTATGCAAATCAGTTGATACATGAAATACGTTTAAGTCACATTCTATTTGTGTTAGTTGTCTTTGAGTCACATTCTACTGTCAATTCTCAACTCCTATGTGTGTAACTTAGGTATATGGACACTTTTTTTTTAACGACAGCAATTTTATTAAAACTAGCAAGATGCTAGAAACAGTTGCATTACAGAAATAGCCAATAAAGAGGTATATGGACACTTAGCAGCTTAGCATTAGTAAAATGGTGATTATAGCATGTTTGTTAAAACTCATATACGTATGATAGTGGTGGAGGTAGGATAAGGGCTAAAATATAATTTAAGTTGGAAAATTATTCTAAAAAAATAAAGTTTATCGACAATTTAATGTGCTAAAGTGTGGTTTGTCCGTTTGTATGCTTGTTAGCTTTACTACTATTCTACAAATATTGATGTTTGTTCTCTGCTTTTGTCATTGCAACACAACTATCAGTTCCAACTAAAACAAATTACATATTAGAATTTAAGTTCTGTTTAAATAAACACGGCTGTTTAAGTTGTGGTGCATATTAGACTATCAGTTTTTACATCTTATACTGCATCACATGCACTTTTAATCTGTATTTCTGAATATATCCTTGTTATAGACCTGTGAACTTTATTTCATTGAAGCATCCTCAAATCTACATGTCTTTTCTATATATAGACATCTTCTGCCTTCTGGTATAGACCATATAGTATGATTAGAGGTGGCAAAACGGATGGATTAAATAACAGGTCAAAATGAGTAATATTTAAGTGTGATTGTCGGCTTGGCGCCTCAACACCTTTTTGCCATTTGTTTTGGAATTTTATAAATATTTATATTTAATGTATTAAACTTGATTACTAAAACTATGTAATTAAAATATATTTAGGAGGTTGAAATTGAATATACCTTAGACTACTTTCGACCAATTTAATCTGTTTCCTTTGTATCTATTTTTTTTGTTTTACCTGGTCTCATACAAATGAGTCGAAATTGACACCTCTAAGTAAGATGAAGACTATGAGGTTGCTTCGATTTTATTTTTTCTTCCTTTGCTTTTGATGATTTTTGAAGGCCCAATCATAATAACAATGATCACATCTGTGTATTTCAGGTACGTACCATTATGGTGGATAACATTGACAAGATATTAGAGAGAGGTGATCGGATTGAGCTTCTTGTTGATAAAACTTCAACAATGCAAGACAGTGCCTTTCATTTCAAGAAACAATCTAAGCGACTACGTAGAGCTCTTTGGATGAAAAATGCCAAGCTATTGTAAGTAATCTCCATTCTCCACCAATATTAGCAGACACTTTTTCACTATTGATCTATTTTATGATATTCTACTTGGAGAATGCTTTAAGCTGATCACTATTCCTGATAGAATGCATAGTCAATAGGAGATCATTTGGTAAGTCCTACTCTCCTATATCTGCGTATATAGTTAATTGAATCACTATTTATGAGCATATATGATAACGAGTAATTTTGGTAAGATCTTGTTTTAATATCTTGAAGTCATTCTTTTTCCTGTATGGAGTTATTTATGCCAACGATTAATGTAATCCTGTTTTTCCACTTGAGCAAAACGGTTGGTTTCTTGTATTTCCATTTATACATATATTAAGTGACGAGTCTCCTCTTTCAGCTACGCACTTTTAAGTATGATTTGAAATCATTCATGTTCGTCTAATACCATTATTATCTAACAGGAAAGTAAGGTCTTGTGTAATGGGTGTATATGCTTTAATCTTGAAAATTTAAGTAGTACATTTAGGGGCCGTTTACCTAACGGTTACCCTGGTAAGCGCTTATCGGTAAGAGTAACACTTTAACTTTAACTTACTGGGTAAGATTTTAGTCCATTAAAGTGGCATCATATGCAACAATTTATTCGGTAAGCGCTTACCGGGTAAGACTCTCCTTCCTTGTCATTGCTCTTACCGGGTAAGATTAAAGATTCTCAATCATTGTCGTGTTCATCCGATAAGGTAAAGTGACCCGGTAAGCACTTGTTGGGTAAGCGTTACCGTTTAGTAAACGGTCCCCAAGTCATAAAAAGCAAAGTGGTTGCAGATGGGTGATGTTTAGTGCTATAGGAAGTTTTGAAGTTTCTTTTGACCTCTTACTATGATCATGTGAGAAACCACATATATATGTATATATTTATTTATCCATATAGAAGGAGGTTCAGGGGCAAATGCTAAAAAAAGAGAAAACTGAAGAAGATCCTGAGATCCCACCATCTGGAGGGTATTTTTTTTTTTCTATGCATCAATGCATATATATGCATTAGTGCATATGCACAAATGCATGTTAGGGCATACCGTCCGGATAGAGGCCTCTCAGGATGTTCTTCAGTTTTCTCTTTTTTTGGCGTTTTCCCCTGACCCTGACCCTATCCATATATATGTATATGCATATATTTGTTTAAAGTCGTTAGCCATAAATTGTGAAAAATACCTACTTCCTTAATAGATCAAGTGAGAAACCATATATATGTATATAGGCTTAGGATAGTGTGAGAAGGAGAGTTAAGGTAAGAAGCGTAAGAAGAGATCTTAACCCTTGATCCCTTTTAATCTCATACCCATCCATGAATTGCGCTTGAGAAGGGAGTTGATCGGGTGCATCTCGGTGCACCTCATCTTAGTGCATCTCATCCTAAGATGCATCCAAGGGTGGAGATCCCTCTCACCTTAACTCTACTTCTCACCAGAACCCAACCCTATGTATATGTATATGTTTTGTACCTTGTAATCATTAGCTATCAGAAATCTCCTGCAATTTCTCAAGACTGCTGATTTCTTATACGACATTGTGTGAAGGCATGTCAATCCATGCCTTTACTGATTCTGTTCACATTATTTTTATGCTCTGCAATGATACATTACATAAACAAGAACTGAAACTAAAAAACATATAGAAATGGTGCTATCTTGAGTTTGAAACGGCCATTGGCCTAGCCGTACTTGGTAACCCTCCTTTCTGAAGGTCAGAGGTTCAAGTCTCACCAACGGTGAGAAGTATCTATGAGTTTAATTTGCAGTATGTAATTACTATAAACTTCAAAAAACAAAAATATTAACCTCATTAAAGTTAGTCAACTAAGTGAACGCATGTTTCTTTCTTCTTCTGGTCATAAACCAAATAAAACATGATTTCTGTTTTTGGTTTTGGTTTTAGATATTCTTCTTTTTTGGAAAAACACAAAGACTGTTATCAAGCAATAACCATAACTTTATTTACAATTTTCTAAAAATGTAACTATGTAAATGGTATGAAATGAAAGGATACTAAAGTTACAATTGATAACTTTGCAACTTGATTTTTGTTTTCAGGGCTTTATTGACGGCCTTGATATTTCTATTATTGTACATAATAGTCGCGACTTGCTGCGGAGGCATCACTCTGCCTTCTTGCAGATCATAACTTGGTTACTGTTGAGGTATGTGAATGCGATAGACAAACTCACCAATGGTGTTTATTAGTTTGCATGAGCTTCTGCTTTGTTGGGATTGTGTATATGAGTTCTACTTCTACATATCGGTTTTGTGAAACCATTTGAATACCTTTCTCTTGTCCCTTTGTAAATTATACAAATATATATATCCATCTAGTGTTGATACTTAAATTTTCAGGTCCGAATTGTGTGTCTAATTTTTGTATTGTGATAAGTTGGAATTTGTTTTTTTTTTCTTTTCTGATGTCATCTAATAAGTCATTTAGGATGCGTTTGGTACGTGGATGTGACTCGATGGACGTGTGAAAAAATTGTGGAAGGTTTTAGGGTTTTAAATTAACACAGGTAGTTTAGTTTAGTTTTTTTTTTTTTTTTACCATTCTTGTCTGGCTTTTCTCAAATTTTGGTTCACTTATTTTGGTGGGACACAAAAATGCGTTCTTTCTATCCAATCTCATCTCAACTTAATGTCGTATGACAGGTGGGATAACAAGTTTTTGTTATGTTATGTTGCGTATACCAAACATATTTTTATGTGAATGATGATATTGAATAAAATCTAATGTTCTATTTTGTATTTTTTGAGCGGTGTGTTGAACATTTTAACAATGAAATCTTATTAAATAGGCAAAACATTGCATTATTTAGAGAGTGGAAAATGTTACATGGCGTACGAAGAAATGAATGTGTGATTGTATGGGCTGAGACGAGGGAGATTGTGATCAATGTTTTAAAACCCGGGTTTTTAATTGACCTGGTGTGGTGACCGGGTCCCTGGTTCAACCGGTGCAATCACCGGGTTAACCGTTTTCAATAATTCCCTTAATTCCTTGTATTTTTTCATTTTCCTGCGTACATATATACATATATATATATATAGGGAGAGGTTTAAATGAGAACTTTGGGTTTTTAAAAGAACAAAGAACCCATTTTAGACCACATATGATATGGGGCCCACAAATAAAAATCATTTATGATTTTTTAGAAAAAAAATCATAAAATCATAAATGATTTTTTATTTGTGGGTCCCACATCATATGTGGTCCCAAATTAGTTCTTTTGTTCCTTTAGATTGATAATGTTCTTGCATGATCTCTCCCCTATATATATATATATATATAAAGTAATAATTTGATGCTCATAAGTTCCAACATTAAAAATACACAAACAACAAGTTTTACATCAATCCAGATACATTAAAACACACACATAACACACATTTTTTTAAAGTTATTTTGAATTCTAATAAAAAAACGGGTTAACCGGGTTTGAGAAACGGGTTTACCACCGGTTTAACCGGGTTTTTGAGAAATCCGGCCGAGTTGAAACGGGTTGGTCATGTGTATTGATATTAGTTAACCCGGTCACTACCCCGGGTCCTGGTCCAACCGGTTCGACCGACCGGGTTAACCCGGGATTTGAATCATTGATTGTGATAGGGAAGAGATTTGATGAAAAGTGTAGGTCTTCTTCGATTATATTGAATTGTTTCTTCGGAAGGTTATCGTCTTCGATTATATTTGTCTCTTGCACTTAGTGACCGGGGAATTTCCGAATCGGGAATGGGGAATCCCTGAATTTATAAATAAGGGATTGGTCGGGGGGAGGGAGATACCTTTCATTCCAACCCTGAGTATTAATTATATATATATATATATTTTATTAACCTGGATATCCAACCCGCTATGCGAGCCGACTAATCCCAGGACGACTACCCGCTTCGCCGGTAGCTCAAAGTCACCGCATTTGAACCTCCGTGGCCACAAGGGGATTTTTTTTACCCCTCCCTGGATTTGAACCTAGGACCTCCTGGCACTGTTGACCTTTGGAGGCCAACCTCAAACCATTGAGGCACCACCCTTGTATATTTATACTATGTATAATAATAAAATGAGAAACTCCATAAGTATGTATAATGTATTAATATAATTAATCTTCTATGATAAAATTTTGTAAAAGGAATTACATTATTGATTTGGTTGTTGGTGGGAAAATTTTGTTGATATAACGACGTGGTTATATAAACTTTCAATTATTAAGTATTGTAATTGATATATTGTGTTTGAACTATGTTTTTTTATGTTACTTTTATACAAATGTAACAACTAAAATTTAGGTGATTAATATTTTAACATTAAATGTCGTTTAAACATTAAATTGACATTTATATACATAATATATAAAAACATTACATAAAAAAACTAAAATGTAAATGGAGGAAAATCTCCGATTTGTTGATTTGAGGAGGGGGGGGGGGATGAAATCTTATTTCTAGATGGAGATGGGGGATCGGCGATGGGGATTGCACTACATTCTCCTTAGGCTTATCCAGTGCGTTACATTTATTATATTAATCTGGATGTCCAACTGGCTATGCGAGCCGACTAATCCCAGGACGACCATCCGCTTCGCAGATAGCCCATAGCCATCGCATTTGAACCTCCGTGGCCACAAGGGATTTTTATTTCTCCTTGTATTCGAATCTGGGACCTTCAGGTACTTTTGATCTTTGAAGTCCAACTCAAACCATTAAGTCACCACCCTTGTGATTCACAATCTTATTTTTGGTATTTATTGTAAATGAAGCATGTTTCATCTCTCAAAGATGAAAATTTTATTCGGTTTATCTTAAACATGTTAATAAACATGAGATATCATGTTCGAACTTTATTGATATGGCCTTTTTTTGTTGCACAAACTTTTTATAAGAAATATTTCATCATGATTAAGTATATGTGGGCCGGTTTTGTGAAATCACTCGGTTAATTTAGTTGATAATTTTTTAGAAAAACCGGCCTCTATTTAAGCATTTGTAGGAAATTTTCATTTGTTTAAAAAAGTGTTAAATGCAAATTTAGTCCATGTCATTTACAAAAATTACGACTAGCATTTCTTGAAATAACGTTTAAGAAAAGACAATCATCTACTGTCATCTTTTTAATAGATTTGAATTGTTAATAATGCTATTTCACATAAAGTAGAGGGTGGAGAAGGGTTAACCAACGAAACTGTCCTTCATGAGTGATAGTTTAGAAGATACCTAATCCGTTATAAAAAAAAGTAGATGGGTAGCCTTTTGTTAGAAATTCTTTCCAGTAGTCGTTAACCTTTTAAATAATAGAGATGGAATTTGCATTTAAGTACAAACTATATGTAAACTTGTTGCAATATGGAGTGACAAGAAAAAAAAATATGTGTTAACTTGCTGTTAAAAAAGATGGAGTGACAACTAACATCTCAAATGCTTGGTCTAAAAAGTCGTGGTCTTTACGAGGAGGAGTTATGTGCTTAAGGGGTCATTTACCAACATAACAAATAAACTTATCAGCTAAAAGAAAAGTCATAATCTTCACTTATTTTACTGAGTAAGTTTCTCGATCATAAAAAATAACATATTATAGTGTATCTAACTCAATAAAAGCAAACCAAGTAAGTGGCCGTTTATGAAACGCTTACCCGGGTAAGTGCTTACCAAGCCATATTATCTTACCGGAGGAATATAACAAGTACCAAAAATCTTACTGGGTAAGAGCGAAGACAAGGAAAACAATGACCAAGAGTCTTACCCGGGTAAGTGATTAAGACGGCTCTTACCACAGTAAGCACTTACCGAGTAAATTGTTGCATATGATGCCATTTTTGTGGACTAAAATCTTACCCGGTAAGTAAGTGATAGTGTTGAATTTTGCCGGTAAGCACTTACCCGGGTAAGATTTGGTAAACGGCCCCTAAGATTCACTATCTTCTCTTACCGAGTAAGATTCTTGATTAGCACTTAGCAGAGGATGGCACGATAAGATTGTTGGTAAAATCCATAATCTCTTGATGGATAATACTAGGTAAGTGTTCTTTACCAAATAAAAGACAACAAAATTAAGTTTGTCAACAAAAGCCCCTAAGTATTAGAGTATCTCCGATGCATATCCTATATTGGCTTCTTATATTAAATTCCATTTGCAGACTTCTTGGTAGATCATGCCATGAATGTTTTCGAACCAGTGGAGCTCGATTAAGAAGTCCTCGCCTTTGCAGAGGTGTCTCACTCTCTACATACAAGGACCCCTTTTATTATATACAAATGTACATGATGTCACGTATTTATTGTGTTTATTCAAAAAGTAAAAATATTTATTAACATAATAAACATATCGGAATAATAATATAGGGTCTACTTTTGATGAGAATAAAAATAATAATAAAAAAGATAAAAAGGGCTCTTTATCCTTCGATTAATAATAATTAAAGATTAACAATAATGAAATTCTAGTAAAAACACAATTGATAAGGGGAAGGTGAGACCCTTCTTACATTTGACAATTTAATAAAAGACTATTTGTTTATGCTATTAAGAGGCAACCTCTGAATCGGTAAGAGGCGAGTCATGTTTGCCAAAAAAATAAGTATTCGTCTTAATAGTTCAAAAACTCTTTGAATCATTTTGTATCATTAATCTTCGTTAACCATTCAGCAGGGCCGGCCCAAAGGGTGGGCGGGCCGAGCGGCGGCAAAGCCCAAGGAGGCATTATTTTGGGCTCAATGTTGTTATTACTAATAAATAAAAAAAGTGAAGACTATAAGATTTGAACCATTAACCTCTAGAATATTTAAATGCTTCTTTACCACTAGGCTATTAATACCACTAAGTATTCATTTTTTCGTATTATATTTTTATTACTATTATTTCTGATTCGTTTTTTTTTCTTTTTCTCAAGTTTTAGCTTGTTTTCATAACAACATTTGTTTATCTGGAATAAAATAAAATAAACTTATATAACAATTATTATTTTGTATGTGTTTTTGTTTTGAAAAACCATGTGATAATATTTGTAGTTTACTATTATTTTCGCCAAACATTTTTTGTAGAGAATTAGTAGGATCAAACTTTACATGAAACATTTACATTACTAGATAATTTGAACTTGAAACCCCAAACATCTTTTGTTATTTTTTCTAAGATCAAACCATGTATGAACTAATTTAGATTACTTTAAAAAAATTTATTTCCACATGCATAAATACGTTTTTCAAAAATTATTATTCATTTTGTTTTATGTTTTTGATTTGATGTTGAATCCCATCAATGCAATTTTGTTATAACTAATAGTGTGATTTATTGTCTTAGACTATATACGGTTGTTTATATTACATATCACTCGTTACACAAAAATGTTTACATTTAAAAACCATGTATTTGTGTGTTATTTGTTTCTTACATTAAGGGCATTTTTTTGATTCTACGCCCAGGGCATCCAAAACCATTGGACCGGCCCTGCCATTCAGAGTTTTGATTTCATTTTAAACAATTATCAAACAATTATATTTTATTTTACACTATATTATAAAAACATTTTAACCATTTTGACCACTTATTAACGATTTTGCATCAAACTATTTAACAACCGTCAAAATTCCGTTATTATTTTGCTACTTATATTATTTTTTTATAATATATTAAGCTAAATATGAAACAGAGTATGTGCGAACTCGCTGTCCCGCTGCCGAGTCATGACTCGCAACTCACTCGATAAAGATACCGAGTCGCAAGTATCGTGTTGTTTACAAATAGGAAACCTCCTCCACCGGGTTAATTAGCTAAATAACCTTAAATGAAGTTTTAATTAGCTCCATAACCTTCTAAAATCTAAAATTAACTCAATAACCTTATAAATGTGTTATTCCTATAATACCCTTAATGAAGTTATTTAAAAAAAACCAAAATAAAACTTTAAATTATAGTATTACTAAAATACCCTTAATCAGTTTTAAAAAATCTGGAAAATTAAGAATCTTTTCCTCCTTATTTTAAACTTGGAATCTCCTTCTTTCTTGAAATCTTCATCCTTCTTCTAACATTCAATTTTTTTCATTCTCATTTAATATTCAACATTTTTAATTAGTTTTTTCTTCTAAATTATAACTTTAATACTAAATTTCTATTGATATCAAATTTCTGGCAATAAACATTCATATATCGGTGGTAAAATGAGTTATTTGAAGCACATAAAAATTGGGTAAAAAAAGTTTTCTTAATATTTGATTTGGATTATTGAAAATATAAATGTAGGATGTTTAAACTATTTAAAGTATTTTTTAAAGACTTAAATTTATAATTTACAACAGTTTTCTTCAGGATTAGGCGTCATTTTACGAACAAAAAAAAGTAACAGTTGAGTTAGACTGGACCAATCGAACTAGACTAGACCAGCTGAGCATGATCGACGTTATTTGACGAAGAAGATGAAACGGACGAGCTCGACTGGCCCGGTCGAGTTCCACCGACCCGGTCGAGCTAGACTATTGAGTCGCTTTAACCTGTTATAGTTAGGCTTTCTTGAGATATGATACTTGAGATAGTTTGCCTTAAAATATTTGACTAGCTCCGACCTTGTTCGACTGGATCTAATAAAGTTATCGGGTCCAATCAACCTTTATTTTGATTCGATAATCGCTAGCTAACAAGAACACGTTGCAAGTATATAATTTGTGTTTTGAATATTGTAAGTTGACAGTTTGGATGCTCACAATTCACATATATAGAAACCATTTACCCGATCACCGACAAATGGGTTGACATGTTCCTGAAGACGAAGTGTTGCTGAAGGTAATAACTACCGATGTTCCTAATGCATGTTGAAGAGCTTAACGTTACTATATTGCTTATATCATGATGTTAAATCAAATGGCTATTTAAACAATGTACAATTCAGTGAAGTTAATAGCGTGCATTCATACTTGTTACACTAAACTAAAAGAGATCAACTAGCTCTGGTCTAGTATGATTGGTCCAGTTTCATTTGACTGGTCTAGTCATGCTTACTAAAAGAGCTCGACTGTCTCTCATAGGGTTAGACTGATCCAACCATGTTAGTTGATAGAACTCAACTGCCTCGTTTAAGCCAAGACTGATCCGTTCATGCTAGTTAATATAATCAACTGGCTCCAGCAGGCTTAGACGATATCCATTCATGCTAGTTAAAATAGTTCAATCGGATCTAGTCAAGTCAAGTCAATTTGTAAGCGACTGACTCGATCCACAAGGGATATGCTCAATAGTTCAATCATGATAATAAAGATGATAATATAATATACTTGAAATGAATGTCTAGATACAACATGACTAACAGGTTCGTTCGTATGTATTACGAATGATTGATTGGTTTTGTAAGGTTTGACGATATCATGTACTAGTCGAACCTACATGTGTCCAATTGTGATAATTGATTATTTTAAACCAATTTCAATTGAAATCTCATAATTCTAACCACGATATATTTAGTAGAGCCAATGTATCAAATAATGATAGTCGATTAATGATAGTCGATTATTAAGTTCATCCAATAATATAATACAATATAATATACTTCAAATGGTAGAATGGACACACTGTGAGCGTAACAAGTCTATTCATTCCAATTAAAATGGCTGAATGGACACAAAATCACTTTGACAGATCCAACTATTCCAATTAGCCATGCTTGGCTAATCCAGTTATGTCCAACGATAACAAATACTTGATTATGTTGAATTACATCAAATTGAACTCTCTCATTGAGTCCATATAAGATAGATATTATGCTTAAAATGGTAGGTTAGGCACATTGATAGGAATCGACCAACCCAATAGAGTTAGACTCGTCCAATCATGCTAGTTAAAAAAGCTTAACCGGCTCCAGTGTAGTCTAATTGGTTTAGTCATGCTTTAATAGGGCTAGACTAGATCTAGTCTAGTGTGATAGGGTCAAGTCATGCATATTTATAATAAATCAAACTAACGATTAGAGTTAGATCGGGTCCAATCATGCTTCTTAAAAAAGCTCGAATGGCACAAGTCTGGTACAACTTGTCCAATCATGCTCATTGATAGAGCTAAACTAACTCCAGTCGCACCAGTCTGGTGGGACTGGTGTAGTCATACACACTGATAGAGATCGACTAGACATTAGAGTTAGATTGGGTCCATTCAGGCTAATTTAAAAAGCTCGACTTGTTTTTATAGTTATGCACATTGGTTGAGCCAGTCTAGCGTCAGTCTAGTGTGACTGGGTTGAGTCATGCACCATGACAAGGATCGACTGGACCAGTAGAGTTAGATTTGCTAATTAGATAAGCTCGATTGGGAACAGTTTAGTCCTAGTCCGAGTGATCAAGCAACCCTAATGGAGTTGGCCTGTATTAAATCAATCTAATTGGTAAACTTCAACTATCTAGTTTGTTCTGACTGGTCCAGTCGTGCACATTGATGGAGGTTGACTAGACATAATAAAGTTAATTTTGAATCAATTTTTCCACAAAATACCGTCTCAATTCATCCTATTTCATCAGATTCGGGATGTGATATGGTTCTAGGAAATGCCCATTCCCCGCTTTTTTTTGAAAAAATGGAAAATTTTTCTGGGGATTTCAATTGAGATACCTGAAGAATATCTCGTACAGGTCATGTAGTTAAAGGAGTCAATCATGCCCATTGAGCTTGACTAGTGGTGATGTTATGCTAGAGGTTACTTGAAAACATTGAATTTTTTTATTACATCTAAAGCATATCCAACTACTCTATTATATTGACGATAATTTCAAACTAAAATAAATATTCTAGGTCCTAATTGGCTTAAAAACCCCACGACTAATAAGTTTTCCATTACAACAAACCAAATTTCTTTCGCGCTTCAGCAACTTCATTCAAAGAACACTTAGAAACGTCATTCTATATGACATCCATTTAGAAGAAATCCTTTGTTAAACTATAGCTAACAAACATACCGAAAGAAACGTCTCACAAACAACAAAAGTTAGTGGATCATTTTAAAATTCTGCCAACATAACCCGGTCTAACTACTTGACCACCCCTGTGTAACCCGACTGGTCCAGTCAAGTAATCCAGAATCACTTTGAATCTCAAGGTGGTTGGATTGGACTTGATCTAGGCTGGACTATTCAATACAAACAACCATAATCGTTGGTTGAATAAAAACACTTCAACCCAAGATTAATGATTGACACAAAATTGTTAATGGAGCAAACTTAAGTTCAAAATTCAACATGATGATAAACCATGTCCCAGTTGGTACAACTACTACAACATTGCTTAATATGAATAACTTGGTGTATGCATATATAATAAAATCAACATGTTAAAGCATGTTTGAACAAAGAAAACTCTCCAAAACATTTTATTAATAACTAAACTATAATCACTCTCCAAAAACATAATTCTTCATGTACTGCTATGTATGTTGGTTTGCATCTATAAGAGACTATTAAACAAAATCAATAGTTTCATATGATGATCATTTCATTTAAGAAAACCAATTTGAAGTTGCATAGATGGAAAGATGGAGGCGGAAAACAAAAGGAATACCCTAAATATAAAGATTGAGAGTAGAGATGAAGGCGAACAACACAAGGTAGGAAACAACCTGATGCGACAATCGAACTCTACAGCGACGAGGATTGCACTACACAACAACAATGGTAAGCTTCATAGAATCACAATGTCAGGATCACACATCTAAGACGGTCGAGTTTAACCACAACGATGGAAAAGGACAAGAGAGGTGGGGATGATGAAGAAAATAATAAAATTGAAAAAGGAGTAAATTAAGGCTTTTTAATTGAATTGGGAATGTAAAATCAAGACCCGTAGAGTCGGTCAAATCTATTCCTAACTATTAGGGTAGTATGGTAATTTACCTTATATAAATGATAAAAAAATTAATATAAAAGTAAAATAAGAATAAAAGGAGGTCATTTAGTAAATCCTGTAAGGTCAATAAGCTAAATAGCCCTCCTCCACCACCACCACCACCACCACCACCACCACCACCACCGTTGTTCGATAGTTTAGATTCAACGTCTTGTGTATCAGGGTTTTGAAGTCAAGTAAACGATACGCAGATGAAGCCAATTAGGCTTCCGGAACCGCCGGGTAGTCCACCGAGAGGGGTACCGGATATCTTCGAAGGCGGGGTTTATGGTGTTGTCAAGCGAGCTATTATAATCGGTAACGGTTTTCAGGCATCGGAGAATCAGAGTATCGGTTTAGTTAGAGCGCTTGGATTGTCGGAAAAACAAACTCTATATGTAAGTTCTGATTTTGTGTTTTTCAAATTTTCAATTCTGTAAGTGTAATTGTGCAGTATGTAGCTTAAACTTATGTGTTTATGTACTTCGAAATTGATTTTATTAGGCATAGGACTAGAGAATTTAGATTATGGAAGGAAACTGCCTTTTTCTTTCCTAAAAGGAGATGCACATCGAGCTATTATCTCAAATGATCTAATTTTGAACTTCGAAGTTAATATGATTCTGCAACATTTGAAAAATCGATAACAGCATGAATCTATGTAGAAGAACTAGAATTGGAATGCTGGGGGTGTTAGATTTGTTGTATATTGTTTGTTGACGATCCTTTAGTTTGGAAGCATCTGGGGTCATGAGATGCCTCAATATGAATAGATCCTTAACTGACAACCTGTAGTATTTGTTGTATTGCTTGTTCAAAAGTTACACTGGGCTAATTGGCTGCTTATGGAGTATTGATTAGTGAACACGTAACCTGTAAACCACAAGGCTTGTGGCGTACTGGTTAAGGCTAGTGGGGGATGAGGCTAGATAACCCAGCTACCCCAAGTTCGAATCCAGGCACAAACAACTTGTGGCCACTGGGGAATTATCTCAGGCTGCATGCTTTAGCAGTCTTAAAATTGCTAGGGATTACTCTAGGCAAATGCCTACGATACCCTTTCCAAAAAACACATAACCTGTAGTACACTATGCCAGTGTAAGTCCAGTTAGAAAAGTTCTGTATGATGTGCGTTATGGTGAGTACAAAATCTAATCGACTTATTTGGCGGTGAATTGTTTTGGTGAGAAAGACATTTGGCTGCAGTAGTGCAATTTTCCATAGGTTAATTGTCATGCAGTTGGTGCTAATGATTAATGAAGATTGTTAGCATGTCATTTCTCTTTGTCTTTTAAACCAGTGTGTGCTATGCTACTCACTTGACTTCTCACTGCGGAATCATAATTGCAATCCGGAATAATATTAAGATCCATACTTTTAGGTACATCCATATGATGAACAGATGTTGGAAAAAAACAGGTGGATAAATGCTTTCTTGGTGACCCTCTTTTGAATTTAGAAGTGGGAGTAAGACTGTTAATTATAGGTGATGTTTATTTACATCTGAATTAGTTGTGTGAGCTGGACCTCTGAATCAGTTAGATGCCAAAGCCGTTTATAAAAAAGGGTTTTTGAATGGCAGAATGGTTAAGAGAGAAAAAAAATCCCTATTTAGAGGAACCACTTGGACATATTTGTTGTATTTCGACAAAGTTGCCCTACCTTCAAGAAACACACATTCATCTTCTTCGTCTCCTTTTGATTTCTTAATGTCTGCACTGGTAAGTTCATCACCCTCTCATCCTTCTAGCTTTTTGTTCAATTTGCTGTTCAATTACAGGCTCAGATGTGTTTGATTTTTAGTTTAGAGTTTCTTCCTAGCCGATTTACAATGTTTGAAATTCTTGATGTTTGATATTCAATTTGCTATTTTTGTTGTTCGATTATCGATATGTTGCACTTGTTGTTTGATTTTCGAATTTGCATCAGTTCTGCTGATCTGCATTAAGTTGCTTGTTCTTTGTATTTTGACGTCTAAAGTTACTGTATTCTGTTTTGGGTTTTATCAATCAAAGACTTTTAATAGGAAGATGGCAATGAATACTATGATGGCCCTTTTATACTTGGATCACATAGTGCTCAGTAGTTTTGTGCAGAACATTACCTATGAGCTGTGCAAAAACCATGCACAAATATGGAAATGAAACGGAACAGAAGTGCGGAAGAAAACATGCAAAATAGTGTGAAAAAATTAATTCAGAAACTGTACATGATTGTATGCAATGAGAATATGCTGCTGAGGCAGTAACTTTAGTTGTCAAAATACAAAGGAGGAGAAGCTCAATCAGCAAATCAAATGAGAACAACAAATCAAGAATTGATAAGAATTAAGAACTTTAGAAAATCGAATAAAAAATAAGAAGAAACCCTAAGCTACAAATCAACAGCAATCAAACATATCGGAGCATGTAAGTTGTAAGTAAACAGAAAACCAAACAAAAGTCAAAGAAATTGAAAGAGAAGGATGTGAGTAGTGCGAGTGATGTACTTACCTGTGCAGTTTTGAAAAAATCGAAAGGAGTAGGCAAATGCGGCTCTCTTGAAGATCGGGCAATTTGAAAATGAAAAATGTATGTCTAAGTAGCATCTTTCAGTTATAAGGTAGTGGTTTTTTCCTCTTAAATCATACAGAGGGTTAAAATGATAATTTGTTGTCATTTAGACTGTCTATTTAGAATTTAGAATAGTTACCAAACATACCATATTGCATTCTGCACTATGTCATACGGAGCCTCTTAAGCATTCTGACCACTTAACCATTCTGTAACAAACCATTCAACAACTGCTGAACAGTTGTTTACCTCTTAACAGTTCCGTTAAGAGGCGACCTTTGAATCGCTAAGAGGTAAATCCTGTTTGGCAAAAAAATAAGTCTGCCTCTTAATGGTTCCAAAACCCTCTGAATCATTTTGTATCCTGAACCTCCCATAACCATTAAGAACCCTGATTACATCCTGAACAATTACCAAACAATTATATTTCATTTTGCACTATATCGTAAAAGCCTCTTAATCATTCTGACCACTTAATCATTCTGCACCAAACCATTCAGCAACTGCCAAACAGCCTTTAGAGACCTCTGTTCTTTGTCCTTTTTAAAACAAATGAGCCTGGCCTCTTTACTAATTCAGAGGTTCCCGTCAATTCAGATGTAAACAAACACGCCACAGTTGAGCTAGATTCATTCAAAGTCAAAATTTGCATCATATAATTTTTAGTAGGCACCAGTAAACTGGGTTATTGCACTCGTCATCGACTAATCTGTTGGATACTATACCCCTTCCTATGCAACTTCAGTGGTGTCTTAGCATTTTACCTGCTCATATATATCTATATATATATATATATATGTGTGTGTGTTTGAGCATGCGTTTTAGGAGTTAAGTTTCAGCCTGAAACTCTAGAATCAATGGGGGCTAGGAAGGCGTGTTGTGAGTTAGTTCCTATTCTGATTGCTTTGTAAAATGATCAAATAATTCACAATCTTGTCATTATCATTCATAACTTTGTGCAAGTATGTCCAAATGGACACAGTCCCAAAGCTCTTGTTAAAGCAGATTATTATGTACTGCAAAATTTTGGGAATTTTATGATGCAAGTCTTATGCAGCATCTTGTTAAGGTGCAATAATATACTGGGGAAACAATCAGTATTTTTTATGTGCACTATGTACTTGTCTTTCTGCATGCAGAAAATTTCACACTGTTCTTCTGGCAATGCATGCAGCGTGTTACAAGGCCAAGAGGAGGTGTCAATGAATGGATGCACTGGCTCCCAGTTTCTCTCCATAAACAGATATATTACATTATAAGGCTGATTTATGGTTATTCACAAGTTCTATTTACAACCAGAGGGAAAAGAGTTCAATCTTTGGCTGGAGAAAACGGAGGTAATGTAGGCTTGTCGTCTATACTTGAAGTTGATGTGAGGTCAATAGTAACAATGGCCAAGGGAACCGCTGAGAAGTAAGCCTTTCTCTTATATCACCAACATACTTACGTACATTCTTTAATTTCAATTTTAAATCTGTTTATGCTTAAATAATAGATAACTAAATGGGAATCCTTCTAAGTGATTATTTGGTCCAGTTGGAGAATGATAGGTAAGCATATACCATTGCTGGCTAGTGTCGTCTAAATTTTAAATACCCATTAATTAAAAAAACTAGTCTTGGAGGTGGGCAGATAAATTCAGCCTGGCTCCATTAAGCAGTAATAACAATGCCCATACATATGAGCTAAAAATCTAAATACCCATTTATTAAATAGGGTTGGGTTCCGGTGAGAAGGAGAGTTAAGGTGAGAAGCGTAAGAAGGGATCTCCATCCTTGGATGCACATTTGGATGAGATGCACCGGATCAACTCCCTTATGAAGCGCAATTCATGGATGGGTATGAGATTAAAAGTGATCAAGGGTTCAGATCTCTTCTTACGCATCTCACCTTAACTCTCCTTCTCACACGATCCTATGCCTTATTAAATAAGGCTTGGAGGTGGGGATATAATTTTCAGCTAGATCCTTTTGAACAGTAATGAATAATGATATTGCATGAACTAAAACCAAAACACTCACTTGTGAGAAAATGAACTAAAACCAAAACAGTAATGAATAATGTGGCAAATAAACATAAGTACTTTATTTGCTGCAGAAAAAAGTCAAAGATTCATAGAATCGAAATTCCATCATTGTTAGATCTATAGGATTTGATTTGAAAACTTGGTTAAAAGTAACAGTAATGTTGGAGCATTGACTGACAAGAAACAAAAAAGTATCATTTGCTATCCAACTCATGCAGCATGTGAAGTGCGGGTGAGTGCATGTCAAGCCTTTAATAGAGCAGCATTGTAGTTGCTACATTTCATTAATTATATGAATCATTCTATTATGATGATTAATGAGTATTATCTAATGCTACATCTATTTTATGATTGTGTAAAGAAAGCACTGTTTAGAACATATCTTTCAAATTAAATTTTACATTATATAGTATATTAGTATTACAAATATCTGCAAATCCAAGGTGGAATGCATTTAAGAGCTGCAATGATGATTTCATTGAAAAGTCATGGAAATTCAGTGTGTGATTCTCCATATTTTCGATTTTAAAACAAAATAAATCCCCAAATTGTCCTTATTGAATGAGCTGTTTGAGGATAAAGTAAACATAATGAGGGTATCGTCAACCTTGACAAAAAACAATGGTGTATGTTAGAATCTTCTTTCAAAATAATAAGTTGAAAAATATAGTATGTTTGGTTTTCTTTAGCTCAAGGTAACATGATTTTTGTATGTATTTTATCAATAAACTTTTTTTTTTGCTTTTTTCTTAGGGATGGGCCTTTATTGGTGGTTGCATGTGGCAGAGACACCATATCGATTGCAAGCTCTATAAAAAGGCTAGCATGTGACAATGTGTTTGTTGTTCAGGTGGGTTTACTAGGGACCTTAATCTGTGGTAGGCGGTTACCAGTTTTATAAATGACAAAGTATATCTTCCATGATATTGATTATATGAGCATTTGACATTGTTTACATGAATATGATATATATATATATAGGGGCAGGTGCATATGAGAATGGTACCTATTTAAGGAGAACAGTACAAAATCATATGTGATTTTGCACTAACTGGAGCGGGCGACTTTTGGGGCCACTTAAGTGACATGGAAAAAGTCGCCCGGAATCATGGGTGATTTTGTACATGAGCGACCATTCTCGTATTCTTGCGAATAGGTTTCATCCTCGTAACACATCTTAAAATACAAACCAGTAAAAGGTTACAAACTCGTACAAACCAATATAAAAATAATGTTTTTCATGAAATTATTTCACCAAATGCTATGATTTAAGATGTTTTTACACATATGTTTGTTTCACCTTGTGAAAAAAATACATATGAAACTTTTACATTATGAAAAAAATATATGTAAAACTTTAAACTTATGAAAACAAATACATGAGAAAGTTTTACATTATGAAACAAACATATGTGAAATAACATCTTAAATCATAACATTTGATGAAAAAAAATCATCAAAAAAGTTATTTTTATATTGGTTTGTACGAGTTTGTAACCTTTGACTGGTTTGTATTTTAAGATGCCTCTATATATATACTTATGAGCATTTGACATTCTTATGATTCATTGCATGGTTTGTTTGTACTACTACTGAGAATTCTTTTGGAGCATAAACACATCTGAATCTTGTGCTGATTCTTTTTGACAAATTGGTTTCAGATTCAACATCCACGAACACAGTTGAGCAGGTTCGACTTGGTGGTGGCTCCCCAACATGATTACTTTGCTCTGACTCCTCATGCACAGGAGCAGGTTCCTCGGTTCTTACGCAAGTGGATAACTCCTGATGAGCCTCCTAACAAGAACGTGGTATGCATCTCAATCACACATACTAACTAGATTAGGTTGATATCGTGTTTTTTTTTCTTTTCCGATAAAGGGGTTTTGAATGATTAGCTATTTTCCCACACTTTTATCAGGTTCTTACTGTGGGAGCTCTTCATCAAGTTGATTCTGCTGCACTTCGCAGTGCAGCTATCACCTGGCACGATGAGTTTGCACCTTTGCCCAAACCCTTAATCGTGGTTAATATTGGGGGACCTACAAGTAAGTATTTTTATATTATTTTTAGCATGGTCTGGAGTTAAATTAGTTATAATTTTTCATTATTAAATATTAGAAGGTTCACATTCTCCTGCTGCTTTTTTTGCAGATTCAAGTAATTGTAAACGTCTGATATTCTCTTGAGTTTTTTGTAGGACGTTGTAGATACAGTAAAGACCTTGCGAAGCAGTTAACAACTTATTTGCGTAACGTTCTTGATAGCTGTGGGAGTGTAAGAATTTCTTTCTCAAGGAGGACTCCGGATAAGGTACCACACCATTTGTGCAAATATGTAGATCTCATCAAATTTGCCATCAAACTCGTCACATTTTGTCATTTTCTTTTATAGATCAATCATTTTTTCTGGAAATATTATGTATTTTCCCTGGAATCTTTCATCTATTATTGTGGGCTTATGGGCTAATAATATTAATAGGTTGCAACTATTGTGCGAAAAGAACTCGAAGACCTTCCAAAAGTCTACGTATGGGATGGTGAAGGTAATGTTAGCTGAATAATAATATCTTTGAAACATTCTCATGATAAATAATTCCTATGAATTTTAATCTGTTTTACTACTGTTGTTCTTTAAGATTTAAATTTTTATATGTTGTCAATTTAGAACCAAATCCGCACATGGGACATCTAGCTTGGGCAGATGCTTTTATTGTCACTGCAGATTCAGTCAGCATGTTGAGTGAAGCTTGCAGTACTGGGTAAGCATGAAATGGAATGTTAATAAAAAAACAAACCCATATTCATATATATATATATATATATATATATAACATTGGTCTACCTCTTTTCAGGAAACCTGTATACGTAGTTGGAGCTGAGCGTTGTAAATGGAAATTTGGCGAATTTCATAAAGCACTAAGAGATAGAGGTCTGGTTCGACCATTTACAGGCCTCGAGGATGTAAGTTGGCTGCTACTATCAATCAACTCATTTATAGGAAAACACACAACATTTTCACCTTTTCTCACGACTTTCCAAACCCTTTTTTACTCAAATCTAATAAGACACAAATTGACATGTGAAAACTTTTATAGATGTCGGAAAGCTGGAGTTACCCACCGCTAAACGACACTGCAGAGGCTGCAAATCGTGTACATGAAGCACTTGCTGACCGAGGATGGAGATTGCGGCCATAGAAAGGAAGGATTCAATCAACTTTGTTGTGTTTTTATTTTTTTGCTTGATCTGCAACTTCTAGTACACAAGATTAGATTGGTGCAGATATACACAAGACTTTTTCTTTTTGTTATGCATTTGGGGGATTATATAGATATATAGTTTTGGTACATTTACTGTGAAAAAGAAAAAGAAAAACCTTGAGGGAAGGTGAGTGGGAGGGAGAGATTGATTGATTTGTGTTATTTTGACTATACCTATTTGTGAAATTCAAGTTAGTTGATAAAACAAACATACATGGCTGTATCATTCAAACAGTTTGTTGTTAAGACCCACTTATTTAAAACGATATCGATTTATTAGATCATTTTTCTAGCTAAAATATATGTTTGTTGAAGTTGGTAAAAATGAATTATTAACATACTTTTGTTATGTTAAAAGTTAATGTGATGTTTCAATGTTATATGTATTATTCTTTTCTAATACTAACGAGACTAATTTCTATAGTTTTTTCTTTTACCATAATTATTTATAATATGAATAATTTAGAGTTTAACAAATAGATGCTTATATAAATATATAATTTAATAGTTAAGATAAATTATTAAATTATTATAATGTTATTTTAAAGTTAATAAAGATAAGAGTCTTGTTTTACATGTCAATATCGTTATAGACAATATTATACCATATTTGACAAAGAAACAATAACGATCTCGTTATCACGTACTAGGAAATGTAATCCTAAAATGGCATCTCATATATCTGTAAAGCGTGAAGGTATATTTATAATATTGATTCGATTCAAGATCAACGATATGGAAACACATTCGTTGAATTGCCATATGAAAGATTTAGGGTGCGTTTAGTTAGCGAAAACTGTTTTCATTTTCCAAGAAAACGTTTTCAGAAAATGTAGTTGTGTTTTCATTCTCAGTTTTCTATGAAATTTTTTCAAAACGCGTTTAGTTGAAATGGTGGAGTTTTCATTTTTCATTTTCAGATTTTCAGAAAACGCGTTTAGTTGTGCATTTTCTACCAATTTTCATTGTCCATTTTCCATTTTTTTTTCAAATTAGAAAGTGTGTACACACACACTTTCACGCACACACAAACACACACACACACTTTCATAGACACACACACACACTTTCACATACACGCACACACACACATTCTTTCACATACACGTGCGCGCACACACACACACACTTTCATAGACACACACTTTCACATACACGCACACACACACACACACTCACACACTTTCACATGCACGCACACACACACACACACACACTTTCATAGACACACACACACACACTTTCACATACACGCACACACACACACATTCTTTCACATACACGTGCGCGCACACACACACACACTTTCACATACACGCACACACACACACACACTCACACACTTTCACATGCACGCACACACACACACACACTTTCATAGACACACACACACACACTTTCACATACACGCACACACACACACACATTCTTTCACATACACGTGCGCGCACACACACACACACTTTCATAGACACACACACTTTCACATACACGCACACACACACATTCTTTCACATACATGCGCGCACACACACGCACACACATTCACAGACATGCACACACACTAAGGCTGTACACGAACCGAACGTTCATCAAACTGTTTGTGACCCGTTCGGGAGGAAGTTCGTTTATGTCCGTTTATTGTGTGTGTGAAAGTGTATGTGTATGTGTGAAAGTGTGTGTGTATGTGTGAAAGTGAAAGTGTGTGTGTGTGTGTGATAGTGAAAGTGAAAGTGTGTGTGTGTGTGTGTGTGAAAGTGAGTGTGTATGTGTATGTGAAAAAATGTGTGTGTATGAAAGTGTGAAAGTGAAAGTGTGTGTGTGTGTGTGAAAGTGAAAGTGTGTGTGTGGAAGTGTGAAAGTGAAAATGTGTGTGTGTGTGTGTGTGAAAGTGTGTGAAATTGTATATGAGTGTGAAAGTGAAAGTAAAAGTGTGTGTGTGTGTGTGTGTGAAAGTCTATGTGTGTGAAAGTGTGCGTGTGTGTGTGTGTGAAAGTATGTGTGTGTGTGTGTGTGTGTGTGTGTGTGTGTGTGTGTGTGTGTGTGTGTGTGTGTGTGTGTGAAAGTGTGTGTGTGTGTGTGTGTGAAAAAGTGTGTGTGTGTGTGTGTGAAAGTGAAAGTGTGTATGTGTGTGTATGTGTAAAAGTGAGTGTGTGTATGTGTGTGTGAAAGTGTGTGAAATTGTGTATAAGTGTGGAAGTGAAAATGTATCTGTGTGTATGTGTGAAATTGTGTATGTGTATTTGTGTGAAAGTGAAAGTGTATGTGTGTGTGTGTGAAACTGTGTGTGTGTGTGTGAAAATGATTGTATGTGTGTGTGTGTGCATGAAAGTGTGTGAAATTGTGTATGAGTGTGAAAGTGAAAGTGTGTGTGTGTATGTGTGTGAAAGTGAAAGTGTGTGTGTGTTTGAAAGTGTGCGTGTGTGTGTGAAAGTGAAAGTGTGTGTGTGTGTGTGAAAGTGAAAATGTGTGTGTGTTTGTGTGTGTGTGTGTGAAAGTGTGTGTGTATGTGTGTGAAAGTGAAAGTGTGAATGTGTGTGTAAGTGTGTCTGTAAAAGTGTGTGTGTGTGTGTGAATGTGTGTGAAAGTGAGTGTGTGTGTAAGTGTGTCTGTAAAAGTGTGTGTGTGTGTGTGAATGTGTGTGAAAGTGAGTGTGTGTTTGTGTGAAAATGAAAGTGTGTGTGTGTGTGTGCGAATGTGTGTGTGTGTATGTTTGTGCGAATGTGTATATGTGAATGTGTGTGTGAAAGTGAGTGTGTGTGAAAATGAAAGTGTGTGTGAATGTGTGTGTGTGTATGTTTGTGTGAATGTGTGTGTGTGTGTGTGTGAAAATAAAAGTGTCAATGTGTGTGTGTGTGTGAAAGTGTGCACACATGTGTGTGTGTGCGTGAAAGTGTGAATGTGTGTGTGTATGTGAATGTGTATGAAAGTGTGAATGTGTGTGTGAAAGTGTGTATGTGTGTGTGTGTGTGAATGTGTGTGTGTGTGTGTGTTTGTGCGAATGTGTGTATGTGAAAATGGAAGTGTGTGTGTGCGAATGTGTATGTGTGTGTGTGTGTGTTTGTGTGAAAATGTGAAAGTGTGTGTGTGTGTTTGAAAGTGTGTGTGTATATATGTGTGAAAGTGAAAGTGTGTGTGTGTGTGTGTATGTGTGTGAAAGTGAAAGTGTGAATGTGTGTGTAAGTGTGTCTGTAAAAGTGTGTGTGTGAAAGTGAGTGTGTGTGCGAATGTGTGTGTGTGTGTATGTTTGTGCGAATGTGTATGTGTGAATGTGTGTGTGAAAGTGAGTGTGTGTGAATGTGTGTGTGAAAGTGAGTGTGTGTGTGTATGTTTGTGTGAATGTGTGTGTGTGTGAAAGTGTGTGTGAAAATGAAAGTGTCAATGTGTATGTGTGTGTGTATGTGAAAGTGTGCACACATGTGTGTGTGCGTGCGTGAAAATGTGAATGTGTATGAAAGTGTGAATGTGTGTGTGAATGTTTGTGAAAGTGTGTGTGTGTGTATGTGTGAAAGTGTGTGTGTATGTGTGTGTGTTTGTGCGAATGTGTGTATGTGAAAATGAAAGCGTGTGTGCGAATGTGTATGTGTGTGTGTGTGTGTGTTTGTGTGAAAATGTGTGTGAGTGGGAATGTGTGTGTGTGTGAGTGTAAAAGTGTGTGTGTGTGTGTGTGTGCAAGTATGCGTGTGTGTGAAAGTCTATATGTGAATGTGGAAAAGTTTTTAGAAAATGAAAATTTTAAAAACTTAAAAAAGTTGTTTTCTAAATCCAATATAAATTTAGAAAATGAAAATGAAATTTTTTTTGGAAAATTTTTGAAAACTGAACCAACTAAACGCGTTTTCCAAATTTTCATTTTCTCTGGAAAATTTTTCTAGAAAACAGAAAATTTTTCACGAACTAAACGCGCCCTTATCATTTCCATGAGAATTCCTCTCTTTCCTTCCTTCCCTCCACCTAATTCACAAATCTTACCAAACAAACCACAATACAGTTCCTTTATTTTTACAAGAAATTATGTCTTTCTGACTTTCGATTTTTCACATCATTTCTATCATTCATTGACGAATAATATCACAGATCATTACTATTTTAGCACAAGAAGCAAAACCAGATATCTAATTAGCAAAATATTGGTATAAGCATCTTCCACCATAAAAAAATTTCAATAATCAAAATAATTTATCAAACAAATAATCAAATAGAAACCACAAGACTTGTGGCGTACTGGTTAAGGCTGTAGGGGATGAGGCTAGATAACCACCCATCTACCCAGGTTCGAATCCAGACGCAAACAACTTGTGGCACTGAGGAATTATCTCAGGACTGCAATGTTTTAGCAGTCTTATAATTGTCAGAGATTAGTCTAGGCAAATGCCTATAATATCATTTCTATAAAAAAAATCAAATAAATTAATAAAACCAATTTGTATTTTAGAGGAATGGGTTCTCACATTTAAAGAGGTAATTGCAATTTGCAAAGGCCAAAGGGGTTGCAAATCCTTTGTAATAAGTAATTTTTATGATTGTATCTCTACAACTTTAGAACCCATATCCGACTCCATCCTCCAGAATCCGACCCGTTTTAAAGAGGAACTCTGAACCCACCCGGGTCGGATCAAAAATCACCGTCGCTGGTCTGCCGGTGAATCTCAACCTCCCATTTTTCTTCATCCTCTCTCTCCATTGACGCTGCCGAATACAAATCATACGTATATACGTATATTCATTTGTATGTATGTATGTATGTATGTATTAATACTGTCCTTCGTCGCCAAGTTATCGCTTTATTAATTTTCTACTCCACAAAACCCCCCAAACACCTTTCCCAATTTCTTCTTTCTTTTCAAATCCACACTCTTCAGATCACTCCAATTCTTCACTCGGATTCTAGGTCAACTCTTTATCTAAAGGTTCAAACATTTTTTTATGCAAAATTTCGATTCTTCTTCTTGGCGTATTTGTGTTATTTATTTATTCCGATTGTGGTTGCAGGTTATTGTTGGGGGTTCCTTTTAAGAGGTTAATTGATCGGAGGTAAAATTCGCGTTAATTTTGAAAAGGACTACTAGGGTTTTGTTGTTCTTCAGTTTCATGAGAATTGTTAGGGGAATGCAGAGATTATTTCAGCTGGAGAACGAAGGAAAATCTTTTAGCAGTGGGATTGGAGTCACCGTGCCCAAGGCTAGGACTCGTGACAAATCGAAAGCTAGGGTTTGATGATGATGATGATAATGATATAATCATCAATCTTGATTCAAGAAAAAAAGGAACTTCCTATTTGTAACAAAAATTCAGAAAACAAATAAGGGGTTTGTTGCTAGAATTTGGAAAACCAAAAGGATGACTCGTGTTTTTGTTCAGAGAAACTCTGCTGCTGGTTCTTCTTCTTCATCAACCAACAATACAAACAGGTCAAATTTGGGTCCACCTCAAGTTGTGGAAGCTGAGGAACAACCTCAAGAACAAGTTCTATGTGAAGATCTTCCACTAGAAAATGTCGAAACTGGTAGAACTGAGGATCTTGATGTACCCATTAGTGATAAAAATGAAGATGAGACTCTGGTTGGTTCAGAGGAGGATCTTTTAACAAGAGTTAATGGTTTGAGGGTAATTGATGAAGTGGAGGAAGAGAATGATGCTATAATAATAAAGAATGATGATTATGGTTTACAGGCGATTCGTGGCAGTTCGTATCCACCTCCACCGCCAGCCCCACCACCAAAACCATCTTCAAATTTCAACTCCAGAAGGTCTATTGGATCATCTAGAAGAGTGAATGTTTGGCCGGTTGTATCTACTAGGACTTCACCAACAGGATCTCGGCCTTCTTCGCCAAGGTCTCATGGTGAAAATGAGGGCTATAATAGTGCTGATGAACAGAGCCCTTGCTATGGATCCTCTTATGATAATACTGTGAGTTTTGTTGACTACTTAGCTAATAGATTATAAGTATGGTGTACATTAAGTTAAATCATTGAATTATGACTTTTGCCCAATGTGGTCTTTTAGACTTCTTTCTTTATTGTACAAAATGTGCAAATTTAGCTTGTTTCCTTTTTTATAGATTTGGTATGCCATTGATATTGGTGAACTAATTGGGTACGTGTATCTTAGGAAAGGGAGCGACAGTTTGAGATTGATATTAGACGTGTACAAGGTTTTGAAGTAAAGAAAATGATGGAAGATGGGAACTGTCTGTTTCGTGCTGTTGCAGATCAAGTGTATGGTGACTCGGAAGCGTATGATTTGGCTAGGCAAATGTGCATAGATTACATGGTAAACTTTTCATGATCAAAGTGTTTCATTTTGAGGACTTATATGCTTTTTTATTATTGTTTCATTATGTTTATATCCTTAATTTGTGGAAAACTACTTGTGATGTGTCTACTTAATCAATTGAATGATATATAGAAATATTGAAAAACAATAAACATTCATTGGTTAGCTATTTGGGACATGTTTTATAATTTGAATTGTGCATTTTTTCCTAAGGAATGGTAGGTTATTTTTCTACTTTGCACAAGGCTTACGATAGTAATTGCATTCATGTCATTGATCTTGTTGGTGGATTTACTTTGTATTCTGTGACCATTTATCTTCTAGATATATGTTTGTTAGTTTATAATAGCCGTGTTAGCTTGTATATCAATTGAATAAATTCCGTATTGTATAATTCTTTTATCTGGAACTTAAAAACTAAGGGTCCATTTGGTTTGCGGGATTTGGATTTGGATTCCATTCCAATTCTGCTTTTGGTTCAAAGGAAAGTCCGCCAGTGAAATCCCACAAACATTGCATTTAGAAATCCCATGGGGGTAGTTGGTATTTCGTAGGATTTGTTTGCAATAATGTTTTGAAATACTGTATTAATCAATTGATAAAGGGTAATTTAATTATTTTTATATTTTTATCCATAAAGAATGGAATTCAATTCCATTCCAAATTCTACAAACCAAACACACCAAAGATTTCAAATCCTTCCATGAAATCCAAATTCCTGAAAAACATTCGTTCAAATCAAACGCCCCCTTATGGAACATGAAGATAATCTCATTGTAGTTAAGCTTTTAACCCAATATCCAAAGCCTACTTGCAGGACTCATAGCTTGCCTACATCTTTACTCTTTCTAAACCTGTAGGATTTTAATTTACCGCTTCTTGATTTTAGTCTTGGTTTTTGGTATTTTGTTGAGTGATCATTTCTATGAACTAAAAGCTGATGTATTCAAGGAAGCTTTGCATGATTTTTGTTAACTGTGCGTATGATAATTTGAAATCCTAGTGAAACTTTTTTCTTGAATATTTTAGTTTTTTATGTTACTAACACGGTTTTGTTGAACCAGGAAAGAGAAAGGGACCATTTCTCTCAGTTTATAACCGAAGGTTTCACTTGTTATTGCAAGAGAAAAAGAAGAGATAAAGTACGTATTTGATCCATTTTAGTATGCTTTTTATTTTGACACCTATAATGATAATTGATGATAAAAATGTATTCTTAATATTTCAGATTAAGCTGCTTCTTGATATTTATTGTTTATGGTTTATGCCAGGTATATGGTAACAATGTGGAGATTCAAGCTTTATCTGAAATGTACAATCGGCCTATTCACATCTATTCCTATAGCAGTGGTATAACTATTTTTTATATATAATTCTTTCACTTTTAAAGAATGTTGTTTCACATTTGTGCATTCGATATACATAAAAAAAAATATATATATATATATATATATATATATTGTATGTTGCAGAGCCTATAAACATTTTTCATGGAAGCTATAATACCGACACACCTCCGATACGATTAAGTTACCATCATGGAAACCACTACAACTCTCTCGTTAATCCACGTCGATTAACAATAGGTGCTGGACTCGGTTTTAGCTCTCTGCAAGGGGTAAGCTTTTGCGATCTTTGTTTTTTTTTTTATAAGTTTATTTCTTCATTATATATTCAGAGTATTTTAAATGTCCCTTTATATATGAAACCTATATCTCGTTTACGTTTTCAGACAAATGTTGATAAAGACCAAGTGAAGGCAGCAATCAAAGCTCAACAAGACCAACAGATCGATAACGTAACTAACTACTCTCTGTTAGATTTTTGTTAAAAAGTTAAAGTCGATAAAATGTTGTAACATCTTTGACTATGAACAGGCTCTTCTAGCAGAGGCACGATTTTACTCGGATGTAGAGCTTACCGAGAAAGAAATAGAGTGTATGGTAATGGAAGCTTCGAGAGCTGAATACATCGCTAACGATAGGTTTAAACAACAACTTGGTCCAAGAGAATCTTCATCATCTGATGCTGAACCATCGTCTTCTGGAGCCAGTGAGTACATTATCTTATCTGTATTTTCTTGTGCCTATTTAGATGTCGTAAAGTTCTCCAAAAACATTTTGGCAAAATGGATAAAGCTATCACTGAATTTATCTAGTTTTTAATTGCGTGTCTCAATAAAATTAAAAATCATCAATCACGTATATAGATGCTCACGACTGTATTGACTACATTCACTCTTTAAAAATCATTAATTAAGATAAGATTATTAACACCCTATGAATCATATTCTTGATTGTCCTTTTGTCCCTTATTGACCGTTTATCTTAGTTAATTTGATTGAAGTTGGATGAGAAGTGATTGTACCTCTTTTTGTTGAGGTAGAAGACTGAAAAAACCGTGAGGTTTAGTGATCATTTTATCTAATTAGCCCAACATTTAAAAAAGAACCACAAGTGGACCATTTTTTATATGTTTTGCAAGAACACACACACACACACACACATATATATATATATAGGTCAGGTTCAAAGGAAAACGTCAAAAAAGGAGAAAAGTGAAGAACACCTTGGGAGCCCTCCATCCGGACGGTATGCACTAATGCATATTGGTAATTTGTAACATTCATTTGTGCATATGTAATTATAGAAGCATTGGTGCATAGAAGAAAAAAACGCTTGTATGCATTAGTGCATATCGTCCGGATGGAGAGCTCCCAAGAGAGGGGAGATTTCAAATACAAACCAAACAATTCGTTCAAACCGTACAAACTCCATGGTTTCATTGTTTTTTTGAATAATTTTTTTTCATGAAATTGTTTCATATAATTATTTTCTTCATGAAATTATTTCATATGTTTTTGTTTCTAATATGAAAATGAAATTGTTTTATGTATTTCTCATTTTGATAATCTTGTTTCATATATTCTTGATTAATCAACCCTCATGTATTCTTAATGATTTTTTTCCACGTATTATTGACTAATCAACCCTTATAATTAAGAAAAAGTGAAAAAAAAAGTTAAAAAAATAATTGGTTGAATGGAGTTTGTACGAATTGCTTGGTTTGTAATGAATATCACCCCTATATATATAGGGTTGGGTTCACGTGAGACAAGCCTGTTTCCGTGAGACCATGAGACCACCTTTTTACTAAAAAACTTCACAGCAAAAACACTGTGAAGGTAAAAAAAATCTGATGGGTTCACGTGAGACCAGCCTGTTTCCGTGAGACCTGTGAGACCATCTTTTTGCTCTTGAAACTTCACAGCAAAAACACTGTGAAGGTAAAAAAAATCTGAACCTTCACAGCAAAAACACTATGTAGGTTACCTTCACAGCAAAAACACTATAAAGATTCATATTTTTTTTTACCTTCATAGTGTTTTTGCTGTGAAGTTTCAAGTGTAAAAAGGTTGTCTCACGTGTCTCACGGAAACAGGCTGGTCTCACGTGATCCCAAGTCTATATATATATATATATATGTGCAATCTGCTTTAACCTATGTCTCTATCTCCTTGTAGAATTTACTGGGTGTGTTTGGTTTGTTTTTAATAGATAGATTGTGGCTTGTGAAAACAGGGGCAGAGACAAGAGGAGTGGGAGATGATAAAAGCATGCAGATGGTGCTGTCAATGGGATTCAGCTACGTGCAGGCAATTGAGGCTTACAGTATATTCGGAGATGATGTTGATTCCATGGTTTGTTATCTTTTGGAAACCAGCAGCAGGCGAAAAGGCAAAGCCACCACCCAGTGAATTGAGATTCTTGTTTTTCTAAAAGATCTGATTCTGATCTGAGTGGGTGGGGGTGGGGGGGTGGTCATGCTTTCTTTTTTATCTTGCTTTTACTGAATCTGAATGAGATGGATGAGTCAGTCAGTCAGTCTTTTATAAAGTGAAAATGGGATCTTCTTCTTTATTGAATCTGATGATATATCATCTTTCTTTTTGGCATGTGTAAGATGCTTTTCTTCAATCTCACTACTCAATAGTAATATACATTAATCATAAATTATTTATTACGTTGTTTTCTATTCCGATTGGAAATTATCAGCAATTACTGTTCAAAGTTCCGTTAGTAATTACTCTTTAATATTTTGCTCCAACAGTTTATCTAAAACTATCTTTAAGATGGAGAAAGCAGAAGAGGCAAAAGTTTTTTCTTCAAATATGGATATCATCCTAAAAATGACTACCAAATAAAAACACTACTTGAAAACTTTAAAAAAAAATATTTAGAGAAAAAAATATATTTTAATATTATAATTAATATTGGATTCTCTAAAATGAGAATCTGTGGGAGATGAATGTAATTTTTTTTTAAGACTTTCACTTTTGGTTCTTTATTTTGAATTTTTTTTAGGAAATCTGTTGGAGATGCTCTTGGTGTAGTCAACAATTATCATTTTTTCCTTAAGCTATATATTATAAATATCATATCATACAAAATAACGCATTGTAATGAACCATAACATATAATGCATTATAATAGAAGCCAAACCTCATAATAGAGTTAAAGTGACAGTAAAATCAAACCTTGATACCATAATACACCAGCATCGGTTATTTAAAACCATGACTCTAATAAATACTTTGTAATATAGTACTCTCTAGTCTCTATGTTCCAAAATATTGTAAATATGTAATTGCTAAAGTATATTTATAATTTTAATAACAAAAAGAATAAAAAATTCCTAATTAAAATAAAAAAAAAATATTATTTAATTTAGCTGTCCATCGACATAAAATAGAATTAAAATAAATGTATATGTGCAACTAATAAATATCTCATGGATCTTTGAATCCGAGAATTAAGATAGATACAGTGACCTCATAAAGGTTATGAGTCTCGAACTTATCTCCAAACTAATTGAAATACGATCACTGCATCTTCATCTTCATCTTCATCTTCATCTTCATCACCAACCAACCTTCAATTTCATCTTTTTGATTCTATATTTATAGGTAGGTGGTGCTGGTGCAGCTTCAGCTGAAATTGATTTTAACGGCGACTTCCGGTGAATTGTTAATTAATTGGTAGATATGGGGGTGGTGAAGGTGGCAGTTGGTGATGCCGTCGTCACTTTCATGTGGATATTCTGTGCTTCCACACTTGGCGCTGCCACTTCCATTATTGCCAATCTCATCGGCGTCGATGGTATGGCTTCCCTTTTAATCACTACTTCCCTTATATTCCTCGTTTCCTTCTTGTTTGGATCCATTGCCAATGCTTTCGGTGGTGCTAGCTTCTGTGCTACCGGTACTCTTGCTTTCTACATCGCTGGTGCCGGCGGCGATGATGATACACTCATGTCCACTGCCGTCCGTTTTCCTGCTCAGGTACGTTAATTAGTTTTCTTTTTTCATTTGTCGAAATTAGGGTTTTAATCAACCTAAAGTGTTGTTTTCAGAATAGATCGGCACCTTCAACGGTGAATAGTACACAATTGGACATATAAACTTATTAATAGTTTGAAATATTGGGATATTATTGGCAGGCAATTGGTGCAGTTGGTGGTCTCTTGGCTCTTTTGAAATTGATGCCATTAGAATACAAACATATGCTAGAAGGACCTGCTCTAAAAGTTGATTTGCATACCGGAGCAATTGCAGAGGGGGTTTTGACTTTCATTATTACCTTTATTGTTCTCTTGATCATCATCAAGGGTCCTAAGAGCTTCCTTTTGAAGAATGGGATACTTTCCATGGCGACTATGGTATTGATTGTTGTTGGCTCTAGTTATACAGGTCCTTCAATGAATCCTGCCAATGTAAGTATTTGCACGACTACTTCATTATAATTACTGTTTGATCCTCTTATATGATTGATGAATGGTTTAGTAATTAGTATTACAATGAGATCTTGTTTACTTTGTTTACTGACTCCAACATTTTTCTTCACAAACCAGCAAATTAAAGACAAGCATAGTTTCAGATATACACATAACTTTAGTGAAATAAAGAGGCATAAACACCAATATTTTACATCGAAAACTTGTGGACAGAAACCAAAGATAGAGGATTAGAATCACTATGGACTAGGAGATGAGAAAAGATGAGGAGAAAGATCAATGTGATAAACGTCTCACCAAACTCTATTCTCACCTTTTTGAGAACCTAAAAGGCCTAAACCGACCCCATTGTATAGGGATAATTGGGGGTCAAGAAACGGCAAATAGCTATTATGCAAACTTGTATGAACATGAGTTTATTATGCATGTCTGGCCTGGGTAGTAGGTTATGCTATATCCTTGGGTCTGTAATGTATTTGACTAAATTTAAGCCTATGCCATAGCCGTTGGAATACCTACAATGGTTGAACTTAGGCGTTGGAACATTTTTTTTAAACGTAGTTGTTGGAATACCTACAATGCCTATTTTCTAGACATATGATATTGGCTTTAGCAACAATGTGTTGTATAAATTGCACCACAATTAGGGTCATCCTTCCTCTTATGATAAATATGTGATTTTTGACAAGATTTATACTGCTTTTACATCCCAATGAACAACATTGACAGCAATCCCAGGCTTCTTTAACAGCCTTGATATTTGATAACTACAAATTCTGTCTCTATTGAGGCAAAGTAACAATTTACCCTCAAGTAGCCTTCCAATTGACTATGCAATGCTGAAGGATGTCACTGTTCCTCCTCGAAACCAACATCCAAAATCTATTTCATTGTCTGCCAATACACTCCCCAGTCACATTGTGAATGTCTATTGCCTACTTACCAAACTAAGAGCTTGTTAGAAGTTTGGAGTATGGAACATGTGGTACATATTCGGACTTTGGGGACAATTAGTTGATAGCGTGAAGGGATAGCGGGAGAGTACTTGTAGGTTTTGCATCTTTCATACAAAAATGATATCATTTTCAAATGCAAGTTTGCCGAGGAATGTAGAACTTCGTATTCTTGCATTCTCTTTGAGTTTTCATTCCAAGGTCTTCCCCCCCCCCCCCCCCGACCTAAACACTTAGGGGCCGTTTACCAAATGTTTACCCGGATAAGCGCATACCAAGTCACATTACCTTACCAGATGGATGAATACAGTAAGAACCAAGAATCTTACCCGGTAAGAGCAAAGATAAGGACCGAGATTCTTACTATATTCATCCATCTGGTAAGCACTTACCGGGTAAATTGTTGCATATGATACCATTTTGGTGGACTAAAATCTTACTTGGTAAGTGATAGAGTGTTGAATTTTGCCAGTAAGCACTTACCCGAGTAAGCGTTTGGTATGTGAGTCCCACATCGGCTAGACTTGGACCATTTCTCCTCTATATATGTTGGAACCTCCCCTTTCTCCTTAAGGGCTCTTTTGGAGATTCATCTAGAGGTTCCACATATCCTAATATGGTATATGACCTCTTAGCCTCAAATCTATGTCTTTCAAGCTTTTTGATGTCAGACCTGTTTCAATTGACGATGTTCTTCATCATTTTTCTGAAATGTTCCCCTTGCTGCTGGTTGCCTTACAATTTGTATACCCTCCGCTGATTGAAAGGCCATTTCCTGGTGTTCCATTGTTGCTGTCTGTTGGTTTTCATAATTTTGTGTTTACAAAACAGGTTGTTTTGAGTATCGGCTGCTAAGTTTGGACTATATCTTGCAATTATATGCTTTTTAATTTTGATGGATTGATTTTCGAATTAAAGAAACATGATCATAGATGAATGAAATAAGCTGATTAACTCTGTTTTCCGCAGGCGTTTGGCTGGGCATATATAAATAATAAACACATTACATGGGAGCAGTTCTACGTTTACTGGATATGTCCATCACTAGGAGCTATTTTGGCTGCATTGTCTTACCGCTTTGTCTTCCCACCCCCACCAGCTCCAAAAAAGAAAACTGCCTGAAAACAATGAAAGTGCAAGCTTACGTTGATCACAGGCACAGTGATTTGTTTCGTTTAGGCATAATAATGCATAGTTTATGTGTTAGCTAGGAATCAGTAGTTTAAGGATGACAATTTTTTACTATACAGTTACAGAATAAATCTCCTGAAAATAAATATCAACTTGTTTAGGAACAGATTCATTTAGTCAGATTATTAATCATTATGATTCATTCCAAAAAACAACCCAAAAGAACTTGGAAAAAAGAACCTAAAATATACAAATGATAGGGTAAAAAGTTACAAGATCCATCAGAGGATATAATAATACGATCCCAAGTGCATAAATGTTCCTTAAATAAAAGATAGGTGGAGGTGTTCATTGTTGGTTTGACCTGATAACAGAAGAATAATAATGTGATTCCATCTCCTTAAGACTAGCTGCAGCATCTTCACCGATTCTAGCCAATATCCGATCAGTCTTCTCTGCCTGCTGGTTCAGCTCCTCGGTTCTCTGTTCTACATGATCATTCAACGATGCAAATCCTGAAAATATAGCTGTCTGCTTCAACTCTGATACCAATTTCAACAAAGAATCCGCTGCTTGTACCTGTTGGTTGGTTTATCATCAGTTTTCTGGTATTGCTTTATATCAAGTAAGAAAATGTAAAATTATGTGCAAAGATGTGCTTTTTTTTTGAAATTTATATAAATGGCATAATCGGAAAAGTTACAAAGAGAACCTTGAAGCTTATTGAAACGTTACATGGAAAAAGCTAGCTTATGGCATATTAAACGATGATTTTTCATTAAGCTCAAAAAATAAGGTAACTTATGGTCATCAAATATGGACTAATACCACCCAAGAAAGAAAAGGTGATGATCCTACCATTCTTGCTGCCCGCACCTCCATCATGAAAGCTTCTTGCGTGTTTCTGACCGGAGGATCATTAACCTACAAAAACATTAACAAGTCATTCAGAAGGCCCGACTGGCTCAGAGATCAATTGAACCCCAGAAAGAAATTTTTCGTGAATAAAAAGAAAATTCACTTCCAACAGTTTACTGAAACAAGATTCATAACCATATATCTACGAACATCTATGTTTAAGTAAAAAGTGATTAATTGCCAAGATTCTCTAGGGAAATCTAAAAAATCAAGTTTTATGAACAGACATGTAGTTAAAATGACAAAAAACTGTTCTTAACATTTACATCTTCAGCAAAGTAGCCTTATATATGAAACATTGGACTATTAGCCAGGATAAAACTAAGAAACTTCAAGTCCTTTATATTTATATCTATAAGAAATCAAGTGTAAAAGAAAGTAAACCACAAGGCTTGTGGCGTACTGGTTAAGACTTGTAGGGGATGAGGCTAGATTACCCCAAGTTCGAATCCAGGCGCAAACAACATGTGGCCACTGGGGAATTATCTCAGGGCTGCATGCTTTAGCAATCTTAAAATTGTCAAGGATTAGTCTAGGCAAATGCCTAAGATTTTCCAAAAAAAAAAAAGTGTAAAAGAAAGTAGCAAACAAAGCCCAGGAACAGAGCAGATAAGTGTATTTCAGACAGAGGAAGTAACACAGTGTATATATATATATATATATGTACATGCTATGTGGATGCAAACACAAAGAACATACCCGAGCAACATTAACAACAATGCTAAAATTGTCAACGATACTTCCAATGTCGTTATCAACTCTCTGCTGCAACGATTTCTGCTTTTGGGCAGCAGCAGCCGCTGCAGCAGCTGTAGGACCAGCTGCCCCACTTGTGCCTCCACCCGCCCCTCCCTTGTTCATTCTAAAATTCAATTTGCTGCTTTATTACAAACATTTGAATGTAAAAAATCGGTCAATACATGTGTAGCACATTCTATAAACCTTAGTGGTTAACGAGAAAATTTAACACATTAGACATACAAGCAACATGCATATGTGTGTAATGTGTTATTTCACCATTTACAGAGAAGTGCACATATTGTTTTGCACCTTTTGACCATTTTACACCCACAAGCTGTATAAAGCTCAGTTTTGTGATCTTTTGGTCCATGTATAACTATAGCTATATTTCCACGTGGTCAGAATGATTAAGAGACTCTGTTTGATTTAGTGTCGGATAGAAAATGATTGTTTGGAAACTGTTCCAAATCAACGGTCAGGATGACATAAAATTACCATTTTACCGCTAGTCTTTGTGTTTAATACAAATCAATGTTTGACAAAAGTTCTGAAGGAAATTTCTAAATGGAAAATAGAAAATAATCAATGGTTTAAAACCAATTAACATGATATCATATCAATCCAAACAAACATAACAACGTTTTTCCAAGTATTTTGCTTATAAATTATGTATATAATCATCAAACATTACCATCACCTGCTTCTTTTAACACATTTTCAGAATCATCAAACATTACCATCGCCTGATTGAATTGATTCTGGACCATATCCATTAGAAGTATTTTGCTTATAAATTATGTATAATCATGGTTATTAGTTAGAGATTGTGGTTGGGTATCCATAGAAACAGCTCCTTTGTAGATAATTTATGAGATTTGACCAACTAATGATAATTTAGAGCCCATGTAAACACCCCTTTCTGTCCCTCCCCAAATCCTCTCAAAGCTGATGAGCTTTGTTGCACATTTTTCTCACCACACAGAGTGATTAACTTTATGAATTGAACCATTGCATTTGTCATTCTTATGTAAATTAGCTCTCTTTCTTGCACAGATGCAAGAAAGAACACATAACTGATTGTGAAATGTGAATGAAAACCTACCTTACTTTGTCATTTTTTTCCTCTTATTTTTTTGTGTATTTTTGCAAGAATAATGATGGGTAAAACAAGTATGAATGTATGATGGTTCAAATAGTCAATCACTTATAAGGAAAGCATAATAAACCTAGGGTTAAGCATACGACTTCCAGTCTCATCCACAAACAAAGCACACATTGTTCATCTTTTTCTATAAATTAGGTTTTTATTTTGAGGAGAAATTGTTAGTAAGATTGGATGTAGCAAGTGGAGAGTTGTTACCTGTTGAATCGACGGTAGGTTTCAGACGTCGCTGATTTCCAACAGATGGTGCGTCGGTTGTATTCAACAGTCGATCGATCAGATACGAATAGGAGAATCGAGAGAGAGAGAGAGAGAGAGAGAGAGAGAGAGAGAGAGAAGAGATGAATGGGAGAGTCGACAGAAACGAAGAGGCGACCAGAATCGCACAGGGTGAACGACCGATTCGATAGCAGCTTCTCTGTAATTCTCCAAGTTATTTAACAACTTATGATTTTTTATTTTTTTTAGTGATATGTTTTAATAAATCTCTATTTTAAATAATGGGATAGGAAAACTGATGGAGTAATTTAGAGAATAAAAAAAATGATTTTTTTTATTTTAAAAAAGTTGTTGGAGATGTCTGAATAATTTATATAAAAAGAAAAATTAAATCAGATATTTACCTCTTAATGGCATTGGAAAATAAACAGCCCCTAAAATCCTCGCTTCTTGTTATTTACATGGAGCTGTTTGACGGTTGCTGAATAGTTTGACGCAGTATGATAATGTGGTCGGAATGATTCAAGAGGCTCTTATGATATAGTGCAAAATAAAATATGATTATTTGGTAATTGTTCATAATGAAATTGAGGCTCTGAATGGTTTAGAACCATTAAGAGGAAACATTTTTTTTTGCCAAACAAGATTCGCTTCTTAACGATCTAGATGTTGCCTATTAATGAAACTATTAAGAGGCAAACAAACATCCTCTTAATGAATATTTATTATTTATCACTTTGTACGCTTATTTTATGTACGTCATGGCATCTTCAACTCTAAGAATTAGCATATTCTAAAGAATTGAAAAATGGTAGAACGCTCAGATTCTTTCCCAGCAACAGTTGAAAGCAAGACAATCTCGACCCTAGTAGTGTGCGGTCCGGGCGACGGCCTAGGGCATCATAGCCCAAGGGGCATCAGATTAATGAATATTTATTATTTATCACTTTGTATGCTTATTTTATGTATGTCATAGAATCTTCAACTCCAATAATCAACATATCTCAAAGAATTGATAATGGTACAACGCTCAGGTTCTTTCCCGGTAATAGCAAGTTGAAAGCAAGTTAGCAAGATACAGTAAATGTGGCAAGTTAAGAGTAAATAATCAACTGAAAACAAGATGTAAAAATTGTGGCAGTTATCTGTAACTAAGCCATATAGTGCATCCACCTTTAAAAATGCTAAATCAATGGACATTATCCATGAGAATATTGCTTTCTCTCGGTCCAAGAGAATCGATGAAACAAGTAGCAACAAAGGAAAAAAGGAAAGCAAAAAATGTATTTTAGCGGTGCACCTTACGTACCAAAAAAAATCTTTCTTATAAATAAGGTTGAGCGGGTGCACGGGACCCCACTCCCCTACATGTAGGTCCGCCCCCTGTGTTCATGTGTATGATGTTGAATGGTTTGTTGAGATTTCTCTGGTAGACCACGTACCGTTTCATCTTCTCATGCAATCATCCATCTTGGAAGTGCGGTCTCTTCAAATCAATCACAAAGAAATCATGTGTTTGGAACAATCGGATTAGTTCTAATAATTGGTTTGATGTTCTTCATACTTTTTTTATGTGGTTTTTTAAACAATTGAATTAGGTTCGCTAATTTCTTTCTTCAGTTTCATTCTGTTAACAATTGTATGTTATTCATCAAATTGAGTTTTGTCAAGATATGTTGCCAAGTTTCTGAAGAAAACTTGATTTGCTCCACCCTATTAGGCAAGTTTAGAAACAAACAGATCAATTGCATGAGTTAAATGAAAAGTTAAATGGAAAACACAATAGGGGTAAAATTGACATTTATATATATTCAAAGAGTTCAATCAACAATAATTTAGTTTGATCTAGAAAGTATGTGCAATCAATACTCTATCCTGAAGTATGTTTTAGAACCGGTAGCAATGTCTAGCCTTAATTGTCCGCTGTCATCAGTAAAAGGAGTGTAGAATGGTAACTTTGTTCAAATAAAGAAATGTTATGGATTTGATCTCAAGTCCAAGCTAGCTTCACGCTTTAGCTATGTGTGTACAAAAAAAACCGTCAATCCACTAAACTTGCCTAACCAAACTTGTTAACAATCCAATTAAACTCAACCCGCCAACCTGTCAAACTGCTAATTAGGAAGGTTGAAATCGGGTTATTGTAACTCAACCTAATCCAAACCGTCAACTTGGTACCGATGTATATTATTTCGATAACATTATATGTATATATAAATATAATATTTACCACCATTATAATTTTTAGCCCAAAAAATTCATGAATGTACATAAATATCTCATATGTTTGGTTTTTATTGCATAAAGAATTCTCGTGCTATGGCCCAGTTTCCTCGCACGTTGTTTGGTTTTTCTTGTGTCGTGGCCTAGTTTTCTCGCACGTTGCTTGTTTTTATCGTGCCACGACTTGGTTTTCTCGCACCATGGCCTAGTTTGTCCGCACACGACTTATGTTTTTTTGTACATTGTAGGCTTGGATCTTATTAATCCTATTTTCTTTGTAAATGGAAAATGTCCTAAGTCCCAAAAAATCGAAAAAGATGATGAACGAAACATGTCTAAGAAAAGGGGAGATAAAACCTCAAATGTTTGGGATCATTTTTCAAAAAGGGGCTCTAGACGTGCTTGTAATTAACGTGGAAAAGAGTAAGGGGTCGTCTACGAAACATTTTTTCGGTAAGCGTTTGCCGGTAAAATTCAACATCATCATTTGCTTGTCGGGTTAGATTTTAGTTCTTCAAAAGACATCATATGCAACAATTTACCTGTGTGGTGCTTTTACCTGGTAAGATTCTTGGTTTTCTTACTATATTCATCCGGTAAAGTAATATGACTTGGTAAGTATTTACTCACGTAAGCGTTTAGTAAATGGTCTCTAAGCTTATCATAATAAGTGAATAGATAGAAGTTTTTGTATATTCCTAACCTGCAAAGGTTGGGTTGAATTGGTTTATATTTTTGAATGAAGAGGGTTGGATTAAGATTTTCCAAACTGTCATAATTAGGTATGACTATAAAAATGTCAAAAATCATCCAACCCAACCCATATACACCGTAACTTCAATGGCAAAGGAAATGTTTCCACCAGTGGCGGACCCACCCTATAGGGAGGGGGGTCTCGTGCTACCGCTCAACTTGTGTCGTAAGGGTAAAAAATGTCGCGATTCGTAAGTTTTACGTGAGGTGCACCCGCTAAACTCTAATGGGTGCTCTGTATTAAGGGAGTACAACTTTAAAAAATCCCTTGAAATCAACGAAAAACCTTAAAAAATCACTTGAAATCAACCAAAAACCATAAAAAATCACTCGAAATCAACCAAAAACCTTAAAAAATCTTTCGAAATCAACCAAAAACCTTAAAAAATATTTCGAAATCAACCGAAAAACTTAAAAAAGTCCCCGAACGGGGAATTCGGCTAAAAAATCCCTCGAAAATCAACCGAAAAATATATCAAACAGTTTTGCGGACATTTGATACAATTTAAGAGTGCACCCACTCGGGAAAAATCCTGGGTCCACCACTGCTTTCCACATTGATGTTTTTATACTTAGTAATCGTTTGGATGCGCATAAGCTAGCTTACAAGTCAGCTTATAAGTTAACTTTTTGATAAGCTACTTGGAGCAGCTTATGAGAAGCTTTTTTAGACTTTTTCCAATTTTAACCCTATTCATATTGTTACTTATTATTAATAAATATTAATTATAAATAAATATTAACCGTTAATTATACATAAATATTTATATTCAATATTAATTTATACTAATTAAAATTAATTAAAAATCATCAATTAATTTTAATTACACATTATTAATTAATTACACATTATTAATTAATTTTAACTATACATTATTAATAATTTTAATTATACAATAAATATTAATTATACTATACCATTTATTATTTTTAATTATTATTCAATATACTAAGATATCAAAAAGCAAATGTAACAATTTTAAAAATGTTCATGCAGGATACATTAAAATTTATAGTATATATACAATAATTAATTTAAAATTCATTCAGTTAACATTTTTTATTATTTTGTTTGAATAATTTATTATTAGAAATTAATTTGAATTATATTATGAAATATTTGTAATTGTCTATTTTTTTAAGATGTCCTTTTTGGTAATTTTACATAGTCATAAGATAGTTTTTGTCAAACATGACTTATTCATCAGCTACCAGCTAGATTATAAGTTATCAGTTACCTTATAAATTATCAGCTAGCTTATCAATTAGTTTGACAAACATAGCCTTAATGATTAGGATAATTGGTAATCAACTATCGTACAAATAATAACTTTTAGACCATTGGTTGAAATAAACAACAAAATAATTCATCATATTTTTATGTTGTGAGTTATACACGTTTTTTTAATATTTTATATCGAAATATATGTTTCGTGTTTATATTTTTCGCTTACTCGTTAAGAATAGAATCGTAATTGACAATATATTCCATCCAGAAACTACCAACATTAATTCAAACCTGGGTCCAATTTTTAAGTAACCACGCCCCCTTTAGAATTTTCCGACGAACTCTAATTTCAAGAAATGGACCCATACGGTCACAACCACCATCACACCACCCACCACCGCCGTGAAGAACCACCGTACCCACCTCCACCCCACATCGGTGACGGACCACCACTTCATTACCCCCCTCCACCTCCTCATGTCGACCATCACCACCACCACCACGTCGACCACCACCGCCGTGAAGAACCACCTTACCCACCTCCGCCAAACGTTGAGTTCTACCCTCCTCCGTCACATAATCCGTACACGGCAGACTACTACCGCCCACCACCACCACCACCGCAACCTATCCACCACCATATGCCTTCCGTCATCAACCACCACCATACTGATCACCATGAAAGATATACCGACAATAAACCCACAGTTAGGGTTTATAGCAAGGCGAGAAGCGATTTCTCTCTGACGATCCGTGAGGGAAAAGTGATTCTTGCCCCCTCTAATCCCTCCGATCCTTATCAGGTACCTAACCTTTGATTCATTCGTTTTTAATTTCATCATTTGAAACCAACAACCAATTTGTTTGATTTTGAAACAGCATTGGATTAAAGATGAGAAATATAGCACAAGGGTGAAGGATGAAGAGGGTTTTCCCTCTTTTGCCTTGGTCAACAAAGCCACTGGACAAGCCATCAAACACTCCATTGGTGCAACTTATCCAGTATGCCATTCTATTCTATCACCATTTGATTTTTGCTATTCCTTCAAATATGTTTGATGATTGGACCAATCTATCTGTATATATATATATATATATATATGTGTGTGTGTGTGTGTGTGTGGGGTTCAACGTATTTTAACATGGTATCAGAGCTTGTGATTAGGATAATGGATCCAACATTATAGGGATCTCTACCCTCTTTCTTTAAGGGTGCTTTTTTAGAGAGAAAAATAAAGGGGTTTCATATATTTTAACGATTATATACATTTAAGTTGTTTTGTGGAAACATGTGTTTGTAGTATTTCATAAAAGAAAGATATGTTTTTACCGTTGTGATGATACATACATGTAGCATGTAGAACCATGTTGCAAGGATATGAATGTCTAATACTCGGATGTATATAGATTTGTATGTGTGTGTGTGTGTGTATATATATATAACGGAATTTAAAAATTGATTAGGAACCCAGTAACCAGCCTAATGCGTGGCACGTGATATATTCATCATGAATATGTGATTCATGATGAAAAAACCCGTCCTTGTTCATCATGAATGTGTGATTCATGATGTATGACACTTCCATATTCATCATGAATATGTCATTCTTGATGAAGATTCATCCTGAAGAGGGACATGCGGCACGATGTGGGTGGTCTCCAGGTTCCCAATGGAACTTTCCTCTATAAATGCGCGTCTAAAAAAAATTGATCTTATAGATGGTACACAAAAATATGTGAAATAACACGTTCTTAATCAGTTAATCCTAAGCCTTAATAAGGTCACCCTGCTAATCTGTTTCCCCCTTAACAACTGAAAGCATTTGATTATGAAGCAATTTAAACTGCAAATTTGTTATAAATTTGTTCCTCATGCAGGTTCAGCTGACTGAATACAACCCTAATAAACTTGATGAGTCGGTTCTTTGGACGGAAAGCAAGGATTTGGGTGATGGTTATAGGGCAGTAAGGATGGTGAACAACATTCGGCTGAATGTAGATGCATTTAACGGTGACCAGAACCATGGTGGCGTGCACGATGGCACTAAAATTGTCTTGTGGGAATGGAAGAAAGGTGATAATCAAAGGTGGAACATAGTCCCTTACTGTAAGTTTCTCCCCCACAAACTTAATACTCATCGTCCAAATTTCTATTTTGGTTTGTCTATTTTCAAAAGTAACCGCATATTTTCCAATTCTACCCTTAATTATGAGAGAAGAAATTCTATTACTTCCTCTTTTATTAAAAGTAAAATTGTCGTTTAGTTAATTAGAAGGGAAATAATTACACATTTTTGAAAATTTGTGCGTTTTTTCATTATTGTGGACTATTATTTTGGGACAGAGGGAGTAATCGGAACACATTTTAAAGAAAATCATTAACTATTTGATAAAAGTGAGTAGAATTCGTATTTATTTAAACCGGTCTACTACTTCTAGGATCAGAAACATAAAGATTAGAGTTTTAATTTAACATGGGTAGTTTAGTAAGTATTGGCTCATCTACCAAAGAGTTATTAGAGTTTTAATTTAACATGGGTAGTTTAGTAAGTATTGGCTCATCTACCAAAGAGTTATTAGAGTTTTAATTTAACATGGGTAGTTTAGTAAGTATTGGCTCATCTACCAAAGAGTTATTAGAGTTTTAATTTAACATGGGTAGTTTAGTAAGTATTGGCTCATCTACCAAAGAGTTATTGGCCCGTTAATGGTAGAGCTCAACCTTCCTTGGAGGCCTGAGAATTCGAACCTCACCAAAGTTATTGTGCGTCAATAATATTTTTTAAGTATATAATATTTATATGGTAGCAAATGAAACAAATAAGCTCACACACCCTGACCTCCTTAGGAGACCAAAGGCTCATATACCGCTAGAATTGTGCAACACTAATTTGCTGTATGTTAAATATTAATATATTATACACTTTAGAAAATAGTCCCATTAAAGAAAAATGTTGAGACTTTCATGGGTATCTCATCGTTGGAAAAGGATTAATTTTAGTTATTTGTGAATCTTTTTGGTTTAGCAACAGTAGAAGTAATTTTCTAATAATCTCTGGAATGGTATATTTGCAGGATGTTGCATCTGTGTGGAATTTATGTATTTATAAAATATAATCTGGTGGGAGGTGTACCCATCATCTCAATGTGTTTGATGTAATAAATCAAATGATTATGTGGTTGGTATGTACTTAATTATATTTCAGTTGGTTTTTATTTGCTTTTTTTTTATATACATATAAGTTAGCACATTTAGTAAAGACTAGCTGATAAGTTAAATAATATAAGGTGATTTAAAATGATAGTGTTGAAAAGTTACTCAATTCTAACATAAAAGAGGCATCACACAAAAAGAGTTATTAAAAATGTATGTTGCAATTGTTTTTCAAAGAGAAAAGTTCAGATATAATCTCAATTATTTGTTGAGGAATCAAGTCCTTTAACATAATAACATTTTTTTTGAACAAATATCATAGATGTTTAAAACGGATTAAATAAATCCTTAAATTAAAAAAAATAGAAATGATTGTATGCCGGAAAACGGTCAAAGAATTAAACTTGAGAATTGAATCGGCTCCCGGAGATGGAGGTGCCGGTATCAACAACCGTGATGGTGATGGGTTTTATGGTGATAAGGTTGAGGTGAACGGATTAGTGATTTTAGTTTTTTTTTTGAACGGCAGCGGCGATTTTATTAAAAACAAGCTAGCAAAAGGCTAGGAGAAACGATTACAAGAGATTAGTGATTTTAGTTTCTTCTATAATTTTAGAATTGATTTTCTTTATTAGTTGGTTATCGGTAACTTTTATTGGTCAAATGATATATTTGCTTTATTTTATAAAGTTTAAGTAATCGTTTGGATGCACATAAACTAAGTTATAAGTCAGCTTATAAGCTAGCTTATCGATAAGCTACTTTGAGTAGCTTATGAAGAGCTTTTTAACACTTTTTCCGATTATATCTCTGATTAATACTATTTATTTATTTACTATTATTATTAATTATAAATAAATATTAATTAGAAATAAATATTAAGTATAAATAAACATTAATTTTAAATAAATATTAATTACACATTATTAATTAATTTTAATTATACAATAAATACTACTAATAATAAATAAACTTTATTAATTATCATATAAATGATATTTTTAATTATTATTCAATATATCAAATAAAAACAAATATAACAATTCTAAAAATATTTATGTAAGATACATAAATATTAAAGTCATACTTATTTTTTTTATAAATAATGAAAATATGCTAAATAATTGTAAGAAAATATGTAATTTAATTATTAATTATATTTTTAAAAAACATTAATTAATTATGATATGCTAGTTTGACCAATTTTATTGTTATTCATATTATATGTAATGGTTATTTAAAATCATAGATTAATGTATATTTTCCTAAAATTTGTTTTAATTAATTCAAAATTTATATTATATATATATAATAATCAATTTTAAATTCTTTCCATTAATATATTATATTATTTAGTTTTTTACTATTTTGTTTGTATTAATTAACATATTATATTATCATAAATTTATTTTAATCATATTATTGAAAAATTAATTGAATTATATTATGAAATGTTTGTAATTGACTACTTTTTCAAGATGTCCTTTTTGGTAATTTTACATTCTTATAAGTTAGTTTTTGTCAAACATAATTTGTTCATCAGCTAGCTTATCAGCTACTAGCTAGCTTATAAGTCATCAACTAACTTATATGTCATCAGCTAGCTTATCAGTCATAAGCTAGCTTATCAGCTAGTTTGCCAAACATAGCCTAAAGGTTTAATTGTTTAAAAAGGTTGTCACAACGTTTAATTATTCAAAATCAAAAATCTATCATGCTTTTATGGAATTTTAAAGTTTTCAAAAAGGTTTCTTATGGTTGGTAAAACGACTATAGTTTAACTGTTAAACTATGGTCGTAAACCATAAACGACCATAGTTTAACTGTTAAACTATGGTCGTTTTACCAAACATAAGAAACCTTTTTGAAAACATGAAAATCAAAAAAATCTTTTGTTAAACTTTAACATGAAAAACCTTTTTGAAACCTTTTGTTAGACTTTAACATGAAAATCAAAAAATCTACTAGGTTTTTATGGACTTTTTCTCTTTTACAAAAAAGGTATACTATGGTTGGTAGAACGAGGATAGTTTAACATGCCACAATGCCAAAGCATGTTGGGAAATGCATTTGATTAGAGTTTACCACCCTTTACCGCATAACGTTGTGACTCTCCGGTTTCATATTTGGTCGGTATCTTCAACATCTTTTCTAGAATAAAGAAAATCAGCTTTTTATTTTTCATAATATTTTTTAAAATAGGGAAAACATAAAAAAACTTCAAGTTTAGATAATTCTCTAAAACTTAGTGATGAGATGGGAGAAATGATTATTTTATTCAATCTCACCAATGAAAATGAATTATTATTATTTTATACAAAGTTTTTTATTTAAAAGTGTATTGTTGATAATAAATTTAAAAAAATATTATAATAATATGACATATGTTTAAATTTCTAAAATAGAGAGTATGTTGAAATCGAATGTAATTCTTTTTAAAGATTTTAACTTTTGGTTTTCTATTTTATAAAAACTAGTGTTAGGCCCGCGCTTTGCGCGGCGACAATAATTTTATAAAGTGAATGTTGAATCGAACTAAAATCAAACATAATTCCTTAGCTAATATTTATTAAAATAAAATATAAATAGTGAAGGTATTTTTCATAAGTGATTATCTTGTATATATTCATTCTCATTTATTATTACGATAAGTTTGTGATACATAGGTAATAATTTTGTTATTTCAAACTCAAGCGACAGGTCGAATAATCATATCACTTATATATAAAATATTATAAAGATACAAAATTAGTTGATCAATATGCAAAGATGGATCATGTTACAAATCTCAATAGCAAGTTATTACAGTAATTTTTCCCCCATGAAAATAAAATTAATTTCAATTCTATGATTTTGTCACAAATGCATCCCTTCTTCTTTAACTATTATAAATTTATAATAACTTTTACCCATAGAAGTAAGATTAATATTAACTCTATAAGTTGTCACAAATGCATCCTATTATCTATATATAATCACATCATTATTTCAATTTAACATCTTACCAACATGAGATAGACGAAAATGATGCCACATTTCAATGTTTAAGTATACCAATTATTTTGATGCCACATCATTCAATCCACTTATTTTATACACTTTTCTATTTCAACATTTTAAGTTTTTACGAATGTGGGATAACTACGACTAAAATAAACACCTTTTCAGTGTATACAAAGGAATCATTTCCATTTTTTGATATATCTTATTATTTTCAACCCTATGATTTAACAAAGATGAATCATCTTCTCTTTTGACACATCTAATTTTTACTTTCTAAACTTATCTTTCCACCAATGTGGGATAATAAAAATAAAACACATTTAGGTTTGGTGAGTTCTTTTCTTTAATAGATATAGTAGATAATAGATATATCACATTAAAAAATATTTTATTATATAATGAATTATTTATATCATATAAATTATATAATATAGCTTTGAAAATTTTCATGGATTAATGTTCTTGCCTTTTTTTTAACGGCAAAATGAATATTATATAACACCACATAAATTATATAGTACGATTGTGTTTTATACTTCGTCATGTTATACATATATTTTTCTGATCTATCATCAAATCATATATCATTATCTATGGTTATTCCTATAAAATATAATAAAACGTTTTATAAAATTAATGAACGATTTCTTCAATTAATGAGAGAAATAATAAGAAAATTGTGTATTATCACAATATTTATAGTTTTGATTATTTTGATTGTCACTAATATAAATGAATTTTTTTATATATCAATTGTTATGTAATAAAAAATGAAATTTTTAGAAAAATAATGTGTTGAGTTTAGATTAAAAATATAAGTATGATTGAAAGAAAAAAAATAACTGAGTCTTCTCATTAATTTTTCATAAATTTATATTTAAATATATTAAATTGTCATAAATATTTCATTTATAGATAATGACTTGTAATAATCAAAAGAAAAATATGAAAGGTTGGATCAATTAATGAGTATATTGATTTGTAATAATTACAAAAATATATAAAATATTTAATCAATTAATAACACATAAAGAGTTAAAAATCTAAAAATTGGATACATAATAAAATCCACCATTCACTCATTCTTAATGCCAACATATCTTTTTAGCTATTTTTATAATATTGTATTAATGTATAATAAAAAAAGAATTGTAAATACAATCAAAAACTTTTAATTATATTGATTGTTAAGCTAATAGAATACAAAACGATAAAAAATTATTCATGTTAATCATTATGTAAATAAAAAACAAAATGTTTAATAATTAATGTGTTGAGTTTAGAAAATGAAAAATATTCATTTAATGATATATTTTTATTTTAAATTAATATATATATCAAAGAAAATAGTAAATAATATTTCAAACTCTCAAAATGCAATATTATATTATGAAAAAATAAAACGTAAAACTATTTTTTTTAGATTATAAATAAACAACATATAAGATATGTAGAAAACGTAGAAGTAAACAAACTTTTAGACTGTTACAAAGCAAATCTATGAAATTTTTCAACAAAAATATTTTTTTGATGTTTGATCCACTAAGATTTGTGAAATGTTATTTGAGGATGAAATCATATATGCCATAAATTTTCACTTCAATAATAAGATTTTTTTTGAAATAATCAAAATTTTACGTAATTATTAAGTCGCATATAAAAATTGATCCAATTTTATCATGCATTATAATAAAAAAATATCAAAACTTTTTTCAAATTTATATGATCAAATTGTAAACACAATTATGTCCTAGGATAACAACAAATCAAACAATATTGAAAAGAAATAAATATATTATAACAAATGACATTTTTCAAAGAATATAATTTTTTACATAATGATTAAATCTTCCAAGTCTTCTTCAACTCTCATCTTCTTCATCCCACCAAAGGAATTCCTATCAATAGAAAAATCTTGAAGTAGCCAAAATTTTAACAGAATTATCAGTCACATATAAAAGATTATTGTCAATGGAGCTTAAATTTAATTTTTCTTATCATGTCTTGTAAACATAAAATGTGAAAATTTTATTCGAATTTATATGATACAATCGTAAACACAATCATGTTTTATGACGACAACAAACCAACAATATTGCAAAGAAGAAATATGTAACAACAAATAACATTTTTCTAAAAAAAACAATTTTTACATACCTTCAAAACTTTTAAGTCTTCTTCAACTCTTATCTTCCTCATCCCCCACAAAAAAAATTTACGAATTTGTCACCAATCGTTAACACAATCATGTCCAATGATAACAACAAATCCAACAATATGCAAAGAAAAAATACGTAACAACAAAACACATTTTTTAAAGAATACAATTTCTACATACCTTAAAATCTTCCAATTCTTCTTTAATACTCATTTTCTTCATCCTACACCAAAGAAATTTATAGGATTTCCTTTGTTTATTATTTCAACTTTGAAAAGCATATTTAATTAAGAAATAAAAGAAAGTAAATGAAAGGGTAAATCAAGAGTTGGAGGTTAAACTTGAGTATGTAAATTTACAAAAAAATCCTTTTGATAATGATATACACATTTTCGATACAGGGGCAAAAACGTCTTTAACATTCTCAACGTTTAAAAAAATCAAAAAATTGAGAAAAAAGATAGAAGAAGTTCTAATCCTTAGGAGGTGCCACCTCACTTCTCTTGGTTATTCCTTTAATATATATATAGATTATAGAGAATTTGTTGGAGATGCTCTCAAGCCTTGCCATCGAAAAAGTAACTGTGCTTTCTTCCAAAGGATGTGATTAGGAGCTCATAAGTAAGGTGTGGGACCTTCTTATTATAGGATTAATTCAATTGACAATAAGATTTGAACCTTTAAAACTCTTTCATAGGTTGCCGGTTCTAACATGATGGAATAAGTAGTAATAGCTTTGTAGTTGTTAGTTTTGGATCAAGGGTTCATTTAGCTTTATGCTATTTTTGAAGGATGGTTTGTGTAAATTAAGAAATAAGGGTTTTGGCAAAAACAAGTCGTCATGGTTGTTGTTGACAATGGTGGATGTGGTAGTGGTAGTCGATGTGGTGAAGTTAGAGGTGGTGGTGCTTATGCTGGAGGTGGCCAACGGTGGCTGTTAGTGGTGGCAACGATGACGATGGGTGGACAGGTGGTGGTGTAATACAAATACTATATTATATATCAGATGAGGGTAAATTAGTAAATTTTTAATTTACGTCTCATCTATTTTGGTGAAACAATGTTTTTTGTTCCACCTTATCCCGAACCTTGTTACTGTCTGTCCCATGTCCTTGTTACTGTCTGTCTCATGTCTTGTGAAACATAAGACAATAAGGCTATGTTTTAGCAAACTAAGCCGATAAAATAGTTGATCGATAAAGTAATTGATAGCTTTATAATTTATTACGACTTATAAACAATTACGATGAACAAATTATGTTTGGCAAAAACTAGTTGATAACCATTTAAATGACTAAAAGGGACATCTTGAAAAAATAATAATTAATATTAATGAGGGTATAATCGGAAAAGATGGCAAAAATCTCCTCATAAGCTTCTCAAAGTAGCTTATCAATAAGCTAACTTATAAGTTAGCTTATAAGTCAGCTTATGTGCATCCAAACATGTACACTGAAAATAAGCTAGCTTATTTTTGCCAAACAATATCTAAATTTCTGTTTTGTTTGATGTCATGCTGAACATGAAACTTGTCCTATCATATTCTATCCTTGTCATGTCTCATGTACCAAACGAAACAGTTATCGAATAAATACTATTACTAACCATAAATAGTCCAACTTGTACATCGACATACATTGTAATATTATTCTGTTTAATGGTTTCATGCCACGAGTATATCCCAAAATGAAATACCACCAGGGGCAATAATGTAAATACAGCTTTTCCAACTTCTGTATTTGTGGAACCACGTGTGTGACATCTCTCCCTGGAATTAGAAAATGAATTTTACATTATGCCCCTGAACTTTATGGGTGTTGCTATTTCTAGTGTCATATTTTTTAATTCTTGCAGCCTGCCCTTGGATGAGCCATTTGATTGTCAAATCTTGGAAAATATGGATTAAAGCTTCTTTTCTAGGGCAGATTGGTCTAATTGAAGTCACATAAAATACAAAATAAGTTATCAAAATAAATCAAACAAATTTAATAAATCTCATGTATTTTTAAAAGGTAAAATAAACATAATTTTTTTTTCTTTACCTAATGGATAGAGAGTCTCCGAGTCTCTTTTTTTTTATTCCTGAAAACCTTAACTTACAAAACAAAATCAAAATAATTATGATGCTTAAAAAATCAAAATCAGATAATAATACTTGGAATAATGATTTAATTTTATACTTATCTATAGAAAAAAGAAGAGTTTTAAAGAGTAACACCTTACATATCTATATCTAGTGTGTAAAGCATGTTAAACGATTAAGTTCATATTTTTAGGAGGTACAACATTCCTTATATAAGGTACAACATTTAAAACTTTAGAATTTTACTCCAATCTCCATGTTCTTATATAAATTTATAAATTAAATTATTTTAAAATCTTAAGTCACTCTTGATACCCATATAGTTAGTTATTTAATTTATCTTATGTTCTTCACTTTTTCATTTTATATATTTATTATATTAATCTAAATAATTGTATATGAATCATAAAGACAATTAAAAAATAAGTTTCTATTTTTATAAATTATACAATTATGACTGTGTCGTCAATACATTCAAAATGAGCTCAATATTGAATATTTTTCGATTTAATTATATTAATATATATATATATATATGAATACGTAACAAGTTATTTTTAAAAAATTTACATGTTATGCCATATAGTTATTTATTTAATTTCCTTACCTTTTCATTTTACACCCTTATCTATACTATAATTTAGTTTTTAAATTTCGTTCATATCCCTTACTATTTTATTTTTCAGTTTGCACTTCTATCATATTAAAATAAATAATCATATATGAATCAAATTATATTAAAAAAATATGTTTCTTTTTTTACAAATTATACCATTACTAGAAACGTACCGCTGCAATGCAGAGGAACTTAAATATTTCATCAACATTAATGTTAGAAGTCTTAAACTCTTTTAAAATATCAAATTATCTATCATTATGAACTTATAAATCGGCATCCATTATTTTTACATTTTCGTCAAAACAGATGTCATAACTGTGCTATTTTGTTCCTTTTAAATTAGGATTGTACTTGGATTTTGTAAAAATAATGAATGCTGATTTATAAGTTCATAATGATAGATAATTTGATATTTTAAAAGAGTTCGAGACTTCTAACATTAATGTCGATGAAATATTTAAGTTCAGCGGATACGCCCTTCTAGTTTTTCAAAACTAGCTAATATCGAACAGAGTCGAGGGACTTTGAGGAGGTAATTGTGAAAAATAGAAGGGTCAAAATGAAAATTGGAAGCTCTAATTGCGTTGGCATGAGTTAGTGCCGTCGGATCATGTCGACATGCAAACGGAGAAAAAGCAAGATTCTATAAAAAGTGAAACTTAATTCAAAAAAGCAACGTCCCCAGAAATATTTCTTCAATCCCAAATTTCGAATTCCAAAAAGCTTCTTATTCTTACACGTATCATAAACATTTGAGTACTCCCAAAACCCCTTTTTATCTTGATCTTTATTTCTAGAAACCATCTTTTGATTTTGGGGGTAAAATGGCTGAGATTATAGGGAAGATTAGTAGTAATTATAATAAGTTTTCAGCCTCCAATCATGATTACTCGTTTGAAAAATTGAAGAAATTTTCGCCGGTGATGATTAAGATGCCGCCGGCGTTTTCAAGTCTGAGAGCATCTTTGACCGTCCGATCATCAGCCGGCGCTGGAAATTTTGACCCAAGAGTGAATGTTAAGGTTTGTTTTCTTGATTTAATATTTTCTTTTCTTCTTTTTTTTGTTTAATTTTTTTTGTAAATTTGATTATTGAAATATATATATATATATATATATATATATGTATATATATAGATGAGTAATGGGATTGGGAAATCTGTGAAATGGTGGGAGAAAGGGGTTAAACCGAACATGAAGGAGGTTAGAGATGCAGAGGAGCTTGTGGAGTCGCTTTTGAACGCCGGCGATGAGTTGGTGGTCGTAGGTTTCTTTTCTCCTGGTTGTGGAGGCTGCAAAGCTCTTCATCCTAAGGTCTAAATTCTTATATTGTCTTTTATATCTTGTGTTTTAGCCATTTTTATTGAACTGAAAACCATAACATAACTTATTTTTCGAATTTATTGTGAAAGTTCTGTTAGTATCGGCAATAAATAATGATGTTTTATTAAAGATAGTAGTTAATAAAACTAAATTAGAATATGAAGCAACTTAAAAAATACATTAAAAACTACATGTTAAAATTTTATTTCGAACAAACATAAGGAGCATGATTTAAAACCTTTGAAACATAGGGGAAAAAAGTAGCTTATACCTAAACAAAAAAAAGTTATATGTAAGCGGCGGATCTAGGATTTTTTTCTAGTGGTGTCACTTTTAAAGTAGACTAGTTACGTGTAAAGTTGTCTGATGTATTTTTAGCCTAATTACACTGTTTCGAAGGATTTTAATTTTTTTTGGTTGATTTCGTGGGAGGTTTTAGTGTTTTTGTCGATTTCGATCGACTTTTTTGGCTTTTTAATTAATTTCAAGATATTTTTTTGGTTTTTTTTATTGGTTTCAAAAGAATTTTTTGGAAGCGACGAGAGTTGGGTTGTGGGTTGGGGGTTGGGGGGGGGGGGATTAAGTGAAAATAAAATTTTCTAACATTATTTGTATTGAATAATATTTAATAATGACAAAAATAATGGAATATTTTGTGCCAAATAAATAGCATCAAATTCTTGTGACAATGACAATGGGGGCATGGAAAAAATAGGTGATCAATTTTAGTCTTTTTAAAGATGGACTTGTTTGTAATGTTCACATGACATGTCGAAATTGAAATTTTGTTTTTAACTTTTTTGGGACACAATTTCATTTTAGGTAAACTTATTTTTAAGTAAGAATTGAATAGTATTTACAATAAGTAGATGATTGATGATGTTGGTTTTTGGTGATTGTAGTTATGTCAATTGGCGGAGATGAACCCGGATGTACAATTTTTACAAGTGAACCACGAGGAACATAAATCCATGTGTTATAGCCTCAACGTTCATGTCCTTCCCTTCTTTCGTTTCTACAGAGGAGCCCATGGTCGTCTTTGTAGCTTTAGTTGTACCAATGCCACGGTTCGTACTCCTTCCCTTTTTCCATTTCACTTTTTATTAATAAACTAAACCAAACAAACTCAGTATATCCCGTGCAAAGTGGGTCTCAGATGGGGTAAGATGTATGCGGTCTTTCCTTTTCCCTAAGGGGTAAAGAGGTTATTTATGCTTTTTTTGGAAAGGGTATCCTAGACATTTGCCTGGACTAATCCCTGACAATTTTAAAATTGTTAAAGCATGCAGCCCTGAGATAATTCCCCAGTGGCCACAAGTTGTTTGCGCCTGTATTCAAACCTGGGGTAGATGGATTATCTAGCCTCATCCCTCACAAGCCTTGACCAGTACGCCACAAGTCTTGTGGTTATTTATGCTTTTTTGTTGTTGTTAATGCTAAAAGACACTAGTTTAAAGATAAAATAACATGATGATGCAGATAAAGAAATTCAAAGACGCTTTAGCGAAACACACAACCGACCGTTGTAGCTTAGGCCCTCCAAAAGGGCTAGAGGAGAAAGAGCTCTTGGCACTTTCTTCTAATAGGGACCTTTCTTTTACTTACACTCCAAACCCAAACCGACCACAAGAGATGGCACCGGCGGCACCTGTGGCGCGCTCCCGGTCTATATCTGAGCCTAGTCTCCCTCTTCCTCGCCCACTTAAGCCGGCATCCGAAGATAAAGATAGAAGCTTGGTTTCGTAGAGCCACATGTATGTATGTATGTATGTATGTATGTATGTATGTTTGTGTTGTTATATGTGAATAGGATGAAGCCAAAAATTTATGTGGTTAGTGTGGTTGCCTTTCTATCTTGGTTTTTTAGTTTGGTAGAAGGTGAAGTGTGACCATTTATTTTGGTGTGTTTAATATTGTATGTATGGCTATGAAATGCCCCTTATAGTGAGAGTGAGTATATAGTTGGTGTGTTTGGTTTGATGTGATATTCCATGTTCGGTTTGGTTTGGTTTGGTTTGGTTGAATAGAAGGAAGCACAAATTTGAATAGTATTATTGAATTTTAGCGGTAAAGGTACGTTTGGGTAAATGGTCCCTAAACCTTGGTTACAAATTTTTTTTGTGTCTTGATTTTTCTAAAGGTTAATGGTTATATGCAATGATTTAAAACCCGAGTTTTTAGTTGACCTGTTGTGGTGACCGGGTCCTGAGTTAACTGGTTTAACCGGTTCAACCATCGGGTTAACCGGTTTCAACAATTCCCTTAATCCATTGATTTTTTTTCTCATTTTCCTGCTTACATACATATATATATATATATATATATAAAGTAATAATTTGATGTTCACAAGTTCCAACATTAAAAATACAGAAACACCAAGTTTTACATCAATTCAAATACATTAAAAAACACATAAACACATATTTCATTTTTTATTTTGAATTTTAAAATAAAAACGGGTTGACCGGGTTTGAGTTACGGGTTTACCACCGGTTTAACCGGGTTTTTGAGAAACCGGGTCGGGTTGAAACGGACCGGTCATATGCATTAACCCAGTCACTACGATGGGTCCCGGTTCGATCGACCGGGTTAACCCGGATTTTAAATCATTGGTTATATGACTTTTTTTTTCTAAATATCTTTTTCCAAGACTATTTTGCATTTTTGCTTGAATTGTTGCTTGGATTAGTAGTTTATTCATATTATTGGAATTGGAATTGATCAATTATTTTGATCAAATTCTAGTTCTTTTGTTTGGTTCATATTTTTGAAATGAAGGAATCCTTAAATTTTTTTGAATTTCACAAATTTAGTGAATTCATCATTCAAATTTATGCCAAAGAAATTGAATTTTATCCATTTGCATTCAATTTACCTCCATCACGACCAACCTACTACTATCATGCCCTAACCTCTCACTACGTCACTACTTTCGTTGTCATAACTACCACCAATAGGTTATAGCCCAACTCATCACTGATTACCATGCCACTAATGTCATCACAACTGCTACCCCCTCCCCCGCCACCACCCCACCACCACTGGGCCACTACAATTCCTTTGGGAGATTCCAATCCAATTTCTACAAATCAAACACGTGGTCAAATTACATTCCAATTCCTTTAAAGTTAAATTATTTGATACTTCTAATTTCATCAAATTCCATTATGTGAATCAAACGCTCTCTAAAGGTCAAGATCAAGTAGTCCTTTATGTTCGCGAAGTCCAATATCTTATGTTTTAAGGTACAGTTGGTAAACTAGCTAAGTAACTGACTAACTGGTTGTTGGCTAATTAATTGGTAATTGACTTAAAAACTAACTAGTGATAGATAAGCTAGCTAATGAACTAGTTACTTAATACTTTGGCACAAACTATCAAATAAGCCGGAACAAATGCAAAATAGCCTAAAATATAGTATGAGAAAATTATTTGATGTTTACATTATATAATATAATTAAAACAAACCATTATTAAATATGTTATTTCAATAAAAAAAAATCATAAAATAGAGTTAAATTATAGATTTTGTCCATCATGTTATATTAAAGTTATGGATGGCCTCTAAAACAAAATAATTACATGTATAGTCATTGTTTCAATTCTTTACAGATCGGGTCCTTGCCTTTAATTTTGTCAACCTCAAGTCAGGGGCAATATGGTCTTTTATATTTTTTCTCTCATTTCCTTAAGAAAGTAAAATATTATACTATTAATAAAATATATTGCGGTCCCTCTTCCTTACCATCTCCGTCCTCCCCGTTTAAATTTCACCTCCGTCGGCCTCATTCCTCCATCTTAACCGTCCTCAAAAGAACCCCCATTTTAGAATGCAAGTCTTTCCTCTTTACACAAGAGTTACAAGAGAAGTGAACAAGAAGATCTAGAGTTTATTTTCCCTAGAATGTGGATCTTTCCTCCAATGCCATGGTGATACTAAAAATGGGAAAAAGAAAAGATACACTTGACATTAAAGATGAATCCATCCATTTGCAAAACATTAATAAAGAACAAGCTTCAACATAATAATACAACATTCGTCACGTATTAAGATGCTTAGGTAAGTCGTTTCTCCTACTTGCAACCTTCAGTCGTCCCCATACAATGGTATTCACATATGGAGCAAAACGTGTATTTCCCAGACACGCAAACCGGCCCACACAGGCTGCCAATTCCCAATGTGAGGGGCATACCTGACTCACTCAGCGGCAAGGCAATTGCGAAGGGGTCTGGGATCGAACCCAAGACCAACGGCCTATTGGAGCAAACATCTCCTCGCCTCTTAACCAACTGAGCTACATGCCATTGGCAAATATTTGAAGGCGGTTTGCAACTATTGCCTTTGTCTCTCATAGGGAGGAGTTGAGGTGACTGTGGTTGGCTACACAAAGACTTCAAGGTGGGTTGCAGAGTTTGGGTCAGCCCATGGACACTAATGAAAGCGGCGACGAGTTTTGGGTATAGAAAAATTATTTATCTTTTTTTAAAGAGAAAAACTAAAAAAACCATAATACCTGCGATTTAATAAAGTTTAGATTAACGAGGTTAGGGCAAATGACTCAATTTTCGTTTAGGCTTTAGGTCCCCGATCCAAATTTTCATATAACCAAAGGGATGAAATTTGTAATTTACTCCGAAAAGTAATTTTATCTTTATATGATTTACAAATATATTTTTGAAAATTATTATTAAATCCATTAAATAATATAAAAACAACAAAATAAAAAATGATTAATAATAATTGAGATAATTAAAAATAAAATGAAATAATCAATAATAATAATTAAACAATAATTTAATAAAAAAAATATAACTGAAAACAGCTAATAATCAAATATTTATAGAAAATAATAAACAGAATCTATTTAGTATAATTAATATTTATAAATTAATGACTAATAGTAATTAATAATTAAATAGAAATATTATTTTGACAATGTTAGCTAAAAAAGGGACGATTGGTTTATTTTGAAGAATTAAAATGAAAACAAAAAATAAGAATAGGGATGAGCAATTTTGTTTGGTTACAGTAATGAATTTTTTTATATAATATTTTTAATACAAATATGTTCCATCCAACTTAAAATTACAAAAGTGTGGAAATTAATAGGCTTGGAATGAGAAATTGTACCAGATGACCATTCTCCTTATATCCATTTGCCGATATGACACTAGGTCCGTACATAGGTCCGTAAGTATTATCAACAACTTTTTGTTTATCCAAATGAAACTTTACAATAAGTTTTAAAAAATAAGCTAGCTAATTGATATATGCAACATTAAACAAAATACTTTTAAAAATATGTAAAACAATTATTTAAAAGGAATATGCTTGTTTAAGACTCAAATTTTATAAGAGAAATAATAAATGCTATGTTTATTTAAAATATTAGAAAGCTAAAAAGTTAAAAATAAAATAAAAATCCAACTAAAGAAACCTATATCAGACCTAATTTTGGCCGACAACAGTTAAGATGAATCATTAAAGAATCAGAAACAATACTAGAAAATTTGGCAACCTCCTCTCTATTATACAATTTAGGCGATTTGCATATCAAGGAAACCATAGTTTTAACACCAACTTCTGTTGCTGCGATCCAGTTTTTTTTTTTTAATCGGAGCATAAAATAATTAGCATAATACGGATATTAGTTCTAAAACACAGTTCAGTTCGGGTGCGTTTGGTACGCAGACATGACAGAACAGGACAAGATAGAACAGTTGTTCCACGTTTGGTAAAACATGACATATAAGTGGGTTTTTGCAACATTAAAGTGGTTTTTTTTTTCTTCTTAAGGGTTTCGAACTTGCAACTTATATTATCAATATTAACATCAAACATGTTATTGTTCTTCTTTTTTAAGAAAAAGAACACATAATGGCACCTTATCTTTAAATTGAAATAAACTTTAAATTCATAGTATCAACTTGGATTGAAAGGATTAGAAATTACCAATTTTGCTAGTGACCATGTGATTCCTTGACTACCTGAAAGAGAATGAAGAAAAGTCAATGGGGGCATTTCCAATCTCAGTTGCAATTAAATGTGTCACATGCCACAAATGGGGTTTTCATGTGCAAGTTTTTAGTTTGCATCATTTGGGTGTTATTCTAATCACCCAATCATTAATGCCATTTGCATTTGCTAATCTCTATAAACTAAAGTGTACTTCCAAAGTACCTCCATGCCTTACCAAACACTCAATTAAAGTCAATGCATTTCCATCTTCACATTTTTCTAATCATACATCCATTTCTAATTTCTTCCCCCCACATTGTCATTGCATGTATCCATAAACTTCAAATCCCTCTAAAATTACAAATTTATCCCATTATAAATCAAACCATGCTAACTCAGTATATCCAGATCGAGATAAACTTCAAATCCCTATAAAGTTACAAATTTATCCACATTATTCAAATCCCTATAAAGTTACAAATTTATCCACATTATAATCAAACCATGCTAACTCAGTATATCCTATCTGAAGGTAGAGTCTAGGGATAGAATGTATGCAGACCTAAAGAGTGGATGATGTATCTAAGATGATAGTAGGCCACATACTTTTTAGGGTTACTTGCAGTCCAAGACCATCTTATTGTACAACTTGTAGACATATTTTTATATAATAACAACTTGAAACCACAGGAACAAATTCTTGTTTATTATCTTTTGGTCTATGCTTCCAAGTGTGTAAGTGGGGATGAGAGCTTACTTTTATAGTTGCCTTTTTCATCACTCTTCCCATAGAATTTGATTCGCCCATTAACATGAAGCATGTGAAAAAAAGGAGAGGTAAATATATTTTATATTTCATTAACAAGCTGTCATATGGTTAATGGCTTTAACTGCCATTACAGTTTTTCTCCCTCACCCATTGTTTATATAAAGGGGTCTCATCCCCCACTTTCATCTTCACACCTCCTCTCAACATTCTATAATCACTTCTCTTCAAAACTAGAAAAAAGATCTCTTTTTTGCAGGTCTAAAATGGGGTTTCTTGGAATCTTGATGGTTCTAACATTCACCTCCATGATAACATTTCCAACTGCTTATGGCAGAGGTGGTGGATGGTCTAATGCCCATGCTACCTTCTATGGGGGTTCTGATGCTTCTGGTACAATGGGTAAGTATTAGTCATACTATCTAATATAAAAAGCTTTCTATAAAGTTGTATACCATCTTTAATTATACTGATGTTTTTTATATATATTCATGTATAGGGGGAGCATGTGGTTATGGGAATTTATATAGCCAAGGATATGGAACCAACACAGCTGCATTAAGTACTGCTTTGTTCAACAATGGACTTGCCTGTGGAGCTTGTTTCGAGATCAAATGTGTAAATGATCGAAGATGGTGTCTCCCAGGTTCCATTATAGTCACAGCTACAAACTTCTGCCCGCCAAATAGCGCACTGCCAAATAACGCTGGAGGATGGTGTAATCCTCCCCAACAACACTTTGATCTTGCTCAACCAATCTTCCTGCGAATCGGTCAATACAAAGCAGGAATAATACCAGTTCAATATAGAAGGTAACTTCCTTTTATACAAAATATCAATCACTCATAAAAAAATTACCATATTTTAGACATTTTTTTTGGAAGGGTATCCTAGGCATTTGCCTAGACTAATCCCTGACAATTTTAAGACTGCTGAGATAATTCCCCAGTGGCCACAAGTTGTCTGCGCCTGGATTCGAACCTGGGGTAGATGGGTTATCTAGCATCATCCCCCACAAGCTTAACCAGTACGCCACAAGCCTTGTGGTGATATTTTAGACATTTATAAGTACTAAATCGTGTTTTTATATCAAAAATTTGGTAGGGTTGCTTGCAAGAAGAGAGGTGGAGTGAGGTTCACAATCAATGGTCACTCGTACTTCAACTTGGTGCTCCTGACCAACGTAGGTGGTGCTGGTGACGTTCTATCGGTTTCTATCAAGGGATCTAAAAGCAAGAGATGGCAACCAATGTCACGCAATTGGGGGCAAAACTGGCAAAGCAACTCTTTTCTTGATGGTCAAGCTCTATCTTTCAAAGTCACAACAAGCGATGGCAGAACATTGATTTCTAACAATGTCACTCCTCCTAACTGGACTTTTGGACAGACCTACACCGGAAGACAGTTCTAAACCTCATAACTTTATAAAGTTCCCTTTTTCTGGGTTTTTTTACATTAACAATAGCTACAATGTTTTCAAGTATGGTTATACGATAGTAACTATAATGTAATATATAGTGATAAGATACACCAATTCCATGGGCGCATTTTGGACGGCCCATGGGATTGGATGCCTAAAAACTAAAGTCCAGGAAATCTAATTGTTTCCTGGACTCTTTTTAGACAGCCCCCCTAAAAAAAGAACACCAAAAAGGGTTGGTGGCTTGGTGAGGCGGTGTCTTTTCTTAGTCTACGCAACGCTAGTGTCCTAAAGATACTATAAGTTAGTTATCTGTGTACTTTTTGGAGGTGCAGGGATGAGTCGACAGCATTGTCTGTCAAATGTGGTGTCAAAGATTCCCAAATGTATGTTTTCTTATTCATAATGAGAATAAAATTCAAGGTTTTTGTTGATTTTCTATGTGCAAAAATTAGTTTTAGATATGAAAAATTTATACTTTATAAATAGATAACCATGATTGAACCCATCACTAATTCAGAAAAATATTCAAGCCACTGAACCAAGAACTTTATTTGACCTCTAAATTGTTGAAAAAAAATGAGTTGAACATATATCCTAAAACCTAAAGGAACTCCAAGTAATCCTACAATTCCAATTTTGAAACCATGGGATCTTAATAGATGAGGCAATTTCATTCAAAATGATTTAACAAAAATGTTCCTCAATCATATATATATATATATAACATATAATACATCATAAGAGAAATAGCATACAGCAAAACAAAATAGACGTACAGAAAGTAATCAGGTGCAGTAAATGAAACCTGAAGATCTCTGACGTTGAAATCACTGCCACTCAGAAATTCCGACACCTCCATGTTCACCGACTTAACTACAAAGCAAAGCCAACACAGTTTTTGCTATATTACACTTACATATTTACAATACTTTTACCCCATAATCAAATAAAACAACTTTTTGTGGTAAACAAATACACAAAAACCTATCATGAAGAATGAACAAGCAAATAAAACCCTAATCCAGCAATAAGCAACCTTTGATTTATAGAAATTTGGCTAGTCTCAGATTCAATTTCATTTTTTCACAGCTACGGGAATAACCTAAGATAATTTACGGAAATCATATTAAAAAATAGGTCGCTGATGGTGGCTGTTTCCGTGCTTCTTTCTCGCCATCATCGCCGTCGTTGACGCCGCTTTCATCCCTTTTCCGGTACCGCTCCGATGAGATCAAGTAGCTTTAAACCCTTTGCAAGGGTTTTGACCACCTTTTGACCACCGGGATGCGACCTCCCACCGACAATCGTTCACATAACCCCTTCAATTTTCATGCAGTAACAATCTGCACCCTCAAAGTATGTTCGCCACTCTAAGCCCACAAGTTTACAAAAATTAAAAATTATGTAGGTTCAAAATATTTATCATTTTATCTAATGTTACATTTTTTTTAATTTGTTATTAAAATGCAAGAAAACAACTTTAGACTTGAGAATATTGCATTTTAAATTTATTATACATGTGGGCAAGATTTTAAAAACAAAATAATGTTACATTAACAGACAGTTCATTTCATCTAGATCGTTTACATTCTAAGATTGCAAACCAAACTATACTATAATAAATGGTTATTCAAATATATGTTTTCATTTCTAGATAAAGAGGATAATCTGAGAAAGTGAGAAGAGAGAAAACGTGTGTCCATTCATCATGGGTTTCCTGATCAGTATACACGTACGTCAACTAATTCCACAAGGCTCTCAAAAACCAAGTTTTAACGGTTAAGTTGTCCAAAAAGGTTAAAAGAATGATGAAATTTTTGATGGTTGACATCAATCTAACCGTTGTAAAACCCGTTGTTACTTGCAAAGTTGTTTTCCCTCTACTGTTTGTTCGGGAAAAATCCTTACAAAAATAAAAAACTGAGGAAATAACCATTGATCTTTATGATATCACATATGCATACAAGTAATTGAAGTTGTTTCTTGGTTTTTATGTGGGTGTGCATGTTATATAAAGGTGTATACTGGACAAATTGCTTACAAACTATTTTTATGTATATTTGCAACTTCCAGATGAATACTTACTATTGTATTCCTTAGTTTTTCATTTTTTTACGGTTTTCCCTAAGACTGACCCTATATATATATATATATATATAGAGAGAGAGAGAGAGGGGAAGGTTCAAATGAGAACTTTGTAAATTTAAAGGAATAAAGGAACACCTTGTGGACTACATATGATGTGGGTCCCACATAATATTAAATTATTTCTGATTTAATATGATTTTTAAAGAGGGGTGGTTCTCGTTTGATCCTTCCCCTATATATATATATATCTATATATATATATATATATATATATACACAGAGGAAAGTTCAAATGTGAACTCATTTTTGGTTGTGAACGTGAGGACGAATCTCAGCCACTTATCCGGTCAATAAATGCGGCTTTGACCTGGTTCCCCTCCTTTAATAATCTCCACCCTCCCATGAATCGCGTCCACCATAACCGAAGATGTGTGACTGAGATTCGTCCTCACGTTCACAGCCAAAATTTGAGTTTACATTTGAACCTAACCCTATACACACATGTATTAACTGCTAAATGAAGTTGTGGAGGTAATCCATGTTGCTGCTATAAATAGCTGCCATGAATGATGCCATTTCTTTCTTGTTTCATGACTATATCTCCCTGTCCTTATGAGGAGGAGCAGATAATGATGGAGATGAAACCGCTGCATGATAAGATGAAGAGGCAAGTTGAGCAAGTGCTGGAACCGCACCACCTACAACATTTGTCAAAATTCAAAAATGGGGAAGAAGACAAGTCTACGTATATCCCATCCCGACCCCACCCTCCAAGTAGGATATACTGATATACTGGGTTCATTTTGATTTGGTTAACAAATGTAAAACCAACACAAGCAAGTAATTTAGGGTAATATTCTCTTGTAGAACTTCACTTCATTCTACATTTTGTGGGTCCCATTTCATATGTGCTAACATCAAGTAAACAAAACTTACAATCACGTCATATTCACATGGGACCCACTAATGTACCAAACCTGATAAATAAAACTAGCTAATAAGCTAGCTCAAAAATTTGTGTAAAACATAAGGAGCATAGCTAGAAAAAAGTTACAAAAAAGCAAAAATAAACTCCTGAAGCTCATTGAAACACGATCTGAAGTAGCATTTCAAAGATGCTAGCTTATGGCTTACCAAAGGGTTTTCCAATAAGGTCAAAAAATAAGATAGCTTATGATTGGCAACAAATATATTACAACAAAAAGGAAAGTAAAATGTTGAAAAAAAAAGGCTCATGCAAATGCATTTATGTACCAAAAGCTAACCTGCTAACCCTGCACAAGCTCATGAAAACACTATATAACAGGTGGGGCCTGCATCAGAAAGACGAGTTCAGTAAGAGGAAAGGAAGAGGTTGAAACAAAATTAAACAAAAGATGCTAACGAAATAACATATTACACATCTCATACCGAATGAAAAGGCTTTGTTTACAAAAGTTATCAGTGGATGAGAATTAAGAATATAAACATTGAAACCATTTTACATCCTAAAGGTCCTTCAGGTGATCTTTCCCTTGATTCAATCAAGTGCTTGCTAGACTATAAGCCCATATAAGATGTTATTGATATGGGGGCTAACATGTATTGAGATACTATTTAGCATGCCGTTCATAAATTACAGGAATCAGTGAATATATATATATATATACATATACGTATAGGGACGGGTTCAAATGAGAACTCAAATTTGGTTGTAAACGTGAGGACAAATGAGAGCACGACATGTGTCGAATAATCAAAGAAATATCTAGACTGAATATTTTATTCAGTCTGAATAATCTACATTCAGACACGTGTCGCTTTCTCATTTGTCCTGACGTTCACAACCAAATTTGAGTTCGTATTTGAACTTTCCTATATATATGTGTGTGTGTGTCCCCCCACAAAGGGGTAATAATCTTTAAACTGCCAATTGCTTATAAGAGGTTATCACATGTTAGCTTGATTGTGGATGTCAAATGCCTAATTTAATAGGTGCTGACAAGTTAAAGGTGAATGCAAACAAAATTTAAAGCCATGCTCTTCTAAAGCAGTGAACAATTCCCACTTTCTTTTCTTTATATTTCTTTTTTTTCTTTCTGAAACTTTGAATATTTTTAGTTTGTAAAAGAAGACGCCCCTGTGTAATATATATATATATATATATTGGGAGGTTCATGCGAGGACGGTAACAATTTACGAGAATGCGATGACAATCCTCAGCCAATCATTTTTACATTAAATTTTTCATGTACAAAATCACATATGATTCATGTACAAAATCACATATGATTCACGTACAAAATCATATATGATTAGCCGCGACTTTTCACGCGACTTACCCGCGGGAAAAGTTGCCCGTGTCCTTTTTGATGCTTACAAAATCACATGTGATTTTGTACATGAAATCATATATGATTTTGTATATGAAAAATTTCATGTACAAAATGATTGGCCGAGGATTGTCCTCGTATTCTCGTAAATTGGTACCGTTCTCGTATGAACCCGCCTCTCTCTATATATATATATAAACATGCTTAGACTTGAAATTAAGAAACAATATTAGCATCAAACATGAAAAGGAAACAGTTAACAAACATGCAAATAAGCAACATCCAACTACAAGACACATTAATACTGTATTACAGAAATTAAGCAGAAAACTATTCTACATGGTCTTCAAGCATTTCCACCAAATGGATAAGTAATGATAAACATTTTGCAAGAAGGCGAGAAGTTTCAATATCATATATGATTACATGCATGGTACACAAGTTTAATTACATATGATTAAACACATGTTGCATTGACAATACATAGACGCTTAATCATATGTGATTAACACACCCAAAAGACGTGTAAACAAATATGATATTGAAACTTCTTCTTCTTGCCTTCTCGGTAAAATGTTTAACTTGTTGCATGACCTTTTCTATATATATATAATAAGAAAAACTATGGTTTTTAAATATTCTTAGCTCACAGAAAGAAAGTTACCATCTCCTTGGTGAGAGGACCTGCACAGTGCTGGCATCTTAAATAGCTTTTAGGATCAGAATCCCCCATCCTATCTTGAGAACATAGACTTGTTCTTTTAGCTTTCTAAGACTATATTTGGCAAAAATAAGCTAGCTTATAAGTTAGCTTATAAGCAAGCTTATTTTCAGTGTACAAGTTTGGCAAACCATAAGCTACCTTATTGAAACGCTGCTTGGAGTAGCGTTTTGGGAGCTTATTGTAATTTTTTCCAATTATAATCCTAATTAATATTAATTATTACTTTTTTTTCAATATGCCCTTTTGGTCATTTTACATTCTTATACGCTAATTTTGTCAAACATTATTTTTTCATCAGCTAGCTTATAAGCCATCCGCTAGCTTATCTGCTACCCGCCGGCTTATCAGCTAGTTTGCCAAACATGGCCTAAATCCTTGAAGACACCAAGAATTAGAACTAATTAATGAATCTTGTAGAAACCAAAAACTATAACATGGTCATGGTGGATGATAAACTAGAAATAAGAAAATCAATATCTGAACCATGCAAATAAGCTACAACATAGTAACCAAATTTACACAAATGAGAGAAAGATCAAAATTGCCATTCATCCCGATTGACATATATACGCATAACTTTACAATTCTTAAATAAGATCCAGTTAATTGTCGGTTTAAACAACAAAATCAAACCGACTCAATAAAACCCTAACACAAAGGTTATACAGAATCATATGGTGCCAATTGTGCATGTTAAAATAAAATTATGTCATTACAGTAGATATACGGCGAATGATGACTCACCGACGGTGGATTTTCATCGCCGGTATCGTCTCTCTGTGATTTGTCGTCGCTGTGGACAGAGATTGGCGGTCCAGGTGTATTGCTCAGGACCAAGGGGGGTGTTTGGATCAGCTTTTAAAAACAACTTATTGTCCTGTCATTTTGATTGTTCGGAAAAGAACAACTTATCTGATGTTAAATCGATAATAAGTTGTTTTTTAGAAAGTTAAAAATTTTATAAGTTATAAGTTAATCCAAACACCCCCTAAAACCTGGAAGTTACGGAATAAATTTTCGTTTCATTCGTACTCATATATCTTTAATACCACAAATTATTTTAAAAGAAATCAAAAGTTAAACTTTTTGCAAAATGTTTTAAATTTTAATATTCTAACAGTCATGCTAAAATTTCTTTAAAAGAAAATAACACAAAGTTAAATTTTTTAAAAAGAAATTACATTTGATTTAGATGACTATCTTATTTTAACAACTTTTTAAATGAACTTTCAAACAATTAAACTAACTTTTAACAAATTTCATATGAAATAGTAAGTTTTAAAAAGAAAGTTTTTATAAAATAATAAAATATAATACATGAAATGGTGATTTTCGAAATTTTTTTGTGCAAAATAAAGTGTTACAACAATTGTTAGAAAATTATTAATAATTTTGTGTGTGTGGGAACATGAATAATATGTTCCAACAATTTGTTATGTAAAATAATATATTCCTAAAAATACTATGTTTTGTAACACCCTAAACAATTAAAGCAAAATAAAACCGAATAATAAAATGCGGAATATATAAAATCATCCACAAAATGGGGATAGAGTATGGGAGTTTACATCTAAACATGGATACTAAAATAAAACTTATTAATCTATACAATTCGGAATATAGATTACATTCGGGTGTTACTAGCAACCTCAAAATAAATGATCTAATATCTCCAACCATGTACACTCTAAGTGTATTCCTCAAAAGGTGCCTCCACCGGCACTACACTCCACTCCTTTCTAGGGAACCCCTTCACCCCGACACCGCTAAGCCACATTTAAAATGAAGTGTTAGCAGGGGCGGAACACAATAGGGGCCTAGGGGGGCCATGGCCTCTGCGTTTTATCCCTTAAATACTAGATATTAAAAATATTATCAATAAATTGCGCTTAAATCAAGTGGTTATATGTATACGGCCCCTGTATATATGGTCATAGGTTCTATTCTTCTGTCACAAAGTTTTTTTTATAATGAATTGAGCTTATCAATGAAGATGTTTTGTTGAGTTCGATCCTCTTAATTAGAAGGCCTGTGTTCCGCCCCTGAGTGTTAGGCTTATGCCTAGTGAGAACAAACAGTTAAATGGATAAATCAGTAGAATATTTAAACAAAGATACAGTTCAGTTTATCCCATTTAACTCTACTTGAAAGCTTACTCTTGGTGAGCAAAGATCTTTTAAACAACCAGGGGAGACCCGATATTCCATCTTTAGTGACAGATACAAAAGTAGGTCACTACTCAATGTTCAAGCTAAATATAGAAATCAATGGCAACCGGCAACTCCCAGTTAATACACCAAAGTGTAAGGCCCTCGATGACTCCTACAAAGCCCGTGCAATAGGTCAATGGCAACCAGCAACTCCCAGTTAATACACTCAAGTGTAAGACCCTCGATGATCTCCCGATGCACCCAACATAGTCAACGGTAATCGGTAACAACCGACTAATACACCTAAGTGTAAAGCCCTTGATGACTACCAACAAACCAAAAGGGACAACAATCCCGACTTAAAATCGACTAAATGCCTATGGATCCATTACATACTAGTCTACTCTTCAAATACATCAAACGAAACGTATTTATAGTTTTCCCAACACCGAAAACCTTTATATAATCATTTCTCTTTGAAATATACATTTCACCAAATATTAGATCAAATCATTTTGTTTCCAAAATCAAAGATTTTCTCAACATAAAACCTTCCCAAGTATTTTAAACCAACTATGATGTTCATTTCATCATCTATCTCAAAATACTCCAAAATACTTCATTTTGACCTAAAACTTCCAAACTCAACCAAATACATAAACCCTCAACAATATAAGTTTAAAATCTACAAGGCACAACATTTATAACATGTATTTGAGGTTAAAGGGTTTGGATTTGAACTCACAATACTAGAGTTTGAGGAAACCCTAGAAATCTCCAAGTAAAACTCTTGAACTAGAAGTAGGGATGAAGAACACAAGAGTTTTAAAACCCTAGATCTTGATTCACTATACTTTAGGTTGAATGCTTGATCTTGTTGGTGGTTGAAGGGGAGTAAATGCCTTCAAAAACGCTCCTTAGGGTTTCACTCTTGCAGTAAATGCTGCAAGAAATAAATCTGATTTGTAATAAATGAGTTCTTAGCCAAAAGTCCTGTTTATATAGTCCCAGACCCGAACTGCGACCAAGACGTGCGACGAGGGCATGGTTAGGTCGCAGTGTCAGGGTCGCACTTGCCCATACCTGACCTACGGTACCGCAACTGCGACGAAGATATGCGACGAAGCCATGACAAGTTCGCACTTGCCCAGACCCGACCTACGATACCACAACTGCGACGAAGATATGCGACGAAGCCATGGCAAGGTCGCACTTACCGTGGTCGCATTTTTCAAAACGAACTTACGGTACACCAACCGCGTCTAAGAGGTGCGATGATGCCCTGCCCAGGTCGCAGTGGCCAGGTCGCATTTTCTATATGGGAGTCCAAAATGACCTTAACACTTAGCTACAAGGTATACCAACTTGTATTCATGAAAGAGTGTCGTTAACTATGAAATTCGGGGTGTTACATGTTTCTACAGTTATTTAAAGATTATAAACATTTATTTAGTATACAAGATAGTATTGCTATTAAAACATAAATATATAGGTGTTAAAAGTCGTAAATGAGAGAAGTATTTTGAGAAGTTACAACCTTAAACATATTTTCAATGATAAACAATTTGAGCATATTTTTGATATACGGTCCTTGTTAAGCATAAAACTAAAATTTCCCATATATTAAATTTAAATTTAAAGTAAAACTTTCTTTTATAAACAATCGAGTCCAAGTTCCAACGATAAACAATGTATGATTTGAAATAGTTCTCCTGTGCACCGCCATCTTTCCCCCTTTTCTTTTTGCAGTAAGACCATCTTCAATGCTTAAATTACGTTAAATTTAACTTGATATTAATTAATAAAAATATATTAAAAAAAGTAATGGTCCTACCATAGTGCTTTTTGTATCTATTATTAAAAGAAAAAAAAATGATCTTCAAGTTCCTCCAATATTTTCAAGTTATTTGAATTCTTCAAATAGCATTGGAGATGCTCTAGCTCAACCTCTGCCCTAAATCTGCAAATCTGGTAAACCCTAAGTTCAGGTATTGCATTTCTTCTCCATTTTCACCATCGACATATGCCGGCTATTTTGAAGCAACACATCCATTCGCCAATCGCCATATACTTCAAATTGGAAAGTAAGAAAGATCTTTTTTTTTAATTTTTTTTCCAGTTCATACCGGTTTAACATTGTTGATCTAACTGATAAAGTTTTGTTAGATCCATTTCATCGGTGTTTTCTTTTAATGAAATTCAAGTACTTGTTATTACTTATTAGGGCAAAATTTCTGCTTACTTCGCATTCATGTTATTCTTAATATCATGCTATATGGAGGGAAGCGTTGATTGCAATAGTGATTGTGAAGTTTGTTGCCATAATACATTTTGAATTCTTGAATGATATCTAATCTAGGACGAGTGAGTGTTAAAAAAACGTATCACTGGTTAGGCATTTCATAAATATGAAACCCTAATTCGTGCTTCGCTCCAGTGCCTCCATGCCTTCACCCCTGCTGCAACAGTGCTCCGTTCTGCCCCTTCTGCTGTAGGATAAATGTTTTTCTAGTGTTTATTTATTTTGCCATTTGTTTAACAAAACATAGAGTAGGTTTAGTAATTTACTGGTTTTTGCCATTTGTTAACATGTCTTAGACTAGGTTTAATGATCTATTCCCTTTGTTAACTAATCTGCAATTCTTTATTTGTTACTTGTGACGAACAGCTTGTTTTGTTTTGAGGATATATATACCTATATAACTTGATTTTTGGTTGCATTTATAACAAACTATGGGGCTGTTGTCAGATGTTATGACTGTTTGGTGAAAATTTAACATGCTCTGAATCATTCCAAAACATTGAATGGCTCACCGTCTAACACCCTGCCATATCATTCCAACCGCCCCCCCCCCCCTGCTTCTGTCGTCTCCTGATGTGGGTCTCTTCTTCTCGATCTGATCTCTTGCAACTATTCTCTTCTGGTCCATCTCTGTTCTTCTCGTTACTGTCGGCTCTCGTATCTCCTATCAATCTTGTAGGTATGTGAAACACTTAAACTAATTCTAGGTTTGAAACAATGATTTATGTGATTTACGTGGTGTTTTGAAACAATAAATTAAAATGGAGGAATATTACTTTGTATAAATAAGGCATTTGTGAGTTATTTGCTTACTTACCGATATGGTTGTGGTAGAACCGGATCTGGCGACTTAGGGTCACCCCCTTAGTTGCCTTTGTATTGGGTCACTCCCTTTACAGTTAGATGGGTTGCTCCCATCAGGTGACGTATTTGAGTACCGTGCACAAATGTGTGCTAGATACTCAGCTAATAGTTATAGTTTTGGGTGGACAGAATGTTAGGTGTACATATTGCATGCTGGTGATTATATACCAAAATTAACCTAAAGGATAAACGGACTGCTGAGTAGTGCTCCTCTACTAATTCCAGTTGTTCTGGCTCACCCCCACATGGTGTTATATTTAATAAAACTTTGTGGTTGTTGATCATGAGCTTATACTGATTTTGATGAAAAATAAAATGCGTCTGGCAAGTTGCTTGAGTTTTATGTAAATCATGCATTGTTGAATTGTTTATTTTTAAAACTCTTGAACTCACCACACATGTAGTTTGATTTGTTTTGTTTCGTTGACGTGCATCTCCGGACTTGGAAACCACTGGTAGTAAAGTGTAGCAGGTAAAATTGTTGGATGATGCGCTGTTTGGTAACTTTTGAAAGAAAAATGTTTAGTTTGAATATAGTATTTTGGTGGAAGTTGATGCTGCATCATGCCATCATCCATCATAATTAGTCATATGAGTATAGACTAGTTGGTAAATGTGGCATGTGTGTATACACTTCTTTTGAAGTTATTATATATCAAATGCCTACAGATTATAAAAATGGCATATCACGACTTTACGGATAGGTCATGATGAAATTTCGCCAGAAATGTTATGTAAAAGGTAAGATGTTATATGGCACAAGTATTACCTGATGTGTTTCTGGTGTGCTGACAGCTATATAACTTGGTTTAAGTCTTTCTGAGAATATTCTAACAATTGATTATTTTGATACCCATTGTTGTAATGTGCCTATGATGTTGATCCTTTCAATTGGGATAGGGTGCATAGATTGGTAAGACATTTGTTTTTATCATGATTGAAGAGTGACCATGAATTTGACTTTTTTTTGCAGGATGTCACAGTCAGCATCTAGGTCTGAGAAGTGTAATGATAATCTGGATGGGTCAAAGTTAAGATGTAACCAAGGTGATCTCTTCCCCTTTCCTGGTTTTATCGTCAATAACAAAAATGACGTTGAAGAATATACTCCAGTTACCAAGATTCCATGTGGGTCTGCCCTGAATTGTGTCAATTCTGCCAAGTCTACCGGAGAAAGCTCAAGCACTGCTACCACAAAAACTCCTCCGGTTGAGCCATCTATATCTCCTGAAATCCAATCCAGTTTGTGTCGATCTGTGCATGTTTCAGGAGCCGCACCTTCGACTTGTTATGGTGCTGGCCATGTAATTTCTGGAGTCATTGATAAGAGAAAATGCAAGGCCAGGGGAATTCTTTCTGTAGGACGTGGAAACCCCCTTGAAAGAGACATCCCAGAAGACAATATTAATGGTAAAAGAGGGAAAGACATGTTTAGAAAATCTAGACCCTCTATGATTCCTTTTCCTGCTGAAGCTTCAATTAGTTGGCATTTGTCACCATCTTCTGCTGTCAAAACGAATGACCCAAAAGGATTATTGCATCAATCGTCAAAAACAGTTGAATCTGCTATAATCCCGCCACCTTCTTCACCTAGGGATAATCCTAAGTTTCAAGGGCTATTAGAGCCTATATCAAACAAAGTGGTAAAGAAATCATCCCCAACTTCTCACCACGGAGCTGTTATTTTACAAGAAGAGATAACATCATCATTCAATTTCACTTCAGAATGTTCTCCATTTTCAGCATGCTCTTTAAGTAGTGGGAATGTTATGCAAACTCCAAACTCAGATTCAAGCTTAGAAAGGCATGGGAGTTTATCTTGGGTGAAGGAAGGCACTCAGTTTAAAACTGACCTTGATCAAGTGACAGATGAAACCTTATCTCTCGAGGATGATGCATCACCATGGAATCCATCTACTTTACGTTTAAAGTTGGCAGAGTTATCCTCACCTTCCGATCTTACAAACCTTAATCATCTCAGAGAAAATTCAGATAGTCATGCATCATGGGTTTCCAACTCAACTTCAGGGAACGTGTCAGAGTCACAGATGCATATATCTTGGAAGGATGGACTCGTAAGTGGTGCTTTTGATAAGGACGATTTAGATTGTTGTAGATTTTGTTCAGATGAAGAAATGGATGCTGATGAACTGTTAAAGTCTCATATGCTTTTCGACCACAAAGTACAAGATGATGGAAACGATAAAGAAACTTCACTTCCTATTCAACTTAACCCTTGTGCAGAGTCTATCTGCAACGATGATAGCAGATTAATTGCATCTGGGGACTCGGATTGGACTCTCTACTACAAAAAACCATTCGTTTGAACTTTATCTTCCATATTTCACTCAAGTAAGTGTGCCCGTGTTACTAATTTATATCTCATCTTTTCATCTATGTTATGTTTGTTGTTCACTAACATCAATAGGCAAGAATAAGTTACTGGAAACAATCTCCAAGATCCATGTCATTTTTTCAGTTATTCCCAGAACATAATAAGTAGAAATGAAAGAGGCAAAAAAAAGATGGAAAAACTAATTGTCAAGAAACTTAAACAATATACATACACATTCACAGTTTACAAAATGATATTATTGATATCGTGTTCGATCATGATAAAGATGAAGATGAATCCTTGTGTAGTTCTTCGGGAGGGATAAAGCAATCCATAGAGAGGCCAGGGACATTAAAAGCTAAATCATCGATTGTCCACTTCTCCTCCATCCTTGTAATCACAGGTCCTGCCCTCAAGTTATCCCCAAATCGTGTGATTATTACGTCTGATTGGCCAGAATGTGCAATCATCACACCTTCGATGATTCGGTAGTCCTCTATTTTTGTTGCCATATAAGTTTCCCAGTACATAGGGAATGAACCTGGTGCTTGGACTCTAGTTAAGTAAGAATCCTCTAAGTTTACCATTAACCCATTTCTTTGGCTAAAATAACCAAACATTACATGTTTGATCATCTCTGCAGTACTGTCACTTCGTTCAGCTAGGTCTGCATCATCTGCCGACAATTTTAAGACGAAGCAATCAACATCACCGATTCGCTTTTCTCCCATGTATTGTGCTTGGGAGAACACACCTGCCACAGCCATAGGATCTAAGCCCTACATATATGAACAAAAGTTAACCAACAAATCATGATTAGCTAAAAGTCATGAACCTTAGTGACTGAATTCACAAAGATAAATACTTGATTTTTACTTTCTAACGTTCGTTGTCTCAAGTTCTTTGGTCTACCCTTTTGCAACTCCATAAATTATGTATGTATTCGTAATTGTACGTCTAATTCTTGGTAAATGGACTATATACATGCTTGTGTTATATATATATATATATAGAGAGAGAGAGAGACTTGAGATTATATAAAGATTTGGGATCATGTGAGATGATGCTATATACGTGTATTTATGAATATATGAAGGATTAGTTATAGGAATTAGGGGGCTCAAGTGGGCTATAGATATTTAGGTGGCGTTTGTTTTTTAAGAGGTGCTGAAGTCTGAAGTATGATTCTACTTCTGATTTATAAGAGGTTGCTGAAGTCTGAAATCTGAATCAGTAAAAATGTTTGTTTTTACGCCTGAAGTGTGAAATCTGAATCAATGACTGTTTCATTTTATCTTGGGGTCAAAACTGTATTGTTAATATCGTCGGCTAGGAATCTATAAACTACTCAACATTTGTGAGAAGATTGTTTGAAAAGTCAAAAACTTAGAAAATAGAAGCAAAGTGAAAGAACCGGAGGCGTGGGAAGATAATTGTAGGGATTTAAGAGGTTAGATTACCACTTATTTACATATTAAGTGATAAGAGGCTTTGAAAAGGAAAAAAAAACTGTCTGAATTATGAAACATCTAAACGAATCAAACATAAGTGGTGATTCAGACCAAGTTGTGATACTCATGACTTAATTTACACGATTGGGAATTTGTAGGGACTGAACCTGTTAATTCTATAAGCATGTGGACCATCATAATACATGTGAAATTGATGACAGTGAGAAGGCATTGGAAAAGTAAGGGTAGTTGAAGAATATTGAGGTACCTTACAAAATGGGAAATTGACATATCACACCCACCAAAGTGGGCCATTTGCTAAAGCTGTTTGCCACTTTCTACTTGCACATTAAAATATCCACTTCCAGAAGGATTCCTATGACTATGGGAATAATGTCATATAAACATCATCTTTTTGTAACTTCCCAAAAAGTTGCGGGTCCAATTACAAAATATCATATCTATTAATAAAAATATTAACCATTAGTTAATTTGCTATGTTTCTATTAGCTATTTAAGAGTAAATGAAATCAATTTATGACATATATTATTGTGATCATTTTCTGGGTAACAATGAATAAAAAGCAATTTCATATCAAAAATTTATTTAAAATATTAATACGTGCATTTTGGGTGGTCCTGCTGCACTTTTTATACTTTATGAATGCACTTGTACATTCTTTATAGCATAAATTTTGTACCATACTCGTTAAATGTCTTTTTATCTCGCAAAAATTAGTAGTAAATGCTAATTAATGTTCACTTATGTTCGTTTACCTGAAGAGCACGGCGGAGAGGACGGACACCACCCTTGGCGGCATGTGACCCGAGCCATGGTGTATGCCGCCAAGCGACATTGCCATCACTGCCTGCAACCACCTTGTGGCCACCAACAACAAGCTCAATTAGCCATTTATTTGGTACCATCTGCCACATAACAAAACAACCTCTTTGCGACACCCTGACATTAGTGATGGCGGTCAATCCGTTCGAGTTGACCTCGTCCACCATGGCCATGGTAACTTTGCCGGTGGCGTACATGTTTCTTACTGTCCCTTCTAGCTTTCTACAACCGGTGGCTGCCGTAAAATGTTGTATTATATATTGTGCTGATGACGAAACCTGGTGAAACAAAACTAATTCCACTTTTAAACTATTCGAGATCTTTTAATATAATCTTGTTACATTTTCTAATTAAGATAAAATATAAGCATCTCCAACAGATTTTCTATAAAGTTCTCTAAAATAAGGAAAACATAACAAAAAAACTTCAAATTCAGAGAATTTTCTTTAAAACTTGATGTAGGGATCGAGAGAGAAATGACCATTTTATTTAATTATAACAGTGAGATTGATTCATTATTTTTCTTTATAGTTTGCTGGAATGATAAAGTTAGAGAATGTTATAATAGTGTAATTTATGTTGGAATCTTTAAAACAGAGAATTTGTTAAATTTGAATGTAATTCTTTTAAAGATTTTAACTTTTAATTATGTAATAAGATAAATTATATAAAATTTGTTGAAGATTTTATGTGAATATGATTATATATGGTCAAAGGGTAGAGAATGATGATGTTGGATTTCGTTAAGACAAGATGAATCAATTAAATATGAATCTAAAACCCTTAAAAGAGTTGAATGTTTGGTTAGAAAGTTAGGTTACAAACTTTATATAAAATCTTGGTTCATTAAAGAAGGCACACATATTGATATAGACTGGTGGTCAGAAACAAAAGAACAAAAAAACAGTAGGGGTATTAATGGCATTTATTGATAGTTTTACCCTACCCCTCTCTCTATCTATCTCTTTCTTTCTTTCTATGCATACATATAAAACAAACACTAGCAAAATTGACTTTAAAGTTACCCTTTTCTGTTTTAAACTTTAAACTTACATATTTTCTTTGTTACGATATTTACTTGTTTGTTGATGTATTTTTTAAAATCTTTGATATATTGTTTTATATGTATTAGAAATGTGTATGCGTTATGTAGTGTGTGTGATGCATTTCAATTATGGAAATTTGGTTTAAACAATAGGATTTTTTTTTGAATTGATATGATTATTGAATTAAGGATAATAAAATACTTATTTTTTGATATGATTTATTTAGTTAAAAAATTAATTATATTTAAGATAATTTAGGCTATGTTTGGCAAAAATAAGCTAGCTTATAAGTTAGTTTATTTTCAGTCTACATGTTTGACAAACCATAAACTAGTTTATTGAAACGTTACTTGGAGTAGCGTTTTGGAAGCTTATTGTCATTTTTTCAATTATAACCATCATTAATATTAATTTTTAATTTTTATTTTTATTTTTCAATATGCCATTTTGGTCATTTTACATTCTTATACGCTAGTTTTGCCAAATATGATTTTTTTCATCAGCTGCCAGCTAACTTATCAGTCATCCGCTAGCTTATGAATTAGTTTACCAAATATAGCCTTAGATTTAAAAAAATAAGGTATATAAATGTATGGGTTTTTCTAGAACTTAGATTGTTTATTTGATAAAAGTAACATGAGTTTTTTAAAATCTATCAAGTTTCTATTTTTATGGTTTATAAAAGATTAAATAGGAATATTATAAAAATTAAAACATTTGTATTTTGAAGAATTAAGAGATTTTAAGAAACAAAAATCCAAATGCTTTATGAACAGAGAGATTGTGTAAGAATAATAATTATGGTGAGAAATTTTTTGAGTATTTGAATGAGTTGACTTTTTAATTGTAACTTAATTTATTTTTAACTATATTCAATTATCTTTAACTATCACATATACCTTTATTTTTAGTTTTAAGTAATTTTTACAAACTTTTACATACATTTAATCAATTTTACATGCATGACTTTGTAAATAAATGTAGATGAATGTGTAGATAGTGCATGAAGTTTTCTTTTTTCACCTTCTCATCATAACTTTTATTCTCATTAGAATACAACCTATACTTTATAATTGTGTGTGTGTGTGTGTATATATATATATATATATACAAACTCAAATAAAAATGCAAACATGTTACAAACCTACACAAGTTTTCATGTATTGGTTCAAATATGAAATAACAAATGTAAAAGATGAAATCTTTACACAATATTGTTTTATATATGAAACATTCAGAATTATTTATAACTTATAAGTGGAGAGAAACACAAAGAACCATATAAATTAGTATAGATCATAACTTAAAAACAACTCATCAAATGATTTGAATTTGTTTTCACAAAATTTTAACATATTTACATTTACATTTAATTTTTATATATTTGAAAAAGATATAAAAAGTGAAATGAAAGAACCATGCACCTCCACAAAAAGAGGATCAAGATTCCTAGTCCATGATCATAATAAAGTTTTCCAAGTATATAGTTTTATTGCATTTTCTTCAAAAAAAAAACATTGTATTAATTGGTTAAATTATTAATTGTCTTCGATCGTTTTCAATTACGAATTAATTATTGTTCGTGGATATTAAAAAACATTACATTTTCTAAGAACCAACCATTTAAAAATACACCAACACATAAGGATCCTAAACTCCAAAATCAATTAATTCTATCTAGACATACATTATTTATATAAAGCAAATAATATTTTCGAAAGAGATGTGTAATACTAGATGCCAATGAGCTTAACAATTAATTATTATACATTTATATTCTATATAAAATACTTGGCTGAAATAATTGTAGTTTATGACTATTAATATAAAAACTATTAATAAGAACTACAAAAACATGTTACAAATTCGTGAGAACCGATATAAAAATATTTTTTACATTATTTTTTTTTATCAAAATCTATAATTTAACATTTTGTTTCACATATGTTTGTGTTCACCTTGTGAAAAAATTACATGTGAATTTCTTTTTGTTCACCTAGTGAAATGAAAAATAAACGTAAAAATATTCACATGATGAAACAAATATATATGAAACAATATCTTAAATCCTAATATTTGAGGAAAAAAAATCATGTAAAAAAATAATTTTATGTCGGTTCTCACAGGTTTGTAACATATTTATGGTTCTCATTTGATTTAATCCCTATACATGCATAGGCGTATGATCTTGTGAGAAGTTGAGTTAATAGTAAGAAACGTGAAAAGTGGATCAGAACCATTGATCACTTTTAATCCCATGTACGTTCTACCATAAATTACGCTTTATAAGGGAATTGATCTGCTCCATCTTGATGCATCTTATCTTGGTGCATCTCACCCTAATAATGTATGTCCATTTCTCATCCAACAGTAAATAACCACTTCTCACACTTTCTTAATTAGTATATAACACTTCTCACAGGAACCCAGCCCTATACACACACACATATATACATATATATATATAGGGTATATATATATAGGGTTGATTTCCGTTACAAACCACGTCAATTCGTACAAACCGTACAAATCTCATGCAACCAATATTTTTTTTTAATTTTTTCACTTTTTCTTAATTATTAGGGTTGATTAGTCAATAATATATGAAAAAATTTCATCAAGAATACATGAAGGTTGGTGAATCAAGAATACGTGAAGCAAGATTCATCAAATTGAGAGTTTCATGAATCAATTCATTTTCATATAGAAAGAAAAATAATTTCATGAAGAAAAGAATTATATGAAACAAATTCATCATATTAATCACTTTCATGAAAAAAAATTATTCAAAAAAACAATGAAACACGCGGTTTGTACGGTTTGTACGAATTGACGTGGTTTGTATTTGAAATCTCTCCTATATATATATATATATATAGGCATGGAATCGTGTGAGAAGTAGAGTTAAGGTGAGAAGCATAAGAAATCATCTTGACCATCGATCACTTTTGATACCGTACCCACCCATGAATTGCGCCTTAGAGGGGATTTGATCTGGTGCATCTTGGTGCATCTCATCCTAATTTGCATTCAAGGGTGGAGATCATTTCTTACGCTTCTCACCTTAACTTTTTTTCTCACCGGAACCCAATCACCCCCCTCTCTCTCTCTCTCTATATATATATATAATAGTTGGTGAAATGAATGTAGTTTTATGGGTAAAATTTGCAGAGGCCAAAGATCCCAGGGTCTGAGAAACCATTAAATTTGTCTAGATATGCGTTAGTTATCTGAAACCATTAAATTTGTCTATAATTCACCTTGGATGTGCATTATTAATTTAATTATCACATGAGAAAATGAAACTTACCCGAATCCAAATATATAAAAGAAAAACGTTTAATTTTTTTGTTTAGGCATGTACTATCGATTTGACCTACCTGCCTACCTTAGAAAAAGAAATGATCTCAAATATTATAATTAAAAAACGGATAAAATTATGTAAACTTGCATTAATTACTTAAAAGAGCTAGGCAAGACAGTTAACTAATTATATATACATATAGTAATTTTGTGCAATTGATGTATATTATATATATATATATATATATAAGAGATGAATGAATGATATATATACCTGAGATGATGATGATGATGATGATTTAGGAGGGAGGAAGGAGACTGGGAAAAGAGGGCAACCCAAAACACTAAGAAGGATGTTGAGATCATGATTTATGGATTTGTGTTTATTATTTGGGATCAAAGATAAATGGGTTTTGAGCCAATTACGCCATGTTTTATGCTTTCCAGATGATGATGATGAATACCATGGGGTGTGATGCTTGTAGTAATCTCCATCTTCATCTATGGGTTCTTCTGATAATGTTGCCAAACGATTCATCTCTCTCTCTCAATCTCTCTCTAAATCTCTCTCTAGAAATCTCTCTCTCTATCTCTTAGAGAAAGAGAAGAGAACCCTCAAAGTAGAAACCACTTAAATGCACCCCTTTTCTATTCAATTCCTTTCTGCACGTGCACCTCATGCCCCACCCTCTCTCATGAACCACTACTCTAGATAAATAGATTTTAAAGTAACACTTTTAAAACATAATCATAATTTACACTATAACCAGGGGAAATTTGTAGTCAATAGTCGTTATGTTTGCAATTTTAATGGGGTAAAAATGTGAAAAAAATAAAAGTTTTTTTTAACTAAGTTTACAATTTCAAGGACCAAATATGTAAAATTTGGAAATTATATTCCTGATATTGGTGAATGTAATTTCCAAATTTTACATATTTGGTTCCTGGTGGCTATTTTGGTAACTTATGAGAGAAATGGGTTAGGACTTAGGAGGCAAAAACACAAGTAAAAAATGGCTATTTTGATACATTTTTCTATAACTAATTATCCGAGTCATTAATAGTTATAACATCTATCGGTTAAATTTGTATGAAAATGGAATAAATTAACTTTGGTTTATATTAATTGAGAAAAAAATCATTGATACACTAAATACATATTACGGTAAAATAATATCAGGTTAAAATTTGTTAAAATTTTGAAAATAAATATATTAATCTAAGTATCAAATTAAAGGGAATAAAATACATGTGTTTTTATATAATTTGTTTAATAATAAAAAATCATAATATTTAAGATAATTTATATTTTTTTTAGAAATTGAGATAGATTTGTAGGTTTGAACACTTGATTTGTATTTATGGAAAACGTAATGAGGTTCCAAAAATCCTTCAAACTTACTATTAACAAAAGGGTAAAACATGAATATTACAAAAACTAAGATTTTGGATACGTTATTGAAGCATACAATGCTTCAATATTTCTATTCCTAAGAATTTAAGAATTTTTAAGAGTTAAAATCTAAATGTTTTATAATATAATATAATATAGATATAAAAAATATTTATGCATACTTATCACCTTTTGTAACAACCGAGACTTTGTAAATACAATATATTTCATTCATTTTTTTTGTTGTTTGAGTAATTTATGTTAGCTGAGTTGATTACTTGATAATTGGAAGTTATGCAATTGATGATATAATTTTGGGCATCAAAAGGACAAAATGGGGAGAATATGCAACTTGGGTCACATGGCAAGTCGCCCACCTGAATTGAGAAAAAGGGAGCCTACCTACATGGTTTGACGAGTTTTTATTTAGTTTAAGCCTAGTTTTGTGTAAAAAAAATGTTGAAGAATATCTCTCAAATTCGATCCCCACACTCAAGATTAGCTATTTTGCTGGCAGCCCTAAATTCGGTAATTAAAGCATGAAGGAGAGTCTATCTTGGTGAAATTCATTCTTGAATATCTTGAACTCGAAAGAACTTGGGAGGATTTTGGGGTTAACTAGAGGTTGAAGAAGAAGAAAAGGGAATCTTGCTAATTATCCACTTCGGTTTTCTTAAAGTTCTTGAAAGGTACTATCCTTTTTCCTTCTGATTTTGGTATGAAATGCAGTACGATCTCGTTATGGACATACTTCCTTGTTCATATGTCAAAGGGTGGTAAGGTTTTGAGCGAGGGATGAGGTTAGTTATATACTACATGGGGAGATATGGGATACAATACAACTAATGTTTTTTTTTTCTTAATAAGGACTGCCTTTTACAGAATATTATTCTACGACAGAGAAAATGAGGGCCATGAAAAAGCAAAAGGAACAAAAGTTGAATCAGGTTTTATGAAAGTGGACTGCCTTATTTATTCAAACCTAAAATAAATAGGATGTTCATTTCAAGTAGAGATATTGAAGGAGAAGTTATATGAATTGCATGATGCTTAAATGGGTGAAGTTGTTAAAACATCATTAAAGTGTTGAAAATAGATACATATATTCAAATTATTGTTGATTTTGTTGAATTGCACTTTAATTTGGTACATGGAAAAAGGGTATGTTGTAATTAATTAAGGGTGTTAATTAAAGGGGTATCAAGTGGTTTGAAATCAATGTGTAAATATGATCAGTTAGTGGATTATATTCGATTAATGCTATTTATAGGTATTCATTCAAAAGTGGGAAACAAAACTATTGAGGAAATTCGATCTTATTCGGATTACCAGGTGAGTATACAGACTTTCTAAAATAGAGTCATATGTTATACATATTATAAATCTTGAATTTATTTGAAATGTAGTTAAATGTGGTGGAACTCTACACTTAATGTGGTAGCTATCTTTATGTGATTACATTCACATAGTAGCAAAATTACTTATCTTTATGTTTGTTTTTTCTTTTTGAAGTATATAATATTTGTATATGATAAATGTAACAAATAAATTCACACATCCTCATCACCTCCGGTTTCGTAGAAGGGCAAGGTTTACGATACTGCTAGGCCAAAGGCGTTTTAGTTCTTTATGTTTGTTGTGGATAGTTCGGTGGACACTTGTCATCCCATAAATCAAATGTTTTGTATATAACTTTTAATTTATGACTGAATGATCATCCGTTGTATCATAGCACTTTCGTAACATTTCATAGAACTTACGAACATTTACGTTATCAAATGTTGAAAAATTAACAAATACCAATTAAAAATAAGTACAAATTAAAAAAAACATTTTTAAACCGATAAAAAAATGTTGTTACACTTTTGAATTTGATGGAATCATGATTCATGAATGTGGTTGGGGTTAATAATAAATTCTACCGAGTTTGAAAAAGTAAATGAAAAAGTAGGGACTTTTTGAAATAAATAAGAGTTTGTGGGTGTACTAAAAAAAAGTACCAAGGACCATATGCACATGCATTTTTGTTCCCTTTTAACCATGTATCGAATATATTTATCGGAGCTTTTTACTATATTTATTTGGACAATTTATACATTTCTTGATTAATTTCATAAGACTTTGAAATTAACACTCAGATAAATCTTACAATAAACTTTAAAAAAAACTTAGAACTAGTAACGGGGGAGGATTCGCTATGAAAAGGGTGGGGGAAATCCCCCACTCAATTGTAAAAAATTTAAAATATCGTAGGTAAAATTTTGTTTCTTACTCTTAGGCCTGAAATAAGCTTTTATTAGCTTCTTATGTCTGATTTGTTAAGAGATAGGACCATTTAGACTGTTTGTTTTTTTCAATTTTTCAGAGGCACTTATGTCTTATTGTCCTCTTATCTGTTAAGAGGTCAACCAACCTCTTATTTACCTCTTAATGTTCTCCAACTCCTAAGTAATAACGTTTCTCTATCGATGACTTTAATTGATCATTTCTCTCAATCGATCCTTACCAAATCGATCCTCATCTCTCTTAATTGATATGTTTTAATAGGATTTAAATATGTTAAATACAGTCAATGACATATTTTCGTTGAACTGAATGCTAATTATATAATTTAAACTTAAATTTCGTAATGATGATGAATAAATACGTGAGATTGTATAAATTTATCTATAAATTCAATACTATAATTTTCTAATGGGTAAAATAGACAATTTAAACAAATTCAGACATTTATTATGTTACAAAAACAAACAGTCTTATAGATTCAGATTTCAGACTTCAGCACCACCTCTTATTAATCAGAAGTGAAATAAGACTTCAGACTTCAGCACCTCTTAAAAAAACAAACGCCACCTTAGTAATTAGTTCCTTTCAATGATTTTTAATGGGTTCCCCAGTGGTCTAGTCTGTTTCAACAAAAGTCTCCAGTCTCTTGCTTGACAGTTATTCTTCCCTTAAATTGTTACCGCTAGTTTTTACAATCATGCTATAATAGACATTTTTAAGTTTCCCCCTCTATATACATGGTCTTTAAAAGTATGTCTAAAATTATATAAAGTACATTTATTTATTTATCTTAAATGAAACAAACAATCTTTAAAATAAGGCGATTGGGCATTCTTTTTGTTAAACCATGAGCAAGCTTTATGATGGATATGGGGTTCATCATAAAGTTGGTATCATGCCCAAGACTCATATGTCACAATCTTGTTTAAGAAAAATAAATTAGTTATTCCTTTTCTAAAACATCCATTTTAACTTTTAGATATAAATATATAAGTTATAACTTGTTATATAAATGAATAATTGTTGATGAAATGCATTTCAAATGATTATACAAAGGTCATTTGATGTTCTAGAGTTTCATAACGGTTACCATTTATGATGTATATATGTTGGGATCTTTTTATATATAGGTTTTTTTGAAGATTAATTGAGGTTCATTCCATATATTCTCAGATCTTCCATTCCGTCCTTACCAACTATATACTAGCCGATAATGATCTAATAATTATTTGAATTACCAATAATCGTACAAACTCGTTTATTTTTTGAAATTAAATTCATATATCAACATTAATTATTTAACATAATTGTACATTATAAAAATAAAACAATTATATATATGTATGTATGTTTTGTGTGTGTGGGGGAATCATAGTGTATGTATAGGTGGGGTGGGAGTGGGGGTGGGGGTAGGGGTGCTTTTAAGGGAGGCAAGCAAGGAAGGCAACATGTCTTCATCCAAATACCATTTGTGCAATTATGCCCTTTCTTGGTGTTGGTTGTTACTTGTTAGTTTCAACTCTCTCTTTTTACTTCACTTATTATTATTATTTATTTTTTTCAATAAAAAATAGTTATTCTTTGGATTTGCTTTTTTAATAAAGTTATTAATATATGGGAAGTCATTTATCTAGTTAACAATATATTACACAACCGACGTACTTTTTAAGTTTTAGGAGATATAGTGGAAAATAGTATCTACCTCGTGTTAGAATTCAAGCATTATCAAAGCTCTTGTGGTCATGTAAGTGAACCTGTAATGACTCCAAGTCGTTCGTGGTTGCTTGAAAGATTAGTTGATTGACATAAACTGGCCTGAAAACCTACAACTACTCAAAATAAAATATATTGTGTCTTTAATCAACTAGTTAAGAACTTATACTTTGTTTATAAGTACGAGTTTGAAATAATCCTCATTTATAAGGGATGAATTCGGATGAAAAAGATAAAATTAAAAAAAAGTTAAAAGGTATGAATAATTCATAACTGTTTTGTAAATGGTATCCCAAGTAAAGCCTAAATAATCCACACTGTTTTGATCATAAACTTAAACCAATTTTCCTTTTTAATTAAATGAGGATAGTTAAGTAGTTTTATAATTAAACTAATCATGGACAAAGTCAAGTCTTCTATCTATCTACACTCCTTTAGAAAGAGTGACTTATAGTTATTCGTAAATTTTTAAGAAATACATACATTATTGTTTTATGTATAAATATTAAAGTTCCACAATCCCTCCACGTCTCACATCTTCTTGATAATATTCAAAATCAATTTTTTATTTTCAAATTACATTCTATATTTTTATACCTTTATAATTAGTTATTTAATTAATTTATATCTCCTATTTTTTTTACTTTTCATCTTTTATTTTTACACTTTTACCATATTAACATAAATAATTGTATGAATTGAAGTAAATTACACTTTGGTTCTTGTGGTTGTCACCCACTATCAATTCTCGTCCCTCTTTTAAACTAATAATTACAATTTTGATCATTATGATTGCCACTTGGTTTTGGATTTGATCCGTTTTGTTAACTCTGTTAAAAATACTCCGTTAAGTTAAGGGAATTTTGGTTTTTTTTGCTTTTATAATCTTTTTTTCCTTTTTGATTTATCAAATTTTTTGTATATTTTTAAAATAAATATGAAATGTACACATGCTTTAAGCATGTGTACAACTTGTTGATACGTCCTAACCCCCATCGCCACAATCCTGTAACCCCATCGGCCCATCCCCACAAAATCCGACCATCTTCTCCGACGAACCCATACATGTACCCAAAACCCAGATAACGTGCATATCCTAACACGGAATCTGAAGCCTCATCCCACTCTGAAACCAAATCAACAAGCAGATCATGATAAAAAGAACTGGTGTTAGATCAAAATCCAAATCAAGACGATGGTCTTGTAAACAAATCAAACTTGTGCAGATAAAAATCACAACTTGAAATCCATCTAAAAAGCCTAAAAACCAAAATCCAAATCGAAAAAGAACTCATTGGCCCGTTGAAAATTGAAACTAAAACCTAAAAACACAGATTCGTATGAAATTACAAACAAATCAATCCGGTGCACATAAAAAAAACTCAAACTGAAATCAATCTAAAAACCTTTAAGCCAAAACAAAAAAAAATCAATGTAAAGAAATCCTCATTAGTCATCATTACAACGAGAGGAGGAGGAGACTTATCACTAGTCTGGTTGGTCATCGTAATAGCAAAGGCCCGAACGGCTTCCTTCTGATAGAGTTTAAAGGGCTTGGTCGATGGAATATCCACCGCAGAAGCAATGCAAGTGGTGATGTTTTGCAGGACATAAACCCCATACTGCAAAAAAATGTCAATCAAACCAAAGACTCCAAATTGCAAAAGCAACGGAAACATAAATCAAAGGAACAATATGAACAAGCTAATCGAAAACCCTAAAACCCAGAGAGAACGTTCGTTTAGGTTGCAGTTACAAATCTAAAACCCCGAACTAAAAAACCATGACAAAAAGGGAGGCGACTTCTCATTGTTCATCATTGAAGCATAAATCCAATCTAAAAACCTCGAACAAACTCAAACTAAAATCATTTGTCAGTATTGTTGGTAATCGTTATAGTAGAAATCAGAACCCGGTCTGTGGTTCCATCAAAGCTTAAATTGTTTACAGTCGAATGTATGTATGCATATGTGTGTGTGTGTGCATGTGTGTATGTACTTACATGATATTATTGTCGGGTGCTTAAACAACTTAAGCTTTAATGAACCTCTCTCTCCTCCCCTCCCCCCCCCCCTCTCTCTATATATATATATATGCAAAATTTCATTTGAGAAGTAAAGAAGTGATCCTAGCTCTTCATCTATTTATAACTTTGACCGTGAAACACCAGATAATTAATTGCATGTGTATGCGAAAGATAGAGAGGTGGTTTCGTAACTTTTATAAATAGGCGACAAACGAGTTCATATGTGAGCCCATAAGTTCATATATGATCAATTACATAGTTCATATGTGAACCAGTTAAATAGTTCATATGTGAATCACACAAGTTCATATATGAATCAGTTAAATAGCTCATATATGAATCACACGGGTTCATACATAAATAAACTAATTAGTTTATATATGAGTCAGTTAAATAGTTTATATGTGAATCACACAGGTTGATATATGAATTAGTTAATTAGTTCATATGTGAATCACACAGATTCATATGTGAATCAGTTAATTAGTTCATATGTGAATCATACGGGTCCATATATGAATCAGTTAATTAGTTCACATGTGAATTGGTTAAAATACTTCATATGTTAATTACACGAGTTCATATTTGAACATATAGTTCATATATGAATCACATAGGTTCGTATATGAAGTCGTTTGCCGTCTATTTATAAAAATTGCAAAACCAACCCCTCTATTTTCTCATAGCCACATTTATTGATCAGTCAAATCCGATCTTGATTGTATGAAGGGTCATGATCGATTCCTTACTTCTCAAATATTTACCACTTTTCAAAATAACCTTTGGCTCTATGTGTGTGTGTGTATGCATGTATGTATGCACCTACAAGATATTATCGGATGCTTAAATATCGGGTCCCCCCAAAATTCTGTTTGTGTAAAGCCCCAATGGAGCATAAAATTGAACTTCTTCAAGATGATGATGATAATGATAAAGAAGACGAATAACAATAATATTTGTTGGAAGTTTTCATTTTCATTATTTTTTAAAGGTTTGTCTAAGTTTTCGAAGTTCGTGTTTTCTATTTATAATTAAATAAATAAAACTTGGATCATAGTATATTTTAGGGAAAAGTTCATTAAAACCCACCCCTCTTTTATGTTTTGAGTGATTAAGTCATTGGACAATTTTTTTGAACAAAAAAGTCCCTGAACTTTTTAAAACCTATTAAACAGGTCACTGATGTTACCTGCTACTTCTTTGACCGGTAAAAACAAAAAAAAACAACAGAACCCTATTTTCTATACTCTCAGCAAACTAAAACCATCTCCTACGAAGAGGACGACCATCACCGTTACTCCCGCAGTCGTCGGCGTCCCACGCAGCACCCTTCGCCGACGTCCCACACAACAAACCTTTGTCGGGACCTGTCGTTGGAACATAAGATGTTATTTTTGGGTTCGTCTTCAACACAATCTTCTTGTTACCATTGGAGTAGCAAATGGGCCCTCTTCTCCACTCAAGACTTTAATGGTGAGAAAAACAGTAAAAAGGGTTGGGTCTCTATCTATCTTCCCTTCCTTTTTCTTCATTCTCTTTTCTTCCCTCATATCTTCCTGTCTTGCATTTTGAGGGTTTTAATAAAAAAAATATTTGTGGGTTCTGAATCTTTTGGCTCTTGCTAGATGGGCTTTTGATCTAAATGGGAATTTTGATTTTTCTAGGGTTTTGCTTTCTTTATGACTTTGGGTTATTTTGTATTTTGACCATTTGGAGATCTGAGCTTGAGATTTTGCTTTTTGATCAGCTTTCTTTGACTATATAAAGTTTGTGCCTTTTGAATGTTCTGTTTTGTTCTGTTCTTTTCTTTATCTTCAATTTCTTCAACTGGGTATCAAATTTCAAATTGTGGGTTCTTGAATTATAATCCTTGATTTCTTCTTCTTCTTCTTCTTTCTTTGAAACTTTTGAGTTGGGTTTTTAGAGAAAAGAAACCCTAAATCCCTCCGGAGACGGGGCTGCTGATGTGTTGGGTCGAACTCCGGAGATGGTTTGTTGTGTGGGACGCTGGCGAAGGGTGCTGCGTGGGACGCCGGCGACCGCGGGAGTGACGGTGATGGTCGTCCTTTCGTAGGAGATGGGTTTTAGTTTGCTGAGAGTATAGAAAATAGGGTTCTGTTGTTTTTACCGGTCAAAGAGGTAGCAGATAACATCAGTGACCTATTTAATAGGTTTTAAAAAGTCTAGGGACTTTTTTGTTTAAAAAAATTGTCCAATGACTTAATCACTCAAAATACAAAAGAGGGTTGGGTTTTAATGAACTTTTCCCTATATTTTATTGTTTAACTTTGTCAATTATAGCATATTTATTGGTGATATAATAACTGAGAAGATAAAATCAAGCACGCATAACCCATTATACCAGTTAAATTTGGTTATGTAATTTTGAGTTGGCAATATGTTATAACCAGCGTGATCGCGTAACCAGTTATACTATGTATATCTCTTAACCGAGATCGATAGTAACCGGTTGTGGGCACGACCGGCCGACCGCTTACTCAATTTGTCCACCACCAATAAGGCAATAACGATGGTATATACTACATAAGTACATAGTACATATGTATAAAAAAATTGGATTTACAATGGGCCGGCCCAACATGGTTGTAGGCCCTTATATTGCATTAAAGATTTTAAGCTTTGAATGAAAATGAGTGGTCTATAAAGAGAAATTATATAAAAATCGATGATAAACTTGATAGTGTTTATAAACCCATGGCATATATGGCGAAGAAAGAAACGTGGTTTAGCCAAACGCTTAATGTGTGGATCCATTATAAAATAAAACAAAAAATCAAGCCACATATCAAATGTAAATAATTTTTGACAATGAAAAACGAATTTACTTTTAACACGAGATTCTGATTTCTAGGTGTATACAAAAGTTCGATCGAGTATATAGCACATACAACACTTTAATGATAACTTACTGAATACAAAGGAATTGACAGTAAAAGAAGTTGGACATAACATGTCTAATGGAGCACCGAACAAATTGCTAGTAACATGTCTAATGGAGCCATTGACAAAATAAATATTTTTGAACAGATAAAATTGTCAAAAATCATAAACATGAAATACAAGCAAAAACAAATAGAATGTACATTACGTACCAAACGAATCAAAGGAGCTTAACCCAAATATATCCGAGAAAATCAAATTAAAATAATATCGTGAGATTACAATTAACCTCATACATATAATCACATACACTTATTTATTACGTCACGTAGACAAACACAATAAATAACAGAGATATATGTTGAACTCTAAATCCATACATACAGGAGAAGATGCAGCTGCAAAAAGGGGGGGGGGGTCCCTTCTCCCAGTGAAATGTTAAAATAAATAAATTATATAGGCTAAAAAATAATAAAAATACTGCATTTAAACTTAATTCCCTCCAGTAAAAAATTTCAAGAGACCCCATCTTGCCGGCGATCGACAAAAACACTAAAAAAGTTTCTTGAAATCAATAAAAAAAGGGGAAAAAATCTTTCGAAATCGACAAAAACACTAAGAAAATCTTTCAAAATCGACAAAAACAATAAGAAAATCTCTTGAAATCAACTAAAAAACTTTAAAAATTTCCCGAAACACGTCGAGTGACTTTACGCGCCTTTAGTCTATCTTAATGGGACCCCGATGGACAAAAATTCTGAATCCACCACTGCATACATACCAAAATGTAAGATGGAGAGTTGTGATTGCACCACCATCCATTGAAATTTGACTTCCATTCACTATCATCCATTAAAACCCGACTTTCAAAACTATTTTGTAAGGCTCGTTCAATTTTGAATTTTTGTTATTTTGTACCATTAATGATTTTATGAAGATAAAGTTTATGAAGTCTTAACTCGATGGAACTCTTTGATGATTCCTTTGTGTTATGGTTTTAAAGAAAAATAAATCATGTTTTAGTTTTAAAGGGCTAGATAATTCATTGATTTATTGTTCTCCAAACTTTTTGATATATTGATACCACAATAATAATGTCTTATCAAATAATTGAAACTATATAAAACAGTTCAGGTTATTTGTCGATCCTGATCAAAACATATTGTCAACTGTAAAATAATTTGTGAAAATAAAATCGTTTACTTGATTAAGGTGGCGTTTCGTTCGCTGGAATCCGGCGGAATCTGAAGGAATTGGAATGGTCAATTCCATTGACCGAATTCCATTGATGCGTTTGGTTCATTCTTTGAGTTTTGATAAGGAATTCAAATTCCACATATGATGGAATGTAAATTCCTTCAATTTTAACAAGCAATTTCAATTCCTTCGTACTATCTTTGAAGGAAAAAATCATTATTTGCTTATATTTACTCAATTTTATTTTATCCCACCATGATGATGGATGTCACCACCATCGCCGCCGCCGTCACCACCACCGTCGCCGCCATCACCACCACCGTCGCTGCCGTCACCACCACCGCCTGTCGCCGCCACGTGGCCATCACTATTGTTGTCATCGTCACCTCCAACACTGTCATTACCATCGTTACCACTGTCTGCTTCACCAACACAACCACTACCGCCGCTATCATCACTACCGCTACCGTCGTCACCGCTACCTCCAACCATGCCATAACCATCGTTACCGTTATCTCCTTCACCCCCACCACCGTCATCACCACCCTACCGCAGCAACCGCCACCATCGCCATTGCCGCCACCAACACTACCATCACTACCTGTCGTCGCCGCTACCACCGTTGCCATCACAACAATCGCCATTGTTGCTACCATCACCATCGCCGCCCCCAACGCCATCGCTACCACCCCCGCCACCACCACTACCACCACCGCCGTCGCCATTATTACTGCGAGCACTACCGATGCCACCACCACTACCACCTCCACCCCACCACTAGTATTATACCCAACGAACCAAACATGCATATTCAAATTCCTTGGACATATTCCATTCCAATTCCTGCCAACCAAACGCATGGTCAAACATGATTAAATTCAATTCCAATTCCTTCAGATTCCAATTACTTTGACAGATTCCAATTCCAACAGATTCCATTCTGTGAACCAAACACCACCTAAGTTCTTCCTGTACGGTACAAATTCCGGATTAACTGCCGAATAACCGCCATATGTATATATATATATATATACGTTTTTCCCTCCAAATTTCATAAACAATCATTTTCCCCTCTTTTTCCTCTGGTTCTCTCTTAAAATTCGATCCATGATTACAGATTCGTGTTCTCATGCAAGAATCGAATAGATAGTTGAATCCTCTAAATGGGCGCTCGATACTACGCACGAGTATGGGCGAAATCCTGTTTAAGGACACTGCGTTGCAGGCCTCTATCTTTCGATCATCAATCGTCGATTTTAAGTTAGGCTTTCTACATACACACACACACATATATACATATATATATATATATATATATATATATATATTTGTGTGTATGTGTACACATGCACGTTTTCTTGTTTTGTTTCGATTTTTGCACACACTTTGCATACTGTGATACTGCATATTCTCATTTGTGAAAACAAAGACTAACCTTATATTTTGTTACAGTGCAAAACATCATCGTTAGTAAAATGTAATGACCAATACAACTGAAATTATACGTTGGTATATTAAATTCAAAATACAGACCATAATAGAAAGAAAAGAATTGATTTTGATTTTCTAAAACATTAGTCGACATCATTTTATTTCAGACATTTATCAAAAAGCAAATATTATTGAAACATTTTTTGTTTAAAGCAATGAAAACAACTCAAATCCAAACAATGATTTTATTGTTTTTGGATCCAAGTAATAAATCCAAATAAAATAATATTAAATGATGATAAATATTAATGCATGTCCCAAAAGAAAAAAAATACCCAATTATATAATTCGTCTATAAATAACACAGAACCAAAAAACTCGTCTTTTATAAATTGAAACAACTGTTAAGACAAAAATATCAAGAATCATTAGATAAAAGATCAAAGAACTGTAACATTTTATATTAGTCGAAAAGAAAAACAAAATTGTCTTGTAAAAAACTAAATATCTTCAAGTCATGTTACAGTGACTAACCAATACAAGTTGGTCTATGATGATAAAAAAAAAAGTTTATCTCAATAAATAGTAACAATGACGATAGATAAATAAGTTATTTTAATTAAAAAAAATATTTTTCCACCTAATACAAAGTGTCATGCATGTGATATTTAGTTATTTACAAGATTGATTTACCAACTAATACGATTGTTAAAAACGTCAGTTAATAATATAAGAAAAATAATACTGTTAGTTTTATGTGAGCATGTGACATCAGTAACTATAAAAACATCGATCATCAATTGTTAGTTAACAATTGTTTAGAAGCTCATAAAACTCAGATATATCCATCTTTGGATATAATGATTCGTTTAACTAAACAAGCAAGATCAACTTAAGAGTATCTCCAATGTAAGCTTATTAAATTGACTTTTTATTATTTAAAAAACCCTTTTAGATGGATTTATTGCATTGAAGGAGATGGGTAATTGACCAAAGACTTATCCTCCAATAACTGGTTGAAATTGTAATCTTTTCAAATATATTTTCATTGGTTATCAAATATAAAAAGCTATTGGAAGGTTGTACTGGAGAGGATTTTTTAGACAACTTTTTGTTAGATTTGGTTATGTTTAGCAAACTAGTTGATAAGGTAGCTTATAACTGATAAGTTAACTGATGATTCATAAGGTAACTGATGATTATAAGCTAACTGATGAACAAATCATGTTTGACAATTAAAACTAACTGATAAACATGTAAAATGACAAAAAAACATCTTGAAATATTAGTCACTTATAATATAATTAAAATAAGTATTTAATAACATAATATATTAATTCAAACAAGATTGTATAAAAATAAATAATATAATATGTTAATTTGAAAAAATTAAATTAATTATAATATATATTATAAATTTTGAATTTGTTAAAATAAAGTTTAAAAAATTATTACATTAGTTTATGATTTTAAGTAAAATTTACATATAATATATGAATAACTGGTCAACCAATTCTAATTAATTAGTAATTTTTTAAAAATTATAAGTAATAATATTCTAAATAATAATGAATTAATATAGTGAATAATTTAAAACTAGAATGAATTAAAAATTAATCATTAAAAATTAATTAATTAAATAATATTAATACATAATTACAATTAAATTAATTAATTAAATTGAAAATAATATTAATTAATGTTAATCAGGTATATAATCGTAAAAATGATATAAAAAAGAGTTAAATACAAATTTGGTCACCGTAGTTTACAAATATTAACATATAAGGTTCCTCAAAAAAAAATTTAACATTCAACGTCCCTATGGTTTCCATTTTATAACAGCTAGGGTCCTCCATCCAACTTTTTCGTTAAATATTAACATTTTAGCATGTTCTCTTTATTTTTCAAACCACATGGACCAAATTTGTAATTTACTCTAAACTATATAATTATATTTGTATTTTATTAATTATATAATTTTTATATTTTATAAGTTATATTACATATTTATATGTACCTAATATTTTTATTTAAAAATTATTTATATATTTATCTTTTATAAAATTGAAGAGCTCAAAAGTATATATATTTATATCATAAATTATTAATTCTTATAAATTTAAAATTACATTATATTTATATTTTATGAAATTTATTTTGTACTTCTATTTATATTTATATTTTATGAAATTTATTTTGTACTTCTATTTATATTTATATTTTTATAGATTTTATGTATCTGAATTTGGAACCTTATATTTATGTAATTTGTATGATGGTCTGATTTATTGTTTATGTATTTGAATTTTGTAGCTTTCATTTATGCAATTTGTATAATCAACTGTTTGTAATATAAATTGAATCTTCCATATATTTTATAAAACTATTTATATTTTATATATAAATATAAATATAAATATAAATATAAATATAAAATACATTTTATAAAAGATAAATATATAAATAATTTTTAAATAAAAATATTAGGTACATATAAATATGTAATATAACTTATAAAATATAAAAATTATATAATTAATAAAATACAAATACAATTATATAGTTTAGAGTAAATTACAAATTTGGTCCATGTGGTTTGAAAAATAAAGAGAACATGCTAAAATGTTAATATTTAACGAAAAAGTTGGATGGAGGACCCTAGCTGTTATAAAATGGAAACCACAGGGACATTGAATGTTAAAAAAATCTTTGAGGGACCGTATATGTTAATATTTGTAAACCACGGTGACCAAATTTGTATTTAACTCTAAAAAAAAAAACTCCATAAGTTAGCTTATAAGTTAACTTATCAGTAATAAGCTAGTTTGTCAAACATTTACTTAGAAAATAAAGTAACTTATAAGAGCATCTCCAACAACATCTCTATAACTTTCTCTAAAATAGAGATTCAAAATCAAAATTTTCTAAAAAATATTACACTCAACTCCAACAGCATCTCCATTTTAAATATTACAATTCATTATATTATTAAAATATTCTATATTTCTAATAAAATATTATTTATCTTATCTAAATATTTAATTTCATTTGCCTTATTAAAATATATAATAAAAAATAATTTATCTCTCATCGTAATCATTTTTGGAGATGTCTCCAAATTCTCCAAATTTGAAGATTTTTGTAATCTCTTTCATGCTTTCTCCATTTTGGAGAAAGTTTTGGAGATTCTATTGGAGCAAAAACAATGCTCAAAATCTCCAAAATCCCTATTTTCTCCATTTTGGAGATGTTGTTGGAGATGCTCTAAGTCAACTTATAAGTTATCTTATGTTTGCCAAACAATGTCAAAATATGAGATGGTAAAAATAAAAAAATCATTATAAGACTTATACATTGTGGATGCTACTTTAATTATTTGAATTTAACGACAAGACTGGTCAAAGCTTCCATCTGCTAGATTTCAATACGTGAAATTGGGTTAATTTTTTTAATTTGAATCCATTAATGAATGATGATTGATAATGTTCCTCGGTTTATGGTGGTGTTGGCTTTATTTTATTTTAAATTGTAAAACTAAACAAACTTTTGCACTATCACATTTTTATAAAACTCTAAAAATATCTAATTGGACCGACAACTGAATCAAACTTAACCCCAAATATAGGTCAAATGTCCTGTCTTGAACCAAGTTGAATCACAACCGGTGCCTAAATTATATGAACCGATATAGTTGGTGAGAAATGGGTTAGACCCAAATCAACTTAACCTAACCCAACCAACCTGAAGGTTGGCTCACAAAAGAGTCCAAACCCTCCTAGCACAATTTTTATTCCTTTTCACATGTTGGTTGATAACGTCAGTATTTGTAATATTCATCTAAATGATTTTGTGTTGAACATGCTTTGTCATCTATTTAATTCTCTTTGTTTAAGCCCTAGTTTGAGAAGATGATCAGAGAACTCTAACATTAGTCTCATCATGTTTTTATACAACACTACAACTCATTTTCATAATATAAAACCGTTAACCTTCAATGAATGTAGTGAAACATGAACAACAATCATTACTCAAAATATAATTACTGGAAACAAGATTCCAACGCACCATGTCTTACTATATTGGCTCGTTGACTGATTACTCACTGTCTACTTAATAATATAGAGGTAGTTCTACTTTATTATGCATGTTGTAACATACTTTACTAGAGATGAAGTTGGAGCTTACTTTGAATCCAAAACAAACCATCAACACGAGTGAAAGGAGTATTATTAAACCATATTTAAAATATTAATATCAAATATGATACATGTCTTCAACTAAACTCCATTACTCTTTAGTTTCCTTTTTAATTACATGTTGTGGGAATTATGGCTGAACCAAATGCTTAATGAGCATATACGATGTAAAAGAAAACAAACAATCAAACCGGACATCATATATAACAAAATTTTGAAAATCAAAGAACAATTTTACTTTCAACATGAGATTCAAATTTGTAAGTGTACATAAAGATTAGATAGAACTATAACACATACAAACATCAACAATAGTGCATTAAATCTAAAAGAAGTTATATTGACCAAGTTGATACTAAGAGCATCTCCAACGGATTTTCTAAAAAAATTTAAAATAGAGAATCAAAAGTTGAAATCTCTAAAAAAATTACATTCAACTTCAACAGATTTTCTATTTTAGAGATTTTAACACCAATTATATAAATATAATATTCTTTAATTTATCATCCCATGTAATAACCGGGTTTGTTATTAAATATTATTGGAAGTTAAGGGTTGTAATTGTTTAGTTGCTTGAAGTTGAGGGTTAAATTTGGTAAATTAATTTACCAACTCGTGTTCACCTCCCTTGCCTTCCAATGGTGTGCCAACATGCTCATGCAAGTGTGCATGCATGTGTTTGACTTATGTGGTGTGTCATGTGAAATCACCACTACCGCCTCTCAGTGGCGGATCCAGGAATTTTACAGACTGGGGTCCCTTTAATTAACAAGTACCAAAAGTCCAATACCATATCATTACAATTAATAATAAGTGCTTACCAAAAGTCCAATACCATATCATTATAACTAATAATAAGTGCTTACTTAAGTTGATTTCTACGGGTTTTCATTATTTGAAAACGAGTCATTACATCTTCATTTGTAACCTTAGCAAGTAATTCTTTTTCTACCGCACATATTACACATGCACTCAAAAATTCATCACAAATCCGATTGCGCAAAACCGACTTCACAAGCTTCATAGCAGAAAAGCATCTCTCAACTGTCGCGGTTGCAGCCGGCAAAACCAATGCAAGCTTCAATAATCGATAAACCAAAGGAAACACAAGGTGTTTCCTAGTTTCAACCATCACTCTACCAAGCTCGGATATATCTTTCAAGTTAGCAAATAATTCATCATGTTTGACATTGTCAATGTAGAGTTGAAGTTGGTGCTCAAGAGTCGTTCTTTCGTCATTGGTAAAATCATTAGGATAAAACTCCGTCAACCTTACTAACTTTGATGGGTCAAAGTCACAAAATAAGTAATGAGGATCTAAAGCCGTCATACAAATAAGCAATTCGGAACTTACCTCATCAAATCTGTCACCAAACTCTTGAATTTGCATATCCACAACCGTGTTAAAACATTCGTACTCATAATAATGTCGAGATGTGATATTTGACTTGTGTCTTCAACTCTTTGGGTTGATATAAATCTCATCCATGATTACCGTTTCGATATCATGTTTTTCGCAAAAAGAATAGATCTTCTCAATAAGCCGGTCAAATCCATCAACTCTGAATTGTTGCAATTGTCGTTTGGTTGATTTCACCAATGAAACAGCATTCAAGATATCTTGATCTTTTTTCTGAAGAGCCTGTGACAATGATTCTGTGATCCCCAAAATATGCAACATCAAGTGCAAATAAAACACACTATCAAATGATTGGAAAAATATTTGAATACCATTTGCTTGACGTTGACTGTAAGGATGCTTTCCCACATCTTCAACATACTTAAGCACCTCAATAATAGATGGGAACAAATCAACCAAACGTTTAAGTGTTTTGTAATGTGAACCCCATCGTGTATCTCCAGGTCTTCCAAGAGAAAGCTCTTGATTTAACCCACTACCTTTTCTCTTTCACCGCCACCAATGGCTTCTTGTACTTTCTGCTTTTGACTTTCTCGAACCATATCTGATCGCTTGCAAGAAGCACAAACCACATTTATCAGAGATGCTATCCTGTCAAAGAATTTTCCAACCTCAATGTGTTTATGTGCAACCGCTACAACAATTAACTGAAGCTGGTGAGCAAAACAATGGACATAATACGCTGAGCTATTTTCTCTCATAATTAAAGCTTTCAAACCATTGAATTCGCCACGCATATTGCTTGCTTCATCATAACCTTGGCCTCTCACCTTTTTTAAACTCAAATTATGTTCAACAAATAAGTAGTCAATCGCAGCTTTAAGAGATAAAGAATTTGTGTCCTTCACATGTACAAGCCCAATAAACCTTTCTTTGACAACCCCAGATGTAACATATCGCAAAACCACGGCCATTTGTTCTTTTTTAGATATTTCACTCGACTCGTCAACTAACAAAGAAAACACATCGTCATTAATCTCTTGGAAAATATGTTTGAGTATCTCTTGTGCAAAGCATTGAACGATATCTTTTTGGATACTTGGCGACACCATTTGATTATTCCCGGGAGCACTTCCTAATGTAACATTACCGATAACCTCATTTTGATCACCAATTAACTTTACTAATTCCAAGAAATTTCCCCTATGATGAGACGATTCCGACTCATCATGACCACGGAAAGGTAATGCACCATTTAACAAATATCTAACTGCATCAACCGAAGCATTCAACCGTATACGATATTCCTTATCTTGAATATCACTTTGTCTATTTAAGGCGACACCAATTGATTGATGTTCTCTCATTAGGTTCTGACCATTCTTAACAGCTCTATTGTGGAAACTATTAATATGGCCCACATGAGTAACAAGTCTCTCAGATTTATTCCAACTATTAAAACCTTCCGTTAAAAAAGCATCACTCCCACCTTGTCCGCCACACTGGTCTCTAAATAGGTAACAAGGTAAGCAAAAAGCTTTATCTGCTTTTATACTATACTCCAACCAATTGCCGTATTGATCAAACCAAGCCGGGTTAAAACGTCTTGGCTTGTTCCCTATTATTCTTCGTGGAAAGTCGTGACCACGTGGTTGACACGGACCTTTAATCAAGTACTTTCGTCTGATTTCATCTCTTTGATTAGGGTGGTACTGTAAAAAAAATTTCCTTTCAGCGGGATCCAAAGGAAGATTATTCAAATCAACTTCCGTAGGTTTTGAAGGAAGATCGGGGGTCGGGGCCTTTCTTTTTAGAAATCTTTCCATTTTCTATAAAAACAAGGAAAAAATATCAAACCCATAACATGTGGGTCACCACTCAATTAATAAATCATATATAGACAATTTAGGCAAAAACATGTAATAAATATCAAAACAGGAAAACTGTCTAGTGTCTATAAAAAATTAGCCACTGGAGAGTGGAGACAACACACTGTAATAAATGTCAATTCTCTGGATTCAAGACAGCAACTCAGCATTCAGCAAGCATATATAATATAACAGTTTGGAATCTGGGTTCCTTTCTTAGCATATAATAACCGGGTTTGTTATTAAATATTATTGGAAGTTAAGGGTTGTAATTGTTTAGTTGCTTGAAGTTGAGGGTTAAGTTTGGTAAATTAATTTACCAACTCGTGTTCACCTCCCTTGCCTTCCAATGGTGTGCCAACATGCTCATGCAAGTGTGCATGCATGTGTTTGACTTATGTGGTGTGTCATGCGAAATCACCGCCACCGCCTCTTATTCTCTTTCTCTCATTTATATAGTAAGTTATGGATTTTTAGCAAAGCATATTTATTTGAGAGTAAGTTAAGAGTTTTGGTCTATGTGGTTCGTACGAAAGTGAAAGAAAGAGAAGAGTTTGAGGTAAGCTTTATGGTTTGAATTATAAGTTTATAATTCGATAAGTTTTGAGTTTATATCGGGGTTTTGACCAGTAGATTTATATGGTTCAGATTCATGTGTTCCATATTCGAGTTGTTACCCGCTAGAAGTTTACCTGTCTATTTGGGACCGAGGTGAGTTTTTATAAATGAGTTTTATAAACTGAAATGCATATGTTATTGAGAAAGGTTTTTATTTCGATAATATGCCTAATTGATATAATTGGATTATTATCGTTATATGAGTTGTTGGGAAAAATAACACATATGGATTTTATTTGAGAAGTTGTTACTAAATATTTTCCACGTAAAAATATGTGTTATTTGATGAGATGAGAAAGCTTTTATAAAGCTTTTGTAAAATACGTGTTTTTCCGTCACACGTGATTTATTTCATATAAATGAGATTATATGATGTTGACTGTTAGTATTTTGTGAAAACTAACAAGCGAAAGAGGTTGACCAAAACTGTTTTGGGTCACGGGAATTATGGCGGTGTATCCGCGATGGGTGGACGGAGAAAACGTATAAATGATTGTGGGTGGTATAATCGATATATATATATATATATATATATATATTAGCCATCTCGTATGGTGTGAACTGGACCATATGCTCGTGACGCGGGCGATGGTTTGGAAATGATGAGTGAGGCTAACCTGTATTAGAAAAGTACTGGTTAGGAGTACCCTGTTTATACGATGATGAATTTGGTGGTGTATCCGTGATGAGTGGACGGAGAAAACGTATAAATGATTGTGGGTGGAATACTCTATATATTAGCCATCTCGTATGGCGTGAACCAAACCATATGCTCGTGAAGCAGGCAATGGTTTGGAAAGCACGAGAGAATGATCCTGGTAAGTGTAATACCGGTTGAGAGTATTATGAGGATGTGATGCCTCGAGACCTGGGTTATGTTTAAATGATTTTAAAATGATAAGAATTTATATCGGGTCAGTTTTACCCGAGAACCTGAGTTATCGGGTTCTTTAAATGCGAGAAATGATTTATCGAATCTTTATAAAAAGCAAAGTAAAACTTGTCGAGTCCGTTTGACCCGAGAAGTTATATTGTCGATGTCCTTTGATTCGAGAAGGTGGTTTTGTCGGGTCTATAGATGCCTAGCAACGAGGTTGTCGGGCTGTGAGACCCGACGAACAAGTTGTCGGGTCTATGAGACCCGAGGAATAAAATTGTCGGCTCTATAGGTGCCGAGGAACGAGGTTGTCGGGCCTATATGACCCGAGGAACAAGTTGTCGGACCTATGAGACCCGAGAAGTAGAGTTGTCGGCACCCACTTATGCGATAACTGGGTTGTCGGACCGGATTTAAAAGATAACCTTTCTGACTCAATAAGTTTAATGTTTTAATAAATGTTGATTTACAAAAGAAGAAAATTACTTATTGATTTATGTCAGGAAGAGGTTTTATGAAACGTCTAGAAATATTTGGTATATTGGATTTGAGGAAAATATCATTTTAAATGATATGAATTATGATTTGGCTTTTAAATCTATTTGAGAAAGATTTTAGTCAAAGATGTGCTAACAGGGATTTACTCACTAGACCGTATGGTCTAACCCTCATTTTGTTTTCAAAAAAATATGCATTTCAGGGTATCAACTGACGCTTTTATTTGCGGGTAAAAGAGATGATGTATGTCGAGCATGCTATCCAGTTTAATATAATCTTCATGATTTTTAGATCGTTCATGTGAAGATTATTAGCGAAAATTTTTATTTGTCGCTATTTGGCAGATTGTATAGAAGGAGACCCAATTTGTAGCCCCAAATGTGGTGTCTTAATTGTATAATTTGCATAAATTGTTATTTGAGATCACGGGTTGTTACATCCCAATACATTTTTTAATTTTTTTTAATGTAAAATGATAAAAAGTTAATCTTATTTGTAAGATTGAATAAAATAGTCATTTCTCTCTGACACCATCAATTTTTAGAGATTTCTCTAAATTTGGAAAAACTTCAAGTTTTCTCTATTATAAAAAACAATATAGCAAAACTGTTGGAAATGTTTAGAGAAAAAAACACATTTTTTATATTTTAGCAATGCTGTTGGAGATGCTCTAATATGCTTAATGGAGTCATGCCATGTGATTTAGATTCTATTTAGTGTGGATGATGGGATAAGTTCGTACTGTGTCGATAACAAGGTCGGTCATGAGGGTGTGTCAATGGTGCCGCCATAAGAGGCCTTCAGATATTTTAAGTTTTTATTTTTGTTTTTATTTTTAATAAAGTTAGTATATAATTTAATTAATACTACATTTTATATCAAGTAAACTTTTGGTGTAGCGGTGACAACCCAAGTTCGCAATAATAAGTTTTTGGTATTTTGGTTTTCCTTATTTTATGACTTGGGGTTTCTTTATGTTTTTCATTTTCTTTATTTTAAACTAAAGTATATAAACTTTTAATGATTCTTTATTTCCCAATTATTTTTAGTTCTAATTTAAGAGCCGTTTATCAAACGTTTATTCTGTAAGTGTTTACCTGTACAATTTCAACACTATCATCTAGTTATCGAGTAAGATTTTAGTCGGTAAAAATAATATGCGAAAATTTATCTGGTAAGCGCTTATCATGGTAAAAAGTCGTCGAACTCACTTACCGGGTAAGATTCTAATTCCTAACCATATTTATCCAGTAAGGTAATGTGACTTTATAAGCGTTTACCCAGGTAAGTTTTGGTAAACGACCCCTTAATATAATTTTCTTAATTAATTATTTTTTGCTTCCTAATTCTATATTAACATGATAATCAAATAATAAAATTAATAACTTTCTTTATAATTTATTTTTCAAGCTCAAACCTATAAATCATAATTCATGAATCATAATTATTAATTTATTCTTTCATTTTGTCATTCAATCTTATTCCTTGTCATCGACAAACAACGCCTCCTTTTAGCTCTTTCATTTCTAGAGTTCTTTGTATAAAATTGGATTAAATAATTTTAATTATTTTTTATTTTTTTCATCTTTTTATGATTTCTTCTATAAGTTTTTCTGATTATCTAGTACTTAGAACCTTTTTTTAACCATAGTTGATTTTTTTTCTATATGTATATTATAGAACATTTAACGTTTTTTAATGATGATTGATTAATACACATTCTTGTTGGTATATGATTTATAATTACTGATCATGGTTGATTGATTCTATAAAATATGATGAATCCGACTATAAAATTTGAATCAAATATCTTAAGCGTTAAAAAGGTAAAAAGATGTATTGTTTGTTCAAAATCGAAGGAGTGTCATCGAAAGATTTATTATCAAATAGACGTTAAAATATAATATAAGTATTTAATAAATAGTATAAAAATCAAGGACCACTTTTAGTTTTTTGCACAAGGTCTCCAAAACTTCACAACCGGCCTTGGTCTATAGAAATGTTACTTTTCCCCTCCTGATATAATTTTTTTTGAAAGGCATAGCGGCTGGCGGCATCGAACCCACCAACGACTACTACGAACACACGCACGCACGCCTCCCCGACGGTATCGGACATCCAAGGGCAGCCCACTAATCCGCCGATGTCCCGGCCCAGCTTACGCTGGACCTAGAGCCCAACCACAGTCTATGACTGGGATGGGGGGTAGCCCAGTCAAAGACTGGACTAGCCCAAGGACTAGGTACTCCTCATGCCCTCAAATTGACTCCCCTTGGATTCGAACCCGGATAGATTGAGATACCATCAACAATCCCCCCAGGATGTTACCGCCCTCCTGATATATTTTATGATCGCAAACTACTAAACATCTGATGATATAACGATTAAATAAAGTGAACGATGTTGGGCTCCAATGCAAACTTATTCAAAGATTTTTTACGATTTAAAAGGCTTTTCAAATAGATTGGTTGCATTGGAGGACATGATTAATTAAAAAAGATTTAATAACCTTTTGAAGTAATAGTTTTTTCAAATATATTTTCATTTTACTTCCTTCTCTTGTTCATATCTTCATTGATTAATAAATAAAAAAACCTCTTGAAAAGGTCGTTTGCATTGGATAGGATATTTAATGATAAGTTTTTGTTGGATAAAATAAATGCAAATATGATATGTCAAAAATAAAAAATCATGAAAATACTTATTAATAGCGCCTTAGTTTGGGGTTAAAGGAAAATTAAGACCAAAGCAAATGTGAAAGTATCAAAAGTGTCTTATATATAGCATTGTTGTGATTAATATTTTATTGAAAATTTTTAATTAACAACTAATTTTAGGTATGAAAAGACATTAATTTCTAGAGTTAAGATAAATAAGAAAAATTCTAAAAAATAGGAGAAAAATATAAAGAGCTTTAGTATATGACAAGTAGTATACTCATACGATGTAGAATGGTAACACTGTGTTGTGCTAGGTTTCACGGCTTGTAACATAAATAATATTGTATCGATAGCATGGTGGCATGTGTGCATTATTGAGAGGCCGTCTAACCCGGTAGTTGATATTGTGCCAATATTATAGCACCATTATGTGGTACTATAGCACAGTGGCAGAAGTAATATATTAACTTTTTACTGGATCACATGTTTTGTGTCTTAATAAAAATTTGCATCATGTACTTCTTTTTACGACTGATATTTTCTTAATTGATAATTAACTCACTCAAGTTTTAGATCAAACAAATCTTTTGAATTCGTCATCTGAAATTAGTTTTAAAAATTTGGACTTATGAAGAACATTACAAGCCTTCTTTATGGGAACGATATCTAATACGTATATCATTATTATCTATTAATAAAACAATAGTAAATCAAGGTGTATGTTTTCCCACGTTTTCCTTGCTTTGTTTTGTTTGCTAATGTTATTGATTGCCTTCTAAAAAAATGTTCTTGATTTTGCAAATATAAGTGGACAGCATTTTATTTCATTTTACTAAAAAAATATTTTACTTTTTTTTGTTTTAAACGATGAAAACAATTCAAAAAACGACTTGTTTATCCCACTAATAATTCCAAATAAAATAATATTGAATGACATGAAATTATTGGTGCATTACTTAAAAAAAGAAAATATCAAAGTATAAAACATGTTTATAAAAATCTAAAAACTCAATCTTTTGTAAATTGAGATAGAGATGAAGGTAAAAAAAAATGATAATGACAACCGAAAAATATGTCATTTTAATTTCTCAAACATTTTTCCCTACCTAATACAAAGTGTCAAAAATAGTACATATAGGAACATCGATCATCTATCAGTGTTTAACGAATAGTTTAAAAATTCATAAACTCAAATCTATCCATCATGTGACTCAATTATTCTTTTTAACTAGACAACCAAGATCAACTAAATCATTGATTCTTTGAACTTAACGAGTAATACTGGTCAAGGTTTCCATCGGCAAAAATATGTTTCAATTTGGGGAATTGGGTTAATTTTTTACTTTTCAAACCACCAATGTTTTCTTCATTTGATGATTGATGATCGATTACTGTTCCTTGGTATATCCTGTGTTGGCTTTATTTTATTTTACTTTTTTAAAACCAAAGTAAATTTTGCAGTTTTCCGTTTTTTATGACTCTAAATATACCTTACTATGTCGACTAATCAACCATACCATACCTGAAAAATAGATCGAATGTCATAGCTTAAACCAAGCCAAATTACAACCATTGTAGACCAAGGTAGTTAAAAGAGAAAAAAGTTAGACCTAAACCAATCAAACCTAACTCCAAAAGGCCAACTCACCAAAGAGTCCAAGCCCATCACTTGTCACAATCTTTTTTCTTTTCAACATGTTGGCTAAATGAGAAAATAAAACTCTCTTTTTCTCTTATTATATTCCTTTTGCACAACAATAAGTTTATACATATTTTGTATCCTAAATATGGTAAAAATAAAGGCCAAGGATAAAAATAAAAACATTAGACTAAGTAAAAATAAAAGATTAACAAGCTAATCGATACAAACTAATCGATTTCCTTCAACCCCCCCCCCCCTTCTCAAGTTGGATCGTGAAGATCCCGAACACCCAACTTTCCAAGTACGAACCGAAATCAATCAATCCTTAACGGCTTGGTAAAGATGTCGGCCACCTGATATTTGTTGTCAATGTACGACAGTCGAATGTCCTTAACTTAAATCTTTCATATACAATGTAGCAAACCATTTCAACGTGTTTGGTATGCTCATGTAATATTGGGTTGTTTGCTATGTGGCGTGCAACATCATGATCACAATAAAGAGAGATTGGTCTATTGGGTGTTGCCTCGAGATCCTTTATCAACCAACATAACCACAAATCTGACTGGTAATAGTTTCCATGGCACGATGTTCTGCTTTAGCCAAGGATCTAGAGACGATCGAATATTTCTTTGTACACTAAGATATTGGTGCACCAACCACAAAGGTTATGGCGTACTGGTTGAGGCCCTAGGGATGTAGTGGAATATCTCATCTGCCTAGGGTTCAAGTCCAAGCATACATAACAATGGCGGCCAATGAGTTTATCATAGCCGATTTATAGTAATTCTTTTCTTGTGAATCCTTGAGGAACTTTCATGTATATTTCCTCTCTTGTGTCACCGTGTAAGGATGTGTTGCTCTATTTGTGTACTAAGGAAGTACGCGATGAGAGATTTGAAGCATAGTTATAGTAATTATATTTGTCTCATATAAGTTTGTATTTATATAATGTAATATATTTTATTGTATTGTAATATAAATTATATTTTCATTTTTTATAGTTCGTATATTAATGTTAAATTTATAAAAAAATTTAATATAACGTTAACTTTATAATTTAATAAATAAAAGAATATATATCAATATTAATCAATAATCAGACTATTTGTATATAATCAAAATTTCATTTAATAAATTATTCATACATTTTTTATAAAAATATTTCATAAAATGTCACAAAACATGATGTGACATAAAACATTTTCTTATTAAGAAATTATATCCGACAATATTTTATAATATTCACTGTAACATTAACAGAAAATATTCATGTAATATTAGCAATTATTAAAAACCAATTTGTTATTAAAAACCATATTCACAATTACCATGACTTCTTAATAAGAAATCCTACGTGACATTAAGAAATTCTTTAGCATCTCCGTTGGATTCTCAAAAAAAAATCTAAAAAGGAGAATGAAACTTTAAAATCTTTAAAACAAAAATACATTCAACTCCAACAGATTCTTAATTTTGGAGAACATAACATTTGTTATATTATTAAAATATTTTATTCATCTAATAAAATATATTTTGTCTCTCTTTAAATAGCGTAAGGCGTGGCGTGACGGCGAGGTCAAGCCTTAAGCCTTATAAGCCACGGCGAGTCATGACGTTTTTCAAAGCGTGTCTTATGACGATAAATTTGTATATCATATGTAATATTTTACATATATAAACATTTTTTTCCTTCTATTACTCAATGAGTTAATGATATTAATCATTTTAAGTTATGTTATATATTAAAAAACACTAAAAAAGACACTAAAAAGGTATAAAAAAAATCAATTATGGTGTCACAAAAATCGCGCATTGGGCCATGGCGTGCCACAAGCATAACGTGGCGCCAGACACAAGCCTTAAGCCACGGCGCGACATGCCGGCTGTCGCAACAAGTTTTTTAGAACATTGATATATATAGGGGAGGTATCTGTTGCAAACCGATGAATATTTGCAAAGGAAATATTGAGATATTTATGGACATTTATCATAATTCATTAATTATTTATTGAGATATATATGGAAGATGACTAGCTCATTAATCATGATCATGGTTTTGAATTAGGAAACACAACTAATGAATTATGATAAATGTCCATAAATATCTCAATGTTTCCTAATATAATGGTTACAAAGTTTGCAAATATTTATCGGTTTGCAACGGATACCATCCGTGTATATATATATATATATATATATATGGGCATGTTCAAATGAGAACTGGTTGTGAACGTGAGAAAAAATGAGAGTGCGACATGTGTCATATTCAGACTGAATAATCAAAAAAATATTCAGACTGAATGTTGCATTATTCAGTCTGAATGTAACATTATTCAGACTGAATAAATATTATATTCAGTCTAAATATTTCTTTGATTATTCAGTCTTAATAATCTGCATTCAGACACATGTCACGCTCTCATTTGTTTTCCCGTTCACAACCAAAATTGAGTTTGCATTTGAACTTTCCTATGTGTGTGTGTATATATATATATATATATATATTTAATTTCCAGGCCCCCTCGCAATCGCCTTGCTGCTGAGTGAGTCAGGTATGCCCCTCACATTGAGAATTGGCAGCCTGTGTGGGCCGGTTTGCGTGTCCGGAAAATACACGTTTTTGCTCCAATATATATTTAATTTCAAAGTTTTTTTATTGGTGAGATTATATTAAATATATTTCTTTCTCATTGTAATCATTTTTTACTTGTTCTTCAAATTTGAAAAAATTACACTCTCTCGTATTTTTTCCATTTTAAAACCGGTTTTGAAATATTTGTTGAAACAAAAAACACATGATCTCCAAAATCTCTATTCTTTTCGTTTTAAGAGCATCTCCAACGACTTCTTTAAAATAGAGAAAATCAACTTTTTGTTCTCTATAATGCTCCAACAACTTCCCTATCTCATTCTCTAAAATAGAGATTCATGGAGAAATCTCCAACTATAGAGAATTCTCTAAATCTCCAAGTGTAGAGAATTTTCTAAAACTCCAAAAAAATGAAAGAGAAATGTGTTTTTTTATTCAATCCTCCAATGAGAGTTAACTTAATATTGTTATATATATATGTGTATGTATATATATATATATAGAGAGAGAGAGAGATAGAGAGAGAGGGAAGTTCAAATACAAACCAGTTGAAGGGTACAAACATCGTACAAATCAATATAAAAATAAAATTTTCATATTTTTTTCATCAAATGCTATGATTTAAGATGTTATAACACATATGTTTGTTTCATAATGTAAAAGTTTCACATGTATTTGTTTTCATAAGTTGAAAGTTTCTTATATAGTTGTTTCATAACATTTGAATAAAATCTTAAATCATAGCATTTGATGAAAAAAATCATGAAAAAAATATATTTTTATATTGGTTTGTACGAATTTGTAACCTTCAACTGGTTTGTATTTGAACCAACCTATATATATATATATATATATATTAAATATATTGAGATCACAAAATTATAAAATATTTAAATAATAAAATCAATGATAAAATCTTAAAAATGAAAAATAGTTGATTGTTTTTATCATAGAGATTTTACCTTTAGTCTTTTTTTATAAAAAAAATTTAGAAAAATTATTAAAGATGTTAAAGAATTTATTAGAGATACTGTAGAAGTTATTAAAAGAAATTGTTGCATGGATGGTCTAAATTTTTTAGGAATTTCGAATAGACCCTTTTGTCCATTTTTGGAATCGAATATTTTAAAATGATACATGCAGACCCTTTAGTTTTATTAAAGTAGCACGTGGCCACCCTAAAACAATTATTATTTTGAGTGGGACTTACTTGGATTAATCGCAACTAAAACTCACTCAACTGAAACTTGGCCTGCCAACAAAATTTGGATTTGATTTTTCGAAGAATGTTTTCTACTTTATTCCTATTCATTCATTTCAATCACGTTATTCTTTCTTTTTTTATTTTATTATTAAAAGAATTATTAATTTCAATATAAATAAAATCAAGTTAAGCTTTGGAGATCATTAATATTTGAGTTAAATTCAAATTTGGTCCATGTGATTTTACAAATATTAACGAATAAAATTCCTTAAAGATGTTTTTAACGATTAGCGTCCCTATGGTTTCTATTTTATAACAGATAAGGTCCTCCATCCATATGACTATAATTTTATTTGTTTATATTGTTATAATCACATAAAAAAACATTATTTTTTATCAAAATCAAATTATACTTATAAATAATTAGACAAGAAATAGCTAACAAAAACGGAAAGGAGGAGGCTAATGGCATCCCTATCAGATGATTTTCACCTCACACACATCCATCAACATTCTCTTTTTACATTCTCAATGCTACTAAAGTACCATAAAGAGGTGTCATTAGCACTCCTCATAGTCAAGATTTCATAAATGTTTATTTCACAACTTGTAAAATAATAAATATGATTTTAGTAAGCCATTTCATAAGCCACTAAAAAGAAATTGCAAACCCGTTACGTCCATTATAGAAAAGTACGTTTCAAAAGTTGTAAAATAGTGGCTCATGAAATCTTGATTATTTTAATCCAACAAAAATAGGCTTAAAATGATTTAAATCACCATTAATGATGGTTGTAAATGAGCGCATAACAAACAAGAAAAGTTTGTCATAAAGTGATTGTTGACCAATGTTTTTATTTGTAAGTGTTGCATAAATTTTACCAAAAGCAATACACGCAAAGAGCAACATGACAAAAATTGTGTTGTTGTTTAATTTTAGAGCTTTTCTGTTTGGATGTTTTTAAATACGATGAATCGGTTTGTAACTTTTTATATTACTGGAAGAACCGATATATACCAACATGAAAGGAGAAATGTTCATAAACATGGATTAGTTCCTCACCAAAATGGTAGGACCAAATCTGATAGAATAAAATGAATTTAGGTTACAAACTGGTTTCTGATAGAGATTCATTACTATAGATGCTCTTATAATCAAAGTTAATATGGTGCTCTTATAATCAAAGTTAATATGGTGCTCTTGAGGGTAATTATGCGCCTAGAAGAGCACTAAGAGTATGTTTGATGGGCTTTCACATGTTCTCAAAAGATATCAAAATAAGATTCTAGAACCATTTAGGGACTTGACAGACTCTTTCATCTTCGTTTTCTCTCGTTCAATAAGGGAGTTTTAGAATTATTCTAGAATTCACGCATCCTCAAAATTATTAATTTATAATGAGTTGAAGTTGTTCTTTTTGTGGAATAGAAAACATTGTCTATTTTATTTATAGCGATGGTAAAAAAATACCATGATAGTAATGTTATTCATCTGTCAAGTGTATTTTCGCAGCGATTGATGGTACGTTGTGGTTTTGTTCACTATAAGGGGACGTTTGGTTCGCAGAATTCGGACGAAATTGGAATTGACCAAATTATATTCAGTTGTTTGGTTTACCTATGGAATAGAATTGAATATCACACATTCCAATTGGTCATTCCATCACAATTGAGAAGGAATTCAATTCCATTCCATCCCATATTCTCAAAAGAACAAAACTATCCCTATCTTCCCTACTTGATTTGAACCAAACAGATAAATTCGAATTCTTTTAATAGATTCCATTCCAATGTCTATCAACCAAACAGGTGGTCAAACCTGATAACATTCCATTCCAATTCCCTCAAAGTCAAATTTCTTTGACAGGTTGCATTCCATCCAAAAACATTATGCGAACCAAACGCCCCTAAGGGATCGATATGGCTTGTCCTTTAGGGACAACCTTTTCGCGCTCAAAATTGGTGCACCAAATGTTGCTTCGGACCTATATTTAGAGGTTCTCATTCGGACTACGGTCCACTTGCTAAAATTATATATCAATAAAACGAAAAGAAGAAAAAGATAACTTAAGGTGTAAAGCCTCCTACATTTATAGAAAAGATACACAATAATTCAGGCTGGGGCATAGGTATAAGTGTTGGAGCATAGCGATAGAGGGCTTCAATTCAAATTTTTTGAGGATTTCATATTACTACTTAAATAGAATTGTACGTTTATGTAATAATAACATAAATTAAAATAAACTGTATAACTAAAAAGGCAAAAGTCTTGTTTCTAGATTTATAGGACACAACACATGGTCGAGTTAGTTTAATTATGGTGGATGTAAAGTAAGCTACCATTATAATTTTTTATTTATCATAACTCTTATGTAAAATAAATGAAATCATAGTCTTTTTAATTAATTGATTCGTACTGATTGACGTATTTATTAAATAAAAAGTAATTTTTCATAGAGTTTGAACCCTTTGATCTTATAAGAACCCTGAAAACTCAAACGTTAGTCTAATCCATGGTCGTATGGCCTTTGTTTCTGTCATTTTAACATTAAGAGCATCTCCAATGTAAGGTTTTTATTCATAAAATGTGTAATGTCTTATAAAAACTACCATTATAAAGAGGTTCTTATAAGAACCTAATGTGTCATAGGTGCTTGAACAAGAACATTGGTTCTTATCATGATTTTTGTAAGAAGTGACATTTTACTTATTTTTTATTTTGTTTTCTTGATTTTATATAATGTTTATTAATATAACTTATTTAATAGGACCCACGGAAGAAAAAAATTTCTATAAAAACTACCATTACGGAGTTTTTGGATAGTTATTAATTTGATAAGGTGGACATGAGATAATAAACAAAAATACAAAAAAAAGATTCTTATAAAAACCTTAGTTGAAAATGCTCTAAATCATCTTTTGATAGGTCATTGATTATTCATTAAAACAAAATATTGATGCGAATTCTTAGGCATTGTTTGCCAAAAATAAGGAGACTTATAAGTCATCTTATAAGGTACTTTATTTTTAGTGTAGTTGTTTAGATGACCATAAGTTAACTTATAAGGTACCTTATTGATAAATTAATAAAAGTAAGACTTTAATAAGCTATCTTATAAGTCATAAGATACCTTATTAGCTAATTTTGTCAAACATAGCTTTAATTCTTACCTTGAATTTGTTAAGTTCCTCGATTTTTTTTAACATAACTGCATTTCTTACTTCAAATTAATTCTATGCTATTTTTAAATATTTTCTCTTTAAACATTTAGTGGAGAAAATAAATAGTATTAACGGCCACAACTCCCTATTTGCTACTAATTTGGAGTACATGCCCCCACCCAATCAAGCGAGGACCTATAGTATAGCCAATGGTATATATGGACTACCGTATTATTTCTTCGGTAAAGGTAAAAAATTTACGTTTGTGAAAGGTGCAACCATATCGTTTTTTCAGTGTGCCACCATATATATTTTAAAACTACAATATAGACACAAGTTTTCCTTAAGAGAGTTGGTTTGCAAAACTTTTTCTATACCCAAGACCCAAGTTTGAATCTTGCCAGTATCATTTTCTTAGTTTTTTGCTTTTAATTTCAAATTTATTATGTTTCTAAAAAAATGCACTATAAAGGACTTGAACCCAAGACCTCACATATGAAAATTAATAAACTAACTGGTAAACCAATTATGATGCTATGAAAAATATCTCAACATTTTTTTCTTATAGTTAAAAGATACAACCATTTAAAAAAAATCGGCTCCGTCCCTGTACCCAATTATTCCCTCGTGTGTTCAAATGAACTAACTTTCACTTCATGGCATTTGAACTAAATCATTAGCCTATTTGCATAACATGTTATGTAGTGTACGTTTTTATTGTTATTTTTGCACAAATGTTTTGGTGTTATATGGGGTTTGTCATGTGCGATAAAAAGGGAAAATGGAAGCAAAAGGCCAACAAGAAGAAGGTTAGAGAATACTATTTATACGAATAAGGACAATTGGATTATGAATTTTGATTATTTTGAAACATGAATAAAATAATTAAAAACTATTAAAAAATGGTGGGCATGTGTTTTGAACCATCTTCTATTGAATATACCATCATTTAATTTTTAATTAGCTGATTGTATTACACACATATATATATATATATACATAAAAATATTAGAACATGTGGATAAAACACAAGGAGGCCAACGAAGTTTGTCCAAAATATCAAAAGGGTGATCATCAAACTGATGTCATTTGTATAAAATATGTGTAAAATGCTTTTAATAATTAATGATTTAAATACTTATGGCGTTTTAAGGTGATGAAAATATATACCTTTGACATGGGAAAAGTTAGAGGGTTAATAACAGGGAAATTGGCTTAAATGACCAATTTTGATACGTTGTTGTATTCAGTGACCATCTCTCTTCTTATTTGACAAAATGACCAAAACCTCCGTTAAAAACAATTGAAACCTCCGTTAAATACCCTAAACCTCCGTTAAATACAACCTTCGTTAAATTTTATTTGTTGAATTTTTTATTATTTAATTAGTTATTTTAGGTTCTTATTTTTTAATTTTTCGTTTTACACCCTTATTACATTAACCTATATAATCGTATATTAGTTAAAATACGTTTAAAAAATACGTTTTTATTTTAACAAGTTACACTATTATAATCGTCTCGTCAATACCTTCGAAATGAGCCCAGTATTAAATATAATATATACTACGAAAAAATGTTTTTAATATTTACAATTTATACTCTTATCCATAGGGAGAAACACGTGATCATGAAATTGCCTCAACACCCGCTTTGAATGCCTTAAAACCCGAGAATTATCGATACCTTCTAAAGCCGACCCCACCGAGAATTGCCTCAAATATAAAAAATATGTTTTTCTTAAAACCTTACAAAACCATATAAAAACACCGTGAAAAATAGAAATCAAGATGTATCGTTGCATTGTGAATTTGTGTGAGTACATTTCTAATAGTTATTTATTTAATTTGTGGTACATCTTTTGATTTTTCAATTTTTGTGTTATACCTTATCATATTAAATACATAATCCTATACATAATCGAGATGTATCACATGTTTGTTGTATTTTCATGTAAATATTAAAAACATTTTTTCGTATAATATATAATATATAATATATAATATATAATAATAAAATTAAATCAAAAAATATTTAATATTTAGCTCATTTTAAAGGTATTGACGGGACGATTATAATAGTGTAACTTGTTACACTACAAGAAAAATAACCTTCAGAGAAGGTTTTTTTTGTATTTAAAAGTTTGAAAAGCTTCTCTAAAGGTTTTAGAGAAGGTTTTCATTTCCGTCAATAACCTTCTCTATATAACGGCAGCTAAAGGTTTTAGGTGTGAAATCCGTACCAGAGATACCATCCTTGTATTTATTTTGATTTTAGGACCATTATGGATAGAAAGTATGAACCTTATAGACCAAATCCGTAATTTCCTCTTTTGAAACCATTTGAAGTTATCATCCAAATTCAACTTCTATCCTATACGTGCCCTTTTCGATTTAAATTTTATGTTTAAAATGAGTTATACGTCCTTTTTAATATAGAGATATGGTCTTATCATTATTGATTCCAACACCCGTTTATTTGTTCTCTCACTCCACTGGGTCCATCAGTGACCATCCTTGTATTTGTTTTGATTTTAGGACCATTGTGGATAGAAAGTATGAACCATATAGACCAGATTCGTAACTTCTCTCTTTTTAAATCATTTGAAGTTATCATCCAAATTCAACTTCTATCCTATCCGTGCCCTTTTTCGATTTCAATTTTATGTTAAAAATGAGTTATACGTCCTTTATATAGATCGAGACATGGTCTTATCATTATCGATTCCAACACCCATTTATTTGTCCTCTTCACTCCACCAATTATTACTCCCTTTTCTATATATTTTCCATGAAGATATAATCATTTAGTTTTAAAAAATTATATTTAAATATACTTGTGATGAATTGATGATGACATTTGATTAAAATCTAAAAACAAAATAGTACATTTTATGAATTTCTGTAGATAGAAAACAAATACACTGGCAATCACTTGTCATTGTCTCTATTATTTATCAAATATCTATAATATAATTCATTTATTTATTAACCAACTATTTTGAAAGAAAAATAATAATTTTTATCGTCAAAAAAATAATAGTTTCAACAAAATGCAAGAAAAACTATAAGAATTTGTTACGTTTGATGATTCCTATTTTATTTAAGTTTGAACTGATCATGGAAAGTTTTTGTAACTAGGATGAAAAAGCATAAATATTCTTCTCCTTATCTAAACCCGTTTCTTATTAAATACTTCATCCGTCTCAATTTAAGTGTTCACAGTTGAAATGACACACAGTTTTAAATATACATAATAATTACACTTTTTAGTAAACCAAATGACATTTTTACACTTATTTAATTTCACCCCCTCACAACTCTTAAATATTTGTGCATTAATTAAGGGTAATTGAGAACTTAGTTATTTACTTTTAAAAGTGGACACTTATTTAGGACATATATAAATAAAAATATAGATATTTAAATTGGAACGAAGAAAGTAAAATAAAATTATACAGTCGAGAAACATATATTAAAATTGTGAATAAAAGAACATAAACATAAATACAAGGTCTAAAAAGATAAGGGGAGCAATATTTATACAAGGTTATTGAGGAAGTCCAATAACCTTCTACTATGCAAAAATCAAGTGTTGATTGAAATTCTTTGTCGTCTAATTAACAATTAAAAACAAATTCTACAAGATTATACATAATATCTTCGAACTGTTTGGAAGATTTGTTATTTAAAATAAAATTATTACATAATCCAACTATCCGGCTAACATGGTGTCATGATCAAGGGTTACTATCCGAACAATTAAAATTCAACTATAAAATTTAGTATTTTTTTCTGCTAAATATTATAAGTATGTTAAAAAGCATATAAACTATTGTAAGAATCAGTTATAAGCTCTAACAAGTTCAATAAGGATTCAAAAAATTAAAAACATATTAATTTCAAATTCAATTTCCTAATACACCTACAAGCATAAACAAAGTTAGAACTATACACCATTGAAGGCCTTGGTGACATCCAAGTCTTCCCGTAATACCATCTATTCCAATTGTGTTGATGGAGTACCACACCTGGACAGTTGTGGTAGGGGTCCTAAAAAACTAGATAAATTAATTGATCGATATTTAATATAGTGTTCTACTGTTCATCTTAGTTATATTCAATTTTCACTATTACCATATTCAAATCCACATGGAGACCCCTTATGATTATTGTAATGGTTGTGCATTGGAATAATAAAAAACGGTAGGAGCATGGGTATTGTTCACTGAGAAATATATCGTTGGAGATGACGTTGGAACGATGAAGAAGCAATCAAGCATATTTAGATTCTAGAAGCAACTTGAATTTGGGGTTTGACTTTTGAGTTGTTGCTCCATACGCTATAGACACCCTAGGTCGTTACACGAGTCATCCTAAGGTTAAGACGTCTCTATTCTTGACTTAGAAAAAGATTCGAGCTCAACTCATAAGCCTAATAAATCTTCTTGATGCATGTTTGAACTTGACTTTGAGGAAGATTAAAGTTCTAATTTAGGAGCACAAGGAACTCAAAGATATTAATTAAAACTATATCAATACTTAGGGGTGGGCATAACTGGCTACCAGGCCAAATTTCATGGAACTGGAATCGGAACCGCTAACATCAGTTATTTATATTTTGAAATTGGAACCGGAACCGCTAGAAACCTGTTCCGGTTAGGGATGGTGATTTGCCCCGTCGGGGAACCCGGTTTACCCGCCCCAACGGGAGCCGAGGATTCCCCGTTAAAACGGGTACCGCGGCCGGGGATCCCCTAGATGTTGAAAACCGAGGCCGGGGGCGGGTAATGTATTCCCCAACCCGCCTGTCCCCGTATGTATATATTTAATAAAAAATACAAAGTTTTAATGAAATTTTTACCCTTTTTAAAAAAAACTATTGTTTAACCAGGGAGTGATCGGGGATAAACCGGGTATGAGCATAAAAATACCGGGGATAGAATTGGATTCCCCGCCCAATCCCCGCCCCGTTGCCATCCCTAGTTCCGGTACCTGGTACCCAGTTTCAATTTTCTTTTAAATTTTTATATTGCATACGATAAAAGTGTAATTTTAAGTCTATTATAAACTACAAAATAGCAGCTTAAAGTAATAAATACAACAATTAGTCAAAACTAATTCGATAAAAATGTAATTTTAAGTTTATTAGAAACATGCATAACTCGTCTAACTTTAAACTAAAAATTAATATAATTTTATTAATAAATAAATAAAATAATTTTGCTTTAAAATTGGCGGGTACCCGTCGGTTCAAGTTCTGGGTATCCAGCGGGACCGGGTACCCGGTCTCGGAACCCATCCCGACAAGTATTCAACGGGTAACGGTTCCGAAAAATGAGAACTTGAACCGTAACCAAACCTGATCGGTTCCGGAACCGCTAGTTCAGAGTGGTTCCGGTTCCAAAGGCAGATATTCAGTTTCGATGTTCGATTTAAGCTTCACAAGAGTATATGATCTTAATTTACTTTCATATTAACCATCAACCATGTATATATATATACATACATATATATACATATATATAGGGTCGTTATTATGCAACCCATTGCAATCGTACAACCTTTACAACAAAATCAGGACTATCCATTTGATCATCAACGGTTATCATTTAATTACTTGTAACTACCATTAATTAAAAAAATAAAAATGAATGGTGGATGAGTGGGTTGCATGGGTTGTATTTGAACACCTCTCTCTCTCTCTCTCTCTATATATATATATATATATATATATAGGGAGGTTCAATTGAGAATTTTGCATTTTTAAAGGAATACCCTTAGGACCACATATGATGTGGGTCCCACACACTATAAAAGTAATTGCTAAAGTTGCGGTATGTGTGTCTCACAGGGTCTCTCTAGGCTCTAGCTAGCTATCTACAAAACTACAAAAATGGCGGAGGATTCAGACATTTGTAAAGTTTTCTACCTTTCTAATCATGAAATTAATATCATTGTTACGTTTATGCTTCTAATGTTTGTTATACTATTCATTTGTAATTTACGATGCACTGTTAGCCCCATTTCCGAAAGGATCTTACGATAAAACTTCACAGAGAGTTTTTAAAATCAAAATTGTTTGTTCTAATTTCTCCTTACATGTTAATTTGTGGACTTGTATACAACACCGCCACCATAAACCAGAACTATACAGCCTGACAACGATGAAGCTGAATCTTCAAACACTAAGTTTCTAATTTCAATTTTTGTGTTCTTTGCTTCTACAACTTCCAATAAATCACTACATTTGATTGCAATATAATTTCACATTACAACAACAAAAGACAACAATCTGTTAATTAAGTTTCTAATTTTTATTTGTGTTCATTTGCTTCTGCAACTCCTGATTAATTAATCACTACAGTTGAAACAGATGTGGAGGCCTTAAATGAGTGGCAAGAAAGCAAATTGCTAAAATAGAGGTGTGTGTGAATATATATGTATATATATATGTGTGTGTGTGTATAATATATACATGCAAAATATCTAAATAATTAAAATGAGCAGAAAATAAAGAAAGAAGATAAAAGATTTGAAACAGATGTGGAGACCTTATTTGAGTGGCTAAGAAAACAAATTGCTAAAGTTGAAGTATATGTGTCTGTATATATAATATATAAATACAAGATATATCTAAATAATTAAAATTTGCAAAAAATAATGAAATATGAAGATTAAAGATTTGAAACAGAGATGGAGGCCTTAAATGAGTGGCTAGGAAAGCAAAGAGCTAAAGCTAAGGTATGTATGTGTGTATATATATATATGTATAATATATACATGCAAGATATCTAAATAATCAAAATGTGTAGAAAATAAATAAAGAAGATGAAAGATTTGAAACAGATGTGGAGGCCTTATTTGAGTGGCTAGGAAAACAAATTGCTAAAGTTGAGGTATGCGTGTCTGTATATATAATATATAAACGCAAGATATCTAAATAATTAAAATGTGCAAAAAAGAAAGAAATATGAAGATGAAAGATTTGAAACAGAGATGGAGGCCTTAAATGAATGGCTAAAAATATATTTTACTTATTAATAACTTAAAATATTAGTATTTAATAAATAAAATGAAATGTAAAAAAGAATATGAAGGAGAGTAGAATGAAATGGGGCCCATAAACAAGAGTATGAACCGGTTCTTCAGAAGAACCTTTTTTTTCCACGTGGCATGAATCTCAATACTCTTAATGGTTAGCTTTTTTGATGAACCGGTCCATGAGAGTTATGAACCCACCATTGGAGATGCTCTAAGATATCTAAATAATTAAAATGTACAAAAAATAAAGAAAGAAGATGAAAGATTTTGATGTGGAGGCTTTATTAAAGTGGCTAGGAAAACAAATTGCTAAAGCTGAGGTATGTGTGTCTATATATATAATATATACATGTAAGATATCTAAATAATTAAAATGTGCAAAAAATAAAGAAATATAAGATGAAAGATTTGAAACAGAGATGGAGACCTTAATTGAATGGCTAGAAAAACAAATGGCTAAAGCTGATGTATGTGTGTCAATATATATAATATATAATGCAAGATATCAAAATAATTAAAATATGCATAAAAGAAAGAAAGAAGAAGATGAAAGACTTGAAACAGATGTGGAGGCATTAAACAAGTGGCTAATAAAGCAAATTGCTAAACCTGAGGTATGTGTGTTTCTATATATAATATATACATGCAAGATATCTAAATAATTAAAATGTGCAGAAAATTTATGTTAAATAACTTTTATTTACAGTTGTTTTATACATCTCTTTATAGTATATGGACCCTTCTGTAACTTGTATGTCTATACGTTGAATGCAATATATATGCAACCCTAATCAAGGGTTTTCCACAATATTCAACATGGTATCGAGTCACACTAACGACACCAGTTGAGTTTTTTTTCCCTACCCTAAGGGGGCGTTTGGTTCGCCGGAATGGAATGGAATCTGGTGGAATTGGAATCTGAACTCTTTTGACCAGATTCCAATTCCTTTGATTGGTTTATTATTTTCAAGGATTGGAATTTGGAAAATTTCAAAGAATTCCAAAAGGAGACAATTTGAGATTCCTTGGGTTAACGGTGGAAATTCATGCGAATTGAATTTGTTTTTTCTTAATACCTAAAATACCCTCATCATAAAAAAGAACTATAACCCTAATCTCTAAAAAAGAAGTTGACACCTCTTTACTTAGATTTTCGGTTCAGTTTTTTCGGGGTCTTTTTTTTCAGTTTTCGGTTTTTCGATTTTGGTTCAGTTTTTTCGGGGTTTTCAATTTCGGTTCTGTATTTCGGGGTTTTTGTTTAGTTTCGGTTCGGTTTTTCCCCACCCCTAGCAGTTAGGTTCTCCATCATCTCCTACAACAACTAAAATATGTCTTGCCTTAACAGATGTTGTCTTGTTGTAGTTTTTTGTTTTTTCTGCAGTTTTTAGCTATTTTTGCTGTAAAAAAATTATGATTTTTGCTGTTTTAGCAATTTCTGTAGTTTTTGGCTGTTTTATGCAGTTTTTAGCTGTAAAAAAGTTCAAATTATTTTTAGTCATTAAAAAAATTGAAGTAATTAATAATTATTTTATTAAACTAATTTTAGTTTAAAAAGTTAAATTTAATATTTTAGTCATTTACTGGAATTTCATTCCAATTCCAAAGCTACATTCTGGGAACCAAACAGACAGATTCCAATTCTTTCAACAGATTCCATTCCAATTCTGCCAACCAAACAGCTGGTCAAACCTGACAACATTCCAATTTCTTCAAAGTCAAATTCCTTTGACAGATTTCATTCCATCCAATTCCATTCTGCGAACCAAACGCCCCCTAACAAAATTCGGCAACATCTTCGGGAAACAGCAATGGCGCCGTTTTGCCTATTCCCGGAGATTGAATGGTCGGATCGTGTTTTTTTATGACAGTAGGTCCATAACATCTGGATATACATCTTCACCGGTTGGATCGTCTATTAGAGATCCTGAGGTCTTGAAGTCTCCGTCGAGCTAAAGAAATTCGACTGACCATTCGGGTAAAGCGCAGTCGCACCGTTTTGCCTAATCCCGAAGATTGAACGGTTGGATTTTCTTGAATTTTTTGCAGTAGTTCCATAACATCTGGAACTAGGTTTTCACTGGTCGGATCATCGATTAGTGTTCCAGAGGTCATAAAGTCTACCACTCACTCCAGCTGTTGGAATCCACCATCCCCACCACCATCAGGTTATCGGTACATTATATTCTCCCTACCTACGGTTAAGCAATTTGTATTTTGTTTTCTGCCTCTATTACTTTTTTTCTCAATTTTCTCCAGTCTCCATGGCTACTTCTGCGACCTCAAGCACCATCTCATCACCCACTGCTAGCCAAACTTGTGTTTGCCTTACCAATGTCTATTTGCAGTTCAGTTTTAAACTTTCTGTTGACGGGTCCAAATACAAACTGTGGCGCCGTATTTTTCTCGACATGTACAAGGGTGCTAAGGTTCATGGTCATATCACTGGAAAATCCAAACCTCAAAGTGATGACGATGAGGATTGGGAAGCTATTGATTCTCGGATAAAATCTTGGTTTTACTCTACCTGTGATGCTAATCTTTTACAGATAATCTCTAGTGACAACTGTACCGCCAAAAACCTATGGGATAAACTTGATAAGTTTTTTCTCAACAACAAAATGTCACGCATGCTCTAACTTCAAGAGCAATTTTGTAACACCAAAAAAGATCTCTCAACAATAAAATGTCATGCATACAAACGCTTTTGTTCTTATGCACCAATGCTTCTATCATTACATATGCGTTGATGAATATTCACTAATGCATGTTACCTGTATGCATTAGTGCATATCGTCCAGATGGAAGGCGCCCAGGGTGTTCTTCACTTTTTTTAGCGTTTTTCCTTGAACCTAACCCTATATATATATATATATATAGGGTTAGGTTCAAATGTGAACTCAATTTTGGTTGTGAACGTGAGGACGAATCTCAGCCACACATCTTCGGTTATGGTGGACGCAATCACGGAGGATTGACGCGATTCATGGGAGGGTGGAGATTATTAAAGGAGGGGAACCAGGTCAAAGCCGCCTTTATTGACCGGATAAGTGGCTGAGATTCGTCCTCACGTTCACAACCAAAAATGAGTTCACATTTGAACTTTCCTCTATATATATATATATATATATATATATAGAGAGAGAGAGAGAGAGAGGAAGGGAAAGTTCAAATGTGAACTCAAATTTGGTTGTGAACGTGAGGGCATATGAGAGTGCGACACATGTCTGAATGTAGATTATTCAGCCTAAATAAGCATTATTCAGACTGAATAAATATTATATTCAGTCTGAATATAACATGTGTCGTGTTCTCATTTGTCTTCACGTTCACAACCAAATTTGAGTTCTAATTTGAACCCGCCCATATAGGGGCAGGTTCAAACGAAAACGCTACCTATTTAAGAAAACAATAAAACTTTTTTGATGCACAAAATCATATATGATTCACATACAAAATCATATATGATTAGCCACGACTTTTCCCTCGACATAACCCGCGACAAAAGTCGCTTGTGTCCATTTTTTCATGTTAGTACAAAATCATATGTGATTTTGTATATGAAAAAAGGTTTTCTTCTTTTCTTAAATATTTAGCGTTTTCGTTTGAACCTCTTTCTAAACCATGTAAAATTGAGTTTGAAAAATGATGAACATCAGTGAACAAGGGTAATAAGGTAAAAAGATACTATGACTCAAAATTGGAAACAATCTTCTTCTCTAAATTATCTCCATCACCATTGAATAAGTCATCAACTCCTATTTTGATGGGATGATTATTGGTGTATAAAAATTTCTGGAAATTCAATTATAGTTTGAATCAAACAAAAAAAAAATTGAACAAAAAAAATTGATTATGCAGAAAAAAGAGAAATTTTATTGTTCACTAGTGAACGAGTTTGATAAAATACAGTAGTCTAATTAGAACTATTTACATATGCATGTGCAATTTGATTGTTTAATAGTGAACGAGTTTGATAAAATGCAGTAGTCTAATTAGAACTATTTACATAGGCGTTTGCAATTTGACTGTTCACTAGTGAACGAGCTCTTTGAATCCGTAGTTTATTTGATCACTACTGAATATTTAGTCTAACTTGACTTATTTATATATACTTCTAAAATTTAATTATTCACTAGTGAATGGTAGCAAATTTGAATATGTATTTTATTTTATCATTACTAAAACGTACTGATAGTTCATTGCCAGTTCGCTTATGAACTCAGTTCACTTATTAACCCAGATCCGCCATATTGTTTGAAGAAGCGTTAAAGGTGAATTGGAAGAAGACAATAATTTTCTGAAATTGTTGAGTTTCTTCAATCATGTTTTTCTTGCATTTGAACAAGTTTCATAGGTGAACAAACTTCATACATAATCCTCGTATCTTTATTATGTAACTGTTCAGCCATATAAAAGTGAAAACGCTGTTATAATTATCTTGAGACTGTTCTTGGCTTTCATCATCGTTGAATTGTTGTTCGGTACCTCCATTGACGGGGTTCTGAACATCAACGACTACTTCAGAAACATATATTTCGTTGGACGACGGAAACGTATAACAAACTTCTTCAGCTTTGTTGATTAGGAAGATCGTTGTTGCTCTGGACCATTATGTTGAATTCAAAATTCGTTTGTGAAATCTGCAGAATCGAAAATTTGAATCGAATGATTTTGTCAGTAAAGATAATTAGAGATATGTTTCCATACTTAACTATTCTACATTTAAGTAATGCATTAATTATATAATAAATTAATTAAATAAAAATTATATATGCCAATTACTAAAATACGAAATTACCCCTGTTAAATGTATATGCCAATTACTAAAATACGAAATTACCCCTGTTAAATGTATATGCCAATTACTAAAATACGAAATTACCCCTGTCGGCGTGGGGAACCTGGCTTCCGTCGGCACTGATAGTATGTAACGGCTTAGGGTGAGAGTCGTCGAGGAATTTGAAGACATCAAGACCATAGAGTAGCGCCTGAACTTGAGTTTTCCAGGCAAGAAAATTAGACGAGTTCAGTTTTAAGGTTGCGGGGAAGGTTACAACTGTGAGATCTTTCATGGAAGGGTTAACCAAGAAGGACGAGTGGTTTGACATTTTGATCGGAGATTTTGGACGAACTGGGGATGAAGATCGATAAGAGCTTGGTGAAGAGGGGTGTGAGCCTTGCTCTGTGAATGTTATGATATCGATAGTTTGGATGTAAAATCTTGAATTCTATTCAAGACAAATGGTACGTACATATACAGTGAAGGAGACAACCAATATGAGTGAAGGAGACAACCAATATGAGTGATTTCAAGACCTGATCCGTCACCTATTACGAGTTCTTTTGTCCCATCATACGGTGCATGGAATGAGAGGTTGTTAAGGTCAGTGGTGACATGATGTGATGCGCCACTGTCAAAGATCCAACTAGCTTGATCCAGAGCAGAAGCTAGGCCCATGGTGTTGACTTGAGCATGTTTTGCCTGCGTATTACGCTCATAGGGTGGAGTAATAATCATGGGATGCATCTTCTTGAACGCTTGACAGTTTGTGAGAGAATGCCCTCTTTGATGGCACCACTGGCACTTGCCAAGGAAAGGTTTTGAACCTGCATTAGAATTGGGAGTGGGCAATATACCTTGGCCACGATGAGGAGGACGACTGTAATGGGCAGAAGACACATTTTGGTTCTTCGGCGGCCAAGAACGATGGTTGGAACCTTGCCGATGGTTCTGTTGCATGTGAAACACGGCCGCAGGCTGGTGAAGTCCAGTAACCTGAGTTTGTTGTGCCAGAGAAAGCTCGTGATTGATTAGTTTCTCATGCAATTCGTTGAATGAGATCAGGGTGTCCCTAGCATGAATCGCATCAAGTATGGGTTTGTATTGAGACTGATCGAGGCCATCAAGAATGGTGTCAATGATGTCTTCATTATCCATCTTCTTTCCGAGGATTGCCAATTCATCAGTGATAGTTTTAATCTGCCGCATGTAGTCAGAAACAGATTGGGTTGGAAGTTTTGTAGTTTGTTTCAGCCGATGTTTTAGCTGTTTTATGTGACCATGACTTGGAGAGGCATAGGTTTCTCCAAGATTTCCCAAGCATCACGAGAAGAATCAGCACCTTGGATCATAGGGACTATCGTTTCAAAGAGACTGCCAACAAGAGCACCAAAAATCAGCCTGTCTTGCCGGAACCATTGTGGATAGTCGGCGTGGGGAACCTGGCTTCCGTCGGCATGATAGTAGGTAACGACTTAGGGTGAGAGCCGTCGAGGAATTTGAAGACATCAAGACCGTAGAGCAGCGCCTGAACTTGAGTTTTTCAGGCCAGAAAATTAGACGAGTTCCGTTTTAGGGTTGCAGGGAAGGTTACAACTGTGAGATCTTTCATGGAAGGGTTAACCAAGAAGGACGAGTGGTCTGACTATTTTGATCGGAGATTTTGGACGAACTGGGGATGAAGATCGAGAAGAGCTTGGTGAAGAGGGGTGTGAGCCTTGCTCTGATACCATGTGAATGTTATGATATTAATAGTTTGGATGTAAAATCTTGAATTCTATTCGAAACAAATGGTACATACATATACAGTGAAGGAAAGAAAAAACAGGAGAAAATAGTGCTTTACAACAAACTCTAATTGACCCAGTATAACAATTTAAATTTAAATGAAATACAACAATTAAACTGACGGTATTACTTAACATAAAATAACTCTTATAAATATTCAAAAATTGAGTCATGAATTATGATCTTGAATATATATAAAAAAAGATGAAATACAAGGAAAGAAAAGGATAAGATAGTTTTGACATTGTTATATTTGAATAAAACTATGTTTGCATTTTCTTCGCATATTTTATCAACAATGGGTGAACCCAATAATTCAATTCAACTTGGCTACATCAGATTTAATAATTCAAGTTGGTCCCCCAATATATCACCAACATCTATTTATTATTCCCCCGCCCATTCAGTGTTTCCTCAAGTCACAAAATGTGGTGATACGAGTTCAAAGAAAACGATTGCTTGAGCTCTAGAATGTATAATTTTGGGTAAAATTTAATTATCCAAAATCTTAATTGTATATATACAGAACTTGTATCCAAAAATATTTATATAGAAAATATTTTTTAGCTTACTCAATGACTACGAATATCCAACCCAAATCCTATCTTACGTTAGGAGCAAAGTGGGCTACAACCAAAGGCTCATCGATGTATTGTTATTTGAATCATTTCAGTTAAATGAGAGCATTATAAGTGTAAAATTAATAATAATTTTGATATATATAAAATGCTTATATATATATATTTTTTGAAAGGCAGTTAATACACACTTACTGATGTAGAGCGGGTTGCGATGAAAATCGAATAGCAAATTGATAAAAACAAACAGAAACAAAAGTGAGTTTCATGCGACTTATACCCGCATGAAACCCACTTTAGCGACTGTTGAGTTTTGATTTTCACCTCTTTTGGCGGCTGCACTTCGTGAATACCTTCCATATTACAATCCTTACTCATCCATGAGTCCATCATCTTTTCCTTTTCCAAATAGAAGTTTCCTAATTTAATTTATTCCTTTTCTTTTAATTTATCTTCAAGTTTCCATAATTATTAGGATTAGTTTTATTTATAGATTAGGATTAGTTTTAATATTTAATAATTATGTTTTAGTTATCTAGTTTGATTAGGATTCTTTTCTTATTTCTAGATTATAAATAGGGTTCAATGTTTTCATTGTTATTAAGATTATCATTCAATAATATTTCTTTCTCTTTGAGAGTATTTCGAGTTTTATCTCGTTATTCGTTAGTTCTTACGCTTGTAAGATCTATTTTTCTTTGGATTCGACGTTTGTCAATCATTTCCATATTTTCCGCTGCGTCAGTTGGTATCAGAGCACAGACTTCCTGTCTCTTCACCTTCGTGATGGCAAATCACCAACCCCTTACTCGAGCGGATCTTGATGGGATCATAGCGGACTTTACCGCATCCCTCGCCGCCATATCAACCAACTTTAACAACCAGATCAATGCCCGCAACACCGAACGACGAAGAAGAGACAAGCACCCAAGTCACCACCGATCACCACGTGGTGGCCGATCAAAACCAACCGTCAGTTCTAGTTCCAAATATGAAGCCGATGAGGAATCCGAGCCACCCCGAAAAGACCACGATTACCGAATGAAGGACGATATTCCGTACTTCTACGAAACCATGGACATTAAAGAATTCTTAGACTGGCAAATCAAGGTCGATCGGTTTTTCGATATCGTACAAATCCCGAAAGACAAGCTAACAAAGATGGTTGCTTTGCGGTTAAAGAGTGTCGCCTCCATATGGTGGGACAAACTAGTCGTTCAACGACAAAGGCAACGAGAAGAACCGGTACGTTCATGGAGGAGAATGAAGCAACTAATGACGGAACGGTTCCTACCGGTCAAAGTTTCGCACGACCATATCTACAACAATGGTGTGGATTCGGTTTCTCTATTAAACAAACGACCGTCTATTCGTGAGAATACACCGGAAAAAGAAGAGATCTTTTTCCCGGGAATCGAGAAACTCGTAATCGAAACGCCTGAAATCAAAGAACCAGCAATCGAAGCACCCATAATCCACTTCAACAATGCTCTGGAAGAAAAAGGTGAGAACTTCCTAACCGTTACCACCGATGAGCAACTTCTTGAAAGTTCATTCAAAGAAACTCAAGTCTTTTGCCCGATAGTCGAAAAGGTCAACGAGGAAATTCGGAAAGAGATTGACGAAAAACTCAAAGACTTTGAGGACATCCTCGAGTCAACAAAATCATTATCACAATCGGCAACTGAGTTCGGGTTAGCGATAACAAAAACGAAAAGTGAACCGGTTGAAAATATTTTCGATTCAACAAAATCTTTACCGCAAGAAATCAAGAAAGATGATCCCGAAGGCAAAGTTTCTATTCTAGCAACCAAGACTCCAGATCAAACTGAGACAATTCCCGATAAAGTTTGTGAAACTTTTTACCCGTTCGAGTTTGACAAAGTCTCACTTATGTGGAAGCAATCACAAGACCGTCCTTCGAAACTTGACGATTTTTCAACCCTTCTGAAATCTAACGACCGATTTATAGATCATGTTTCAAAGAAAGAAATTTATTTATTTGAATTGGTATTTCATAGAAGTTCGGGAGAGAAGAATAAAGATGATTTTCAAGTGAACTCGAGGTCGAGTTCTTTTCATGTGAGGATGACTGATACAGGGAGAATTAGGAGGTTAACGAGAGTTTCTTTCGATCTTTGGAGAAAAAGGAAACGAGTTCGAAGAAAGCCCGAAGGTCAGAAATCGGACAAAGGAAACAGAAAAGAACGTGTATGTAAAATGGCTCGACCCGCACCCAAACCCCCTTGGCGAGTAGCATGTGGCTATACCCGCATTGGAAGGCGCCTAACACACTGTTTGTTGTTATGCTTTCTGCCATTCCACGCCAACCACATATCTTTCCTTAGATATGATTTCTTTTGAAGAGAACTCGGGGTCGAGTTCTTCTGAAGTGGAGGAGACTGATGTAGAGCGGGTTGCGATGAAAATCGAATAGCAAATTGATAAAAACAAACAGAAACAAAAGTGAGTTTCATGCGACTTATACCCGCATGAAACCCACTTTAGCGACTGTTGAGTTTTGGTTTTCACCTCTTTTGGCGGCTGCACTTCGTGAATACCTTCCATATTACAATCCTTACTCATCCATGAGTCCATCATCTTTTCCTTTTCCAAATAGAAGTTTCCTAATTTAATTTATTCCTTTTCTTTTAATTTATCTTCAAGTTTCCATAATTATTAGGATTAGTTTTATTTATAGATTAGGATTAGTTTTAATATTTAATAATTATGTTTTAGTTATCTAGTTTGATTAGGATTCTTTTCTTATTTTTAGATTATAAATAGGGTTCAATGTTTTCATTGTTATTAAGATTATCATTCAATAATATTTCTTTCTCTTTGAGAGTATTTCGAGTTTTATCTCGTTATTCGTTAGTTCTTATGCTTGTAAGATCTATTTTCTCTGGATTCGACGTTTGTCAATCCTTTCCATATTTTCCGCTGCGTCACTTACACATCCTTTTCCAGGGTATCCGGACTCCCACTTAAGGGTGTCACCCGATTGATCTCCAGCGCCCATGAACCAGCCCTATGGATTGGCCCATGAACTCTCCCATGATCCGGTCCAATGGACCGACCCAAGAGATAGGATATCTCAGAATTGTCAGCCGCGATGTTCGAACCCTCGCCAACCAGGGATACCATCCACTGGCGACTTATATTGAACTTATAAAATTAGTTACTTATATTTTTATAACTAAATATAGTTATCTGAAACTTGATTAGGAAGGTTTTAAAGTTAGAGAAAACTCTAAAACACTTTATTATTCCCAAACCTCGTGTCATTCAAACTCTTTACCACCCCTTTGTTGCCTCATCGTCGTAACTCATTGTTATCGTTGTTGGTCCTGCCATCAATCTCCCTCTTTTGGATTGTTTTTCGAATCTTCATCTTTTGTATATGTCTATATGTGCTTTACTAAATTGTAGTAAAAAAATGGAGAATTGAAATACAAAAAAAAAAAATCAAAAACAGGAATATCGATGACATGGATCAACAACGGTGATGGGAGGTATAAAGAACATACAACGATGGGGTAACGAGAATTGACGAAGGGGAGCGATGGATGTAGTTGTTTGCAAGAGGTTTGAATAGCATGTGGTTTAGAAATGATAAAGCAGACTAAGTTTTATTTATATTAATTTTAAAATCTTTCCAGTCAGTTAAAAGTAATTTTTTTGGGTTAAAATAATGTAAGTAATCAATTTTCAAAAATTTAGTAGCTTATTAATTCAAAAGAAAAATGTTAAGAGACTTAATTATTTAAAATGATAAAGTTCAACCATTTTTCATCCAAAAAAATAGTTTAAAGCATCTCCAAAGAAGGTTCTTATAAAAACCTCATTTTTGTAAATTTTGTTGTCACTTTATGTTAACTTATCAAATTAAGGACTCTCCAAAAACTCCATAATGGTAGCTTTTATAAGAAACCTCTTTTTTATGGGTCCCATTAAATAAGTTATGTTAATATATATTATATAAAGTCAAAAAAATAAAATAAAAATAAGTAAAATGTCATTTTTTACAAAAATCATGGTAAGAACCAAAGTTTTTATTCAAGCACCTATGATACACTAGGTACTTATAAGAAACCTCTCTACAATAATAGTCCTTATAAGTCAGTTATACTTTTTGCGAATAAAAACCCTGCATTGAAAATGTAGGAACTTCATCATAAAAATAAGAGAAAAGTCCAAAAAAGCACAACAAACTTATTTTTAATGGTTTCGTCCCTAAATTATTATTTTTTTAATGAAAAAACCATTAAACTTTCTCATTTTGAATGATTAAGTTTCAGAACTATTTTTTGAATGAAAAAACTATTAAGTTTTTACATTTTGAATGAGTAAGACCCTATTTTTTTTACAAAAATAAATAAATTATCGAACTTTTACTAGTCGGTTAATGTAATCTTTTTTCGGTTAAAAGAATGTACGCAATAAATTTTAAAAAGTATGTTGGATGTTCAATGACTTGATTAATTTAAATGAGAAAGTTTAATAGTTTTTTCAATCCAAAAAATAGTTCAAAAACTTAATTTTTTAAAATAAAAAAATTTAATGATTTTTTTTAAGAGGCATGCTAACACACACATACACATACACACACTTTTTCGGGGTATCCACTCTCCCACTTAAAGTTGTTACCCGACTAATCCCAATCAATCTTGATCCAACCCAATTAAAGGTACCATAAAGTGACAGATCCAAGATTTTGATATATTCACATTATTTAAAAAAATAGTTTAAGGATTAAACTATTAAAAAAAAATTAAAAATAATTAGATCTTTTTTAAAATTCCTTAAAAAAAATTGAGATTTTTTTTTCTTTATGTACTTCTCTCTTGAAAAAGTATTAATTAGATAAAGTTAGAATCACCCGTTTAAGATAGCATTCGACCACTATTCCCGTATCGCATCCCTATCTATATAAACTATACTCCCCCAATTCATTTTATAACCTCATCCATTAACTCTTTCCCTTTCTCAATTTCCCAATCTTTTCTTCTAGAAGCTTTATAAATTTAGTTTCCATGGAAGATTTCACTGAACTCATTCCGGGATTACCGGAAGAAATCGCACTCCAGTGTTTGACTCGTATGTATTACGGCGTCCACCAGGTCGCCTCCCATGTCTGCCAACGCTGGCGACGTCTCCTCCTCTGCAAAGACTTCTATTATCACCGGAAACGATCTGGCTTCACTCATAAAACCGCCTGTTTTGTTCAATCCCTCCCTGTACCCATAGATTCCGGTAAACCGGAGAACCAGCCTAAATACGGTCTAACCGTTTTCGAACCGAGTTCCGGAATTTGGGACCAGGTGGACCCGGTTCCGAAATACCCCGATGGGTTGCCGTTGTTTTGCCAGGTGGAGAGTTCGGAAGGGAAGCTGGTGATGATGGGCGGCTGGAATCCGGGGAGTTGGGAGCCTTTGCGTGATGTTTTCGTGTACGATTTCACGACTCGGAGGTGGACTCAGCGAGCCGATATGCCGTCGAATCGTTCGTTCTTCGCTGCCGGCGCGTACGATGGGAAGATCTACGTCGCCGGTGGACACGACGAGAGCAAGAACGCGCTGAAAAGCGCGTGGGTGTACGATATCACCGCCGACGAGTGGACCGAGTTGGCTCCGATGAGTGAGGAGCGTGACGAGTGTGAAGGAGTGTTTATCGGGTCGGAGTTTATGGTGATAAGCGGGTACGATACCGACAGCCAAGGTCGGTTTAAAAACACGGCGGAGGTTCTGGACATCACGACCGGAAGATGGCGGCGCGTGGAGGAGGCTTGGGGAGGTAGCAGGTGTCCGAGGGCGTGCGTGACGGTAGGGCAAAGTGGTAATTTGACATGTTGGGCGGAGTCGGATCCCGCTATTCAAGTCGGGGCATGCGGGGTTGACCTTGGGGATCGGACCTTGGTAACCGGGTCGGCTTATCAGGGTGCACCGCAAACCTTTTTTGTAGCGGAGAAGTTGAAACAGGGGCAGAATTGTAAATTTATTAAAGTGGGTGCTCCGGATGAGTTTTCCGGGTTTGTGCAATCGGGTTGCTTTGTTGAGATTTGAACTTTTTTTCGGTACGAGTGTCAGCATCAAACTCTATCAGCATGGATTTTGATTTTGATTTTCTTTTTCTGTATTTTTAAGAAAAAAGGAAAAAAATTTAAATATATACGATGCATATATAATTTATGATGCCTGACCGACCCTGCCGAACTCTTCTGCATTTTGGTTTTCTTTTCTCTTTTTGAGTAATTTTTTTTACTTTATATTCCACCCATTGATTTATTTAGATTTAAACGTTAAACAAAAATGGTTTTGGCTAAATTTACATTAATATATTTTTAAATTTAAAATGAAAAGTGAAAAGAGAAGGGACAAAATATCGAATAACAAAGAATCAGAAAGAACATAGTGGGACCTACTTTCCTTCTATTTTGTGGTACTTGTTACTTGTTTAGTTTTTATCGACATATTTGTCCACCCACTCTTAACTTTTATATGCTAGTTTAATATCAAAAATTTATAAATGGGGGGTTAATATTATAGAGTAAACTATAAATTTGTTTTCGATAGTTTGTTAAAAATAATATTTTTTGTTTTTATGGTTTTAAAATTATTACATGGTCATTGACTTATTGTTGTTTAAAAAAACGATAGGATTCGATCTTCCTCTTTGATGGTCGTTAAAAAAAATCTGTTAAATTAAGGAATTTTTTCTCTTTTACCTGATTAAAATTGATTTTATTATTTTGGTTTCTATAGTTTTTGGTTGAGTAAAAGCCCAAAAGACAAAAAATGAATAAAGGAACGAAAACGTCTCTTATTTAACAGAACTCGTTAACGTCAATTAGAGGGAGAAACTAAATTTCAACATTTTTGTAACCATAACGGTCATCTTGTAATTTTGAAATTTGAAGGACTAAAATTGTTGTTTTCAATAATTCACAAGGACCAAATTATTGTTATTTTTTTCTGATAAAAATAAGTTTTAAATTATTATTATTTTGCATTTTGGTCTTTTATGAGCGTTTTTCATGTTGTTTTATGTATATGACGTACATCAAAATGCACTACGTGTTATCTAATTTCTTGCTTTGCTCGTCAATGGCTTAAAAAATCCAACCTTTACCAGTCAATAATTAATTTAAATAATTTGATAGAAGTAATGAAGTATTTCACATAAAGACATCTCACATCTTATAAGTGAGCATTTGTAAATCCAAGCATTAATAACCAATATATTTTAAAAAAATTCAGTCAAAAGAAATCATGGTCATAAAAAAATGAGTTTCTTTTATCATAATATTGTTCTAATTTATAGCAATAAAAAATAAGAGTTAAATTCAAATTTGGTCCATGTGGTTTACAAATAAACGGATAAGGTCCCTCAATGATTTTTTTAACGAGTAACGTCCCTGTGGTTTCCATTTTATAACAGATAAGGTCCCTCCATCCAACTTTTCCGTTAAATATGATATTTTTAGCATATTTTCTTTATTTTTCCATTTTTCAAACAACATGGATCAAATATGTAATTTACTCTAAACTATATACATATATTTATGAGTGAATTACATACTTCGTCCCTAGGGTTTATTGGTTTTAACAGTCTGGGTCCCTAAAATGAAATATCTATGGCTTGCATCCTCATGGTTTCAATTTCATAACGTATTGGGTCCCTAAAACTAACTCCATCTAATATGTCTCCGTTAGAGTACCCATGTGCAAGTCACATGATGGGTATTTTGGTCATTTTAGTCATTTTAATTCTTTTACTCTTTTTCTTATTTTATATTAAAAACTATAAGGACCAATTGTGTATTTAATATAAAAGTAAAGTAAATAAATATATATGGAAAATAAAAACCCACGCCCTAAGTCTTCTTCATCTTGCCAGCAACCTTCATCATCTCAATCCTATCTCCGGCCAAACTTCAATAAAGGGACGATTTAAGGCCTCTGCACCACCATTTTTTCTTCATATCTAGATCCAGATTTGAGGCCAGATGGGTTAACCCACTACATGTCTCTTCAGTCCACGACCTCCGTTTTGTTGTAGAAGAAGAACAGATCGAAGATGAAGGCTAGGAAAGACGAAGAAAAATGTGTGGTCGTGAGGAAAAGGCGGTAACAGTGGAAGAAAGATGCAGGGGACAACAAGGTTGCACAGACAAGGAGGTGATCGAAGATGGAGGGTTCACCGGCGTTAGTAGGGGGTGTGACAGCCGGAGATGGTCATCGGGTAGGCATGGAAATCGTCCCCGACCCGTCGGGGAACCCGGTCCACCCGCCCCGATCGGGGATGGGGATGGGGACGGAGATCCCCGTTTGTCTCAAACCGGGGATGGGGACGGGGACGGATATCACACTCCCCGCCCCGCCCCGTACCAGTTATATATATTAATTAATAAATTATATTTAATATTTATTTCAACTAAATACTAAGTTGGTAATTCATGATTTTATATTTTCTAACTAAGCTTAGAATCTAAATGTGTTATTTATTTTGGATGTTAATGTGTAATATCTTCGATGTCAAGTCAAAATACAATCACACATATGTTTTGGATGGTACGCGATATGGTTTTATATTACTCGGTATGTTTTGGTACGTGTGACGTTAAGTATTTTTTGGATTAATTTGAATTTATTTTAGTTTTATATTATTAATTATTATATGATGTTGTGATTTTTTTGTATTATATCAAATTCCTTTTTGATTTTAAGTTTATTAGAAATATGATAAATTTTAACGTTTGTGGTCCATCGCATATTTGATTTAAAGTAGTTTATATAAACGGGGAAAAAATCCCCGTTTCCCCGTTGGGGATGGGGGATGGGAATGTGATCTTATTACCCGGCGGGGATGGGGATGGGGACGGGGATGGAGTTGAGGAATCGGGAACGGGGATGAGGATCGAGGTCCCCCCCCCCATTCCCATCCCTATCATCGGGCAGTGTTGTACCTGAAGTGTGAGGGATAGTCTCCGGTGATAGTGACAGTCTCCGGCGTTAGGGAGCAGACAAAACTTGAAGAAGGGTTGCAACGATATGTATCCATGGCAGTAAATCCCTAGCATCCTCATACGACATATGAGGAGATGAATCCCTTTTCATCATCTTTTTACTCCATCAGATCTCAAATTCTCTTCATAAAAGAAACCAATTTCACATAAAGACAAAGGGGTATTCTGGAATTTGTCACGAGTTTTGATGTTTCTCTTCCCTTTTCTTCTCTGAATTTAGCTTAAAGTGAAAAATCAACAAACCCTTGATTCATTAACCTACTTTCTTTCACACACCAGATTGATTTTTTATTTTAGGGTTTTGATTTAGGTATTGATTTTTGAGCTTTTGATTTATTGTTTTGTATCACACATTTTTGTTTTTGTGTTGGATTGAATTTAGTGGATTAATTGAGTTTTAGTATTTTGACTGGGCAACGAGTTGCATCCATGGTGGTGTCTGATCCCATTTGTCGGATTCCATATTTGCATTTCTGAGCTTCTTATGCAAATTAAGTTGTGTTCCCATTTGGATATGTAATGTAAACAAATTCACTCGGAGAATATGAGACAATTTCAGAGGAGAAAGGGGGAGGGGTGGTTGTGTTCGTCAGAGAAGAAAAGGGGGTGTCATTGTGTTTGCCGAAGAAGAAAAGGGGGAGGTGATCCCTGTGTTCGCCGGAAAAGAAATATATATACAGTAAATTACATGTTTGGTCCATGTTGTTTAAAGAGTTTTAAAATGACCAAAATACCCATCATGTGACTTGCACATGAGTACTCTAACGAAGACAATTTAGACAGAGTTAGTTTTAGGGACCCAATACGTTATGAAATTGAAACCACGAGAATGCAAGCCATAGATATTTTATTTTAGGGACCCAGACTGTTAAAACCAATAAACCCTAGGGACGAAGTATGTAATTCACATTCACTCTATATTTATATTTTATGTATTCTATAATTATATTTGTATTTCATTAATTATATAAATTACCTATTTTATTAATTATATAATTTTCATATTTTATAAATTATATTACATATTTATATCCCTTATATTTTTATTTAAAAATTATTTATATTTTATATGTTCATATGATATATTACATTTATCTTTCATGAAATGTATTTTGTATTTGTATTTATATTTATATATAAAATGTAAATAATTTAATAAAATATATGAAAGGTTCAATTTATGGTAGAAACATTCAATTAGATCACTATACAAATTGCATACATGGAATATTCAAATACATAAAATATATAAAAATATAAAATATAAATATAATTTTTTTATAAAATATAAATGTAATATAATCTTAAATATACAAAGAATTAATAATTCGTAGATAACTGTACAATATAAGGTGAATATAGATGGTAACGAAGGTTAGACGGTAGATTTTCAGGAGGACCATCTTGATGACAACGATGTTGTACTTGTTTGAATTTAACTTTTATATTATATTTGCAGTATATATTTATATCTACAGGTTATTAATTTTTTTTATATATTTAAAATTATATTATATTTATATTTTCTAATATTTATTTTGTATTTGTATTTATATTTTTATATATTTTATTTATTTAAATATTCCATATATACAATTTGTACAGTGATCCGATTGAGTGGTTTTAGCATAAACTGAACATTCCATATATTTTATAAAATTACTTATATTTTATATATAAACATAAATACAAAATCAGTTTTATAAAAGATAAATATAGTATATCATATAAATATATAAAATATAAATAAATTTTAAATAAAATTATAAGGTGCGTATAAATATGTAATATAGTTTATAAAATATGAAAATTACATAATTTATAAAATAAAAATGAAATACAAATATAATCATACAATACATAAAATATAAATAAATGTATATAGTTTAGATTAAATTGCAGATTTGGTCCATGTGGTTCCAAAAATGGAAAGATAAAGAAAATATGCTAAAAATGTCATATTTAACGGAAAAGTTGGATGGAGGGACCTATCTATTATAAAATGGAAACTACAGGGACATTAATCGTTAAAAAATCTTTAAAGGGCCTTATCCGTTATAATTTATAAACCATAGGGACCAAATTTGAATTTAACTCAAATAATAATTATCAATCTTTGTTGTTCTCCTATAATTTTATACGTTTTAAGTTGTATAGTTAAAATAAAATTCGTAAAATATACTTTCATGACTATATTAATTGCATTGATTTCATTCAAATTAACTTTTTCTATCGGGAAAAGTAAACAATTACTAGTAATATTTGTATGATAACTTAATATCTCAATGATTACTAATAGTCTAGTTATTTAACTTAATTAAAATAAAATAAAACCATTAACAAAAATAATGAATAAATCTTTCAGTATGTTTTAGCACATAAATACAATACCGTTTTCATTTTCGTCTAGGCATTAAGCCTCAGAGCACGGCAATTTTAAGATCATCAATAGGAGGTTATTCAAAGAATTTTTTAGGTATATATAACCTATGGATTTTAATTAAATTCATGATTTTTTTATAAATATAAACTTTTCTTATATAGAACAAAAGGTCATGCATTTAATTAAAAATTTGTTTACGGTCATTTATTTAAATGATTCGTTATTTGTAAGGGATAAACTAAGAATATCTCCAAGTTAACATGTATCCTATATATATATATAGGGGAGGGATCAAATGAGAACCACACTTCTTAAAGAAACAAAGGAACAAATTGTGGACCACATATGATGTGGGTCCCACATAATATTAAATCATAAATGATTTAATATTATGTGAGTCCTACATCATATGTGATCCACAAGTGTCCCTTTATTTTTTTTAAAATACAAAGTTCTCATTTGAATCTTTCTCTCTCTCTCTCTCTCTCTATATATATATATATATATATATATTTCCAAATTTGATATTTTTCCATTCTCTTATTTTATCTTTATTTCAGAGGAGAATGTAACATAGCTATTGCAGGAAACTTTTTTTAACTCTTCAAAATTTTAATGCAACATAGGTGTTGGAGATGCTTAATGCATTCCTATACATTGTTAAATGCATATCTACCTATTAATTTTCATCTCAAACACATCAACATTAAAACATACTTTTTATTACCAAAAAGCTAGAGAAAATAATCATTGGATTTTTCAAGAAAAATTTGTCTTCCTCCCGCTATTAAAGATCCAAAAAATTGATTTTGTAATTATATGATTATATCAATGTGCATATAGTAACGTCTTATTCGTAAACCTATCAATATTACAATAAGCTTTTATAAAAGTTGGATATGGGTTTTCCAAAAGTTTTGATCAAAAGATTGAAATTGGTCAAATGTTTATTAAATAACAATTAGCAAAATTACATCTCCAGTTTAAACCTTTAACACATTTCGATTAATTAATCTTTATATTTGCAATAAAAACTAAATGTTCCTTTGAGAAAATATGTTATCTTAAATCAACACTCATGATAAAATAATGCTGATATCAAATATTAAAAAGATAAATATCATATAATATTTTATGAAAAATACAAATAAAATTTTACAAATTTTGAATGTCATTTTTTATTAACGATTAACATGAAATATTATGTAATGGTTTTTATGGATTTCCAATAGTTCTTTAAAGAATTAAGTTTTTATAAAATATTGGAATAAATGTTAAATTGATAATATTTTAAAAAGTATTTAAATATGGATAAGATTTTTGAAGATCAATTTTTAATAGAAAATGTACATGACAGACAATAATCTCGGATCTGCAACTTTCCAGCTTTTCTAAGTATGTTTTGTAGGGTCCAATGTATTCATGATGTCCAATGTGAATATTTTCTTTACTTAATTACATAAATCAATCATATACTTTGTATTTTAGTGGTTCCTACAATTTGTTTATTAAAAAATAAGGGGTTGTTATTTACAACCCCCATAGACTAGGATGCAACTAAAAAGGGTCATTCTATAAAAACACCCCTTTATATGCTATAATAACACTCCCTATAGTTAATTATCAGATATTTATTGTTTTACTTTTATATTTATTGGTTGATTTTATTGAGGCATCACTCATTAATTATTATATAATTATTTTATTTTGACTATTAATTATTGTAACATTATTATTTTATTTTTATTTTTGTTTTTGTTTTACAATTAATAATTATTTCAATATTTTTTTATTTTTTAAATAGATATTATGTTATAATTAAATTTTTTCTTCTTCTTCTTATTTTTTAATTAATCGTTATTATTTGAAGTATTATTATTAATTTTAATAGACGAATTTTGTTACTTAGAATTCAAAAATTAAATAATGAACTATTGTCAATTCAAATTTTCTTTCAAAAATATTCAAATTAATGTAAAATTAATATTTTAAATTTTACAAAAGATATTTAATCATCTACAATAATATTATTGTACCTTTGAATTTTTTTTATATACTCATCATTTACAATTAATTTTTTTCCCTTAATTTAACATAATAATAATAACAATAATAATAATCATAATAAAAAGTAAAAATAGTATATGATATTATGAATATCTTTTACTTATTAAAAAAATAGTGAAATCATTAAAATGCAGCGTCAAATAAATATTTAAAAATATCATCAAGATAAATATTTATCTTCGTATAATAATATTATTATAATAAAAATTAAAAAGTAAAAACATAAATTATTATGATTATGATTAAAACTTAATAATTGCAATTAAAATAAACATTTCTACAATTTCCAAAGCAAGTTATAATTTAGTCAAAAAATATTTTAGACCCTATAATTTATAGGGAGATGTTTTTATAGCAACACCCAAGAAAAATGATAAAACCAATTAAATTACCTAGATCTTATAAAACATCATTTCATTCTCTCTCTTATGCCCCTCTCTCTCTCTTCTTTTTATTAATTAACAATAATTATTATTATTACACATTAATTATTATTTTATTAATATTATATATAAAACAAATTTTACATAAATAAACGAAAAAGCCATTATGTCTTGTTATCTATAAAAACAATAACATACCATTGAAATTTAATAAATTTTAACCAACTTTATGTATTTGTATGGCTTGCTCATAAATGATTAAAATAAAAAATTTAAATTATAAATAATAATTTTTCATTTTGTTTATATTATCGATTATTTTACAAATTTAGAAATTCATAAAATACCCATAAAAAAAATTCAATTTAAAATTTCAAAGATACCAATTAATTCTTATTTAAGTTTTTATATATTTACAAAATAATCCATCAGTTGTTCATCAACTTTTAAGAAACCAGATAATAACTCATTAATTTTTTTCAAAGATTTGAATATAAAAAGTTTATGTTGTATTATTTTTTATTTATATAAAAAAATTATGATAAAAAATAGAAAATGATGTTAATGTTGAATAAGTTTTATTTAATAGAAATATTTAGCTTTAAAATAAAGTTATTAGTTTTAATTATTTTTTATATTTTTATTATTGTTTAAAAAAGGGATAAAAAGTAGAAAAATGATGTTAATGTTGAATAAATTTTATTTGATAAAGATGATTAACTTTAAAATAAAATTATTAGTTTTTCTTTATATTTTTATTATTGTTTAAAAAAATGAATTATTTTTATGTTAAAAGTAAAAAAAACAAATTAAATACAAAATACTTAATATAATATTAAGTACAATTTAATTGATAATAATTAAAAAGGCTTGACTAAATAAAAGAAAAGTAATAATAATTAATTAAAATAACTTTGAATAATAATATAATTATTCGGGTTATTATTAATAATAGTTAGGGTGGGGTGTATTTAATTTATAGATGGGGTGCAAATATCCTCACCTTAAAAAATATATACTTTATTTTATTTTGGATATAGCCCCAGAGGATAAAAATATACGTCGTTAATTGGCTTCATTAAGTGCCCTTACATGCCTCTCATGCGATGGAAGTTTTGGTTTTAACCACAACCTTTATTATTAATTTTATTGTACAAGTTTTAAATGTATATGTACGAGTTTGTATTGCATTTAATTAAAAAAAATTAAATTAGTTAACTGTTAGGAGTAATCAATCTTATATATATATATCAGTTTTGCATTACATTCTTCACCAGCAACACCTTGATACAAAACTCTGTGTTAGTTATTGTGTATAATACTATCTCAAAAAGGTTTCCCATTTGTCGCTTGTGTTTACTGTACGTTTGGATCACATATATAGGTTGCTACAATAAGCAAACACATGACAAATTCCAAATTTGGTTTCTTGGATTAGGAACTCTCAAACTACTTTGAAAACCTTATTCGGGTTGTCAAATGAGCAGGTTAGACTTACGTATGAGTTAGAGGTTGCACATGCCTTTGCTTTATTATGTCCACATAATTGCTTAAAAAGGGGGTATTAAAGGCAAACCCCGTTTTAAATTGACATGTGCTCCCCTCAGTTAACAAAATATGTACAACCTATTAGTAGTGTTATTGGATGCGATATTATAGATCACAAATATTAAAAAAAATCTACTAACAACATAGAAAAATAAAAGGAAATCACTTCAATGATTGCAAAAAAAAAACCTCATATATTATTTTAATGGAACCGTAGTTTTTATAATTATGTATATTATTTTATATTGTGTTAATTCTTTTGTGCACCTGTTTGAATTTTTCTCCGATATACAACTATGTTATCTTCTTTGTAACCATCAAACAAACTAGAGGTCGTGGGATGTAACAGATCTGGTTTGTGTTGAGAAGAAACAAACTAGAGGTTGCTACAATATGCAAACACATGACAAATTCCATTGAGAGAGAGGGGGGGGGGGTAGTGTTTTAGTCTATTGGTGGTAGTTTATCGAGGAAAAGCGTTGGTGTTGGTGGTCGGACTATCATCGATTGACATCCAATGAATCTGGGAGGAATCGAGTCAATCTAATTATTTATTCGATGTTGGATTTGACAACTGATCCAATCCGATTAACATTAGACAATTGATCAAATCCACTCCACTGGATGACTGAATCGCTTCATTTCCATCCATTGGATATTCTTATTAGATATCCACTGGATCATATTGGATCCTGCCAATATTAATTGGTTGGATCCATCTGGTATCCGATGGGTGATCATATCGACTCCATCCAATGTGTTAATTCAATATAAATTTTCGACAATAAAACAGATTGATTAATCACTTTTAATGTGTTAAAACCAATACAAGTGAGGCTAAAATTTTCAAAACCAACACAAAACAAATTACGATTCAAACAAACTCAAAACAAATAAGTTGGGAAAATGGTTGGATGGATAACTCGATGGTAATCAGATGGGTAATTAGATGTTGTTCGGTTCAGTCGGTTTTGATCGATTATGGACTGTCATCCAAAAACCGATCGATCAAAATTGGATGTTCACATTTTCAATTTGATCCAATCCAATTATAATCGGTCGGTTCTTATTACCTTTTTACACACCCCTAGTTGGTTGTATGCTTTTTTTGTTTTCAGAAAATTGGTTTTTTTTTTTTTTTTTGGGGGGGGGGGGGGGAAGGGGGTGGGGGAGGTTTGGTTTGGTTATTTTTTTTTTTTATTAAATACAATCCAAATAAAACTTATACAATAAAAATAAATATAAAGGATATTGTGAAAAAGATGAAATGTATCTTAGATTAGATTAGATGATGAGAGACATGCAAGGGACACTTTAGAGACTGTTTACCATAATTTAGTTACCTTGTTAGACAAGCATGACAAGGATTAAGAGCATCTCCAACAAATTCTTCAAAACTTCTTTAAAATGGGAAATGAAAACTCAAAATCTACAAAAAAGTTACATCAATCTCCAACAAATTTCCCATTTTGGAGAATTCATAATTGATTAAAATATTAAAATATTTTATTAACCTATTAAAATATTATTTTTTTCTCTATATATTTGTTTTCAAAGTTTTTTATTGGTGGTCAAACTTAGCAATCATTTTTGGAGTGATCTCCATATTTCGATAAATATCATTTCTCTCTCATACTTTCTCCATTTTAGAGAAACTTTGGGGAAACTCTTGGAGCAAAAAATTTGTCCAAAATTCTCATATTCTCCATTTTCTCCATTTTATGGAAGCTCTTGGAGATGCTCTAAAGTCCGAGAATCTTATCGATAAGAGACATTTCAAAAACTGAGAATTTTATTTGGTAGGTGAGGGAGAAGACTATTACTCTATTAGTCTTATCAGATAACAAACACTTACCAACCTTTCATTTGATGGTCGAAAATGTTACCTCATAAGGTATGAAAGGATGGTGATTATCGTTGGTAAGTGCTTGTCAGATAAACATTTAGTAAACGATCCTTAACAGAAACAATTAACGGAAGTTAGCTTCATGGACTATATCTGAAGCAAAATCCAAACAACAAGGAAAATTCTGTAATAACAAATTGTAAGGACTGTATAGTATATCCACAGGAAATACAAACCACAAGGACTAAATTTTTAACATATTTCGGATTATTCTTATTATATTTTATTTTTAATCTATTTAACATATAAAATTTAAGTCGATCAAATAAAGATAAATATTATGAAATATCTGTTAACTGAAACTGCCATTACCATTCCAAAAGATGCATGTTATTTGGGACCCTACCATTATATTTAGATGATTTTATAATGATTGTCATATTTGATATACTATTATAAAATAATATTTTTTTATTATAATATTTTTACGTATAATATAAGATCTAGAAGTTTTTTATGAGTTGATTCAAATTCATTGAAACAAGTTTTTGTGTATCAATCATGTATGTTCATATCGAAAGGTAGTAGTAAGTAGTTTGTTCGGTTTAACGTGAAATATACGTGTTGCATGAACTCGGTAGATTAAGGATGCCAAATGTGTGATAATATTAGTATTTTAAAGAAAGCAGGTGATTATTTCAAGATCATTATAATAATAAAGTATTTTTCAGCATATAAAATGAGATGGAAAAATATATATGAAATAATAATAAGACCGTCGTTGAGAATCGTTAAATTTCATAAGTTATGTCGATACAGTTTTACAACGAATTATTGTTTACTTTCATTGATATTAGTGCACATATTACGTTTTATTTGAATTTTGATTTTACACCATTAGGCTTTGATAAATGACAAGTTAATAGTTTGACGTAAAGAACTTGCATTACAAGTGTTTGTAAACTTATAATATATAATTAAGCAGAAAAGGAAGTCCAAATTCAAACCTATTAGTTGGGTGATCAATTTTTAGAATAGCGTAAAAAAGACAAAAAAATCGTAAAATTTCATATAGAGCTCACATATGCATTTATCGTGATTAAATAGTTCTATGTAATCTTAAGTTTTTTTTTGAGTTACTATTAATTACTAGCTACTCAAGAGAATTGATCTTGATGCATCTCATTAATGTTAATCTTTAATTAAGGTTGATCCATAGTGGGAATCATTTATTACATTTCTTACTGTAACTTTCATTCTTATCAAAACCGAACCCTAAAACAAATTTGGATCGATAGTGTTATTGTCTTTTTGACCATTTTAATATGAAGTACATGAAAGTCTAAACTGAATGACAATCTTTAACATCTTATAACCAATTAAGTGACCTATGTGACACCTTTTGCAAACTTTTCTGTCTTCTTGTATGTTATCACATAATATATATTAATTAATAAAATGATTATAGTGATCTTAATGTGAGTATGTGACAACTCAATTATTCTAGTAAATACTAACAAACATAAAATTCATGTTGATTTATTCCGATAATTATACATGATTTTAATATAAAGTACATTTGAAATCATTGTCATATATAGGGTGAGCATCGAAATCGGGTATTTATTTTTTGAACCGAACCGTTCTGGAACTGTCGTTTACGAACCGATGTGATTCATTCCGGTTCCTAAAATACGGAACCAATCAGGACTGGTTCCGTTTTCGGTTCTCATTTTTTTGGAAACGTTATCCGCCAGGACCAACTCTGGAACCGAGTACCCGGTTCCGCGGGGTATCTGTTACTTTTAAATAAAAAATATTTTATATATTTATTAATAAAATTATATTACCTTTTAGGTTAGAGCAAGACGAGTTATTATGTTTATAATAGACTTAAAATTATGTGCTAATCGGATTAGTTTTGACCATTTGTTGTATTTATTAATTTAAGTTGATACCTTGTAGTTTATAATAGACTTATAAATACATTTTTATCGTATCAATGTAAATATAAAGAATTGATGTTAGCGGTTTTAAAATTCAAAAAACTACTGGTTTCTATTCCATAAAATTTGACCAGGTACCCAATTATGCTCACCCCTGATTTCTATTCCATAAAATTTTTCATCCTCCCAGTTTAATCAGGAATGAAAATTTGGGCTTCTGGAGAAATGAGTTCATTATATTATATATAACCAAACAGTTTCTTTTATTATCATTCTCATTAATTCCTAATTAATACCTCTAACCCAACACACCCTTAAAAATATGAATGACTTGCAAATTACTTAAAATACCCATGAGTCAATAATAATTCAAGGGCCATCATCCCAATTTAGTCATGCTTCAACCCCTCAACCCAATAAACTCCCCAAACAAAAAAAGAACATGCAATATTTGGTGCTCATGCCTAAAACAAATCAAATATCTGTGTAACTTTCACTGAATTAAAAGCTTTCTTGTTTTGTATTGATATCTAAAATATAGATTTTTCTTTAACGATCAGTTAGATCAAAATAAAGATGAAAAAAATCGGATTCAGGTTGGGCTTGGACTGGATTCGGGTCGTAACAATATTAAAAACCGAATTTGCCCAAACCGGATTCGAATTCGAGTTGGACCTTGGGGATAAAACCCCGGCCCGTTTAACCTATATTAAGAACCGAATTTAGAAATTGGGCCTAAAACCAGGCCCAAAACTGGGCCCAATCAGATTTGCTCGGTTTTAAAAAAAATTTGTTTTTACAATTTTATATTTTAAAAATATCTCATTAGGTCTCTCAAATATACTTTAAAAATACGTTTTGTTATAATTGGTATTTAGTAACAAACTAACATCTTTACAAAATTACATTTAATCATTAAAAAAATTAAAAAATACAAGTTATCACTCAATACCCATCGTTGGATTAAAAATACGTTTTGTTATTACGTTTTGTGATCGTTTTTTGCTTTGTGAGTTTGGTGTCTAAACTCATTCAATATATATGGTATTTATAGTATTTTGGGGTGAAAAAAAAGCCAATAAAATGGCTATATTTGAAAAAAATACCGGTCATAAACGGCTACCTCCAACTGCTATATTTTTGCAAATTTTGAACAAGATCAAATCGGGCCGGAACCCGGATTCATATAAGGCTCAAAACCGGATTCTGGTTGGGTCGGGCCGAAGAAAACATAAAAAACAAACCGGATCGGGCTGCGGGCCGAACACCGGGCCTTACCGGATTTGGGTCGGATCGGGCTTTGACTGGATTCAGATTCGGGCTTTGACCGAATTCGGATTGGATCGGACCGGGAATTACGTCTCTAGATCAGAAACTCCTAGTCATTCATGTTTCTTATGAGGCTCGTTCTAGCATAGATCACTGGGGTGAGGTGTGAGTCAGATAGTGGTGTTACTACGAGTAAACTACATACCACCGTGTGATGACTTATTTTTTTGATATTTTATTTTACTTTTAGTATATTCATTTATTTCATTGTATTTGATTAAATGAGAATGGTTGAATACGTTTCACATTTTCTTTATATGCCAATTTTTTTGGGTGAGAATATTCAACAAATGATTGGTAGTGCTAATTTAGTCGAAATGTAAGAGAGGAGACAACGAGAAGAAGTAGCAGAGAGCAACAACATGTATAGAGTGGATCGAATGAGGACGAGACAGAAACTCGAGATGGGTTGGACAAATATTGCGATGACAAAATGGAGATTCAACCGAAGTTTTCCAATTTCATTTCTATGTCAATTTATATACAAATCTTTCTGCATTTTGTATTCTATATTTCAATTTGAGTATAGTTTAATTCCATCATTTTGTTTTGAACTTTTAATTAGGGTTGATTCTATGTGATGGGTGATATATTTTTGATGAGTTTTAATATAATATCTAATTGTGTAATCCTTTATTCTTCAAGTCGAGTTCAAACACCTCCATTTTACTTTTGGTTATGTTTTGTAGCAAACCAAATAAGTTACGTACAGTGGCGGATCCAGAATTTTTGTCTACTGGAATCCCATTAAGGTAGACTAAAGACGTGTAAAGTCATCCGATGTGTTTCGGAAATTTTTTAAAGTTTTTTAGTTGATTTCAAATGATTTTCTTAGTGTTTTTGTCGATTTTGAGGGGTTTTCTTAATGTTTTTGTCGATTTCGAAGATTTTTTTTGGTTTGTGTATTGATTTCAAGAGACTTTTTTTAGTGTTTTTGTCTATCGCTGGTAAGTTGGGGTCCCTTGGAAAATTTTACTGGGGAAACTAACGCTAAATTTAGTATTTTTTAGCTGTATAATTTTTTTTTTAAATTCACTCCACCCCCCCTTTTGCAGCTTCATCCGCCACTGGTTATATACACTTCATATTCAGTCCATGTGAATTCAACCATACTTAGTACTTGTTCAAGTAACTTGTATTATCACTAACTATTTATTTTACTATATTATTATTATTTTGTGGTCTCAACAACTACTCTTTTGAGTCTTGACTAGGTAATAAAGTGATAACTTGAATGTCATATCCACATGGATTAGGTTTAGAAAGTAACATGTAAAAATCAACTACGATTTAGTTTCACGAGAAAAATAAAAAGATAGTGAGATAATAATTTGACTAAGCAAGTGGTGGAGAACATATCATACAGTTATTCCTCGTTAACGGTGTCTTGGAGAGGGTAGATCGTTGAAGAGACAAATAATGGGTTAAGAAATCAGAAGTGAGTTTCCTCTACATCTAATTGTTGATAACTAATTGGCCTTCCTCTTTCTAAAAATACCTGTGTGTTTTAGAAAACAAAGTTCGTAGATTTAACATGTTTCAATTTCACACATGAAATATCATACAAAACAATATTGACAACTGTTTTTATATTTTAACATAACTTGTTGACAACTGTTTTTTTATTTATTTAAACATAACTTGTTTTCTTTCGCATATGACATTCAAAATAAATGGTCATGTTACAATAAATATACTTGTTTTAAATCCACATATTTATATTCTTATTGAAAATTGGTTAAACCGTTAATTAAACTTTAGTTTTGAACAAAATCCAACAAATAATTTAAATTGCCATTGTGTGCATTCAATACCTATATATTTGCCTTGTCCCATGTTTCAAAAGTTACTAAACTTCATCAAAATGAGAGTCAACTAAAGAATTATGAATTCATATCATCTATTTATTTGTTGCTTCATTAGTGATTCAAGCTTCCAATGTGCATAAGGTCAAACATAAATGGAAAAAAAAAACTACTTTGTTGCTTACACATTTTTAACTATAGTCATATACATTAATCACATATTTTCACTATTAGTGTTCTTCACAACCTTCTTTTTTTAGTGATGTTAACGATTATAGGAAATGAAAAATAATTTCTTTTTGCATCTTATCAAGTTAAAAATATAATATAATGTTTTAACTTTATTTTGTTGTTCTTGAGTTGGAAAGCAAAAATGACAATTTACAATTACAAATTTCTTGTAAGATGTGTGTATAAAAACAGTTTAAAAATGTTAACATTTCTCTTCTCCTCTCTTCAAAATCCTTTCACGTTCTTTTAAGTATATAATATTTATATACGACAAATGGAATAAACAAACTCACACACCATTCTCACATATGGTGAGGTTTGAACGCCCAACCTCTTAGGAGACGAGGGGCTCACATACCACTAGGTCAAAGACCTTTGGTAATCATTTCTCGTTTTGGATGAAGAAAATGGACATAAAATCACCCAAAAATTTCCTTCTTTTATTTTTCCATTCTCTCGAAATAGAGCTCAAGAAAACAATTTTGTTTGCCTTTCACCATTTTCTTTTTACTCACTCACTTATTTAAAGGAATATGACCTAGGAACACAATATAATTGATCTCAAACTAGACCACTGATGTAAATAAACACTAAGCACAACTCACGACTATTTGAATCCTTCTTGTTCTTGGCATGTTACTTATGAAGGTAAGACGGTTCTTACAAGAAGGATTTCATTTGGTCAAGTGATTACATCCGATATCAATGGAGACTTATAACGAATGAAAATAAGGGTTGAATTCCGGTGATAAGATAAGTTAATTGATGAGAAGTGTAAGAAAGCATCTGGACCCTTGGATCAATCTTAATTGAAGATCGACACTGATGAGATGCACTAGATCAAGTCTCATAAGAAATACAATTCATAGGTGAATGTAAGATTAAAAGTAATCAAGGGTTCAAATCCCTTCTTACGCTTCCCATCTTAACTCTTCTTCTCACACGATCCCAATCCCGAAAATAATTATGAAAATATGAATGTATTGTGGTAACTTTATGATAGTTAAAAAGTAAAGCCACAAATTACCAAAACACAAGACTTAAGTGTCTCAATTGTAATATACTAAACTTTAGTGTGGAAACGGCTTATTTTTGAAGCAATTGGTGGTTATTTTATAAAATTTTAAACTTCAGTTTCATATAACTTGGATTTAACCGGGGAAACGTAAAACCCTAAACCCTAATTCCGTCTGTTCTCTAATTCTCCGTTGTCTAGACGCCGACGCGGACTCTGATTCCGATTCCGACTCAGACGCTCTGCTGTCGTATCCTCTATTCCTTAATCGTGTACTCCCAAGTTGAACGTAGATACTCTTTTTCCGGCGTCCTGTTGCAGGGCGGTTGCCTCTCCTCCGCCGCCTGATTCTTGACTAGTTGCAGCCTGCACTCCGAGGCATTAACATCAACAGTCCAGTACAGTATTAAGTATCTTGAGTACTGCCCAAGTGTCCGTTCAACAAACTACGTAAGTAACAAACTTCAGTCTTCACGGACGTTCTTTTCATTTTTTTTTTGTTTGTAATGTTGCATTTTTATGCTACACGTTTTAATCGAATATGACAATGAATGCCTCTGTTAAAATTGAGTGCTTGGAGTTGCTGTTGATTGATGTCAAGTTGGTACCGCAGTTGATTGCAAATATATTGATGCCAAGGTTGATTGCAATTAAATTGACGCCACAGTTGATTTCATATAATTTGTTTCGACAGAAGGTTGCAAATGAAATGCATTAAAAATGTTAACACATTTCAATGGGAAGCTTACCTTTTCATCCTATGATGATCAAACAGTATTAGACATTATGATGATCGGACCATAATAGACTAATTTTGACATATGGAGGAGCAAAAGTTGGTTCTGCCTTAAACTCTTTGCCTTCATTTTTTTTGGGTATTCCTTGTTGTCATCTTTAGTTTTTCTTTGTGTGAAAAATACAGTCTGAGTTTACTTAGGTAAGTTTGTTTTTTGTTACTTGAGTCAACACACTCCTGAATCCCTTTCATTACTGACGTTAATAGCTATTTCACCAATCAGCTACATTTTCATAGCGATACTTTGTCATTGTAACTTTCAAGTTGGAAAGCTGTTACCAGAACATTGATTCAAACTACCAGAATCAGCTGAGAATTGTAAAGGCTGAAGCATTATTCTGAAATAAAAAGACAAGGGTTTGAAGATAACAATAGACACTGACATGCACTTTAGACTTCTAAAGGATGCTAGTTATATTTAATAAAAGTCCATGCTAGTTATCCACTGCGTCCAGGCAAGAGTAGCACACTTGACATTTGGACGCAAAGAGGCTACTTTTCAAGTTCATCATTCATAGATATTAGATCTTAAAACATTTCTAGAAAGGAACTTTGGAAATAATCTATAAAGTTGGCAAAGTATTATGTTTGACGAAAGTAATTAAAACCTAGCTGATTTTTCTAGAAAGGATGGAGTTTATAAGGCTCTGAAAAGCTATGCTCTATATATCTATGTATTGCTGTGCTCATTAGTCAATTTTTAGTTGTGCAGGACATGGGTAAACCTTCGAAGAAATCCTTCAACAAGAACTCAGACGACAGGCTTAAAACATTTCAAAAACCATCTAAAAAGCCTTTTAAACCGAATAAAAAATCAGACAGTGCTGTGTCTAAAGATGCTTTACCAATTCAGCTTGAAGACGATGTCCCTGACTTCCCCAGAGGTCTATTCACTTTATATATTTATATAAACCTGTAATTGAAATGTATGTACATGAATATTCATGTAAAGTCTTAAGTGTTGTAGGTGGGCAAAGTTCACTCAGTAGGGCAGAGGTAGATAAAGTTCGGGCAGAGGTTGACAAAGAGTTTGAAAGAGAGACTATAGTTTTGAAGAAGAAGAGAAAAGAGCAAACGAAAAAGACGAGTCAATCGACTGATGATGACTTGGGTTCACTTTTTGGTGATGGTAAAGTTGGGAAGTCACCAAGGTTTGCTAACAAGATCACTATGAAGGTACATTGTTTTTTAGAATCTCAGTTCCTATGTATGAATAATGTGTTATTCTATCAATTCAAAACAATGTAACCAGCAACTAAGTTCGTTAGTCTATCAGTTTGCTTGGGATTATTGCTGTAACTCCTTTCTGTTTTTGCTCAAGGAACTGTATTGAAGTCACAGTTCACTTTTGATTGTTTGTGGTCTGTTTTTGGTCTGATTATGTTGTGGATTTTCTTTTTGACTAGTATGTTTGTAATATTTTAAGGTTCCTGACTGACAACACTGGCATTCATTCATCAAGGAAATATATGTGATACAAATGATTCACAAACTTGAGTCGATTGTATCTTTATGTACTTGGTTGACTGAGAAGGCTGGTATTCATTCATCAAGGAAATATATTTGAATGGTTCACTTGAGCTGGTTGCATCGTTCAACACTTGGTTGAACTTATGCTTTTTATACATGCCTGGATCACAATCTATTCCACAGTTTGGCTAGCTGACATTTTTCATTACATTGCTCATTTTCTCTCCTCTCTATTCTTCTTTAGTGACAATTTTTTGTGGACATGTCTGCTATTCTGCTTCTTATGATGCACTTTCTTTTGGATAAATTGTTTGACCAGAGACACATAATGTTTTCTTTTGCTTTTCTTAATTCCTGTAGAATCTTACTGCTGGAATGAAGCTGTGGGGTATAATTACCGAAGTGAATGAGAAAGATCTTGTAGTCAGTCTTCCAGGGGGCCTTCGTGGTTTAGTTCGTGCTTCAGAAGCAATAGATCCTTCTTTACATGATGAAGTGAAAGCGGTAATATGCTTTTGCAAATGTTAATGGTCGCTTTCTTATCTTTTCTGTATCACACCAGTAGAATTTTCAGAAACTCCACTGTTTGTGTTTTCTGATTAAAATATTTATTCTGATATACAAAATTCTGTATCCCAAACAGGATACAGAAGGTGATGTTCTTTCTGCCATATATACTGTTGGTCAACTGGTTTCATGCATAGTATTGCAATTAGACGATGATAAGAAAGAGAAAGGAAAGCGCAAGATTTGGCTCTCTCTGCGTCTTGCTTTGTTGCATAGCAGCTTCACCTTGGACATTCTTCAAGAAGGGATGGTGAGCCATTTTCATCATTCTATGTAGTGTAGCCTTGTAGGGGTGCAAGTTCTCTCTTCCGGTGTTATTTTCTTTCATGCTCAACACATCTCTTATTTTCCATAATAGTAAAGGGCTGTTCACTCTTCTTGAAAGCATTATATCTTAATCATTACCTACCATTAAGAACTAATGCTTTTTTTCTGCCAACTTAGTTAATAGCTTGTATCTTACTCGTGTGATACATTGGTTAAGTTGTTGGACGGAAATTATTGAAATATTTATAAATGGAGAGTATTCACATGTTACTGAGGATTAGAGAGTGGAGCTTTTGTGTAGACAGGCATGCAGTTGTCTTGAAGTTGGAATGACTTAGAGCATCTCCAACAAATTCCCTATAATTTCTCCAAAATGGAGAATCAAAAGACAAAATCTCCAAAAAAATTTGCATTCATCTCCAACAAATTCCCTATAATTTCTCCAAAATAATATTAAAATATTGCATCATCTATTAAAATATTATCTTTCTCTTTAAATATTTATTTTTCAAAGTTTCCTATTGGTCATTTCATTTGGTAATCATTTTTGGAGTGAACTCCATATTTGGAGAAAAACGCACTCTTTCTCCTACTTTCTCCATTTTGGAGATGATTATTGGGAAGCTATTGGAGCAAAATAATTGCTCAAAATCCCCATTTTGGGGAAGCTATTGGAGATGCTCTTATGCTTTATTGGTTGACTGTGTTTGTTTCTGTTAACTGAGAAAATCCATGAGTATCAGACTGCATGCTTCTCCCTCTTGTTGATGCCTTCTTTAAAGTCTTCTTTTTATGTTCTGATATTTTTTCTCATGTACTTTGCAGGTCATTAATGCATATGTGAAAAGCATCGAAGACCATGGCTGCATGCTTCATTTCGGAGTAACTTCTTTTACTGGTTTTATGCAAAATAGCAGCAATGATGGTAATTGTTACTTACAGCCTCTTTCGTATATCATATACATTTTGATCATCATAAGTAGCCTGTTATTCTCCTTCAGGTTATTGTTGATAGTGTCAGTAGTTATTTTTGCTGCTGCTTTTCATATTTATTTAATTTGCCTTTGAAGTTCATTGTCCTTATCATCATCATGATTGCTTTTTGTGCTAAACTAGTAAGGTGCCCGCGCGGTGCAGCGGTGTATCTCGATTTAAAGTCGATAACTTAAAATATTAATCATGTTTTATTTTTTTCTGTTTTTAGTCCGTACCGATGCTATTTGTATACTATGCAGTTGGGTGTAAATTTTGAATACATGTTAGCAATAAAACCTAGTTCAAATAATTTTTACCAAATAAAACATATATAGATCCATTTTAGATTTTTATGTAGAATTTGAGAATAAATAAAAAGCAAATTTTGGTCTTCATTTCATATTGTATCTGCAAGCATAGATTATGGTCAAATGACACGAGCCGGAGAAAATTTAAGAACACAAACATCATCAAGATATTGCTCCTCATTGATATTGATGGCATCAGGATGAGTAGCGTAACAACAAACCTAGAAATTTTGTCGATCGGATGTACCTTTAGAGTGGATCAAAGATTCACAAAGTTGTACAATGTGTTTTTAACTGAATTCCACTGTTTTGATAGATTTCCTAAGTTTTTTGGTTTATTTTGATGCACCCCTTGAAAAAAACCAATTGGGCGATGCACAAGATCTGTTGGGTCCTTCATAGGTCTATTGTTATTATTAAACAAGAAAGCTAACCACATGTACCTAATTATTTATAGGATCATTCGGTAACAAAAATATTAGACTACCCTTTTGATTTATTTACTATTGCAATCTCAGTGGTTATGCAACTCTCTTTCATAAATCTTGATTACGACAAAAGTAAGTACAAAATTTAGGTCAGATTTCGTACCAGTACTATTGCATGCAATAGATTTAGATTATGCAAAAGAAAGTACAATTTTACCGATGCCATCATAGGAATGAAAACAACAATAAATTAAAAACCATAGACACAAAAAATGTAAATTTAAAACCACGTAGACGAAAATCGTAGCTACTTAAATACAAAACAATATAATTCGTATATATTTATAATATTTAATATTATGATTAAATACAAAAATATTGAATATTAGACTCATTTTGAAGGTATTGACGAGACGATTGTAATGATATAATTTGTAAAAAAGAAAACACATTTTTAAATGTATTTTAGTTAATATACGATTATTTATGTTAATATGATAAGGATGCAAAATGAAAAGTAAAAAAGTAAAGGATATAAAATAAATTAAATGACTAATTATAAGGATAGAAAGTGTAATTTAAAAACTAAAAATAATTATATTTGTAAATATGAATACGTGGGATGTGGAAGTTGTGGAAGGGGGTGGTTGGATGGAAATAGAAGTTTGGCTTTACAACATGTATATTAAGCTTTAAAATATGTACCTCTTGAAAAAAATTCAAGAATAACTAACAACTAACACTCATGCTTTTTAATATAGAATAGATATTGTTGCTTTTCAACACCTTTAACCATGTTGTAACTTATAATGTTTGCTTATGTGCTTACAGAACATGTCGGCATAACCATACTCACTATCTGTGTGTGTCTTCTTGCTGAATTATGGAATAGAAGTTCTATTATACTTATCTTCTTTTAACTTGGTGGTGGTTTACATATTCAGAACACATGAAGTCGCCTAATGCTGTGACCATGTGAGCTACATGTCTTTTAGCCCTGTGAAACGCAACTCCTAGCATTCCTGTTTTAAAAAGTGTGACGTCATATTCTCTCTATGGCTGATCTCAGGCTAACCTTGTCACTATTGGACCTTATCCCTTGGTTTGTCTACACCTGTGTGCCTAGGCAGTCAAATCTGATGCTTTGACATTCTAAATATACTTCATTGCATGTGACATAGGGTTTGAATCTGATCCCATCTTTCTTTGATGGATAACAAATTATTCTTTTTTTTGTCATGCTTATGTGCTCTATATATTTTATCTTCATCCAAAGAAAGCATTGTTGTTCCATTAAAGCAATGTTCTGATTGTGTTAAAGTTTCTTTCATCATGTTTAATGATTTATTCTCCCGAAATCTACATACATATGGAAACAAGCAGGAAGCCGGGGGACTCAAATGGTTGTTGGGATGCTCGTTCAAGGAGTTGTAAAGAGTATTGATAGAACTCGCAAAGTTGTTTATCTTAGTTCTGATGCTGAGGAGGTGGTCAAACATGTGGTATGCTTTTGTAATTTCTCTCTCTATGTTATGATAATCTCCCTTATCAACTGCTATGACTTAACTCATTTTTATACTGCTGTACAGACAAAGGATCTTAAAGGCATTCCTTTTAATCTGCTTATTCCTGGTATGATGGTTAATGCTAGTGTGCGGTCAACCCTCGAAAATGGCATCATGCTCTCCTTCCTCACCTTCTTTACAGGAACTGTGTGTTTGCAAACCTTTTTTTGTATTTACTTAATTTGAATTGTAATTAAACAAGTCTTGAAATTGATTTGTGAAGCATAATGTAACGTGTGATTGTTCTTTCAAACTCTGTAGGTAGATATATTTCATTTGGGAAAAACTCTTCCCACTTCAAAGTGGAAAGACGAGTACACTCAAAACAAAAAGGTAATAATTCATACATCTCTTGCGGGGGAACATTAGCTGAGGCAACAAGACTTTCCATGATTTTCATTTATATCACACCCTCTAAATGTCGTCATTCTATTTTGAGATGTGCCAATTTTTGCTTTTCCTTTCTCCAAAACTCTGCATGGTTAGATAAGAGATTGATTTCTTTTTGGTCCACTTTTGAAATCTTGTAAATTTTCCAATCAAAAGATACAACCAAATTGGAAAGAGGGAGTAATTTGTAAGTCATTATATTACCCTGGAACTTTTTGGCCCGAGTGATCATTCTGTGAACCTTTATTACTTGGCTTCCGTTTGTCACCGCATATCTGTAGTTTCTATTTTGCACAAGACATGTAAGATGGGAGCCTCTCTTCCATAACTTATATTCAAGTCTGTCTAATTTGGAATTAAGTAATGAAAAAGGACAGAATGACGGAAGCCTAATTTCCATTTCCATGTTTTATGCTTAAGAGCAAGCTTGACTTTGTGTGGATTACCTTGGGATATTCTACAAAAAGAAATAAATATGGTTATTTTATTATATCAGTTGCAACATATGGTTCTTTTATTTGAGTTTTTTCTTCTAAATGTCACTTGCTGTTACTATTCTGACTTTGCAATGTCTATGTCTTCACTGCTGTTTTTTTCCCAATGTCAGGTCAATGCTCGGATTTTGTTCATTGACCCCTCAACCAGAGCTGTTGGTTTGACCATGAATCCCCATCTTGTTCATAACAATGCTCCACCTTCAGTAAGTATTTGCTCTGATCAAAATTTATAAATGTCATTTTGCAAACTTGCATGCATCTGGTTTACGTAGGCTTCGATTATGAATTCAAATTCCTCCAATCAGGTACTTTGCATTGACTGCCTGGGGTTGGGTATGCCCCTTCATTTATGTTTACTTTGAGGGTTGACGAATCAGGCTGTAGCATTAATTTGTTGACTTGCTTAACTGATTAATGGGAGTATCAGAGGAGAAATTTAGATAATTTGGTGCTAGTTACTGTGTGTAAGTGGTCGGTATAGTATAGTATATATTAATTATATATGGGTGCAATACCTATTTAGGAACGGACTTGATCTGGATTTGTTTAGGTTTCGTAAAATAAGATTATCAGCAGAGAGTTCTCACTTTGTGAACATAGATAGGGTTTCTTGCTTCACCTTACCAAGGGTTCCTATTCCAAGCTAAACTAAACCTTCTTTCATCCCCTCATTTTTTGGTTATCATTTACTTTGCTTTTAATGCTTATAATAGTTTCATATAATCTGTTGTGCAGCTTGTTAAAATTGGAGATATATTCGATGATTCAAAAGTGGTTCGAGTTGATAGAGGATCTGGCTTGCTGTTGGAAATCCCTACTGCTCCAATTCCAACTCCTGCATATGTTAGTGTAAGTTAATCTGGCAGATTCAGTTGCAACAATTGATATTTGAGCAAATACTTTTACCTGGAAGATCTGTTATACTCATTTCATTTTTTTAGGTGTCCGATTTGTCTGACAAGGAAGTCCGGAAATGGGAAAAAAGCTTCAAGGAAGGAAGCGTTGTTCGTGTTAGGGTTTTTGGATTCCGGGTTTTGGAGGGGCTTGCCACTGGAGTTTTAAAGGTTGCTTCCGCTTTTCTTTTGCATTAGCGTTTTCAGTCATGTGAACTCTTATGTGAGCGTTCGTATTTGTCGATGGTGTGACGACCTGAGAAATAGTAAATAGACAAGTTTGGTTTTTTTTTTGTTGTAACTTCTCTTCTTTCTATTTCTCTAATTAGCCAGTTTCTTCATATAAGGAATACCTAAGGATTTCACATATCCACATCTTTGTTTGCATTATTTTATCCGAGTCTTAGGCGAATCTGTACCAATACATTATATCCTTTTTGCGTTGCTTTAATAGAAGTAAGCCTTATACTGTTTCTGTTATTTAGTTTTGTTGATTTCCCAACTCCTAACTCCCTAGTTTATATTTGTTGACTTTTTTTTTCTTCACATTTTAGCTGAATTCTTATATAGATATTTCCCTACTATGGATCATGGTTTTCAAAAAAAGAAAGAAATAAGTGGACCAGTTTTTTGTTGATTTTTAAGCTTCAGCCGTTTCTATTTGTATCTTGAGCAAATATGACTTATTGACTTCCTTCTCTCAATTGTTTTTGCTCTAAGCAGACTAGTGCATTTGAAGGCTCTGTTTTCACTCACTCTGATGTCAGACCTGGCATGGTGATGAAGGCCAAAGTTATTATTGTTGATAGTTTTGGTGCAATCGTGCAATTTGCTAGTGGTGTGAAGGCACTCTGCCCTCTTCGTCATATGTCGGAATTTGAAATTGTTAAACCTAGAAAAAAGTTCCAGGTGATGTGCAACATACTTTTGAGTGAAGATTTTTGCAATATATTCTTTAATCATCCAAATTAGTTCATGTTTTGCATAGTTTGACCAACTCTATATACATATATGAATAATATGATTATAAAAACTTTTCATGATATGTGTCTTTGTCTATACAGGTTGGCGCTGAATTAGTTTTTCGCGTGCTTGGTTGCAAGTCTAAAAGAATTACCGTCACACACAAGAAAACACTTGTATGCCCTACTCCCAAGTATACTTGATTATTTTTTGGCTAGCCTGTTTAGCTAAACATCCATGTCTTCTTATTTTCTTTAGTTAATGGTTATAATATCTTTGTACTTCAATGCCGATATGTTTGGAAGTGTAGTCCAAATAACATTGAAGTAAAATCTGAAATGTTTGAGCAAGTCCTGGATCCCAACTAACAACTGCTAATGTTACCGGTCATACTCATACCTAATCGCTTATGTCATTTGTTACTTCCGGGGATCGAGAGGCAATATTCATTATATTTCATGCATTCAAACGTAGCAATTACTGTATGGGCCAAGAGCTAGGGACTCTTCTCTCTTAGGTGGTAAGTTATAGCAAGGCCTAGTGTAAGATGTTTAGAAGCATCCATTTAACTCAAAAGTCTAGCAAGTGGATAGAAAAAGAGACATATTTCTCATCCTTAACCCCATGAAGTTATATCTTTAAATGTGCTGCTCTAGTAAAATCTTAGGTGTTATGATTGTAAGATACTTTCCCAGTGAGGTCAGTAGAACCTGTAGAGGCAACTGTCATGTTTTTCAGTTCATACTTTTCATGCCCCAGTGCTCCCTTTTAAGGGCATACAATCTCTGGGCTGACCTGGATTTTGATAATTTTCTATCAGACCGTCATGTTATTCTTATTGCTCTGCCTTATTGTTTTATCCTTCGGCATAACTTCCATGCATTTATGTTACAAATATTATCTGATTGTAACATTTAATGTTTTAGACCAAGGGGCCAAAAACCTTTCAGAGGTCTTGAAATATAATATAATAATGTTTGTTGTGATTCATTATCAAGATCAGTGTGTTCTACCATGATCAAAGATTAGTAGCATCTTTACACATCAAATAGCATATGGTTCCATGTGTTTGTCATGCCACCACCCCTTCTATTGTCACCTACATTATGTATAGGCTGATTTTACTTGGGTGTTATGATTATGGCTCAGCATTATTGATAGTGACTAAGTTGGTATTTCTTAGTTAATCTTGTTGCAACATAAGATTCAGCACACTCTGATTTGACATGTGTTCTTATCCTTTGTTAATCTTACATCTTGTGCATTATGTTTTGCATCTCTAATTACTTTCTTCAACTGTTTTCATCTGCCTGCTCTTTTGCCATCTCTAATTCATCTTGTTCATGGATCAGCAGATTTCAGTAATATTGTTTGTATAAAATAATTGAAATACGCGTTACGATCTCATGCGTTTTATTGATCTTGTCAGGTAAAATCGAAGTTTCCGGTTCTTAGCTCATATACTGATGCAACCGAAGGGTTGTTGACTCATGGATGGATAACAAAAATTGAAAGTCATGGTTGTTTTGTTCGGTTTTACAATGGCGTGCAAGGATTTGCTCCCAGGTTAGATCCAAATACCTCATACTCCGTTCTGATGGCATCAACATACATTGTCCTTCTTTTTCCAAAAAAACATACATTGCCATTGTTTACCTGGGGGAATGTAGTTTCTTTTCCTGTTGCTTGGGGTCCGATGGAAATGCTTCTGGTTTTAGCGGTGATTCTTATGATCTGTCGGACAAGTTACCTCGGAATCAGATTCATGTTTCGTGCTAGGGTTATATATTTGAAGTTTAAGCCAGCATTCACTTTTGATGTCAAATCTTTCTGTCAACTTTTTGTATTCTTAGCAACTGATTCTAGTTTACGTGTTGGTTTAAAGGAACCAAATTACAGGGACCAATTGCGTAAACCTTTACTTTATAAGCTACTTTGTCCGCAATTAATAGTCTTTACCTGAAAACATACCACCTTGCTGAGCAGGAGATGCTGTATGAAAAGGTTTGCCAGTCTTTGATCCAATAGACATGAATATATGCGAAACCAGTTGTTAGGCCTTGCCATAGTCTTTGATCCAATAAAAAATGGATTCTCTGATTCAATAAAAACTCTACTCTCTTCATTAGTGTCTATTTGTAAAGTGGGCGATATAGGTATTTTATTACAAGTGTTCCATTTTCTATTCACCGTACACGTAAATGCTTGCATCTGCAGACGTAGGTAATAGTTATTTTATTTTGGATATTGTGTTTCTATCTTTTAATCCTCATTTCTCTTTCTCAGCCTTTGTATATATCATTCCCCCAAAACAGTTTGCTTAACATTATCGTGCTGCTATACCACATCAGCTGATATTTACTATTATTTTTTTGAATTAGAGCTGAGCTTGGTCTAGATCCGGGATCGGATGTGAGTTCAATGTATCATGTTGAGCAAGTCGTCAAATGCAGAGTTACAAGTTCAGTTCCTGCTACAAGGAGGATCAACGTTAGTTTCCTGGCAATGCCTTCAAGGTCTGCATCCTATATTCTTCGTGTATTCTACTGTAGCTGTTACTTTACTGGAGTTGGGATTTCATGGGACAACTTTTTGTAAGGATTTTTGCAGGATGGCATGAACATTTCAACATTTATATTTCTTTGTTGGCAGGACATCTGAAGACGACACGATCAAACTTGGGAGTCTTGTATCAGGGACTCTTGAACGATTAACTCCTCATGGGGTAATTGTTGATGTTGGTGTTAAGGGTTACATGAAGGGCATGATTTCTTTTGAACATCTGGCAGACAACCATGGTAATCATTTAATCTGGTTAAGTACCTTCTGTTACATGCTTTACAGGGCTTATACGTTCTCTTGAGAATTTTAAGTTTCCTCGAAGGTCTCTCATTCTTGAGCAAATCATATTTTTTATCATTCAACTTTGTTTGTTGATATTCAGGGCTTGCTTCTAAAATGGAGTCAGTATTGAAGCCAGGATACAAGTTTGAAAAACTCTTGGTTCTAGGTAAGTGTGTATTTTTAGATACTTACAGATACATAAATAAAGAAATATAAGCATGTATCAACATCGATTATATTTGTTAGATGCTGTATTTACGGATTTTATTTATTCTCTACAGATGTTGAGAACAAAATCTTGATACTAACTGCGAAATATTCGCTTGTTAACGCGGCTCAGCAATTGCCTGCGGATGCCAGTCAAGTTTATCCGCATTCAGTGGTGCATGTAAGATTCTCTTCCTTGTAGCCTGTGTATATGGCTTTTATATATGTACCATATGTTGAAAACAGCGGATACGGTAGACTTGTGCAGTACCTCCAGTTGTTTCCTGCTGAATATAACTTAATCTGTTAACGTAAAATCACCTCTGATTCAGGGTTATATCTGTAATGTCATCGACACTGGTTGTTTTGTGCGCTTCGTTGGCCGTTTAACTGGTTTTTCTCCGAAAAACAAGGTATGTCTCTGCCAGTAATTGTTTATGCATTTCTGTTTTATTCTTCCTAAAATTATTGATAAGTTTACTTAACAACATAATCTGTATGTCTAGGCTGTTGATGACCATAGAGCTGATCTTTCGAAAGTCTTTTATGTTGGACAGTCTGTTCGTAGTAACATACTGGATGTACGTGAAGGTTTTGGTTTTAATTTTTGTTATGATTCCTATGAAAGTGACAACTCTCAAGTATTTTTTTCGAAATATATCCAGGTTAATAGTGAAACAGGTAGGATAACACTATCCCTGAAGCAGTCGTTGTGCTCTTCAGTTGATGCATCTTTCATTCAAGAATACTTCCTCTTGGAGGAAAAGGTAATTATTTATGTTATATATGTATTTTTAGGCATATTACCATTTGATTGGACTTTGGAGACTGGACAAGTAGTTTTTTTAAGAGACTTTAAAGCGATGCAAGAAACTAGTATATTGATAATCCTATTTTTTGTATGCATCTTGCATACTGCTAATCCTCATCAAGCCCCCTAGTTTAGTTTTTCTTATCTAACTTCATATGACAATGGTATTATTTGCAATATCATGATGTTCAGATGTTACTCCCTCTATTCTAACATAGTTACCCTATTTTGGTTTATAATGCTATTTTTTTTAATCTGCTATGGTCTTTGTATAGTTTGATATAGTTATCAGTCGACTATTGAAAAGTAAAATTGTATATTTTGTTTTTGTAGTTTAATAATTTATTTAAATACCATATTCATATCATGATACCTATTTGGACCACAAGGACAATTTACACTAAATGTTGGCATTTATTTTTGTACATGTACCTTTTCATGTGTATATGAATTTGTTTGTATGTTAACCATCAAATATCCTCCGTGTTGATTGGCTTCTTTCGAATACAATGCTTTTAGAACTGTTGTCATACAAATTGATTTTTTTTTAAATACCAAACATGATGTGTTCTATTTAATAATTAGCTGCAGGTAATTTCATTGGACTCTCAGCGTTATGTATTACTTAAGTATGCCATGTGTTCTATTTAATTAGCACATGAGTAGTTCTATTTGAGTTTCTTGTTCTACAAATTTACTTTTTAATTGATCTTGGTGATATTTCATTTTAGCCATTATGACTAGGCCATTATTATCTGTACCTATGACTGTTATATCTTAAAACTCTTCTAAATTGCCATTGGCAACATTCTGGTTTCCTTTACTATTGTTTCAATTTTTTGTTTCTTACTGGTAATTTCTACTTGGAAAATATCTGAACTCTGGCTTTACTTGATCTTTCAGATTGCCAAGCTTCAGTATTCTGGTCTGAAATGGGTCAAAGAGTTCCCTATTGGTAATGTGGTTGAGGGAACGGTTCATGAAGAAAAGGAATCTGGATTTATTATCAGCTTTCAGAAGTACAGTGATGTTTTTGGGTTTATCACACATCACCAACGTAAGTATTTAACTGCAAGTCATCAGTTTCTCTATGTAATATGCAAGTAACAGTGTTCAATATGAATCCTATGCAGTTGGTCAATCAACTGTAGATATTGGCGCAACTGTTAAAGCCGTAATTCTTGATGTAGCCAAGATGGATCGTCTCGTGTATTTGTCCTTGAAACCGGAGTTAGTTAACAGATGCGTGGAGAACTCTGATTCCCGCACTCCCAAAAAGGTTATCTATGATTAATTTAAGCCTAATATGTTCGGCTTGTTACAAATTTTTTGTTGTTATTGCCATCTTCCCCTCCAATATTACTATAATATATTTTTCGGCTCTAATAAAGAACTTCTTTTGTACCTTCTGTTGTTCTTTTACATTCTCCTCTCAACATTGTGTATTTCTATGGCACACGTGTGGTGATAATTGTTGTTGTTCGTCTCTCTCAGTTCTTGTTTACCTTTTTGTCATCCAGATGCGCAAAAGGTCAGCCCATAAGGATTTGGAGGTGCATCAAACTGTAAATGCTGTAGTGGAAGTTGTGCAAGAGAATTATTTGGCAAGTGTTGTATTTGATCTACACATTAATCACTATCATATTGATTTGAGAAATCTACATTCCGCTAATACTCATTCTTTCCTGCTTTGCTATATATTTGGCTCAGGTTCTTTCTATTCCGGATGCTAAATTTGCACTGGGATATGCATCTCTAAGTGACTACAATACCCAAATATTGCAACCGAAACAATTTGTTAATGGACAGAGGTAAATTGCAAAATTCCATTCCTTGTTTCTTTGTTAAATTCATCATACTTTTATTATGCCTTTAAAGGATGTTCTAAAACCTGTTGAAGAAGCAAATCTTTTTCTTCATGCAAATTTCATGTGTAGGAACTAAACATTTATTTCACATTTTCGAGAGTGTCACAAGAAAACCCATGAGGTTCTGGTTTTCAATGATGATAATATATTCTATTGGTGTAGGGTGAGCGCATCTGTCATGGCTCTTCCAGACTCTTCCACAGCGGGAAGGCTACTGCTGCTGCTTAAATCTAACAATGAGGTTGTTGATACTTCCAGCGCAAAGAGGGCGAAAAAGAAGTCTAGCTATGATGTTGGTTCTGCTGTCCTGGCAGAGGTGGGTTTTAGTTATTGTTACACTTATATCATTTTTCGACAATTAGAATAGCTTAGTATAAAAATGACTTACTATGTATGATATAACAATAATGTTCATTTGTTTTCAGGTTACGGAAATAAAGCCTCTTGAGCTTAGATTGAAATTTGGTTCAGGTTTACGTGGGCGGATTCATATCACAGAGGTAAGGTGTTTCTTCCATTCTGTGCTCAGTCTGTTCTTTTTCGTCATAGTTGCATAATTTATTTTGCATGTTGACAGGCAAGCGATGGTAATATTGTAGAGGACCCATTTGGTAACTTCAAAATTGGGCAGACGCTGACAGCAAGGATTGTGTCAAAAACTAAGGTTGAAAATAGTAATAACTTCCGGTGGGACTTGTCGATCAAACCCTCGGTGCTTGCAGGTGAAGCTTGTTCTTCATTTGTGTATTTATCTCATTTTATCGCAGCACAGGGTCCATAGTTCAAAACAAAACAGTCGTTATTCAGACTGAATAAATACTATATTCAGTCTGAATATTTCTTTGATTATTCAGTCTGAATATGACACGTGTCGCACTCTCATTTGTCCACACCAATTGAGTTCTCATTTGAACCCGCCCCTTTATATTTGTGTATATATGTATATAGACAATCACACATTGTTATGTGTTTTATTAGATAGCCTTGTTGTAGTGTACAGTAATTCATATCGAAATACTCATGAAGTCTAGCCTGTTCACTAACCATATCACTTTACTTGTCATGGACTTGCAGACCAAGCAGATATGTGCACATCAGTAGATTTCAGTTATTCAATTGGTCAAAGTGTAACTGGATTTGTGTATAAAGTGGATAAAGATTGGGCCTGGTTGTCAGTAACTCGAGATGTAAGGGCGCAGCTATTCATTCTTGACAGTGCAAATGATCCTTCTGGGCTTCATGATTTCCAGAAACGGTTTCAAATAGGAAAATCCATCTCCGGCTATATTCTAAGTAGTAGTAAAGAGAAAAGACTGTTGCGGTTACTATTACATCCAGTAGCTGGTGGGCTACTTTCTAATGGAGCTTCCATGACATCTGATCCAGTCAGTAGTCTCTCAAGTGAAACTGTCACATCTCATATTTGTGAAGGTGCTGTTGTTGGTGGCAGAATTTCTAAAATACTGCCAGGTGTTGGTGGCTTGATTGTTCAAATTGATCCACACCTCTCGGGTAAGGTTCATTATACGGAACTAGCAGATTCATGGATATCCAATCCATTGTCTAGCTATCATGAAGGGCAGTTTGTCAAATGCAAAGTGCTCGGCATTGGCCATTCTGGGACAGGCACTGTTCATGTTGATTTGTCATTGCGATCATCTTCAATAGGGATGGATGGGCAGAACTCTAATGGATTGGGCTCAAATGTGTAAGTAATTCACTAGTTAAATTATTTGTTTATTCATTCTAGAAAGAGAAACTATTGCTCCATCATGTTTATTGTTCCATCCCATGAAAATGCAATGTTTGACTTGGCACATAGTTTATAGATTTTTTTGATTAATAACGAGATACCTAAATACCCAACATAATTCAGGAACTTATGGAATACAATCAACCTCACTGTTATATTATAATGATTGCTAGTGAAGAAATAGGTTGTAAATCAATCTTTCAAAAAAGGAGTCTGCAATTCTTTTTTAGACAACGAAAAGTTGAAAACATTGTATATTCTTTGAAATCAGAGGATTTACTATTCGGTTGAACTTGTTTCTCAAGCTAATCGTGTTTCTGTTAAACCTAATCTGTCATTTATAATTACGAAGTTTCTTTCACTTCCATTCTATGTCTTCAAAGTAGGAAAATAACTCTAAATTCAGTAATTATACTTGGTTGAGGTTAAAATCCAAAGCTCTTGGCATGGTCTTTGAATTTTTTCCTCCGATGAATAAGCCTATGAAACACTTTGTGACCTCCAACTCTGAGTCTGGAGAAAAATCCTTTTTATTTGAATGGCTTTTAAACACTATGATCTTGATCTAGTTTTGGTATTTAGTCAAGACACTTTATTTATGTTACATTTCTTGAATTCTTTTTCCATCTGTCGTGGCAAATGCAAATTGTACTGAACTAAATGTTTCCGGAATTCTTGCAGTAGTCGTTTTGAAAAGATTGAGGATCTTCATCCTGACATGGCTGTAGAGGTAATTGCTCTCTGTTAGCTTTATCCGACTTCTTGTTTTTTTTTGGTGATAGGATGCTCATCTTGTGTATATGCTGTGTCCTTTTCTATTTAAGGGAATAAAAAAGGTTTTCTCATGCTACTAAACCTTATTTTTCTGGTCAGGATACATCAGTATTCTGCTGTTAAAATCACAGAATCTAAGATTCCAAACAGCTGTAGGTATAAAAAAGGGTTATCTCGTGTTACTAAACCTTAATCTCATTGCTATGAAAAGGAATTTTTTTGTTTTGGTATTGAAGAGTTTCTCTCATGTCACAATTGATCAGTGTGGCGTGGTCTTTATGTCACAAGGCTGTTTTATGATAACAAATTTTTGCATAGGCCTAACTGGTCTTCCTTTTTTAGGGCTATGTTAAGAACATCACACCAAAGGGATGTTTCATTATGCTTTCTAGGAAGCTTGATGCAAAAATCCTCATCTCAAACTTGTCCGATGACTATGTCTCAAAACCCGAAGAAGAGTTCCCTATTGGCAAACTTGTAAATGGCAGGTAAGGATTTGCTTGTTTTGTTATATTTCTTTATTGTAAACTTGATTATGATATAATCTGTTTGACACAGGGTGGTTTCATTGGAGCCTCTATCAAAGAGAATTGAAGTCAGTCTTCGTACAACAACTGGTACGAAAGTGCCAAAATCTGACGAGGGTAGCTTCAATAGTTTCAATGTTGGAGCAATTATATCCGGAAGGGTGAAGCGTGTTGAGCCATATGGTTTGTTCATCGCAATTGATCATTCCAAGTTGGTAAGTGGCTGTGCTCTTTCTGTGACTCTCAATGAACTTACTATCTATTATTTCCAAAGTACTAATTGAATTTAGATTTTGTAGATAATAATCTTTTTTATGATGAAACACAAAGTGTTGCCGCAATTTTTTAATCGAATCTGCCAATAAACTTCTCTATCTTTGCATAGGTTGGACTGTGCCATGTCTCTGAGCTCCCAGAGGATCATATTGACAATATTGAAACAAAGTACAAAATCCGGGAGAAAGTTAAGGCCAAGATCTTGAAGGTATAAACACGTAAATTACATCCTGAAAGAAAACAACTTTCAATTTTTATAAACCCTTCAACATTTTCACAAGCCGTTTGTAGGCTGCAACCATATTGTGATTGCTTAGTTAGCATGTAGAAATATAAATCTCATATATTCTTCAACTCATTCAAAAGCTATATCTACTATTATAATTATTGTTTAATAAGCATCTATCAATGTAAATGTCCAAATGTACTCTTTTTGCTTGCCATTAAATACCACCTATTTTTCACATATCAGATTTCACTTGGTGACTCTCTCTTTCAAATTTGTCGTTAGGTTGATGAAGAAAGGCAACGTATCTCTTTAGGAATGAAGGGATCATATTTTGATACGAATACAGATGTTGGAGCACCTGCAGATCATGATTCGGACGTACTCAATGAGGATGATTCTGAATTAAGCGATCAAAACCCTAACGAGTTTCAGGAGTCAGTTATTCCATTTGAGAACGGGAAGCATCCAGTATTAGCTGAAGTGGAATCTAGGGCTTCTGTCCTTCCGCTTGAAGTTCCTTTGGATGAAGCAGATGATTCACCTGTGAATGATGTAGGTGCTCAAAGTCCAGAGCCCCTTGATGACAAAAGTGAGACAAATGATAACAAAAATAGGCGCACCAAGAAGAAAGAGATGGAAGAAAGGTGCCTTAAAATTCTTTTTTATATACTAGGATTCACTTATATCTTCTCTCAGACACCCATCCCAAGAGCTGGGCTGCCAGTATGTGGGATCATTAATAGCAAGTGAGGTGATAATTTGTTTTATAACCGAAACTGTGATATGCAGGGAGAGAGAGATTAGGGCTGCTGAGGAAAGACTATTGCAGGAAGATATACCGAGAACTGCTGATGACTTTGAAAAGTTGATCAGAAACTCTCCCAATAGCAGCTTTATATGGATAAAGTATATGGCATTTTTGCTCTCTTTGAATGAAGTTGAGAAGGCCCGATCAATAGCTGAGAGGTACTAGTACTCTTCTGTGGATCAAACATTTTCTGTACCATATATGTGTATTTCTGTTTTTTCAGACGCTCAAAATAATACTCCCTATGTTCCAAAATAAATGTCCAAGATGAAAAGGCCACAGTTTTGGAAATGTGCAACTATTACAAATTAACTAAATGACAAACTAAAATAGATATGGACATTTATTTTGGGACGAAAGGAGTATACCCACACAGTTATATATATATATATATAGTGGTCAGATCGGGAGATTTTCTTAAAAGAAAAAACCGAAGAGACCATCCAAATTGTTAGATTGAGATGATCCATCGGCTATGCTTAAAAAGGTGGTGATAACCATCCTTTTAAAACATATAGAAATATCTCACCCTATTTTCTAAATTGATAGTTGGTGAACCATAACAAAAATTGGAGCAAAAAAACGATCACGTTATTATCTTTAATTCGACACCCATTTTTTTAATTTAAAAATGAAGTTGTAACCGTCCCTTTAATCAAGTTCTTTGGATGAATTTATCTTACGGCTGAATGGGGTTCTCCCGTTTTCCCTTTTTTAGGGTTTTCTCATGAACCCCTCTCTCTATGTGTGTACATATAATATATATATATATATATATATATTGGTAAATCTTGTTGTCTGATGTATACAACTCTTCCTATGATACTGTAGGGCTTTGAGGACGATCAATATCAGAGAAGAGGCAGAGAAGCTAAATGTTTGGGTTGCCTACTTTAATTTAGAGAATGAATATGGAAACCCTCCAGAGGTATGTATAATAATCATGCCCAAAATTTCTTACTTAACAGAGGTTTTCTTGGTTTTGTTATCACTTACCAACTTATTTGAATAATTTCTACTTCAGGATGCCGTCTTAAAAGTTTTTCAAAGGGCATTGCAGTATTGTGACCCCAAAAAGGTCCATTTTGCACTATTAGGGATGTACGAGAGGACTGAGCAACACAAATTGGCTGATGAGCTTATTGAAAAGATGATCAAAAAGTTTAAGCATTCATGCAAGGTAGATCTGAATACAAACTATGTTCTTCGGGGTTTAACGTTTAGAGGGCCCCATGCTTACCATTTACATTATATATATAGGTATGGTTAAGGCGGATTCAGAGAGTATTAAAGCAAAAGGAAGATCTGGTTCAATCTGTTGTAAAACGTGCTCTCATATGCCTTCCCAAACACAAGCATATTAAGTTCATCACACAGACAGCGATTTCCGAATTCAAGACTGGAGTTCCTGATAGAGGAAGGTCAATGTTCGAAGGAATGCTTCGGGAATACCCAAAAAGAACAGATTTGTGGAGTGTTTACCTGGACCAAGTAATTTCATTCCTTTAATGCTGTTTCTTATAATTGCCTTTTAGTTAAGTAAAATTTTTAATACTTACACATTTTCTAAAAACTTAATTGTGGACATTTGTTTTGGGACAAAGGGTGTTAGATTCATCTGACATATATTAAATCAAACTGTGTAAATTTGACAGGAGATTCGGCTTGGAGACGTGGATGTGATTCGTTCTTTATTTGAGAGAACCATATGTTTAGAGCTGCCACTTAAGAAGATGAAGGTGAGTAAATCCCCAACAATTCTAGTTTTTCTTATATTATGTTTTTTTGTGCAGCACCCAGATATATATATATATATATATATTATGTTTTTTAGTGCAGCACCCATATATATATATATCACATGATTGTTTATTGTTTGTCTGGATTTTGCAGTTCCTATTTAAAAAATATCTTGAATTTGAGAAGTCATATGGTGATGAAGAAAGAACTGAATACGTTAAGGCAGAGGCCCTTAAATATCTTGAGAAAGCTCGTCCTTAATGAGCGTTGTCCATCCATTAAACATTCAAGAATCTTGACACATTTGAGATCCGCTAAACCAGGTTCCAGATTTTGCCGGTTAAGGAATGGGGAGTTTTTGCAAGCATACAGAGATTGATCAAAAAGCTGCATGGAGGCAAAGAAAAAAAGACATTTATGCAGTTTATATGTATGTGGATGGCTTAATACAATGGGATTTTTTAAAAGTAATTTAGAAGTCCATAAAGAATGGCATTTTTGTGTATCGTGTTCTTTTTGTATCAATTTAGTGCAACAAGCAATTTTGGATGGATGCTTCTTCAAGTAGTATTCATATTATGATCTCTAGCTTTGATTTTTGTAGAATTGTTGATGTTTTTTTATTACATATTTATGTAGAAATCTTACTGATTGTTCAAATGCAATCAATATGGATCAAATAATCCATTGGGTGTACATTCAGAGATGGATAAAATTGCTTCTTACCCTTATTTTTATGTAAAGGATCTAGTAGGTTGGGATCCTATTAGTAAGGGGCTGTTTGGTTGGTTTTCCATTAAGATTCGTATGAATAAAGCTATCTGTGTGGATTAATGTCTGTATAGACTGAGAAGGGTTTTTTTTGGGAGGATTTTTTTCATATATGAAAAAACGTGTTTTTTAATTGGAAGGGGCAGGTTTGGAAAAGAACTCGGCTTTCTACATAAAGCTATCTCCTAGAAGCTTACTGAATAAGCAAATTTCTATATCATTAAGCAACTACCAAACAGTAGTGTATATCTGACCGAATAAGCTATGAGTCCTATTAAGCTCATTAAGTTGCTAACAAACTTGCTCTAAGTCTCTTTGTAAAATGCAAAGGACTTGCACTTGCTTTTAATGTTGCGGTTTTTCTAGTACACAAGATTAAAAACATTTAATGTGGATCACTTAAAATATACAGCTTTAACTAAATGGTATTTTTTTTCTTTGATTTTACTCCTGTATATCTTCTTCTCTCATTCAGCTTTACTGCACATAAATAAAAACCGATTTTATATATACAAAGCTTCTTTTAAAACAAACTCTTGTACACATTTTCCACAAAGTTTACAGACTTGATTGCAGGAGATGATTTTTTAGATCAACTTACATTGTCTTTTTATAATGTGATAACCCAAAAGATTTTCATATTTGTCCTCACCTGAAAAAATGACCAAAAATCAGTTACTATGGTAAAAATTGTTGGCTATATGGCTCCCTATCACGATTTGCCTGTCCCCTGATTTAATGAACGCAATATCCACTTTATCCATCGTAGCTTTTGATACGTTCCCTTTTTTTGGAAAGACTAATCCCTGACAATTTTTAAGACTGCTAAAGCATGCAGCCCTGAGATAATTCCCCAGTGGCCACAAGTTGTTTGCGCCTGGATTCGAACCTGGAGTAGATGGGTTATCTATCCTCATCCCCCACAAGCCTTAACCAGTACGCCACAAACCTAGTGGTTTTGATATATTTCTTTGTCAGTAGGATGGACACATCTTTTAGTATATTTTGTGAACAAGATAGCTTTTGGTATATTTTGTAAAAGAGGATGGTCAACTTTTTATAACTACCTTTGGGTACAACTTTTGTATGTGTGTTAATAAGTTAATGTTTTGAAGGGTCTACGAAAATGGTATATTTCTTTTGTTGGATGGTTATGCTTTGCTCTGCAGATAAGAAATGATATATATTTTTTCTGTTATGTGTAAGGATTTATTCTTAAAACAATATCTAAGGGCTAAATCATTCAAAACATGAATATCCGTTTGGTTTATTTAACCATGATTTTAACCCAGCACAGTAACCAGCTTTATTCGTCAGAATGAATAATCTGTTCAGTTTCATTAATTGCAAGGATTTATTTACTTATTTAAAAATATTCTACAATTAACCGGTCATGATATAGAAGACTTTTTGCGACTTTTTTGTTAAACAATAATCTAAAATATCATAGGTAACGCACAGCCGACTTTTTTTTCCCTAGAAATAATACAAAAGAAAACCCTTTTGCATATCTTTCCTGTTTCAAGGATTACTTTTGGTTCATTTTCATAAGAGAGAGATTTCATTTCAACATGTGAAAATTACTTTCACCAACTAGATTTTAGACCCAAAAAGAACACTTCAAAAATGAATCCCAGTCTCTCTATTTACATGCTCATTTTGCATACTCTATAATACAAGTCTTTGGCCTCAAAAAACAAAAACAAAAGATAACTACATATTAAATACTTTTCTAGCTCTCATTCTATACAACAAAAGCTAACATGAAAGAGAATGCTTGTATGCCAAGAAAATAAACAGCAAAAGAAGCATTAAATGCCGAAATGTATCTACATGAGAAAAAAAAGGCACGGCACGGCACTTCTTCGATCAAGGATCCAATGCCAGGTTAGCTTATTGAAGAAGGTGTTTTTATCGGCCACATATATGTCTTCATTGATAAAAAGCAGTAAAGCTTAATGGGTTCAGTTTAGAGCATAGTGAACTCGTTCAAGAAGTCGCACAACCTTATTAACGTTGATCCGTGAAAGTGGTGGCTTTGAACTACATGATGATAAGATGTTGTTTTGAGGGGCTCGAGGTAAGGCTAGTACATCCTCCTGTTGGGTATTTGTGAGCTCCAAAAACTGAGCTAGCATATCCCCATCAAGAATCTTTGGTACCCCTGCCTGCAATATTTGATAATAAAAAACTAAAAATGATATCCAATCAAATGATACAAGATTCTTCGACGAAGTGAAAGCCACAATAATATGAACCCTCTTTGTGGAAAATACGGTACGCGTTTGATATATATATATATATACATATATAGACACGTCTTCAAATACAAACCAGTTAAAGGTTACAAACTCGTACAAACCATTATAAAAATAATTTTTTCATGATTTTTTTTCATCAAATGCTATGATTTAAGATGTTATTACATATATGTTTGTTTCAATCTTTGTGAAAAAAATACATGTGAAACTTTTATATTATGAAACAAATATATATATATATATATATATGTAAAACTTTCACCTTATGAAAACAAATACATGTGAAACTTTTACATTATAAAAACATATGTGAAATAACAATTTGATGAAAAAAACCATTAAACAAATTATTTTTATATTGGTATGTACGAGTTTGTAACTTTTGACTGGTTTGTATTTGAACTTTCCTCTCTCTCTCTCTCTCTCTCTATATATATATATATATATATATAACTCGAGTGCTAGAAGACAATAATAATGTAACTACTTCTAAGATAATCCACATATGTTTGTAAAGATTAAGGTGATTTTGTACTCTTACCGAACTTTGACGGCTGCGGAACTCGTTATGATCATTCCCAAGAATAGGAGCTGTCAACGGATGAACTGCAATCCTGGATTGTACATCTTCCAAAAGCTCAAATTCATCCCTGAAAGATAAAAGTTCCGCTTAGAAAGCAACTCCTTGTTTAAGAGCTAGTAATAATAAAATATCCATTGAGAATTGAGATAACATTATATATAAAAAGAACACCACTAATAAAAATGAAGCTGCTCACTCATACCTGACTATACAAGTGAAAAAAGCATCCAAAAGGGCTAAATTACGGCCTGCAAGTTAAGTCTTTTGCAGCCTTCTATCCTTAAACAGATAGGGTGTGTTTGGTATGCAGAACAGTACAAAACAAAAAATGCAGTTTTTTCGTCCCACCAAATAGGTGGAATAAAAATTAGGGAGATTGGTAAATCACTAAACCACCCATGTCAAATTAAAACCTTAAAACCAGCCACAATTATTTCACCAGAACCATATGTACATCCATCATATGCCATCAACTAGGAATTGGAGGAAACATACAGAATACACACAAACTCAAAAGGTTTTCTATTTCTCCATTTCTTTCTTTTACTTTTTTGGTTTTGGTGGTCTAGGTGATCATACTAGGAGATTCAACTCCTTAGATCTCCCCACTGTTGAATTTAATAAATGCTAATGAAATATTTTCACCTAAAATATTCATTACCAAATTATTATAAAACACGAAAAGATTCATACCTTGATATAGGAACGAAGATCATTATGCTTCCTAACAATGTGCTTGCCACGATACTACTGTGTGATAAATCCATAATTGAACTAGCAATATCGCATTCCCTCATTTCATCGTCAGCCAGAAGTTTGTACGAAAATGAACCCTACAAAAGATACCAGCAAGAAAAATTGAAAGTCATTAGATACATATAAAAATATATAAATCATCTGTTAATACCATGGGTAAACAGTCGCCACAGTAGCTGTTCAGCACTATAAAGTATATTACGCTTCAGACATTAATAAAAGGCATAGATAAAAACCAAATATGAACATAAACTTGCCTTTCTGATGCTCATTGCGATCTCACCCATATAGAAGGAAGAACAAACCCTTAAGTTGCATTCTGGACTTGCATTTTCTGTATCATAATGGTAAAAAAACAAATATAAACATAAAAATAATATATATTTATTACGTGACAAATAAAGAAAGAATATGGAACTTCGAAGTAACAAAACCTAGTTGTAAATCACATGTTTGGAAAGATGATTCTGAAGTTCACACAAGGCACAAAAAGCTTACCAGCTGAGTGATGCGAACAAGACAAGACTGCAATACTCCCCTTACGATCTGAAACAACAGCTGTATCAATATTCATAAGAAGGCAATCAGCAACCAACCTCTGAACAGGGTCACTATATAATTGCTCCACCTTCTTGGCATCCTGTATCATCAGTGTGATTGAAACAGTTGAAACATCACTTAATTTTCATGTATAAGCATCTGATATTAAAAAAAATACGGATTGATAATATTTATCAAATTACTAAAACGAATATATTGACTAACAACCTCATAATATGCGTAGAAAAGAATGCCATCACGACAATCCCCAACAGCAATAGTAGTGAAGTGAGTGGTCAAAGTCATGATCATAAACCGTGTCCTTCCAACAGCCAATCTTTTGACCCTTAAAGAACTATCGTTCTGAAAGCTACAGACGTAAAACTGGGGGAACATAATAGAAAACATAAAGAAATAAATTGTTAGTAGAGGGTTCATATTCATAGCTGAGATTTGCATGTAAAGAAAATATATATAAAAATAAATAAAAAACTTACAGCACTGCCGGCAGAGGCCAAGAAATAGCAGTCGAGATAAGGACAGATGGCAAGTACTATCCCACGCATATTGGTTGAATAAGCTAATCGTAGGTTCCATGCTTCAGTTTCTTCTAGCTTTATCCCATCAGAACTATTATCGTCAGGGCTGCTGCAGAGACTGCTATTTGAAAGTTGTTCTGCTCCACAACCACTGATTTCACGGAAAGGGGAAGTTCGTTGGGAAGATGAGCCAGCTTTTGAATAAAATGTCATTGACCCACTATCTGAATTTTGTTTGTGCTCAAGGCAGAGGACTATCAATCGCCCCCTTGTACTGTTGACGATAATTAGTGTTATAAACATATAAACAAAACTGGCACATATATATATATATTTACAAAGATATGCATACATGGGTAGTAAGCTAGTATGGACCAAGTGTGAATGGGTAATGATATCAGCCATAAAATTGAACTTAGTCCAGTGTGGTGAAAATTATGGTGGAAGATCAAAAGCATAATTATGTTGTTTTATAGCCTGAACACCAAAATTGGACTTGTATTTCACCCAACTAAAAGGTAAAATGGAAAAGCTTAGGGGAAAGGGAAAGGAGTGTAACTTTTCCATCGAATATACTTGGATTTCGATTTCAAACAAGTCATTGTTCCTACGAAAAAGCATAAAAACACTTCATTTCGTAAATATGAACAATTCTGGAAGTAATGTAAATGTAAATGCAAAAAAGAATGGCTAATAGTTTGTTCTTGCAAAATGTAGTGCTCTTTGCATTTTGAAAAAAAAAAGATGGTTTGTTTGCAATAAAGAAATTATCCATCAACAGTTAACTGAAATTGGATACACATATGATAAAAATAACAAATCAAATACAGTAATCTGATTGAAAAGCAAAGAAAAACCGTTGTTGGTGTAGATCATGAGGAATTGGGTATGAAGAAGAATATTAACCTTTCAGCTTCACCACTCGGCATTATAGCAGGACCAGTGGAGAGACTAGTTCCCACCACTAATACTTGTTCACTCCCCACCTTCAATAACTCCATGCACTTCCCTGTTTCCCCAGGATCAAGTTTAAAAGATGATAAAACTGAACCACTTAACGGATCCACACAACAAATATCAGATGAACATGAATCTTCACTCAGATCTGTCCTTAAAACTAACAACAATCTGCTTTCAGCATGATATAGAACTTTCCGTGGCGTTCCTTCAAGATGGAACTTCTGGACGTTTAGCCTCTTACTGTGCACCATCTCCAACTACAAAAGAGGGATGAACTTGTATAAATAATATAACGCAGCTAAGGATTATTAGTAGAACACAAAAATAAGGGATATTTTTAATTTTTAATATCTTTTCTAGGATGGCATGTTAAACATAAACATGATACACAAGTTTTAACTCTAAATCCATACCAAATGGAGACTGTTCTCTGATACAAATAAAATTCCATTGGGACATTCTTTTGAGCATACAGGAGTTGCATGTGTGGATGCTTGGAAAGAGATAGAGGTGTATGAAAGGCTGTGTCTTGCAGTTTGTAATAACCAAGGCCTATCACTGAGAGCAATCACATCAGAATTAGGGAGATCATTCAATGGAACCAAGAAAGCTGGAGTTATACCAATCCGACGGATTGAAATCAACTGAAGACAAACAGGAACGTTATCCTTTGTCATCTCAGATATAATGCACGAATGCATAGCCGAGGTGCTATGTGGTGAAGTCGACGTGAATGAGTTAACTGAACTAAGATATGGTCGTGACTTTGGAGATTCTAATGATGAATTCGTAGAAATAGATGGCCATTCAAATCGAAGTAGCATGCCGTTTCTTAGTCCTGAAAGGATATAAAGTCGATCAACTTTTACAAGCCTTACATCCTGAGGTACCGAGCCACTGATAGTTGTTCCGGTACTGTTTACTAAGGAAATGATTCCTATAGCAAGAGCTTTTATGCCTTTATCTGGTATAAAAGATAGAACCTCCACCGAAGGCCTATGTGTGCCAATAACAAAAGTATTTCCAATTTCAACTCCATTTGTAGAGAGCTGATAAGAAGAGTTACACGGGTCTTCCTGAAGTGGTTTTTGAGGAATGGAGATGCAGGACAATTCATACTCCAATCTGACATGTTGCAATTGGTATACTTCATATTGATAAGCTGTCAGATGTCTAACTCCAAGAACAAATAAGTAGCATGGATTGGAAGTTGCCACAACTATAAAGTTATGCCCTACGGCCCCAAGACTAATGGTCATGTTATCAGGGGACCAAGATGTACAATTTGGAGACGTGAAAGGAATACCCTCAGGGTGAGCAGCAGCTGTAGGTAAAGCAAGTCTAACTGCATTCTGGTGGATCTGAACCACCAAGCCATCACCAATAATACCACAGGCTAGAGTACATACATCAGGGCTGAACCCAACTGAATCAGTCACATCAGTAAAGCTTACACCAACTGAAAGCACCCTTGTCTCTTCTACAAACGATAGCACAAGGAAAGAATGGTAACAATCAATTAATTTCATTTTAATTGCCCAAGTACCCGTGATCCCTTGATAAACAGGGGCAGTTTTTAATAGTTTCTCTAAACTGATACCATTTCGGATAACTCTTAACGATCCTTCTGGTGCCATTCCACAACAAGCAAACATTTGTTCATGTTTCTCATCATGGTAATCCACAAGTGACATATCCAATATTGGCGAAATATTTTGAACTGGGCTTTTGTACTGTAGCTTTCCTTCTTCAAGTTTCAGTACCATCCCATCACCCATTTCTGCAAGTGCAGTCAAAAATCCACCCTCGGCCCATAAAAGCTCTTTAAATGGTAGACCTTTATAAAGACAATCAGAGAGGTTGACTTTAAGACCACTTGAATCCGAAGAGAGTTCGATCATAAAAAGCTCTCCAGTGTCAACACAAAATATCATCCTTGGCTTTTCTTTATTTCCTGGTTCCCAACTCCACGAACACACACGATTGGATGTTGACTTTGATGAATAACCACTATCATCATCTATATTCATGGGATCGTCATCCTTAAATATGTCTTTCAGCTCCAAAAGAGCAGATGCAGCAACGTTGCATATATTACCTTCTTCATCAACATCATTCGCTCGATAAGACTCCTCAACAAAAGTGTGCTCATCCACCACTGACGGCAAGAAGTTTAGGCTTGTTCTGTATACACATAAAGGGTTGCGTGCATCCCTAAGATCCATCAGAAGAGCATCACTAACTCTGAAGAGAAATGCATATCCATAAGAATTGGGAACTTCAACAATATCATGCGCTAGAGGTCCAAGCTCAGCATACTGAGATAGTACATGGACAAAGTTCTCCCTAATATTCCATTCTAATAACAAAAGCCCGTTAAGAAGTGATCCTTTTCTGCAAAGTCAGAAGCAAACATTACTATAATCAAGGGAAAGACGACTGAATATAACCAAAAAGCAATTGAATAGCAGTTTTATTACTCCATCCGTTTAACAGATCTCATCGAAAATGCAATGATTTATCATACCTATTTAGAAGAATGGCTAACACAGGGTTGTGCTCCTTACTTGGTTGGCTCAAATCTTTCGAGATAAAGCACATGCTCCAAATAGTACCATGTATACCAGAAGCTCCGGTGCTTGTACTCGTATTATTTTCAATGTCAGAAGGACAAAATATTTTCTGCAGCCAAAAAATACACGGGCATCTTAAATCTTGATCAATCAGTATGAATATAATCTTCTTTTTCTAAAATCTAACTGCTGTGACCGTAAGAGCCTAAAATAATGATAGAAACAAGTAAACCTTATCGATGATGTCAGTGCCACCAGAACTAGAAACTGAGAACAAAGCTAGACGGTCCTCATATGCACTGGTAGCAATGAAACAACCACTGAAAAATAAAATGAAAACAGTTACATGCTGAAAAAGCAGGATACTGGACGCAAGAAACCACAAATGCCCCTCCACACCAACTTACACAAAAGAGCAACTTACTTGGAATCAACAGCCAGCATTCTTCCGACATGATGCCTTAGGTTTCCAGGTGCACTAGATAGCTGAACTTGTGTCAAAGGGAAGAACCTAAGCAAGCAACGAGTGTACAACAAGAAATTATCACAAAACATAGTATACAGCAACAACACCAACCAATAAATCCCATCTTTTCATGATCGTTAAATGCTCTGCATGAACAAGAACAAGAAAGAAACCTGTGCATTTCATTCGAGAATGTGAGAACCGAGAGCTTTCCAGAGTCTGAAGTAACAAGCAAAAGGTCCTTTCCTTGTACCTACAACATCCGAACAACACAAAATTTAACAACATTGTTGGGGTTTACCTGCTTATCGTATGCAAGTTTTTGTTCAAGTACTTTGGAAAACTTTCGGCCACACAAGTGCCTCAAAAAGGATCGGATGGTCTCCTACTAGATTGCCTAATAAATTTTCATAGATGAAGGCAACTTGATTCTCTAGCAATTACTAGAGTTCTACATGATACTCTATGATTTCTATGTAGATTCCCCAGCACTCTCTTGATATTAGGGAGTCTCGTATATATATGTGGTGTAGAAGCACAACCTAAAACATAATGTAACAAGAACGTTCCTATGAAGCTTATTGTCAACGGTAACAAGGTTAGAGTGAGGTTGGCCACATATGCGCCTCTTTAAGGCGTGAATGATCGCCTAATAAGCATTTGCAAAGGAAGACAACTTGAATTCTCAGGAATACTCTAGGATTATCTTGTATCATGAAGGTTCCTCTACAACTCCCTCAAAATCAGATGGATTCTCAAATATTTCTGTCCTGAAATCGTCATGCAACTAGTATGTTCCTGGACCTAAAGAGTTTGTGTATCCAGAAGGATCCTTGTGATAAGGAAGTCCCTGTTTATAGGTAAGGTATCTTTCATTTTAACCTATCCAAGAAGGAAAAAAACCAAAAAAACAAAGCATTCACAAAGTGCCCCTGACAAACCTCTTAACTTTTTGTGGTTGTCCGTCCTTCCACCCAATCCATCCTCAAGCATTTCAGCATGACTTAGCACTCATAAGTGTTAGGTACATATGTAAATATGTATAGTAGAGGGTTTTGTCTTATTTTTTCCTCATAGTTCAATTAGGTATGTATATTCTGTATTGCCCCTTTATGCAACCTTAATCTTCAATAATATTCAGAGACCATTCCATGGGATCATTCATGAGTTCATCTTTTTCAATGAAACTAACAATAAGGAACCCTTGATGACCATTAAAGTAAGGCATAAACAGTAACATGTTATGCTCCTTAGACATTGCAGAACAATAACAAGGCTTTAGAAATCAAGTGCACAGCAAGTACCTGTGGGCTTCCTCTACGATTCCAGGGAAGAATAGCAAGATCTTTGATTGTTCCAAATACAGGTTGCTCACATATGGACTGCAGAACTCCATAATCATCTATTATTACCAACTCTAAGGATGTTTCCTGCATCAAACATAATCATCTCAACCAATAAGATGTGGAAAACTATCACAACAGAGAATTATACACCATACAGAAGTAATCAATCAGAAAGCACATAATAGTGTGATGTCAAAGTTCAATCAAAGTTAATTCATTATTTTCTAGAAATTGGACATAACATCTGCACATAAACCGTTGTATAACATGAAATTTAAGTTGACTTGTGAGCAAACTAAAGCAGAATTGAAACCTTGCCGAAAACGATGTCCTTAGAGGAAGGGGATCGGATGTGACCGTAGACGATTTGAAGGACAACGCTTCCTTTAAGAACACATTTAGCGAGGTAGTGAGGACCGCCATGGGAAGGCAGTGATTTTGAGTTGTTTCCACTCGCCGACGATGATTCTTCCTCTGACACCGCCATGACGGAACCAAATTAGTTAGGGCTACTTTATCAAAAAAAAATTAGGAATTGAGGGAAAAAATGGAAACCCCCAAAAGATGAGTTATGTATGCATATATGCATCTGTAGATGATTGTAATGAGTTTTTTATGGGTTGTTCTTGGTTTGATTGATTGGGACACGACCACGACCAGTGGTTTTGGAGAGACACAATGAGGAACAATAGTAGTGTCATGTAGCCCCCCATACAAGAATTCACCAATTTTGGGATTAATGCTTCTTTTGAGTGTTTGGGATTGCTTATAAAAATAACTTACTGATTTATTTCGATGCCGTGTCCATATTAAGTAGTTTTGACTGTTTAGGAAAAACAACTTATATGGTGTTAAACCGGTGATAAAGTAGTTTTTTAAGAACTTAAAACGTTTTTAACTTATCAAAAGTTGATTAGCACTTTTGTAAAAAAGCAATAAGTTGTTTCAGATAAGCAATCCCAAACACCCCCTTAATCTAATCATGGTGTTGTTAAAAAAAAATCTTTTTTTCGGTGGTTAAGTTGGTAAAAAATTGATTATCGGCAATTTCAGTTCGTTTCAAACGGAACTGTATACGATGTGAGAGGGCGTTTTTTTTTACTTATGAGTGGGGAGGCTCCGAATCGAACCCGATATATGTCTTGTATTTGGACAAAGTCACCTCGCTCATTTACCAATTGAGCTACATCCAAGAGGGCTGAATTGGATTTTTCATACGGTGAAAATGTAATTGAAACGGGAAATTGATGTTGATGTGTCTCAATGTGGAGTTTATTTGATACCATGTGTTTACGATAACTCAAATTTAATTTACGATTTGGTTGATTTAGCATAATATTAAAGTTGAATATATGTTTGTATCTACAATTCGTTGATTTGGAATATTGCCGAAAAGGTGAATAGAGAGATAATTGAGAAAATTCAAATTTCACTAATCGGAAACTAGTGGGTAAAAATTAAAGCAAAATCATCTGATTTAATGACTAAATCCTTGATACTTGAAAAAGGCAAATAAAAATTTCGGGAAAAAAAGAATATAAACATATTCAAATTGTGAACTTTCAAAGAAATATCACGAAAAACCAGAAAAAATGCTTATTTGACCCCTTAAATGGTAGAATTTGGCTAAAAGCACATTAGAGAATGTATGTTTTTACCCAAATCACCATTGTTGTCTTTTCCCCGAGTCAATCTCGGCCTTTTACGGGTTAACGAACAAAAATCTGTTATTGGTAGAGATTCAAGGTGTTCAAAAATATAAACCAAGAGTTGCATTTTTATAATTATTTTAATTTTTTAACCAATGTGGGTAAAAGGTATGAACCACCCTAGGTTAATACGTTATGACGTACCTCCGTAAAATTAAATAATTATGGAAATAGCCATATGGGTTAATTTTTTAATGTTTTGTATATTTGCTCCTAACTTTGTTAAAAAAAAAGTTTCTTAACTTAACTTACTCTGGTTTTTTTTACCTATTAATTCACTATCTTTAAAAAATTGCAATAATATATATAACCGTCTGATAAGATTAATTTATTGACCAAATTTACATCTCATTTTAGAATTTCTTTATCTTATTTTTAAGTAATTTTATAAAATTATTACAATTTTTATAATGCTTTCTAAATATAAAATACATAGTTGGTATAATAAAAGAAAAGATGTATTTTGGTCTCAAATTGTTAAAATTTGCACCAATACTCATATTTTCGTCTTGTGCTCATTTCAGGTAATTTAAGAAAATGGAAGGTAGAAGAAAGTTGACCAAAATCCGGGAATAAGCCGAAGACCCATAATATGTTTGGGTGAATTTTGTGTGTAATTTTTTTTTGTTATGGTCAAACTTTGTATTATTAAGTTTAAATCTTAATTAGTATTATTTAGTAAAAAAAAAAATTACTTGGGCTAAGTTGTGAATTCGATCCATGGGTTGATACCCAAAACCGGATTGGCTTATTCATTAAGCCAAGCCCATTGTGTTGTCTCTTTCTTGAATTTTTAGCTATAAATAAGTATGGATGGAGAACTAGTGGGGCATCACTTAGCACTCTTCATTTGTCATGTTTTCATCTCATCTATTGTTGGAGAGGGAAGTTAGATAAAAAAAAGAGAAAACCCAACAATGTTGGGCACAAGCTAAATCTTTTTCTTGCAAGTTGTATGTGTTAGTTGTAGGAAGAGTGTGCATTAGATTGTTGAGTATAAGAAACACTTCTCCTTTTGACTTTTGGCAAGTGGGTATGCAAGTGTGAGAATATTACTATATATGTACTAACTAAGTTCATGAAATCAAAATGGGGGGTAATGACTTCATTTGTCTCTTTTTCTCTCTTTCTTTCTTCCTCTCTCCCTTCGTGGTCTCTCTTCCTTTCTTCCTCTCTTTTCTTAGTTACTAATATTTTAATTCAAAAATCTTAATAAAAAATGTTAGGCATTAAATTTTCTTTTGTTCATGCAAGTTTGAAGTTACCATCATCATCATCAACTCTCATTATTATAAGTTGCCATCAAGGTTCTCTCTAATTTATCTTTAGTTCTTCAAGTTTTCGAGTGCTACTTGTTGTTCGAAAATCTCAAGGATCCCAACCGAGTTCATCATTTTCACCTCACGTTCACGAAAACTTCATCTTTTTATTTTTATCGCATTTTTCTTTAATAGTACCTCAAGATTACTTGTAATATGCTTGTCCTCGTTTGCTCTCAAGATTACTAATGGTAAACTTGTCCAAAGCATTCAACTCAAGAATATTTACGGTAAACTTGTCCGGCTTAATTTAACTCAAGATCACCAATGGTGAACTTGTCCTTGCTTTACGTTTCCGTCTAGTTCCTTTTTATATTAACTCAAGATTACCAATGGTAAACTTGTCCTTGCTTTATAATTCCTAGACATTTATATTTAGCCTTATTGTTTACGTCTAACTTGTTTATTTTCGTATTTTAATCATTCTCCTTAGCTTATATTTACCTATTTTCGTCAAAATACTTTGTAAAAACCCATCTACAATGGAAGGCTAAAAACCTTAGTTTGGGGTGTAGGGTAATAGGTTGAGATTAAAGAGATGGATAACACGATTTAAAATGTGTAATCGACTTTACAACGATAGTTTTATAACTTGTCGCGTTTAGATTTTAATACCTCGTAAAAATATCTCTAAAGTTAATTGACAACTAGCGTTTGAGTATTTAAGCGGCTTAACCTTGATGAGGTTGTAAAACGTATTATTTTTCTAAGACAATAATTATCGTTAGAAAACATTTTTTTTTATCTAATTATTCATCTCCGTTTCAATTTATCCTTACACCCTAAGCTTGTTCTTTATAAAAGTATTTCTCTCAGTTACCAACCAACAAAACCAATTTTAGTTAATCAAAAATCCTCTCAACTTCGTCCTCTGAAATCAAACCGTTAAAACCGAGCTTTTCATCTTTAAAACCTTTAACTACCGTCTCTGTGGGAACGATAAATCCGGTACTTTGTACCATTATTACTTGTTACGATACGACACTATTCCGAGGTGTATACTTGCGCCGATGAGTATTTTTGTGTTAATTTTAAGGGATAGCAATATCTAACAACACCATCTTTCTTCCCCATCTCTCGCCCCCGACATAAAGAGTCCTCCCCTCCATCGCTCGTTGCCGACACCACTATATCTTTCCATCACTCATTTTTGTCACACATCGCCCTCCCCCCTCCCATGCCTGCAACTTCCTCCTTTTAATACCACCCAACACACACACACACACATCAACAACTTTTGCGCATTTGCTTATTCTAGTGTTGTTGATCCATTTGTTTTGATGAACCCACATGCAACTTCCTCCTTTAGCATACAACCCTACACACAAAACACCCACTGGCACACACATACACACAACATGTATAAACACAACACCACAACTATTTCCGATAAACCCACTACCTGCAACTCCTCCCTGTTGGATCGATTTTTTCACGTGATCACACACCTAGTAAACTAGAGCTTGAACCATATAGAAACCATAATATTACTACATAAACCACGTGGCCTTTATCCATTATTAACTATTTAGTTTTAAGAATTAGGAACACATTCTGTTAAAACGTGTAAACCACATCGACTAAACGTGTAGTTAACTCTCAAGAACAATTTGATCCAATTATACACAAGTAAATGGAAGAAACATTTTCTCGCAAAGCTGGAATTCTAAAGAATGTAGTGCTTTTACGTGTTTTAGTAAAAAAAATAGTTATATATATGCAATAAAAACAAGTACATTTGTAAGTTTACTGATGTGACGATTAAGTATTACAAACGAGTATAGGTTTAATTCACATGTTGTTTACATGATTAGCACAAGTATAATATTAATCTTGTAAAGTAAACATTGCATTTATACATTTTTTTAATGTTGATATTGCTTGCTAATACGAGTATAGTTTAATTTACATGTTGCATACATGATTAATACAGACATAATATTAATCTTATAAATGCTAATACCATATGATTATAAAGAGATATGGTTCAATTTCTCCCTCGTTATCTATAACCCATAATATGTGTGTATATGTGAAAATAGTGGTTTGTTTTCTTTATTGAAAAAACAATTTTATTTTCAAGTGGAACGATGGCTGAATTTTGGAATAATATATATATATATATATATATATATATATATATATATATAGACTACTTATAATCATTCGTTAAGATAAGATTTTTAAGAATTATTTCATTTAATCAACCATAGGTATCTATTATTCAATAGCATATTCATAATTAAAGGAAATGTAATTTTGTTATGATAAAGAAACAAATAACAATGCAAATTGAATGATTAATGTCTTCTTTAAATACAAAAGAAACCTGATATTAATATACAATCTACAACATGTTTTTGTAATTACTTTTTAACAAGACAAATTTTTTTAAATACATACATATATTATATTGAGTTATTTTTAGTTAAAAAATCAAAAGCATTCAAATGGGTCAAATGTGCTTATGATTTTTTTTTTTGGAACCGGCCAATTCATTAAAACCCAAGGCGCCGAAAGAAGCAGCCGGGAAAGCAGAACAAAAAACTATATGTACAAGAAAGGGTCAATACACCACTCGTGCCACTTTGAGTGGTTAACCGATCTCCTATATTTAAGCCAAAGGAACACCGAATGTTTTATATAATCCACCACCTTTGTCTCGCGAGTCCTTTCAGATCTGAACCAGAGATTGCACCGCGTCTTCCAGATACACCACAAGGTCCCATAACAATGCAAGTGAAAATCCTTTTCTTCTTCTCGCAAACTCTCCAGTCTTTTTTTATGAACTCTCGTAAAGAATCAAAACTTTCGACATTGCTCAGCGAGACTTTGCACCACCTGTTGATCCAAAACCAGACCCCTTTTGCAAACGTACACCCAAAAAATAAATGACTACAGTCTTCAACCTCCTGCTGACATAAAACACAGGTAACCGAAGGGATCAGAATGCCTCTATTAACGAGGGCACTGGCTGTCGGGATACGAGAGAGGGAGGTTTTCCAGATGAAGCAACCCACGTTTTTCGGGACTTCGTGTAACCATTCCATCTTATTTTCTCCCGGGGGATGCATGTCATTGTCAATTTTACGCCTTAAGGTGTCCACCGTGAATGAACCATCAGTATTTAAGAGGCAGGTCCAAACATCCTTACCCGACACCGGTTGGAATTGAGCCAGCAGCAAAACCAGAAGTTGTAATTGAGGCCCGAGAGAGGATATTATATTTGCAGATTTCCAATCCCAATTGAGGGAAATTTATTATTATGATCAACGTTTTATATTAAGAAACAGTTAGTATATATATAGGGGCCGGTTCAAATAAAAACTCGATTTTGGTTACGAACATGAGGGCAAAGAGAGCGTGACACGTGTCATATTCAGTCTGAATAATGTATGAACTTCACATTCCTTATTCAGACTGAATGAGACATGTGTCACACTCTCATTTGTCCACATGTTTACAATCAAATTTGAGTTCGCATTTGAATTTTCCTCTCTCTTTCTCTCTCTCTCTCTCTCTCTATATATATATATATATAGTGGGGGTTGGGTTGCGGTGAGAGGTAAAGTTATAGTGAGAAGCATAAGAATGGATCTCCACCGTTGGATGCACATTAGGATGAGATGCACTGGATCAATTCTCGTAAGGTACGCAATTCATGGGTGGTTGTGAGATTAAAAGTGATCAAGGGTTAAAATCCCTTCTTACGCTTCTCACCTTAACTTCACTTCTCACACAGTCTCAGGCCTATATAGTGGCGGGTTCAAATGCAAGATTAAATTCGGTTGTGAACGTGAGGACAAAGGAGACGCCACACGTGTCCCATTCAGTATGAATATATATTTAGACTGAATGTTGTGTTATCCACTTTGAATACGTGTTATTCATACTGAATAATGAATGAACTTCACCTTTGTTGTTCATACTGAATGCCCTTCATTATTCAGACTGGATGGAATACGTGTCGCACTCTTCTTTGTTCTCTTGTTGCAACCAAACTTGAGTTCGCATTTGAACAGTATGCACTAACGCATACAAGTGACTGAAACTGTTTTTTTTCTATGCACCAATGCATATATATGCATTGGTGCGTATGCACAAATGCATGTTAAAAATTACCGGTATACATTAGTGCATATCGTCCAGATTTTTTCTATGCACCGATGCATATAATGCATTAGTGCATATGCACAAATGCATGTTACAAATTACCAATATGCATTAGGGCATACCGTCTAGATGGAGAGCTTCCAAGGTATTATTCAATTTTTTTTTGCTTGGTGTTTTCCTTTGAACCCGGCCATATATATATATATATATATATATATATATAAAAGGAGATTTCAATTACAAACCAATCAATTCTTACAAACCGTACACACCGTGTGATTCATTGTTAATTTGAATTATTTTTTTCATGAAAGTAATTAATATGATGAAATTGTTTAATATAATTCTTTTCTATCATTAAATTATTTCATATATTTTTGTTTCTACATGAAAATGAAATTGTTTCATGAAATTCTCATTTTGATGAAACTTGTTTCAAATATTCTTTATTAATCAACCCTCATGTATTCTTGATGAATTTTTTTCATATATTATTGACTAATCAACCCTCATAATTAAGAAAAAATGAAAAAAATGATTGGTTAAATGCGCTTTGTACGGTTTGTAAGAATTGATTGATTTATAACATAAATCAATCCTATATATATATAGGTTGGTTCATTTATAAACTAGACGAATGGTAGAAACTATAGAAACTTTGACAAATTAATATAAAAAATAAATTTTTCATAGATTTTTTTTCATCAAATGCTAGATTTAAGATATTATTTCACATATGTTTGTTTCATCTTGTGAAAAAATTACATGTGAAACTTTACACTATGAAACAAAAACATATGAAACTTTTCATAAAAAAATACATGAGAAACTTTCAACTTATGAAAAACAAATACACGTGAAACTTTTACATTATGAAACAAACATATGTGCAATAATATCTTAAATCATAGCATTTGATGAAAAAAAATCATGAAAAAAATTATTTTTTATATTGATTTGTCAAAGTTTCTATAGTTTCTACTTTTCGTCTAGTTTCTAAATGAACCAACATCTATATATATATATATGGGTTAGGTTCAAATGTGAACTCAATTTTGGCTGTGAACGTGAGGACGAATCTCAGCCACACATCTTCGGTTATGGTGGACGCGATCACGGAGGATTGACGCGATTCATGGGAGGGGTGGAGATTATTGAAGGGGGGGAACCAGGTCAAAGCCGCCTTTATTGACCGGATAAGTGGCTGAGATTCGTCCTCACGTTCACAACCAAAAATGAGTTCACATTTGAACTTTCCTCATATATATATATGTTGAGATTCGTCCTCACGTGCATAATAAAAATTGAGTTTTTATTTGAACTTTTTTTTTCTCCCTCTGCACAGAGTTTTTGGTAAGCCATTCTATAAAAAAAAGTTTGTTTTCCCTTTTCTATAGTTTACACTCTGCATAGTTATCGTGCTTGTGTTATAGAAAAATGTCGTTGTTGTCCTAACTGTTTTAAACCGAAAAATTATGCCAAGTCCATGTTTCTTCTTCTCGAAAAGTTTGGGCCTATTAGCCCGAATCCTAATCATGTCAAAAAATCTAATCATGTCATTTTCTTTCGGGCCCAATTAAAGTTGGTTGGGCATAACCCGAATTTTAAGCCCGACTCGATTTATGGTCATAAAAAACAAGATAAACTACATTCAAAGTAGTTATGCACAAAAGTTTGGCCCCAAAAAGTAGGGTAATGGTTACTAACCCTTCTTCGTCTTTTTGTGAGTTTCCGTTTGTTTGATGAAAATGTTTTTTTACTCGAAAAACTAGTCGTTATAAGAGGTATTGTTGGAAATGTAACTTATGGTGATTTAGTATGAATGAAGAGTGTATTTGTTATCTTATTGTCATAAAACTTCTTAAATTCCCTCAATTATTGATTCATAAGTGTTATTTCTTAGGACCTTGTTATGATGAAATCCTCCAAGTCTTGATTCTTAAGTTTCATGTGTTTTACAATCTCGTAGTTTTCGTATTTGGAATTTTTCTATGCTCAAAAATTTTGTATTCTTCAGGCCCGTTCTTTTAGGCTTAATGAATCGGGACTTAAAAAATCCATTTCCAAAAAAAAAATATAGGGCTTGTGCATCTCTGGTCTACATTGCATGATATATGGTAATAGTTTACAATTAGTGTGTAATTTATGATGCATAATTACAATTCTTGTTCACATATATTATTGAAAACATATGTCTACAAATCATGCTTATGCAAATTTAGTTAAAGTTTAAACTCTTAATTATAAAATACTATATTTATTATGATTAATATACTTTCAGGAGGTTTCTTTGTTGGTTTCTTGCACCTTGTGGAAGCACTTTTGGAGGAGTATTTTGTTCTTATTTTTGTGGGTTCGTCTTCTTTTATAAATCTTGATGGTTTTTCAAAAAAAAATTCTATAGTATTTGCAAAGTACTTTTAGAATGTTATTTGAAATGTGGTAGGATAAATTTGTTCTTGTAGGAAAAACCATGAATCTCAAAAATCCCATAGGTTGATATGTTAGAGCATATCTAACATCTCTAAAATAAAGAAATTTGAGGAAAATAGAGAATTTTGGACTAAGTTTGTACTCCAACAACATCTCTAAAAGTTTCTCCAAAGGGAGAAAACATGAGAGAGAATGTTTTTTTCTCCAAATTTAGAGATTACCCCAAAAAATGATTATCAAATGAAAGAAATAATATTTTATTCATACTCTAATTTTTCTACCAATAATATAAAAGTTAGTTTAAAAGTTTTTAAATATATTGAATATTAAAAATAATATAATTAACGTTGGACTTTACAAAATGGAAATATTGTTGTAGATGAATGCAAATTTTTTTTAGAGATTTTAATTTTTATGTCTCTATTTTAGAAAAAATTTAAAGATGCTGTTGAAGATGCTCTAAATACTCATATATCTCATAAAAAATTATGTTAGAGAATATAAGAGCATCTCCAAGAGCTTCCCTAAAATGGGGAAAATAGAAAAAATGAGGATTTTAAGTTAAAAATTTGCTCTAAGAGATTTCCCAAAACTATCTCCAAAATGAAGAAAGTTGGAGAGAGGGTGAGTTTTTCTCCGAATATGGAGATTACTCCAAAAATGATTACAATGTGAAACAATCAGTAGAAATTCTTGAAAATAAAATATTTAGAGGAAAAAAAATAATATTTTAATATTATAATCAATGATGGATTTTCCAAAATGGGGAATTTGTTATAGATGAATGTAAATATTTTTAGAGATTTTAGATTTTGATTCTTTATTTTGAAGAAATTTTAGGGATCTCTTAGAGATGCTCTAACATTACTTTACACAATAACTTGTAATGGTTTATGACACGATGTTTTTGAGGCATTAACTTTAAGATGATTGTTGAACAATTATGTTAACTCACATTCTAAATTTATTTGACTAGATGTCTTTCAATTTGATGTGATATTGGTTAAATGTCACAATCTCAAAACGGGGCCTAACAATTAATGCTCAAAAATCCAACAAAAAAAGAAAGAAGTGAGGTTTGGTACGGGATTAAAAAATGTACAAGATAAATACAACATTTTTATGTTATATGTTATTATAATCCAAAATTATTCTATTGTTAACCGCTACAAAATTATAAACATTATTTATTTTGTTAATAATAGAAAAAATAACTAAATTATATGTTCAAAAGGGAAATTGGGATCTTTCCTTTTTGGAATATGTCATAGAGAAAAAGTTATCAAACCCCACAAAGAAGAGGAAGTTTCTTGAGGTAAGACTAGTAAGCAAAGTTTGACTAACCAACAAAATCAAAATAAATTTTCCATGTTTTTTTATATTAAAATAGTTGATATTTGCAATATTACAATGTTTTGGCCGGATCATTTCCTCTTTCCTAATGATTTTTAAGTGTAAGTATCAATAATTAGACAATTAAATATAATTACAAATTTAAATTAAATATTGCAAGCAATAAATAAGTGTGTGTTAACCCTTGTAAATTTACACATCATTAGTGATGTTAGATTACCGTTCTGCTGGTATCAAAATGTTAACGTTGAAAAAGAAAAAAACGACATACAAAATGGGTCGTCAATTACAATTTGCTAGTACGAATCAATAACACTGGAAAGAGTTAAGTAACAGGGTAGTTTGTGCCTAGTTGTGAGTAGTGACTCTCTCGCCTCAACTGTTAAATGACCCCAAAATATCTTATGGTTAGTTTAATAGAATTGTGAGAACGAGTCTCCCTAGTGAACTGTTCAAAGTGTCATTGATCCATCAGGAGTTGGTTTGGTCAACATAATTGTCCGTGCCAATTGTTGCCACACATATCTTCAAACGTTGCCCCACTATCTCTTGGGGGTTCAAGAGTCGAATAAGCCTCTGTAATTAAAAGTTCAAATTTTGAATTATATTAATCGTTTGAATTTTTTTATATTATTATTACTATTAATATATATATATATTTTTTTAATAAATTTAACATGTCAATAATTAAGTATAATAATTGTAAAAAGAGATATGGAGCTAAAGATGGAATGGTCCAGGTGGTTGTGGGACGTATTATCGGAGTGATCGCAAAATAGTTTCTATACACAGTAGGTATACAGGTCTGCACAGGTAAACGGGTTCGAGAAGACAGCGTTAACAGTCTTGGGTGGAGGTTGTAAGGTCCAGATCGTCAAGTGCAGTTGGACGAAAATTGTCAACGCCTTATCGTAAGCTGTCAAACAGCCCTCAGATGGTAGTTTACGGCTTGTGACACTTTTCACGATTCTATAGTTTTCACATTACGAAGGAAGAATATATCGATGCCCTATAGCACCGTATCTAATACAACTGATTCGTTTATATATATATATATATATATATATAGAGAGAGAGAGAGAGAGTGACAGAGAGAGAAAATCCATTTACAAACTTTTTTAAATGGTAGAAACTTGTGAAAACTAATATAAAATATATTTTTTTTCATCAAATATTATAATTTAAAATATGGTTACACATATATTTGTGTGCATATGAAAAAAAATATTCTATGTGAAAACAAAAGCGTTGATTCATTTTCACATACGAAACAAAATTCATATGGTGAAACAACATATATTTTTTCCACATGTAATATTTTTTTATATGAACAAAAATATATATGAAGCAATATTTTAAATCATAATATCTGATAAAAAAAATTATAAAAAAATTAATTTTATATTGGTTTATACGAGTTTCTACTCTTAAAAAGTTTCTAAAACATTGTCCTTACATACACACACATATATATATATATATATAGAGAGAGAGGGGAAAGTTCAAATACGAACTCAAATTTCATTGCGAACATGAGGACAAATGAGAGCACGACACATGTCTGAATGTAGATTATTCAGACTGAATAATCAACGAAATATTCAGACCGAATATATTATTTATTCGGTCTGAATAAGCATTATTCAGACTGAATAGATACTTTATTCGGTCTGAATATTTTTTTGATTATTCAGTCTGAATATGACACGTGTCGTGCTCTCATTTTTCCTCACGTTCACAACCAAATTTAAGTTATCATTTGAACTCGTCCCTATATATATATGGACGAGTTTAAATGAGAACTCAAATTTGATTGTGAAATGAGGACAAAGAAAAACGTGATACATGTCATATTCAGATAATCAGATTGAATAATGAAGTAAAATATTCAGACTGAATGTAGTGTTATTCAGTCTGAATAATATTATATTTAGTCTGAATATGATACATGTCATGATCTTTTTTGTCCTCATGTTCGCAACAAAATTTGAATTCACATATGAATTCTCCCCTCTATCTCTCTCTCTATATGTGTGTGTGTGTGTGTGTGTGAGAGAGAGAGAGAGAGATTGTGTTTCGGGGAAAATAAAAGTTATGCTAAAAATCTAAGACATAAATTTTATCATTTGATCAATTCTAATTGAAGATCAACATAAATATATTAAATTAATTATCGTAAGAAAAACAATGTATAAAATAAATATAAAATTAAAAGAGATCAAATTACTTGTTATTCTTTTCAGTTTAACTCTTATTTTTACTCTCTCATACATTCATATAGAGTTTAATTAGTAGTAATAGATAGATTCATATAACAATGGAATTTAAAGGTTTCGTGGGTGATATTTGAATTGCGTTACGAAAAGAAGCAAAGGTTGAGAGCACGTGTGAGTATGGGATGGGAGGTGGCGGTGTTGTCTACTTGCATGTCCAGCGTGTCACTTTAGCAACTTTTATGGGTCACAGACTGTAACTGTACTGACCATCGTACCTTTGGGTACAAAAAAGGAATACCGGATGTAGCCGGTAGTCGGTTACTCTTGAAAGCACCGCTCCGGATTCTGTGTGCTCCCTCCGACCGCTTTACCATGCACCCGAATCTAATCCATTGATCCTCCTCTGTCTTGAAATAAACAATTGTCTCACTCACTCATATTCATTCATTTGATTCAATTTATATAATATAAATTATATAATTCTCCTAACACCATTTTCATTTTAAAACTCCAATATTCAAACATATAATTAATTATTTACAAAGTCACCGCCAACTACACACAACCCTTTAAAGAGGTTAAGACTTTGGCATAATGTGAAACGATGTTGAAGATATATATGGGTTTGTAATTACTATCAATCTCAGATATAACTACGATCGTCTACGGGAATACTTTTTAAATATAAGAACATCTTTAATAATAGAAGGTTATTGGAAAGCTTTTTACTATTTCAGTAAATGATTGAATAGTTTTTTATCATTATAATAAAAAGATAATTAAAAAATCAAAATATGTTTGACCTAATGGTAAGATAACATCCTGGAGGATCAGTGGATGATATCCCTGATTACCCGGGTTCGAATCACAGCGACTGCATATGGCGATATCTAGACCTTGGCCTACCACTCTGTGGTGGGTCCTGATCGACGAGGATTAGTTGGGTGCCCTTGGATCCCGGATACCCCGGAAACGTGTGTGTGTGTAATTGTTGTTAAAAAAAAGATAAGATAATTAAAAAGCTTTTTAAGAAAAGGTTGTCATTCACTAACCTATTATTGCTAGGATGATTTTACATTTTACTTCCTCTAAATTTTAATTTTACTCCCTCCTCTCGATCTTATTTTTATTTTAAATTTTTATACATTTTAATTAAATATCTATAATAAACTAAAATATATTTTATAACAAAATACATTATTAAAATTTTTTTATCAAAGACAATCAAAATGACACGAATATCGAATACCCAAAAAATATAAAAATTATACAATGACAAAATGACATCAATATTGACTAATTGTTAATTGTCTTTCATTTTTTAACGAACTCATTTTTTTTAATGTTAAGTGAAGTTTTTTCCCGAAAAATATGACGTGAATTTTAAAACGACAAATTAAATAAGGGGATTTTATAGAACATTTTAAATAGATGAGAGTAGATTATAATGTAATTGATGAAAAAGTTTTTGCAAAGGTTTTTGCATTGGAGAAGATTTATATAAATAGGTTTTTGTTAAGAAAACATTAATAAAAATCTGATATGACAAAAGTAAAAATGTTTTAAAAGTGTTATACATTGCGGATGCTCCCATATTTTGATCTGCTTTACTCAAGGTTGATTGAAATTTAGATTGGGATAGTCTAAAATTCCACTCCTGTGTCTACAGAAAGAGTCAATATGTTTTTATTTTTGGGAAAGAGGTAGGTACCTCTGCCAATATTGTAACGACCCAAAATCCATAAACGCAACTTCAATATAAATAACCAACTCACATTGCCAAGAGTGAACGAGTATCAATTACATCTCATAGTCTTGCAGCGGAACTAAACAAACTATCCACAGTTGAGAATTATTAAACTAAGGAGTCTCTACGACATCCGATCTTACTCTACAACCGGCTCAAAACTTATCTTTGCCCTTCGAAGAGCTCTCAACCAAGCCTCTACCTAAAAATGGTTTTAGTTTTAAAAAGCGAAAGTTATACCACAAGTTCTAGTGAATTCCCAATAAATCGCAGTTAAATAAAACACTTAAATCCGAAGAAATAAATTGCAAAATAAGGAAGCAAGTAATTCAGATACAGGACCATATATAAGGATTGTAGAAAAAGCCGAAGCTAGTTGTAACTCTAAAATTCATGATTTGTAAAATAAATAATTATTAACGGTTAGAAATTTAAAGAGTACACGACATAAGAGATTGTACTGTTGATACTCGAAAAATATGATTTTATTGCAAGAAATAAAATCATTAATAGGAGAAGTTATATACTTTGAATTAAATGGAGTTGGGAAAAGAATGCAAAAAGAAAAACTAGAGGGACGAGTTCTGCCAAATGAGAAAAGTTGATTTGGAAATGATAGTGATTTGAGAAATCATTCCAAAATCACGTTTTTGATATTTGAGGCCAGATTTGACGGCCTAAATAAAGGACTTTTGGACTGAAAATTTGTGGAGTCATTCCAAAGGATGTAGCGGAATAAACCTAATTGGAATTTTGGGATTTCATCAAGAATTGAGAGAGATATCGAGTTTGGAGCGGCATAGGGTCATTCTTCACAAAAATGGCGATTGGAGGTAAAATACTGAACCAAAATCAATGTATCATATATCGATGGCTTCGTTTTTCAATTACCTTTCTATTGGTATAAGTTTCGTGGGCTGTAGTGGTCGGTACGTCGAGCAGTTTGGTCTATAAGCTGTTGTGGCGGCGACTCGACGTAATTCGGATACAAAAACTCAAAATACGAGTCTGTAAATTTATATATGAGTTGGGATGGTTGTTGTTAGTCCCCAAGGAGAGATGGCTAACTAAGAGAGGGTTTTGTAGAGGGGGGTTGAATATAAAACACACATAATATACTCTTTTTAAATTTTTTAATATAAATATTAAAAATTTACACACAGGTAGTTTGATGCGGAAAAGAACATGCACACTATTCTATCAAACTAAACACACAGATAACAGTAATTAACTTATACACTAAGGAAGTTAAAACAATACTGTTATAGCACACAGCTTTGCCACAGTCACACAAATAATCACTTTGAAGATTTTTTGAAAGCGTGAGATTTCTGGGAAGGACTTCATCTCCTTTTATAGTGCCCATGCATGGGATGCATGTGGACAGTTGTCAAGGTTTCATTAGCTGGAAGTTTATCTGCTGGACAAAGGAAGAGACCACTTCCTTTGTACTAGAATAATGGATGAACCATTCCTTGTAGCACGTAATGTCAGATAACTTTATCTTTTTTTTTTCATGCTCTGTGAAGTCCCATCAAACCTTTTAGCTAAAAGACAAATATTCCTTTTATAAGAATAAAAGAGAATGTCTTTATTTAAGGCTTGATGCCCAAGTTCTTGCTGCTCACGTGTCTTGCAATTGATGTGAGTCAAGAACTTATCTCTTTGAAATTGCTAAGTGATACATCAAACTATGTATCACATCGGTGGATACCTTATAAGGCTGGAAATGATAAGTGTATACTTTGCTTGATAAACTTCATCTTTCACTAAAGGTTGAAGTGTACACCCTTGAACCTGTGTCTTGATATCACAGCCTTAGAAAATATACCTGCAATTTCGGTGACCAAGATTTTAGTGTCGGTGACCATGACATCAAACTTGATGACCTCATCTTGTTTGATGTCCTTAGTACTTTTGATGACTTTTGAGTGTACCATCGGTGACCCACTATATTGGTGACCCAATCTTGACTTTGGCAAAATGATCTGAATATTGAAGTTAGTTGATACATCCAAAATTCCACTTTTTGATGTACAACCCTTGATTGAATAGTCTTTGACTCTTCAATACTTGAAGCATATTTCAGACCTTCAAAAGAACATGTAAAAATTCGTTCATACAAAGGAAGGTGGTTCATCACCAAATCATCGGTGACCCAACAATCTCCCCCTATTTGATGATGATACCTGTAAGTTAGAAAATAATTCTTTTTGACCCTTTTTATTTTTCTTTTGGGTTCTTTTGACTCAGATTCCTTTTTTTTATTGATTTTTTTTATTTTTTTTTTAACTGAGTATGTACAGTATAAGTATAAGAATAAATGTAAGTATAAGTATGTGCAAGAAAAAATAAAAAATATTAACAAGAATTTTTAAGAAAGAAGAGTATGAACTTTTATTAATTAACACACAGCTTTGAAAAATAAAGTTCACACTATATGAAGAATATTCAAGGAGTGGGTTCTCTTCTTTTTAGCTCATCCAAGATAAGCCTAGTAATTCCATGGTCTTCAACCGGAGGTACTCCTAAAATAGCAGAGAGGAAGGAGCTGTGAGCCCTTGGGATATCAGAATCTCTGAAGAAACCGATGTTTCCAAAGATGTCTTCAAAGAAAACCCCAAGCTCGGGAGTAGTCAGCATGGTTTGCTCCGGGTAAGCAATAGAAGTAGGAATGGAGAGATCTATACCCGAAGCATTTATCTGGATGCCTCTTTCATGAAGCATAACAAAGTGTCCCTTCTTCTTGTTTTTAGGAGCTGTGATGACCTCTCCTTTAAGACCCTGTTGTATGAAGTACATTTGTTGTGCTTCAAGATATGTCACAAGAATATTATTCTCCTTTTGGATGTTGAGCATCTTGATGAACAGTTTTCTGAGAATATTTAGTACCAGCTCCTTGTACTTGCTTTTGCTCTTGGAGATACATTTGCCAACTTCCATCCATTCAGTTATCCCAAGCACTTCCAACCATTCAGCTTCATAGACCTTTGAGAGAGTGTCAGCTCTCTTAAGGGTGACAAGTAACTTGGGAGAATTTTTGGTTGGAGGTTGGATAGTGGCACTGATAATCTTGGACTCATCTTTTCTTGTTTTCAGCCTTCTTTTAAACCACTCCACTTCCTTGGCTCTCTTTGCTTCATCAAGCATCTTTGCAGCTTCAGATTTCTTCTTTATATTTTCAAGCTCATCTTTTTGAGCTTGAAGTGCATCCTTTACCATTGCATGAGTGGCCTCATCTTGAGCCAACTTGAGTACATTTGTCTGATCATACTTAAGTTGTGCTCTAATGGCTTCTTCTTTTTCAGCTTCAGATAAGATTACCCCAAGAGGATTGGTCAGTGCAGGGGCAGGCTGAAGTCTAAGAGTATCTGCTTGAGGAGTTCTCATTCTTTTCTTTCTCCTTTTCTCTTCCTGTTGATCTTCAAAGGAAACTGGCTTCTTTTCTTTTGGCCTTCTCTTTTCTCTTCTTTTCTTCTTCAGTTTCAAGGGGTTGAGCACTGATACTCTTCCCTTCAACAGCTGCTTCAGGTAACTCGGTGACCAGAGAGGCAGTGACAGTGGTGACCACGTGAGGAGTCACCTTGGTGACCAGATGGGTCATGTCGGTGACCGTGGCCACACCACCATCGGTGGCAGGAGATGCCACATCGGTGGCTGCATGAGCTGGAGAAGCCACATCGGTGGCTGGCTTGGCAGTGTCGGCGGCTTCGGTGGCTGGTTTGGCAGTGTCGGCGGCTGTGGAGGTGGTAGCGTTGGCCTTCTTATTTTCCCCCCCTCAGTGGTTGAACCCTTGAAACCCACTGAAGAGAGAAAAGTCTTGATCCTTTCTATATCAGAAGCCATGGTATTTACTTTTCTTTCAATTCTTTGAAGACAAATCTGTCTTGTTCCTGAAAGAAGGATCCATCCACATCAAGCTCAATTGTTGGAGAAGAGATTGGAATCTTGTCAATTTTTGTGAGAATAGTGGCAAGAAACTCCATAATGTTCTCTTGAGTAGAAGAAAGAGAAGCCAGTCTTTCCAAGTCTTTGGCTGCTTGGTCTTCCAAAGTTTCCACCCGACGCATAGTGTCACGGGTAAAGCTGGTGAAAGCTTGGAGAAGATCATCTCCTTGTTTGGAAGACATGGGAGCAGAAGGTTGAGGCTGTGGTGGTTGATCAGCATCATCATCACTAGAAGAATAATCCACCAAACCTGTAGGTTTTTTTTTTTGGGGGGGGGGGGGGTTTAGGAGATGTGGGGGAGACACGTTTAGGAGAGTGTCTATGAGGGGATTCCTCAGTAATGGGTTCCTCCACAACTTTGGTACGTACGGGAGACGTATGTGTCCAAGGTGTAGTGTCAGAAAATAGAAAATCAGTAAATTGGAATGCTCCATCAAATGCACCTGGTTGTGATGCACTCTCATGTGGAGTAAGGAAAGGGAGCTGTGAGAGCTCACGGGGTGGAGAAGAGGCAGCTTGGATGGGAGATTCCAAGTCTTCTTCATCAACTAAAGAGAAAGTTTATGAAGGAATAATAGGGATGTCCCTTTTTACAACCATGTCCTTTTGGGAAGGCATAGAGGAGCTAGGTTGGGTTAACTGGTCCTTGGGTCGGGTAGGAATCTTTTCAACACTTACTAACTTTTGGGAGTTAGTAGGTGGCTTGTGAGGTGAGACCCTTTGGGTACCCTTAGACTTCTTTGAGGAAGTCTTTGGGGGGCTTTTAGAGTGTCTCCGCTTTTGGGACTTAGATGCTTGGGTAGAAGCCAAAGGTTCTTTTGGCTTCGTAGCATCGGTGGGTGCGGAGGTAGATGTGCCCGACGCTTTGGATCTCTTACGAGATTTGGGCACATCAGTTACTCTAGGTGCAGAAGGGATAGAAGACATACCTGAGGTCCTTTGCAGACGGGGCTCATTTTCTCCCCAAGATAGAGTTGCATTCCTTTCAAACTCAACCATAGATGGTCGGAGAGGGTTGTCTGATGCTAAGACAGCCTTTTTCATAATTTGATTTCCCACTTGATGAAGAGGGAGATCATATATGATGTCATCTCTTTTCTCTAGTTTATCTGCCAACTTTGCATGAATAATAAGAGAGAAAAGGCGCTGAAAAGGTACCTGAGGACGTCGGATGGTAGAGAAGGAGGAGATCATTTCATTGAAGAAGTAGCTTGCAAAGTCTATCCTCCTTTGAAATATTAGAGCATGTGCTAATTCAGTCACTTGGGAAGGTGACTGATCAGGACCACCTGTCTTCTTGCTCAGGCACATAATAAGATGAGCAAAAAGAAAGTTCCATATGTTTCCCATATTTTTGCGCAATAAAGTACCTGGACCCTTTGACTTTGAGTCCTTCTTCTCTTCTAAGTAGTTCAAAACAGCCACCACTTGTTGGTGTTCATTTCTAAGAGGAAATGTTTCATATGAATCATAAGTGGGAAGCCTAAGGATGTTACGAACATCTTCAACATCAAAAGCCACATCATGTTCATCATTGCTGAGAACAGATGCAAGGATTTGATCTGTAGAAGCATCAAAAGTACATGATAGCCAAAAGTTTCCAAGAAGAAACTTACTCATCTTGGGTTTTGCTGTCAGAGCATATTGGAGAGGGCACCTTTGAAGGAACCAGCAGATGTCATTGTACTCAGGATGAGCATTATCAACTCCTATTCGTCCAAAGTAATTGCATGCAGGAAAGGAGAGAGATCCAAATGTCATTGTTTGTTCTTCTGAAGTTCTTGAAGGAGAAGCCATTGAAGAGGAAAGGAGTTGCAGGTTTGAGTAAGAAGGTTATAAGATGAGAAAGAGAGAGGGTGCGAGAAAGGTGGTGAGGTAGTGGGGAAGGAGGTTATATATGAGAGGGAAATTTCAATTTTCAAAAATAATGATTACTTTTGGTGATTGAAAGGTCAGAATTCTAAGGGTTTTAGGGTTGAATTCGGCGCATGTTCTGACATTGATGATGTCATTTGGGATAAGAACAAAGAATCTTGCTTATCAAGAGTGGTAAGTCAAGAGTTATCTTTAAGGGGTTAAGAATGTGGAAGGTTTGTAACGGTTACCTCGGTGACTTGTACAACGTCGGTGGCTTTATGAAAAGGGCAAACGTCGGTGGCTCAATAGAGAGGTTTACGTCGGTGGATGAGATTTGAGAGAGTGAGTCGACGTTGGTGGCTAGTGAGAGAGTGAGTCGAAGTCGGTGGCTAAGGAAGACTCGGTGGCTCGACGTCGGTGGATGGTGGCAAGGACCGTTGTCGGTGGCTGAGATGTGATCGTCGGAAAGAGAGGCGCTGTCAGAAGATGACGTAACCAAGACGTCGGAAAATGACGCAAGCAAGGCGTCGGCGTCGGTGGAAGGAGGGTCACGGTGGTTTAGACGTCGGTGGCTCTAGGTGGTGTGGTGACCGTCGGAGACGTCGGTGGCTTAGGTGTGGTGGCCGTCGGTGGATGGTATGGTGTAGTGTATGGTTTTTAGGGTTAGAGTTTTGAGAGGGATTTAGAAAGGAAAGAGAGGACTTGTCGGTGACACAGTCACCGACACCTTATATGTATATATATATATATATATTTTTATATATATAACATATATAATATATATAAGTTATAAAATATATAAATGTATATAATATATATATATATATAGAATATATATATAAAATATATATTTATATAAAATATAAAATATATATATTAGTCTATGTTTATCATACCTAATTCACCAATGAGGAATTTGAACCTTGCTTCATCAAGGGGCTTTGTGAACAGATCAACTAATTGATAATCGGTGGGAATGAAATGAAGTTCCCCATCACCTTTAGAGACATGATCTCTTATAAAGTGATACCTGATATCAATGTGGTTAGATCTTGAATGAAGCACAGGATTGTTGGCAATTGCTATTGCACTTGAGTTGTCACACATTATTGGGATCTTTGAGAAAATCTGATTGTAATCACACAGCTGATTTTTCATCCATAATATTTGTGCACAACAACTTCCAGCAGCCACATATTCTGCTTCAGCAGTAGAAGTAGATACCGAATGTTGTTTCTTACTTGACCAGCTCACAAGCTTTCCACCAAGTAACTGACAACTTCCAGTTGTACTCTTTCTGTCTATTTTTGAACCTGCAAAATCGTAATCGTAGTACCCGATGAGATCGAAACCTGAGTCTTTGGGATACCAAAGACCCAGATTTATGGTACCTTTCAGATACCGAAAAATCCTTTTTACAGCAGCCAGATGTGATTCTTTAGGATTTGCTTGGTATCGGGCACACAGACAAGTAGCAAAGATAATGTCAGGTCTACTTGCAGTCAGATAAAGAAGGGATCCTATCATGGCTCTATAATTTGTAATATTAACAGAAATGCCATCAGGATCAGAAAAGAGTTTAAGAGGAGGAGCCATAGGAGTTTTCATGGTAGAGCAAGTATCAAATTGAAACTTTTTCAGAAGATCTTTAATGTATTTACTTTAATTTATGAAAATACCTTCTGGAGATTGTTTTACTTGTAAACCAAGAAAGAAAGTTAACTTCCCCATCATGCTCATTTCATACTCTTTTTGCATGAGGGAGCTAAACTCATCACACAAGGATTCATCGGTGGCTCCAAAAATAATATCATCAACATAGATTTGAACAAGAATGATATTACCTTGTGATTTCTTGAAGAAGATGGTGTTGTCAACCTTGCCTCGTACATACTTTTTTCTAAGTAGATATTCTGAGAGAGTGTCATACCAGGCACGAGGAGCTTGCTTCAGTCCATACAAAGCTTTATTCAGCCGATATACATGATATGGATGGACTGGATCTTCAAACCTAGGAGGTTGCTTCACATACACTTCTTCAGCTAATTCACCATTCAGGAAGGCACTTTTGACATCCATTTGGAATACCCGAAAATTCTTGTAAGCTGCATGGGCAAGAAATATTCGGATAGCTTCCAATCTGGCAACAGGAGCAAAAGTTTCATCATAATCAATTCCTTCCTCTTGCCGATATCCTTGAGCAACCAGCCTTGCTTTGTTCCTTATGACAGTTCCTTCTTCGTCCATCTCGTTTCGAAACACCCATTTTGTTCCAATAGTAGTTTTGTTGGATGGACGAGGAACTAACTTCCAGACTTTGTTTCTCTCAAATTGTGAGAGTTCTTCTTGCATGGCAATTACCCAGCTAGGATCAGCTAGGGCTTCATTTATCAGCTTAGGCTCAACAATGGAAACAAAGTTGACATATAAGCACAGATTGCTTATACCTCTTCTTGTTTTTACACCAACTTGTGGATCACCTATGATTTGATCTATTGGATGATCCATGGTCCACTTTAGTGCAGGAAGTAAGGTAGGAGGTAGAGAAGAGGATGAGGTAGGAATTTGAGATGGTGAAGATAGGTTTGTGGGAGATATGGTGTTTTGGTGGGTAAGGTCTTCTGTAGAGTTAGTTTCAGGAGGTGGAGAAGAAAGAGAGGGTTCTGAAGGTAAGGTGGTGTTTATGGGAGGCTGAGAGGGGTTGCTATCTGGAGGATTGGGTTGAGAGGAGGATGGAATTTCACCAACACATGAATTTATCCATAGGTTTAATTCTTCTTCATCACAAGATAATGAAGAAGTTTCAAACTCATCAAACTTCACATGCATGGATTCATCTATGCATTGTCTTCTTAGGTTGAAGATTTTGAAGGCTCTTGAGGAGAGAGAATAGCCCATGAAAATTCCATCATCAGACTTCGGATCAAATTTTCCAAGTTGTTCCCTGTCATTTAGCATGTGACAAGCACAGCCGAACACATGGAAGAAGTCAACTGCAGGTTTTCTACCATGGAAAACTTCATAAGGAGTCTTGTCATGCCTTTTGACTATGATAGACCTATTTTGAGTAAAGCATGCAGTGTTAACTGCTTCTGCCCAAAAATAGGTTGGCAACTTGGATACACTCAGCATAGACCTTGCAGCTTCACACAGTGTTCTATTCTCTCTTTCAACAACACCATTTTGCTGAGGAGTGCGTACGGCAGAAAAGTTCTGAGAAATTCCTTTTAGTTCAAAGAAATCTTCCAGAGCAGCATTCTTGAATTCTGTGCCATTATCACTTCTGAAGGACTTCACCAGTTTACCATTCAAATTTTCAATCTTTCTTGTAAACCTGATGATTTCTTCAGCAGCATCACTCTTGTGTTTCAGAAAGAACACTCAAGTATATCTAGAGAATTCATCGACGATTACTAGCATATACTTTTTACCACCCAGACTGGGTGTGCTTACTGGACCGCACAGATCCATGTGAAACATTTGAAGAGGTTGAGAGATAGAAGAGCATTGTTTTGTTTTAAAGGAAGTTCTGGTGAGTTTTCCTTTTTCACATGCTCCATACAGCTTTTCTTTTTCGAAAACTATTTTTGGCATTCCAACAACCAGCTCCTTGTTGGAGAGTTTGTTCAAGGTTTTAAAGTTTAGATGAGAGAACCTTTTATGCCACAACCAACTTTGTTTGGCTAGTTCTTGAGAGAGGAGACACACAGTTTCTCCTATTGCACTTTCCTTCATGTTGATTATGTACACGTCATTCAGTCGGGTTCCTGCTAGTACAATCTTGCCTGTACATCATAGACCAAGCACACACATAGCTGGAACATGACCTTATAGCCCAAATCACATATTTGGCTGATGCTTAGAAGATTGTACATTAGCCCTTCAACATGGGCTACTCTAGAGAAAGTGATGGTTTCATTTGAAATGGTACCATATCCTTTGGTGACCCCTTTTCCATTTCCTCCAAAGGAAACAGTGGGTCCCTTTTCTTTTGAGAAGTTAGAGAGAAGAAGTTTGTTTCCAGTCATGTGTCTTGAACACCCACTGTCCATGTACCATATGTGATCTTTGTTTGGTACCTGCACCCAGAAACAAATTTAGACTTTTGGTACCCATTTTGAGGTGGGTCCTTTGGGATTAGAAGAAATTTTATTTTTGCAAAGATCCAAATCTTTTGGGCAATTTTTAGCAAGATGAAGAGTGTTGCCACAATTATAGCACTTCTTTAAAGAAAAAGGCCTTTTTAAAATCCCTATCATCAAAACTTTGGACAGAGGTTGACGACTGAGAAGAAGAGGGATGACCGACACCTGGTCTTGGTCCAAGGATACCTTTACCAGGATTTCTTGATTTCTTCAAGTTCACTGACCGAGGAATAAAATCAGTAACTATTTGAGATTTCCTTTTAGATGAAAATTTTGATTTAGAAAAATTTTTCTTTTGAGGAGAAAATCTTTTTGGAGAGGGATACTCAGCAACACTAGATGGATGCTCCTGGGAGTACCTTGACTCATGCAAACTTAAGGAGTTTAAAAGTCTTTGGATAGGTTTGGGAGAAGAAGAAGAGCTTGGAAGAGTTGAAACTTTTGAAGACTCAGAAGAGATTTCTTTAGCTTTAACAAAGACTCCAAACTTCTTAGAACTGGATTCTACTTTGAGCATGTCAAGTAGATCTATAGAGTGAACAGAGGTAGAATCCTCAGATGAGTAACCGAAGAGATCATCATCGTCATCGGAAAGGAAACCAGCAGAAAAACCTTGACACTCAGAAGAAGGAAGTGGAAGGTCGAAAAGTTGAGGAACATCTTTTCCATAACCAAGGCCAGACTTATCCTTGCTGGTGATTTGATCTTGAAGGATCTTTTCAAGATTCTTAGAGGATTTAGTCCATTTAGACAGGACCTCTTGTTCCTTTTCAAGAGTGGAAGAGATTTTTGATTTTTCCTCAGAAAGACTGTCGCTTAAATACCGTAGGTTTTCCAGATCAGCTTTCATTTTATCAAAATATTTTAGTTTGGAAAAGCAAGAGAGGAGTTGATCATTTAGACATTTTATATGCATATCAGCCTTTTTCTTTTGAATCTTTAAGTCACAGAAGTCAACAGTTAAAGAATCAAAGGCATCAGCCTTTTGATCATCAGAGAGAAAGGTAAAAGGATGTACTTGAGGCTTTGTTCCTGAAGTAGATCCCTCAGCAGATACAAGGGTAGTGTAGAGTGACTTTTCCATGTCTTCTAGCTCATCGATTTTGGCCATGAGGCATTTAGTGACATACTCACTCTCACTTTCAGAGGTTTGCTCATTCTCCCAGCAAAGTTTTATTTTTACTTTGGTTTCTTTCTTTTTCCCTCTTGTACTTGGCTTTGTACTTCTTATACCTGGAAGTTTCTTTTGATTCAGAATTTTCTTTAGAGAATTGGCTATTTCTCTCTTCATGCTTCCTAGAAGCTGATTTTGAGAAGTCATGGCCATAAGAAGAAGAAGGTTTGAGAGAAGAGGAAGCTTTTGATCTGCACTCAAAAGCAAAATGACCTTTCTTTCCACAATTGAAGCATTCTTCATTTGCTTTATCAGAAGAGGATTTTTGAGAAAAAGGTTTTCTATTAAATTTAGAGCGGTTTGAAGAAAATCTTTTATTCTTAAGGTTTCCAGCAAGCATTGCCATACTATTAGAAAGTATGTCAATGGCTGATTCTTCTCCTTCATCATTAGCAGCACTATAGTATGCATCTGACAGATGAGAAGAGTCTTCCTTAATATCTTTTTCAGAATCAGAAGAAGGATAGGTGATTCTAGGAATACAAGAAGAAGATTTTGAATCACCTATCAAAGCAATAGAAGAGGATTTGATATCCTTTATAAGAGATTTTCTCTGGTTCTTAGTTTGTTCATAGTGAAGAAGAGTTCCATAGAGAGCAGTTAAAGGCATTATTTCTAAGTCCTTGGTTTGCTTGATGCAAGTACAGATAGTTTCCCAGAAGTCTGGGAGACAATCCATGAACTTGCAGAGAACTTCTTCATTATCATAAACTCGTCCAAAAACTTTGAGATCCTTGAGAAGATAGTTAAAACGATCAAAGTAGGTAGAAAGAGATTCTACTTTTTCATGGGAGAAGAGTTCATACTTTCTAACAAGACAGATCATGTTAGATTTCTTGACTTCTTTGGTGCCTTCATATAAGACACTCAAAGTATCCCACATTTCTTTAGCAGTGGGAAGGTTAAGAAGAGAGTGATACACTTCATCAGGAAGGGATACAGCAAGAGCAGATTTGACTTTAGTGTCTAAAGCAACTAGGCGTTTATCATCTTCACTAAATTTGTTTGAAGGTTTGATGATATATCTACCAGTTTTCTCACTTCTTTCATCATCTGACTCTATGTCCTTTCCTTCAGCGTCCTTTTGAGGACCAAAGCGAGCCCATATTTTAGGAACAATAGGTCCCTCACTGAGAATGTTGGGATACCTGCAATCGATCCCTTCCAAGAATAATAACATGCGATTTTTCCATAACCCAAAGTTACTTGGGTTGAACCTTGGAGGTTTGGCCAAGGATCCTAAATCATATGTATTACTGGAAGAGGTCTGCAAGGTACCATCAACATTTGAGGTAGTAGCCATCACAGATCTGGTTTATTGAATTAAACCAACTGCTCTGATACCACTTGTTAGTCCCCAAAGAGAGATGGCTAACTAAGAGAGGGTTTTGTAGAAGGGGGGGTTGAATTTAAAACACACAGAATATACTCTTTTTAAATTTTTTAATATAAATATTAAAAATTTACACACAGGTAGTTTGATGCGGAAAAGAACAGGCACACTATTCTATCAAACTAAACACACAGATAATAGTAATTAACTTATACACTAAGGAAGTTAAAACAATACTGTTATAGCACACAGCTTTGCCACAGTCACACAAATAATCACTTTAAAGATTTGTTGAAAGCGTGAGATTTCTGGGAAGGACTTCATCTCCTTTTATAGTGCCCATGCATGGGATGCATGTGGACAGCTGTCAAGGTTTCATTAGCTGGAAGTTTATCTGCTGGACAAAGGAAGAGACCATTTCCTTTGTACTAGAATAATGGATGAACCATTCCTTGTAGCACGTAATGTCAGATAACTTTATCTTCTTTTCTTCATGCTCTGTGAAGTCCCATCAAACCTTTTAGCTAAAAGACAAATATTCCTTTTATAAGAATGAAAGATAATGTCTTTATTTAAGGCTTGATGCCCAAGTTCTTGCTGCTCACGTGTCTTGCAATTGATGTGAGTCAAGAACTTATCTCTTTGAAATTGCTAAGTGATACATCAAACTATGTATCACATCGGTGGATACCTTGTAAGGCTGAAAATGATAAGTGTACACTTTGCTTGATAAACTTCATCTTTCACTAAAGATTGAAGTGTACACCCTTGAACCTGTGTCTTGATATCACAGCCTTAGAAAATATACCTGTAATTTCGGTGACCAAGATTATAGGTCGGTGACCATGACATCAAACTTGATGACCTCATCTTGTTTGATGTCCTTAGTACTTTTGATGACTTTTGAGTGTACCATCGGTGACCCACTATATTGGTGACCCAATCTTGACTTTGCAAAATGATCTGAATATTGAAGTTAGCTGATACATCCAAAATTCCACTTTTTGATGTACAACCCTTGATTGAATAGTCTTTGACTCTTCAATACTTGAAGCATATTTCAGACCTTCAAAAGAACCTGTAAAAATTCATTCATACAAAGAAAGGTGGTTCATCACCAAATCATCGGTGACCCAACAGTTGTTTGTTATAAACTTTTGTAAGACTTTTGGTGAAAAGAAGTCGAGAAACGACCCCAAATGGGGGCTGTTCATGACAGCCGCACCGAAGGTGCGAACGGGTCGATTCGGGCATCAAGTTGGGCCGCAACTTTGTGTTGGGGCTGAATTTTTGGGTCATAATCGATTGAACTCGAGTCATTTTGATTAAATCTATGTATATTCTAAAGATATTTGAGTCTCGTTTATTTACTTGGATTAATTGAAATAAATCGAGATATTTCGATTAAGTTTACTCAAGATTTTCGACATCAATTATAAAGAGTTTTAATTAATTGGGTTATCGCATTTTGGGGTTTATTAATTAGAGATTTTGTATTTATTAATTAAATTATATCTAATTCAAATTTTAATCTCCAAGTTATTTATTTATTTATTTAAGGGTGGAGGGATTATTAAATTATAATAATTTAATAGCTTATTTAAGGAGTTGTGGTTGGATAATTGTTGGATTGAGTATTTTAGAATGAGACCTATATAATTATCAGTTGAGTTTAATGCGTCGTAATTTATTTTGGATGTGAAGTAGTCCATTGGGGGTACATGGTGACGAGGTTTGTTTGGAGTTGACCCGTTGACCATGCCAATCAGGATCGGCTATAGGTTGACCCATTTTACTTTAGGATTTACTTTGTGGGAAAAGGCAAGACACTAATTATGGAAATGTTATTATGTTTTATAGGGTATTACTCAGGGATGAGGTTTAGCTAAGCGGAGCTATTCAGGTAAGTCTTTCACGAGATTTCACTGGGATGTATACATATGTATGAAATGTATTTTTACATATACGGTGTGGATGTTTATATGTTAATTGATTGGTGATGTTATTGCATGTTTACTTTAATTTGGTGATCTACATGCATGTGGTTAAATTGTGGTGTAACATGCTATTTATGTTATATGATGATACATTGCATGCAAATAGGAGTTGGGGTGTGGGTTAACATGCTTATAAAATGTATATAACCCGGGTATAGGATAACGGCTCGATGTGTCACACTTTGGGGAGGCACGACCCAAAATGGGCGGTAGTTCCTGATGGACTTACACGCCTAGTGAATGTCTGTGACATGGCAGGTCCCTGCCTAATGGAGAAGAGTTAAGAGATCTTATTGGGGGTGCATATAATTGGTGAAATTGCATATCATATTTATTTGCTAATTATATGTGACTGAATGTGTGTCGGATAGTCGCACGTAAACCGTGAATTCACTGAGCTATTTAGCTGACTGTAGTATACATCTCAGGATCGGGAGGTTCAGGAATCGACAAAGGCAAAGGACACGCTTAAGGAGTTTAGTTCCTTTTACTTTATTTAGCACACATTTATATGTATTTCGGAGTTTGTCTTGGTTTGAATTATAGTGACCCGGTATGGGACGGGTTATCTTTTAATATTTATTTTGATTTGATGTTTAGATTTCCGCTGTAAACGTTTTAGTTTATTAACTGGAGTATTTAATGAGGTGTTTTGATGACGTGACATTTCATTTATTTGAAAAAAAATGGGGTGTTACACTAGTCACACAATTCCACATGTGACTTAATAGTAGTGTTCCGCACAATTCCACATGCGAATGCGATAAGTGGTCCCAAGAAGGGTACCTATCCAACGTACACCAAAAACGGATTCGAGATGTACGGGATATAACTCCCAAGAGATTTGCACCATCTCGAGGTACACACACTCACCTATGTACATGTCCAATTTAGTTAGGCATATCAAGATATTTAGGCCAATTCATCATCCAACATTTACGTAAACCGAAACGAGTACAAAACAATTTAGCATGATTCCAATTTAAATCACCACAATCAGTTTTGTAAATCAAACCTTTGACAAAAAAAAGTGTAGTTTAAGTCAAATGAACTCACCTGATGAAGTGTCACCTGCTTCCGTGGCCAAAATGATCGAAATCCCCAAACCGAACGCCTAATTTCACCAAGATAAGATAGGTGTTAACCTTAATTAACACCCTCAAAAGTCTTCTATAATAAACCCCTAATGAATCCCTAGAACGATGGTTCATATATTGGCTTAGAACGAGAATTGATTCGGCCAAAATCTCACTTGGGCAGTGAGTCTCGTGGCTTGTCCCGTGGCTTGAAACCGCGGGGTAAGTCGCGTAACTTGAGCAGCGAGTCCCGTGGCTTGAAGTCGCGGGGTAAGTCGTGCAACTTTCCTGACAAGCACAGATCTAACACTTTTCTTGCTCAACATAAAAAAAACACCCCAAAAACGTTTCCAAGGTATAAAACTCGATTTCAAGCATCTAAAATCTACCAAATTCAACCCCAATACTTGAGGGTTCATCCCTAAACAATCTCAATCATAAAACTCAATCCAAACATCGATTAATCCAAAAATTTCCAAGCCAAAAATACCCAAAATGAAAGATATGAAGAAATCATTGATTGAAATTTGAGATACTAACAATAATGGTCTCCTAGATGGTAAATCGTTGATTGATTTCATCTAGCTTCTTTAAAAACTTAAAACCCAACAACAACCAATTCTAAATCATCAATTGGAGGAAAAAAACTCATCAATGAAAATTGACCATGAAACTCCATTAATGGAAGCTTAAGTAAGGGAATGAAGAAATATACCTTACAAATGAAGGACCTTCAATAAAACTTCGAAGTTGCTCCTAATCTTCTTAGTTTCTTCTCTAAGGAGTTAAACCCTTAAACCCTCTTTTCTCTCATTTATCTTCACGATAACACACATCCACACATAGTAAATGTAAGAAAAATGAGAGGAGAATGAGGATTCTTCCCTTCTCATTCCTATTTATACCATGGGTTTCGAGCCAATGTTTTAAAACCCCGGGTTAACCCGGCCGGTCGAACCGGTTGGACCGGGACCGGGACCGGGACCTGGGGTAGTGACTGGGTTAAATAACGCCGGGTTAATGCATATGACCGGCCCGTTTCAACACGGTCGGGTTTCTCAAAAACCCGGTTAAACCGGTGGTAAACCCGTTTCTCAAACCCGGTTAACCCGTTTTTATATTAAAATTCAAAAAAAAGTGTGTTATGTGTGTTTTTAATGTAATTTGATTGATGTAAAACTTGTTGTTTATGTATAATATATATATATATATATATGTATGTATGTATGTATGCATTGAAAAAAATACAAGAGATTAAGGGCATTATTGAAACCAGTTAACCCGGTGGTTGAACCGGTTGAACCAGTTAACTCGAGACCCGGTCACCACACCCGGTTAAAAACCCGGGTTTTAAAACATTCCTTGGAGCTGCTTTGCAAATCCGGCCCATCAGATTAGGGTTTGGAGCCCAAGATTATACCACTAAAACTTGATATTACAAGAAAAAATGAATTACATCAAACTACTCGACTCTCATAAAAACCAAACGACAAAACATAAGAACTTGGTAACAACATCATACTAAGCAACAAAAAGACAAAAAATATAAAGACCAACAAAGATAAACAAATAGTAAAATGGAATGTTAAGTAAACGTTTCCAAAAACCAATCCAGAATCCAAACGTCTTCAACATGTCTTGAATCTTGCTCCAATAATCAATCTTTATCATTGTTGATATTTAGACGCCGCCTCCAATTGATCCATTATATTCCGCTTTGTTAGTTTTTTGTCTGACTTCGATCCAATTTGAGAAGCACTTCCTAAGTTCTCCTCTCCATCTCTCATATTATCTAGTGGTCCAAATCTATTTGAAATGGACGGTTAAGTGTTACTGCAGAATTTGGTCACTGGAGGCATTGATGGAGCCGAGGGAGTGGTTCCACCCTTTACTATTGCTGCCTTTTTTTGTACTACTTCTTGTTCCTTTCTTTTCTCATGTGTTGCTCCATCTTTATTATTTCCATTTTGATTACTAGTTTTTGTGATTGACGAATCCACCTTTAAGAACTTGCTACATTCTTTACAATTTTTGGCCTATGATCTTGTGGGCGATTCAAAGGTTTTGGCCTCCATTGACGCTTTTCTACCTGAATGAAGCCATTTGCATCCTTTCCATCACCTTTATTCCCCTATGTTTGTTGGACATTTTTGACACACGAAGCCGTCCTATGCCCAAAACAAACAACATTAAGAGAATTGTGACGGTTCCCATAAGTATTCGACCTCAATGTGAACTTTTTCATCCCCCCCCTAAGTATGGTGTACCACCTCTAATTTGCATTTAAGTTCTCCCACTGCTCATACTCCCCAACTCTCCTCACAAATTGTCGTCGTACAGGTATCCATCTGTTTGGGAACTCTAAGAGCACTCGAAATACGATTGATTCCCTCCTTGTTAAAAGCCACCAAAGAGATGTTATGCAATTTAACCCAAAGAGGGCATGTATTATGTTCTGGTTTCCTCAATCCCTTTGTGGGTCCCATCTATAGACAAACAATGGGACTCATGTTACCATTAGCGAACCAGCTTCAACCACTTGGTTGCTACCCCCTTCGTCATTATAACGAAAGAAGAAGAAACCATTTTTGTTCATCATCGCATCTCGATATCCAAACTTGCCCCATGCTGCCTTAACATATCTTTTCACAATTGGAAAATGAATTCGAGGGCCCAGAAAATAGCCATAGAAAACTGATTGATAAGATTTTACCACCTCCTTTGCTAGTTTAATTAGGATGGCCATAGTTGCTTTTGTCTTATCAGCAAGCGGGAAAACCTATAATTCTGTTGAGCTAGGATGTCCAACCGTATTAACGAAATTCATTTTTATGGAACTTGCGCCATGCACCCTTGAAGATTCAATATGTTTGTATATATGAACACAAAATAGAAAAAACTTTCAATAGTTAGTTACTTACAGTGGTGGTTACGAAATGATCAGGGCTCTGAAATGATCATATTGAAGTAATAAGTCACCGAAGTGAGAAGCTAGACCAAACGAAATAGGAGCTCCAATCCGATTCTAGGTAGAGCACATGAAACAAAACCATTTAAAGTTTGCCTAACTAAAAATGGCCTCCTTAACTAGCCTAGCCAAATCAAAACTTAACAAACCAACATGTTTCTTAGAAGATATCGTGCTGTAGCGAATTGGCCATCTAAGGTTTAAGTCGGCATGTATAAGCATGCACTATACAACACCTTACATGTTTAGTATATAAACCTGTTATATCTCAAGTAAATCCAACTGTAAGAAAATACCCGGTTACACTAAAATCACCAACTAACCACCCACTTTTATAAGACATGTGAGATCGCATTAGAGTCGTTGTCGCACTAAATAAACCACAAGAGACTATTTCTCTGGCATCATTTGTCACAACATAATCTCAAAGTAGACCAACCAAATACTCTTAATATTGACTTAATATTGTGAATAAATTATTAATAACCTATAAATTAAGTTAAAATTTATAAGGCGTTTAACTTCTTATAGAGCATCTCCAACATATTATTTAAGATTGGAATTTTGGACAATTTTTTGTTTCAATAGATTATTCAAAATGAAGAAAGTACGAGAGCATGTAAATTTCTACAAATTTAAATATCTCTTAAAAATGTTTATCATGACTCTGAGAGAGAAATGATTGTATTATTGTATTTTATCGATTGGGTAACTTTGAAGTGAAAGAAAGAGAAATATTTCATTATATGTATGTATTATTTTAACAATATAATAAGTATAATCTTCGAAATAGATAATTTATTAAATATTTAGAATTAAATAAAATTATTTTTAAATATTTTAAATTTTAATTCTTTATTTTAAAAACCTAGAGAATTTGTCGACACAAATAGGTGGTTACAATCAAAATGCCAGTATAAATTTATTTCTATTAAAAGTAGGAAAACGCAATATAAAACGTTTTTTAACAACCTATGTATTAATATATAAATTATTTTGAAGTTGAAATTATTATATTATTATCGACTTGTCGTATACAAATATAATATTCATCTCTACTCTTTTCAATTGATAAGATTTTAGAATATTTGTTGTTTTTAAAATATTTTTTATTTATATAAAAATTTAATATTATTTTGTCCTATAACTTTTTTTCTTATAATTTATTATATCTAATACACCCCCTCTCAAAATATTTGTAACTTCGACGTCACGAGTCAATACTTTTGTCTCTTTATGCCTTATTTTTTCAAATTTGGCGAAATATTATCTTTCAAGTCTTTAAATAATTTTCATAAAGACTATTATATTACTTGTGACTCTAATTAAGTCGTCTCCTAGAAAATAAAAAACGGGGGAAAAACTTCATCTTTTACTTCAGGAAAAAATATTTTTAAATATTATATTTAAGGGTTGGGTTCATGTGAGACTAGACTGTTTTCTTGAGACCCGTAAGACCACCTTTTTACTTTTGAAACTTTACAGCAAAAACACTGTGAAGGTAAAAAGAATCTGAACCTTCACAGCAAAAACAATGTGAAGGTTGTCTTCACAGCAAAAACACTATGAGCGTTACCTTCATAGCAAAAACCCTGTGAATTGTTCATATTTTTTTTACCTTCACAATATTTTTGCTGTGAAATTTCAAATGTTAAAAGGTGGTCTCACGAAAACAAATTGGTCTCACGTGATCACAGGTCTTATATTTAATCTCAATTCTCAATATAACTTTTTTGTAAATTTTTTGAAGACAAAGTTAACTTTGACCATATAATATCAAAATAAATAAAGTATTTCAACTGCTATAAAGAATAAGTCACAATCAATATTGATCGGAGAGACTCGTGGACTATATTTCTTTGGGGTTCACACCTTGCTAATAAAAAGCGATGGCATACTACGTGCCTTCTTAGCAAGACATTAAAGCCAAGTGCGACCATATTTACTTGTTTGCTAACATGTTAGATAGATAAAGACGGTTCTTTTGTAACTGGCCATTTGTTGCATAATATCATAGGTTATTCCTTATCGAGCCAAGAATCAACATATTCTTTAAAAAGTTAGGTAATTCTAGTTGATAAAAATTTCGATAATTCTTTTCTTACACGTCAAGCACACATAATCTCCCATGGAGCCTGACACAATACTTTGTACTTTCATTGACTTCTTATAATGTCCAATATGAATCGGATAAATTATTAAATATGCTAAAAGGGTTAGGTCTGAACTTTTATAAGAGTATCAAATAGGTCAATTAATTTAATTTTAGGTTTGGACACCATCAAACGAAAACCAAGCAAAAGTTCAAGATTTTTGTTGGTCAATCTCAAAAATGTATTTAATTAGCATTTAATTTTGATTTAAGTTTTCTTAAGAGTATAGTTACAATTTACAAATGTATTTAATCAGTGGCGGGTCCAGAATTTTGGTCGAGTGGATGCACTTTTAAATTGGATCAAATGCCGACAAAGCTGTTTGATGTGTTTTTAGTCGAATTCTGTACTTCGTTGATTTTTTAAGTTTTTTTTGTTCATTTGGAAGTAGATTTTTAGGTTGGTTTGGATGAACATTTTTTTTGTGGATTCCGAGATAATGGTTTGGTTTTCGGTATAGACTAATCTAAAAACTCAAATAAATCATGTAAACATAACATTGTAACACATTACATAACTTAAGTTGATGAAGGGTTAATAGAAAAATGTGTTTAGGGTTGTGATTGAACCCCATACCTCCTCTATAAGAGGCCAAGGTTGTTTGTTAATAACTTTATGGGCTTAATTACATATATGACTTATTCGCTCAGTCATCCATGAATGTTTGTTAGCAGCTTATTGATTTAATTCATGACTTATTCGCTCAACTTTCTTAAATCTCTTGAATCCATTCAGTCACGTATGTCCCTAAAATATCCTTCCCCTTACTTCACACTTCACAGACAAGATAAAGGAAAACCCATCGATCTCTCTCTATAGCTCCATCCTTGTTGCTCCTTCTCTCGATCTCTCACCGATACCACTGCTCCCTCCATCTCTAGCACCCTTACTCCCTTCGTTGGTGGCACCCTTACTCTCTTCATCACCAACACCATTGCTCACCATCGCCGGATCATTCTCTTCCCATGGTTGTTGCTCGATTCCCCCATCCTTCTTTTTATGATTTATTTTTTGTTTATCATTTCCTCCTACTCTCTTCTTCTAAAAATTTGAAACATAAGTGAAATCTAGGGTTCCCAAGAGGCATATTGGTAAGAAAATTTGAACTCTGTTAAAGGTGGAACGTAGATTAAGGGGAAGGAGGATTTTTTTTCCAAAGGGATGGTGCAACACTAATGGTTTTTGAGTATGTGTTTCCATTTGTATTTTCCATTTGCAAAGGGGTGTTATATTCATATGAGATTATCTTTAACCATATGATAACAATTATGAAGGCATAAAAGCATAAACACATATCATAAATCGATTTAACATAATAGCGTAGAGAGTTAATAGATCTAACCTGGAGCACTCTTATATGCATCGAAGTTCATTGAAAGGGAAGCATTCATCCTTACTTATGGATCAAAGTCTTATACAACTCTATACAGTTGGCTTCAGAATTGGGCTGAACTGAATGCATAATTCATGTAGGTGTTGAAGTTAATTTTTATTTTGTTGAGTCTGTTAGGAACACGTGGTAGTGTAGTTTATTTGTTAATCATCTTATATAAATAGAGGGTCAGTGTATTGTGTTTAACTCACTTTTCATAATAACAATGGCTTCTTTTTCTCTCTCTATCTTCTCTCTCTGTTTTTCCTTCGTTTGATTCTAAAATGGTATCAGAGCATCGATAAATCCTTTTTAGTTCTTCTTCCTTGATTTCTTTCAGATCTTGTTTCCTGATTGATTGTTAGATTTGATTTGTAATCAAATGACGATAAGTGAAAACCCTAATTCTTCCACTAACAAATCTAATCCGACTGGTTCTGGAATCAATGCATCAGCTTACTCAAATCCTTTGTTCTTGAGTCATACAGACAATCCAGGAGCAGTAATCGTATGACAAATCTTCAATGGAAAACAATTTAGTGCTTGGAAACGGGCGATGACATTGGCGTTATCTGTGAAAAACAAATTAGGTTTTGTAACAGGCAAAACTAAGAAACCAGCAGAAGATGATCCAAGCTATGAAGATTGGGAGAGATGCAACTCGATTGTAATCACATGGATTCTGAATGCAGTGAGTCCTGAAATTTCAGAAAGTCTGATTTATCACACTTCAGCAAAGACGATTTGGACTGAACTTCATCATATGTATGAACAGTCCAATCTCGTGGTTGTTTTTCAATTGCAGAATGAGTTAAATCTCATGTCACAAGGAAGTGATTCTGTGACAGCATATTATACGAAGTTCAAACGAACTTGGGATGAATTTGCATCTGTTGATGAGATGCCTGATTGCAGCTGTACAGCAGGAGAGGCTTGGTTGAAACGTATGGAAAGACAACAATTGGTCCAATTTTTGTTTGGATTACATGACAATTATGCTTCAACGAAGGGAAGCATTTTACACAGGAAGCCTACTCCTATTCTTGCAGAGGCGTATGCAATTCTTATTCAAGAAGAACAGCAATGAGAAGTCACAGCTCCGATGAAATTGAATATTGACAGTGCAGCTATGTATGTCAAAAATACTCAGAACAGGCCTTTTTTAAACAGTGAGATGAGAAAGAATATGATCTGCAACTACTGCAAGAAAAAAGTTCATATTAAATCATAATGCTATAGATTGAAAGGTTTTCCAGAAAATTTCAAGTTTACCAACTCAAGAAAATCAACTGCTAATGCTATTGTTGGGGATGAAATTAATACGAAAGATATGTCCGGTGAAAACACACAAATGACAAGCAAAGAATATGATCAGTTGATGAGTTTTTTAAAAACAATGCAAGGTTGTTGATTCAGTTTCTACTTCTAGACAAACCGAAGGATCTGAAAATGCTTTCACATCTGCTGTTAATGGTTTTGCATCATGTGCAGGTAAGACTTCTTCCTTTTCAAATTGGTGGATAATAGATTCTGGGGCAACTGATCACATGTGTTGTCAGTATTCCATGTTTACCTCAATCACAAAATTGCCTAAACCTCATAAAGTGTCTTTGCCAAATGGCAATGTTTTGATTGTTGAACATATAGGAACTGTGTTTCTTTCGTCTCATTTGTCTCTTTCTAAAGTTTTGTTCGTTCCTACATTCCATTGCAATCTTTTATCGGCCACAAAATTCAATGATCAACATAAAGTGCCAATTCTTTTCGCTGATATGTCTTGTTATATGCAGGATCCTCTCACCAAGAAGCTATTGGTACTTGGTAAAAGAAAGGGAAACTTGTATTTTCTGATTCCTGAAGAATTCAGACATAATATATCAGTTGTTAATTCTGTTACAAGTCATGTTTCCAATTCAGTTGATAAACTTGGTTCCTTATGGCATTTACGCTTTGGTCATATTCCAGTGAATAAACTCAAACAGTTGAATCTTGTTTCTTTTGAATGTAATAAGAACATGTTTCATTCATGTGTTACTTGTCATAAAGCTAAACAATATCGTTTACCTTTTCCTGAACGACATACAAAGTCTGATGATATTTTTGATCTTGTGCATGTTGATGTTTGGGGTCCTTTTCATACTCCAACATATGATGGTCATAAATACTTTCTTACCATTGTTGATGATCATAGTCGCACCACTTGGATATATTTACTAAGCCACAAAGGGTCAGCTTTCTCAGTCATTCAATCATTTGTCCAATTTGTTCAAACTCAGTTTCATAAAACTATCAAAATTATTCGTTCCAACAATGCAAAAGAGTTGGGGAATAGTCAAGAAGGGAAAACTTTCTATGCGTCCAAATGCATTATACATCAATTATCTTGACCTTACACTCCACAACAAAATGGCTTAGTAGAGCGAAAACATAAACACTTGTTGGAAGTTGCTCGTTCTTTAATCATTCAGTCCGGATTACCCTTAAAATTTTGGGGTGATAGTATCTTAACCGCTGCCTATCTCATTAATAGAACACCAACTAAAGTGCTTGACCATCTTACACCTTTTGAGGTTCTATTCAAGTATAAGCCTGAACTCCATCATATTCGTACTTTTGGTTGCCTTTGTTTCGTGTCCACTCTTCCGGTTAATCGCCATAAATTTCAATCACGAGCAAATCCACATATTTTCCTAGGTTATCCTTTCGGCCGAAAAGCTTACAAAGTCATGGATTTGAATACTAAACAAATCTCATATTCTCGAGATATTAAATTTTGTGAGTCTGAATTTCCTTTTCTTAAAGTTTCTAATGTTTCTTCATCTTTGTTTTTAGATCTTCCTCTTCCTATACCTGTTACTAATTCTTCTGATGTTTCTGATTCTTCTCAAACTTGTCCTGTCCAGTCTTCAAATTCGTCTCCTCAACCTTCTCCTGTTCCAACTGGTCAATTTTCTGCTTCACATGATTCTTTTGATAATAGTTCCACTCATAATCTAGAAAATTATTTTCCTATTCCCGATTGTCACAATAATGATGATTCAGTTCCTCGAAAATCTACACGAGTTCACAAACCACCCGGTTGGCTTGATGGTTTTGTTTGTAACCACGTACATTCTGATTCTTCAGATTCTGTTTCTGATACTTGCCCTCACACACTGACTAACATGTGTTTTGATTCTCAGAATTTATGTTTCACTAATTTGAATAGTACAAGTCAATGTTTTGTTGCCAATATAGTTTCTGTTGATGAGCCTAAAAACTATGAAGAAGCTATCCAAAGTCCTTATTGGCAAGAAGCTATGAATAAAGAGTTTGATGCTCTTGAAGCAAATCAAACGTGGAAACTAGTCCCATTACCTGAAGGTAAACGTGCAATAGGTTGCAAATGGGTTTATAAGACCAAGTTTAACAAAGATGGGACAACTGAAAGATATAAGGCACGACTGGTAGCTCAAGGGTTTACTCAACGTGCTAATGAAGATTATCATGAGACGTTCTCTCCAATTGTCAAATTCACAACTATACGTTGCATTGTAGCTCTTGTTGTTAAACGAAAGTGGGATATACATCAATTAGACATCAATAATGCTTTTCTACACGGTGATTTACATGAGGAGGTCTACATGAAGAGACCAAAAGGCATGGTATGTTCTGATCCAAACTATGTTTGTAAGCTTACCAAATCACTTTATGGTCTCAAACAGGCTTCTAGACAATGGTACTCGAAGCTAACTGATGCCTTACGAGCAAAGGGGTTCAATTATTCTAAGAACGATTACTCCTTATTTTTACGAAAGACTCCCACTTCGTTCATCATTGTGGTTGTTTATGTAGATGATGTTATAGTTACTGGTAATGCTCCAGCAGAGATTACTGATTTGAAGCGATATTTGCATGACCTTTTTAAGATCAAGGATTTGGGAAAACTCAATTATTTTCTTGGTCTGGAATTTCTTGAAGGTTCTCAAGGGATGTTTTTAACACAAAAGAAATATCTCACTGATTTACTTGAAGAATACGAAATTTTCGATGACGGGAACGTTGCTTCACCTTTACCCAGTAATCTTAAGCTTCTGCCTGATATGCCAAATCTTCTGCCTGATCCAACAACATACCGACAACTAGTTGGAAAATTGAAGTTTTTGGTTGATACTCGATCGGACATAGCATACAGTGTTCAATTTCTTAGTCAATTCAATCAACGACCTTCGAAAGCACATTGGGACGCAACAATTCATGTTCTGAAATATCTCAGAACTTTCTGCTCTTATGGATTATTGTTTAATAACACTTCAGATCTGAATTTAACAGCTTTTTGTGATTCTGATTGGGCATCTTGTCCGTATTCACAAAGGTCTGTCAGTGGATATTTTGTTCTCTTGGGAGGTAGTCCGGTATCTTGGAAATCTAAGAAGCAAGTTATTGTTTCTTTATCTTCTGCTGAAGCTGAGTTTCGATCAATGAGGAGAATAACCACTGAATTGACGTGGTTAAGTCGACTCTTAACATAATTAGGGTTGGATAATATCACTCCAATTCCTCTCAAATGTGATAATATGGTGAGTATTCATATTGCGAAGAATCCCGTTTTTCATGAACGGACGAAGCATATTGAGTTGGATTGTTACTATGTTCGTCAACAACTGCAGGCTGGTCTTATTGCTATTGATTTTACACCTTCATCTTCTCAATTAGCTGACATCTTCACTAAATCTCTTAGTGGACCTGCTCATTCAGCCTTGATACGCAAGCTGGGATTGTTATCGCAACCTCCAGCTTGAAGGGGGCGGGGGTGTTGAAGTTAGTTTTCATTTTGTTGAGTCTGTTAGGAACACGTGGCAGTGTAGTTTATTTGTTAGTCATCTTATATAAATAGAGGGTCAGTGTATAGTGTTTAACTCACTTTTCATAATAACAATGGCTTCTTTTTCTCTCTCTATTTTCTCTCTCTTCTCTCTCTGTTTTTCCCTTCGTTTGATTCTAAAAGTAGGCAATAGGGACTTGATATCCTTTATTTATAGGTCATGGAAAGCTAAAGACTCATCCCATAAAGAGTCCTAATTTATCTATAGAATTAATTTTAAATAATAGGAGAAGATATGCACTTACCTTAATGTTAATCAGGTAATTAACTCAATGACTATCCTACTCATATTAGGAGATATACATTCAAATATGTAACCGGATTATAATTAATATAGGATTCTCTTGATAATTATAATAATTTAAATCAATTGTCCTTAAATATTTAATACAGATAATGTTAAAGTCCAATTTATTTCTAACAATGAGACTATGGAAACTTTTTACAAAGGACGAATGAAATTTTCTTTTGTGTTTTTTCTAGGGTTCTGTTCAGGTGGGTTTTTCTTCAAAATTTCATTTGAAAATTATTGTATGAACAATGATAGTGAATTTTTTTTGTGATGGTGGAACATTGTTTCTGGATTTCGTGGAAGTCCTGAAACATCAGGGGTAGTTTGTTTTTTTAATCAATTTGGTTTTGAAGAAAAACCTATCAACCATAGATATTGTAAGAGGAAGGTTAATGATTCAATAAAGCAAAAAATAAATGGAAGGGTAAAATAGTCATTTTTATGATTTAGTCAATTTATTCGGTATAATAAACAAACAACATTTTTATTTATTTATACAAACAACTTTATTCATACAGTTAACTTTATCCATACATGACTTGATTATTAAAATTAACCAAACAGTTCCTCAACCGTGAACGCATAAGCCATTCAACCAACAACTTGTCTGTGTTATAATTTTGTTTTAAAATATAAGAGCACCCTTCAAAATCAAGCGGACGCACCTTCAGAACATCTAAATGTTTTCCTTTATGATAATCAAGTGAGCAGATACACGTGACCTTGCTCGATCCTTAGTAGGTACGCTCATGTATTTAATTAACATTGAATTATGAATATGTTAAAATGATCATCATGTGGTATGGTTTGTTAAAAGTTGCGATTTTTGTCTTCGTGTTTTTCAATATAAGATTCTTGTCCCTATGGTTTGCAGTTTATTATTGTCCTCGTCTCTAAAGATAACTTCGTTAGTGATTTCTTGTTATGTACGATTGGATGAGGGTCTAAAACAACAATGAATTATAAACCACAAAGACGAAAACAACGATGAATTACAAACCAAGAAGATGAAAATTATGGTGAAAATTATTACTAACTCACGACCTTAAGCTTGTAATAAAGGGTGTTACTTTTTACACCCTACTCTATATATTAAACTCTAATCTATATATATGGCCTACAATTAAAATTAATAAATAAACATAGGAGTTAGTGTATTACCAATTAAAATAGATAAATAAGATAAAGTATGGTGCATTTGGAAAGTAGAGTATGGTGTAAAAGGAAAAACCCTGTAATAAAAAGCAAGCTCAAAAATATGTTTCTCTCTCTATTTAATTCTTAATAAAAAGCAAGTCAATGTATTGCCAAACTAAATTTAATACGGTCAAATACTCAAAGTGGAGTGTAAGACGTGTTCCTAATCCTTTCTTAAGGTGGAATGGGGAAAAAAATTAATTAAAGGAGACTTGACTTGGCTCAAAATAGTTTTCCACATTTCATAAAACATTTTTAATGTTAAATATAAGTTCTAATAAATTAATATACAAACATATTTTATCATTGCATGTTGATATGTTAATTTATCTTGACCTTCATTAACATAGTCCTTCATGCTTCTCATAAATTTTGATTTCTTGACGCTTTCTCTATAAATCATAAAAATAAATTGTAGTCGTCTATTTAATATAATAAATATCTGATTGTATTTTGTTTTTAAATCTAAAATTATGATCATAATAAATGAACGTATCATTTTTTATATATAACTCAATCATAATTAATAAATCATGATAATTTTTCATAAGTATCTCAGTTGTTTTCTAATATAATCATTTTTATTGTTTGTATGATTTATAAGAGTTAGTGAGTTATATGGTTTGCAAGATAAACTTCCTATATATGAGGAGGGGGAAGATTCAAAAGGAACCTTGAAAAAAAACGAACCTAATAATCTATCTAAACTGTTAACTGAGATGATCCAACAAATATAGTTAAAAAGTGATTATCATACCATAAAATATGTAATTAGAAAGAATTGTTTGACTCTTCATAATTTTTTAGAGATATATTTAAATAAACATAAATAAAATAATGTTACGAAATAAAACATATTTTACATATTTGTTACAACTACCGACAAGTGAAAACATAAACTTGTGTTTGAAGGAAAAAAGACTAACCGAAGATTAATAAATTATTACTTGTATTTTAGAACAAGAATAAAATATGAGCACACTTGATTTTCAAATATTTTATCCAATGATTGTAATAATATATGTTAGAGAGAATTAGAGAAATGGTTTATGTGATTCAAGGTTTGGTTTGATATAGTTTTGATATTTGTAACTCAATTGTTACAAAAAATTGTGGTTTGGGTTTCATTTGATTTTGATCTTTTCTACTAACTTTGTTTATCCTATCTTGTTAAATACAAGAGCAAGTATATCACTTCTAGATAAAAAGAAATAGAACCCTAAATTTCCTTTTCTCTCCGCTTATTATATATATATATATAGAGAGGGAGAGAGACGGGTTCATGCGAGGACGGTAACAATTTACGAGGATACGAGAACAATCTTTAGCCAATCATTTTGTACATGATTTTTTTTTCATGTACAAAATCATATGTGATTTTGTACTAGCATAAAAAATGACACGCGCGACTTTTACCGCGGGAAAAATCTCGGCTAATCATATATAATTTTGTATGTGAATCATATATGATTTTGTACATGAATCATGTATGATTTGTACATGAAAAAAATTCATATACAAAATGATTGGCTGGGGATTGTCCTTGCATTTTCGTAAATTATTACCGTACTCGCATAAAACTCTTTCTATATATATATCCCCTCATTTCTTGTTATTGATTTTGCTTCTTCTTTCTCTACCATCGTCACATACATCCATTAAATGGTAAAACAACGATCTTTATCACTATCATTTTACTATTTGTTATCCTTTAGAGGTGATATCCTCCTCCTCCAAACTTAACTACCTCCTTGAATAATGAGTATTATCATGGACCACCTAATTCCACCTCCTTTAGTTTGTCTATGACATTTTGATCTTTTGGGTAAATCATTCGAGCTATCATCATCGTTTGACTACTGGGATAAGGGCAAGGTACAATGTTTCCCTATTGAGTGTGTAAGCGAGAAACAAGTTCTAGACTAGAAGATCGATCCTAAGAAGACTACGTAGCAGATATACGGTTGATTTGAGAATAAAACAACATAGTTAGGAGCACCAATCTTTAGAACTCTTCGTCGTTCCTTCTACTTCAGTTTCTTCTGTTATGACACAATATTTGGGGTTCGATTTAGGTTTTCAGGATTTTGACTTTGGGGTTCGATTTAGGGTATGTATTTGTAAAAAAAATTATCATTTTTGTTCATATCTTCTAGAGATGTTTCTATTTAATGCTTGTGATTGTATTTTGATTTTTTTTAATTGAATAATGGATCTATGATTATCGTATTGTGTTCGGATTTATGGTGCACTACAGCAAAAATCGGGTTTATGACACCAAAATTGTTGAAGTGTCTTAATAAATTACATTACATGACTTATGTTTATAAGATCAAACACTTTGTGTCATATCTAAGAGTATTGTAATAATTTTTATAATACGTTTTCCCAAGCTTTTTATGACACTCTTAAAACAAAGCGTCCTATTAGACTTTTTACATGATATCTTTAAGAGTATCTTATAAACATATTTTTTATACAACATGTGTTTTAAAAGACATGTTTTGTCGGACACACTTAGTTTCAAAGTGGTTGTAAAAAACTTATTATGATGTTCAGATGTTTTCTATAAACTTATTACAACACTTTTAGATAAAACACATGCATGTGTGTTTGTTTCTGTAAACTTAAGTTCTATAAAATAATCTATTAGGACATTAAGAACATTTTTAATGTCTTATAGACCCTAATTTATTGTAGTAATGGTGGCGGGTGGTGGTGAGTTGTCATGGGGTAACGGTGGGCTGTGTTATGGTAAAAATAAGAATGCACATCATATCAAATTTGAAGGCTCAATTGATTAAAAGCATCTCTAAGAATTATGCTATAATTTTTTTTTCTAAAATAGAGTAAAAAAAGTAAAAAATCTCTATAAAAATTATATAACTCCAACATCTATTCTATTTTAGATATTGTATTATTTATTATATTATTAAAATAATCAATATATTAATAAAATGTTATTTATCTCTTCTAAATATTTTATTTCAATGACCCTTATTGGTGAAATGATTAAAATACTATTTCTCTTTCTCAAAAAATGGGTTTTATAGATTTCTTTAAATTCGGACATTTTTTTTTCTCTCTCATATTTTTTTTATTTTAGCATACAAGATAACATAGCTCTTGGAGCAAAAAAGTTGCTAAAATCTTATTTTTCTTCATTTTAGCATAGCTTTTAAAGATCCTCTAATAGCATCTCCAAACTCCAAAAGCAACTCCATAATTTTCTCCAAAATAGAAAATAAAATAAAAAATCTCTAAAAAATATTACATTCATCTTCAACAACATTTCCATTTTGAAGATTATAAAATTCATTGTATTATTAAAATATTCTATATTTCTAATAAAATATTATTTATCTTATCTAAACATTTAATTTCAATTTTCTTATTGGTGGAACATAATAAAAATAGTTACTCTTTTATGGTAATCATTTTTGGAGATGTCTCCAAATTTAAAGATTTTTGTAATCTCTTTCATACTTTCTATATTTGGAAGAAAGTTTTAGAAATGCCGTTTGACCAAAAAAATTATTAAAATCTCTATTTTCTCTATTTTAGATATGCTATTAAAGATGCTTTAAGAGGTTTTAATTGCTAAAAGTTAAGAATCATTAATTAGATTGACCAAAATCTTGTACTATAAGAATTTTTGGGAAATTTATTTAAATTTTATTTTTTAGCCACTTTTAAGGGTTTTTTTTAAATAACTACAATTTATGTAAGAAAATTTACGTAGAAGTTTATCTACTCGCAAAGTCCATTTAAAAAAAATCAATTTTTTAGACTTTAGACAGAAAGTCAAATTTCTGTCTGAACTTTTAGATTTTATGTAGAAACTTAATTTTCTGTGTAAAGTATAAAAACTTGATTTTTTAAATGGATTTTACACACAACCAAAGCTTTTATGTAATGTATGAATATTTCAAGAAAAAACCTTAAAAATGACAAAAAAAAAAAAAAAGTGAAATACATGTTACAAAATAATTATTTAAGTAAATTACCGAAGATTTTTCCATGTAATAAACGAATTGTAAAACCTAAACCTGACAAAACCTTGAACCACATGCATCATTCTGTAATTTCTTATGAACTTTATTAACAAATTGTTTAGCATATACATAAAAAGCGATTACCATTTTATCCACGAAGAGTGTTAATGACACCTCTTTAATAAGGGTGTACACGGAATTTATGGTAATTTAGTAGCCTTAGAGCATCTCCAACAGCATCTTTAAAATGGAGAAAATGAAGTTTTTAAGCATTTTTTTGCTCCAACAGCATCTCCAAAATTTTCTCCAAAATGGAGAAAGTATGAAATAGATAAGAAAAATCTTCAAATTTGAAGAAATTTAAAAAATCTCCAAAAATGATTAACATAAGAGAGAAATCATATTTTATTATGTTCCACCAATTAGAAAAATTGAAATTAAATGTTTAGATAAGATAAATAATATTTTATTAAAAATATAGAATATTTTAATAATATAATGAGTTTTGTAATCTCCAAAATGAAGATGCTTTTGGAGTTGAATGTCATATTTTTTATAGATTTTTAGTTTTGAATCTCTATTTTAGAGAAAATTATAGAGATACTATTGGAAATGCTTTTAGGAATGTAAAAAGCACATGTTGATGATGTATGTGAGATGAAAATCATTTGATAGGAATGTCATTAGCATACTATAAGGATGCCATTAGCCTCCACGAGTTTGCATCAAATTTGTTATCAAATTCCACCTTCACAAATAAAACATAAAACTTGCACCAACTTGTTTTGCATTCCAATTTATTATTGTGATTGAAGCATTAGTATATGGTTTTCAATGCTTGGTAAATAAATTATAGATATATATGGTTAAAATAATTAAATTTGGATAATCAAATAAGAAATTACAAGAAAAACTATTATTTAGATAGATATGAAATTATATAATTATTAGAGCAAAAACTTGTATTTTCTGGACACGCAAACTGGCCCACACAGGTTCCTAATTTCCAATGTGAGAGGCATACATGACTCACTCAGAGGCAAAGCGATTGCAAAGGGGCCTGAGATCGCACCCAAGACCAAAGGCTAATTGGAGCAAACATCTCCTCGTCCCTTAATCAACTGAGCTACACGCCATTGGCTGAAATTATATAATTATACTTAAAATCACTTGATTAACTTATCTTAATTCTTGAATCACAATAATTATTTTTAACATGCAAACTTAATTTACATCTTGTCCATAAAAATGAATATAATGAAACAAATACAATATATCCACCTAGAGGTGAGGTACGAGGAGGGTAAGTTGTACACAAGCCTAACATTTACCTCCAAAAAGTGAAAAGGTTGTTTTCGTGGAGATCTATACTTCTGAAAATGTAGAAAGTTAGACCTAAAAAGTTGGTTAAGTGAAAACAATGATATACAAATAGAAGCAGATACAAAAAACATAACCAAATTTAAGGAAACTACAAATCTCTAATTGATAGCAAAAATAATACACACGTAAATGTGGCACAATAGAAGTACAAGTGCACACCAGCTATGGAGTTCGCTTACATGTAATATAATGATAAGTTATTAAAAATCATATCCACAAGGACTGGACTTATTGAGAATTTGAGATTTCCACGAACTTCCAGTGCAAAGGTTAGATTTTATAAAAATGATTGTTATTGAAATAATGTTGATGACTTAAAAATAACAAGTAATAAGAAACAAATATAGGGTGTAAGTTTCCCCGAGAGTGTAATAATAACTTAAATGGTTAACAAAACCGGTAACAAAATAAACCATACGATGTCTTCCTCTTGAAGTTACATTGTATGGGTTCCTGTTACAGTTATATCATAAAGTATCCACTACCACAAACGCTAACCTTCGGCTTGCCAACATCACTAAGTAGATCTCTAAGATCTTAGTTCCGCCAGTATGGAGATGTGCGCATATCTCTATGACGAACCAACTCGACTGACATTTGAACCCTAATACGATTATGCAAAAACCCATATCTCTATGCGATTATTGAATATTTCCTCAAACCTTTTTGCATCATTGAAACCATATTTCGAATTCGCCATCTTTGGGTCAAAGATCTAATATTAACACCTACAAGTGACCAGTTTGTCCATGTTGAGTTAAAGTTTCACCTCAAATGACCAAATCGAAGAGTTAGCAAAAAGTGATAGCACTCAAGTGTTACATTTTAGCCTATCAGGTTTGACTAACACACACACACACACACCCAATGGGGGGTTTTTGTTACCACTCATAAGTAAAAACCTAATGAAAGAACATAAATACTCAAACGTAAATTGCATTAAACGAGAACTTGCCACTGTGTCAGACCCCACGATGTGAACAAAAAGTAAATATTGCATAAATTAAACTAAGTGGAAAGCAAGTGCAAGAATAAAGTAATTATAAGCCAAATCTCAGTTGTGAAGAGTGATGTCCTAAATGAATTGCCCAAGCCCTCCTTATATAGGCGAATAGATGAAAGAGATTTGTCATTGTTGTCTTCTTATTCAAGTTTGTCTGATCCTCCTTGTCCCCTTTCTCTTCATTTTTATGAAATCTTCAGTATTGACTAAACTTGCAACTTGCATCCTTTTTCATAGTTTTGACAATAAAACCTCAAAAAATATTTTTCTGCAACTATATCTATTGTCTGCCACAACGGTGACTAGCTACAATAACTTACAGCTTCAAAATCCGACTTTTAAGCTATTTCTCATCTTTGGGAATGATTTAGACCAAAGAAACATTAAAAATGTGACAAATAACTCTAAGATTTGAAGGTTAAAACTAGTCTAACTTACTAATGTTATCTACCTCTTCAACTCCCTACCTCACATCTATTCTAGTTACGGATCTCTAGCCCTAGTTTGTTACGTTAGTCTTACGTCTCCATTAGCTCCCGTGAAAGGCTAGGTCCTGGAAAATGCTTAAAGCCATCAGGTTTAACCCCATTTGCTCATCCTATGTCCTCTTAGGTCTACTCTCCACCACACCGTCAATCGCAACACTTTCTATTCTTCTTGCTAGATCCACCTCACCAAAACGATCGTCCCTCAATTTATATGTGATAGGCACAAATCTTAAAATTGTTCGAAAGATCGTGTTCGATATCCTGTCAACCATAGTTCTACCACAAGTCCATAAGCATCCTCATTTCTGCAAGATCCGTTTTCCTCTCATGTGCCTTTCTAATCGCCAAAACCTCCATCCTTGTTTATAAAATGTATATGATATTTTTTATATATGTATTGATTATGTGATTCATTTACTACAAGAAAGCCACTATTCCAAGCGTAGGTCGAGATTGAAAGGCAAGAAGGAGTTAACCTTTACCATATTATAAAATATTTAGTAAAACGTTTAAGAACAACTTATTTAATTATAATGTATGGTAAAAAAAAATATTAAATTCAAAGTTACAAGTTGTAATAGCCTACCTACAACTTTTAAAAACTCCACAAAGACTAATTAATAACCAATTGATAGTATATTCAAATACAAGATAAATATTGATCATTGTCAATTTAACAAAATAAATAATACATAAAATTGATAATCAAATGAAGATTCTTTTGTTCTCTTAGAACACAAACCCTTAAAATTTTATTGGAGACATTGAACGGAAACGAACATTAATCAAGATCGATGATTAGAATTTTTAACTTCATAATCAAGATGTATCATGTTGCATTAAGCAAATACATTTCCAGTATTTTATTAAACATGTGTTTTTTAATGGTATACCAGTTTTGAAACAAAAATATGATACGAGGGAAACATTTACACATGGATATATGGTGTGAGACTAATACAGAAAACGACTTTCCACCCAAATCCGAACCACTTTCACTTCCAACAACATTAAAACAAAGCCAAATTGTACAAAATTTACATGAACTTGAAATATAATTGTCGGCATGCCTTTTCTTAACAATTTACCTCACCAATGACATCAGCTGCAAGGAAAACAAAAAATGACGATAACCAAAAGGAATATCGAATGCATTAGATAAAAATATAGCATACCTTGTAAGTAATCAATCATAAAAAACATTAAAATGAAATAATAACGAAGTTTAAGAATATGTTTGTCAACCATATTTCATATTATTTTAAGAAACTCATATCTGTTGAGTTATAATCTAGCTTAACGGTTAAATTTTAAAGATAAAAATTATTCTAGCTAATGTTACAATAAAATTCAATACTAATTTCATTTTTTTTCAATTATATTCCTTATATTTTACATAACTAACAAAATAAACTTCATCATTTTAACTAGTTATATATTATCATAATTTGTTAATTGTTTTACCAAATATAACTAATTATGGTTAGTTGGGTTATCATTCATGAAAACAAATTCACCTAAAAACACTTTCACACGACATGATCATGAAATTGAAAGTTAATGTTGTAAAAAATTGAAAGAAATTGCTTGTATAAGTTTTGACCTTTCATTCTTTAGTTTAGAAAAAGTTGTTTTAAAGCATTTCCAACAACTTTTTAAAAAAATGTGTTCTAATTTTTAAACTTCTCTAACAAATAATAATGTTGTTATCTTGCTTGTTATAAGAGAGAAACTTGAAAAAATTTCATTAATTTCATCAATAAAATTAAACTTTTATCATTTTATATTAATTTGTCTTTAAATGTTATTGAGATCATAAATTAGCCTATATTATATTAATATTATTTATATTAAAATCTTTAAAATAAAAAGTTTATTAAAGTTAAATACAATTCTTTTTAAAGATTTTAATGTTTGACTTGCTAATTTAGAAAAATTATAAAAAGTCTATTGGAATGCTTTTATGTATTTTAAGTTTTTACTACGTTTCTTCTATGGATATGTTTGGTAAAAGTAGCTTATAAGATACCTTATGACTTATAAGGTAGTTCATCAAAACTTTACTTTTATTAACTTCTTAATAAGGTACCTTATAAGGTATCTTATAAGTTAACTTATGGTCATCCAAACAACTACACTAAAAATAAGGTACCTTATAAGGTGACTTATAAGTCACCTTATTTTTGCCAAACAATGTCTTATGGTCATCCAAACAACTACACTAAAAATAAGGTACCTTATAAGGTGACTTATAAGTGACCTTATTTTTGCCAAACAATGCCTTATGGTCATCTAAACAACTATACTAAAAATAAGATATTTTATAAGGTGACTTATAAGAGCATCTCTAACAGCATTGCTATAATAGAAAAAAACGACTTTTTTTTCTCTAAAATGCTCCAACACCATTGCTATAATGTTTTCTATTTTAGAGAATTAAGAAAAAATCTCTAAATATAGAGAAATCTCTAAAATCTTTAAAGTAGGAGAGATAACCAACATTCAACCAATCAAATTTTTTTGAAGTTAAATGTGTAGGAGAGAGAAACAAATTCAACCAATCAAATTTTTTTGAAGTTAAATGTGTAGGAGAGAGAAACAAATTCAACCAATCAAAATTATTAAAATTAAATGGATAAAAGAGAGAACTAATATTTTAATAATTTAAACAGTGATTGATTCTCTAAAATAGCAAAATTGTTGGAGATGTAAGAAAATGGTTTTAGAGATTTTGATCTTTTCTTCTCTAATTTAGAAAAATTATAGCAAACTTGTTGCAGATGCTCTAAGAGCATCTTCAACAGCTATGCTAAAATGAAAAAAGTAGAATTTTAGCATTTTAGTTGCTCCAACAACTATTCTATCATATATGCTAAAATAGAAAAAAGATGAGAGAAGTTGTAAAATTCTCTAAATTTAAAGATATCTCTAAAACTTGTTAGAAGAGAGAGAAAATAATATTTTAATTATATCAACCAATTAGAGTATTGAGATAAAAATGTGTAGGATAGAGAAATATTATTTTATTAGATGTATTAAATATTTTATTAATATAATTAATGGTAGAATTGCTAAAATAGAGTAGCTGTTGGAGATGGATTTAAATTTTATAGAGATTTTAACTTTTTTTACTCTATTATAAATTTTTTTTAACATATCTGTTGAAGATATTCTAACTCATATTATTTTTACCCAACATGAACTTGTGATTATAAGTTTTAAATATTTAATTCTGATTTCTTCATGGAAAAAAGATAGAATTGCATTTATAATGAGGCCGGTGGGGTTACGGGTGTGCATTCAAAGCGTAAAAGTGGAATTTTTAATACATATGATTTTTCCTTCTTCTTCTTCTTTCCTCCATTGTCGTCTTCTTCATTCATCTCTGAGAACGAAGCTTCCGCATTAGTCACAATGGTCAGTGCCACGTAGTTTGAGCCACTCTGTTTGTTTCCACCAATTCTCTATCTCTATATATTCAATTTTTTTCCATTCAACCCACCACACACATTGCCCTAAATCCTCAAGATTCAACAATAAATTTAATAAATCCCAGTTTTCACACACTCAAAGTGTTTTGTGTGTGTGAGAGATTTGAATCCTCTCTGTCATCTCTTCTTTTTACAGCTAAACCCTCGAGATTCTCATTTCATTTTGAATATTTGTTGAATCTTTTTTCCACTTTTCATTCGATTTTAATCTTATTGAAGGTAATAATCTTTGATTTACTCTCTTTTTATGTAATTTCATTCAATATACATATATATACATATATTTGTGTGTATCTATATGCCATTCTTGCTTAAAACTTGAAATTGGTTTTTAGAAATATATGGGTTTTTGTTTCTTTTGAGTTAATTTTCTGTTGATGGGTGGCCTTAAATTTTATTATTTCTTCTATTTACAGGAAAAAAAAGGGGGTGTAAATGGGATTATCTTTTTCATGGCCTTATGCAAATCTCAACGACTTTGATGATCAAATCGAAACTATTCTTTCGAAATCATTAAGTTTGAATGAAAAAGATGTGAAAAGGGTGTTAAGATCCCTTAGTTTTGACGATCATCATCGTGGTTCTTGCAAGCTTGTAAAGATGAGATCATCTGGTTCCATTAAGATGATTGGAGGAGGGTCTGTAAGCTTTAATAGGAGGTCTGAAATCAACAGAGTTTCTTCCTTCAAAAAATGTTCTTCCTACACACCTGCATCTGAACCTGAAATTAAGAGGGTTGAATCACTGAAAACACGTGGACCTGAATCACCATCGTCAAAGCCACTCATGAACCGTGATTTGGCTGCAGTGAAGTTGCAGAAAACGTATAAAAGTTTCAGAACCAGAAGACAGCTAGCTGATTGTGCAGTCTTGGTGGAACAAAGATGGTTAGTATTCGTTTGATTTGTTAATGGTTGTTTTTGTTTGCATGGATTCGATTGAAAGAACGGTTTTAGGTTTTTAGTTTGAAATGCATAGATAAAGTACGCCAACAGCTTTGCTATAATAGAAAAAGTCAGAGTTTTTCTTGTCTAGAATGCTCAAACAACATTGCTATATGGTTTGCTATTCCAGAGATTTGGGGGAGAAATCTAAGTATATTTATTAAATGTATTGAATATTTTAATTATATAAGTAATGATGGATTCTCTAAAATAGAAAAACTGTTTGGAGGTTGGAGTGTGTAGAGATTTTGCCTTTTCATTCTCTATTTGGAGATGCCCTTATAATTTATCAATTTGGTGGCTTTTTATTTTTGTTCTATCTATTTTGATGGAGAAATTTATCAAAATAACCGTTTTTTATCTTGTGGTTTTACCTCCTAACTCATTCTCCAAAAGTTACTAAAATAGCCATCAGCTTCGTAACTGTGAGCGGTGAAAATGTATAAAAAAAATTGAGCTAGGTTCGTAATTTCAGGGACTAAATATGTAAAATTTGGTCTAGGTTTGCAATATCAACTTCGCAATTGGGAATTTAATTTCCAAATTTTACATATTTGGTCCTTGAAATTGCGAACCCAGTTCAAAAACTTATCCTTTTTTACATTTTCACCCTTCACGGTTGCAAACATGATGGTTATTTTGGTTACTTTGTAGAGAAATTGGCTATCCGGTGAAACCACAAATAAAAAATTGTCTATTTTGGCAAATTTCCCTTTTGATGCAACAGTAAAAGTTGCACTTTTGTCCAACTTTTTGTCCCATTTTAATGTTATGTCAAACATAGGACAAGTTTTTGTACTGTCCGGTTACCAAACGCACCGTATCCATATTGACATCTATAAAAAATAGTTTTATGATACATCTTTCTAAGCAATTTTTTATCACATTTTACGCAGGTGGAAGTTGTTAGATTTTGCGGTGCTGAAATGCAGCTCGGTATCATTCTTTGAAGTCGAGAAACCAGAAACTGCTGTTTCACGTTGGTCAAGAGCAAGAACCCGAGCTGCTAAGGTAAGAAAATAGATACATACATAACATAACTAGTCAGAGATTGTTTCTGTTTCTCTAAATTTTGTTATGTTTATTTATCAAATGGCAGCTGGGGAAAGGCTTGTCAAAAAACGAAAAGGCACGTAAACTTGCCTTACAACATTGGCTCGAGGCCGTAAGTCTTCACTCTACAACTAGATTGTTCTTTCATTTCATCTTTTTAAAATAATAAATCTATGTATCGAAATCTTATATATATATATATATATATATATATCCCTCTTTTATTGAAACAGATTGATCCTCGACATCGCTATGGTCATAATCTTCAATTTTATTATGCCAAATGGCTTCATTGCGAAAGTAGACAACCATTTTTCTACTGGTAAGATTAAATCTACCTTAGCGATATATATATATATATATAAAATAACGTGCTTTAAACATATGAATATGACCAATGTTCTAACTGCGGATATTATATCTCAGGCTCGACATAGGGGAAGGGAAAGAGGTGAATCTTGAACGATGCCCGCGACCAAAACTTCAACAACAATGCATCAAGTATCTAGGACCTGTAAGTCTCAACAAAAATTGTATAAATATATGGGTGTATATATATATATATATTTATATATAAATCCAACTTGTTTTTGTACAAATGGGGGTGCATACTCTTTTTTGAAGAATACAGTACTTAAATTTATTTGTTTTTGGTTTTCAGATAGAAAGGGAGGCTTATGAAGTTATAGTGGAAGACGGAAAATTCATGTACAAAGTAAGCAAGACGGTGATTGATACAACGGGCGGACCGGATGAATCCAAGTGGATATTCGTGCTTAGCACCTCAATGGTTTTGTATATCGGGATGAAACAGAAAGGCAAGTTTCAACATTCGAGTTTTCTAGCCGGTGGAGCTACGATATCTGCTGGACGATTGGTCATCGTAGATGGTACTCTAAAGGTACGTATATTATTACAAACCTGAAAACAGGCTCGATAAAATGTAATCTTGCAATGACTAACATATATATATATATATATATATATATATATATATAATTTGACAGGCTATTTGGCCTCATAGCGGACATTACCTCCCAACCGAAGAAAATTTTGATGCATTCATATCGTTCCTTGAGCAACACAATGTCGATCTCCATGCCGTTAAGGTACAACAACCAAGGATACTGATATTTTGGTCCTTTGGTTAATCGACCTTTTATAAAAATTAACTCTAATAGTATTAAAGAGCTTGTTCCCATAAATCTTTTAAAAGAAAAACAATAGGATATGCAAAAATGGGGTCATTTGGATAAATGATCTTAAGGGGTTGTTCGGTTGGTTTTTCATTAAGTCCTGTGCGGATAAAACAGTCTTTGTGGGTTAATCTGTCTGTATAAATAGGGAAAGTTTTTGTTTCAAAGGACTTTTTCATAAATGGAACGAGCGTGTTTTTGAACTCGGAGGGGCAGGTTTGGAAAAAAACTTGGCTTTCTGCCTAAAGCTCCTCGTAGAAGCTTATTGAATAAGCCACTTTATATATCGTTATGATACCATCAGACCGTCATGGATAGCTGGCCGAATAAGTTGCGAGTCCCATTAAGCTCATTAAGCTGCTAACAAACAGGCCCTTGAGTTTTTAAAAGCAGTAGGCTCCGGTAAAAACCTAGAAATACACTAGAGAGTTAGATTTTTAAGACGGTCATTCAGCTAAATAGCTCACTTTTTTCTATTCCATGATCTTACAGAAAAGCCCAGATGACGAAGAAGAATTTTCTGTGGCTGGATTCGGGATGCGAAATAGTATATCGGAACCCACTATCTTTCAAGGTACAATAGAAACGACCGCCAAAATTTACCATCGGAAGAACTCTAAATCAAGAAAGGATCGATATAGCAACCGTCTGCAAATGACAAATGATTTGAAGTCAAAGATAACTACACTCGAAATCCCGAAAAATGAAAGCATTATTCTGGCTTTCCAGAAAAAAGCTCTTGAATCCGAACCGGAATCTGAACCAGAATCTGAATATGATTCCGATTCCGATTCTGATTCTGACAGTGCCTCTGATTACGATACAGCAGAGGAGTTTTTCTCCGATATCGAACTTATGGTTTCCAAAAGGAACCTATTTGATTATGGTGAAGAAGATGAAGCTTTTTACGAACCCGTTTCAAAGGAGAAGATCATGCAGCGGATAAACTCGCATAAGGAAAATAAGTCGTTTCAGTTGGCTAAGCAACTTAGTTGCCGGTGGACGACTGGAGCCGGGCCCCGTATCGGATGTGTTCGGGATTACCCGTTGGAGCTACAAGCTCGAGCTATGGAAGAGATGTGTTTATCGCCTAAAAGTAGTTCCACATCTCCTAGAAGATTTGGTTTCGGTATGCATCTAGAAACGGGTAGTCCTGCCAAGAAAAGGGCTGAAAAAAGCCCGCTTTTTCCGGGGAATTAGTCTAGAAATCAGAGCCAGTTTCAGGTAATCTTGAAACTGGGGCTGGTTTTCTAGAAAAAAGTAGTTAAGATTGCAGGATTTTTTTTTTTTAATATTTTGTTGTTGGTGTTGCCAAAACTTAGCATCACCATGAATCTTGAAATTAGATGGGGTTTTCAAGAAAATTTTGAAGCTCCAAGGAGGAAGATGGATGAAATTCTTTGTAATGTTTCTGTTACTAGGTTGGAATTTGAAAGAAAAATAAATGAAATCTAACAAAAAAAAATTGGAAGTTGAAAGAATTTGAAATATAATTGAATATGGTTTTACTTGATAAGAAATCAAATGTAGCTTGTGGAAGGAAAAAAATGGATTAGGGATCGTTTATCAAATGCTTACTAACAGGAGGCATTGCCTTCAGTAACAGTTTTTGCCCTCAAAATAGATTATTGGTAAGTGCTTATTGGGTAAGAATTTTCTCCTTCACTTACCGATAAGATTTGTTGTGGTTGCTATGGCTCTTACTGGGTAAGATTATCAGTTTTTACTTTGCTCACTTGTAAGGTCAGTGACACCCGATAATACTTATCAGGTAAAAGTTTGGTAAATGACTTCTTAGTATGTTTACATAGAATCCATTTGTTTCGTTTGTATCATGTAGCTTTAAAATTAAGATTTTGTATCATGTAGCTTTAAAATTAAGATTTTGTATCATGTATGTTTAAAAAAAATCGAAATGATTAAAATACTTTTTTTTGATTTTTTTGTAATTTATTTCTTAAATCATAAATATTAGTAAATTATTAATTATTAAAGTTGTTTATTATTTTAGACGTGTAAAATGTTATGGGATGAACGGTTTATTTGATGAAAAATCCTAACTTTATAATATTTGTCAAAGAATAAAGTTAAAAAAAGATCAATTTCTTCAAAATCTACGGGAATTCGCAAGTTTTTGGGTTAAAATTTTGTATTTTGTATTGACAGGGATCTCAAAGAACCTTTAATAAATATAAAATTGTTTTTAAAAAAGGTTTCTTTCCGAAACAAGATAAACTAGTACTGAGGAGTCGAGATGTACATTGCATTACAATGTATAGGACTAATAAACTGAGATTTCAACGGAATGAATACACACAAACCTGAAGAATCTCCTTCCAATCTTCCATCTACTCGTGTAGTGACATTTCATGTGAAATTGAATCTGTTTACTTTTGCTTTTGAATCAATGACCATGATGAGTTTATGTTTTCTTGTCAATCGAGATTGGAGTTGATGGATTGGACAAGATTCCATGACAAAAACAGAACAAATATTTCTTATTAATTTGGTAAGTTTAAAAAAATCATAACCTAACGAACAAAAGCAATGGCACAAGCCCGATATCTTCAAGATAAAGTTTGAAAAAGTAATATCTTTGCTAATGCTAAGTTTTATTGTAAAAGAGGAAGGAGCTCTTGCTCTCTTCCGTATTTAGTTTGCTGGTTGGTTCCATTATCATAAAGCTGCTCTAAAATTGGATTGATTTCAAGATGTAGAAAAAATCGTAAGGGTTCAAGTCCTTCTATCTCCAAAAAGACCATTTAACTCCCTAATTATTTCTCGTTTGATTTCTTTTTAATGCGGTAAATTCAGTCACAAAATGGATCACAACTAAAGATGAACAAAAAGAGCCCGAGTTCGAAACCTGGCCCAACCCAGCTCGATCTTTGCCTATTTTTAAACCTAGACACGACGTAGGCTTAAAAGCCAGTCCCAAAAAGGGTTGGTCAAGACAAAAAAAAAAAAAGATGATGTGAAAGGCCTAATTGAGCCTATATTTATAACCAAAACCTGGGCTTTGCCCTGAAAAAGCTCGAATGTTTTTGTTTACTGAAAATGGGCTTGAAAGGTGAAGGCCCAGAAAAGTGCAGGCGGCCTTGTGTATCTCTCTAATCTAGTTATGGCCAAAAACCGGTGCTGGGCCTCAAGAGTTCTTTTTCGAACTGATAATAGCCTACCTACAACCTTTTAAGTTATAAGAGTGTGTTTTGGTTGGGGGTATTAAGTATGAATGAACGAGAATGGTAATAAAAGAAATTGTTTGGTTATATATAATATAATGGGTTTATTCCACATAAACCTAAATTTTCATTCCTGATTAAACTGGGGGAATGAAAATTCATTCCCAATCATTTTCATTCTCATTCCCATTCCCTTGCCCAGAACTAAACGCCCCCTAAGTTATAATAGCTCAATTACAACTTTTTAAGACTCAACAAGACTAATTAATAACCAATGGGTAATATATTCAAATACAATATAAATGTTTGATTGCTGTCAATTTAACAAAATAAATAATACATAAAATTGATAATCAAATGAAGATTCTTTTGTTCTCTTAGAATACAAACCCTTAAAATAAAATTATTGGGGACATAGAATGGAAACGAACATTAATCAAGATCGATGATTCACAATTTTAATTTCATAATCGAGATGTATCACGTTGCATTAAGCAAATACACTTCTAGTATTTTATTAAACATGTGTTTTTTTAATAGTATACCAGTTTTGAAACAAATATAAAATAAGATAATCGAGACTTCGTACAAAAAATATGACATGAGAATAACATTTACACATGGATATATGGTGTCAGACTAATACAGAAAACGACTTTCCACCCAAATCCGAATCACTTTCACTTCCAACAACATTAAAACAAACCCAAAATGTACAAAATTTATATGAACTTTGAAATATAATTGTTGGCATGTCTTTTCTTAACAATTTACCTCATCAACGACATAGGCTGTAAGAAAAACAAAAAATGACGATAACCAAAAGAAATATTGAGTGCATTAGATAAAAAAAAAGTAAAATATAATAAGTAATCTATCACAAAAAAATTAAAATGAAATAATAACAAAGTTTAAGAATATGTTTGTCAACCATATTTCATATTATTTTAAGAAACTCATATTTGTTAACTTATAAACTAGCTTAACAGTTAAATTTTAAAATTAAAAATTATTTCATCACTAATGTTAAAATAAAATTCAATAATAATTTTATTTTTTTCAATTTTATTCCTTATATTTTACATAAATAACAAAATAAACTTCATCATTTTCATGTACCAATTTCAGCCTAAGTGGACAATACATGTGACATTTAGAAAAATTAAAATTTAATCATTAAACATTAATTAAACATTTAAAATACTTTTTTTGGTAATAATATACTCTTGTCAATATTTTGTAAAAACTTTATCCAAAACTTTTCTGGGCTTTTTAAAGCTGGCCCATGACCTAAAGCCCAATAAAAAAGCCCTAGCCTTTTATACTATAAAAACTCAGTAGGGTTTTCTCATCGTCTTCGTCTGAAGGCGGAGCTTAGCAGTTAGCAGAAGCAGTTTTTGCCCGCAGTTGCCACGAAGACCTAATCGGAGGTTCAGTGAACTATTTGCCATCTTGATCTATCTGCTTTCTGAAAATATGTTCATCAAAAACTTTAATTCGCTGAATTTAATACTATTGTTCACTGTTTGTAGTAAAATAAATAATAATGATGAAATGGTTTGTTAACAGTTTAATAGAGAATTGCAAGAATGGAAGTTGTAGCTCCTGTTGCTGAAGATGGAAAGAGTCGCAGTGATGTATTGCTCTTCAACCGGTGGACTTATGATGATGTTCAGGTTAGTATCTTTAGAGCCTGGAGTTAATTCATGTATGTTTGCTAAGCTTTATCATTGTTAGTAAACATGCATTCTAACAGCCCCAAACTTTGAGGTCGTGATACTGCTTCTTAAATCCTTGTACCTTTCAATTGCTTAGAAGGACTGTTAATTGAAATGAATCTCTCATTAATTAGATAGAGAGGTGGATACAGAGTATGGAGTTGGAATACAGCTTTTTGTTTCTCAGTTAGGGCAGGAGTAGGTTTGGTAGAGGAACTCTAGGAAATTGGATGATTTGGAAATAGATTAGGTCTTAAAATGGATTTTATCCCTTTGTCAAGGATTTCACCTAGGAATTCTGATGTCGTGGGACTCATGAATTGATTAAGGAAATGGATGAATTAATAAAATGATGAGAGTTGGCTATCTGGGGAAGTTACTCTCTGTTGAAACTTAGTTTGAATTTAAGACTACTGTGTTTATGCTTTTAGTAAGTGAGTCTCATATATGACTAGTCTGTTTTTAGAGTTATACGAATCATGGAATTGTTGGAAATAATAAAGATGATATTATATTTCAGGAGCTTGATATTTTGATAGTAAGTACTCCTCCTTGTTAATTTTTATGAATTGCCGAATACATGTCTAAATCTGTGAAGTATCAGGAAGTGAAAGATGATTGCTTGCATTACATATTTACATCTGAGGTGTTCTTGAATGTGAAAGGTTTTAGAAAGTGAACAATGCCTCAGTTAAATTCATAAATTGTTAGGAAGTCAACTATGTAGCAACTAAATTTCATATGTTTATTTTGAAGTGTTAGGAAATGAACTTCATTAAGTTTGCAAAGTTTAGGAACTATAAACCAACCAATCAAACCCATTAAATCCACATGGAGTAGGGTTTGGGGAGGATAAGATGCACCTACATCTTTTCTTTACCTAATGTAGTAGAGAGGCTGTTTATGACAAGATCCCAAATGTTTAAAAATTGCAAGAAATGAAGTTTTAGGTAGTTAATGAAGATCATGAGAAAATTTTGGGAGGAAGAAAGGTTGTGTACTAAGCATGTTTAAAAATAGATAGAATAACCACCAATTTTTGTGTTTGTGTACTAAGCTTGTATACGCTACACAATCAACTATAAATAACTGTTTGTGAATATATATATATATATATGTGGGTTGGGTTCACGTGAGACCCGTGAGACCACATTTTTACACTTGAAACTTCATAGAAAATCACTATGAAGGTAAAAAAAATCAAACCTTCACAGCAAAAACACTATGAATGTTACCTTCCAAGTGTTTTGCTGTGAAGTTTGAAGTGTAAAAAAGTGGTCTCACGAAAACATCGAATTCTTTTTACCTTCACATTGTAAAAATGTGGTCGGGTCTCACGAAAACAGGCTGGTCTCACGTGATCCCAAGTCATATATATATATATATTTGTAAATTGTAATAGATAGAAGGGATAAGGATTTTTGTTGATAACGTATAACTGGCTTAAAAAGCAATTTAACCGTATTCAACCAACATTTACTTTTTGTAATGGCTTAGCCTTGATAGTATTCTGTTTTTATTTACAGGTCCCTGACCTCTCTGTGGAGGATTACATAACTGCCACTGCTTCCAAACACCCAATATATATGCCTCATACAGCGGGAAGGTACCAAGCCAGGAGATTTAGGAAGGCCCAGTGCCCAATTGTCGAACGGTTGACCAACTCCCTTATGATGCATGGGAGGAACAATGGTAAGAAACTGATGGCTGTTCGTATAGTCAAGCATGCAATGGAGATCATCCACCTATTAACCGATGCTAATCCCATTCAAATTATTGTCGATGCTGTCATCAACAGGTATGTAATTTGGGACCATTATGCACAATTTATATATGTGTGTTTGTGTATATATAGAGGGGTGTTATTATGCAACCTTTTGCATTCGTACATTAGATTATCAACGTTAAGGATCTGGTCGGTTGTAACTTCTTTTAATTAAAAATATAACAAAAAAGAAAATGGACGGCGGATAATTGGGCTGCATCGGTTGTAAGATTTAGAGGGGTTGTATTTGAAACATTCCTCTCTCTCTCTCTCTCTCTCTCTCTATATATATATATATATAGGGAGGTTCAGGGAAAACGTTAAAAAAAAGATAAAACTGAAGAACACCGTGGGACCCCTCCATTCGGACGGTATGCACAAATGCATACAAACGACTGAAACTGTTTTCTTTCCTATGCACTAGTTCATATATATGTATTAGTGCCCATGCACAAATGCATGTTACAAATTACTAGTATGCATTTGTGCATGCCGTCCCGATGGAGGGCTCTCGTTGTGTTATTCAGTTTTCTCTTTTTTTGGCGTTTTCCCTTGAACCCGACCCTATATATATATATATTTATATTTCACATATATATATATATTAATATTTCATAACAATAAAACATTGAACGTCTTTCAATATGTATAATATGTTTTTCTTATTTAGAAGCATATATAATTCTTGTATGAGAAACCAATTCATTCTGATGACATGATTGCATTTGGTATTCCCAATGATTGATACCAACTAGGTTAACGATAAAAAGGCTTGGTGATTATAATTGACATTGGGTAGTTATATTTTGTGGCAATAAACAAACAGTGGACCAAGAGAAGATGCAACCAGAATTGGTTCAGCTGGTGTTGTTAGGCGTCAAGCCGTTGATATCTCTCCTCTGAGACGTGTGAACCAGGCCATCTATCTTCTTACGACTGGTGCTCGTGAAAGTGCATTCAGAAATGTCAAGACTATTGCTGAATGTCTTGCTGATGAGCTCATCAATGCTGCCAAGGGCTCCTCAAACAGGTAGCGTCAAATATAAATGGATATTTTTTTTTATTTCTGTAAAATATAAATGGAACCCTCAAAATGAATTGGATAGTTTGTTTATATCTCATTCAATCCATGATGCAATAAATCAATTGTTGGTTTTGATGGTGGTTTTAATTGATGTTGTTGCAGTTATGCTATTAAGAAGAAGGATGAGATTGAAAGGGTCGCAAAGGCTAACCGTTAAGGAAAGTATCTTGTTTTTTGGTAGCTATGTTTTGGAGACAGTTAGCAATGATATTTATTTTTATGTTTTGAATAGATTCTTGAATGTTTTTTGTGTTGGAAATTCTAATCATACATTTGATGTTATGATTGATTCTATGTGTCTGTTTGAATTCCTTTTTTTTTGTATATTTTTGAAGCCTTGATTGATACCCTTGATGGTATCATCCAGGCTTGAATTTAGAGTTTTTTTACAAATTCAATTGTTCTAAAGAGTGTAGAAATGGTGACACTTTTAAACTGTTTGGTTTTTAATGATTTTTATTTATTTGATAATTTTTATCAACCAAGTTTACTGCATGACATATACCAAGTTTTTTTTAACCACATTAGAAAAGAATTTGGTGAAAAGCATGAAATGAATGTTATATTATATTTTGGGAATATGGTTACAAGATCTGAATGTACCTTCATTGGCGTTTGTAAATCTTCATATATATTATGTGAATATTATGAAGGATTTCCGTCCTTGGATGCACGTTAGGATGAGATGCATCGGGTCAATTCCTGTATCAATCTCACCTAAACTCTTAGCTGGCTTTTGGTTGGTTTGTAGATTCTGAAAGAATCTGATAGAAAATTCCTTTCCATCATTTGGTTCATTCTTTTTTATGGAAGAAATCATCAAATTCCATTGAATTCCACAAATAAAGGAATTGAACATTCCTTGTCGATAAGGTGGTGGTATTTTGATGGAATGGAATGTATGCCCCTTAACTCTATTATGATAAAATAGTCGCACACCTCCTTCTCAATCTGAACCACCATTGATTTGAATTGCCGCCCATCTGAAGCACCATCGACCACCACTGATTTGAACCGTTGCTGACAACCGCCAATCAGAACCACCGTCGACTACCATTGATCTGAACTGTTGCCGACCACCACTGATTTGAACCGTTGTCGACAACCGCCAATCAGAACCGTTGCCGACAACCATTGATCTGAACCATTGCCGACTACCGCCAATCGGAACCACCACCGATCTGAACCATCGTCGACTACCACCGGTCTGAATCATCGCTGATCACCGCCGACCGCCACCGATCTGAAATGTCGCCAACCATCATCGATTTGAACAACCGGCGATCTGAACCACCGACGATCATCGTCATCTGAACCACTGCCAACCACTAAACCATCGCCGACCACCACCAATTTAATAATTATTTTATTAAATTATTTTTAGTTTAAAAAATTAAAATTATCAAAAAGGGTGTTTTAGTCATTAACAACCTTTCAGCTCAATTCCAAAACTACATTCTATGAACCAAACATACATATTCCAATTCCTTTGACACATTTCATTCCAATTCTTACACCCAAACAAGTGGTCAATCCTGACAACATTTTATTTCAATTTCTTTAACATGTTACATTTCATCTAAAAACATTCTGCAAACAAAACGCCCCTTATTCTCACACGATTCTTCCTCTAATATTGTGAAGCTTCCATTTCTTACACTTCTTACATAAAATGAGATTTCTCATAAACTCTCCCTCTCTCTCTCTTTCTATATATGCATATATATATATACAGAGAGAGAGAGAAAAAAAAGATATATATATATATATATAGATATATAGAGAGAGAGAGAGAGAGAGAGAGAAAGAAAGATATCTATATAGATATATAGGGGTGGTATCCGTTGCAAACTATTCAATATTTGCAAACTTACAAACTTACCATTATCCAATAGAAATAAGCCATCTGGATAATATTGTTTTAATATTTTATTAATTTTTTAATGATTTATTAATTAATTGAGGGTATCATCATCATTTTATAATTTAACCATTTTTAATTAATATTTACTAATTTGCTGCCATGAACTCACTTTCCAACGACTTCGTCTTCTCCGGCGAGTTTTCCGGCAAGTTTTCCGGCAAGTTTCGTCATTCATGAATATACTTTCGCTATTCGTAAATACACTTTCACCATTCGTGAACACTTTCAACATTCATGAATATCCAATTGGTGTTTTATGATTGTGTTCACTACGAGTCTGCACAGTTTGCAAAATCGATTAGTTTGCAACGGATACCACCCCTAGATATATATATATATATATATATATAGAGAGAGAGAGAGAGAGAGAGGGAAGTTCAAATACAACCCAGTTAAAATGTTACAAACTATACAAACTCGTACAAATCATTATAAAAATAATTTTTTCATCAAATGTTATGATTTAATATTATTATTACACATATGTTTGCTTCAACTTCTGAAAAAATTATATGTGAAACTTTTACATTAGAAACAAATACATGTGAAAAAATTTCATAAAAAATATATGAGAAACTTTCAAGTTATAAAAAAACAAATACATGTGAAACTTTTACATTACGAAACAATATATGTGTAAGAATATCTTAAATCCTAGCATTTGATGAAAAAAATTCATGAAAAAAATATATTTTTTTATTGATTTGTACGAGTTTGTATAGTTTGTAAGATTTAACTGGTTTGTATTTGAACCAACCTATATATTACGAAACTTTTACATTACGAAACAATATATGTGTAAGAATATTTTAAATCCTAGCATTTGATGAAAAAAATTCATGAAAAAAATATATTTTTTTATTGATTTGTACGAGTTTGTATAGTTTGTAAGATTTAACTGGTTTGTATTTGAACCAACCTATATATATATATATATATATATATATATATATATATATAAGGACGGGTTCAAATGAGAACTCAAATTTAGTTGTGAACATTTTCTCCTCTGGTTCAAAAAGAATGTTAATACTTCATACACATATACATATTCGAAGGTTAAGGTTGAAAGATTCAATAAAGTAGTTGAAGGATGTGAATAGACAAGATTCAGTTCAGATACCGAACAAATAAAAAAAATCCGATTTCTTTTCATTTTTTTGTATTTTCTTTTATATTCCACTTTTCATTTCCTCCTACATTACATGAATTTCTAAATTCCTCCTTAGTGATGTGTGCAGTCCAAAGTTGATGCTGCAGAACTCATTTGGTTCCTCCTATCAAGGACAAATGAGAGCACGACACGTGTCATATTCAGACTGAATATAGTATTTATTCAGTCTGAATAAATATTATATTCAGCCTGAATATTTATTTGATTATTCAGTCTGAATATTCTACATTCAGACATGTGTCGCGCGTTCATTTGTCCTCACGTTCACAACCAAATTTGAGTTCGCATTTGAACTTTTCTCTATATATAATGGAGGTTCAAGAAAACAAAAAATCATCTTCATCACATATGATAATACACATGAAGGACTTGATGGAGTAAGGATGATTTGACCAGCGGTAAAGGTCCCTCACGTCTGATTTAGTATCACATTGGATTGACTATGGTATAAGAATGTTTTCATTTGAACCTTCCCTACATATAAAGGTAGGTTCAGTTACGAAGGGGTCAAACGAGATACGCCATATATTCCAGTCATTCACGATATAACATTCATCATGAATATTATAAAAAAATCATGCTTATTATTCACAATAAATGAGAACAAATTAAAACACGTTTTATGTTATCTTTTATTCCCTAATTCACATTGAAAAATCAGATTTGCAACTAAAACATTCCTATATTTATTACATGGTTTATTTTATTTATTATTATTGTAGGTGGTGTGGTTGGCCAAACATATGAACATATAAATATATGATCACAAAAGTGGTATGAAAATATATTGAGAAAGAAAAAAAAAAAGGACAGGGTGGGATGAGTCAAAAGAAGGTGATAATGATGCAATGGGCACCACTAAATCTCAAGCAATGGGTCCCTTTTCCATCCATCATGGACCCATTCACCTTCAACATTCCCCTTATTTCCCTCCATCAAATCTCAATTAAATCATATCACTTCTGAATATTTCATACACACACACACATATATATATACACATATATAATATGCATACATTACATACATACACACATACACGTTTTTATTGTGTTTCATAGTATATCTACTATTATATCTCTAATTAATGGTTATTGATCTTTTTTATAATTGAATAAGTGATATGATTAACGTACAAATGACAATATAAAATGCTTATTTGTATTGATTATTAAATTTTAAACCTTTATATCTAGCAAACGGATAAGACATTTGTAAAATTTGAATATGATGTATTTATAAGTAAATATCTTGAATATCTTTTTTATTACGTAAATTGTTTATATTAAAGACGGTACCAATGGTGGTACCCGTAGCCTCTAGTAGGATTTTTAGAGCTAATTTGATTTTTTATATATAATAAATTAAGATTTTATTTTTTATGGTCTAATAAATAATATATTTATATTATTCAAAAGAAGAATAGTATTATATTTATAAAAATACAATATCATGTTTAATTTTTGCACAAATTTTCTAAAATGTGGGCCGACACGATTGGTATTCTTTTTTTAATGATTTTTTATTTAATTATGATTTATGAGGTAGCCGGTAGAGGAATTAATTAATTAATTAAGAAAATCATAATCATTACCTAAACTCAAGTGGGATTAAAACATGGGAAATTATTATTCTTCCATGATGGTTTAAATGTAAACACATTGATTATGATATGCCTTTTTCTTCAAATGTCCCATTGATCGGTTGTAAATATATATTTAATTCATAAATAAAGTAATTATTGGTTCTTTATTTATTAAAAATGAAATATATCTTTATGTAATTTATATTTTTGGAAAACATACTTTTAAAATTGATATATAGTTAGAAAATTGTCTATTTTAATTTTTAATACGTAATCAGTAATAATAACATAACACATCATCTGATATGTAACTCAGTTAACAAATGGATTGGACGATTTTGCTTAAATACAATACATGCCTCAAGGTTCAACCCCCTCCACTAACCTCAGTCTTTGAGTGAGCCAAAACATGTCTTTACATTTGTATCTTTGCAGGTTGGTTTTGTGTGGAGTCAGTTAAGATTATCTATAATTATTTTTTTGTCCAAATAGCACTTGTAAAAGTTGACATGTTTTTAAACTAAAACATTTCAAACTACTAACTATTAAATAAAGAGAACAATAAATAAAATATTACATTTGGATGTAAAAGGGTGTTGTTTGTTTTATTAAATCATTTAAGACATATCTTTATTTTAGACATGAAAAATTAGAAGGTAACATGTGAACTATGAACGTTTAATTATTCAATTTGTTTTGAACAAATTTTATGAAGTTGTGTATTTGTCAACGTTTGGCCTCTAAATATGATGAAATTATGAGTAAAGGTGAAAAATTCATGTAATTATTACCGGTGTGTGTTTGTGATGGATGTAAATTTTATATTACAAATCGATAATAAAAAATAATACAAATTTATTGTTAAAAAATACAATATTTGTGGAGTATTATGTAGTATTGATAAAACTCGAGTATTTAAATGTGATCACCGATTTGTTATCAATATATTTTATGGTGTTTAAAGATAGAGTTTTAAGATTATATATAGGGGCGGATTTAAATGAGAACTTAAATTTGGTTGTGAACATGAGAACAAAGAAGAGCGCGCTGAATAATGAAGGAAGATATTCAGACTGAATATAATGTTATACTGTTATTCGGACTGAACGTGGTATTATTCAGTCTGCATGTAGTGTTATTAAGTCTGAATATAGTATTATTCAATCTGAATATTTTCTTTTAGGGCAAAATGCAAGAAATAGCAACCTACTTTCATAAATTTCTTTATTATAACATTGTACTTTTAGTTTTACTTATTACAGCAATGTACTTTCAAATTATTTTTTATTAGAGCACTGTACTTTGAAAAATCTACCCATTATAGCATTGGATAACCTTTTCTTTTAAATTTACCCATTATACTAGGTTTCCATGTCACCTCATTATCCATGTAGGTTGTCCACATGTAATATACTGTTGATGTGGCATATTTTATTATAGTATTGTACTTTACATATTATTTAATAAATATATTAGACTAATTAAACTAAACTAAATTATTCATAAATATAAGAATATTAAAAAATTTATAGGTGACAATTTATTTCCCTAATATTAAAAATGTTTAAAAATATACTTTTTTAATTAAGAAAATAAGAATTGTTACGTTTTTTTACAAATAAAATATTTATATGGAAAAGAATATATCTATTTGTCTTAGAAAAATTGAATTAACATATCATTCAATAAATGTATTAAATTAATTAGATTATTTCTAAAATATTTATTAAAATATAACAATATTAAAAAGATTTCTAAAACACAATTTATATTGTTAAATTTAAAAAAAATACAAAATAAGTATTTTGAACTAGAAAAATTAAATCACAAGTTTTACGTTTTTTATAAATAAAATATTTATCTTCAAGAAAAATATCATATTTGTCAAAAAAATGTAACTCTAAAATATTTAATTTACATACAATTTAGTAAGAGTGGTTTTTTTTTTAAAAGTGATAGACTTGAAGAAATTACTAATTTTTTTTTTAGATAATTAAGAATAATGTAAACCGGATGAGATATGAATAATCAGAAGAGAAAGTGGGAATTTTTTTAATAAAAATTACAAGAGATTTTTTTTATTAATGTCATGTAATCATAGTGACATGTTATCCATATCATCTCATTTAAGCCATGTAAGCAAAAAAAAGTAGGGTTAACTTGTTTAAAAGGTAACAAGTTACCCATTGCTATAATGAGTAAATTTTTCAAAGTACAATGCCTTAATGAAAAATAATTTGAAAGTACGTTGTTGTAACAAGTAAAACTGAAAGTACAATGCTATAATAAAGAAATTTATGAAAGTAAGTTGCTATTTCTTGCATTTTGCCCTTTCTTTTATTATTCAGTCTGAATATGATACGTGTCGCGCTCTTCTTTTTCCTCGTGTTCACAACTAAACTTGAGTTCGCATTTGAATTCCCCCCTCTCTATACACAAACAAACACACACACACACACACACACACACTAGTTTGAGTACTTGTGCAATGCGCCTATCTATTATTATATTTTTAAAATCAAGGCTATTAAGTTTATGTTCATTATACACTCCGAAAACTTATAATTAAAATAAAATTACATTTATAAAAACAATATAACATAATTTAAATGTGATTTCAAATTTAAAGAAGGAAATCAAAGTTAAATATTATTTCAAACTCAAAAAAAGAACTAATGTTATGATGTATTATAATATTATTAAATCAGAAAATACTTAATATTGAACTCGTTTTAAATTTACTGTTTATCATTTTTTGCAAATAATCTTTTGTGAAATGAGGCTTTAAAGTCTTGAATATTTATTTATTTATTTGGTTGATTGATCTTGTATTTGGGAAGGGTAGTAAAAAAAATGCAAAATCGATATATTTAAAAATTATAATTTTAGGTACATATTGAGTATCCATAATGAAAGTTCTTGTTGAAGTCTCTATAACCAGTTACCTCAAATGATATAACAAATTTATTGTTTAAATAAAATATTACATGGAATATAAAAATGCCACGCCATCTATGATTGAATTAAAAAACAAATTAAATAATAAATCAATACATATGTTCAGGCTTGTGAAATGGGAACCGGAGGAAGGTGGTGTTGGGTTATGAAATGACGGTAAGTTAACTTGATGGAGACAGATGAACGACGAAGGAGTTCTGGTCCCCTTATGGTATGATTGTCGGTTCCTCCGACAATGGTGTTTTGGTTTCTTCGGGAGGGCAATGACAGAGCGATGCGAGAGGAAACCGTTGGAGCGACGAGACGACAGGAAGAGAAACGATTGAGCGGGAGGGAGGGAAGAAGGAATGACAAGATGATGAAGAGACATCGGAGTTACAAAGAGAATTAAAGGGAGACTGTTTTTATTTAGGGATTTTGTGAATGTTTTAGTTTTTTATAATCAAAATATGCGAGAATAGATATTAGATGAATAAACTTTTTTGAGTAATGAATTTCTATTCATTTGTTATTTTATAAATATGGATATTAAATTTTAATTGTTAAATAAAGAAAGTTTGTGTTATTTGGAGCGATATCATAATTTCAAGTTTATTATTCAAAATTTAAATATGATATGTTATATTACTTGGCATTAACATGTAACATTTTACATTAACAGGTCATCAACGGACCCTTAAATATATGTAAAGTTTAGTTCATATCTTAAAATGATAACTTTGAAAATTGATTCCCCAAAATAAAAATTAGATGAAAGTTGGTTCTATTTTAAAGTAATTTTTCTTTTTTTTGATCTAGTTACAAGTTTTATAAAAAGCCATATACTTAAAAAAAAAAAAAATTTCGGTTCTTGTCTCAATTTTGTATTTACATTGTTTTCCCCAACTATTTTACCTTATTTTAACAAGTCTATAACATATGTTTAAAATATATAAATAAAAATAAACAAAATAAACCAATTCATGTTCTAATTGCCTTTCAAAACTATTATAAGAATATATAAATTAACAAATTAAATTAATACATATAAGAGTGAAAATTAGTAAATTATAATTTGGATTTTGCTTTATTGATTTTATAATTTATATGTACATATATGAAATATATACAATTATTTATGCATTAAGTTGCATTTAATAAATAAAAAAAATAAAAAAAATGAGATTATTATAAAAAAAGACAATGTAAAAATTTTAAATATTATTTTGCTACAACAATCATCCCAAAATATTTTAAAAATAATAAAAACAATATAGAGAAATCTACAAATCTTCATATATAGAAAATCTTTAAAACCTAGAGCATCTTTTATTCTTAAAAAAATTCTAAAATGAAGGAACCAAAACAAAAATCTTTAAAAATAATGACTTTCATACTTAATAAATTATTCGTTTTAGGGAAACCAATTATAATTATAATATTAAAATATTATTTATTTTTTTAAATATTTATTTTATTGATGGTCTAATTTTATAAAATTTTGCGATATTTTTCATATTTTAGAGAAAGAAAACCTTCTTTATCCTGCTTTATTTATTTTAAAGATATTTTTAGGAACCCGATCTGAACAAACTTTTAACTTAAAATCCTTATATTCTCTAATTTTTTCAATTAAAATAAAAATAAAATACAATTTATTTTTCTTTATAATTTAGAATATTTTTATTTGTATTTATTTTTATAATAAACCAAAAAATAAAAAATAAATATCGGTGCGTCCAAACAATCCCCTTATAGGTTGAAGCCTAAAACCCTCTTCTTCCCTCCATCTCTTCAAAAAAACCGCAACTCTTTCTTTGGAGGAAGACACCATTCCACACAACCGCCGCCGGATAACCACCATCAATCCATCCATCCATCCATGGCGTCTTCCGATAACAACCGTCCCACCGAGATTCAATTCGCTCAGGTAGCCGCCGTCCTCGGCCCTGACAATTCTCACTTTGAAACCCTAATCTCCCACCTCATGTCCGCCGCCAACGACCAGCGTTCACAAGCCGAAACCCTCTTCAATCTCTGTAAACAGAACCATCCTGATACTCTCGTTCTCAAGCTCTCTCAACTCCTTCATTCTTCTCCTCACGCTGAAGCACGTGCCATGTCTGCCGTTCTTCTGCGTCGCATCCTCACCATCGCCTCCGACGATGAATCTCAATCGCAAACGTTATACCCTTCACTCTCACCTGCCACCCAATCGACCCTTAAATCTACACTACTTGAGTCTGTGAGTAGAGAATCCTCTAAATCGATATCTAAAAAGCTATGTGATACTGTTTCGGAGCTTGCATCGTTGGTTCTGCCTGAAAATGGATGGCCGGAATTGTTACCTTTCATGTTTCAGTGTGTTACTTCCGGAAACCCTAGGCACAGAGAAAGTGCTTTGTTGATTTTTGCACAATTGGCTCAATACATAGGGGATACATTGGTTCCACATTTGGACACTTTGCATGCTGTTTTTCTTGGGTGTTTGGGTACAGGGATAGATCCAGATGTGAGAATTGCGGCATTAGGTGCTTCAATCAATTTCATTCAGTGTTTGGAGAAAGCCTCCGATAGGGACAAATTCCATGATTTGTTGCCCTTAATGATGCAGACATTAACGGAAGCATTGAACTCCGGTGAAGAATCCACCGCACAGGAGGCTTTAGAATTGCTAATTGAGTTGGCAGGCACCGAACCCAGGTTTTTAAGGAAGCAAATTGCTGAAGTTGTGGGTGCAATGTTGCAAATTGCAGAGGCTGAGACTTTAGAAGAAGGGACTAAGCATTTGGCAGTTGAGTTTGTTATTACTTTGGCTGAAGCGAGGGAGAGGGCACCAGGGATGATTAGGAAGTTGCCCCAATTTATTAAGAGATTGTTTGAGATACTGATGAAGATGTTGTTGGATGTTGAAGATGATCCTGCTTGGTATAGTGCTGAGGTTGAACATGAGGATGCCGGCGAGACTAGCAATTATAGTGTTGGTCAAGAATGCTTGGACAGGCTTTCGATTGCTTTAGGTGGCAATACAATTGTTCCTGTTGTTTCTGAGATTTTGCCAGCCTATTTGGCTGCTCCAGAGTGGCAAAAGCATCATGCGGCACTCATTGCGTTAGCTCAAATTGCAGAAGGTTGCTCAAAGGTATTGCTTTTTAATGATTACTGTTCTGGTATTGGATTAGAACCTGATAAAAGTGAAATTCATCGGTGAAGTATAAGTTGGTTCTAATTTTATTATAGTCTTTTTAGTATTCTTGCAAAAAGATCAACATTTGGAATTAGTTATGCTTCTAATTGTTGTATTGGGATTTGTAAATTTTACCTGTAGGCAGTTCTTATAAAGTTTTATTTTGTGGAAGAGCTGAAGCAGAACTTTGTTACAGTGAAACCGTTATTGTGTTATTAATGTAACTTCCTTTTTTAATTGTTACAGGTTATGACAAAGACCTTAGAGCAAGTTGTCTCGATGGTGTTGAACTCATTTCAAGATCCTCACCCACGTGTTAGATGGGCGGCTATCAATGCAATTGGGCAACTGTCTACGGATTTGGGTCCAGACTTGCAAAACCAGTATCATCATCTTGTGCTTCCAGCATTAGCTTCAGCAATGGATGATTTCCATAATCCACGGGTGCAGGTGAGTTGGGAACTTGGGATTATATTAATCATAGACTTTTATCTTTCAGTATGTATCTGTTGATTGCATTAATGTGCCAGCATAATGTGATTATAGGATAATCTACTATACCTTGTTGTAATACCGACTGTGTTGTCTGCTTGATTGATATTTTCTTTGTAAATATGCCCTCTTGTGAACTGTGTCCCTTCTCATTTAATTCTCATGTCATCCGCCCCCTCGTTTTAAGATGTTTTTTCAGCTGAATCCATGTGCTTTTACTTCAGCTCATCTTTCAATTCATTGCTTTCTTTGCCTTTTATCGCTTGCCTTTTATTAGATTAACATGCAACTGATGGATGCTGGGAGTTACTGTATCAATGTTTATGCAATTTGTTGAAAACACATCTCTGAACTGTTGGTGACTGACTGAATGGTACAGTAATTTACTAATGCTTCCTTGACAATAACCTATTCTTGTTGCCAACAAGTAGAGAGATAAAAAGTAGTGTCAACGGAGCAATGTCATTGGTCGTTTATCTGTTCAAGATTTTATCTTTTTACCAAGGAAATAGGTGTTTATGTTCTATTTACACAGGAGAATGACTCACTGCATGTATTGTCGGATGTATGTTTTGCAGGCACATGCTGCTTCAGCAGTTCTGAACTTCAGTGAAAATTGTACACCAGAACTTCTAAAGCCTTATTTGGATGGGATTGTAGGGAAACTACTTGTTTTGTTGCAGGTATGACATTATGTCTACTTGCCTAACGAAGTCGAAACTCATACTTTTGTCTTGATTGCAACAAGTTGTGGAAATGATTTGCATTACCCATTTTTTTAAAATTGATTCTTCAATGAATTGACATGCCAAAGTTATCTAATGGAGGGTACATATTGAATTGCTGTTGTACATCCAGAATGCTAAGCAGATGGTGCAGGAGGGGGCTTTGACTGCTTTGGCATCAGTTGCTGACTCCTCTCAGGTATTAGGCAAATTCATTCTTCTGCTTAACTTGCTTATTTTTTTATAACTTGGGTTCTCACACAATATATGATTGGCAGGAGCATTTTCAAAAGTATTATGATGCAGTTATGCCTTACTTGAAAACTATACTGGTGAATGCAACGGACAAAGCTAATCGTATGCTACGTGCCAAATCTATGGAGTGTATTAGTCTGGTTGGAATGGCTGTTGGAAAAGATAAGTTCAAGGATGATGCTAAGCAGGTATACTTCTTCCTTCATTTCCATCCTGCTGATTAAAAAACAACATTATAAACTTGTTTTTGTTAGGAGTAAAGGAATTCTTTACCTTAGAATCTACTCTTAGTAAACCTTATATGTTTGTGTCTCATGGGGAATTCATGTGTTTTTTTAAATGCCTCTTTGATTGCATTGGCTGGATATATGGTTCCTGGAACTCACTGGTTTGGATCAGAGTCTAATATAGTTTATAGATATAATTTTGTAATATTTGGTGTTTTTATAATCTTTATATAAAAAGCCATACATGTAGGCTAAGATAAACCTGCTTTGTCCTACACCAAGTGTTTTTTACATTGCAGAATATTTTGGTTTCTGCATGCTAACAAGATGCACAGATAAAATAAATTTGTTAGTTCAAAAAGGTATGATTGTGATGCAAAACAAGCAGATAGATTTAATTCACTGGACATCTGGTTCTAAAAGTTATATTCAAGATGCTGCTTTTATATTTGATTACAGATGTTTTTCATTGTAGAGACTAATAATTTATTATGTGATTCAAGGTTATGGATGTCCTCATGTCACTGCAAGGTTCCCAACTGGAAACAGATGACCCAACAATAAGCTACATGTTGCAAGTAAGCTTCTTTTTTGTTATGTAACTTTTATCTTATAATACATAACTTTCTTGTGCTGAAGTTAATAGTTGTACATTTGTGTTGCAGGCATGGGCAAGACTCTGCAAATGCCTAGGGCAGGATTTCCTCCCTTACATGAATGTTGTCATGCCACCATTGCTTCATTCTGCTCAGCTTAAACCCGATGTTACAATTACATCTGCTGATTCAGATGCTGATATTGATGAATCCGATGATGAAAGGTCTGATCTTTAATTAATTTGAAACATTGTTTCTCTGTTCTTGAATCTCTATGTCCCCAACCCAGGATCTTACCCTGGATGGTTGGTATCACACTTGCTGGTTTTATTTTTGTACCTTTGTTTCCATTAAAATGCACTATAATGTTATCTTATCTAAGGAAGTCACATTATAATCGGCCCCGTTCATATTTGCAGCATCGAGACTATCACACTTGGAGATAAGAGAATTGGGATCAAGACTAGTGTTCTTGAGGAGAAAGCTACAGCATGCAACATGCTATGTTGCTATGCTGATGAGTTAAAGGAAGGGTTTTTCCCCTGGATTGATCAGGTGAAATATCTCTTACCTAGTTTGTCTATCTTTTTATCAATGTTTCTATGAAAAATCGACTTATCTTTGATCAAAACTCATGCAGGTTGCTCCAACATTAGTACCACTTCTTAAATTTTATTTTCATGAAGAAGTTAGAAAGGCTGCAGTTTCAGGTACAAGCTTATCTTGGGCAACTAAATGTTAATCAAATATCACGTTTTTGAACATTAACTTTATTCTTTGACATTTTAGCTATGCCGGAGCTTCTTCGTTCTGCAAAGTTAGCTGTTGAGAAGGGACAATCCCAGGGCCGCAACGAGTCCTACGTAAAGCAGTTATCTGACTATATCATACCAGCTTTAGTAGAAGCTCTACACAAGGTTCTTTACATTGCTCTTTCTCCCTTTATCTTATACCAGCTATGTTAGATGCTTTTTCACAAGGTCCTTTTTGTCACTCTCCCCACTCCTTGTAGGGCTAGTTTGTGTACTATATGTGATTTTTAATACATGGAAATGACCTCCATTTGTCCGTAAAGGGGGAACTTATGATTCTTTATTTACTGAAAATTTGGCTTTCAGGAACCAGAGACTGAAATTTGCTCAAGTATGCTGGATGCGATAAATGAGTGCTTACAGGTGTGCTTCATCTATTTATATATATATATATATATTGAAATGTGTGCGGCACATGTATGAGAACATTATGTGTCTTTCCCTTTCAAATATTTTTTGGTCTCTTTTGCACTTAACATAGGTCACTAGGTACTCTGATTTTTGATCTGTTTAAGTTTTTTTTTTGGCTTCAGATCTGTGGGCCTATTTTAGATGAAAGCCAAGTTAGAAGCATTGTGGAAGAGATGAAACAGGTAATTACAGCCAGTTCAGCTAGAAGAAATGAAAGAGCAGAAAGAGTCAAAGCAGAAGACTTTGATGCAGAAGAGGGAGAAATGCTGAAGGAAGAAAACGAGCAAGAGGAAGAACTTTTTGATCAAGTATGTCTTTATTGTTCGCAGTTATAAATAAGAATAAACCCTTTGAACGTTGCCTATTTATGCCTGATTTGTTCTTTTAATCATGTTTTCTCCTCTTAAATCTAGGTTGGTGATTGTTTGGGCACTTTACTTAAGCTCTTCAAGGGCCCATTTCTGCCTCTTTTTGACGAACTATTACCTTTCTTGATGCCTATGTTTGTGAGTTCCATCATATCTCCTATATTTTACCCTTTCTCCATTTTAGCTTCTATACAGATGCTGCTTATATTCATGGAATTAACATCTTTTCTTATGTATTCTATAAATTTAGGGCAAAGATGTGACAGCTGAGGAGAAAAGAATTGCCATTTGCATATTTGATGATGTTGCTGAGCATTGTCGGGATGCAGCTCTAAAGTAAGCCTTCCATTCTTTGGTTACTCCGCTATTATTGATGTTCTTTTTTACATATCCATTGTGTTATTACAGATATTATGATACTTTTCTACCATTCTTGTTGGAAGCATGCAATGATCCAAGCACCGATGTCCGCCAGGTATGTCATATGTGCAATTTTACATCATGGTATTAATGATTGTTAGTTTTTTGGTATTTAATTCTAAACATATTTAGCATCTTTCAGGCTGCTGTTTATGGGGTTGGCATATGTGCGGAGTTTGGGGGAGGTGCATTCAGGCCATTTGTTGGTGGTAGGTTTTCTTTACGTTTGTATTTGTTGCTTAGTTGTATTTCTTCTCCTGATTGTATTGTTTTCTTAACCATTAATCATTAACTTTTTGGCCTTCTATCTACAGAGGCTCTTTCCAGATTGGATGCTGTCATAAGACGCCCTGATGCATTACATCCAGATAACGTAATGGCATATGATAATGCTGTTTCAGCTCTTGGCAAGATATGCCAATTCCATCGCGATAGTATTAATGCTGCTCAGGTAATCTAGTCTTTCTCCACCTTGTGGGTGTATATATATATATCACATTAATAGGCTGAAGACCCTCTAAAGTTATAAAATCTTTAGAAAATGGCTATTGCGTTATTATGGATGTTGTCAACTCTAAATGCTACACATTTAATTTGTTGATTTTTGTGGTTAGTTTTGTTTTTTAGCGTTATGCATTACTATGGTGTACGTTCGGTGATTAGCTTTTGACATTTTATCCATTTTTTGGTAGACCGTCTTTAAGTACCAAACTCGTTTTTATTATGAGTTAGCAAAGTCATTATAGAATGTTTGGTTGGCGTGAATGAAGAAATATATTTAAGCATTTAGGGTTTAGGGTTTAGGGCACTTTACTTGGATCAATCTATTCTATACCAATAAAATAATACAAGAATGCAACCATTAGATACAAAGAGTTACATCGGAGCTTATTCATTATTGAAGTGTGATTTTTGTAGACAACAAAATGAGCTTTCTAATGATATCGATCCTGTTCCATTTGGTCAGATTGTTCCTGCATGGTTAAACTGCTTGCCAATAAAAGGCGACTTGATTGAGGCAAAAGTTGTACATGATCAGCTTTGCTCAATGGTGGAAAGGTAAACTCCAAAACGTCTAAAAATTACAACTTATGAACCCGACTTCTTGAACGATTTCTTTCTTTTTAAGATGTTTGTTTCATTAACCGAGAGCTCATGCTTCCAGATCCGATGGAGAACTATTAGGGCTTAATCATCAGTATCTTCCAAAGATAGTTGCAGTATTCGCAGAGGTACCATTTTGCACTTCTCAAATTTTGTTTCTCATATTCTCCAAACCAAACTAAATGAAACGAACCCAGTATGTATATATATATATAGAGAGAGAGAGAGAGGAACGTTCTTTTGCAACCCATGAAAAAATTGCAACCCACTCATCCACTATCCATTTTCTTTTTTGATTTTTTTTAATTAAGGGTGGTTAGAGGTGACTAAATCTTAACCGTTGATGATCAAACGGACGGTTAAGATGTGGGTTGCAACCTTTTCATGGGTTGCAAAATAACACTCCTCTATATATATGACATCTACCCCAAAGAGTAAAGGGACTTTGTTGCATATTTGTAATTTTGGTAATCTTGGGGTTTAGGTTCTTTCTGCTGGTAAAGATTTGGCATCTGAACAAACGGTTAGCCGTATGATCAATCTGCTGAGGCAGCTTCAGCAAACATTACCACCATCTGCACTTGCATCAACCTTTTCATCTTTACAACCTCAACAACAGCTTGCACTTCAATCAATCCTTTCTTCCTAAAGGTTTCAAGTCTCACACCTAAAAAGGGTGTTTCTGTTTCGTATCCGGTTGGTTTGCTCATTATTATTCGTTTCTATTCATAATATAAAAATTCATTATTCTGCATGCATGCATTTTGGTGTTGAAAAAAGTGAGAAAAGTAGTTGTAGGTTGGTTGTGCATATACATAATATTACAATCTCAATTACTCTTGGAAGAGTTTTTGATTCGAGTTTGGTCCTGATCCTGGTCCTGCATATTTTTGAGTTGTAAGTTATATTATATGTCTGGATTTTGGAGTGGAATTTTGATAGTTGTTTCTTGTGTTTGATATAATTTATTTTCTTCTCTATGATTGATCTTCATTTATATATAATCTTGAAATGATTTATGAGATAAAGAGTAAATTTGTATCAATCTCTCTTTATAATGAGTTTAAGAATGTGGAGATTGTGATTTGTGACAATACAAGATACTTACTAGGTAAGCATTATCATTCTTAGCTATTGAAATGGATTGTTGATAAGCGTCTCTTACTCGGTAAGTGCTAACCGGGTAAGAGTATTATTGTTGCTTGCTAGGTGAGTTTTTTTTGGTTTTTATGCATTTACTTGGTAAGTATTTAGTTAACTGCCAATAAGTTTGATGAAACACAACCTTTTTTAGGGCTTAATATGCTTTTTTTTAAAGGGTATCCTAGACATTGTTTGGCAAAAAATAAGGTGACTTATAAGTCACCTAAGGTATCTTATTTTTATTGTAGTTGTTTGGATGACCATAAGGACTTTATTTTTAGTGTATAAGGTACCTTATTGATAAGTTAATAAAAGTAAGGTTTTGATAAGCTACCTTATAAGTTATAAGGTACCTTATTAGCTACTTTTGCCAAACATAGCCTAAGACTACTAAAACATGCAGCCTTGAGATAATTCCTCAGTGGCCACAAGTTGTTTGCGTATGGATTCGAACCTAGGGTAGATGAGTTATCTAGTCTCATCCCCCACAAGTCTTAACCAATACAAAATTTCTCTTTCCCTTCTTTTGATAACAAATAAACATTGAATTAGGTATTTTAAAAATTTAAGCAGGAATCTTTCCAATTTAGCTTTTTTATATTATTAAAAAAATTAACAACTAATGGGGAATTCTAATATTTTAGTTTGTTTTTTTAGTAGTCGTGGTCCATGGGTGTCGATATTTTAACTAATTTTATTTGGTTTCGAAGTTAAAGCTAGAAAAATCTTTAGGGCGCGTTTGGTTCGCGGGATTTGGAGGGATTTGATGGGATTTGGATTTCAAATCCAATCCATTCCTGTGTTTGGTTTGCCTGATGGTAGGGATTTAAAATCCATGGATTCATTTAAAATTCCATGAACATTGGATTTTGAAATCCTTGGCGGATGTTCGGGATTTCACGGGATTTCGTAAGATTTGTATGAAATAATGTTTTAAAAATGTTAAAAACATTTGTTTTGTAATAATTGATTAATAAAAATGTAATTTAATTATTTTTATGATATTTTATATTTTTATATAAATTATTTATAAATAATGGAAATCCAATTCCATTGCAAATCCTACAAATCAAACACACCTATGGATTTCAAATCCATTCCAATCCAAATCCCTTCAAATCCAAATCCTTCCATGAAATCCAAATCCCTCAAAAACAATCCCGCAAACCAAACGGACCCTTAGTGAATTTTAGGGGATTAGAAGTGGTATTTCACTTTTGAACGAACTAGACATGTTTTAAGGTTGATTTGATGTAACACTTATCATTTTACATGTTCTATGTGTGTATAAGTTTCTAATAATTCATCAAAAATATATTTATATGTTTACATAATCTAAAGAAAATTTGTGGCGGGAAATGGGAATAAGGTCGTTTTCAACAAAGGGAATAAAACAAAACATCCAAATATTTATTAAAAAAAAACTCTTTTAAGTAAATTGTAATTGAAATGAGAAAAGAGTCCCACTTGCAATGATTCCTAGAACATAATTATGTGGTCCTTAACTCCTAATCCCTTCCAAATTTTATTTAATTAATTAATCTCAAGTGGGCTTTTGGCTTTAACGACGTCGGTTTACACAACTTCAAGGGGATGATGTAGACGTGGTGTTCCTTTGGGTCGAATGCTCAAATTTATGTTCCCATACATTCTCACAAGTATTGTTTTTGTTTTTTGATGTATAATTGAATTAGTACGTATTTAAATTTTACGCTTAAATAAGATAAAACTGTAAAAAACAAGATGTATAGAATGATATTGGACTTTATTAGGGCTTAGACTTTTTATTTTTATTATTTATTGTTGCATAACAGTGTGGTATGTGGAACGTAATACTCGCAATAATTTCAAAAATTGTTTATGATAAAAAATTGAAGTCCATATGTGCATGGAATAGTAACATAAGTGTAACCCTTGTTATCTTTTTGCTGGTTTTCGTAGTATGTAGATTGTTTGTACATACAAATGGAATGTATTTTAGAATTCACACATGAATAAGTGTTTTGTTTGCTTTTATTGGTGGTTATTGTTTTGAGTTAGAATTCTTTCCCATGTTTAATGACTTCATCATCTTCAAATCAACCAATGGTAAATGGTTGATGTAAATGAAAGTGGCTTATTTCAAGATAATCATATGTCATATATATGTTTTTGGCTGAAATTTTTACTAAGGTACAATACACATGCCTTTATTTTTGTGTACCCAGAAAGGAGTTAAGAAATTGATTGAGATTAGTAAAATGTGATGCTGATGTCAACAATTTTTTTTGGTGACCATGAGTATTCTGGTCAGTTTAGGTACACTGATTAATTTCCTGGACGACAACAAATGACCTGAAGTACAGATGAATCTTCATTGTCACAAAGGTTTTGACAGTGCTTGATTCGAACTCGTGGAATATGCGATTTCCACTTTATGGTATTGGAATAGTGGCAAAGTTGGTCTTTATGTAAATCATTTGGATGATGATTTAACTAAATTTATAAGGGAAACGTTTATTAAGAACAACAATGATTCTAATGAAAATTTGTCTATAAGGATGTGGATGACATATGACACAAAGGACTTGTTTGTTTAAAAAAAAAACTTTTATCAGCATTTTACGTCTTATTCGAATAGAGGTAGAGCTATTTAAATTGTTTGTTTTTTCTAATTCTCCAAAGACACTTATGTCTTATCGTTCTCTTATCTGGTAAAAAGTAACCAACCCTTTATTTGCCTATTTATTGTTCTCCAGGTCCTCAACAACAATGTTTTTTAATCGATCCTCTGACCTCTCACACAGTTCATGTATTTTAATAGGATTTGAATGTGTTAAAAACCATCAATGACATATTTTCATTTAAATAAATGCTAATTATATACAATTTAGATGTAAATTTCTTAAGGATGTTAAATAAATATATGAAATTTTATAAATTTATATATAAATTCAACACTATAATATGAATAAAATAGACAATTTAAACAAATTCAGATATTTATCAGTTTATAAAAACAAACAATCTTATACTCTTATTGATTCTGATTTCAGACTTCAGTATCGCCTCTTATCAATCAAAAGTGAAATAACAGTTCAGACTTCAACACGACGCCACGTCTTAAAACACAAACAACATAAAAATATTTTTTAAGTCTATAACATTTATATACATAAAAATCACATACAATTATCACCTTTGATGAGATTTTGAACCATTAACCTCTAAAAAAAAAGATGTAACTAACTCAAATGAAATATATCGTCTCAAGTTTTTTGTCCATATCAATTTGATAATATTTTTTTTTCTAAAATGTTACACATACTTTCATTGGGACGGTTCAAATGAGAATTCAAATTTGATTGTGAACGTGAGAACAAATGAGAGTGCGACACGTGTCCTATTCAAAGAAATATTTAGACTGAATATAGTATTTATTCAGTCTGAATATACAAAGAAATATTCAGACTGAATATAGTATTTATTCAGTCTGAATAATGCTTATTTGGTCTGAATATTTCTTTGTATATTCAGTCTGAATAATCTATATTTAGACACGTATCGCATTTTCATTTGTCCTCACGTTCATAACCAAATTTGAGTTCATAGTTGACCTTTCTTCTACTTTCATTATGGTTAACAACAACTACGAAATACTATTTGTCCTTAAAATCCGGCATAATTTCGTACATAAAAAAACTATACCATATTAATATAAAAAAAGCTATAGATATCATGTGCAAAAACCAACATATAATTCTGATTTCAACTAATTTTTACTTTTTTGATTTATTTATTTATTTAAGGTCAACTTCTTTGTTGACCTTTTAGTGTGGGTAAGTAACCATGTTTTTCTTTGACGACTGGGAAACTTGGATTGAACAAAACGCAGCGGTTACGACAAGTCCGAGTTTTGAATTATATTTTAAATAAATATATAACATTTTTAAATTATATATTTAACTATATATAATATTTTTGAATTATATATTTAAATATATATATATATATATATATAACTATTCTCTCTCTTAAAACATTTTCTTGTTGAAACTTTAGTGTTTGGCGTCATCTTTCTAGATTGGTTACTAATTTGCCTCCACGTGGCAGGATTTTAGGCCATCTTTCCTCAAGTCTGAATTTGACCCATTGAGTTTCTTTCAACTTCAAAATAATCCCCCATGTTTACGTTGTTTTCATTTTCACCCATATTTGATTAATCTCTAGAAATCTTGCTTGATTATGATGATTGATACCGATTAATCTCCGATTAACTTTTCAACATGTCTTTTTAGGTCAGTTTTTACTAAAAGTTACTAGCTTAATAACCAACAGTTAACCAAAAGCTAATTTATCAGATCTAGGAACTTTAATCCACTTTTGCCATACATGACGTTTGTTGCGTTTGATCAAAACCCACCCATTTTTAATGAATTCGGGCTTAATAACCAACAGTTAACCAAAAGTTAATTTATCAGATCTAGGAACTTTAATTCACTTTTGTCAGACATGACGTTTGTTGCGTTTGATCAAAACCCATCCATTTTTAAAGAAATCGGGCTTAATTGCTCAAATACACTCTTACAAAGAGGAAAACAACATATGAATATTCTCTTTTACATCTTCAATGTATTTTCATCAAGATGGCATATAATTTTGGGTTCAATTATAACCAACAAAAAACTTTTGGGAATTGATACGCAAATTCAAAAACTTAAGAAGTAAACTTTTTTATAGTTTATTCCCCATGCATAGAAATAGAATCCTTTCCCACTTCTTGTATGACCAAGTCCATCCAAACAATTTTGGAGGTCAAATTGTCATTTTAGCCCTCTTGACACATCAAAATGCATTCCTTCAATTAACAACCAATCTCCCATATCCAAGGGTATATTAGTCATTTCACTTCATGGAATGTTTTTATAACAAATGCAACTTGGTCATCCTAATAAGGAATTCCTTGTCTCCATAGGAAATAAAAGAATGTTCAATCACAAAACAACAAACACTAGAAAACAACACATAGAAACCTCAGAAATTATATGCACACACCTATACATACATTCTCTATATATCTATATATCTATATATATACATATATAGTAACCTAAAGCAGCAAAACATAACATAGAAGTACACTCTTTGAGTTCACATTATCTCTATCTATTATAACCTTCTTTCAATGGAAATTCAATTCCAACAACATCCACGAGTTTCGAAATCGAGCAAAGGGAGAGGTAAAAACAACACAGGGAGAGGTAAAAACAATAATAAGTTTATTGGGGTGAGACAAAGGCCTTCAGGAAGATGGGTGGCTGAGATCAAAGACACTACACAAAAGATTAGGATGTGGCTCGGGACTTTTGAGACCGCTGAAGAAGCGGCTCGAGCCTATGATGAGGCTGCGTGCCTTCTTCGTGGTTCCAATACTCGAACCAATTTCATCACACACGTTTCCCATAACTCACCACTTGCTTCTCGGATTCGCAACTTACTCAACACCAAGAAAACAACCAAGAAAAGGAATCAAGATTCCTACATCCCCTCGGTATCCGCAACAAGTTGCAACACGATTCTTCCAAGTATAACCAATGCCAGTATCAGTACCAGTGCCAGTATCAGCACCAGTACCAATACCAGTATCAGTATCAGTACCAATACTAATATCAGTACCAGTATCAGTATCAGTGACAGTAGTTCGAGTAATAGTGGTGGGAGTGGGGATTCGCTTTCTTCTAGTGGGAAACTAGAAGAAAATATTTGTAAATTATTTGATGATGCTTATAAGCCGGATTTGAGCAATATGTCATGGGGTTTTGGAGATCATAAATATGCATCGATGGTAGAGTTGCCTAAAAATGTGGTGGAGTCGTCGGAGATGGGTTTGGGAACGGAGTTTTCTGATCAATTCGAGAGGATGAAAGTAGAAAGACAGATATCGGCATCACTATATGCGATGAATGGGGTTCAAGAGTGCATTGAAACTGTGAATGATCCTAATGAAGGAATTTGGGATCTTCCTCCTTTATGTTCTTTGTTTTGTTAAATTAATTTCATAGTTTTATTTTAATTAGGATTTTAATTGCAATTTTTGAAATAACAAAGGAACTTTTTAGGCTCCCATTTGTCACTTTCAACTTGTTAATTAGTTTAATCAACAATCATTCATAATATCAAAAGATTGATGTCTTATTATGAATTGTTTTCTCCCTCTTGCTCATTTGGGACAAAATCAAATTTTGGTCAACTTTATTCAAATTATTCAAAATTTCTCACAGAAATACTTAAAGTTCCGTTTGATTTGACAAAATGTTTTTTAACGGATTTGGATTTTATAGAAGGATTTGGAATAAGAAGGACTTGAATTTAGAATCTTTGGTATGTTTAGTTTGTAGGATTTGGAATGAAGTTTGATTTCATTATTTATATAAACAAATTAAAAAATTATATAAATTATTGAACTACCTTTTTATTAGTTGATTATATTACAAAACAAGTGTTTCTAACATATTTTAAAACAATAGTATAAATATATCTTATGAAATCCTACGAAATAAAATCCCTAGATTTAAAATCCAAGCATTTTTTCAAACTAAACATTGGATTGAAATGGAATTCAATTCCAAATCCCTCCAAATCTTATCAAATCCCACAAACCAAACGGGCACAAATTGTCTTATAAAAACCAAGTGTGTTATAAAAATATGAAAGTATCATATAAAAAAGCTACTAGATACTTTGTTTAAAAAATGTCTTAACAAAGTTGTTACGTGTTAGGATGCCCAAATATATATGCCCAACATCCTATTTTAACACTTCTATTTAGGACGCACAATTGTTTGTCTTACAAAGACAAGTTTGTAAAGCAGTCTATTAGGACATTTAGACATATTTAACGTAATATAAACCAAATTTTATCGTATTGGTCTTGTGTCTTTAAGTCTGGGAGATCAAGATTACGAATCTCTTTGGTTGTCATAGAAGATAACTCTTTGAAACTCCTTTAAGAAGCATCCAAAGATCAATCTTTCCTAGTTTGGAGGTTTCTAAAGTTTGGTCCAAATGCCTCTCTTAATTAATACTCTTTCGTATGTGAAAACTACGTTAAACTAACCTCCAACATTCGTCAACAATCGATGACTTCTATAAATTTCCACAAAACATTAAAAACTTAGTACCGCTAAATCTAAAAAAAAACCATCACAAAACACGCAAATGAAAACAACTATGTGCGATAAATGAAGTGAATAATGACATCTTCAAGATTTCGAAAAAAATGGCATTTTACACAAATTGTAACTAGAAACCATCATAAAAAAAGGGTTGTGGTTTGAAAGTGTATATAATGGGTGTTGACATTGTTAGGCAATACATATATATATATATATATATATACCTACCATTCTTCTTCTTCTTGCTCCTCATCGGCACCTTGGCCGACTTCCTCATAGTCTTTCTCGAGAGCAGCAAGATCTTCACGGGCTTCAGAGAATTCACCTTCTTCCATGCCTTCACCCACGTACCAGTGAACAAATGCTCGTTTAGCGAACATGAGGTCAAACTTGTGGTCAATACGATTGAAAACCTCAGAAACAGCCGTGTTGTTGCTTATCATGCACACCGCCCGCCTTGTTTTCGCAAGAACGCCGCCAGGTACCACTGTCGGAGCTTGGTAGCTGATTCCAAACTTGAAACCAGTAGGACACCTGAATACGAGAATAAAATATCAATCATGCCGTTCTTACGCTACAACAAAATAGGCTTTATAGGACGCCAAATATGTCTGAATGTCCTAATAGGCAGCTTTGCAGGACCAAAACAATTGTGCGTCCTGTATAAAGGTGTTACAGTAAATTGATAAGACATTTTTTTAGCGTCATAACAAGTTCTTTAGGACATTTTTGAGATAAAATGTCTTACTAGTCTTTTTACATGACATTATCTAAAAAACATGCCATAAAATTGAGTGTCCTATAAAAAGATATGTTTATAGGACACTTCTCAAAAGTATAATACAAAAAAGCTAATATAACATGTCATTTCAAACGTATCCTTAGATATTTGAACAGTTTATTCCATTTGTGGTTATGTTTTATTCAACCTTTGAACAATTTATTTGTATTTGTGGTTGTGGTTGTGTTTTATTCATAAAATTAAATAGTATAATCCTTTTTATTTTATTTAAAAATTTAAAATTAAATAGGTCAACCCAGGTTCAACCTATTTATTTAACAGTTTGATTTGAAAAATCATAAAGGTCAACCCGCTATCAACCCATTTAAATAGCAGGTTGGGTTGAAAAATCTCAACCCATTTAATTAAATGGGTTGGGTTGGATTGGGTTGAGATTTTTCGACCTATTAAATAAATGGGTTGTTGAACCTGAACCCAACCTAACTCATTGCCACCCCTAACGTGCAATTCTTTGGTCCTATAAAGCAGTTTATTAGGACATTTAGACATATTTGACGTCCTATAAAGCCGATTTCATTGTAGTGTTACGTGAAAAATAAATACTAAAACATACCAATCAACAAACTGAACACTTCGTTTTGTCTTCATAGCAGCGACAGCAGAATTGACGTCTTTCGGAAGTACATCTCCACGATACATCAAACAACAAGCCACATACTTTCCGTGCCTTGGGTCACATTTAGCCAGCATACTCGATGGTTCAAAAACCGAACTCGTGATCTCCTGAACCGAGCTTTGCTCATGGAAGGCTCGTGTTGCAGATATCACGGGTGCATAAGATGAAAGCATGAAATGGATACGTGGGTACGGAACCAGATTGGTTTGGAACTCGTTAATGTCCACATTAATGGCTCCATCGAACCTCAAAGAAGTGGTCAAAGAAGAGATAATTTGCGATATTAAACGGTTTAAATTCCTGTAAGTTGGCCTTTCGATATCTAAAGCCCTCCTACAGATATCATATATGGCTTCGTTATCCAGCAGCACCACCACATCTGTGTGTTCTAGGAGAGAATGAGTTGATAGCACACTGTTGTAAGGCTCAACAACTGCAGTTGACACCTAAAATAAATGTCCACCATGACAAAAACACACAGTTTTAGTCTTTTTAGAAATGTGTAATTGTTTTAATGAACTAAATGACAACTTTATCCTTAATAATAGATGGACTAATGGGTTTCTTCGTCTCATAATTAAGGATAGAATTGGAAAGTGGACGCTTATTTTAGACAAACTAAGGAGCTGTTTGACCGTTGCTGAATGATTAAGAGGCTCTTATGATATAGTGCAAAAGGAAATATAATTGTTTGGTAATTGTTCAAAATGAAATTAGGGCTCTTAGTGGTTAAGGGAGATCCATGATACAAAATGATTTAGAGGGTTTTGGAACCATTAAGAGACAAACTCATTTTTTTGCCAAACAGGATTCACCTCTTAGCAATTCAGAGGTTGCCTCTTAGTGGAACTGTTAAGAGGTAAACAAATAGCCCCAAGGGCCTTTTTGTTAGCAGCTTAATGAGCTTAATAGGTTTGGTCAGTTATACATGACTGTTTGATAGTAGCTTAAAGATATAGAAAGTGGTTTATTCACTTCAGTAAGCTTCTAGGGAGGAGCTTTATGCAGAAAGCCAAGTTTTTTTTTTCCAAACTTGCCGCTCCCAATTAAAAAACACGTTCCTTCCATCTATGAAAAACCATCCTAAACAAAAACCTTCCCCATCTATACAGACAGCTTTATCCAGGACTCAATGGAAAACCAACCAAACAACTCCTATGGACAGTTATTTTGGGACGGAGGATTAAAACAAAACATGTGATGCTTAAAATAACTAAAGGTCCTTCCAAGTAACATAACCTGTGGAGATGGAAAAATACTGAAGCCGAGTTTGGGCGTTTTCCCATACTCTACAGACAAGCGTTCTAAAAGCAACGATCCTAATCCCGAACCGGTCCCACCACCAACCGCGTTGAAAACCATAAACCCTTGTAATCCCGTACAATTATCAGCTAATTTTCGCACTCGATCAAGACACTGATGGACCATTTCTTTTCCAACTGTAAATAAGAAAGACACATCTTTTAGCTGAATAAGCTGAAGTCTTAATCTATTAGGACATTTAGACATATTTGACGTTCTGTAAAGCATGTATTGTACCTGTATAATGTCCTCTGGCAAAGTTATTAGCTGCATCTTCTTTGCCAGATAAAAGTTGTTCAGGATGGAAGAGTTGTCGGTAACTTCCGGTCCTAATTTCATCGATGACGGTGGGTTCCAGATCAACGAATACAGCCCGTGGAACATGCTTTCCGGAGCTGGTTTCGCTAAAGAAGGTATTGAAGGAATCATCTGCAGAGCCTTTGCTGCCATCACTACAACACACATTAAAACAACTTATTATATAATTAACAACTTATGATATCGATCACGACCGTGATCTTATAATAATATGCGACTCAATATACTCGATAAGAAATGGGAATCGCACACATCAAAGAGGAATTTCCAAACAAAATCGGGATTGATGCCAAATATGATTAAATGTCATAATAGACTGCTTTATAAGACTTAAATTTATGGGACAGAACAATTGTGCGTCCAATGTGTTGCATTGAGTTCATATGTGTTTTTGGACGTCTTAACATAGCCTTTTAAAGGCACTTTTGATATAAAATGTTCTATTAACTTTTTTAAGACATTTTTGAAAAATGTCCTAAGAACACATCCATTTATAGGACACTTGTTTTTACAAAACATTTTTTCAAATAATGTCATATAAAAAGACTAACAAGAGATTTCATTTCAAAAGCGTCATAAGAAAATTGTTAGGATGCCCATAAAGCATTTTATTAACTTCTTGTAACATCTTTACATACGAGGCACAATTGTTTATTTACCATAACTTAAGTCCTAGATGACGATCTAATATGACATTTAGACATATTTGACGTCATATCATACACATCGTTATCAATTCATTATAGATGATTTCTAGATAGACATATTCAATCCAAAACCATTAAAAAAGCTAAATGCCGTATGTCCAAAAGTTGATCTACGAAATCAAATGTTAAAAAAACCAAAATGGAAAAGAGGACATCATGAGTTATGTACATATTTGATGGTTTGTATCTACGAAATCAAATCTAAAAGAGGCCTGATGGAGAAAGTTATTTTTTACGCATATACATATTTGATGGTTTGTATCTATCTATCTATCTAACGTGGAACTTCAACACGCCCCCTCAAACAAATGTCAGACAATTCCCTAGAACAGGGCGAAAAAGTGTCTCCTAGATCTGATACCGTGTTAGAATATGTGGAACCCTGTAAAATTCTCTTTTTAAAAACCGATTCTTATTGAATCACACATTGTTTTCTATTTGAATCAAACCCTAGAAGAGATCAAACTTATTGCATAGGAGGGTAATCAATTCAAATCCGAATTTCTCCTTTCCCAATTCATAAAAATCAAATAAAATTCAAAATTATAAATATATATATATATATATATATATATATGAGGAAGAACATAGTTAGTTTACCTTTTCATTAATCCATCGTTCTGGATTCCATGTTCGAGACAATAGAGCTCCCAACAAGCATTTCCAACCTGAATCCCTGCTTGTCCAATGTGTATGCTAACGATTTCTCTCATATCTACCAGATTAATTTAATTAAAACCAAAAAATTAAATAAATCGAAAAGAAAGAAATTATTGGGGAAAAGCGGTTGCTGCCATTGGTTCCTTATTTATACTTGGCGCCAACTTTCTTTTCGTTTGCTGTGCGTTGCACCTCCATCGTCTCTCATCTCCGCTTCTCACCACCCCAAATTTTCATTATTAACTAAAATACATTTCTGGTCCTTGTACTTTTTCATTTTGTCCTGTTTTGGTCCTTACAGTTTAGAAAACTGCAACTTACCCAGTAAAAATGTTCGGAAGGGTTAGAAATGTAATTATTAGAAAATTAAGGGTTGATTTTGTAGTAGTTTGTAGTATGAGAGTGTCTATTGTAAATTGACTCTCAATATTTTGGTTTGCTAGAGCGATGATGATGAAGTGAAGGTCGTATGGTGGAAGTGCAAATGGGTGGTTTGAAAGCGGTGGCGGTCATCACCGGCGGCGATAACTCCGTCAAAGGATCTTTTCAGTTCTTGCAGCAATCCAACGGTCTCTGGTTTATGGTTTTACTCTTTTTGTATTGGATTTGGGGGTTTTGCACCCAATTTTCGTTTTTCGATTGATGAAAGAAGATCTCTAGAAAAAGAATTTGGAAGTTGTTTGGATTTCAGTAATTCAATAGAGTTTCAGTTCATTTTGTTACTTTGTTTTCTAGGGATTTTGGTTAATAATTCAAAATTGGTTGTTGAATTTGTTTGAATGAAAACAGGGGTTACTCATGTGAAAGGTAAGTTAGTAGGGCTCAAACCAGGTCTTCATGGCTTTCATATTCATGCTCTTGGTGATACCTCGAATGGATGCAACTCTACTGGTACTCCTTATATCTATAACAGTCCACTTTTTCGTTTCGAAAGTTCAAATTTTCACTTTTGAATTATGAAATTGACCTAGGGTTTCTAACTTTTTAGTCGCAATGTTGACATGTTACAGTTTGATGAATTCATTCATATCCAAAATTTGAATGTGATTATGTAGTATTGAAATCTGATCAGTTAATTTTGTTTACTTGTGTGATTATACTTCAAATTTTAGTTTGATGAGTGATTACGATATGGGGTATTCTTACATGTTCATGTGTAATTTTGATCTAAAAATTAGGACCTCATTTCAATCCACTAAACAAAGATCATGGAGGTCCTCTGGATGCTGTTCGCCATGCAGGCGATTTGGGTAACATTGTTGCTGGCCAAGACGGTGTGTGTTTTCTGCTCATAGATGATATAACTATCAAATTTAGTCTCTATTCATCAATGAATACTTGCTATTTTCATTTTGTTGGTCCCATTGACACATAAGTATATGATTATGTTACGGTCCCAATTAGGAGAAATTAGAACAGATAATAAGGAATGAAGAAAAATGGTATAAACAAATGAAACCCTAATTGTTTCCTAGGTTACCGTTCACCATTTCTTATTTGTTTTGCAGGAGTTGCTGAGATATCGATTGAAGATCGCCATGTATGCATCTTATAACTCACTTGTACCAGATTTTTTAATCATTGAAGATATGTTGATTATGGAGAGAATGGAATTGCTTCTTTCTCATAATCAAAATTGCGACATTTTTTAAAAGATTTGCTCATTTTTTCGGAAAGCTAAAAGTTTTTCTTGGGCTGTATCCTTTGAAATGTTGTGCAGATTCCGCTACATGGGCAGCATTCAATTTTGGGGAGGGCAGTTGTTGTTCATGCTGATCCTGATGATCTAGGGAGAGGTAATACATAAATTGCAACATTTCTGTTTCTTTTGGGCAAGTTTCAAAGTTAGAATTTGTCTGTTTTATCATCAAGATTCATGCTTTATCATCATTTAAGGGCTAGGGATTTGACTAATTCTCAAATAGTTTCAAAAACTCGGCGTTCAGTTCATACTTTTGTGATCTTTATGCAACAGGTGGGCATGAACTTAGTAAGACAACCGGAAATGCAGGTGCTAGAGTTGGTTGTGGTAATTTGCATCTTTCTCTATTAGATAATACCAAGGATTCTATGAAAACAACCCCCCCTTAATTGGGTCCGTTCTTGATAATTTATAGGCCCAGGGAATTTGTAGAAAAAAAGGCCCCCAACAAGCATGGTTTTTTATATATAAATCAAAAAATAGAATTAATTCAAGAAATACTAATAATTCATATAAAACAATATATAACTAAGGGGTTGTTTGGTTGGTTTTTCATTAAGTCCTTAATAAATAAAGTTGACTGTGTGGATTAATCTTTCCGTATAGATTGGGAAGGTTTTGGGAGGGTTTTTTGATAGGTGGAAGGAGCATGTTTTTAAATTGGGAGGGCGCCAGGGCGGGTTTGGAAAACACCTTGGCTTTCTGCATAAAGCTCCCCATAGAAGCTTACTGAATAAGCCACTTTTTATATCATTAAGCCACTACCAAACAGTCTATATCTGACTAAATAAGCTGTAAGTCCTATTAAGCTCATTAAGCTACTAACAAGTTTATGTCAAAAAACAACCACTTGTCTAAATTACTATATTCTTAACCATTCAAAATAATTTGTTTAGATCACTATCATCAACTTGGGTGTTTGATCAATTCACATAGATAATGAAACCCGAATATACTTCTTAGTGAATAAGAAAACTAAATACCTATATATAGATTGAACTATCATAAATCCCATATAGCAATAGCTAGCCTTGTTCTTTGGTGATTATAACAAGATGACTTTTTGATTTAACCTTTCAAAATCAGTTTCATTATCTTTCTTGGATTATGCAATTTTTCTTGACCCAACAACTGACATTTTTTTCATTGGTATCTAATAGGTGTCATCGGGCTTCAATCTTCCGTATAAATTTAGCGACTTTGTACTTGTAAAACATGCATTTTTACTTGTTAATTATGTTCTGAGATCAAAAAGTGAAGTAATGAAGCATATTTGGTATGTCTTTTCCTCATCTGGTTCTGGTGTTATTTCAGTTGCACTAGTATAGAAACTTGAGACCATACCATCTGTCTTCCTTCTTCCGGCAAAGAGGGATTAGGGTCTCTGGTGAACACCATCCATTCGGTTTAGGGTAAAGTAGGAATAGATATAGGGAAATTGACTCAAATGACCAAAAGTACACTTTTGATTTATCCTTATAACCTTTCTCTACCAATTTTACACAAATGTCATTGGGTCTGTAACCAAAACGTCGTCGTTTTGGCTTTGGTCCGTAAGCCACCTCCGTAATACTTACGGACCCGACCCAAAACTCGATTCCACCCGCATCCGTCATATAATGCCAAGTCTAAGAACGACGTGAAACCGGTTTTGGGTCGGGTCCGTAAGTATTACGGAGGTGGCTTACGGATCAGAACCAAAACAACGTCGTTTTGGTGTGTCTGTATTACTTAGGACTTGAGTTACGGACTCGGTGACAAATGGGTAAAAATGAGAGAGAAATGGTTGGAAGGATAAATCAGTGGTGTATTTTGGCAATTTGAGTCAAATTCCCATAGATACATAATAATAAAATAAAAGAAGTATGATTTTCTTAATAGGATAAAGGACTAAAATGCCCCTGAATTTAATTGGGTTCACTGAATCTTTTTTATTAAAGAGAGGTTTAAATGGTGCAAAAAATGCCGACGTCCAAAAAGGTATATTTATTTATATTTTGGGGACATAATTAGTGGGTAAAAAATGTGAACCAATTTTTTAAAAGAAATGTGAGAACAACTATAAGCTTTTGGATGAGTTATTTTTTTTTTTGACGGTTTACAATAAACTGAAGAAAATATATCAATATCAATCTTCATTTGTAAAATGTTATAATATTCATCACTTAAACCACGTCATTTATATTCATCCATTTTTACCTTCATAATTTTTTACATACCTTCAATCGCAGTCGTATGTAAGAATTTATTAAAACTTTCTGTTATAATAATACAAGTAGACAAATGAAGATAGAAAAGACAATATGGATTAAAGTTGATGAAAGTATGTGTTTTTACTGTTCTCATAATAGAATTTTTTCTCCAAGCCCCAACTCATGATTGCTAATGGGGGATAGAATAATGCAAAAACAAAAAAAAAAAAACTATTGTATATTTTTTGGGATGAAGGAGCATAAAATTTTCCAATAATTGGTTGACCATAAATCCATTACGATAAACGATTTTTGGCTGACTAAGCGTACAAGATCCAAATATAACGTTACAAAAATTTGAATCCGAGAAAACTCTCTTGTGGTTTGTTTATAAGAAAAATGTTAAATACAACTAAGGGGATGTTGATTCAGTAAGCACTTTCCCGGTAAGTGTTTACGGGTAAAGTCAATGCTCTCATTTACGATATTGGGTAAGATTTCAATCCATTAAAGCATCACATGCAACAATTTATCTGGTAAGCGCTAACTGGGTAAGATTTGTCAACCTTACTTATCGGATAAGACTCTCAACCCATGTCATCGCTCTTACCAGGTAAGATTCCTGGTTTTGTCATGTTCATCTGGTAAGGTAACAGATAAGTAAACGACCCCTAAAGCTAAAAGGCCAGTTTACCACACGCTTATCGGCGAGAGTTATCACTCTTACTTACTTTATCGGATAACATTATTGATCATCAAAATAGATTTTTGATAAGCTTCTCTTACCTCAATAAGTGCTAACTGGGTGTCTTCTCTCTCACTTATTGGGTAAGATTCTTGGTCAGTGTCATACTTACCCCGATAAACATTTGGTAAATGACCCCTAAAGTAAGATCTAAATTACATTGATTAGATATACAACATAAATACATGTTTCTTGCCACAATGGGAAATATAGGTTATGTTTTCACAATGTATTCATTTGAAAATTTACCAAAATGTTCCAAGTTTTATTCATTTTTAGTGGTGTCACATCCTTCTTTTGCGGGTTCCATGTATTTGATGATGTTGGAGAGGTTGAAGATGTGATGGTGGGTCTCGTTTCCTTAATCATGTTATCAAAATAGATGAAGATGGGACCCATAAAATGTGGAATAAAATTAAAATCCTTAAACAAATCCAACATTCTTAACTAAATCTCTCTCTTCCAATTTGCAATCAGTGGCGGATCCAGGATTTTTGTTCACTGGGGTTCCATTAAGATAGACTAAAGGCGCATAAAGTCACCCGACGTGTTTCGAATGATTTTTAAAGCTTTTTAGTTAATTTCAACGGACTTTCTTAGTGTTTTTGACCATTTTGAGGAATTTTCTTAGTGTTTTTGTCGATTTCGAAGGATTTTTTCGGGTTTTTTATTGATTTCAAGAGACTTTTTTAGTGTTTTTGTCGATCGACGACAAGATGGGGTCCCTTGGAAAATTTCACTGGGGGGAACTAAGACTAAATGTAGTATTTTTTATTTTTTTAAAACTATTTCAGTGGGGTCCTGTGACCCCCCTTTATCTCTCTCTCTACATCCGCCACTGTTTGCAATACATAACTTAATAATCCCCCGGTCCTAAAATAAATGTTCGTGATGAATATGATGTATTGTTTTTAAGATACGTATTATTACATTTTTTTAATTAATTAAATGACAATTTTACCTTTAATAGTACAAAGAATAATGAATTTCTCCATAATATAATTAAGAGGCTGTTGCTGTTTGATTAAACTGTCTTTGTGGATTAATATGTCTATATAGAATGAGAGAGTTTTTGTTTGGAAGAGTTTTTCATAGACTGAAGAAGCGTGTTTTTTTTAATTGGGAGGGACGAGGCAAACAAGTTCATAAATTTTTTGGTATGCTACATGAACCTTTTCCTATAAGCTTACTGAATAAGTCATTTTCTATACCATTAAATCACTACCAAACAATGCATAACTAACCAAATAAGTTGTGAGTCTCATTAAGCTCACAAACCCTGGAAAAAAAATGCAAAGTAGACAATTATTTTTAAAAGTGAACACTTATTTAAGATAAATTTACATATATAAGTTTAGTGTTGAATAATCAACTTCAAAATTGATGGCGAGTCTTATGTTATCTTCAAAATTTTAGTTAACTTATATTAAACTTTATAACAAGAAAATTAAACAAATAAATGTTAGTTTTGTTCTTTGTAAGAATTCATAGCAATTAAAACATGGAAAACTAGTTCACTTGACCTCAAAAGTCAAATTGTGCCTTCTGTGGCGGGGAACCCCGAACCGCTACCGCAATTTTATTATGCAATCACCGATCGGTTCCTCAGCAGATGAGCTACCAAACAAAGAACCGTATTTGATTGTCGCTATGTCGTTCCTATGTTTGAGGGCATTCCTACATGGTGGTCGTATCAACCTCTTTTGAAGACAACCCATATATTCAAACACGTTATTCAGATGAATTTTTTTGGAAGGATGTCCCAGGCTATGCCTAGACTAATCCCGGCAAATTATGACCGCAAGACATTAGCCTCTGATAAACTCAGTGGTCACAATTGTTGTTTACGCCTGGATTCGAACCCTGGGTAGATGAGATATTCCACCACATCCCCCCAGGGCCTCAACCACTACGTCAGAACCCTTTTTGTGGTTCGTTATTCAGATGATTAACAACGTCAAGAAAGTGTGGACGTTTGTCAAAAATCAACAACACGAGGTACTTACATGAAGTTGATACGACCACCATGTAGGGTCAGTGGCTTGGCAATATTTTTCTGGAGGTCAAAAGTTTAAGTCTCACCAAATACGAGAAGCGTATGTGATTTTGAATTGTAGTATACAATTAAAAATGCCCATATTGGAGTCGGTCTCTTTGGGGAATGATGGAACGGAGGACTAGCATGTGTTAATCACCGAATTTTTAATTAAATAAAGGTGTTTAAATTTTCGTGCAAAATCATAACTCATAACTTTTCTCCCCTAAAAACACTTTATAAAATTTCTGTTTCCACCACTGTCACAGGGGAAAACCCCTTTAGGTCATTTTCGTGGTAGGTTAGATTCAAGGTTTTGCATTCGAAGTCAATTGGCAACGTGTTGTTCACGTGTTTTTGTTAGCCTACATAGGTTGATCACGATGACGGGTTGGCCACGAGTCTTACGAAGGGTGTAGATTCAGGACCACTACATTGTATAGCGTCTTGCCACGAGCCTACAAGTTGATGAAATGAATTATCGTGTTTTTGTCTCTATTGTACTCTTGCGTAGACATCTTCACAAGTCTTTTGGTTTTTGAGTCACAATTTTATTAACAATATGTAACAAATAATCAAAATTATCATAAAGAAAATATTAAGTTAAAAACATGACTTTCATCAATAAACCAAATTTAACCAGACGAACACAGTATATCTTACTCAAAAGTCAGAAGTGAGGTTTGGCTTAATCCTTTCTCCTCCTACTTAGCATAGTTACATCGCATGCCCTAGTCTGCTATTTTAATATTGTGTTTTCACGAACTCCTATCAGTACTGGCATAATCTAGATCAACGTTGTCACTAAATTCACCGTATTTTCTAGATCAACATTGTCATTAAGTTCACCGTATTTTTCGTATGCGATGAAAATACTTATTTTTAATAATAATTTTGATGGTTTTCCATAAATTTAGGAGGAATGGGTGGTTGAGTTGTTTTTGTACCAGCTCATCTTAAGAGGACCACACAACATGTGAAGTAGAGTTGTACTTGGCTTGTGCTAGATTACATGCCATGAATATGTTTTTAAAAGTATTACACATTATTTTTTATTTCTCATGAACAAAGTTGGATGATCTTTTCTTTAACAATCTTTAGTGGCCTCGCAGGATTTGAATCGATGATCTTGGATTATCTTTTCGTTAATGAATCAGATTAATTTTTGGTATGTAAATTGTTTAAACCATATTACTTTAACTCGTTTAAATAAAATGGTTGAAACTTAAACTTTATACGATGCCAAAAATGTCTAGTTGCTCATATATATTGTTTTATAAGATTAAGTTTATAGAACCAAACAATAAAATGTTTTATCTAAAAGTGTTAAAATAAGTTTATAGTACGCTTTTTAGCGTTTTAACAAACTTTTTGGATATTTTTAATATAAAACGTTATATTAGCTATTTTATATAATACTATTTGAAAAAGTGTTTTGTAAAAACAAGTGTCCTATAAAAAAGATATGTTTATAGAACAGTTCTCTATAAAATAGCTGCAACGCTTTATTTTAAAAACTTGTTAAAACACTCAAAAGTGTCATATAAACCTATTACAACACTTTAAGTTTAATAAAATGATCTATTAGGGAATCGAGACATTGTTGGCGCCTAAAAGACCGATCCATATCATCCAAAAATGCAAAATCCCAAAATACTTGAAAATAGACTAACCATTAACTTTTAATTCAATTTGAAACTAATGTAGAATTAATTATTTGTAGCATGTAACTTAATATTATAAGGAAGTGCCAAATCTCATTTTCTATCTATATCAGATAAAATGATTCAATTTTGTAACCCCCTTAGCCAAAAGTATTGATTCGACCCAAACTCCAACTGGACATTGACAACTGTATCCAGTAACCCCCTTTCTAGAGATCAAGGGTACAAGTTTCACCAAAAATGAAAAGTTAATTTATCGTATATAAATATCATATACTTCAAAAATATCTGAATCAACTCAAAATTATTGTATAAGTTATAAATCTTATATTTTATCAATATGGAACGGAATATTTTAAATTACTTCAGTACAATCATATATTTTCAAGCATTTGTTACCCTTAATTTTGATATAATAAACAACCCTATCTTTCTTTTATCTCAACAAAGGCGTAAAACATACAAAATAAAGAACCAACAACAAAATCTATCCAATCTTTTTCTTTCTATTCAACAAGAATAATAATATATTTATAGTTATCCAAACTAACAATAGTATAATTAGATAAACAAAATATCTTAAAGAACATATCAAACAATATTGAAATCAAATTGGTTCACATCATGTGTGGGGCCTATTGGAGCAACCCCTAATTTGTCAAGCATTGGAATGGATTCCATTGAAAAAAAAAGATCCCAAATTTCTTGCACAATCTTCAAACAAATCACCATTTGAGGTGGCTTGTTCCAACTGAAATTCCTCACTACACTCCATACCTTCAATAATTCACCAATTTTGTTTAAAACCCATCTCTATTCTTGCTTTTTATCTTCACTCCAATAAAAAAGATCTCAACTTTAATGCAAGAAAATGGATCTTGAAGATGAAGGATGGGTGAACATACCATATGATGGCCTTCTTCAAGTCCATGATGATGGTGGTAACAAATTCTTTTCAAGAAAATATGTGAGGAGTCCCAAGAATCTTTTCAAGATGGATTACTTCAATTCCTCACAAGAATCCAAAGAATTCGTTGAAGAGGAATCAAGATCGCGAAACCAATTGATTCCTCTTCCGATTCAAATGGATGATCGTAGTGATCAAGAGGAGGAGGTGAAAGAAATCATTGGGCTCCCCGTTTTGATCAACGGGGAGCTTAAACAAGCTCCAGAAGCGGATCTTGATCCGATCTTCCAGGTTTTCTTCAAGAAAGAAAACGAATTTGTCGAAATGAAAATGGATTCCTTGAGATCAAGTCCTCAAGGAATCAGTTTGCCTCATATTGAAACAACAGACGTGTTTCAATATGAGGACAAAAATGATGACAGCGATATGTCATCAAAAGTTGGGATTGATGAGGTTGAGAAGGTGATCCAAGAAGAAGACAATGAAGGGTTGAATCTTTGGAAATGGGGTGTAAATGGGATTGGTGCTTTTTGCTCTTTTGGTATGGCTGCTGCCACCATTTGTATCATCCTTTTTGGAAGTGGTCAAAGGCACAAACAACACAATCAAAAGATTAGGATCCAAATCTTCTCCGATGATAAGGTTTGATAAAGCTTTCTTGCTTAAATTCTTTTAGTTTTTACATACATCCAACTAATCATCAAGATTCTTTTTAATGTTATGTTTATTAAGATCGTGTAAAAAAGATATCTGATTTACTTTTTATATTCGTATTTATAACTTGGATAGATGATCCCCCTAGACCCGACAAGGGTTTAGGGTCTTAATCTTCAAAAAGAAGATCGATCAAAGCAACAGATCGGATAAAAATCACCATTCTTAAACTTTTCTGTTTCCACTATATTGTTTTTATTTAATTAAACTTTTTTTTCTTTTTCATCATTTATGAATGATTTGGATCCTTCTAACTGGTGGACATAGACAAAACACGAAACTGTGAGACAAATGATTTTAATCTCTAAAGACTTTAGAAGTCTAGACTCTAAGACCTTCTTTAAAATACCAATTATTCAACAGAATCCGAACAATCCTGATCAGAATATATAACTCTTATATTATAAAAAAGAAATTTTTTTGAATTATTGCCATATATATCCTCTATCTCAATCTGTATTTATTTACTTTTGGCAAAATATTTATTATAAGGGTTATTAGTAAATTAACAAACCAAACCAAATAAATTTAATATATTTTATTCAAAAGTAATAAGGTCTAAATAATGTAAAATTAATTGTTATTGAAAATGTATTTTGCAGAGGATAAAGCAAGTGGTTGATCGTGCAAATGAAGCAATGTCAGCAGTGAGAGGGGTCCCTTTGTCCACAGCCCACATTACATATGGGGGATACTATGATGCACCTCTTTAGCCTCAAAATTGGTATCTAATTATTAATAAATCTTGGATTAGTGATTGACTTTTTTAATTATTATATTTTATTATTATTGCAAATTAATGGTCGTTTTTTGAAAAACGTTTAAAACAGTTATTATACTTTACAAGAATGATCAGTGACGGATGAGTTATGAAAACAAAAAATACGGAAATCCAATGGTTTTGATAGCTCCATCCAAATTTGTTTATTCTTGCAAAGTGTAGTGTTTTTCTTTTTTGCATTTTTTAAAAAACGACGGGTTGTTTGTAATGAAAGTTCAGGTATGATGATTTGAAGAGTCTGTAACTCTATTATGAATTAAGCATTTAGCCTAGCTTTATTTTCAATTGAGAACTTTCATATTTCTGTTTCTGTATATATCTAGATTGTGGGAATAAAATGTATATAATGTCACATATTCATGTAAATATTATTAATTTATTTTTAATGATAGTGTAAGTTTATTATTTGATATATGTTATGAACCCAAATCAAGGATCAAACAAACATTAAAATGAACTGGTATTTATCAAACGATTGATGGAATTCAACAGTAAACAAGAGGTTTCTAGTTATTCTAGTTATTCGAGTGGAATAACCCTAGGTTTCTAGATATTTACAGTGGAATACAAAAAAAATCAAACTTTTATCGTTTAGATTATTTGAAAGTTAAATTAGAGGTCAAGTTAACATGATGTCTTCTTTAAACCTTTACCACTCTATTGTCGGTTTTCAATATGTCAAAATTTTAAAAACAATACAGTTTGATGTATGATTGAATAAGAGGAACATATGGTTTTGAATTTTGATTCAAACTATTTTTTTCAAAAGTAATCATTTACACTTTGTAGTATTGTATACATGTTAAAATGTTTTGGATTTGTGATGGTTCTATTGTAACAAAAATACAAACATAATGATGTAAATTGATCATTATATCATATTTTTCTAAAGAAAAGTTCTATAATAACAACAAAGTCTTATATTTCTTTTAATCATAAAAAATATGTAATTTTTTTAGATTATTAATATTCCTAAAAATATTGATAAGGACCAATAATTGGAAGAGGATGTGATTAAAACTAAACCATATATCTTTGTATTGATCCCAATAATTAGCAATAATTTAGTAGCATGTTGAAGCAATTTAAAATGCCACTTTTTATATGATAACATGAAATAATATTTATGGTTTTTTATCCAAGTATTATAAAAAGTAATTATTATAGAACGAAATTTGACTTCATCAAACCTTCAATAAATTATATGATTAATACTATATTATATGGGATTTTGTTTCTCCATTTAATACAATCGTCATATATGGCATCCTATGGAGAGATGGTTACATTTGGGTCCAATCTGAGCCGGGACTCATTGAGATCGATAGAGGCTGATTATGTCGAATGGTTCGAGATCAATTATAAGATTTATAAAATTTCAAGAGCTGGTACAAAACCCATTATGTATTGGACCTATTTTTTAAAAAAATTTAAAGTTTTTGTAAATTTTGATAAGGTTTTTCAAGATCTTTGACCAGATTTCTAGTTTTTTATAAATTTCAAGTAAATATATTACTTAAAATGTAGTTCAATGCTAAATTGCTAAATCGTAACCATACAAATAGTTATAACATTTTTTGTGAAAAATAATTTTCTTTTGAAAGATTTTCTTTAAATAGGGTCTGGCCCGAGTATAGTTTATACCAGTCCAATTAAACCAGGACCAATTATAGGTCCTAAAAAAGATTTCAAATACATCTTTTTGTTAATTTTTCTAAATTATAAAAATCGTAATTATAAAAGCATGTACCATATTTTTGTGTAAAATAATCTACTTTTTTTAAACGGGGTCTTGTATAGCTGGATTTGGGATCAGCCGAATGAACCAGGACCGGTCGTCAGGCCTAGGATCAATTTTTGGATTTTTTTTGTCGGTATCGGAACCAGCCGATGCGGTCTTAAAAAAGACCGATTTAAGATCACAACCAATTGAGGATCAACACGAAACCAAATTTTAACCATCTTTAATCATCACTAGAGATTTTTATTAGTCATAGTCATACCTAAAGTTGATTGTTTAAAGTATAGTTATCAATTCAAACAATAGGTATTTTGTCATTAGTATTTATTTATTTAAATACGTTAATCGATTTTACACTGGAGTAATTAATTTCGACGATAAACAAACCAAGCAAGATGATAAACCATTATGTTCTCAAATCATTTATTCAAATAAAAATCTATTTAAGTTTTTTAATTCCGTTATTTTGAATTACATCTCATCTATAGTTTTATACCGTATTATACATTATATAAATTTCATCCTTTAAAGTTTTTAGTGTTTCAATAATATTACTATGTATGAATCAATAATATATATAAAATCTTTTAAAATTTATAATATTTTTAATTTACTTATTTTGTAACAATAAGAAATGGGGTGTTTGGGATTGCTTATTTGAAACAACTTATATAAAAAGTGCTTATCAGCTTATCCGGTACCAAACTGAAGTTTTATAAAAAGTGTTTGGATTAGCTTATAACGGTACCGAAACGTAATAAGTTGATAAGTTTTTTTTTAGTGTTTGGCAAATTCAACTTATAAATGTAAAATGACCAAAATACCCGTATCTAAAATACTCAATCGTCAGCCAACAGGGACCAACCCTCTTCTCCTTTTATGCAAAACCCTAATTTTTCTATAGAGAAATCTGAAATTGATCTTGTGAAATCGAGCAAAGGAAGTCAATATCTATGGTCCCTATGCCTGCATCATCCATCGTTACAGTTCCATTCGATTTTGCTTTTCAATTTTGATGACTGTATGAAATAGTAGTCTGTGAAGAAGAAGAAGAAGGGTCGTCTTGTTACTAGTTCCAATCTGATACGAAGGTTGAAGGGCTGGACACAAGTGTCTGTGAAGAAGGAGTCTGAAGAAAGAAGAAGAAGAAGAAAGGTATACCTTGTAAATGGGTAAATTGGTAATTTGGTTTGTAGAAGTCATAAGCAGGTTTTTATAATTTAGGAGCTTCTAACTTCTTCAAAACTCCTTTTCATCGGTGGGAAATCGGTATAAGCCTTTTCATTTTCATCTCATTCAAACACTTAAAATAGCTTATTATCGATGTGGAACCGATATAAGTCAATAAGTTGTTTTGATAAGCAATCACAAACACCCCCTAAGAATGGAAACTTCAAGGGTCTTTAGAAATTCATATTACTTTTTTCCATGTGTGCGGATCAAGTTTTAAAAACTCTTGGATTTATCCAATTTTAAAAAAATCTAAATTATCTTAAATCTAATTAATTTTTTAATTTTTTAATTATACAAATTATATATATAACAAAAAATATGTCTTTTATTCTCTTTAAATGATTTAACTTGGTTGTCAAAATTTCAATCACATGTGTATTCACATACGAGGATACTCATATTATATTTTTAACATATTATACAACATGTACAACTTATTGTTATATATATACAATTTATTAATATTTTTTAACTTTATAAAACTAACTCATAATCAAGTGATAAACATATTAAAATATAATATAAACATTGAGCTCTACTAACATAACAAAATACATCAATAAAGTGATAACTAATACAAAACTATCTTTTTTTTTTGAACGAACTATCTTGTTTTTTTAAAACCACAAAAATCCACAAAATAAATTAAAGATGTACAAAATAGAGACAAATTGTGTTCTATTGTACGAACACACTCCTAGTTCATATAAGATGTATATAGATATTTGTAACATCCCAAACCAACCGTCCCGTATATTGTCCGTTTTGTTCTCAACATTTGGACTCCCGATTTTAAAACACGTCTAATAGAGAATGTATCAAGTTTCTTATAAGACAACATTTGTTCCCCTCCCCAACCTATGTGGGATATTACAATCCACCCTCTTCGGATCCCAGTGTCCTTGTTGACATACCAGTCCGATTCCCGACTCTAATATCATTCATAACAACCCAAAACTTAGACATGAACTAAAATACAAGAAATTTTGACTAATCCAAAACATAATACGGAAGGGGAAAAAGTTCTCGTAGTTATAGTGGAACAACTAAGATAACTTATTACAAGTCTTACCTTTACCCTTGTCCGAACCTCACACTAACGAGTGCTTTGAAATGCAATTAGAGTTTGAAATAACGTGGGTTAGATCGAAGGGTTTAGTGAGTAATTCTTGATTCAAGACATTTAAAAAATAACAAACGTGAATAATCCAATTTCACACGTAAAGCCACATGAATGTATCTCGCAAGATCAAATTCCTTTTGGTTAACTAACCACGGTAGTCACATCATTTACACATCATCCAGATGATAATTCCATCAAGATCGCAATCAAGATCGACAATGAAACCACGTAAAACAATTTCACGAGTAACCCACTCAACTTCATGTGGACCATTACAGAGCACACATCATACTACCGTGTAAGTTAACCAGTTCATGCGTCGAAAGTAATATATCAATTCCAACAAGATATCCATTAACCCAAAGACGTGCATAATTATCGTTAAAAGGAAAGGACGATAACTTTTTCAGAAAAATGTATTTCATTATAATTCAAATAAGAAAACTCACTTGGATCCCGCTATATGTTAAAGTGAATCCGGAGTAACGAAACAGTACAGGGACAGACCCATAAATTATTTTATACGGTGATACCATACGATATATGACAGATAATAATAATTATTTTTAAAGTTTATTGTTTGATTTCGACGGATTATTAAGTTTTTTTTATCGATTTCGAGAAACTTTTTTGGTTTTTTTTTGTTGATTTCAAGAGTTTTTTGGGTTTTTGGTTGATTTTAAGAGTTTTTTTTGTTATTTGGTTGATTACGAGGTACGGTTGCACATTCTTAAACTTCTGAATATCATACGGTGGCATCTTCCAAAACGATATAATTTCACCGCTAACAAACCTAAATTTTTTACTCTTCGACGAAGAGATAATACGATGGCCCGTGCCACCGTGTGAACCACTAGAGGTCTGCCCCTGGAACGATATACTCAACCTAGGGGTGTTTGCGGTGCGGTTTGAGCATTTTTCCAAACCACACCACATAAACCTCAAACCGCACCAAACCGCAACAGAAAATGTGGTGCGGTGCGGTGCGGTTTATACGGTTTGTACCTCGCACTTTATGCCTACAATCCAATATTTATAAGTTTAAAAATACATTGTAAATTTAACGATAAAGTGACTGTGGTCGAAAAATAAAATAAAGAGTTTCAATACATCCAATTCCTAAATTTATATTGCATAATTAAAAATAATCTAAGTAGTAGAAAAATAAAATTCAAACTAAATTAGACGTGTGAGTTGTGATGCGTTAAATAACTTATTAATATTATCAATTGTCTTATTGGATCAAACTCAAAGTTCAAAACACAAAGTCCGAAAAATATTACATAAATAATAGATTATCCTATATATATGTGTATGTGTGTGTTATATATAAAATGAAAAAAAATGTACAAAGTATGCGGTGCGGTACGGTTTGAACCGTTGTTTGATAAGTCAAATCGGCACCTAATCCCCCATAAAAATCTTCGCACGGTTCCAGTTTTTCCCATAACACCTACTACTCCATCCTCGAAAACAAACCTTGGAAGGAGGAGGAACGAATGAGTCGATCCCCTAAAACCCTTATTTCTTAAATTACACAAACCAGTCTTTCAAAAATAGCATTTAAACCTAAAGGAACCCTTGCTCTAAATCTTAAAATATAAAAATCTTTAGCGGCAGTGACGAATCCAGAAACGTTTTGAGTTGGGGGCATAGTTTGAGGTGTCAAAAAACTTCAGAAACCGACTAATTCATCCAAACGAAAACGGTATCGGGTTAATTCGTTTTTGTCTTAAATATATGGTTCGTTTTACTGAATAAAGATAGCTTATTCGGTTCGTTTTTCACTTAATTTTTTACTATTTTGGTTAAACCAACACATTATACTGCTATTTATATATTTTTCTATTTCGTTTAAACTTAAAGCAAATGAACACGTTACAAACTAAAACAAGCTACAAAACAATAGTTGGGGTCCCGTGACACCCCTATTAGCAATGCTTCAATCCGCCACTCATTACCGGTTACTACAATATTTCCTTCTATACATCTTATTCAAAACCCCAAAGCTATCAAATATAATTGCATATATCATGTATCAAATTACATACTTATACCAAATAAATTGTCTTTTGTTTAATTAATCTGACCCTTTTAACAAGTTAAAATAAACACGTATATACCATTAAACAAGTTTCGTACCTATAACTACCAAATCAACTAAGACTCAAATTACTTTTTGTTTGATGAATTTAATTATGTTAAACAACGTTTTTTTTTCTTAATAATGAATAAAAGTCATTGTATCATATAAATGAACATGCATCTAGTTGTTCATACTTGAACATTTTATTTTAGATAATAACAGTTTAATATAAAAAAAAGACTTGAAGTACCAATTGAATTAAACAACACCAATTTAATTAACCCAATCATAAATTACAAACTAAACGATCCCATGGAATGTGTTTGTAGATTCTACTTCTTGAAAGGCCTAAATGCATTTCTATATATTGTTAAATGTAATTCTATTTATTAAAAAATTTCTTATACACATTAGCATCAATACTATTTTTTATATTCTTAATACATGATTTGACATGATTTTGACATAAAAAAGATGCATATAGTCAGAGCCGGCTATAACAACTCGTCACGTACTGATTGAAAATAGGATTTGTGAGCTTTTTATAAGTCTCAAGTTGTAGGCTACCAGTAACATCCACCATGACTTTAAATTGGATTTGAAGTTATTGGGTTGTTTTGGTATGTTACAAATGGTACTCAAAGGCGATCCTTATATCATCAAGATGGTGAACAACTCTCTAAAATTCAACTTAATTTGATGTTATATTGTGGTGACATATAATTATAAACAGGGTCGAGCCAGAGGATGTACCGATGTGAGACTCCCAAAAAAAAATTAGGCCCAATTATATATATTTTGATTCCCCCACCCCCCACCATATTTTAACTCAATTTTTTCGGCCTTCTCCCTCTTATTTTAGCCTATTTGAGCAAGTATAATTGTTTCTCCCAATTTCCCAATTCCTTCCCTCTTCTACTAGATTTGGCGATCCACCATTTTCGGGTTATGACTAGAAATCTGCAATCCTTCTTATCTCACCGGGTCTCTAATTTGGCGATTTAGCTCCCCAAGTCCGCTAATACTATAAAGACCCAAAATCACCTAAGACAAATATACTTAAATAACAAACAAGTACCAAAGTATAAGTCTATTGTCTATTACATCTCATTGTTGTGCAGTGGGTAAATGAAATATCCGCAACTAAGAATTATCTACCCAAATCAAAGTTACTATGTCTTCAGATCCAACTCTAGCTAATGGCTCAAAGCTTTCTCTTTGCTCTTAGGAGAGCTCTCAACATAAGCGTTTCTTGAAAATGGTTTTAGTTTTGGAAAAAAAAACGAGGGTTAGACCATAAGGTCTAGTGAACCCCAAATAAAATCGCAGTTACAAATCTTGAACCAAAAGATATAGAAGATTTAAAGTAAAGAGTTCAATTAAACGGAACACAAAGGACCGTGCACAATATTTGTAGAAAACAACCATTGTTTGCACAATTCCACATGCGACTTAAGGATTTATATTTCACACAATTCTACATGCGACTTAAGGATTTGTATTTCGCACAATTCCACATGCGACATAAATAAATGGCCTAAGATGATGTTCGTCCAATCTACACACGAAACGGATTCGATGTACATGAACATATAAACTCCCAAGAGATTTGCACTATCTCAAGGTACACTACTCCTACTGTGCATAACCAACAAACCAAGTATATCATGATATAGACCAAATTAAACGACCAATTTAACATATGAATCATTTGTAAAGGAAATGTAGCATGCTTTCAAGTTTTTATTACCATAATCAGTGTAATTTAGAAATCTAACAACATTGGTGTGGTTTTGAAGTTAAGGGAACTTACCTGCGATACAATACACTAGTTTTACGCTAATTCGGCTACTTGGTTCCAAACCGAACACCTGAATTGGACGTCATAAAAATGGTGCTAAAACACCTAAAACATCTTAAAAGTCAAGCCTTATGATTCCCAAGATAAACTCCTAAACCATGTCTCGCATCTAGCACGAAACGAGAAATGGGCCGAATCAAACCATGTGCGTTAACAGTGAGTTGGGCGGCCTAGGCCGCGGGCCTTCCCGCACAAGTCTCTGTTGGGCACTGGTTCGACCTTTCTTGCACAACTCCGAAAAACACACCAAAATCCAATCCTGTGGTCCAAATCTTGATTCTAAATGCCTAAAATCAACCAAACTCATTGCCAATACTCTAAAGCTTATCCAAAACATAACCAAACACCAAATTCTAACCTAAAATGGATTAATTTACCATTTCAAAACCAAGAAAAATCCAAAAGGTGCTAAGCAAAACCCTTGAATACCAAGTGAAATCATAAAAAAAATGGAAGGTTTCTAGATGGAACTCACTGATTGAATACATCTAAAACGTTCTACCATCAAACCCACTGATCTCATCCATTTCAAGACAAAAATAGAATCTCAAGCCTCAAAATCAACCCAAAACTCCGTTAATGGAGGATACAAGCTTAGAAGAGGAATAACTATACCTTAGAGATGATGATTCTTCAAGCTCCCTTCAATCCCTTTCAAAACTTGCTAAAATCTTCCCTTCTTCTCCAAGATGCCTCCCTATCTAAAACCCTCTCCCAAAATCGTATAAGATGGAAATGAGGAGGATACAAGGGTTTACTCCATTTATTTCCATATTTACCTGATGGTCCCTAAAATAAGGGAGTATTACATTCTTAACTTCAATTTTTAAATGTTAACAATCCTAATATGATGAGGGTTATTACAAATATCATTCATCTTAATTTTCCAGATTGCTAATTTTATGATGGAAGTACACATCATGACTTTGTTTAATAATCTTCTTTTTTTTTTGTTCGCTGCTTCTTGCTTTCTTGTCTTGTTTGACGAGCAACCTCACCTGCAATTTTGCTTACTTCATTAATTGTGATAACAATAACTAGTTGTTCATAGCATTATAGTCCTTTAGAAACACACAAAAATGTTGAGAGTTGATTAGGGAAAATTCAAACCTATAATTGAGCTAGGTTTTTTGAGAACTTGAGATAAGAACAATATGTAAACTCCTATGTGCTAATCATTTCAATATAACGACTTAATAGAGAAAGTTGATTATAAAATAATTGATTGAAGATTTGTTTTGAATATAATATATGGCATGAACTTTTGTAGTTTTTTTTTTTTCATTACCTGACCACTCGAGTTATTAAGGATGTTAAGTTGAAATCCAATGGATTTAGGTGGATCTGATCCAATCCAATCTTCCCTTGAATGTTGGATTTGGCCATTCAATCCAATTCATCCAATGGAATGATTGGATTAGATAAGTTTCATCCAATATATTACTGGTTATCCATTAGATCTATTCAATAATTTGATCTAGTTTTCAATCAATTAATCTACCATTATTCATATATTTTTTGAATTTATTAAAAGAAACTACATAAAAATATCACTTAAAAAATATATCATAAAATTATCACTTAAAAAATATATCATAAAATATAAATATATAATTAATTATACTTATTTATTAAATAGATAGTAGTTGTTGCAATTAGATAAGGATGGTAATTTAATTGGACCGATTCGTTTTTATTGGATTTTGAATTGCAATCAAACAGTCAATAGATCCAATTTGGATATTAAAATTTGATATGTTCCAATCCAATTATGTTCCTTTGGTTATTGATTGGTTTTGTTCGATTCTAAATGGATCGGATCACTTTTACACACCTCTACGATCTATTATTGATTTAAGTGTAACAGGGCCTCCATTGGAACATCCCTGATTATAAGTTAAGTATTACGGAAAACACCATCATTCAATAGCGGTACTAAAAATTGGCATGCAGATAAACTACTCAGCATCCTTTAAAAATTAGTGTGTTTCATTTGTGGTTTTTATATAACTAGATCATTTTTTTTGAACGGCAACATTTTTATTAAAACTAGCAAGGTGCTAGAAACAATTACATTATAGAAATATCCTGTAAGGGGTTTTGCAACCACCCTACCCAATTAATATTTCACTTCTTACTTCTATTTTGCGCCCAAAGGAAAGAATGTGTGACTATACTATCCCATAACATCGCTTTCTTAGGTTTCATTGCTCCAAAAATTGTCCCATTCCGAAAATTTCATATCGACCATAGAGTTGTGTACAGGACTGCTTTTAGGCAATCAGCTTCCCCTTTCTTCAGTCTTAAGGATTTCATCCAATCTTTCCATCCCGAAACATTGTCAACCAGATCATATTATTTAACCTTTTGCTCGAACATGAAAACCCCTAGGAGGCCCTCCTTATAGCATTAACGCATTGCCCTTGTTGTTCTTGGAATGGGATGGGATGAATAATAATACAAAGAAAGGAATTGAATGATTGATAGAAACAACCAACCTACCATTTTAAATAGGATGGACCAACAATAAAATATGTTATTTATTTTTAATTAATTAATTACATTTCTAAGAATTAATTATATTTTACATATGAATTGAAATGAGGTATTCTCCGTTTTCTTTTATTATGTGTTTTTAGGGCAAACTTAATATATAAATGATTTACCTTCTCCAATACCTTGATTAAATAGTTTTCAAAATATTGTTCCATCTCTTTATATCCACTTATAATTGTTGTTAGCAATGATTGTTTTATTTTACTACCGTAAGAAGAATAAATTATCCAGCTAATCATTTGAAAAAATGTTTTCTATCGCAAATAAAAACCTACACACATCCTAAGAAAGAAGAGTTTTTTTTATTCATTAAAAATGAAAATGTGTTTTTTGCTCCAAAAATAACTATTTTTTGATAAAAAATATTGTACAAAGCAAAATAATATGAAATTATTATAGCACTTCAAACATAAAATTCAGACAACTTTGTATTTATTCCCGACCAACATGATCTGAAACTTATTGCATAGATACACCGCATGTGAATCTATTTTTATAAAGAACTATAATAACCTCATATTATTTTGCTCCTTACAACATTTCTATCAAAAAAAAATCTTGAAATAACAAACACATTATATCTCTTTGATTTACTTTAATAATAAAATTCTTTGTACAGCTTTTTATTTGCAGAGAAAACTAAATTTTTTAAAAAAATTATTTAGATTTATCGATATTTAGAAAGCTAATTAATTAAAATATACAAAGATGTATTTATGTATATTAAATCTTCTTATTATATGCCCTCAGAGTACATAATAGAAATTTTAATCAAACAAAGTTACATATTAACTACTCCCACCCACAATAAAGATAATAACCATAAAGGTTATATTTGTTAAAAATAAGTTAGCTTATTTTTATTATAAACGTTTGACAAACCATAAGCCAACTTATTGAAACGTTATTTAGAGTAGTATTTTGGAAGCTTATTATCATTATTTTAAATTATAACCATCATTAATATTAATTATTAATTATTTTTTTATTTTTCATTATATCCTTTTTGATCATTTTACATTCTTATACGCTAGTTTTGACAAACATGATTATTTTTTAGTCAGCTGACTTATCAGTCATCCGCGCCACTAGCTTGTCAGCTAGTTTGTCAAACATAGCCAAAAACTTAAACATGTTAATAAGCTAGTTTGTCAAACATACCCAAAAACTTAAACCCAAAATTTTGAAATTGTGATAATATATCCATATTGTAACGGCAATTAACCACATTTCGGGTTAAATAACCATCAATTGGCTTTCATTGTGGCCGAATTAGGTCTAGATTTAAAAAAAAAGGGTGACAACTTTTATCCCTTTACAAAAAAATAAAACACAAGAAATATTTATTGAAATCCAATCACTAAAACTATATATATAACTCCAATAATATGTTCAAGGATTACAAGACCAGTACCATGACAATCTAACACAAATCAAAAGAATTAAATCACAAAAAAATAAAAAAATAAAAATAAAACCAATAATTAAATACGTTTAAACAAATGATCAATGCTGAACCATTTTTCTCCTTCAAAGAAGAAGGAAAAACGCTACGTACCCAATACCATCACTTCAAACAAAACAGATCGATCTCCAAATGAATTTAGAAGAGGAACCCCAAGGATAGAGCAATAATGGAGGCAACGGCGGCAGTAGGGAGGAATGCGACGGCGTCGGAGGTTGGAGGCGGTGCCGGAGCTATTTGTGCAGTCACATTAGTAACCGCCATCAACATGACGACGGCGACGACGGCGAAGAAGTTCAACTTCATTGATTCCATTCCTTTCAGGTGAATGAAGAAAAAAGCGATAGAAAGAATATGAATGTGAATATTAGAATGAAGGAATTGAGTTGTGGATTTGGGAATGGTGAAGGAGGGTAAATATAAGGTGGGAAGGGAAGGGCGGGCAGGTAAAGTAGGTCTGCCCGTGAGGACCACAACAAGGTTCACATGGGCATGGAGGACTGCCCGTTTGGTGACAGGTTGTTTTTGCGATTCCAGCTGTTTCCAACGGTTTAATGGCTTTTTTCGTGGGCTCCATTGTCTTTCCTACTTTTACCGCCATCTTTTATTTAATTATTAATTATTAATTTGTGAATTGAAAAACAAGATTTCAGTTTTTGTTATAATCACACCAATATTAGAGTTAGAGCCCGGTGATCATCTTTGGACTTGGGTAATGCGTAGTAGAGATGGCCATTTCGGCCCCATCTGGCCAGGACTGGTTATAGGATCGTGGTTCGGAACCGGTTGTGATTTCGGATGGATTCGAGGGACCGCGACCAGTTACCCTAACCGGACTAACTGGTTACATTAACTCTTAACAAGGCCACACATATTTCGACGGAACCAGGACTGGGATCGGTCCGACTTGTCACTGTTTTGGCCCCGAGAGATATCTAATGGGTACGATCTGGGTTCGGGTCAGACCTAACCTATTTTTATTGTCCAATAGACCTAATATAATAAATCCAAGACTTTTTTTAATGGGCTTGAAAATTTTCGTTTACCTATTCTATAAACGGGTCGAGTTTGCCCATGATTTAACGGGTCAAAATATTTTCTTTCTACATGTAAAAGGAAAACGTATACCTAATAACAAGTTATGCAAATAAGCCAAAATAAATAACAGTTTTTTCAACTTAAAATTAGATATAAATACATACCAATATAAATAATTTCGAAAAAAGTTGTTTGACAAAGTATATAGTATCATAAAGAAAATGACCAAATGAGATAATAAGAAATTGAAAAATTGAGGTAATTATCTTTTTTTACTTTTTAGATTGTCAAAAGAGTAAAGTCAAGAATTTTCAAGTTTATTTGTAAAACTAAGTTATAAGAGTTGATTATTATAAAAATATCAACGAACAGGTCTGTCCGTATTTTTTGTATCATCCATATCTGTCTATTAACTTTAACAAGTCTAGTCCGTCTGTTTCTTCGACAATGATAGACCAACCCCGCTTTTCTATTAGGACCGATAGGATGGATCTAACGGGCCGTGCCATGTAGCTTTAACTCTCATATATATTAGAAATTTTCAAGATTTGAATTTTTTTTATCATAACAATATGTTAAACTTTTTCTTTAAATAGAAAAGGAAAAACATCCGAAGTTATAATTTAATGAACTTTCAATGACAGTGAAAAATTGGAACAAATATTATTGAAAAACAAATTCAAGGTATTATCCATTGAACTACCTTTACAAATTAAAATTTTGAGTTTTTAGCACATTAGAAAAATATTACTCATAGTTGTCATCTTCAAAAATATATCTATGTCCTACAAAAATATATCTATGTTTCTCAATAAATGATAAAAATAAAATATATAAAAGATAAAATAAATTAATTTATACAAACTTGTGGTGTAGTTGAGTTAGTAAGTGATTTTTTTTATTGTTCTATACACCTGGGTTCAAATCTCATAGGGGTGTTTTTAATTTTGTTCTATTTTAGTTAAGTTAGGTTTTATAGCTATTCAATTATTTTATTCTTCGATTTTTTTAATTATTATTTTGGGTCATTTACTAAATAGTTATCGGGTAAGGTGAATAAGTATATAATCTTATTCAGAAAAAAGTACACGAGGACTGAGAATCATATATGGTGAAGGGAAAAAGCTATTATTAGGTTAACGCTTATCGAGAAGGAAAAAAAATGTATACCAATAATTTATTTTGATGATCGAGAATGTTACTTAATAAAGTAAGTGAAGATGACGTTTTTTTGCCAACAATCCATTTTGAGGATTCTTATCAATAAGTGTTTACCCCGTAAATATTTGGTAGTCAGCCCCTTAAATGTAAATCACATACTTTAAGGCTAGATAAGGTTTTTATAAAAAGGGTATTTATGCATGCTTCATTGAGTTTTTTATGCGCTAAATGGAGACCACGAATTAATGATCATGAATTAAGATAGTTTGCCTCTGGCGTATAGCTCAGTTGGCAAAGGGGTGGGAAGACTTTGTCCAAATACATAACAGGTCATGGGTTCGATCCCATGTCCCTCCCGCTAGCCTTAGCCGCTAAGTGAGTCTTAAAATGCCCCCTTATATTGGTGTCGTTGGAGGCAGGTTCTGTGTGGGGCCGGTTGAAGTTGCCGGTAATCAACCTTTTGCCCAAAAATTAAGATAGTTTCTAACTTTCTATTGTTAGAATGCTCCCAACTAAGAAAAAAACATAACAATTTTAGCTTAAATGGGTTTTTATCGGTGGGTTTATACTATCTTTAGTATATTTACTAATAGTCATAGGATGTAGAGTTGTGTTTTTCAATGACTATGAATGGATATGTTGAAGATGATAGGGAACCTAATACTCCAAAAGTAAGACCTCTTTTAAGGTGAATCATGATTAAACCAATTTTGCTTGATTGGGCTTTCACTATAAAGAGACGATTCAGAAATTCGGAGGTAGAAGGTTTATAGGAGATTATAGGCGAGAATCAATCAGCTTCAAGATATAACAGGAAAAACATTGGTGGAACATGAAGAACATATAAATGATAAATATATTGAGTTGACACCGCATGAAAACATTGGTTACTCCAACAGTAAGATGGTTATGAGTAATCAATGTTCCCAACGGTGTCAAATTTGTATGGTTCTAAGTTCCCCACCATATGTTCTTTGTTCTTCATGCTCCACGTCATAGTTGATTGGTTCTTGTTTTTATTTCTTAATCTCCTGTTAGACCTTCCACCTTCTCAACCTTTGTACCATCTTTTGTAATGAGATCAATGGATCAAATTCAACACGATCAACTACAATCAATAAAATTCAAACTAGAGACAACTTGATTAAAGAGATATAGACGTGCATTCCTCTTTTTGTCCGATTTGTCAGTCAAAAGTAGAATCGGTTAATCATATTTTCTTTGAATATCAGATGGCGCAAGATATATGGAGGAACATTGGAAAATGGTGGAACATCGATATTCATTGTTTTAGTAATCTACAGGAATGGAAAACCTGGGCCGGGTCAATTAGTTTGAGAAAAGGAGAATCATAATGTTTGGAGGCGGTAATCTATACGGCGTTATGGTCTATATGGACCTTCCGGAACGGGACTCTCTTTGGATCCGTGAAACCTAGAAAGTCGAAGATTTGGGATAATATTGTGACTCATTTTGTATTTTTGGATCCATAATAGGAGTCGTAGATTTAAAACTAATTGGGTGGGATAGCTCCAAAATCCCACCTTTCCTATTTTTACTTTGTAAGTTTTTTCTAGCTTCTTGCTAGTTTTAATAAAATTGCCATTGTTAAAAAAAACTACAATCAATAAGAATTTTGTTACCAATAGTCTAGGGGTGGTTTTTCTTGTTTTTATGACACCCGATACGTTCGATACATAGTTGATGTGTGCTCATCTCTATACGCTAAACCTCAGAAAAACAATTTTCCATAGATTTTAATATGGATCGATAGATGCTCAATACATCCCCGCTTTATATGTCTTTTAATGAATTATGTTTGTTGATGTAGAATGTCACACAAATAATAATACTCAGATACCATGGTATAAAATACATTCATAGAAGTATAGAAGAGAAAGAAATAAATAAAAATGGGTTTCTTTTTATACATGAAATATGGGATCAAAATCAAATAAAAAATTAATAAAATCGTGGCAAATAATGAATTAACTTTAATAACTTTTCGTTTTTCCATCTTCGCTCATTTGTCTTAGGTTCCTCCATAAATACTTTCCACTCGCCATGTCAATAAATACCAATACTGCGTTCTGAACCATCTGGAAATTCCAACAAACAAACAATATATCATTAATCAATTGATAAATATATTCAACTTTGTGATTAATGACTTCAATAAAAGAAAGGCTTGACAAATTGATCATTCCAATGGAATACAAAGGGAATAAAGCTTAGAAATCAAGAACATAACCACGCATGGATTAATTTGTCAACGTGAATCATTACCTTGATCATGCTAGATTCTTGTTTACCAGTAGAGAGATCATCATTAAAAATCGTGTTTTCTGTTTCCGATGAGGTCTGAACAGACCTCCACGTGATGTAAGCAGCCAACATCGCAGAGAAAAACACCAAGAACACCCTCATCGGACACATATTTTAGGATGCCTTCTTTCTTTTTGATCTTCCTTACAGAAATATGGGTTTAAAGAGAATTGATGGAGTCAATGGCAAAGATAACTAACGAGAGATACAATTAGAGCTTCTTGTGTCCTGTATATATATATATACATACACACACATATATAACATTATATATACATTCAACAAAGTACGAACATATGTTTTTAAAAAGAAATATTTAAGTAATGGAAAGCAATGTAAACTGGTCAAAGGAGAAGGGTGGTAAAAGGAAAATGGTTATGCCTTCTAGAGGATTGTTTGGTCATAAACTTGTTTATTTATTTATTTAATATTTATACTTATTTTAAGTTAGTTTTATATTAATTATAAGTTTTTGGTCGAAGTTGACTTTTTATAAGTTGACTGTTTCATAATTATGAGGCCCACGATCTTCCTTGAACCCTGTTGTAAAACAAGAATCAAATATAAATAAATAAATATATATATATATATATAGATATATAGAGAGAGAGATGAAGGTTCAAATAAAAACTTTGCATTTTTAAAGGAACAATTTTAAGCTTTGATAAATAATCATCAACCCAAATAAGGTTGTTGACTTGGTATTAATAATTAATAACAATTTTATTATAAAAAACGTAATTAACTTACTATTTAAATTTGTGACTTTTATATATACAAAAGCTAGAGGTGACAAAATGAACGAATTGAAATAGAGGTTAAAACAGATAAGTTTAGTTTGAAAAAACGTTTATTTGTTCTTTTTTTTTTTGATTTATTAATAATTTATATGCCAAATTTCATTAGAAAAACAAAGTTATTATCAATCATAATGATCTAGCTTTTTAAAATAATAAATCGACTTACAAAGTTTTATACAATTAAAAATATATTGAGCGTTTTTTTTGATCTATTTCTATTCTACTTTTACATATATAACTTGTTAAAGATAAAATGTAACTATCAAAGCATGTCTAGTACGGTGGTAAGGTAACATCTTGGAGGGTCCGTGGATGGTATCTCTGACTATCCGGGTTCAAACCCCGCGGGGTGTATGTGATGATATTCAGACCATGACCTGTCACTTTGTGGTGGGTCTTGGTCGACGGGGATTATTCGGGTGTCTGAATGGATCCCGGATACTCCAGAAACGTGTTTGTGTGTATTAATTTGCCGTTAAAAAAAGATAAAATGTAACTCAAATTGAGTAAATACGAAAATTGTGGTGAATTTATTGATAGCATTGATGGTGGTTAATTATGTCTCTAACTCGTATATTTTTGGTGCATATTAAGGGCATCTACTATGAAGGATTCTTATAAGTATTTACCATTTTTGGAAAGCTCATACAAATCGTAATTTTTTTTTTCAATTCTTGTACAAAAACCTTTGAATCTTTTCTTAAATTTTTTGTGTTAAATATTATTTTTCTAGTTTTTTATATTTTTGGACATATATAATAACTTTTTATAGATTAGGCATTTGTTTAACCCTATCTTTTTAGGATATTTTTTTAGTTATTAAATCATTTAATATGTGCGAGTTTCATGAGATTTAAATTTTTTAAACGGTTTAATTAAAAAAGTTATCCTAAAAAGTTAAACTCTTTAGGTGACGTTTGGTTCGCTGAAATCCGGCGGAATTTGAAGGAATTGGAATGGTCAATTCCATTGACCGAATTCCATTGATGCGTTTGGTTCATTCTTTGAGTTTTGATAAGGAATTCAAATTTCACATATGATGGAATGTAAATTCCTTCAATTTTAACAAGGAATTTCAATTCCTTCGTACCATCTTTGAAGAAAAAAATCACTATTTGCTTATATTTACTCAATTTCATTTTATCCCACCATGATGATGGATGTCACCACCATCGCCGCCGCCGTCACCACCACCGCCGCCGCCGTCACCACCACCATCGCCGCCGCCGCCGCCACCGGAACAATCGCCATTGTTGCTACCATCACCATCCCCGCCCCCAACGCCATCGCTACCACCCCTGCCACCACCACTACCACCACCGTCGCCGCCATTATTACCGCCAGCACTACCGGTGCCACCACCACTACCACCTCCACCCCACCACTAGTATTATACCCAACAAACCAAACATGCATATTCAAATTCTTTGAACATATTTCATTCCAATTCCTGCCAACCAAATGCATGGTCAAACATGATTAAATTCAATTCCAATTCCTTTGACAGATTCCAATTCCAACAGATTCCATTCTGTGAACCAAACGCCACCTTATTGTTTTCATCCAATGAAGATGACCATCACCGTCGGCAAAATCCTTTCCTCCAATGAAGACCATCTCTAGCCACCACCTTGTCCCCTCAGATCATGCAATCTGATACTCTCAATTATACATCACAATCTACATTTCCCATCTGGTATGAGATCAACTAAATGCATTCCTTCGATGAAGGCCCTCGTCGCCAATCTCTGAACATTTCATCACCGCTCGTTCTTCCTCCACATAAACCCTCTTCTAGCTCTCCTCATCTACTCCCTCCGACCAATGCTACAGTGCACCTCATCAATGTCATGTCTGGACACTAACGCACCTTAACAAATTTTCTAAAATTAATAAATTAGCGATTTTAGACAAAAAGAATATTAAAATTCTCCAAATTTAAAGGTACTTCTGGTATGAGAACTATTACAATTCTCCCAATTTAAAAGGTACTTCCAACTTTAAAAAGTATTTCCGATATGACTTTTTTAGAATTCTTCAAATAGAAAATTAAAGGATACTTGGAGCTTGAAGATTATTAACTAAACTTTTTTCCTTCTTAAAATAATGATCCATTTTACGGAAGATATTTCAAGAAAAGAAATATTTATTAAATAACAAAAATTATCAAAATACAACAAATTTTAATTTCATTATCCTTTAGTGCTTTTTTTTTTCCCCGAATCAATTTAACAAAAAGATTCATAGTTTTCTTTCATACTCTATTTTGACACGCTAGACTTTTGATATTTGGTTAGGGCTATAAATGAACTGAACAAATACAAACAGAGGTTTCAAACAGAGGTTTGTTTGTATTCATTCATTTAACTTAATCGAACAAATAAACGGTAAACGAATGAATTTTTTTGTGTTCATATTCGTTCATTAAGAAAATTTGTTTGTTCATGTTCGTTTATTTCGTTTGTAAGTTGTTAAACAAACGTAAACAAACGAACATAAATGAAGATAAACGAACGAACATAGATGAACATAAACGAACAAACACAAATATAGAAGAAAAAAACCCATCATTACTTATCATTTTGTTCCTAAAAAGTAACATGACAAAATGATAAACAGGGTAAACTTAGGAGGGATAAAAAAAATTCAAAAACTCTAATTTAATTAATTATTTTACATATTGTTGTCAAAATATATATATATATATATACATATAAACAAGCGTAAACGAACATAAACGAATGAACAATATGTTCACGAACGTAGATGAACAAACGAGACCATTGTTCATGTTCATTCATTTAACTAAACGAACAAAAAAGTGTGTTCATGTTCATTCGTATATTAAATAAACGAACGTAAACTAACTTCTCGTTGAACGGTTCACGAACTGTCCGTTGAACATTCAGTTCGTTTACAACCCTACAGTTGATAAACATATACCTATTATGAAATGTTTACGAAAGAGTCGCGACAGAAATGTTATGAGACCAACAAGTCAACCGTTAAGATGGTAAGAAATAATATTTTTTTTACATCAAATATGAATTTTTCAGTGTCGTATAATCTGTCTTCCATAATTATAAAACTATATTTCACGTTTTGCATACGTTCTCTCTCAGTCTCTCCCATTCTACAACTTCATGTTCATAACAGAAAAACAAAGTTTTGTGTCATAAGAGAAAAATTGCATGTAAATACTAATTTCAAAATAACATTTCAGTTAATATTTTTTGTTGGCAATTCATACGATCCAATCCAATCCAATCCAATGTATGATTGTATTGGTTCGATTTCATCCTTTAAATATTATTATTGGTTAACTGTTGAATCAGATTGGATTCATCCATCATTTAGATCCAATTTTCAACCAACTAATCATATATATTTGTAAGTTTTAAAAAATAATGCATATAAATACCAACTAAAAAACAATATCATAAAATGTTAATTATATATATGTATATATATATATAGTTACTAATTGGACGGGGAATTGAATGGTCATCGGATTGGATTGGTTCGGTTCATTGGATGATGAAAAGCAATCTAAGAACTGACCTATCCAATTTAGATGTTGATATTTTGGATCTGATCTGATCCAATTACAATTAGATATCCGATTATGATCAATCGATTTAAAATTGGAACATATGACTTTTTATACATCCCTAATTTAAACATTTTTTCCTTCTTAAACTTTGTGAACAAATGTTTCCAACAAAATTATGCTTCATTTTACGTGGATATTTTGAGAAAATTTATCAAATAGCAAAATGTATAAAATGCAACAAAAAATTAATTTAATTATTAATTATTTAGTGTAACAAATAATTGTGTTTTTTTTTGGTCAATATAATAAAAAAAATCCATAGGTTTTTATTTATACTAATTTCGACATGTAACTTGTTGAACCTTTTCTGTAAAAAAAACTTGTTAAACCTTTAGGATTTGATCAACATATATTTTTCTTATGAAATGTTTATCAAAAGTCAGGATCAAAATATAGGGCTGTGCTTTTGCCTATTGAACTACAATCCCAGGGGAATCAGAAGGGATCTAATAGAAAATTTCGATTCTTTTTTATTCTCTCGTATCCAGGGGCGGACCCACCCTATGGGGAGGGGGGTCCCATGCTACCGCTAAATTGTGTTCCGTAAGGGTAAAAAAAGTCGCATTTCGTAAGGTTTATATTAGGTGCACCTGCTCATTTTTTGATATTTCAAGGGTTAAAGGAGCACAACTTTGAAAATTCATTGAAATCAACCAAAAACCCTAAAAAACTTCTCAAAATCAACCAAAAACCATAAAAAATCTATCGAAATCACCCAAAAACCTTAAAAATCTTTCGAAATCAACCGAAAAACTTTAAAAAAAATCCCCGATCGGGGAATTGGGCTAAAAAATCCCTCGAAATCAACCGAAAATACATCAAACGGCTTTGCGGACATTTGATCAAATTTAAGAGTACATCTGCTCGAAAAAAATCTTGGGTCCGTCATTATTTCTTAACAACAAGAGGGTGTTACAAAATCAATAAATTAACGGTCAAAATAGTAAAAAAAATAACTTATTTTATATAAGATGCTTTTAATAAATATAAAACCGCATTCGATGTTATATATCGGTCAATAACTTTTGTTGGTAATTGATCTTTAACATTAAAGCTAGGTTTGTTTTGTAAGTTTGAACACATAATAATTAAAATATAAGAAAATAAATAAATCAAACAAAAAAATTTGAATTTTAACGTTCGGATTATTTCTCCGAACCTAAAAAAAACATAGTAATCAAAATATGAAAATATACTTAAACTGGTTTATACAAATTAACACTACAAACCCAAAATTTGAATTGTTTAACGTTCGGATTATTTGAAAATTTATTACTAACCAAAATATATAAATACTTAAACAAACCCTCAAACCCGAGAGAGAGAGAGTTGAGACTCGAGAGAGAGTCTGAGAGAAAATTCTAGGGTTTTTTCTTCCATTCAGTGTTTGTAGGTGAATTCTAGGGTTTCTTCTTCCATTTTAGTTATTGTAGGTGGATTTGTGGATGCATTTGTGTAATTTATATGTGGGAAAAATTGTGGGTCTCTTTGAGGAGAACATTTAGAGGAGTTTCCCACTGAAGTTCATCGTCTCTGCTTCCATTCTGCAGGTTTGGTGATATTATCAAGATTTTTATAATTTGGCGATCTTTTTTTGTATATCCTCAAGTTTTTTATATATAATTTGCCATTCTTTTTTATGCATTCTCAAGATTTAATTTAGGGCTTCGCAGGAAAAGTTCAATCATGGTGGAATAAAGGGTTTCTTGGAATCAGTTAGAGGAGTTCTCTCTATCGTCTCTGCTTTCATTGTATAAGATTAGATTATGCTCTAATTTAACAATTTTTTTACATATTTTCAGGTTTTCTTAGTAAGGGCTTAATGGCAGGAAAAGTTGATCAAGAATTCAGAAGGTCAAGGTGGATGGAAAAGTTGATCAACATTCTTTAAGGGGACCATTTAGAGGAGTTCTCTCTGAACTTATCTTTTCTCCAAGCATTGTGCAGATTTGGTAAGAATTAGATTTTAATTTGACAATCTTTTTAAATGCGTTATAATCATTATTTGGATAATGGGTGGCTTGATATAAATTTTCAATACAAAACCCTCTGTTTAAAGAAGACACCATCAATAAGCCACTAAATCTATACGTCTTTTGAGATTTCTACTATTATTAAATGATCAATTGTTGGGTTTGTTTGTTATCATTCGTAACCCAAATTTTGAAATAGTAATCAAAATATAGAAATAGACTTAAACTGGTTTCTCCAAATTAACACTACAAACCCAAATTTTGAAATGTTTAACGTTCGGATTATTTGTCCAAACACTTTAAAGAAACATAACCACCAAAATATATAAACACTTAAACTGGTTTCTCCACTTAACACTACAAACCCTCAAACCCTCAAACCCGAGAGAGAGAGAGAGAGAGAGTTGAGAGACGAGTGAGAATTTAGGGTTTCTTCTTCCATTTAGTGTTTGTAGGTGAATTCTAGGGTTTCTTCTTCCATTTTAGTGTTTGTAGGTGGATTTGTGGATGCGATTGTGTTATTTATATGTGGGAAATTTTTTGGGTCTCTTTGAGGGGATCATTTAGAGGGCTTTTCCACTGAACTTCATCGTCTCTGCTTGCATTGTGCAGGTTTGATATATATCCTCAATTTTTTTATAATTTTGCAATCTTTCTTACATACTCTCAAGATTTTTATATTATTATATATCATCTGGCATTCTTTTTTAATATAATATTCTCAAGATTTATAGAAAGGAGATTTGCAGGAAAAGTTCAATCACGGTGGAACAAATGGTTTCTGAGAATCATTTGGAGTTCTTCTCCCTATCGTCTCTACTTGCATTGTATAAAATTAGAATATGCTCTAATTTAACAATATTTTTACATATTTTAAGGTTTTTTTAGAAAGGGCTTAGTGGCAGGAAAAGTTGATCAAGAATTCAGAAGGTCAAGGTGGATGGCAAAGTTGATCAAGATTCTTTGAGGGGACCATTTAGAGGAGTTCTCTCTCTGAACTTATCGTTTCTCACAAGCATTGTGCAGATTTGGTAAAATTTAGATTCTAATTTGACAATCCTTTTAAATGCGTTATAATCATTATTTGGATAATGGGTGGCTTGATATAAATTTTTAATGCAAACCCTCTGTTTAAAGAAGACACCATCAATAAGCCACTAAATTTATCCGACTTTTGAGGTTTTTACTATTATTAAATGATCAATTGTTGGGTTTGTTTGTTATCATTCGTAATGAGTAATGGGTAAATTTTAACAGTGGAGTTTTTTCTTAAGAAGTTCACTTATCAATATCACTAATGCTATCGCGGTTTTACTTAAGGCCTTGTTATAATTCCTGCATTAGGAAACTGGGCCGAAAATTTGGGTTTGTTGTATGATAGCAGATAAAACAAAAAAAAACAGTGCCATGTTTGAGTTTCCTATGTTAAGATTGCTGAGTTAGCATCCCGCCATTCATGCCATGCCTTGTCAGCTAGGCTAGTTAGCTAATTATCCACAAACTGACGCATGGGACGTAGCTAGCCGCGTGCAGCCTACCTGATCTACCTTAGAAGTTGTTTTAGTTTGATGTTTTATATAACCTTTCCTGCATGCATAGATATAAAATTGTGTTTTGTCTGATATAGCAAAAGGTGCCATGTTTACGTTCCACTTTCACTGACCAACAATGCTTCTGTTAGCAAGTGTCATAGAGAGCTGGACTAAAAGATCTAAGAAGATGATAACTTCAATACCTGTAAATTTAGTTGTTGCAATAGACTACTATACCTTCATACTTTGAATGTATTCTAACACATATTCCTTTGGTACTGTAAAAAGATAATCCATTTATGGAGGATTACATTGAAAGTTTTTAACAGTTTTAATTCCAAAGCTATTGTTTGAAGAAGAATCCAGAAGGTGTTTGGAAGAAATGGTTTCTGGGAATCATTCTCCCAATCATGGATGATTTAGTTAAGTTGCAAGTGAAAATGCACGATCGCTGGTAAAGTACGAATTGTTGGATCCTCATAGTATGGCTATGTGTATTGAGAATGGCAATAGGATATCCCGTATCCATCAGGAGTAAGAAAGATCTGGTCCATTCTCTCATGGGAAGGAGGTTAGTGATCTTGTTATTTTTATTTTGTGTTTTTTGTTAATATGTTTACATTTTAACTCATATTATTTGAATAAATATGAACAATATTTATCTAAGTTAAAAAATTAGGAAGACGTGAAGGTTTCTTGAGTTCTAGCTTATGTTTCTTGCAGGATATCCATCAATGGATGCAATGAATGATATCTTTTACGGAAGACCTTATCAAGGATATTAATCATAAGAGAAAATGGGCTTACACACAACTCCAATTCCATGGTGAGCCACTTTCTGAAATGTTCATTTACTTTTCTTGCGAGATGCTACGTAAGTTGGCTAGTGTGTGCAGATTGGTAATTATGCTCGGTTCCCAAAATTGTGATACGGAGGAACTTGCAACCACGCTGGGATTTCTCAATAAGGGTGACACATCAGATAAGTGCCTATAACTCCATCCACAATTGTTTTTAGACTAATGATGCATATATTTCATGACTAACATATGCCATATTATTTAACTATCCACGTTTGACCTTTCACGTGTTTTCAACTTCTTTGCCTTTTGGATCTGACCCGATCCAATTGCAATTAGATATCCGATTATCGTCAATCGGTTTAAAATTGGAACAAATGACTTCTTGTACACCCCTAATTTAAACTTTCTTTCCTTCTTAAACTTTGTGAACAAATGTTTCTAACCAAATCATGCTTCGTCTTACATGGATATTTTAAGAAAATTTATTAAATAGCAAAATGTATAAATGCAACAAAATTTAATTTATTTGTTAATTATTTAGTGTAACAAATAATTGTGTTTTTTTTCCAGTCAATATAACAAAAAAATCCATAGGTTTTTATTTGCACTAATTTCGACATGTAACTTGTTGAGAGTCGAGAGAGAGTCTGAGAGAAAATTCTAGGGTTTCTTCTTCCATTCCAATGTTTGTAGGTGAATTCTAGGGTTTCTTCTTCCATTTTAGTGTTTGTAGGTGGATTTGTGGATGCGATTGTGTTATTTATAAGGGGGAAAAATTATGGGTCTATTTGAGGAGAACATTTAGAGGAGTTTTCCACTGAATTTCATCGTGTCTGCTTCCATTGCGCAGGTTTGGTGATATAATCAAGATTTTTATAATTTGGCGATCTTTTTTTGTATATCCTCGAGTATTTATATATAATTTGGCATTCTTTTTTATGTATTCTCAAGATTTAATATGGGGATTCGCAGGAAAGTTCAATCAGGGCTTCTGAGAATCATTTAGAGGAGTTCTCTCTATCGCCTCTGCTTGCATTGCATAAAATTAGATTATGCTCTAATTTAACTATCTTTTTACATATTTTCAGGTTTTTTTAGAAAGGGCTTAATGGCAGGAAAAGTTGATGAAGAGTTCAGAAGGTCAAGGTGTATAGAAAAGTTGATCAAGATTCTTTGAGGGGACCATTTAGAGGAGTTCTTTCTGAACTTATGTTTCTCACAAGCATTGTGCAGATTTGGTAAAAATTAGATTTTAATTTGACAATCTTTTTACATATTTTCAGGGTTTTTTTTTATAAAGGGCTTTAATGGCAGGAAGGTTGATCAAGAATTTAGAAGGTCAAGGTGGATAGAAAAGTTGATCAAGATTCTTTGAGGGGACCATTTAGATGAGTTCTTTCTGAACTTATCGTTTCTCACAAGCATTGTGCAGATTTGGTAAAAAATAGATTTTAATTTGACAATCTTTTTACATATTTTCAGGTTTTTTTAGAAAGGGCTTTACGGCAGGAGAAGTTGATGAAGAATTCAGAAGGTCAAGGCGGATGGCAAAGTTGATCAAGATTCTTTGAGGGGACCATTTAGATGAGTTCTTTCTGAACTTATCGTTTCTCACAAGCATTATGCAGATTTGGTAAAAAGTATATTTTAATTTGACAATCTTTTTTAATGCATTATAATCATTATTTGGATAGTGGGTGGCTTGATATAAATTTTCAATGCAAACCCTCTGTTTAAAGAAGACACCATCAATAAGCCACTAAATCTATCCGTCTTTTGAGGTTTATACTATTATTAAATGATCAATTGTTGGGTTTGTTTGTTATCATTTGTAACGAGTAATGGGTAAATTTTAATAGTGGAGTTTTTTCACAAGAAGTTCACTTATATATATGCTATTGCGGTTTTACTTAAGACCTTGTTATAATTCCTGCATCAGGAAACTGGTCCGAAAATTTGAGTTTGTTGTACGAAAGCAGATACAAGAAAAGACCGAAAGATGTAGTTTTATGTAAAACGGTACCTTGTCATATGTTTTTTTATGGATAAACACCTTTAGTGTTATGTGTTGATGGGCAGATCTACAAAATTTTCAATTCAAGGTGTTAATTGTTTTGAGATGCAACCCGGAGGTTTAAGATTGTTCTTTACCGGCTCTTCTCTTGTTAGTTGTTACAACTAGATTGATAAAACTTCATAGGATGGCAATGAAGATCATGGTGATTGTGAAGAGTTGTTGGTTCTTGTCCCTAGATGGTCGATTCTGCAGATAATCTAATCGAATTACTGGTCACCCAAGTTTTAGTAAGTTTTTTAAATTTATTATTTTGATATTGATTGTTGGTAATAGTTTTGTCCTTATAATCATAACGTTCTTCATTAGGCAAGTACTTTTGTTTCTTCATTCTTATTTTATTTACTGTAGTTTTATTGAAACTTGAGACTATATCTTATTTGTGTAGTAGGTTAATGATTTTTTGGTAAAAAAATTCAAGTATGAAAAGGATTCCAGTTTGTCCTACTTTAAAATTATTTGTGTAGTAGTTTCTAAATTATCCTGATGGCTTTTGAAGAGTATTTAGAAGTTAAAAACCATGCTTTAGTCTGTAGGTTATTTTGCTTTTTTTTTTCCAACTATCCTTTGCCTAAGATTTGAACTCATTTGGCACTGAGTGTTGGTTATTATTGTAAATTAGTTTTACCTAACTCATATCATATATGCTATGTTAAGATTGCATCTACCTTAGAAGTTTTTTTAGTTTGATGTTTTATATAACCTTTCCTGCATGCATATATATAAAATTGTGTTTTGTTTGATATAGCAAAAGGTGCCATGTTTACATTCCACTTTCACTGACCAACAATGCTTCTGTTAGCAAGTGTCATAGAGAGCTGGACTAAAAGATCTAAGAAGATGATAACTTCAATACCTGTAAATTTAGTTGTTGCAATAGACTACTATACCTTCATACTTTGAATGTATTCTAACACATATTCCTTTGGTACTGTAAAAAGATAATCCATTTATGGAGGATGACAATGAAAGTTTTTAACAGTTTTAATTCCAAATCTATTGTTTGAAGAAGAATCCAGAAGGTGTTTGGAAGAAATGGTTTCTGGGAATCATTCTCCCAATCATGGATGATTTAGTTAAGTTGCAAGTGAAAATGCACGATCGCTGGTAAAGTACGAATTGTTGGATCCTCATAGTATGGCTATGTGTATTGAGAATGGCAATAGGATATCCCGTATCCATCAGGAGTAAGAAAGATCTGGTCCATTCTTTCATGGGAAGGAGGTTAGTGTTCTTGTTATTTTTATTTTGTGTTTTTTGTTAATACATTTACATTTTAACTCATATTATTTGAATACATATGAACAATATTTAACTAATTGTGCAGATTTGGTAAAAAATAGATTTTAATTTGACAATCTTTTTACATATTTTCAGTTTTTTTTAGAAAGGGCTTAACGGCAGGAAAAGTTGATGAAGAATTCAGAAGGTCAAGGTGGATGGCAAAGTTGATCAAGATTCTTTGAGGGGAACATTTAGATGAGTTCTTTCTGAACTTATCGTTTCTCACAAGCATTATGCAGATTTGGTAAAAAGTATATTTTAATTTGACAATCTTTTTAAATGCATTATAATCATTATTTGGATAGTGGGTGGCTTGATATAAATTTTCAATGCAAACCCTCTGTTTAAAGAAGACACCATCAATAAGCCACTAAATCTATCCGTCTTTTGAGGTTTATACTATTATTAAATGATCAGATTGTTGGGTTTGTTTGTTATCATTCGTAACGAGTAATGGGTAAATTTTAATAGTGGAATTTTTTCTTAAGAAGTTCACTTATATATATGCTATTGCGGTTTTACTTAAGACCTTGTTATAATTCCAGCATCAGGAAACTGGTCCGAAAATTTGAGTTTGTTGTACGAAAGCAGATACAAGAAAAGACCGAAAGATGTAGTTTTATGTAAAACGGTACCTTGTCATATGTTTTTTAATGGATAAACACCTTTTGAATTATGTGTTGATGGGCAGATCTACAAAATTTTCAATTCAAGGTGTTAATTGTTTTGAGATGCAACCCGGAGGTTTAAGATTGTTCTTTACCGGCTCTTCTCTTGTTAGTTGTTACAACCAGATTGATATAAAACTGTGTTTATGTTTCACTTTCACTGACCAACAATCATTCTGTTAGTAAGTGTCATAGAGAGTAGGATTAAAAGATCTAAGAAGATGATAACTTCAATACCGGTAAATTTAGTTGTTGTAATAGACTACTATACCTTCATACTTGGAATGTATTCTAACACATATTCCTTTGTTTGTATATCCTCATAATTTGGCATTCTTTTTTATGTATTCTCAAGATTTAATATAGGGCTTCGCAGGAAAAGTTCAATCATGGTGGAATAAAGGGTTTCTTGGAATCAGTTAGAGGAGTTCTCTCTATCGTCTCTGCTTTCATTGTATAAGATTAGATTATGCTCTAATTTAACAATCTTTTTACATATTTTCAGGTTTTCTTAGTAAGGGCTTAATGGCAGGAAAAGTTGATCAAGAATTCAGAAGGTCAAGGTGGATGGAAAAGTTGATCAACATTCTTTAAGGGGACCATTTAGAGGAGTTCTCTCTGAACTTATCGTTTCTCACAAGCGTTGTGCAGATTTGGTAAAAATTAGATTTTAATTTGACAATATTTTTATATATTTTCAGGTTATTTTAGAAAGGGATTAATGGCAGAAAAAGTTGATCAAGAATTCAGAAGGTCAAGGTCGATGGCAAAGTTGATCAAGTTTCTTTGAGGGGACCAGTTAGACGAGTTCTTTCTGAACTTATCGTTTCTCGCAAGCATTATGGAGATTTGGTAAAAAAATAGATTTTAATTTGACAATCTTTTTAAATGCATTTTAATCATTATTTGGATAGTGGGTGGCTTGATATAAATTTTCAATGCAAACCTTCTGTTTAAAGAAGACACCATCAATAAGCCACTAAATTTATCCGTCTTTTGAGGTTTTTACAATTATTAAATGATCAATTGTTGGGTTTGTTTGTTATCATTCGTAATGAGTAATGGGTAAATTTTAATAGTGGAGTTTTTTTCTTAAGAAGTTCACTTATATATGTTAAGATTGCATCTACCTTAGAAGTTGTTTTAGTTTGCTGTTTTATATAACCTTTCCTGCATGCATAGATATAAAATTGTGTTTTGTCTGATATAGCAAAAGGTGCCATGTTTAGGTTCCACTTTCACTGACCAACAATGCTTCTGTTAGCAGAGAGCTGGACTAAAAGATCTAAGAAGATGATAACTTCAATACCTGTAAATTTAGTTGTTGCAATAGACTACTATACCTTCATACTTTGAATGTATTCTAACACATATTCCTTTGGTACTGTAAAAAGATAATCCATTTATGGAGGATTACAATGAAAGTTTTTAACAGTTTTAATTCCAAATCTATTGTTTGAAGAAGAATCCAGAAGGTGTTTGGAAGAAATGGTTTCTGGGAATCATTCTCCCAATCATGGATGATTTAGTTAAGTTGCAAGTGAAAATGCACGATCGCTGGTAAAGTACGAATTGTTGGATCCCCATAGTATGGCTATGTGTATTGAGAATGGCAATAGGATATCCCGTATCCATCAGGAGTAAGAAAGATCTGGTCCATTCTCTCATGGGAAGGAGGTTAGTGTTCTTGTTATTTTTATTTTGTGTTTTTTGTTAATATGTTTACATTTTAACTCATATTATTTGAATAAATATGAACAATATTTATCTAAGTTAAAAAATTAGGAAGACGTGAAGCTTTCTTGAGTTCTAGCTTATGTTTCTTGCGGCATATCCATCAATGGATGCAATGAATGATATCATTTACGGAAGACCATATCAAGGATATTAATCATAAGAGAGAATGGGCTTACACACAACTCCAATTCCATGGTAAGCCACTTTCTGAAATGTTCATTTACTTTTCTTGCGAGATGCCACGTAAGTTGGCTAGTGTGTGCAGATTGGTAATTATGCTCGGTTCCTAAAATTGTGATACGGAGGAACTTGCAACCACGCTGGGATTTCTCAATAAGGGTGACACTTCAGATAAGTGCCTATAACTCCACCCACAATTGTTTTTAGACTAATGATGCATATATTTCATGACTAACATATGCCATATTATTTAACTATCCACGTTTGACCTGTCACGTGTTTTCAACTTCTTTGCCTTTTGGATCTGACCCGATCCAATTGCAATTAGATATCCGATTATCGTCAATCGGTTTAAAATTGGAACAAATGACTTCTTGTACACCCCTAATTTAAACTTTCTTTCCTTCTTAAACTTTGTGAACAAATGTTTCTAACCAAATCATGCTTCGTCTTACATGGATATTTTAAGAAAATTTATTAAATAGCAAAATGTATAAATGCAACAAAATTTAATTTATTTGTTAATTATTTAGTGTAACAAATAATTGTGTTTTTTTTCCAGTCAATATAACAAAAAAATCCATAGGTTTTTATTTGCACTAATTTCGACATGTAACTTGTTGAGAGTCGAGAGAGAGTCTGAGAGAAAATTCTAGGGTTTCTTCTTCCATTCCAATGTTTGTAGGTGAATTCTAGGGTTTCTTCTTCCATTTTAGTGTTTGTAGGTGGATTTGTGGATGCGATTGTGTTTTTTATAAGGGGGAAAAATTATGGGTCTATTTGAGGAGAACATTTAGAGGAGTTTTCCACTGAATTTCATCGTGTCTGCTTCCATTGCGCAGGTTTGGTGATATAATCAAGATTTTTATAATTTGGCGATCTTTTTTTGTATATCCTCGAGTATTTATATATAATTTGGCATTCTTTTTTATGTATTCTCAAGATTTAATATGGGGATTCGCAGGAAAGTTCAATCAGGGCTTCTGAGAATCATTTAGAGGAGTTCTCTCTATCGCCTCTGCTTGCATTGCATAAAATTAGATTATGCTCTAATTTAACTATCTTTTTACATATTTTCAGGTTTTTTTAGAAAGGGCTTAATGGCAGGAAAAGTTGATGAAGAGTTCAGAAGGTCAAGGTGTATAGAAAAGTTGATCAAGATTCTTTGAGGGGACCATTTAGAGGAGTTCTTTCTGAACTTATGTTTCTCACAAGCATTGTGCAGATTTGGTAAAAATTAGATTTTAATTTGACAATCTTTTTACATATTTTCAGGGTTTTTTTTTATAAAGGGCTTTAATGGCAGGAAGGTTGATCAAGAATTTAGAAGGTCAAGGTGGATAGAAAAGTTGATCAAGATTCTTTGAGGGGACCATTTAGATGAGTTCTTTCTGAACTTATCGTTTCTCACAAGCATTGTGCAGATTTGGTAAAAAATAGATTTTAATTTGACAATCTTTTTACATATTTTCAGGTTTTTTTAGAAAGGGCTTAACGGCAGGAGAAGTTGATGAAGAATTCAGAAGGTCAAGGCGGATGGCAAAGTTGATCAAGATTCTTTGAGGGGACCATTTAGATGAGTTCTTTCTGAACTTATCGTTTCTCACAAGCATTATGCAGATTTGGTAAAAAGTATATTTTAATTTGACAATCTTTTTTAATGCATTATAATCATTATTTGGATAGTGGGTGGCTTGATATAAATTTTCAATGCAAACCCTCTGTTTAAAGAAGACACCATCAATAAGCCACTAAATCTATCCGTCTTTTGAGGTTTATACTATTATTAAATGATCAATTGTTGGGTTTGTTTGTTATCATTCGTAACGAGTAATGGGTAAATTTTAATAGTGGAGTTTTTTCACAAGAAGTTCACTTATATATATGCTATTGCGGTTTTACTTAAGACCTTGTTATAATTCCTGCATCAGGAAACTGGTCCGAAAATTTGAGTTTGTTGTACGAAAGCAGATACAAGAAAAGACCGAAAGATGTAGTTTTATGTAAAACGGTACCTTGTCATATGTTTTTTTATGGATAAACACCTTTAGTGTTATGTGTTGATGGGCAGATCAACAAAATTTTCAATTCAAGGTGTTAATTGTTTTGAGATGCAACCCGGAGGTTTAAGATTGTTCTTTACCGGCTCTTCTCTTGTTAGTTGTTACAACTAGATTGATAAAACTTCATAGGATGGCAATGAAGATCATGGTGATTGTGAAGAGTTGTTGGTTCTTGTCCCAAGATGGTCGATTCTGCAGATAATCTAATCGAATTACTGGTCACCCAAGTTTTAGTAAGTTTTTTAAATTTATTATTTTGATATTGATTGTTGGTAATAGTTTTGTCCTTATAATCATAACGTTCTTCATTAGGCAAGTACTTTTGTTTCTTCATTCTTATTTTATTTACTGTAGTTTTATTGAAACTTGAGACTATATCTTATTTGTGTAGTAGGTTAATGATTTTTTGGTAAAAAAATTCAAGTATGAAAGGATTCCAGTTTGTCCTACTTTAAAATTATTTGTGTAGTAGTTTCTAAATTATCCTGATGGCTTTTGAAGAGTATTTAGAAGTTAAAAACCATGCTTTAGTCTGTAGGTTATTTTGCTTTTTTTTTCCAACTATCCTTTGCCTAAGATTTGAACTCATTTGGCACTGAGTGTTGGTTATTATTGTAAATTAGTTTTACCTAACTCATATCATATATGCTATGTTAAGATTGCATCTACCTTAGAAGTTTTTTTAGTTTGATGTTTTATATAACCTTTCCTGCATGCATATATATAAAATTGTGTTTTGTTTGATATAGCAAAAGGTGCCATGTTTACATTCCACTTTCACTGACCAACAATGCTTCTGTTAGCAAGTGTCATAGAGAGCTGGACTAAAAGATCTAAGAAGATGATAACTTCAATACCTGTAAATTTAGTTGTTGCAATAGACTACTATACCTTCATACTTTGAATGTATTCTAACACATATTCCTTTGGTACTGTAAAAAGATAATCCATTTATGGAGGATGACAATGAAAGTTTTTAACAGTTTTAATTCCAAATCTATTGTTTGAAGAAGAATCCAGAAGGTGTTTGGAAGAAATGGTTTCTGGGAATCATTCTCCCAATCATGGATGATTTAGTTAAGTTGCAAGTGAAAATGCACGATCGCTGGTAAAGTACGAATTGTTGGATCCTCATAGTATGGCTATGTGTATTGAGAATGGCAATAGGATATCCCGTATCCATCAGGAGTAAGAAAGATCTGGTCCATTCTTTCATGGGAAGGAGGTTAGTGTTCTTGTTATTTTTATTTTGTGTTTTTTGTTAATACATTTACATTTTAACTCATATTATTTGAATACATATGAACAATATTTAACTAATTGTGCAGATTTGGTAAAAAATAGATTTTAATTTGACAATCTTTTTACATATTTTCAGTTTTTTTTAGAAAGGGCTTAACGGCAGGAAAAGTTGATGAAGAATTCAGAAGGTCAAGGTGGATGGCAAAGTTGATCAAGATTCTTTGAGGGGAACATTTAGATGAGTTCTTTCTGAACTTATCGTTTCTCACAAGCATTATGCAGATTTGGTAAAAAGTATATTTTAATTTGACAATCTTTTTAAATGCATTATAATCATTATTTGGATAGTGGGTGGCTTGATATAAATTTTCAATGCAAACCCTCTGTTTAAAGAAGACACCATCAATAAGCCACTAAATCTATCCGTCTTTTGAGGTTTATACTATTATTAAATGATCAGTTGTTGGGTTTGTTTGTTATCATTCGTAACGAGTAATGGGTAAATTTTAATAGTGGAATTTTTTCTTAAGAAGTTCACTTATATATATGCTATTGCGGTTTTACTTAAGACCTTGTTATAATTCCAGCATCAGGAAACTGGTCCGAAAATTTGAGTTTGTTGTACGAAAGCAGATACAAGAAAAGACCGAAAGATGTAGTTTTATGTAAAACGGTACCTTGTCATATGTTTTTTAATGGATAAACACCTTTTGAATTATGTGTTGATGGGCAGATCTACAAAATTTTCAATTCAAGGTGTTAATTGTTTTGAGATGCAACCCGGAGGTTTAAGATTGTTCTTTACCGGCTCTTCTCTTGTTAGTTGTTACAACCAGATTGATATAAAACTGTGTTTATGTTTCACTTTCACTGACCAACAATCATTCTGTTAGTAAGTGTCATAGAGAGTAGGATTAAAAGATCTAAGAAGATGATAACTTCAATACCGGTAAATTTAGTTGTTGTAATAGACTACTATACCTTCATACTTGGAATGTATTCTAACACATATTCCTTTGTTTGTATATCCTCATAATTTGGCATTCTTTTTTATGTATTCTCAAGATTTAATATAGGGCTTCGCAGGAAAAGTTCAATCATGGTGGAATAAAGGGTTTCTTGGAATCAGTTAGAGGAGTTCTCTCTATCGTCTCTGCTTTCATTGTATAAGATTAGATTATGCTCTAATTTAACAATCTTTTTACATATTTTCAGGTTTTCTTAGTAAGGGCTTAATGGCAGGAAAAGTTGATCAAGAATTCAGAAGGTCAAGGTGGATGGAAAAGTTGATCAACATTCTTTAAGGGGACCATTTAGAGGAGTTCTCTCTGAACTTATCGTTTCTCACAAGCGTTGTGCAGATTTGGTAAAAATTAGATTTTAATTTGACAATATTTTTATATATTTTCAGGTTATTTTAGAAAGGGATTAATGGCAGAAAAAGTTGATCAAGAATTCAGAAGGTCAAGGTCGATGGCAAAGTTGATCAAGTTTCTTTGAGGGGACCAGTTAGACGAGTTCTTTCTGAACTTATCGTTTCTCGCAAGCATTATGGAGATTTGGTAAAAAAATAGATTTTAATTTGACAATCTTTTTAAATGCATTTTAATCATTATTTGGATAGTGGGTGGCTTGATATAAATTTTCAATGCAAACCTTCTGTTTAAAGAAGACACCATCAATAAGCCACTAAATTTATCCGTCTTTTGAGGTTTTTACAATTATTAAATGATCAATTGTTGGGTTTGTTTGTTATCATTCGTAATGAGTAATGGGTAAATTTTAATAGTGGAGTTTTTTCTTAAGAAGTTCACTTATATATGTTAAGATTGCATCTACCTTAGAAGTTGTTTTAGTTTGCTGTTTTATATAACCTTTCCTGCATGCATAGATATAAAATTGTGTTTTGTCTGATATAGCAAAAGGTGCCATGTTTAGGTTCCACTTTCACTGACCAACAATGCTTCTGTTAGCAGAGAGCTGGACTAAAAGATCTAAGAAGATGATAACTTCAATACCTGTAAATTTAGTTGTTGCAATAGACTACTATACCTTCATACTTTGAATGTATTCTAACACATATTCCTTTGGTACTGTAAAAAGATAATCCATTTATGGAGGATTACAATGAAAGTTTTTAACAGTTTTAATTCCAAATCTATTGTTTGAAGAAGAATCCAGAAGGTGTTTGGAAGAAATGGTTTCTGGGAATCATTCTCCCAATCATGGATGATTTAGTTAAGTTGCAAGTGAAAATGCACGATCGCTGGTAAAGTACGAATTGTTGGATCCCCATAGTATGGCTATGTGTATTGAGAATGGCAATAGGATATCCCGTATCCATCAGGAGTAAGAAAGATCTGGTCCATTCTCTCATGGGAAGGAGGTTAGTGTTCTTGTTATTTTTATTTTGTGTTTTTTGTTAATACGTTTACATTTTAACTCATATTATTTGAATAAATATGAACAATATTTATCTAAGTTAAAAAATTAGGAAGACGTGAAGCTTTCTTGAGTTCTAGCTTATGTTTCTTGCGGCATATCCATCAATGGATGCAATGAATGATATCATTTACGGAAGACCATATCAAGGATATTAATCATAAGAGAGGATGGGCTTACACACAACTCCAATTCCATGGTAAGCCACTTTCTGAAATGTTCATTTACTTTTCTTGCGAGATGCCACGTAAGTTGGCTAGTGTGTGCAGATTGGTAATTATGCTCGGTTCCCAAAATTGTGATACGGAGGAACTTGCAACCACGCTGGGATTTCTCAATAACGGTGACACATCAGATAAGTGCCTATAACTCCATCCACAATTGTTTTTAGACTAATGATGCATATATTTCATGACTAACATATGCCATATTATTTAACTATCCACGTTTGACCTGTCACGTGTTTTCAACTTCTTTGCCTTTTGGATCTGACCCGATCCAATTGCAATTAGATATCCGATTATCGTCAATCGGTTTAAAATTGGAACAAATGACTTCTTGTACACCCCTAATTTAAACTTTCTTTCCTTCTTAAACTTTGTGAACAAATGTTTTCTAACCAAATCATGCTTCGTCTTACATGGATATTTTAAGAAAATTTATTAAATAGCAAAATGTATAAATGCAACAAAATTTAATTTATTTGTTAATTATTTAGTGTAACAAATAATTGTGTTTTTTTTCCAGTCAATATAACAAAAAAAATCCATAGGTTTTTATTTGTACTAATTTCGACATGTAACTTGTTGAGAGTCGAGAGAGAGTCTGAGAGAAAATTCTAGGGTTTCTTCTTCCATTCCAATGTTTGTAGGTGAATTCTAGGGTTTCTTCTTCCATTTTAGTGTTTGTAGGTGGATTTGTGGATGCGATTGTGTTATTTATAAGGGGGAAAAATTATGGGTCTATTTGAAGAGAACATTTAGAGGAGTTTTCCACTGAATTTCATCGTGTCTGCTTCTATTGCGCAGGTTTGGTGATATTATCAAGATTTTTATAATTTGGCGATCTTTTTTTGTATATCCTCGAGTATTTATATATAATTTGGCATTCTTTTTTATGTATTCTCAAGATTTAATATGGGGATTCGCAGGAAAGTTCAATCAGGGTTTCTGAGAATCATTTAGAGGAGTTCTCTCTATCGCCTCTGCTTGCATTGCATAAAATTAGATTATGCTCTAATTTAACTATCTTTTTACATATTTTCAGGTTTTTTTAGAAAGGGCTTAATGGCAGGAAAAGTTGATGAAGAGTTCAGAAGGTCAAGGTGGATAGAAAAGTTGATCAAGATTCTTTGAGGGGACCATTTAGAGGAGTTCTTTCTGAACTTATCGTTTCTCACAAGCATTGTGCAGATTTGGTAAAAATTAGATTTTAATTTGACAATCTTTTTACATATTTTCAGGTTTTTTTAGAAAGGGCTTAACGGCAGGAAAAGTTGATGAAGAATTCAGAAGGTCAAGGTGGATGGCAAAGTTGATCAAGATTCTTTGAGGGGACCATTTAGATGAGTTCTTTCTGAACTTATCGTTTCTCACAAGCATTATGCAGATTTGGTAAAAAGTATATTTTAATTTGACAATCTTTTTACATATTTTCAGGTTTTTTTAGAAAGGGCTTAACGGCAGGAAAAGTTGATGAAGAATTCAGAAGGTCAAGGTGGATGGCAAAGTTGATCAAGATTCTTTGAGGGGACCATTTAGATGAGTTCTTTCTGAACTTATCGTTTCTCACAAGCATTATGCAGATTTGGTAAAAAGTATATTTTAATTGGACAATCTTTTTAAATGCATTATAATCATTATTTGGATAGTGGGTGGCTTGATATAAATTTTCAATACAAACCCTCTGTTTAAAGAAGACACCATCAATAAGCCACTAAATCTATCCGTCTTTTGAGGTTTATACTATTATTAAATGATCAATTGTTGGGTTTGTTTGTTATCATTCTTAACGAGCAATGGGTAAATTTTAATAGTGGAGTTTTTTGTTAAGAAGTTCACCTATATATATATATATATGCTATTGCGGTTCTAATTAAGACCTTGTTTTAATTCCTGCATTAGGAAACTGGTCCGAAAATTTGAGTTTGTTGTACGAAAGCAGATACAAGAAAAGACCGAAAGATGTAGTTTTATGTAAAACGGTACCTTGTCATATGTTTTCTATGGATAAACACCTTTTGTGTTATGTGTTGATGGGCAGATCTACAAAATTTTCAATTCAAGGTGTTAATTGTTTTGAGATGCGACCCGGAGGTTTAAGATTGTTCTTTACCGGCTCTTCTCTTGTTAGTTGTTACAGCTAGATTGATATAACTTCATAGGATGGCAATGAAGATCATGGTGATTGTGAAGAGTTGTTGGTTCTTGTCACTGCTAAAACTTACAAGAAGGTTGATTCTTCAGATAATCTAATCGAATTACTAGTCACCCAAGTTTTAGTAAGTTTTTTAAATTTAATATTTTGATATTGATTGTTGGTAATAGTTTCGTCCTTCTTATATATAATCATAACGTTCTTCATTAGGCAAGCACTGAAGTTGTTTCTTCATTCTTATTTTATTTACTATAGTTTAATTGAAACTTGAGACTATATATTATTTGTGTTGTAGGTTAATGTTCTTTTGGTAAAAAATTCAAGTATGAACAGATTCCAGTTTGTCCTACTTTCACATATTAGCAAATTCTAAATTATCCTGATGGCTTTTGAAGAGTATTTAGAAGTTAAGAACCTGCTGTACTCTGCAGGTTATTTTGCTTTTTTTCCAACTATCCTTTGCGTAAGATTTGAACTCATTTGGCACCGAATGTTGGTTATTATTGTGAATTAATTTTACCTAACTCATATCATATATGCTATGTTAAGATTGCATCTACCTTAGAAGTTGTTTTAGTTTGATGTTTTATATAACATTTCCTGCATGCATAGATATAAAACTGTGTTTATGTTTCACTTTCACTGACCAACAATGATTCTGTTAGTAAGTGTCATAGAGAGTAGGATTAAAAGATCTAAGAAGATGATAACTTCAATACCTGTAAATTTAGTTGTTGTAATAGACTACTATACCTTCATACTTGGAATGTATTCTAACACATATTCCTTTGTTTGTATATCGTCATAATTTGGCATTCTTTTTTATGTATTCTCAAGATTTAATTTGGGGCTTCGCAGGAAAAGTTCAATCATGGTGGAACAAAAGGTTTCTGGGAATCATTTAGAGAAGTTCTCTCTATCGTCTCTTCTTGCATTGCATGAAATTAGATTATGCTCTAATTTAACAATCTTTTTACATATTACAGGTTTTTTAGAAAGGGCTTAATGGCAGGAAAAGTTGATCAAGAATTCAGAAGGTCAAGGTGGATAGAAAAGTTGATCAAGATTCTTTGAGGGGACAATTTAGAGTTCTTTCTGAACTTATCGTTTCTCACAGCGTTGTACAGATTTGGTAAAAATTAGATTTTAATTTGACAATATTTTTATATATTTTCAGGTTATTCTAGAAAGGGCTTAATGGCAGGAAAAGTTGATAAAGAATTCAGAAGGTCAAGGTGGATGGCAAAGTTGATCAAGATTCTTTGAGGGGACCATTTAGATGAGTTCTTTCTGAACTTATCGTTTCTCGCAAGCATTATGGAGATTTGGTAATAAAATAGATTTTAATTTGACAATCTTTTTAAATGCATTTTAATCATTATTTGGATAGTGGGTGGCTTGATATAAATTTTCAATGCAAACCCTCTGTTTAAAGAAGACACCATCAATAAGCCACTAAATTTATCCGTCTTTTGAGGTTTTTACTATTATTAAATGATCAATTGTTGGGTTTGTTTGTTATCATTCGTAATGAGTAATGGGTAAATTTTAATAGTGGAGTTTTTTCTTAAGAGGTTCACTTATCAATATCACTAATGCTATCGCGGTTTTACTTAAGGCCTTGTTATAATTCCTGCATTAGGAAACTGGGCCGAAAATTTGAGTTTGTTGTATGATAGCAGATAAAACAAAAAAAACGGTGCCGTGTTTGAGTTTGCTATGTTAAGATTGCATCTACCTTAGAAGTTTTTTTAGTTTGATGTTTTATATTACCTTTCCTGCATGCATAGATATAAAATTGTGTTTTGTCTGATATAGCAAAAGGTGCCATGTTTACGTTCCACTTTCACTGACCAACAATGCTTCTGTTAGCAAGTGTCATAGAGAGCTGGACTAAAAGATCTAAGAAGATGATAACTTCAATACCTGTAAATTTAGTTGTTGCAATAGACTACTATACCTTCATACTTTGAATGTATTCTAACACATATTCCTTTGGTACTGTAAAAAGATAATCCATTTATGGAGGATTACATTGAAAGTTTTTAACAGTTTTAATTCCAAATCTATTGTTTGAAGAAGAATCCAGAAGGTGTTTGGAAGAAATGGTTTCTGGGAATCATTCTCCCAATCATGGATGATTTAGTTAAGTTACAAGTGAAAATGCACGATCGCTGGTAAAGTACGAATTGTTGGATCCCCGTAGTATGGCTATGTGTATTGAGAATGGCAATAGGATATCCCGTATCCATCAGGAGTAAGAAAGATCTGGTCCATTCTCTCATGGGAAGGAGGTTAGTGTTCTTGTTATTTTTATTTTGTGTTTTTTGTTAATACGTTTACATTTTAACTCATATTATTTGAATAAATATGAACAATATTTATCTAAGTTAAAAAATTAGGAAGACGTGAAGGTTTCTTGAGTTCTAGCTTATGTTTCTTGCGGTATATCCATCAATGGATGCAATGAATGATATCATTTACGGAAGACCATATCAAGGATATTAATCATAAGAAAGAATGGGCTTACACACAACTCCAATTCCATGGTAAGCCACTTTCTGAAATGTTCATTTACTTTTCTTGCGAGATGCCACGTAAGTTGGCTAGTGTGTGCAGATTGGTAATTATGCTCGGTTCCCAAAATTGTGATACGGAGGAACTTGCAACCACGCTGGGATTTCTCAATAACGGTGACACATCAGATAAGTGCCTATAACTCCATCCACAATTGTTTTTAGACTAATGATGCATATATTTCATGACTAACATATGCCATATTATTTAACTATCCACGTTTGACCTTTCACGTGTTTTCAACTTCTTTGCCTTTTGGATCTGACCCGATCCAATTGCAATTAGATATCCGATTATCGTCAATCGGTTTAAAATTGGAACAAATGACTTCTTGTACACCCCTAATTTAAACTTTCTTTCCTTCTTAAACTTTGTGAACAAATGTTTCTAACCAAATCATGCTTCGTCTTACATGGATATTTTAAGAAAATTTATTAAATAGCAAAATGTATAAATGCAACAAAATTTAATTTAATTGTTAATTATTTAGTGTAACACATAATTGTGTTTTTTTTCCAGTCAATATAACAAAAAAATCCATAGGTTTTTATTTGTACTAATTTCGACATGTAACTTGTTGAGAGTCGAGAGAGAGTCTGAGAGAAAATTCTAGGGTTTCTTCTTCCATTCCAATGTTTGTAGGTGAATTCTAGGGTTTCTTCTTCCATTTTAGTGTTTGTAGGTGGATTTGTGGATGCGATTGTGTTATTTATAAGGGGGAAAAATTATGGGTTTATTTGAGGAGAACATTTAGAGGAGTTTTCCACTGAATTTCATCGTGTCTGCTTCCATTGCGCAGGTTTGGTGATATTATCAAGATTTTTATAATTTGGCGATCTTTTTTTGTATATCCTCGAGTATTTATATATAATTTGGCATTCTTTTTTATGTATTCTCAAGATTTAATATGGGGATTCGCAGGAAAGTTCAATCAGGGTTTCTGAGAATCATTTAGAGGAGTTCTCTCTATCGCCTCTGCTTGCATTGCATAAAATTAGATTATGCTCTAATTTAACTATCTTTTTACATATTTTCAGGTTTTTTTAGAAAGGGCTTAATGGCAGGAAAAGTTGATGAAGAGTTCAGAAGGTCAAGGTGGATAGAAAAGTTGATCAAGATTCTTTGAGGGGACCATTTAGAGGAGTTCTTTCTGAACTTATCGTTTCTCACAAGCATTGTGCAGATTTGGTAAAAATTAGATTTTAATTTGACAATCTTTTTACATATTTTCAGGTTTTTTTAGAAAGGGCTTAACGGCAGGAAAAGTTGATGAAGAATTCAGAAGGTCAAGGTGGATGGCAAAGTTGATCAAGATTCTTTGAGGGGACCATTTAGATGAGTTCTTTCTGAACTTATCGTTTCTCACAAGCATTATGCAGATTTGGTAAAAAGTATATTTTAATTCGACAATCTTTTTAAATGCATTATAATCATTATTTGGATAGTGGGTGGCTTGATATAAATTTTCAATGCAAACCCTCTGTTTAAAGAAGAATCAATAAGCCACTAAATCTATCCGTCTTTTGAGGTTTATACTATTATTAAATGATCAATTGTTGGGTTTGTTTGTTATCATTCGTAACGAGCAATGGGTAAATTTTAATAGTTGAGTTTTTTCTTAGGAAGTTCATTTATATATATATATATATATCAATATCACTAATGCTATTGTGGTTTTACTTAAGACCTTGTTATAATTCCTGCATTAGGAAACTGGTCCGAAAATTTGAGTTTGTTGTACGAAAGCAGATACAAGAAAAGACCGAAAGATGTAGTTTTATGTAAAACGGTACTTTGTCATATGTTTTTTTATGGATAAACATTTTCAAACCACCTTTTGTGTTATGTGTTGATGGACAGAACTATAAAATTTTCAGTTCAAGGTGTTATTTGTTTTGAGATGCAATCCGGAGGTTTAAGATTGTTCTTTACCGGCTCTTCTCTTGTTAGTTGTTACAACTAGATTGAGATAACTTCATAGGATGGCAATGAAGATCATGCTGATTGTGAAGAGTTGTTGGTTCTTGTCACTGATAAAACTTGGAAGAAGCTCGATTCTGCAGATAATCTAATCGAATTACCGGTCCCCCAAGTTTTAGTAAGTTCTTTAAATTTAATATTTTGGTATTGATTGTTGGTAATAGTTTCGTCCTTCTTATATATAATCATAACGTTCTTATTAGGAAAGCACTGAAGTTGTTTCTTCATTCTTATTTTATTTACTATAGTTTAATTGAAACTTGAGACTATATATTATTTGTGTTGTAGGTTAACGTTCTTTTGGTAAAAAATTCAAGTATGAACAGATTCCAGTTTGTCCTACTTTCACATATTAGCAAATTCTAAATTATCCTGATGGCTTTTGAAGAGTATTTAGAAGTTAAGAACCATGTTGTAGTCTATAGGTCAAGGTGTAATTTAATATGTGGGAAAATTGTGGGTCTCTCTTTAGAGATGGCGATCTTTTTTTGTATATCCTCAAGTTTTTTATATATAATTTGGCATTCTTTTTTATGTATTCTCAAGGTTTAATTTGGGGCTTCGCAGGAAAAGTTCAATCATGGTGGAACAAAGGGTTTCTGGGAATCATTTAGAGGAGTTCTCTCTATCGTCTCTACTTGCATTGTATAAGATTAGATTATGCTCTAATTTTACAATCTTTTTACATATTTTCAGGTTTTCTTAGAAAGGGCTTAATGGCAGGAAAAGTTGATCAAGAATTCAGAAGGTCAAGGTGGATGGAAAAGTTGATTAAGATTCTTTAAGGGGACCATTTAGAGGAGTTCTATCTGAACTTATCTTTTCTCCAAACGTTGTGCAGATTTGGTAAAAATTAGATTTTAATTTGACAATCTTTTTACATATTTTCTGGTTTTTTTAGGAAGGGCTTAATGGCAGGAAAAGTTGATCAAGAATTCAGAAGGTCAAGGGGGATGGCAAAGTTGATCAAGATTCTTTGAGGGGACCATTTTGATGAGTTCTTTCTGAACTTATCGTTTCTCACAAGCATTATGCAGATTTGGTAAAAAATAGATTTTAATTTGACAATCTTTTTACATGCATTAGTCATTATTTGGATAGTGGGTGGCTTGATATAAATTTTCAATGCAAACCCTCTGTTTAAAGAAGACACCATCAATAAGCCACTAAGGCTATGTTTGGCAAAAGTAGCTTATAAGGTACCTTATGACTTATAAAGTAACTTATCAAAACCTTACTTTTATTAACTTCTCAATAAGGTATCTTATTAGGTACCTTATAAGTTAACTTATGGTCATCCAAACAGCTACACTAAAAATAAGGTACTTTATAAGGTGACTTATAAGTCACCTTATTTTTGCCAAACAATGCATAAATCTATCCGTCTTTTGTGGTTTTTACTATTATTAAATGATCAATTGTTGGGTTTGTTTGCTATCATTCGTAATGAGCAATAGGTAAATTTTAATAGTGGAGTTTTTTCTTAAGAAGTTCACTTATATATATATATATATCAATATCACTAATGCTATCGCGGTTTTACTTAAGGCCTTGTTTTAATTCCTGCATTTGGAAACTGGGCCGAAAATTTGAGTTTGTTGTATGATAGCAGATACTAGAAAAGACCGAAAGATGTAGTTTTATGTAACACGGTACCTTGTCATATGTTTTTTTTATGGATAAACATGTTCAAACCACCCTATTACACCTTTTCTTTTGACTTTTTTAGTATGACCTCTAGTTTTAGTCTCTTTTGTTATTGTTGATTTTGACATGAATACTACTTAAATTTTCTACTCTTTTAAGTATCGATGCTTGATTACTTGTTTGCTATCTAAAAGTGTGGTTACGAGTGTTAAGAATGACAAATGGAAATCCATCAAGTGTAAGAAAGACCTCGTCCATTATGTCGTTTGAAAAGAAGGTTAGTTCATGTTATTTTACTATTTGTTGTTTTGTTGGTACGTTAACAATTCTTATTTTGTTATTTAAACAATATTTATCTGGGCTAATAAATTAGGAAGACTTAAAGGTTTCTTGGGTTCTAGCTTATGTTTCTTGCAGGATATCCATCATTGGTTGCAATGAAGGATATTATTAAACGGAAGACCATATCGAGGTTATTAATCATAAGAGAGAATGTGCTTACATACGGTTCCAATACCATGGTAAGCCACTTACTGACTTGTTCATTACTTTTCTTGCGAGATGCCACATATGTTGGCTAGTGTGTGTAGATTAGTGATTATGCTCGGTTTCTAAAATTGTGATATGAAGGAACTTGCAACCACGTTGGGATTCTCAAAAAGGGTGACACATCAGATAAGTATCTATAAGTCCATCCATAATTTTTTTAGACTAGTAATGCTTATATCTCATCACTAACATATGCCATATTATTTAATTATCCACGTTTGACCTTTCACTTATTTTCAACTTCTTTGCTTTTTTATTTTCTTTAATAATGGGGTACTTTATGGTTGCAACAATTTCTATTCTTCTTGGTTTTGGTTTATAACTTAAATTTAGGATTTATGTTTTTCTTTGCAAGATAATTTCATTTGTTGTTATTCACTGCTAATATACTTTGATCTTGTCTTTGTTGTGTGTTTTTCGTTCTTATTTGGTATTGAATTAGTCATACTTCTGTGTTTTTATTTGATTTGACTATTCTATTATGTGCATAAACATGGTCGTGGAATTTGTCTGATGATTAGGGTAAGATTATTGTTGATTATTTTATCTGTTTTGATTGTGTTCAAACTTCTGTGTTGATATTTGGTTTTTTTGTTCTATATTGCGTTTTTCCCATTTCTTTGTATATAAACATGGTCGTGGAATTTGTGTGATGATTGGTGTAAGATTATTGTTGTTTATTTTATCTGTTTTGAACGTGGTTAAATTCTGTGTTGTTATTTGATCTTGACTATTCTTTTGTGTGCTTTTCCCCCCATTTCTTTGTTTATAAACATGGTTGTGGAATTTGTCTGATGATTAGGGTAAGATTATTGTTGTTTATTTTATCTGTTTTGATTGTGTTTAATTTCTGTGTTGTTATTTTATTTTGACAATTCTATTATGAAATTTTTCCCATTTCTTTGTGTATAAACATGGTCGTGGATTATGTGTGATGATTGAGTTTGATTAGCTTATCAAGTACTATGTGCAATATTGGTTAAATCCTGTTTTAAATTGTAGATATTTGATTAAACAACTTTAGGTTAACTGGTTTGCACTTTTGACGTCCCTATTAGGCTATTACGCCTTTTATATTGACTTTTTTTATGACTGTATGTTGTGTTTTCATTATGTTCATGTATCTTGACTTTTATGTTAATTCGATTTACCTTTGAATGTAACATGGATTACTGAGTGTATCTCTCCATTCTGTTCATGTGTATCTTGACTTTTATGGTTACGAATGTTAGGAACGACAAATTGAAATCCATCAAGAGTAAGGAAGATCTTGCCCATTTTGTCGTTTGAAAAAGAAGGTTAGTTTTAATGTCACTTTATTTTGTGTTCTTTTGTTGATACGTTAACAATTTTTATTTCGTTATTTATATCAATATGAACAATATTTATCTGAGTTAATACATTAGGAAGACAAAAAGGTTTCTTGGGTTCTAGTTTATGTTTTCTTGCAGTATCGATCATCCAGTGCAATGAATTATATATCTAGCTGGAAGACAATACGGATAATCATAAGAGACATTGGCTTACATACGATTCGAATTCCATGGTAAGCCCAAAAATGTTAATTCAATAGTTTTTTGTGAAGATTATGATTTCATTTTACGACGAGTTTTTCTTTAACACTAAAGAACATCATGTAGGTAAACTCTCTACAAGTTAAGAAAACCATATCGACTCGAGCATATGGATAACCGCGATGTCCCATGTGGTTGGATTGTGGTACACTTAATCAACTATTTATTCCAAGTTTTTTTTTTCCGTATTGATTATTATCAAAGACAAAAGTACTAACTTAAGCATCGGAGGCTCATTGGTCAAACAAACAAATGACCACCTCTAATTTATATTTTGCAGAATCATGTGATCGCCGATAAAAAAGGAATGCACGATCACTAGTAAAATACGAAATGTTGGATCCTCGAAGTATGGCTACGGGTATTGAGAATGGGATAGGGAATAAGAAAAATCTGCTCCACTCTCTCGTTTGAGAAGGAGGTTAGTGTTCACGTGATTTTATTTTGTGTATTTTTGTTAGTACGTCTACATTTTTCCTTATATTATTTGAATCAATATGAAAAATATTGATCTGAGTTAATGAATTAGAAAGACGAAAAGGTTTCTTGGGTTTTAGTTTATGTTTAAACGGAAGACCATATCCGCTAGCGACGACTGCAAGCGAGCGATCTACTGCTTTGGGTGGTTGGTTTTTTTAATACAGAAATTGGCGATTCCCCCCCCCCTCCCCCTCTAGGGGGAGATCGACATTTTCTATATTAAAAAGCACCTACCATATAGATTGGTGATTATGCACGGTTTCTAAAATTGCGATACAGAGGAATTGCAACCACGTTGGGATTTCTCAGAAAGGGTGACACATCAGATAAGTATCTATAACTCCATCCATAATTTCATGACTTACATATGCCATATTATTTAATTATCCATGTTTGACCTTTCAGTTGTTTTCTACTTCTTTGCTTTTTTATTTTCTTTAATAACGGGGTACTTTATGGTAGCAACAATTTCTATTCTTCTTGGTTTTGGTTTATAACTTAAATTTAGGCTTTCTATTTTTCTTTGCAAAATAATTTCATTTGTTGTTATCCACTACTAATATACTTTGATCTTGTCTTTGTTGTGTGTTTTTCGTTCTTGTTTGGTATTGAGTTAGTCATGACTTTTGTGTTTTTATTTTATTTTGACTATTCTGTTATGTACTCCTCCCCCCTCCCCCCCCAATTTCATTGTGTATAAACATGGTCCTGGAATTTGTTTTATGATTCGGGTAAGATTGTTGTTGTTTATTTTATCTGTTTTGATTGTGTTTAACTTCCGTGGTGTTATTTGATTTTTACTATTCTATTATTTGTTGTTTCCCATTTCTTTGTGTATGAACATGGTGAATTTGTCAGATGATTAGGGTAAAATTATTGTTGATTATTTTATCTGTTTTGATTGTGTTCAAATATTTGATTTTGATTGTTCTATTATCTGTTTTTCCCATTTCTTTGTATATACACATGGGCGTGGAATTTGTCTGATGATTGGTGTAAGATTATTGTTGTTTATTTTATTTGTTTTGATTGTGTTTAACTGCTGTGTTGTTATTTGATTTTGACTATTATTTTGTGTGCTTTTCCCCCCATTTCTTTGGGCATAAACATGGTCGTGGAATTTGTCTGATACTTAGGGTAAGATTATTGTTGTTTATTTTATCTGTTTTGATTGTATTTAACTTCTGTGTCGTTATTTTATTTTGACGATTCTATTATGAGTTTTTTCCTATTTCTTTGTGTATAAACATGGTCGTGGAATTTGTCTGATGATTGGGGTTAGATTATTTTTATTTATTTTATCTGTTTCGATTGTTTTTAAACTTCTGTGTTGTTATTTGATTTTGACTATTCTATTCTGCTTTTTTCCCATTTGTTTGTGTGTATAAACAGGGTTGTGGAATTTGTCTGATTATTGGATTAAGATTATTGTTGATTATTTTATCTGTTTTGATTGTGTTCAAACTTCTGTGCTGTTATTTGATTTTGATTGTTCTATTATGTGTTTTTCCCATTTCTTTGTACATAAACATGGTCGTGGAATTTGTCTGATGAATGGTGTAAGATTATTGTTGTTTATTTTATCTGTTTTGATTGTGTTTAACTTCTGTGTTGTTATTTGATTTTGACTATTCTTTTGTGTGTTTTCCCCCTTTTTTGTGCATAAACATGGTTGTGGAATTTGTCTGATACTTAGGGTAAGATTATTGTTGTTTATTTTATCTGTTTTGATTGTATTTACTTCTGTGTCGTTTTTTTATTTTGACGATTCTATTATGAGTTTTTTCCTATTTCTTTGTGTATAAACATGGTCATGGAATTCGTCTGATGATTGGGTAAGATTATTGTTGATTATTTTATCTGTTTTGATTGTGTTCAAACTTCTGTGCTGTCATTTGATTTTGATTGTTCTATTATGTGTTTTTTCCCATTCCTTTGTATATAAACATGGTCGTGGAATTTGTCTGATGATTGGGGTTACTTTATTGTTGATTATAATGACCATGGTTCTCTAAGTTTTATAATGTTTTATGTGCAATTTGGCCATTCTTGTTTCCTATGTATCTTGAGTTTCATGTTTTTGTTTATTTACTCATGAATGTAAAGTGGTTTAGGGGTGTGTGTGTGTGTGTTTATTCCCTTATTTCGTGTTCTTGATTTTTATCTTTAACTGTTCTTCATATTTGCATAATTATGTGTCTTGATTGTGTTCAAAACATTATATGCTATTATTTGACTACTGTTTTGTTATTTGCGGTGTTTGTCAAATTGTTTATTAGTAAGCATCAAGCATGGTCGTGGATTATGTGTGATGATTGGGTTTGATTAGCTTATCAAGTACTATGTGCTATATCGGTTAATTCTTGTTTCAAATTGTATATATTTGATTAAACAACTTTAAGTTAACAGGTTTGCACTTTTGACGTCCCTATTACGCCTTTTATGTTGACTTTTTCACGACTATATGTTGTGTTTTCATTCTGTTCATGTGTATCTTGACTTTTATGTTTATTAGATTTACCTTTGAATGTAACATGGATTACGAGTGTATCTCTCCATTATGTTCATGTGTATCTTCACTTTTATGGTTACGAGTGTTAGGAACGACAATTTGAAATCCATCAAGAGTAAGGAAGATCTTGTCCATTATGCTGTTTGAAAAGAAGGTTAGTTTTCATGTTACATTATTTGTGTCTTTTGTTGACATGTTAACAATTTTTATTTCATTATTTAAATCAATATGAATGATATTTATCCGAGCTAATACATTAGGACGACAAATAGGTTTCTTGGGTTTTAGCTTATGTTTTCTTGCAGTATCGATCATCCAATGCAATATATAATATCTCTAAATGGAAGACCATACGGATAATCATAAGAGACAAATGGATTACATACGATTCCAATTCCATGGTAAGCCCAAAAATGTTAATTTAATAGTTTTTCGTGAAGATTACAATTTCATTTTACAACGAGTTTCTCTTTAACACTAATTGACTTAATATAGCTAAACTCTCTACAAGTTAGGAAAACCATATCGCAGAAGTTGTAAGAAAGGCGGATATCGACTTGAGCCTATGGATAAACGCGATGTCCCATGTGGTTTAATGCGGTACACTTAAACAACAATTTATCCCAAATTTTTTTCCCGTATTGATTATTATCAAAGACAAAAGTACTAACTTAAGCATCGGAGGGTCATTGGTCAAACCAATGACCACCTCTAGCTTATCTTTTGCAGAATCATGTGATCGCCGATAAAAGTCGAATTGCACGATCGCTAGAAAAATACGAATCGTTGGATCATCAAAGTATGGCTACGGGTATTGAGAATGGGATAGGGACTAAGAAAAATCTGGTCCATTCTCTCGTTTGAGGAGGTTAGTGTTCATGTTATTTTTTTTGTCTTTTTGTTAGTACGTCTACTGTTTTCCTTATATTATTTATTTCAATATGAACAATATTTATCTGAGTTAATGAGTTAGGAAGACGTAAAGGTTTCTTGGGTTTTAGCTTACGTTTCTTGCAGGTTATCCATCAATGCTTGCAACGAACGATATCTTTAAACGAAAGACGATATCCGCGAGGGATCTATTGCTTTGGGTGGTTGGTGTTTTTAATATTGAAATTGTCAATCCCTCCCCCCTATCATGGGGGAGATCGACATTTTGTATATTAAAAAATACCTACCCCATTGACTGAGTGTTAGCATATTTCCTTAGCGAAAAAAGATTAAGTCACTTGTTTTTTCGATTAATCACAAGAGAGAATGGGCTTATATACAATTCCAATTCCATGGTAAGCCACTTACTAACTTTATCATTACTTTTCTTGCAAGATGCCACATATGTTGGCTAGTGTGTGTAGATTGGTGATTAATTTCGGTTTCTAAAATTGCGATACGGAGGAACTTGCAACCACGTTGGGATTTCTCAAAAAGGATGACTCATCAGATAAGTATCTATAACTCCATCCATAATTTTTTTAGACTACTGATGCATATATTTCAGGAAGACGTAAAGGTTTCTTGGGTTTAAGCTTATGTTTCTTGCAGGTTATCCATCAATGCTTTGGGTGGTTGGCGTTTTTAATATAGAATTTGTCGATCCCCCCCCCCCCTCCCTTATCAAGGGGGAGATCGACATTTTCTATATTAAGAAACATCTACCCTATTGACGGAGTGTTAGCATATTTTCTTAGTGAAAAAAAATTAAGTCACTTGTCTTTTCCATTAATCATAATAGAGAATGGGCTTACATACAATTCCAATTCCATGGTAAGCCACTTACTGACTTTATCATTACTTTTCTTGCAAGATGCCACATATGTTGGCTAGTGTGTGTAGATTGGTGATTATGCTCGGTTTCTAAAATTGCGATACAGAGGAACTTGCAACCACGTTGGGATTTCTCAAAAAGGGTGACACATCAGATAAGTATCTATAACTCCATCCATAATTTTTTTTAGACTGGTGATGCATATATTTCATGTCTAACATATGCCATATTATTTAATTATCCACGTTTTACCTTTCACATGTCTAACGGGATACTTTATGGTAGCAACAATTACTATTCTTCTTGGTTTTGGTTTATAACTAAAATTTAGGCTTTTTTGTTTTTCTTTGCAAAATAATTGCATTTGTTGTTATGCACTACTAATATACTTTGATCTTGTCTTTGTTGTGTGATTTTCGTTCTTGTCTGGTATTGAGTTAGTCATACTTATGTGTTTTTTTTTTGATTTTGACTATTCTATTATGTGCCCCCACCCCAATTTCTTTGTGTATAAACATGGTCTTGGAATTTGTCTGATGATTGGGGTAAGATTATTGTTGTTTAATTGTGATTAACATCTGTGGTGTTATTTGATTTTTAGTATTCTATTATTTGTTTTTCCCATTTCTTTGTGTATGAACATGGTGAATTTGTCTCATGATTAGGGTAAAATTATTGTTGATTATTTTATCTGTTTTGATTGTGTTCAAACTTCTGTGCTGTTATTTGATTTTGATTGTTCTATTATGTGTGCTTTTCCCCCCATTTCATTGTGTATAAACGTGGTCGTGGAATTTGTCTGATGATTAGGGTAAGATTATTGTTGTTTATTTTATCTATTTTGATTGTATTCAAGTTCTGTGGTGTTATTTTATTTATCCCGAGTTTTTTCCTATTTCTTTGTGTATAAACATGGTCGTGGAATTTGTCTGATGATTGCGGTAAGATTATTGTTGATTATTTTATCTGTTTCGATTGTGTTCAAACTTCTACTGATATTTGATTTTGATTGTTCTATTATGTGCTTTTTTCCTATTTCTTTGTGTATAAACATGGTCGTGGAATTCGGGATTAATTTATTGTTATTTATTATATCTGTTGTGATTGTTTTTAAACTTTTGTGTTGTTATTTGATTTTGACTATTCTATTATGAGTTTTTTTTCCCATTTCTTTGTGTATAAACATGGTTGTGGAATTTGTCTAATGATTGGGTTAAGATTATTGTTGATTATTTTATCTGTTTTGATTGTGTTCAAACTTCTATGCGGTTATTTGATTTTGATTGTTCTATTATGTGTTTTTCCCATTTCTTTGTACATAAACATGGTCGTGGAATTTGTCTGATGATTGGTGTAAGATTATTGTTGTTTATTTTATCTGTTTTGATTGTGTTTAACTTATGTGTTGTTATTTGATTTTGACTATTCTTTTGTGTGTTTTCCCCCCATTTCTTTGTGTACAAAATGGTCGTGGAATTTGTCTGATACTTAACTGCTGTGTTATTTTATCTGTTTTGATTGTATTTAACTTCTGTGTTATTTTATTTTGACGATTCTATTCTGAGTTTTTTCCTATGTCTTTGTGTATAAACATGGTCGTGGAATTTGTCATATGATTGGATAAGATTATTGTTGATTATTTTATCTGTTTTGATTGTGTTCAAACTTCTGTTCGGTTATTTGATTTTGATTGTTCTATTATGTGTTTTTCCCATTTCTTTGTACATAAACATGGTCGTGGAATTTGTCTGATGATTGGTATAAGATTACTGTTGTTTATTTTATCTGTTTATATTGTGTTTAACATCTTTTGTGTGCTTTCCCCCCCATTTCTTTGTGTACAAAATGGTCGTGGATTTTGTCTGATACTTAGGGTAAGATTATTGTTGTTTATTTTATCTCTTTTGATTGTATTTAACTTCTGTGTTATTTTATTTTGACGATTCTATTCCGAGTTTTTTCCTTTTTCTTTGTGTATAAACATGGTCGTGGAATTTGTGTTATGATTGGGTAAGATTATTGTTGATTATTTAATCTGTTTTGATTGTGTTCAAACTTTTGTGCCGTGGTATGATTTTGATTGGTCTATTATGTGTTTTTTTCCCATTTCTTTGTATATAAACATGGTCGTGGAATTTGTCTGATGATTGGGGTTACTTTATTGTTGATATAATGACCATGGTTCTCTGAGTTTTATGATGTTTTATGTGCAATTCGGCCATTCTTGTTTCCTGTGTATCTTGAGTTTCATGTTTTTTTATTTACTCATGAATGTAGCGTGGTTTAGGGGTGTGTGTGTGTGTGTGTTTATTCCCAACGTATTTTGTGTTTTGATTTTTATCTTTAATTGCTCTTCATATTTGTATATGTTTGATTAAACAACTTTAAGTCAACAGGTTTGCACTTTTGACGTCCATATATTTCATGCTCGGTTTCTAAAATTGCGATACGGAGGAACTTGCAACCATGTTGGGATTTCTCAAAAAAGGGTGACGCATCAGATATGTATCTATAACTCCATCCATAATTTTTTTAGACTACTGATGCATATAATTATCCACGTTTGACCTTTCACTTGTTTTCAACTTCTTTCCTTTTTTATTTTCTTTACTAACGGGATACTTTATGGTTACGAGTGTTAAGAATGACAATGGAAATCCATCAAGGGTAAGAAAGTTCTTGTCCACTCTGTCGTTTGAAAAGAAGGTTAGTTTTCATGTTACTTTATTTTGTCTTCTTTTGTTGATACATTAACAATTTTTCTTTCGTTATTTATATCAATATGAACAATATTTATCTGAGTTAATACATTAGGAAGACAAAAGTACTAACTTAAGCATCGGAGGGTCATTGGTCAAACTAATGACCACCTCTAACTTATCTTTTGCAGAATCAGATAAAAGTCGAATTGCACGATCTCTAGTAAAATACGAATTGTTGGATTGTCAAAGTATGGCTACGAGTATCGAGAATGGGATAGGGAGTAAGAAAAATCTGTTCCACTCTCTCGTTTGAGAATGAGGTTAGTGTTCATGTTGTTTTACTTTGTCTTTTTCTTCATACATCTACATTTTCTCTTATATTTTTTGAATTAATATGAACAATATTTATCTGAGTTAATGAATTAGGAAGACATAGAGGTTTCTTGGGTTTTAGGTTATGTTTCTTGCAGGTTATCCATCAATGGGTGCAACGAAGGATATTTTTAAACGGAAAGTCATATCCGCGAGCGATCTACTGCTTTCGGTGGCTTGATATTTTTTAATATACCCCCCCCCTCACACAAGCAACGGGGGATCGGCATTTTCTATTTAAAAAACACATTCCCCCTTGACGGAGTGTTAGCATATTTCCTTAGCGAAAAAAGGGGAAGTCACTTGTCTCTTCAATTAATCATAAGAGTTACATACAATTACAATTCCATGGTAAGCCACTTACTGACTTTATCATTACTTTTCTTGCAAGATGCCAACATATTTTAGGCTTTTTAGCTAGTGTGTGTAGATTGGTGATTATGCTCGGTTTCTAAAATTGCGATACGAAGGAACTTGCAACCACGTTAGGATTTCTCAAAAAGGGTGACACATCAGATAAGTAACTATAACTCCATCCATAAATTTTTTTTAGACTAGTGATGCATATATTTCATGACTAACATATGCCATAGTATTTAATTATCCACATTTGACCTTTCACTTGTTTTCAACTTCTTTGCTTTTTTATTTTCTTTATTAGCGTTGTACTTTATGGTAGCAACAATTTCTTCTTGGTTTTGGTTTATAACTTAAATTTAGGCTTTCTGTTTTTCTTTGCAAGATAATTTCATTTGTTGTTATCCACTGCTAATATACTTGGATTTTGTCTTTATTGTGTGTTTTTCGTTCTTGTTTGGTATTGAATTAGTCATACTTCTTAATTTACATTAGGCTTCTTTGCATCTCTCCATTTCTTTTATCTTGTGTGCACATGTTTTTATATTATCTTGTAAGGTATTTTTGTTGAATTTTAGATAGTTTTGATTTTTAATGAGGATATCTTACGTGTTCATAACCTTTCCATTCATGTATGTCTAAACCTTCATATTTGTTCAATTTGTGTGTATTACAAACTTTTGTGTTGTTCTTGATTTTGACTATTCTATTATGTGCTTCCCCCCCCCCCCCCACATTTCTTTGTGTATAAACATGGTAGTGGAACTTGTCTGATGATTGGGGTAAGATTATTGTTGTTTATTTTATCTATTTTTGATTGTGTTTAACTTCTATGTTGTTATTTCATTTTGCCTATTCTGTTCCGAGTTTTTTTCCCATTTCTTTGTGTATAAACTTGGTCGTGGAATTTGTATGATGATTAGGGCAAGATTATTGTTGATTATTTTATCTGTTTTGATTGTGTTCTAAGTTTTGTGCTGTTATTTTATTTTGATTTTTCTATTATGTGTTTTTTCCCCATTTCTTTTTGTATAAACATGGTCGTGTTCTTGATTTTTCTATTATATGTGTGTGATTACCAACATATTTCGTGTTCTTGATTTTTATCTTTAATTGTTCTTCATATGTGCATAATTATGTGTCTTAATTGTGGTCAAACTTTATATGTTATTATTTGACTATTGTTTTGTTAATTGCGGTGTTTGCCAAATTGTTTGTTAATAAGCATGGTCGTGGATTATGTGTGATGATTGGGTTTGATTAGCTTATCAACTACTATGTGCTATATCGGTTAATTCTTGTTTCAAATTGTATATATTTGATTAAACAACTTTAAGTTAACAGCTTTGCACTGTTGACGTCCCTATTACGCCTTTTATGGTGACTTTTTCATGACTATATGTTGTGTTTTCATTCTGTTCATGTGTATCTTGACTTTTATGTTTATTCGATTTACCTTTGAATGTAACATGGCTTACGAGTGTATCTCTCCATTATGTTCATGTGTATCTTGACTTTTATGGTTACGAGTGTTAGGAACGACAAATTGAAATCCATCAAAGACAAAAGTACTAACTTAAGCATCAGAGAGTCATTGGTCAAACCAATGACCACCTCTAACTTATCTTTTGCAGAATCATGTGATCGCCGAAAAAAGTCGAATTGCACGATCGCTAGTAAAATACGAATTGTTGGATTCTCAAAGTATGGCTAAGGGTTTTGAGAATTGGATAGGGAGTAAGAAAAATCTGGTCCACTCTCTCGTTTGCGAAGGAGGTTAGTGTTCATGTTATTTTTTTTGTGTCTTTTTGTTAATACGTCTACAGTTTTCCTTATATTATTTATTTCAATATGAACAATATTTATATGAGTTAATGAACAGGAAGACGTGAAGGTTTTTTGGGTTTTAGCTTATGTTTCTTGCAGGTTATCCATCAATAGGTGCAACGAAGGATATCTTTAAACGAAAGACCATATCCGCGAGCGATCTATTGCTTTGGGTGGTTGGTGTTTTTAATATAGAAATTGTCGATCCCCCCCCCTCCTCCCCTATCAAGGGGGAGATCGACATTTTCTCTATTAAAAAACACCTACCCTATTGACGGAGTGTTAGCATATTTCCTTAGCGAAAAAATTAAGTCGCTTGTCTTTTCGATTAATCATAAGAGAGAATGGGCTTACATACAATTCCAATTCCATGGTAAGCCACTTACTGACTTTATCATTACTTTTCTTGTAAGATGCCACATATGTTGGCTAGTGCATGTAGATTGGTGATTATGCTCGGTTTCTAAAATTGCGATACGGAGGAACTTGCAACCACGTTGGGATTTCTCAAAAAGGGTGACACATCAGATAAGTATCTATAACTCCATCCATAATTTTTTTAGACTAGTAATGCTTATATCTCATCACTAACATATGCCATATTATTTAATTATCCACGTTTGACCTTTCACTTGTTTTCAACTTCTTTGCTTTTTTATTTTCTTTACTAACGGGGTACTTTATGGTAGCAACAATTTCTATTCTTCTTGGTTTTGGTTTATAACTTAAATTTAGGCTTTCTGTTTTTCTTTGCAAAATAATTTCATTTGTTGTTATCCACTGCTAATATACTTTGATCTTTTCTTTGTTGTGTGTTTTCCGTGCTTGTTTGGTATTGAATTAGTCATACTTTTTGTGTTTTTATTTGATTTTGACTATTCTATCATGTGCTCGGTTTCTAAAATTGCGATACGGAGGAACTTGCAACCACGTTTGGTTTTCTCAAAAAGGGTGACACATCAGATATGTATCTATAACTCCATCCATAATTTTTTTAGACTAGTGATGCATATATTTCATGAGGGCTATTGCAGATTTGTTGTCTACTCGCAGCACTACTTTTAGTCCCCAACCTGTTAAGTTAAGTCACCAAGCAAGCCTCTCAACCATAGGGCTTGGCACGCTGCAGATGCTTCCGCCATAAACTCGGCCTCGCGATGACAAGGCTACCATTCGATGTTTCTGAGAACACCATGTTATCAGGTTGTCTGAGAAATAAAATGCCATCCGGGACGTACTTTTTTCGTCATTACGATCCGCGTTATGACTGCTGTCACTGTAGCCAGTTATCTTCCCTGTCTCGTTTCTGGTATTTAAGCCCGTAATCAATTGTCCCCTTGACATACCTTAAGATGTGTTTAACAGTTTGGAAGTGGCTTTGCCTTGGCGATTCCATATATCTGCTAACCATTCCTACCGCAAAGCTTAGATCCGGTCGGGTATGAGTCAAATACCGTAAGCTTCCGATCAGTCGTCTATACTCCGTTGCATTTACCGGTGTCCCTTCTTCATCTTTAGACAAGTGGAGTTTTGGCTCCATTGGATATTTGGATGGATTACACTCCAGCATCCTAGCTTCCTGTAGTATTTTTCTTGCATAACCACTATGTTTCAGAAAAATGGCATTACAACTTTGTTGTACTTCGATGTCGGGATAGTATGAGAGTTTTCCCAGGTCACTCATTTGTTTCTTGAATGCCAGGATCTCTCCTTCACTAGTTCCTGTTACAATTAAATCATCAACGTAAACACCGACAATTATCATCGAAGTACCAGTATATTGCTTGTACACTGCCTGCTCTTGCAGGCATTTTCTATATCCAAGTTGTTTGAGTGTGTTATCAAGTCTCATATTCCAAGCTCTCGGAGCCTGCTGTAACCCATACAATGCCTTGGATAATTTGTACACCATGTGCTCCTTCCCGGCTATAGTAAATCCTTCGGGTTGAGATACGTACACTTCCTCCTGTAAGTCGCCGTGAAGAAAGGCTGACTTAACATCGAGGTGGTGAACTTCCCAACCTTCCCGGGCAGACAAGGCGAGTATTAAACGCACCGTCTCTAATCGTGTAACAGGAGCAAACACTTCTTCAAAGTCTACTCCCTTTTGCGACCAACCTTGCCTTGTGCTTTGTCACGTTTCCAGCAGCGTCCCTCTTTATCTTGAAGACCCATTTGAGACCGATGGGTTTGTACCCCACTGGCAACTCCGTTAGCTCCCACGTTTTGTTTCTTTCGATCGATTCAATTTCTTTCCGCATCGCTTCCTCCCAGTTCTTGTCACCAACAACTGTGTGATAATTAGTCGGCTCATCAAAAGCTAACATCAACTCCTTAGGATCGAGCTCAATCGGCTGTGATCTGTAATGACCTGAAACCTCGAACGCGTGTGTTATCATAGGTAGAGGAATCAAGTGTACTTACAGGTGTCGATGGTGTCACTTCGACAACTGGTGAGTGTTCTGATGGTGTATCTGGTGCTGCTTCCTCCACGCCAATCTAACCAGATTCGTCTTCATTGATTGGAGTATCCCCCAAAGCAGGCTCAGAATATTCACCAACAATAAATTCTTGTCTTTTCCATTAATCATAATAGAGAATGGGATTACATACAATTCCAATTCCATGGTAAGCCACTTACTGACTTTATCATTACTTTTCTTGCAAGATGCCACATATGTTGGCTAGTGTGTGTAGATTGGTGATTATGCTCGGTTTCTAAAATTGCGATACAGAGGAACTTGCAACCACGTTGGGATTTCTCAAAAAGGGTGACACATCAGATAAGTATCTATAACTCCATCCATAAATTTTTTTAGACTAGTGATGCATATATTTCATGTCTAACATATGCTATATTATTTAGTTATCCACGTTTTACCTTTCTCACGTTTTACCTTTCACATGTCTAACGGGATACTTTATGGTAGCAACAATTACTATTCTTCTTGGTTTTGGTTTATAACTAAAATTTAGGCTTTTTTGTTTTTCTTTGCAAAATAATTGCATTTGTTGTTATGCACTATTAATATACTTTGATCTTGTCTTTGTTGTGTGATTTTCGTTCTTGTTTGGTATTGAGTTAGTCATACTTTTGTGTTTTTTTTTTTGATTTTGACTATTCTATTATGTGCCCCCACCCTAATTTCTTTGTGTATAAACATGGTCCTGGAATTTGTCTGATGATTGGGGTAAGATTATTGTTGTTTAATTGTGTTTAACATCTGTGGTGTTATTTGATTTTTAGTATTCTATTATTTGTTTTTCCCATTTCTTTGTGTATGAACATGGTGAATTTGTCTCATGATTAGGGTAAAATTATTGTTGATTATTTTATCTGTTTTGATTGTGTTCAAACTTCTGTGCTGTTATTTGATTTTGATTGTTCTATTATGTGTGCTTTTCCCCCCATTTCATTGTGTATAAACGTGGTCGTGGAATTTGTCTGATGATTAGGGTAAGATTATTGTTGTTTATTTTATATGTTTTGATTGTATTTAAGTTCTGTGGTGTTATTTTATTTATCCCGAGTTTTTTCCTATTTCTTTGTGTATAAACATAGTGGAATTTGTCTGATGATTGCGATAAGATTATTGTTTATTATTTTATCTGTTTCGATTGTGTTCAAACTTCTGCTGATATTTGATTTTGATTGTTCTATTATGTGTTTTTTTCCTATTTCTTTGTGTATAAACATGGTCGTGGAATTCGGGATTAATTTATTGTTATTTATTATATCTGTTGTGATTGTTTTTAAACTTTTGTGTTGTTATTTGATTTTGACTATTCTATTCTGAGTTTTTTTTCCCATTTCTTTGTGTATAAACATGGTTGTGGAATTTGTCTAATGATTGGGTTAAGATTATTGTTGATTATTTTATCTGTTTTGATTGTGTTCAAACTTCTATGCGGTTATTTGATTTTGATTGTTCTATTATGTGTTTTTCCCATTTCTTCGTACATAAACATGGTCGTGGAATTTGTCTGATGATTGGTGTAAGATTATTGTTGTTTATTTTATCTGTTTTGATTGTGTTTAACTTATGTGTTGTTATTTGATTTTGACTATTCTTTTGTGTGTTTTCCCCCCATTTCTTTGTGTACAAAATGGTCGTGGAATTTGTCTGATACTTAACTTCTGTGTTATTTTATCTGTTTTGATTGTATTTAACTGCTGTGTTATTTTATTTTGACGATTCTATTCTGAGTTTTTTCCTATGTCTTTGTGTATAAACATGGTCGTGGAATTTGTCATATGATTGGATAAGATTATTGTTGATTATTTTATCTGTTTTGATTGTGTTCAAACTTCTGTTCGGTTATTTGATTTTGATTGTTCTATTATGTGTTTTTCCCATTTCTTTGTACATAAACATGGTCGTGGAATTTGTCTGATGATTGGTATAAGATTACTGATGTTTATTTTATCTGTTTTGATTGTGTTTAACTTCTTTTGTGTGCTTTCCCCCCATTTCTTTGTGTACAAAATGGTCGTGGATTTTGTCTGATACTTAGGGTAAGATTATTGTTGTTTATTTTATCTCTTTTGATTGTATTTAACTTCTGTGTTATTTTATTTTGACGATTCTATTCTGAGTTTTTTCCTATTTCTTTGTGTATAAACCTGGTCGTGGAATTTGTCTGATGATGATTGGGTAAGATTATTGTTGATTATTTTATCTGTTTTGATTATGTTCAAACTTTTGTGCTGTTATTTGATTTTGATGGGTCTATTATTTTTTTTTCCCATTTCTTCGTATATAAACATGGTCGTGGAATTTGTCTGATGATTGGGGTTAGATTATTGTTGATTATGATCACCACGGTTCTCTGAGTTTTATAATGTTTTATGTGCAATTTGGCCATTCGTGTTTCCTGTGTATCTTGAGTTTCATGTTTTTTTTATTTACTCATGAATGTAACGTGGTTTGGGGGGGGGGGGTGTTTATTCCTAACATATTTCGTGTTCTTGATTTTTATCTTTAGTTGTTCTTCATATTTGCATAATTATATGTCTTGATTGTGTTCAAACTTTATATGCTATTATTTGACTATTGTTTTGCTATTTGCTGTTTTTGCCAAATTGTTTGTTAATAAGCATGGTCGTGGATTATGTGTGATGATTGGGTTTGATTAGCTTATCAAATACTATGTGCAATATGGGATAATTCTTGTTTCAACTTGTATAATATTTGATTAAACAACTTTAGGTTAACATGTTTGCACTTTTGAGGTCCCTGTTACGCCTTTTATGTTGACTTTTTCACGACTGTGTGTTGTGTTTTCATTCTGTTCATGTGTATCTTGACTTTTATGTTTATTCGATTTACCTTTGAATGTAACATGGATTACGAGTGTCTCTCTCCATTATGTTCATGTGTATCTTAACTTTTATGGTTACGAGTGTTAGAAACGACAAATTGAAATCCATCATGAGTAAGGAAGATCTTGTCCATTATGCCGTTTGAAAAGAAGGTTAGTTTTCATGTTACTTTATTTTGTGCTCTTTTTTTGATATGTTAACAATTTTTATTTCGTTATTTAAATCAATATGAACCATATTTATCTGAGTTAAAACATTAGGAAGACAAATAGGTTTCTTGGGTTTTAGCTTATGTTTTCTTGCAGTATCATCATCCAGTGCAATGAATAATATCTCTAAATGGAAGACCATACGGATAATCATAAGAGACATTGGGATTACATACGATTTCAATTCCATGGTAAGCCCAAAAATGTTAATTTAATAGTTCTTCGTGAAGATTATGATTTCATTTTACGACGAGTTTTTCTTTAACACTAAAGAGCATAATATAACTAAACTCTCTACAAGTTAGGAAAACCATAACGCAGAAGTTGTTAGAAAGGCGCATATCGATTCGAGCCTATGGATAACCGCGATGTCCCATGTGGTTGGAATGCGGTACACTTAAACAACTATTTATTCCAAGTTTTTTTTTCCGTATTGATTATTATGAAAGACAAAAGTACTAACTTAAGCATCGGAGGGTCATTGGTCAAACCAATGACCACCTCTAACTTATCTTTTGCAGAATCATGTGATCGCCGATAAAAGTCGCATTGCACGATCGCTAGTAAAATACGAATTATTGGATCCTCAAAGTATGGCTACGGGTATTGAGAATGGGATAGGTTAGTGTTCATGTTATTTTTTTTGTCTTTTTGTTAGTACGTCTACAATTTTCCTTATATTATTTATTTCAATATGAACAATATTTATCTGAGTTAATAAATTAGGAAGACAAAAAGGTTTCTTGGGTTTTGGCTTATGTTTCTTGCAGGTTGTCCATCAACGGGTGCAACGAAGGATATCTTTAAACGGAAGACTATATCCGTGAGCGATCTATTGCTTTGGGTGGTTGGTGTTTTTAACATAGAAATTGTCGATCCCCCTCCCCCCCTATCAAGGGGGAGATCGACATTTTCTATATTAAAAAACACCTACCCCATTGACGGAATGTTAGCATATTTCCTTAGCAAAAAAAGATCAAGTCACTTGTCTTTTCGATTAATCATAAGAGAATGGGCTTACATACAATTCCAATTCCATGGTAAGCCACTTACTGACTTTATCATTACTTTTCTTGCAAGATGCCACATATGTTGGCTAGTGTAAGCCACTTACTGACTTTATCATTACTTTTCTTGCAAGATGCCACATATGTTGGCTAGTGTGTGTAGATAATAGATTGGTGATTATGCTCGGTTTCTAAAATTGCGATACGGAGGAACTTGCAACCACATTGGGATTTCTCAAAAAGGGTGACACGTCATATAAGTATCTATAACTCCATCCATAATTTTTTTAGACTATGCATATATTTCATGACTAACATATGCCATATTATTTAATTATCCACATTTGACCTTTCACTTGTTTTCAACTTCTTTTCTTTTTTATTTTCTTTACTAACGGGGTATGTATGGTAGCAACAATTTCTATTCTTCTTGGTTTTGGTTTATAACTTAAATTTAGGCTTTTTGTTTTTCTTTGCAAAGTAATTTAATTTGTTGTTATCCACTGCTAATATATACTTGATGTTGTCCTTGTTGTGTGTTTTTCGTTCTTGTTTGGTATTGAATTAGTCATATTTCTGTGTTTTTATTTGATTTTGACTATTCTATTATGTCCCCCCCCCCCCCCAAATTTCTTTTTGTATAAACATGGTGGTGGAATTTGTCTGATGATTGTGTAAGATTATTGTTGTTTATTTTATCTGTTTTGATTGTTTTTAACTTCTGTGGTGTTGTTTGATTTTGACTATTCTTTTATGAGTTTTTCCCCCATTTCTTTTTGTATAACATGGTCGTGGAATTTGTCTTATGATTGGGGTTAGATTATTGTTGTTTATTTTATCTGTTTTGATTGTGTTCAAACTTCTGTGCTGTTATTGATTTTGTTTGTTCTGTTATGTGTTTTTCCCATATCTTTGTGTATAAACATGGCCGTGGAGTTTGTCTGATGATTGGTGTAAAGATTATTGTTTTTTTTATTATCTGTTTTGATTGTGTTCAACTTATGTGTTGTTTTTTGATTTTGACTATTCTATTCTGAGTTTTTTCCCATTTCTTTGTGTATAAACATGGTCGTGGAGTTTGTCTGATGATTGGTGTAAGATTATTGTTTTTTTTATTATCTGTTTTGATTGTCTTCAAACTTCTGTGCTGTTATTGATTTTGTTTGTTCTGTTATGTGTTTTTCCCATATCTTTGTGTATAAACATGGCCGTGGAGTTTGTCTGATGATTGGTGTAAAGATTATTGTATTTTTTATTATCTGTTTTGATTGTGTTCAACTTATGTGTTGTTTTTTGATTTTGACTATTCTATTCTGAGTTTTTTCCCATTTCTTTGTGTATAAACATGGTCGTGAAATTAGTCTGATGTTTGAGTAAGACTATTGTTGATTATTTTATCTGTTTTGATTGTGTTCAAACTCCTATGGTGTTATTTGATTTTGATTGGTCTATTATGTGTTTTTTTCCCTTTTTTGTCTATAAACATGGTCGTGGAATTTGTCTGATGATTGGGGTTAGATTATTGTTGATTATGATCACCACGGTTCTCTGAGTTTTATATTGTTTTATGTGCAATTCGGTCATTTTTTTTATAACATGGATATCCAACCCCCTATGCGAGCCGACTAAGTGTGTATCTTGAGTTTCATGTTTTTTTTATTTACTGATGAATGTAACGTGGTTTAAATGTGTGTGTGTGTGTGTGTTTATTCCCTACATATTTCGTGTTCTTGATTTTTATCTTTAATTGTTCTTCATTTTTGCATAATTATGTGTATTGGCTGTGTTCAAACTTATATGCTATTATTTGACGACTGTTTTGTTATTTGCGGTGTTTGCCAATTTGTTTGTTAATAAGAATGGTCGTGGATTATGTGTGATGATTGGGTTTGATTAGCTTATCAGGTACTATGTGCAATATCGGTTAATTCTTGTTTCAAATTGTATATATTTGATCCAACAACTTTAGGTGAATAGGTTTTCACTTTTGACCTCGTCCCTTATTACACCTTTTATGTTGACTTTTTACGGAAGTATGTTGTGTTTTCATTCTGTTCATGTGTGTCTTGACTTTTACGGTTCCTAATTTTGCCTATTTTTATGTGTTTTGGTTGTGATCAACTGCTATGCTATTATTTGTTTTTGACTTTTTTTTGTATGACCTCCAGTTTTAGTCTCGTTCTTTATTGTTGGTTTTCAAGTGAATACTACTAAGATTTTCTACTCTTTTTAAGTATGGATGCTTTATTACTTGTTTACTATCTAAAAAGGTTTCATCTAAAAAAGTCTTCATGTTGACGGTTTGACGACTAGACGTTGTGTTTGCATTGTTATTGATCATATTTTTTTATGGTTCCTAATTTTGCATATTTTTATGTGTTCTGGTTGTGCTCGACTGCTATGCTATTATTTGATTTTGACTTTTTTAGTATGACCTCCAATTTTAGTCTCTTTCATTATAGTTGATTTTCACATGGATGCTTGATTACTTGTTTGCTATCTAAAAAGAAATGAATATAAATGTCAAATTGGCTAACATGTAGTACGTTGTAACAAATAATTACATCACAACGCCTTCGACCCGTTAAGATTAACCTTACAAATATTACTTGTGCATTCTACGAATGACGTGTGATTTTCAGGATAGAAAATATGAATAGTTGGATCCTAAAAGTGTGGTTACAAGTGTTAAGAGAGTGACAAATGGAAATCCATCAAGAGTAAGAAAGATCTTGTTCACTGTGTTGTTTGTAAAAAGGTTAGTTTTGATGTTATTTTATTTTGTGTTCTTTTGTTGATATGTTAACAACTTTATTTCGTTATTTAGATCGATATGAACAATATTTATGTGAGTTAATAAATTAGGAAAACTTAAAAGGTTTTTTGGGTTCTAGTTTATGTTTTCTTGCAGTAACGACAGGCAGTCCAATGAATGATATCTATAAAATGGAAGTCGAAGACCATACGGGTGATATTATTAATCATAAGAGAGAGGGCTTACATACAATTCCAATTCCAATTCCATGATAAGCCACTTAGGATGTGTTTGGTCGCAAAATGGAATTCGATGGAATTGGAATCCATCAAAGGAATTTGACTTTGAAGGAATTGGAATGAAATTCGATGGAATTTTACCACGCATTTGGTTAATAGGAATTGGAATGGAATCTCTTAGAAAATAGAAATATGCATTTATCGGGGGTGAGGGTGACAATTGTGTTGACAACATTAGTGGTGTGGTGGTGGCTAGGTGGGGTGGGCTGGGGTGGGGTGTGGGTGGCGACTATGACGACAAAAAATAGTGGTGATGGTAGGTGGGAGTGGCGGTAGCGGTGGTGGAATGATAATATTAATTGATGGTGGTGGTCGCGGATATGTTGTCAACGAGGGCGGGGCGAGGGTGGTGGTTAAATTTATTTTGGTCTTTCTAAATGAAAATTATATAATATGTTACATTTGCCACGAAATGGAATTCAAAATCCGTCACATATGCTAAGGAATGATCAAATCCTTCAACCGTGGAATCCGATGGAATCCAATCAATTCATTCCACAAACCAAACAGCGTTAAGGAATTTGGTCAAAGGATTTTGTCATTCCAATTCCATCAAATTCTTTTGAATTCCGCGAAACAAACAGCCCCTTAATGTTCATATCCCTGCAACAAATGGTCACACTACACTTTATCAAAAATGTTAATTCCTCCATAGTTTTCATGAAGATTATTACGTTTTCCGATGAATTATTCTTGACACTGAAGAACATATATAATGCAGGTAAACTCTCTACAAGTTGGCAAGGACCATATGGAATCACATAAGTTGTAAGAAAGGCACCCAGCGATTCGAGACTATGGATGACCGCGGTATCCCAAGTAGTTGGAATGCGGTACACTTAAAACAAATATTTCTTCCAAGTCTTTTTTCCGTATTAGTTATTATCAAAGAAAAAGTACTAACTTAAGCATTGGACGGTCATTGGTCAAACCCATGACCACATCTAACTTATCTTTTGCAGAATCACGTGACTGCCGGTATGAATGACGTGATTGCCATTAAAAGTCGAATTGCACGATCTCCTGTAAAAAGGCAAGTTGCAAGTGAAAACGCATGATCGCTAGTAAAATACGAATTGTTGGATCGTATGGTTATGGCTAAGGAGAATGGCAATAGGATAACCATCAGAGTAAGAAAGATTTGGCCCACTCTCTCGTTTGAGAAGGAGGTCAGTGTTCATGTCATTTTATATTGTATTTTTTTGTTAATATGTTTACATTTTTCTTTACGTTTTTTACATCAATATGAACAAAACTATCCGAGTTAATAAATTAGGAAGACATAAATGTTTCGTGGGTTCTAGCTTGTGTTTGTTGTAGGGCGTCCATCACCGAGGATATTAATCTGATAGGTTCAAATTGATAAACGGGATATTATTACTCAAAAGCTTGGGTTACAAGATAGTGCCTGCTATTCGAGATGCAGGGATCTCCACTAGAAAAAGAAAACTGAAAAGACTCCATGCGAGGACGGTAACAATTTACGAGAATGCGAGGACAATCCTCAACCAATCATTTTTATACATGAAAATTTTCATGTACAAAATCACATATGATTGATGTACAAAATCGCATTCTCGTAAATTGTTATCGTCCTTGTATGAACCTGCCCCTATATATATATATATATACTCGATTTGTCTATAAAGTGGGTTGTGTGTATTACAAACATATTACCTTGTTGATTTTTATTTTTAATCGTTCAAATATTTTGCATGATTTTTATCTGTTTTGATTGTGTTCAAGCTTTTGTGCTGTTATTTGATTTTTTGACTATTCTATTATGTGCTTTTCTTCCCATTCTTTGTGTCTAAACATAGGCGTGGAATTTGTTTTTTGTTTGATGATTGGGTTTGTTTAAGTTTAAGATTATTTTTGATATTATGGTCACCATGAATTTGGTCATTCTTGGTTTATGTGTGTATTGAGTTTCATGTTTTTCATTTACTCATGAATGTAACGTGGTATGTATGTGTTTATTCCCAACATATTTCATGTTCTTGATTTCTATCTTTAACGGTTCTTATTATTTGCATAATTATGTGTTTTGATTGTGTTCATACTTATATGCTATTATTTGACTGACTATTTTCTTCTTTGCGGCGTTCGTGAGTTTATTTGTTCATAAGCATGGTCGTGGATCATTTGTGATGATTGAGTTTGATTAGTTTAAGATTATTGCTAAGTTTGATAACAAAGCTTTTATATGATATTTGACCTTTCATGTTTTTTTGATTTTACTCGTGAATGTAAATGTGGTGTGTGTTTATTCCCAACATATTTCATGTTCTTGATTTCTATCTTTAACGATTATTAGTTTTTGCATAATTATATGCGTCTTGGTTGTGTTCAAACTTATATGCTACTATTTGACTTTTACGGACTATTTTCCTATTTGCGGTGTTTGCCAATTTGTTTGTTAATAAGCATGGTCATGGATTATGTGTGATGATTGGGTTTGATTAGCTTATCAAGTACTATGTGCAATATCGGTTAATTCTTGTTTCAAGTTGTATTTATTTGATTAAACAACTTTACATTAAGAGGTTTGCATTTTTTACCTCGTCCCTTATTACGCCTTTTATTTTGACTTTTTTTACGACTGTACATTGTGTTTTGGTTCTGTACATGTGTATCTTGACTTTTATGTGTCTAATCCCAACACATTTCATTGTATTGATTATATTGTTTCCTAATTTTGAGTATTTTTATGTGTTCTTATTGTGATCGACTGCTATGCTATTATTTGATTTTGACTTTCTTTGTATGACCTCTAGTTTTAGTCTCTTTCATTATTGTTGATTTTGATATGAATACTACTTAAAATTTTCTACTCTTTTAAGTTTTAAGTAGCGATGCTTGATTACTTGTTTGCTATCTAAAAATGTTTTTTTATCTATTAAGACACCAAGCTCCATAACGAGTAAGAAATTAATAAATATAAATGTTCATATGTATCTTGACTTTTATGTTTATTCGATTTACCTTTGAATGTAACATGGGTTGTGTGTGTGTGTGTGTCTAATCCCAACATATTTGTAATGATTATATTTTTTTACGAATGACAAAAGTTGAAAGAAAGGTGCATGCATATTGACTCGAGAACTGCGATATCCCAAGTAGTTGGAATGTGGTACAGTTAAACAAATCTTTCTTCCAAATCTTTTTTCTGTATTGATTATTCTCAAAGACAAAAGTACTAACTTAAGCATCGGAGGGTCATTGGTCGAACCAATGACCACCTCTAACTTAACTTTTGTAGAATCACTTGATCTCTAGTAAAAGTCGAATTGCACGATCTCTAGTAAAAGGCAAGTTGCAAGTGAAAACTCACGATCGCTAGTAAAATACGAATTGTTGAATAACTTAACTTATGTTTTGTTATTTGATTTTGACTATTCTGTTATGTGTTTTTCCCATTTCTTTGTGTATAAACATGGTCGTTGAATTTGTCTGATGATTGGGTAGTAAGATTATCGTTGATTATGGTCACCATGGTGCCATGCACCCATCTAGTGGCCCAGGCCCATTCCTAAGAAGATTCTAGGATAGTCAAGAAGGGGTAATTAATTTGGGTACTCTTAGAATAAGTTTTAGTACAAATAAGGTTGTTGTAGGTGGTAGAAGGCATGCAGAAAATTGATAGGTTCTATTTGGGAGAGTGCTAGCCTCTCGAAAGCTAGTTTGTTCTTAGTTTCCGGTGTTAATCAAAGCATTCATACAGTTTTATATCATTTTGTTCCCATTTTCATTGTTAAATCTGCTCAGTTCTCTGAGTTTTATAATCCTTTATGTGCAATTTGGTTATTCTTGTTTCATGTGTATTTTGAGGTTCATGTTTTTTTTTATTTACTCGTGAATGTAACGTTGTGTGTGTTTATTCCCAACATATTTTATGTTCTTGATTTTTATCTTTAACTATTCTTCATATTTGCATAATTATGTCTCTTGATTGTGTTCAAACTTGTATGCTATTATTGGACGACTGTTTTATTATTTGCGGTGTTTGCCAATTTGTTTGTTAATAAGCATGGTCGTGGATTATGTGTGATGATTGGGTTTGATTAGCTTATCAAGTACTATGTGCAATACCGGTTAATTCTTGTTTAATTGTATTTATGTGTTTAATTAAACATATAACACCCTAAAATTTAGAGTAAAATTGGACCAAATTAAAATGCGGAATAACATAGAAATTACCCAATAAGTGGGATTAGAGTATGGGAGTTTACATCTAACTATGGGCATTACATAACAACCTATTTATCTATACTATTCATAATATAGATTACAATTGGGTGTTACTAATATCCTCAAAAGAATATGCTATAACTCCAACTACGTATATACTCTATGAGCATATCTCCAAAAAGGTGTCCTCTCTCTCGATACATCAACCCGCTCCTCTCTAAAGAGCCCCATCAACCTGCTTACCTGCTAAAACCACAGTTTGAAATCAAGTGTTAGGCTTATGCCTAGTGAGAACAAACAGTTAAATGGATATGCAGTTAAAACATTTAAAAGGTAAGGTACGGGGCATTTATCCCATTTAATTTCACTGGAAATGACTTACTCTTGATGAGCAAGGATCTTTTAAAAGCAACCGGGGGAGACCCGGTGTTCCATCCTTAGTGACAGATACCATAAGTAGGTCACTACACGATGTTTGAGCTAACCACAAGAGCCAATGGCAACCGACAACAACCGATTATGCACCTTAGTACATGGCCCCCGATGACTCATACGAAAGCCCGCGCAATGGGTCAATGGCAACCGGCAACAACCGATTATGCACCTTAGTACACGGCCCTACTAGACCTCTACTAGCGCATACATAGAGTCAATGGCATCCGGTAATGATCCGGCATAATACCCAACGGTACCAGGCCCCCGATGACAACTATGCAACCAAAAAGGGACAACAATCCCGCCTTTAAACCGACTATATGCCTATGGATCCATTACATACTAGTTTACCAACCAAATACATCAACGAGACGTATTACTAGTTTCCCAACCTTGAAAACCCTTTCAATAACCATTTCCTTTCAAATCCAAGTTTTACCAAAAACTAGGTCAACATTTTGAGTTTCAAAACCAAAGATTATACCATTTAAATAACTTTCCCAAATGTTTTAAAACCATAAGAATGCTCCTTTCATCATCTACAACCAAAATACCCAAAATCTTCATTTTGACCTAAAACCTCCAAACTTATCCAAACACACAACTACTTGAAATCAAGTTTAAGAATCAATAAAGTACCACATTTACAACAAGTATTTGAATTTAATAGTTTAGATTTGAACTCACTATACTAGGGTTTGAGGAAACCCTAGAGAACTTCCAACTACACTTGAGCTTAAGAGAGGAGATGAAGAACACCCAAGTTTCAAACCCTAGAGCTTGCTTCCTTGATCTTGAGCTCCAATAAATGCTTGGTGATGGTGGATGGAGAGGAGTAAATGTCCCTGAAAATCGCCCCTTAGGTTTCACTTTTCAGAGTAAATGCTAAGAGGAATTATCTGATATGAAATTAATGAGAACTCAGCTGAAAATCCACTTTCCAGTGCCAACCTACGGTACATAAACTGCGATCACAAATTGCGACTAGGACATGGCCAGGTCGCATGTCTTGGTCGCACTTTTCCCAGACCACTTTCGGTACAACAATTGCAATCACGAATTGCGACCATGGTACTGGCCAGGTCGCACCCTTAGGTCGCATTTCTCCCCTGAATGCCCAAATTTACTCGTTGTTCACTTTAACAAAATACCAAGCTTGTATGTATAAATAGGGAATCGATAAGTATGAAATTCGGGGTGTTACAAAACACCTTTCTATTATTAGGTTTGCATTTTTGACCTCGTCCTCGTTACGTCTTTTATGTTGACTTTTTCATGATTGTATGTTGTGTTTGCATTTTGTCACATGTATCTTGACTTTTATGTTTATTCGATTTAACTTTGAATCTTCTTGATCATATATTTTTTATGGTTCCTAATTCTGCGTATTTTCGTTTGTTATAATTGTATCTAATTTTGACTTTCTTCGTATGGTACCTAATTTTGGTTCCTGCCCTTTCACTATTGTTGATTTTCACTTGAATACTCTAAAATTTTCTACTCTTTTTAAATATAGATGCTTGATTTCTTGTTTGCGACCTAAAAATGTTTTTATCTTTTTTTTTTGTGTTATTGGATCCTCAAAGTAAGAAAGGTCAGGTTCAGTCTTTTGAAAGGAAGCTAGTTTTCATGTTATTTTATTTTGTATTCTTTTATTGATACGTTTATAAACCTATCTTCGTAATTTTAATCAATACGAACAATATTCATCTGAGTTGATAAATTAGGAAAATGTGAATGTTTCTTGCCATCAATGGGTGCAATGAGTTATATCACATTTGTCTAGCCTAGCGGGTGGAGGTAACATCCTAATAAGTCTCCAGTGGATGGTATCCTTGGTTGGCGAGGGTTCGAACCCCGCAGCTGACAATTCTGAGGTATCCTAGCTAGTGAGCCGGTCCTTTGGGCCGGATCATGGGCGAGTTCATGGGCCAGTCCATAGGGCTGATTCATGGACGCTGGGGATTAGTCGGATGGCACCCTTAAGTGGAAGTCCAGATACCCCAAAAAATAATGTGTGAGTGTGTTAACTGCCTTCATAAAAAAAGCCATAAAATTCCAATTCCATGGTAAACCACTTACTCACATGTTCATTTACTTCTCATACAAGATGCCACTTTTGTTGGCTAGTGAGTGCATATTGGTAATTTTTGGGTTAAAATGAACCTTATGAGGGTTTGTAGTGCTTTTTTATATTTTAGTGTAAATGAAGTATGGAAAAATAATCACACTGTATGTAGTTATTTCAGTGTGGTTATTTTTCCATACTTAAGGTTTGTGGGGGATGAGGCTAGATAACCCATCTACCCCAGGTTCGAATTCAGGTGTAAACAACTTGTGGTCACTGGAAAATTATTTCAGGGTTGCATGTTTTGGCAGTCTTAAAATTGTTAGGGATTAGTCTAGGCAAATGTCTAGGATACCATTTTCTAAAAAAAGTACGGAAAAATAATAGGTTTGTATAGGAGGGGTATAAATAGAATTTGTCTATGTTGTGTTCACATAACTTTTGATGTTCATTTGTATCTTGACTTTCATAATAGGATAGAATTTGATTGTGTTCCACGTCTTTGCTATTATTTGATTTTGATTTTCTTAGTGTGGTATCTAGTTTTCGTTCATGCTCTTTTCACTATCGATGATTTTCACTTGAATACTGCTTAAATTTTCTACTCTTTTAAGTATTGATGTTTGATTACTTGACCTAAATTAAAACCTGCTAACATGTAGTAAGTCACAACAAATACTTACATCTCATAGCCTTCGGCCCTGTTAAGATTAATCTCACGAATATTCTTTGTGCATTCTACAAATGGTGATTTTACAGATATAAAATATGAAGAACAGTTCGATCCTAAAAGTGTGGTTACGAAGATTGAGGATGACAAAGGGAAATCTATCAAGGCTAAGAAAGGTTTGGTCCACTTCTTCGGTTTAAAAAGAAATGTTGGTTTTAATGTTATAGATATATGTGTGTAGAGGTTCAGACAAAAACACTTTTTTTTTGCAAAAATACGATAACACCCTTATCATGTGTGATAATAAACGTGAGAAACCTATGTGTGCAGATGACTTGGCATGTGAGTCCGTGACCTACATCACGCCAAAAATCATGTGTCTCTAATTTAGTATCGCATATGTATCATATGTAATGGTTTATAGTATCACATCGTAAACATCCTTTCACGTGTGATAATACACGTAAGGAGGTCTAATGGTATGCATGCGACTTGGCAGTTATTATACATATTATTTTTTACATGACACATGATTGTCATTATATGTATTATTGTTTGTGTAACACATAACAGTCATTATACATTTAATGTAACACATCCTTATCACATGACAGTTATTATATATACGTATTATTGTTTACATAACACCCATTATACATATTATTTATAAAAAAGAACTTTAATATAAAAATAGTTAGGGACTTAGGGCCCGTTTGGTTGGAGGGATTTGGAGGGATTGAGATTTCAAATAAGTCATTCTCAGTGCGAACTCTGATGATTTTCTTGAAATTATACTGCACTATATCTTAATATTTATGCTAAACACTGCAGTCAAATAAGTCGTCATGTCAGTAATCTGAGAACTATCCCCAATACAATAGATTGTATTGAAATCCCAATCCCTCCAAATCCCTTCAAATCCCTCTAACCAAACGGGCCCTTAGGGTCCGTGTGGATTGTAGGATTATTTTTGAGGGATTTAGATTTGGGGCGATTTGGATTGGAATAGATTTGAAATCATTTTACATGTTTGGTTTGTAGGATTTGGATTCTTTTTTTTTTCTTCTCTTCCCAAGTTGGAGAACATCAACTTTTTTTTTTCTTCTCTTCCCAAGTTGGAGAACATCAACAATTTTTTTTACCAACTATGAATTGGGGATGATGAGACTAGAGGATTGTTTTCCCATACCGAACCGTGAACTAACCGAAACCAGACCGACATTCATTTCTACTGTTATATTATATGATAAGTTCAAATATAATATGTTCATAAATTATAATATTTATCATAGTGGGTTGGGTTTCGGTGAAAAGGGAAGTTAAGGTGAGAAACGTAAGAATGAATCTCCATCCTTGGATGTACATTAGGATGAGATCATTAGGATGAGATCGGATGAGATGCACCGAGATGACATAGACATGAAATAGATCAATTCCTTTCTAAAGCGCAATTCATGAGTGGACATGAGATTAAAAGAGATTAATGGTTCAGATCTCTTCTCACGTTTCTCACCTTAGCTCTTTTTCTTACACGATCCCAAGCCTTATCATAGTTGGCATAGGATCGTGTGAGAATAAGAGTTAAAGGTGAGAAGCGTAAGAAGAAATCTGAGCTCTTGATCATGTTTAATCTCATACCCACCCATGAATTGCGCCTTAAAAGGGAGTTGATTCGGTGCATCTCGGTGTACTAATCTCGATTCATTTCATTCTAATGTGCATCTAAGGGTGGAGATCTCTTCTTACGCTTCTCACTATAACTCTCCTTCTTACTGGAACCCAACCCTATCATAGTTATATTCATATAATAATGTTTGTATTCACAATGTAGAGTGAGAGCAGTTACCTAGTTTCTAACATATTGCGTTTAGGCTATGTTCGGTAAGAATAAGCTAGTTGATAAGTTAGCTTATAAGCTAGCTTATTGAAACACTATTTGGAGTAGCGTTTTGGGAGCTTATTGTCATTTTTTTAATTATAACCCCCATTAATACTAATTGTTAATTATATAATTTTTCAATATGCTCTTTTTGTCATTTTACATTCTTATACGCTAGTTTTGCCAAACATGATTTTTTCATCAGCTAGCTTATCAACTATCAGTTAGCTTATAAGCTATCAGCTAGCTGCTAGTTTATCAGTTAGTTTGCCAAACATAGCCTTAATATTCTAAAGCATGATCTATATGACGATATGAGCATCAGAGCATGATTGCCTATCGTTCGTGGAACTGAGTTTACATCAATTAGTTCAACATGTACATATAAATACAAATATATGTATATACACATGGTTAGGTTTTTTCCCCGTTTCATAAAATTATTATTGTATGTGCTATAAATTATAATTAGATCCCAACATAAATGAATTTACTAAAAACTCTTTAATAACTGTATATTCGGAACGGACAATAAGATCCATAACGTTATTAATTTTATTCGTTAATGTTAATCGTGAAATAATTCGATTGCGTTGACTAGTCCACAAATACCAAAAAATATAAATATCCCCATAATTGTATTATAATTGCCTCCTAACATTTTTATGTAAAAAGGTAATTACAACTTTTTATTTATCAACTATTGGTTTTAATTTATTATGTCCCCTTGTTAAAATAATAAGAGCCCAGAATCAGTTAAGAATCAATAGCCCATGTGAAAATAAAAACACTCCATGTCCAATAAGAAAGGTCGGCCCAGATATAAAGCAAATTCAGTCGTTCTGAATCAAAACATTTCAGCCAGCCGAGCCGTGTATCTGAATGGGGGACGTGAGTCTAGAGGGTATGCAAACCAAAAATCCGATCGTATTTCTAATATGGAAATCAAGTCCTAAATTTTGGGTTTGAGTTTCGGATTTCGTATATAAACCAAATTTTAATATTAAACATATGTGAAACGTTTGTATTTTTTTTCCAAAAACCAAAAACAAAAAACTAAAACATTTTAAACTATTCGGTTTTAAAACCGAACCGACAAAAAACCGAAAATCGAACGGCTCAATTTTCGGTTCAGTTTCGGCCAAAAACCGAACAGTACTCACCCCAAACAAAACTGATAATATTATCACCGGCGTTTTGACACTGAAATCAGTCAAAACTGCTAAGAAATAATAGGCTTTGATTTAACATTTTCGTATCTAGTTTTTTCCAAAATTTTCAAATAATAACTCAAAATTAAACTTCAAAAGCTATTGTAAATTAAGATTCTAGCATACCATCGTATTACCCAAAAAAAAAATTAAAAAAAATCATGGATAAACTTAAAGAAAAAGGTTAGAAATAGTGTCCCAATTACAGTTGAACACCCAAATATGAGTCGTCGTTTTCAATCTTTGATATCTCTCTGTTTGTCTGGAGTTTCAGTTTATGGTTTGTAGTGAAAAGCGACATTTATACGTATAGAAGCATTTCGATTTTTAAACACCTCAAAAGCTCCGCCTTCTATGCCACGTTTCAGGTAGGGGGTGAACACGTATCAAAACAAAATTTACTTTTTTAATATTTAATTTTTATTTTCCTTTCATATTTAATATTTGAGTACCTCGGTTAAATTACTATTTCACACACTTAAAATTGGTCTCTTAATCATCTATATTTTGGGGATGACGAAGCCATATATTATACGAGGAAAAAGTATAAAAAAAACTCAATAAACTATCTTATTTTAAATGGTTAAATTCCTAAACTATTTTTTTAAATGAAAAACCATTAAACTTTCTCATTTATTTGAGTAAGTCTTTAAATATTTTTTTTAATAAATAAACCATCAATCTTATAAAAATTAGTTACTGACATCTTTTTTTTAAATAAGTTACATGTAACTCACGAAAAAAAAGTTTTAAAGTAAAAATAAATTTAAATCGGTTTTACCGTTCCAAAAACCCTATGAAAGTAAAACTCTTAGCAAACAACCGTATCGCTTCCCCTTGTTTCTCCCCATTTCGCCTCAACGTTGTTCGTCCTCCATTTCGCCTCAACGTTGTTCGTCCTCCATTTCGCCTTACACGTTGTTGGCCACTGCCATCGATCTCCCTCTTTTCGATCTACTTTTTTAACCATCATAAGAGGAAGAATCAAAAGATAACCGGTTAAAGGTAGTTTATTTATGTTAAAAAGAATGTAAGTACCAATTTTTAAAAATTCGATGGTTTAATTTCTTGAAAAAAAAATCAAGGACTTAGGGGCCTTTTACAAAACACTTACCTGGGTAAGTGCTTACCAAGCCATATTATCATCCGGAGGAATATAAAAAGTACCAAAAATCTTACCCGGTAAGAGCGAATACAAGGAAAACAATGACCAAGAGTCTTGCCCGGGTAAACGATTGCGACGAATCTTACCATGGTAAGCGCTTACCGGGAAAATTGTTGCATACGATGTCGTTTTTGTGGACTAAAATCTTACCCGATAAGTAAATGATAGTGTTGAATTTTGCCGGTAAGCACTTATCCGGGTAAGATTTGGTAAACGACCCCTTAGTTATTCAAAATAAGAAAGTTTAATGGTTTTTTCATTCAAAATAAGAAAGTTTAATAGTTTTTTCATCCAAAAAAATAGTTTACGACTTAATCATTTAAAATGATAAAGTTTAATAGTTTTTTATTTCAAAAAAATAGTTTAGGGACTTAACCATTCAAAATGGGATAGTTTGTTGGGTTTTTTTGAACTTTTCCGTTTATACGAGCACCAGAATGTATTGGCTTCTCCTCAACTATTTAGCATTTTATTATTATTAATAATTTACCGATATTTAAGGTAACTCACTCGATACTTTTTTTCCAATAATATTAGACTCATATATTCAATTTCTAACTTTCCTAAATAATTTAAGTTTTCCTCAATAAAAATGACTTATCTTAAAATTTTGGTCTTTCGTCTCTCCAAATCGTAGAATCGATCAAGCTTTCACATTACAGAAACACATGACACGTCTATTGAAACAAGGAGCGCCCATGTACCCCTGCTTTTTGCATCGGACACCGTAGCTTTATGCATGTCGGACCTAGGGGTGTAGACGAGTCAAGATCGAGCTCGTTTATCTCGATCTCGAGTTGAATAATTATCGAGTTCGAGTGGATATCAAACACAAAATAAAGATCACTTAACTTCACGAGTCGAGCTCCATATAACATCAATGTTCGACTCGACTCGTTCAAAAACTCAATTAATCTTTACGAGTTGAGCTGAGTCATTCGAGCATACATCTTTTACAAGCCAAACATATTTATATGTTTACAAATTATATAATCAAAATATAGAATTCATCGAGTTTGAGTAAATAAATGAGCTAACCGATTTCGAATTCGAATTTAAAATTTAACTTTTATTTTGATTCTATTTTATATGATGCACCCCATAGTACAAGTTTCTGGCTCCGCCCCTGATTTCTGGTTGATTTGAATGTCACTATTTTTGCAATATCTAAATCCGCAATATTACGGATCTAGCTAAAAGGCAAAAAAAACAACACAAATATGCAATTACGACGAGCAGGTTCGCAGTTGAGAGGATAAATTGGTTGTATTCACTACAAAAAAAAAATGATTTTATAGGACGTCTAAAACGAAAAAGCGTCCTAAAAGAATACTTTATAGAACACTTAATTTAAATGACCAAACCAAAAAGTGTCATATCTAAAAGTGTTACAATAAGTTTATAGGACGGTTTTAGACGTCTTAACAAGTTTTTTTACAATGTTTTAAAATAAAGTGTCATATTAGCTATTTTATATGACACTTTTGAAAAGTGTCCTATAAAATATTGATTTATAGGACACTTTCAAAAGTGTCCTATAAAATATGGGTTTATAGGACACTTTTCAAAAGTGTCCCATAAAATAGCTAATAGGACACTTTATTTTAAAACCGTCGTAAAAACTTCTTGAAACGCTTAAAGGCGTCCTATGAAGTTATTGTAACGCTTCTAGATAGGACATTTTATGATTTGGTCCTATAAACTTGTGTCCTATAAAGTAATCTTTTAGGACGCTTTTTCATTTTAGACGTCCTATAAAATCACTTTTGTTGTAGTATATTTGATTATTGTTTGTCTTTTAGTTGTTACGGACCTAATATTATAAAAGTAGTGATATTTGAATCAAACCGGAGCAATTTTCTCGTAATATTTTACATAATTTTCTTATATATATTTGCAATTTGGTATAATGTTAATGATACGCAATTGATAAATCAGGCCTAATTAGATAATATTACCTGGTAGGGGCATGAGCATTGGGCCTGAAACCAACACCAAACTGGTTTGGAACCGGAATAAAAAATGAGAGATTTTTTGGACCGAGAACCGGACCGTATGGACAATACTGGTGTCGATCCCATCCCGATTTTCTGGTCAAAAACCCGGTTGGAACCGATTGTTAATCCATTTGCTTTTCTTGAATTTAGTAATTCTTTTTTTATTTTTAATCCATGGCATCACTGCAGTAATCCATGCAATCCCTTTTATTGTTTTACAACTTTTTAAATATATTAATCTATGACATCACTTTTTAAACCAAATTCATATTAATCTATGATATCACTATGCAATAATCCGTGAACACTTTTAATCCATGACATCATTGTACACTAATCCCAAAATATTGCTAGTTTAATATCAAATCAACCAACAAAAATCATACTTTAATTTGTTCATAAATTTTATATAAAAACTAATCAACCCATTTATCAATCATTCTTCAATTTTATATAAAACTAATCAACCCAATTATCAACTATTCTTTAACCCAATTTCATATCAATTTTATATAAAAATAACACATATTCTTCAAGTTTTAAAATTAACAATCAAGAAAGAATCCAAGAAATTACTTGAGTTTCATCGAAATCTTCAGCCCAATTATTATTCATTCTTCAATTTCTTGAATTTGGTGAAAGAACTAAATTTTGGGGTGGAAGAAGTAAAATTCCGGACCAGTCCCGGTTAATTACCCGAAAATTTGGCACCGAACTGGTTTGGAACCGGTACCAAAAATGGAGGATTAGGAAAACCGAAAACCGGACCGGTTGGACTATACTGGTGACGGTCCCGGTTTGGTTCCGGACGAATCGGTTCTTGTGGGTCAATTGCTCACCCCTATTACCTGGTTTCTATGAACACACCTAATATCATTACGAAATAATATGCTCTTTGATTGGTCAAAATTTCTTACGTAAAATTCATAGCTTAATCAAGCTTTATTTGAGGTTTAAAAAATTAGATTGTGCTAACCAGTAATTAAAATGAAATCATCATTGGTATGGTCTATGGCCAACCTAACAGAAAACAATTAAATATTTATAATTTATTCATGATGGTTTATTTTTTGATCAGATTAAATGTTACAGTTATCTTCAAGAAGTAATAATCTTATATTATTTTAGTATAAATAACAATAACAATTCTGGCATAAATAATAATTCTTCTTTCTAACAGAGACTTTTTGCATTGACTATTTACAATATACAAGTTCATGCATTAATGACATGCACTATATAACAAAACTAATATATCATTACTTCTTGTACTTTTTGAACGATATGAGGACCACATTTTTCAATGATCGATTAACGCAATTAAAGGGTCGTCTAAAAAAGCTAAATAATGCATGTATCAGCAAAGGGATCTTTAACCCAAAATATTAAAAGAAACACTAAAGATAATAAAAAAATATGGGTCATTTGAACACTAAAAACAATAATTCTAACCACATACTAATAAAAAAACATTAAAAATTATTTTTAATAATAAAGTCATATATGTATCTATATATATATAATTAAAAAGGGTGTTTTCAATACACCATAGTCTATGAAAACACCCTAGTATATGGTAATACCTAAAAATGGTCAAAGTACACTTACGAAATATATTGGGTTAAAGATAAAATCACTTTTATTTTTGTGTTTTTAGTGTTTTAAGAATGGATTAGAGATGGTCTATAAGTAGTTGCCAGACGCTTACGAAAACATCGATTATGGAACTTTATAAGATTTAATAAATTGTTATTTTATTTATATGTATAAACTACCAGTGAACCCATAAATTTTAATCGTCATATTAAATAGTCAGTATGCACTAAATATAAATTAATCAAACTTTTTGAATGAACATGCATGTGCACACCTAGGTTATTATATGGGTCCATCATATGAATGTTAATTCAAGTTGAATGATGGGTTGTTGGACTCTACTAGTAGAAATGATATTACGTTCGAGCTTGACTAAAAAAGACTTGTTCGAGTTTTGAATAGTTTTTTTCAATAGTTAAGTTGGAGCTAACATTATGACATAAAATTCAAGCTTTATAAGATCGTTTATGAGCTCAAATTCAATATCGAAGATTAGGGCTGGCAATGGATAAGGGTAACCCCGTTAGCCGTTATGTTTCGACCCGTTGGATAAGGGTATGGGTAAAGAAAATTTTATCCATTTACCCACTTATCCATTACCCGTTTACCCGACATTTTAATGGGTAGGATATCGAATAAGGTGTTTTTCGTTATCCATTTACCCGTTACCCGTTTTTGTATATACACATACATATAATTATATAAAGTTAAATATTAATATAAGTTTTAGAATGTTATCTTCTATGTTGTATAACGTATATTAATTGGTATTTAATTTTCTTTTTATATTCATCAAGTAAAAGTGCTTGATAGGCAATATTAGGTCGTTAAAATAAATATAACAAACATAAATGTTGTGTTTAGATTTTTATTTTGTTGTTTAGAATATCACATTATAATATGTTTAAAACAATATTGCATGTTTATTGAAACAATTTAGATATAAAATAAATATTATATTTAGGAACTTATATTTTTTATATATATGTTGATGTTTATTGTAGTACAAAATGATTTTTTTTACCATTTATCCATTACCCGTTTCGTTACCCGCTATTTTAGTGGGTAGAGTATGGATATGGATAAGAGTTTTATGACATGGATAATTACCCGTTTCGTTACCCGCTATTTTAAATGGATTGAATAACGGATTAACCTTTACCCTACCCATTGCCAGCCCTATCGAAGATAGCGCTAGCAATCAACTTTTTTACAATATGATTCAAGAACATATATGAACATGTTTTGACTCAGAAAAATTCATGCTTGTATAGCTCAACTCGATTCGAAAAAGTTAAAAATGCTTTATTTTATTCTTCAGATTAACTCAAACTCATGAATTAGTATGCTCGAGCTCGAGTAACTTTTAAATTATTGAACCGTTAACACCTCCAACCATAAGTACGAACAAGGGCAAAAATCTTCCTACTCATCATTCCTTATGAGGTGTGCTCCAACGTCTCGATTGAACAAGGATCGCCTCTGATACCATTTACAACATCCCAAAGCCCAAAGCAACTCACTAACCCAATAACTTCAAATCGAACTTATAATCATGGTGGAAGTTATTGGTAACACACTACTTAAGCCTTATAAGAAGCTTACAAATCTTATTTTCTATCAATATGAGTTATTCTAGTAAATGGTTGAGATTCATTTAAAATACTTAAACGATTAAAAGCCAGTGTATGATACTTATATACAATCGAACAAAATGAAAAAAACATGGTTTTTCTGATTCTTTAACTTATATTACTCAATTATACCCCCTGTTTTTTAGTTATTTAACTTAAAAGAGTATCATTTCTATCTAAAGAAAAAGTAACATATAAGAATCAAATCATATAATTTCCAAGAATTTTGGGATGCTTTCAAAATCAATTCTCCACCATGCTTGAAGAAAATGACATATGCTTGTACATAATTTAATAAAATAAAAGTAATTATTGATAAATATCTAAAATATATTTTTTAAATCGTGAGTGTTTAGGTCAATTTGCAAGCATCTTGATTAGTCTTAGGAGGTGCTGGAAAACAGCCAGAAAATCTCTATTGCCATTTAAGGACACAAACATGTGACATTTAAGAAAAATCCTTAAATACCTAAACCTTATTGTCAATTGATTTAATTCTACAAGGTTTAAGAAACGTTCTTTTAAACATAAAATATCTTTTAATAAAAATAAAATATTAGAAAGAACTTGCAGACGACATTTACAATTATTATTTCAAGTAATAATGGACAAATATGATATGCGACATGTGATAATAATAATAATATAAAAAATCTTAATAAAAAGATATCATAATTTTTAAAGAAAAACTCAAAACAGATCGTGTGGAATGTTATTTTTAAATAGAACATAAAACATATTTTTAAGTTGTTCAGCAAAATACAATATTTCTTATATCGATATTATTAAGGAACATAATAGATATGTGATTGATAGTTAAATATTTTTATTCAAATTTATATCATAATAAAAGATCTTTAGCTCCTTTTTATGATCTCAAACGTTTTTTTATTCATCAAACTAGTCTATTGAGATCTATACATAATACCGTATTTCGTATGTTTGAGGAAACTTCAAGTCTTTTAATCAACATATAGAATAATTTTACATCCATTGTGATCCATACACGAGGCCCTCTTTTTATCCTCGATAACTTTAGGTGTATCAGTTAACCTACGTAACTATAAGTTCACTTGGATATATACAAAGTACCGTCTTTTTGTATCTTCAAGTAAATTTTATGTTTTTTCAATCAACATAGATGACTAAATGTCTGTTGGGATTCATTCAAAATGCCTTATTTTTGTACGTTCGAGTAAACATTAGGTCTTTTAGTCAACATACAAAAATATATGTCTATTGAGATCTATAACAAAGACTCTCTTTTGTATGCTTGAGTAAACTTTCGATCTTCATTCAACATGCATAACTATATGTATACTGTAATTCATATAAAATAAGTTATTTTGTATGTTTGAATCAACTTTAGGTATTTAAATGAATATATATAACTATTGACGTTTGATAACATTTATAAAAATTCAAACCTTAAATTTGATTCACTGAAACTTGAAGTCTCTAATTAGGTTGTTTATCAAACTTTTATCGGGTAAACGTTTAGTGATTCGCATCTACCTTACTAGTAAGCATGACAAAGACTGATAATCTTACCTGAAAAGAAACATAACAAAGATTAAGAATTTTATCCGGTAAGTAAGGGAGAGACTCTTACTCAATAACCGTTTATCGAGTAAAAGACGCTTAACACAATCTATTTTGATGATCAAAAATATTTATCGACAAAATAAATAAAGATAATGAATCTATTTCAATAAGTGTTTGATGATCAACTTAGAAAAGTTAGGATGATGTATGCAAACTTTATAAGATGGAATCTTAGGTGGTACATTTTGAAGGAAAAAAGGAATCTAGGTTGCTAATGGTGGAATTTGTGGAGTAAGTGTAGATTCTGCAATGGAATTCCATCTACAACAGAAAAGGTGGAATATACCTATTTTTTCCTGATAAATAATCATCTTTATTTTCTAATCATCATAAAATAGAAAATAAATGGACGAGTAACGGATTCAAAAATTTACAAATATGAATGCATTTAAATACATATTGGACAATTTTCAAACATTTTTAACTAAATTTCTTTAGTATTTTATTTATATTATTCGTATAAATTATAACCATTTTTTGTTATTTTTGGAAAGGGTATCCTAGGCATTTGTCTAGACTAATCTCTGACAATTTTAAGACTGCTAAAGCATGCAGCCCTGAGATAATTCCTCAGTGGCCACAGGTTGTCTAGTCTCATCCCCCACAAGCCTTAATCAGTACGCCACAAGCCTTGTGGTTATTTTTTGAAGTATATAATATTTATATACGGCAAATGAAACAAACAAACTCACACACCCTCCTCATATATGGTGAGGTTTGAACCTCCGACCTCCTTGGAGACAAGGGGTTCACATACCACTAGGCCAAAGGCCCTTTGGTTTAAAATAGACTTTTTTTAAATGTATAATACTTATACACGATAATTGAAACAAATAAACTCACATACCCTCATCACCTTTTTCTTTCCTAAACAAAAAGCATAATGTTTAGGTAATTTGTCATGATAATTAATGGAAACAAAGTGGCATAGCCGGAGAGACCAACTTAGCAACTTGTATAAATGTTTTATACAACAATGTGATGCTTTAGAATAATATGATGCACATCTTTTAATTCTAACTCTAACTTAGGCTTTATTTGTGGTGAGTGGTGACACTCAAAATAATTGAATCTTTTTGGGGTTAAAACATAATCTTTTGTTGTTACAAGTTGATTTAGGTAATAATATAAGTATGTTTTGAAGAAAAAAAAATATAATACATGTTATCTTTTTTTAATTGTATAACGTAATTTGTTTAATTTATGTTTTTTTTAAATGTTATTATAAAATCTATTTTGTGAAATGTACTATGTTCTTATATAATTAGAGGAATATACTCTATCTTCTATCATAGACGTCAAAATAAAGTTTCTGAAATTGGGTTGTCCAAAATATAATTAGAATAAAGTATATTCTTTTTTTATACAATTTGTCCATTCATTATACTCATAATTGAATCATATGTTTGATATAATAAAAGCTTTGTGAAATATACCTAATGTATGAGTTTAAAATTCACAAATATACATTCATGTAACATGCCTAATCTCCAGTAGTGAGATATTGTCTCAAAACACAGGGATAAGGAGGCATGTGTAAGATCAATTCGTAATTGCATACTGTAGCAAGTAACATTAATCGACAACGTCCAGTATCATTATCTCCTCGACATATAACGTGGCGCGTATATCATCATTTTTCTTCAATCAACACGTATATCTAACATTTCTAAAAATAACACTTTCTCGATCATTTGAAATCGATATAAAAAAGTCCAGTTAGACATTTAAAGCGTCGGATCATAGTTAAAACTTTTCCACTTTCTCTAAAAACACCTCGTTTTCCTTGCATATATTGATGGTTCCATACTATTTTGATATTAGAATCAGTGTAACAAACTTTTTACTACTATACAAGATATAAATCTATTTCTAGAAATGTTATAGAGAATCGAGAGCAACTATAAAACTCAATAAGTTCATAGATCATGCAACGACGGGTAATAAACATTACCAAAAGAACAGTTATGTTGCCAAAATGCAAGCATTATTGCTGAAGATAGAATATCATGCCTAGCACTTTAAGATATTTTTAAAATAATAAGAGATAAGAAATACGATCAACTTAATTATACCAACTTCTAACCCCTTGTATTTTTGCACAACAAATTTCGATTAAAAACTAAAGCTTCGTTAAAAAAATTCTGTTTTTTATTATAATTTTACAAAAAAAAATGGTTACTGCAGCCCTAAACAACCTCACGTGTTAGGAGTAAACAAGCCCATCTTTTAACCATTATATATATGTGGATCAAATAGGAGTCCACCAAGAACACCACCTACTAAAGGCAAGCAATTAAATGATTCATTTAATACCCTAGTGAAGGTGATTATTAAGTGGATAGATTTTCTTTGGAGTTCCTATGTAGGACAAGGTTTCTCACTAGTAACTTAACAAGTTAAGTTCCAACAATATGAAACCCACCTCTAACGACACCATAATATACAGATACATTTTTTGACTCACTCAACAACTGAAGCTAACCGGAGGCGAAATCAAACCCAGGAGTATCTTCTATTTGGACAAAATCACCACATCCCTTTGCTCAATAAAAATTCTAAGCATATTCGATTTCAAATTAAGTTGAACTATGCTATGAAAGTTCAGATCTTCTTGCGATATTGAATCCTAGAAATTTAAACGAATCAAAATAAACGTAAGTATTTACATCATCTTCCGTTCCTAACCCCCAAGACACTTGACAGGATTATCACAAGATAAACGTCATTTAAATTATAAATATTCTTGTAACTTTATTCAAACATTATCTTTGTATATGTCATATCTTTGACCCTATTTTAGCAACGTATGATTTTGTTTTTATAGTGATACATATATAAAAGCATCTTATGTATTTGTTTTTATCATATATCTTTAATTAAAAAAAATGAAACACAATTGAATATTAATTAAATTAAGATGTTTAATATAATTAAATTTTGTTTAAACTATACAATAAATTTAAGCGTACGTAGTTTTTGTAATGTTTTAAATTTGAATTCCAAATTGAAAAAATAGTTATTACTAAAAATAGTGAGATTTGAAAGTGAAATCAATACAATTTTATAGATTATCTCCAATCCCAATCCCACTATATTTAATTAAAGTGCATCTTATAGATCAACGACCATATTTTAATAATGCAAAACAAAAATCAACTCGAAAGATAATAATGAACAATATAGTTTATATTTGAGGGGGTGTTTGTTTGGGCTTATCAAAAATAACTTATGCTTTTTATAATAAGTGTTTATCAACTTATGTGGTATCACATCGGAGTTTTAAAAAAAGTGTTTTGATGGGCTTATAGCGGTTCCACACCGGAATAAGTCAATAAGTTGTTTAATGTTTGGCAAAAAAGTGCTTATATATGCAAAATGGTAAAATAGATCCTAATAAGTCATAAGTCATTTTTGATAAGTCGGAATATTTTGACTTATGGAAACTCATTTTCACCGATAGGGAACCGGTATAAGCTGTTTTTTTTGCCCATCCAAACACTAAAATTAGTTTTTCACCGGTTCCACACCAGTATAAGTTAATAAGTTATTTTGATAAGCCCAAACAAACACCCCCTTATATGTAATAGATTAAACAATTGAAAATAGAGTTTATATTTTATATGTAATAGATTAAACAATTGGAAATAGACTCTATTTTTAAATCAACCTAAAAAAATAGGTTAACTATGTCAAAATTGTCCAAAATAAATTCAAAAGTTTACAATAATCTAAATATTTTCCAAAATAAATTCAAAAGTTTACAATAATCTAACTATTGTCCAAAAGAAATTAAAAAGTTTACAATAATGTAAATGATTTTTTTTAACAACAGTTTATTAAAACATTAACAATACGATAGAACAGACTTACAAAACGAAAATAGTAAGAGAGGGCTCTTGAAGCCAGCCTATCCAATTAAACTTATAATCACTACTTCTATACTGGCATCCTATTAGACTGATCGGTCGAAATTCGTTAACGAATTTAGGGTCTTGGATCTTTGGGATTAGGGCGATAAAGGACGGGTTGCATCCTTTAGGGATTTGACAAGACGAAGAAAAGTCACAAACCATTTTCACAACGTCGTGCTCCACTAAACTCCAGAACTTCTTCAAAAAGCCGAACGTAAACCCGCCTGTTCCTGGGGCGCGATCATCACCGCAATCCCACACCGCCCTTTTAACTTCCTCTATAGAGAAAGCCTCTTCCAATGTTGAGGCTTGTTCCATCGAGATGAATTTAGGCATGAATACATCCAACTTCGGGCGAAGACGATTAGCAGAATCAGAAATTGAGCTAAAATGATCGAGGAACTTCTTTTTGACCAAAGTTGGTTCCTCGATACACGGCGCCATCACTCATGATCTCTCGGGTTGCTAATGATTTGATAGTTTGATAGACTTATACAGATATAAGCTCAAGTTCGACTGGAGGAATATTCAAGCTCGATTCAGAGGTTCAAAAAAAATTCAATCTGAACTACTGTAGATCCAAAAACATACATTAGTTGGCCCTAGGATTGTGAAGACCGATTAAAACTTAAGGGGATGTAGTGGAAATTTCATCTTTTTTGGGTTTAAATCCAGAGGATGTTAAAACTTTTCCCTACTATCAATTCCGTTCAGGATTGGAAGAATTGGGTGGCGTCTCTAAGGATGAGAAAAAAAGTGATTGAATGCTTTGGAAGTAGTTTCTTTTACGACACTCTGGTCTCTATGGTCTTTTCGAAATGGGAACTTATTCGGATCTACCAAACCTAAAAAGGCGGCTCTGTGGGATAAAATAGTAACGCATGCGTATATCTGGGTACACCATAGAAGTAGTGATTATAAGATTAATTGGGTTGGTTGGCTTCATGACCCCTCCCTTGCTATTTCTGTTTTGTAATGGTTTTCTAGCTCCTTGCTAATTCTTTTAATATATTGCCGCTGTTAAAAAAAACTCTTATGGCCATCGGGAAGGCTAATGACATCCCTAGTTATTGCTAATGGCACTCCTAAAAAATGAATTTCTTCTTACACATGTCTACATCAAAACTCTACTAAAGTACATAAAATTCCTTACACACCCCTATTTAGGGGGTGTCATTAGCACTCCCCTTTTATTTAACTATTAAGTTTGATTTAATTTAAAGTTATTAATTAATATTAATTTTTTAAATATTTAGAATTATTATTAATTTTATCAATTACTTTTATATACTTTTAATTATTGTTCAATATATCTAGTCCTTAAACAAATATAACAGTTTAAAAATATTTTCTGTAAATTAGATAAAAGTTAGAAGTTATAATTTTTTTTTCATTAAATTAATAAAAATATATAAATATTTAATTTAATCATCATTTTTAAGAAATTATTAACTAATTAAGATATACAAATTAACAAACTTTTTTTTATTCATATTACATTGTAATGATTATTTAGTTTAATTAAAATATTTTCTAAAATTCGTATTATTTGATCAAACAAATCCAAAATAATAATAATAATAATAATAATAATAATAATAATGATGATGATGATAACATAAATTCAATTTCTATTATTAGCATATACTTTTTATAAATTTACATATTATATTTTAGTGATTTGTAATAAATATTTTATAAAATATCAAAATTGGCTATTTTTAACATGTTATTTTTGGTATTTTTTGTAATTTTCAACCAACTAATTAACTAGTTTTGTCAATCGTAAGTAGTTTATCAGCTAACTTATCATCTATCAACTAGTTTATCAAACAAAACTATTGTCCAGAAAGAGAAAATGAAGACTTTAACCACCATGTAATTTTTTTTCCACAAGCTATAACAAGATGTATATTGATAAATAAAAGAAGATAGAGAATTAAATCTTTAAATTAGGAGAAAACTTTAAAATACAATATGTAAAAGAGAGGAATAAAATTTAATTATCTTTGACCAAGAGATATTGAAATTAAATAATATTTTATTAAATATATTGATTTTTAATACTATAATAATATTGAAATTTAAATGTATTTCTCGTTTTAGAGAACTAAATATTGATAATAATATTAAAATATTACAATCATTTAATAAAATATTATTTTTATATTTTTATATTTATTTTCAAAAAAATTCATTGGTGGTTTAATATAGTAATCATTTTTGGAGTTATCTCTATATTTGAATAAAATCACATTTTCTCTCCTACTTTCTCCATTTTAGAGATAGTTTTAGGAAAATTGTTGGTGCAAAATTTTGGGTCAAAATCCCCATTTTCATCATTTTTTTTTAATTTGGAGAAGCTCTTGAAGATGCTCTAACAGGAACAAGAGTATCTTAAAGAGATTTCTCGAAATTTCTCTCTAAAATGAAAAATGAAAAGACAAAATCTTTAAAAAAAATTGTATTTATCTTTAACAAATTTTCTATAATTTCCTTAAAATACTATTAAAATATTAAATTATCTATTAATATATTATTATTCTCTTTAGACTATACGTAAAAATGTTGCAAAGTTATTACTATTGTTTTTATCGGGGAACGATATTACAGTTATTAAAATTGAAACCCGTAAAAAGTCTGATGATGTTCGTTATATGGTGTCTGAACCTGTAATAATTTCTTACAGAGAACATCGTTTAACGTGAAAGATTTTATTATATAAATTGTCAGTATTTTACTTCCCCCATTTATTTCCTGCAATCCTTTTCCTTCTTCAAAAGTAAACTGTATCTGTATGTATATGTATGTATATGTATGTATGTATGTAGTAGTGGTGGTGGAAGGTGAGTAGCTTATTCTTGTCGTCATAGTTGGAACTTCAATATCACAACTACGTACAGATTCTTCATTCTTATCCTTCTCTTTCATCATTTTCAATTCTGTGAGGTAATTCTTCATTACGAACTTGATTCCCGCTTGCTTTTTTCGATTTGGATTCTTGTTTTCCTTTTAATTTTTTATATAATTTTTTCCTTAAATTGTATTCCACTGCTGTATATATATATAGTGAAGTGAGCTCCAAGTGAAATAACAGATTGAAGCTGATCTCTGGTGTTTGTTTTCACTCCAGGGTTCTCCACTGCATCATTCATCGGTATCCGGTAGGCTTTAATTCGATTGTCAGATATGGATCGACATTGAATTCGATCATTTTGATTTTGATTTTGAATTTGAATTTGAATTTGAATTTTTCCTGTTTTATTTTGACCTTTGTTAATCGATCGTGTACATGGTTATTAGTTTTGAAGAAATTGTAGCTAATTTAAACTAAAGAACAGATTCGATTGTTCCTATCAGGGTAGCTTTTTGGGTAGGGTTTTCTTCTTCCTCTCTGCAAAGTCAATTGGGGGTTTTGGCTCCATGAACAGTCCATTAATATTTCGGGTCAGATCATGAAATGGACTATTTGATTTTTTTCTTCTTCTTTTTGGCAATCATGGTGTTCTGAGTGGGTTCCTAAAACACCTTTTTTTGATGTTCTTCAAATTCACAAAATATAAACACAATTGGTACAACTGTCACTGCACAAGGTACAATTTATAATGCATGTAATGAAACTCATCTGGTGTAGGTTTTAGTTGTACCCTCTTCTTGACTCATTGGGTCTTCAACACTGTCACCATGCTTATCCAAATACATATGAGTTGTTGAGACCTAAAAGGATAGTGATGGCTGTTGTGGGTCAGCTGGGTTTGACTAGATCCATACGCGGCATGTTGAAGATGATTCTTGTTTTTATATGCTAATAGATCATTTTTCTATAAACAAGTTATTATTTTTTATATAAGTATAAAAAGGCTAATTGGCTTCTTAAAACTGGATAATTTTGAATACATTATGGGAACATGAATCCAAAAAAAAAATAGGTACATGAACCATCTTTTGACTTATATGTATATATATATAAGTGTTGCTGCTGGCTTTCAATTTTCATCTTACATTTCTTTGTTTTATGAAAGATTGTTTTATCTAGCTTTTTTATTTGGTCAGGGTATTTGGTAAAACAAGCATGAACGCTTTAGCCGCAACAAACCGAAATTTTAAGCTGGCAGCTCGTCTGCTGGGTTTAGACTCCAAACTTGAAAAAAGTCTGCTCATTCCATTCAGAGAAATCAAGGTGATTTTGTAGCATTTCCCTGATTTCATTCAGACAATTTGATCTTGGAGAGTTTTGAGGATATTTCATACTATCCAACCAACTATACATATTAGTTCTATGAATGTGATCTGTGTTTATTTTTATCAGAAAAAATTCTTAATTTTGTGAGAATAATTGTTTGGTTTCTTCATGTGAAGTCTGAATACTGTCTGCATGATGCTAACGTTGCTTTTAAAACATGATCGCAGGTTGAGTGTACAATACCAAAGGATGATGGTACTTTGGTATCTTATGTTGGCTTCAGGATTCAACATGACAATGCTCGTGGACCCATGAAAGGAGGAATCAGATACCATCCAGAGGTGCGTGTTTTTTTTACGGTCTCAAGTTGGGCAAACAACACTTTTAACCACTGTACCTGATTTTAGCTTTCAAAAACAACATTCTAGTTGAAGATATGCAAGAAAACACCATGGAAAACTCTATCGGATGAAAGGGAGCGAGCGAGTGTAGGTTACTCCTATAATGTTGGGTCTTAGAGCCAGTAGAGCGCAAAATGATCTTTTCTGCAAACCATATTGAAAATTAAAATAAAGTAAAATGGTTATAAATGTTGAACACTAGCCTGAAAGTAAAACTTGTTGGGGGATGTTATTTGTGTTCACAAAACACTGAAATCTAAGAATTTAATATAATCTTTATCCATTAAAGGTCGATATATATGGCTTAACCCTATGAAATATATATATATATATATGTTGGATGAGAATAGGTTGATCCAGATGAGGTGAACGCTTTAGCACAACTGATGACATGGAAGACGGCTGTAGCAAATATACCATATGGTGGAGCGAAAGGAGGGATAGGATGTAATCCGGGAGAATTAAGCATATCTGAACTCGAACGACTTACTAGAGTTTTCACACAAAAGATACACGATCTCATTGGAATCCACACCGATGTTCCAGCACCTGATATGGGAACCAATCCCCAGGTTTGTTCATTTCAAGTTTGGCCCTTATATATATATATATATATTGTATCTTAACATTATAATAATAATACCCAATACCCTCTAAATCAACTTAAAATGATTTATGGTTGTTGTGTTTGAACAGACAATGGCATGGATATTAGATGAATATTCCAAATTTCATGGATACTCGCCGGCTGTTGTTACAGGAAAACCTATTGTAAGTATACTTTAATCTGAAAAACCTATTTTTTTAATCCGATTTTGATCATTTCTTCAGTTACATACATGTTATTTAAAACCATTTGTGATTGTTTATAGTTTAAGGACTCTATTTTTGAATTCAGGATCTTGGTGGATCATTGGGTAGAGATGCTGCGACTGGAAGGGGAGTACTCTTTGCAACAGAAGCCCTTCTTAATGAATACGGAAAGACTGTTACTGGCCAACGGTTTGTTATACAGGTACATATATATATATATATATCATATAACTAAGATTTCTCAATAAGGGTCACTTGTATAAATACAAATGTTAATTAGGAGTCCATCAAACTAACCATTTTTCCTTTTCAGAAAGACTTAAATTTTATAAAAGGCGGTACTGAAGTCTAAAAACAGAACCAATAAGACCATTTGTTTTTGTTTATAATTGTATCTCAGGGTTTCGGGAATGTTGGTTCATGGGCTGCTCAACTTATTCATGAAGCTGGTGGAAAAGTTGTAGCAGTGAGTGATATATCAGGAGCAATAAAAGATAACAATGGGCTCGATATCCCAAATCTACTTAAACATGTCAAAGAACATAAAGGAGTTAAAGGTTTTGGTGGTGCAAATTCCATCGATGCTAATTCTATCTTAGTTGAAGATTGTGACATCCTCATTCCAGCTGCCCTTGGGGGTGTAATTAACAGGTTATCTTCAAATCATCATATTCGACTTTTCATTAAAAACAAATCTTGTTTTTTGCGAATGTCCGGATAGCCAAGAATCATGGTTTCTGTTTTTCTATATGTAATTTACATTTCTCACTTTTCTCATGATATTTGATCAAAGGGAAAATGCGAATGAAATCAAAGCCAAATTCATTATCGAAGCAGCTAACCATCCTACTGATCCTGAAGCCGATGAGGTTAGAATTTTATAACCCCTTATTTAAAATAACTTCCTTCGATGGTTTTATGTTGATATGAATGTTATTAGTTTACATTTTTATGTTTGTTTCTTAATAGATCTTATCAAAGAAAGGTGTCGTTATCCTCCCCGATATATTTGCAAATTCAGGAGGGGTAACAGTTAGTTACTTTGAATGGGTTCAGGTAGAATTCATTCATTCGTCTTACTTAAAACTTGAATCAATATGGTTTTTTCATAGATCGTTATATCAAATGTTGGGGTCTTTCACGAAAACAACTGTTCTACTCTTTGGGGTAGAGGGCTGGTCTGTGTAGATCTTAGAGCATCTCCAACCGATTTCCAAAAATTTATCTAAAATGGAGAACCAAAAGTCAAAATCTCTAAAAATGATTACATTCATCAGATTCTCCATTTTGGAGAAGCCAACAATGATTATAATATTATTTCTCTCTCTAAATATTTGTTTTCAAATTTTCCTATTGGTGGTCTCATTTTGTAATCATTTTTGGGGTGGTCTTCCATATTTGGATAAAAAGGTTTTCTCTCTTTTACTTTCTCCATTTTGGAGAAGCTGTTGGAGCAAACCTTTAGCTGAAAACCTCATTTTCTCCATTTTAGAGAAACTGTTGGAGATGCTCTTACCCTCCCCAGAACCCATTCAGGTGGGATATACTGGGTTCGATTAATTTGGTTCAAATTTCAATAATGAATAAATAAATAAATATATATATATATATATGTGTGTTGAATGATGTAGAACATTCAAGGGTTTATGTGGGATGAGGCAAAAGTGAATAGGGAGCTAAAGAAATACATTGGACAAGGTTTCAAAGATGTGAAAGAGATGTGTAGAACTCATAACTGTGATTTACGTATGGGAGCTTTTACGTTGGGAGTTAATCGTGTTGCCAGAGCTACCGTTCTTAGAGGTTGGGAAGCTTAAGAAAACGAATGGAGGAACTAGTCGAATAAAAACGTCAGGAAGAAGATAGATTCCTGTTGTTTAACTGTTTTTTTTTTCTATGAATCAACCCGAATGACTCCGGGACTCTTTTAACTTTGTTTTTATCTTTCTTTCTTTCTTTGTTCGCTTGTCATCCAACGGTTTCGGAAAGTTTTTTTTTTTATGAAAGCAAGTGCTGCTTATGAAACTATATGTTTATATTTGGAACTTGCAAACCTGTTATTTCAGTTTTGTGTTTGCAAACTCTAACAAAATACAAAATGAGCCAACATAAAGATGGGGTTGGATTCACGGGAGACCAACCTGTTTTCATGAGACCACATTTTTACACTTGAAACTTTACAGCAAATCACTATGAAGGTAAAAAAAATTCGAACCTTCACAGCAAAAACACCATGAAGGTTACCTTCAGTGTTTTGCCGGGAAGTTTCAAGTGTAAAAAAATGGTTGTACGAAAGCATCAAATTTTTTTTACCTTCACAGTGATTTGCGGTAAAGTTTCAAATGTAAAAATATGGTTTCACAGGTCTCACGAAAACATGTTGGTCCCACGTGATCTCAAGTCTATAAAGATGGGCTATTTGGCTTTCAAAAATTAAATATCAAGAATTTAACTCTTTTGAGGGCCGTTTTGGTTTGAGGGTTTTTTTAATTGAATTCATTTCAATCCCATAAAATCCGGTGTTTGGGACCGAAATCTCATAAATATTGGATTTACAAATTCCATGGATGGATGGTATTTTATAGAATTTCATATAGATTTGTTTGTAATAATGTTTTAAAATATGTTAAAAATATTCATTTATAATAAGCAATTGATAAAATGTAAATTTAATTATTTTTTAAAATTATCTATAAAAATGAAATTCGATTCCATTTCAAATTCAACAAACCAAAAATTTCAAATCCTTTTACAAAATCTAAATTTCTCAAAAACATTCCGTCAAACCAAACTGTGCTTGCTTTTTAAAACAAGAGGCATATCAAATGAAAAGCATTGCACTAAAATAATTAGATGGTCATGCTTTCTAATTGAAAATTTTAGATATCATGATTATAATTATGAACTCATTTAAGATCGATTATCCAAAGATTGATTTGGGTTTAAAAGTTTTGTAATTTGTGTTGTTAAATGACAAACATTTGCTCATTATTCATAACTTCAATAGAACAATATGCTATGTGAAACATAGCATAATTCGGGATAGATGGAATAACTTATTTCATAAAAATAGTATATATTTTTATAACGAAAAGTCTATATCATTGTTCATAATGTCAACTACTATACACGTTATAAATTTGATTAAAAAAAAGAAAAATACAATGATTTTCAAATGATAAAAAACTATGATAGTTATTTTCAATAATAAATAGTTGATTTGTCACTCTCAAACTTGAAATGAACCACTTTTGTCTTCAAAGAGTCATCAACAAAACCTAATGAAACTTAACCTTATAATATTCTACTATATCTTATTGTTTTATAATTTTTTATAAACAGATAGAGAGATAAAAAAAATGGAATTTGTATTCAATTGTTTTAATAGAAATTTATATAAATTGGTAAAAAGACTAAATTACCCCTTAGTTAACCGGTTCTATAGGTTAAAAGGATCTATGTAGCCGGTTTTAATAAGTCCAATGGTTTATTTGTTTAAATAAATTGTACAAGAACTTAATCATTTAAAATTGAAAAGTCCATTGGGTTTTTGTGTACTTTTCCCTGTAATCATAATTTAACAAGATAACAATTTAAAAACTAAAAACCTAATAATGTGAAATTTGTATTCAAACAAGCAAATTCATTAATGAATAGCTGCTTATATTGCAAGAAATTTAGTAAAAAGGTCTTCATCTATTCATAGATAAGAAACACTTGAAATCAAGCTTACATAATAATCCTTTTAATTCCTCTAACCATCGATACATTATCGATGATCACAACTTTTAACTTTCGACCACATTACAACAGAAGACCGAAGAAATCAAGTAGGAACGAGATTGTAATCCTCATCCGAAACTCCTACAAACAACAAACAAACGATGACCAAAAACAAAACAATAAAACCAGAAATAATTCTGAAACCAAAAAACCGAGCTTTTCCTTTGGTTTCACGAACAAGTTCTTGGCAAAGTTCTTCGGTTGAAGACACCGATTCTGAAGTACTACGATATTCTTCATCTTTATGATCACTGGATAACCCACTTTCATCTTGATTTGAAGATGGGATTTCGAATCTTTGACTTTGTTTCTCTGAAAAATCCGAACTTGGAGCTTGAAGAGATTTAACGAGCTTTCTTGGAGTTGTGAAAATCTTAACGTTATCAAGATTTATATAAGATCGGGATTTCTGAAAACAAATTATATAAGTATAAGATAAATTGATACATAAAGATTTATAAAAAGAAAATGTAAAGATCATTAGATTCACACCTGAGGACTAGGAGTAGCACTTCTAGAATCACCATTATTTGAACTTTTCTGCAAGAATCCCGAAAACCCATTTGCATAATCCTCAGAGTTCTCAATAACGCTTCTAGGAGTAGTAGACATCCCGCTAGAAAATAACCCATCTTTTAAAGAAACATCCACCACCCCATTTCCGTTCCTCCATTGCCTTCGGTTTACACTTCTTCCGGAATCAAGAAAATTAGTCGAAAATGGCGAATCGTTCATAGAAGTACACCCACCAAACGAACCAACAGTTTGTGATTCCGGTGATCCAGTAAAAGAAGATTGATCTCCTCCATCAACCCGTTTACCGTTTCTTTCAAATTTCGAACCTTTTTCCATCAAGATTCTCTTTGCTGTTTCAGATGCTTCAAAGGCGGCACCTTTAACATACGCCATTTGATCTTTTTGACACTTTTCCATTTCTTCGATCACAAAGCTAAGTTCAGACATTAAGCACTTATAATCCAAACATTTCATAAGAAAATTGATCATCTGAATGGCTTCCAATCGTTTCTGAGAATTACCCTCTAAAGCACCCATGTTCATAATCGTGACACCAGACCAAATTAACAATCTTGCATAAGCTTCAACAACTAAACCGTTATGTTCGGCTAATGACATAACTAACCCCATATGTGAATTTGTGTTCATCGGCTTTTCTAAAGCCGCAGCTACTCGTTGACAAACCTCATTGACCATCTCACTTGAAGCAAACCGCCAATTATCCGAGTCCACAAGAGCCTTTAAACAAAGGGCAGCCCCAGATGACAAATTCTCTTGGCTAGCTAAAAGAGAATCCGAAAGGGGTTTACAAAGAGAATGAATAATTTGCCTTTTCTTGTTTTCAGGGGTAGTTGGGTCAATTCCGTATCTAGCAATGGCGGGTACCACCTTCGAGCAAGCTTGATGAAGGGCAAAAGAGGCAACACTAGATGTTAAAGTCTTGATAATGGTGGACATGATATTGTCGATTTGGGGTACGATTTTTGTGCCATGAACACGGGCAAGAACTTCGTAAAGAGAGATTGTGTATTCACCGGATGTTAATCCGGTTTCTTTGGTATCACAAACTTGAGCAAGAAAGATTGGAATGGCCTTCGAATCCAAATCTTTAACGTATGATTTTAATGCTTTCATGGCTGATTTTCTACTATCAGCATCTTTATCAAGATTTTCGAGTTCTCGCCTAAGAATAGGGCTCAGATTTCGTCCCATTCGGGTAAGCTAGAAAGAAAAAAGACAATGAAAAATTTGTTCATTATTCTGCATTATAATGGTTTACAAATGATATATATAATGATTACTTGACCTATAAATCTCACATCAAGATTCAACAATTCAATCAAAAACATTATAAACTTAATCAGACTACAATAAAAACTCAATCCCTTCTTAATCTCAGTTTCACTTGTCGATAATAACTAGAAAATAAAAATACCAACTCAAAAAAAAACACCAAAAATCCAATTAATTCAAAGTGAATTCTTCAGAATCTTGAAATAAGTTAATGTATTAACTCTAACTTATCAAGAAAAAGGCAGATAATGGATAATTTGAAGAAATTAAACCCCAAGATTTCTTTTCTTCGTGTGTATCGAAGAACTTGAAAATAAAGTCAAACTAATACTCAAAAATTCATGAATAATTGTACCTTTAAACCTACATATGCTAGTCCAAAAACAACAAGAACATTCTAATGCACATAGAATCGAGTGAAAAACAGTATAAAAACTCAAAATCAGCAACAATGGAAGAGAAATTCAACTAGTACCTGTGTGAGATGAAGAAAAAAAACCCTCTTTGCTGCTAACTTCACCTCAATCGCACATGAAAACACAGAATTTCTGCTTTTTGAAATTTAAAAGATTAAAAATTTGTGATATGAATCGACTGTATGTGTAAATTTGAAAGAAGGGTGTGGATTTTCTTGAATGTATAAATACCGTGATTTTCGTGCCCCTGTACGATCCGAGTATTTTTCCCCTTTTTTTAATTAGGGTTTCCAATTTAATTCAAATCTATTTCCTTTCCCTCTTTTACTTTATTTTCGTTTTGACGATTATGCCCATCTATTTTTTATTTATTTGTTTTTTTGGCCCAATGCGATTTATTGAAGCATTTGAGGAATTGAATTACACTCAACGTCTTACCATATCTAATAAAATTGATTAATTAGGATTTAATTGAAGTAGTAACGATCGGTTTTTGCTAATTACTTTTTTTGATTTGTTTTGATATCAAAATAATCATATTTAAGAAAGAGAAAAGTTATAGAAAAAAATGATTTGTGACAATGGATATAAACTTAGTTTATTGTGATTAGGAAAATGCAACGTTTTCAACTCAAACATACATTAAAAACATCAAAAAAATTAAAAATAGTGGGTCTTTTAGATACTAAAAAAAACCATCTTCAATCACACACTAAAAACACTTTTAACAATAAAATAATATATATTTATTATTATACTATTTATATAATATTATTAATCTATATATGTACATATATAATTAGAAAAGTAAGATAAAATATTAATAAAAAAATTTAGTGGTCTACTTTATTGACCTCTATATTTGGAGGCTAACATTTTATCCCTCTATTTTTTTTATGTTTCAGTGTTGGGTTAGAGGGGAAAACAACATCATTTTTGTTTTTACGTTATTTTAGAGGTGGGTTGGAGATGATCTTACTTGGTTGACGAATTGAAGTTCGTCAAGGAGGAAAATATGTAAAATCTTTTTCTCTAATTATATGTCGGAAAAATTATTCGTTGTATTATTATAATCTTACAATTACATTGATTAGATACGTAGTGGTAAATTTCTTTTTGTTAATCGTGAGTATGTAGATCAGTTTGTAAGCAACAGACTTACCCTTTGTGAGCTTTATTTATGTATGTCCTCTAAAGGTTTATTGTATTTTAACATACAAATTAATTGCATAAAAAGAAAATATACCAATAAATTGTATTTGCTTCTTCTGATCGTTGATCAAACAACAAAATTATTGTATTTTCAGGTACATCATTATGTATTGGATTAATCTTTCAGGTGGGTATCCTTTATTTATCTCATATCTTGAACTTATTGTCCTAGATCCAAAACCAAAATAACCCCTGAATTATTCTTAATTGTGAGACACATTCATAAACAAGTCACAATAAAATTAACATTATTTGTTTATGAGAGGTTTCAATTGCAAACTCATCAATTTAAACAAACTTTGCAAACTAATCTTAGCCGTACATCTAGTCTAATAAATTTTTTATTTTATTTTATTTTGTTTTATAATTCAAAACCATGATCATAATTAATGAATCTATCATATTTTATATATATGTTAACCATAATTAATGAATTGTGATAAATGTCTATAAATATCTCAATTATTTATTAATATAATAGTTTGCAAAGTTCATATAAATTAATGAATTTACAATTGAAACATTCCCTATTTATTTATGTCCAAATAAATAGTTTGAATTTATATGAAAATAATACAACCGAAATCCATTTATTCAAGAATACTAGAAATGTACTCGCGCAATGCAGCGAGATCTATTTTAATTTCAATGTTGTATTTTACTTTTTGTCTTTATCAATGTTATAATACGATTTTATTAGTTTGAAAAAATAGATTTTATTTTTTGTAAATTTTCTTTATTTCATATTTTTTTTAAATTATAATATAGGTTTAATAAGGAAATTAACCAAAATAATACCATTTTTGAATTTTAAGTAATTATGTTTTAATCAATTGTACTAACTGCATAATAATATGTTTTTGAGAGTTTTTGTTAAATGTTTTATAATATAGTATAGATATAGATATAGATGTGTAATATAAAAAAGTGGGTTATTGGGTTGCGAGTATTTTTCATTTCTTTCACTTTAGAAATGACTAGTAAAAGAATTGGTGGAGAAAGGTCAATCTCGTCATTTCACTTAAAAATTTCACTAGTTTTAGTTGTGGGGCGTTATTTGAATCTTCCCGCTCTTTGTTTTACATGTGTTTTCCTTTCTTGTCTTTTTTTCTATTTTTCTCGTGGTCCAATAAATAAAATAAAGTAAATGACAAAACAGTCCCTTGCACAATTACTAATATTCAAAAAAAGGACCCCACCTATTTAATTCAGATCTAAATTTGCATAAAAAAAAACACTTCATATGCATCTCACCCCCCATCTCTCAACTAAATTTGCACTAAAAACACTTCATAAGAATGTTATACTTATGAGTAAACTACTATTTTCGTCCATATGGTTTGGTGTTTATTACGATTTTCGTCCCTGTGATTTAAAAACTACTTTTTTCTTTTTTATTGTTTGCATTCTCTTTCATTTTTAGTCCCTTAAATAAATTTTATTAAATTTCAACCATTAAACCAGGAACATTTATGTCTTTTTCTATTTTATTTAATTTTTTAATTAAAAATTATTTAGCATTGATTCAAGAATAATAATAATATATTACATTTTAGTATTTAATATTATCATACTATACTTTATATTATATATGTATACTCTTTTATAAAACATGTGAATTTTTTTTGTTAAAAATTAAGAGGTACAACTTGTTATACTAAATGCATAAGATTTTTTTTTTTTGTAAATCAAAGGTATTTCCAAAAATTAAAATTAAAATACAATTCCATTTATAAAACCAATAGAACATAAAAATAAGGGAATTTAATTATTTTAGGCATTTTAGAAAATGTGTTTACCAAAATGACCAATTTCTTTTTTGTTTTACCAAAATGACCAAAATCTCTACGAAATGCATATCGATACACACCTCAGATCGAGTGGACTTCAAAAACACCCAAAACAACGTCGTTTTGGCCAAAATTGCTCCACCAAATACCGAATACCTCCGCCACATGGCGGAGGGCCCAAAACGACGTCGTTTTGGGCCGTTTTTCGCGTATCCCTGGACCGTATACGAATACCCCCGCCACACCGTATGAATACCTCCGCCACATGGCGGAGGGAACCCAAAACGACGTCGTTTTAGGCCCTTTTTTTGCCTGGAAGTTTTTTTTTTAAAATAATCCATTTAATTTATTTAACTTAAACCTGGAAGGTTTTTTTGAAAAATCTGGAATGTTTTTTGTGATTTTTGTGTTTTTAGTGGTGGATTGGAGATGGTCTAAGGGACGATAGGCTATTTGCTCAAAAAGTTAAATAATATTTTAATTTTTTCTATCAATAAAAAACTTCCAGGCAAAAAAAGAGCCCAAAATGACGTCGTTTTGGGTCCCCTCCGCCATGTGGCGGAGGTATTCATACGGTGTGGCGGAGGTGTTCGTATACGGTCCAGGGATACGCGAAAAACGGCCCAAAACGACGTCCTTTTGGGCCCCTCCGCCATGTGGCGGAGGTATTCAGTATTTGGTGGAGGCCTTTTGGCCAAAACGACGTCGTTTTGGGTGTTTTTGAAGTCCACTCGATCTGAGGTGTGTATCGATATGTATTTCATAGAGATTTTGGTCATTTTGGTAAAACCAAAAAGAAATTGGTCATTTTGGTAAACTAATTTTAAAAAATGTCCAAATTAATTAAATTCCCTAAAAATAATGTTATTTCAAATATAAAGAAGGAACTCAAAATTAAGTATAATTATTTCAAATTCAAATAAAAAACCAAACTTATGATATTTCATAATATTATTAAATCCTAGAATATTCAATATTAAACTTATTTTAAAGCTATTGATATGACGATCAAAATAATATAATTTATAAAAATATATTTTTAAAAGAGTAAAAAGTGAAATTTAAAGTTTTAAAACGCTTTGTTTTTTATATTATTTGGGATCATGAGGTTAGTAGGAAATGGGAATAACGTAGCTTTAAAATCTTGTACTTTAACATAATAATGATATAAAGTGTATTTTAAAATTTTAAAATTATTTGATTTTTAATATTAGCTCAAGTTTAAAATTTTGTACATTTTAACAATAACTTTTTAGCATGTTTTATAATAATAGTATAGAGTAAATTACACTTTTGGTCCATGTGGTTGTATGCAAACCTTAACTCATGTCCCTCTTTTGAAATAGTTACAGTTTTGGTCATTGTGGTTGCCATTTTACTTCACTTTTGGTCCCTGAAGCTAACTTATGTTAACTAGGTCCGTTAACTCAAGTGGTATTTTGGTCTCTTTAGTATTTGTTTACTTTTCAATTAAAAAATAAGTAAATATAATATAATGTTATATATATATATATTATAAATCACACATGGTTTTTTTCTTGAACATTCATCTCCTCAATAACGAAAATTAAAAAACTAGAATTAAATAAATTCAAAAACTTAAATGTTAGATTTTGTGCGAACGAGTGTAGAACCAGATCAAAACTCCAACTAAAGATGGAGGTGATTAGTTGAAGAAGAAGAAGCATGTCTGGTCATTAGGGAGAAAACGAACCAATCTTCGTCTTTGTGGTTCGAAGTTGAAAAAGAAGCAGATCTGGTTGTTTGGTGGAGAAATCGAAATTGAAGAAGTAGTTTGGCAATCGAAGTAGAAGAAGATCTGGATTAAAAACCAATCGATTCGGATTTGGATCAAATCCATCGACCAAGAACCCATCTGGGTCGGTTTGATTTTCATGAACGACGTCATAAACTCAGGTTCCAAAATGAAAACTCAGAAACTCGGTTTTTATACAGATCTGGAACTCGCACAGGGATGAAACATATGGGGTGAAAAACCGTTGAATCTTCCTTCAATTCACACGACGGAAAGAAAAACCGTTGAAGAGAAGGAGAGGATGTCGAAGAGGACGTCAGATCTAAACTAATTCTTTGAAAAATTTAATATAATTAAATCGTATTTAATATAATTAATTTTTTAAAACAACATAATTTAATCTATTTAAAAATTAAACAAATCAAATCTACGATAATATCATATTTTATTTATTTTGATATCATTATATTATATATATATATATGTATAAAAATATTATTTTATATTTATATGATAAAAACAAAAGAATAGGTAGATGGCAAAAATGACCCTTGATTAATAAAGTTAATGAAGCCATTAGCCAGAATGACCAAAGCCAAAACAAATTGAATACCACAAAGACTATATCCACAATATACATACTATAAGGACTACAGCCAAAAAACTATCAAACAAAATGGACCAAATCCACAAATCTCTAAAATAAAATAAATGACAAAACAGTCCCTTGCACAATTACTAATATTCAAAAAAGGACCCCACCTATTTAATTCCGATCTAAATTTGCACTAAAAAAACACTCCACATGCATCTCTCAACCAAGAATGTTAAACTTAATGATCTCGTCTCTTCTGCTTCCAATATTATATTTGGTGTTTCAACTTTCAAGTTTATCTTTTAGGAATCTTTTAATATAAAAAATGGATATGTTTATATAGGCATCAGATCGTATGAGAGAAGTTAAAGGGAGAAGCGTAACAAGAAATCTAAACCCTTTGTCACTTTTAATTTCATGAGTAAATCCTTATGATAATTAATCCGGTGCATCTTGATGTATCTCATTATCTTAATGTGCATCCAACGGTGAAAATTTCTTCTTACGCTTATTACCATAGCTTCTTTTCTTACCGGAACTCAACCCTGTTTATATATATGATTAGAGTTAACCGTAATCTAAAATTGATGTATTAGATATTAATAGCTTGAATAATTTTTTTTTTACTTTTGTAAATTGATTTTCTAAATTAAAAATTAATTAAAATAGTTATTTTCGGGTTTACCTGTTAATCTTTTGTCTTCTAAAATAATCAAAATGTCACTACATTCACTAGTGACAGATCCACAATTTACGGAAAAGTTAAAGCGTAAAAAAAGTTTTTGAAGCAAGTTCATAGTAACAAAGATCAAATATTTAATTAATTAAAAAATAAAATCAACATCTAAAAATAACTATCTTAATTAATTTCAATTTTAATTATAAGAAATATAGAACATTTGTTTCTATTGCACGTTAAAAAAAGCATTTTTGAATTGCTCTTCAAACAAGGTAATAATGAAATTAATATAATGCAAATATGTCTATAATATTTCCTGTTTTAGCAATCAATGTTAAATTTTTATTACTCATTTGCAAATATGTCTATAATATTTCCTGTTTTAGCAATCAATGTTAAATTTTTATTACTCATTTGCAAATATTCTATAATATTTCCTGTTTTAGCAATCAATGTTAAATTTTTGTTACTCATTTCATCCCTAAATAAGTGTGTATATTTTTATCCCACAATAAGTATAAGTTTGGCAACAGGGTAGGTATGAATATGGTAAGGATTATATTGTTAACCAATTCTTTCAAAATAGTGGGTAACGAACCAGATAATTATCCATTTATAAAACTTTTATTCATATTTATATCCTACCCATTAAGATAACGGGTAACGAAACGGGTGATGGATTTTTGGTAAAAAGAATCAATAATATTATTAAATCTCGACATATAAATTCATAAATATAGTATTTATTCTACATTTAATTTGTTCCAATAAACATTGTAATATTGTTTTAAATATAATATAATGTGATGTTTTAAACAATAAAAAAATCTAAATACAACTAGGACAACAACCCAAAACACGTGGCTCCAAGCTAGTGGACCGGACCTAGCATTAACCGGTCACCAAAAGGTGCCCACGGAGAACCATGCTAGCTTGGTTTCGCTACACAACGGTGGATGGATCCCATTTTCAGCCCACAGTGCTCTCCTGGTAGTAGTACCTAATAACCCATTACTTTTGTTGTTAAAAAAAATAATAATAATAACCCATTACTTTAGTAGCTTTATTTTTAATATGTTACAATTAACACATGTTCGTATTATTTGACCTTTATAGACGGAAGCAAATGAAGGCGTGCCACCAACCGTTGGTTGTGGAACTGTTTGATTATATGCATAAGAAGACGGGGTTGGAGAGACCCATCTTCACATACGTGAGTTCTAAGTGTAGCCATGTTGTGGGAAGTGTCTATCTACTTTAAACTTTATAATTGAGTAACTATCTATCTATCAGTTTGGGTTGCTATTAATAGCGGGGCAAACGTTCAGATCATTTAAGTTAAAATAATATGAACATGTATGTATATATACATATCTAGTTTGGGTTGCCATTTGTTAGGCAAACATTAGGATTGTTTAAGTTAGAAATTTCGTATGTATCTCTATCTAGTTTGGGTTGCCATCTGTTAGGCAAACGTTAGGACTGTTTTGGTTGGAAACGTCTTATTTGCAGCTGTTATGCTGTCGAAATTGACTTGTAATATTTTCTAAATGTAACACCCGGAAAATTTGGCGTTCCTAAAGTGTTGTTATGGTATTCATCAACGGAATGGTCTGGCTAAGTAATATGGGTTTTGGTACCCAGTCAGATGACGAAAATAAGCAAGAAAAACCCAAAATGCGCGAAAAAGGGTAAACTGCGACCCTAGGGTCGCAATTCCTGCACCTGGGGGCCACGGTCGCACTTTATGTACCGTAAGGGGTGTTTTCGGGAAATTGCAACCTAAAACTGCGACCTGGGAGTAGCATGGTCGCAGTTCGCGTGCAGGGGTTAAAAAGTCGAATTTCGGGGTTAAACTTCATTTGGTCATAACTCTCTCAATTCTCAGCCGATTTAGGCGATTCAAAGTGCCATGGTTTTGTATTTGGAAGCCCTTCAACATAGAAGCAATGTTATCTAGAGGTTACTTGATGATTTTGGAGCTCATATGAGTGGAAGGTAAGATCACCTCTCCGAAATCTTAAACCTAGGGTTTGGGTTTTTCACCAACAACTCTTATTCTATCTTGGGTTCTCTTTTGTGTATATTTTGGAATTTATGTAGGTGTTATTGAAGGATAACATCATGGATCTAGAGGTTTAGCTTGAGGATCTAAAGTCTTCACCGAATGGAACTCGGTATTGGGGTAAAACCAAGATTTAGCCTAAATCTATCAAGGTGAGTTCAAGATACTTTGTGAAAACTTTGTACATGCCAAAAACGTCCATTTTGAAGTATTAACATGTTTTACTTGTTATCTATAGAATGTGTGAGTATTTAGGTAAGTTTGCATATTGGGTATAAAAGGATTTATAAATCATGAAAGAGGTTTATACTTGGGTTTTAGACATTTTGCCAAATAAAGTATAAGTGTGGGTTGTTTGGGTGCAATATATTTAAATGAAAACCATTTGGTCGTATTTGCATCTTTTGAGTCTTGGAACTTATAAATCGTTGGAAAATACATGTTATTGTATTATGAGTCGTTTTGGAAATACATGAATATGATTTCATTTGGAAAATGGTTTGCCTCAACTAATGTTTCGAGTAATTACATAAGTGTTGAGTTATAGAGCATTTGCTCGGTTTTGACTAAAATGAGTATTTTAAATGGTATTATCTTACTTGGAAATGGCTATAGATGGGAAATTTTTTGATTATGGAACTAAAATTACTTGACCCAACTTTCGGTAAAGTTCATATTTCAAAGGGAAACATTTATGTAAAGGTTTTTCGGTAAATGGAAAACTATCAATATGTCTTATTAGATGTAGTTGATTATGGAAACATTGATGTAAAATGGAAAACTATCACTATGTCTTGTTTGATATAGTTGATTTATAGACTAGTATGTAATGGATCCATAGGCATTTAGTCGGTTTTATTTCGGGATTGTTGTCCCCTTTATGTATGCGTTCGAGTCATCAGAGGTTTTAGATATTATTATATTCATTGGTTGTTACCAATTGCCATTGACTCTTACGTACGTGCCGAATTAGGGTCATCGGAGGCTTTAGATGTTATTACATTAATTGGTTGTCACCAATTGCCATTGGTTCCTTGCACGGGCTTTCATTAGAATCATCGGAGGCTTTAGATGTTATTACATTAATTGGTTGTCACCAATTGCCATTGGTTCCTTTGTTAAGGCAACATCGAGTAGTGACTTACTTTTGTGTTCGTCGCCAAAGATGGTATGACCGGGTCTCCCCCGTTAACTTCAGATATTTTATCCCTTTCAAAGGTACGCTTGAGTTAACGGTTTATAAAACTTGGTTAAAAATATGTTCCTATTTTTACGTTTATAAGTTTATTCATGGTCGTGTGAGTATTGGATTTTGGTATCATGTTAAACGAGTATTTCTATTTAAAGCTTTCACTTCTAATGTCATTTTGGTCTAAAACTTTTATTATGGAAATATTCAATTTGGGAAAGATGTTGCTTTTATATTAAAGTTATTTCTTTTGAGAATTATATTTTATCAAGCAAATATTTAAATCAATTATAAATAGGTTATAAACTCTTGAGCTCACTAGGCGTTTTTGTCGGCATGTGCATCAGGTTATCGTTGGGATTGGTACTAGCGACACGTGTGGAATTGAGTGCTAGGAAATGGCACGATAAAGATTAGACTCTTGGTGTTTTTTTTTCCGCATTCGGAGATAACGACTCTTTTGGGTTTAGTAACACCCGATTGTAATTATGTCTTAGCATAAGACTTGACTAATCTGTTGTGATTGTTTTATAGAACTGTGATTGGAGGAACTTTAAGTATCGAATTATAGGAAGTGATTTATCTTTCAATTGATGTAATATTGAAAATTTTAAATTAGTTGTTTTTTCCAAATTTGAGGGTGTTACACTAAACCACATGGTGAGTATTCAATGAATCTCTCCCAAAGGTACGCCGATGATCCCTCCACAATTGATGTAGAGTTGTGGGAGCAGGTGATTGGAGGAAGCAAAAAAGACTGTCTATTTGGATTTAGGTACAACCAAGATCTCAAATGGGTCTTGACCGAGAAATCCTCACAGGATGATGCATTGTCTTCTGATAACCCGATGTGTACCTCTTTTCCTTTGTTGACTTTGATGATTTTTAATAATTTCAATTATAATTCTTATCAAATATTCTACCGTCTTCTTTATTATATAGGTTATTAACAACTTAAGGACCCAACTTAAAGATTTGGAGGAAGAAAACTAGCGCCAACTTGTGGAAGATGAAGATGACTTGTAGAAGATGAAAAACGAGGGAAGAAACATAATGAGGATATGGTTGTTTTGGTCAAGCAGCTTGGTCAATCTCATCAGCTTGACTCGCAGATGAATGAGCATCTGTTTGTTTTGGAACAATTTTAATTGTGTTTGTAACAATTCATATTGGAACTTTTTAATTTTTGTTTGGAACAATTGTGTGCTATTTTGACCCAAATAATTGTATTGGACATTAAATTAATGTATGATAGTTAGTAGTATTTTACGTTTTAGCAGTTCATATTTACAAGATTTACAAATTTTAAATAAAAACAGGACAAACCATTTTTTTTTGAATTGGTTGATTTTCGAAGGATATAATTTGCTGGAAAATATCAAAAATAATATTATTTTAATTTAAAATCTAATTATTTACCGGCGGAAAAACTTAACGGCAGATTTCCTATGGAAATATACGCCGGTTAAATAATTCAATAAGAAATCTGTCGGAACCCTGATGATGATTATGTAATCCGATAATTAAGTCTAAGGGGGTGTTTACTAGTCTCTTACTAGCCTCTTACCGATGAGAAGCTCTTATCCAGTTAAGAGATTGAGTGTTTACCAAAATTAAATGAACCTCTGACGCCTTAACATGCCTCTGACCGTCTTCTGACCGGAGACAGAGTTTGAATAGTATCTGTCCAGCGACAGAAGTGAAATTTCCCCCATTTACCCCTTAAAATCATCGACGAACGCTCCGGTTAACAATTCCCTCTTCCACAAACACTATTCAAACAAAAGGTACTCTCAACTAGCTATGGACTGCAAGTCGAGAAAAGAGAGACGAGAATGATAGATAGTATAGTAAGGAGATGGTGGTGACCGGAAGACGGAAGCAAGGTGACCGTAGTGACCGGACGACGGAAGCAAGGAGACGACGACTACCGGACGACAGAAGCAAAAAGATGACAACGATCGGACGTTGAAAGCAAAGACAACGACGGTCGGACGATGGAAGCAACAAAACCAAAAAAGAACGGACATAGGCAGCAGATACATCGACAATCGACGAGAGAAGCAAAAGACGATGAAGCTATTAAGTTTCTCTCTGTAAAGGGTTTATATTAATGGCCCTCTAGAAATTTGAGTACTTTTAAATATAAAATATTACCATGAATGACCCTTATGTCAATACTTTTGAGAAATTGTTTATGGTTTCCAGAAGCATAAGTACATTCATTTAAATTTTATGCATTAAATATTATAAATACATCACTATTACAATTACATAAATATAAATAATATCATAATAAAGCACATGTTGTGTTTTATAAAGTTTTTGATAAACACAGTTCACAATTGTTTCAAATAAAAGGGTATAACAGTAATTTTTAATTAGTCAGCGCTTAATACAAAATAATAGGTAAACAACATTTTTAATCTACCATTTATTTGAGTCAGACCTCTTGTTTCAATCAGAGCTCTTATTTCATTCAGCGCTTACTCAAATTATTTGGTAAACAGCCCCTTAAGACTTCTTCAATAAGTTCAAAAAGAGAAAATAATTCAAAAAGAAAACAGACACGTGGTACCAACTGTGTTTGAGCGGTGGTATCTGTGCGGCTACCAAAGCACCTAACACCAACCACTGGGCACAATAGCCTTTAGAGTTTAACGGGTGAAACCAGCGGCAACAGATAGAACCGAGGTGTAGTGGGGTACAGTAGTAGCCTAAGTCGTGCTGTAGATGGCGTCTAAGGATGAAACAATACCGGCGATATATAAAAAATAGTAAATTATGGTTTGATTAGTCTTAACAACATGCAAACTAATTATAAAATATTGATGGAATCTTTTGCCTCCAATTCCTTAGGATTTTGCTAAACATTACCACCAATTGCGAATAGAACTTTTTTCAAACGCCTATATTAATCCTCCTATATTGTGATCAATGAAAGCCGGCCTGGTTATTTGTCTTCTCCCCGATGATTGGCCATTTTGGAAGAATCGAAACAACTGTAGACATGGTTGGTCTTCGAGAAACTGGTGACTGAGTGCACATCAAAGCAATCTCAATGATCTTCATCGCATGTTCTTCTTCGTATTGGTTTACTTCCATTGTCTCATCAATTAACTTCATATGTTCTTTGCTCTCATCAATTTCCATGCCTGCCACCCAATTTCAGCAAAACAGTTTAATTATGAGCTCCAAATAGTTATTGAAAAAGGAAGGAAAAATTAGCTCAAATAATAAAACTCATGCTTGATGTACTCCATCCAAGAGTTTCCACCATCATCCTCACACACATTATGCAAAAAATGACGTTCACCCACAAAAAAAAAATACTCAGGGAAACTTCCGTGGTGATTACCACGGATCACCTAGGAAATGCTAATGGTTCCGACGGAATCCGACGTTTTCAAGAAAATACCAACGTCCAACGGATTACCCAGAAATTTCCTGGGTAATCTATCACTGATTTGATTTACCCACCAATAATTTAGATACCAACTTTTGTGACGGTTATGTGACGGATCACCCTGTAGCAACGTATTTTCGAGGAAAATGTCCCTAGCTGAAAGTCTTCCATTTTAGTATTGACAAAAAATTTGAATTATATGTGTGTGTATGATAGAGAGATTTAGCACATTCAATTATGAAACTATCTTGAGGTACTATGTAAAGGTAAAATGGCAATTCTTTGTTTCTTCTTGTTACTATTTATTTTAAATGTTAGGGAAGTAATAAAGGGAAAAAAAAAGTATTAATTTTGAATCTCACATGTTCCAAGAGGTGATCGGTGTTTGGTCCATCAAAATTCACGTCGGTACACTTTCGGGCACTGATGATTTCAAGAATAACAATACCAAAGTTGAAAGTATCAACTTTATCTGAAAAACGACCAGTAAGTACATATTCTGGCGGGTGTATCCCCTAGTATTGTAATGCATAGTAAAAAGAGAAGAATCTGATTAAAGCAATATGAGGAATGAAGGAAAATCATGTATTGTAAATGATCAAGCTTACAACGTCCCGGCAAACTGGGTGTTAATATGACTTTGATCTGTCGGTTGAGACCTTGCCAACCCAAAATCTGCTATTTTTGGTTGAAAATTATCATCACGGAGAATGTTGCCTGGTTTTATATCTCTGTGAATAATTTTTACATGGAGTTCATCATGTATATAGGCAAGGCCCTTTGCAATCCCAAGTATTATGTCATATCGTTGTTTCCAGTTCAAAGACCCCCTTTTTGCACCTCCATTATGATGATATTTATTAGCATATATACCAACAAAATTTACAAATGAAGATTATAATAATTAGCTTTAATTTTGTAAGAACAACTTACGTACCCCATAAGAAATTGTCAAGACTGCCATTCGGCATGTATTCCAGGACAAGTAATAGATATGATCCTTCATTGGACCATCCTAGTAGACGTAGAAGATTCCGATGGTGAACGTTGCATACGAGCTTAATTTCACTTTTGATTTCTTCTTTTGCTTTAGCATGCGCAACTTTAATTTTTTTAACTGCCACAATGTTGTTATCATCAAGAACAACCTATTATAGCATATAGAAAGAATTAGTCATGATTAAATTAAATCTAGAGGCAGTTGTTATGTAATAATCGGGTTCCGATATAAATAATGGTTCGAAGTTGAGGGGTACAAATCGGAATTTCAACCACCTCCTTATGTTAATTAGGAAGTGTGGTCCAATCAAAATATGCAAGTCATGCATATTATGTCCATGTAAGGGAGGGAGTTTACCCATGTACCACCTCATTCCTCTTTTCCCTCAATTCTCTTAGATATTACCCTAGTTTTGGTTTTTATTATTTCATTAAGTATCTTGTTGAAAGTTTTGGTCTATGTGGTTTTCGTTGGTTAAGAACAGAAAGCATAAGAAGAGAAGTTTTTAAGGTAAGAGTTATATATTGTTTATAAGTTGTGATTCAATAAGCTTTGGGTTTATATCGAGGTTTTAACCGGTAGAATCGTATGTTATAGTTATACGTCGTATTTGATCGTTACCGGTTAGAAGTGTTGGAGTTTATCGATTGTTATCGTTCGAGGTGAGTGGTTACAAAGCTTTTTGTAATATACGTGTTTTTTCCATTACACACGATTTATTTTATATAAATTAGATTTTATGATTTTGATTGTTAGTAATTTGTGAAACTAACAAGTAAAGAGGTTGACCAAAGTATTTGGGTCACGAGAATTGTGGCGGTGAATCCGCGATGAGTGGACGGAGAAAACGTATAAATGATTGTGGGTGGTATAATCAAAATAAGTTAGCCATTTGGAATGGCGTGAACCGGACCATTTGCTCGTGAAGCAGGCAATGGTTTGGAAAGAACGAGAGAATGAACCTGGTGAGAGTAATACCGGTTGAGAAAATTGAGAGGATGTGATGCCTCTAAGACTTGGGTTATGATTGGAATCTGATTCCTGAAATTGTTAAGAATTGTTATCGGGTCTGTTTGACTCAAGGAAAATGGTTGTCGATTCCCTTTGATGCGAGAACTGGACTTGTCGAGTCCTTTGAGTTTGTGAATGGTTTTATGTCGGCTCCATAGGACCCGACAAGAAATCTTATCGGCTCTTTATGGCCCGATAAGAAATCTTGTCGGATCTATTTGGCTCGACAAGTGGGTTTGTCGGCTCTATATGACCCGATGAAACACTATGTCGACCCTATGGTACCCGAGGAAAATGTTGTCGGACCTATATAACCCGAGGAGCAAGTTTGTCGGATCTATTAGATTCGAGAACCTTGGATATCGGACCCTAGATTCGATAACTTTTGTTGTCGGGTCTAGGTGTTGCGATAAAACAAATTGTTATAAAATGATTTTTAGTTTTCCTCAGATCGTGGTTTAAACACGAGGGAAATGACTCACTAGACCTTTCGGTCTAACCCTCTATCTTTTAAAAATAAATTTTATAGGGCAGCATCAGTTGGAAGGGAAAGGCAAGAACAAGATGTAACTTGTTATGCCAGCTTTATGATGTACTTGTATTATAAATAAGTTGTAATACATGGAACTCGTTGTGTTTATGAAATCTATGTATTTTGGGCTTTTGGTTTATACGGGCTGTTACAGTTGGTATCAGAGCCTTGGTTTAAGAGATTTAGGTATCTTTTTGATACTTAGACTTAAACTAGATGAGGTAGACGAGTATTTTCACTCATGGTTAGAGCCCGGGGAATGTGATTGAATATAATTGGGTTAAAAGAACGACAAGTGCGGCATATTTAAATTACATATGGCCAATGTAATCATAAATTTACAAGTACTTGTTTGAACTTGAACATCCTATTATATTTAAATATGTGATTAATTGTATACATGTTATTGTTGCAGTTAGATTGAGTTAAGATAAGATGGCTGGAAATTCTAGACGATCCGTTAGGATTGGTTCTGAGAATCCCGAAAGAGAAAACCCATCTGTAAGGGTTATTCCAGAAGAATTATCTGTAGGCCGTGGTTAAGGTCGAGGAAGAGGAATTCTGGGTGCTGAACATCCAGAAACTACTACTACCACTAGAGGTCGAGGCCGAGGCTGAGGAAGGGCTAGGGGGATACAACAAGAAGTTGATCCTGAACATGAAATATCAGCCCAAGAAAGCTCAGCAACGGGTCGTGGAAGGGGTAGATCACGGGGAAGAGGTCGAGCACAAAACCCTGGTTATGTTACTCCAGAAATGTTAGAAGCTCAACTAGCTAAATTTCAGGATACTTTGCTCTCTCACCTCGGGCGTCACTCTCAGCCAGGGATAGTAGAGACGGTAATTCCTAAAACTCACGAAGAAGTGGAAGCAAGTACCCCCGTGACTGTGGCATCGGCACCACCAACCTCTTCGTCTATGGCTAAAAGAGGTGACATTAAAATGTTTTTAACATGCAAACCTCCTACGTATTCTGGCGAGCGGGATCCTGTGAAAGCCATGTGTTGGCTAAAGGAGACGGAAATGATGCTAAGGACCAGTAAGACCTCAAAAGAAGACAAAGTTATGTTTGCAACTTCGAGGTTACAGTCAAGTGCTCTATATTGGTGGGAAGCCTTGATGACTTCAGACCCAGATATCCTAGAGACAATGTCTTGGGAGAATTTTTCTGTAAAATTCAAAGAACAATATTGTCTAGAAGCTGCAATAAGACAGTTGGAAGATGAATTCTAGGAATTGATGCAGAAAGGTAGACCGGTACGCGTGTATACTGAGGAATTTTCTGAGAAGTGCAGATTTGTTGAATCTTATGTTAATACTGAACGTAAGAAAGTGAAAAGATATATATGGGGATTAGATGCCGAAATCAGGAGGAGTGTGATCGTTAGAAACCCTGTTGCTTATATTGCTGCAATAGATGCGGCCGAAACTATCGAGCAAGATTGTATCAGGGAAGCAAAAGAGAAAGTGGGTGAGAAGAGGAAAGGAGAAGGGTCGACGGTAGAATTTTGTACACCGAGATTCGTTGGGTCTCCCACCCGTCCGATTCAAAAGATTTCTGATAAAGTATGTACCCGTTGCCATAAGGTACATCAAGGAGAATGTAACTCTGATCCACGAAAGTGTTACAAATGTTTTGAACCAGGTCATTTCGCCAGAGATTGCAAGGCAACATTACGTTGTCTCACATGTAAATCTCCTGACCATATCCAACCAAATTGCCCACAGTTGAGGGGTCAAGGAACAGGTTATGCTGGGGGAAATCAGTCCAACCGAGGATCGACTTATAACAGGAACTATCAAAGTGGTCGTGTGGAAATGAAAAGAGGGGGAGCTGCGACAAGGGGACGTGCCTTTCAGATGACAAAAGGTGAAGCTGAAGAGAACCCGGAAGTCGTGACAGGTACTTTTCTTGTTAATTCAGTCAGTGCCAAAGTGTTATTTGATTCCGGTGCAAATTATTCCTTTGTGTCACCCTCGTTTATTGGTTGTTCGTATGTTAAGTCTAAGATGTTAGATGATGTCTTAGTAGTAGAAACAGCGAACGATGGGGAAGTTTCGGTCAAGGAAGTTTTTGATAATTGTGTTATAGTTGTGGAAGGGTGTGACGTACCTATACAACTGTTTCCTATGCCATTAAGAGAATTTGATGTTATAGTGGGTATGGATTGGTTAGCTAAGAATCAAGCCAGTATAATCTGTGAAAAGAAGATGATTCATATCGATTTACCGGAAAAAGGGCCAGTGGTAATCTATGGCGATCGGCGAAACCGTTGTTCCAGTCTTGTTTCTGTTTTAAAGGCTCGGAAATTTGTGCATAAAAGGTGTGTATGTTTTCTTGCTTACGTAATTGATAGTAAGAAAGAAAAGACCAAGATGGATAATATTCTGGTAGTATGTGACTTTCCGGAAGTATTTCCGGAAGACTTAACCAGTTTACCACCTGATCGATCGATAGAGTTTCAGATCGAGTTAATACCGTGAGCCGCACCCGGTAGCACGGTCACCTTATCGGTTAGCTCCTTCTGAATTAAAAGAGTTAATGACGCAGTTAAAGGAATTGCTCGACAAAGGTTTCATCCGACCGAGTATATCTCCTTGGGGTGCACCGGTGTTGTTTGTAAAGAAGAAAGACGGATCAATGAGAATGTGCATTGATTACCGTGAATTAAATAAATTGACAATTAAGAATAAGTATCCGCTTCCAAGAATTGACGATTTATTTGATCAATTGATTGGGGCGAGTTACATTTCAAAGATTGACTTGCGGTCTGGTTATCATCAATTAAAGATACGTGAAGAAGATGTGCCAAAAACAGCCTTTCGTACACGTTATGGACATCATGAATTTTTGGTGATGCCGTTCGGACTTACGAATGCACCAGCAGCCTTTATGGATATGATGAATAGAATATGTCATCCATATCTCGATAAGTTTGTTATTGTATTTATCGATGATATATTGATATATTCTAAGTCTGAAGAAGAGCATGAAAATCATCTTCGATTGATTATGGAATTATTGAAGCGAGAGAAATTGTATGCCAAGATGTCAAAGTGTGAGTTTTGGCTACGTGAAGTTCAGTTTCTGGGTCATATTATTTCTGAGGCAGGTATTGAAGTAGATCCACTTAAGATTGAAGCCATCGACAAGTGGGAAGCACCGAGAACACCGACAGAAATCCGAAGTTTTCTTGGATTGGCCGGTTATTATCGAAAGTTTATACAAGATTTTTCTCGTATTGCTACCCCGTTAACGGGACTTACGAAAAAGAATGTAAACTTTGAATGAAAAGGAGCACAAGCTGAAGCCTTTCAGATGTTGAAAGACAAGTTGTGCAGCGCGCCAATTCTATCCTTACCTGATGGTTCAGAAGATTTCGTGGTCTACAGCGACGCCTCGAAGCTGGGTTTAGGCTGTGTGTTAATGCAGCGTGGAAAGGTTATCGCTTATGCCTCAAGACAGTTGAAAGAGCATGAAAAGCAATATCCTACTAACGATATGGAGCTGGCAGCTGTGGTCTTTGCACTAAAGATCTGGAGACATTACTTATATGGAACGAAATGCCAAATTTTTACAGATCATAAAAGTTTGCAACATTTGTTCCATCAACAGATCTGAATATGTGGCAAAGACGATGGTTAGAATTAGTAAGCGATTATGATTGTGAAATTCTATACCATCCGGGAAAGGCAAATGTTGTGGCCGACGCACTGAGTCGCAAAGAGAAGAGTGGGACGATTAAAGCCATCGCTTTACGAGCTGAATTGTTGCCAAGTATTCATGAAGAATTGCAAAGAAGTCAAGGTGGGGCCATCAAGGAAGAAAACATCAAACAAGAACGACTTCGAGGTTTACTATCTGAAGTAGTAAAAGATAGTCGTAATTTGATGTGTTTCCGAAATAGAGTTTGGGTGCCACGATTCGGCGATATAAGAGAAAGAGTTTTAAGTGAAGCTCACAAGTCTCGTTTCTCTATACACCCGGGTACTAATAAAATGTATCATGATATGAAGCAGTTTTATTGGTGGCCGGGAATGAAGAAGGATGTAGCACAGTATGTGGAAAAATGTATGACTTGTTCACAAGTTAAAATAGAACATCAAAGACCCTATGGAAAATTGCAGCCGTTAGAAATTCCAGTTTGGAAGTGGGATCATATCACCATGGATTTCATAACAAAGTTGCCTAGAACGCCAAAGGGTTTTGATGCTATTTGGGTAATTGTAGATCGTTTATCGAAGTCTGCACACTTCTTGCCGATGAAAGGGTCGTACTCAACAGAACGGTTAGCAACATTATATATTAATGAAGTGGTAACACGTCATGGTGTCCCTTTATCAATTGTTTCTGATCGTGATACTCATTTTACTTCTATGTTTTGGAGAAGTTTCCAAAGAGAAATGGGGTCACAAGTAAAGTTAAGTACGGCTTATCATCCGCAAACAGATGGCCAAAGCGAACGTACAATCCAAACTTTGGAAGATATGCTACGGGCGTGTATTATTGACTTTGGTGGATCATGGGATAGTCATTTACCTTTGATCGAATTCGCCTATAATAACAGTTATCATTCAAGTATTCAAGCGGCACCTTTTGAAGTTCTTTACGGACGAAAGTGTCGAACACCGCTGTGTTGGAATGAAGTGGGCGAGAAACAATTAGCTGGACCCGATATAGTTCAGCTTACGGCTGATAAGATCAACCAGATTCGTGAAAGAATGAAAGCAGCCCAAGATCGGCAGAAGAGCTACGCTGATAAGCGTCGTAAGCCGATTGAATTTCAAATTGGAGATAAGGTGATGTTAAAAGTATCACCTTGGAAAGGAATCGTTAGATTCGGAAAGAGGGGCAAGTTAATTCCAAGGTATGTTGGACCTTTTACAATTGTTGAACGAATTGGAGAAGTGGCTTATCGACTAAAACTTCCAATAGAGCTGAGCGCTATTCATGACATTTTTCATGTGTCAAACTTAAGGAAGTGTTTAGTTGATCCTAAAGAAATTGTGCCACTACCAGAAATCAAAGTTGATGAAAAATTGTGTTTCGAAGAAACCCCTGAAGCCATTTTAGACTACAAGGTTAAATCTTAAAGGAATAAAGAGATTCGACTTGTGAAAGTCCAGTGGCGTTATCACAAGGGACCCGAAGCTACATGGGAACCTGAGTCTGAGATGAGAATGAAGTACCCTCACTTGTTTGCTTAGTGGAATTCTGGGAGGGAATTCTTCTAAGGAGGGGATATTGTAATAATCGGGTTCCGATATAAATAATGGTTCAAAGTTGAGGGGTACAAATCGGAATTTCAACCACCTCCTTATGTTAATTAGGAAGTGTGGTCCAATCAAAATATGCAAGTCATGCATATTATGTCCATGTAGGGGAGGGAGTTTACCCATGTACACCTCATTCCTCTTTTCCCTCAATTCTCTTAGATATTACCCTAGTTTTGGTTTTTATTATTTCATTAAGTATCTTGTTGAAAGTTTTGGTCTCTGTGGTTTTCGTTGGTTAAGAACAGAAAGCATAAGAAGAGAAGTTTTTAAGGTAAGAGTTATATATTGTTTATAAGTTGTGATTCAATAAGCTTTGGGTTTATATCGAGGTTTTAACCGGTAGAATCGTATGTTATAGTTATACGTCGTATTTGATCGTTACCGGTTAGAAGTGTTGGAGTTTATCGATTGTTATCGTTCGAGGTGAGTGGTTACAAAGCTTTTTGTAATATACGTGTTTTTTCCGCTACACGCGATTTATTTTATATAAATTAGATTTTATGATTTTGATTGTTAGTAATTTGTGAAACTAACAAGTAAAGAGGTTGACCAAAGTATTTGGGTCACGAGAATTGTGGCGGTGAATCCGCGATGAGTGGACGAAGAAAACGTATAAATGATTGTGGGTGGTATAAACAAAATAAATTAGCCATTTGGAATGGCGTGAATCGGACCATTTGCTCGTGAAGCAGGCAATGGTTTGGAAAGAACGAGAGAATGAACCTGGTGAGAGTAATACCGTTTGAGAAAATTGAGAGGATGTGATGCCTCTAAGACCTGGGTTATGATTGGAATCTGATTTCTGAAATTGTTATCGGGTCTGTTTGACTCGAGGAAAATGGTTGTCGATTCCCTTTGATGCGAGAACTGGACTTGTCGAGTCCTTTGAGTTTGTGAATGGTTTTATGTCGGCTCCATAGGACCCGACAAGAAATCTTATCGGCTCTTTATGGCCCGACAAGAAATCTTGTCGGATCTATTTGGCTCGACAAGTGGGTTTGTCGGCTCTATATGACCCGATGAAACACTATGTCGACCCTATGGTACCCGAGGAAAATGTTGTCGGACCTATATAGCCCGAGGAGCAAGTTTGTCGGATCTATATGATTCGATTCTCTTGTTTGTCGGATCTATTAGATTCGAGAACCTTGGATATCGAACCCTGGATTCGATAACTTTTGTTGTCGGGTCTAGGTGTTGCGATAAAACAAATTGTTATAAAATGATTTTTAGTTTTCCTCAGATCGTGGTTTAAACACGAGGGAAATGACTCACTAGACCTTTCGGTCTAACCCTCTATCTTTTAAAAATAAATTTTATAGGGCAGCATCAGTTGGAAGGGAAAGGCAAGAACAAGATGTAACTTGTTATGCCAGCTTTATGATGTACTTGTATTATAAATAAGTTGTAATACATGGAACTCGTTGTGTTTATGAAATCTATGTATTTTGGGCTTTTGGTTTATACGGACTGTTGCATGTTAACTGTTTGAAGTTCGATTTGCCTTTAAAAACATATAGTACGACTGTCTTGACTTCTAATAGGTAAATTTAATATAGGATGTGTGACAAATATGAAGCAACATTTTTCTATAGATAAATTTAATTAATTCTAAACAAAATAGTTATTATTGAATTTTCCAATAACTAAACAACTTTGACTTTAGTAAAATAATTAATAATTTTACTAAAGCAATACGAAAACGTTAATTTCATTACCTTGAATACTTCACCAAAACCTCCTTTCCCTAAAATATTTTCTTGGCTGAAATTATTGGTTGCCAACTGAAAATCTTTGTAATTGTAACTTATTGAACCCTTGGTGTGGATGATCTTAGAATCTTATTTTTCATATTTTCTTCTACCATATCATTGTTAGCTGAACAAATTAAAAACCTTTATAAAACTTTATAATAAAGGTTCTTACAAAAATCTCAATATTCTTATTTTTAATTTATAAAATATAATTTTATTTATAAATTATTATATAAATTTAATACATGTATATATTATAAAATTATAAAAATATTCAAAAACACTTGTATAAATTTTCACTTTTCTATAATTACTTTAAATTTGTTAATTTATATATTTTATTAACATATTTAAAAAAAGTTAAAACACATAAACATAATTTTATACTACAATTAAAAAGTGTAAAATTACAAAAATACTAATTTTTAATTTTATAAAAAGTAACAGTAAATAACAAATAATAATATAAATTACTCGTAATTTTAGTTCGATCAAATCGAATCAGAGTTAATAATATAATGAAATAACTAAAAAAACTTGTATAAAATTTTACAATAGACGAAAAATTAAAAAAATTAAAAAAACTATTTTATAATAAATATTTTATAATTTTTAATCAATTTTAAGTTATATGTTTTATAGATTTATTAAATAAATTGGTTAAGAAATAATAAAAATAATAATAACAAAAAGGAAAAGTATGAAAAAACTCGGATTATTATTTAAGCACATGAGTTCTAATAAGAACATGTGGTCTTACAATAAAAGTTTTTACAAAAGTCTCAAAGAAACCTCACTAAAAATGTCCATTATGAATGCTATAAGGCTTCATATGGTCCACGTAGATATAAAGAGATGTTATCAGTAAGATGAAAGTAAAGATAATATGGCATTAAGAAATATACTTGAGAAAATAATATTAATTGGGCATGTCTCATATGATGAGCCTCATCACACACAAGTCTCATGACCCTAACACTCATTCATGGGATGTTTGGTTAAAGCTATTAAAGGATAATAAGTAAGAATGAAAATAAAGAAATTGTTTAGTTTTATATAAATATATAATATAACTAGCTCATTCTTCGGAAGTCAAAATTTTCATTTCCTATGGTTTTCATCTTCAATCGTGAGCCCCAATTGTGGGGGATATTTCAAATACTAGTACTGATATATCTATCACACACACAGTTACACAATTAATTACCTTCTTCCGACTTGTTCTTTATTCGAAGCAAAAACCACAACCCATTGACTTCTTTGACTTGCACTTTCAACACATTGTGCAATAGAATACACCATTGTGGAAATATTTTCACTTGTGATTTGCCTTGTGGATGCTACATAAAAATTAGAGGTTCTCGGAGTAGCAATTTTAATATCTGATAACAACCCATCTACAACTTCTCTAAAAATTGTTCTTGGCTGAGATGTTGACTGATTGCCACATATTTGAAGTGGATTAAAGGTATTATCGACCATGTTTGGGTCATTGTAGAAGTCGTCAAAGTTCTCGTACCTTAACAACAAAGGAATAGGATGATTTTGTTAGAACTTTTTGCGGACCGAATAAATTATACTCCTAGACCATTTACAAATTAACAAGATTTTTGCTCAAACTAACAATGATATATATATATATATATGTATATATATATATATATATGTATATGGTGTCATAGCTAGATCCATTTAATTTGCATCCGGTGAGAGTTTTACTTGTAAGCAATACGTACTATTGGACTCGAGGGAAACTATTTCTTTGTTCATAGCCTCAAACTACACAACTTTTTATACTTGGATGCCAAGGCGATTTTAGTGTCATCGACCATTGTTTGGTGTATTATGATTTACTTGAGATCGATTAAGGAGATGAGGAAAACATAAGTGAGTTAGGGAGTGCAGAGTGCACATTTATAAATATTTCCCCTGTCACCTTAGATCAACATAAGGTGGTGGTCTCAATCGTCGACTAGTCAGCGGGTTTGGGGAAATGGCTCGAGGTTTTTGGATTTTATGAAGAGTCGATCTTACTAAAATTTTCACTAAGGTCTTCTTTGTTTTTTCAAAAAAGCTATTAATAGCCTCTTATGTCTGATTCATTAAGAGGTAGGGTCATTCACCTGTTTGTTATTTCCAAATTTTTAGAGCATTTATGTCTTATTGTCCTCTTATCTGATGAGAGGTAAACTAACCTCTTATTGTTCTCCAAACTTTCGATAACGACGTTTTTCAATTGATTAACTTTAATCAATCATTTCTCTCAGTTGATCTTCACCAAATACATCCTTACCTCTCTGAATTTATGTATTTTAATATGATTTAAATGTGTTAAATACCGTTAATGACATACTTTCATTTAAATGAATGTTAATTATATAATCTAGATGTAAATTTCGTAATGATGATGAATAAATATGTGAAATTAAATAAATTGATCTATAAATTCAACAATATGATTTTTTTTAATGGGTAAAATGGATAATTTTAAAAGATTAAGACATATGTCAGTTTACAAAAACAAACAGTATTATTGATTTAGATTTCAGACTTCAGCACCACCTCTTATTAATCCGAATTGAAATAAGACTTTAGACTTCATCACCTTTTAAAAAAAACAAACGCCACCTAAGTGTGGATATCGGCTTGATCAAATTTAAGTATACAAGTTTGGACAATGCACTCAAACTTAAAAAGGAATGTGCATCTAGACTTAGGAATTTGACAAAGTCCTAAGTCTGAATGGTTCAGACTTATGGTTTGTGTAAATTGACTTGCGATTTTCCAAACTTAAGACTAAAAGTTTGGTCTTGGGAACTGTGATGACAATTCTAACTGCTATTCAATCTTATCCATTAACGGTACTAATTATAATCATTTAACCACTCCTAATTGTCAATCTCTCTTATAAATACATACATAAAAAGCCATCTGAATCATCTGATGAATATATATATATATATATATATATATATGATGTGATTTCCTTTACGTCCGTAAGAAATTATCCTTTAAGCAACAATAATGTGATAAAAAATCCAAGAAAAGCTTACCTGATATAGCAGTTATCAAAGACAACAAAAGCACCATAGGTTAAGCAGTTGTCCAGTTCAGACACGGCAGCATCAAAACAAGCGACGCACTGAGACGTAGAGAGGTAGTTCCTGCACTGGGCGGCTCCAAAGACCGAGTCCCCCTCCACTAAACTCTGTGCTCTAGCATAAAATACATTGTTGCTTGATAATTGTCTTCTGATTTCAGCAAAGGTTGAATTGCGATTGTTGATCAAGTTTGATAGAATTGCTGGATGGTTAAAGACCACAATATGATAAGATTGGTGTATTGCCATTTTTCTCTGAATTGTTCAGCTGTGAAATTCCGGGGTTGACCTTGACCATGAGTAATACAAGCAATACAACCAAGACAGCCATCGTTCACTGTGTGAACTGTCAAGCTAGGACAAATTAAAGTAAAGAAAAATGATCAATGGAATCGAAAAGAAGAGATAGAGAGCCTCATGGAATATGTGGTTCAAGAAAACCTTGGTCTTATGATATTTATCTATATCTATATCTATATCTATACCATACAAGAAAACCTTGGTCTTACGATATTTATCTATATCTATATCTTATAATATTTAGCATATCTTATCTTTCTTTCTCAATTTTTTTATTTTTTAAAATGTTGAATATGTTAAAAGACTTCTTTATGTTCATATCGATATTTAAAGCTTGTTTCTTCTTGTGTCACTTAATACAAAAAAAATACAACATAATGATCATATGAAGTCGTTACAATGATAAAGAACTTGACTATAACAGAAGTCCATACCCTAGATCAAGAAAATATGTTAGAATGAGAGAATGACAGGTACATTATTGTATGACAAAGAAGTAAAAAATACCAATAACACATCTAACAAAAAAACTTGTGCTTAAATAAGGAAAAATGAGTGATTAATTAAAACAAATGAAAGAGAATGAATGGTTTATAACATAAAGAAATGAAAATAAATAATTAATTAACATAAATTGTAATAAAACAAATAATGAATTCTATTTATGTTCTCTTTTATATATAGACCCACACATGAAGATGGAGAAGGAGAAGAGGGAAGTGGAAAAAAAACGGATATTAACTAAGAGATGGAGACGAGGAGATAAGTACTACGAGAAGGGGAAGGGTTTTGGAGTTAAATATGAATCGCAAATTTACAAAGAAAAAAAAGTAAAAAACTGAAAAAAGAGGAAGTTCTTTGAGAAGATGCCACGTGGACATGTGAATGATTCTGCTTTATATATATATATATATATAGATATCTATATCTATATCTATACTATATTATAAAGCATTTGACAAAAATTCTTAAAAACATACTGTTATGCAGTTAGTACAATTGATTAAAGCATAATTACTTAAAATTCAAAAATGATATTATTTTGGTTATTTTGGTTAATTTCCTTATTAAACCTATATTATAATTTTTTTAAAAATCTGAAATAAAGAAAGTTTACAAAAAATAAAATCTATTTTTTTAAAACTAATAAAATCGTATTATAACATTGATAAAGACAAAAAATAAAATATAACATTAAAATTAAAATGAATCTCGCTGCATTGCGGGAGTATCCTTCTAGTAGATTATAAATCATTTGACAAAAACTCTTAAAAACCATTTTTTATGCATGTAGTACTGCTTATTGATGCATATTACTTAAAATTCAAGATTACAAGTAACTTGTGCGTAAATACAACTTATTAAAGCTTCATTTCTGAATTCGCGTAACTAACTATCGATAAACATAATCAAATACAGAATAAACATCTCATTTTAAGTATAAAAAATCTACAATATAATTAGGATAATCATTGAGTTATAATAAAATAGTTAATTATTATCTTTATAAAAAGTTATATTATTAAACTAAGAATAAATCGATTTGCTATTAAACCTAAATTAAATTATAATAAAAAAATTGAATTAAAGAAATTACATAAAAAAGAGAACTTTTAAATGAAACATTAAAAATCGATTTCTCAAAACCACATAAAACAAGTGTAACATTGATAGAGATAAAAATTAAAATGGAACGTTAAAATCGAGATGTATCTCGCTGCATTGCACGAGTAGATTTCTAGTATTTTTTAATATTCGAAGTTGATGTAATTTAATTTAGAGAGAATTTCATACACGTTCTTAAAAACTTGCATTATTACGCATATATCCTTGTAAAGTTTGAAATTACGCATATATCCTTTTAAACCTCTAAAACTCACATATATATCCTTCTTCCTAATTTAATTATTATTAAGATATTTAAAAAATACAAATTTACTTAACTACCCTTCTAAACTATCCTAATTTATTTAAGGAAAAAAAATCAAAATAAAAACCAAACCTAACTTATGCTACCCCAACCCAATCTTCCCCACCACTCATCTTCTAAAACCCACCTTTCTTTTTTCCGGCCACCACCATTTTTTCCGGCAACCCATATTCTAAAACCCACCTTCTTTTTTTCCGGCAACCACTCTTTTAAAGTCCACCTTCCTTTTTCCCGGTCACCACCATTTTTTCCGACAACCACCCTTCTAAATCGCACCTTCCTTTTTTCCGGCAACCACCCTTCTAAAACGCACCTTCCTTTTTTCCGGCCACCACCATTTTTTCCGGCAACCCATCTTCTAAAACCCACCTTCTTTTTTCCGGCAACCACCCTTCTAAAACGCACCTTCCTTTTTTCCGGCTACCACTATTTTTTCCGGCAACCACCCTTCTAAAACCCATCTTCCTTTTTTTCGGCCACCACCATTTTTTCGGGCAACCACCCTTCTAAAACCCGGAAAAAATGGTGGTGGCCGGAAAAAAGGAAGGTGCGTTTTAGAATGGTGGTTGCCGGAAAAAATGTGGTGGCCGGAAAAAGAAAGGTGGGTTTTAGAAGGGTTGTTGCCGGAAAAAATGGTGGTGGCGGGAAAAAAGAAAGGTGCATTTTAAAAGGGTGGTTACCGGAAAAAATGATAGTTGCCGGAAAAAAGAAAGGTGGGTTTTAGAAGATGGGGTTGGGGTAGCATATGTTAGGGTTTTTTTTTTTTGATTTTTTTTCCTTAAATAAATTAGGATAGTTTAGAAGGGTAGTTAAGTAAATTTGTATTTTTTAAATATTTTAATAATAATTAAATTAGGGAGAAAGATATATATGTGAGGTTTAAAAGGATATATGCGTAATTTCAATCTTTACAAGGATATATGCGTAATAATGCAAGTTTTTAAGGACGTGTATGGAATTCTCCCTTTAATTTATATTTCTTATGAATATTTTTTTTATCTTCGATATTGATGTGATTTAATTTACATTTCTTATGATATTTATATTTTTTAATATCCAATGTCGATGTAATTTAATCATTACCGGAAAAAGCTTTGTTATAATACATTTTGTTAAAATAGTGATGAAAGCTAGAATTGAAAATATGATTGTAAAAAGCAGTAAAATGAAAATCAAACGACTCAGTACACAAAAATTATCATAACAACTTTGTTTATTCAATAAAAATTATGCTCATTTATCCAAAATGAAAACCATAAAAGTAATAAACATAAGTTTCAAGTTGTAGGTAATATAAAAAAAGGAAAAGTTAGAAGAAAATCCAATGAACTTTGGTGTTTGGAATGACTAAGTTCTTGGACAATTTTTTGGAACAAATAAATCCTTCGACATTTCAAAACCTGTTAAATAAATTCTTGGACTTTTAGAAACCTGTTAAATACATTCTTATGACAAATAAATTCTTAGATTATGTGTCTTTTGTACTTAAAGCATATATAGGCATAGGATCATGTGAAAATGAGAGTAGAGGTGATAAGCGTAAGAAGTGATCTGAACCCTTGATCATCTTTAATATTCAATCCACTCATTAATTGCTTGATATGGTGTATCCCGGTGCATCTTAACTAATTTTTTTTTAACGATTAATGTTTAAATCAGATAAACTAATGAACGTCTTTGACTAATAAGTGATTAGATAAAATAGAAAGCAAACATGCTTATAAAAGTGCTTATAAAAGAGGTAAAATGCTTAAATAGGTCAAAGATCTGATCAAACGTAAAGTAAAAGATCCCAACACCAACTTTAAATAGGTAAAATGCTTGTAAAAGTACTTATTACATCTGATCAAACGTAAAGTAAACAACAACACCCTGTATGTTCATCTCCTGATACCAAAATAACCAGCAAATAAAACCATTTTCCTTTCATAATTTTTTGAGTAAAGTTCACTTTTTGGTCCCTGTGTGATGTCCATTTTAACGGTTTTCGTTTCTAAAGTTCATTTTCTCAACTTTAACCTTTACGTTTGACACTTTCCCCCAATTTCAGTCCCTCCGTCAAATGGACGTTAAATTTTTCTGTTAAGTCCAATTTAGAGAGGAGTATTTTAGTCATTTTACTTATTTTCTTGATTTTCTCATTTTTACAAAAAAATCAAACCTCAGGGACCTGTTATGTAATTAGCTATAACATATTATATATATATACACACATGCCACCACCACCATCACCACCACAACCACCACCACCGCCGCCGCCGCCGCCACCACCACCACCATCGCCACCACCCCCACCACCCCCACCACCCCCACCACCATCGCCGCCGCTACCACCACCACCACCATCACCACCACCATCACCATCACCACCAAGAGGAGGTGAATTCAAGAAAATTGGTATTAATTGGGAATTAAACAAAATTTCAACAAAACCCACCACTGTTGTAATGTGAATTTGGTAATTATAATACTATTTTCTGGTTCATTACTCTACAGGTTCATGATATAATAGTTGAGGTTTGTCATACCCAACTTACTGAAAAATTATGTCTGCAAGAATATATGGGTAAATAAATTTAAACATGTGAATTCAAACATGTAATTAACCAACATATATATATATATATATAAATATAAAGCATCATAATGTTTTTAATCTAATAAGTATTCAATTTTCTTATATCATACGAACCTCAATTTTTTTGTTTTTAATTACTCTCCTACCCCTAATTCATTGTATTAAAATGGGTGTACTGCTAATAACAAGTACAATTATCTTATAGCAAATAATTAAACTTATTGATTAAGAAAGATATAATAAATTATTTTACAAAGATATAATAGTTTACATATTTTTGTATTTTCTGAGGTGAATTCAAGAAAATTCATATGAGTGGTTGGTTTTGTTGAAATTTTCTTTAATCCCCAATTAATACCAATTTTCTTGAATTCACCTCCTCTTGGTGGTGGTGGTGGTGGTGGGGGTGGTGGGGTGGTGGTGATGGTGGTGGTGGTGGTGGTGGTGGGGGTGGGGGTGGTGGCGATGGTGGTGGTGGTGGTGGTAGTGGCGGCGACGGCGGCGGTGGTGATGGTGGTGGTGGTGGTATGTGTGTGTATATATATAATATGTTATAGCTAATTACATAACAGGTCTCTGAGTTTTGATTTTTTTGTAAAAATGAGAAAATTAAGAAAACAAGTAAAATGACTAAAATACCCCGGACTTAACAGAAAAATTTAACGTCCATTTGACGAAGGGACTGAAATTGGAGGAAAGTGTCAAACGTGAGGGTTAAAATTAAGAAAATGAACTTTAGGAACGAAAACCGTTGAAATAGACATCAAGTAAATTTTACTCTAATTTTTTTTTGAAGCAACAATACTTTTATTACCCATCACCAAACAGCAGTAGCCAAATTTTTTAAACAAAACTTACATCAAACCATCACCTTTGACACAATAGGACAATACCCAAACCAATAAAAAAAATACATCAAAGTGCATCAATTTTGCGAGGTACAAAACCGCCGCACCTCCTTAACTAGAGCTGTAAACGAACTGAACATTCACCGAACCGTTCGTGAACCGTTCGGCGGGAAGTTCGTTTATGTTCGTTTATTTAATAAACGAACGAACATGAACACATTTTTTTGTTCGTTTAGTTAAATGAACGAATATGAACAATGGTCTCGTTCATTCGTTTACGTTCGTGAACGTTCGTTTACATTCGTTCGTTTATGTTCGTTTATATTCGTTCGTTTATGTTCGTTTACGTTTGTTTATATATATAAATATATTTATATATTATGACATTAATATGTAAATCAGTAATTAAATTATATTTTTAGAATTTATTTTTTATGGCTCCTAAGTTTACCTGGTTTTTTATTTTGTTTTGTTACTTATTAGGAACAAAATAATAAGTAATGGTAGTTTTATTCTATATTTGTATTTGTTCGTTTTTGTTCATATATGTTCATTTACGTTCGTTTATCTTCATTCACGTTCATTTATGTTCGTTCGTTTACGTTCGTTTAACAGCTTAACAAACGAACATGAACAAACAAATTTTCTTAACGAACACAAAAAAATCCGTTCGTTCACCGTTCGTGTTCGTTCGTTTGTTCGGTTAAGTTAAACGAGCGAACACGAACACAAAAAATTCGTTCGTTTACCGTTCGTGTTCGTTCGTTTGTTCGGTTAAGTTAAACGAACGAACACGAATACAAAAAATTCCGTTCGTTTATCGTTCGTGTTCGTTCGTTTGTTCGGTTAAGTTAAATGAACGAACACGAACAAGCCTCTGTTCGTGTTCGTTCAGTTCGTTTACAGCCCTATCCTTAACCATGAATCAAGAGTCGATCTTTTCCGCAGACTTCCTTTTACAGCAACCTTGGATTCGAAATCCAGCTGTTCCGGTCAATGGCCAGCTCTCTGTCTCTTTTCGTGATCCATTCGAACGTCTTTAACTGGAATTCAAAGAAACGGTCTGATATCTTAACTCATTCTTTCTCGTAAATTAATTTGTTACAGTTAGACCATATCAAATAACACAAGCACCAGACAGTAGCCGTCCACAGTCTTACACCTTTTTCGTTTTCGACGAAATTAGGAGCCGTTTACCAAAATTCAACCGGGTAAGTGCCTACCAAGTCACATTACCTTACTAGATGAATATGGTAAGGACAAAAAAATCTTACCCGGTAAGAGTGAGACAAGAACTAAGGGGCCGTTTACCAAAACTTACCCCGGGTAAGTGCTTACTGACAAAGTTAACACTACCACTTATTTTTACCGGGTAAGATTTTAGTCCACCAAAACGGTATCGTATCCAACAATTTACCCAGAAGGTAAAACTTCTAGAATAGATACCATGAGGAGCATTTTGAACTTGAAACAACACTACTACACATTTAACACCATTTTTTTAATTTCCTACAGCGATCCACCAAATCTGGTTTGATATTGTAAGGCGGAGGGCAGCGACGACGACGAAGGGGCTCGGTTGAGGGTGATGGTTAGTGACGAGATAAGCTTTCTTTAGGGTTTTTAAATTTAATTTGTAGTTTTTAACTAAATAGCCGGTTACAAGTTACAATTTTAATCAATAAGGATTTATTTAAAACATTTTAAGAAGTCCAATGATTTATTTAATATGTTTTGAAATGTCTAAGGACTAATTTGTTTTAAAAAATTGTCTAAAAATTTAAATATTCTAAACACTAAAGTCTATTGGGTTTTCTTGAATTTTTTCCTATAAAAAAAATACATGACGAATTAAATTGAATGAATAGGGAAATATAAAAGAAAAATATTCAAGTATATTATTACATTGCACTTATCATGTTTGGTTGATATATAGCAATTAATAAGTTTAGCATATATATAAAAGAGAAAATTGTATTAAAATGGTCCAATTCTTATTTTAAAGAACCAACTTTTAAAATCATTATTTAAAGAATTAAACTAAACTTTTTAAACATTTAAGGGTCCTCTTTACCAGTTTAATAGGTAACCGGTTACCTGAATATCATGTGGCAAATTTAATAATTAAATAATGGATGGTCACCGGAGGGATTTAGGCTTCTGATTAAGGCGAACTCCAGCGAACGGCAAAGCTCGCCCCGAAAACCATCAATCTTGTTAAAATCACTTATAATCTGGATTTTGTTGATTTGCTTCAACCGTCGATGGTGGTGGTCAGAGATGGGTGGTCAGAGGTGGTGGTGGTATTGGTTGGGACACTACTAAACAAAAGACTTTTACCTGCGGATCTTTCCTTGGGAAATCTGTTACTAAAGGGTGATTCCTTACAAAACTGTCACAAAATTTGGTTGCTAAATTATTGGTGGGTAATTCAAATTGGGGACAAATTACCCAGGGATTCTCTGGGTGATCCGTTGGTATTTTCTATAAAAACATCGGATTTTACCAAACCACTAATATTTTCTGGGTGATCCGTGAGTAATCATCAACGGAAATTTTGTTAAGTAATTTTGTGGGTGAAAGTCATTTGTTTTATAGTGGGATGTAACTGCTATGTTAAGGGCTTGAGGCTATGGAGGCGACAACTATTGTTCTAGGTTTTAGGGTTTTTCTCTTTTATTATTTTTTAGTTTTTCACTTTGAAATATATATTAAAAGTGTTTAAGCAGTAACTTAAAAAAATTATACATGAAAAATATGTTTTTATTTGGTGGAAAATATGTCAGAATGACAAATAAATATATTTATAAATTATTTTTTATGTTTTATTTTATAATATATTGTGGAATTCTAGTTACAAATATAAAAGATTTATGTGTCATGTCATAATTATTGGTAACATATTATCATTTCAAATTTATTATTTTAATTTTAAGTATGACATGGCATTTTACTTAGGCCATGTCATCATAAGCAAGTCATCAGGTCAACGAGACCCTTAAATATACGAAAATTTTCTTTTAATCCCTTAAATGATGATTTCAAAAGTTGGTTCTTTAAAATAAAAATTGGACCAAAGTTGGTTCCATTTTGATACAATTTTCCTATATAAAACAAATTATCATCATTAAATTGTCAAGAAGAAAGAAATATTTCAGTGTGAATAAATTATTTAAAATTTATATCTATCACTAAGTAAGTTGTATATGAATATGCCTTGTATTTTTAAAAAAGAAAAACAAAATGGGATTTGAAGGTGGGCATGGGCACCTCCTGGCCCCTTAGTGGCTCCTCCCATGCTATTAACTACATAGTTGGCTTAAGAGTTAAGTGAAAGTGCCCATATGAAAACCATTCTCTAATGAAATAATAACTTTTATACTATGGTTGTTATATTCAGGAGGCCTGCTGATTATGTAAATATATCATTCCGTAGTATTTTATAAAGTTAAAGAAAATATAAAAAAACAATAATAATTATAACGTTTTTGTTAATTGTTTTATTAAGTTTGTTTCATTAGATGTGATTTGGATTATGTTACGTGTATTAAGTACACAAATGATGAAATGTATGTTTTGGTTACTGAAAATTTTAAAAGAGAATTTTTTTTATCCATTTACTTATTAATTAAAAAAATATTATATAGTGGATAATATAGAATTAGGCCCTGCTTTCGTTTTTTGTTATTTTAGGTAAATTATATTAAAATAAAGTGTATTATTTCAATTTATATTTTAAAATCCTCAACAAACAAACGTATCTCAAACAATTGAAGAGGATTTTTTTGTGTTTCAACTTTCAATATAGAGTAAATTTGTGAAAATTATAATTTTTAACAAGCTATAAAGAAAATATACAGTAAATTATATTTTTCGTCTCTATGGTTTGTTAAAAATTGCAGTTTTCGTTCCTGTGATTTAGAAATTGCTATTTTCATCTTTATGGTTTGTAATTTATTGCTATTTTTGACTCTGAACCAATTTTTACCTTTGTAAGTACAGGGACGAAAATAGCAATAAAGTATGAATCCTAAAGGCAAAAATAGCAATAATTTACAAACTATAGAGATGAAAATTGCAATATCTAAACCATAAGGATGAAATCTGCAATCTTTTACAAATCATAGGGACTAAAAACGTAATTTATTCAAATATAAAATTCTAATACAAAACTGGAGATGCGGGGGATCGAACCCCGTGCCTCTCGCATGCAAAGCGAGCGCTCTACCATTTGAGCTACATCCCCATGTATTTGTTTTCTTTTGAGACTGAAAGCTTATAACCACTTGTAAAATCTGATTTGCAAAAAACATAAACTGCAAAAGTCTTCCCAACTCTTGCAAAAGTCAACCCCTAGACGTGGTCCTGAAATATTTTCAAATAGTCAGGAGCCGTTTACCAACTTTTATCGAGTAAGTACTGTCTGGGTAAGAGTGCTGACTCGAGTAAGTGCTGTTCCGGGTAAATACTTTCCCTGTAAGAGTGTTTACCTAATGTTTTGATAAGTGTTTACCAATAATAAAATGACCATTATAACCCCATATCCCATTATAAAAGAAAACGACAACCATAAATGAGGGGTATGTATTGGAAACACAAGATTTGACCTGGGTAAGCATTATTTTGGTGTTGGCTCGATCAGATCTCGGTCAGCATCCCGGTCAGATCCGTGATTTGGTAAACGCACTGACTGCTGACCGAGTCAGATTTGCTGACCCAGTCAGTCTGGTCAACAGTTAGTAAACAGCCTCTTAGTCCAATTTGACTGTAAAACTCAAAGTTATAAATAATAGTCATTAAAATCATTATTGGTGTATCAGTTGTTTTCTTGTTTTGCAAAAACAAGCTTCTGGGTTCGAGTGTTTTTATAAGGTTTTTATAATACACCCGAAATTAAAAAAAAACTCATAAATTGCTACATACATGATTTGAACCGAGTTTAGAAGAAGAAAAAAAGGATACACAAATGGAACTCTACCAAGAGAAATTTGTGTCGTTTCAGTTTGAAAAAAATGTAATGAGCACTCAACAAAACGATATGGTTGCACTTTCCGAAACGTAATTTTTTTCCATTAGGATGGAGCCATGAAGCAATGGCTCGTGCCACCATATGACCCACGAGACATAAATTTCATAAAAATTTCATGTGCATAATTAGTAGAACTTATAACGCTGAGATAAGGAGGATAAACCATTCTATAATATGTAACAAGTAAGGACCTCAATCTTGTTCTATACAAGTTGAAACAAAACCATAAACCATCTTATCATCGTTATAATCAACTTAAAGATCGGCTTCATATTACAATCCGGAACAGAATGAAAAGAATTTTTCAAAGCTTTTCAGTCCTCTACCATTTATTTGTTTCAATTATGATAAAACAAACATCCATCATCCCAGCTCCATTATCTTTGGTGTTCAACAATTGGCACAAGTAAAACAACATTCATCAATTGATTTTAAACCATCAAGCGATTTACCAAATGCATAAGTGAACATTGTAGATCGAATATTATAAAAAGAGATCACTGTTTTTATAATCCTCCATACAAGGTGGGAGACATCTGACGTCTGCAGGGGACTCACGGAGTGATGATTTGAAATTGTAAGTTGTGATGCTCGTTTTTGAAATTTGCTTCAGGACTAATTGACATAACAGAAAAACCAAATATATATATATGTGAAGCTCGACATTTAGCATAGGGTTTTGTTTTCTTTTTGTATCAAATAACGAGCTACAATAAATTTTTTATTTATTCATTATTTTGGTATCATTTCATGAAAATGTTAATCATCATTGATGATTCTATGTTATCTAGTTTAATTAGAATTAAACATATACAATAGAAATACGACCAAAATATATTCATCTCTTCTGCTTGCTGGAGTAATAGGTAAGCATTCGCCCCATATTCTCTTAATTTTCACGTCTTTACGATGTCATCGGTTGAAATTCAACGCTTCTTCTCCACCCTTGCACCATACGTTATTGTTTTTTTATAGGGAGTTTTTGTTTTACTTTCTCATCCACCAAGTGTTTGTGTTATTGTCTGTGTGTGCTGTAGTGTCACTGGGAGTAGTTCCTGATGTCAGAAAACTATATTTTTTATAGGGAGTTTTTGTTTTACTTTCTCATCCACCAAGTGTTTGTGTTATTGTCTGTGTGTGCTGTAGTGTCACTGGAGTAGTTCCTGATGTCAGAAAACTATATTTTTTATAGGGAGTTTTTGTTTTACTTTCTCATCCACCAAGTGTTTGTGTTATTGTCTGTGTGTGCTGTAGTGTCACTGGGAGTAGTTCCTGATGTCAGAAAACTATATTTTGATTGTTGCGGTCAAGACTAGCACTTTTCTAATGCAAAATTTGATATAGACTACCTTTCAACTTGAAGATCAACCACATTTATATGTGTTCTGTTAAAAGAGTGGTTTATATATATATATATATATAGGGTTAGGTTCAAATGTGAACTCAATTTTGGCTGTGAACGTGAGGACGAATCTCAGCCACACATCTTCGGTTATGGTGGACGCGATCACGGAGGATTGACGCGATTCATGGGAGGGTGAAGATTATTAAAGGAGGGGAACCAGGTCAAAGCCGCCTTTATTGACCGGATAAGTGGCTGAGATTCGTCCTCACGTTTACAACCAAAAATGAGTTCACATTTGAACTTTCCTCTCTCTATATATATATAGATGTTGGTTCATTTACAAACTGGACCAATCCTACAAACTCGTACAAACCATATATAAAAATAACTCCAACAACTTTTTTATTTTAGAGATTTTAAAATAAATTATATCATTTATAATATTCCCTAATTATCATTTTTATGTCAGCCCCCGATATTTCAAGATCTAGATTTAAGAAATACTATATCACATATAGAGATGTAATTAATACCCGTAGGAGTGCAGATTCCCCGGTTTGACGAGTAACAGGGTGGGGAGGTGAATTTATTTTCATACGCGAATCGGGTTAGGGATGACATTACCCGGACCCTAATTAATTTTTTTATTTATTTAGTATATGTATATAGTATGCGTATAAAGAAATATTTATGTATATATATATACCTTTATTATTAAGTGACAAATCTATCTGATTTTTAATATCGGTAATAAAAAAAAACTAAACTATATTAATTTTATCATTTAGACCCGCCCACCAAATTGAAAGACCCATATTTACATAAATAAAACCAAAAATTACCCTTTTTAGACCATTAGAAGATAAACGGAATATAATATTTACTAATTTCAAGTTAGAAATGTTCGCTTGGTTTACAAGACGTTGCCGTAAGCACCTGTTTTCCAAAATATTCCAAAATGGACAAATCTAAAGTAATAACTTTGCGGAAACGTAAACTATATACAAGACGAAGGACATTAGCTACCCGTTGACTAAATACTTGTAGTTACAACCAAAAGACGACTAATAATTTACAACCTAAAGTTGTATTCGACTAACTACTTACTATCAAAAGAGTTGTTCTACCGGAAACACCAAAAGCAAAGATCTCAATCTACTTGAGTTTGTTCTTCGCCTTATCCACACGGCCTGTAAAAAAATATGAACAACTAAGGGGTAAACACAAAATGCTTAGTGAGTAAACGAAAACTACTAACTACTAACGCTTCACAGATGTAATCCATGGAAGTCAATGATCACGAAGGATGTAAATAATGTAACAAGTAATCATCAGTAGGGAATCAAACATCTAAATATCAAAGTAAATATACCACGTGGAAGTCAATAATATATATGTACGGCCACCGAGCTATCCCGGACGTGACAAGCACAACAATATATCATAGATCTCATACCACCCAAGCTATCCCGGCCAGTGGAATGATATTCCGCCCGAGCTATCCCGGATAGCGGGGAAAACGACCGGACTCTAACACGGTCAAATATGCACCATACCCGAGTAATCTCAGTCAATATGAGTTTAAATGTGCCCTCCTTGGGTGAAACACAAAGTAACCACCGGGTAGCACGTATAGAAGGACATAGTACAATAACTAATAATCATTTGAAATCAATAAGAAGACATAACATGGATGAGTATGGAAGCAAGTAGAAAATAGATAACACATGTCTAGAAAATAGTAAGTTAAATAATCCCATAAACTCATAGTGGTTTTCGAAATTCAAAATCTAGCCAAATTAAGCTCCAAGTCCATATAAGGCTAAACATCGTCCAACAGTCATTCCAAAAGAACCAAGTGGGCTTATTTAACACCTGTAATATGTATCCAGAGTTTCATAAAGATCTGCTCAAAATTCACCTCTTATCAATTTTGAGAGGTAATTCTAACCAACGTACAAGCCTTATTTCTAAAAAGTGTCTAAAGGAAAGGTTTAGAGCTACATATAGGCTTTCCAAAATGTCCAAAATCATAATAATTCGAGCTACGGTGAACGAGTTATCGCCCTTTCAAAACAGCCTCTCAGACAAATTTGGTGCTGTCAAATTTACTAAGAAAATAGATTAAAATTCATATTTTGAATTTAATCTTTATTCCAACAATCAAAATACCATCTAACCATGTTTATATTATTGTTTACAAGATCAAAAATACCCAAGAAATTCACCAAAATAGCCATTAATGAATAAAATCAAAGTTCAACTTATGTTCTTCGTTTTCAAAAGCTCTAAATCATAAATTAAGCATTATAAGAGCATCTCCAACAACTAGGCTAAACTTTTTCTAAAATAGCATATCATAAATCAAAATCTCTAAAAAAATTTGTATCCAACTCCAACAGCTACTCTATTTTAACAATCTTATCATAATTATATTATTAAAATATTATATATATTTAATATCCCAACAACTTTTTAAGCAAACTTTCAAATAATTGGTGGAACTATTTAAATAATTATTTCTCTCTCTGTTTAGATATTCTTTAAATTTAGAAAAAAATTTCCTCCTTTTTAGCATTTCTCTATTTTACCATATGGTATACCATAGATGTTGGAGCCTAAAATTGCAAAAAACCTTCATTTTTCTATTTTACAATAGCTGTTAGAGATGCTCTAACAACTTAGTTAGACTATAACCAAGCTAAATACACCATAATACTAATATAATTCAAATTAGGGTTCATAAACCCAAACCTTAGTATCACCAATTTCAACTCAACTAACTTCAAATCATGAAATTAACCAAGAAAATAGATATACCTTGATTTGTGGATGATTTTGGTATAATAATCAAGTTTTATTCATCATTAAGAACCCAAAATCGCCCCTGGAAGAGTGTATCTGAGTTTAGAGATAAATTTGGGTGAAAATGAAGAAAAATCGTGCATTATATGACTTTTACGAGTTAGGGCCGAGTTGACTCGGCTGAAAACTCGGTTTCACTCACTAATCACTAATAATCGCATAATTTTTCGCTCGGAGCTCCGTTTTTAACACGGTTTTTGCTCACGCGTTCGTAACGAGATAATCTACAACTTACAATAAAAATATTCCAGAAACTATTTCCTGAAAAATAATCGGTTTTAGACCACGAGCTTTCATTTTATAACCTTTCAGTCCTCGATTGCCACTTAGTTCAACTTTAACTCTTCAAACACATAATCTATCATGTTTTGGTTACATAAACACGTATAAAAAAGATAATTACAACGGATTTAAGGAAGTGGATGTTACACACAATTTTACCATTCCCACCCGTTTTTTCAAAAATATTGTGTAAAAAACCCGTTTTTAAACGGATTGAATGCCAAGTCTAACGGGCCGGATGTGAACCTTTTTAACGGGTCGAATGGCCCAACTTTTTTAAAAGAACATTTTCATGACCTCAAATTCAAAGAAACTCTACAGAAAACCATTATCATGCCATGGATGATGCATTGCTCTTAACTTTAGAATTCTCAAGTGAATTGAAGTAAGGAAATCACTTTACAGTTACCAACTTATCAACATCCGTTAATGGTGTATATATATAATATATGTTTACAACTTCAACCACATCTACCCGTGTATGTTTATAAGAGGCAACCTCGGAGTTTTTCAGACCAGAATCTTGTTTTTTTTCTTTGAGGCTGTAAAGAATTCTGTCTGAATGGTTGATTTACGAGGTTATGTCCGTATCATTCAGGGCTATTGTTTTTCGCGATTACCCTTTTTTCTCGTCTTCTCTGCTGCTTTCGTCTAGTCGCAGCACCCTCATCTCGTTCTGCTTGCTGGAGTAATCGGTAAACCTTTTTCCCCCATATTCTCTTATTTTTTCAAGTCTTTATGATGTTATTGGTTGAAATCCAATGCTGCTTCCCCATCCTTGCACCATACATTGCTTGTATTAAAGGGAGTTTTTGTTTTTACTTTCTCACCCACCAAGTGTTTGTGTTATTGTCTGTGTGTACCAGGAGTAGTTCCTAATGTGGGTAAATTATATTTTGATCATTGTGGTCAAGACTAGCACTTTTTTCTAATGCAAAATTGATATAAATCTCCTTGCAACTTAAACATCAACCACATTTATATGTATTTTGTTAAAAGAATGGTTTGTATATATACAAGTTCAGTTTGATTGCTTTAGTGAAAAATGGGTTAATCTGATTTAGTTGACAATTGAATGTGCATTTGCTACTTGATCAGTCACCAGACTATCATTTGCAAGGTAATTTATTAATTCAGAACAATTATCAAACAATCATATTTCATATAGATGATTAAAATGGTAATTTTATATCATTTCCATTCATACCACTACCAAACAACCAATTTTCATTCTAAACATAGTATTTTAATCGTTGTGACCACTTAATCATTCTACACCAAATCAAATCATGCAGCATCTACCAAGAACCCCTACTCACTTAACCATTTTGACAGTTCAACCTCCATGAAAACTGTTGGGTAACTTGGGTTTATGAAGGGTTCAGTCGGAATCTTCTTTTTTCTCTTCTTGGGTGTGATAGAGGGATTCTCTGACATACACAGAGGGAATATTTTTCACTAAAGACAGCCGATGATATTATTACGTGGTTCATTCTCAAATACCCCATTTCAACCTTTCCCGCGTAAATCAGCAACAAATTTCCCCAAGGTAGATTCATTTTCTTTTAATTTCGTTTGTATTAATGATATTCTAATCTTTGGAACCCATGTTGGAAATTTCAAAACAAAGATGGTTTCCCCAATAGATTTACAATTTTTAATTGTTAATGATGATGGTGTTGGTATAATTGCAGTATTTTTGTGGGAAATTGAGTGGATTGAGATTAGCTGCTTTTAGTACATCTGCAAGTTTTCCGGTTGTTGATGAAAAAGATGAAGGGAGCCCAAAAAATAACGACACGAAGGTGGTCGGTTATTCCGGCCAAATTTATGCTAATCATCAGACATATTGTTGGCTCTTAGAAGGGTATATGAGTTCTGGATCCCTGATTGATGCTAAGAAGCTTCATGGGAGGATCTTGAAATCAGGTTTTGATCAGGATTATACAATCCGCAGCCGGCTAGCTGATGTTTATGTTGCTCAGGGTGATTTAAATAATGCACGCCAGATTACAGATGAAATGCCTAACATAGATATATCTTTTTGGAATAACCTAATATTTGGTTTAATCGGAAAAAAGATGGCTACTATGGTTTTGGGCCTGGTTACAAAAATGTTGGCAGGAAATGTTGTCCCTGATGAAGTAACATTTGCAAATGTTTTGCGGGCTTGTAGTGGAGACAAGATTGATCATAGTTATATAAAGCAGATCCACACCAAGATTGTTCGTCATGGTTTTGGTACAAATTACATTGTCTGTAATCCATTGATTGATTTATATGCAAAAAAGGGATATATAGATACGGCAAAATATGTATTTCAAGGCCTGGGTATGAAAGATAAAGTTTCTTGGGTAGCTATGATCTCGGGATTCTCTCAGAATGGACATGAAGAAGAAAGCATTTTATTATTTTCTGAGATGCATGCTTCCGAGATTTTACCAACTCCTTACGTTTTCTCTAGTGTCATAAGTTCTTGTACAAAGATGGGATTTTTTAATCTGGGAGAACAGTTTCATGCCCTTATTCATAAATGGGGATTTTCATCGGAAACTTTTGTGTGCAATGCTCTTCTCACATTGTATTCACGATGTGACGATTTGCTGTCTGCAGAACAAATCTTTAGTAAAATGGATTTCCGAGATGGAGTTTCGTATAACACTCTTATATCAGGTCTTGCTCAGAAAGGGCTTAGTGAGAAAGCTATTCAGCTGTATGAGAAAATGCAGTCTGATAAGCTGAAACCAGACTCTGTCACTATTGCTAGTCTCTTAAGTGCTTGTGCATCGGTTGGGGACTTTGTTAAGGGAACACAACTACATTCTTATGCAATAAAGGCAGGAATGTGTGCAGATATAATTATAGAAGGCTCTTTACTTGATCTTTATGTTAAATGCTCTGATGTCAAAACTGCTTATGAGTTTTTTCTTACAACGGAAAAAGAAAATGTGGTTTTATGGAATGTGATGTTGGTGGCTTATGGACAATTGGGGGATCTCGATGAATCTTTCCGTATTTTCTCACAAATGCAGATTAAGGGATTAAGGCCTAATCAGTACACGTATCCTAGTATATTAAGGACGTGTACTTTAGTGGGCGCTTTAGATCTGGGAGAACAGATCCATTCCCAAGTCGTTAAGACGGGTTTTCAGCAGAATGTATATGTCTGTAGTGTGCTTATTGATATGTACTCCAAGCATGGAAACTTGGACACAGCACTGAAAATTCTCAGGCGACTTAATGAGAATGATGTTGTTTCCTGGACAGCTATGATAGCTGGATACACTCAGCATGACTTATTCATGGAAGCTCTTAATACATTCGAGGAGATGCTGTATCAGGGAATCCAATCAGACAACATTGGATTTTCAAGTGCAATAAGTGCGTGTGCTGGAATTCAAGCAATCAATCAAGGCCGTCAAATTCATGCTCAAACAGTCACATGTGGCTATTCAGCCGATGTTTCAATTGGGAATGCACTTGTTTGTCTGTATGCTAGATGTGGTAAAATAGATGAAGCATATATGGTATTTGACAAGATGGATTTTAAAGATAATGTTTCATGGAACGGATTGGTTTCAGGATTTGCACAAAGTGGGCATTGTGAGGAAGCATTAAAAGTTTTTAATCGAATGATTAAATTTGGAGTAGAAATAAATATGTTTACTTACGCGTCTGCCGTTAGTGCTGCTGCAAATACAACAAACATAACGCAAGGCAAGCAAATCCACGGAAGGATGATAAAAACCGGCTACAATATGGAAACTGAAGCTTCTAATGTTCTCATAACGTTATATTCAAAATGTGGGACCCTTGATGATGCTAAAAGTGAGTTTCTTGAAATACCCGATAAAAATGAAGTTTCGTGGAACGCCATGATTACAGGCTATTCTCAACACGGATGTGGAGATGAAGCTATAAAACTCTTTGATGAAATGAAACGGTACGGTTATAAACCAAATTACGTTACTTTTGTGGGTGTTTTAACGGCTTGTAGCCATGTCAGATTAGTTGACAAAGGGCTGGAATACTTCAAATCCATGAATAAAGATTATGGTCTAGTCCCAAAAGCCGAACACTACGCTTGTGTTGTAGATATTCTTGGAAGATCTGGACTGTTAAGCCGTGCGTTAGAATTTATTAAAAAAATGCCAATTAAGCCAGATGCAATGGTGTGGAGGACCCTTTTAAGTGCTTGTACAGTTCATAAAAACAAAGAAATTGGAGAAATTTCCGCCAAACATCTTCTTGAGTTAGAACCAGAAGATTCAGCCACTTATGTCTTATTATCAAACATGTATGCGGTTTCTGGGAAATGGGATGATAGAAACTGGACAAGAAAGCTGATGAAAGATAGAGGTGTGAAGAAAGTGCCTGGCCGTAGCTGGATTGAGGTCAAGAACACAATTCACGCATTCTTTGTTGGTGATCGTCTCCATCCATTAGCCGATGATATATATAAATATTTAGAGGATCTTGATAAACGTGCTGCTGAAATCGGATATATACAAGATCGTTATAGTCTTCTGAATGATTCAGAGCAAGACCAGAAAGATCCATCTACTTGCATACACAGTGAGAAGTTAGCTATCACGTTTGGACTTTTGACCTTGTCTAATATGATTCCTTTGCGTGTAATGAAGAATCTACGCGTATGTAATGATTGCCATAATTGGATAAAGTTTGTGTCAAAGATTTCTAATCGGGCTATTGTAGTCAGAGACTCTTATCGGTTCCATCATTTTGGAGAAGGTGTCTGTTCCTGCAAAGACCATTGGTGATTATTGTTATGATCATACTTATATCTAAAGTTCTATTCCAGAAGAAGCTAACAATCTTACTGATCCTGAAGACAATGAGGTTAGTATTGTAACTCATTACTTAAATTATCTTTACTAAATACTAATAATAACTTGCCTCCATGGTTTTATGTTGTATAACTCAAACCCACCTGTGAATACATGAATGTAAACATGCTTCATTATTATAATTGCCAGCCCGGTTTTGACATTTATTTACATATAATACTCGCATTTATACGTTGAATACATATTTGAAAAATGATTTATATCCAACCTGTCTCCACTGTCCATAAAAACACACCAATCTCCATGGTCCATAATCTAATGGCGGATCCAGAATTTTTGTCCACTGGGGTACCATTAAGGTAGACTAAAGGCGTGTAAAGTCATCCCACGTGTTTCGGGAATTTTTTTTAGTTTTTTAGTTGATTTCAAGGGATTTTCTTAGTGTTTTTGTCGATTTCGAATAATTTTTTTCGGTTTTTTTTTTATTGATTTCAAGAGACTTTTTTTAATGTTTTTGTCAATCGTCGGCAAGACGAGGTCTTTTTGGAAACTTTTACTGGGGGAACTAAGGCTAAATTTAGGATTTTTGATATTTTTTAGCCTGTATATTTTTTTTAACAATTCATTGGGGTCCTTGGACCCCCCTATCCGCCATTACCATTGGCATTAACCATAGGATTTCAATGAGCGGATGGAATGGCAAACTACCAACCAACCCGCCCTCATGTTTCCATTTTTTTTTATTTGAAATATTTATAATTATATATATACGACAAATAAAAGTTATACACACTTGCCATCTTTGATGAAGTTAGAATCCTTGACCTCTAGGAATGTTAGGTTACCAAAAGCCCTTTGGTGACCTGAGATTATTTTCATTTCTTGTCCATTTTCTATCTAGATATTTTTCGTTTAATCTTTTTTTCCTTTCGAATTGCTCAAGACTTTTTTGAAAAAAACTTTTTTTTCACACAGTTTTGCAAGTGGTTTTAAGATAGAGGACATGATACATCTCATGTTCATACTTTTACACCCCATCGCTCATAGCAACAGACTTCCTTAATAACCTATAAATCAACTTAAAACAATAGCAGAAGCCAGAAGTTATTGAACGAGTTGTTGTATATATATATATATATGTATATATATATATCCCATATCTAGGTTGGTAGGATGTACTTATGGTTTAGTTTTTAGTAACAATAATAAGTGTAAGAAAATTAATAAACCCCATTTTTTTGGTGTCAACCAGCTATTATTGTGTATATAATCACGAAAGTCACTACCAGCCCAGATTTTAATAAGTCAATAATTGGTAGGGGTAGTGGCAAAAACTCAAAAGCCTTCAAATTTTGAAAAAATGAGAGCGGATTTATTTATCTCATGATGAGTTAGGTCCCACTATCATTTATTTTCTTATTATTCTATACCATGGATTTCATCATTTATGTTTTTTTGTTTTATTTTATAGGTTTCATTTTCATATTAATGCAATAATAGTATTAATAAAATGAAAATTTTAATGTAAATTTGAATATACTTTTTTCAGAAGTTTTGAACATGGTACTTGACTTTTTAAACCATCCATTCTTATTAAATATAGTGATTAGTTATTAAATAATAAAAAAATCAAAATTAAAAAGTTTTGAATTTGAATGTTAAAAAGAGCTGTGGTTCCCTCCCTAAAGGTGAAGGATTTTGGGGATTAGTTTATTAATTATTATTATTATTATCCTTAAACCTCCATGGTGGTGGCTTAATTCTATGCATTAGGGTTTTTTCATCACATCCAATTCAATTGGGTGTTGTGCATTTGTCTAAACAGTTAAAATGTTCTTTTAGGCCTTTTCTTCTTGACTTTGGTCAATTTTTTGGGGATTCTAGATTCCTTAACTTTGATCAATAAATATTTTAAGCATTTAGCGTAGAAAGTTTATGTAAAAAAAAAATGAATCACAAGGGTTGTGGCGAACTGGTTAAGGCTTGTGGGGGATGAGGCTAGATAACTCATCTACCCCAGGTTCGAATCCAGGCGCAAACAACTTGTGGCCACTAGGGAATTATCTGAGGGCTACATGCTTTAGCAGTCTTAAAATTGTCAGGGATTAGTCTAGACAAATGCCTAAGGTACCCTTTCTTAAAAAAAATTATGTAAAAATGATGTTTTAAAACATGTAATTTAAACTATCTTTAAATATAAAGTTTATAAATATCGTTTAAACAGCCATCGAAACCTCTTTAACTTGTATGCAGTTACAAGAAAATGATATATAGATTCATCTTTTTTGTGTGTGTTTATGGTTGTTCTCCAACTTTTAATTTATCAAACTCATTAGACATCTATACATACATATGCATGTATTGGAATTTTTTCAATGGGTGACATCATTTGACTATAAGAAAGAAGATATAGTTAATTTTCACAAAATCATCATTGGTTAGTTCTTTGTTTTTTTGTGTGTATGCTATTGTGTTTACATTCTTTTATTGCAAAAAAATCCGATCTCATAATAAATCTGAAATTAGAAGTTAAAAACAAAGAAAATAATACAAGCAAAGAAAAGGCATGCAAACTAACTCCACCAAGGTTAACTTGTATCATTATTGTAGTTTATATATATATATATAGAGGAAAGTTCAAATGTGAACTCATTTTTGGTTGTGAACGTGAGGACGAATCTCAGTCACTTATCCGGTCAATAAAGGCGGCTTTGACCTGGTTCCCCTCCTTTAATAATCTCCACCCTCCCATGAATCGCGTCAATCCTCCGTGATCGCGTCCACCATAACCGAAGATGTGTGGCTGAGATTCGTCCTCACGTTCACAACCAAAATTGAGTTCACATTTGAACCTAACCCTATATATATATATATATGGGTACACACAACAAAATGATACAATGACATCTTTCACGACCCTATAACTTTTTACACGACAGCGGAAGAACGAAGCAGTGGCCCGTGTCACCATAAGCAATAGTGGGTCCCCCTGCAGACATGTGTGTATGTATGTATGTATGTATGTATGTATGTATGTATGTATGTATACTTAGGGAAGAGAAAATTGATGTCATCAATGCTTTGTATGTATTTTTGGGTGGGTCTTTGGGTTCCTTCCCTGTTACAATCACCTTCTTAACTTCTAGTCTCATGCATATGACCCATTGCTTTAATAATGCTTGTGAAATATTAAGTATTTGCATGAACCTACTAAAAATCAAAAGAAAGGGCAAAAAAAAAAAGACATGTAGAATGCTCTCAATTTCCTATATCATACAAGAACATCCCTTGTTTAAAGAAACAAATGAACACTCTTAGGACCATATATGATGTGGGTCCTACACAATATAAAATCATATTTGATTCAATGGGGACCACAATTGAATCAGATATGATTTTATATTGTGTAGAACTCACATCATATATGATCCTAAGGGTGTTCCTTAAAAAATGCAAAGTTTTCATTTAAATCTCCCTCTTAAAAGTTGATTTTATAAGTATCAATGTTTTAAAACTTGATTCTTGAAAAAAGGTGTGCAAGCACTGGTAGACCTATTAAGAGGGTATGGGTGTACAGGCTACTATTCAATCGTCTTAGTGGAAAAAAAATTAGTGGCCTTAAACTTAAAGGTACATCCATTTAATTTTGAAGGATGCAATGAAATGTTTCAAAATCAAACTTATAACATAAATAAAAAATGGTTGAGATGGTCTAAATTGTCGGATTACACTTGCTCTTTTAAAGGTTACAGGTTCAACTCTTGTTTTCAACGAATATCTAGTTTTTTCACCTTTTAAATTTCGGGTTTTAATACTTTATCAAAAAAAAGGATGGAAAACAACGAGGTGAAAGGTTGAACCTGAAACCTTCCCTACCAAATGATAAGAACAAACTATGGGGTATTTTACCAAACACTTACCCGTTAAGCATTTACTGACTTGAGCGCCATCCTAACTTATCTTATGGGGTTGATCGTTGTAAGCGTTTTTTACCTGGTAATCCCTTACTGTACAAGATTCCCCGTCCTTGCGATATCTCCTACCAGATAAGATTATAGATCCTTGTCATTCTCATCTCGAAGATAAGTGACATATGGTAAACACATTCCTGTAAAAGATCCCTAAGATCATCTCCAACAGCTTTACCAAAAAAATTCCAAAATGGAGAATCAAAAGTTAAAATCTCTATAAAAAATTGCACTCATCTCCAACAGATTTCCCATTTTGGAGAAACCAACATTAATTATAATATTAAAATATTATTTCTTTCTCCAAATATTTGTTTTTAAATTTTCCTATTGGTTGTCTAATCTTAAAATCATTTTTGGGGTGTTCTCCAAATTTGGAGAAGAAAACTTTCTTTTTCTTATTTTCTCTATTTTGGAGATCGTTTTGGGAAAGCTGTTGGAGCTAAAAATTAACTTAAAATCTTTATTTTCTCCTTTTTTTGCAATTTGAGGAAGCTGTTGGAGATGCTCTAACTAATCTAACATAATATTTATTTTGAACAGTAGAATTTTAACGGTGACACCATTTAATTTTTTTTTGGGTTCGTCTTTATATGAAAAAAAAAAGTTAGTTTCATTTTAATTCAATTTATCCTCTATAATTAAATAATTGTTGGATTTATTTTAATTTTAGGGTTTGGAAACAATTCACATGTGCCATGTGACCTGCTTTCTGTATTCAATTAAATGGACAAATATATGTTGTAATCCACTTTCCAAATAGTGGTTGGGTGGCCCTTCTATTCTAGATATTTTTCCAATACACAAATAAAAAGTAGTAATTTGAATTTATCATTTCGATAAATAATATTTAATTTTTCAAATAATATAGTTAATGAAGACTTTTTTACTCAAATTTACCTATTTTCATTAATAATTGCCACAAAATATTTATTACATTTTTAAGATTTCTTTCAAAAATTTGTTTATATTAACGACATGTATTAAATTACGAGGATTATGACATAGTAGTTGAAGTCCTAACAGATGTGGTGAAATATCCTATTAAGGGTTGAATCTCGACGTACATAATAGTTATGACCAGAGTTTATCACGATTGATTTCTTACAGTCATAATTTACTGGGATTAATCCAAATACAACCTAAACATCCTTAAAAAAACTGTAATTTAATTATTTATTAAAAATATTATGTTAATTACTAAAACTTCTGAAAGTTAGGCTCGAAGGAATAAACGTGAGATCAAACTTTGTATTTTTCTAAATCAAATGAATATTTTTCTTGAACGGCAATAACACACACGTTCCCAAGGTATCCGGGATCCACTCGGGCACCCGACTAGTCCCCGGCGTCCAGGACCCACTACAGAGTGGTAGGCCAAGGTATGGATATCATCACATGCATCCGCGAGGATTCGAACCCGGATAATCAGGGATACCATCCACTGACCCTCCCAGAATGTTACCTTACCACTGGGCCAAACATGTTTTGATGAGATCAAATGAATATTACATAGAAATATTACACGATCAGCTACAAACCATATATTTCTTTTGTAAATGTTAAAACAAATCATTGTATTTTCAAAATATTTTAAATAATAGTTTGTTTACAACAACAATCCATTTAAAGTATGGAAAAGAGTTCAAAATAGAACAAATAAATATTTACCCTTTTTTATGTGGGAGTAAATTGGAAAAAAAACCCTGCAAATCACGTAATGAACAAACAGAACTGCCGTGAGTTTTAATTTATTATATTATTATCACAATAAAATCACATCATAAGAAGTCTTTGATTTATCAAAGTATTATCACTTTATTATCACAATAAAATCATATCATTTTCGACAACAAAAGCCATCGACATAAAAAGTCTTCGATGATACTATTTACATTTTCGAAATAAAAATAAATCTAAAATAACTGTAAAATCATTATGAATTAACTAATCTATAGACCCAAAAATGTTTTCTTATTTTTATAAAACAAGATACTCCCATTTGAAACCCATCTAAAATATGAATCACATATATAAACTATATGTGTATGTATCATGTGTAAGAATGATTGAATAAAATGAAGTAGCTTTGTGTAGCACTAAAATAAGTATGCATATAAATAAATTGTTGCAGGAAACAGGAATTGAAAAGAAAAAGGAAAGGTGAAAGGTGAAGGTGAATGAATCATTGGAAGATGTTCCATTTTGCTGAAACCAATAAACCTCTGCATTGCATGCTACTTTCAATTCTGCGCACCGTATCTCTACCCACACAATCTTTCCCCTTTTTAATAACATAAAAACCAGATCAAATCAAAACAAAAATGCATTTTAATATATAATATATTATTATTATTATTATGTATATAAAAAAGAGGAAGGTTCAAGGGAAAACGTAAAAAAAAAAAAAAAACTGAAGAATACCTTGAGAGTCCGTTATCTTGACGATATTTTTTTTTCTATGCATCAATACATATATATGCATTAGTGCATATGCACAAATGCATGTTAGGGCATACCGTCCAGATACAGGTCTCCCAAGTTGTTCTTCAGTTTTCTCTTTTTTTAGCGTTTTTCCCTGAATCTCCCTATATATATATAGATATAATGTGGGTCTCATATAATATTAAATCATATCTGATTTAATGGTGGGGCCCATTGAATCATATATGAATTAATATTATGTGAGACCCACATCATATGTGGTCCACAAAGTGTTCCTTTGTTCTTTTAAATAGAGGGTGTTCTTGTATGATCTCTCCCCTATATATATATATATATATATATATATATATAGAGAGAGAGAGAGAGAGAGAGGAAAGTTCAAATGTGAACTCATTTTTGGTTGTGAATGTGAGGACGAATCTCAGCCACTTATCCGGTCAATCAAGGCGGCTTTGACCCGTTCCCCTCCTTTAATAATCTCCACCCTCCCATGAATCGCGTCAATCCTCCGTGATCGCGTCCACCATAACCGAAGATGTGTGGCTGAGATTCGTCCTCACGTTCACAGCCAAAATTGAGTTCACATTTGAACCTAACCCTATATTTATATATATATATATATATATATATATATATAAGAAAAAATCTTTACTCTTGGATCAATCATAGATTGAAAATCAACAATAATCAACAACAATTTTTGGACCAAATAAACCTAAAAGGGCGATGTTGTGGGATATATTGTTATGCAATCGTATTTCTGGATGCACAATAGAAGTAAGAATTTAAATATTGATTGGGTAGGATGGCTGCGAAACCCTCTTTTGGCTATTTCTAGTATGTAATTGTTTTCTAGCATCTTGCTAATCTTAATAAAATTCTGCTATTAAAAAAAATGATCTCTTCTTATGCTTCACATCTTAACTCCTATTCTCACACAATCTTTAGTGTGTGTGTGTGTGTGTATGGAGGCTCAAACGAAACTTAACTAAATAAGAGAATACAAAAACGGCCCGATCACATGCAAATCCACATGTGACATTTCGTGGCTCAAAGCTTGTATTTGACGCAATGTTAGGACTATGGGAAGTCATGGCTTAGTGCACGGTTTTGTAACACGATATTTGATTTTTGTTACATTTTTAATGTGTTACTTGTTGGATTTTAACATATAACCTAATTTAAATTGTTTAATATCATTGGCTCATTTAGTAATCGTAGAAAATATATGATATAGGAATTTGCCACCATAATTCAGGCTTTGATGCTCTCGTAGGCTCGAGGAGGAATAACCCATCTAAAGCCAAACAATGTGCAATGTATTCATTTTGGTTTTTTGTTTTCTTTTTTATTACTTTGGTTTTTGGTTGTTTTTTATTACTTCGGTTAAACCAAATAACAAATTAAACCAAAAACAAGTGAATACATTGCACATTAATACAAAACTCGAGTGATTTATAGTAGAGTAAATGGCTAGATAAACAAGCCAGTGAACCACTAAACCATTTTGTAAAGAAACAATATGTTGACACTTTACAGTAAAAGAATTTGTAACAAACCTAGTGAAAGATAACTCAAAATGCTTAATAGTTAATAAACATGTAATTTAGTAGTCAATAGCAATAAATCAAAGAGCATGAGGCCAAAAAATACCAAGAAATTAGATTCAGATAGAAATGAATTAGATGACAAGAGACCATTTTAATAGTATAGACGCTTCAATGGTAATTTTCGTTTTAAAGATTTTGATCATTTTAATTGGTGTTTGGGGGTGGGGGTCAACCTTTTGGCTCTGAGGATCATGTTAGAGTTGGACAACCTAAATGCAGTGAATATGTTGTTACTGTTTTTATAATTTCTTCAGCTTTTATGTTAAAAATATATAGATAGAAACTATGAGTTTGAATATAAAAAATGAGTAAGTATTTACATTAGTTTGGACCTTTTGTCTTGATCTATTTTCTCAATACCTATCTTGAAATGTGATTTCATTGTAATAATGTGATCCTTACTATGTAAAGAAGTCGCATGTATTTCACTCAAGTTGGTGATTTATTACCAACATATCTAATGATTTGCATGTAAAAGAATCACTTACCCAAAACATGTATATGCTCAAAGTGGTTACAAAATGGAAAAAATAAAATTGCTAATATAAAATTTCACATAAGTTGATAGATTTTCTACTATATCACTCTCAAATATATCTTATGTGTGTTAGAAAAAATGAGGGTGTTCGGTCTAAAAACGAGATTAAAGTATATTTTTATATTCTAAAAGTAAATTTGTCCGAAGTCCAAAAAATATATGAACTTCCACATGAATGGTATGGATGCTCGCATCTAAAATAAATAATCGTCAAACATGATAGAGCCATTGGAAAAATAAAATCCAATATAATAATTTGTAGACACCCATACAAAAACATGTGAACGTCCATATTTGAAAAGTGTTGTTGCTTAAAAATATGCGTTACAGAAAAGTAACAGACTGAAAATGATGTTCATTACGAAATTCCACAAGGAATCAGTCTATACAGAAGTTTGCGAAAGAAATTCCGATTGAAAATATTTTTCTTTCTTTCAATTGAATTTTCATATTATTTGAAAACATAAAATAATTTTCAAATTCTTTTTCTAAAGAAAATAGTTTCAAATTTTAGACTCAGACAATTACACAACTTATTTGCATAAAATAAATACCAAATATAAAATTCATTTTAATCGAGGATTTTTTTTAATTTTATAAATCCAGACTGAATACACATTATGAAAAATATAATTTTAATCCAAACAAATGAACTAAAATCATATCAGTGCAATTGGCCTTGATTATCGTGAAAAACTAGATTGTTAGCGTCTAGTTTTCATCGATTCTTGCAATAGAACAATTAGACAATAATTAAATTTTGAATAAGAACATTGAAGAAAAAAATGAACTTATTCGGTCAAGAAACACAATAGATGAAGTTGATCCAATGATGATGACACCGATGTCGACCTAGCTGATCATATAAATCGTATCAATTTGTAACATCTATAAGATCATTTTGAACTCAATGAAACACATTTTTCTTTATCATGTGAATCAAACGTTATCGGATTTTTAAGCAGACAAAGAACAACGAAAGAAAGAAAAGTTTTTGTGATAATCGAAAAAAAAGGTTGAGGAGGCTAGGTAAAAACATAACAATATTTTTTCCCAAGTCATTTGCTATTGGGTTTCAATGTTTCATCCATGTGAGTCCGACAAAATTTGTCTCTATCAGAAAAAGAGCATGACTCATCAACAAGAAAGAGTCCCTGTATATATTTGTATATCAGTTTCTTAATACTGAATGTTAAGTCACTAATCACCCTTTTGTCGGTATTCGGTTATCGGTAAATTTCAGTCATTTTAAAAGTTAAAATTTTAAATATCACAAAAAGTAATTACATAAAACATATATAAGTTTTATCATATATATAAATATTATATTCTTTTAATATTATACATTAAATAGGCATACTAGTTTCCTCCTCCTAAATGGTTAAGATAACAATAATTATCACTTTAACGAATTTTCATCTAACACCATAATAACCATTAGAGATATTGATTAAATCATATATAAAATGAACTATTTTTGGATTTGAAAAAACTAAAATGCAAAAAATCAAATTCTAAAAGGACTAAAAAACACGTCAGTGTATACATGAGGGACCAAAATTGTAACTTTACTCTGAATAAAAGCCTTGGTAGAAAATCTATGCTCCTTTATTCCTCTATCCTGTTTCTCTCTGCTTTCTTTTAAAAGTAAAAAAAAGGAATGGACTTCTTCTGCCGGAATGTCTCAGTTTCCGGTGGGATTCCGGCCAACTATCCGCCGGAGAAACAACTTCTGTCTCCATCTTGCTCTAAACTCGGCAGCCTTGATGACCTCTTCTCCGGCCACTCTATGGTAACCCATATCTCTCTGCTTCATTTACTTGTACATTTAACTACAACTTTTTTTAAAAGATAAAAAGTATTTTCTTAGTTTTCACTTTTCATAAGTGAAACTGAAATGGGTTTTTTTTAGTTTTCTTTAAAATGGTTAAATTTAGAGCAAGGTACAAGCTTTTAATGCATGAAGTACAAGTCCTTAATTTGAGAAAAGTTATGCAGGAAGAAGGAGATATCAACACAGAATGGCTTTCAATTTTTGTGGAAGATTGTTTATCCAGCAGTGGAAGTTGCATAATACCAGTTTCCATGCCACCTTTAAATCCCAAAAGTACAACTTCCAATGCACAAGGTACAACAACAACAAAAACAACACCAAAAGAAGAAGAAGAAGAAGAAGAAGAGTCTGAAAAAATGAAGAAGAAAAACAAGAAAACCCATTTGGGAAACAACAATCTTTCCCTGCATAAACTAGTTGTACCTTGTAAACCAAGAAGCAAGAGAAGGAAGAGAAGTGAATTCAAAGGTACAACTCCATTAAGCAGCTGGTGTCAAGATTACCATATGATGAACAACAACACAGACCCACCATTGCTTAATCAAGCTTACTGGTTAGCAGACAGTGAGCTTATTTTACCAAACAAAAGTACAACTCCTAACAGCAGCAGAAGTGGAGAGTACAAGCAGATGAAGCATGAAGAAGAAGAAGAAGAAGAAGGCAGCAGTGGAAGGAGATGCAGCCATTGTTTATCTCAAAGAACTCCACAATGGAGGGCAGGACCAGAAGGGCCAAAAACACTGTGTAATGCATGTGGGGTTAGGTATAAGTCCGGCCGGTTGTTGCCGGAATACCGGCCGGCGAAGAGTCCGACGTTTGTGAGTTATAAACACTCGAATTCGCACAAGAAAGTGTTGGAGATGAGGATGTGTTCATCATCTTCTTCTTGAAATTTGAAGTAGTAATTTTATGTGAAAATTTTAATGGAATTGGAGAATCTTTTAGGGTTTGAATTTGAATTTGATTTTCTGTTATGATTAATTTAATTACTTTCTTTTTTATTCCAAAATAATTAATTTTTTAATTGGGTAAGATTCCAATTTAAATAGGATCACCCTCTTTCTTGAAAACAACAATTGCTTTCTATTTTGGTTTATATAAATAGTATAAATTTGAAAGATTTTAAATGATACAAGAAATGACGAAGACAAAGCAAAGTCTGAAGTTTTACTAATCAAGGCTATGTTTGGTAAACATAGCTGATAAGGTAGCTGGTAGCCGATAAGTTAACTGATAAAAAAAAATCATGTTTGACAAATCTAATGAATACGAATGTAAAATGATTAAAAAGGTATATTAAAAAATTTAAAAAAATTAATAATTAATATTAATAAGGGTTATAATTGGAAAAAAATGATAATAAGCTCCCAAAACGCTACTCCAAATAGCGTTTCAATAAACTAACTTATAAGCTAGCTTGTTTTTGGCAAATATAGCCTAAGAGAGCAACATCTTTACATCTTAATAATTTTATTAAGAGACAGTATCTAAATCGCTAAGAAATGAATCATGTTTGACGACAAATAAATCTATCTCTTAATCGTTATAAAATGTATCCTGGACCTCCTTAACAATTCAAATTCCTAATGTCAGTTTGATTTGAACAATTACCAAACAATTATATTTTATTTTACACTATATTATATTCTGACCACTTTGTTATTATACACCAAACCATTTAATAACCGTCAAATAGCCCCTTAATGTTTTGTACAATAATAATATAGAATTTTTTAATTCATATAAAAGTACAAAAACTGAACATGAAAGAAAAACCATAACAAAGAGGGTTCCAATAGCTTCCCCAAAACAAAACATTATAAATGTGGCCGTGTTAAAGTTTTGAGCATTTTGCTCTAGCAATTTCTTCAAAACTTTCTTCAAATTTGAGAAAATATGGAGTGAGTGTAAATTTCTCGAAATGTAGAAAACTTCCAAAAATAATTACAATAAAAAAGAAACATTTTTATTATTATTTCACATTAATAAGAATCTTTGATGTTAAATGTTTATAAGAGATAATTAATATTTTGTTAGTTATACAAATTATTTAATAATATAATTAATATTTTAATCTTTAAAATAGAGAACCTGTTGGAGATGCATTTAATTTCTTTTGAAAATCTTAAAGTTTTAATTCTTTCATTTTAGAAATTTTTTAAAGCATATGTTAAAAATGCTCATATAATTTACCTATTTAGGGTTTAGTTTTTATTTTTGGTAAATAAATTTTTACTTAAATCGTATATTAGCTTTAATTTGGAATTTTGTACTCCTCCATTTTTTTATTAACTAACAGATAATTTTAATTTTAGCTTAATAGATAATTTTAAATATTTTATTATTAATTAACGACTTCATTAAAATACCTATTAATTCGAATCACGTATTTTTAAGCATTTCACATCGTTGAGTTTTGAATTTCATCTAAACATTTTTTAATATATAGCGATATTTTAGATATTCGATTCATTTTTATGAACAGTAATACAAACATTAAATTTATATTTTCGGAAAAGGTAATTTTAAAATTTGAAATTGAAGAAAAATTAAAAGGAAGACGACAAGGCATTTGGAAAATAGGAATTTGGATGTGACTCACCCATGTGTTATTATCATTCTTAAATATTTGATATCGACATCTTTTATCCATTTAATCTTCGTAATTTATATAATCTTTTGATGTATAAATTATTTATAAAGTTAAAAAAATTTGATAAAAATGTATTGCACTAAAATCCATCTGATTGTACTTGTTAAAACCTCTAAAAACATATATATCGGTTTTAGAGACCGGTTACAAAACATATAGACTTGGGCACCAGGCCATAAGTTTTTGATCGGGATCAAAACCGTGAACGATTATGAAAAATAAATTTGGGACCAGGATCGATTTGGGTCCGACCCAATTCAACTTGAAACTGGTTTTTTCTTGACGACTTTAATATTGTTTATTTGTTTAAAGGATTAGACGTATTGAGGTGGGTTCATGCGAGGATGGTTATCGTAAATTGTTATCGTCCTCGCATAAACCTCTTTCTAGACGTATTATATAAAAAGAAAAAAAAACGACATAAAGGTTGGCCCATTTGAGAAATTTAATAATTTAGGCCCATCAAATAATTGGGCTTGAATAGTATCTTGGTTTTGATTATAAATCAAGGAAAGAAAGAAAAAAGAGTAAATTATGGATTTAATCTTATAGTATGCTGATTCTTTTTATGAAATTGGTCCTCATACTTTATTTATTACAGATTTGGTTCTTGTTATATGTACTTTTTGTTGGATTTGGTCCTTGTTGTATTCACTTTCTATTGGATTTGGTCGTTCAGCCGACAGTTTATCAGGTCCGTTAAAATCGAGAGCATAAGGGTCTTTTTTTTTTTCATTTTCAATTTTTAAAACATTTTTAATTACCCCTTTTTAAATTAGGGAAGAGAATGTATACAATAACACTTGAAGGGGGCAAACACAAACAAATAAAACCTGGTGAGAAAAACATATAAAACCTTCGCATGAAAAACAAACAAAACCTTCGCAATGAATTTAGACAATCTTCAATCCATCACTAAAAACATAAAAATGAAGTTGTTTTCATCTTCAACCCAACATTAAAAAATTTAGAGGTGTAAATTGCTGGCCTCTAAGCCAATAAAGTAGAACACTAAAAAAAATATACTAGTATTTTATTCAAAATTTTTAATTACATATAAGGATTAATAGTTTAATAAATTAATAAAATAGTATAATAATAAATAGATATATTATTTTATTATTAAAAATGTTTTTATTTTAGTGTGTGGTTGGAGTTGAGTTTTTTTAATATTCGACGGATCCATCATTTTTAATATTTTTAGTGTTTTTTTTAATGTTTTGGATAATAAGACTATATACTGGGTAACCGGCCACTGTGACATGCTTGTGACACATCAATTGCGTACATTGATTATCGATTTTGAAGTATATAATAGGAACAAAAATGACCTTCTTATGCCACAAGACATGTCTCATATTTTAGTTCGTTTTTGGAGCTTTAAGGACACAAAATTTTAACATCATGGTTGTCTTTGTCTTTAAAGTTTGAAGAATACGACTCATAATTTTTTTCTGCACTTGTTATCGTTTTTTAACAGCTATAGTTGTACTTGCAATCCGAAAGTGAGTGAAGCTTTTTGTTGAACAAACGATTTTTTTTGTCATTTTCATAGATAAATTCCAAAAATATCAAAGTCTTTTAAATGAATTGTTTATAGAATTTTTGGAACATTTTTTGTATTTATAAAAACATGTTCATAAAACTAACCTTATTAAAATTTACTTGAAAGGTATTATGTAAAAGTTAGGGGTCGACGGTGGTTTAGACCGACGATGGTCGACGTTTGTTACCCGGTAGTGGTTCAGATCAAGTAGGGAAGATGGGGATAATTTTGTATTTTTGAGAATATGGGATGGAATGGAATTGAATTCCTTGTCAATTGTGATGGAATGACCAAATCCATGGATGGTGGAATGTGTGGAATTCAATTCCATTCCATAGGTAAACCAAATGACTGAATGAAATTTGGTCAATGGAATTGGTCATTCCAATTCCTTCCAATTCCGTCGGATTCCTGCAAACTAAACGTCCCCTTAGGGTGCGTTTGGTTGCTAAAAACTGTTCTCATTTTCCTATAAAACGTTTTAAATAAATGAAGTTAAGTTTTCTCAACCTCAATCTTCTATGAAAATTTTAGAAAACACGTTTGATTGTACATTTTCTATCACTTTTCACTTTTCATTTTCTATTTTTTTTCAAATTAGAAAGTGTGTGTGTATGTGTGTGTGGGGGGGGGGGGGGGGGGGGTTTTTAGAAAATAAAATTTAAAAAACTTATTAAAACTAATTTTCTAATTTACATAAGATTTTACTAAGCATATATGTAATAAATGAAGTCGAAAAACGACGAAAACCAAAATCTCAATAAACTACATGGAGAATATCTGTATTTTGCCAAAAAAACGTTGTTTTAACTCAAATGGATCCAAACCACAAAATTAGACCCGCCGCATCATAACACATTCGAAATAAATCCATTACAATCCTTAATTTTTGAATCTATCTCTTTTCATCGTCTTCTCCGAGAAATAACAAAACTCGACCTAAAGACCATACCCTATCGGAATACAAACAATAAGAATATATTTATAATAAATAAAGTCAACAAGTTGAAAGACGACAGAAAACCAAAATCTCAATGAACTTATTTGTATTTTACTAAAAAGAATGTTGTTTTAATTAGGGATGGCAATTTGGTCATGTTCGGGTTGGCAGGTCAGGGAGGCTCAACCCGGACACGATCCGTTTAGCTAATCGTGTCGATATATTCAACCCTAACCCGCACACGCTCCGGTTGGCGGGTCATAAACTGGTTGACGGGTCGACTAATAATACAACCAAATTCAAACATTCAAGTTTAAACAAAAAGTCAAAACACAAGTTTCAAACAAATAAGAAGTTCAAATACAAACAAATTCACGTAATAATACAACCAAATTCAAACATCCAATTTTCAAATAAATAAAAAGTCCAAACATAAACATCCAACTTCAAAGGAAGGATATTACGATTCGAGATCGAGACTGAATTAGGTTTATATGTAAATATGAAACCCTGATACTGGAGTCTGAATGGAGGCGATATACAAATTACAAAGTAACAGAACCTATTTTGACCTTTTGAGACTTTTAAGTAAAATGTAAAATATTTTTTGACGGGTTAACCCACAACCCGTTTGTATCAACCCGAACACGACCCATTGATTTGACGGATTGACGAGTTAGAAACTTCAATCCAAACCTGTTTATTTTCGTGTAGTGTCAAGAATTGCCCCCACATAGATTTAACTCGAAAGGATCCAAAGTTCCAACCGCAAGAAAACTGGTTTGAATTGTGTATGTTGAAGTTCTCATTTGAAGGTCTGCCGTTGTTTTATTGCTTGAGTTGTTGCTCTGGTTCTTACACTTATCTAGTAAAGTCGCGCAATTCGGATAAGAATCGTTCACATACCGTTTTTGCGACTATTTTCCTGGCCGTTCTCCCGGCCTTTTCCCCAAAATTACAGGTGTTACGTATCCGATGGTGGTGGAGGTGGTGATTTTGGAGATGATCGTCAATAAGCCTCCGTTGAGGTTGGTGGTGGTGACGGCAACGAGTGGTGGTGATCATTAAAATGAATGAGCGTTAGGTTCCAGTGAGAAAGAAAGTTAAAGGCAAGAAACGTAAGAAAGAATTTTGATTCTTGGATGCACATTAGGATAAGATACACCAAGATGAGATGGAACAGGGTTTGAGATTAAAGGTGATTAAGAGTCCAGGTCCCTTCTTATGCTTCTCATCTTAACTCTCCTTCTCAGCCATTATTATTATTATATGATGACCATCTTGTTCTACCTATTTTGATGGAATAAAAGTCTATCTTTTTCAGTTTCATCAAATCTTTGTTCCATGTCAGACCAAACATGAAACAATAAGTTTTTATATTGTGTCAACGAGTTATCTGTCCTCTCACATCCCAATGGTCATCGTGACTTTTGTCTCTTCCTAGATTAGATATAACATCTCTACTTTGGTTGCCCAAAACATATAATTTTCATCAAGCTAACTTAAGAAAATAGGAGAAAAAGGAGAAAATGGTAAAACTTATGATTTATATCTCAACTAAAATAATTTTAATAATGCAAGTAAATACGAAAATGGTATTTAAATTAAAGTTAACGTATGAAAATAGTAGCAATATACGTTATGGTGTTATCAATATCATTCGTCTGATGTTATCAAACATGATAGAAAGAAAACAAAAAACTGGAAACTAATGGCAATCGATGGATTTCAAATTCGTGTATATTTACACAATTAGTTCGTCTTCAAGAAAGTTGTACTCAAATTTGAAATCCGTCTTGATTCTTTGGCACCTGTTGAATCAATCATCGCAAAAACACTGGTTAGCAACAAAAAGAAAAAGAAAAAAACCATTTTGCAACTAAAAACAATGAAAACAAATTGGAAAAAGCATTTTTCATACCAGCCGTTTTGCATCTCATCGTTGCCAATATGAAAATCAAAGTAGACGTATGTTCCTTGTTCATAATCATCGGTGGCGAATTTTGGTTCTTCGTGCCGTTGGAACCATGTGTTGTACTTTTTATGGTATCTCCATGATTGTTTCTTTAATTCTTTGGCAGCCAAATACTGTTGATAAGTGTTCTGCAACAAATGCCACAAAAGAAACAAAGAACAATTACTCAACGCAAACTTTAGTCATCGTATCTCCAACAGATTCTCTATAATTTCTCTAAAATAGAAAAGAAAAGGTTAAAATCTCCGTAAAGGAATTAAATTTAAACTCCGACAGTTTCGAACATTAATTATATTATTAAAATATTCAATAAAGTTTATGTGAAATAATAATGCATTCGACCTCATCGGTGTGAACAATAAAAAATCTCACAAAATGTGAGGAGGGCGTGTGCGTTTTCGTATTTCATTTGGCGTATATAAATATTATATGCTTAAAAAATCTCTCTTCAGCATTTAATTTTAATTTTGGGGTGTCCAGAGTTCTCCAAATTTGTAGATTTTTATTCTCTCTCCTGTTTTCTCCATTTTGAAGAAAGATTTGGGGATCTACTAGAGAAAATAATAAGTTTTTAAAACTCTAAAACTCTAAAATTCCATTTTCTCTGTTTTAGAGATACTCTTCAAGGGATATAAAATACCTGCTGATAGTAGAACGCAAAAAATAAAGTGTCGGTGCCGATGTTGTCAGATCCTAGACGTTCCCAAAAGGCAGGGTTATTGACGATTGGAGCCTGCACTTGAGGATAGCTTGAAGGGGTCACAGCAGGGTGTCTCTGTAAATCAAAAAATAAATGTTGAAATATACAAATATATATATATATATGTGTGTGTAAGCAATAAAAAAGAAAGATAAAGTTTCATACTGCAGTGTAACTCTTTGCACGCTCGGAGTCCTTGGGTTGGGGGAGTTTGTAAAAGGCAGCCTCAAGCATCTGCAGATTGTATTGTTGATCATGAGTGCCCCCCAAGCTAACGGCTAACCCACTAAGGTTATCTCCAATTGCACCAAGATCAGAAAGGCTTCTTCTACCGATAACCCCAAGGCTAGCAGATTGATTAGATTGCAAAGGCTGTCCAGGAGATAGATCAACATCGCGTGTAGTTTGTGCGTGTTCTGTCAAGGAGCCAGATGCTCCACTCTACGATAACACAAAATTTAAAAACAGATCATCACCCAATTGCTTTGCAAATATATTGATAAAATGTGGAAAGAGGAATGATAACTCATGGAAGTCTGTAGTTACAAGCATTACATAAATATTTATGCTATTTGTCACAAAAGCATAGAACTGAGGATAAGTGTACCTGCATATCTAATGCATATGACACCTTTTGATCTTCATCATTGACAGTGTTCTTGTTATGCCCGGGACTTTGGGCAGGATCAACAGCTGAATCATCAGATAGGCTTTGCTGTTGCTCCATCTCATCAATTTTTGCATTGCCAATTTCTGCTTGAAGTGCATATTGTTATTCAAAAGGATATGCCGATGATAAAGATAAATGTTCCTTTTTAATTGAATCGGTAGTCAGATGAAACTTAAATTACTAATAGGCGTACCGGTATCTTTAGAACCAGTCGACATAAGTGCCTGTTGACCAGACTGCAAATGTATTGAAGTTGGTTGTTGTGCAGATGTGACAGGGTTAGGACCTGCTGGCTGTGGTCCACCCAACCCACCTTGCGGCAAAACAGTTGGACTTTGAGGATTGAACTGTAAATATAATTTTAAATATTAACATCCTTCACTGTGTATTAAAAAAGCATGATCTATATTAAACTAAAAATCCACAAAGGAGAAAGAAAATGGTGGATGATAATAAAGACACACCTGCTGCAGAAGAGGGTTCTGCTGAGCCGAGAATTGCTTATGATTTCCTCCAGAAATTGGGGGCATGCCAAGGAGGGTACTTTGACCTTGTTGCTGGACTTGCTGGAATCGCTGCAAAAATTTCTCCCTTTGGTCAGGTGCAATTTCAGTTCTCCCACGGAACTGTCCCTGTGAAAGCAAACAAGAAAAACCGTTGAACTTCACAAAATTAAAAGTTACCAAATCATTCAAGCACACTTTAAGGACTTTTTTCTTAGGCATTTGGACCACAAAGATTCCAAAAGAAATGTCGATACTTTAACATACCCCTTCATGCTGATTTTGGAAAGAACTTCCAGGCCTCCATTGAATACCCGGAACTCCAGAAGGTGAAAAGACTCTTGCGCCCATACCTCCAGCCTCACCAGCATTTCCGTTATCACTAGAACTAAAAGCATCACTAGTTTTAACACCTTGTGGCAAGATCATTCTGTTACTCAAAGATGAAACCGGAGGATGCACCATGCCACTACTTCCAAGTCTCTCATCAGTCCCCAACATAGTTCTCTTAGCCATTTCTGAAACCGAAGGAGAAACACCAAGGGAAGAACCATTGGTAGAAATGCTACCAACAGAGCTAATAGGGATAGTAACTGAAGATTGGTTGGTCAAACTGCCTCTACCCATATTCCGTATTCCAGCTTCATTGAGGGCAGGAGATGATTTGCGAACAGGAAAGCCTCCGACGTCTTCTTCCTTAGCAGCATTGTTTATGGGTGACGAAGGAATCGTGGGGACTGAATTGTCCAAAATACCCCTGACAGAAGTTGGACCTGGAAGGATCGAGGAAGCAGGAAGGTTATGAGTTGTAGCACTAACAGCAACAGGGAGTGGATGGTTGCCGGTTGGTGTTGTAGGAGAAGCCGAGATTGTACTGCTTTTTGGAGGTGGGGTCCGTGCTCCCTGCTCTGAACTGTTGTCCTGGGACACTGTCTCCTCAACTTGATCTAGGACAGAAGCTCCCTGCTAAATAGAAAAAGGTAAATGTGACCCATGCAGGAAACCAGCATGCCCACATAATATATTTTTGCATAAAAATACAAATTAACCAGCCCAAGAAAGAATAAAGAGAACACAGATGTTGATGTTTAAATCACCATAGGATTTGGAAACAGTAAAACTGATTTAGTTTTTGTTTTTTACTTTAAAAAGCAAGCCGGTTACATGTAGCTTTTTTGCGTTAAAATGATGTAGATAACCAATTTATAAAAGTCTAATTGTTTGTTTATTAAAAAATGTTCAGTGACTTAATCACTCAAAATGAGAGAGCTCAATGGGTTTATACATTCAAAAGAAAGTTCAGGGACTTGGTAATTTAGAACAAGAAAACTCGTTGGGTTTTCTGGACTTTCCTAACCAATATTATGCACAACAATCCAATAAATGTTTAGACTGTATCATATAAGCATATCGGATATGATAGAAAGAACAAACACTTCTAGCTGGCTATTGGTTAATATATTCACCATGGTAAGCAAGAAACCTGGCCATCCAATGATCGAACTTTTTACCATCCATATAAATAAATAGAAACCAACCACTGATTAAAAATGCACATAAGTACCCTCGCCTTATCCATGATAAGACACAAAGATAATTCAATCAGAAAACAAAACGTTTACATGCTTTATATCTAACAGGGGTCCTATCACCTATGGACCTTCCCATGCCACCTAAATATCCTAACTCGGTGCAATCTGAACATATCGAGCCTACATATAAAGAGATGCACATTTACATCAAGCCTAAATACAAGGTGCCATACAGAACACCCATCTCCATAACCATAAACAGTGACCAACCCCTCCCCTCTATCACCAACCTTAACCCTGAACCCTAAACCTGTAACCCCCTCCGATACACCAAATTGACCACCCAACATCAATAACAGATCACACATACCACACACATGGATGATCTGTTATGCAGAACCCATGATGCAACCTACAAGCTGGCACGAAAAGGATCCTATTCAATATAATCACATGTGCATCCACCGGCTACTTCCTATGCCTAAGATAACTAAATGATAACATTATTTTTAAGTTTTAACTGACCTTGTTACCACTATTTTCATGTTCGATCCAGCTATTACGTCTGATAAGTCAGAATGTACTACATGCATGTCTCAAATGGACTTGGGTCAAAGCAATACCCCTGAATGGTAGTTTCATGTAATTTAAAAACATTTACAAAAATAAATTTGAACTTTCAATTAAAAACTGCCTTCACAGGTGAATGGGGAGCAGCAACTACGAGCTTTCCATTATTTTAGTACAAACAAAAGAACATAATATGAAACAGAATGGAAAAAAGAAAACAAACATGATTTGCAACTCAGCTAACCATTCTGAGCATATGCTCAATTCTTTAGTTAATTTTCCATTTTCTATTTTAAGTGGAGCATTAGTTGCATGCATGGGTCATCACTCAATGTGCTCCTTTTAGGTTTTAGTTGCATTTTTTTCTTAAAGATTATGCCTTAATAGTTTATAGCAATGGGTCTTCCAATTCCCAAACCACTCCAACAAAAGGAGGCTCCTTTTGCTTCTACATAAAGAGCATCCATGTTGAGATACTTAAAAGAATAGGCTAACTTATTGCATGACAGCGATGGACATGTGTCATATTGTTGGCAAACTAATTTCTCAACATACCGGCGACTGAATTGGAGGTGAAGACAAAGCATTTTTCGTACTTAGAACAGCACCAGTGGCCCCAACACCCTGCCAAAAAAATAAATCAAACTAATAATGACCACTGTTTTCATGAAAAAAATATTTTTTTCTATGTAGGACAATGAAGCCGACCTACTATTGATTCATAATGGTCTATACTGCCTAGCCTAAAGATTGACATGCACAGATCAAACTGTGAAAACAGAATATATCATATCTGCACTAATGATACTTTAGAGTCTTTTTAAGTGATATACTCCACCTGCCTTAAGTATTACACTTCAACAATCATGATCAGAAAATTCGACAGTAGCACGTCCCCATTCATAGAAAGAGAGAGTGAATATGCACAGAAACTGATCCATATTTATGCCAAGAGAAGCAACTTTAAACTGATTTACAATGTTCAAAGGAAGAAAAAGGTTTACAAGAAAGCAAGGAGATGGTATTTTCATTCTTGTAAATGTCTTATAAATGACAAGTACAACTACTAATAACAAAAATCTAGATGGGAAAATTTCAACCCAATTATGTGAAAAATGGATGGGTCAATTTGGGTTATATTTTTATTTGAAAGAGTAAATTTCAAAAATAAAGTTAAAATGAAAACAGGCAGTTTAAAATTCACCGAAAGTATACTCGAGTGTTTACAACCGCCTAAATTATTTTACTCAAAACATCTGGATCATTATTCTAACAAATAGTTTTTGTACGCATGTTTCATATATTAACTATTTATGAAGTTAAAAAAAGACCAAAATAGTATTGGCAGGTCAACCCACCCGTTGACAAGTTCTAGATGTTTACCCGCACACATTTTGACCTCTTACCCAACCCTTCCATGCTGCCCACGTATATATGAAAATCCGGTATAGGCAACTATGTATAAGGATGAGCTAGTTCAAGGAATTCAATCAAGTGATAGACAACGGACGCATTCCTCACCACAATGATGATTGATACTCACAGTTTTGAGAAAAAATAAAGCTTAGAAAATACTGCTGCCTGAATGTACATGACTTACTTCTCGTTAAAAGAAAATTGGCATCATGAGTTCATGACTAAATAAAGTGGGTTACTGTGTTGCCACTTTGTATACATCAAAATAGCTTTTCTATATTAAAATTAAGATCATGAAAATAAATCCAAAATAGTTAACGTCAAAACTCATAATTATTGATAAAAAACCTTTTTCCAACAGAATGAAATCTGTGTTCCAGTCCAGTAGAAGCATAATAATGGATCAACTCAAACCAAGCATCAATATTTGACACAATTTTTAGTGTAGACAAGGATGAGAAACTACAAACGAATGAACGATAAAGAAAGTCGATCAAAAGCTTTCTCCATCAAATATTAAGATCATGGAAAATCCAAAATTTCCCATATCTAAACTCAGAACTATTGACGAAAGTCTTTTATAGAACATATATTTATGGATCAACTCAAACCAAGCGAAATCAATGTTTGACACGAATTTTAGTGCAGACAAGGATGGGGAGCTAAGAACAATAAAGGAAGTTGATCCTTGAGTTACATTGGTGTTTGATACAATAATAGCCAATGATTGTATAAGGAAAAGTGCAGTAACCTCATTAACTTCAAAAAGGAGGCAAAAAAAGATGATTTCTTCACTGTACATGTACTTGACAAGACTATACAGCCACTTCAAAAGGTGGTTAATATGCAACAAGAAATTGTGGTGTTTAAGTATAGGTACCGGCAACAAGCAATAATATGGAGGCAGTCCTAGAACCACTAGAGCTATAACATGAAATGATATGAGCCTTTAATCTAGAGATAGTGAAGGGGGACTGGTTTAAATAAACGAATTTTGAAATATTGTAATGTAACTGATGCATATAGGAGAGACTTAAAAAAACATATGTTATCAAATGATGAAATGGAATCTACATTCAGAGGGTGAGGTTTTAAACAGCAGAAATATGTACCTTAACAAGGCCAGGTGGCCCAATGATAACTAGATCTTCTAGCGCCTCTACCTTGTCCAGCGATAAGGTGTTGTATAACATATCAACATCCTCAAATTCGTCAAAATCCTCCTGCAAATGAAATGACCTGGCTTAATACCCTAAAAGGTGCCATAGTGGAGGATGCTTCAGGAAAATAACAAATTCCCTTATATCTAATATTTGTTTGGTTTGCCAAGACCCATCATAAATTTTTAACAAGGTGGCCAAGCATGACTGTGTTCCAACAAAATTAGAATTCCCACAATGCTTTCCTATGAAAAATAGCAAAGTAGAAATATAAAAGAAAAAACAAGCATATCAACTCTATGACATGTTTTCTGCTAATAATCATAGCAATCAGAAAATATCTGTGTGCACTAAAGAGAGCATCATAAGTGATATATGGTAAGTAACTTTCGGATAGACCTAGATCAAATACCATCTTACATTGACTGGAAAGACATGAACCACGTGTTCCAACACATGGAAGACCTCAAAGAAACTTTTGAGAGAACATGAGATGAAAAATAAAAGAAGACCTGATTTCGTTCCACGTAGTCGTCAATGAAGTCCTTAACGTCATTGACTTGCTCAGGACTCAACTCATCGTTGTCCAGCAGCCTCAATATCAACTCTAGCTTCATTATATGAGCCTTGTGCCGAGAAATTGATGACTCTAGATGTGTCTATAGAACAGAAATTTCCACTGAATTATGAATCGTAAAGTAAATTTAAAATAAATTAAGTCTAGTACGACATGGATTTTAGAGAAACTGATCCAATATCCGCCATCTTACCAGTCGCGGTGGTCTCGTCTTTCCTTTCTTAACAGACAGCCCCTCCATCTCAGCTTCAAAGCTATCGATTTGAGATTCCAGCTCTGACACCTAAACAATTATAAGCATCTTTATACATAATGTCTAGTTGAGGATGCACGAATTTACACCAACTCTATGAAGAATTGTTCTTGTACCAGAAGGGCTCCATGGAGACCCGGTGCATAGAAATAAGTCAATAACGTGTTCAACAAAAATCCACTAAATGGAAGTGCAAGAGGTGAGCAATAAAATGATCATGGTGGAATAGATTCGATAAAACAATCATGGAGCAGATTCAAAAAATAAAATGTGAGCATAATATAGAGACAGGCTATCTTTTTTTGGAAGTCTTTTTTATACTTTTTGTGATCCTTAAAGACCAAAAAACTGAGTTGGAGGAAAGGAAAAATGAATTGAAGCTGCCAAGGATTCCTCTAGGACCAGGCAATCCTTACTTCCAGCGATACCAACACAAACAAACTTATATAACAATAAGATCCAACATCTCACACCTTTAGTTAACAGAAACTTAAAGAACTACTAGATATGTAATAATCAGAGCAACAACTCAAGCAATAAAACAAAGGCAGGCCTTTAAATCAGAAGTATAATCATACCGTATTGTTCAACCAATCTCTAGTCTCTGATTTGGCTTTCTCCTTTGGATCCTACAAAAGATAATTAACAAAGAGCTTCACCATACATTATTCAAACCCAATGCTATTTTACTGTTTATAAGACAAGTGATTTGGCCCAGCTGAGCAAAAAGAAAAAAATAAGACCGAGTGCAACACCAATTCTAACTACATGGTAGCTCCTTCTACCTGGATACCCATAACCAATACTAAATATATAAACTTTTCATACAATATTATTGAAAAATAAAAAAGTATCGAGTTTACAATGCAGAAGATTTCCATGAATGCCCAATTCGATATCATCCACATAAAAGATGCAATACCTACCGTTTTAGGCTGTTGTCCCAAGCCTTCCTTAGAAAAAGCTTTTGTCTTTGTCTCCTTTTCACAAATCTTAAATCGTTCCATTTCTCGCTCAATAAGCTTGCGAGCATCCATCAGAGCCTGCTCATAAGAGGCACTAACCTACGTCAACACGTATCAGAAAGAAGAACCTCATGTCAATAAGGAAGGAAGTAGTTGAAACATAATTAAAATAAAAGAATCGAACTTTTAGCGTAGAATTGAAACCAGATTAAGTGGCTATAATGACAGAAAATGCAAGTGCCAACAGACACAATGAAAAATAAACATATGCATGAGAACCAGAGAACTCGTTTGGTTAGCATTCCAGATCAAAAACCACTAAAGGTGTTATTGTCAAATATGAGGTTGTAAGCAGAATTTTAACTTTCCTTGCAAGTCTGTAACATTACATCGATAAACTTCAAGCTAAAAATCCCCTTAAGAATTGAGTTTATCAATGACTCAAATAGAACTGCTCAAAAAGCTCCTTTATTTCCCTTGTTATTCCCTGATGCAATACAACTAGTTGCCAAGAGATATTAGATGATCGATCATGCTGTTAAAATTCTTAAAGCAACACATCCATGTATTTCAAATTATCAATTTTAATCAAACAAAAACTTCCATCATCAATTCACATCCAGACATCAAAGAATATTAGATGGTTCACCATAGTGGGTAAGCAACATTTATTGCATAAGACTATATACTGGGTAACCGGCCACTGTGACATGCTTGTGACACATCAACTGCGTACGTTGATTATCAATTTTGATGACAAAGAAGTATATAATAGGAACAAAAATGACCTTCTTATCCTTGATCTCGCTGGACTGTATCCATGTCTTAATCTGGTCTCTGTACCTCTGAAGTTTCTTAATCTCCTTCTTCAAGTCGGCCTCAAACTTCTCCTTCTGGTTGGCATTGTCAGTATCGTAAACCTAAAAGACGAGATTTCAACATGCGAACATGACAACTTCAGCATACAGATTACCTCAAAAACCAATAACGTCAATAAATTTACAGAAACTGAGAAATACTTGAACGAACATACCTTGTTCCATATGCTGTCGAAAACATCAACACCTTCTTGAACTTTCTTTAAAACTCGATCGATCTCACCTTGAAGCTTTCTACTCGCTCCCATCGATAAATTACTAAATCTGAACAAGTAATTGAATTATGAAACTTTATCATCCAAAACCTTAACAGGCCAACAAAGATGGTGCCGAGAGACGTGATCGTTATTGCAATTCTAGGGTTCCGATTGGGTGTGGTGTTTAGGTCGAGTTTTGTTATTTCTCAGTGAAGACGATGAAAAGGGTTATTATTCTAAAATAAAGCATATGGTAAATTGGTAATGGATTCCTTTCCAATGTGTTGGGCCGGGTCTAATTTTGCGGTTTGGAACTTTGGGTCCTTTCGAGTTAAAACGTGACAATTCTCCACACTACACGAAAGTAAAAAGGTTTGGGTTGAAGTTTTTGACCCGTCAATCCGTTAAATTAACGGATCGTGTTCGGGTTGGTATATACGGGTTGTGGGTTAACCCACCAACCTGTCAAAAAATAAATTTTAAGAAAAAGATATTTGATATTTTACTTAAAACTTAAAAGACTCAAAAAGTCAAAATAGGTTTTGTTATTTTGTATATCGCCTCCATTCAGACTCCAGTATCGGGAATTTCATATTTACTGTTGGGTCACCGATGATTTGGTGATGAAACTTCTCTATTATTTGTTTGATCTTTTACAGGGTCTTTTGAAGGTCTGAAATATACTTCAAGTATTGAAAAGTCAAAGACTATTCAATCAAGGGTTGTACATCAAAATGTGGAATTTTTGATGTGACAACTAACTTTAATATTCAGACCACTTGCCGAATCAAGAGGAGGATGAGGTCACCGATTGTATACATGAGGTCACCGATGACTCACATGTGGTCACTGATGTTTCACGTGTGGTCACCAATGATTTGCATGGTAACCACCTATGATGAGGTCACCGATGTTGTATACATAGTAACCAAAATTGCGGGTGCCTTCTCTTACGGTTGAGATAACAAGTCACAAATACAAGGATGTACACTTGCCAACACTTAGTGAAAAATGAAGATCATCAAGCAATGTGTACACTTATCAACTCCAACCTTTCAAGGCATCCACCGATGTGATACATGGTTCCATGTATCACTTAGCAATTTTCAAAGACAAGTTCTTGACTCACATCAAATGCAAGACACGTGAGCAGCAAGAACTTGGGAACCAAACCTTAAATTCAAACATTCTCCTTTATTCTTATAAAAGGGATGTTTGTCTTTTAGCTAAAAGGTTTGATGGGACTTCTCGGAAGCATGAAGAAAAGTAGATAAAGTTATACGACATTACGTGCATAAAGAATGGTTTATCCATTAAACTAGTACAAAGGGAGTGGCCTCTTCCTTTGTCCATCGAATATACTTCCGGTAATGAATCCTTGACGGTGTCCACGCATCCCATGTACGTAGGCACTATAAAAGGAGATGAAGTCATTCCCATAAATCTCACGCTTTCAACAAATCCTCTGTGTGATCATTTGTTTGATTCCGGTAAAGTTGTGAGCTCTAACAGTTTTATTTTAACTTCCTTAGTGTATAAGTTAATTACTGTTATCTGTGTGTTTAAGTTTGTTAGAATAGTGTGTCTATTCTTTTCCGCAACAAACTTCTGTGTGTAAATTTTTAATATTTATATTAAAAATTTTAAAAGAGTTAAAATTCTGTGTGTTTGTATTCAAACCCCCCCCCCCCCTACAAACCCTCACTAGCATAACCATCTCTATTCAGGGACTAACAAGTGGTATCAGAGCAGTTGGTTTAATCTAATAAACCAGATCTGTGATGGCTGCTACTTCTTCTAATGATGGTACCTTGCAAACCTCTTCTAGTAGCACATACGACTTAGGCTCCTTGGCCAAACCTCCAAGGTTCAACCCAAGTAACTTTGGGTTTTGGAAAAATCGTATGCTACTCTTCTTAGAAGGGATTGATTGCAGGTATCCCATCATTCTAAGTGAGGGACCTATAATTCCTAAAGTCTGGGCTCGCTACGGTCCACAAAAAGATATTGAGGGAAAAGATATAGAGTCTGATGAAGATAGGAGTGACAAAACAGGCAGATATATCATCAAAGCTTTAAATAAATATAATGAAGATGATAAACGCCTGGTTGCTCTTGATACTAAAGTTAAATCAGCTCTAGCCTTATCTCTTCCTGATGAAGTATATCATTCTCTTGTAAATCTTTCTACTGCAAAAGAGATGTGGGATACTCTAAGTGTCTTATATGAAGGCACTAAAGAAGTGAAGAAATCTAACAAGATTTGTCTTGTCATAAAGTATGAACTTTTCTCTCATAAAAAAGGAGAATCCCTCTCTATCTACTTTAATCGCTTTAACTGTCTTCTCAATGATCTTAAAGTTCTTGGAAGAGTTTATGATAATGAAGAAGTTCTCTGCAAGTTTATGGATTGCCTCCCAGACTTCTGGGAAACCATATGTACTTGCATTAAGCAAACCAAGGATCTTGAAGTGATGCCTTTAACTGCTCTCTATGGGACTCTTCTTCATTATGAACAAACCAAGAACCAAAGAAAAACTCTCATAAAAGATATTAAGTCTTCTTCTTTTGCTCTAATAAGTAATTATAAATCTTCTTCTTGTGTACCTAGAATTACTTATCCTTCTTCTTCTGAATCTGAAAGTAACATTAAGGAAGAATCATCTCATTTATCGAATCTTTACTACGGTCTGTTGATGATGAAGGTGAGGAATCTGCCATTGACATACTTTCTGATAGTATGGCAATGATTGCGGGCAACCTTAAAAACAAAAGATTTTCTTCTAACCGTTCTAGATTTCAAAGAAAACCTTTCTCTCAAAAACCCTCTCCTGACAAATCTAATGAAGAATGCTTTAGTTGTGGGAAGAAGGGCCATTTTGCTTCTGAATGCAGATCTAAATCTTTTTCTAAATTTAAGTCCTCTTTTCCTTCTTCTGGCCATGACTTCTCCAAATCAGCTTCTAGGAAGTCTGAAGAGAGAAATAGCCATCTTTCCAAGGAAAGTCCTGAATCCTCTAAAGAAATCTCTGGGTACAAGAAGTACAAAGCAAAGTACAGAAGAGAAAAGGAAAAAAACAAAGAAAAAACCTTGGTTGCTGAAACACATTGCTGGGAAGATGAGCAAACCTCTGAGAGTGACAGTGAGTATGTCATAAAGTGTCTTATGGCCAAAACTGGTGAATTAGAAGACATGGAAAAGACATTTTGCACTGCTCTCGTATCTACTGAGGAATCAACTTCAGGAACAAAGCCTCAGATACATCCCTTTACCTTTCTTTCTGATGATCAAAAAGCTGATGCTTTTGACTCTTTAACTGTCGACTTCTATGACTTAAAGGATAAAAAAAAGGCTGACATGCACATAAAATGTTTAAATGATCAACTTCTATCTTGTTTCTCTAAACTCAAAGATTTTGATAAAATGAAAACTGATCTAGAAAACCTAAGGTATTTAAACGACAATCTTTCTGAAGAAAAATCAAAAATCTCTAACACTCTTGAAAAGAAACAAGAGGTTCTCTCTAAATGGACCAAATCTTCTAAAGATCTTGAAAGGATTCTTCAAGATTTTCAAGATCAAATCTCTAGCAAGGACAAGTCTGGACTTGGATATGGAAAAGATGATTTTCAATCTTCTGACCCTATTCCTCCATCATCTGAATGCCAAGGCTTTCCTGTTGGTTTCTTTTCTGATGATGATGATGATCTCTTTGGTTACTCATCTGAGGATTCTACCTTTGTTCATTCTATAGATCTTCTGGACATGCTAAAATTAGAATCCAATACCAAAAAGTTTGGAGTTTTTATAAAAGCAAAAGAAGTTTCTCCTGAACCTTTAAGAATCCCAAGCTCTTCTTCTTCTTCTCCTAAACCCATTCAAAAACTTTTAAACTCTCTGAGTCTTCATGATTCAAGGGACCTTCATAAGTCACCGACTACTCCTGTATGTCATGCCTCAAAAAGATTTTCTCAAAAGAAAAGGTTTTCATCCAAAAGAAAATCTCAAGTGATTACTGATTTCATCCCTCGCTCTCTCAATTTAAAGAAATCACCAAATCCTGATAAAGGTATTCTTGGACCAAGACCAGGTGTTGGTCACCCCTCTACTTCTCATTCTTCAACCGATGCTCAAAGTTTTGACAACATGGACTTTAATAGGGCATTTTCTTTAAAGAAATGCAATAACTATGGCAATACCCTCCATCCTGCAAAACATTGCCCTAAGGATTCTGATATTTGTAAGAATAAAATGCCTTCTAATCCAAAAGGACCCACTTCAAAATGGGTACCAAAAGTCTAAATTTGTTTATGAGTGCAGGTGCCAAACAAAGATCACATATGGTACATGGACAGCGGATGTTCAAGGCACATGACCGGAAACAAATCTCCCTCTCTAATTTCTTAAAAGAAAAAGGACCTACTGTTTCCTTTGGAGGAAATGGGAAAGGTGTCACCAGAGGCTATGGTACCATATCAAATGGAACCATCAACTTTTTTAAAGTAGCTCATGTTAAAGGGCTAATGTACAACTTACTGAGCATCAGCCAAATATGTGACTTGGGATATAAGGTCACCTTTCAACTATGTGTTTGCTTGGTCCTTGATATGCAGAATAAAGTTGTACTAGCAGGTACCCGAATGAATGACGTCTACATCATCAACATGAAAGAAAATGCTTTTGGAGAAGCTGTGTGTCTCCTTTCTCAAGAATTAGCCAAACAAAGTTGGCTATGGCATAAAAGATATACTTGGGTGTTCTTTCTAAAACACAAGAGTGATGTTGTTGAAGAAATCATCAGGTTTACCAGAAAGATTGAAAATATGAATGGTAAACTGGTGAAGTCGTTTAGAAGTGATAATGGCACGGAATTCAAAAATGCTGCTCTGGAAGATTTCTTTGACCTAAAAGAAATTTCTCAGAACTTTTCTGCCGTACGCACTCCTCAGCAAAATGGTGTTGTTGAAAGAAAGAATAGAACACTGTGTGAAGCTGCAAGGTCAATGCTGAGTGAATCCAAGTTGCCAACCTATTTTTGGGCTGAAGCAGTTAACACCGCATGCTTTACTCAAAATAGGTCAATCATAGTCAAAAGGCATGGCAAGACTCCCTATGAAGTTTTCCATGATAGGAAACCTGCAGTTGACTTCTTCCATGTATTTGGTTGTGCTTGTCACATGCTAAATGACAGGGAACAACTTGGAAAATTTGATCCAAAGTCTGATGATGGAATTTTCATGGGCTACTCTCTCTCCTCAAGAGCCTTCAGAATCTACAACCTAAGAAGACAATGCATAGATGAATCTATGCATGTGAAGTTTGATGAGTTTGAAACGTCTTCATTATCTTGTAATGAAGAAGAACTAAATCTATGGATAAATTCTTGTGTTGGTGAAATTCCTTCTTCTTCTTCACCTAACCCTTCAAATCCTCAAGATAGCAACTCTTCTCAGCCTCCCATCAACACCACCTTATCTACAGAACCCACTTCTTCTTCTCCACCTCCTAAAACTATTTTTTCAGGAGAACATACCCATCTAAACACCATATCTCCCATTAACCTATCATCACCATCTCAAATGCCTACTTCATCTTCTTCTATACCTCCTCCCTTGCCTCCTTCACTAAAATGGACCATGGATCATCCAATAGATCAAATCATTGGTGATCCTCAAGTTGGTGTAAAAACAAGAAGAGGCATTAGCAACCTGTGCTTGCTCAAAAATAGACAGAAAAAGTACAACTGGAAGCTGTTAGTTACTTGGTGGAAAGCTTGTGAGCTGGTCAAGTAAGAAACAACATTCGGTGTCTACTTCTACAGCTGAAACAGAATATGTGGCTGCTGGAAGTTGTTGTGCACAAATATTATAGATGAAAAATCAGCTGTGTGATTACAATAAGATTTTCTCAAAGATCCCAATACTATGTGACAACTCAAGTGTAATAGCCATTGCCAACAACCCGGTGCTTCATTCAAGATCTAAGCACATTGATATCAGGTATCACTTTATAAGAGATCGTGTCTCTAAAGGTGATGTGGAACTTCACTTTATTCCCACTGAGTATCAATTAGCTGATCTATTCATAAAGGCCCTTGATGAAGCAAGGTTCAAGTTCCTCATCGGTGAATTAGGTATGATAAATAATATATATGTATGTTTATATTATATGTATATATATTTTATACATTTATGTATATTATATATATTATATATATTATATAATATTAATATATGTGTTTATATATATAAAAATAATAATAAATATATATATATATATATTGTCGGTGAGTGGACTCACCGACGTGGCACCCTTCTCTCTCCTTCCCAAACACCTCTTTCACCTCTCTCATAAAACCCTAACTCTAAAACCATAAAACCACAAGCCACCATCACCTATCCACCGACGTCCCCACCTTTGAGCCACCGACATCTCACCGTCGATCCTCCCACCGACAATCACCGTCACCATCCGCCGACAACAACCACCGTCACCATCCACTGACGTCACTCTTCCTAGCCACCGACGTCATCATCCATCGACGGTTACCCTCTCTCTCAATCCACCGACGTTTCTCTCTCTCCTAGCCTCTCATCCACCGACGTTCCTCTCTCTCCTAATCCTAGCCACCGACGTCGACCTCATCATCCACCGACGATGTATTTTGTTAGACATTATACCCACCGACGTCATACCCTAGCCACCGACGTCACCGCCGTGATTCACTCTTCCTAGCCACCGACGTCATCATATCACTCACCGAGGTACCATTCCAACGTCTTTTCTCACTTATTATTAATGCAAAGTTGGCTGATAAACTTGAGAAAAGGGATGATATTTTATATGATCTCCCTCTTCATCAAGTGGGAAATCAAATAATGAAAAAGGGAGTCTTGGCATCAGACAACCCTCTTCGACCTGCTATGATTGAGTTTGCAAGGAATGCAACTCTTTCATGGGGAGAAAATGAACCCAGACTTCAAAGACCTTCAGGTATGTCCTCTATCTCTAATGCACCCCGAGTAACTGATGTGCCCAAATCTCAAAAGAGATCCAAGGCGTCGGGCACATCTACCTCCGCACCCACCGTTGCTACAAAGCCAAAAGAACCTTTGGCTTCTACCCAAGCACCAAAATCCCAAAAGCGGAGACACTCAAAAAGCCCCCCAAAGACTTCCTCAAAGAAGTCTAAGGGTACCCAAAGGGTCTTAACACAAAGGCCACTTGCTGACTCCCAAAAGTCAGTAAGTGTTGAAAATATTCCTACTCGACCCAAGGAGCAGTTAACCCATCCAAGCTCCTCCATGTCCTCTCAAAAGGACAAGGTTGTACAAAGGGACATCCCTATTATTCCTTCATCAACTTTTTCCTTAGTTGATGAAGAAGACTTGGAGTCTCCCATCCAAGGTACCTCTTATCCACCCCCAGAGCTCTCACAGCTCCTTTTCCACCCTCCATATGAGAGTGCATCACAACCAGATGCATTTGATGGAGCATCCCACTTTACCGATTTTTTACTTTCTGACACTACACCTTGGGCACGTACGTCTCCCGTACATGACAAGGTTGTGGAGGAACCCATTATTGAGGAATCCCCTCATAGACACTCTTCTACACGTGTCTCCCCCACATCTCCTAAATCCCTCCCAAGAAAATTTACAGGTTTGGTGGATTATTCCTCAAGTGATGATGAAGATGATCAACCACCAAAGCCTCAACCATCTGCTCCCATGTCTTCTCAACAGGGAGATGATCTTATCAATGCTTTCACCAGTTTCACTCGTGACACCATCCGCAGGGTGGAAGCTCTGGAAGATCAAGCAACTAAAGAAATGGAAAGAATGACCTCTCTTTCTTCTGATCTTAGATCTAGCATCGAGGAGTTGTCAGTGGCTCATCCAACTCTAATGACATGTTTAGATCTCCTGCACTTGGATATCCTTGGTCTTCAGCAAGGGTTTCTCTCCAGCCAAGATTCTGTACTATCTTCTATTAGAGGTCTTCAAAGTGCCTCCACTCAGCAAGCCACTGATATTGCTTCTATCCTTGTCAATTAGAAAGCAATTTTGGAATCTCTTGCAACTCTTCATACAAAGGTTGACAAGATACCAACTTCTTCTCCAACGGTTGAACTTGATGTTGGTGATTCCTTCTTTCAGGATAAGGATAGATTTGTTCTTCAAAGGGTTGAACGAAAGGTTGATGCTGTGGGTTCTGATGTTGAAAGGATCAGGATCTTTCTCTCTTCAGTGGGTTTCAAGAGTTCAACCACTGAGGGGGAGAAAAACAAGAAAGTTGCTGCTTCTCCATCTCCAGCCACCTATGTGACTCCATCCACCTATGTGACTCCAGCCACCTATGTGACTCCATCTACCGATGTGACTCCATCCACCGATGTGACTCCAGCCACCTATGTGACTCCATCCACCGATGTGACTCCATCCACCGATAATCTAGCTGCTCCTCCAGCCACCAATGTTCTAGCTGCTCTTCCATCCACCGATGTTCTAGCTGCTCCTCCATCCACCGATGATGCAGCTACAGCCACCGATGTTGCAGTCACCGATGTTGCAGCTACAACCACCGATGCTACAGCCACCGATCCAGCAGCTACAGCCACCGATGCTGCAGCCACCGATGATGTAGCCACCGATGCTGCAGCCACAGCCACCGATGATGTAACCGAACCCCAGGTCACCGAGATAACTGAAACAACCTCATGGTTAGAAGACCCCACTCATTCTGACTCATTCTGACTATGTCTATCGGCTAGACAAAGCTTTGTATGGATTGGCAGGCTCCTCGCGTCTGGTTCCAAGATAGATCCAAAGAGCACCATTGGAAGTTGTCAGCTTCTTCGTGAAAAATAATTTGTTGAGTTTCATTTCATGTCTACTGACTTTCATTTTACCCATCTATGCACAAAGTCATTGGATGAAGTCAATCAACTTTCTGATCGAAAAACTAGGTATGTCATTCCTTCAATCTCTAAATTTTAAAAAAAAATTCATTATATATTTGTATATATAATAATAATAAATTCGGATAGTGATTTCTCCGATCTCCACTCTCCGAATAAAAGTATATTTTTTTTAAAAATATATATTTCTTTATAAAAAAAATTAAATTTTTTTTTTGCTGACGTCAGCCACCGATGCTGACGTCACACCCACCGACGCTGACGTCAGCCACCGATCATGCTGTCACACTCACCAACGCTGACGTCAGCAGATGCCATGCTGACGTCATGCTTTCAGATTTTCTTAAAAAAAAATTAATTTTTTTTTCCTTAATTTTCAGCAACCTAAAATATATATATATATATATATATATATATTTGGTTGTCCACACCGAAATTATTTTTTCAAACCTCTCTTTCTCTGACAGAATTTTGGTAAGCCCAAAATTCATACTCTGAATTTTGACTCCCCGATTTTAGACAGACTAAAATCCCTCCAAAATTTCATATCTTGAAAATTTTCTTCATATCTTTCTCTAAGATTTTGGACAGCTAAAATCTCTAAAATATTCTATTTCTTGAAATTTCTCCTATCTTTGTAAATTCCCTCAGATATACTATTCTCTATATATCTTTGTCAAAATATCTATCCGAATTTTCTTGCTGTTAAAATTCTCTCTGATTTTTGCCATGATAAAATTCCCTCCAATAGTTTTGTCAAACTACTCTTCGAATTCTGTCTGTCAAAATACCCATCTATCTTTGACTGTCAAAACAGCCCCTGATCGTTGACTGTCAAAATGTCCAGCTATTGACTGTCAAAATTCTTCAATCCTTTCTCTTTCAAAAATCTCCAAAGTCTCCGATGTTTCTCTCTCTAATTTCGGATACTTAATATCCTTCACTCTTTATTCTCTCTGATCTCATGAGCATAAAATTCCACAAATTTTGCTCACAAACTTCTCTCTCCGACATATGGACATGGTTAAGAAGAAAAAGAAATCTAAGGTTTATAAATCTTCTACCATTTCCACCTCCGCGCCTGCTTCTACGGCTACGATACTGAAAAAGCCTTCGGTATCTACCCAAGCCAATATCCTTTTTAAGAAGCAGAGGACTTTCAAAAACCCCCCAAGTTCTCCTCAAAGAGATTTAGGGAACCTCAAGGGTCAAATACTCACAAGCCACTCACTGATTCCCAAAAATTGGTGAGTGTTGAAATTCTCCCTACTGGACCCAGGGAATTCTTTAAAAACTCACCTAGCTCCTTCATGCCCTCTTAAAAGGACCTGATTGTATTTTCGGGGACCCTCACTAAACCCTCCTCAACATTCTCTTTGGTTGATAAGGATGACTTGGAACCTTCCCAATCCAAGGACTATTTTTGTCACATCACAGCCTTGCACCCAAGATCTATGATCTTGATGACCTTGCACATCTCTATGAAGATTCGGCGAAACTGGTCGAATTGGAGGGACTCCCATTTTTTCTTGTTCACCAAAATCTTCTTCTGACAGAAATGTTTCCACCTAGTGAACTCTCCAATATATGGGTTTGAGAAATAAAAATAAAAATAATTTTTTATTTTTGTTTCTGATAGCTTATTTATCCCTCTGGTGAACTCCCCGAATTTGTTCCACCTTCTCACCTCATTTACTCATCTTCTCCCGTCAGCCTGAGGGGAAGAAAATTCAAAGTTCCTGATAAGGCTAAATCAACAGCAGCTGAGAGGAGAAAACAAGAAATCAAAAGTATTGTAAGCTGAGGAGGAGAAGAAGAAATTCTCCAAGAAGAAATTCTCCTTATGCAGCTGAGAGGAGAAAAGAAATCTTCTCAAGAAATCAACTAATGCTAAAGTATTATAAGCTGAGAAGGAGAATGAGAAATCAACAGAGAAGAAGAAATTTTCTCAAAAAGAGATTTCAGTTGAAAGGGAAGAAATCTTCTAAGTGATAAGACATCAACTGAGGGGGAGCATCTAAGTGATTCTAAGAAGAATGAGTCGAAAGCAATTGTTGAGGGGGAGAAAATCAAAGACAGACAAAAAGTTAACCCCGATGCAGACTGAATTCTTCTCTCTCCCATTCCACAAGGAAGCATTCATGATATCTCAAATTTTTTATCTATCAAATCCTTGCTAGTTCAATTAGCAACAACCATCATCACTGCTTCAGAATATGGTATGTTCTCTAAAGATGATTTTAGGAACAAATGTTTCTTCTAAGGCTACCAATATTCCCTTGCCGATAGCAGCTTCCTTCAAGAAATTCTAAGTGTGGTCCTCTATAGCAAAGATGAAGGAATTCTCTACAAATTAATCTTCAATGAACTCAAGAGTAGAGATGCTGCAACAATTCCCTTCAAGTATCCAGATACTTGGTATATATGTAAATTTATTTATTTTTTTCATATGTTGGATATATTTTTTTTCATACATACTGTACATACTCAGTTAAAAAAATCTGAGTCAAAAGAACCCAAAAGAAAAATAGAAAGGGTCAAAAGTATTTCTTTCTAACTTACAGGTATCATCATCAAATAGGGGAAGATTGTTGAGTCACCGATGATTTGGTGATGAACCTTCTCTATTATTTGTTTGACCTTTTACAGGGTCTTTTGAAGGTCTGAAATATACTTCAAATATTGAAAAGTCAAAGACTATTCAATCAAGGGTTGTACATCAAAATGTGGAATTTTTGATGTGACAACTAACTTTAATATTCAGACCACTTGCCGAATCAAGAGGAGGATGAGGGATTGTATACATGAGGTCACCGATGACTCACATGTGGTCACCGATGTTTCACATGTGGTCACCAATGATTTGCATGGTAACCACCTATGATGAGGTCACCGATGTTGTATACATAGTAACCAAAATTGCAGGTGCCTTCTCTTAAGGTTGAGATAACAAGTCACAAATACAAGGATGTACACTTGCCAACACTTAGTGAAAAATGAAGATCATCAAGCAATGTGTACACTTATCAACTCCAACCTTTCAAGGCATCCACCGATGTGATACATGGTTCCATGTATCACTTAGCAATTTTCAAAGACAAGTTCTTGACTCACATCAAATGCAAGACACGTGAGCAGCAAGAACTTGGGAACCAAACCTTAAATTCAAACATTCTCCTTTATTCTTATAAAAGGGATGTTTGTCTTTTAGCTAAAAGGTTTGATGGGACTTCTCAGAGCATGAAGAAAGGTAGATAAAGTTATCTGACATTACGTGCTACAAAGAATGGTTTATCCATTAAACTAGTACAAAGGGAGTGGCCTCTTCCTTTGTCCATCAGATATACTTCCAGCTAATGAATCCTTGACAGTTGTCCACATGCATCCCATGCATGGGCACTATAAAAGGAGATGAAGTCATTCCCATAAATCTTACGCTTTCAACAAATCCTCTGTGTGATCATTTGTTTGATTCCGGCAAAGCTGTGAGCTCTAACAGTTTTATTTTAACTTCCTTAGTGTATAAGTTAATTACTATTATCTGTGTGTTTAAGTTTGTTAGAATAATGTGTCTATTTTTTCCGCAACAAACTTCTGTGTGTAAATTTTTAATATTTATATTAAAAAATTTAAAAGAGTAAAAATTATGTGTGTTTGTATTCAACCCCCCCCCCCCTTCTACAAACCCTCACTAGCATAGCCATCTCTATTCAGGGACTAACATTTACGTATAACCCTAGCTCAATCTCGATCTCGAATCGTAATATCCTTCCTTCGAAATTGGATGTTTTTGTTTTGGCTTTTTATTTGTTTGAAACTTGGATGTTTGAATTTGGTTGTATTATTAGGTGAATTTGCTTGTGTTTGAACTTTTTATTTGTTTAAAAGTTGTGTTTGGACATTTAAATTTGAATGTTTGAATTTGGTTGTATTATTAGGTGATTCGTCAACCCGTTTACAACCCGCTAACCCGAGTGTGTGCGGGTTATGGTTGAATATCTCGACACGATTAGCTAAACGGGTCGTGTCCGGGTTGAGCGTCCCTGACCTGCCAACCCGAACATGACCCATTTGCCACCCATAATTAAAACAACATTCTTTTTAGTAAAACACAAATTAGTTCATTGAGATTTTGGTTTTATGTCGTCTTTCGACTTTATTTATTATAAATCTATTCTTATTGTTTGTATTCCGATAGGGTATGGTCTTTAGGTCGAGTTTCGTTATTTCTTGGAGAAAACGATGAAAATATATAGATTCAAAAATTGAGGATGGTAATGGATTTATTTCGAATGTGTTATGGTGGGTCGGGTCTAATTTGTGGTTTGGATCCATTTGAGTTAAAACAACATTTTTTAGTAAAATATAGATATTCTCCATGTAGTTTATTGAGATTTTGGTTTTCGTCGTTTTTCGACTTCATTTATTACATATATTCTTAGGTGGCATTTTATTTTTTAAGAAGTGCTGAAGTCTGATTTCACTTGTGATTTATAAGAGATGGTGTTGAAGTCTGAATCAGTTATGCTATTTTTTTTACGTCTAAAATTTGAATCGGTTAGACTGTTTGTTTTTGTAAACTGACAAACGTCTGAGTTTTGAAATCCGAATCAATAAGATTGTTTTTTTTGTAAAATGACAGGAATACCCCTCAAGTAACTAGTTCATGAAGAAGATTAATGGATGGTTTTATACATCTGATCACTTTTATACATCTAATCACTTGAATGTTGATAAGCACACACAAACAACCAGTGGTGGATCAAAAAACACAAAACCTACAAACTGTTTTTATGATTTTATACATTTACTCACTTTTCTAGAATAAAAAGATTGAATCTTGAAAAAGAAAAAGGAAAGGAAAAATAAGATCAAAGCTTCTTCTAATCATATTATAAATTAGCCATTGTAATATGTTTATGGGACTCCATTATCGACTCATTCACAAATGCATCTATAATCTGTTTATGGGATTCCATCATCAACTCATTACGCTTCATCTTTGATTCCTCATCTTTTCAACCTCCCTTGCTATATCTATCTTCATCTTCTCCATTTTCATAAAATGATCTAGAGTGGTTGCTAAATCATCTTCTCCATCTTCAACCAACTTATAGACCAATCCATATGATTTCTAGCTTTAAGATCATATAACAACCAACTTATAAACAGGTCCCTTATGTTATGAAACCATGTTTGAGCATGATTTAAATACAACAAATTTGATTGAACACCAATCCAAACACCCAACTGCAAATCTAATCCAAGAGATGATTTAGCACAAACTTGAAAATTCAAATCTTTGGGCAGAAAATTAAAATCTTTACCGCCACCATTACCATTCATGTAAACTTTGATACAAACCTATCCCATGAAGCCCATTTTGTCATTTTTCATCCACAAAAAAGGAAACCGTTGTTAAAAGAGAGCTTGTCAAAGATTTTTCTCACTCATTACAAAACTGTAAGAGACGATCAGAAAGTCAAATCAACACCATTGTTTCTCATTTAGCATATTGTGATTTGGGTTTAGCAGAGAAATATGGAATTCCACATACCGATCCACATACCTTAAGATCGAGATGCTTGAGAGATATGGAGATCGAGAGCTTAACATACCTGGAAATCGAGACCTTGAGAGATCTGGAGGTCGACAACTTGAAGAAATCGAGACTTTGAAGAGATACGGAGATCGAGACCTTGAAGAGATATGGAAATCGACAGTTGAAGAGATCGACAACTTGAGTTCGAGATCTGAGGTGGAGAAAATCGAAAAAAGAACCTGGAAATCGAGATCTGTTTAGACATCAAGAGATGTCATGGAGATCGATACATGTTGTTAGAGATCAACAGATCAGAGAGAAAAGAGAGTAACGTGAACGACAAGAGTTTTGAGAAGCTTTAAGAGGTTTTAAGAGATAGGTCTATCTCTTAAATTTTCAGAGGAAACGAGGAGCTTTTAAGCTCTTAGTTTTCCAAATTTTTGTTTTCTAAAAAACTCCCCCCCTCCCTCTCACTTTCACACACACACACACACACGCACTTTCTAATTTGAAAAGAAATGGAAATGAAAAGTGATAGAAAATGCACAACCAAACGCGTTTTCTAATTTTCTAAAAATGAAAAATGAAAACTCCACCATTTCAACCAAACACGTTTTCTAAAATTTTCATAGAAAACTGAGGATGAAAACTCAACTCCATTTTCTGAGAATGTTTTATAGAAAAATAAAAACAATTTTTCACAACCATACACACCCTAACTTTTACATAATATCTTTCAAGTAAATTTTAATAAGGTTAGTTTTATGAACATGTTTTTTATAAATATAAAAAATGTTCCAAAAATTCTATAAACAATTCATTTAAAAGACTTTGATATTTTTGGAATTTGTCTATGAAAATGACAAAAAAAAATCGTTTGTTCAACAAAAAGCTTCATTCACTTTCCGATTGCAAGTACAACTATAGCTGTTAAAAAACAATAACAAGTGGAGAAAAAAATTATGAGTCGTATTCTTCAAACTTTAAAGACAAAGACAACCATGATGTTAAAATTTTGTGTCCTTAAAGCTCCAAAAACGAACTAAAATATGAGACATGTCCTATGGCCAAACAAAATCAAGAAGTTTGGTTTCCTCATTCAACACTAATGCCGACTACATTCAAAAATGGATGTTGAATTTCAAATAAATGATGTCTCTAAAGACGGATTTCGTGTGAACCGTTTGAGATTATCAATAATCAAGTTTTTTTATTTAAACTATGTAAAATCATCTCTAATAGATTTTCTATAATTTCATAATCAAATGATAAACTTTTTAAAAAAAAGAATTACATCAAATTCTAAGTTTGTTATGCTTCATCCATTCAACAAACTTTTAAATAATCCAATTACTTTCAAATACAATTTTTATACTATAAGAGCATCTCCAACAATTATGTTAAAATAGAAGAAAGTATAATTTTAGCATTTTTGTTGCTCGAACAGCTTTGCTATCTCTATGCTAAAATAGAAAAAAGATGAGAGAGATTGAAAAAATCTCTAAATTTAGAGAAATCTCTAAAACCTTAGAGCATCTCCAACACCTTCTCTAACATAAAGAAAAAACCCATTTTTCTTCTCTAAATTTCTCCAACAACATCTCTATATTATTCTCTAAGATAGAGATTTTTGGGAAAATCTTTAAATATATAGATTTCTCTATATCTCTAAAATGATGAAAGAGAAATATTATTTTAATAATTTCACAAAAAACAACCAATATAATTTTAGAGTTTTTTGAAATAATAAATTTATTAAATATTTTAATAATATAAACTTTTAATAGATTTTCTAAAATAAAGAAGCTGTTGGAGTTGGAAGATAATAATTTTAAAGATTTTGACTTTACATTCTCTATTTTAGAGAAAATTTAGAGAAGCTCTTGGAGATGCTCTTATAGAAGAGAGATAAAATAATATTAATTATATCCAACCAATTAGAGTTTTTAGATAAAATGTGTAGGAAAAAAATAATATTTTATTAATATAGTTAATGCAAGAATTGTTAAAATAGAGTAGTTGTTGGAGTTGAATGTAAATTTTTATAAATATTTTAACTTTTATTACTTTATTATAGAATTTTTTTAACATAACTATTATAGATGCTCTAAGAGCATCTTCAAAACTTTATCCAAAATGGAGAAAATATGAAAGAGATTAGAAAAATCTCCAAATTTGGAGATATCTTAAAAAATGATTACCATGAGAGAGAAACCATTTTTTATTATGTTCTACCAATAAAAAATTTTGGAATTAAATGTTTAGACTAGATAAATAATATTTTATTAGAAATATAAAATATTTTAATAATAAATGAATTTTGTAATCTTTAAAATAGAGATGTTGTTGGAGTTGAATGTAATATTTTTAAAGATTTTGAGTTTTGATTCTATATTTTGAAGATAATTATAGTGATGCTCTTGAAGATGCTATAAGATTCCGAAGTTTGTCGAAAATTTTGAAAGGTTTGTGTCTTTTCTCATTGCTTGTTTTTTAGTTTGAATTTTTTTTATTAAAAGAACTCCAAAACCCCATTTTATTGGTTTTAGAGAATTCGATTCTTTTTAGTTGGTTACTCCCTCCCGCTTCCTGAGTCCTTTTCTTGACGCTATGTTGAAAGAAAGAAAAGTAAAGAAATGAAAAGGAAGGGAAGGGAAAGAAGAGAGAAAAAAAGAAAGGAAAAGAAAGTACTTTTTTTTATTTGTGTTTTTGAGATCGAAGGAAGGAGAAGGAAAGAAAATAAATTTTTATATTTTTGAATGCGAGAGAAAGGAAAAAAATGATGTTATTTTTACAATTATATCCTTATTTATTTTATAGAAGAATGTAATTGGTGGGTAAATGTGTAATTTCATAAATATATATAATTATTATTAAAAAAAATGAGAGAAAAATTAACATCCTTCCTTTTCCGTTACTTTCCCTCCCAAAAAAAAAACTCTGAGAACAGAAGATTATTTCTTTTTCCCTTACTTTTTTCCTTCATAAAAAAACTCGAGAACACAGCGTCACGTTTGTCGACCTCTCTGCTGACCGGCGACCTCTCTGCTGCTGCCGAGTTCCGACTTCCGGCCACCTTTGTCGGCCTCTGCTGCGGTGCTTCCAAACCTGGCCGTCCCTGAAATCGTACACCACATCCTTTTCTTTTCCTGCTCTCCGTGTGTACATTTAGTTACTTATTTTATGTTTAGATCTCCAATACGAATTGATATGTAAACATCTATGATACTTATTTTATGTTTAGATCTCCAATACGAATTGATATGTAAACATCTATGATACTTATTTTATGTTTAGATCTCCAATACGAATTGATATGTAAACATCTATGATACTTATTTTATGTTTAGATCTCCAATACGAATTGATATGTAAACATCTATGATACTTATTTTATGTTTAGATCTCCAATACGAATTGATATGTAAACATCTATGATACTTATTTTATGTTTAGATCTCCAATACGAATTGATATGTAAACATCTATGATACTTATTTTACGTCAACAAATAGCAGTGGGCAGTAGATATTTTTCAAGTGTTTATGATGAATTTCAGGTTTTTTCAGTGAATATGGATCGATCACATTCACATATATGCACATATCTCTGCCATGTTTTAGCCATAAATTTAGATGGAAGAACGAGAGACTGAATTAATAAGAAAACAACAGGAAACAATTAGAAAACAGCAGCAAACAAAGTGCAGTATAGCATGTGATAATGTGATTAGCAATATTACACAAGTGACATAAAAAATGATAACATAAGTAATCGGTTTTCACCTTAAAATTCGGTCCGTCTTCAGCTGTGCTTTTTGATTTCATGTTGAAATTTCTGGTTCTTTCGTTTAACATAGTGGGTTATTACTGCTTAGAGTTTCACCATAACTTGATTAGCCATTTTGGATGTTCTCATGTTAGTAGATTCTACTTTCAGTTTAATGTGTGTTTGATTTGTTTGTATAATTTGAAGAAAGTTATGGTTCAGATTTCATAGTCAATTTGGAGTTCCATACACTTTTGATAGGTTTCTTGATTTCTGCCTTTCTCCTCCAAGTTCCATGATAAACAGGTTTCAACTTTTCAATGTCAATCAAATGATGGAATCATATGGTATGCTAGAAAATGTGTAAAAGCCTTAAAATGGTTTCATAAGTTTGAAAGGAAGGCTTACGTTTTGTTAGTGATATGTTCCCTTGTTTTATCAAATGAATGACCCCATTAACAAATATTCAATGAACCTAAAGCCTTCATCAATTATTTGATCGAAATATCTCATGTTTTCAAACCATTTATATTACAGTTCTTAACATGAATGAGAAAAGATGGCTCTTTGCTCAGACTAACTAAACCTTCTTGTTATCACCAGCTTAATCCATTTAAATCAAATTGCTTTCGACTTGAAGCAGCATCATTCTCATCATGAGCATTTAGGTCCAGTTTCTTTTCGAAATATGGCAATTGAAACTTTTGTGTTATATCCATATTTTCTTGCTTGATTGGTTCTGTTTTGTTTCGAGTAACTTGATTCATGAAAATGGCATCCTCATCCCTACAAGTAAACCTTTGGTCAGAGTAACTTCTATCAGGGTTCCATTCGCTACTCTCGAGTCCAACACTCATGGACAAATCACTTGAGGAAAGAAACTTCTTGTTTCTTTTCATTTCTTCACACCATATGTTTTCTGGTTCATCTTCAACCTTCTTTGACTTCAAAGGTGCATTACTGCTACCATTTAAAAAGTTCAAACCCATCATCTCCTGATCCATTTGTTGACCTTCACCGTAGGTCAAGCAACTGTCTATTGAACAATCTGTTGGCTGGTTAGTTCCGTTTGACACATCTTTCATTCCTGAAAATGCAGAATTCAGGCGGTGTGTGGATACTTTGGAGACCAATTCGGATAGTTGAACCTTGGCGGTTTCTAGTCCCACTGCACCCAAGTTTTGCCTTCCAACTGTCTCCTGTGCCTTCTCTAACACTGCTTGTAAGTACTTCCCTTGTGCTTCTATTCGGAGCTGTAAGTGTCTCTGTACCTGTTCCAATCCATTAAAAAGAAGTTAAACTTTGGAATTTTTGAGAATTTTTTTGTTCTCATGAGTTGTTGCTCAAATATGATGTCTATCTATTTGAAAGCAGACAAGATGATACAAAAAGTTGTTATTCCATTCTTGGCGTGAAATTAGACTAGGACCGGACAGGACTTGAGTAGGACAAAAATGCATTTTTTCCGTCCGGCAAAATAGGTGGAACAAAAATCAAGGATATGTGACAAAATTGGTAAATTACTAAACTAGATATGTCAATTTAAAACCCTGAAACTTTTCAGAAGTTCTTTCACCCGCTTACCTCATTCTCACCCAATGGCGGATCCAGTATTTTTACCTAGTGGGTTCACCATTAAGGTAGGCTAAAGGTGCGTAAAGTCACCCAACATGTTTTTAGCCTAATTACACTGTTTCGAGGGATTTTTAAAGTTTTTTAGTTGATTTCGAGGGATTTTCTTAGTGTTTTTGTTGATTTCCAAGGACTTTTTCAGTTTTTTTGATTGATTTCAAGAGACCTTTTTAGTGTTTTTGGCGATCGCTGACAAGATGGGGTCCTTTGGAAAATTTTACCAAGGGGAACTAATGGTAAGTTTTGTATTTTTGATTTCCTTTAACCTAGGTAATTTTTTTTGACCTTTTGACTTGGGTCCCTTCCCCCCACCTTTTATACACTAGTCATGTCTAGTTCTGGCCGTGTACCAAACAAACCTAATAGTGATAATATATATAGAAAATGTTGCAAATGATCATACCTCAAGTTGCTCATGTAGCCTTCTCTGAACTTCAATTTGCATCTCTAGTGCTTCGTTTATTTGTAAGTTTCTGGATAGATAATTATCCGTTAGATTGATTATTGGAGGAGAATACTAATAACATAACTTGTACGTAAAACCGAACACAAAATCACATGGATAGTAAACACCTCATACTTGTTTGTTTGAGGCCCAACACTTGAATTGCTCATATGCATATCATCTGTTTCAACCATCCTGTCTCTTGCTTGTGGAACCATACCTAAAACCCAAATATTTATTATCATAAATATCCTTTTCCAGTTAACGTTGTATTACATATTTACATTAGAAATTAGATGCTCGAATGTCTTACTGATTTTATTCGCCCCACCACCATTAGGTTGCCCACATAGATTTTTACCGAGCCTGTACTTCTGTCAAGCAAAAATGCAAATTTTTTAGTTTTTACTGCTTTCATTTTATAAGAATTATTTCCTAGATTATCCTTACATTTTGAGAATGGATAGTCATTTTGTTCATCTAGATTTAACCAAGAGTAAATTAGTTCTTAAAAATTTGTTTTTAGATTCCTCTAATTCAAAAGCACCTCAAAGTTGTTATAAACAATCTCATAAAGACAAGTTTAGTTAGCATGTTTTGTACCTGGAGATGAGACTTTAAGTGGTATAAAGTAAGCCCTTGAATTCCCATTAGTTTCAACACTGATTTTGGAGTAGCCTCTGTAAAAAAGCAAGGAAACAAGTAAACAAATTGCAGAATACCACAAAAAAACTAAAATGGTATTCCCTCCGACCCAAAATAAGTGTCGACTTTTGAAAGTAAGTGCCTACTTTACAATTCTACCCTTAATTATGAGATGGAGAAATTCATTACTCCCCTCTGTTATCAAGGGTAAAATTGTCATTTTAGTTAATTAAAAAGCGTAATAATCAAACATTCCTAAAACCGTGTGCCTTTTTCATTGTGGACATTTATTTTGGGTCTTTACCAAAAAAAAGAAAAAAAAGAAAAAGAATCACTTACTGTCTGCTCCTCCAAGCTGGTTGACTGCTTCTATGAACCGTTCATGGAGGTCTGGTGTCCACTTGAGTCTAGGCTTAGCATCAGTAGAAAGAACAAGTCCTGAATTGCCTCTACCATTTCCACCTTGCAGAAACATGTGTCTTTCTGGCGTAATGGACATCTTCGATGAAAACTTTCCCTTCTTTCCTTGTTGACAATCTTACATCTTTAAGAAATACAGAAAAAAGATAGATTTTTTTTCAATAAGTTTCATATCAGATACCTATAATATATTATATATCAATACCATATAACCTATATACATGATTTGCTACCTGCATGCTTTGATGTCTCTTGAAATCTTGATCTTCTCACCCCTTCTAATCGTAAAAATCTGATTATTTTCTTCTCAAGTTTGGATCTTGATATTTTTTTCGTAGCTCTTATCTTTATATCTTTATGTCCTATTTGACTAACTCTTACATATTTAACGGCCTGCTTCACCTCCCCTTATATAGCATATGAAGCATAGAATCTTTGACAGAGGCTCTGAAGGAACAATACTAGACCCCAATAGTATTAATCTCCACAGAAAGATATATATTTATCACATTCTTTCAGTTTTTTTTTCTCTAAGCATCAATGACTTTCTATTCTCGGAACAAAGTTTTAATTCCTTTGCACTATAAAACACTTAACATCTTACAATATGTATTCAGAATAGATCCACAAGTGTGGTAAAGTAAAACGAACCTTATTCGCGAATTTCTGACCTGGATGGAGTGCAAGGGAATCCACTATTGTAGAACCTTGAAAGACACCTTAATTCTTTCCTCCATTCAAGTTTTTTCTTTGAACTATATTATTCGTTTTTCGCTTTCATTTCACAAGTTTTTTCTGAAAATATACCATTATTCTTTTTCATTAGTTGGTTACTTACTCCTTGGTACTTAGCTTTCATTTTTCTGTATTTAGGTTATTGATAAAGACACAAAAAGGAAATCTGAATTCTGAAGTAGTTACAAAATATGGAGAAAGTGGAAGAAAAGATTTTATGGTGAGTCAAGCATCAGAAACCTGGAATTAGATACATAGAGGAAAAATTAAATAAAAGATGCTTCTGGTTGGAATTGTTTGAAAGGCAGGCATGGAATAAGGTACACATTCCTTTTTGTCCCCTTCAATAAGTTTGGTACTTATTCAGCCTACTTAATTTTAAAATGGATGGAAGAGGACCCTTTCCATTTTTCTTCTGTTTGTATTAAGACAGCCGGCCACAAAGAATCCGAATTATGGGACCCTTTTGAAAAGAAAAAAAAAAAGAAAAGAAAAAAAAGAAGACGGGTTGTACTTGCTTCCTATACTTGCACTTGATGAAAAGCACATCAAATTGGCTTATGCTGATTCTCTGGTATGAATCTTCACACATCCTTGTTCATTTATGCGATCACCTTTTTTATTTCTTTTTTCAAATCTTCATTTCTTTTATTTCGTTAGTTTTTTTGCAACTGTGGATCTTTGTTTGTTGTGTTAAATGCTTTCGTCGCATGTATGTCACTTTGACGCTGCAACCTCTCAACATAAAGAAATGAATTTATACAACTAAAGGGGCGTTTACCACTTTTAACCAGGTAAGTGCTTATCGGATAAGAATCACCACCCTCACTTATCTTACTGGTTGAGCATAGGGATCGGGAATCTTACCTTGTGAGGGTGGTGAATCTTTCCTGGTAAGCGCTTACCGGGTAAGAGACGCTTACCATCAATCTTACTGTCTCATTTTGATGACCGAGAATATTACCTGGTAAGATAAGTGAGAGTGGCGACCCTTACTCAATAAGCGCTTACCCTTTAGCATTAGTGAACAATTTCTAAGGCCATGTTTGGAAACCATAAGCTAGCTTATTTGTTGAGCTTATTGAAAAAACTCCGTTTGGTAAGCCATAAGCTAGCTTTTTGAAAAACTACTTCAGATAGCTTATATATATTGGGGATTTTTGAGTTTTTCTTTTTCAATTATGCCCTTTATATATATATATATATATTTGTGATTTTGCATTGTCATTTAGCCTATCTACTATTTTTTTTAATCAAACTTAACTAGTTTATTAGCTATAGCCTATTAGGCATTAGCCAACAACTAGCATATCGGCTATGAATTGACTTCTTTATATACACCAATGGATATAAGTATGTTGTTAAAACCATGTGAATAATATGTTATAAATCTTCCATTTCTTGCAATTACCATTGTGTCTCTGAGCAATTATTGAGCATAACAGACACATGAGGATATTTTATGCAGTTTGCAAAGAATCTTTAGGTGAAAAGAGATTCCTTGCTAGTTTTCTGGCATATGGATAGGAATAAAAATTCCCATATCTTGTGCTCAATTAATTAGCTCGTTTTAATTCTCGGAAATTTTCTCTGCATTTTTGTTCATATATTCGTATTACTCCATCGAGGATAAGGTGGGCATCTTTAAAGATTGATACATGTTTGTGATAGCTTAGATTAGCAATTAATTAAGTCAGAATCATTATAGTGCTTTCTAGAATTTAACTACTGTTAGCCTCATTAGCAAGCATATTAGAAGCTATAAAACTCCGAAAATTTGTGTGTGCAACTCCATATCATTGATTGTTCTTGTTCAAACGACATTCTTGTTTTCGTTACTAAGGATTTCAAAAATCCCTCTGATTCCAAATCTTTTCATGAAATCCAAATCTCTCAAAACTATTTCATCAAACCACTGGTCTCAGTTATTTTTCTTCATGAAAGTATTAATGCTTTTGTGTTGTTGTAGGATTCTTGGAATAACATGTACTTTTATTTGTTTACGATGATGTCTCGGAAAATAAGAAAAAAAAACCTCTTATCAAATTATAGATGAACGCTAAAATGAATTTTTATTAATCAATAGTAAATTGAAAATAACACATCGCCTTGAGGGTTTATACTTGGAAGGGGATGTTTGGTTCGTAGAATGGAATTTGGTGGAATTGGAGTTAATCAAAGGAACTGGACTTTGAATGAATTGGAATGAAATTTGATCAAATGTTTGGTTGACTGCATTTGTCAGAGAGAGGGGGGGGGTGACGACAATGGTGGTGTTGGGGGTGGGGTGGATGGCGACTATGATGACAAAAAGTAGTGGAGTGGGGTGGTCATAGGTAGGGATGGCAACGGGGCGGGGATTGGGCGGGGAATACAATCCCCGGCCCCGGCCCCGGCCCCGGCCCGGTTTCACTATCTCGGCCCCAGTCCCCGGCGGGTACGGGGAATTAAATCTCATCCCCGGTATTTTTTTGCTCATCCCCGGTCAATCCCCGGTTTATCCCCAGTCAATCCCCGGTTAAACAATAATTTTTTGAAAAAGGGATAAAAATTACATTAAAAATATTTATTTTTTAGTTAATATATACATACGGGGACGGGGCGGGTTGGGGAATACATTACCCGGCCCCGGTTTTCAACATCTAGGGGATCCCCGGCCCCGGCCCCGGCCCCGGTAGTTAAATTGGATGTAACGGTTATTTTTGTCTTTTTAAAACAATATTATAAATTATGTTACATTTGTCACGAAATGAAATTCAAGTTCTTCACAGTATGCTAAGGAATGATCAAATCTCTTAACCGTGGAATCAGGTGGGTATCCAATCAATTCATTCTGCGAACCAAACATTATTAAGAAATTTGTCATTTCAATTCCATGATTTAATGCAAAATGATAATAGTAAACCAACTAACTTTTTTAAAACAATTAAATGATAATCAATAAATAATTCAAATAAGAAAGTTAGGAAATAAATAAAATACTACTTCTAATTTGATTAGGCCACCCAGCCACCTTGCACGAGCGTGACTGGGCATGCGACCCAGGTCGCGTGAAAGTTTGTGATTGTGTCCATTTTCCTATTCGAGCCCTTTTCCCATTGTATGTCACTGTTTGGATTAGCTTATAAAAACAACTTATTGATTTATTTCGATGTGATAAAGGTAATAAGTCATTTTAAGTGTTTGAAAAAAACAACTTATTCGGTGTCAAACCAATTATAAGTCATTTTTTAGGAAGTTAAATTTTTTAACTTATCGGTTTTTGATAAGGACTTTTCCAGAAAGTCAATAAGTTATAAGTTAATAAGCTAATCCAAACACCCCCGATCCTCTCATAATTGTTCTATGTATCAGATATGTTATCTTAATCGTTTCAATGAGCTTGAGTGCATTGTGATTTTTAATAAGTTTTTTTCTTCTTCTAAAAGTGTATAAAGATGATTAAAATATAAAGTGTTTTAATAATATAATCAATACTAGAAACATGAAAAAACTCCGTAAATTATGAGAACCATGAAATCTATTCTCATCCATATATGATATTTTGAAAAAGGAACAACATAGGTGAAAAAAAATATGACCTTCATGTGTGTGTTAAAAAATATACATTATTAATCTTTGGCTACGAAATTGGTGGCAACTAACTAAATGATAGAATAGATATGCACAAAGTTTGGATTCACAAGGTGAATCATTGACTACAGGATCTAGTTCTATAGAAATGCATAGAATCCGAATTCACAGGGTGAATATCGTCTGATTAAATATAGGATTAGGACTAAAATGGATCCAAGGATGATGTCATGATGTTAAAAATATATAGGAACAAAATTGGGAATTTACATTAGTGGTCATTGCCTATGGAATTGGCTGCAAACGATTAAATGATGGTATAGATATGCATAAAATTTGGATTCATAATATGACTGTCGTATAATTTAACGTAGAATTGTAACGAATGGATCTAACGATGGTATCATATTGTGCATCATAACAACCACACCATAAATGATCAAACAATTCAATAAAAAAGCATTACACAATATATTTGGGCATCAAACAAATGACACCGTGGTTTGTTTACTACCACCCCATATCCACACTATAAATAATTGTGTTATTAGTATAACAACTTATTAAACTTTGTTTGAAAATGAAAAAAAGACAATTCAAATCTTAGACCATCGGTTTGAGTGATGTATCATCCTCTCGAAACCACCATTTGGTTCCATCGGGAGTTCGATAAACTTAGGGCACTTCCCCTCATTCTGTAACCGATCTTGATGATAAAATTGTGGTACTTCGCCTTATTGCATAACAAATTGTGACACTTTGTTGCCAGATTGGAAAAAAAAATACGCACATAGATAGAAAATGCATACCGTTTTTTCCAACTTTAACTACTGATTAGTTAGTAAATATACAATTCCGTTGAGAATGCAAACAATGTGTTGGTAAATACTAGTTGTGAACACAATAAGACTAGTAAAAGGACATTGTGTTCACGCCTTTAACCACAATACATTTGGTAAATACACCTTGTATTTTATTTGGTTTTATAAAAAGATCTAAATTTAAAACATGCTTATGAAATAAAAATCCACAATTACTAAAATCCAGTTGCCTATTACTATGGATTGAAGAGATTTCATTTACCCCTCTCTCTCTCTCTCTCTCTCTCCCTCCTCTTCTTTCTTTCTCTCTCTCTCTCTCTCTCTCTCTATCTATCTATCTATCTATCTATCTATCTATATATATATATATATAATGTTATGAACTTAAAGTTGATTAGGAACCAATCCCACAAGATAATACACATGACATATTAATCAGGAATATAGACGTGTTATTCGTCATGAATGTTGTAACATAGTCATTATGAATTTGTGATTCATTATGAATAACATGTCCATATTCATCATGAATGTGTGATTAATGATAAATATTCATTCTGAAGGGGGACACATAAAGCGTTGTGGACGGTTCCTGACTTCTAATCGATTTTGGGTTGGGTTCCTAAAGGAACTTCTCTCTCTCTCTCTCTCTATATATATATATATATACATATATATATACATATACATATATATATAGGGGTGGGTTTAAATGAGAACTCAAATTTGGTTGTAAACGTGAGAACAAATGAGAGCTCGACAAGTGTCATATTCAGACTGAATAATGAAGAAAAATATTCAAACCGAATAATACTATATTCAGTCTGAGTAATACTACATTCAGCTGATTTTTTTTTCATTATTCAGTCTAAATATGACATGTGTCACGCTCTCATTTGTCCTCACGTTCACAACCAAATTTGAGTTCGCATTTGAACTTTCCTTCTTCTCTCTCTCTCTCTCTCTAATATATATATATATATATATATATATATATATATATATATATACAGAGAGAGAGGGGTGTTCAAATACAACCCCTCTAGATCATACAACTCGTACAACCCACTCATTTACCATCCATTTTGTTTTTTGATTTTTTTTAATTAAGGGACGTTATAACCGACTAAATTTTAACCGTTGATGATCAAATGGATACTCTTATTTGGTTGTAAAGGTTGTACGAATGCAAAAAGTTGCATAATAACGCCCCTATATATATATATAGATAGAGAGAGCGAGAGAGAGAGGAAAGTTCAAATGCGAACTCAAATTTGGTTGTGAATATGAGGACAAATGAAAGCGCGATTCGTGTCTGAATATGACACGTGTATATATAGTTAAGCGTTCACAACCAAATTTGAGTTCTCATTTGAATCCGCCCCTATATATATATATATATATAGTTAAGGGAGAAACATAATAAGAGATTTAAACCCTTGATCATCTTTAATTTCAAATCCACATAGGGATGGAATCGGAGCGGGTATTAGGCAGGTAATGCATCCCCCGTCCCTGACCCGACCTGACTAAACCTCGTTACCCGTTAAACCAGGGAATCTCCGCCCTAACGGGTAAAATTTCCATCTCTAAACCCATCTATGAATCACGCTTGATACGTAGATTGATCCAGTGCATCTTGATGCATCTCATTCTAATGTGCATCCAAGGGTGGAGATCCTTTCTTATGGTTCTCACCTTAACTCTATTTTTCACCAGAACCCAACCTTATCTCTATATAATATCACATGTTGGAAATTCTCTTTAGAGCCAATAAGCCTTGGTGGGTTGCACTCATCCTCTTTTCTTGACATTACCTTAAAAGTTTTACTTGAAGGGACGGACGTCCATTTAAGCATACCTTGAAAGAATCTTTAAAGTCAAGGTTAAAAGAATGAATCATGTTCCTTAAGGACTTAAAAAATCAATTATGACAAAAGACTTCATCACACGTGATAGGCACGTGATAGAAAAAGAAAAAACCAAGAAAAATGACGTCAAATTTTTTCAATCAATGGAGTTAATTAAGATGCAAACTTTTGTTAAAGCATCATATATATACGAATCAATTATATGAATGTATCAATATCCTCATTGTTATTGGACACATATGTGATTCCAACTTTTAAAATTATCTTAAAACAAGTTTCGAATATTTAAAAAAAATGTAAAAAAAAAATAAGGGAATGGAAGATTAATTGGAATCATACTTTAAAAACTTTGAAGGAAAGCCAATGGATTAAGAAGGGATGCTAATTGGTTTATTCTTTTCCTCCCAATGCCACAAAAAATGGGTTCCCACCCACTTACATACTTTTATCTAATTTTGGTCGCATCATTCTACTTGAAGACTTGCTACAATTTTAACCAATCAATGATTTCATTGCGATCATTATCAATAAGATTTATTTATTTATTTGATACGTTAATTGTTTTATAAAATGTTGGTATGTTAACTTGGATTATATATGTATATTTTTACAATTACTTGTCTAAATAGTATTTTAGATATAGAAATAAGATGTTTGTAATGTTCTTTTGTTTGACTCTCTCTTAATTAGGTTCCATTTTCCAATTTGAAAGTTGTGTAACAAGTCAAAATGTTCTAATGTACATGTATGTGATGTGACGGAGACTTAGGTGGCGTTTGTTTTTTAAGAGGTGTTGAAGTTTGATGTCTGATTTCACTTCTGATTTATAAGAGGTGGTTTTGAAGTCTGAAATCTGAAACAGTTAGATTGTTTGTTTTTACGTATGAAGTCTAAAATCTTAATCAGTCATTGATTTATAAATCCCTAACAATGCGGGTGTACACGAATAAGAGCTATTAAGTGGTGAGGTTACCACTTTTTTTTTTCAGATGATTTTTTGACTTAAAGGGTCTAAAAAACAAATGGTCTGAATTTAAAAACGTCTGAATGAATAAGTGATAAGTGATCATTAAGAAGTAAAATTGAAAAAACAAACAAAGCCTTACTGTTTGATAATATTAACTTAAATCTTTCATGAATTAGCTGTATAAAGTTAAAAGATAAATATTATATGGTATTGATGATATTATCAAAAAGAAATATTGTTTATTGTATTTAAAATGCACCGATAGATACATGGGCGGATTTATAGCTTGGTTTTGGAGGTCAAATGACCCCATAAAGTTTCAAAAAATGTCTTTTTTATGTTATATATATATATAGAGAGAGAGAGAGAGAGAGATTCATGCAAGGACGGTATCTTTTTACAAGAACGCGAGGAGCTTTTTTCATGTATAAAATCACATGTGATTTTGTATCAATATCAAAATCACATATGATTTTGTATGTGAATCAAAATCACTACATGAATCATATATGACTTTGTATATGAAAAAAGCTCATCACGTTCTCGTAAAAAGTTACGTTCTCGTATGAACCTATATATATATATATAATTTAAATATGCGTATGCTTTGACCCCAACAACAATGAGGTTTGACCATACATTTTTTTTTACTCAGTTTCATTATTTACTTTAATTATTAATTGTTAGATTAAGATTTGTTAGTTAAAATATAATTGTTAATTTTTTTGTTAACTGTTAAGGCTTTTTAGTTGATAACTAATTGTTGATTGTTAATTAAAGTTATGGTTTATTAGTTAAGTTTAATTATTAATTGTTAATTGTTAAGTTAAGGGTTTGTTTGTTAATTATTTTATTATTTCATTATAATGATGATGAATTTTTTTTTGAAAAGAAAATGACTTAACATTCGGAACCAGTACTCTACTCATTTGTTGCCTAGGAGTATTGATTTGAATGATCTTCTGTGAGATAAACGAAAAAATTGAAGTGGTGGTGGAGATTTTATAACGAGAATTGGTTTGAACGTTTTAGCTATGATTGGCTTTTCAAATGCTTGTTTTGCAACAAATCCTTATCTTACTATATGTTGCATCTGGATTGCTTGCTTTGCAAGTTAAACCCATATTGCTTTTACAAAAATCGATTTTATATGAAAAAACATATACTGCCTTTTTCCTCAATTTACATGATTTTATTTATCGTAACATTCATAAAAACCCGTGATTTGTTTTATAAAACCAATAATTTTCTTTTCTTTTCAAGGGTTCAAATGTGTAGCCGTGCTTCCAATTCGTAGTGGTGGGATGTGGTTGCAATGGAATCTTGTACCGCCTTTTGGGTAAAGGAATGGACAATTGATCTAAATCACAAATAGTAATTTAATATACGAATTTATTTATTTTTTGTTGATTGTTTCAATCGTTAATTATAAGTTAGAGGTACTAATAATTCAGCCTTACATGTTTAACCAATCATGATGTGTTTTTCAATAAAGTATACAAGTTCTGTAATGGAATATAATATATGATATCCCATCTGGAATGATTAGTGTTTCAATATCTTCGATTTGACCTCAAAATGTTCCGTTGGTTGGGAAATAGGCCTAAAGGAATTGTAGCAGGCATGTGGTACCCCAGTTGCACCATGTTTTGGTGTTTAATTGTCTAAGCAGATAATAAACAGATGGTTAAGTAAAGTATACGTGATTCCTTTAAATAGATAAAATATAATCATCTTTATGTAGACATATTGGAGCATATTATTATTAATACAATAATTGTTATAATCATTTGATTTTATCGTTTAATTTATAGAATTATTTGAAAAGGATTAAAAAGACCTTCTCTAGGTTAAGAAGGTCAATTGGACAATTTGATATTAACAACTTATTGTCAATCGAAACAACGACAAACACTTAGCTTTATCTGATAAGCGAGTTAAACTGATGGAAGATATGAAAGGACATTTGATTCCTATAAAAAAAACAATTGTGGTGGATTTAAAAGCGTGTTGATATCTATAGATTTGTCTGTCTGAACATGCTTTATTAAATTGTTGATATTCCCTCAACATAACCTAAACATCTTGAGTTCGAATCTAAAACATGGGTGTGTTCAGTGAATTATCAAACATGCATCAATGAACAACCAACATAATTTTAAACATGTAGGATATTTTAAATAGTAGTTGTGCAATGATTTGTTCATAAAAAAGATGTTGTATTTTTCTACTTTTCTCCTATAAGCACCCATTAACACAAAACACGATCAGAACGTACAAACGGTTGATACTGTATATATATAATAATATAAAAGCTCACCAAAGAAGCCTTTGTACATTAGGCCGTACTAAAATATTGTTCATTTTACTTTGTGTTGCTTATAGGTTAAATTTTGCATCCTATTTCTCTTTAATGAGTCTTAACATGCAAATATGATAGGTTGACACCGTTTTCCCATATAGTAGGAGTGGTAGTAAAAGGATTGTTTTCATTTTATGGATACAAATAGATAACTAGTTGGCTAGACTGTGAAACTGCAATACAAATCACCTGTTGTTGTTGGTTGTCATGCCTTACAATCAGTTTTTGATCAAGATAACTTTATTTTACTAGCTTTCTTTGATTGCTAAACCTGTACCGTTCTCATTTACAACAAAACATGATGGTGATTTTCAAATGCTACCATATATATATATATAGTATGATGGGAAATACGTCATAAGGATGCAAACAAGGATACAAAAATATCACTTCCCCCTTGGGTATGTTTACAGTTTACACTCTCTTAGATCACGTGCTGGGTCGACAATATTCACCATTGTTAAAAACTTGGTTAGATAACAATTATGCTAGATATATAAATGTTTTTTTTAAAGGTCGTAGACCTATAGAAAACGAGAAAGCTAACAAAGAGATACACGAAATCAATTCCACAACAAACATTTCTACATGGAGCAAAAACAAAAAGTAAAGGAAAACAGCGAGTCAAACAAATAGATGTTATTTTGATAATTCATCAAATTATTGAATTAAAAAAATTAATATCATCGTAAAAGGTAATGTTATAAAAAATATTCTATCTTAACAAAATATGGGCTGAAAAAAAATAAACCGTCTTCTTTTCTATTTTGGTAACTAGTTTTAAACTTTTTAATTTTTATTTAAAAGAAACAATTTATAAAACCTTTTATTTTGGGGAACCGAATAAAACCAACTTTGTTTGCATTTCGTCAATGTATCCTTTGTGTGAGATTTTCTGAAAGTTTGTTTTCAAAATTGAAGTATTGAAAGTTGTTTTTTTATTCGAACGAAAATTAAATTGATTTCATTTTGGTATAATTTCTACTAGCTAAGTAAAAGACGGTTGTTTGAAAGATTAATAATTGCAAGTACAATAACAACTTTTAAGAAAATAGGTGAGGTTTATTATTATGGTTTTTTGATGGACAGTCAAATCTGATCTTCTAAAAAAATATGCTTAAATGTGCTAAAGCAATGTCAAATTTGGAATTTCGATTAAAATATGTATATTTGTAACTTAAAAAATACGTTACAATGATGAATGGGGTTAAACGATCTGCCGTAGCTATGAAAGAATCGAAGTTGATTTGCTTTATAAAAAAAGATCCCAATAAACTTCTATAAAATATAAAAAAATAATAAACAACTTTACTAACAATAAACTTTATAAAATATTATAACCTTTGATGCATGCCCAAGAGATCATATAGATTCTTCCTTGTCCAAAAGGGTGGGTATTTTCATGAAGGTTTTGATATTATTATCTTTCATTTATATTATATTACTTTTTATATAGAAAAGGAGTTTTGATCGATTAAGTATATGTAATGATAGTCAGATTTTCATAAATTTAGTTAATAAAATGGGATAAATTGTAAGAAATTCATTTTTATATGGATGGAGCCATTTTTAAACTTCTATTTTATAGCCTAAAAGTAAGCTTTACAAACAATTTAAGATTCGGATAATTTTTTTAGCTGGTAACCAATTACCCATAATGATCTAACACATTTTTTTGACTTAATTAATTAATATGTGAAGATAGACAATATATGTAAGATTTCACATTGGTTGGGAACAAAACAAAGGTTGTCTTACAAGAAACTTGATACCTCCTCTATCAGACGCGTTTTAAAACCGTGAGTCTAAGTGTGTGGACAAAGCGGACAATATCCGGTACGGTTGGCCTGGGATGTTACAGATGGTATCAGAGCCGACAACCGGACCGGTGTGCCAGCGAGGACGTTGGGCTTCCAAGGGGGGTGGATTGTAAGATCCCACATTGGGTGGAGAGGAAAACAAAAGTTGCCTCATAAGGAACTTAATACCTCCTCTATCATACGCGTTTTAAAACCGTGAGTCTAAGTGTGTAGACAAAGCGGATAATATCTGGTACGGTTAGTCTGAGATGTTACAGATATTTATTGTAAGATCTCACATTGGTTGGGGAGGAAAACAAAGGTTGTCTTATATGGAACTCGATATCTCCTCTACCAGACGCATTTTAAAACCGTGAGTCTAAGTGTGTGGACAAAGCGGACAATATCTGGTACGGTTGACCTGAGATGTTACGTATATTTATTGGAAGATCCCACATTGATTGGGGAGTAAAATAAAGGTTGTCTTATAAGGAACTCGATACCTCCTCTATCAGATGCGTTTTAAAACCATGAGTCTAAGTATATGGACAAAACGGACAATATCTGGTACGGTTGGCCTGAGATGTCACAACATATCATTTTTTTTTTAAAACTAAATCACAATTTGTGATTGAGAGTATAGGATTATATTTTGGGCAATGACAATGACAAGATATTTGATTTGGGAATATTGAGTTTTTATACTTTATGTACTCTCATATATTAAAATCATATCTTTAATGTTTAACTGTTGAAAAAATGTGTTTAATTTTCTTTCTCCGATTTTCAGTATGTTCCCTCTCTTAGTCTCTCTCTGTTTTTCATCTTCTTTCCCGACCCTTGTTGACTTGCTGACTTGAAATCAAAACTATCAATACTAAATTGGATTTCAGACAAAGACTATTATTTTGAATATATTTGTGATAGTCTTTATGCGTTTTCTTTCCATTTTCTAATTTTATTTGTCCCACCTTTTCTGGAATCTGTTATGAACGATAGGAGCTTGATATTATGCAACAAACTTTGGTTAGAGAAAATGCTCAATGGAGCTTTTATGCTGTTTGTTTATGTCTGGTATAAGCTCAACAATGGCCTTAATATAAATGATGTTGGTTGTTGACGTCAATATACTTTAAACTTGTTTTTATTTTAGGTGTAAAAAGTTATCGACTTTATAATTATTATTTTTCAAATGAAGAGCTATTGATAAAATGGTTCATTGTTTATTCTTTGCACTAGTATTGGTCTATGCTTTCTTGAGCCTTTGTTCATATAGATAGTGAATATAATGTACATGTTTCAACCTATAAAGTACCAACACATTTTCTTATATGATAGACAAAATTATCTCATATTTACAAGTTCATGAAGAAAGTAATATTTACATTGTTGTTCTAAGAAACACAAATTTATAACAAGAATTATTAACATATTGTACTTCTTCATTAACCTTCATAAGAAACACCCAAAAGCTAGTTGAACATAAGCTAATCGAACCCTAACAAACACAGTTAAAGATCAAGAACCATTTTATCGTAAATTTTTAGGAGGGAGACATACTGAATCTAACTTCGTTTTGATTTCGTCTTGCTCAAGGATCAAAAACCATTCATGTTGTTAGATTATCACCACAGAAGATCGAGGATTTATGTTTTGGTTTTGTCTTGAACGTCTTCTCTTATTTATTTTTTGTTATTTCAATTTCTAATTCTAATTCTGATTCTAATTTTGATTTTGTATATAATTATCTTATCAAACATCTTTATATTTGTTTAATAGAGGGTTTCTTTTTATGTGGCTGGCAACTAGCATAGGTTTAGGAGAAATGAAAGAAGATGAGAAAAAAAATGTTTTTGTAATTAAGAGAGATAAACATATTTTTCTAAGATTTAAACATTTAAAACATATTTTAGAATATAATAAAATATTAAGCATAGAAACTCAAATTTTCCTTTCATAACAAGGTTGAATCATATGGAAAATGGAACTTGGGTCTTTTTCCATGTTAAAGAACCCACTACCCACAATATTTGACCATTTAAACATGGATCAATTCATGGGAGAAATTAAAAGTATAAATAGTTAGATTAATATAACTTTTGATTTTACATTTACTTCCATTATATATTTTAATTAAACTATATAATATAGATTATTTATGGACTTATTTTTTCATCGTCTTATCTTATATCGACTATATATTTATGTTTATTATTTTGATTATAAATATATACGTGATTAATTCTTTTTATTGAAGTTTATAACTAAGAAAATTGGATAACTACAAAAATTGCCAATTAAAGGGTTGTTTGATAGTTGTTGAATGATTTGGTGTAAAATAATTAAGTGATCAAAATAATTAAGAGACTCTTATGATATAGTGTAAAATAAAATATAATTACATGATAATTATTCAGGATGTAATTAGGCTCTTAATGGTTAAGGAGGTCCATGATACAAAATGATTAAAGGGTTTTTAAACCATTAAGAAACATACTTATTTTTTACGAAACATATTCATCTCTTAGCAATTCAGAGATTGACTCATAATGAAACCATTAAGAGGTAAACAAATAGCCCCCATTTTTTTCTTCTATATTTATAATTTGATCAACAAAGTTTGAGTCAAAATCTAGGGGTCAACTAAAAACAAAGGCTGGAACTAGAAACTATCAAGTTGGAGTATGATAGCGGCAAAGAAAATCATTAAGAAAATAATTACATATTACATATTTTTAAATAAAAGATAAAAGAAATATATATATATATATATATATATATATATATATATAAAATTTTTATTATTTTTATCATAATCAAACACAAAAAATGGCTTAAAAAGTTATTCTTTTACATAACAACTTGGTGCATATCATCATGAATGAATTTTTTAAAATTTATTTATTTTAGATGAATTCAATAGTAGCTTGCCATTAAAAATTAAAACAAAATTAAACTAAAAAAGTTTAGGAACTACTTTGTTTATTTTTACCCTAAAAGAAACAAAAAAGTTATTCTTGAAGGGGCCTTTTGCAAATACATTCAAAGTACAAGGGTATAATGCAATTATATTTGTTTGAAGATTCCTTACCCAGCAACAACTACTGGCCATTATAGTCGGTCAAAGTCAAAATCACATGTTTGCAAATTGTCGTTTAAATAAATTCAAGTGTGATCTTGGAATGTTCCAAACCTGGCTGGCGACTTGCTGGGAATTTTCTGCAAACAAAATCCACAATCAAAGTCATAATAGTGCAATTAGATCATCATTTGTTCATCTTTCTTTGACCCCCTTAATCTCGCAAGTTTGAGGAACAAAGAAAAAATACAAATGGAGAGCTTAATACCCACATGGCAAGTGACGTTTTTATGTGGGATTTTGACATGGATTGTTGTGTCTTCGATGTTCAATGTGACCCGGATGATTAGATCTTTAACACAACCATGGGTATCGAGTTGTGTAATCTCTGGTACTCCTATTATTCTTCAGATCCAGGTATGCACACCATGTGTTTGATAATATGACAATAAGGCGTTTGACTTTTACATGTACCCGTGTCATTAGTCTTCATCAATTTGTGACCTTTTTCATGTGTTCTTTTGGCTGAATTATAAGTTTTTGCTTGAATTTTGTGTGTGGATTTGCAGAAAGGTCGCATTCTACACACACCCATGTCATTAATGTCATCAATTTGCTTTTTTTTTTGGTGCTGAAATCTTGATGGATTGCATAAATGTTTGTTGTCTTTGTGCAGAAATACCAGCATACATTTTTGGATGCTTTGTTTACTGGGTTATCTTGTGTTGTTTCTGTCCCTTTTTATACTGGCTTTCTTCCCTTGCTATTCTGGGTAATTTCTCTTTTTTCTTTTCTATGGAATTCTAAGGGTGGTTTGGCAATACTTATTATTTTGTAGAATTAATCCTTAAAAAATGATTCTGCCTAAAAAGTTTGTTTTCTCATCAAATGAACATTTGGGCAAAATACTTCTAGCTTCTATATCTCAGAAGCTAAGAAAAAGCGATTTCGGGCATTCAAAATGGATCACCAAAAAATCTAATTTATAGTCCAAATAAAGACATTTTGGCTATGGGGAATGCAATTAAGTTGGTGATGGTTTTATGTTGTAGAGTGGACATGGGAAATTGGCAAGGCAGATGACACTTTTGATGGCATTATGTGATTATGCAGGGAACTGTATAAAGGTATAATAATAATAATAATATAAGGTTCATTCTTGATTGCATAGTTAGGTGTACGTTTATATCACTAGTAAATATTTGTTATATTGCTTATATTTCTAGGATGTGGTGTCAGCTCCTAGACCCAAATCACCCCCTGTGAGGATTCTGACCGTAACTGAAGATGAGAAAGAGAATGCCATGGAATACGGATTGCCTTCTTCACATACTCTTAACACCGTATGTTTATCTGGGTATGTTCGTGCTTTTCAACCTTTCCGTGTTTATTGTTTTATATATATATATATATATATGCTGAATTGGTTACTAGAAAATCATGAATTCAACAAAAGCTGAGCCTTGATGCACTAAGGTTTTCTTAGGTCAACAGTACCAGGAGGTCACAGGTTCAAATCCAGGGAGGGGTAAAAAAAATCCCCTTGTGGCCACGGAGGTTCAAATGCGGTGACTCCGGGCTACCCGCGAAGCGGGTAGTCGCCCTGGGATTAGTCGGCTCGCATAGCGGGTTGGATATCCAGGTTAATCAAAAAAAAAAAAAAGGTTTTCTTAGGTCATAAGCCAATTTCCTTAAGATTATTAATCACAAAACACTTGATTGTTAAAGCATCTCCAACAGCTTCCCCAAAATGGGGAAAACGGAGAAAATAGGGATTTTGAGCCATGTTTGGCTCCAACAGCTTCTCCAAAACTATCTCCAAAATGGAGAAAGTAGGATAGATAAAGTATTTTTCTCCAAATATGGAGAACATCCCCAAGATGATTACAAAATGAGATCACCAATAGGAAAATTTGAAAACAAGTATTTGGAGAGAGAAATAATATTTTAATAGATGAATGGGTTTTTTTAATATTATAGTTAATGTTGGGTTCTCCAAAATGGGGAATCTATTGGAGATGAATGCAATTTTTTTTAGAGATTTTTAACTTTTGGTTCTCCATTTTGGAGAAATTTTGGAGCATCTGTTGGAGATGCTTAAACCCTTTGAAAATCCGCAGATGTTGAACATTTATTGATTGAAATATATGGGATTCTAATCACATTTACTGTAAAAACATCATTCATTAATTTATGTCTTCTGGGATATTCAGGTACCTCTTACATTATATATTATCATGCAACGAAAAGTCAGATACATCCTTTCAGATAGCAGCATTTGCATTCGTTTGCTTGTTTGTTGGTCTTATTGGATTGGGTAAGTTTCAAAATCATGTCTTATGGTCCTATTAGCTCATATATATATATATATGTATATATATATATATATATAGAGAGGAAGGTTCAAATGAGAATTTTGCATTTTTAAAGGAACAAAGGGACACTTGTGGATCACATATGATGTGGGTCCCACATAATATTAAATCATTTATGATTTAATATTAAATCATAAATGATTTAATATTATGTGGGACCCACATCATATGTGGTCCACAATTAGTTTCTTTGTTCCTTTAAGGAGGGGTGGTTCTCATTTGATCTCTCCCCTATATATATATATATATCTATATATATATATAATCAACAACTAACCAATTCCCATCTCTCTCCAGGAAGAATATATCTTGGTATGCACAGTGTGGTTGACATCGTTAGTGGTCTTGTGCTTGGCTTGGCAATACTTGCATTTTGGCTTTCTATTCATCATCACGTTGATAATTTTGTAGTTTCAGGACAAAATGGTACGCTTTCTTGTACTTTGGCTTTATCTATGTTTTAATTTTTAGTTTTTTTTTTGTTGAAATACTTAATAGTTTAATCTAGTTGCCAACGTATTATTCTACGCTTTTTAACAATTTTGGACTTACTTTTAACTTAATTTCATTTTAGAGAGAACTAGCTATGTGTGTAGTTCTCACGTTGGACGCTTTTTTATTCTTTTCTTGCAGTTACATCTTTTTGGGCTGCACTTAGCCTCTTGATGCTATTTGCCTACCCGACACCTGAGTTTCCAACTCCAAGTTTTGAGTATCACACGGCATTCACCGGCGTAGCATTGGGAATTGTAAGAATACAACTCTATTAATAATTAATATCATGCACCCCCCCCTAATGAAAATTGCAACACTTCCCATTTTTGGAAAGTTTACAACTCATAGTTATGGGTGAGCATAACCGGTACCCGGTCAAATTTCATGGAACCGGAACCGGATATGCTAACATCAGTTCTTTATATTTTGGAACCGGTACCGGTACCCGGTTTCAATTTTTTTTTGAATTTTTTTACATTACATACGATAAAAATGTAATTATAGATATATTATAAACTATAAAATACCGACTTAAGTTAATAAATACAATAAATGGTCAAAATTAATCCGATAAAAATGTAATTGTAAGTCTATTATAAACATACATAACTCTCGTCTGACTCTAAAGTTTATTAATAAATATATAAAAATAATTTTTTTTTAAAAGGTCAGTTCTGGTTCTAGATACCCTGCGGGCCGGTCCCCGCGGGTACCAAGTGGGTAACAGTTCCAAAAAAAAAATGAGAACCGGAACCAGAATCAGTTGATCGGTTTCATATTTTAGGAACCGAAACCAATCACATCGGTTCTGGTTCCGGAACCAGCGGTTCCGGTTCCAAAGGCGGGTACTGGTTCTGATGCTCACCCATACTCATAGACATAGTTACCTATTTGCTCATTGTCATCATTACAAAACCAATGATATCGTTAGTGGTTTACAAGAATAAATGTATTTCATCGCCATTTAAAGGGTATTTTAGACCTCTTCCAAAAAGCTAAATCGCCAGTCATATGTTGCAATTTTCATGGAAAGAAAGACAGTATTCTTCATACCGTACAAAATTTTAATATATATATATATATATATATATAATTTTAGGTGACCGGCGTCCAACAAACATACGAGCACTTCCACCACGAACAAGTAGCACGCGTGTTCACTCCTCGGCTCCAAATGGCTGCATTTTCCGGTAGGATACTTATTGGCATCCCGACCATATTGGTTGTCAAATTCTGCAGCAAAGCTCTTGCAAAATGGATTCTACCCATTACCGCAAATGCATTAGGCATCTCGATAAGATCTTCGGGATACGTCCCGGCTTTGACCGGGTCTTCAACGGTCAAAAAGTCAAATGGGTATCTTCAGAAAATGTTGTTTTTCAGTAATCAAGATTCATTGGATGTGGATACAGGTATAAGGTTGCTTCAATATGCTGGTCTTGCTTGGTCTGTGGTAGATCTTGTTCCTTCAATCTTTTCTAAACTTAATTTGTGATATATATATATATATATATATAAATGTACAGCCCTTGTTTCCAGAATAGCTTTTTCTATCACCAGATTGAATTTATCAAACTGACGAAAATGCCCTTGGACTAGGAAGGATCACCTTCATTTTCTCTGTTTAACACCAGAGGGCACTTTCGTCAATCTAATTTAGTAATTTTGTTTTAGTTTGGATATGATAAAAGTTGGTCTGTATATGGGGTTGCTAATGCTATATAATGTATTGTATTAGGCTACAACATTATTATTTATTTTTTAAGGTTTTTAGGGGATAATAGTAGTTGATATATAGAGACTCTAATTGGATATTGTTGTACCAAATTAATATTTTACTATTTAATTATAATAACCAATTTTGAAAACTGATTTACCAAAATGACCAATTTCTTTTTGAGTTTACTAAAATGACCAAAAATTTCTCGAAATACACCCCGAAATACAGAATTTTCGAGGATGTTTATTTGAATTCGGGCATGTACATAAAAGACCCTCGAAAAATTGATGAACACCCTCGAAAAAAAGTGAAACACCCTCGAAAATTGATGAAGACCCTCGAAAATTGATGAAGACCCTAGAAGTGAAACACCCTCAAATGAGACATACTCGAATTGTTACTCCAATTTGATTTATTAATTTGAATTTACATGTTTTACCCCTAAAGTTAGTTAATAAATTACTTTACGCCCTTTACTTTTTAATTTTTCGTTTTACACCTTTATCACATTAACGTATATAATCGTATATCAATTAAAATACGCTTTAAAAATACGTTTTAATTTTAACAAATTACACCATGAAAACTGTCTCGTCAATACCTTCGAAATGAGCCCAATATTGAATATTTTGAATTTAATTATATACTTTCGAAAGTATATACTTTTGACCATGTGATTAATTTTTAACGACAAAGTATAATATTATGGATATAACTAAGAACAAGATATGGATTATAAATAATTTGTACTATTTTTGTGTTTTTTGTCAATTGTATTATAAAAATTATATAAATTAATATTACCTGAATGTTTGTGGACATTATAAATAAATACGTTTAAAGTATATACTTTCGAAATAATATAATTAAATCTAAAAATATTTAATATTGGGCTCATTTCGAAGGTATTGACGAGACAGTTTTCATGGTGTAATTTGTTAAAATTAAAACGTATTTTTAAAGCGTGTATTTTAATTGATATACGATTATATACGTTAATGTGATAAAAGTGTAAAACGAAAAATTAAAAAGTAAATGACGTAAAGTAATTTATTAACTAACTTTAGGGGTAAAACATATAAATTCAAATTAATAAATCAAATTCAAGTAACAAATTTGACATTCGAGTATGTTTCATTTAATTCTTCGAGGGTGTTTCATAGACATTCGAAAAAAATTGTAAGAACCTCGAAAAAGAAACAAACACCCTCGACCATTTTAGAACACCCTCGACCAAAAATGAAGCCCCTCGAAATTGCTAGAAGACCCTCGAAAATGTAGAACACCCTCGAAAATTTGGAAAAGGCCCTCGATAATTATTGGAACACCCTCGATAAGTTGGTCAAAGCCCCTCGAAATTTTGGTCAGACACCCTCGAAATCAACTAAACCCCCTCGAAAACATGCTCGAAAATTCTGTATTTCGGGGTGTATTTCGAGGAATTTTTGGTCATTTTAGTAAACTCAAAAAGAAATTGGTCATTTTGGTAAATCAGTTTTCAAAATTGGTCAAAATAATCAAATTCCCTTTTTTTTACTTGTTAGATCAGATAAAAATAAAATATAGTTTAAACTTATTCAGTTTTAAATAAATCAATCAATCAAAATTACTACATATATTTGATACGTGTATTTAGAGACGCATAAAAAGATCGATAAATGTAGGTCAAGGACTTGACTAAAAAGGACCGAGACTGATAAAATTGATATGATCTTCAGAGTTGAATCGGTCGTATTTTTCATACCAACAACCACATTAGAACTAGGGGTGGCAATCGTGTCGTGTTCGGGTTGGCGTGTCGCGGGTTGGCGTGTTGCGGGTTGGCGGGTCATGGATTCTCAACCCTAACCCAAACCGTTTAGCTAATCGTGTCGAGATACGCAACCCTAACCCGCACACGTTCGTGTTGGCGGGTTGGCGGGATGGTCGCGGGGTGGCAGGTTGGCGAGTCAACTTGCGTGTTGTCGGGTTGGCGTGTCGCGGGTTGGCGGGTTGGCAGGTTGGCAGGTCGTTCGCGGGTTGAGGGGTCATGAAATCTCTTGTTTCTAGGTAGAGCGCCGTCGTAGCTGCTGTTGAGTATTCTGAGTTAGGGTTAAGGTGTTCGTGCTTCACATTTCTATGTTTGAGTTTTGACGGACGGGATTACAATTTACACAACAAAACGAAAGAAACTCTATTGATTTGACTTTTAGATTTTAAAGTAAAACATAAAATATATATTATTATTTTTAATAAATTTTGGCGGGTTGGCGTGTCAACCCGCGACTCGTTCGTGTCAACCCGAACCTGACCTGTTTATTTGGCGGGTTGACATGTTGGCGTGTCAAAAAGTTCAACCCAAACCCGTTTATTTTCGTGTCGGGTTCGTGTCGGGTTTCATGTCGTGTCGAGAATTGTCACCCCTAACTAGAACCACTCAATCTTGGAGATCCTAAAGTCTAGAGGTGCTTTTGTGGAAACAATAAAGAGTTTTTTTTTTTAAAGAAACATTAAGAAAACAAAAAATTAGGTATAATGTCTCAATCAATCATATTTTTCTACCTAACGACCAGACTGAACATAAGAGAAACGGTCGTTTGAACCACATAATGTGCGTCTATACGTGCATTCGTACCTGTCATTTAAATATTTATATAACTATCATTTTAATCAAACTTTTATATTATATTATTTTATTGAGGCATCTCAAGATCAATAAAACTGATTCTTTTCACATTTTTAATTTACTATTTTTTAACACGAATTTAATATTTTTTTTATAATAAAGATTTTGGTAAAATTGATGAATTTATCATTTAAGCTTGATATTTCTTTTAGTTATCTATTTAAAAAATATCAATTATATAATGATATTCTATATCTATACAAATTATCTTATTTCTTCATCCAATCACAACTAATCTGGTCCATCTGGTTTAAAGAAATTAATATCTTTTTGTCTTTTAATTCTAAAATTACAAGAGGGTTAGTGTGGTTTGCAAAAAAAAAGTTGAGACTTTAACGACCGTTGAAAAATTTAATTAAATAAAGAGCATTTTTGTTCTTTTATCGATATTTAATTGTTTTTTATCCAATCAAAATCGAATTTATAATTCTGTTTGTTGAGGTTTTTAATTGGATAAAAGATAAAAAGTTATAAAAGGATGAAATTGGCCCTTGTTTAACAAATTTTTTACGGCCATTAAAAGAATAGATTAAAGAGTAAACTATGATTTTTGTCCTTATGGTTTGGTGTTTATAACGATTTTCGTCCCTGTGGTTTAAAAATTGCTTTTTTCGTCCTTGTGGTTTACATTTTGTTTCCTTTTTCGTCCCTGAAGGTAATAACTTTAAAAAAACCATGTTAAGTAAAGGGTACTATGGTCTTTTAACATTTTTTTGTACTTTTTCATTAAAATTAAATGAATGGATCTATTATAATATTATATATATATATATAATATATATATATTTAATACACACACCCTTATCCTATCCCATCTTCTTCCTCAAAACACATCTGCACATATTGTTCCATTATTTTAATTATAGAAGGAAACCATAGAAACCCAATCATATAAGGAAATTATAAAAAGAAACCATAAAAATCACACAAGGAAACCATAAATATTAAAATCATATAAGGAAACTGTAAAATCACAAAACCCATTTCCAAAAACTAAATGAAAGAATATATTCTTTCATTTCTGGGTTTTTTTTTCTGAACTACAGCAACTTGTATTACCCACCTTAAAAAAATACACCCACCAAATATCAAATCCAAACAACAAACAAGCGATAGGAAACCAATCTCAAAAAACAGCTACCTATATTAAAGAAAACAAAACAAAAGGATGAAACAGGAGGTTTGCAAGGAGCAAACCAACCTGCAACACCCAACACAGAGAAGCAGCAATGCCAAACCTCACTGTCGACCCTCGAGCTTTTATCCTATTACTAAGAAACAACCCAGCCCTTCGATAAATTCTTGACCGAAGCTGCAGACCCTGAACCCAGATTGTCACTGCAAACCTCAAAAATCATTTCTGGGTTTTTGAAATAGGTTTATGCTTTTCAGTTTTTTGGAAATGGGTTTTGTGATTTTATGGTTTTCTTCTATGATTATGGTTTCCTTGTATGATTTTTATGGTTTTTTTTAAGATTTCCTTATATGATTTGGTTTTTATGGTTTCCTTCTATAATTAAAGTCATGGAAGAATATGTGCAGGTATGGTTTTGAGGAAGAAGATGAGATAGGATAAAGGGTGTGTGTATTAAATATATATATATATATATATATAATATTATAATAGATCCATTCCTTAAATTTTAATGAAAAAGTACAAAAAAATATTAAAAGACTATAATACCCTTTACTTAACATGTTTTTTTTTAAGTTATTACCTTCAGGGACGAAAAACGAAACCAAATGCAAACCATAAGGACGAAAAAGGCAATTTTTAAACCACAGGGACGAAAATCGTTATAAACACCAAACCATAAGGACGAAAATTGTAGTTTACTCTTTACTCTAGATTAAATCTAGACATATTTACAAACCACAATGGTCATTTTATAATTTAAAATTTATAAAAATAGGAAGTGTTATTTTCGACAAACCACAAGGACCAAATTTGTAGTTTAGTCAATAATTTATTTGGAAATACGATAATGAACTGGTGAAACTATGATCAAATTGTTAATTAACTTATTTATTTGGGAATGATATTTAAAAAATATGAAAATATATATTCAGTTTCTTTTTAAAAAAATGTTATACACGTGTTTTAAACAGCCGTCTATGTAAATATTTTAATGTATAATTAATAATTAATATTTAATTGTTAATTGTTAATTGTTAATAGGTATTATAAGATCCATAATTGAGATGGTTTGTGACCATTAAACAAAATGTTGGTCAAGTAAAACATAAAGTTATAGGCTTTTTATGTATATTTTCCTTCAAGGTAAAGTAGACATCCTAATTATGTGTATATTTTTATAAATAATAGTATCAAGTTAATAAAAATAGGTGATACTTAGGTTTTTTAAGTTTTAGTTAATGTATCAAGGGCATAAGCGGAACAAAGTGGAAAAAAAGCTTTTGTAGCTTATTGAAACATTGTTTCAATATTCAAGTAACATTTCATGTTGATGGCAAACCAAACCACTTTTTCAATAAGTTTAAAAAATAAATTGTCTTATGGTTGATAAACATAGCCAAGCCAACTTGTGAGTTGTGACAACTTATGAGCTAGTTCGTCATAAATCCGAAAAAGGCGAAGGTATACTTACGATTTGGGTCCAATGGTTACTAGATTGCAAGAATGAGCAGTTTTGGACGAAATGTGAAAATGAAAATGCAAAATCATGGTTGTGTTCTGTCACCATGAATAGTAGTAGCAGGAAACCCGTTACCACATAGCCAATATTCAAGTGAATTGGCTCCCTTCTTTGTCTCAACAAACACGAGTGTAAGAGGTTGCTGCAAATAAGTATCAAAACAAACATCAATTTGATGCTAACGTTAGATTACGTTATAAGGGTCAGGTTCAAATGATAACCATAAATATTTTGAGAACCTGGAACCAACTATTCATGAATTTTGCATGATGAATATCATGAATAATGAAAATGCATAATATTCATGATGAATAATATTAATGAATATTTTAGGGTTATTCATCATGAACAATTCATTAATAATTGGTCTCGAGATTCTCAAAATATTTACGATTCTCTTTTGAATCTGTCATTACATTATAAGCATTTATAATCATATATATATATATAATCGTCATATGGAGATCTAAATGCATAAAGCATGTACATTCATACCTTGCCAGATCTATTATCCATTTGTGCATAAAGGTCCATAAGATGACTTTTCTTATCAGTTTCTTGAACAAATTCCACCCGAGAGGGACTAATAATAAAACGAGATATCAAGACCAAGAGTTCGAGTTATATTCTAACTAGAAGTGTACTTATATGATGCAACAAATTGTAAATCGAAAATTGAATTGTTTTTAATCGTTTTAATTTCTTTTTAAACGAATGTATTATGAGATGATGTTTCTAAAAATCGCAAATATTTCGTTATTTTTTTTTCGGTTGATTGAATTTATACTTGAGAAGGGTAATTTTACAAAAAACTTTGTTTCTTAACATTAAAAAAACAGGCTAGGAATATTTAAAATTTTGAAATATTTTATATATTTTAATAATTTATGCTTATGTTTTAGACATGGTACTTTTAAAAAATTAAAAGACTTCAAAAACAACCTATATGTTGTAAAATATACCATTTGTGCAATACAAGACACTACTTATCTAGTTCGTCTATATTGGTTTTTATTTTATGATTTTACGTGGTTTCAAGATTAAAGAATTTTCTGTTGGTTATCATGTTTATGAAGTATGTTGGTGTATTAGTAGGTTCAACATTTATATTGTATTTGAACATGTTTATCAGTTGGTTATTAATTAGTGTTGGTTTCAATCATTTGATTTGATGGTTACACAATTAAATTTGATAAAACACTTAGTATTGGGAATTCAACAACAAAATTTTTAAGTCATTCGGTGGATATATTGATTCAGAGTGGTTGAAATATATATGGCAAGCTACTATTTGGTCTACGGCATACAAGTTTGGAGACTTGTGATAGAACCACTAGACCTCCAAATCTATGGTGCAAACATTCTCAAGAACACTTCCTTTACTTCCAAAACATACAAAAACAACCAAATAGAAGAAATGAGAGTTGTTGGTGCAAAAAGACCAAACCATACATTTAAAGGACCAAATATGAGATCTTACCTTCAACTTCTATGAACTCCAAAATCATCAAATAACCTTTAATCATGTTTGTTACCATCTTAAAAATCTTCCAAAAACGAATCAATAGTAACTTGAATCACTCAAATCGGAGTAGAAATGAGAGAGTTATGACTAAAATGAGAAAAACTTCGATTTTCATCCCTTAAGTCACTGGCCAGAGGAGTTCGCTAGTTTGTTTGATAGTTTAAACTAGCAAGTAAACTAGCCCGAGAAGTTTGAAGTCAAACAGAGGTGTTCCCTAGTTTCAAGTTAGTTTAAACTAGCGACCAACTAGTTTCAGCTCAAACAGAGGTGTTCGTTAGTTTCAAGTTAGTTTGAACTCGCGAACAAACTAGCTTCAACTCTGAAACTAGCTTGACCCACTTTTTCATCCTTAACTAATCATTTCCTTGAGTTTTGAAGTGCCAGCACTAAAATACCAAAAAACATTCAAAGGAGTTTAACTTAAATACTAAAGAACTACATTTGTAGATGAAACTAAAATGGAAGATAATAACAAAAAATTTCGGGTGTTACAGTAACAAGCATCATCTTTAACAGATCCCCAAAATGAATAAAATAGAGATCTTGCGATTTTAGGCATGTTTTTTTTTTTGCTCCAACAGCTTCTTGAAAAACTTTTCTCCAAAATGGAGAAAATAGGAGAAAGAGTGTAAAAATCTTTAAATTTTGAGAACACCAAAAAAATGATTACAATAAGAGAAAAATAGTATTTAATACATTTTCACTAGTAGGAAACTTTAAATAAAAATATTTAGAGAGAAAAATAATATCCTATTAGATGAAAAAATATTTAAATAATGTAATCTCCAAAATGGAGAATCTGTTGAAGTTGAATGTATTTTTGTTATAGAGATTTTGAGTCTCATTTTTCATTTGATTTTTTTTGGAGGATCTGCTGGAGATGCTGATTGATACGAAGAGTACATAAACATGCACTAATCAAGAAATCAAATGAAGACAAATGTTGGAGTTGGCAAACAACATTTAATTCGTTGATGACTATAAAAGACACATATGACAATGTTGCAATTCACTCATTTGACAGATGTCTTAGGCAAAACGACGCCAATATCTGAATACTATCTCAACTAGTGTTCGGTACCGCGCGTTGCACGATAGTGATAAATTTTTATAAAAAATATCGAAGTTAATAACGCCAATGATCACATATTAGATATTAAACTAACATAAATTAAAATCCACACTTGATATGAAGTTGCTTGATCATATCCTCGTTGCTTCTTTTCTTATATATAATTAATTAAGTTCAACATCATCAAACTTTGTAATTGGTTTAAATGATAAAATAAATGTGTGAGACTATTGACTATAATGAGGATTGGTTTCTCATAACTCGTGATATATCGATTTATCCCATATACATATATTCTTATAAAGAATTAGATTCGACATTCAAATGTGGTGTTGTTACCTAGTTCTGTATAATTGCGAGACATATTGATAATTTGCTTACATTTGTTGTAATGTACCCGTTTGCTCCTTTGGCTAGAGGTGGCAATCATGTCGTGTTCGAGTTGGCGGGTCATAAACGGGTACTACAACCAATATCAAATACTAATAGAAATATTATTTTAGAAAACTTAGAATAAAAATTGTATTTTATATTATTTTTGACGGTTTGGCGGGTCGACCAGCGACCCGTATGTGTTAACCCGAACACGGTCCGTTTAGTAAACGAGTTGGCGGGTCAGAAAGGTCAATCCAAATCGGTTTATTTTCGTGTCGTGTTAACATTTCGTGTCGTGTCGAGAATTGTCACCCCTAACTTTGAAGATATCATCAAAATATATTAAATTTTTTATTCAAATGTATATGATCCAATAGTTTACACAATATTGAAAAGAAAAAATATGTTATAACAAATCACATTTTTTAAAGAATATAATTTTTACATACATGATTAAAATCTTCCAAGTCTTCTTCAACTCTCATCTTCTTCATCTCCCCACCAAAGAAATTCATGTCAATAGAAAAAATCTTGAAGTAGTCAAAATATAATATAATTATCAATTATATATAAACAATTATTGTCAATGAAACTTAAATTCAAAAAAATATATCATATCTTGTAATCACAAAATATCAAAATTTTATTTGAATTTATATGATTCAATCGTAAACACAATCATGTCATAGGATAACAACAAATCCAACAATATTGCAAAGAGGAAATATGTGATAATAAATCACATTTTTTTAAATAATACAATTTCTACGTACCTTAAAATCTTCCAAATCTTCTTTAACTCTCATTTTTTTCATCTCTCACCAAAGAAATTTACGAATTTATATGATCTAACCGTAAATACAAGCATGTCTTATGATAATAACAAATCCAACAATATTGCAAAGAAGAAATATGTAATAATAAAACACATTTTTTTAAAGAATACAATTTATACATACCTTAAAATCTTCAAAGTCTTCTTCAATTCTCATTTTTTTCCATCCAAAACCAAAGAAATTTATAGGATTTCATTTATTTATTATCGCAACTTTGAAAAATAAATTTCATTAAGAAATTAAAAAAAAGTAAATGAAAGGATAAATCAAGAGTTGGAGTTAAACTTGGATATGCAAAATTGCAAAAAAAAAAAATCGTTTAATAATAAATTACATATTTTTCATACAAGGGCAAAAGTCTTTAACAATTTCAACATTTAAAAAATTAAAGAAAAATAGAAAAAAGACGAGAGATTCTAAGCCTTAGGAGGTGTCACGTCGTTCAAATCTTCTCGGTAAAAAATATTTAAAAGAAGAGATTTTAGTCATTTCATGTAAAATGAAAGGTATTATACCGATTGTAATTTCATTTTTATATATAGTTTGATTTCAATTTAAATAAAAAAATGAAACAAAGTAGATTATATATTAATTATTACGGTAAGTTGTTTTTTTTTTAAATTTATATATTTGGTTGTTCTAATTTAATTTTTACATGTTGATTCTATCGTCTTTTTTACATATTGCTATATTGATTCTAATAAGTTTCATCTTTGGTTATAATTTTAATTATATACAATGATACTATAAAAAAATTTCATTTTATGTATCGATCTTAATTAATAATATTAAGTGTGTAATAACTATTTTATTTATTGATGAAAGAATTAATAATAATTATTTAATTTATTGATTTTAATTAGTGACATTAAATGTAGTAAATACGTATTTGATTATATTTTAAATATATATATATTGGTTATAATTATATTAATTATTACGGTAAGTTGTTTTTTTTTAAATTTATATATTTGATTGTTCTAATTTAATTTTTACATGTTAATTCTATCGTCTTTTTTTACACATTGCTATATTGATTTTAATAAGTTTCATCTTTGGTTATAATTTTAATTATATACAATGATACTATAAAAAAAATTCATTTTATGTATCGATCTTAATTAATAATATTGTTTCATCTTTGATTATAATTTTAATTATATACAATAATACTATAAAAAAAAATCATTTTATGTATCGATCTTAATTAATAATATTAAGTGCAATAACTATTTTATTTATTGATGAAAGATTAATAATAATTATTTAGTTTTATTGATTTTAATTAGTGACATTAAATGTAATAAATACGTATTTGATTATATTTTAAATATATGTATATCGGTTATATTTTAAATATATGTAGGATGAACGATGGTACGAGTTGAAAAAAATCTACAAAATAGAAACGACAAAAGACATACAAACTCGATAAGACATGAGATTTGTTAATTCCATTTTGATGGAGCATTTGATTTTATAGATGGAGAGAATAAAGAAAATGAAACATGTTAGGGGATGGTCAGGAGTTATGGAAAACGAAGGGGAGGTGTTAAATGCAAAAATATATTAACAATTACTAATATTGATGAAAAATTAAATGGTGAGAAGATGATGCATATGAAGACAAATTAATTTAATGTTTCAAATATTTAGGAAAATGGAAAATTGAGAAAAATTGAATTGTGAAATACTCAATGGATAGAATGTCACATAAGGATTCCATCATCTTCCTTTTATATATATATATATAGATAGATTCTTCCATTCTTTAAGTATCTCATTTGTAAATAAACTTATCATCAGTTTGATTGTTTAGGATAAGATCTTTACCTTCTTAATTTCGTAACAAATCTACAATTTTTTTATTTTACAAACATATTTAAAAAATGGTATATCAACATGAGTATCACTTTAAAGAACATAATACCCGTTTCTTTAATATAATTTATCAATTATAAAATGTTATTATATTCAAGATATATTATATTTAAAAAAATGAAGATAATTTTGGAGGTTTCTAAAATTTTATGCTAACATGCGAAGGATAATAAGAGTTTTCAATTCTCATTTTATTGTTGACAAAAGGAAGTAAGATATATATAAAAGATTTTGCGTAATTTTTATTTGTACATACTACTTTAACACTTGCATTTTTTGAAAATTTGATTATTTTAAGAGTTTTTAAAAGGGAATTTAATTATTATAACCATTTTTTAGAAACTTTTTACTCAAATAAATATTTTCTCTCTAAATTTACTAAAATGACTAGAACTTACTCGAAATACATACCGAAATACATAAGGATCGAAGGTGTTTTAATTCTGATTGAAACCTACTCGAAATGGACCAAAACTACTCGACAATATCAAAACCTACTCGAAATCATGCCCAATTCGGGTAACTTTCCATTTTATCGAGTAGGTTTCAATTTTATCTAGTAAATTTCCATTTTATCGAGTAAATTTCAAAACTTCAAGTAATTTCGAGTAAAATTCCACTTTATCGAGTAGGTATAAAAATTAAAAAATTAAAAATAACAACTACAATTATAATAATTAAATAACAATTTTATCGAATAGGTTTAAAAATTGAAAATAACTCGAAATTATTACAATTGTTATTTTTAAACTCCAACAAAGTAATAGACACAAACCTACTCGATTGAACCTACTCGATAAAAAATTGTAATTTAATTTTTCAATTTTCAATTTTTAATTTTTCAATCTTTAAACCTACTCGATAAAATTGTTATTTAATTATTACAATTGTAATTATTGTTATTTTCAATTTTTAAACCTACTCGATAAAATAGAATTTTACTCGAAATTACTTGAAATTTTGAAATTTACTCGATAAAATTGAAATCTACTCGATAAAATGGAAAGTTACTCGAATTGGGCATGATTTCGAGTAGGTTTTGATATTGTCGAGTAGTTTTGGTCCATTTCAAGTAGGTTTCAATCAGAATTAAAACACCTTCGATCCTTATGTCTTTCGGTATGTATTTCAAGTAAGTTCTGGTCATTTTGGTAAATTTGGAAAGAAAATAGTTATTTGGATAAAAAGTTTCTGAAAAATGGTTATAATAATTAAATTCCCTTTTAAAAAAGGTATATTATTATAAAGCATTATTTTTTTCCCCTTTAAAACTCTCATATATTTTCAAGAGTATAACTTATAAAAATCTTAATATATATTATCAAGGGTTGGGTTCCGGTAAGAAACGTAAGACGGACCTCCTTCGTTGGATGCACATTAGAACGAGATGTACTAAGGGGACGTTTTGGATGAGCTTATTGACTTATAACTTACTACCGGTGTGGAAACGTGCTTATGAAAATCTGATAAGTTAAAACTTTTTACTTCTTAGAAAACAACTTATTTCCGGTTTGACACCGGATAAGTTGTTTTACCCAAACATTCAAAATGACTTATTACCGGTGATAAGATGCAACGCAATGTACCAAATCAATCCCCATATGAAACGAAATCAGTGCCTAGCCATATTATCAATGTATACAAAATATTTCAGTTTATGAAATATTTTTATTCAAACTTTTCTTAAAAAGTTAAATCAAAAGTTTTTTAAATTTTCTAAATATAAAATCGATCAATCAAATTAACTATAAAATATTTAAGATTTTCTAAGAGCTTATCTCGCAGTTAATTTATTTCCAAAATAAAAAAATAATAAAAATAAAGTTAAAATAATTCAATTTCTAGCACAGAGATTTTTTCTAGAAAAGAAAAAGAAAAAGAAAAAGAAAAAGAAAAAGAAAAGAAAATTGTTTTTTTTTAAAAACTTATTTTTCCTTTGTTTGAAAATCTAATCGCACAACAGCATCTCTTAATCCTATATTTTCGATTGATTGTCCCAATTCTCTCTCTATCTCAAATATAGGCCCTCCCCCCTTTATTAGGGTTTCTGATTCCTCCTACAATTTCTGCATTCTCTACCTCCGCCATTGATACATTCTTTCCAAGAGAGAATTCCTTTTATCTCAGGTTCTTCTTTCTCCTTTCTCCTTTCCTTATGTGGGTTTTTCATTATTTATCTCTCATGTTTATATCTATCGATGTTGTTTTTATCTATACCACCCAATCATTCTGCATAATGCTCCATCTCATTGCACCTAACGTCCCTCTTTCTATCAATTTTCTGTTTTTGATTTTCATATTCGCAGCTTCTAATTATCTGTATTCATTTGAATACCTCTTTGTTGATAGGTATAATACTTGATTTCATCCAGAATTCGAATTTCGGTTTTTAGCAACTTTTTGATAGTATTGACTATGATGTATGAATGTTGTTTAGATTTTTCGGTTGATTTATGAGATTCTGCATGATATGATTTTCTTCTAAATGCAATTTTTTAACATTTAGCCACAATGTTGATGTTTTCTTCTTGTTTCAATGTGTTTCAGGAATTGATCTGTGTGTGTTAAAGGTTGCAATCTTTTGATCATCTGGTGTCAAAAGCAACCTGCAAGCAACTTTTTTTTTGGTATTTATTGGTTTAGGTTAAGAGAATTGCCTTCTAATTTTTATTTTTCGGGATATTAATTGCCAGTTAGGTTAAGGATTTATCTTTGTATATCATGAGAACTTCGTGGGCTGATGCTGTCGATAATGCAGCTTCAGGCTCTGATGGTTATGGAGTTGGTGGGACTTCAGGTGATTCCCATAGACCTGCATATGTTCCACCTCATCTTCGTAACAGACCACCAACTCCCGACCCAATGGCGGGCCAGCCGACATCAAATAATGGCCCGCCACCCATTAATGATAGGTTAGGATACAGTGGTCAAACAAGTGGGTCAAGATGGGCTGGTCCTAGGTCTGATTATGGTAGGCCAGGATACAGTACCGGTGGTGGTGGTGGTGGTGGTGGTCGAGGTGGTTGGGGAAATAGAGGTGGTAGTTGGGGTGGTAGAGAATTGGAGGCTAATCCATTTGGTAATGATGAGGTAGATGATCCTGCGGAAATTGCATCAGAGCAAGAAAGTAGTGGTATTAATTTTGATGCTTATGAAGATATTCCTGTGGAGACTAGTGGGGTTAACGTACCACCTCCAGTTAATTCGTTTGCAGAAATAGACTTAGGGGAAGCTCTAAATCTTAACATTAGGAGGTGCAAATACGTGCGGCCAACCCCTGTTCAACGTTATACGATTCCCATTTCTTTGGCTGGACGAGATCTTATGGCTTGTGCTCAGACTGGCTCCGGAAAGACGGCTGCTTTTTGCTTTCCTATAATCAGTGGGATTATGAGGGGCCAATCTGTACAAAGACCACATGGTTTTAGGACCGTTTTCCCCCTTGCTCTCATTCTATCTCCTACAAGGGAGCTCTCTTGTCAGGTTTGATTCATGGCTAATTTATATTCGGAGTATATAATATATATATATATGTGTGTGTGTGTATATATAGAGGGAGGTTCAGGAGAAAACGCTAAAAAGAGAGAAAACTGAAGAACACCCTGAGAGTCCGCCATTTGGACGGTATTTTTTTTCTATGCATCAATGCATAAATATGCATTAGTGCATATGCACAAATGCATGTTACCAGATGGCGGCCTCCAAGGGTGTTCTTCATCTTCAGTTTTCTCTTTTTTAGCGTATACTCCTGAACCTCCATCTATGTATATATATATATATATATATAGAGGAAGGTTCAAATGAGAACTTTGCATTTTTAAAGGAACAAAAGGACAATTGTGGACCACATATGATGTGGGTCCCACGTAATATTAAATCATAAATGATTTAATATTACGTGGGACCCACATCATATGTGGTCCACAATTAAATGATTTAATATTACGTGGGACCCACATAACATGTGGTCCACAATTTGTTTCTTTGTTCCTTTTAAGGAGGGGTGGTTCTCATTTGATCCCTCCCCTATATATATATATATATATATAGAGGAAAGTTCAAATGTGAACTCATTTTTGGTTGTGAACGTGAGGACAAATCTCAGCCATTTATCCGGTCAATAAAGACGGCTTTGACCTGGTTCCCCTCCTTTAATAATCTCCACCCTCCCATGAATCTCGTCAATCCTCCGTGATCGCGTCCACCATAACCGAAGATGTGTGGCTGAGATTCGTCCTCACGTTCACAGCCAAAATTGAGTTCACATTTGAACCTAACCCTATATATATATATATAAATGACCCTTTGGTATTTGTGGCTATTTTATAGATGGGTTTTAAGAGTATTGGCATTTTATTTATACAATGATTCTGTATCTTTAATCATGTGCAGATACATGTGGAAGCTCGAAAGTTTGCTTACCAGACTGGTGTGAAGGTGGTGGTTGTTTATGGAGGAGCACCGATTAATCAACAGGTAAATATGACTGAGGGTTGATATCTGCGTCTATATTTGAGTGATGAATGGTTATCGGTTTGTTGACTCTATATTTATGCTTTTTCGTATTATAGACGATATAACTTTTAGTAGGGGAAGGTTCAATTTTTGAGAACATGGAAACTAACTATTCATGATGAATGTTGTTAATAGATATTTATCACGAAAATCATTCATAATGAAAATGTGTGATATGATGAATTATGAAAAAATACATGATATTCATAAATATTTATGGTTATTCGCCATGAATAATACGTTAATAGTTGGTGTAACTAATTGCATCTGATGCATGGGCAGTTACGAGAGCTTGAAAGAGGAGTTGATATTCTTGTGGCGACTCCCGGAAGATTAGTCGATTTGCTGGAGAGAGCAAAAGTTTCATTGCAAATGATAAGGTATTTAGCTCTTGATGAGGCAGATCGAATGTTGGATATGGGATTTGAGCCTCAAATAAGAAAGATCGTGGAACAAACGGACATGCCGCCACCTGGCGGAAGACAAACAATGTTGTTTAGTGCTACATTTCCTAGAGAAATCCAGGTTTGTTGGTTTCTGTTAATTTGACCGCATTTTGATTGCTTATTTTTATTGATAATAATATGGTATGTTTTGTTGTCTTATAATAAATCTGTTTTGGTAATGTTTTTTTTTTTGTGAATTGTGCAGAGACTGGCATCTGATTTTCTTTCAAATTATATATTTCTGACTGTCGGACGAGTTGGTTCAAGTACTGATTTGATTGTCCAAAGGGTGGAATTTGTTCAAGAAACTGATAAAAGAAGCCATCTAATGGACCTTCTTCATGCACAAATGGATAATGGATCTGGCAAGGTATGACCGTACACATTTATGCATTTAGATAGATCTCCATATGATGATTATACATATGATTATAAATGCTTATAATGTAACGACAATGAGAAGGGAAAATATTTTGAGAACCTAGGGACCAATTATTTATGAATTATTCATGACGAATAACCCTTCAAATATTCATTTTCATTAAATATTATTCATCATGAATACCATGCATTTTCCATTATTCATGAATATTTATAATGTAATCTTGGGTGTAGCATAAACGTTAGCATCAGATTGATGTTTGTTTTGATACTTATTTGCAGCAACCTCTTACACTCGTGTTTGTTGAGACAAAGAAAGGAGCTGATTCACTTGAATATTGGCTATGTGGTAACGGGTTTCCTGCTACTACTATTCATGGTGACAGAACACAACCGGTAATTTTCAATTTTCCATTTTTTCCTAAATTTGCTTATTCTTGCAATCTACTAACCATTAAGCCCAAACCGTACCAATATCTTTATGACGAACTAGCTCATAAGTTGTCACAAGCTGGCTTGGCCTGGCTATGTTTAGCAACCATAAAACAGCTTATTCTTTGAGCTTATTGAAAAGGCTGTTTGGTTTGCCATCAACTAACTTTATTGAAATGCTACTTGAAATAGCGTTTCAATAAGCTCATCTTCTGATTTTATTGATAAATTGGGTGCAGGAAAGGGAGCTAGCTTTGAGATCGTTTAAGAGCGGAAAGACGCCAATTCTGGTTGCGACAGATGTGGCAGCTCGTGGTCTTGATATCCCACATGTTTCTCACGTGGTCAACTTTGACCTCCCAAACGACATTGATGACTACGTCCACCGGATAGGACGGACAGGCCGAGCTGGCAAGACGGGATTGGCCACAGCTTTCTTTAACGAAAACAACATGTCGCTAGCAAAACCGCTAGCGGACTTAATGCAAGAAGCTAATCAAGAAGTACCACAATGGCTCACTCGTTATGCTAGCCGGGCGGCTTATGGCGGTGGTGGCAAGAATAGACGGTCAGGAGGCCGGTTTGGAGGCCGTGACTTCCGAAAAGAAAGCTCCTTCAACAGGGGCGGCAATGGAGGCGGCATGGATTACTATGGCGGTGGTGGTGGCGGCGGCGGCGGATATAGCGGGTATGGTGGTGGAGGGTATGGTGGGGCTGGAGCACCTAGTGCCTGGGATTAGTGTGTTTTTTTTTCTCCAACTATGTAACTTTTTTCTCAGGGATTAAGAATTATGATGTGGAAATTTTGTTCAGTTGACAGAATAATTCTCTCTCTCTAAACAATCAAAACCAAAAGTTCCAAAAAATGGCTATGCATTATTAACTTGTACATTATGTAGTATAAAATATAAATCATAATTTAGCTCTAAGTTTGCCATTTCCAACCCTTTTTAGAACCAAATTTGCCACCAAACCTACCTTTAAAAGTTGTAATTAAACTTGTGGAATTTTTTATTCTTTTCGAAAGTATTTAGAGAGAGAGAGAGAGGGAGGTTTTAATTATATGGGATTACAACAATATTTAACTGATATGGAATTTACAATGTATAGCTAATGTGAGACTCTCTAACAGGATGCTAAACGATGCATTAAAGAACATATGTGAACAGTCGCCGACTTTGATACCGTGTTTCATTCTTCTAATGTCTTTCCATCTTATTGTGATCGGCTTTTTTCAGAATTTGCAAGGCTTTATGAATGTTTATTGGAATCCGTGTAGAGTCGAGTAGAAATAAAAGCTTAAAATTAAGTCTGTATGTTCTTTTATCATCAAAAATAAAATTGAAATAATTCAATAAAATCAATTTCTTCGAGTATTTTTAAATATAAAGTACCAATAATAATATCTAAATTATATTAAAAAAACCACCCATTGCCACTCTATCAAATGAAACCTAATACACTATTATAATAAAGAAAGTTATTGTAAACCAAATCCTCCCATTACAATATTTCTATCGGTTGAACATTTGAAAAATCAAATAAGTGTCAATAAATGTAGGTCAAAGAATCTGTTTATTTTTTTTTTGTAAAACGAACATAAACAAAGTTCTTTGACCTCACATTACTTATGGTCCATCTTGCCCTCCTTAAAAAAGGGACCTCTTTTTTTTTAAGAAAAAAAAGGTCATTTTTTTTCATTATGAAGTATTAGAAAGATAAAAAGCATGACCATTGTAGAAATATTATTATAGCAATGTAGTTCCATTTTTGCTTTTTAAATAAATTTTTTGGAGATGCAAAAAAAAGTTCCACAGGTACCACTTTGAGTTTGAGGCCACAAAACCAAAACTGAATTTCCTTTCCTTGATTATGTGTCATTTATGTGTAACAAATAAATAAATAAAAAACTCAATAAGTCGCCCACCAAGCTTGGTTCATTAAATTATTTTTTATTGAGGCATTTCTTAATGTCCGATTGATTATTTAATATTTTCATAAAATTTGTTGATAAAAAGTTAGACTCTATTTGAAAATTAAAAACAAAAAACAAATACAAGTGTCATTGTTCATACATTATACGTGGATTGATGGATTTATTATAGTTAATGCAACAAGATACATCAAAAAACATCATTTTTTTTATCATCTACAATAGACTTGAAATATTAGCATATTTTCATTAATTAGAGTAAATTATGGATTTGGTCTATGAGGTTTTCAAAACATCTTGGATTTAGTCCCTACAATTTGTTTATTACAAGATAGACCTCAAAGTTGCTATTTTCGTAACACATTGGTCTTTGACACTATCGGCTGTCCTGTCCGTTAAGTGAGAGGTATTTTTGGCGTTTCATTTTTTTGGTCTTTTCTTATTTAAATAAATAAAAACTTCGGTCATCTTGTTCGGTCATACTCATTTCCGGTCATCTTCTTCAATCAAGACACCATAACACACAAAAAGCCCCCTTCCAAATCAACCCAAATCAAAATAAGAAACAAATCCAAAACCAAATCAAATCCAATCCCAACTCACCAAAACTCAAAATAGAAAACCAAAAAACCTATTAGTTATTACCATCGATTATCAATAACTAACCATTATTCAACCACCACCCACCACCAACGAAACCGCCACCAACAACCATTAACACCATGTAAACCACCACTATCGGAACCCCCTCCACAAACACATAAACATCATCCGGATATGATTTTATATTGTATGAGACCCACATCACATGTGGTCCTAAATATATTCTTTTAAATGAGGGGTGTTCTTGTATGATCACTTCCATATATATATATATATATATATATATAGAGAGAGAGAGAGAGAGAGAGAGAGAGAGAGAAAGAGAGAGGAAGGTTCAAAATGAGAACTTTGTAAATTTAAAGGAATAAAGGAACATCTTGTGGACCACATATGATGTGAGTTCCACATAATATTAAATCATTTCTGATTTAATATTATATATATATATATATATATATATGGAGATGTTCAAATGAGAACTTTGCATTTTTAAAGGAACACTCTTAGAACCACATATGATGTGGGTCCCACACAACATAAAATCGTATATGATTCAATGGGGCCCTCCTTTGAATCAGATATGATTTTATATTGTGTGGGACCCACATCATATGTGGTCCTAAGGGTGTTCTTTTGTTTCTTTAAATGAAGGATGTTCTTGTATGATCCATCCCCTATATATATATATATTATATATATAGGGAAAATTATTATTATAACTATTTGAGAAAATCGTATACCAAAAATAACAAAAATCTCTCCCAACTTACCAAAATGACCAAAATTTTCAAGAAAACATTTAGTATCATACGAAATCAAAAGTGACTTTGTAACACACACAGCAAATACGAAATGGAAAAAAAGATACAAAATGAATAATTGTATTTCGTTTGAAAATTTTGGCATGTGAAATTCATTTTGTATGGAAATGATAATTGCATTTCCTATCAAATCACACATCATTTCCTATCTATAAGTCTATAACACACATACGAAATCATCATGGGGGAGTGGGGAGTGGGGTGATGCACCAAATACGAAATCGAGTTATATCACATACAAAATGGAATTCACAAGAAATTATAATGATGTAATTTGTTAAAATAAAAACGTGTTTTTTAAATGTATTTTATCGATATACGATTATATATGTTAATGTAATAATGGTGTAAAACGAAAAATTAAAAAAATATATACGTAAAATAAATTAATTAATTAACTATAGAGATAAAAAATATAAATTAATAATTTGTTAACTCCATTTTGTATATGATGTAACTCTATTTGGTGGATCACCCCACTCACCCCATGGTTTCGTATGTGTGTTATAGAAAATGATGTGTGATTTCATACGAAAATGTAATTATCATTTCCATACGAAATGGATTTCACATACCAAAATTTTCATACGAAATGCAATTGTCTATTTCGTATCTTTTTTTTCCATTTCGTACTTACATGTGTGTATGATACAAAATCACTTTTGATTTCGTATGATACTAGATGTTTTTCTGAAAATTTTGGTCATTTTGGTAAGTTGGGAAAGATTTTGGATATTTTGGGTATACGCTTTTTTCAAATGGTTATAATAATAATTCCCCCCCCCACACACACACATATATATATATATATATATATAAATAGCATGATCAAACGAGAACGGTATCTATTTAAAAGAACACGAGAACGGTCAAATCATATGTGATTTTACACTAATATCTCGTACAAAATCACATATGATTCAACCGATCTTTGCCCCGCGATTTGAAGACGCAACCACAAGTCTCCCGCGTAGTTTTTTTTTACCGTTAATACAAATCATATGTGATTTTGCATGTGATTTGCCCGCTCCCGTGTTCTTTTAAATATATATTGTTCTCGTTTGATTCTGCACGACACGTGTTCCTCTCTCTCTCTCTATATATATATATATATATGTGAAGACAAAGGAGAGCGTGACAGGTGTCCATTCAGTCTGAATAATGAATGGTATTTGGTACGAATAACGAACGTGAAATTTATACATTATTCAGTATGAATAACACACATTTAGAGTGAATAACACATCATTTAGTCCGAATATATTCAGACTGAATGAGACGCGTGCGCTTATTTGTCCTCATGTTCACAACCAAATTTGAGTTCGCATTTGAACCCACCCCTATATATATGTATATGGGAAATTTATCAAAATAGTCATTTTTTAGTTGTGGTTTTACCTCTTAATCATTTCTCCCAAAAGTTACCAAAATATGAAAATAGTCATCAAGTTGGCAATTGCGAAGAGATGAAAATATAAATAAGAAGAATTTTCTGAACTAGGTTCGCAATTTTAGGGACCAAATATGCAAATTTTGGTCTAGTTCGCAATATCAACTTTGCAAGTCGCAACTGCGAATATAATTTACAAATTGTACATATTTGATCTCTGAAATTGCAAACCTAGTTCGAAAACTTTTTTTTTTATTTTTACATTTTCACTCTTTTAACAATTACGAACTTGAGGACTATTTTGGTAACTTTAGGAATAAATTGACTATTTAGTAAAACCATAAATAAAAAAATGACTATTTTTACAAATTTCCCAATATGGTTGGGTTTCGATGAGAAAGAGAGTTAAAGTGAGAAATGTAAGAAGAAATCTCCACCATTGGATGTACATTATGATGAGATGCACCGTGATGCAACGGATCAATTCCCGTATGAAGCGGAATTCATGGTTGGGTTTGAGATTAAAAGTGATCAAGAGTTCAGATCCCTTTTTACGCTTCTTACGTTAACTCTCATTCTCACACGATTCTACGTTTTTCCCGATATATATATATATATATATATATATATATATATATATATATATATAGAGGAAAGTTCAAATGTGAACTCATTTTTGGTTGTGAACGTGAGGACGAATCTCAGCCACTTATCCGGTCAATAAAGCGCGAGCTTTGACCGTCCCTCCTTTAATAATCTCCACCTCCCATGAATCGCGTCAATCCTCCGTGATCGCGTCCACCATAACCGAAGATGTGTGGCTGAGATTCGTCCTCACGTTCACAACCAAAATTGAGTTCACATTTGAACCTAACCCTATATATATATATATATATTATAATAAAATTTATGTGTATTCCTTGAATTCTAAACCCCACCTACATCACCATTCAACATTTCTTGTCTCACTACCACCGAGACCATTTGATGTTTTACTTTTCATAATCAAACGACATTATAAAACCAAACGAACGGTTTGAATTGTTTACAAAAGTATGTGGTGAAAAAAAATCAAAATATATTTTTTATTTTAAATAAAATATATAAAAGAGTAAACAAACCAATTACATGTTGGCATGTGCCACAAGTCAAAAGAGGTTGACAACCCTAGATTAGATAGTTTTAGCGGTCGGCTCTGCTATTATCATTTTCTCCTTTCATATTGATCATGATTTTAAGGGTTCACAATTAAAATCAAGTGATCATAATTGGATATTCATTTATAATTGGATCAATTTGGATTTAAAATTTTAATATCTAATTTAGATTGGTTGGTTTTTGGATGACAGAGTCGTTCCTAGGGTTTTTTATATCCCGTGTGAAAATGCTAAAATAATGTCCGTATGACTAACTTTTTAAGCGAAATGACAAAACATACGGTTTTTTAAAGGGTTTGGAACCTGGTCAAGTTAGGTGCATAATAAAAGGATAAAACCTGAATTAAGATCGTACTTCTTTCTTTTCCAGTTTTTCCTTTTCCACATTGAAATTATCACAATAGAACATTACTTCAATATATGGAACTTAAAAGACAAGTTGTTAATTATAATTAGTCTGAACTAAATAGCAAATTACAAGTTAGTTAGTACAAAGACGAAAGTCTAAATCTAATGCGGTAATGTCAAATCTCAAAGTAAACAAAAGTCAAAAGAACAATGATAAATTGTAAAATTCATAATTTAAGCTATTTAGCATTGCAAAGAACAAGTGTCCAATAATGCAATATGTTGTTATTGTTGTACATCGTGCTCCAACTGTGCTTGTGTTGATACAGTGATGTATTCATATGCATTACCGACTTCAATTTTCAAATTTTAACATGCAAGACTAGGGTTGCAAACGTACAGAACGAACACGAACGAAGGCTTGTCGTGTTCGTTCGTTTAACTTAACTGAACAAACAAACGAACACGATCGGTAGACAAACGGAATTTTTTGTATTCTTTTTGGTTCGTAAAGAAATGTGTTCGTAAATGTTCGTTCGTTAAGGTGCTACACAAACATAAATGAACGAACTTAAATAAACATAAGTGAGCATAAACAAACGGACACAAATAAACAAAATCAACCATTATTACTTATCATTTCATGCCTCTAAAATTACATAACAAATGTAAAATCGGGTAAATTTAGGGGGAACAAAAAATGAATTCTAAAAAATTTAATTACTGATTTTACATATTAATGTCAAGGGAAAAGATCAATAGAGAACCTTAAGAGAAAAAAAAATCCCGATAACCACAAAAAAGGGGATGAAAAAATATATTAAAATGGATGTCAAATTAAAGATAATAAAGTGATCGTTTTTTGTGCAATTTGTTTTGTTCCAATTTTTGTTATATTTCATCGATTTTCGATTTAATGTTTAGTTCATTTACGCCCCTATGCAAATGTTGATGACAATTTGATGCCCCTTGGGCTTTGATGTTCTGTGCGGTTGCACGGGCTGCACGTGGCCAGGGCCGGCCCTGTTGGATGACAACCAAAAAGTCAAGAACCGACCGAATCGAACCATATTGCATGACTATGGCTTTTAGAAAGCAAGATCCCCCCGTTTAAGTTGCTAAAACAAAGGGGGGGGGGATTGACCCGTTCAATAGAATTCCGTAGAAAGACTGTTCTTGAAAGAAAATACCTTACAAGAGAGGCATTCCTCTGCTTCACAACGAGAGCGAAGTCATGCGAACTCATAACATAGTTTAGTAAAGATTTTAAATGGGTTCGCTTGGACTATGCTATGTATTTCTTCTTGACTATTGCATGTGATTGGGTTTGACACTATTCAATACTAAATATCTATACGACCGGTACGATTGATTGGTCTGTGCGCCCCTCTTATTACTGAGGAAGGGAAGTCAAGTAGTAGCATCGTGTTAAGACAAGGGTAGGGAGATCACCTTCACCCATGTTTCGAGAATCTAAAATCGATAACATCCAATTACCATCCAATTAACTATCCGATTGCCATCCAGTTATCCATTCAACCATCATCCAATTAATTAATCTTCAATTTTCATAAATCAGAATTTGTTTTGTGTTAATTTTTAAATTTTTAACTTTGTTTTGTGTTGGTTTTAACACATTGGATTGAATGAACACATTTGATAGATTCAATCGCGTCATATCATCCATTAGGTATCCGATGGATATCCAATAAATATACCCAATTAATGGAACCGAACTGATTCAATCATCCATTGGATTGGATCAGTTCGGTTGTCCAATGTTAGTTGAATCGAGTTTGTTGGGAAAATTCGACATCCAATGGATGATTGGATCGGTTCGATTTCCCTCACATCCAATAATATCAATCAATAAGCATGCCTAATGATTTTGTTATATTGATGATCTGGTTGGCCAAAATAGAATTAACAAAGATTGATAAATATTTTTTCATAGATGATTTATGGTGCGTTTAGTTAGCAAAAATTGTTTTCATTTTCTAAGAAAACGTTTTCAAAAAATGAAGTTGAGTTTTCATTCTCAATTTTCTATGAAAATTTTGAAAAACACGTTTAGTTGAAATAGTGGAGTTTTCATTTTTCATTTTTAGAAAATTAGAAAAAGCGTTTGATTGTGCATTTTCTCCACTTTTCATTTTTTTTCAAATTAGAATGTGTGTGTGTGTGTGTGAAAATGAGAGTGTGTGTGTGTATCGTGTAAAAGTGTGTGTGAAAATGAAAGTGTGTGTGTGTATGATTGTGTCTGTGTGAAAGTGTGTGTGCGTGTGTGTATCAGTGTCCGTGAAAGTGTGTGTGTGTGTGTGTGAATGTGGAAAAGTTTTTAGAAAACAAAAAGTTGGAAAAGTAGTAAAAGTAGTTTCTAAATTCAATGTAATTTTAGAAAATGAGAATTTTCGTTTTCTTGGATTTTTTTTTAAAACTGAACAAACTAAACACGTTTTCCAAAATTTTATTTTCTCTGGAAATTTTTTCTAGAAAACAGGAAATTTTTCTGTATCTAAATGCACCCTTAAATATCAATTCTTATAAAAGCACTATCTTTTAAAATCTAAAATATTTAAATTAAAAGAAACTTTTTATTATAAATTATACCAAATAAATGATTATTTTATTCTTTTTTAATGTGGCATCAATTTTTTTTTAGATTCTTTCAACCATTACGATTTTTACATGAATTATTACAATTGATTAAAGTGATGCTAATAAGAATAACCTGTTATCCATCCTCTCCTTCAATGACACGTGCAATAGATGCGTCTTGTAAAAATACTAGTGAAAAGCTCTTCTCTCATGCTGCCTTTAAGAGTTCCTATTTCATAGTGTGTAATTTTTGCAAGATAGTATGTGTGAAGTGTGTGTGACAATGTAATCTCAAGTTATAAAGGTAGATTGTTGGATTAGGTTTTACCTTGTATTCTTCTGCAAACAATCTGTAATTCTTTGATTGAAAAGAAGTAACAAGTTTCAAATGACAACAAAAACTTTGGCTTTTAAAACTCTTTCTTTAGAGGTGGTTCAAGTTCCTTTAAGATATGACGATACAAGTTAGTTTAAACACACACAACTAATAAAAGAAATTAAGAAAAGGTAAGTGCTTTTGTTTTTTAAAATAAAAATCTGAAAGTTATATAGCTTTAAAACAAATGTTAAAAATCTAAAGGTAAAACTCGTTCAGAAGAGAGAAGCAAACTTTTTTTTTAGTGGAGGTGGAAGATGAATGGGTTACAATTTGGATTGAATAAATTAAAGGAGGTTAGAAACATACCAAGGGCGGATCCACACTATGAGGGATTGAGGGTAGTAGCCCATGAAATCATGAAAATATAAGATGTAAGTGTATATTTTTTAAGGTATATAAGTATGAAACCATAAGTTTTTCAGATGAAACCATAAATATTAAAAAAAATTAGGGGGTTTAAGTTAAAAAGAATAAGATGTAAAACCGTTTTATTTAGTTATTTTTTTGGGTTGCAAATCAGTTACGCTTTTGATCCTTCAAAAACTTTAGTAGTTTTAATTTACTTCCTTTTCTTTTTCATATTTTTATTTTATACCCTTATCATATTAGTTAATTAGTTAAATATTAGCTAAAATACATTTAAAATTACATAAATATTTTTTATAAATTACACTATTAGAAAGGTCTCGTCGATACATTCGAAATGAACCCAATATTGAATATTTTTAAATTAATTATGTTTCTAATGTTAACACAAATAAAAAATAACATATTTTTAACGTTAATTACAATCACGTGTGATAAAGAAATATTTAATCTCTATTAAATACACATTTTTAACATTAATTGCACTCATGTATGGATCCGCCACTTGATAGGTGAGGAATTTTTTAAATGATTCCATAGAAAAAGAAGCGTTTGTCTTGGTAACGAACGAAAATGTACTCAACTGCTTCCAAAAGATGAGGTCCCATAAGGAACAATTGTACGCGAACAATTGTAGGCAATAGTTTTTTTTTATGAAACTATATTCTTAACTACATTTTTACTTAGTATCACTATAAAACAATTGACTTTTACCCACAAAAATTACTCAGAAAAATTTCCGTCGACGATTAACGATGGATCATCCAGAAAATATCAATGGTTCGGTAAAATCTGATGTTTTTGATAAAATACCAACGGATCATCCAAATAATATTTAGGTAATCTGTCACTGGTTTGAATTATCCACCAACTTTTATGAAGGTTTTGTGTCGAATCACCCTTTAGCGACAGATTTTTCATGGAAAAATGTGTAAGCAGAAGTATTCCATTTAATAGTGTTTATATATTAATATGGAAATTATATTGTGACACCATACCAAAAAATTCTTGGATCCGCCTCTAAAACATACAAATTTCAACTTTTCTTTCTATTTAATATTAAATAATAATTAATCAATATTATTTAAATGCATAAAACATCAAATATTATTATATACATGTAATTATATATGTGTTTGGTATTTGCATGTGTATCCCATCCCATATCATCTAATACAAACAAAAAGGGTCATGTAATCATGATGGATGGGTGAAGTTATACCTGCCTGCCAATATTCCAACCACCTCCATTTTCTATAATATTATATAGAGGCCATCTTTAAAAACTCAACTACAAATACATATTATATAAATTAATTAATTGAGATATTTATAAAAACAAAAGTGAATTATGGATGTGGTTCTTATAGTTTAATAAACTGTTTTTACTAAGGTTCTCATAGTATATTTATTATGGTTTTAGTCCTTGTAGTATTCAGATTGTTTTTTGTTATGATCCCTTTGACTAACGTATCCGTTAACTTTGTTAAATCAAGGGTCAATTTTTATAATATTATATATATATATACACACACACACGTGAGATCTTTTATAAACTCAACCATTAGTACATACTATACAAATCAATTAATTGAGATATTTATAAAAATAATAAAAGTTTATTTATTATTATTTGTAGATTTATGAAATAGGGCTAAATCCATGAAATAACAACTTACTTTCATAAATTTAATTATTATAGCACCGTACTTTCAGTTTTTCTTATAACAACAATGTACTTTCAAATTATTTTTTATTAAGGCATTGTACATTGAAAAATCTACCCAATATAGCAATAGATAACTTGTTACCTTTTAAACAAGTTAACCCACACTTTTATTTAATTACATGGCTTAAATGAGATGACATGGATGACACCTCATCCTAATTACATGACACTAATAATAATAAAATTCTTGCAATTTTTTAAATAATTTCTCACTTTTTCTTCTGATTATTCATATTGCACCTAGTTTATATTTTTCATATTTTTCTCAATTTTTTAGTAATTTCTTCACGTCATCACCCTTTTTAAAAACTATTTTTTTTAAAAAATCACCCTTAATAAATTTTATGCAAAATCAAGTATTACAGACTAACATTTTTTTTAATAAATATAATATTTTTTCAAGACAAATATTTTATCCGTAAGAAAACGTAACATTTATTATTTAATTTTTCCAATTAAAAAAATATTTATTTTGTATTTATTTTATTTAACGATATAAAATGTGTTTTACAAATCTTCTTAATATTGTTATATTTTAATGAATACTTTAGAAATAAACTAATTAATTTAATACATTTATCAAAGGGGAAATCATTATAATAACCATTTCAGAAAATCGTACACCTAAAATATCCAAAAGCTCTTCCATCTTACCAAAATAACCAAAATTTTCATAGATACATTTAGTATCATACGAAATCCCTTTTGATTTCTTATGGGACACTTTGGATCAATACACACAAATACATACGAAATGGAAAAAAATAAAATACAAAATGGAAAGCATACGAAATGAAATTTACATACGAAATGAAAAGCAAAAATAATTGGATTTTGTAGGCATCACTTAGGAAACCATATCGTATTATGGATGAAGAAAGCATTGGAATCAACGCATACCAAATCCATTCTTAATTTATTAGTTAATTAATTACTTTACGTCCCTTTTTTTTAATTTTTTGTTTTACATATTTATTATATTAACATACATAATCATATATCAATTAAAATATATTTAAAAAATACGTTTTTATTTTAACAATTTATATCATTATAATCGTCTCATCAATACCTTTGAAATGAGCCTAATATTGAATATTTTTTGGATTTTCTGAAAGAAAAATAAATTTTTGATTTAATTATATTATTATTATATATAATACGAAAAAATATTTTTAATATTTATAGTTTATACTCTTATAGTTATTTATTTAATTTGTGGCACATCATTTGCTTTTTCAATTTCCATTTTACACACTTATCACATTAAAATACATAATTCTATATTAACTAAAATATGTTAAAAGTACATTAAAATACATAATCCTATTCAATATTGGACTCATTTTAAAGTTATTGACGAGATGATTATAATAATATAAATTATTAAAATAAAAACATATTTTAATTGATATACTATTAATATGATAAAGGTGTAAAAAGAAAAATTAAAAAAAAAGAACGTAAAGTAAATTATTTAACTAATTATATAAGTAAAAAATATAAATTAACAATTTATTTAATATATGAATTCCGTATCCCCACTCGCCACCACACCACCCATTGCATTTCGTATGCATTAAGAATGACAACCAACGCATTTCACATAAAAAATGCATTTGCGTATACATGTTAAATAACATTTTGTAAATTTTGGTTATTTTAGTAAGTCAGGAAAGATTTTAGATATTTTGGATATACGAATTTGTTAAAAGGTTATTTTAATAAATGCTTACAACATAACATTTATTATTTAACTTTTCCAATTAAAAAAATACTTATTTTTTATTTTTTTTATTTAATGATATGAAAAATACTTATTAAAAAAATACTTATTTTAAAAATACAATGTTGTAATAAGAAATTACACATCAACAATATATTACATTATTACACATGAACAACCTACATGAACAATAAAGTGGCAAAGTAACCTATTATAGTGGGTAAATATAAAAGAAAAAGTTATCCAATGCTATAATGGGTAGATTTTTCAAAGTACAATGCTCTAATAAAAAACAATTTAAAAGTGCATTGTTGTAATAAGAAAAACTAAAAGTACAATGTGATAATAAAAAAATTTATAAAAGTAAGTTGCTATTTTTTGCATTTTGTCCTATGAAATATTATCATAATTCATTTATTATGATCAACATGTTATATTAGAAATCAATCAATATATTCATTAGATTAGATGAACGATTGAGTTCGGTTTGTATTGTTTATACTAATGGTTGGATTTGTAAATAGTATAAACTTTGTTAACCGATGAATTTTCATTTTTTTCATATATTTATATCACAATTCTTAATTATTTCATTTACTTTGTTTAAATTTTCTTAATTATCTCGTTCATTTTCTAGTTTCACATGTTTTGGTAAATTTTTTGGAAGAATCAATGTTCATACGAAACAACATTATAAATTTTAAACAAAAACCATTATTTCACGTATGAGCTTTAATTTATGGTTTCACCTGTGAAAACTTCATAGATGAAACAATATTATGAACTTCAAACAACACATTATATAAAACATGATTATCTCTAAAAAAATAAAAACAATTGTTTCAAAATTACCCTCCTTTAGTTCAATTTAATTTCTTTCATTTATCAATCAGTTTATAACCTTTATTTTAATCATCATTATTGATAAAAAAAAATAAACGATATACATGAATTTAATACTATTTATTTGCTATGCCTCTATATATTATATCTATTATTTCATATGATTCATAAAAATTATATATGAAAAACATATAAAATTTATACCAAATTGTCCCCTACAATACAATTAATTCTATACAAATCATAACCCCAACCCCTTAATGCCTACAACTTTTTCATTTTGGATGGACTCTGAAAGTAATCACTATAAAACAGAAGAGTTTTATTAACAGAAAAGTTTGTCGATAAAAGTTTATTAATAATCGTCTATGGATCATCGGTGACCATTTAAAAACCCGCATTTTACGTTTTTTTCTTCCAGAGATTCAATTAAGTTGATAATTACATTTTAGTTAAATGTTGGTTGGTTTTACAAAGGACAAACAAATTCGAAACGCAACCATTAGTCACCAACATATTGCAAAATCTATTATTTTTAATATTTTTTGAATTATTTATTCGTGAGATTGCTGGTGATCACTGTCGGCCTCACGAATAAGTTTTTTTTTTAAATATTAAAAATAAAAGAACTTATAATCTGAAACGGACTCTGGCCATTTGTAAATGTGATTGGTGATAAGTCTTTTTCTAGTAGTGAGTTGGTTCATTTGATCTGGACGAGGATTAAGATTTCCCGCATAATTGTCGTGTCTTTGATCTAGAAGAGGGATACACCGCCTATACCTGGCAGAGATGAGGATGCAAGGGCCCGACCTCGATATTATATATAATATTTATTTATTTTCATACTATTTATTTTACAATCAATCATATGTGACTCTTTATTTTCTATTATTGTGCATAATTCATTGATTATACACCTCCTTAGCCATTGATCTTTTTTTATTCTGGTATTTTTATTTAAATTATGAGTAGGAAACAAATTCATCTTCTTGATCTCAAATTAAGTATATGAATACATTATCCCAAATAAGAATCCGTATTTCATGATTTCATCTATTATAACAGAGTTTAAATAAGCATAAATTTAGTTGGAACTAAATCTATTGCAACATGACCATAAATATCTGGAATTTGTAAACCACCAAAATATGTTTTAGCATAATTAGAGTCCAATTATTTCATTTTCTTTTATTCAGAATAAAGATCTATAAAATTTGAGGATTAAGGATTTGAGACATGTACAATTTATGAATTAGAGTATCGTATATTAGCAATAGGTTATTAACTCATTTGAGTTTCTTATTAGAATAAAGTCTATAAAAACCTGTTTAACAAAGTTGTAACAGTATACATGATTAAATATGTGTTATCCCAGAGATTGGGGATAGGGGATAAGGGATAAGGGTTGGGAATTGGGGATGGGCAGGGATGGGCTATGAATGAGTCCAGATTTCAAAGATTAGAGGATTCGTTTCTCCATAACCGGGCGGGGACAAGAAGTGGATAGGAGAATTGGAGAAAGGACCGCGACGGCAACGATGAAGGAAGTGTTGTTCCCATCCCTATATTATGTTGCATACTGTTTCTCTATTTTATTTTTATTAAACGAGTATTTAAAGAGTTAATCACAAAAATGGTCATTTAATAAGATTTATACCACACAAACTAGTATATTTTATAACAATATCATAAAATAGCCTCAAATTAACCCCAAATTTTTGGAGTTTATTATTTATGGATTTTTTTTTGGCCTCACTCTGCAAATCATGTTCTCAAAAATCCTTATTTTAGCTTTGAAATATAAAAATAGTGATATGTGTTGATATGTGTGAAAGAAATTTATAGAGAGATGCTTATTTAGCAAATAAATATCTTTATTTAGAATTATTCTTTTAACTACAATCCCATTCTACGAATCTGTAAAATATACGCTATACAAATTTATGGTTGGATTTTATATATTTTTTCGGCTATTTTGTGATGTTGTGAAAACATTGGCTATTTGTTGTGGAGCAAAGTCAAATTTTAAGGCTATAAAGTATGTGAAAGTAGAAACCGAGGAAAAATAGATCAGCGAAGATGATTGATGAATGTTGTAATTTTTCAAAAATAACATATATATATATATATATACATACAGGGGCGGATTTAAATGAGAACTCAAATTTGGTTGTGAAAGTGAGGACAAATAAGAACGCGACACGTGTCGAATAATCAAAGAAATATTCAGACTGAATAAAACTGAATATAGTGTTTATTCTGTCTGAATAATGGCTATTGAGACTAAATAAACACTATATTCAGTTTTATTAAGTCTAAATATTTCTTTGATTATTCAGTCTGAATAATCTACATTCAGACACGTGTCGCGCTCTCATTTCTTCTCACGTTCACAACCAAATTTGAGTTCGCATTTGAATTTTCCTCTCTCTCTCTCTCTCTATATATATATATATATATATATATATAACTAGTACTTCCTCCGTCCACCTAAAACATTAATAAAAAAAATTATGATCATTTACCCAAACACTTGCAAGTAAGTCAACATTTTCATTTGTTGACAAGGCTGGATCTATATGGAAAGTTATGGTATCACACCGGGGCGGACATGTAGTGTAGTCAACGGTCGCACGGGCCACCGTATTATTTTTTCGACGAAGGGTAAAAAAATTAGGTTTGTAAAAGGTGCAACCGTATTTTTCTTAGTTTTTTGCTTTTAATTTCAAATTTATTATGTTTCTATAAAAATGCACTATAAAAGACTTGAACGAAGACCTCACGTATGAAAATCAATGAACTAAACGATAGACCAATTATGACGTTGTGTAAAATATCTCGACATTTTTTTTCTTATAGTTAAACGGTGCAACCATTTGAAATTTTTTTTGGGTCCGTCCTTGACACAACCATAGATTTGGTTGCATGAAGTGTAAAATTTTTAAATTTTATAGAAAAATTATAATATAGCGGTTAGAGATGCTCCAATCAGACTATTCTAATAAAAAATTTGTTTTTATTATATTCGTCTAATAAGATGAATGACTCAATAAATAATTATCAGATAAATGTTTTGATAAACATTCCTTTAAACAAGTTCTTTAATATGCTATACTTTTTCCCTTTAAAATAAAAATGTCCATCCTTTTATTTTGTTTTATTCTAATAAAGATATTTCCGATAATTAAAGATTTTTCTTTTAACCAAAATCTTTAAAAAATAATTTGGAAGGAATAAAATATAGGTTTTTCCTTTTTACACCCTAGTATAATTTTTATTTACATTCTAGTCTATTGTTTTATCTATTTTAATTGAAGGACCCATTAACGTTTATATTTATTTATCTATTTTAATTATAAAACATGTATAGAATATAGTTTAATACGTAGACTATACTGTAATACACCCATAAAATATTCACGGAAAAAATTGTGATGTTGACATGATAGCAACTTAGATATGTGTGATTATATATGACACGAATGCATGATTTAACGACAAATGGAACGTATGGCAGAGGCTCTGACGAAGGGGTACATTTTGAAACAAACGATTGTTCCCAATACCAACCATTTGTAATCAAAAGAAAAGAAATCAACAAAGAAACTCCATGGAATTTAGCATGCCAACAAAAAGCAAAAAAACAAAATTATCATCAGAAAGGAGGAGATATGCACATGATCTATGCATCCAGTTACATACGTTATATCCATTTTTAATTCAAGTTTGTTTGGAGAAAGGGGGGTGTGGGACAGGCACAGGCTACGTCGTATATCACGTATGGCATATGGGTATTTCTATTTCTATATAACTTGTTGATAGCTTCAAGACGAATCCGCATGCCTAATTAATTTAAAGGTTGTAAATTTATGGGTTTTGAATCAAAATCTTTATTGTTCATGGTTTTCTGGTTTGTGGGTGTGTGAATGTGAACACCAAGTGTTCGATCATTTGTTTCAGAGAGGTGAACACCAAGTGTTGGATCATTTGTTTCAGAGAGGTGAATTGTTTATGATCATTTCTTAAGATTTTGTTGGGTGATTGGAAGTTTTTTTTGTGGTAATGCAAGTGGTGATCAGGGTGTTCTTTTTTGAGAGAAAATAAGATCATTTAATTAAAATTGGTAACAAAAATGGATGCAAAAACACCATTGTTGTCAAGTGAGGAAGATTTAAATCACATAAGAAGGCATAGACGTACTTCAGTTACTAGCCTGAGAGGTGATTTCCTTTCAAACTTACCCGATAAAGTCCGGCGTGGCCTTGACCCTGAGGCTCCATTCCAGGTTGATCTTTCAAAAACTACTGGACTTATAGAAGGTAAAAAGATTCAGATTCAGATTCATCTTTACTTTTTATTTATTTATTTATACTGGATACTCATTGATCTACCCTTTTATTCATGGATGAAGCCTTTTAGTGTAGCTACTACTCATGATCTTTTAAAATTCTATGGTGAAATTGAAAATGAGCATGAAAATAGTTTTAATTATGCATTCCTTAGCTTTGCTGTTAGAAATGAGGAATTCAAATTGGAAATCTGGATCTTTTTACTTGATGCTTGTGATCAGGGGAGAAAGAATACTATGAAAAGCAATTTGCAGCTTTGAAGGCTTTTGAGGAAGTTGATTCTTTACGTTCAACCAATATCGTCGATAATGAAGAGCAAGAGTTGATAGAACAAGCTCAACACGAAAGAGCAATCAATGTTTCTAATTGGGCAAACATTGTTCTACTTGCACTTAAGGTAAAAAAAAGTTGATATTTTTACACTGAATTAATATTAATTTCTTTGGTTATATAATTTTATTAGTTGGATTGTTTTCGAATGCATTATGGAATGATTCTTGATGAACTGCAGCTTTATGCAACAGTACAAAGTGGATCCTTGGCGATTGCAGCATCGACACTGGATTCATTGCTTGATCTCATGGCAGGCGGTATTCTATGGTTCACTCACCGATCAATGAAAAGTATCAACATCTACAAATACCCTATCGGAAAATTGCGAGTCCAACCTGTTGGCATCATCATATTTGCAGCAATTATGGCCACTCTTGGTATCTTCTTGTTCTATAAATAATAAATTCAACTTCAAAATGAAAATGAAAATGAAAATAGATATTGATTTTTAAGTAAAAAAGTTAGTGACCAATGAACGCATAGATTTTTCAGCATCAAAGATCAGAGGTATTCAGCATGTGTGCTTAATGCATTTAAGAATAGTATATATGTAATCTATGCAGGGTTTCAAGTGCTGATACAGGCAGTGGAGCAGTTAATTAAGAATTCACCATCTGAGAAGATGAAAGATTTTCAGTTGATTTGGTTGTATGCAATCATGCTGACTGCTACCGGTGTGAAACTGATACTTTATATATACTGCAGAAGCTCTGGTAACAAGATTGTTCGAGCTTATGCCAAGGTGCTCATTATAATTTAATTATCTTTGTAAAATAGTAAATACAACTTATTTTGATATGAAATTATCAAGTGCATTAACTTACTTAGTTACTTGGAAATATGTGAGTATGGATCAGGACCATTATTTTGATGTGGTGACAAATGTGGTTGGTTTAGTTGCTGCTGTACTTGGTGATGAATTCTACTGGTGGATTGATCCTGCTGGTGCCATAATTCTTGCTGTCTACACAATTACCAATTGGTCTGGAACTGTCATTGAAAATGCAGGTTTAATTCTCTCTCTATATCCCCTAACATTATTAATTATGTCTAGTTTGAACAAGTGTTTGACAATTGTCCAAAATACCCTTTAATATCGATGAAATAGGGGAATCTTGTGGCCCGAGAGTGATAGTTTTGTTAATTGTTGGCTGAAATTTTGTCAAAATTGTTTATGAATTGTAGTTGTTGATGGACTAAATTTGATGTTCATTTTGCAGTTTCACTAGTTGGACAATCGGCACCTCCTGATTTTCTACAGACACTTACATATCTAGTCCTAAGGCACCATCCTAAAATCAGCCGTGTGGACACCGTTCGTGCATACACATTTGGTGTTCTTTATTTTGTTGAGGTGTGTCATTTCTTCATATCATGTTGAAAATATGTCAATACAATTAAATATGGTCTTCTTTTAAGTTATATCTTTTTTTTATAACTGTGGATGTTCAGACCAGCCTGTGTACACCTTTGATTAGTCATGGGCCTCCTGAAGTTAACAGTCAGATAAACCATCCAGTACGCCCAAGATCGTACCAGTTTAAAAGGGTTTTTTTTATTCCAAGTTATATATTGATGCTAGTGTTATCTTTATGTTTGAAAACAGGTTGACATAGAATTGCCTGAAGATTTGCCACTGAAAGAAGCCCATGGAATCGGGGAGTCGTTGCAAATCAAGATAGAAGAACTACCAGAAGTGGAACGGGCATTCGTTCATCTTGATTATGAGTGTGATCACAAACCTGAACACTCGGTTCTTAGCAGACTTCCCAACACTCAGCCTTGAAATCCTTACTCAATGCTTTAAGGTTTTGGCTGTGAGTTATGATGGATATATATATATATATATATAGTTTTATAGTTGCTTGAATTTAGTTTAGGTTCTTCAGTCGTTTGAGGGATAAATGTTTGATGTGAGATGAGAATCTTTGTTGGAGTGTAGTCTAAAGTTTGCAAACAACATATCTACTCTGATTTATTATCAAATTAACCAAACACTTAACGTGTAAGCATTTATTTTTCTGATTAATATGACAAGAATTGAGAATCTTACTCAGTAAAAGGACAAGGCACGGACTTACTGGTAAACGCTTACTGTACAAGATTGTTGCATACAATACTATTTTAATGGCCAAGAATCTTACGCAGTAAATAAGCATTTTGGTAAATGGACCCTTACTTTAAGAACGTGGGTTCGGGTTCAGTTCCTGTATATTTTACTCGTGGGTTTGATTTATTGTTTATCTATCTATAGTTGGAAGGAGTACTTTAATTGTAAGTACCGGGTTAATTTAGATAGGGAATTAAAAATACGTATTTTAACATCATTTGATTAAATGGTAAGTTAATTTAAATTAACTTACATTATAACAAACTGGTATTAATAAATAATTTTAAATAAAAATACAATAAGTAATTAAGTAAATTTAAAAAAGAGAACGATGTATAAAATTAACATACTATTTTTCAAAGGATGTTATTGAAGTAAAATAATTTGAATTGCTTAGATAACAATCCATGCAAAAAGCCAAAACTAAATAAATAAACATAAAGTGTTTATTTCATGGTTTAGTATCGTGTGAGAATGAGAGTTAATATGAGAAACGTAAGAAGAGATTTGAACCATTGATAACTTCTAATCTTATAATCAACCATAAATTGCGTTTTAGAAAAGAGTTGATCCGGTGCATTCAAGGGTGAAGATTCTTTTTTACACTTCTCACTGGAACCCAACCTTTATTTCAAAAGGAAAAAACAAATAAGTACATAAAAATGCAATGTCTTTTTTTTTGTGAGAACGTCTTTGAAGTCTTTTGATAATTTTTATCGCAGGATAGTGAAGATGGTATTTTCGTAGTTAATTGAAAAACGGCATTGCATGGCTACAAAGGACACATAGGATAACAAAATTGTACATCAAAAAAACCTAAATATACACCAATATGTAAAACAAGAAATTTATGCCTCTAACGTGTAGCTCAGTTGGCAAATCCAAACACACACACACACACGCACGATGGCCACTAGCCTTAGCCATTGAGTGAACAAAAAATATCCCCTCACATTGGTGGCTTTTAAGACAGGTTGGAATTACCGGTAATCAACTTTTTACCCAAAACATTTAACTTACATATATCCTCACTAACCTTCACAAATCTTCATATACATACTATAACATATCCCACACACTTTAATATCAATACCTTAACACACTTCACACATACCTTAACATGAAAACACCGAACTTGCACGTACTTTCATCAACATTCACGAACCTTCACATACTTTAATACACCTGAACATGAAAACCTTTGCAAAATCAACAAAATCGTGTCCATATTAATAAAACCAAAAGACAAAAAATGATTCTCCTTCACATAAACGTGCATGATCGATATCTTTATTGGATCAAACGATATCGACAACTCTAAAGATGTTCTCACGAAAGGAGCTTTCACTTGAGCCTAACCCATCTTATTCTTACCTAAAAGCTAGTGTTTTAATGTATAGTTGTAATCAACAAGTTTGATCAACGATGTCATGTCTCGGATTTTACCGAATCATTTTTAAGAACAAAATTCAAATTTTAACAAACAAATAACTTATATGTTTAAAAATCGATTCTTTATCATATAATATTAAATGAAATTTGTTATAACATATCTACCCTCATATCATCAAAAAAAAATTGTAACTATTTACTCGATTTTACGCATAGAATTCATTTACAAGTCAAAAACTATAACAATTAATTAAAATCCAGCATTATCAAAATCCAATTTTCTCTTTGAGATAGTATCAATAATGATAATTTCCTAAGATTGTTTAGTTTAGGGGTTAAAGACTCCTGGTGTCAAAATTTAGGTGGTGTTTGTTTTTTAAGAGGTGCTGAAGTCTGATTTCAATTCTGAAATGGTTATAAAACGTCTAAATGAAAATAAGTGATGATTAAGAGCTTAAAATGAAAAAAACAAACAAGGCCTTAGTCAAATTTTCATCAAGTTCAGAAACGATTTCCAAAACCTTCTGAAATTCGTCCAGATTGAAATTTTCTATAATTCGTAGGCCTCAACGTTGCCCCTAGAAGCCTAGAACCCCGCAAGGGAGCATGACCCCCGTGTTTTGGCGATCTAAGGTGGCAAGTGCAACCATTTGTGCACTCAGTACCTCCTAACTCACGTTGTTTGACTTGCCACCTTAATTGATCTCAAGTAAACCACAATTATACCAAACGACTAATGAGACTAATATCACCAATAGTAATTAGGCCCCTCGCCCCATTCCCATGTCTATTGGTGAGTAATAGACTAGGGACCCGAGTTGTGGGATGTAGGGTGGCATTTTCTATTCGACCACCTCCAGCCTTTGATTTGGCTTTCGCTATCCAACTTCTATCATATAACTGGTTAGCTAATCATACAAAAGATTTTAGTTACTCTTAAGCCGATTACAGTCGCGTGAATCATATTTGATTTTACAGTATACGCAAACTTTTAAACGTAAGTAAGCCATGCCACTAGAGATCACAATTTTTTCTAACTTCAATTATTCCAACAAAAACAAAATGTTGAAAAAGGGGGAATTTTAAGCAAATGCTTCCGATATTGCTATAGGAAAAAAAGAAAAAAGAAAAAAAGAGACCGCATACAAGCATCATCCATCAAACAACTCACACTCTCTATCTCTTTACACCACAAAAATCAATATAACCAACCAACCAACCAACCAATTAAAAACTAATCACAATATCAAATAAAAGGAGAGGATCCTGAAGTTGTTCTTTTGAGAAAAGATTATTGCCAACGAAAAAGAAGAAGAAGAAGAAGAAGAAGAAGAAGAAGGACGAACGAAGACAACATTGAGATATTAGAACGAAAACCGTAGCCCATTGCTTGCTGCAAATAAGTTATATTCTTCAACTTCAACAGCATCTTTTGCACAAGCATGGCTACCTTCAATGGGGGCGTTTGATGAACAAAAATCGTTACCATTTTCTTCTTTCCCGTTTGAAAGGGCTACGGGACCACCAAAATGGAAAAGGGAAAACCCCGTACTACCCTTTCGTGTTTTCTCAGAATTACCGTTTTGCCCTCCTGTGTTTTTAGGCGGAGATGCTACTACTGTTTCTGAAGGATGTGAGAACACCTTCTGCAACTTTTCGCCATTTTGTAGGCCGGGAACCTTAGCATTGACCTGTGGAACCGATTGGTATACTGGTGGTTGACCACGGTTAAGTAAAGGTGGAGCCAACGGTTGGAGGTTACCTACACCATACTGAAGAAAATGTGAGTTCCCGTTTAAACCATAACCAAATGGACTTGGGAACAAGTAGTGGTTCGGATGTGGTAGCGGCATTAATCCGTTGGCGGCAGCCGCCACCCATGGAACCGGACCTTGATGGTAATAACCCACAGAAGGAGCTTGAAACACCGGAAAGTGGATGCCTTGAGCTTGCAACGGAGGTGGAACGATGTTTCCTTGAGGAAGGGAACTTGAAATGTCGTTGTTCTTATCGTTTTCGTAAAATTGTGTTGTTTTTAACGGTAATTCACTTAATGGCGCTTTTCTTAAGGTCTCACCTTCCTTTGTGTTTTGCCGTTCATCAAGGCAGAGAGGGGTTTCTTTGATTATTACTTCTGAATGATGGCTCGCGTCTTCTGAATCAGATGTAGATGAGGACTCGGGATTTTTGGTGTTGGAGGAAAATGAAGTATTTCCGTCTCCTTCACTGAGACACGAAGAGCAACTATCGGAATTGGAATTGCTACTCGTGAACAGATCGATGGTCCCACTTACGAGCGAAGTTGTATTGATTTCATTCTCTATTGTGTTTTTCGATTCCTTCAGATTGTTGTTATCGTGATTTGTTGCAACTGAAACTGAAACCGAAACCGAAACTGAAACGGTATCTTTTGATGGATCAATAGATTTACGAGAAGGGTCAGAAACATCGTAAGAATTCAAGTTGTTTCTCGGGGTGTATCTCTTTTGTGTTTCCATTGGTTCCCATGTTTTCTTTGCAGATTGTAAATCCCGGGTTGACATATTGCTTTTAAGTCGAGCATAATCTGTCTGATTGTTGATGAACTTGTTACCACGATAATATGGCTTGGAGACGTCTGTATCCGGTTCTGGCTTATTACCCATTTTAGCCCTCGAATCATTATTGTGTTGTTGGTAACAACTGCAAGCGTGAGGGTCGTATCTGTCATTTGGCTTGTTATGAGAACAATGCAGCCTCTCGCCATATCTAGATCCATTAGATCTTACGTTAGTCCGGATATTATTGTTTCTCAACGGTCTGTTTACCCTGTTGCTTCTTGCCAACGTTTCAAAACCGTCGCTATGAATCCTTGGGTCGGGTTTGCTTACCATTCCTCCACTTTCGGAAACCACTGCAAATCGGGCTCTATCAGACCATTTTGACGATTGATCCCAGAATTTCGGTTTCCTACGAGAATGTTTTGAGTGATCACTTGCATATGAAACATTTCCATCTGTGTTGGAATTCTGTTCCTCCTCGATATAATCTTGTGATATAGGCATAGATAACACGTTATCTTCTTCTTCTTCTTCTTCTTTAGATTGTGAGTTTATGGTGTCGATAGCATCATCAACACTCGATTCGAGTTCCTCCTCGTGGGCGGGATTGGAAACGGTAAGAACTTCATTGGGTTGACAATTCTCTCTTCCTTTTTCTTTATTCCTCAGTCTTTCTTTCCTACGAAGTTTCTTTTCCTTTTCTTTTGCTCTTCTCCGTTCCTTCCGTTCTTCTTCATCACGCTTTTCCTTCTCTTCTTCTTCGAGGAGTTTAAACTATACGGGAAGAACAGAGTTGAGAAATCCGCCATACAAGAAGTGTGCTAGTTAAAACCAAATAAAGAAGTTAAAAAAGAGCAATATCGAGAGTTATTATTACCTGTTTTTCCAAAGTAATGATGTCCTTGCAGGCGACAAGCACACGTTCTTCCAACAATTTTAGTGCAAGAGATACGAAAATGCTGTGTGCATTTTGACGTGCAGTACCTTCTCTGAAAGCCTTTTCAACCTATTAAAAGTTAACAAAGTTAAACCATATGCTGAATGCAAATTGTTTGTATATATATATATATACACACAAGCAAAGAGTTATTTTGGCCTCTCCCCACCAAAGGGATGCGACTTTTTATCGTACCTGTTCCTTAAAAATAACAGTCGCGGCATCTAAAAGAAATTCTCGAGCAAGTTCAGGACTTTTCGCATGTTTTTGGGGACGGGAGCATTCTCCATCCAGTTCATTCCCATCATTGTCCATGGAATCATCATCCTGAAATCAATTTATGGTGGTTAGAATGAGTATTTGCTGTATATATATATATATAATATTATATACTTAAAAAAAAAGATAAAGAGAGAGTTAGAAAGCATCTTCATACCTCTTCTTCCTCGGCTTCTTCAGCATGCTCAAAGAACCTCCTGATGCTTTCTCCTCTTGTGATTGTAACAAAACCATCACCAACAAGAAGCCTGCAATGTACACATTGTTGGCCTTTCAAAGCATGAGCTTTCACTGAAAGTTCATTGCAACGTCCATCCTTTTTCCATGCCCTTAGAGTGATATAGCAGGCATTTAAACCCGTAAGGTCTAAACCATTCACTTGAACTTTTACATTCAAACCAACGTTTTCAAACTCTAGTATATCAGATTTCCCTTCTCCAGTTCCAACAGCCCATTCATAATGATGGTAAGTTTCTGCAGAGTCGCCATAGTTTTGATGCCAATCAGCCTGGATTGTGTCTCGAGTTACCTGCAAGAAATGCAGTTGCTTTATCTGGGTTATAAAGTCCTATTTAGTTATAAAAACTGGAGATCATGTTGTGTATGAGCATATATATATATATAACAGCAATATGGAATTTAAATAGAGTCTGAAGGCTGTGAATGCTGATGGCCAACACACCTCATACTGGAAGCTTGTATCAGCCACACAAAACCAGCTTGTGCAGCGAGCTTCTCTCCTTAGGCGTTTTAATTCTTTTAGCTCCTTGAACTCGCGAATAACGTTCTTTCTGCAGTCTCTACAGAACCTCTTGCTATCAAACCTGAAACATAAGGAGAGAAAGGTTATTAGAGAAGTAAATAGAATATCAGATAAAAGATCGGCAATTCTACCAATTACAGGCGTTCATATTATATTAATTTTTTACTTCTGCTTTTTTTTCTTATTGTCTGTGAAACCTCACCAAAACACAATTTGATTCATTTGAATACATTCTTTAACCACTCCAAAAATAATCAGCCTAATATTGTTTGGCCAGCAATACACCATCTCAACAATATTTAGTTAAGGGCTGTACAACACATAATAACTAGTATTCATCTCGTATTCCATATTGTGTGATGAAACAACTCTTTTTATGTTGTTGTTTGTTGTGGAGACTACAGCCCCCTCCTATCCGCTGGGACAATTCAGCGTACACAACTCCTTTTTATCTTAATATATCTTGTTGTCTACTGTAACGAAAATGAAAATTTTCATAATATATTTTACAGACCTCTCTTATCCAGAAGTACCTAGCCAATATAATCGGATAGAAATAAGTATAACAAGCTTAAAAACGGAATCAACAAATTGGAAGAGTGCATATGTTTCCCACATGCAGGTTGTCAATTCCATAATAGCTCCAGCCTCTGTTCTTTAACCAATTCAAGGAAGAAATTCTCCACTGCTCAAGAAGTACCTACTCTCAATGTAATTCTCAGGAAATTCATATCATATTTGCATCTTTATGAAAACCCCACCAACCAATAGGTAAACAATTTTCTAAAGCAGTAATCGAGACTTCCACCACTAATTTCTTGCGACCTTCTAGAAATTCAACAAAGAGTTTCACGTTCCAAATAAAACCAGTTAGCAGAATAGAACTTCAGTGAAAACTGAAAGCATCTGCTGCTATGGACATAGTCAGAGGATAGACCGACAGAAAGCATTCTACCAATACACAACAGACCAACATTTGATCAAGTTCAGTTGGCTTACTTCACTTCTGTTTAGATTATTTGCCTTCTCTTTAAGAAATATAACTTGCCATATACAGCAAATCAAATTTATTGGTTACTGAGAAGGCAGATGGCAAAGAGAGTCCCTTGCAAAGAGTCAGAGAATAAAAAGGAGGCAATTAGGAACTTGATGTCAAGACCAACTTAAAGTATGGAAATTAAGTTCATAAACTCCACTTGAAATGACACTCATATCCATTTCTTTCTTTTTTTGGAAAGGGTATCCTGGGCATTTTCCTAGACTAATCCCTGGCAATTTTAAGACTGCTAAAGTATGCAGCCCTGAGATAATTCCTCAGTGGCCACAAGTTGTTTGCGCATGGATTCGAATCTGGGGTAGATGAGTTATCTAGCCTCATATCCATTTCTCCTGGTTGACATCATCAAAAAACATTCTTAAATATCCCTAAATGGTTAAATTGTTATACACACTACCCATTTATCCCGTTAGAGCTGATACCAATGCCATTTCAACTCTATGATAGCAACAAAACCCACACCCAATGAACATGAGTGGTACTAAATCAATTAAGATGATCATCCCTGTTCCTAAAAGTCCAATAGCATTGGATTATATATTAAGAATTTTGATATTTGTTCTGGTAAACGCTTGGTCAATCCTAAATAGGATCACGAACAGAGGCTTCAACACCAACTAACCAAGTCTGAGTCAACCCACCCAATTTAGACATTCCTAAAAGCCATTAGAAAGGTCTTTCTCATTGATACCAAGCGAATAGAAAGCGGCCATCCATAATGTTGGTAAATCCTAATGGACATCATGAAGAGATTTGACTCGTCATCAACACCAAGCATGGGTGGCTCCTCATGACTCTCTTCTATCCTCTTAAAAGAACAACTGGCTGTCCCTACACCCAGCAAGACCATAATCCAACAAACAACCAATCAATGAGAGGTAGCTCCTCATCACAAACAAGCACAAGTGATCTCCTAAAGATAATTCAAAATGGATCCAATATTTAGGCAGCTTTTAGTGTATGTCAACATGAGTCAATCTATGGAGCAGCCACCACTTTGTACTACCAGCAATCATAAGCAAAACCAACCACTGAAGAGCCATGAAACTTTTCAGAATATTTCAAGTTACTCCCTCATCTATAGGCTTGTTATAAGCAACCACTTTAATAATGAGATAAAGAGCAAATTGCTCCTTTGCTCTCAATAGCAAAAGACCCTCTGAACCATCTACAAATACCAAATGAGTCCGAATTTCTTTTAGTTGGTTACTTACACATATCCCGATAAAGTTTCTATAAATTCCAAAAGTTTACATATTTTTAAGTGATGACAAACTCCCTCAAAAATGATTGAGAATGACATTTGAACTTTGGTTGAAAAAATGGAACACCTGGTAAGCTCCTCAACACGAAAAAAACACCAAGCCTGGGTGGCTACTAGCTCCTCCTCCCAACTCTCCTCGAAATGTCAAATGAACCTCCTAAAATGTCCAGTGATGACCAGGCAGATTGACAACAAGGAGGCATTAATCAAAACACATCGATTTAGCCAAGCCTGTGTAAGAAGTTGGCTGGCAAAAAAAAAGTCAAGCTCACTGTCACTGATTGAGACTACTTTGACCAAAAGCTGGAAATATCTGGTGACATTTCACAGCTGCTTTGGTGGTTAATTCTGGCAGTTGTTATGGTTTTGGATATCAAATCCTTAGCTATGGTACCATCTAAATGGTTTCAGGTTTAAAAGTATGGATTACCAAAGGGATTACCATAGGGGGCCATTCGAGCATAACTCAATTGTTTGTGATATCCGTGAGACCCAATCTCAACCACACATTATTAATAATCAACGGCTATTACTAAAAATATTATTTTTAGTAATTATCCATTAATTTTCAAAAAATTCAAATTTATGGATAGTATTTAGGGGTAAAGTAGTCTTTTTTAATCTCCTCTCTCCGGCGAACCTTACTCCGGCCAAACTTATTCCAGCATACACCACTTGATACTCAAGAACTTCTATAAAGTAAGACACAAACCAACGATGCTACACACTGTGATATCACTTTGATACGCAATGTGATACCCACTATACACTTTTGAACACCTTTTTTAATTACACATTACCATATATGAGAAACAAGCGCTGCTGATATTATTGAATTTAGTATTTAAAGAAATTGCTATTACAACATAATCATACATTATGAATACGAGAATCATATCGACTAGTAATGTTAGGAAGGTTTCATCAAACACTTGATGTGCAACATCAAGACATATCAGGAAGGCTATAACAATATACTTAAAATCTTAATCTAATTTTTCATTTTCTTTTCACCTAATTACACTCCAATTCATACAACCACAAATCCCTAAATTCAATATCTTTCTGGGTCTCGAACCATCATTAGATCCATAAGAAAATTCCAAACAAATTGACACAAACCCGATTTAGCATCTTTCAACCACTAAAACCTTAGTGTAACCATTGTCAAAATAAGTTTTCCATTAACAATGTTAGTTTTGTTCACATTAAGATTCGACAAAGAGAGGGGGGAGATTGTCGAAGTATCGTTTTGATCGAGTGAGACAAAGTAGTTTGGAATTGAGCCATGGTGTAGAAACCGTAGTACGCTTATGCTCCGCTAATGGTTATGCAACGTTGCCGGAGTTCGATCGGAGACGAGAGATAAGAGAGAGGTTTTGGGTTTCAAAATAATTAACTTACATAATAATAGGGTAACCTAAAGAAATGAAATCAATATCTCCATAATACTAGGTAAGCGAAAGGATTATCATCAATCAAATAAGGATTTGATTACTTGTAAAAGATCCAAATTACCAAATATCCTTTTATATAAATTTAATAAATAACCTTAATTATCTTAAATGAGTGGCTCACATTGGATCTCCTGTTATCACAAACTACCGAGTTCCCATTTTATCAGGCTCCTATATATATACTATACTATAAAGCATTCAGGTTTTTGTTCTTAAAAGCTATTAGCTTTTTAAGGATAGAACTATTTAAGCATGAAGTATAAATCAATAACGCATGCAAAATCTTTCAATTTTTATTATACTCCTGTTTTACCATTTTTGTAAGCAATAAGAAATGAAGTTTGAAGGGTTTTTGGAAACTCAATTTACCCTTCCCAAATGAACGGATCAAGTTTCGTAAACCCATCCAAAAACAGTAATATCGTTTTCCTTTTTAAAATTAAAAATGGATTACCTCTTATTCTTAAAACTGAACCATCTTAAATATAATTGATATCTTAATCAAACAAATCATATAAAAAAGAACATTTGATATGTCATAAATTAATGTATATATTCATTATGAGTATTCATATATGTTTACGTATATACCATAGCTCTCCACATCATTATGATAATTATCATCAATATCTTAAAATTCAAGTTTACAAGTAATTAGAACATAAACCATAAAAACAAAATTTAGATGGCTTTCTCACTCTCTCAAAACGACACAAAACCATAACAATAAAATGAAGAGGGAGGGATAATAGAAGAATGAAAAGGATTGAGGGTTCGAATTCACAACTTCGTAATCGAGATTGAATTGTGCTGCCATTTCCGGGGTACACTTCTAGTATAGTATAATTGATGGGCTCTCGGGCCTAAAAGGATTAATGGAATAAAACCCTAGCAAGACCCTAATCTTAACCTAATTCCTAAAATTCTACTTCCAACATTAAACAGCCGGCCAAAACTTGTAGTTTGTTCCATTAGCAAATATTGTTCCACTAATGTAAGTTTACTTGTCCCATAATCCCATTAAACTTCATATAGCCCCACCTTATACCCCATTCAACCCATGCAAAAGACTATATAAGAAATGTCAATACATCTAATGCTTTCGAGGAAGCAGCATTGAACTTCCAAAGGGAACACTGAAATATTCTTGAATGTTGATGAGAAGATGTATTTTCAGTATTTCATGGGCTATCTTAATAAGCTATTCCCAAAGTCAATAGTAGGAGCATACCTGTACATAAGGCGTTCCATAAAATCCTCCTCCTTCATCTTTAGAAGAGAATGACGCGTCTCTTCTCCTAGTGCAGACCAGAAATCAACCAAAGTGTCAACAGAGAGTCTGGCAGTATGCAAGGCACATGTTTCGCGAGTTCCATGACCTCTACCATACCCCACCATTCCTTGGCTGATCCATCCACGACCTCCGCCCCCACATGCATCAGGATAAAGTAATTCACGCTCTCTTTCCCTTGCTCTAGCACTGCCAAAGACCTGATCAGGAGAAACGTTAGATTACCACTCCACAGGAAGGAAAAAAAAGTTGAAGCAACAATTAGATAAATTATACAGCCATGTACATTTTGAAGCCCCTTAAGAGATTTTGAATACAGATAGCAATCCAGGAGGGTAAGTGTTCCATCACGGGTAGTGGTTAGACCTCCCCAAGGGTGGACTGATGGATCTTGAATGTCCTCATCACACTTGGTTGTCAAGCAAGCATCTTCAACATTTTTATTGTTTGAGGTTCTACATCCATTGCAAGCAACCTGACCGACTATTCCCTCCTGCTGCAGCGACTTTCCATACATGACAATCTGCAAAAATCCTTCCAGTAGTAACCCGTTGCATCTCGAGCAGTACATATTTTTACGAGCTTGTTCAAAAAGAGTTTGCTTATCAACTCTCAGGAGCTCCTGTCGAGCTTGCGGTGACAGCTCACTCCAGAACTACAACAGATACAGACATCAAATCACTAACAAGTTCAGTTAATTATATATCTCACATAAAGATAAAAGTTCTTTTGCATTTGACAGATATGAGATCAACAATAAAACCCAATGCTTTCAACCTTCCACGCAACTTTGACTTAACACAGAATTAATAACTGATTGTTCAAATATTGCATTTCCAGGAAGTACACCACAGGCCCTACCATCTCCCTCCCCCACACCAAAAGTACAATGACCTTCAACTTTTCGTCCTTTGGGTGGCATCATTGGAATTTTGCTTCATGAACAAAGGAAATAATCGCTTCTGATATTTTACACTCCAAAATAGTTTTAATCTCTACAGAAAAATAGATTGCTTTATAACTATGACAGACTAACTTGAATGTAATCTTGAACTACGCAAACACTTCTCATTTAAGACATTGTTGCTACTCAAGCTTGCTTTATGACACTACAACAATGTTAGTTTGACTCTGGCGTATGAGGTTAAGGAACAACTCAAAAGGATCAAGAGAATCATTGTCAGAAGCTCGGCTGTAAAATACATATTTTGCAGTTCTAATATGTCTACATGTCACAACATCCATTTTAATTGCCTCGGCCGCTAGCATACCAGTACGCATTTTATTGCCCTTCCTTGACAACGCCATTGTTTACACCGGTTACAAGTCCTAACTATCTAAAAAGTCTCTTCTTCCTCCTCCATAAAAATTGAAGCTACTTTCACCAACAGTATACATTAAAACGACATGTTTAGCTGATTAACCATCAGAAGCATTCTCGCAACTATGGATCTAAGTAAACAGCAAAATCATAACCAGGTGAAAAATTCAATAAGATCCAAAAACACAGTCAAGTTGTTCTATGGAAATGCCAAATCATTTATCCAACTGAGTTATGAAAACAAACAAATACACATCTAAAAATAACAAAAATGAAATCTAATTATGAACCTTCTGGAGTTGATTGCAGCTAACATCATCCCGATGCTTAGACCAGAATCCACTCGACGAAACTGATCCATTTGACGACAACGAGTAAGACGTCGTCGTATCGCCGCCACTGAATTGACAATCATGCGCTAATTCTGGCATCGTTTTTCTTAACCTCTCGCACATTCCTTCATCAAATTCTCCATTTAACGAATCCAGTCTCCGATTAAAAACAAAATTTCTTCACAGATTTCTTATAGAATTAACAATCTGATCCAAAAACAAAACAAAACAAAAAATCGAAAGAAACAAACGAAATAAACAATTTCATTAGATCGTTCAATTGATTTAGGATTTCAATTAGAGATTATTGATGTTTACCTGAAGAAAAATGATTTGTTTGAAGGATCTCTAAGAATTTAGAGAGCGAGAAAGAGGCGAATGAACGCAGGGAATTTCGATGAGATTTAGTTGTGTGCGTATATATTGTTCTTTGTGGAGAGAGAAAGGCTGTGAGCCTGCCTGTGTGGCTTGAGCATGGGTGCACGGTAACACGGATGAAGCCACTGTTATATTATCATTATATATTTATTTATTTATATATTTATTCATTTATTTAACGATTAATTATCATCTAAGATACAATCGGATTCCCTCATTTATTATATAATTACATTTTTGTTAATCTCACTTTTTTCCTCATCTCTTCCTTTTAACTTCATTATGTGTTATCATCTTTCTACTAATAGACGTGACATAAACCGAAACTGGTTAAAAATACAGTTGTTTTTCTGTTTTAAGTAAATGTCAGGTTTGCATATATCGTTGTTTTGATTTTGCTATCAAGAGTCGTATTTAACATTACTTTGTTTCCTTTTTTTTGTTTCGCCTTACGTTTTGTCGGTTTATAGTTTTCGAGCCATGAAAAAGTTTTCGGTTTTGATTGTACTTGAACAATTAATGTTTTATTGAAAAGTTATTTGTAGTTTGAAGAAAACGACAATGACAATTAACTAATATGATAGATCTATGTTTAGAATTAATTAAAAGTTATTCTAGTGCTCGATTACATATCGTCCGAATTGGATTATATATTAAGAATTGGATATATTGATTTTGTTTTGACTTTGTTATCGTATTTTACATTACTTTGTTTCTTTTTTCTTGTTGCAGTTTACATTTTATCGATTCTCGATTTTCAAACCATTAAAATGGTTTTAGGTTTGATTCTACTTGACAAGTTAATGTTTACTGTAAATTTATCTGTTATTTGAAGAAAACCAAAATAACAATTTAACTAAGTCAATGGATCTTTGTTTTAGAATTAATTAAAAGTCATTTTGGTATATATATATATATAGAGAAAAGTTCAAATGCGAACTCAAACTTGGTTGTGAACGTGAGAACAAATTAGAGCGTGACACGTGTCAAAATAAACAATATTCAGACTGAATATACAAAGGAATATTTAGGCTGAATATATACTATAATATTTTTTTAATGGGATACGTGTCGCACCCTCATCTGTCTTCACGTTCACAACCAAATTTGAGTTATCATTTGAACCCGCCCCTATATATATATATATATATATATAGGGAGAGGTTCAAATGAGAACTTTGGGTTTTTAAAAGAACAAAGGACCCGTTTTGGACCACATATGATGTGGGGGCCCACAAATAAAAAATCATACACATCATATGTGGTTCCAAATTAGTTTCTTTGTTCCTTTAGATTGATAGTGTTTTTGCATGATCCTTCCCCTATATATATATATATATATAGGGTTAGGTTCAAATGTGAACTCAATTTTGGCTGTGAACGTGAGGACGAATCTCAGCCACACATCTTCGGTTATGGTGGACGCGATCACGGAGGATTGACGCGATTCATGGGAGGGTGGAGATTATTAAAGGAGGGGAACCAGGTCAAAGCCGTCTTTATTGACCGAATAAGTGGCTGAGATTCGTCCTCACGTTCACAACCAAAAATGAATTCACATTTGAACTTTCCTCTATATATATATATATATATATGAAGGTTCAAATGAGAACTTTAATTTTTAAAGAAACAAATGTACACTTGTGGATCACATATGATGTGTGTCCCAAATAATATTAAATCATTATGATTTTATGTGGGACCCACATCATATGTGGTCCACAATTTATTCCTTTAAGAAGGGGTGACTCTTATTTGATCTCTCCCCTATATATATACATATATATATATATATATATATATTTAAAATCATATATTTTAAGAAAGAAATTTGTTTGATTCTACCATCAATTATTTAATCAAAATCGGTGGAAAATCACGAAAAATAAATTTTGAAGTCTAAGTTGGTTTGAACGAATTTATTAAAGAAAAAGGAAAAAGATTAAAGTATTTATTTTAGGTTATCAATTGGTAAGTTCAAATTTACGAATTTGACCTTTTGACACAATATAATTGAAATGTTTATTAGTAATGAGTTAACATTTATACTTTTTATTTTATTTTATAATTCTATCATATATGATGTTATTCGAAAACCAACTCTATATATATATATATAGGAAAGTTCAAATGCAAACTCAAATTTGATTGTGAACGTGAGGACAAATGAGAGTGTGACACGTGTCTGAATGTAGATTATTCAGACTGAATAATCAAAGAAATATTCAGACTGAATATAGTGTTTATTCTGTCTGAATAATGTTTATTCAGACTGAATAAATACTATATTCAGTTGTATTCAGTCTGAATATTTCTTTGATAATTCGACACGTGTCGCACTCTCATTGGTACTCACGTCCACAACCAAATTTGAGTTCCCATTTGAACCCGTCCCTATATATATACGTATATATATATAATATATAATATAAAATATAAAAACAAAATGATTTAAAAATAAATTTTAATTCTTACAAGAAAATCAGAAAAACAATTATTAAAGCAAGTTAATGGATATTTGTAAAATTCTTCAAAAACTTATTAACATGTACACTAGCCACATATAGACGCAAACCCCTTCTGTTTGGAAATTTCCAGAAGAAAGAGTGGTCAAATTTGTCTTTGTATTTGGTTGTCATTCAAAGGAAGAAAGGGAATTTGAGTAGAAAACTATTTGATTTGTGGGAATTGGTAAACTTGGAAGGATCTAAGATTGAAATGTATTTTAATTCAATAATTAGTTTTAAAAAAAATCTTGGGATTTAATAAAATTTCATAAATATTGCATTTATATTTTAATTCTATAATTAGTTTAAAGAATTTTTTTGGGATTTAGTAAAGTTTCATAAATATTGGATTTATAAGTCATATAAAAGTAGAGAAAAGTTCAAATGCGAACTCAAATTTGATTGTGAACGTGAAGACAAATTAGAGCGCAACGCGTGTCTGAATGTAGATTATTCAAACTGAATAATCAAAGAATTATTCAGACTAATAAAACTGAATATAGTGTTTATTCAGTCTCAATAGGTATTATTCAGACTGAATAAACACTATATTCGGTTTTATTCAGTCTGAATATTTTATTTGATTATTCGACACGTGTCGCACTCTCATTTGTCCTCACATTCATAACCAAATTTGAGTTCTCATTTGAACTCGTCCCAATAAAAGTAACTGGTATTTTATATGATTTGTTCGTAATAATGTTTAAAATATGTTAAAATTTTATTTTATAATAACAAATTAGTATAAGGTAATTTAATTATTCTTATAACTATTTACCCAATAAAAGTAACTGGTATTTCATATGATTTGTTCGTAATAATGTTTAAACTATGTTAAATTTTATTTTATAATAACAAATTAGTATAAGGTAATTTAATTATTCTTATAACTATTTACAATAAGTTTTATAAATTATCTATAAATAACAGAATTAAATTCTATTCCAAATCTTACAAATACATCACACCAAATATTTCAAATCCTTCCATGTTAAATTCTTCAAAAACATTATGTCAAATGAAACGTCCTTGAATGTATTTTTGAAGTTCAATATTCAGGTAAGAGTTTAAATACATTTGTTTCATTAGTTTTTACCATATTGTAAATTGTTTGGCAAAAACCTTTATAATCAATCTATTAAGGATAAAGTATTTTTTTTAATTAATGTAAATATTTTAAACTTAAGTGTTACAATTTATTATAGCATACAAATAGCATATTAAAACTCCATAAAAATAACTGGTAATTATGTGATAAACTCTAGAGGTTTGACTCATTTTTTAAAATCTAAATTATATTATCAGTAACTAATTTTTAAATAAACATATTATATCCATAAATGAGTATTTTATTATTTTAATTTGATACTCATTAATATAAATTACTTTTAGTTCTTTAAAAATGACTTTTCAAAAAGCGAGTAACTCATACTAATATATTTGCTATATTATAACACATTACCTCATTTCATTAGAATGTGTTAAAGTTCAAATATAATCAACTGTAACTTTTAAGACTTCATGTTAAACTCCATGAAAGGAACTTCACCATCTTCTACCTCTATGTATGTGTGTGTGAACACCTACAACGTTTGATTTTCTCCACACACACTCGTCGGTCATCTCCATCTATGTGTGTCATGAATATCGTGGTGGTATGTGTGTGGATACAAGATTTGTTGTGTGTAGAATCACTGGCATGGATCTCTTTTGTTGTATTAAGGTGTAAAGCAAAGACAACAATAAACACACATAAAGAATCTGGATTTGATCTTTTCACTTTGATTGTTGTATCTATGGAGTTATTTGAGGCTTGCTTTGACGGGTTATGTGTGTGTGCGCGCATGTGCAATATGAAAGGAAGTCTCTTATTCATTTCAGTTTTAATTTATTGACAGATTGAAAACATCTAAATCTAGTGTGTGTGTGTGTGTGTGTGTGTGTATGTGTGTGTGTGTGTGTGTGTGTCAAAAGGAAGGAGTGCTTAAAATTGTATGTGTGCAAGGAGAAATGGACATCAAAAATGTTAACTATTAAAAAAACCCAGATCCAGAGATGAGGTCGGAGTTGGAGAAGGGGATTAAGGAATGAGGAAGTGAGGAAACCGACAAACTCATAATGGTCGACAAGGTCTAGGGTTGGAGAAGAAAAAGGGTGGAGTGAATACACATAATGTGATAATAGTTTTGTTTAATTTTCTAATGTAAATATAAATATAAAAAAAATATAGCAAAATGTTAATGGAGTTAACGGATCTTTATTAACACCGTCAGGCATCTAGACCAAAAACGAAACAAAGTGGCAACTACACTGACCTAAAGTGTAATTAGTTTAAAGTAGAGATTAGACTTGTATAATGAGTGGTACCACAGGGACCAAAAGTGTAATTTACACAAAATGAAAATATAATATAATTTGATTTTAGTTTAATTTTGTAAGACGGAAGAAAACAGAAACACAAAATATGAAAATAATAAAATTAAAATAGTAACGTTTTGTTGTCATCAACCTTTGATGAGGTGATGTAACGTGTAAAACCTGCCATGGTATCGACAACATGACAACACTATTCTCCACCTTATGACAACACTATTTTCATTTTTCTTTTAAATGATATTTTATTTTTAATAAAAAAGTATTACTAGGATGTAAATAGGAACTAGACCAGGGTGTAAAAACAAAAACCTTATATTCATTAACAATAGACGTATTTTGATGGAATCTATATAATATATATATATATATATATATATTTATCAATTAATAAACATTGTAAAATTAGTTTTCTGGTTTTCTCAAATAATTTGCAGTTTTTATATAAACCCTCCCTTTTTCAAATATTTATCCTCCAAATATCCCATTATTTGCATAATTGTGTTGTAAAATTAATTGTATTAATTGAAACAAACTAATATTATATAATAATCTAATTTTAAAAATAAAACATGAAGCTTTACGCTGTGTTCTTGAAACTCATTTAACGAAAGAAACGAAAAGAAAGTGAGAAAAAACGGAGGAAAGTGAAAAAAACTCGTGTTCTCGAAATTTTTTTAGGAGAGAAAGGAAAGGAAAGCGAGGTAAAATAATACTTAATTTCCTTCCAAAAATTTCCTCCCAAATGTGGGAGGAAAGGGAAACAAAGAAAATGAAAGAAATTAAAATCATTTAAAAAATTAATAAAATTACAAAACTACCCAATCTTTCATCCTAAATTATATTATTTTAAAAGACATATTAGTAAAAATGACATTTTTCCTTTCCTTTCTCTCATCTTCAAGAACATGAAAATTATTTTCTTTCATTTCATTTCCTTCATTTTACTTCATTTTTGAGAACACAAATAAATTTTTTATTTTCCTCTCCTTTCTTTTCCATCCATTTCTTTCCCTTTTTTTTTCTTCAAATTCGAGAACACAGCGTAAACATCGAAATATTTCATTAAGAATTTTTCCTTTTACACCCTAGTCTGATTCTCATTTGCACCCTAGTATATTGTTTTATATATTTTGATTGGAGACACACTAACACTCATATTTATTTATCTAATTTAATTAGGAAACATATGTGTAAAATAAGATTTAACATGTAGATTATGATGTAAATGATAACACCCATGAATATATACTGAATATTGATTAAAAATATATCTTCTTGTATTTATATTCTGCCAATGATTATGTTTAACAATGAATATGTATCAAAATTCAAAAAATTAGTTTTCCAATTCTTAAAATATTTGTGTTTCTCATTTAAACAAAGTCTTTTATATATAAAAAAAATATTAAACTGGTTATTTTTAAATAAGATATATTTGGTAACACAAAAAAAATGCTACAAAGGGAATTTAATAAGTATAACAGTATAGTAACTATAACAATATCTACATACAATGTATGTATTGTGTCAATAAGATGGATCATGAAAACTATACTCTCCTCTTAAAGGGGAAAAATTGTCATGTTGATTTTTTTTGAAAAGCAGCCATATTTTTATAAAGCAAAAAAGAAAGAGAAGATACAGATTAGGCCACTGTGAGGTGTAGAGGCCAAAAAAACAAAAACGAAACAGAAGATAAGAAAAAACCAGGAATTTATTATAATTATTTATTTAATTGATGGTTGAACTTGAATGTTGGAGATATGTCTCAGGATGCATCGTATGTTTGATCCAATTGGTCAATTGGATCCAAGCAAAATGCCAAATTTATATGACTTGAACTAATTTAAGACACTCGAACAAAACGAACATGATCGGAAGTGACAAAAACATTAATTGTTTCGATGTTTGTAGTTATTATATAAGCAAAGATGTAAATATATATATATATATATATAATTGTGTATTAGTTTTGCTAATGAAGAATGACATTTATTATGGGTTATTTGAAATGAAAACGCCAACGAGATTAACTTCCTTGTGATATTGAACTTTAAGCTATAATTTATTTGTTTAAAACCATAGATGAAGGATCGTATGAGAATAGAAGTTAAGGTGAGAAGTGTGAGAAGATGTTTAGACTCTTGATTACTTTTAATCCCAAAACAACCAATCGATGGTGCTTTAGAAGGAAATTGATTAAGTGTATTTCATTAGTGTTGATCTAGTGGTTCTCTTCAGTTAAGATTGATCCTACGATAAATATCTCTTCTTACCCTTCTCATCATAACTTTTTTCGCCAATTTGGATCGCTGGAGGGGTCTGGGGAGTTCTCTCATAACTGGATCAATGAGGTTCACGATAGTTATGGCGTGTAAAAGGGGAAGGGGGAGTTGGAAATGACGTGCGTGTAAGGGGAATGGGCACCGGAAATGGTATGTATACAAGGAGAAAGGGACGCCAAAGATGCTTTTTGACTATTAATAAATAACCAATCTAGGCAGGAGGCTTGAATTGTAGAAGGGTCGGATAAGGGGATGAGCAATTGTAATACCCACAATTCCGGTGTTACTATTAAAATTTAAATTTCAGGAAACTGGCAAGAAACGATCGAGAAACAGTCTGGAGATGATCGAAACGGTCGGGAAACGTGGGAAAGGATCGAGAGACAGTTGAGAAATAGTCAGAAAATTGTCGAAAAACAATCAGGTAATGGTCGGAACGCAGTGTAGCAAAAACATAAACACGAGCTAGTAATATAAATTATTTTATATAAGATATAACTTTAGAAAATAACACACAAAACATGATTGTAGTTCAAGTTGAAACTAGTTAGTAATCTAAATTATTTTCTACATGATTCGAGTTTACCAATTCCCCATAAAAAAATGTTTGGGGAAATCATATACATAGCATAAATAATAAGTTTCAAATATTACATGTTTTTAAAAACAAAAACAATGTGAAGTATTAATTGTTTAATATGATTAATCTTATTTAGTTATTATTTATGCATTGGCATGAATATGATACAAAAGAAAACTAGTTTTAAAGATAACTGAAAAATAGGAAGGAAAAAAATTACCAAAGAAAGTAATAAAGTTTAAATTGGGATAGCAAAAAGAATAACGACATCAATAGTGAATGGTAAGTGCGTGTTTGTGCATCTTTGTGGTTTTGAGTTCAAATTTGGTATCCTAACTATCTTCAATTTTTATTAGTGAGTTGATTTCCCTAGGGCTTTGATACCTGAGGTCGGCTCTTGAGTGCCCACCCTTAGGTGGCGTTTAGTTCTTGGATTTTGAAAGAATTGGAATGGATAATTCATTTGACGAATTTCCAAATCCTATGCTGTAACACCCGGAAATTTAGATAAAATGATTTTGATGCTAAAAAATGTATTTTAATCGGGTTTTAGTTTGGTTGATGAAAAAGATCGAAGCTATGCGTCGGAAATCAAGTTTGGGAGTTTCGGGGTGACTTAAATGGCTCGGGCCAGTTACCGGTGCCAGTTACGAAAGCTAACCCACGCCACTAAGTGGCTTTATACTCTGTTTGGCTAGGGCCAGTTACCAATGCTAGTTACGAAATGTAACTAGCTTCACAACTAGCGCTGGGGTCTGTTTGGTCAAAATGGAGCCGCGTGAGTTACCAATGCCAGTTACGAAACGTAACTAGCTTCACAACTAGCGTCGGGGTCTGTTTGGTCAAAATGGAGCCGCGTGAGTTACCAATGCCAGTTACGAAACGTAACTAGCTTCACAACTAGCGCCGGGGGTCTGTTTGGTCAAGATGGAGCCGCGTGAGTTACCAATGCCAGTTACGAACGTAATTAGCATCCATATCTGGCGTCAGACTCTGGATTTATGTTGGGTGATGCATTTAAGTGGGTTTTCATATCATTTTCACTAACACATTTCACCTACACGATTCTCTCTCTATATTTCTTCACCAACCACAAACCTTTGAGCATTTACTCCATATTCCCACCAACGCAAGTGCATTTACTCATCATCCAAGCTAGATATTTGGGATTCAAGCTTCAAGAAGTGTGTTCTTCATCTTCTTCACCAAGTTCCACCATTTTCATCCATTTTAGGGAGAATACTAGGGTTTTCCTAACCTTAGCCTTGTGAGTTCAAATCCAACCTTTTACAACCATAATACTTGTCATAAATGTTCTTATTTACTCTTTCTAGGTTATAAACTCAAGTATTTATGTGTTTGGCTAAGTTTGGAGGTTTTAGGTCAAAATGAGAAATTTGGGGATTTTGATCTTGGATTTGAAATGGGCATTTTAGATGGTATCATATTACTTGTAAATGTCTCTTGATAAGAAAATATCTGATTTTGGAACTAAAATAGTTTGACCTAATTTTTGGTAAAACTTGTTTTTCAAGGAAATCATTTATATAAAGGTTTTCAGTGTTTGGAACACTATCAATGCGTCTCGTTTGATGTAGTTGATTATTAGACTAGTATGATATAGATCCATAGGCATAAGAGTCGGTATTTTTTTTAACGTTATGAAGGATAGGATGAACCCACTTTTAAATTGGAAATAGGCATTGTGATAAATTGTGTAATTTCCAATCTATCCTTTCACACTCTCGGAATATGCATTGTGGTTAGCATGCAATTCTTGAGGCTCGAGCTTATGTGTACAAATGACTAAAGACTGTATTGTGGTTGATGTCAATGGCTACCAGACCTTTATGTGCCGCTCCATAACATTGGTTCGTGGCCTACCTTGTGTTCCGTCACGACTAATGGTAATATCGGATCTCCCCCGATTGTTTATAAAAGATCCTTACTTATTAAGAGTGAGTTATTTCAAGCAAAGTTAAATGGGATAAAATGCACCGTATCTTTGTTGTAAATGTTTTAACTGTTTTATCCATTTAACTGTTTGTCTCACTAGGCGTAAGCCTAACACTTGATTTTAAACTGTGGTTTAGCAGGTAAGCAGCTTGATGGGGCTCTTTAGAGAAGGGCGGGTTGATGTGTCGAGAGAGAGGACACCTTTTTGGAGATATGCTCATAGAGTATATACATAGTTGGAGTATAATATATTATTTTGAGGGTATTAGTAACACCCATTGTAATCTATATTCCAAATAGTATAGATTAATAGGTTGTTATTTTATTGTCCATGCTTTGATGTAAACTCCCATACTCATACCCCACTTGTTGGGTGATTTTAATTAATTCCGCATTTACTTTCGGATTAAATTTGTTCTAATTTTTAGGGCGTTACATATGCTTAGTTCACATAATGAAAATGTAAGATATTTTGAATTTAATTGAATTTCACAAATTAATTAATTCATCATTCCATTGGCTTATGTGATAGAATTGAATTCCATCTCTTTACATCCAATTTAACTAACACCGCCCAACCCTTGCCCCAACCATAACCATGCTACTACTGTCACTGTCCCCCACCCCTAATCGCCCACCACCAAACCACTATTGTCGCCATCACATCTGCCGCCCACCCTACCCTAACCCACCACTGACCATCATGCCACTATTGTCATCATCACAACTGCTACTCCCACCCACCCAAAACTACCTCGTCTGACACCCCCACCTCGCCACCCGACCACCATGCCACTACTATCGTTGTCATATATATCATCTTGCAATTGGTGTGTATGCCCAAAAACCAATCATTGGATGATTCTATTTGAACATTGTGTCATGATATTAATTAATGAAAGACATTGTTCAATTATTATGTTTATGTGTTATTTTGTTTTATATGTAAATGTAATAATAAGCTTAGAATATTGCATTCTAAAATATCCTTAGTCAAATGTTAATTCATGTTTAGATTGAATTAATAGTTTGTACGACTAGTATACACATGAACTCACATGGAGATATAGAATCCACATACAGGTACAAGATGTGATCTTGTGTATCGGACGTGACGTTATGAGAGCGTTTCATGGAATGTCATATGAGTGTCATAGACATTTCTCATATGGTCGGTGTACATATAATTCTTTGACTTGAGATCATGGAATTTTCTGTATGTGAGTGGGGTACTTTGAAAACTGATTTAATCATTCCACAACTAGGTGACAAAATGGTTATTATATATATCATTACACTTGGTAGTACTAGTTGGGGTTATAAGACTATTTGTTTTTATTTTACAATAAGAGGTTAAAACATCTTCGTATCCTCTTATTGGACAAGTGGTTGAGATGCCTCTTATAGTCCTTTTAACCATCTTAAACCTAGTTACTTGTCTCTTAATCGCTCCACTGCTTCAAATCTCATCATCGATTCAAACTTTATTGATTCAGTCTGCTTCAAATCTCATCATCGTTTCAAATGCTTGTATATTTGTTCTCGATTGATCTTCAAATGTTCTTGAGTAAAGCTCTGGTAGCTCCATTAGCGATCTTAACCTCAATAACTCTCTTTAGTTAATTTCCCTTGATACTTTCGTCATTTAGGGTTGTAGATGATGTTCCTTTCAAATTTCTCCTCTTATTCTCTAATTCCAATCCCAAGGGGATAAAAGATGGATCTGAACTCTTCTAGGCACCATAGCAGGTGGGATAACTAGATTTCAACAATCAGAAGGATTGAACGATGGATCAAAACCCTAGTTCAACACTCTGATCTTCTTCTCTAACTTAAGGCAGGAAGAAACTAGGTCATAACAAGTAAACTTTAGTCCATTAATTGTTGGTTTGATACATTATGTTGTTGATTAAATTCTATATTTGTCATACATTTGTAGGCCTTAAGAAAAACAAAAAATTACGTTAGCATTTGATACGAGTCTGTTAAACTAGATGAAAGGAGGATTTGGAAGGATATTAGTGATGACAAACATAGATTGATGTTACATAGAAAAAAAGGGGGATCAACAAGAACCTAAAAGCGAACTACAAGGATGATTGTTCATAGCAAAAGAGGTAATTATAAACAAAATATAATGTGTAAATGGTATTAATAAAACCCAGTTAAATATTATATATACAAATTAATACAAAATTATTGATTAACAATGATATAATGATATAAAATTACTAAATTATAAAAAGTAAGTTAAAATTTTATTATTTTTTCAATTTTATACATTTTTATATTCTATTATATATCTATTAAATAACTACTTTGTATTTATTAATAAATAAACTTAATTTTTTTAATAAAACAATCACAATGCATATTAAATGATAAAATATTACACCGATATACAAAATAAAATATTTAGATTACTCATCGTTTTCTTTTCTCCAAACCTTCGCCAAATTTATTCAACCGAATCCGATTCGATTCAATTATTGTTGACCTATTGGGTAACTTAAGATGAATTTGAAGAGGAATAAGAATATAGAAGATGATTACTCATTCATCTTCTTTAAATACGAATACATCAATTCCAGAGGAACAATCGACTCATTTCATCTGCTTTGAATACAAACACATCAATCCTGGAGGAATAATCGACTCATCGTCCATTGGAGACAAAAGCCTCAAATGATAAAGGTAAAAAATGTCTTTTGTCAACTAGGGTTAGTGAAACCGTCAAATATTCAATGGAAAAACAATTGATTATGAGGCTGGGAAAGTAGATTTAATGAATAAGTTCACTACAAATTAAAAAAATAAGAAGAAAAAAAGGAACAAGAGGAGATAAAGAAAAAATGTTAACTGTGAAAAATGGTAACACAATGGATGCAAACGAATATTCCAACCAAGAGTGAAGCAGAAACAAATGTCATAGAAATAAACTTTAAGGAACTGAAATCACGCATGGTGGATTCACAATCCACTGCCTTTAGGGGTGTACAGAAAACCGTCAACTCGTGAAAACCGTTCAACCCAATCCGCTAACAACCGGATTAAACTTTAAAGAACTGAAATCATGCATAGTGAATCCACTGCCTGTCTGTCTTGATCCACTTGATTACATTCGACCCTATTATCTAGTATTATCTATTACTAGGTTTTATTTTTTCATCAACATAAAAAATAGCACATTGTTTTTTTTTCTTATTTATAAAATCAAACCAATAAATAATCAAAATTATACTTTTTTTACCTATTTTAGATTGATCATCAAATTAAAAATAAAAATTCATAAACCGGTTGACAAAATAAAATATAAACATATAATAGAAATTGGTACAAAGATAAAACACGATAATCAAACCAAACTATAAAACTCTATTATTGTTATCTTAAAGAAAACCTCATTATTAAAGTTTTAAATAAAACAAAAGGGAAGCTATTGTTAATAAATATTGACAAATGTAATAAATATATAATTATATAAATTCATTAAATATATTTTACCAAATAATAAAATTGAATAAGTTAGGTTAACTGTTTTTTATAAAAATATAAGGTTTGATAGTAAACATTTAGAGTTAAATACAAATTTGGTCCCTGTGGTTTACATAAATTAACGGATAAGTCCCTGAACTTTCTTTTTAACGAATAGCATCCCTATAGTTTCATTTATATAACATATATGGTCCCTCCTACTAACACCATTAGTTTAAGTGGTGTTAGTGAAGGGTAGTTTAGTCTATTAACTTTTCTTCTCCATTTACTTTCATTCTCATAACACATATGGTCCCTCCATCAACTTTCATTTTATTAACAAATTTGGTCCTTCCATTACTTTCAATTTTATAACAAATTTGGTCCCTCATTTTAATTAACATACATAAAAAAATTGTTAAATAGATATAAAATATAAATTAACTAATTTACTTAAACTAATTAATATATACTAAAAATGATTATAGTAAGAGAATAAATTAATAAACATATAAAAATCCTATAATTCAGATTATTAATATTATTTTAGTGATTAGTTAAACATTTGACTGGTAAAATTTAACACTAATGCTATCTTTAGTAATTTCGGTTAAAAATGGTCTATCTACTTTAACCTGTAAAAAAATACATATTTTGAAGTGGTTTGGTCAATTACAAATCTTATTGGATTGTTTACCAACACAAAATTATGTAAGTATTGATTGAATAAAATTCATTTAATATTTACAAAAATTGTGTTGATAAACGATTTAATAGGACTTTTTGAGTGTTTGGATAAAGTACTTATATCGGTGTCAAACGAATAATAAGGAGTTTTTCAAGAAAGTACAACATTCTAACTTATAATAAGTTGATAAAGACTTTTATAGGAAAAACATAAGTTGTTTCAAATAATCAACAAACACCCCTTAATTATTTAACTCTCAAATTATTCTAATAACTATAAACAAAAGTAGACTATTCACTAAAAATAGTATTTGCAACTTGAAATTACGATAAAGACAATCACATTTAAAATTCAGATCAAAATATTTTTAGAGTGTTTTTTAAAATAGAAGGCTTAAATAAAAACGTAAAAAACTATTAGATGTATTTGATCCAATAAATATGATTAATTTCATTTTTTGTACTTAAAAGCAATAAGTTAATCTTTTATATTTTATTAAAAAATTATTTTGAAAAGGTAAATTGATAGACCATTTCTACCGAAATTGATAAATATAGCCTTAGTGTTAAATTTTAGCAGTCAATTTTTTTACTAATCACTAAAATAATACTAATAATCTAAATTATAACATTTCTATATATTTTTTAATTTATCCTTTAACTATAGTCGTTTTTAGTGTGTATTAATTAGTTTAAGTAAATTAGTAAATTTATATTTTTATATCTATTTAATTATACTAATTTTTTTTATATTTCAATTAAAATGAGGGACCAAATTTGTTATAAATTGAAGGTAGAGGAAGGATCAAATTTGTTATTAAAATAAAAGTTGATAGAGGGACCATATGTGTTATGAGAATGAAATTAAATGGAGAAAAAAAGTTAATAGACTAAACTACCCTTCACTAACACCACTTTAACTAACAGTGTTAGTAGGAGGGACCGTATCCGTTATAAAAGTGAAACTATAGGGATGCTCTTTGTTAAAAAGAAAGTTCAGGGACCTTATCCGTTAATTTATGTAAACCACAGGGACCAAATTTGCATTTAACTCAAACATTTATAATTTAACATTACAAAATTATATAACATATTAAATAAATTAGTTACATTTTATATAAAAATTACATAGATTAATATATAGGTAACATTTAAAAAAAACTTGAATATAACATTTTATTTAAACACATGTCAAATATCATCAAAAAGTTTGATGCGACGTTAACAATTATCAAATATAAACCTCTAATGAAATCCATTTCATTACCGTTGTGGTCATATGTAATTAATGGTGTAAACTATAAATGATTCGAGGTTTTTAACGAGTTATTTAAACTCGAGTGGATCTTGACTATAAAATGAAGCTCGTTTAAGTTAGAGAGTCTAGCTTTACAACACTAATTTTTGACCCAACTTTTTCGAAAACTAGATTGAACTTTGAAGTTTCCAAGTTGAATCAAGTCGAGCCATTCAAGCAAAACATGCTCATAAATGTGTAACACCCTGAATTTCGTCCTAGTTGAAGAAAGTGTTAATCCGAGGGATTCAATAACCGAACGTTAATTTCAGAGTTTGAGCAGTAGTGCCTTATGAGAGTGACATCTGTCACAATAGCACCGATGGTACTTAGAGGATGGTCGTCTCGACTATTGTGCCATGCGGTTATGACGTCCGTCACAATAGCACCGATGGTACTAAGTAGTTGGTAGTCCCAACAATTGTGCCATGCTATAGTGACAATGGCACAATGCATCAACCGGGTCCTCTTTGTATTCCACTATAAGAATCAACAAGATAAGTATTTTTGAAGTTAATTATGTTGGGTATCATCCATAAGGCGAGTAGCGGGATCAAAACGGGTGAAAAGTGGGAAAAACTCCTCAAAACGGCCTTCGGCTATAGTGCCGAGCGATGCGACGGCAGATCGCATGGCGACGCCCCAATTTTACCGAGACTTAGGAGATGAATCAGATTGATTTTGGACACGGGCTATAGTGCCTGGCGATACTGACATGGCACAATCGCTTGTCAGTATCGCCTACGGCCTCCGGTGGTTAAAAATCGGGATTTCTTCATTTGGCCATAACTTCTTCATCACAGCTCCGATTTGGGCGATTCAAAGTGCTGTGGTTTCGTCTTTGGAAGCTCTTCAACATGGAAACAATAATATCTAGAGGTTACTTGATGATTTGGGAGCTAATAGGGTGGAAGGTAAGATCACCTCTCCGAAATCTTGGATCTAGGGTTTGAGTTTTGCACCAACAACTCTCATTCTCTCTTGGGTTTGTTTTGTGTATGTTTTGGAAGTTATGTAGGTGTTCTTGGAAGGATTGCACCATGGATCTAGAGTTGTAGCTTAAGGATCTAAAGTCTTCACCGAATGGAACTCGGTATTGGGGTAAAACCTAGATTTAACCTAAATCTAGCAAGGTGAGTTCAAGATACTTTGTGAAAACTTTGTACATGCCAAAAACGTCCATTTTAAAGTATTAACCTATTTTACTTGTTATTTATCAAATGTGTGAGTATTTAGGTAAGGTTGCATATTTGGTATAAAAAGGATTTATAAATCAAGAAAGAGGCTTATACTTGGGTTTTAGACATTTTGGAAAATAAAGTATAAGTGTGGGTCGTTTGGGTTCAATGTCTTTAAACGAAAACCATTGGGTTGCATTTGCATCTTTTTTTTTTTTCTGATTAACCTGGATATCCAACCCGCTATGCGAGCCGACTAATCCCAGGGCGACTACCCGCTGCGCGAGTAGCCCGAAGTCACCACATTTGAACCTCCGTGGCCACAAGGGGATTTTTTTTACCTCTCCCTGGATTTGAACCTGGGACCTCCTGGTACTGTTGACCTTTGGAGCCCAAGCTCAAACCATTGAGGCACCACCCTTGTGGTTTGCATCTTTAGAGTAATTGATTTATAAATCGTTGGAAAATACATGTTGTTGCATTATGAGATATTTGGAAATATATGAATATGATTTCATTTGGAAAATGGTGTGTCTCAACTAACATTTTGAGTAATTACATAAGTGTTGGGTTATAGAGCATTTGCTCGGTTTTGACTAAAAAGGGTCTCATGGACATTTGTCCGAGTTGAATAATATTTTACACATTTTGGGTGCGTTGGTGATTCATTTTGTGTCGTGTAATTTTATGTTTTTCCAACTTGAGAATAAATGATTATTGGAAAATGACTTTTGAGCAAAGAGTTGGTGTTGGGAAATTATTAATATGTCTTGCTTGACGTATTTGATTTATGGACTAGAATGTAATGGATCCATAGGCATTTAGTCGGTTTTAAGACGGGATTGTCGTCCCTTTTTGGTTGTTGTAGTCATCGGGGGCCTTACACTTAGGTGTTTAGTCGGTAGTTACCGATTGCCATTGACTGCGTTGGGTGCATCGGGGGGTCATCGGGGGCTTTGCACTTGAGTGTGTTAACCGAGGGATTGCCGGTTACCATTGATCTATTGCACGGGCTTAGTAGGAGTCATCGGGGGCCATTAGCTGGGGTTGCCAGTTGCCATTGATTCCTATGAATAGCTTGAACATCGAGTAGTGACCTACTTTTGTATCCGTCACCAAAGATGGTATGATCGGGAATCCCCCGTGAACTTCGGATATTTCTATCCCTTTTAAAGGTCCGCGTGAGTTAACGATTTATAAAACATGGTTAAATGTATGTTTCTATCTTCACGTTTATAAATTCAATCACGGTCGTGTGAGTATTGGAATTGATATTACGTTAAAAGAATATTTCTATTTAAAGTTTTCTCTTCTAATGTCATTTTGGTCTAAAGTTTTTATTATGGGACTATTGAATTTGGGGAAAGACGTTGCTTTTATAATAAGGTTATTTCCGTTGAGAATTATATTTTATCAAGCAAATCTTTTGGTTTCAAATCAATCATAAATATGTTAAAAACTCTTGAGCTCACTAGGCGTTAAGCCTAACCCTTTTTCTTTGTCGGCATGTGCATCAGGTTATCGTGGGGGTTGGTACTAGCGACACGTATGGACTTGAGTGCTAGGAAGTGGCACGATAAAGCTTAGACTCTTGGTGATGTTTTCTGCATCCGGAGATAGCGACTCTTTTGGGTTTAGTAACACTCGTTTGTACTTATGTCTTAGTTTAATTGTTATTTGAGGAACGTTAAGTATTGAATTATAGGAAGTGATTTATCCTTCAATTGATGTAATATTGAAAATTTTAAATTAGTCGCTCTTTCCAAATTTGAGGGTGTTACAAAATGAGTTAATAACAATTAAAAAATATCGAGCTTAAAGTCATAAATGAGTTAATCGATCACAAGTTCGAACGCATAAATGAACATCGAGTTCGGGCTCGATAATTCAAAAAATATTCAAACTCGAGTAGAACTCGAACATGATATTATTTTTTAAGTCAAACTTGAAAAACTTGCTACTCGATTTGGCTCCTTTACCCCCAGTGGATCTCTTCGGGGTTCCTAAGATGTGCAATTTCTGTTCTTTCATTTTTTTGTACATGTTAATGAGTTAAGTACTTTTTTTTCTCATACAATTGTAGATACTTTATCTTCAAAGCCGCTTCTTTTTGCCAGTGGTGGGTCATAAATTGGTTGTGCCATGGACTAAAGAAGAGCAACATGAGGCCTTTAAAGAATTAAAGGCGAAGATGAAGGAGGTTTCGCTCTTTTTTCATATTGGTGTCGTTTTGGAGTTGCGGGTATCCTCTTATTATTATTATTATTATTATTATTATTATTATTATTATTATTATTATTATTATCATCATCATCATCATCATCTATATGCATATATTTTAATATTGTTTATTAATAAATTCTGATTCAATATTCCTTTTTCTTTTTTGAAGTACCAATTTTTTTAAAATTTAGTTAAGAACAACTATAATAATGTCTAAATTTGACTACTTGATTATATTGAAAATGTTGAATCAAAAAATCTGGATTAGTATATTCATAGGTAGATTTCTTTGAAATATTCACTCATCCATATTTGATTAACTTAATAAAAGTTTAGTGGATCAAATAACAAAGTTTGCACCCTATGAAGATAAAATGACAGTTTAGAAAGGATTTGGCATCCATTACTCATGGGATTCTCAGAGCTACACTTTGGGCCAGATTGATAGACTTTTAAGTAGCTTTTGTTCTCGGAAGAGACAAAATCTATTTGATGACTCTAGATGTAAAACTTGAGGGTAACTTTAATAGGAAGTGCTCCATGATTGGTTTCAACATCTCATTCTTTTTGGGCACCTTCAGTAGTTGAAGGAGAACACTTAACCTTCTATTATTATCAGTAACATCTTTAATCTTCTTAAATGCAATATCTATAGACTCGTAAAAATATGAGATCGTATTAAGTTTCCCACCGCCCTTTATTGCTCCGATTTCTGAAGATGAAGATGAAGATAAATAAACATGGCTTTCATCTTCGACGATCATATTGTGCATGATTATACATTCATTTCTTTAATTATCTTTTTGCATCACATACGAGATGACCTACAATTAATAGCGAAACGTGATTTGAGTACCCCAAAACAATGACTGAACCACAAAAAAATTGTACGAATGATAAAATCTAAAAACAAAAGAACAAACGAGTTAAGAATAAGGAAAGTAATCGATGAGTCTGAATTTTCGATTGAATAGCTCACAATTTTCAACACTGCCTTGAATATTTCTTTCGAACAACTTTTTAACAATGTTAAAGTGTGATGGACTTAGAGGTAAGCCATCTTGAACACATCAACATGGATGATATGGAGGTATACTTGAGAGAGTTACTTAAAATCAAGGAGATTTGTTTTCGTTCCATACAACTTATACAAGTGATAAATCGTACCATTGCCCGGACCTAACTTTATTCTGGAAACATCAGAGTTAGTTCTTGCTGAGGTGGTATTTATTTTAAACTAAGATATCTTATATCTGAAATATGCAAGTGAACTCCTTGAGAGAAATTTTAGCTTGGTGGTAAGAGAATCAGTTTAGTCATTATATCTTAGTTACCATAAATTAGTTTATAATCGTTCTTGACTCTAGACTTTAAGAGTCAATGGTCTGACCAAAAGAAAGAACTATATACAGTATATCCGTTTGCGTATAATAATAACCCTAAACGATTATTATTTCAAATCATAACCCTCGATTTAAATTCTAGGGTTATAAATTCAAATCATTTATATTTCTTTTTCAATGATGTCGGTACACTTTCCAACCCTAAAACCACTCATATTTGTACAAACCGTGCAAACCACCATCATCCATTAATTTCATTGTTTAATTTAATGAAAGTGTTTCATGAAATTGTTTCATATAATACTTTTCTTGATGAAATTATTTTATATATGGTTGTTTCTATGTTTTAACGAGCATTTCCAACGAGTTCTTCAAAATAAAGATTTTAGGAATTTTTTCTACAACAGATTTGACCTTCTAAAAAATGAAGAAAATATGAGAAAGATAATGAAATTCTTCAAATTTGGAGAATTCTTCAAAAGAGATTATTTACGAGAGAGAAACAATTTTTAATTTACTCTACACCAAATGAGATTGCTCGAATTTAAATGTTTAGAAGAGATTTTTTTTATAAATCATATTAAATATTTTAATAATACAACTAATTGTATAATCTTCAAAATAGTAAATTTGTAGAAGACAAATGTAATTTCTTTAGAGATTTTAATTTTTTTCTTTTCTTTTTAAAGAATCTGTTAAAGATCCTTAGAGCATCTCCAACAGATTCCCCAAAATTTGTCCAAAATAAAGAACCAGAAGTTAAAACCTTCAAAAAAATTAAACAAATTTCCTATTCTGTAGAATTCAATACTGATTAAAATATTAAAATATTTAATTTATCTATTAAAATATTATTTCTCTCTATAAATATTTATTTTCAAAGTTTTTTATTTTGATTTCTCATTTGATAATCATTTTTAGGGTGATCTTTATATTAGGAGAAAAACATCTTTTCTTTTCTACTTTCTTCACTTTAAATATAGTTTAAAAAAAAACTGTTTAAATAAATATTAATTTAAAACAATTTTCTTTATTTTTCCTATTTTAAAGAACCCGTTGAAGATCCTCTTAATTAAATTTAATGGATTGTAATCTTGTATCTCTATTAAATTTATGAAATACATAATTTTTAATTAAATTTAAACCATATCACCTATTTTCTTTTGCTTATTTCTTTAACAATTACCGTAATAAGTTTATATTGAAAGGGTTTTTCCAAATAGAAATTAGTCGTTGAGAAAAGAAAAACCCTTTTTTTTACATAAAGTCAAATAACCTCAACTTTACCCAAAGCGAGTGACTTATTGGGCAAATCAATCAACAACTATCACAATAATAATACCCTTCTCTTCTCTTCTCAATCATTCATTTCATTCCATTCAGTCAATGGCATCTCTCTTCTCCACATTCAGATACTCCGACGGCCTAACCGTCGTCGGAATCTCTTTCTGCACCGCCCTCATCTGCGAAGCCATCTCATGGCTTCTGATCTACCGCACTACATCTTACAAATCACTCAAATCCTCCATTGACAAAGCCTCCAAGAAGCTCGAAACCATGAAAACCGATCCAACCGTCACCGCCGCCGCCCCTAAGAAATCCAAAACCAAAAAGATAGATCGAGTCGAAACCTCCTTGAAAGAATCCAGCAGAGATTTGTCGCTCTTCAAGTTCAAATCTGGTGGCGTCGTTGCTCTAGTTCTGTTCGTCGTGTTTGGTTTTCTGAACAATCTGTTTGAAGGAAAAGCGGTCGCGAAGCTGCCATTTGTGCCGGCAAGGATTGTTCAGAAGATGAGTCATAGAGGTTTGCAAGGAGACGATCCGACGGATTGTTCGATGGCGTTTTTGTACTTTTTGTGTTCGATAAGTATCAGGACGAATTTACAGAAGTTTTTAGGGTTTTCACCTCCTCGTGGAGCTGCCGGTGCCGGTTTGTTTCAGATTCCGGATGCTGCTAAGACCAATTGATAACGAGTGAGTTATAGATCTGATTCTAGTTTGTTTTTATCTCTTTTCATTAGCTGAGCACACAAAATTGTGAAGAATCTGGGAGCAATAATGGAAAGATGATTTGTATTGATTTACAGTTGGATTTTGAAGATTTAGAACACTAATTACCTCTTGTTAATTACATCATCTATTGAATTCCAAGTGGATGTTGGATGATTTTTATGAAATGATGTTGATTTCCCTTCTTGATTTATTATATTCATCAGTTGTTACTGATTGTGGACAGATCTAATCAATCAAAAAACTAATTTGATCTTAGAAAGATTATTGTTATTTTGAGCAAGTGAAATCAAGAGAAAAACCCAACTTAATTGTTGATTGATTATTATTTGTTCATGGTGCTTTTGATCATAATCCATTCTCAGTTCTCACCATAAAATACGATATATAAAAACCCAATTTAATGACAACAAGTTACGGTTTACTAAACCACAAGGGTTGTGACGTACTGGTTAAGACTTGTGGGGATTCCCCAGGCTAGATAACCCATCTATCCCATGTTCAGATCCAGGCGCAAACACAACTTGTGACCACCGGAGAATTATCTAAGGAGAGATTAGTAGGACCCTTTCCAAAAAAAAAAAAAGTTACATTTTACTATTTAACATATCATGTGGCCACACCATCGATAATTACACACCACAACAAAATACTTGCTGAAAACTTTGAATCACACTCCACTCAACTCAACTTGATCAATAAACCCAAACCCCAAACCCCAAACCCTACTTCTCTCAGTTGTTTATAATTATATACAAATTGCAATTTACAACCATAAATTTAGCCATCTACTGCCATGTACAAAATCCAAATCCAAATCCAAACCTTAAAACTTTACGACCATTTGGTTATAATAAAATGTCCGTTTCAAATGCCATCCCAAATCCCCAAACCATCCACCGGGGTGTTGGTTTGTGATCTTTTTAGCTTTGCCACAAGCATCCACATATTTGCGACCTCATTTTCAAGATACGCTTCACGCTGTTTTGATTCCATTACTGTTTTTTGTAGCTCCGATTCCTTTTTATCTTTCTCAGATAACATGGTTTCATAAGCCCTCTCTCTCTCCTTGCTTAATGCAAGTTGTCTTTTTAACTCCAACTGATTTGAAGTTGAAGTTGAACTAATTCCTTCTTTCTGTTTAGTGTGCATCGTGCTATTTCTTTGTGGATTCTTAGTGGGACCCGTTGTTTTACGTCCTGGTGAGGAGTTCATCTGTGCTCCTAGTCTCTCGTTGTGGTTCATTAGCTTCACTACTTCTTCAGACAGTGCCTTAAGCTCGGTTGCAGCAGAAGACGCTAATTCTTTGGCATATGAACATTCTTCTGCTAGGCTTTTGTTCTGAGCTTCTAACTGATCTTTTGATTTGCTAAGCTCGGTTACTTGCTGTTTGAGTTGTTCAATCTCTAGCGCCTAATTAGAAGGGGAATTGGTAAATAATTCAGATATGTTTCTTATGCACCATTTCTCACATGATATAATGCTACCTGCTCTTGGATTTAATATTAGATTTGGAGTTTTCACTACAGCAGTACCCAAATTTTGTCCAAAATAAATGTCCACTTTTCCATTTTAGTTTGTCCCAAAATAAGTGTCCACTTTTCCATTACAGTTTGTCCCAAAATAGGCGTCCACTTTAAAAAATAAGTGCATATTTTTTAGTTCTACTCTATGTGTTTGATTTTTCTATATTTTGTTTTGAAAACTGCAACTACTATTGTCTACAGGCGATTATAGACCCTAACATGTGCCCAGCCTCCTCTCGTAGGAGGTCAAGGGTTTAAACATCGCCAAATCTGACATGTGTGTATGAGTGTTTGCTATACATAATTAAAAATATTACTCCTTCCATCCCAAAATAAGTGTCCACAATTGAAATGACACAGTTTAGACATGCATAATTATTACATTTTTTTTTGTTAACCAAATGACATTTTTACCCTTTTTCATCTCTCTCTCTCTCTCTTCGCAACTCTTAATATTTGTGCATTAATTAAGGGTAAATTTGAGAATTTGGTTATTTACTTTTGAAAATGGACACTTATCTTGGGGCAAACATAAATAGAAATGTGGACACTTATTTTGGGACTGGGGAAATATATACTTAAAAAAAGAAGTGGCCATATGGAAATGAACCAGAGCTTGGTGAAGCAGCATGTCAGTCCTATCATTCATTGTTGTATTTTCTGTCTCTGTGTAAAGTTCACCCTGCAAGTTTGTTGTTTCGGAGTAATGTTGTTGAGCACGGATCTTTGTTGCACCATTTCTTAAATCATAAGCATTGGAAAGTTGTTGTTTCAAGGCTGTGATTGTTTCTTGTAGTCCTTTATATTCATCGTTCTGGAGGAAGTATTAAGATTTTGCTAGAGTGTAAGAAAAATCAAGTAACAATAGAAGTTCCAAGTATAAAATTGTATACGGGACTTGTACCTTTTGGTTTAACTGCTCTTGAATTTCTTGATTATCTGTGGCTTGAATCTATCGAAGGAGATAGTAGAACATCTATCAATTTGCTCAACAAAGAACCACGTGAAAAATGAAAAATGTTCTCTTTGTTACTATTTTACATGTTCTTCTTTTTATATGTTCATTCATAAATCCAAACTTAAAGAACCTTCAACCAGAAGTAGCTGGAGATGCTATCTATTGATGATCAAGAATTCAAGATCAAGGGGCATATTGCCCAAGGGATCACAAATGCGAGCACATCGAAAGAACTTACGTCTACTGCAATATGTTCTTGTTTCTATTACTCCTCTCATCCCAAAATAAGGGGGTGTTTGGGATTGCTTATTTGAAACAAATTATGTTTTTCTTGAAGTGTTTATTAACTTATGTTATGAGAAGGTAGAATGAGGGTTAAAATGGTAAATTTGTTTCTATAAGTCATTAAGTTGGTTTTGATAAGGTAAAAGCTTTTAACTTATTGAAAACTCCTTTTCACCGGTTCCCCGCTGGTATAAGCCCTTTTCTTTTTTCCCATCCAAACACTCAAAAGTGTTTTTCACCGCTTCCACACCGGTATAAGTCAATAAGTTGTTTTTATAAGCAATCCCAAACACCCCCTAAATGTACACATTGAAGAAGGCACAAAATTATAGGAATGTGTGTAATCATCATACTTCTTACTAAATGATGATTTTAACCTTAACAATAACTCGATAAGAGAGTAATTTTTTGTATCCCATACTCAAGGACAAAGTTGGAAAGTATACACATCTACTTTGAAAATAGACACTTATTATGGGACAAACAAAAATAGAAATGTACACACTTATTTTGGGACAGAGGAAGTAGTACTTTTTGAATCGTTTGGGTTGGATTTGACGGTTACCCTTCTTTGGGACTGGTGTAAAAATATCATGCAGGCTGATAGTTGATGACGTAAGAAAAATATTTTAGATGGCAAGGAATAATACTCGAGATTTTCCCTCGAATTCTCACATTTGCAGTGCCCAAAACATATAATCCAAGTGAAAGCTATTTTAACAATAGAAAACACACATCTTGCAAAATGGCATACCTCAAGCTCAAAGGACTTGTCATTTAATTGTGCTTCCAAATTGGGAACAGACTGCATAAAGTACGAAGTTCAGCTCAAGAGGACAAGATATACCAACACGCAAGAACTGCAAGCATCTAAAATAAAGAGGCACTCACTCGTGAGTGTTCAACATCATCCATTTTGTGATGAGATGATACAACGGAATTGGTAGTTTGGTTTTCCAGGAGAGAGATTTGTATATTCGTCTGCTTGATTTCATTATTCAATTTGGTCATCTCCACCTGTAATTTCTAAAACCGATTCTCATCAGTATATAATCAGCACAAGTTATAATTTCTAAAACCGATTCTCATCAGTATATAATCAGCACCAGTTATAATTTCTAAAACCGATTCTCATCAGTATATAATCAGCACCAGTTATAATTTCTAAAACCGATTCTCATCAGTATATAATCAGCACCAGTTACAGAGGATTCAAGTTATTACCTTTATAGATTCCTTATTGGTATCTCTTGCAGCCTCCTCTGATAACCTCTTCAGAGCAGTAAAATGTTTTGCCACCTCTACAGACAAAATCCTTTGCTGCTCCTTTAAGAGATCTATTTGGTCAATTGTCTTTATGCTGGTCTGTCAATCACATAAGAAATGGAAGTAATAAATGTATGGACCATGTGAAAGGCATTTTAATCATGTATTCTAAATCTTGCACACTTGTATGATCTTAGTACTTGTAAAACCGTAAAAGATAATGATATGCAAGCTACATTATACCAAAAGTCGATTATCTTTGGTATGAAGAATGAATAGAGCACAAAATCATAGACCATCGATCTTTTAGCCTAGCTTATTAATGGTCCAATTATTACTCCCTATGATGTAGCGAAAAGATAACTAAGGGGATGTTTGTTTTACCTCTTAATAGTTCCATTAAGAGGCAGCCTCTGAATCGCTAAGAGGTGAATCCTATTTGGCAAAAAATAAGTCTGCCTCTTAATGGTTCCAAAACCCCCTGAATCATTTTGTATTTTGGTCCTCCCTTAACCATTCAGATCCCTAATTTCATTTTGAATAATTATCAAACAATTATTTGCACTATATCGTAAAAGCCTCTTATACATTCTGCACCAAACCATTCAGCAACCGCCAAACAACCCCTAAGAGCGATAAGAACTTAAGTGATGTAGATGGTAAAACAAATTGGAATTGCTAGGACAAATTATCCAAAGAACCAATATTTTAAGGTAACGAATGCAAGAATGAGAAAAATTATAGATTTATGGCAAAACCAAACAAATGTGCGCGGTATTCCCCTCAGAAGTAGGGACTTGCTTATTTTTTTATCAAGATATCCAAAGGGAATCCAACATATAGACTCTGCTCATGTGATATGATATTAGTGATTCATTACAAACTGAAGAGAACTACATACCGGACTAGCTTCTTCTTGTTGTAAGAAAACATCCTTGTGGATTTCTCGATCTTGTCTGGCCTCTGATAAGAACCCAAAGGATGTACATTCTGATGGTGAAGAGTGTGAGTGTCTGGATTCAGTGGGAAGAATACGATTATCTCCAGGGGTTGAAGGTGTACTTGTAGACTTTGCTCCACTTGATTTATCACTAGCACTGGTCAAAGTCCTGGAGATACTATCTCGTTTCTAGTAAAAAGTAGTAAACAAAATTTAGGAAAATTGAGACTAGGATGAGAGGAGGCATAAAATGGTTAAAATCACATCATATATTGCCATATCTGGCCACACGTTTATTAAACACTAACAACCAAAATGATAGATGAAGTGGAGATTTGAACATACAGCATCCAACTGGAGACACTATTTAACTAAATATCTTCTCAATATTTATGAAATCTGATATATCTTAAGTGAAATGCTGATGATGAGATATATGCAGTGGGTGGGATCAAATATGCATACTTGTGTCTTTACGTGTGACCATGCATTTTGGATTTGCTAGAATCTAATTATGCATGCATGTAATGACTTGGACAATGTATACATGATAATAATTAGAAAATTTTCACAATTTCAAACGTCTAACTCAAGAGGGTGGGCCTACCTCACTCTCACTTCACAGCACATTTGTCATCTTGGGTCATTCTTATCAGGTCACATTTTGAAATAATTAATAAAAGCTTTCTCACGCAAAAATAATTGAAAATTTTATGAACAATTTATCCCAAAAAATAGAAAAACTTATGGACCTCCTTGAGCATCCATTTCATGCTGAAGAGAATTTCTGAAAACTTAGAATCACATAATAAATTTGCATGCCGTATAGAGACCATCATAGGCTTGCATCTCTTCTAACTGTAATTTTTTTTGTTTCCGTTCTGACTGACTAAGATGTGTTCGGTCATGGCTTAATGGCTCTGCTAGGAGCTTATTCAGTCGGCCGGTTAATAGATATTGCCTACATTCAACTCTTGTTTTTTCCACATATACCGTTGTTCTTTTGCCAGCTATCATACCAATGATGGCGTCCATTTCCCATTGCATTGTTTTGTTACTTATATTATTATTTAATAATTTAGTATTATTTATTATATATTAATTAATAAGTTTAGTAATTTATTTGTTTTATGTTTTTAAATTGTAAATTAGATGTAAATAATACCATAAATATAAATGTGTATAATTTAGTTATGATTTCGGTCAACGAAAATCATAGATGAAACATTAACAAAAACCAATTTCATATATAAAACGTAAATATGCATAATCACTATCTAATATAATCTGAGGGGTAAAATAGTCATTTTTGTCATTTAGATTGTTTATTCAACAAAACAGCTAATCCCTACATACAACTTAACCCATATAAAGCTAATGAAAGAAAGACCAAACAGCCCCTAACGTTATTCCTTCATGACCAAAAGGTCATCACTTAAGGTAAGAGCAACAGTCTCTTTGGAAAACTGCAAGGGATGCTACAAGGACTTCACTCTTCAAACCTTACAAACCCAAGGAGCTATGCACCGTGGTCACCCTTCTTTTGATTGACTAAACGCCCCACACATGCACAAATAGACTGTTATGAGGCTTGAACCTCAAGGTCTCTTTGGTGGACTTGGTACCATAGGCCAAGAGTTGTTGGCCTCTATGAAGCATAAATAGCATAGATTTTTAACATGGTTTCAAATATTCCATTAAGATTTCCCAAGAGATTTTGCGGTACACAGTTCTCCAACTAACTTGATGGTAGTATTTGATTTTAGAATGCATGTAAATAAAAACTAAGCATGATAAGTTCATAGATCTTCATCTTCTCGTTTCTCTTTGATTTTTCCAAGAGGTTTGATGGTCTCAAGGTCTATCCCCCAATCCCCACTAATAAATACATGTTTTCTTTGACTATGACATTCATACAAGGAAGCTATTCGATTGACTAAAAACTATGAAATAAAGTCTCATCTGTTTCCTGTTTCCTCAGCTTTTCATTTCAGATCCATAAAGCGTACATATATATATATATAGGGGTAGGTTTAAATGTGAACTCATTTTTGGTTGTGAACGTGAGGACGAATCTCAGCCACACATCTTCGGTTATGGTGGACGCGATCACGGAGGATTGACGCGATTCATGGGAGGGTGGAGATTATTAAAGGAGGGGAACCAGGTCAAAGCCGCCTTTATTGACCGGATAAGTGGCTGAGATTCGTCCTCACGTTCACAACCAAAAATGAGTTCACATTTGAACTTTCCTCTATATATATATGTATGTATATGTTTTAAGGCGTGAATCAATGGTACTCTTTAAAGCATCTGATTAGGGTATATGCATGTATCTGAAATTTAAAGAAATCTATACTCCCCTAATGCCATGTTAAGGATATTTGACTTTTGGCACCCATGACAGAGTGAGCCACGGACTCCTGATTCATTTAAAATAAAACCATTCTGAAAATTCTTGATTTGGCAATCTTATAATAATTGAAACTCAACAATTTGTTTACGTGCCCCCAGCACCCGTAAACACGAGCAATAAAGTCAAATATTCAGATTATTCTGGGATGAAGGTGGTAAGGGTTTTGAGAAGAAAGCATTTATGTGGCAATAAGGTAAAAAAACACGTTTCTCAAAAAGATTAGCATATTAGTAGAAAGCAATAATGTCCTTTCAAACTGATAAATATATATCCTAGCACACATTGATCAAAATCACAAAGGAAGACTGACCCGTGGTTTTAACCAGTTAAGCAATCCAGGCTTCTTGTTCTTTTTATCTTCCTTCAGCGTGTCATTCTTTGTTTCCGTGCCTCCATCAAGTGTAACACACGACTGAATGTTTTCGTCATCCAAAATTAAATCCCGCCTTCTATGTGGAAGATATGCAAGCTGCCCATTAACGAAAGTCACTCTTTTTTAAAGATAAAGCACAAACACATTACATGTTTGACTTGTTGACCAGAATGCCATAATTTGAAGACTTAATCAAGGTAAGTTATGTGTAGAGATGAGAAAATGATATAAAGAGAGAGGAATAAATTAGTCAACTAAATCAGACTACCTCTTCTTCCCCAAAGGAATATCTTCTTGGAGCAGGTTGATGAGGAGGTCTAGATGAGTGTGAAGATTTGGTGGAGACTAGGATCAATTTTGTCAGATTTTGTATTTGGCTTAACAAAGCAGCTTTGGCTTCTTCTTCTTGCTCCAATCCTGATTGCAGCTTAACTTGACCATCTTCTAGCTTTACACATCACATTGATACGGAAAAAAGGATGAATAAAAGAATTACTTCACAAAATGGGAAGTGGAAATATGCAAAATTTTCAAGGAATGCTGAGGTCACATGACGATGAGATTGTTTGTGATCAATTGCAAATTTAGCAGGTTCATCAGCTAATTTGAATTTGTTTTTATTTCAAGCACTAGCATGCTATTAGTTTAACGCTTACAGCCAAATTATTTAAATGGTGAGAAAGTTTCTTCACAGAAATGGGTGAAGACATTTTTATGAGTTCGTCACTTAAAATGGAAAAAAGATATTCTATATGTTTGTACATATGAAGAATTAAATGTCAAGGATATTTCACTTGCACAACAATAAAATAACACTGATTACTCGGACCTGGAACCACAGAGAAAAATGAATATAAACGGAAAACTCTAACCTTTTGTTTAAGAAGAACATCATTTCCTCCTGTATGCTTCGATTCAGGAACTGTTGCAATGTCTGTGGTAAACTGTTCTAGCTCCTCCTTTAAAGATCGAATTTCATTTCGATATGTCTTGATAAGGGATTTCTCATCAATAATCTGCAAATATACAGGATTACTTCCAAAACCTGCCGATGAAGGATACGCTGAAGTGAAGATAATTCAAATGCTTATACCTTGTTTTGTGCTGCCTGAATTTCAATGTGTTTTGCACGGTGGGCAAATTTTAGGGTGTTATGTGTCTCTTCTGAATTGCTTGAAGAGGGAGTAACAGCGCAAATAAGCTGAAAGACAAAACAACACCAATGGGCAATTATGAGTAGGTAGTATAATGCTTCTAAAGGACAGCACCATGCTTCACCTTATATCATTTAATGGGACTTCTATAAAAGACTTACGGACACCCTTCCATAACCACTTAAAGAAGACTGAAGAAGTCTGGTCAATTTTGAGTCCCTGTAAGGTATATGAGCAGCTTTCCCATCCGTTAATTTTGATATAACCTGTGACAGTTCCAATTTAGCAAGTTCTAAAATAAACCTAACTGCCAAACATAACCAAATATAAATTAGAGAAAAACAAACCACCAATGTGGGAATTTAATCTATGCAGTCAGATGTACAAAGGCTCCTCTACTCACCAGTGTAGAAAGATTCAAATAGTTCAAGTCAATATATGTCTACAGCAGACAATGTAATTACTAGTCCTCAGCTTTTCAGTTTTTCATCTTTTCCTAAATGATATTATTTTCCCACTCAAAAAGTATAGTCTGGATTCTGTGGTAGTTTAGCATCTTCAAGATACAAGAGATTTTACAGCCCTTCTATAACCTACACCTTAAAAATTAATTATACGAATCAAGTGGCGTGATCGAAATTAGTGTAGGATTACTTGTACCATGCTTCCTAATTTTTCTCTTCTACTATCAGCAAGTTATTTTTCATTAAGGAAATTAACATTCAGAACGTGAAGAAGTCACATGATTACTATTTCAGAGATTTAATTATTGTACAGACTGACTCCTAGATGCAGTAAGCAAATATATCAAGGGATTGTCCATAAGTTTGCTCCTTAACCAAAGTTTTCCTTTTTTTTCATGTGGTCTCTACAGTAGCCATATTTATTTCGTATCTCACCACAAGGCAGAATGACATAATGCACTTAGGAGTTATTCCAATATAAGTTAAGGAAATTGCTGCCAAAGATCTTCTGATACAATGATAAAGGTCCTTGGATATGTGTTACTCGCTCAAATTGCGGCTATTGATACTAAATGCTTAACCATTGAAATGTTTGACTCTCTGTTCAAAGTCTAAAATATATTTCTATAATGAAAGAAGCTGGAGAAAGACAGCAAATGTAGTTTGTAACCATTGGTAGTGAGACATACAAGCAGGTGATCTTAGCTTGAAAGCTGGTGAAAAAGGATGCATTGCAATTAATATATGCATTCCAAAATGTAAAATTTTCAATTTTTTCATGTGATAGAGGGAGCATAAGCTAAAGAATATAAGATATAACAAATTATTATGACACTTCTTTCCTTTTTACCCTTATATGAATCGTGGTAGAAGGCTTGGCAATCATAATAATTAACAATAAAACAACCAGAATTAGGCATTTCTTTTTTTTAAACTATCACACTGAGAAATTAATGGCAATGATGGAGGCCTCACAGTTCCAAGAGTTAGCAGGCTTTTATTTATATACGACCCTTCTTTTCTACGAAGACCAGTAGTTTCAGCCTTAGAGCTCTCGGAACCAGCCAGGTCGATGAGGTTCTGCAATTCAAAGTAAAATGCAGATGAATATAGCTAAACCAAATCAACGTACACCAAATTCTTTGCAGAAACAGGTGATTTTGAAAACAATTATATGCACCAATCAGTACAGTAAAGAAGGAGAAATAAAACAACACTATACAAGCCAAATGCTGATAGAAATAGCACTGGCAATGTCTAAGATGAGGTTCAGGGGCATACCAGCTGTGACAAGTTAACAGCCTCGCCTTCATTATTTTCACCACAGGGGCTACTCTCAATCGTCTGTTAGAACATAGTAGGATGTTAGAAAAAATGTTGATTCCAAAAAAAAACAGTAAAACAAAAGAGATAAACCAATCATAAATACATTCAATGCTTTACGAACAAATAGCAAGAATTTACATGAAGACGTGAAGCATTTGTGTCATTTAATTATATTTGTCTTCACTGCAAGACAAAGTGCTCAAGATTGTGTTGCTTATATCTACAAAACCTGTATGTCCTTGAAAACTATTAGTATTCTGAGAGGCACTTCTCACTAAAGTTGAAAACAACAGACCAGTTCAAAAGAATTATGCTTAGCCTGTCCTTTCGAAAAACCATACCCCTAAACCTAACCACTTGAAGACTATTCTAACCATGTTTACTCTTTAATCTACTAAATATAAGTGAAACAAATATCGAAGAAATATGCTGTCTGTACAAAACCTAAAATACATCTTCCACTCAATGGTTGATAACTACATCACCTGAGAAGTAGTCCTCTCAAATCTAAGGATAAGAATATTGTAGCAGTCATATACATGTTCACATACATCATTATAATGTGTACTGTGTTTAACTGGTTATTGTGTATGATCTATGATGAACCTTTCCTTACATCAGACGTTGTTATATCAGCAATAAAACAATAGGGAACAACGAATTTCTTATCTGCAACCACAGAAAAGTACCAGTGTAAATATTGTGTGACTTCTGCTGCTGTGCAAATTAAAGTTTGTGGAACCAACGTGTCTTTGCTCTGCATTAACAAAGAACAATGCATCAATTACATTCCCATGAAATGTAAATTAAAGTAACCAAAATACAATTGACTACAGATAAAAACCATCTGATAATACATATAGAGTACAACCCTAAAACCATCTTATAATACTTTGTCCTTGAAAGTGTCGGAATATGCGCAATGGGTACAGCGAGAACAAGAAATCGTGAAGTTATGGCTTTTTTTTATATAATCGTATGATATTTGAATTCAAGTTCTCTGTCATTTTCGACAAGTCCGGTTTTCAAAGATATAAAACCTAAACAGAACATGTTCATTCATACGTTAAGGTGCCTCGGACTACATGTCTGCACCATTCATTCATGATAAGTCTAATAGACTCATCTAGATTGCCTTCTTTTCAACTGACTCTAAGATGCTCTTCTTTTTCAAAAGAAAATCTAAAAGATACCTTGATATACTGAAAAAAGGAAAAGGAAGACAAACAACAGCCAAAAAAGGACATTGTTGACATTTTTACTAGTCAGAAAATCAGATATCCGTCTGTATGTTGCAAGAAGCAGGACCTTAAGGAATAAACCACGCAAGAAGTTCAATGAACAAGGATTAAAATGGATCACAAAGTTCATAAATGTTTGAATCGACCACTAAGACCAAAGATGTACCTTCTCCAGCAGCAATAATGGAAAGGGCATGGCCAGGAGATAGTACTACTTCCTCCTTTATACCTTCAACAAAGGTTCCCTGCAAGCAACAATCAATGCATAAACTGTTTTTATTATGATTGTTAAGACTTCTCACAAAAGGAGAATCATTCATTAAATACTATAGGATGCTGGCAATTACATTGCCATACCACAGTATTCCAAATGCATAATAAACATACTAGTTGTATACCCCATCCAATGCTGCGGGATATAAAATTTTATTGTAAACCAGGAATGAAAAATTAAAGCAATTCCTCCTTAAAAAAGAAAATCCAAAATTTATGGAGTACTCTGCCGTATTAGTAGGGCTCAATGCTCATCCTATATTTGAACTAGTTTATCAAGTTGGTTTTATGGAATTCAAACGCAGAGCTTTAACAAATTGTACATATGCAATAATTACTTGTAAACTTGAACTTTAAGGGATTATGCATTAATACATTGCTAAGCAATGCCTGATTATGAAATATTAATGAGTTGTTTTTAAGACTTTTACCCAAAGGCTTTATAATATTGTATAGATAGTAAAGATGATTGACACGGTGGATAACTCATAAAAATGTTCAGGTTTCACAGGTAAGAATGATTTGCAGTTGTATTATCCAATACAATTTCCATCCAATTTGCTATCAAGAAGATAAGTAATTCCTACTTGCATGTTTAGGACATTAGAAGAGGTGCTAGCAGTATAACTGTTATGCAGAGAAGTTAAACACAGATTATTGATTCTTCATTATTTAGGTTTCCACCAAAAATCTATGATCAAAGATTATATAAATTTGACTTCCTGCACCATTAGACAGTATAAACTAATAGAAAGCATTGACATGGAAGACCTGGACAGAGAATAGATACTCATGTATTCGTTATGTCCAAGACAACTCTTAAAATCGTCTGCATCAAGCTGCCAAATACATGGCTAACATCAGAATGACCCCGACTTAAACATCGTATCCAGAATGATGTTTTTTTTAAGTATATAATATTTATATACAGCAAATGCAACAAATAAACTCGCACATCATCCTCACCTTTGGTGAGCTTTGAACCCCTGACCTCCTAGGAGGGCAAGGGCTACGATACCACTAGGCCAAAGGCCCTTTGGTAATGATGACGTAGTGTTGCTGTTGTTTACCTACCTATCATTGTGTTAGGAAGAATGGCTTCTACTCTAGGGTTTCAGATACTCGCAACTCTCCTTTTGGAACGAATTTCATGGTGATTTAGACATGCATGAAACCTAACTTCCGATGTCCAAGACAAGTTTATTATATTTGAAGCCCTGTTTGTTTAGCCAACTCAAATCAGGTTGAAAGATTTTGAAATTTTAAATTGCAAACACTTGTTATAATTGTAAAAGAATTAAAACTTCTTCATATTTCGAAGGAGTGCAGTTTGCATGGTGATAAGGATACCATCTAGATTGTTCCTATCCTTTTGTGAATATCAAACCACTTGTTAGCATGAAAATCCAGATGTTGTAGAGGATATAATACTCCAATGCTTACCAAGTTCAGTAACATATAGTCCAGAATCATAAGGTCAGAGGTATAGGCAGCTAGTACTCTTAATGGTTTGCCTAATTGACATCATGGAGAAACCTTGATTTGTGGGTTCTGCAGGATTGGATAACAAAATGAGAAGGTCCAATTGAGCATGCAAAGCAATTGCTCAAAACTCAAAAACCAGTCCAGTCATATGCTCATGTGCTTAAATGATTTGGAAGGGACAGGTGAACAATACAATTTGAGGGCAATTGAATAATCCACATAAGAAAAATATATACCACACACTAAAAAATGAAAGTATTGATGTTGTATGGAGATAAAATGTAAAAACGTGTATCATTATATAACAACAGAAATTACCTGACCATCCTCTCTTATTCTTAGATGCTGTCCTGCTGGATTCAACAAGTCATTAACAACCTAAAGAAAATGAGAAACATAAGATGGAAGCATTACACACAAAAAAAGACTCGAATATTTGCCAGTATGTAGCGTTTGGTACGCAGACATGATTGGACAGGACGGGACGGGACAGAACTGGACAGGACTGGACAGGACAAGAGGGTGGGACAGGACAGGACTGGATAGAACAAGGATGTGTTTGGTACACCTAGGACAGGACATGACAGGACAGAACAGAACTAGAAAAGTTGTCACATAAGTTATTTGACGATTTTATATATTATATAATAGTTATAATTACACAAAAAAACAAAAAATTAAATAATTTAATTTATAAGCATTTTTATTCAACTTGCATATTTATATATATATATACACACATACATACATACATACATATTAGTAAAAAAATGAATGAGAATTTTGTTATAATTGATGATTGTTTGAAAAACCCGATTCACACAAATAAGAAATTATGCTTCATTCTGATGGTAGTATTGGTGGCGGCGATGAGCAGTGGTGATCAGTGGCCGATGTTGATTATAGATGACTTAAGATGGTTGTGGTGGTGGTGGTTATGGTGGAGGTGAGATTGCCCACAGTGGTGGTGGTTATGGTGGAGGTGAGGTGGCCCACAATGGTGATGGTGGTGGAAATGGACGGTGGTGGTTGTGAAGGAAGTGAAGATAGTAGTAGATAACGGTGACGGTGGAGTGGTAGTGGTTATGGTGGAGGTGAGGTGGCCACGATGGTAGTGGCAGCGATGAACGGTGGTGGTTGGTGGCCGACTATGGTTGTAGAGGTAGTGGAGGAGGTTGTTGTTCTAGAGAAGAAGGTGGAGGTGGCCAACCGTGGTGGTAGTTGCAATGGATGATGGCGGTTGGTGGCCGACTGTGGCTACCGGTGGTGGCCGGCGGTACCGGCGGTCGTGGCTAGTGGTGTTGACCATTAAAACAAGCAGCATATTAAGTTTATATATCAAATGAGGGTAGATTAGTGATATTTGATTTTTTGTCCCATTCTTGTCCCATTCTTGTCCCATCTTATTCCACCTATTTTGGTGGAACAAGAAAAACCCCTTTTTTGTCCCACTCTGTTCCACATTGTCCAGTCCTGTCCCTGTCCCATGTCGCGCCAAACGTGGGACAGTGAATTCCTGTCCTGTCCCATGCTGTACCAAACGTGGGACAAACAGTTCTGTCCCATCCTATCCTGTCCCATGTACCAAATGCACCCTAAACGGCCAGCAAACACCAGCACCAGGGTAATTCAACAGACAATAAATATTGCAAGAAACGTCGTTAGACCACAAAAGAAAAAGCTGAGGTTTATATGAAAGAAAAAGTACATTTTCAATGGAAAAGGTAAAGGCTATCACATTGTTAAATTGAAAATAAACGACAGGGGCACACATAACAAGTGGAAGAAATGCAAAAGGTAAGACCATCACATTGTTAAATTGAAAATATAAACACTATGATTCCTTTTCAAATAACAAGTGCATATCCCTGTAAAATACTGCCCAGAAGCTCACCTCATTGTATATTTCCAAATATGAGAGACGGAGGAGAAATTCACGGCTTGGAGTCTGAAAATACATGAGGATGCATAATGATTATTCCTTTAAAACAAGTATAGCAGTATCAGCTGTTTAGCCATGCATACCTCTTGAATGATACCAAAAGCATCCTTTACTGCCAAAGGAATAATTCCAGGGGACCTCTGATCTCCCTGTCTTGTGTGTATGACCAAAAAGACAAAATAAATACGTTGGAATACAAAAATACAAGGAGATAGAGATGGAAGAAAAGAGTGAGGGAAGGGTAAGGGAGGGAGGAGTTCGTGTCAGCTTACTATTTTATGTGTTAATGTGACTATAGTAATCCACATTAAGTTGAGAAATAGTTAGGCCTAGGCTAATGTTAATCATCTTGCCTAGAAGATCGTACGGGTAACAAAAAACTTGGGAACAAATATTAATATATGCAACGGATAAATACATGATTCATGCAATCACATTTAGGATTTAATCAATATCTTCATGTTAAGTAGACCATTGATGTGCTAAGACAGATGCTTACAACTTGAAAATGCATAGGATACACAAGCTACAAATGACAAAGAGATGTGATATACTTACATGCATCGTGTGAGTCTTCCCGCTACTTGTCACGCCATATGCAAAAATAGTGCCTGTTCTTGTGATAGACCACAAAATATTTGTGTAACAATGGTGATGCGATGATCTTCAAATACAATATATAAGAAATACATACATAAAGAGAGTTGATAGAACCAAGAAAAAAAGACTTGCAAGATCCAACACCGATCATATAACTGGAGGCTTGGTGTTGTACGTAAACTTGCACCAATCATTGTGCCACATGCTTGTATCAACTTTTTGTCGAATTACATACGACAATCATACCCTTTTCCATTACATTCTTTGTGTGACTTTAACACTAAAATTCTTAAAGTTGATATGTTAAGATGCTATTTCCACAAACCGTTCAACAAAAGAAAATATTCTCTACATCTAATATTCATTGGCTCTATAAGTCCCCCTAATGAGCACGATAATTAAAAAAATTCTGATCCAATACAAATTAAGTGCAAGTTAATACATTCTTGAGGCAGATTCAATGAGTAGAGCTGCACATTAAACCACATCAACAACCAAGTTTGAAGGCAGGCACCATCGGTGATACAAAGACTAAATAATCCATGTTCCATGAATAGAGTTTGAAATGTCTACTATGCAAAAGCTCCACATACTCCAGTTTAAAAACAAATTTTGTGAGTAGAGGTGGCAACAAACGCAGATTCGCATGGGTGTCTACTCCATGTTGAATGGTGTGGATATGGATAATAGTCACCTCCTCTGTTGCTATTCTTAATTAATCCCGTCCCACAAAAATCATAACAATTGACTCTACAAGCTCACTAGTAGTGCTTGAATATTAATCAATAGGAGAAAGTATTGCAAATGCACTCTTCTTTTGCAAAATAGTACAAGTCTTATAGACCAAAAATCAATATCAGAAATAATTTGGGATAACGACAACAAGAGCAAATTGGACATTTCAGCTTGAAAGTTTGTCAATAGGGGAAGCAATGCAATTAACATATGACTATCCATTATGGAAATTGTTGCAATATTCCTCAGAGGGAGTGGTATAAGACCGTCTATAGGGCATATTTTACATGTTCTTCACATGTGATGCAGTGATGGCCACCTACCAATAACAGAATGGACATGGAAGAAAAGAGGTGCAGATGTCACAAGTATGAACACAACAAGATAACACAACCAAAGAACTCACGTGTACTCATCTAAAACTAAATATGTAAGTTAGGCTTAAGTCCCCTCCAATAACAAGCATTTGATCCCAAACTAGTTGGATGGGCCAAAAAAATGAAACCCATTAGAAATTATAAAGAGCCCCCCTCCCAATGGGACATGATTCATGAATAGCATCCTTCCATGCAATTTTATCCAAGAACAACTCTTGGGCATTTCCACCCACCATCTATGTTCATCACTTCACCCCATATCACTCTTGACTGATGATTACATGACTACCTCCTTTTGGACATGCATCCTCTTCTATCATGGTGTATCTAGAGGTCTATGTTGGAGATAATCAACCCATCTCAAGCAACACAATTTTAGAAATCCAGAAATAAGTTACTCCCTACTTCCCAAATATAGTCAACCTTTACTTTTAAAAGAGCAAGACTTGATAACTAGATTGATCTATTTAATAGTATTAAAGCGAAAACAGTTGGAGATAACAAAACTAAGAATAACAATTTAAGTTCTGGATCTGGAAAGCACTAAGATTGAGTTATAAATATTTAAAGTGGACTCGAGTGTGGGATGAAGGGTGTATTAACATCATGATATCAAAGCATTTATATTGGTTCAGTTGCGATAAGGAGCCATTTAAAAGATAAGCTGCTCTAGAAAAACAAAAACAACTTACCGTTAATGCCTTCCATGGCACCACTAACGACATGTTGAGCTGCAATATCATATACATGACGTGTAGTGGTTGTAGGCCCAAATACTCGATCTAGATATAAAGTTAAAGAAAACAAAGTGAGATTTGTAGTGCTAAACAAGAAATCGAACCTCAAAATACAAGTGATAACCTCAGCCATGCAATATGCAATATGCATAATCTCAAAAAAGGAAGATTTTAAACATAAACCTGGATGAAATGACAACATAATATTTAAAAAAAAACATGAGAATTGATTCCATTAACAAAACCATTCTTCACATCCTACAAAAAAATGGTGGAAATGCCGAACAAAGTAGATATAATCATTTTTCTAATAAGAATCCTAAATAGTATAGTAACTGATACTCTATTAAGCGTTGACTAGTACATATGATCTCACAACTCACGCTTTAGCAAAAATGTCATTGGTCGAATATTTCACAGCTATATGATACAAGTGTATTAACCTAGTTAAAAACTTCTGCTATATAGTACAAGCGTCTTCACCTAGTTAAAAATCCTTCCAAGTTATAAATTTTGGCCTGATTAATTGTAAATTACCATGGAGACATATGCTGGAAGTTTACATTCTCAAAATAAATTTTGGAGATATATTGTCCGAATCCATGATGATCCTGACCAGAGTTCAGCTTGTGTATTCAGAAATTTAGAGGTTTACTGTGAGAATCAAAGTATAGTCCTGAGAATTAGCCGACAAATTTTTGAAGGGGAATATCATATCCATCTATATTTCATAAATTTGATAAAGCTGGAATTGAATACACACCAGTGTTTGTACTAGCAGTCTAGCACAGCTAACAGGCTAAATGACATAAAAGGATAGGAAAATTAAACAAACTAGATATGGAGAACAAACAATCACTACCAGAGTAAAAGACTTTCCCGCCTTAAGGAAATTAGCTAATCCTCCGCACAAAGTCTGCTATACATAGAAAAGCCCTGATGTTACAAAAGCTTGACTTACTATTAATCGTGATTGCGATGAAAAAACATGAGTAAAGCTGGTTGCTTACTTTCTTATAAAAGCTTCCAAGAATAGATAGACATAAAGAAGGCATGGCACCCACAAGAAGGCACAATAAACTTTTTGGTGAAGTTCAAACTCTTCTGTATCTATAACTCTCCTAAAAGGTTACCAAGAACGCAAGATGTCAGCTTACTTCACTTTCTCACAGTTACTGGTTATGTACAAGAGGGAAATCTGCTGCAGCCACCGAAATAATTGCTTAGGTACTAGTGTGTGAGGCTTATTTAATTGACCTCAATCTTATAGATTCTCTGGCTAAAATTGAGAGGATCAATTTCAGATTCTGAGTTCCTAACTTAATACTAGCTGATCAGCTGATTGAGTGCTCTGATTGCTCTATTTCACCATTACAAAGCTTCCATGGTCTTTGCTACTTGGTTCATTCCTCACCAAACGTTCAACCAGACGCTCGATTCTCTAATTCGATTATATCAAGAACACTAGCACAGTGTATGGCAGCATGGGGTTCGAGGTCTAGAAATGAAATAAGGTTTAAGTTGGTTATCTTTTAAACCTAACTGTTCTCAACTTCCAATTCTAGAGCACGACTTCATGATCCCAAAAATTGCAATAATAAATGCAACCATAGGAATTTAATAAATAAGCATCACAAATTCACAATAATGTATCATACCATATGCATAAGCTATTGAGGGAGTATGCTCATTCCGAACGACAGTTTCTCCATCGGGATACCATGCAATCTCTTCCCCTTGTCGTATTTCCCTCGGACTATTCCACAAAAAATAAATTCATATAAATACAAAGTAAATACAAATACTATATATGCATATATACGTGTGTATAGGCACACACGTACATATATAGGGATATGTACATGTACGTATATACATACATACACACACATATATGTATATATATGACATATAAACACACGCACATATTATTACAGAAGAATTTCCAAAATTTGATCACCTGAGAGGCCGAAACCGGACGGTAACCGTAACATTCTCTTTCAACATCTCAGAATCCAACGCCAAACTCTTGTATAGAAACTGCTGTTGCTTACTTGTAGCTGAAAAATCCGGAGAGCTCGGATTACCAACTGAAGCTTCTGGATTATGTTTAGAAGGCGGATTCGCATATTTCAAGCTCGATTTCCTCGATTTGACTCCTTCTTGCCTAGCCGCCATTGTCGAATTCATCAAACAAAGTCGTTCAAGAGTAGAATAAACAAGACAGAAAACGTAATATCGTCTTTATTGAAGATCGTTGTTCATGGTTTCATATAGAGAATCAGAAGTTTTCATAAGAAATTAGGATTAAGGAGAAAATGAAGAGGATGAAGACAATAATGAAAGTGATATATAGAAAGAAGGTGAGGGATGGTTCATTATGGTGGGGGTTACAAGTGAGTTTTAGGTGAAACTTTTTCTGCTTTCGTAGCAAGATGGAAAGTTGACCCAAACCGGTATATACTTTAAATGTCATTTTAAATCACTTTTTGATAAGAGGTTAATACCTTTTTTTTTTTATTTTTTATTTTAAAGGGTATTCTAGCCATTTGCTTTGACTAATCCCTAATAATTTTAAGACTGCTAAAGCATGCAGTTCTGAGATAATTCTTCAGTGGCCACAAGTTGTTTGCGTCTGGATTCGAACATGGGGTAGATGCGTTATCTAACTTCATCCCTCACAAGTTTTAACCATTACGTCACAAGCCTTGTGGTTAGATTACTATTGTTTCGTCCGTAGAGTAAAAATTTATAAGGTCGTAAAAGAGGCCACCAAATTATTTTATAGTCTACAATCGTATATATTTTAAAGTTGCAATAATCATATAAGTTTCTTTTTGTTAAGTTGGTTTGCATTCCTTTTCACCCATCTGGGATCAGGTTTGAATACCATTTTTTTATCATTTATATAATTTTTAGGGGAAGGCTAATGGCACCCCTAACCGTTACTAAGGACACCCCTAAGCCTAGGTTTATCATTAGTTTTTTGTTTTTTTTGTTTTTTTTGTCTTTAATTGTCTTTTCTTTTTCTATTTTAGTTATTTAAATATTTATACTAGATTTAATTAATATAAATTATTAATTAACTTATTTTATTTTTATTATTTATTATTTATTATTTTTAATTAATATAAATTATTAATATTTTCTCTTTTATTATTTTAGTTTAATATAAATTAATAATATTTTCTCTTTTATTATTTTTAATGAATATAAATTATTATTTACTTTTTTATGAGGACGTAAAAAGAAAGATCCTATTAATTTGTTTGGACTTGAGTTAATAAGCTCATGAGTTTTGTCTTACTTTTTTTAAATATAAATCAAATAATATTTTGATGTTTATATCGTTATTAATTTTTTTAATTATAAAAATAAAACTTAAAAATTTAGATATTATGTTTTGTATGCGTCCAACTCTTCCATCAAATTTGGCCTAGCGTTATGTGAGTCATTGCCCTTTTAGGAGGTCCGGGGGGTTCGAACCTCACCAAATGTCGAAAAGGTGTGTGAGTTTTTTATTTCATTTGCCGTATATAAATATTATATACTAAAAAAATCGAATTGTTGGCCATGAATCTTAATGAAAAACCAAGGTTGACAGTTTTTGTTAGAAATCTATAATTTTCACCACCTCTCACATCATAAAAATATATACATACACACACTGATCTTTTTTTTTTATGTTTTTTCAATTTTATTTAAAAATAAATAAACTTTAATTAATATAAACATTACTAATTTTATTTTAATAATTATATAATCACAAAAATAAAACATAAACATTGAGATTTGACATATAAATAAAAAAATAGAAAGCATAAACTATATATAAATAAAACATAAAATGACATTATATGCACTACAATTAACACGTAAAAATTATGTGTATTTATCAAAAAAAAAAAAAATTACCTTTAAGCTACGATTCAACTCTTTAGAACATAAACACTTAACAACACTTATACAGAAAATGATCAAAAAATTTCAACCAAAATCTTATACAACAGAAAATTAACACAAAAGTTTTTAGACTTCCCAACTTTCTAAAACGAAATAACATAAACTATTACAAATGGTGAATATGACATAATATATATATATATATATAATTATATATATACAATTAAAAAATCTGTTTGTAAATAAGACATAATAATATTATTATTTTTGTAAGTAATAATACGTATGTACATAGGTCATAAAAATTTAATAATAATATATATATATATACTACATAATAATAATACATAAGGGATAATATATATATATATTTAAAACAATAATTATAAAATATAATATATATAGTATATAATAATATTTATATATTTATTAAAAATTCGTAACATAGATAGGATATATTTTGTTTAATAATAATTAATATGAAATATATATATAAATAATAAAATATAATTGATTATTGTAATTCGATTGATATGAATGACATTTGATGGGTTTAAGGTACCTTTTCAAAATTTTAGACATTCAACACCCCTGTTAAAAAGGTACCATTAGCACTCCCCAATTTTTACTTTCAAATTTACCATGTGTTTAAGAAAATTATAATAAAATATGTGAACATAGAATCTTACATAAAAAAAAGTAAGAAACAAAGTAATGATTATTTTGTGAAAATTACTCAGAAAAAGTATGGAAGAAAGCAATGATTGTTAAGCGTTCTTTATTTATCCTTCTAACAATAAGATTTGTTGATATGTGAATTTTTATGCTTCACGTTTTCATTTTTCTTTATTCAGATATTACATTTTTACAGTGGCGGATTCAAGATTTTTATCCATCGGGTCTCATTAAAATAGACTAAAGGTGCGTAAAGTCATTCGACGTTTTCGGGAAAATTTTAAGGTTTTTTAGTTTTGATGAGATTTTCTTATTGTTTTTGTCGATTTCGAAAGATTTTTTGAGTTTTTTATTCATTTCAAGAGAGTTTTTTTTAGTGTTTTTGTCAATCGACGGCAAGATGTGGTCCCTTGAATTTTTTTACTGGAGGAATTAATGCTAAATACAGTATTTTGAGATTTTTTAGCCTACATAATTTCTTTTTTTAACATTTCACTTAGGGATGGGACCCCCTCTTTTAGGAGCTAGGTCCGCCATTGCATTTTTGTGGTGAACTAATTAATAGTTGTTATTAGGGTTGAGTTTTGTATTATGACTTATGAGTTTGACATATGCAAGTTGGTACTTTACGGTAATAAAATGGATCGAGCTTCGATTTTGGAATGTGGGCCATACTTCAATAAATGAAATAGATAAGATGACAAGTAGAATGGGGTTAAGGGGTACTATTACGTTCTATTCCTCCCTTACTATATTATCAATGCTTAGATATTGAATTTAAAAGGCTTAGTCCTTGTTTGTTTTAAAAGAAAAAAAAAATTCATCATCCTCGTATATCTGATATGTTAATAGGTAGGGTTATTTAAACTGTTTGTTATTTTCAATTTTCCATAAGCACCTGACCCTTAACAATGACGTTTCTCAATCGATTAACCTTCTACAAAAAGGTTTAGAACGACAGGGAAATCCAAACCCCGTGGCCTAATTGAGCCCAACTGACCCTCCACCAAGGACCAGCCATAGGCAATGATCCCCTGTCCCCGCGCCCAGCACAATGAGTGAGTCCGGATTCGAACCCAGGACCTTCTTCCACAAATCCCTCATTGACTAGGTCAACAGAGCGTTTACAGGGGGTGGCTATGCCGCTGGACCAAAGGCCCATTGGCTTCTCAATCGATTAACCTTAATCGATCATTTCTCTCAATCGATCCTTACCTCTTTCAGTTGATGTTTTTTAACAGGATTTAAATGTGTATACACTGTCAATGGCATATTTAGTTCAGATGTAAATTTCGTAATGATGATGAATAAATATGTGAAATTTTATAGATTTATCTATAAGTTTAACACTATAACTTTCTAATGGATAAACAGACAATTTAAACAAATTCAGACATTTATCAGTTTACAAAGACGAACAGTCTTATTGATTTTGCTTTCATACTTCAACATCGTCTCTTTTCAATCACAAAGTGAAATAAAACTTCAGACTTCAGTAACTCTTAAAAACAAACATCACCTTAGTGTCGATTCAAGTGTATTGGGCACGTTAAAACATAGAAAAAAATTTAGACCCTAGGTGTGATTCTTGAGAATGTGCTATAAGCAAATGTGTTTTTAGAGGCCACCCCCTATTTCCAATGTTAAGAACGTAATACTCACAATTGATGATACTTCTAAAGAACATTAAACCCTAGATATAAAACGAGGTTCGAAACACTTTGAAAAACGTTAAGCTGGCATGGACCATAATGTGCCAATTGCATACAATTTATGTTTTTTATCACAAGCTTATTGATGTATAACCCATAGACTTCTAAAGAATCACTAGAGGAGTAAGGGTTGGAGCATATTACGGTGAACCTGTTATTGATGACAACAATGATGAATGTATCACACCATATTATAACGTGTACCCTGGTAGTTGTGATCTCATGAAACAAGAGTGGCATGAGGAGGGTGTCGTTAACTTGGATGCCCATAGCATATGGTATAGGATTGAAGGAGGGGCATTCACAAAAATATATCTCATAGATAAAATAAGGGAAGATTGTATCGAAATTAAATATAGTTTTATTTTTTGAGCTACCTTCAAGACAAATATCTAATTGAACCTCACTAGCTAGAGATAAATATATGAATGAAAGTCGCTACTGAAATATTGAATATTTTTAACGAATTTTTTTGATATAATTTATGTTGAAAATTTTTGTCGGAAATTGCCATTTACAATAATACTATTGTATCATTCGTTTAATAAATGATATAATAATTGAAGAGAATTGAACAAATATGTAAGATAAAGTCGCAGTTCATTTAATAAATGATGTGTATAATATCACACATGTGGACCATTTTATACGTAACGTATTAATTTAGTGTCGATATAAAAGCATTGAAATCTATACTTTAGAAATACTCAAATCAAATGAAGTAAGAAACTTTGTACCAAACTATTAATTACTTAGACTTTTTGCTAGCGTTTATGGTATTATTATGAATATGTAAACCAAAACCACAAAAGTCTAGAAATAATATGCATGGCCAAATGAGATATGATATGATTGCGTCAATCTTTAGTTGTCTTTCTGTATTGGTGAAAACTTTAATTACATATCCAGTTGGCAGTTCTTGCGTCTCTATGATGCCCCTTTATATTTGTTTGCTAGATGGACTCTATGACATTGCACCCTCCGTGAAGATGCGGAGTGCCCGAATGATATGGGCAATTATCAGTTGTCTCTTAATACTACTTGTAATTCATTTGAGATGCCCGGTTATAAGATTACATTTAACTTATAAGATATAACCAAAATAATGTTATTATACAAATATCGTAAATTTGTTTAACAACACGTTTTCTAGTTTTATATTTATGTTTTTAAAACAGTTTAAATTTGATTTTAACCAGTGTTCGACAAATGCCTACATTTTTGATAAAACCAAAGTCTGTTACAAAATTTCATAAACAATACTTATAAACCAGACTATGATGTTTTTGCAGTTAAAAACCTCGAGTGACTATTTTGTTTTAGAGACTAATAATCACTTGTGGCTCTACTTGTGTACGTTGAATTGTTAATGAAATAATCATCATAGCCTCATAGGGGAGTCTGAAAATGGAATTGACGAGTTAAAAAACAATTATGTAACACTTTCAATTTGAAAGATCCAAGTAATTTGAGATACTTTCTGAGTTTGGAAGTGATCAGGTATGAAGATGGCATCTTGAAAGACAGTATGTCCTACAACTACTCGAAGATAGTGGGATGTTGGCTACAAAACCATCCAAGGAACCTATGGATTCACAACATATCTTAATTGATGAACCTGGTCATTTACTCCCAGATGCGTCGCAAAATCAGATAATGGTTGGTCGGCTACAATTAGGGATGCTTAATAACTCGACTAACCCGATCAACCCAACCCAACGTAAAATAACTCAACCTGAAGCAACCCGATGTCTAATCGAGTTGTATAATCTTCAAACTGTAGGTATTTGGTTGATATTGGGTTACTTCTATTTGAACCCAGCCCAACCTAACCCGATGAACCCGATATATTTTATTTCTTGGATTTCATATGATCTTTGAGTCTCTATTGATATATACATTAGACAATTACACCATCACATACCCTCTTCATATACATATATTTTCAATTTATTCGTTATTTCTATATAATTCTTTCCTATATACGTTTAGTAATGTAACACCCTCAAATTTGGAAAGATCGACTAATTTAAATTTTTCATGAATACAATAAATAAGGAATAAATCATTCTCTTATAAATCAAAACTCGAATTTCCTCAATACATATTCTAAATAAAACCTCGATAAAAGTTAGACCAAGTCTTATACAAAGACCTACATATGATCGGGTGTTACTAAACCAATAAGTGTCGCTATCTCCAAATGCGGAAAACGTCCACAAAGCTAGATTTTTAACGTGCTACTCTCTAGCACTCAAGTCAATACGTGTCGCTAGTACCAACTCCAACGAGAACCTAATGCACATGTCGCCAAATAAAAAGAGTTAGACTTAACGCCAAGTGAGCTCAAGAGTATATAACATAATTGTAATCGTTTGAAATCGAAATATTGCTTGATGAAATAATAATTACTCAAATAAAAAAACTTCATTATAAAAGTAACATTTTTCCCAAAAGCCACCATTTTTGTGATGAAATAACTTCAACCAAAATACCCATTTAACGTGAGGCCAAACCCAATACTCACACGACCAAGAATAAAGTTATAAACATAAAGATAAAAAACATAGCTTCAACTAAATTTCATAAACCATAAACTCACGCTTACCCTTGGAAGGGTATAAAATATCTGAAGATAACGGAGGAGACTCGATTTACCATTTATAGTGACGGGACACATAAGTGAGCCACTTTTAAATGTTAAGAGCTTATGCTAGGAATCAATGGCTATCGGCAACAACCAATAATACAACAATGTATGCCCCTCGATGATTCCAGTCAAGAACTCGTGCTAAGGATCAATGGCTATTGGCAACGACCAATAATACAACAATGTATGGCACTCGATGATCCTAGTTAGCACTCACGTAAGGATCAATGACTATTGGCAACGACCAATAATGCAACAATGTATGTCCCTCAATGATCCTATACGTTTACCGAAAGGGGAAGACAATCCCGTTTTTAAGACCGACTTATATGCCTACGGATCCATTACATTCTAGACATAAAATTACACGACGCTACACGAATGACTAACGCCCCCAAAACGTGTAATATATCAAATGAATATGCCTTAATTTCATATTACTTGAAAAGCTCAACATATAGCCATTTAAATCGGACAATTGTTCATGAGACTCATTTTAGTCAAAACTGAGCAAGAGCTCTATAACTCAACACTTATGTAATTACTCAAAACATTGGTTGAGACAAATCATTTTCCAAATGAAATCATAATCATATATTTCCAAAATGTCTCATAATGCGATAACATCTAATTCTAACGGTTTATAAATCAAATACACCACAAATGCAAATAAAACCAAATGGTCTTCATTTAAAATATTATATACCCAAATAACTCACACCTATACTTTATTTATCAAAATGTCTAAAACTCAAGTATAAGCATCTCACATGATTTATAAACTCTTTTATACTGAACATGCAAATCTTACCCAAATACTCATTCATTTGATAAATAACAAATAAAACATGTTAATATTTCAAAATGGATATTTTTGGCATGTACATCGTTTTCACAAATCAACTTGAACTCACCTTGCTAGATATAGGCTAAATCTAGGTTTACCCCAAAAGCCTCATTTGAAGAAAATTCCAGATCTACAACCATCTTTCACTAGAAACCATCTCTAGTTCACAAACAACCTAAAGTACATCAATAATAGCTCCAAAAATCAGATCTTATATAAACCCTAGACAAAATCCCAAATCTTCCAAAAATACCGAAATTGCTTCCAAAAATACCGAAATTGCTTCAAGAACAAAGTTCTAGAGAACCAAAAAGAAAGGTTTTGAAAAAAAATAAGATCTAAAAGAGTTAGAATGACTTACAAATTCGATTTGGAGAAAAACCAAAGTTTGGTTAACAATGGTGGAAGAGAGGATGAAGAAGATGGAGATGAAACCTTTCCAAAATGCTCTAGGAACATCCAACAAGATTACTACATTGATTTAGGCTTGAAGAGCTCTCAAAAATAAGAATATAGGAAGAAAAATCGGCTAAAACGGAGTTGGGATGAAGAAGATATGAAAGAATGAAGAAGAAATCCGAATATATGCAATTTTCAGCTCAACAGTGAGTTACGCGAGCTAGTCCGCGACCTCAAGTCGCACGCTAAGGGAAGGGAATGGAGTCAGCTTCAATTAAAAGTAAAGTATCAGCTGCTGACAATAGGGTTCGAACACTAACCTACAGGATATAGCTACACATGCTTACCACTACGCTACGACCCTGCTTTGTGTTAAAATATCACCATAAATTCTTTTATTTCTTCTTTCCTATTCAACTTTCGTTGATCAACTTCGACATCGTTTTTACCTCAGATGCAACTCGATTTAGAAATAACTCAAAACAAAAAGATTGTAGTTTTGCCTCTTGTCTTTCCGTAGAATCTTGAATCATTTGAATTGGAGATTCGATGAGTGAGATATGATCAGAACGGCACAACCTTGCAAATCTGTGAAATACCCCTTTTTGGCTATTTTTCTCTCCAAAGAGTTCCGAAGCAAAAATCCAGGTGTTACAAGTAACCGTGAACACACACACACATACACACACACACACACACACACACACACACATATATATATATATATATATAGGGGCGGGTTCAAATGAGAACTCAAATTTGGTTGTGAACATAAGGACAAATGAGAGTGCGACATGTGTCCCATTCAAAGAAATATTAAAACTGAGTATACAAAGAAATATTTAGACTGAATATATATTATATTCAGTATGAATATTTCTTTGTATATTCAGTCTGAATAATCTATATTCAGGCACGTGTCACGCTCTCATTTGTTCTCACGTTCACAACCAAATTTGAGTTCGCATTTGAACTTTCCTCTCCTCTCTCTCTCTCTCTATATATATATATATATATATATTTATGTAATAAATTGAGAAAATTAATTGAATGTGATATTCTTAAGATTTAATAAGTATGGTTGGGTTGGGTTGAGATTTTTCAAACCGAAAACATTGGGTTGAGTTGTTGAAATGTCTTCAACCTGATCAATCTAACCCGTGAGCACCCCTAGCTACAATACTTGACAATCACCAGACCAAATGTGTGCTTTGCAGTACAAAACCTCTCTCGATTTGTCCCACAACCAAGAATTGGGAATATGCAAGTCATGAAGCATTTGCTGAGATATTTGAAAGAAAATCCAGGTAGTGGTGTTTTTATTCGTCTCAGTCTTCACTTCAATTACAAACCTATTGCGGTTCTAATTAGGGCAACTGGATGGACTCAAGGAGATCTGATACGGATTATTTAATTCTTTTTGGAAAAATCCTTGATATCAGGGAATTCGAAAAAGAAGTCCACGGTATCAAGGTCTTCAACTGTGTCCGAACATATAGCTATGACAATGGTGATAAGTGAATCAGTCTTAGATAAAACAGTTGTTAAAGGATTTAGATGTTCCACATCCTTAATCTATACTCCTATTTTGTGACAACAAGCCGGCCATGCAAATTATTGTAGGTTTTCTATATGCTCACCTCACATATAAATACTAGTGAATCCAAATGAACCTATGAGGGTCACAAACACAAAGTCCGTGTGCCTTAAGCATGATCATGATTATCATCAACTATATTAAGTTAATATTGCATGTTGTAATATTAAAGAATAATTATTATTCTAGCAGAGTAATAATTAATAATTTGTATGTGTAAAATGTAATTATGATAATTACATTAAATAAGGATTAACTGGGATTAATGTTAATTAATTATTAAGATAATAATTAATTAAATCTTAAAACCCAAGATTTTTAAGTAATGGTTTATTTGAGCCTAATCAATAATTAATTATTAAGTTGATAATTAGTTAAGTTATGAAAAGTCTTAAAGCCCAATCTTATTAGCTTAAAGTGTTGAACCGAAATAAGGAAAGGATGGAGGAAACATGCCTTGGTTTCTCGTGCTTCATAAATTAGGCAATCAACATTTGAGGTAGTCTTTCTTGAAGCATCTTATGGCTGTGTTGGTCCCGGTTAGGGTAATGGCAAACAAGTAAAGGATTTGTAGAAAAGGGGGGGGGGGGGGGGGGGAATACAAATACACAATTTTTACTCTGTTAAAATTTTTAATATAAATATTAAAAATTTACACACAGAAGTTTGTTGCGGAAAAGAGTAGACACACTATTCTAACAAACTTAACACATGAAACACATGATAACAATAATTAACTTATACACTAATGAAGCTAAAATGAAACTGTTAAGACACACAGGATGCCGAAATCAAACAAAAGATCACACAGATGTTTTGTTGAAAGCGTGAGGTTTATGGGTAGGACTTCATCTCCTTTTATAGTCCCCATGCATGGGGTACATGAGGACAGCTGTCAAGGATGTATTAGCTGGAAGTATATCTGATGGACAATGGAAGATGCCACTCCCTTTGTACTAGGTTAATGGATGAACCATTCTCTGTAGCACGTAATGTCAGATAACTTTATCTCTTTTTCTTCATGCTCTGTGAAGCCCCATCAAACCTTTTAGCTAAAGACAAACATCCCTTTTATGAGAATAAAAGAGAGTGTCCGAATTTAAGGTTTGCTACCCAAGTTCTTGTTGCACACGTATCTTGCATTTATTGTGTCATAAAAACTTATATTCGAAAATCCTAAGTGATACATACAAGGATGTATCACATTGGTTAGTGCTTCCTAAGCTTTGGATCGGAAACTTGTACTAATGCTTGAATTTGCAACTGGTATTAACACTTGAATTGGCAGGTGTACAAGAGCATCAAATTGGCAACATCATGTTAGCTTCTAGGATCGGCAACTGCATAATTGGTGACCACACTTTGCAATGTTGGAGACCACACTTGCAAGGTCGGTGACCTCACTTGCAAGATCGGTGACCTCACTTGCAAGGTCGGTGATATATACATACAAAGTCGGTGACCACACTTGATTCCAGCAAGTAGTCTAATTTTAGTGTTAGTTGGTACATCAAAAATTCCACATTTTGATGTACAACCCTTGATTGGATAGTCTTCGATTTTCCAATACTTGAAGTATGTTTTAGACCTTCAAAAGAACCTATAAAAGATCAACCTTATAAAGATAGAAGGTTCATCACCAAATCATTGGTGACCCAACAATCTCCCCCTATTTGATGATGATACTTGTATGTTAGAAAGAAATACTTTTTGACCCTTTCTATTTTTCTTTTGGGTTCTTTTCACTCAGATATTTTTTGGTTTTTTTTAACTGAGTATATACAGTATGAAAACAAATATGTGCAACATATGTAGAAAAATAATAAACAAATTTACATATATACCAAGAATCCGGGTACTTGAAGGGAATTGTTGCAGCATCAATATCTCTACTCTTGAGTTCATTGAAGATTAAATTGTAGAGAATTCCTTCATCTTTACTGTAGAGGACCACACTTAGGTTTTTATGAAGGAATCTGCTATCGGCAAGGGAATATTGGTAGCCCTGGAAGAAACATTTGTTCCTAAGATCATCTTTAGAGAACATACCATATTCTGGAGCAGTGATGATGGTTGTTACTGATTGAACTAGCAAGGTTGGATTTGATAGATCAAAAATTTGAGATATCATGAATGCTTCCTTGTGGAATGGGAGAGAGAAGAATCCAGTCTGCATTGGGGTTAACTTCTTGTCTGTCTTTGATTTTCTCCCCCTCAACAGTTGCTTTCGAATCATTCTTCTTAGAATCACTTAGATGCTCCCCCTCAGCTGATATCTTATCACTTAGAAGATTTCTTTCCTTTCAACTGAGATCTCTTTTTGAGAAAATTTCTTCTTCTCTGTTGGTTTCTCCTTCTCCTCCTCAGCTTACAATACTTTAGCCTTAGTTGATTTCTTGAGAAGATTTCTTTTCTCCTCTCAGCTGCAAAAGGAGAATTTCTTCTTCTCCTCCTCAGCTTACAATACTTTAGCCTTAGTTGATTTCTTGAGAATATTTCTTTTCTCTCTCCTCTTCAGTATCTTCAAGGGATCGAGCACTTACACTCTCCCCCCTCAATTGTTGCTCCAGTTAACTCGGTGGTCGGTGACATCGGTGACCACGTGAGGAGTCACCTCGGTGACCAAGGGAGGGGTCAACTCGGTGACCGTGGTCTCGATGACCACACCATCGGTGACAGGTGGTGGTGTCACGTTGGTGGCTGATGGTGGTGGTGTCGCGTCGGTGGCTGGTGGTGGTGGTGCTGCTGCCTTCTTGTTTTTCTCCCCCTCAGTGGTTGATCTTGTGAAACCCACTGAAGAGAGAAAAGCCTTGACCTTTTCAACGTCTGAGCTCAAAATACCCAACTTCTTCTCAACTCTTTGAAGCACGAATCTATCTTTATCTTTAAAAAATGTGTCACCTACATCAAGCTCAACTGTTAGAGGAGAAGTAGGTACCTTTTCAATCTTTGCATGAAGAGAAGCAAGAGACTCCAAAATTTCCTTTTGATTGAGAAGAACAGAAGCAATATCGGTGGCCTGTTTGTCAGAGGCACTTCGAAGCTCCCTGATAGAAGAGGTCACTGATTCTTGACTTGTAAGTAACCCTTGCTGAAGACCAAGGATATCCATGTGTAAGAGATCCAAACATGTCATAAGAGTTGGGTGACTCACCGACAACTCTTCAATGCTGAATCGGATAGAAGTAGAAAGATTGGTGGTTGTATTTACAAGAGAGGCCATTCTTTCCATCTCTTTATTTGCATGATCTTCCAGAACTTCCACCGGTCGGATAGTATCACGTAAAAAATTATTGAAAGCCTTGATAAGATCATCTCCCTGTTGAGAAGTCATAGGAATAGCTGGTTGAGGCTTTGGAGGCTGATCATCATCATCACTAGAAGAAGAGTAATTCACCAAAGCTGTAGGTTTAATTGGGGGGACCTCGAAGAATAAGGAGATGTGGGGGAGACACGTTTAGGAGAGTGTCGATGAGGGTAGTCCTCAATCATGGGTTCCTCAACAACCTTGTCATGTACGGGAGACGTACGTGGCCAAGGTATAGTATCGGAGAACAAAAAATCAGTAAAGTGGGATGCTCCATCAAGTGCACCTGGTTGTGATGCACTCTCATGTGGAGTATGGAAAAAGAGCTGTAAGCGCTCAAGGGGTGGTGAAGAAGCGCCTTGGATGGGAGACTCCAAGTCATCTTTATCAACTAAGGAAAACGTTGATGAAGGCCCAGTTGGGATATCCCTATGTACAACCGTGTCCTTTTGGGAGGGAATGGAGGAGCTAGGAAGGGTTGAGTGTTCCTTGTGTTTAGTAAGGATATTTTCAACACTCACTGACTTTTGGGAGTCGGTGGGTGGCTTTTGTGTTATGACCCTTTTGGTACCCTTGGACTTCTTTGAGGAAGTCCTTGGGGGCTTTTCGAGTTTCTCCGCTTTTGGGATTTCGGTGCCTGGGTAGAAGCCAAAGGCTCTTTTGGCTTCGTGGCATCGGTGGGTGCGAAGGTGGATGTGCCCGACGCTTTGGATCTCTTTCGAGATTTGGGCACATCGGTGACTCGTGGTTCAGAGGGGGTGGAAACGGTGACTGAGGGTCCCCAAAGTCTGACTTCATTTTCACCCCAAGCAAGAGTTGCATTTCTTGCAAACTCAATCATGTTAGGTCTAAGGGGGTTATCGGTGGCCAAGACTCCCTTTTGCATGAGTTGCTTGCCAACTTGATGGAGAGGGAGATCATATTTGATATCCTCCCTCTTTTCAAGCTTTTTAGCAAGCTTGGCATTAATAATAAGGGAGAAGAGGCATTGGAAAAGTCGCCGATAGGTAGAGAAGGATGAGATCATCTCATTGAAGAAATAGCCTGTAAAATCTATTCTTCGTTGAAATATTAATGCATGAGCCAGCTCGGTGACCTGAGATGGTGCCTGATCCGGACCTCCAGTCTTCTTGCTCAGACACAAGATAAGATGAGCAAAAAAGAAATTCCAGACATTGCCCATATTTTTCCTTACCAAGGTTCCTGGACCCTTGGATTTTGGACCTCTTTTCTCTTCAAGGTAGTTCAGAGTTGACACTACCTGTTGGTGCTCATTCCCGAGGGGAAAAGTTTCATATGAATCATATGAAGGAAGGTGGAGAATGGTGCGTACATCTTCAACATTGAAGATTACATCTGGTTCATCTTCACTCAGAACAGAAGATAATATTTGATCCGAGGAGGCATCAAAACTGCAGGTAAGCTAGAAATTACCCAGAAGAAACTTGCTCATTTTGGGTTTTGCAGTAAGAGCATATTGTAGAGGACACCTTTGAAGAAACCAACAAATCTCATTGTATTCTGGGTGAGCTTCATCAATGCAAATGCGACCAAAGTAGTTGCATGCAGGAAAGGTGAGTGATTCAAGGGTTAGGGTTTGTTCCTCAGAAGCTTTGGATGATTTCGATGGAGAGTTGGTGGAGGACGCCATTGAAGATCTTGAGAGGTGCAGGTTTGTTTTTCGTATTATAAGAGAGAGAAGATGGAGATGATGGATGCGATAGAGAAGGAGAAGGTGGTGGGGAACGGTTATTTATATGAGAGGAGGGAAAATTTGATTTTCAAACCTAATGATGACTTGAGGTGATTGAAAGGTCAGAATTCTAAGGGTTTAGGATGAAATCGGCGCATGCTTCTGACATTAATGACGTTGATGATGTCATTATGGATAGGTTCAACGAATCTTAGTCACCAAGATTGGTAACCTAAGGGTTATCTTTAAAGGGATAAAGAATGCGAAGGGTTTTAGAGGTGATGTTGGTGGATATCAGTGAGTGGTACGACGTAGGTGAGTTGGGAGAAACGGCGTCGGTGAGTTGTGGTGACGGCGTCGGTGAGTTCGATGTCGTCAGAGAGTCGATCGTCGGTGAGTTGAGGGCGGTGAGGCGATCGTCGGTGAGTGTATGGTTAGGGTTTTCTTCAGAAAGGCTTTATATGAAAAATGTCGGTGGGTGAGGTGTCGGGGTTTCGTCGGTGAGTGGATAAGAGAGAGAGAATACGTCGGTGAGTGAGGTCACCGACGTTATATATATATATATATATATATATGTTTAAAAATAATAATAAATTTTTTATTTATTTATTTATGTACTTATATATATATATATATTATTCTATATTAATCATACCTAATTCACCGATGAGGAACTTGAACCTTGCTTCATCAAGGGGCTTTGTGAACAGATCAGCTAATTGATAATCAATGGGAATAAAGTGTAGTTCCACATCACCTTTAGAGACATGATCTCTTATAAAGTGATACCTGATATCAATGTGCTTAGATCTGGAATGAAGCACCGGATTGTTGGCAATGGCTATTGCACTTGAGTTATCACACAGTATTGGGATCTTTGAGAAAATCTGATTGTAATCACACATCTGGTTTTTCATCCACAATATTTGTGCACAACAACTTCCAGCAGCCACATATTCTACTTCAGCTGTAGAAGTAGACACCGAATGTTGTTTCTTATTTGACCAACTCACAAGCTTTCCACCAAGCAATTAACAACTTCCAGTTGTACTTTTTCTGTCTATTTTTGAACCTACAAAATTAGAATCAGAGTACCCGATGAGATCGAAACCTGAGTCTTTGGGATACTAAAGACCCAGATTTATGGTACCTTTTAGATACCGAAAAATCCTTTTCACAGCAGCTAGATGTGATTCCTTAGGATTTGCTTGATATCGAGCACCCAGACAAGTAGCAAACATTATATCAGGTCTACTTGCAGTAAGATAAAGAAGAGATCCTATCATGCCTCTATAATTAGTAATATTAATAGACACACCATTAGGATCAGAATAAAGTCTAAGAGGAGGAGCCATAGAAGTTTTCATGGAAGAGCAAGTATCAAGTTGAAACTTTTTCAGAAGGTCTTTAATGTATTTACTTTGATTAATGAAAATACCTTCTGGAGACTGCTTTACTTGCAAACCAAGAAAGAAAGTTAACTCCCCCATCATGCTCATTTCATAATCTTTTTGCATGAGGGAGCTAAACTCATCACACAGAGATTCATCGGTGGCTCCAAAAATAATAACATCAACATAGATTTGTACACGAATGATATTACCTTGTGATTTCTTGAAGAAGAGAGTGTTGTCAACTTTTCCTCGTATGTACTCATTTTTAAGAAGATAGTCTGAGAGAGTATCATACCAGGCACGAGGAGCTTGCTTAAGTCCATACAGAGCTTTATCTAGCCGATACACATGATATGGATGGATTGGGTCTTCAAACCCAGGTGGTTGCTTCACATACACTTCTTCAGCTAACTCACCATTTAGGAAGACACTTTTGATATCCATTTGGAATACCTGAAAATTCTTGTAAGCTGCATGGGCAAGAAATATTCGGATAGCTTCCAATCTGGCAACAGGAGCAAAAGTTTCATCATAGTCAATTCCTTCCTCTTGCCGATATCCTTGAGCAACCAACCTTGTTTTATTTCTTATGACAGTTCCTTGTTCATCCATCTTGTTTCGGAACACCCACTTTGTTCCAATAATAGTTTTGTTAGATGAACGAGGAACTAACTTCCAGACTTTGTTTCTCTCAAATTGTGAGAGTTCTTCTTGCATGGCAATTACCCACCTTGGATCAGCTAGGGCTTCATTAATCAGCTTAGGCTCAACAATAGAAACAAAGTTGACATATAAGCACAGGTTGCTGATGCCTTTTCTTGTTTTTACACCAACTTGAGGATCACCTATGATTTGATCTATTGGATGATCCATGGTCCATTTTAGTGCAGGAGGCAAGGGAGGAGGTACAGAAGAAGATGAGGTAGAAATTTGAGATGGTGAGGGTAGGTTAGTGGGAGATATAGTGTTTAGATGGGTATGTTCTCCTGAAGAGTCAGTTTCAGGAGGTGGAGAAGAAAGAGTGGGTTCTGGAGATAAGGTGGTGTTGATGGGAGGCTGAGAGGAGTTGTTATCTTGTTGTCTTGAAGGATTAGGTTGAGAGGGAGATGGAATTTCACCAACACATGACTTTATCCATAGATTTAGTTCTTCTTCATTACAAGCTAATGAAGATGTTTCAAACTCATCAAACTTCACATGCATAGATTCATCTATGCATTGTCTTCTGAGGTTGTAGATTCCGAAGGCTCTTGAGGAGAGAGAGTAGCCCATGAAAATTCTATCATCAGACTTTGGATCAAATTTTCCAAGTTGTTCCCTATCATTTAGCATGTGACAAGCACAGCCAAATAAATGGAAGAAGTCGACTGCAGGTTTTCTACCATGGAAAACTTCATAAGGAGTCTTTTCATCCTTTTGACTATGATAGACCTATTTTGAGTAAAGCATGCAGTGTTAACTGCTTCAGCCCAAAAATAGGTTGGCAACTTGGATTCACTCAACATTGATCTTGCAGCTTCACACAAAGTTTGGTTCTTTCTTTCAACAACACTATTTTGCTGAGGAGTGCGAACGACAGAGAAGTTCTGAGAGATTCCTTTTAAGTCAAAGAAATCTTCCAGAGGAGCATTTTTGAATTTTGTGCCATTATCACTTCTGATAGACTTCACCAGTTTACCATTCATGTTTTCAATCTTTCTAGTAAACCTGATGATTTCTTCAGCAGCATCACTTTTATGTTTTAGAAAGAACACCCAAGTATATCTAGAGAATTCATCAACAATGACTAGCATATACTTTTTACTACCTAGAGTAGGTGTGCTTACTGGACCACACAGATCCATGTGAAGCATTTGAAGAGGTTGAGAGATAGATGATCATTGTTTTGTTTTAAAGGAAGTTTTGGTGAGTTTTCCTTTTTCACATGCTTCACACAGCTTTTCTTTCTCAAAAACTATTTTTGGCATTCCAACAACCAGATCTTTGTTGGAAAGTTTATTCAAGGTTTTAAAATTTAGATGAGAGAACCTTTTTTGCCACAACCAACTTTGTTTGGCTAGTTCTTGAGAAAGGAGACACACAGCTTCTCCAATGGCATTTTCCTTCATGTTGATTATGTATACATCGTTCATTCGGGTTTCTGCCAGTACAACTTTATTCTGCACATCAAAGACCAAGCAAACACACAGTTGAAACATGACCTTATATCCCAAATCACATATTTGGCTGATGCTCAGTAAGTTATACATTAGCCCCTCAACATGAGCTACTTTAGAGAAAGTGATGGTTCCATTTGATATGGTACCCTAACCTTTGGTGACACCTTTCCCATTTCCTCCAAAGGAAACAGTGGGTCCATTTTCTTTTAAGAAGTTAGAGAGAAGAAGTTTGTTTCCGGTCATGTGCCTTGAACAGCCGATGTCCATGTACCATATATGATCTTTGTTTGGTACCTGCAACCATAAACAAATTTAGACTTTTGGTACCCATTTTGAGGTGGGTCCTTTGGGATTAGAAAGTATTTTGTTTTTATGGAGGTCAAAATCTTTTGGGCACTCTTTAGCAAGATGGAGAGTGTTGCCACAATTGTAGCATTTCTTTATAGTAAAGGCCCTTTTGAAATCCATACTGTCAAAACTTTGAGCATAAGTCGGTGACTGAGAAGAGGAGGGGTGACCGACACCTGGTATTGGTCCAAGAATATCTTTACCAGGATTTTTTGATTTCTTCGAATTTACTGATCTAGGAATGAAATCAGTAACTATCTGAGATTTCCTTTTGAATGAAAAATTTGATTTGGAAATATTTTTCTTTTGAAAAGCAGAAAATCTTTTTGAAGCAGGGTACACAGGAACATTTGATGACTCATGAAAGTACCTTGACTCATGAAGACTTAGAGAATTCAGGATTCTTTGAATTAGGGGTGAGCAAAAACCGAACCGAAACCGAAAAAACCGAAAAAAACCGAGAAACCGAAACCGAAAAACCGAAAACCGGAAAAAAACCGAAAAAACCGAACCGAAACCGAAAATACAAACGGTTCGGTTTCGGTTTTAGTTGTCATTCCGCACCGAAAAACCGAACCGCACCGAAAAACCAAACCGTAAACCGCACCGAACCGTTAATATTAACTATTTTTAATTATTATTTTTATTATATTTATATATATATATATATTAATAATTAATAAATTTAAAGTTTCCTTTTTTTGTACTTTCTAATGGAGACGTTTCCTACTTTCCTTTCCTTTGTACTTTGCTTTCCTAATTCCATTTCCTTGCTCTATTTTCAAATTTTAATTTATTGATTTACATTTACTCATTTAGTACGGTAGACTCAGAAAGAGAAAGAGAGGCAACATAAGAAACTTGAAACCCTAGCGCCACCACCGTCCAGCTGACGGCACTTGTCGGCCACCACCGTCCGGCGTCCACAGCGCCACCACCGTCCGCCCACCACTTGAGTACCGAGTTCTATTCTTAGTTTCTTATACTTTGATAGTTTGATTTTGTTGATTTCTTATAATGATAGCTTCTTATTCCTGAGGTTTTAAGTTCAAATGTTTAACCATGAATGTCGAATGATAACTTCTTATTTATTATGAATGATAGCTTCATATTTATTATGAATGATAACTTCTTATTTATTATGTATATATATAACTATATATCTAAGAATTGTTCCTTAAATTCTGCAAATCCAAGTATCCAACAGTAAATTATACATGAATAATTAATATAAAAAAAATTAGATTTCTTACATAAAGCAATCATGTTTTTTTTATTCCTAGTTACCCAACTTGACTTTTGACTATTTGGTTTTGGTTATCCAACATGGATTGTGTGCTTTGTACAAGAATATTTTAGTCGTTCTTACAAACAAAAAAAGATAACTTTTTTCGTTTTGCTCACCCCTGCATCCTCATTTAACTTATTTTTATAGCAATGACAACTGAAGAACCGATAGTTGATGTTGATGACAATAAAGAGGATAAACAACCAACCAATGAAGCTAACAAGGAAGAAAACAAGAGTGGTAGGAGATCAATAGTTTAGGATCACTTTACATATGTACCAGGCGTGCCAGATGTACAATGTCCTTACTGTAGGAAAGTAATGGCTTGTAACACAAGAAAAATTGGTACAACCGCATTGATGAATCATTTAAAGATGGTATGCAAGACATCACCACTTTATAAAAAATCAGATTTAAAGAAGCAATCAACTTTGAATTTTAAGCCCACAAGCATAGGGGGGTCTGGGAGTGGATCTTTAGCTACTCATTCATTTAGCCAAGAAAGATGTAGAGAAAAAGTATCAAAAATGTGTATCAAAGATAATCGGCCTTTTAGTGTGGTTGATGATGAGGGTTTTAGAGAACTTGTATGGGAGTTGTGTCCGTTGTTTAAGATTCCATCAAGGTGGACTGTCGCGCGAGATTGTTTGTCTACTCATGAAGAAGAATCTAAAAAACTCAAGGATTTGTTGAAAGGCCAAAGAGTGTCTCTTACCACTGACACTTGGTCTTCGATTCAAAATTTCAATTATATGTGTCTTACGGCACATTGGATTGATGATGATTGGGTTTTACAAAAAAAGATTCTAAATTTTTGTTCGATACCCAATCATAGGGGAGACACCATAGGGAGACTTGTATATGCTTGTTTACAAAAATGGGGAATTGAGAAGGTATTTACAGTCACGGTTGATAATGCTTCTTCTAATGACGGGGCTATTAGATTTTTGAAGTCGATGCTAAAGGGACCTACTGATGTGTTGGATTGTAAATATTTGCACTTACGATGTTGTGCACATATTATCAATCTTGTGGTCAGAGATGGATTAGAGGAGCACTGTGATTCGATTTCTAAAATTCGAAATGCTGTAAGGTATGTGCGATCATCACCTGCTAGATATTCAAGCTTTAAAGACAGTGTTGAGCGGGTGGAAATAAAGTGTAAACGAAAACCATGTCTTGATGTTGATACAAGATGGAATTCGACACTTTTAATGTTGGAAACGACTGTTAAATTTGAAAATGCGTTTGATAGGTATGTTTTATTATTTAATTTACATATATTAATATTTATGTGTTTTTTTAATTAATAGTTTGTATGTTGTTTACTTGTCTATAGGCTTTTCGATATAGATTCTAATTATAGAACTTACTTTCACGATGACATCGATGACGACGGTGAAGGGAGCACAAGGAAACGAAAAAGACACGATGGAGCAATCGGTGCTCCGAAGTCACAAGATTGGGAGAAAGCTAGGTTTGGTTTTACTTTTTAATTTATCTATCTTATAATTTGTTTTTAGTCTTTAGATACTAATGCATGATTATTTTTATTTAATTATAGGAATTTTATCGACTATTTGCAAAAATTTTATGAAGTTACAACCAAAATTTCTGGTTCAAAGTATGTAACATCAAATCTATTTTTCTCCGAGCTTGTGAAAATGCAAGCAACAATCATAAGAATGTGCGTTAATGTTGATGAAGAAAAGCAAAAAATGGCAAAGTCAATGAAGGCAAAGTATGACAAGTATTGGGACAACATAGAAAATATGAACTTTTTGTTATATGTTGCCGTTGCTTTGGATCCACGCAACAAGCTTCGTTATGTCGCCTTTTGTATCGAAATGATTTACGGTAAAGGGACCGACAAAACGAAAGAGATTTTAGGAAATGTGAAGAAAACTTTGGAAGATTTGTTCAACCACTATGAGAAGAAAGCGGAGAAAAAAAAAGTGCCAAACACACATGATAGTTCTTCTAGTGGTGTGCCTAGTACTTTCGGTGATACAATATTTGATTTGGAGCGTGAATTCGACAAATTTGATGATGAAGTTGAAGATTGCAAGAACGAGGTTGAGATTTATTTGGCCGATGGAAGGGAGAAAAGAGATGAGAGATTTGATATTTTAGGTTGGTGGAAAACGAATTCGGTAAAGTTCCCTATACTTTCACAAATAGCTAGGGATGTATTGCCAATGCCGATCTCTACAGTTGCATCGGAGTCGGCATTTAGCACCGGTAGTAGAGTTATTGATAAATATAGAAGTTCACTTAACCCGGCTACCGCAGAAGCATTAATTTGTACGCAAGATTGGATAAGATTTTCTCCGGCGGATATTGAGCTACTTGACATGTCTATTGCTTCTATAGAAGAGTTGAACGAAAAGTTGGGAAATATAGAAATTGGTAAAGTTTTATTTCATTTTCTAAATTTAATAATTTTGAACTTATAGATATACTAATCGTTTATCTTCTTTTTTGTAGATGAACAAAACACATCGAAGGATTGAGGATTTGAAGCTTAAAGTTTGTTAATCTGTTATGATTGTCGATTTCATAAAATTAGAAATGGGATTTGTAGTATGATATTTGATAATTTGGATTTGTATTTGAATTTGTATTTGCATTTTATATTTTCGTAAACATGGGATTTGCATTTTGCAATTTGCATTATGATTTATGATATATGATATTTATATTTTCGTAAACATGATTTTTAACATGAGATTTGCATTATGAATTTATGATATATTGATATGTTTCGTAAACATGATTTTGAAAAAATTAAAAGAAATTTACAAGTTGGAAATAGGGAAGAATTATAAAACCAAAAACCGAAAACCGAAAACCATCCATTCGGTTTTAAAACCGAACCGAAAACCAAAAACCGAAAACCATTCGGTTTTAAAACCGAACCGAAAACCAAAAACCGAAACCCATTCGGTTTTAAAACCGAACCGAACCGAAAAAAACCGAACCGGGAAAAAAACCGAACCGGGAAAAAAACCGAAAACCGAAAAACCGAACGGTTTGGTTTTCCAAAAACCGAATGGTTCGGTTTTCGGTTCGGTTTTGGTCAAAAACCGCACCGAACCGCACCGTGCTCACCCCTACTTTGAATGGGTTTGGGAGAAGAAGTGGAAGAGCTTGGAAGAGTTGAAACTTTTGATGGCTCAGAAGAGGATTCTTTGGCTTTTACAAAAACTCCAAACTTCTTGGCATTGGACTCTATTTAGCATATCTAAAAAGTCTATTGAATGGACAGAAGTGGAATCCTCAGATGAGTAATCTAAAAGATCATCATCGTCATCGGAGAAGAAACCAGTAGGAAAGCCTTGACATTCAGATGATGGAAGTGAAGGGTCAGAAGGTTGAGGATCATCTTTTACATAACCAAGTCCAGACCTGTCTTTACAAGAGATTTGATCTAGAAGAATCTTTTCAAGATTTTTAGAAGATTTAGTCCATTTAGATAGAACCTCTTGTTCCTTTTCAAGAGTATTTGAGATATTCGTTTTCTCTTCAAAAAGACTGTCATTTAAATACCTTAGGTTTTCTAGATCAGCTTTCATTTTGTCAAAGTCCTTGAGTTTAGAAAAGCAAGATAGAAGTTGATCATTTAAACATTTTATATGCATGTCAGCCTTTTTCTTTTGATCCTTTAAGTTGCAAAAGTCAATAGTTAAAGAATCAAAGGTATCAACCTTTTGATCATCAGAGAGAAAGGTAAAGGGATGTATCTGGGGCTTGGTTCCAAAAGTTGATCCCTCAATAGAGACAAGAGTAGTGTAGAGTGATTTTTCCGTATCTTCCAACTCATCAATTTTGGCCATAAGGCACTTCGTGACATATTCACTCTCACTTTCAGAAGTTTGCTCATCTTCCCAACAATGAGTCTCAGCAACCAAAGTTTTTTCTTTACTTTGGTTCTTTTCCTTTTCCCTCTTATATTTAGCTTTGTATTTCTTATATCCAGAGGTTTCTTTTGATTCAGGACTTTCCTTAGAAAAATGGCTATTTCTCTCTTCAGACTTCCTAAAAGCTGATTTGGAGAAGTCATGGCCAGAAGAAGAAGAAGACTTGAGTTTAGAGAAAACTTTGGATCTGCACTCAGAGGCAAAGTGACCCTTCTTTCCACAACCGAAGCATTCTTCATTTGCTTTGTCAGAAGAGGGTTTTTGAGAAAAAGGTTTTCTTTGAAATTTATTGCAGTTGGAAGAAAATCTTTTATTTTTAAGGTTTCCAGCAATCATTGACATAATATCAGACAGTATGTCAATGGCGGATTCTTCTCCCTCATCATCAGCAGCACTGTAGTACGCATCTGATAGATGAGATGAATCTTCCTTAATATCATTTTCAGATTCAGAAGAGGGGTAGGTGATTCTAGGAACACATGAAGAAGATTTAGAGTCACCTATTAAAGCATTAGAGGAAGACTTAATGTCCTTTATGAGAGATTTTCTTTGGTTCTTGGTTTGTTCATAATGAAGAAGAGTTCCATAGAGCAGTTAAAGGCATTATTTCAAGATCCTTGGTTTGCTTAATGCAAGTGCATATGGTTTCCCAGAAGTCTCGGAGGCAGTCCATAAACTTGCAGATAACCTCTTCATTATCATAAACTTTTCCTATAACATTTGAGATCATTTAAAAGACAGTTAAAGCGATTAAAATAGACACAGAGGGATTCTCCTTTTTCATGGGAGAATAGTTCATATTTTCTAACAAGACAGATCTTGTTGGATTTCTTAACTTCTTTAGTACCTTCATATAAGATACTCAAAGTGTCCCACATTTCTTTTGCAGTAGAAAGGTTTAGAAGAGAATGATATACTTCATCAGGAAGAGATAATGCTAGAGCTGATTTTACTTTGGTGTCTAATGCAACCAGACGTTTATCATCTTCATTATATTTGTTTGGTGGTTTGATGATATATCTTCTTGTTGCATCACTCCTATCATCATTAGATTCTATATCTTTTCCCTCAGTATCTTTTAGCGGGCCAAAGCGAGCCCATATTTTTGGAATGATAGGTCCCTCACACAAAATTTTAGGATACCTACAATCAATCCTTCTAAGAACAGTAACATACGACTTTTCTATAACCCAAAGTTATTTGGATTAAACCTTGGGGTTTGGCTAAAGAGCCTAAATCGTATGTACCAGCGAAAGGATTTTGTAGAACACCTTCAATAGATGGAGGAGTAGTAGCCATTACAGATCTAGTTTATTGATTTAAACTAACTGCTCTGATACCACTTGTTGGTCCCGGTTAGGGTAATGGCAAACAAGTAAAGGATTTGTAGAAAAAGGCGGGGGGGGGGAGGGTGAATACAAATACACAATTTTTACTCTTTTAAATTTTTTAATATAAATATTAAAAATTTACACACAGAAGTTTGTTGTGGAAAAGAGTAGACACACTATTCTAACAAACTTAACACATGAAACACATGATAACAATAATTAACTTATACACTAATGAAGCTAAAATGAAACTGTTAAGACACACAGGATGCCGAAATCAAACAAAAGATCACACAGATGTTTTGTTGAAAGCGTGAGGTTTATGGGTAGGACTTCATCTCCTTTTATAGTGCCCATGCATGGGGTACATGAGGACAGCTGTCAAGGATGTATTAGCTGGAAGTATATCTGATGGACAATGGAAGATGCCACTCCCTTTGTACTAGGTTAATGGATGAACCATTCTCTGTAGCACGTAATTTCAGATAACTTTATCTCTTTTTCTTCATTCTCTGTGAAGTCCCATCAAACCTTTTAGCTAAAGACAAACATCCCTTTTATGAGAATAAAAGAGAGTGTCCGAATTTAAGGTTTGCTGCCCAAGTTCTTGTTGCACACGTATCTTGCATTTATTGTGTCATAAGAACTTATCTTCGAAACTGCTAAGTGATACATACAAGGATGTATCACATTGGTTAGTGCTTCCTAAGCTTTGGATCGGCAACTTGTACTAATGCTTGAATTTGCAACTGTATTAACACTTGAATTGGCAGGTGTACAAGAGCATCAAATTGGCAACATCATGTTAGCTTCTAGGATCGGCAACTGCATAATCGGTGACCACACTTTGCAATGTCGGAGACCACACTTGCAAGGTCGGTGACCTCACTTGCAAGGTCGGTGACCTCACTTGCAAGGTCGGTGACATATACATACAAAGTCGGTGACCACACTTGATTCCAGCAAGTGGTCTGAATTTTAGTGTTAGTTGGTACATCAAAAATTCCACATTTTGATGTACAACCCTTGATTGGATAGTCTTCGATTTTCCAATACTTGAAGTATGTTTCAGACCTTCAAAGGAACCTATAAAAGATCAACCTTATAAAGAGAGAAGGTTCATCACCAAATTATCAGTGACCCAACAGGTTGGCTTTTATCCTTTATTATGTAAACATTGGATTCAAGTCTTTGGCTTTCTTGAAGCATCCTATCAAGTCTTTCGTGAGGCCGTCTGCAATGATGGTAGCCGTTGGCGGTTCAGTAGTGCCGAGAACATGATCCTTGAGCTTTTGATAGGAAAGGAGGGGAAGGAGTTGGTTTCGCCACAGAAGATAATTAGAAGAGGAGAGACAAATGGTAATCATGTGAATGATGGTAAACATGGGAAGGTTTCCATCGGCCATGGCGGCGATAGCTAGGGTTTCGAGAGAGAGGTGGAGGAAAAAAGGAAGAAAAAAGGATGTTTGTTATGATTTAGGCTGATACCACGTGAATGATGCAAATCACACCCAAAACAGATGGGGTGAGGTGTATTTATAATCACAAATATAACAACAGAATATTACAAGAAAATAGGAGATTACAAAATATACACCATATTAAATATTAAGATTTGATACAGCTAATAGGGGTTTTCAGGGTTTTATGGTTTCTTTTAACCATAAGCTTATTTATGTTTCTCTACTACGTTTTAATTCCGGTAAAACCCAATAATTACGTTCAATCCTATATATCACGAGAGGATGAAACATATTGACAATGATTGTCATTTTGTTCGAGAAACGATGATGGATAAACTTGTTCGATTAATGCATGTTGAATCTACCTGTTAGTTAGTAGATACTCTTACTAAACATTGACATCGACCACAACTTCGGTTTCTTCTATCTATGATGAACCTTCAGAATCCATTCTCACCAAGTTCATCTTGAGAGGGAGTATTATCGACAAAGAAAGTTTGGATATTTTTTGTTTTGTTATTTTGTTAGCTATTATGCTATTAGTTTACCAAGTTGTTTAGTTTCTTTATGGTATAAATAGAGGTTATTTCCCTGGAACGAAATCGATCGAGTTTCCAATTTCTCAGTTTTGTTATATATAACATATATAGTTTTTTGAAAAAAATAAATTACTTTCTCAAACCTGTTTTATTTTTCTTATAGAAGATTAAATGTGGTGAGAAAGTAAGAAAAGAAGGTGCATAAGTGAATTTTTGAAAAATATATATTTGAAGATCTATATGCTAATCCATATACATATTCAAATACATTATTTTCGGACTTTCTAATTCTCGTATTAATCTTCCCTTCTTACTTTATCACGACATTTTGTGTTCTTATTTTGAATCGGCCCACATATATATAGGTGGTTTTATTTACAAACCTAATCATTAGTAAAAAAACCATACAAACCAATTTCAACCGTTTATCTACTCTAATAAATATCTAATTCAAGGAATATCTCGACTTATAAATATCTCAATTAATTTCCTGAACCTCCTTGTGTGTGTAGTATGTATATATATATATATATATATATATATAAAGAGAGAGTTAGGTTAATAAGAGAACATTAACTAAATAAGAAAACTGTCGAATCATATGTACTCTCACACTAAGATCATGTATAATTAAAAAAAATTAATAATTAAATATATATATATATATATATATAGGACTGTGTTCTAGTGAGAAGTGTTATATATGGTGAGAAGTGATATTCACCGTTGGATGAGAAATGAACATACAATACGATGAGATGCACCAAGATAATATGCATAGGATCAATCCCTTATAAAGAGCATTTCATGGGAGTGTATGGGATTAAAAGTGATCAATGGTTCAGATCCACTTCTCACGTTTCTCACCATTAACTCAACTTCTCACACGATCCTCCGCCTGCATATATGCATAGGATCGTGTGAGAAGAAGAGTTAAGGTGAGAAGCATAAGAAGGGATCTAGACCCTTGATAACTTTTAATCTCATACACACCCATGAATTATGCTTTAGAAAGGAGTTGATCCGGTGCATCTCTGTGTACCTCATCTCGGTGCATCTCATCCTAATGTGCATCTTATCCTAATGTGCATCCAAGGGTGGAGATACATTCTTACGTTTCTCACCTTAATTCTCCTTCTCACCGGAACCGAACCCTATATATATATATATATTAATTAAATATAAAGTTTTTAGAGATATTTTCTAAACAGTATAATTAGCCTGTAAAGCCTTTCTAAACATGTCCATTTTTTGGTTTTGCTTCCCATTTTTGTCATCTAAATCATTCTCTATAGTTTATTTTTAAATACACATACACTTCTTAAAGCCTCTTTGAAAATTCTTTTTCTGAAACCCTCTTTTCATGTAGTGATATATATGGAAAAAAATTAATAGATAAATATACATTTAAGTAAAACCAAAGATAATCGTGTCTTTCTTATCATAAACTATACGTAATGGATCCCCATTGTATCATCAAATTTACCAAATAAAGTATCAATGATATAATAGAAGTTTTAGTTTTTTTTATTACAATATACCTTTTTAGGTTTTTTTATTAAAAAAAAAAGAAATGATGCCAACCAATCATTATTTCCAACTAAACTCTATTAATGACGGTGAGATTAGGTGGACTGCATCATTCTAAAAATAATGCCACTAGATAAGGTTCAAATGAATTTGGCGATTATGGTAACGTACCATTTATAGTTACTTTTAATTCATGTTTTGTTGATGGATATTAGAATGAAAGAATAAATAATATCTTTAATAAACGTCATTGTTAAAACCATAATTAAAGTCTAAGAATTTGGATGGGTTGATGTAAGGGTTGAATATTTATTATATTAAAGTTTGTGTTTAGACTGTAAATATCTATATAATATAAATATTTTATGTTTTTTATGGTTAACTTAAAGGTTAGTCGTGTTAATCATTGTTAGAGCTTTTCAGATATAAACTTTTATCTGTAAATCAATCATATGACTGTATTTGTTGAGCATTCATTGTGTATTGATTTATTAATCATTAGAATTTTACTTGTTCTGGAATCACGGTTGAGTTTGAATTATTTTTTTCTATTGCTTCTTATTTTTTATCGTATTTTCATTCTATTAAAAAAGAGCTGAATATTATTTTTTGATATTTTTTTCCCAGTAATCATATTCTTATACTAAATGCATACTCATAATGAAATTTGACTAACAACGAAACTCAATATTTGTTTCAACATATAAAAATTTCATATTTGGCGGTGTTAATTTATTTGCTCAAGTTTATAAATTATGTGTATAATTACCATTAATTGTATTTTAATTATGTAATATGCTCTTTTATTTTTGTTGTAACATCTAAAGCAATATTATAAAAATCATTTTATTATAAAAATGACGACATAAATATATAATTTTCGAGATTTTATTTTGACAACAAGAAAACCAAAAATTTATTAAAACACTAAAGGAGTAAGGAGAGGCTAGAATTACAATGAAGAAAAAGAATAATCCATCAGATTTTAATTTTTAGAATTTATGTTTTAGGCTTATCTATTATGATAGAAACTATAAATGAAAAAAAATACTAAATTTTTAAGGCAACAAAACTTTATTGAGAATAAAACAAAGATAATACATTCAACAAATTTTTTCTTCAAGATATAAAAAATCCAAACAAACCAAAAAGTACAGAACTAAAAACAAAGCCCAAATAATACAGAAAGACATCAAAGCAAACACTATAATAACCTAGTCCTACTGTTTCCCTTTGTCGAGTTTTTCGTTGAGGACATTGTAGGGGCTATTGTTTGGACCATTATATGAGGATTAATAGTAGGGGTGGCAATCGTGTCGTGTTCGGGTTGGCGGGTCACTGAGGCTCAACCTGGACACGACCCGTTTAGCTTATCGTGTCGAGATACACAACACTAACCCGGACATGGTCGTGTTGGCGGGTTGGCGGGTTGGTGGGTTGGTGGCTGGTTGGCGGGTCATAAACGGGTTGGTGGCGGGTCACAAACGGGTTGGCGGGTCGAAAACGGGTTGGCGGGTAACCTAAAAATTCATCCAAATTTCAACAAAAAGTCTTAACAAACACATAAAACGTTCACGATTTTTCATTTTTGTTTTTTGAGTTTTAATTTTTAAGTAAATAACTAAACATAAAATACTTTTTAAAAAATTAAAATTTGCTTGGCGGGTTGGCGGGTCGACCCGAGACACGATTGGGTCAACCCGAACACGACCCGTTTATTTGGCGGGTTGACGGGTTGGCGTGTCAAACACTTCAACCCTACCCGTTTATTTTCGTGCCGGGTTCGTGTCGTGTTTCGTGTCGTGTCGAGAATTGCCACCCCTAATTAATAGTAGAACACTAGAGAGTATATTTGAGGTATTAATTCATCGTATGAATAACTTAATTCAGATGTTTGGTTGGTGTGATCCTGGCTTAAGGAGTGTTACTACTAGGCTTGCGTTATACGTGAGTTCCTCTCATTAAACAACCACATATTTACCATTAATGTGAAATCATATTTGGTTTTATTTACTTAGTGTGTGTCAAATAATTAGAAGAATTACTTATGGTTAAGTGTAAGTTTTAGTGTGAGTTTGCATACTGATATTTTAAATTACAGGAAGTGTGTGCCCGATCAAGGCATATGAATTTGTTTCATCTGGCTTATAAATGGGCAAGTGTAAGTCCGAATGATTTGGTGCGTGACTGTAAGTATGTTCTGTCGTTACAACAAGTATGAGTGTTTATGTTTTAGTGTATGTGCTTACAGCTATTTCATATCATTTTCTTACATTGAAATATTTTATTGTTGGAGAGAATTTAGCTGACTTTTGATCTAACCCTCGCTTTTATAAAATTGAGAAGATTTTCACGATAGTATTATGTGGAGAGCTCTATCAAGGGCAGGGAAAGGTGTGAGCTAGATGGTTGAAGTGACGACGCTTCCTTTAATTAGGTAGTTGCCTAGAAACTTATTCTTAACTTTATAATAAATCTTAGCAATGTTTCTTTATTTCCATTGCAACACTTGAGATCATGTTAAATCACGGACTTATCTTAGTAATTGTATTTGCCGATTTGGAAAAAGGCTATGAAATACCTATTTTAAATTTACGATTGTTAAAAACACAAAGCTCACCAAACCTAGAACTAAAACCCTGAACTAGACTTCCAGGAAGCAAACCCATTGAGGTGTGCGATGATCCCGGATGAAGAAAGCGAAACACGAATCAAGTATATGAACTACATTCATGTGAGTTGCAACACGAGTCCACCCATCTTACATAGGGGTGTACAAAAAACCGTCAACCCATGAAAACCGCCCCAACCCAACCCGCTAACAACCCGATTAAACCCAACCCGTTAAACCGCCAACCCGCTAATTAGGAGGGTTGAAATTGAGTTAGCAAAACTCAACCCAACCCAACCCGTCAACCCGCCGCTAATATATATTATTTCGATAAAATTATATATGTATATATATATATATATATAATATTTACAACCCAAAAATATGTATATACTTTATTCCAATTTACATCCCAAAAAATAAGTACATATATTATCAATTCAATTTAGAGACCAAAGTCAAAACTTAATCCAAGTAAGTGAGAATGTGTTATTGGATGAACGCTAATTTATGATTGTAGATTAGGGTTTAACAATTAAGTTTTAAGTAAGGTTGGTTTTTAAGTTATGACTTCTATCAACATTTACAAATAAACACGATAAATACATATAAATTTGAAGTCAATTGGTCGATCAATGGATGCAAAAATGAAATAAATGGTATATATATGTTCTATTCATTTATATGAATACAACTTCTATCGGCGTGACAATGCCATCTAAATTCAGTCACGCAGCATTAGAAAAATCAATGTCAATATATTAACGAAAATTAATTTAATGGTATCACAATATAACAAAATCACACGTATATATACACACATACATACAAAGATTTTAGCAATAAGTAAATGGTTTCATCTAGTTTTCCGCTAGGATTCTTTATAACTTTCTTTTTAAAAAATGTGAAGAGATCTGACAACAATTGATATATACGACAAAAACATAGAAACCCTCTAACGAAACTCTTTGTATATTTTTAGTAGTATTTATCGTATTTTATTCCTCAATTTTATGTATACTACCAAACCGCTAACCCGCCACAAACCGCAAGGGTTGGGTTGGGTTGTACTTTTAAATGGGATGCGCTGGGTTGAGATTTTTCAAACCGCCATAATTGGGTTGGGTTGTAAAAATGTGAAAAACCGCCCAACCCAACCCGCGTACACCCCAAATCTTACATGTATCTTTTTAAAACGATTTGAAATATAATTGAAAGAAAGCAATTCGATTCCTAACGAAAAATCCAGAATATGTTGCTCACGAACTGGAAAAACCAAATTATTCTGAGAGGACCATATCACATACACAGCAATCCAAAGAGTTGTTTGCCTCACCTTTCTTGTAGATTGAGAGAGTGTCACCGTATTCTCGATGCAAGAAAATTTTCAACCAAACTCGAATTTAGTACTTGCAAACTACACCAACGTAATATATTTGTGCAAGCAGAGGATAACTTTCTACTAAGGAAAAAACAGTGAGCCATATATTCCACTTCCTTCCCACAACAGGGACACAACGAAGAGTGAGAATCTAGACATATGTTACTAAGAAGAAAATACTAATTAATGAAGTAAAACTACAATAATTTTGATGATGAAAAACTACGTCTTTATGATTAAAAAAATGTCATTAAATTGATGAAGAAAATATTTATTAGAAAAAAATGATAGTTGATGATCATATATTGAAATCGTAACATACATATATAGTTGTATACTTCACATTGGAGATTGGATTGGACTAATGGACTGTGCTTACTATATAAGATAATTGGACTATGACCACCTAATACAGGGCCAATGGGCCATTAATGGACTTTATTGTTTTTGACGATTTTGAGGTTGGAAGGTTGGATATAATATTTGTGATTATTGATGTTAATTGTAGAAATTAATTAATGCTTACAAGTTAAAAATTCAAACTTTATAAAATATAAAAAGTTTATCTGCGTTCTGTGGTAGGAAAAATATTATACACTTAATTTCTTTTTTGGATTGTACAACTATTTTTTTCAATTTTAATATTTTGTTGTGATTAACTATTTGATTATAATTTTTTAAATATTGTAATCATCATTCTCAAAGCAGGTATCCAAATACCCCGACTATTCGATCTTTGTTCTTTCAAAACCACAATACAATGTTTCACAAGTGGTCTAAAGGGTTTCTTAACGTTAACACTAGAGTAGTTCAAGTTTGGACCCACATCTGAAGCCTTTGACTTGCTTCTCCCTCAGTTGTCTCCAAACCAAGTCAGTATCTACAAAATTCAGTCTCCATCACAGACACTCCAATCTTTTTGAAGGTCCTATATATATATATATATATATATATTTGTAGCAAGACCATAAATCCATCAAACTAGTTTCAAATAAAATAAAATATAAAAGTTATGGTAATTGATAATATCATAAAAATAACAAATTAGAGACTAAAGAGCTAGGGAGAAAGGATGCCACAACCAGAATCGAGAGTCGTTAAATCTAGGGGTGAGCACCGGAACCAGATATCCGCCTTTAGAACCAAAACCGCTTCGGAAATGCCGGTTCCGGAACCGAACCGATGTGCTTGGTTCCGGTTCCTAAAATACGGAACCGATCAGAACTGGTTCCGGTTCTCATTTTTTTGGAACCGTTACCCGCTGGATACCCGCTACTCGCCACTTTTAAATAAAAAATATTTTATATATTTATAAATAATAAATAAAAACTCAAAATTTCTTGTTTGTTTATGTAATAATTAGTTTTTATCGGATTAGTTTTGACCATTTGTTATATTTATTATTTTAAGTCAGTATTTTGTAATTTATAATTATATTTTTATTGTATGCAATGTAAAAAACTAAAAAAAATTGAATCCGGATAGCCGGTACCGGAACCGGTTCCCATCGGTTCCGGTTCCAAAATATTAGGAACCGGTGCTAGCGGTTCCGGTTCCGGATTTCCAGGAACCGCCGGTTCCATGAAAAATGGCCTGATACCCAATTATGCTCACCTCTAGTTAAATTGAGTAAAAGAGTAAAAATCTAAAACATTATAAATAAGATAAAGATCAAAACATAAATTTTATTGGATTGTTAATTTTATCAAAAACAATAGATAGAAAAGGAGAAGAATTTAAATGTGTTAGATGGTTTTAATTTGAAATTGAATAACTCTTGTAACATAAAGTATGATGCCATAATTACTTTATAAAAAATAAATAAATTATACTGTTTAGTTGTTTAATTCAATTTTATCACGAAACTATGATGTTAAAAAATAAATAAATTATACTGCTTTAAGATTTGTTAAAAAACACGATTACCATGATTAGTTGACCAAGACAACATAAAGAGTCTAATAAAATAGAGGGACATAGTCGTTTAAAAATACAAACATGTTTTTCAGGTTAAAAATTCATAAAATTCAGTTAAAAACTAAATTTTTTGAACACATATTTATATAAATAAGCAAATATCATCATGCATCTATTTCAAAAAATTTAATTCATAAATATATAAAAAAATAATTGAACTTTAAAGATTATAATTTTTGGATGTTAAATCATATAAATTATTATACATATAAACATATATTTTCTATTATTACTCTATCAGTTAGTGATCTTAAATAATTTAAATTAAGTTAAACGTTAAACATTAAACATTAAAAACTAACAATAAATCATTAAAAAAGTAAGAAAAAAATATTGTATTATAAAAACTATGCATTAGATTATGACGTGCCACATGTTAGAACGTGTTTGGTTGGAGGTATTAAACAATAGTTAATGGGAATGATAATAAAAAAACTATTTGGTTTTATATAATATAATGAGTTCATTCTCCCAGAAGCCCAAATTTTCATTATTGGTTAAACTGGAGGGAATGAAAATTCATTCCCATTTTTATTCCCTGACATTTTCATTCCTATTCCTATTCCTATTCCCACTCTCATTCCCTTGCTAGAACCAAACGTTCTGTAGTACTCTGACGGGTGATTCAAAATAGGAGATGTCCAATGCATCAAAATATCATAATTCTTTTAGTAATTTCCATTTGTCAATCAAATTACCGCGTGATATATGCTACTTTTGATAATTGATTTGAATTTTGTGTACTAGTTTTATATATTTATCCAACATACTACTTTTATCATATCATGCATATGTTTATCGTTTACTAAAACAAGTCCAGTATTGATTCCATCTATACATCAACTATTGTAATCGATATAATGCACTCATATATGTATTTTGATGGAAACAATCATATAATATGATAATAACATCAATGAGAAGATATATAAAGAGAGGGGAATTTAAATAAGAAAAACAAAAATGTTGAAAACGTATGAATTAATGTGAAAACACATAATTCATATGCGAGTTATTGGTAAAAGAAAATACATATGCATCTTCTTCAAAAGTTTTATCTGGGTTTTCAATGATTCACATATGAATCTTTATATAGGGTTGGGTTTTAATAGGAAATCAAAATTCAGTAGGAAACTTGGGAAATACTTTGTTAGCGGAGTTTATATGACATAAGTTAACATATATGTTAACGAGATGTACCAGATCAGTCCCTATATCAAACACGATTCATGGGTGGATTTAAGATTAAAGGTGATTAAGAGTTCAAATCTCTTCTTATACTTCTCATCTTAACTCTCTTTCACACTCAATTCTTAGCCTATGTTTAATTTACATTAACATTTCATTTTAATATATGTTAATCTATGTAAGTTTATTTTAAGTTGTGCTAACATTTTCATATTAACTTATATTAAAATTTTCATGCTAACACGTGCTAACATTTATTTATATCTTTTTTACAGTTTTCACCAAATTTTAGTGTATACGTACGGATATACCCACTATATACATGATGTGATACCTACTTTGATCACCATGATAGATTTGTGGAGTGGGGATAACACGATGTGATCATTGGATCAAGATATGGGATAACACACTATGATCACTATAACTCCTCCGTAAACCTACCATAAACCTACTCGATCAACATATACATTGTGACACTGTAACTTCACCGTAAACCTACCATAAACCCATTCGATCAATATATGGGTTTCAACATATGGTATAACATATCGTGATAATACACTTGATCAATCGTGAAAACTTTTCCGTAAACCCATGGTCGGAAATGATTTGACTGTTGTCAATTGGAATTTTACAAAACAGGTGGATATGGATAGAGACTTAAGGAGATGGCGACTGTAATTTGGTATTGAGTGAGAACGAAGATGGCGAAGGAAACACATATGGGGTAGTCCTATTGGAGTCGGGAGGTAGGCCATGAAATATGGAGAAAAAGATAAAAGACATATTTTTAGGGATTTATTATCATGTAAATGGAAAAAATGAGAATGAGGGAAAGGATTCATATGACTATATTGCCTTTTTTAGCTTATTTAAGAAATATCTTTATTTATCTCAAATGATCGGCTCATATTGAATCTCACGGTGGTGTAGTATGACCCACTATGTTCGTTAAAAACCCGGGATTGGACAATCATTCTCGAAAAACTTGGTAGGCTCGAGTTGAACCGCTAAAATTAATGGGCGGGCTTGAGCAATGAAAATAGGAATTCGGACAAGCCCGTCCAATTTGTTATATTATTATAGTTGATTAAATTTTACATATAATTAATAATTTACTGCTTTTTATTCAAAAGATTTGAAAGTGGCTTTGGGTTGGATTCTCTCTACTAGTACCAATCATCACCCAAACATATATAATATGTAATACGTTACATAGTATGTCTCGAATCTTGATCTTGAAATATTAGGTACATAAATATTTTATTATTGAAAAAATACGGACTTTGAAAGTTGATAACTCACTATAAAGAAAATGTTCATGCTCCATTGTGAAACTATTTTTTGCATACGCTATGTAAATTGATATATTTTACGTTTTATTTTATGCTCGAAAGAACTTATGTAATTTATATGATTTATCATAACTTATGATTTTATATAAGCTTTGTATTTCAAATGTAAATTAAATAAATCCATTAGTCCATGAGCATGTAAAAATGAGCTTGAGTTTGTAATATATTATGTCCGGTGGATAAAGAAAATTATGTTAAGTCCGTCCCAAACCTACAAATGTTCATCTTTATTTTATAGTTATCATAAATTCCAGAGTATTTACTTGATTAAGTATATATATATATATATATATATATATATTATCTCTCCTCTCTCTCTCTCTCTCTCCTCCTTCTCCGTTCAGCCACCCCACCAAAGTGAACACAATGAACAAAGATTGTGCACAATATGTGAACATAGGTTGTTCATATTTTGCATTTTACTTGTGAACATGCAGATGAGAGAGACCACCGTGAACACTGCAATCTGTAATGAATAATAGGTAGTGTGCATATTGTGAACACCTTTGAACACACTGCGAACACCGTTGAATACACTATGAACACCCATAAAAATTGGAATGTGAGGCTCAGATCTGTAATCAATCGAACAAAGAGGATGAATCTGCCATGGCTGCAAGCTTTCTCCAGCCCTTTCATTCCACCGGCCAAAACCTCCATCTCCTTCCGTCTCCTCCAGCCACTTTCTTCTCCTCACTCTTCATCTTCTTCATCTCCCTCTGTTTTCTCTAAGCAGCAGCATTGGCTTTGAATATGTATGAGATCCAGATGTATACGCTTTCGGGATCGAGATGTATCTGAGCCATGTATCAATACAAGATATGTCGAAAGCATACCAGATGGGGTGATCAAGAACGTAAACGCCGATAACCCAAATACGGAGGTTGAGAAGAAGTAGTCGCTTGTGGTGACAGAGAAGTAGTCGTCATCTGTGGTTGTGGTTCGACGAAGAAGCCCTCGGTTGTATCAGTAACCGTAGACAACGCTGAAGAGAGGATGTGTAGTCATGGTTGGAAGAAATCGTCGCCGGTGGTTGTGTTTTCGATGGAGAAGGTCTCGGTTGTAGTCGTCATTAGAGACATCGACAAAGAGAGCAGCATGTAGTGGTGTTCCGACGAATTCATCACCTGTGGTGGTGGTGGTGGTTTCGACAGAGGATAACTCTGTTGTGGGGGTGGCGTAGTGGTGGTCGTCGGCGACTACGTGAAGAAGAAAAGGATGCCAAAATTTGAAATACCTAATTAATTTAATTGATTGCAAAATTAAGAGTGAGGCGAATTAAAGGCATTATCAATTTAGAATTTTATATTTATTATTATGAGTTGTCAAATAATGTAAATGCCTAATTTACCCTTTCATATTTATTTAATAAAAAAATAATTATCTAAAATGAGTGGTTTAAAAGGGTTCTCAAGTCCTCACAAAAGATGAGGTTCTCAAAAGATTATACCCCTATATATATATATATATATAGGGGCGGGTTCAAATGAGAACTCAAATTTGGTTGTGAACGTGAGAACAAATGAGATCGCGGCACGTGTCATATTCAAACTGAATAATCAAAGAAATATTTAGACCGAAAAACTGAATATAGTGTATATTCAGTCTGAATAAGTATTATTCAGACTGAATAAACACTATATTCAGTTTTTTTCGGTCTAAATATTTCTTTGATTATTCAGTCTGAATAATCTACATTTAGACACGTGTCGCGATCTCATTTGGTTCTCACGTTCACAATCAAATTTGAGTTCGCATTTGAACTTTCCTCTCTCTCTCTCTCTCTCTATATATATATATATATAGAGGCCCCTTCAAGTGTTAACCCAATAATTTGTGTTAACCGTGTTAACTCATCGTTCACTGGTGAACACAATGCTCGTTCACTGGTGAAACACCATTCATCAGTGAACGAATGGTTCCATACATGCATGCTGGTTCACTGGTGAACACCATTCGTCAGTATACGAGCATCGTGTTCACCAATGAACGAGCATGGTGTTTACCAGTGAACGATGAGTTAACATGGTTAACACAAATAATTGAGTTAATACTTGAAAGAGCTTATATATATATATATATATATATATATATAGAGGCATGATCAAACAAGAACGGTATTTATTTAAAAGAACACGAGAACGGGCAAATCACGTGTAAAATCATATATGATTTTCCATTAATGGTCAAAAACAATATGCGGGTGACTTGTGGTTGCATCTTCAGATCGTGGGGCAAAAGTCGGGTGAATCACATGTGATTTTGTATGTAAAGTTAGTGTAAAATCGTATTTGAGTTGTCCGTTCTCCCGTTCTTTTAAATAAATAGTGTTCTCGTTTGATCTGGCTTCTGTATTTGTATGTATGTATGTATGTATGTATATATATATATATATATATATATATATATATATATGGAAAATATGAGTTAGAATGGACCACTTTGATATTGATAATGGCAAGGGCAGAGTAGGATGGTCCACGAGACCGACGTTGTGTGGACTCAAAAACTTCAAATTTTATCTTGTTAAGAAGGTGTATGTGTGACTACGACCCAAAGAATCAAATTTCAAAACATGTTAGCAACGGTCGAAATCATCTATCATTCATGTTGACATATATTGTCTCAATCATTTTACAATTTTTTTTTCTAAATCTTGTTATTTTGTCCACCACATGTTATATGATTTTTATAATATGTGTCAAACATTTTTTGAGTTGTTTGATAGACATAAAAAAATACCCTTAAAAATGAAACATTATACGCAAAAGATCAGATTAATTCCCTTTTAAAATTTTAATATATCCAGAAAACCATAACTAATAATTAAAAAAATTTATAACACACATTATATGCATTTAAATTTGACCTAACTTTGACGATTATTACGCTTGGTCCACCTATTTTGGTCTAGAAGAGTGTTTTTTTTCTTTTGTGTGAAAAATATATCCAATAATCTATTTAAATAGATATATTATCATCACTATGATCCTTTTATAATCAAAGTTCCATAAAAACACATCGCCAAATAATTGCATGATTCGAGAATCCTTGAATAACCAACAAGCTTTTGATGAGGACCTAATAGTGTACTTAATAAAATTTATATTTAGAGTAAATTACGGATTTCTCCCTAAGGTATGTCATTATTACGAATTTGGTCCTTTATCTTCATTTATTACATAAGAAACCTCCATGCATGCAGACTTATTTTACGAATTTGGTCACTGAGGCCAACAACCATCTATTTTTAACGTTAAGTACGAGGGTAAATTTGTTATTTACCTTTTTCTTGTATTATACACCTTTTTTTAATCATTTGTGTATTTTTTTTGGAATATTCATCTTCCCCAAGTAATCATTTGTGTATTATACATCTTTTTTAATCATTTGTGTATTATACACCTTTTTTAATCATTTGTGTATTTTTTTTGAAGCGAGAGATGGAAGTGCAACAAATCGAGGAAAAGCAAATCGGAGATGAATAAATTATCTTCAACATCGATGGTTCAATCGGAGAAAAGAGAAGTGCAGGGAAGACGATGCATGGTTCGATCGGAGGTGGTGTACCAGCAATGGAGGTGGTATTGGGTTTACCGGTGATGGAGGTGGTCGTAGGTTTACCGGCGATGAGCTGTGGGGTATCGGCGAGAGGGTTTCCCCATATCTGTATACGTATATATAATAGATTAATTAAAAAAATTGACATGAGAAATTAAATATTTGGTCCATGTGGTCTAAAAATGATAAATGAAGAAGAAAGAGACCAATTTACCCTTATTAAGTTGAACGAACGTTAGTGTGAAGCACCAAATCTATAAAAAAACGTTTGCTTCAGGAACCAAATCCATAAAAAAAAAACTTCATACGTGATGGTTTCTTATGTAACAAATGAAGATAAAGGATCAAATTCATAATGAATGGCATGCCTTAGGGACCAAATCCCTAATTTACACTATGTTTATAAGATCAACAATTGTGTGTCATGTATCATGGTGTTACACTTACAATTAACTATTAGATCAGTTTACTTCTTATAAATAAGTACATGCATAAGGATGATTTATTTGAGAACCACAAAATATCGAGAAACATGAGAATATCTACATTAACTGATGCATATAACATACATATATATATATATATATATTAATGAATATGTACATGAATACATATATACTTGCATACACAGTAGATATATATATATATATACATACATTGATAACCATACTCATTAACATAAAACATATTTTAATAGTATATGCATATGCATCATTGAATATATAGTTCTCATTGTTCTTAACTTTTTTGGGGGTAGTTTTCTCATAAATTTGATCCATATATTCATATACTGATTCTCACGATTTTACAAAATATTTATGGTTTTAATTTAAAAGGTTGAGTTTCGGTGAGAATCAGAGTTAAGGTGAGAAGCATAAGAAGGGATCTCTGCCCTTGGATGCATATTAGGATGAGCTGCACCGAGATGCACCGGATCAATCACCGTATCAAGAGCAATTCATGGATGAGTTTGAGATTGACTATAATCAAGGTTCCAGATTTATTCTTACGCTTATCACCTTAACTCTCTTTTTCACACAATCCTTCATCTTAATTTAAATTATCCCATATATAAACCACAAAAGTGGTGCCTTAATGGCTTGAGCTTGTGCTCCAAAGGTCAAATGTACCTGGAGGTCACAGGTTTGAATCTAGGGAGAAATAAAAATCCCCTTGTACCCACGAAGGTCAAATGTGGTGACTCTGGGCTACCAGCGAAATGGTTGGTTGCTCTTAGATTAGTCGGCTCGCATAGTAGGTTGGATATCCGGGTTAATAAAAAAAAAACCATCTCATATATATAATATATTATATATATATAATATAATATATATATAGGGAGGTTCATGCGAGGACGGTAACAATTTACGAGAATGCGAGGACAATCCTCAGCGAATCATTTTAATACATGAAATTTTTTATGTACAAAACCACATATGATTTATGTACAAAATCATATGTGATTTTGTACAAAATCATAAATGATGCGGACGACTTTCCATGCGACTTAAGTGGTCCAAAAAGTCGCCCACTATAGTTAGTGCAAAATCACATGTGATCTTGTACATGAAAAAAACTTATCGCATTCTCGTAAATTGTTACCGTTCTTGTATGAACCCGCCCTATATATATATATATATATATATATATATATAGAGAGAGAGAGAGAGAGAGAGAGAAGGAGGTTCATGCGAGGACGGTAACAATTTACGAGAATGCGAGAATAAAATTTAGCCAATTATTTTGTACATGAAATTTTCATGTACAAAATCATATATGATTCATGTACAAAATCACATATGATTCACATACAAAATCTTATATGATTAGCCAAGACTTTTCCCGCTGCAAAAGTCGTGCGTGTCATTTTTGATGCTAGTATAAAATCACATATGATTTTGTACATGAAAAAAACTTCATGTACAAAATGATTGGTTGAGGATTGCATGTCTTAGCATTCTCGTAAATTATTACTGTCCTTGCATGAACCCACCTCTCTATATATGTGTGTGTGTGTGTGTATATATATATATATATGTAGGGGATTGATCAAATGAGAACCACCCCTCCTTAAAGGAACAAATGAACAAATTGTGGACCACATATGATGTGGATCCCACATCATATGTGATCCACAAGTGTCCATTTGAACCTTCCTCTCTCTCTCTCTCTCTATATATACATATATGATATTAGGGTTATAAAAAGACATGTTGTAAAGGGGCCATGAAATGAAAGCATGTGGTATATAGGCTTTGCATAAACTTGAAGATGGTTCTCTTTCAAAGGGGTTGGGTGGTACTAACTATACTCAGAAGATGTCATAAATTTGTGGTGGTCCATGATTTGATTTGTAACCCTTTCTAATCATTATCACTTGACTTTGATTAAAAATAAAGCTTAAAATTGCATCAAACGTGTGAAAGAAAAGGTCTTTAAAGGATCCATGCCCATATATAATAATACGTATTTGTGTGTGTAATTATTAATCATATGCAAAAACGTATAAAACTAATGGGAAATGTAAATACTTGTGTATGTGTGAGTCTCACATTGAGTGCATCACTAGGTTCATATGAGATCATCATATTTTCGTGAGACCCATGATACTATATTGTTACATTTGAAACTTTACGACAAAATTGTGAAAGTAAAAAAAATCCAAACATTCATAGCAAAACCACTGTGAATGTTACCTTCATAGTGTTTTGTTGTGAGATTTCAAAACAAAAAATGGTCTCACGAATCTTACTAAAACAGTCTGGTCTCACATGATACCAAATCAACACAGTTGGAAATTATAGTGAGCTTGGAAATTTTCTTTCATCTCAAGTTGGTAGGATTATAAATATTAGAGGACCTTATAAGTCTCAATTGGCCTAGAACATGTTGGTAGCTCATGGTGGGAGTTATGAGTGGAAGGTCCGACTCGTACGTGCAAGACCGAACTTTCTTTTAAATAGAATTTATGGAGAGAATTGAATAATTACTGATTAAATAAAATTGTTATTTATTAGTAATTAAACTTCATATTTATCAGATCAAATTGAATTCATATTATTTATCTGATTATAGATTATTTTGAAAAAGTCTTAAAAAGAATAAGTAAATAAAAAACGTTAATATTTATTAAAATAATTTGTTGGAAACTTAGTCTCCAACTAACTATAGAACTCCTAACCTTGGGGAGAAAGTTAGGGTTTTAGGGGTTTAACCAGTATAAATATTGAGCTAAACCTCCTCCCATAATACACCGAATAAGAATATGCTATTCTGTCTACTCTTTCTCGGTTTTTGCTCTCTACCACATAGAGCCGTTTTCTTCCTACGCGTTTTCTGCGTCAACATTGCTTATAATTACGTCACCAAAAGTTGTTGATAAACGAAATTCGATACTGCATCAAATCCTAGGCTTTGCGACTCGTGACTCACGACTTGTTAAGAGTGGTCGTATAAAACCTTTAAGGACAGGTTTATTCCGTGCAGTTATTGTTTCATATCGTTACCAACAGGTTGGTTTTAATTTTGTGTACTTTAATTTAAGTTTGTGTTCACTAAGTGAACAACTCTGCTTCTACCCCTTTCTTGTGACTCTATCGAAAAGGATAAAATCGAGTGTTGTGAATCTCGCATCGAAGGTATTTTATTTTCATATAGTGTAAAGTATTATTAAACATAACATATTGGAATTTATCTTTGAATTTACTTACTTTAAATTAAATACTTGTTGTTATTAATTTATTAATATATATATATATATATAAAATATAGCTTTTGGTTATGTGCAATCTCCGATATATATATATATATATAGGGTTGTTAATTCCATGTATGCTTTAAATCATTCATGATGGAGAAGATTGCTAAATGAGATATATGGTTATGACAAATTGTATAAGAGATAATCTTTGAGAAGTCTTTATTCATATTGTGAATTGTTAGTATTAAATACTAAAAATTCAACAATCTTAAAGGTTTTATATTTCTATTCGGGATATGTTTTGTCGCATATAAAAAGTAGTATGGATAAGGTTTGAATCTTTGTTGTTGCGCTCAATCTTTATTTAATAAAGATATGTTTCTTTTTATTGAACAAAGATTTGTTATCTTTTAATTTGCGACCGTAATCTATGTATCACGTTTTCGTCCGTGCTTAGAAAAAGAGGACGAAGCCACTTTTTCGTTTATCTCGGCATAATTGGATGGAATGAATGAATCCATGGAAAATATATTTTGATGATAACTTTTGTAAAAGTTTTGTTTGATGAATACACTGAAGAGTTACCGTGAAAAACCTATGTCGTTTAAGGGGTCATAAAATGTTGTTTTTCCGATTTAAGTATAATTCCATAAGGAAAACCCTGTGTTCAAAATTGTAATTGAATAGGACAGACTAATCAAACCAAATTCCGACTTTTGTATCTATCGTGGAGGATAGATCGAGTACGATGTAGTGTGGATTGTGATTATTAACACTTTGCTTTCTGGATTGTTAAAGATTTTATTTAGTTAAGAAAGTTTCTAATTTTGATAAAGAAACTGGTGTTATGGAAAAGTTTTGTATTTTAATAATTGAAACTTTAAACGAGATTAAAAAAAATTCGACCTTTACAAGAGTTTGTGAAACCTCTATTATTAAAGCTTATATCTTTAGTTTGGTTAAAGGTTTATCTTTTTATATCATAAATGTTAACTAAATTTTAAAACTTTTCTCCTTGCTCTAATTGTTGTCTTAACAAAACAGAAAAAACCAAATGAGATCCGGAAACTTGTCCGCCATGAACTGTGTGAAATGTAATCGTTTCTTGGGTGCACAAATGGACAAAGAGCCGAAGTTATTGGCATCGGAACGCTGAACATGGTTTTCACCACTGGGGATGCTATCATCCTAGATAATGTGTTACATGTGTCCTCCATCCACAAGTGTTATGTGTCACTGAGCAAGCCGACTATATATGGTTTTAAAGTGTTTTTTAAGGGTCAAAAGATAATCATTAATAAAAGAGAGAAATGTATAGGGAAATGATATATCCAAGGAGGGATGTATCGACTTGACATGGATGATGACTATGTGCATGGAGTTCTCTTTCTCATCGACTATTCCACCTCTGAAGATAGTGATTAAACAATGGCTAGCGATGTTTAGTTTTATTTTTAATAATTGACGTAATTTCCAAACTCATTTATTAAGTTATTTTTGCATTTCAATATTCTTTGTGTTGTGAACCTTTTTGCATATATGTATGTATATATACAAATGGTTAAAAGTTTTGAATTGTAAAGTAAAGAATTAATTACATTGTTGACAAAGATTTGAAAATTGTGAAATATGTGCAAATCTACGCTTGTAAAGTTTATCCTTTCAAACGATAGAAATACATCAATGTAAGAGTTGATTAATTCCGACAAGTACAAATTTAAATTTTTTTATCTTATACCTGTGGTGGTGGAAAACATTTGTGATACTAGAAGATGGTACATTCCTTTTTATACTTGTTTTTGTTTATTGCGCTCAAAGAATGAAACTTTGATGCATTTAAATAAGTGACGTTGTAATAGAAAACCAAATAAGGATGGGTTTGAACTCATTGTTGAAATGGTCAGTTGAACCGATCAAGCTTACCGCTTAACTAGAGTGAAATTATTGTTGACCGGCTCCCAAATTCACAATTGAATCACTAGTTGTGTGGTTCCCTTTACTCATTATCAGACATGGAAAGACAAGTAACCTAATCTTGACCATGTTAAATATGTGTTTGTATTATTGTACTTTTGATTCCTTATTTTAATGTTAAAAGTCTGTGTCTTTATCATCATATTAGTAAGTTGTGAAAATAACAACAAGGAATCAGGTGTGAATATTATATTCAAAGAAGTGGAGTTCTTTGATAACTAGTTTTCAAACGATGTTGAAAGCTTGGAACAAAAGAAGTTCAAAAGTGTGAAAAGAGAACTTATAGAATGTTAGTCCCCAAGGAGAGATGGCTAACTAAGAGAGGGTTTTGTAGAAGGGGGGGGGGGGGGGGGTGAATATAAAACACACAGAATATACTATTTTTAAATTTTTTAATATAAATATTAAAAATTTACACACAGATAGTTTGATGCGGAAAAGAACAGGCAGACTATTCTATCAAACTAAACATACAGATAACAGTAATTAACTTATACACTAAGGAAGTTAAAACAATACTGTTATAGCACACAGCTTTGCCACAGTCACACAAATAATCACTCTGAAGATTTGTTGAAAGCGTGAGATTTCTGGGAATGACTTCATCTCCTTTTATAGTGCCCATGCATGGGATGCAAGTGGACAGCTGTCAAGGTTTCATTAGCTGGAAGATTATCTGTTGGACAAAGGAAGAGACCACTTCCTTTGTACTAGAATAATGGATGAACCATTCCTTGTAGCACGTAATGTCAGATAACTTTATCTTCTTTTCTTCATGCTCTGTGAAGTCCCATCAAACCTTTTAGCTAAAAGACAAATATTCCTTTTATAAGAATAAAAGAGAATGTCTTTATTTAAAGCTTGATGCCCAAGTTCTTGCTGGCTCACGTGTCTTGCAATTGATGTGAGTCAAGAACTTATCTCTTTGAAATTGCTAAGTGATACATCACACTATGTATCACATCGGTGGATATCTTGTAAGGCTGAAATTGATAAGTGTACACTTTGCTTGATAAACTTCATCTTTCACTAGATGACAAAAGTGTACACACTTGAACTTGTGACTTGATATCACAGCCTTAGAAAATATACCTGCAATTTCGGTGACCAAGATTATAGTGTCGATGACCATGACATCAAACTTGATGACCTCATCTTATTTGATGTCCTTAGTACTTTTGGTGACTTTTGAGTGTACCATCGGTGACCCACTATATTGGTGACCCAATCTTGACTTGGCAAAATGATCTGAATATTGAAGTTGGTTGATACATCCAAAATTCCACTTTTTGATGTACAACCCTTGATTGAATAGTCTTTGACTCTTCAATACTTGAAGCATATTTCAGACCTTCAAAAGAACCTGTAAAAGTTCATTCATACAAAGGAAGGTGGTTCATCACCAAATCATCGGTGACCCAACAATCTCCCCCTATTTGATGATGATACCTGTAAGTTAGAAAAGAATTCTTTTTGACCCTTTCTATTTTTCTTTTGGGTTCTTTTGACTCAGATTTTTTTTTTTTTTTGATTTTTTTAACTGAGTATGTACAGTATAAGTATAAGAATAAATGTAAGTATAAGTATGTGCAAGAAAAATAAAGTATTAACAAAATTTTTTAAGGAAGAAGAGTATGAACTTTTATTAATCAACACACAGCTTTGAAAAATAAAGTTCACACTATATGAAAACTTTTCAAGGAGTGGTTCTCTTCTTTTTAGCTCATCCAAGATAAGCCTAGTGATCCCATGGTCTTCAACCGGAGGTACTCCTAGAATAGCAGAGAGGAAAGAGCTGTGAGCCCTTGGGATGTCAGAAGCTCTGAAGAAACCGATGTTTCCAAAGATGTCTTTAAAGAAAACCCCAAGCTCAGGAATAGTCAGCATGGTTTTCTCCGGGTAAGCAATAGGAGTAGGAATGGAAAGATCTATACCCGAAGCATTTATCTGGATGCCTCTTTCATGAAGCATAACAAAGTGTCCCTTCTTCTTGTTTTTAGGAGCTGTGATGACCTCTCCTTTAAGACCTTGTTGTATGAAGTACATTTGTTGTGCTTCAAGATATATTACAAGAATATCATTCTCCTTTTGGATGTTGAGCATCTTGATGAAGAGTTTTATGAGAATATTAAGTACCAGCTCCTTGTACTTGCTTTTGCTCTTGGAGATGCATTTACCAACTTCCATCCACTCAGTCATCCCAAGAACTTCCAACCATTCAGCTTCATATACCTTTGAGAGTGTGTCAGCTCTCTTAAGGGTGACAAGTAACTTTGGAGAATTTTTGGTTGGAGGTTGAATGGTGGCACTGATAATCTTGGAATCATCCTTCCTGTTCTTCAATCTCCTTTTAAACCATTCTACTTCTTTTGCCTTCTTGGCCTCATCAACCAATTTTGCAGCTTCAGACTTCTTCTTTATATTTTCAAGCTCATCTTTTTGAGCTTGAATTGCATCGGTGACTTTGGCATGAACAGCTTAATCATGAGCTAGCTTGAGTACATTAGTCTGATCATCCTCAAGCTGAGCCTTGATAGCTTCTTCTTTTTCAGCTTCTGTGAGAATTACCCCAAGAGGATCGGTGGGTAATGAAGCAGGCTGAAGTCTAAGAATGTCAGCTTCTGAACCTCTGAACATTTTCTTTCTCTTTCTTTCTTCTTGCTGTTCTTCAAAAGAGAGAGGCTTCTTTCCTTTGGCTTTTTCTTTTCTTTTCTTCTCTTCTTCAGTTTCAAGGGGTTGAGCACTGATACTCTCCCCCTCAACAGCTGCTTCGGTGACCAAAGGAACAGAGACCACCTCTGTGATCACACCACCATCGGTGGCTGTAAGGGCCACGTCGGTGGCAGCCACGTCGGTGGCTGGGGTGATGATGACATCGGTGGCTGGCAAGGCATCGGTGGCTGGCAAGGCTGCTGTTTTGTCGGCGGCTGTGGAGGTGGTAGCATTGGTCTTCTTATTTTTCTCCCCCTCAGTGGTTGAACCCTTGAAACCCACTGAAGAGAGAAAAGTCTTGATCTTTTCTATATCAGAAGCCATGGAATTCATCTTTCTTTCAATTCTTTGATAAACAAATCTGTCTTGTTCCTGAAAGAAGGATCCATCCACATCAAGCTCAATGGTAGGAGGAGAGATTGGAATCTTGCCAATTTTGGTGAGAATAGTGGCAAGAGACTCCATAAAGTGCCCTTGAGTAGTAGAGAGAGAGGCCAGTCTTTCCAAGTCCTTGGCTGCTTGGTCTTCCAAAGTTTCCACCCGACGTATAGTATCACGGGTAAAGCTGGTGAAAGCTTGGAGAAGATCATCTCCTTGTTTGGAAGACATGGGAGCAGAGGGTTGAGGTTGTGGTGGTTGATCAGCATCATCATCACTGGAGGAAGAGTAATCCACCAAACCTGTAGATTTTCTTGAGGGGGATTTAGGAGATGTGGGGGAGACACGTTTATGAGAGTGTCTATGAGGGGATTCCTCAGTAATGGGTTCTTTCACAACCTTGGTACGTACGGGAGATGTATGTGTCCAAGGTGTAGTGTCAGAAAATAGAAAATCAGTAAATTGGGATGCTCCATCAAATGCACCTGGTTGTGATGCACTCTCATGTGGAGTAAGGAAAGGGAGTTGTGAGAGCTCACGGGGTGGAGAAGAGGCAGCTTGGATGGGAGAGTCCAAGTCTTCTTCATCAACTAAAGAGAAAGTTGATGAAGCAATAATAGGGATGTCCCTTTTTACAACCATGTCCTTTTGGGAGGGCATGGAGGAGCTAGGTTGGGTTAACTGGTCCTTGGGTCGGGTAGGAATCTTTTCAACACTTACTAACTTTTGGGAGTTGGTAGGTGGCTTGTGAGGTGAGACCCTTTGGGTACCCTTAGACTTCTTTGAGGAAGTCTTTGGGGGGCTTTTAGAGTGTCTCCGCTTTTGGGACTTAGATGCTTGGGTAGAAGCCAAATGTTCTTTTGGCTTCGTAGCATCGGTGGGTGCGGAAGTAGATGTGCCCGACGCTTTGGATCTCTTACGAGATTTGGGCACATCAGTTACTCTAGGTGCAGAAGGAGTAGAAGACATACCTGAGGTCCTTTGCAGACGGGGCTCATTTTCTCCCCAAGATAGAGTTGCATTCCTTGCAAACTCAACCATAGATGGTCGGAGAGGGTTGTCTGATGCCAAGACAGCCTTTTTCATAATCTGATTTCCCACTTGATGAAGAGGGAGATCATATATGATGTCATCTCTTTTCTCTAGTTTATCTGCCAACTTTGCATGAATAATAAGGGAGAAAAGGCGTTGAAAAGGTACCTGAGGACGTCGGAGGGTAGAGAATGAAGAGATCATTTCATTGAAGAAATAGCTTGCAAAGTCTATTCTTCTTTGAAATATTAGAGCATGTGCCAATTCTGTCACTTGGGAAGGTGACTGATCCGGGCCACCTATCTTCTTGCTCAGGCACAGAATCAAATGAGCAAATAGAAAGTTCCATATGTTTCCCATATTCTTGCGCAGTAAAGTACCTGGACCCTTTGACTTTGAATCCTTCTTCTCTTCTAAGTAGTTCAAAACAGCCACCACTTGTTGGTGTTCATTTCCAAGAGGAAATGTTTCATATGAATCATAAGTGGGAAGCCTAAGGATGTTTCGAACATCTTCAACATCAAAAACTACATCATGTTCATCATTGCTGAGAACAGATGCAAGGATTTGATCTGTAGAAGCATCAAAAGTACATGATAGCCAAAAGTTTCCAAGAAGAAACTTACTCATCTTGGGTTTTGCTGTCAGAGCATATTGGAGAGGGCACCTTTGAAGGAACCAACAGATATCATTGTACTCTGGATGAGTATTATCAACTCCTATTCTTCCAAAATAATTGCATGCAGGAAAGGATAGGGATCCAAAAGTCATGGTCTGTTCTTCAGAGATCTTTAAGGGAGAAGCCATTGAAGAAGATGGGAGTTGCAGGTTTTTGTATGAAGGTTATAAGATGAGAAAGAGAGAGGGTGCGAGAAAGGTGGTAAGGTAGTGGGGAAGGAGGTTATATATGAGAGGGAAATTTCAATTTTCAAAAATAATGATTACTTTTGGTGATTGAAAGGTCAGAATACTAAGGGTTTTAGGGTTGAATTCGGCGCATGTTAGTGACATTGATGATGTCATTAGGGATAAGAACAAATAATCTTGCTTATCAAGAGTGGTAAGTCAAGAGTTATCTTTAAGGGGTTAAGAATATGAAGAGTTTGTAACGGTTACCTCGGTGACTTGTACAACATCGGTGGCTTTGAGAACCAATGGTAAACGTCGGTGGCTCAAAGGAGAGGTTGATGTCGGTGGGTGGAATACAACGAGCAAACGTCGGTGGCTCAAAGAAAAAGATAACGTCGGTGGATGACGTAATGGAGACGTCGGAAAGTGACGTCAGCAGAAGCAACCATCGGTGGCTAGGAGAAGGTGCAAACGTCGGTGGATGACGTCAATTGATGACGTCGGTGGCTCGTGAGTCTAGGAGACACCATCGGTGGCTCGTGTTATCGTCGGAAAGAGGGGCGCCGTCGGTGAGGTCGGTGGTTCGATGGTCGTCGGTGGCTTTGGCTTGAGATGGAGGTTCCGTCGGTGGTTGACCGTCGGAAGGTGGATTTGTGGTGGTGGCTGTCGATGGATGGTAAGGTGTGGTGGCTGTCGGAAAGAGGAGCGACGGTGGATGGTATGGTTTTAGGGTTAGGGAAAGAGAGGAGAGAGAGAGAGAGAGATTTGTCGGTGACTGGCTCACCGACTTTATACATATATATATATTTTTGTTTATTTATTAATTATATATATATATAACATATAATATATATATATAGGTTATAAAATATATAAGTATATATATAACATATATAATATATATAAGTTATAAAATATATAAATGTATATAATATATATATATATATAATATATATATATAGAATATATATGTATATATAAAATACATATTTATATAAAATATAAAATTTATATATATTAGTCTATGTTTATCATACCTAATTCACCAATGAGGAATTTGAACCTTGTTTCATCAAGGGGCTTTGTGAACAGATCAGCTAATTGATAATCAGTGGGAATGAAGTGAAGCTCCACATCACCTTTAGAGACATGATCTCTTATAAAGTGATACCTGATATCAATGTGCTTAGATCTTGAATGAAGTACAGGATTGTTGGCAATGGCTATTGCACTTGAGTTGTCACACATTATTGGGATTTTTGAGAAAATCTGATTATAATCACACAATTGATTTTTCATCCACAATGCACAACAACTTCCAGCAGCCACGTACTCTGCTTCAGCAGTAGATGTAGACACCGAATGTTGTTTCTTACTTGACCAGCTCACAAGCTTTCCACCAAGTAACTGACAACTTCCAGTTGTACTTTTTCTGTCAATTTTTGAACCTGCAAAATCAGAATCAGAGTACCCGATGAGATCGAAACACGAGTCTTTGGGATACCAAAGACCCATTTATGGTACACTTTCGTATACCGAAAAATCCTTTTCACAGCAGCCAAATGTGATTTTTTAGGATTTGCTTGGTATCGGGCACACAGACAAGTAGCAAACATAATGTCAGGTCTACTTGCAGTTAGATAAAGAATGGATCCTATCATGGCTCTATAATTTGTAATATTAACAGAAATGCCATTAGGATCAGAAAAGAGTGTAAGAGGAGGAGCCATAGGAGTTTTCATGGTAGAGCAAGTATCAAATTGAAAATTTTTCAGAAGATCTTTAATGTATTTACTTTGATTTATGAAAATACCTTCGGAGAGCATTTTACTTGCAAACCAAGAAAGAAAGTTAACTCCCCCATCATGCTCATTTCATACTCTTTTTGCATGAGGGAGTTAAACTCATCACACAAGGATTCATCGGTGGCTCCAAAAATAATATCATCAACATAGATTTGAACAAGAATGATATTACCTTGTGATTTCTTGAAGAAGAGAGTGTTGTCAACCTTGCCTCGTATATACTTATTTCTAAGTAGATATTCTGAGAGAGTGTCATACCAGGCACGAGGAGCTTGCTTCAGTCCATACAGAGCTTTATCTAGCCTATACACATGATATGGATGAACTGGATCTTCAAACCCAGGAGGTTGCTTCACATACACTTCTTCAGCTAATTCACCATTCAGGAAGGCACTTTTGACATCCATTTGGAATACCCGAAAATTCTTGTAAGCTGCATGGGCAAGAAATATTCGGATAGCTTCCAATTTGGCAACAGGAGCAAAAGTTTCATCATAATCAATTCCTTCCTCTTGCCGATATCCTTGAGCAACCAGCCTTGCTTTGTTCCTTATGACAGTTCCTTCTTCGTCCATCTTGTTTCGAAACACCCATTTTGTTCTAATAATAGTTTTGTTGGATGGACGAGGAACTAACTTCCAGACTTTGTTTCTCTCAAATTGTGAGAGTTCTTCTTGCATGGCAATTACCCAGCTAGGATCAGCTAGGGCTTCATTTATCAGCTTAGGCTCAACAATGGAAACAAAATTGACATATAAGCATAGATTGCTTATGCCTCTTCTGGTTTTTACACCAACTTGTGGATCACCTATGATTTGATCTATTGGATGATCCATGGTCCACTTTAGTGCAGGAGGTAAGGAGGGAGGTAGAGAAGAGGATAAGGTGGGAATTTGAGATGGTGAAGGTAGGTTTGAGGGCGATATGGTGTTTTGGTGGGTAAGGTCTTCTGTAGAGTTAGTTTCAGGAGGTGGAGAAGAAAGAGAAGGTTCTGAAGGTAAGGTGGTGTTTATGGGAGGCTGAGAGGAGTTGCTATCTGGAGGATTGGGTTGAGAGGAGGATGGAATTTCACCAACACATGAATTTATCCATAGGTTTAATTCTTCTTCATCACAAGATAATGAAGAAGTTTCAAATTCATCAAACTTCACATGCATGGATTCATCTATGCATTGTCTTCTTAGGTTGAAAATTCTGAAGGCTCTTGAGGAGAGAGAATAGCCCATGAAAATTCCATCATCAGACTTCGGATCAAACTTTCCAAGTTGTTCCCTGTCATTTAGCATGTGACATGCACAGCCAAACACATGGAAGAAGTTAACTGCAGGTTTTCTACCATGGAAAACTTCATAAGGAGTCTTGTCATGCCTTTTGACTATGATAGACCTATTTTGAGTAAAGCATGCAGTGTTAACTGCTTCTGCCCAAAAATAGGTTGGCAACTTGGATTCACTCAGCATAGATCTTGCAGCTTCACATAGTGTTCTATTCTTTCTCTCAACAACACCATTTTGCTGAGGAGTGCGTACGTCAGAAAAGTTCTGAGAAATTTCTTTTAGGTCAAAGAAATCTTCCAGAGCAGCATTCTTGAATTCTATGCCATTATCCCTTCTGAAGGACTTCACCAGTTTACCATTCAAATTTTCAATCTTTCTTATTAACCTGATGATTTCTTCAGCAGCATCACTCTTGTGTTTCAGAAAGAACACCCAAGTATATCTAGAGAATTCATCGACGATTACTAGCATATACTTTTTACCACCCAGACTGGGTGTGCTTACTGGACCGCACAGATCCATGTGAAGCATTTGAAGAGGTTGAGAGATAGAAGAGCATTGTTTTGTTTTAAAGGAAGTTCTGGTGAGTTTTCCTTTTTCACATGCTCCACACAGCTTTTCTTTTTCAAAAACTATTTTTGGCATTCCAACAACCAGTTCTTTGTTGGAGAGTTTGTTCAAGGTTTTAAAGTTTAGATGAGAGAACCTTTTATGCCACAGCCAACTTTGTTTGGCTAGTTCTTGAGAGAGGAGACACACAGCTTCTCCTATTGCACTTTCCTTCATGTTGATTATGTACACGTCATTCAGTCGGGTTCCTGCTAGTACAATCTTGTTCTGTACATCAAAGACCAAGCACACACATAGCTGGAACATGACCTTATAGCCCAAATCACATATTTGGCTGATGCTTAGAAGATTATACATTAGCCCTTCAACATGAGCTACTCTGGAGAAAGTGATGGTTCCATTTGAAATGGTACCATATCCTTTGGTGACCCCTTTTCCATTTCCTCCAAAAGAAACAGTGGGTCCCTTTTCTTTTGAGAAGTTAGAGAGAAGAAGTTTGTTTCCGGTCATGTGTCTTGAACACCCACTGTCCATGTACCATATGTGATCTTTATTTGGTACCTGCACCCAGAAACAAATTTAGACTTTTGGTACCCATTTTGAGGTGGGTCCTTTGGGATTAGAAGGCATTTTAGTTTTGCAAAGATCCAAATCTTTTGGGCAATTTTTAGCAAGATGAAGAGTGTTGCCACAATTATAGCACTTCTTTAAAGAAAAGGCCTTTTTAAAATCCCTATCATCAAAACTTTAGACAGAGGTTGACGACTGAGAAGAAGAGGGGTGTCCAACACCTGGTCTTGGTCCAAGGATACCTTTACCAGGATTTCTTGATTTCTTCAAGTTCACTGACCGAGGAATAAAATCAGTAACTATTTGAGATTTCCTTTTAAATGAAAAATTTGATTTAGAAAATTTTTTCTTTTGAGGAGAAAATCTTTTTGGAGTGGGATACTCAGCAACACCAGATGGTTGCTCAAGGGAGTACCTTGACTCATGCAGACTTAAGGAGTTTAAAAGTCTTTGGATAGGTTTGGGAGAAGAAGAGGAGCTTGGAAGAGTTGAAACTTTTGAAGACTCAGAAGAGATTTCTTTAGCTTTAACAAAGACTCCAAACTTCTTAGAACCAGATTCTACTTTGAGCATGTCAAGTAGATCTATAGAGTGAACGGAGGTAGAATCCTCAGATGAGTAACCGAAGAGATCATCATCGTCATCGGAAAGGAAACCAGCAGGAAAACCTTGACACTCAGAAGAAGGAAGTGGAAGGTCAAAAGGTTGAGAAACATCTTTTCCATAACCAAGGCCAGGCTTATCCTTGCTAGTGATTTGATCTTGAAGGATCCTTTCAAGATTCTTAGAGGATTTAGTCCATTTAGACAGAACCTCTTGTTCCTTTTCAAGAGTGGAAGAGATTTTTGATTTTTCCTCAGAAAGATTGTCGTTTAAGTACCGTAGGTTTTCCAGATCAGCTTTCATTTTGTCAAAATCTTTTAGTTTTGAAAAACAAGAGAGAAGTTGATCATTTAGACATTTTATGTGCATATCAGCCTTGTTCCTGAAGTGGATCCCTCAGCAGATACAAGGGTAGTGTAGAGTGACTTCTCCATGTCTTGCAGCTCATCGATTTTGGCCATGAGGCATTTAGTGACATACTCACTCTCACTCTCAGAGGTTTGCTCATCCTCCCAGCAATGAGCCTCAGCAACCAAAGTTTTATTTTTACTTTGGTTTCTCTCTTTTTCTCTCTTGTATTTGGCTTTGTACTTCTTATACCTGGAGGTTTCTTTTGATTCAGAATTTTCTTTAGAGGATTGGCTATTTCTCTCTTCATGCTTCCTAGAAGCTGATTTTGAGAAGTCATGGCCATAAGAAGAAGAAGGTTTGACAGAAGAGGAAGCTTTTGATCTGCATTCAGAAGCAAAATGACCTTTCTTTCCACAATTGAAGCATTCTTCATTTGCTTTATCAGAAGAGGATTTTTGAGAAAAAGGTTTTCTATTAAATTTGGAGCGGTTTGAAGAAAATCTTTTATTTTTAAGGTTTCCAGCAAGCATTGCCATACTATCAGAAAGTATGTCAATGGCTGATTCTTCTCCTTCATCATCAGCAGCACTATAGTATGCATCTGACAGATGAGAAGAGTCTTCCTTAATATCCTTTTCAGAATCAGAAGAAGGATAGGTGATTCTAGGAATACAAGAAGAAGATTTTGAATCACCTATCAAAGCAATAGAAGAGGATTTGATAACCTTTATAAGAGATTTTCTATGGTTCTTAGTTTGTTCATAGTGAAGAAGAGTTCCATAGAGAGCAGTTAAAGGCATTATTTCTAAGTCCTTGGTTTGCTTGATGCAAGTACAAATAGTTTCCCAGAAGTCTGGGAGACAGTCCATGAACTTGCAGAGAACTTCCTCATTATCATAAACTCGTCCAAGAACTTTGAGATCATTGAGAAGACAGTTAAAGCGATTAAAGTAGGTAGAAAGAGATTCTCCTTTTTTATGGGAGAAGAGTTCATACTTTCTAACAAGACAGATCCTGTTAGATTTCTTTACTTCTTTGGTGCCTTCATATAAGACACTCAAAGTATCCCACATTTCTTTAGCAGTGGGAAGGTTAAGAAGAGAGTGATACACTTCATTAGGAAGGGATACAGCAAGAGCAGATTTGACTTTAGTGTCTAAAGCAACTAGGCGTTTATTATCTTCACTAAATTTGTTAGAAGGTTTGATGATATATCTACCAGTTTTCTCACTTCTTTCGTCATCTGACTCTATGTCCTTTCCTTCAGCGTCCTTTTGAGGGCCAAAGCGAGCCCATATTTTAGGAACAATAGGTCCCTCACTGAGAATGTTGGGATACCTGCAATCGATCCCTTCCAAGAATAATAACATGCGATTTTTCCATAACCCAAAGTTATTTGGGTTGAACCTTGGAGGTTTAGCCAAAGATCCTAAATCATATGTATTACTGGAAGAGGTCTGCAAAGTACCATCAACATTTGAGGTAGTAGCCATCACGGATACGGTTTATTGAATTAAACCAATCGCTGCGATACCAACTTGTTAGTCCCCGAGGAGAGATGGCTAACTAAGAGAGGGTTTTGTAGAAGGGGTTGAATATAAAACACACAGATATACTCTTTTTAAATTTTTTAATATAAATATTAAAAATTTACACACAGATAGTTTGATGCGGAAAAGAACAGGCAGACTATTCTATCAAACTAAACACACAGATAACAGTAATTAACTTATACACTAAGGAAGTTATAACAATACTGTTATAGCACACAACTTTGCCACAGTCACACAAATAATCACTCTGAAGATTTGTTGAAAGCGTGAGATTTCTGGGAAGGACTTCATCTCCTTTTATAGTGCCCATGCATGGGATGCAAGTGGACAGCTGTCAAGGTTTCATTAGGCGGAAGATTATTACGTTGGACAAAGGAAGAGACCACTTCCTTTGTACTAGAATAATGGATGAACCATTCCTTGTAGCACGTAATGTCAGATAACTTTATCTTCTTTTCTTCATGCTCTGTGAAGTCCCATCAAACCTTTTAGCTAAAAGACAAATATTCCTTTTATAAGAATAAAAGAGAATGTCTTTATTTAAAGCTTGATGCCCAAGTTCTTGCTGGCTCACGTGTCTTGCAATTGATGTGAGTCAAGAACTTATCTCTTTGAAATTGCTAAGTGATACATCACACTATGTATCACATCGGTGGATATCTTGTAAGGCTGGAATTGATAAGTGTACACTTTGCTTGATAAACTTCATCTTTCACTAGATGACAAAAGTGTACACCCTTGAACTTGTGACTTGATATCACAGCCTTAGAAAATATACCTGCAATTTCGGTGACCAAGATTATAGTGTCGGTGACCATGACATCAAACTTGATGACCTCATCTTATTTAATGTCCTTAGTACTTTTGGTGACTTTTGAGAGTACCATCGGTGACCCACTATATTGGTGACCCAATCTTGACTTGGCAAAATGATCTGAATATTGAAGTTGGTTGATACATCCAAAATTCCACTTTTTGATGTACAACCCTTGATTGAATAGTCTTTGACTCTTCAATACTTGAAGCATATTTTAGACCTTCAAAAGAACCTGTAAAAGTTCATTCATACAAAGGAAGGTGGTTCATCACCAAATCATCGGTGACCCAACATAGAAGATGATTTTATCACACACCCAGTCGAAAAGAGTCGATTAATTTGATATTTTGTTTTATATGAACTATTATGACATTCTGAGTCGTGGAAGGACTATATATTTGTCAAAAAGGATAGAAAGACAGTTTTTGTATGAAAATATTAACGAGAAGGTTTGAAAGGTTTGAACAATCCGAAAAAGAACATAAGACGTGTAGACTTGTTAAAACAAGTCTTTTCAATAGTGACATGTTGTTACAACTATCATTCCTTTCAATTGCAGCACCATGTTGACTGGTGCATTTGTCTATCTTTTATGGATGATACTTTAATCATCGGAACTAGTTTAGAGAGTATTCGTGATACAAGAAACAACTTATCCTCGAACTTTAAGATGAAAGCTCTTGGACAAATAGTCATCATTCTTGGAATAAAGGAGTTACATACAATACTCGTTTGAAGTATGAAACTCTAGTTGACATAGATCACCCAAGTGATTCTAAATCCACAACAAGAAGGTGGATTTATACTCTGACTAGTGTGATGGTTTCTTGGAGAAGCAAGAAACAAGTGTGTATAGCCCATTTGACTATGAGAGCCAAATTTATTGGCATAAACTCCTACAGGAAAAGAGGCCCGATGGATTATACAAGAATGTTCATTTATAACATTCTCTAAATAATTTGATTTCCATGTATTGTGACAGTGTGGTCACACTGTCAAAAGTTGACAATATCGTGTAGAATGCGAAATCGCCACATATGTCTCCATAAGTGAGACATCTAATGAGAATGGTTCCATTAGTATTGTATGCGTCAAGTCTTGGGGAACTTGACAGATCCATTAACCAACCCTCTGACGAGTGAGTTGATAGGATCAACTACCAGAGACATGGGTCTAAAACCACCAAGAATCAATTAATGATGGAAATCCAACTTGAATTTAGTGCTCCTATCTATCAAGTTTAAAGGGTAACAACAAGTTACTTAACTGATAGAAGGTAATATCAACTGATAGATCCATGTAAGGTAAAATATAGTACGGCGTTGCCGAGAATAAGGTTGAGTTAATCTCTTAACAAAGTTTAGAGGCATCTTAGCAACGAAGATGTTATTGAACTTTGCCTATATGACTAAGAGGTGGTGCCGCCTAAAATGAAGAGTCGTGGTTTCTATTCTAGAGAGAATAACATATTCTTACGCATAACATATCCGCACTCAGTGAGAAGCAAGGATGATAGTGATGCGTGTAAGTAAGTCAGAGTAATCACAAGGTTCAAGGTTTAAATTCTAAGGATACCATTGAATTGATTCCTTCTTGCATACTTATATTAAACATGGTTTAATCTTAGTGACACCATTGTGACTTTGTCTACTATGAACGTCAGAAAACTTTCCAACCTGGTGGGGGATTGTTGGAAATTATAGTGAGCTTGGAAATTTTCTTCCATCTCACGTTGGATTATAAATATTAGAGGACCTCATAAACTTCGATTGGGCCTAAACATGTTGGTGGCTCATAACGGGGGTTATGGGTGGAAGGTCCAATTCATACGTGCAAGACCGAGCTTTCTTTTTAATAGAATTTATGGAGAGAATTGAAAAATTACTGATTAAATAAAGTTGTTATTTATTAGTAATTAAACTTCATATTTATCAGATTAGATTAAATTCATATTATTTATCTGATTAAATATTATTTTGAAAAAGTCTTAAAAAGAAAAAATAAATAAATAACGTTTTTATTTATTAAAATAATCAGTTGGAGACTTAGTCTCCAACTAACTTTAGAACCCCTAACCTTGGGGAGAAAGTTAGGGTTTTGAGAGTTTAGTCAGTATTAAATACTGAGCTAAACCTCCTCCCATAATACACTGAATAAGAATATGCTATTCTCTCTACTCTCTCTCTCTCTCTCTCTCTCGGTTTTTTGTTCTCTACCACATAGAGTCGTTTCTTCCTACGCGTTTTCTGCGTCAACCTTGCTTATAATCCCGTTATCAAAAGCTGTTGATAAACGAAATTCGATACTGCATCAAATCCTGGGGATTTGCTACTCGTGACTCACAGCTTGTTAAGAGTGGTCGTATAAAACCTTTAAGGACAGGTTTATTCCTTGCAGCTATTGCTTTATATCTTTACCAACAGGTTGGTTTTAATTTTGTGTACTTCAATTTAAGTTTGTGTTCACTAATTGAACAATTCTGCTTCTACCCCTTTCTTGCGACTCTATCGAGAAGGATAGAATCGAGTGTTGTGAATCTCGCATTGAAGGTTTTTTTTTTCATATGGTGTAAAGTATCATTAAACATAACATATTGAAACTTATCTTTGAACTTACTTTAAATTAAATACTTGGTGATATTAATTTATTAATTTATTACTATATTATATATATATATAATATAGCTTCTGTTGGTTATGTGCAATCTCCGATATATATAGGATTGTTTAATCCATGTATGCTTTAAATCATTCATGATCGAGAAAATTGCTAAATGAGATATTCTAACACCCTCAGATTTGGAAAAACCGAATAATTTAAAATTTTAAACATTACATCAACTGAAAGATAAATTACTTCCTATAAATCTATACTTGAATCTCTTTAAATAACAATTATTTTAAAACATCGACAAAAGATAGACCAGATCTTATACTCAGACATAATTACGGTCGGGTATTACTAAACTCAAAAGAGTCGCTGTCTCCGAGTGCGGAAAACGTCACTAATGCTAGATCCTTAACTTGCTACTCTCTAGTATTCAAGTCAACACGTGTCGCTAGTACCAACCCCAACGAGAAACTGATGCACATGTCGACAAAGAAAAAGGTTAGGCTTAACGGCTAGTAAGCTCAAGAGTTTATAACATATTTATAATCGTTTGAAATCAAAATATTGCTTGATGAAATGGTAATTTCTCAAATAAAAAGACTTCATTATAAAAGCAACATATTTCCCAACTTCATTAGTTCCATAATAAAAGTTTTAGACCAAAATGTCATTAGCAATGAAAACATTACCATTTAGCGTGATACCAAACTCAATACTCACACGACCATAAATAAAGCTATAAACATAAAGATAAAGAACATAGCTTTAACTAAATTTCATAAATCAATAACTCACGCTCACTTTTGAAAGGGTATAAAATATCTGAAGATAACGGGGAAGACCCGATTTACCATTTATAGTGATGGGGCACATAATTGAGTCACTTTTCAATGTTAGGAGCTTATACTAGAATCAATGGTTATTGGCGACGACCAATAATAAAACAATATACGGCCCCCGATGATTCCTAGTTAAGAGCTCGTGCTAAAGATCAATGACTATTGGCAACGACCAATAATACAACAATGTACGGCCCCCGATGATCCTAGTTAGCACTTACGTAAGGATCATTGGCTATTGGCGACGACCAAATACAACAATGTACTGCCCCCGATGATCCTATATGTTTACAGAAAGGGGACGACAATCCCGATTTAAGACCAACTTATATGCCTATGGATCCATTACATTCTAGCCATAAAATTTATTACCCTAACCAAGACGTATTAATAATTTCCCAACACCAATACTTTGCTCAAAATATTATTTCCCACAATTACCATTCAATTAATTCAATACACCACCGTTACCATTTACAATAATGCAAACTACAATGATCATACCTGTGAAATGTGCCCTTGCCCAGTGTTGTGGTGGTATCTGATTTAGCCATGCATGTGCGTTAACATTCGATGCTTTAAGTTGATCCATTTCCCTCTGTAGTTGTGGTTTTATAGTTGCAGATGCACACCTCCAAATAAGATCTTTGTATTGGTTTCCCCTCCAACGTTGTTTCATGTTTTCATGAATATGTTTTAGACAGAATCTGTGCTCTTCAGAGGGGAACACCTTTGATATGGCAGGAATTACACCCTACAAACTTAATTTATTGTTAGTTTGCATGTGAATTTGTATAACTAAATAATAATATGGCAGAAATTACACACCTTTTGTCTATCACTTATAAAGGTGAAGTTTGACCTTGCATCCAAATCCAAGTCATCTCCCAAGCACTCTAGAAACCATTTCCATGAAGATGTAGTCTCAGCCTCAACAATTGCAGAAGCAATAGGGTATATCCCATTGTTGGGATCAATCCCAACTACAGATAAGTTTTGACCTGGATAATGTCCCTTCATAAAAGCACCATCAAAGCCAAGGAAATCTCTCATACCAGCTTTAAATCCATTTTTCAATGCCCCTATACAAACATATATACGCTTGAACCTCCTTGTATCACTTGCAGGGTCATTTTCACATTCAACATCTAACTTAACAATTGTGCTTGGGTTAGTTCTTTGTACCTCGCCTATGTAATCCCTCAAATGTGTGTATTGATCTGCATAATCTCTACACAACTTATCCATTGCCAATTTTTTGCCCTGAAAGACTTCATATTTGAAATCCTCATCTTAAATTTTCTTTGCATATCCATCTGGATAGCTCTAACGGGGATGTCTGGATTATGCACCAATGTCTCTGAGATCTGTTGGGACAAAAAGCCTGTTGTACAAGCTCTGATGGTTCTAGCTTGCATGTAATTATGTGTATGCACATAGGTTTTGACCATCCAGGATGTATCATGTTTCCCTTTGGATATTTGTAAAACCCATGGACAAGAGGTCTTACCCTGACTGGATTCAACACCATCTGTATTCATGTCTGGCAATGATCCTTTGCATACAGCTCTAATTCTCACTTTGTCATTCTTTACCAGTACCAATTGCCTCCTAGTCATAATTCCACGTGTATCTATCAGTTGTTTGATACCTTCTTTGGTCCCAAACACTTTCCTAACATAAAATTGTGGAACATTCTCACTACCATCAGTAGCTGCCCTATCCCTTCTCAACTGCCTCAATGCTCTTTTTCCTGTCATTCTCTAAGTCTGACTCATCAATATTCCTTTCAAAATCCTCCATGTCAACTGTGGCATTACCAATATCGGCATTAAGGCCAGCCTTTAAACCCATGCCTTCCATATCTACTTCAACCACATGATGTATGTTGGCTTCATCAACGATAGTATCATCATCACTTTGCTCACTACCCATTTCTCCCTCACCATTCTTATCCCCCTCATCAAGACCATCTTTCTCAACTCCCTCACCAGTCTGTTCTACATCATGGAAACAACCCTTGAAGGATCAAAACAATCAATATAGTCACCAATGTTCAACTCAATCCCCTCCCCTCACCTTTGTGTTCAACTCCATCCGTAGTCCCCTTGTAATGGTCATCAATGTTCAGATCAATCCCCACACTATTGTCTTCAATCACAACTTCAGTTGCATTGTTTTGATCAACCACATTTTTGCCCTTGTCTTGATCACCAACGTTCCTATCAATCCCCTCATCTTTGTCTTCAGTTGAGGTACCCATTCTAGTTCAAGTCTCTTTTTTGACTTAATGTGTTTGGATTTGTCAACCTTTTTCTTACACCGGTTAAGTTCTGGTGAGTTGTCTACCTCTAGTTCTTCTATTACAACCTCACTACAGGCACCAGGACTTTTTAAGTAAGTTCCCACACTTGGTTTCCAATGTTCAACATATATATCAAATACTTTGCTAGTACCAACAAATTTCAAAAGATATCTAACATCATCGTCATTACCTAGAGCTTTTAAACCATAATCTAAGCTTAAACCAGGAACATTATAATGGTAAAAGGTAGGGATGGAGGTTGGATACCCTAGTGATTCCACCATTGCTTCCAACCCATGAACTGAGAACTCGTCTGTATCAACCAAGTCTATGTAATGCATGTTAATTCGCACATACTCCCTTCCAGGTGGCCTTGTGAAAAACCCTCCATGATATATCCTCAAGGTAACAAGAATTGGATAATTATTTGCAAAAAAATGGTTTTAGTGATAAAAAAACCAAAATAACACATAATATGATCGGTTTTCCAATTCAAAATATGATTAACTTACCATAAAATTTCAAGATAGTCGATGGTATCATGGTTGTTACGAACTTGCCACTGTGTTCCCCCCATCTTCCTGTTCGTAAACGTACACTTTGATCAAGAACTCGTATGTTGATGATGAACTCGTATGCTGATGAAGACAATGACTCAGAGCGATATCGATAAGTATGAAGATTAAGGGACTGAGGTGAGGTGATAGGTTTTGAGTAATACGGAGTCTAATATTTACTTATGAGAGGTACAAAATAGAGGGAAACCGTAGAAAAGATAAATGACCATTGTACCCCCCGCGTGTTAGGCACGTGTTCGTGCTAGCGAAGAGGCAATAGACGGAGTTAGGGCCAGGGACCTCCCATGTAACAAAATGTCAACCACAGGGATTCCTGGTGTAATTATTTCAAAATAGGGACCATAACCATATTTTGACCTAATTATGGGGACCTACGGTGTAATTACTCTATAAAAATAAATGAAAGTTTGTGGAAAAGAAACTTGATTTTTTCTTTCAAGAAGTTGCTAATAAAATTATAAAATACTACTTATTGGTTTAAAAAAAAACCAATGATATATATACATATAGAGAGATGACGGTAATTAAAACAGAACTTCAAAAAGATTGAGAATCATGAGAATCGATCTAAGCCTTAATTTGATTTTGATCGTATGATTTTAGCTGAAAGTTGTTCTTAACTAGAAAATAACATAATCGTCGTTTTGGTAATAGAGATTCATCGGATGAAACACATACTCACGATTTTATTTCACCTCATGAAATAAAACACAATTTTCATAAATATAATATTTCACCTCATGAAATCCAAACATAATGTTCATATATAATTTTCATTTATAATCCATTTCATCATATAAAATCAAACACAAATTTTCGTCTATAAGTTATTTCACCTCATGAAATCAAACACAATTTCCATCCATATGTTATTTCTGTAACACCCCTAAAATTGGGAGTTAATTTAAACCAAAATAATGCGGAAATATTAAATGAATAGACATCACCCATAGAAATGGGGAGGAGTAAAAGAGTTTACAACATCACTAGATACTAGATGACAACCTATTAATCTATATAATTTACAAATACAGATTAAGTTCGGGTGTCTCTAATCCTCAAAATAAACTTTCTATGCAACTTTATCTGTACACACGAAGATGTACTCCAAAAAGAACGCCTCTACCGGCATCTAGCTCAACTCAATCCCTTCGAGCCCCACTGGCACGATCTCCTGATATACATGTCATTTTAAAAAAAAAGTGTTAGACTTAAAGCCTAGTGAGAACAATCAGTTTAAATATGGAAAGCTAGTAAATAAGCGAAAATAGTAAAATCAACATTTAACCAAAAAGCCTTTCCATTTAAATCCTTTTTCTTTTGCGCGCGATTTACACCTAAAAGAAACGCAATTGAGGGAAACATACGAGAGCGACCCGCAAATCGTACCGATAGAAATCAGTAAATCAGTAAGCTCGAACGGATAGAAATCTCCGGCTTACGGATAAAGAGTTCAACCCTATACGTGGATTTATTACTCAATACCCAACTGAACAAGCTCAACCCAAACTAGGATCTTTCACTTGCCCCATCCCCAAATAAAAAACCGACTATTGTGCCTATGGATCCATTACACTAGTCTAGACCTTACATACATTCATTCCGATGTACTAGTCAAATCTCAATACAAAATCTTTGTATGATAATTCCTTGTTTCCAAAACCTTATTCTCAAAATTAGGTCAAAATAGCATTTAGTTTCAAACATCATAATTTTTGACATAAAACTCATAAGGGTGCTTTTAAAACCATTTCTTATACACATTTTCATCATTTCAAAGAGAAACCCTAGATGACACATTTTGACCTAGTTTACCAAAATCCTTCAAGTATAGAAATACTTGTATAAACATCATATAGAGGGTAAAACACATCATTTTGACATGTATAAAGTTTTAGAAATGTAAGAATGAACTCACAAGGCTAAGGTTAGGTAAACCATAGAAATCTTCCTAAAATGGTGGAAGAAGATGAAGTGGTGAAGGAGATGAACACTTGAAGCTTTAAATCCCAAAACTTCACTTAATTTCTTCTCTTTAATGTAACAATAAATGCCCCTTAGAGAAGTAGGTAGAGGAGATGGAACCCTAGAAATCGCCCCTTACTGCTCTGGTCTCAAAACCGCAACTAATATCTGATAAAATGAGACTGAGCTGAAAAATCGCATCTTAATGGAGCCTCCTGGACCACACGGGCGATACTGCCCATGCGATGGTGCCATGGCAGTATCGCCTGGCACACTAGCACACCATGTACCGTAACATACTCAAAATGGCTCAAAATAGACCACGGGCGATGCTGCCCATGCTAGTATGCCATGGCACCCTTGTCGTGTCACTCTAGCCCGCTATGTACTGAAACTCTCAAAATAAATCAGCTTCAAGCCTTGCGCGATGCTGCCATGGCACCCTCGCCTGGCAGCATAGCCGGGGGTGTTCCGGTTGCGTTTTGCTTCGCTAACACGTTCGCTTTCCTCCACTTCCAAGTTACCCGACGTAATAATACTGAACCTTCCACTTAGTCATAAATTGGAATATTACAAAGCTATTTTCATAACCTTTTAAAATTACGAATTTTCCGGGTGTTACAATTTCACCTTATGAAATCAATTGGGAAACAAAAAACTCAAAATATATGGACAAATGTTTAACTTCCTAATTACAACCTCGCAATTTCCACCGCCATCTCTTCTCACCTTCCTCTTATGTGAAGATTTTCTACCGAATTCAAAATTGGAGTCACTCATTCTAATAATCTAATTACGTTTAACAGACCAAGCAAACTGAATCGACTGCAACCTGCAATGACTTCGTACCCTGACCCCGATATGATTGACCAATGGCAAACATCTGTTGCAAGCGAAATTGAGATTGATTATGTTGCAGTGGATAGTGTTCGATAAGTTGGTCATACGAACCGATTCCAAAAACAAGGAATATCTAGCTGCAGAAAACGACGATTTCTTAATAGAAGAAACATATATTGAAAATAGAAATTGGGAGGTGTTTACTGTACGAAGTAGTTGCTGACAATGGAGATGGTTCTATTATGATGTTGGGGGTTTGGTATCGATCTTTTCTGGAAAAAGATGAGACTGTAACTAGAGGTCAAAGAATGGAAATTAAACTGATTTGAGAAAGATTTAGTGTCCGTCCAAATTGATTTAATTTGATTTTAATAATATAATGTCTAAAATACTCTTTCAATCTACTTCTAATTTGAGAAAATACCCTTATTTCACCATTTTATTCTGAATATTCTTCTTTTTAAATGGCCTTGGATTTAATCTAATTTATGTTTTAGATTAGATTAGTCCTCAAGATTTTTAGCATTTCTGATCCTCATATGATTTAACCTTATATGTGTATGTATATAGGTATCCATGAACTATGTAACTTTTAAACACATATTTTAAAATTTTGCCAAGTTTTCTTTATATAATTTGATAATTTGTATCTTGTTTTTGAATAGGATTATATCAGTATATGTTCTTGATATCTCTATTTCTTTCTTTCCCTCCCTCTCTCTCTCTCTCTCACACACACACACACACACAGACTCTTATACACGAAAAATCTTGTGTAAAATAAAAGTAAAAGTGACAAGTGTAAGAAGAGATTTAGACAATTGAGCACTTTTATGTTTTAATCCCAAACCAATCCATGAATGCGCTTTAAAAGAGAATTAATCAAATGTATCTGATTAGTTATGATCTAGCGGTTTTCTATTCAATTAAGATTGATCTAAGGATGAAGATCTATTTTACCCTTCTCACTGTTACTTTCATTCTCATTGAACTTAACCACACACACACACACATAGGGTTGGGTTAGGTTCAGTGAGAATAAGAGTTAAGGCAAGAAGCATAAGAAGAGATATCCACCCTTGGATGGATATTAGGATGAGATGCAGCGAGATGAGATACATAGAGATGCACCAGATCAATCCTCGTATCAAAAATGATTCATTGATGGGTTTAAGTTTAAAGGTGACCAAGATTTCAAATCATTTTTTTTACGATTCTTAAGATGATTCTAACACCATCTTACACACACACATATATATATATATAGAGGGGCGTTATTATGCAACATTTTATATTCGTACAACCTTTACAACCAAATCATGAGCGTCCATTTGATCATCTAAAGGTTAGGATTTAGTCGGTTGTAACTACCTTTAATTAAAAAAAACAAAAAAATTAAAAGAAAATGAATGGTGAATAAGTAGGTTGCATGAGTTGTAATATTTAAAAGGGTTGTATTTGAACTCCCCCCTCTCTCTCTCTCTCTCTATATATATATATATATATATATAAAGAATTAAAAAAGTTATGTATGCACCAAATAATTTTGCCACGTTGATTCATACAAGTGGTGAAAGTCTGAATGAAAGACTGATGCATCCCAAATGGTCCCTCCCCCTCTCTCTCTCTCTCTCTCTCAAAACTGACTTGCTTTCAATGCCAAAAGGGGACAAAGCTTTAATGAGTATGAATGAATGTACGTATATTAATTTTGTAATTTTAGGCAATTAAATAGGTTTATGCGCCTTCTAGTTTAGTTTTCTTTTAGAGTAAAGTAAACTACCATTTTTTGTCCATGTCGTTTGTTGAAAGTTGCTATTTTAGTCCTTATGTTCTTCAAAATTCATTGTTTTTTTGTCCACATGAATTACATTCATTTTATTTTTTGTCTTGGTGATGGTTTTCGTCTCTCATATTTAACAGTGATGGATTACGACTGAGAAATGAAAGCCACAATGAATTGCAAAACCAGACTCAAAAACCTTAAATTTAAAAACACAAAGATGAAAGTTGCACTTTTTAATAAATAGTAGTTTACTCGTTTTTTTTAATAAAATAATTATGGTAGTTTTGCTTGAGACAAAAAGGTTTGTAAGAGCATGTTCTAGCTACTTCATACAACCCTACACTAAAAGCATTATATAAGAGACAAATTAAGTATATAATCGCTCATTAGGTGGCCGACAATAACTCAGTGTCCACAAGGACCCTATTTCACTCGTCTATTTGTACAATTATATCACCTTGAGACCACTGTTATAATGCTCCAAAAGATTATTATTCTTGTGAAAATGTTGTGTAAAAATCAATGATTTTTTAAACAAATTATATATAGGATAGGAAATGTAAGAAACACTATGGTATGTGACTTTTCTTAATATACACTTGTTAAAATATAGATTATAAATGTTTTGTTCTCTATAGTGCTCGAGCAAATATTGTAACGTTCTCTAAAATAAAGAACATTATATAGTGGTTTTGTTTACATGTGATTTTTCATTATAACAATCAACGCAAAAGTGTGCAGGCGACATGGCCCGTGACCTTTGGTGATTCGACCAAATTCATTATTATTTTATTTGGTTATTGTTCTCGTATTCTCTCTCTCTCTCTCCACACACACACACACACACACACACACACACATATATATATATATATATATATATATGAGACTTTCACTTGAGAATCCATAAAATTATGATAACCTTGAAACTAGTGAATTATGTGTTATTTCACATGATTGTTCCAATCTATGACTTGGATTTAGTGTATTAATTAATATGTATTTGTTTTACAATGTGCACATTTTTTGTGTTTGTAAAATACAAAATATAACTAAATTTTTTTCACATTGTGAACTGAATGGGAAGTTCAAATACAAACCACCTGAATGGTACAAACTATATAAACTGGTTCAGATCAATATAAAAATAAAAAAATTCATGATCTTTTTCCATCAAATGATATGATTTAATATATTATTACACATATGTTTGTTTCATAATGTAAAAGTTTCACATGTATTTGTTTTCATAAGTTGAAAGTTTCTCATATATTTTTTTATGAAAAGACTTTACATGTATTTGTTTCACAATGTAAAAGTTTCACATGTAATTTTTTCACAAGGTGAAACAAAAATATGTGTAATAATATCTTAAATCATAGCATTTGATGAAAAAAAATTATTTTTATATTAATTTGAACCGGTTTGTATTGTTTGTATCTTTCAACTGGTTTGTATTTGAATCAACCTCTATATTATATATATATATATATAATTTTCTAAAAAACTTGCCGTGACAATTGTCATGGCGCGCCATGACTTAAGGCTTGTGTCTGACGCCACGTTATACCTGTGGCACGCCATGTCCCAGTGCGTGATTTTTTGTAACACCATATTTGATATTTTTTACCCTTTTAGTGTCTTAATTTTTCGTTTTTAATATATAATATAATTTAAAATGCTTAATATCATTAACCAATTGAGTAATAGTAGAAAACAAAGGTTTATATTTGTATAATATTATATATGATATACAAATTTGTCGCCATAAAACACGCCTCGGAAAACTCAATGGCTCGCCGTGGCTTCTAAGATTTAAGACTTGACCTTGTCGTCACGCTATGCCTCACGTTATTTAGAACCTTGATATATATATATATATGCCTCACGTTATTTAGAACCTTGATATATATATATATATATATAAATCACGTGAAACAATATCTTACGATAATAGTATGTTTTCATAATTATCATAATATATTTGGTTCTAAAATGATTAAACCCCCATATATATGTGTGTGTGTAAGTCATTACATATAAACTTGATAGGAATTTAGATTTATTCCGATGAAGTTGTAATTTTTTTAACAAGACAGAACGAAGCAAGTATTATTGATTTTAATTTGAAAGAATGAAAACATATAAAAAGATTGTTATAGATATGGAAAGGACAAAGGTGTTTATTAGTATGTACAATCCATCATTTAAAGGGCTTGTGGGGGTTAAACCACAACCTAGTGTGACATGCTACACATCCACGAAAACGACTTGTCTCTTGGATCACTAATAATGAGAGAGAGATGAAAAGAGGAGGAGATGATGTATATATACGCACATGTATATATATATATAAAAAGAATATGTATATATATATATAGAGAGAGGGGAAAGTTGAAATGTAAACTCAAATTTGGTTGCGAACATGAGGACAAAAGAGCGTGCAACATGTATCCATTCAATCTGAATAATAAAGGGCATTCGGTATTAATAACGAAGTTGAAGTTCATACATTATTCAGTATGAATAACACACATTCAAAGTGAATAACACATCATTCAGAGTGAATAACACAACATTCGGTCTAAATATATCCAGACTAAATGAGAAACGTGTCATGTTCTCTTTTGTCCTAACGTTCACAGCCAAATTTGAGTTTGCATTTGAACCCCCCCCCCCCCACTCTCTCTCTCTCTCTCTCTCTCACACACATTCACATATAAATATATATATATAGGGTTGGGTTCACGTGAGACCATCATGTTTTCGTTAGACCAGTGAGACCATATTTTTACACTTGAAACTTCACAGCAAAACATTGTGAAGTAAAAAAAATTCGAACATTCACAGCAAAAACACTATGAATGTTATCTTCACAGTGTTTTGCTGTGAAGTTTCAAGTGTAAAAAGTGGTCTCACGAAAACATCGATTTTTTTACCTTCACACTGATTTGCTATGAAGTTTCAAGTGTAAAAACAGGCTGGTCTCACGTGATCCCAAATATGTATATATATATATATAGGACGATAATCAAATGAAAACCATAAAAATGTTAAAAACTCGTGAGAACCGATATAAAAGCATTTGTATACAGTTTAAAAAAAAATACTATTTCACATATGTTTGTGTTTATCTTATGAAAAAAATTACATGTGAATTTTTTTTGGTTCGTTTGAAACAAAAAATAAGCGTAAAAAATAATCATATGAAACAAATACATGTGAAACTATCAAATTATGAAACAAATATATATATATATATATATATATGAATTAATATCTTATAAATCCTAACTGTTGGGTTTTAATAGAATTTTGTAACCTAAACGCAGCGGAAAATAATATTTTGGTTACAAACTAGAAAACTTTTCTAAGTATAAAACCCAATCGGATCCAATGATACATTTAATTAAAATTAACAACACACCATAGGGTGTTTAGAATTGTACCTTTCGGGATTTGACGTGGTAGATCAGAGCACTTAAAAACCAACGTAGGTTTTCTCTAGCGGTATCCACACACGAACACGCGTAGTTCCACCGGGTGCTAGCCCAAAAGTACCCTAATTCTAATATGTGAATTATAGAGAATCGAATAATCAATTGGTTTGGTCTATCACCCTATATATATTGTCGGGTATCTCAGATAGACCATAACTCTATAAAGTATTAATGTTTATCTATAAGTATTTGTATAATTATCCAAAAATTGATAATTATACATATTTATAGATAACATCCTGTAATTATCATAATTACACTTCAACACATATTTAACTGTCAATCATGACTTTCGAGTTACTTTCTAATGGAAGCAAACGTATTCTTTGCGTGCGACCCTATAGGTTTACATACTCCCCAGTAGTGTCCCTGTGTGACACGTGTCGTGGGCATATAATAACTTACATTCTCCCACTTGCACAGGACACACAGTAACACCGACGGTGGTAAGCGTCTAGCAACACGTCACCGCCCCCAAGGCTATGTAAATGTGCTTTTCCTTCGAGCAAGCTGATTGATTCAATCAATCATATGGTAGTATCATTCCTTATCCTTTTGCTTCACGATATTTTGTTTTGAACTAAAGGCATAGATCCGTCTCACCCTTTATGGTTCAAAGATTGTGTTTCTCGATCCCAACATATTTAAATCAGACATGTGCTATTAGTTCAACTAATCCACTTGTCTATGGCCATGTGAATCAAACTATGTTATCGAGGGGCCCAAAAATATCTCTCTCATCTTGAGAGGAGCAAATCCCGTATTGCATGTGCACGACTTATACACAGTTAGTGTCATGCCCAACATAACCCTTATGATCACCCGGTTAAGGGTAACGTTAGACTATATCAAAGTACAACACTCCTTATGTATTAGGTACCAATGTACATCTCAGGTATGAGGATAGGGGTGTCCACCATTTCAGGACTCACCTTATGACGTCGATCTATGAGGTGATCCTGACTGTGGGTCTTGTCCAACACTTGTCCCTCGGACAAGCGCATGTGACCTGGTTGCACCCAGTGCACTTCCAACTTGGACTATGACCAGACTTCACAATGATCTTTATTTATTACCAGTCCCCTGGTAATAACTGATCAAGGACATTTTAGATAATAGGATCACTATTTTATCTAAGGATACTTAAACATGCTAATAATGAACACAAAAATGTTTAATGTAAATACTCATATCCAATATGCCATAACAGATAAAAACATAACTGTTTTATTGTTCAAATAATTTATAGTTAATAGATCAGACTAATGTATTACAAAACCTCAAGCCTATCGAACTAGTATGAGCATCATGCTTGCTTTGACTCATAGGCTTGGTCAGAGGGTCTGCTGGATTGTCTTCTGATCGAACTTTGCATATCTTCACATCACCTCGATCAATGATCTCACGAATCAGGTGATATCGTCTTAGAATATGCTTGGAGCGCTGATGTGACCTTGGTTCTTTCGCTTGAGCTATGGCACCCTCATTGTCGCAATAGATCTCGACAGGGTCACATATGCTAGGAACCACTCCTAGGTCTGATATGAATTTCTTCATTCAAACAGCTTCCTTTGCAGCGTCCGACGCTGCAATATACTCCGATTCTGTAGTTGAGTCTGCTATCGTACTTTGCTTGTAGCTCTTCCAGCTCACAGTGCCACCGTTTAACACAAACACATATCCCGATTGCGATTTAAAGTCATCACGGTCGGTTTGGAAACTAGCATCCGTATACCCTTGGATACACAAATCTCTTTCTTGACCGCCGTACAGTAAGAACATATCCTTAGTTCTTCTTAGATACTTCAGGATATTTTTCACTGCTACCCAGTGAACATCACCTAGGTTTGACTGATATCTGCTCGTCATGCTTAGGGCATACGAGACATCCGGTCTAGTACATAACATGGCGTACATAATTGAACCGATGGCCGAAGCGTAGGGAACACCCTTCATACGGTTCAAGTCCTCTTTAGTGCTAGGACATTGAGTTTTGCTCAGGTGAATGCCATGTACCATTGGCAAGTTTCCTCTCTTGGAACCCTCCATCTTGAATCGTTTCAAGATCTTGTTAATGTATGTACTCTGGCTTAATCCAATTAAGCGCTTAGATCTATCTCGATAGATCTTTATGCCAAGGATGTATGCTGCCTCTCTTAGATCCTTCATCGCGAAACACTTCCCTAGCCATGCTTTTACACATTCAAGCGTTGGGATGTCATTTCCAATTATCAATATGTCATCAACATATAGGATCAAGAACACTACTATGCTCCCACTGACCTTCTTGTATACACAAGGTTCATCTTCGTTCTTAATAAAATCAAATTCCTTGATTTTCTCGTCGAAACGAAGATTCCAACTACGAGACGCCTGTTTTAGTCCATAAATGGACCTTTGCAATTTGCACACCTTTTCAGGATACTTTGGATGTTTAAAACCCTCTGGTTGTACCATATATACATCCTCGCTTAGAGTTCCGTTAAGGAACGCGGTTTTAACATCCATCTGCCATATCTCGTAATCATGAAACGCAGCTATGGCCAGAAGAATCCTGATGGATTTAATCATAGCTACTGGAGAAAAAGTCTCATCATAATCTACTCCTTGAGTCTGAGTGAAACCTTTTGCTACCAACCTAGCTTTATATGTGTGCACAATCCCATCCATGTCAGTTTTCTTTTTTAATACCCACTTATACCCGACGACTTTGCAGCCGATAGGTGCATCTACCAAGTTCCAAACTTGGTTATCTGACATGGATTGTATTTCAGCCTTCATGGCATCATGCCATTTATTAGATTCCAAACCTGACACGGCTTCTTGGTAGGTTACAGGTTCATCATGAACTGTATCATCACTGCCAATGAGATAACCATATCTCTCAGGCTTTTGACGGTTCCTACTCGATTTTCGGATTGTTTGTATCTCGTCATCATCCTCTACAACTTGTTGAGGTTCAACATCTTGTTGATGGTCAGTGTCAACCATATTCTCATCTTGTGATTCTTGAATTTCTTCAAGTTCTACTTTGTTCCTCGTAGTGGTTCTTGTTAGAAATTCATTTTCTAAGAACTCACCACGTCGCGCAACAAAAACTTTGTTCTCGCTGGGTTTGTAGAAGTAATATCCTATTGACTCTTTCGGATATCCCACAAAGATGCATTTTTCAGACCTTGGGTCAAGCTTTGTGGAAGCTTCTTGCTTAACATAAGCTTCACAACCCCATATTCTCATGTGAGATAATTTCAGGATCTTCCCGCTCCATAATTCATATGGGCTTTTATCGGTCTTCTTGGTTGGTGCATTATTTAGTATTCGGGCAGCTGTTTCTAGGGCATAACCCCAGAAACTTTTAGGCAGAGTGGTGTGACTCATCATAGAGTGAACCATGTCTAACAAGGTTCTATTTCTCCTTTCGGACACACCATTATGCTGAGGTGTTCCGGGAGGAGATAGTTGGGATACTATCACACAGTCTCTAAGATGACCAATAAACTCTTGGCTTAGATATTCTCGACCTCGATCTGATCGAAGCGCTTTAATCTTTTTGCCAAGTTGATTCTCTACTTCCTTCTGAAACTCTTTGAATATCTCAAAGCTTTCAGATTTGTTTTTCATTAGGTAAACATACCCATATCTACTGAAGTCATCAGTAAAGGTAATGAAGTAGCGATGACCATTTCTTGTGACCGAACTGAAAGGTCCACATACATCAGTATGAATAACTCCTAGCAGTTCTGCAGCCCTTTCGGGTTTGCCTTTAAAAGGCGCCTTTGTCATCTTGCCTAATAAACAAGACTCACATATATCTTATGAATCATCACATGATTCCAACACTTCGTCCGTTGGAGTTTGGCTATGCGTTTCTTGTTTATATGTCCAAGACGACAATGCCACAAGTAAGTCTGATTCAAGCCCCGCTTAATCCGTTTATTGTTTATATTATATATTGATTCGTTATTACGGTTACTTTCCATATTAATTTCATAAATACCATTGTATGGCCTAGCCACAAAATACAAAACATTGTTAAAGTAAGCAGAAATTGCATTATCATCGAAAGTAAACTTAAATCCAGTTTGATGTAATTGAGAAAATGAAACTATATTCCTAGTAATGCTAGGTACATATAAACACTTGCTAAGTGGTAGAGTAAGGCCATTTGGTAGTTCCATATCATATGTCCCTTGAGCAATTGCAGGTACTCTAGCCCCATTGCCCATTCTTAGCTCCATTTGGCCTGGTTTCATTCTCTTTTCACTTCTTAGTCCCTGCAAAGTAGTACAAATATGAGTACCACATCCGGTATCCAATACCCAGGAATCTGTATCAGAAGTGAACAAATCAATGGTAAACATACCTGAAGGTCCGGCTACAGTAGCCTTCTGCTTCTTCTTCTCGCCGTAGGGCCGGCGCTTCTCTTCCAATGCCCCTTTTGGTTGCAATTGAAGCAAACTGCATCTTCAGGAATCTTTCCCTTGCCCTTATCCTTGTTGGAACTTCCAACCCTTGTTTTTCCCTTGGCAACCACCCTCTTCTTTTTGGCTATCCCACTTTTAGGTTTGATCATCAAAACCTGTTTTGGTTTGGGTACTTCCAACTTGGTAGTTACACTTCTCTCAGCAGTTTTAAGCATGCCATGAAGCTCTGTGAGAGACTTATCCAAACCATTCATATTGTAGTTCAAGACGAAATGGTTATATGATTTAGATAAAGAATGTAGAACAATATCAACTGCTATTTCGTTATCTAGTGGGAAGCCTAGACGTGCCAATCGGTCAACATACCCCTTCATTTTCAAAACATGGGCACCGACCGATGATCCCTCAGTCATCATACATGAAAGCAATTCTTTGACTGTGTCAAACCTATCCTGCCTAGCCTGTAACTCAAACATAGATTTCAGAGATGAAATTATGTCCCAGGCTGTCATATCTTCATGATTCCTCAGTAACTCGGGAGTCATAGAGGCGAGCATGACACATCCGACCTCCAGTGAGTCATTTTGATACTTATCATAAGCAGCTCTGACTTCAGCTGAAGCGTTTCTGGCAGGGGGGTTTGGAGGGGGGTTTTCAAGAACGTAGAACTTCTTTTCATGCCTAAGGATAACCCTTAGGAAACGAAACCATTCGAGGAAGTTCGTCCCGTTCAGTTTTTCCTTATCAAGGATAGACCGCAGTGTGTATTGGGATAGGTTGTTAGCGTTTGTGTTTGTGTTTGGAACGGATGTGGCCATCTACAAAATTTAAGTTTGATTTTAGTAACTTTGAAAATCTCAAATTAATTAACCTTTCAAATATTTTAATTTGAGCTAAGATCCATATTTCACCAATCTCCATAAACGGTTAATACGCTGCTTATGGAAATAGGTTATTTAGGTAGGCATCATCCAATTACGTTCAACATAACTCTTAGATAATCGTGGGATTCTATCAAAATAGGCATGTGTAATCTCACTTCAACGTCTTGAAAATACTCATAGATGGTCAATTCGCTGTCTATGAAAATTTTCAAGTAAACTAACCATACTAAGGTATCGTGATCCCACCTAAATTCTTGACTTAAGGTTTTATTGGGATCAGTCGTCCAAAATTACGACTATTTAAGTGATTGGTCAATTCGCTATTCACTTAATCTCGTTATTCCGGCGCCTTGTCTCACACTATCATCATCCGGTATGATAGGTAATGCGCTGAACATATCGGACTCCGTAAGCTTCGACAAGTACCTTAAATGGGTGGCGTTTAGTTTACATTTTATAAAAGGTTTTACTTTAGAAGCATTCTAAACGATTAATTTTATTTTAAAACTTGTTTTAAAAATTATCCAAAAATCGGTTTATTTTTGATAAGCAGTTATTAAAATATCATATTTTATTACCGATTTAAAATCTTATTTTGCGTTTTGAAAAAGTTTGCAAACATTATAGCAATAATAAAGCAATAACTAAAACGCAAAATAAACAACCACAACAATAATATATGGATTTGCCCCTAATGTAGTGTTGTGAGCCAACACAACAACCACGGTCAATCTAAGGACGTCTTCAAGCTCCCACTGGCCTCGCCATCTTGGTGAACTCCAGGGACACCGTCTTGAATTCTTGGAACGGCGTCTTCGGATAATTACAAATTGAAAATACAACAAATCCTATTCTATTTTACAATTTGTTTCTATCTAGAAATTAAAATTAAAAATTACAACCCATCGCAATTAATACATTTTAATTCTCCAACAAAAATAAATCAACCATGGGTCTTGTCGGGCAATCCATATATTATACAACTATTTTAACATAAAATAGATAAATTTTGGCCAAATAAATAACATAGATAAACAGGCCAATAATTGAAACAAAATTTTATATGGCAACATAAAATTATTTTGATCAGATCCTTAACCAATTTGTTAACTAATCACATGGTAAAAGTAATTAAAAAGAAAACTTTTGGGACCAAGTCCAAAAACAACAGATCTGGGTAACAACCCAAAAGTACTGCCGTAGGTCTGCAACGGCGTTCAAAAAAAAAACCCCATCGACCCGTGGTCTGATGGACCACCATGGAACAAGACCATGGTGTGGCAGTCTTAAGGAAACAGCTGACAACAACCAGTCTTAAGGAAACAACTGTGGTTGTTCAATCGACAACCAGTCTCAAGGAAACAGCCATGGGTGTCTCCGGCCACAAAAGTCGCGAGCGTTGCGGCGGCCGTAGATCAGGCGACGATAGCCAGCAGCAGCCGTCGACAACAAAATACCACCACCACCCAATCGTCGTCTACTCTAAACAACCCCTAGTTATAGAGACGGAAAAAAAACAGTGACAATGGTCAATATACGACAGCAGCGGTAGGAAAACGGCAACAGCCGGCGGCGGCCATAGGTGGTCAAACGATGGTCGTTGAAGAACACAGAGGCGATTAAAACTAGATCGCAGCAGCCGTAGGCGACGGCCCGGTGATGGACTAGCCGACGATAACAACAGCCGTAGTAAACCCATCGAAGACCGGTAGAGATCCGGCGATAGGCTGGGATTGAGATTTATGAGCCGCTAACGGCTGCTTGGCTTAAGAGAATAAGAGGAGGCATGCAATAGAAAATTAGGGTTAACATAACCCTTTGACTTTTCATGCCCACTTAGGTGGCGTTTGTTTTTTAAGAGGTCCGAAGTCTGAAGTCTGATTTCAGTTCGGAAATGGTTATGAAATGCCTAAACGAATCAAACATAAGTGATGATTAAGAGGTTAAAATAAAAAAACAAACAAGACCTTGGTTTAAAAGAAAAACATATTTTTGGATTTTCAAAAAGAAACCCTTGGATTCGGTCACGATCTTTTAAACAGGAAGGATTTTAAAGAATTAAAATAAACACATATTTTATACAATCATGAATTTTAATTTTAATTTTATAATTTGCCTTATAAACTTATTGTTTCTTTATTTAATTAAATGCTCGAAGTGGCTCTCATACCACTGTTAGGTTTTAATAGAATTTTGTAACCTAAACGCAGCGGAAAATAATATTTTGGTTACAAACTAGAAAACTTTTCTAAGTATAAAACCCAATCGGATCCAATGATACATTTAATTAAAATTAACAACACACCATAGGGTGTTTAGAATTGTACCTTTCGGGATTTGACGTGGTAGATCAGAGCACTTAAAAACCAACGTAGGTTTTCTCTAGCGGTATCCACACACGAACACGCGTAGTTCCACCGGGTGCTAGCCCAAAAGTACGCTAATTCTAATATGTGAATTATAGAGAATCGAATAATCAATTGGTTTGGTCTATCACCCTATATATATTGTCGGGTATCTCAGATAGACCATAACTCTATAAAGTATTAATGTTTATCTATAAGTATTTGTATAATTATCCAAAAATTGATAATTATACATATTTATAGATAACATCCTGTAATTATCATAATTACACTTCAACACATATTTAACTGTCAATCATGACTTTCGAGTTACTTTCTAATGGAAGCAAACGTATTCTTTACGTGCGACCCTCTAGGTTTACATACTCCCCAGTAGTGTCCCTGTGTGACACGTGTCGTGGGCATATAATAACTTACACTAACATTTGATTAAAATAAATCATTAAAAATATTATTTTTAAATCGGTTCTCACTAGTTTGTAACTTTTTTGTGTGGTTTTTATTTTATTTAGTCTATACATATATAGGGGCGGGTTCATACGAAGACGGTAACAATTTACGAGAATGCGATAAGCTTTTTTTCATGTACAAGATCACATGTGATTTTTTATTAACTGTAGCGGACGACTTTTGAGGCCACTTAAGTCGCGTGGAAAGTCGCCCGCATCATTTATGATTTTATACAAAATCACATATAATTTTGTACATGAATCATATGTAATTTTGTACATGAAAATTTACATGTACAAAATGATTGACTGAAAATTGTTATCGCTCGTAAATTGTTACCTTCCTCGCATGATCTTCTTTCTATATATATATATAGGGGAGGGATCATACGAGAACACCCCTCATTGAAAGGAACACACTTAGGACCACATATGATGTAGGACTCACCCAATATAGAATCATATTTGATTCAATGGGACCCACCATTGAATCAGATATAATTTTATATTGTATGGGACCCACATCATATGTGGTATTGAAGGTGTTCATTTGTTCCTTTAAAAATGTAAAGTTCTCATTTGAACCTCTTTATATATATATATATATAGAGAGAGAGAGAGAGAGAGATCTTCTTGTGTTAACCCAGTTATTTGTGTTAACCATGTTAACCAAATCTAGACCATCCAATCAATAAATCAATGGTGGATAATAAAGGTGGCATAATTGTAAATAATTTAAAACTATATAAGGTGGAAAAAAAGTAAAAAACACCCAACACAAGTGAACAAAGGGTTAAATGGTCATTTGCCATGAATAGATATTTTCAAAAACAATTGACTTTCCTTCTAATTAGAAACTGATAAGCGAGATGGAGATTTCATCGAGAGATTTTTTAGGGGAGATTTCTTCGCGCGATTTTCGGGGGGTTTTGTTGATCTTGGCGAATATGGATGAAATCGGTGAAAATCTCGGCGCCAATTTGAGAAAACGAGGTAATGGGTTGATGTTATTGAAGAGTGCACTATTGAACAAATTATGTGTTCACAAAATTTTTATTATGTTCTTATTTCACTAATGAACAAAGTCTGCGTTTGTGATGATTGTAAAATGTGTTTCATTCATTGGTGAATAATTAATGTCATTATATTGAGTGTAATATATAATTTGTTCATTGATGAAATTAATGGGTTATTGTTATTGAATGGTGCACTAATGAACAAATTATGTGTTAACAAAAAGTTTATTATGTTCTTATTTCACTAATAAACAAAGTATGCGTTTGTGATGAGTGTAAAATATGTTTTGAATTGGTGAACAAGTACTGTTTTATTAGTGAGTGTATTATATGCACTGTTCATTGATGAAAGTATTAAAGATAATTAAGATATGTTTGCATACTTAACTTTGCTAATTTTAATGAATGTATTAATTATATAATAAATAAATTAAATAAAAATTATATATACAATTTACAATATACGAATTACCCCTGCTAAATATAATTAATTTATTTAATTCCATAATTAAATAGAATTTTTCTATTGGTTGGTTTGGATTAACATGATTAACACAAATAATTGGGTTAATAACACAAAAAGGTGCCTCTCTCTCTCTATATATATATATGTATATATATATAGGGGCAGGTTCATACGAGAACGCTAACATTTTACGAGAACGCGAGGAGCTTTTTTTATGTACAAAATCATATATGATTCATGTACTGATTTTGATTCACATACAAAATCATATGTGATTTTGATGTTAGTACAAAATCACATATGATTTTTTGATATTGATACAAAATCACATGTGCTTTTGTACATGAAAAAAGCTTATCGCTGTATAAAGATACCGTCCTCGCATGAACCTCCCTCTATATATATATATATATGCTTGACTATTTGATACCTCTAAAGTTTATGAGATCCATTTTAAATCATTATTTTAACATAATTAACTTTTTTTAACTATTTAGTTCATTAATGCTATTTATTATACAAAGTTAATCCATTTTTTAGAAAATTCAAATTCCATACATTTAACATACATGCACACACGCACATACAATTAAATGTGTACACAATATGTTCAATCTTAAGAGATTTATTTGCAGGTGTTTATAAGTTATACCATACATTACAACAAAATTGATTTTATAGGACATGTAAATTGTCTAAGCATCTTAAAAGATTATTTTACAAAACCTAAGTTTATATGTGGAACTATAAAATGTTATATCTAAAATCTTTATTATAGGTTTATACGACGCTTTTATAATAAAGTGTTTTATTACCAATTTTATATGACACTTTGTAGATTTATCTTATATAAACCCATCTTTTATAAGACATTTGTGTTTATATGATATTTTTTCAAATGGTGTCATTCAAAATATCTAAGAGGATGCTTTATTTTAAAAGCGTCATAAAATTCTTGTTAACATGCCTAAAAGTGTCATGTCCTATAAACTCGACTAACCCACACGATTTGGGTTGGGTTGGGTTAGGTTAGGTTGAGATTTTTCAAACCGTAAATATTGGGTTGAGTTGTTTAAATGCCTTCAACCCGGCCAACTCAACCCATAAGCTATTGGGATTAAAATCATTCCCTCTATTCCACTCCATAATTCCCTCTACAGATTGATCTCCTCCATAATTCCCTTCTAGATTGATCTCCTATTTTCATCCTTTTATCTTGTTTCCTTTTTATCATTATTTTGGCTCTATTTATTTCCTTCCCTGTATTGCTTTTCACATAATAAGAATACATGAATACCTTTAAGCTGTCAATTTGATCATGGTATCAGAGCGGTTTCTAGACAAACTCTGAATATCGAAACCCTTCATCAGCCGTCGCAATGGCTGGAGAAAAGGCCACAACCGGCGACAAGGGTGAGGGCGACATTGATGCCAACTCACCACTGTATATCCATGCTTCGGATTATCCGAAACAGGTGCACGTCAACAACCCTCTAAACGACCACAATTACACCGATTGGTCACAGGAAATGATGAATTTTCTGTTTGCCAAAAACAAGGTGGGATTCATTGATGGATCCCTCAAGAAACCAGAAACAACCTCTCCCAACTACATGCCTTGGATGCGTTGTGACGCCATTCTAAAGGGGTGGCTCACAACGGCCATGGAAAAGGAAATAAGAAGCAGTGTGAAATACGCGAGTACCGCTCGAGAAATCTGGGCTGACCTCGTCGAAAGATTCGGGAAAGAAAGTGCGCCTAGGGCTTTCGAGTTGAAGCATGCCTTCGCGACTACACAACAATCTGGAACCTCAATCTCTGCGTATTATACGAAACTCAGGGGGCTTTGGGATGAAATAGGCTCGGTAATGCCCATACCGCAGTGCACCTGTAATGGGTGTAGTTGCGATCTTGGAAAAAGGATGAATGAAGCCAAAGAAAAAGATAGACTCTATGAATTTCTCATGGGGTTAGACAATGAATTTACAGTGATCAAAAGATCCTTGCCACAAAACCTATCCCTAGCTTGAGCAGCGCCTACCATCTCGTGGAAGAAGATGAAAAACAAAGAGCCATATCGCATGACAAAAAATCTACAACCGAAGCCGCTGCATTCAAGGTTTTCACTCCAGGTCGTACAGATGGCTTTGGAGGCCGTGAAACTCAAAAGCGTAAGGGCACTGCCAAAGATCCCAAACGCAGTGATGTAGTCGAACATTGTACCTTCTATGGGAAGGACGGACACAACAAAGAGGGCTGTTTCAAGAAGATCGGCTATCCCGAATGGTGGACGGGTAACAAGACCAAACGATAAGACACAAAGGTTGCCTACGTTGAAGCTAGCTTAAGTCCGATTCCTGGACTCACCAAAGAACAATACCAGACTTTCTTACAGACCTTCGTCGGAGAGAACAACAAAACCGGTGATGACGCACCACGTAAGGCTAATTATGCAGGTAAAAGGGAAGGGGACGATGAATGGGTGGTGGACTCGGGAGCCACCGAACACGTCACTTATTACTTAAATTTCCTTAACGACAAAACCGAAAATGGACTCGAGGCACCCGTCACCATTGCAAATGAGACGAAAGTGCCTATTAGAGGAAGGGGTAACTCGACCCTTAAAGGGGGTACTAAAATTGATGATGTTCTTTATGTCCCTAATTTTAGTTGTAATTTGTTATCTGTAAGGAGATTGACTAACAGTTTGCAAAGTGTAATTTCTTTTTTCCCTGATTTCTGTGTCATGCAGAAGCTTCATACGGGGAGCTTGATTGGTGCGGGGAGATGCGAAAAAGGATTATATCCGATGGGGATGATCAGAAACGAGAGAAAGGCTATGGCGGTGACTAATGACACTTGGCACAAGAGGTTGGGACACGCTTCTAGTGAAAAGCTCAATGAGATTAGTTTTCTTAAAGACGTTGTTTTCAATAAAATTTGTAACTCTTCCTCTAAAGCTAAGCACACGAGACTTCCTTTTCCGAATAGTACTACCAAAACTGTTGAATGTTTTGATTTACTACATTGTGATATTTGGGGAAAGTATCGTACACCTTCTTTTACCGGAGCAAATTTTTTCTTGACAATAGTTGATGATTTCAGTAGAGCTGTATGGTTATTCCTTTTGAAATTCAAACATGAGGCTAGTGGACACTTAAAGAATAAAAAATGGTAAAGACTCAGTTTGGTAAAAACATAAAAAAAAAATTAGATGTGATAATGGTGGGGAGTTCACATCCATTGATATGTTGTGTTTTTACAAAGAAAATGGGATTCTACTCGAAACAACGTGTCCTCACACGCCTCAACAAAATGGTACCGTTGAAAGAAAACATCAGCATCTCCTTGAAACGACTCGAGCTTTACGTTTTGAGGCTAAGTTACCAAAGCGGTTTTGGGGAGAATGTGTCCTCACCGCCGCTTACGTCATCAACCGGTTACCCTCCAAGGTCATCGGTAATAAGACTCCTTTTGAGCTTCTTCACAATGAAGCACCTGACTATGATCACATGAAGGTGTTCGGTTGTTTAGCATATTACCAAAACACTGATACAAGAGGAGACAAATTTGAAGAAAGTGGGAAAGCCGGTATTTTCTTAGGCTACCCACCGGGCACAAAGGGATATAAAATGTACGATCTTGAAAACAAGAAAATGATTGTTTCAAGGGATGTTAGATTTTTTGAGAACCACTTCCCGTCTGATAATGTTGCTCCGAACTGTCAACATGATGACATTTTGGAAGGAGAAAGTTGGCTCACTAAAGTTGATGTCGAGATTCAAAACCAAATGGAAGACAGCGTCACGATTGGAATCAATGAAGAAACTACACATGAGGGTAACCCGCCTCAAAATCGTGATCAAAATCCAGTTATTGATCCACCATCTCAGCATGAAGCTGATCACGTGGATGAGACAAATGATGCTCGAAATCCAAGTACAGAAGATCACGACCCCAACGAACAGAACAGAGCCCAAAACATGAATCCGGAACAGGGACGGTGCAAACAAACTCGATCTCAACCAACTCGGTTTAAAGACTTCGAAGTCAAGCTTCCCCCATCCGTTGATCCGACACATCCCGCTCCCAATCAACACTCTTCTACGGTACATCCCCTGTCCAATTTTTTCTCTTATGAACATTTTTCTGACTTACACAAAGCTTTCTTAGCGGCCATTAATTCAAATAATGAGCCAAGAAATTTTGCACAAGCCATGCAAGATGAACGATGGAAAAAGGCGATGAAAAGGGAGATACGAGCTCTTGAAGAAAACGGCACGTGGACTCTCGCGGAATTGCCGGAAGGCAAACGAGCCAGAGACTCGAAATGGGTCTACAAAGTGAAGTATAAACCAAATAGGGAGGTAAAATGTTACAAAGCTCGTCTTGTCGCAAAGGGATTCACGCCACAAGAAGGCGTTGACTACCATGACACATTTGCTCCAGTAGCCAAACTTGTCACGGTTAGAACACTTCTCGCCGTAGCTGTCAAGAAAGACTGGATTATCAACCAACTCGCCGTGAACAATGCCTTTCTACATGGCGATTTACATGAGGAAGTTTACATGAAAATCCCACAAGGATTCTCTAAAGAAAAGGAAACTCGGGTCTGCAAGCTAAAGAAATCACTCTACGGGTTAAAACAAGCCTCACGGAACTGGTATCAAAAATTTACCACGTCATTCCTTAACCTGGGTTTCAGACAATGCAAAGACGATTATTCTCTCTTCATCCGTAAACGAAAGAACAGCTTTGTCACGGCCTTGATATACGTAGACGATGTCTTTATCGTTGGTAATGATCGTGATTGGATACAAGCCACAAAACACGAGCTTGACAAACAATTTAGCATAAAGGACCCTGGGAATCTTAAATACTTTCTTGGAATCGAGGTGGCTCTCTCTCCCAAAGGTCTTGTCTTGAGCCAAAGAAAGTACACCCTAGATATTCTTCAAGATTGCGGGTTGCAAGGCTGTCGACCCAGCTCGTTTCCTATGGAACCAAATTTGAAACTTGATAAAGCAGAGACTGAACAAAGGGTTGACAACAACCTTTACCGTCAGATGGTGGGACGGTTACTTTATTTGCATGCCACTCGACCCGACATCACCTATGCGGTTAATGTCTTGAGCCAGTTTGTCAGTGACCCAAGGCAGAACCATTTGGATGTTGCTTATCGGGTCCTTCGCTATCTCAAGGCTACGGTAGGACAAGGCATTCTCTTACCACGATCAGAAGGATATAATCTCATGGCATATTGCGATTTCGACTGGCTTGGATATCCCTTTACGAGACGATCGAGAACAGGATACTTACTCCTCCTTGGAGGTGCCACAGTTTCATGGAAAACTAAGAAACAATCGGTTGTCTCTCTCTCCTTCCGCTGAAGCATAATATCGTTCCATGGCCTCTACCGTTAGCGAGGTTCTATGGATGCGATGGTTACTACGAGAATTAGATGTTCCATTTGATGGTCCCACTCCTCTATTTTGTGATTACCAAGCTGCAAGACACATCGCTAACAATCTCATTTTTCATGAATGGACAAAACATGTGGAGATGGATTGCTATTTTGTCCGTGAAAGAGTTGAGACTCAAGAAGTTCGCCTATTTCACATCGACTCAAAGTTACAAATTGTTGACCTCCTCACAAAAGGCCTGGGTGCTCCTCAACTTAGTTTTCTACTTGGCAAGTTGGGTGTTGTCAACCTACACACTCCAACTTGAGGGGGAGTATTGGGAATTAAAATCATTCCCTCTATTCCTCTCCATAATTCCCTCTACGGATTGATCTCCTCCGTAATTCCCTCCATAGATTGATTTCCTATTTTCATCCTTTTATCTTGTTTCCTTTTTATCATTATTTTGGCTCTATTTATTTCCTTCCCTGTATTGCTTTTCACATAATGAGAATACATGAAAACCTTTAAGCTGTCAATTTGATCATAAGCAGTCCTAATTTCAGTGTGGTATCGATAATAAGTTGTTTTAAGTGTTTGCAATGAGAAAAAATGAAGAAGCCTATACCGATTCCACACTGGTGTAAGGAGTTTTTAATAAGTTAAACACTCATGACTTATCAAAACTATTTATGACTTTTAACCATTTTTTAACTCTTTTACGTGTATAAGCAATTCCAAACACACTTTAAAAAACAGCTTATCAACTTATTTCAGTATGGTACTATCATAATTTAATCCAAACACTTTTTATAAAACTCTGATTTATCACAACATAAGTTGATAATTTTTTTTAATAAAAACATAAGTTGTTTTAAATAAGTAATCACAAACACCCCCTAAGAGTGAATTATATATTTCATCCATGTGGTTAGATAATTTTTACGGTCTTTGACTTTTGTATATTTTTTGAAAATTCAATGGAACGCATCCTTGTAATTGCGTTTTTTTAATGAGTTACATCCATGTGGTTGCAGGTTTTTAATGTGTTCGGTTCCTAAATAAATCAACGACATGGCCCTATGGTGACATTAAAAACCCAAGTCGTTGTAAAAATGCTACCATAAGTCATGGTCCGTTGTAAAAATACATCCATGTTGTGTTGTAGTGCGTTTTTTAGCTCCTTGCTAGTGCTAATAAAATTTCCACTGTTCAAAAAAAAAGTCATGGTCCGTGGAATTAACAAAATTGGATAAAGACCATTAAAAACAAATAATTTCTTGAACCAAACATGTAATTTACTCTTTAATTAATTAAATAGTACCATACCACTTCTAGTTTTAAGATTATATTTGTAAAAATAACATATTTATTTTCCTTTCTCTCATTCTCGAGAGCACGATTTTTTTTTCTTTTCTTCCATTTCCTACATTTTCCTTCAATCTCAAGAATACAAATAAAAATATATTATTTCTTTTCCTTTCTTCAAAAAACTCGAGAACACAACATTAAAGAGAGATGGAAATAGACACTACAACAAAAATGATTTTATAGGGCGCCTAAAATGAAAAAACGTCCTAAAAACATACTTTATAGGACACAAGTTTATAGGACCAAACCAAAAAGTGTCCTATCTAAAAGGGTTACAATAAGTTTATATGACGCTTTTAAGCGTGTTAATTTTTAAAATAAAGTGTTCTATTAACTATTTTATATGACACTTTTGAAAAGTGTCCTATAAAAATATGGGTTTATATGACACTTTTCAAAAGTGTCCTATAAAATTGCTAATAGGACACTTTATTTTAAAAGCATCGTAAAAACTTGTTGAAACGCCTAAAAGCGTTCTATAAACCTATTGTAACGCTTTTAGATAAAATGCTTTATGATTTGGTCATATAAACTTGTGTCCTATAATGTATTTTTTTAGAACGCTTTTTCATTTTAGGCGTTCTATAAAATCACTTTTGTTGTAGTGAGAGGAGGGAGAAGGAGGGAGAGTTTAACAACTCATCGCTATTGATAGAAAATGAGATTTTTAAACTCCTAATAAGTTTCAAGTTATTGACTACTAATAATTTTTAATATTATGTTAAATTAGATTAGAAGTTATTGGGCAAAATTGTTGTTTTGTGATTTAGACATTACACAAAAAGGAGGTGGATGTTAGAAATGAAGAGGTGTGCAAAACAAATTAATTCGAAAGGTGATGGCTGATAAACTACCTTAATAGGTTTTTAATGGTAGTTTGTATTGATATTGTAACAACTCATCTCACATTGGTAGAAAAGAAGATTTGGAAGCTCCTTATAAGCCTAAAATAGTGGGCTACTAATAACTTCCACCATGGTTTTAAGTTGAATTTGAAGTTATTAGGCCAATCCATTGCTTTGGACTTTGGGGTGTTACAAATGGTATCAGAGCCGATCCTTGTACCATCGGGATGGTGGGGCAAACCTCATCGGGTATGATGAGTCCACGAGAAGGGGTGTTTGTAACATCTTAGGCGAATCCCACATCGCCGATGATAAGGAGAAAAGATTCTGGGCAGACCTGACGAGGACGTCAGCAGTTTAAGTGGGGGAGTTTGTAACAACTCATCTCACATTGGTAGAAAAGGAGATTTGGAAGCTCCTTATAAGCCTCAAGTAGTGGGCTACTAATAACTTCCACCATGGTTTTAAGTTGGATTTGAAGTTATTAGGCCAATCCATTGCTTTGGACTTTGGGGTGTTACAGATATTATTAATAATTTACTGATTTATAATATATAAATATAAGATTTAAACAATCTTTAAATTGCACATTAAAAGAGACAAATCCTTGAACGCAGGCGAAGAGTTTAATACGTGTAGTCTGTTTCTTGTTATATATGACAACTTTTTACATACCTTATTGACAACTATATATTTATATATGTTTTTATATATAATATATATATATATTCCATTCCAAATATAGAAGTCCTAGGATCATTATTCAGTTCAATCATTTCTACGCTCTCTTATATAAAAAAACACACCCTATAATAAGAATTTATAGGACATATGTAGCTTCTAATTCATTATATTTAACCTATCATGTTTATGCTTATTCGGATAAAATCAACCCCGACACAATAAGCATATTAATATTAACAGCATCTACAGTGGTGGAACCTTCAAAAACTTCATTTACCATATTTTTTCCCGTCACATTATTGTTAGTTGCCATCTCAACAAATCAAAAAACCTCTATAAAACCCTACAATGAAGGTTATTACAAAAACCTCATTTTCCTTATTTTTAATTTATAAAATTTTATTTTATTTATAGGAAAGAGGTTAATGCGAGAATGGTAACAATTTACAAGAATGTAAGAACAAACCTCAGCCAATCATTTTGTACATAAATTTTTTTCATGTACAAAATCACATATAATTCATGTACAAAATCACATATTGATTCACGTACAAAATCATATATGATTAGCCGAGACTTTTCTTGCAGCAAAAGTCGCGCGTCTCATTTTTAATGCTAGTATAAAATCACATATGATATATTATTTTTAGATTATTATTTGATGTATTTTTTTTAAAAATAAAAAAGGTATTTACAATTATTAGTTTACATTTATAAATTAATTATATATATAATCTAAATATAATAATATAATGAGATAATCAGAAAACTTGTATAAAAAAAAAGAAAATTAAAAAGAGTTAAAATTTATAAAATATATTCTATAATATTTAGTTTATATATATTTTTAATGAATATATATTTTTATGTTTTATAAATTTATTAAAATAAAATAAAATGATTAATAAACAATAAAAAGTGTTCAAGCATCTGGGTGCCTATAGGAATCTGTGACTGGACAAGAGTTTGTGTCCAAAGTGGAGGTTTTTATAAAATTCTCAACAAGAACCTGTAAAAGAACCCTCATTGTAGATGCTCTAATTGTAGCTAGAAACAATTTATGAATACTTAGGTTTATATACCAAATATTTATCCGGTAAGTATTTACCGAGTTTCTTAACTAACCAGATAAACATGGTAAGGATCGAGAATCATACCTGATAAGTGAGAGTGATGACCCTTACCCAGTTAACATTTACCGGGTAAATTATTTCGTACAATGCTGTTTTGATGAACTATAATTTTACCTCGTAAAATAAGTGAGAATATTGATTTTTACCAGTAAGCACTCAACGATTAAACAGTTGGGTAAACAGCCCCTTAGTGGTAACTCAACTGGTGAGATATCAAGTTTACTCCTCATCAGATACCAATTCAAGTTACCATGGAGCCACTACAAGTTTTTTGGATATTAACTTCAAAGCATTATAGTATTAGTTGATGTGCGTACAAACTGAATAAAAACTTTTATGATAATAGGAACTCGAAATGAACAACTATATGTGACAAGGTCTAAGATGGCAATATACACATAAAATAAACAAGAGACCTTATGCTTAAGTCTTTTATGTATCCGTACTTTTTATTGTGTGTTATGTCAATTTCTTTAAAAAAATTCAACCAAATTAAATACATATCAGAAAATATTTAAACCCTATAAATTCAACTTATAAATAATAGGAAAATAAAAATAAAAATAAAAATAGAAAGTGTAGACAGAATTTATTGAAAGTAAATCCAATTTTTTTGCCAACACTTAGGTGTGGAGGACCACTTGGGAAGTCGGAAATGTACACCAAAACAACCAACACACAAAGCTTTAAAGAAGCCAGACCACTAATGGTCCTAGATCTATTCACACTCCTGCCACATAAATTCGATTCTACCGATATATATATATATATATATATATATATATATATATGAATTCATTTAATATATTGGATTTACATGAAGATCTTTCTATTTTATGGACTTACTATGCCATATTTTGATATTTAAAGTTTTACGGAAAAAATGAAGGTAAAAAAAGTTTGAACTTTTTCAGTAAAAATATTGTGAATGTTATATTAATAGTGTTTATTGTAAAATTTCAAATGTAAAAAAATAATCTTACGGGTTTCACGAAACCAGTCTGGTCTCATATTATCCCAAGTTTATTCAATATTATACATAGAAAAATGTTTTTTTTAACTAGTGTAAACAGATTTAGAGATAAATATTGACTAAATTGAAAACAAATTTAAAAAAGTCTATTGTTTTTATATACTTTAATTGAGGGACATACTAACACTCATATTTATTTATCTATTTTAATTATTCAATTCTTAACATGTTTTAAAGACTTGCTAATAATATAATATACAAATAAAATACGTATTATATATATTTTAATTAAAATTATCGTTAATTAATTAATTAATATAATATAATGAAAGATATATGATGAAATGCTAGGAAACACATAAATGGAGAAAAGACAAACCAACGATAGGCACTAAAAGTGTAATTTACTCTACGATTTAATAAAACAAAAAGATTAACTAATCTTTTTAACTAAAGTTAGTTAAAGAGACTAAAAGTAAAACAAAATGTTAATTGTAGTAACTAAAATTGTAATTTGTTTAAAAGACACTTTTATCTTTAATACTTTTTATGTGTCCAAAAATAAATATTCACAAAGTCATGATTTTAGAATGGTGTAATTATTAAACCTTTAATCAATAAAATGACAAATTTATCCTAAATTTTAGAGAGATAAATTTTCTCCTCTTTAAAATAGATGGTAAAATAGAAATATGGATATTTATTTTAGGATAAATCAAAATAGTAATATAGATACTTATTTTGGAATAAAAGCATCTAATTAAAGGGTGGAAAAAGTATTTTTTTTTATATATTTAATAGAGTTTCTAAATATATAGACAAAATACACTTCTATGTATTATTAAATATCTCCAACTCTAATTTTTTTTCCAAAAAATAGAAACAAAAAAATCAAAATCTTTAAAAAAAAAAAATTTTGATTAACCTGGATATCCAACCAACTATGCAAGCTGACTAATCTCAGACGACTACCCGCTTTGCGGGTAACCCGAAGTCACCGCATTTGAACCCCCGTAGCCACAAGGGGATTTTGTTTACCTCCACTTGGATTTGAGCACTTGAGACCTCCCGCAATCTTGTTGATGTTTTGGTCGGCTAAACTCAATAATTAAGACCTTGCTTGCTTGTGGTTTAAAATTTGCATTCATCTCCAAGAGCATCTTTTGAAGAGTCTAACATTAATTATATTATTAAAATATTCAATATATTTAAAAACTTTTAAACTAACTTCTATATTATTGGTGTAAAAGTGATAATATAAATAAAATATTATTTCTCTCATTTGATAATCATGTTTGGAATATTCTCCAAATTTGGAGAAAAAATAATTCTATCTGATGGTTTCTCCATTTTGAAGGAACTTTTAGAGATGCTGTTAGAACATAAATTTAGTTTAAAATCTTTATTTTTCTTATTTTTTTTATTTTAAAGATGTTGTTGAATATAATACATTATAGTTTCATACACACCAACATGAAAAACTAAAAGATGTTTAATTGAAGCTATTAACCGGTGTTCAATAAAGATAAAAATTATTTGTTTTTATATAAATATAATGGAACTAACCCAAATTAATCTCTATCTAAACCAAAAAGAATAAAAATTCATTTTCATTTTACTTGACTATAACATCATCCTTTCCAAAAAGGCAGAAATGGGGAAGCAATAACGAGTGTGAGGCGGCGGAACAGAGTGTGGTAGTCACTAATTATCCTGTTACACTGTTCTGGCTATTCATCCATACCCGTTGACTTGTCAATGTCCTTTTTTAAAAATAAATAAATTTAAATATACCATCTTTAATTCATATATAAATATTTAAGGAAATCTGTCTTCAAAATATACAACTCATTTATCCTTATAACCATTTATTTATTTTTACCAAATATCACGGGGTCATCTAGGTTCATAAATATTACGGATGCAGACCATTTAAAACGATGTCGTTTTGAACCAACTTTATAAGCCAGATCTGTAATAGTTATGGACCCAACCCAAAACCCGGTTTTATGTTGTTATCTGACGGATGCGAGTGGAACCGGGTTTTGAGTCGGTTCCAAAATGGTTACAAACCTAGTTTACTGAGCTGGTCTAAAACGACATCATTTTGGATTGCCTGTAACACTTACGAATCTGGATTATGAACCCAATGACGTTTCGGTAAAAATGAGAGAGAAATGGTTAGAAAGATAAATCTGATCATTTTGAGTCAATTTTCAATAATTTATTTAATTAAAACAAATACAACAATAATATGTATTTCTTTTAATTTTCCACACAAAAAACTTATAGATGCTTTATAATAGGAAATCAATCCACCACACCACCTCCCATATAAGGTACAGCTTCAGTTCTGCAAATTCTCCAACACCACCACCACCACCACCACCACCCCGCCACCGCCAACCGTCCACCACCGCCACCGCCACCGCCACTGCCACCGCCCTCCTCCGATGGAAAGAAACGATACAGATCAGACTCATGATTTCATGAACGTCGAGTCTTTCTCTCAGCTTCCCTTCATCCGTCCTTCACCCCTCAAAGAAAAAAGTATCAGGCTCTTCGGAAAAGATTTCGGCGGTGGAGACTCACCGGAAGTTATCATCTCCGACGACGGAGACTCAACTGAAACCGCCGAGGAATCTAAAGACGCCGGAGAAAGCAACCGGAAATTCGAGTGCAATTACTGTTGCAGAAACTTTCCGACATCACAAGCGTTGGGAGGCCATCAAAACGCACATAAAAGAGAACGACAACAAGCCAAACGAGCTCACCTTCAGTCTGCCATGATCCATGGAAGCTTCACGGAGGCACAAATGTATGGTTTTATGAATTACCACCGCCTCGCCGCCGCCGCCACCACCACCACCATACCACCGTACCACCACCACCAACCACCACCGTGGGGTACAAGTACAACCAACAATGCTTACAGTAGTAGCAGGTTTTACGGAGGAAATACCAGTTACATTCAAACACAAACACCCATCAATGGCAGTCCACTGGCGATGTGGAAATACCCGACGGTCCAAAACTCGACATTTAGCGACAGTTCGAAACCGTCGGTGATTGGAACTGGGAATCATTCTCAGATCCGATATACGTATGAACAAAAGCCAAATGTTCAAGAACAAGTTAGTTTGGATTTACATTTATAATATTATCAATTTCTTTTTTTTAATTAAATTTTCTATTATTATGCGATGATTATGGTATATATATATATATATATATCTTAATTAGCAAATGACAAGTTATTAATGGCAGGAGCTAGAAATTAATTTACAAAAAGAGAAACCAAATTATACTTGGATTTTAATTTTTGAATGGCATTTTTTTTTTAACCGTGGTTGTCTGGACCAGATTGTTTATGTGCATTTGGATTAACTTTGGAGAATAGGAAGGAAATTTCCTAGTAGCAGCGTTGCACACAGGGACGGACCCAATTCATAGTATACGGTTATCCGTGTCATCGTATTGTTTATCCGTTGTACTGTGATAAGTGTCACCGTATTAATTTGTTGTGTGTCACTGTATATATTTCGAAACTACAATGAAAAACAATTTTTTTTGGTAGAATTGGTTTACAAAGCTTTTCTTCCACCCCAGACCCAAGTTCATATTCTGTTAGTGTCATTTTTTAGTCAAATTGTGTCATCATTTCAATTTTCTTTTTCCTATATTTGTTTATTATAGTAAAATGATGTCACCATTTAAAAAAGATTATGGATCGGTACTTGATTTATATTGGTTATTTTGGAAGAGATTCCCTAAAAATTTCAAGCCTTGTGCATCTAATCTTGATATATGAAGAATAAGGCCACAAGAGCATTCATGTAAGAGCGGTGCTATAAAACTACTCTATTTTAACAATGATATATTAATAGAATACTCGATGTATTTAATAAAATTATTTTTTTTTTCTTTAACATATTCAACTTCAATACCTCTTATTTTTTAGAAAAATCTATTGTCACATGGCCGAGCCGGAGGGAATACCAATGTGACACTCCAAACAAGACCTCTAAAAATTTTAGGGCCTCCAAAAATTTTGGGTCCCAATTATGTATATTTGATTTTCCCATATCTTAACTCTATTCTTTCCAATGTTTTAAAACCCGGGTTAACTCGGCCGGACCGCCGGTCGAACCGGGACCCGGGGTAGTGACCGGGTTAACTAACGTCGCGTTAATGCATATGACCGGTCCGTTTCAACCCGGCCGGGTTTCTCAAAAACCCGGTTAAACCGGTGGTAAACCCGTTTCTCAAACCCGGTTAACCCGTTTGTATATTAAAATTCAGATTTTTTTAAAAAAAATGTGTGTCGCGTGTGTTTTCTTAATGTATTTGGATTGATTTAATGTTGGAACTTGTTGTTTGTGTATTTTTAATGTTAGAACTTGTGGACATCAAATTATTACTTTATATATATGTATGTACGCAGGAAAATGAAAGAAATACAAGGGATTAAGGGAATTATTGAAAACGGTTAACCCGGTGGTTGAACCGGTTGAATCAGTTAACCTGGGACCCGGTCACCACACCGGATCAACTAAAAACCCGGGTTTAAAACATTGATTCTTTCGACCTTCTCCCTCTTATTTTAACCTATTTGAGCAAGTAAAATTGTAGCCTAGTTCCCCAATTCATGTTTTCTTATACCGGATTTGGCGATTCACCGGGTTTCGATTATGACTAGAAATCTGCAATACTTCTCATCAGGTCCCTAATTTGACGATTGACCTCTCTTAGTAGGCTAGTCTCATTTATCTTAATTTTCCCTATCGCTAATTTTATGATTTAAGCACCCATCACGACTTTGTTTAATAATCTTTCTTTTTTTTGTTCTTTGTTTTTCCCTTTCTTGTTTGACGAGCAATCTCGCCTATAGTTTTATGTACTTCATCCATCGTGATAACAATAAATCATTGTTCATAGCATTATAGTCCCTTAGAAACATACAAAAATGTTGAGAGTAGCTCGGGGCAAATTCGACCCCAAAACCGAGCTAGGGTTTTTCAAGAACTTGAGATAAGAACAATATGTAAACTCCTATGTGCTAATCATTTCCATATAACGACTTAATGAAGAAAGTTGATTATGACATAACCTATTGAAGATTTTTTTTAATACAAGATGTGGTATGAAGTTTTATAGTTTTTTTTCATTACTCGTCTAATCGATTTATCCAATGGATTTAGGTGAATCCATTCTAATTCAATCCAATGGATGATTGGATTATACAGGTTTCATCCAATAAATACTACTATTGGTTATATGTTTGATCTATTCAATAATTTGATCCAATTTCCAATCAATTAATCTACCATTATTCATATATTTTTCGAATTTATTAAGACACTAAGGTGACGTTTGTTTTTTAAGAGGCGCTGAAATCTTATTTCACTTCTGATTAATAAGAGATGGTGCTAAAGTCTGAAATCTGAATCAATAATACTGTTTGTTTTTGTAAACGGATAAATGTCTGAATTTGTTTAAATTGTCTATTTTACCCATTAAAAAATTATATTGTTGAATTTGTAGATAAATTTATACAATTTCACATATTTATTCCTCATCATTAGAAAATCTACATCTAAATTATATAATTAATATTCATTTAAATGAAAATATGTCAAATCGGTATATAACACATATAAATCCTATTAAAACACAGAAATTGAGAGAGGTAAGGATCTATTTGATGATGATTGATTGAGAAACATCGTTGCCGATAGTTTGGATAACAATAAGAGGCAAATAAGAAGTTAGTTTACCTCTTATCAAATAAGAGGACAATAAAACATAAGTGCCTCTGAAAAATTGAAAAAAAAACAAACAGTCTGAATGACCCTACCTCTTAACAAATCAGACATAAGAGGCTATTAAGAGCTTATTTTGAAAAAACAAACAAGGCCTAAATAAAAATATCATCTAAAAGATATATCATGAATTATACTTATTTATTACATGGATGGTAGTTGTTGTAATTAGATGTGTAAGCGGATGGTAATTTGATTGGATTAGTTTGGTTTTATTGGATTTTGAACTGACATCAAACAACCAATCGACCTAATTTGGATATGGAAATTCGATATGTTGTAATCCAATTATAATCAGAAATATTCCAATTATGTTCCCTTGGTTATTGATTGGTTCGATCGGTTTTAAATGGATCAGATAACTATTTACACACCTCTATGATTTATTGTGTTGGTTCAAGTGTAACGGGACCTCTAAAAACATTGAAACTACACTGTCTTTTAAGTTTAAATATTTTTCCTTAGTTTGGAGATTTTTTACAATATCTCACTGTTTTTATCTATATTTTAATGTGTAATTCAGCATGGTTGTTATAGAAAAAGAAGCAGTGTTTTAAAACCCGGGTCAACCCGGCCGGTCGGACCGGTCGGACCGGGACCCGGTCTACTCACCGGGTTAATAATCACCGAGTTAAAGCCCCTAACCGGCCCGGTACAACCCGACCGGGTTTCTCGATTTTCCCGGTTGAACCGGTCTCAAACCCGGTTTCAAAACCCGGTTTTTACTAAAATTTAAAAAACTTAAAAACAAAAAAAAGTTTTCTTTCTGCTCCTAAATCCTAATCGACTTCTGCTTCCAAAGACCCAAACCCTAAAACGCTAAGAAACGAGCCGACCAAAAAACTCAAGAAATCGATCTCGTGACTCATCTGCTCCCATCGATCTTGTTCAGTCATCTCAAGAAATCGATCTTGCTCAGCCATCTATCTCATCTCATCTCCCTCAGCTCTCGATCTCTAGTTCTCCAAAGGTAACTTTGTTTGGAAAATCTTGTGTAAATGTGTAGAAAACTAATATATGTTTGGAAAATCACAAATATAATTGAATTTATTCTTGTGTTGCACTCGAATTTATCTTTATGTTGCTCAAATAACTCCAAAACAGAATTCATCAACTAAAATTGTCGTATACAATCATAAAAAAATTACCTTATTTCCTTCAAAAATGTGATTTACAGACTCTTGTATTTGATGCCAGGAAAATGTACATAGGAAAATGAAAAAAATACAACATAATTATTGAAACCGGTTGAACCAGTTAACCCGAAACCCGGTCATCACACCGGGTCAACTTGAAACCCGGGTTTTAAAACATTAAAAAGAAGTCGATATAAAAGATACCAAAAATAAGAAGCAATTCAATTAATGGCTGCTGCTGCAGCTGGCATTGGTTACATATTTCAAAGCACAAAGTACAAGTGTCAGTTGCTTTGTATGGTTGTAAAGTTCTCTTACGGTTTGTGAATGTACGTTTAGTGCAATTGGCCAAAAGGATGGTGGTGACATCTTTGGCAACAAAAACATGTTTTTTTCTTCTAGGTACTATATAAAACCCACATGAATAGTTGTCGTTTGATTCTAAAATCCACACTATTCCAAGAAATTAGGATAAGAATATTTACATGGTTTAGTAATTTATTAAATGAGCTTATTTATTGAAACTTTTTTTATTTAATAAATCATAAGTTAGTTTAGAAGAGTTTTAATAAATCCAGATGTTTTTTTTTTCCAATTGTAAATTTTCAGCATTTCTTTTTAATAGAGGAGTTCATTTGATAATATAAATCGCATAAAACCCGATTTTACCATACGAAATTGTGAGCGTTAGAATTTTCGTACACAGTACATTGTGGTTTTTTGTTTCTTTTGTACACAGGGGGCGTTTTGTAACACCCTAAAATTTAGAGTAAATAAAAACCGAATAATAAAATGCGGAATATATAAAATCGCCCACAAAATGGGGATAGAGTATGGGAGTTTACATCTAAACACGGATACTAAAATAACAACTTATTAATCTATACAATTTTGAATATAGAGTACATTCGGGTGTTACTAGCAACCTCAAAATAACGGATCTAAATAACTCCAATCATATACACTCTAAGTGTATTCCTCAAAAAGGTGCCTCCACCGGCACTACTCTCCACTCCCTTCTAGGGAGCCCTTCATCCCGATCACCTGCTAAGCCACATTGAAAATCAAGTGTTAGGCTTACACATAGTGAGAACAAACAGTTAAATGGATAATTAGTAAAATATTTAAACAAGGTTATAGTTTAGTTTATCCCATTTAACTCTACTTGAAAGCTTACTCTTGGTGACAGATACAAAAGTAGGTCACTACTCAATGTTCAAGCTAGCTATAGAAATCAATGGCAACCGGCAACTCCCAGTTAATACACCAAAGGGTAAGGCCCTCGATGACTCCTACAAAACCTGTGCAATAGGTCAATGGCAACCGGCAACTCCCAGTTAATACACTCAAGTGTAAGACCCTCGATGACCTCCCGATGCACCCAACATAGTCAATGGTAATCGGTAATAATCGACTAATACACCTAAGTGTAGGGCCCTCGATGACTACTAACGAAACCAAAAAGGGATAACGATCCCAACTTAAAACCGACTAAATGCCTATGGATCCATTACATATTAGTCTACTCTTCAAATACATCAAACGAGACGTATTTATAGTTTTCCCAACACCGAAAACGTTTATATAATTATCTCTATTTGAAATACATTTAACCAATTATTAGGTCAAATCATTTTGTTTCCAAAATCAAAGATTTTCTCAACATAAAACCTTCTCAAGTATTTTAAACCAACTATGATGTTCATTTCATCATCTAACTCAAAATACCCCAAAATACCTTATTTGATCTAAAATCTCCAAACTCAACCAAATACATAAACCCTTGACAATATTAGTTTAAAATCGAAAAGACACCATTTATAACATGTATTTGAGGTTAAAGGGTTTGGATTTGAACTCACAAAGCTAGGGTTAGGAAAACCCTAGAAATCTCCCTAAGAGGATGAAGATGATGGAGCTAGTTGAGAGGAGTCAAGAACACCACCACTTGGAGCTTTAAATGCTTGAATCACTCTTAAATTTTCAACTTGAAAGGAGTAATCAACGAGCTTGGATGAGGTAGGTGGAAGAAAATGAAACCCTAAAATCGCCTTCAAGGTTTTCCTCCTGTTACTGAGTTTTGATATCTGATAAATGAGAAATGGAGCTGAAAAATCGCACTTAAAAGTGATCCAGGACCACCCGGGCGATCTTACCCTGCGATCATGACAAGGCATGATCGCCTGTCATGATCACACGACCCGTACCGCGAGTTTCGTGCTTAAAAATCGATTTTTTGGCTATCTGGTTTTCCTGCGATCTTGCACCGCGATCATGACATGGCAAGATAGCATGTCATGATCGCAAACTTGGTACCGAAACTCAAATCGGTTCCGGTTTTTGCTCCTTTCTTCCGGATCAATGTAACCCGACATTAAACCCTTGAAACACTCCCTTCAACTATAAATATCAAAATATTAGGATGCGAATTCCATTATCTTATATACAAAAATTCCAGGTGTTACAATCCTCCCACTCTTGAATTTAATTTCGTCCTCGAAATTTTACAAACTAACTAAATAAATTAGATATTTTCTCTTCATGTCTTCCTCCGCTTCCCACGTCACGTTTGATCCACGATGATGCTTCCATTGGATTTTAACCGTGACAATTTCTTTATGACGAAGCATTTTAGACTTTCTTTCTAAAATTGCTTTCGGTTCTTCCACACAACGACTACTATCAACACGAATCTCCGAGAGAGGTATTACACTCTCTTCTTCCGCTAAACACTTCCTTAAATAACAAATGTGGAACGTAGGATGTATGCCGGCCATTTCGGGTGGCAACTCCAATTTGTATGTTTAGCGTCCCACTTTCTCCAAAATCTTAAACGGTCCAAGAAAACGAGGACTAAGTTTCCCATTCTTCCCAAACCTTATAATACCCTTCCAAGGGGATACCTTAAGCATCGCACGCTCCCCCACTTGGAATTCCATGGGTCTCCTTTTTTTATCGGCATAACTTTTTTGATGGTCTTGAGCCGCCTTTATCCGCTCACGAATGCATTTCACTTTGTCGGTCGTCTCTTGCACAATTTCGGGACCGGCAAATTGCTTATCTCCCGCTTCTAACCAACACACCGGTGTTCTACATTTCCGTCCATACAAGGCTTCAAATGGTTCCATCCCAATACTAGAATGATAGCTATTATTATAGGCAAACTCTACGAGTGGTAGGTGCGAGTCCCAACTCCCACCAAAATCGATGACACACGATCTAAGCATATCCTCGAGAGTTTGAATGGTCCTCTCACTTTGACCATCGGTTTGGGGATGGTATGCGGTACTTAAATGTATCTTCGTGCCCAAACCCTTTTGTAATCCTTCCCAAAAATTTGAAATGAACTGATTATCACGATCCGATACGATAGTCAAAGGCATCCCATGTCTTGAGACGATTTCATCCACATACAACTTTGCAAGTTTATTAACGGGACCGGCTTCACGCATAGATAAGAAATGAGCACTTTTCGTCAAACGATCCACCACTACCCATATGGTATCATGACCTCTCACAGTCTTGGGTAACTTAGTCACGAAGTCCATGGTAAGGTGCTCCCACTTCCATTCCGGTATTTCCAACGATTGGAGACTTCCATACGGTCTTTGGTGTTCCGTTTTCACTTGTAAACATGCCACACATCTTTCCACATAATTGGCCACATCCAACTTCATAACGGGCCACCAATAAGTCAACTTCAAGTCTCTATACATTTTTGTGCTACCCGGATGAATGGAATATTTTGATTTGTGTGCGTCCTCTAGAAGTAATTCACGGTTGCCCCCGATCTTGGGCACCCAAATACGACCTTGAAACAACTTCAAACCACGACGTCTTCCATCAATAGTAGGTGTTGCTTTACCATCACTTCATTCTTGAGGTTTTTTTCCAAAAGGGCCTCCGCTTGGGATGCCTTGATTCAGCCAATCAAACTAGACACCACATCAATCCGCGTAAGCACGACACGCGTTCCACTACCGTATTCTTTCCGGCTCAAAGCATCCGCTACCACGTTGGCTTTACCCAGATGGTAAAGTAACTCACAATTATAATCCTTGAGTAGTTCGAGCCAACGCCGTTGCCTCATATTCAGTTCCTTTTGATCAAAGACACACTTTAAACTCTTGTGGTCGGTGTAGAGAGTGCATTTGGTACCATAAAGATAATGCCGCCACAACTTCAAGGCAAACACTACTGCCGCTAGCTCTAAGTCGTAGGTTGGGTAATTCTTCTCGTGTTCCTTGAGTTGCCTTGATGCATAGGAAATCACCTTGCCTCTTTGCATCAACACACAACCTAAACCCATTTTCGATGCATCACTATACACCACAAAGTCTTCGGAGCCTTCCGGTAAAGAAAGAATCGGAGTTTCACATAACTTCTTTTGAAGAACCCGAAAGTTTGCTCTTATTTCTCGGTCCATACAAATTTCACATTTTTCCTTGTCAAAGTCGTCAAAGAAGAAGCAACCTTGGAGAAATCTTGAATAAATCTCCTATAATAACCCGCTAATCCCAAAAAGCTTCGAATCTCTGCCGAACTCTTTGGCGGTTCCCAATTCATCATTGCTTTAATCTTAGAGGCGTCCACTTTCACTCCGGCTTGAGTGACAACATGACCCAAGAATTGGACTTCGTTCAACCAAAAGTCACACTTGGAGAATTTAGCGTATAACTTTTCTCCTCTTAAAACTTCAAGAACTTTCCGGAGGTGTTGTTCATGGTCTGACTCATCTTTAGAATACACGAGTATGTCTTCAATGAATACAATTACCGACTTGTCGAGGAAAGGCCTACATACTCGGTTCATCAAGTCCATAAATACCACCGGTGCATTTGTCAAACCAAATGGCATTACAAGAAATTCGTAATGACCATACCGTGTCCTAAAATCCGTCTTTGCTATGTCTTCTTCTCTCGCCTTCACTTGGTGATAACCCGAACAAAGATCAATTTTTGAGAAACAACCCGCCCCTTGAAGTTGATCAAAGAGATCCTCAATTCTTGGGAGTGGGTACTTGTTCTTCACGGTTGCCTTATTTAATTCTCTATAGTCAATGCACATCCTCATTATGCCATCTTTCTTCTTTACAAACAAAATTGGTGTTCCCCATGGCGATGAGCTTGGCCTCACAAAGCCTTTCTCTAAGAGGTGCTCTAGCTATTGGAGCAGCTCCCAGTATAAGGTCAATTCGAAACTCTACTTGCCTATCGGGTGGCAAACAGGGCAAGTATTCGAGAAAAACATCCGGAAATTCCCTAACAATACGAACATCTTCAAGCTTTTTCTTTTCCAACTTAGCGTCTAGAACATATGCTAAGAATGAAGGATATCCCTTGGTTAAGCACTTGCGCGCTTTTGCTAAAGTCAATAATACTATTTCACCCTTCCTTCTTTCCCCGTACACCACCACAATACTGCCATCCGATAACGGAATCCGTATTAATTTCTTTGAGCACACAATCTCGGCATGGTTCTCTGCCAACCAATCCATTCCTATTATTACATCAAATCTCCTATTGCCATAGGCATGATATTTACTCCAAACTTATTTCCTTCGATCTCTAACTTACAATCTTTGAGAACGTCACGAACTACAACTTTCTTACCATCGGCTATTTCAACCACGTAAGCATCTTCTAGAGTGCTAAAAGGTGTATGAAGCTCTGGGTAGAAGGCAGAAGACACAAAAGAAAGAGTAGCACCGGAATCAAAAAGTACATGAGCGGGAACTGAGTTAACAAGGAACGTACCAGATACAACGTCCTCCGCCGCCTTAGCCTCCTCCACGGTCATCTTGAAGGCTCTCCCTTTAGCTTTAAGGGGATCTTCCTTCTTCCCTGAGTATCCTTTCTTTTGAAGTGCCCCGGTTCCTTGCACTCAAAGCAAACGATTGCTTTGACTGAGCATTCCCGAGCGAGGTGTCCGCTCTTACCACACTTGTAGCAACCATCGGAGACTATGTTGCATGGCCCGAAATGCTTATTACGGCATTTGGGGCACCAACTAGGTTCCCTCCTATTATTGGCTCTACGATTGTTGTTGTTATTGTTGTTGTAGTTTGACTTCTTGCAAGGCATAGAGTTTCCCTCCCACTTCCTCTTCTCTCCTACTATCTTCTTCTCTTCTTTACCTAACTCGTAGGTATCCTCCATCATTTGTGCTTGGTCTATAGCCTCTTGTAGAGTAGAGGTCCGCGCCGTTTGGACCATTGCCATCATGCCAGATGGCAATCCTTTGATATACGCTTTCATTCTTTCCTTCTCTGTGGGAGCCGCGTGCTCCACCAAACTCAGTTTCTCCACAAATAGTTTTGTATATTCCCTCACGGTCTTATCCCCCTTCTTTAGGGCTCGGAACTCATCCACGATGCGATTAATGGCTCTTTCATTACAATAATCCTCCAAGACTTTTGCTTTGAACATTTTCCAAGTAAGCATTGAGACAATGACGGGGACAAGAGTTTTAGTGGTGACGTTCCACCATCTTAAGGTCGCGCCTCTAAACATTTGGGAAGCAAACTTCACCTTCTGATTCTCTTCGCAGTCACTCGAGCTAAAAGCTTGCTCGATCTCTTGTAGCCAATTCATGCAAACTACCGGGTTAGCTGTCCCCGAAAACTCGGGTGGTTTGGAGCATAAGAAGGTTCTGTAAGAACAACCCTTACTCGTCGTCCTTACTTCCATCGCAGACGTCTCTTCAGTAACGTGCACGACTCCATTCCCTCCAGAACCTCCCACTTGGTTCTCCGTGGTCACTTCATGCCTTCGGTAACTGGCATCCCTTTCCTCAAACATTTTGAGAACTGTTTCATGCTGCTGCGTCATGAGAGTATTCACCGCATGTAACAACCGGATTGCAGTTCATCCTAAGAACTTGCCTCTACTATTAGAGGACCTCTCGCGTTGAGGTTAAGCGATGGAATAGCAGTTAATCTGGGTGGGCCTCTATTGGTGAGAGGAGGAATAACCGGAGGTTGTTGAGTAACCTCTACTGTCGTTATTGGTTCTGGGTTCGTAACACTGTTAGTCGCGCCTTTAGCTTCGTTCCGCGATCGAGTATGCGTGTTCACCATCTTAGTCTGTCAAGATGGTAGAGTAGGAGTAAGACAAGGCTAACATAAATACGTATAACACATTCACCAATCATCGTAATAATAGTAAAATAAGCATGTTCAGAATACAATGTACCCAAAATAGCATTAGCTACGTGATATCTTGGATATATCATACACATAAGAATTCCTATTACCAAAGTCACATTTCATGATTAACGCATATCCGTCGACCCTAAAGCTCTCTTATCTCAAGAATGTCTACCCATATCTCACAATCAACACTTAAAGTCTCAGCTTAAGTCTAGGTATCTTATCATCACACCTAGTTCACTTAAACTAGAGCTCTGATACCAACTTGTAACACCCTAAAATTTAGAGTAAATAAAAACCGAATAATAAAATGCGGAATATACAAAAATCGCCCACAAAATGGGGATAGAGTATGGAGTTTACATCTAAACATGGATACTAAAATAACAACCTATTAATCCATGGATGGTGGAATGTGTGGAATTCAATTCCATTCCATAGGTAAACCAAACGATTGAATGAAATTTGGTCAACGAAATTGATCATTCCAATTCCTTCCAATTCTATCGGATTTCTGCAAATCAAACCCCCCCTTACTGTTTGTGAATGTACGTTTAGTGCAATTGGCCAAAAGGATGGTGACATCTTTGGCAACAAAAACATGTTTTTTTCTTCTAGGTACTATATAAAACCCACATGAATAGTTGTCGTTTGATTCCAAAATCCACACTATTCCAAGAAATTAGGATAAAAATATTTACATGGTTTAGTAACTTATTAAATGAGCTTATTTATTGAAACTTTTTTATTTAACAAATCATATCTTAGTTTAGAAGAGTTTTAATAAATCCAGATGTACTTCTTATATTTTATAATTGAGTAAATTTTCAGCATTTCTTTTTAATAAAAGAGTTCATTTGATAATATAAATCGCATAAAACCCGATTTTACCATACCAAATTGTGAGCGTTAGAATTTTCGTACACAGTACACTGTGGTTTTTTGTTTTTGTTTGAGCCACGTTATATTGTATGGTTTGTGGTTTTGCATTTATACAAAGGGAGGTTCAGAACATACCACATGTTAATTTTACTAATCAAGTTATATATATATACATATATATATATAATTATAGAGGGAGGTTCAAGGGAAAATGCTAAAAAAAGATAAAACTGAAGAACACTCTGGTAGACTTCCATCTGGACGGTATGCACTAATGCATACCGGTAATTTTTGTTCCTATGCATCAATGCATCTATCATTACAGATGCATTGATGAATATTCACTAACGCATGTTACAAATTACCGGTATGCATTAGTGCATACTGTCCAGATGGAAGTCTCTCAGGGTGTTCTTCAGTTTTCTCTTTTTTTAACGTTTTTCGTTGAACCTTCCTCTATAATTATATATTAAACTTTATCAAATATGAATAATTACTTTGCTAATATTTATATATTTTAGAGTAAATTATATCCGTGGTTTATGTGGTTTATGTATTTTAACACTTTAAGTCCATATTCTAAAATATTATGGATCACATCCCAATGGTTTGCATTTTATATCATATTAGGTCCCAACTTGGTTCCTTTTTACTTTTCATAAAGTCTTCTAAAAGATCGACCCTTTATATATAAGTAGGTTCATACAAGAATGATACATATTTAAAAAAATACGAGAATGCCAAATTATTTACATTAATGGCCAAAAAATTGTGGGTGACTCTATGGCCGCGTGTCAAGGTCGCATGAATCACATGTGATTTTGTACGTGATGTTAGTATAAAATCACATGTGATTAGCACGTTCTTTTGTTTTCTGAATAGGTATCATTCTCGTATAAACCCGACTCTATATGTATGTGTATATATAGGGTTCGGTTGGGTTCATGTGAAACCAACATCTTTTAGTAAAACTTTTTATGAGACCACATTTTTACACTTGAAATTCACAGCAAACTACTGTGAAGGTAAAAAAAATTTGAACCTTCACAGTAAAAACAGTGTGAAGGTTATCTTCACAGTGTTTTGTTGTGAAGTTTCAAGTGTAAAAAAGTGGTCTCATAGTCTCATGAAAACATGTTTGTCTCACATGATCTCAAGTCTCTCTCTCTCTCTCTCTCTCTCTCTCTCTATATATATATATATATATATATAGGGGAGGGATCATACAAGAACCACCCATCTTTAAAGGAACAAAGGAACACTTTATGGACCACATATGATGTGGGTCCCACATAACATTAATTCATTTCTGATTTAATATTAAATCATATTAAATCAGAAATGATTTAATATTATGTGAGACCCACATCATATGTGATCCACAATTGTCCCCATGTTCCTTTAGAAATACAAAGTTCTCATTTGAACTTTCCTCTATATATATATAGGGAGAGGTTCAAATGAGAACTTTTGAATTTTAAGGGAACAAATGGACACCTTGTGGACCACATATGATATGGGTCTCACACATTAAAAACTCATATATGATTTAATAGTGGTCCCATTGAATCATATATGATTTTTTAATGTGTGGGGCCCATATCATATGTGGTCCACAATGTGTCCCTTTGTTCCCTTAATGATGGGTGGTTCTTGTATGATCCCTCCCCTATATATATATATATATATATATAAGGGAGGGTTCATACGAGAACACCCCTCGTTTAAAGAAACAAAGGAACCACTTTCTAGCCACATAATTTGTAAAAACAATTGATATCATATTGGATGACATTGTAGTAATTAATGGATGTTGGTACTTGCTTTCCATTAAGGGTTATTTCTTTTAGGGGTAAAATTGGTAGGGTTCAGTAGTAATAATATAGTATTCTAATATATTATTATTTTATAATATATAAATTTTATAAAATCAATTGATAATATATTAGAATGTTATATTATAGTTATATTAAATATGATTTTACATTTACCTTTGTACAAAATCATATATGAATTTACATTAGCATTTGTACAAAATCATATATGATACTGAAATTATATGTGATTTTGTTGACATATTTGGCATTGTAATTATGTGTGAATATCATTTGCATAAATCATATATAACTAACCCTTCTAGTAGTGTTTAACATATTTAGCCAACCAACTTTGTTAATATTCAAACATCACTAACCCTTTAGTATCTATATATATATATACACACACACACATCTACATATTCCAACATTTTTTTGTCAATGCATGTGGGATAACCCAAAATTAACCATATTTGAGGATTACTAAAATCTCAATGTGTTAAAGCATTCTCTTTTCTTGTTCTTTTAATATATGGACAACTACATCTTCTAACATTTTACTTTTTATCAATATGGGATATCTCATATCAACCACATTTCAAGATTTAAAGATTACTCAAATCTCAATGTGCCAAATAGGTCATTCAAATAAGATAATCTTATGAGTCAAGCCTCATGAGTTGAGTTAACACAATGAATCTCATTCTTTTTTTTATACACACATCTTTATTCCAATCTTTCAATCTCTCATCAATGTAGAATACCTTAAAATCAACAACAACTAACCAACACCTCAATACTCAATTCAATGCCACCTCAATACCTCTTGGTTCTTTTTTTTAATGGATATATAGATTATTATGAGACAAAATAAAATTCTATATCATTATCTCTATCCACAAAAAGAAACTTCATCATTAAAACTAGAATAAGTCACTATCTTATTCTTCAAATCCATAATATTTAAATTATCATAAAATTTTGAACCAAAAAAAATAAAGAACTTAAAAAAAATTAATTTGACATCAACATCGATATTATAAATACATTTTATCAGTCTTCAAATTAGTAAAAAGATGTTCAATCACCGCCTACAATTTCTTTTATATGAGAAATTGCATTAATTTTTACTTGTCGTTTAGAATAAAATCTTACAACCTATTGCATCATACGAATACAAAGCTAATATACATACACACACTAGTTTAAGTACCCACGACAATGCAACATAATGCATGATTTTGTTTTAATAAGTATTATAATATTTTGTAATCATATACATATCTTTATATAAGTTGTTAAATATGATGGGGATTTCAAAACTTATGCACATTTTATTCATAACTTTAATGCATTAATATTTTGTATTTAACATTTCATATATGCTGTATCTTTTTTTTAATTTAAGATATTCTAGAAATCGAATAATTTTAAGAGTTTTATATGATAGTGAAACCAAAGCCTATGACTTAAATTTATGATATTCTAGAAATCGAAGTTGACTTGTTCAATTTTGACACGGTACGAATTTCACCTTTTTCATTAATCTTTTTGTGATTTATACTTAGGGGGTGTTTATCCAAATATTTATCCAACAAATATTTATTAATAAGAGTCAATACTCTAATTTACTTTGTCGAAATAAGAATGTATTCTATCAAAACGGTGTATACAACAATTTATCCGGTAAATACTTATTGGGTAAGAGTCGTTACCTTCACATACCGGGCAAGAGTATTCATCTTTATCATCGGTCTAATTGGGCAGGGCCAGCCCTGACATTTGGGAGGCCCTGTACAAAGACATAAATGTGGCCCTATATTTTTTTTAGTTGTATTGTTTAATTAATTTGTTATTATTAAATTCAAAAGACAAGTCTTTCAAGTGTAGAAACATGAAATGTTTATAAACAATATTAAAAAAAACTGACATTTACATCGTTAATATAAATCTTGAATGATTAATCTGTCGATAAAAATAAAAAGTTCATAAATAACAAAATTAAAAGTAATCACATAATAAATACAATTATATAATATATAACACAAGAATGGGTATACTTTAATAGTGAACATAAGTGGTCCTTCATTCTTTAATACCAAATTGATATTACCACATACATTTTTCAAATGATGACAAACGGTTAGATTTAGATGTTACTATTTTCTGAATATAGATCTTCTAGCATTTTTTGAAACAAAATCATTTATTATACTTTTATAATCAAAATTTATAAGAAACTTACTTCAAATGAAATCAAAGTCAAAACATTTAATCTCTTTTGATACATAATAAATCGCAAATAAGATGTCAAAAGTTTTAGTTTTGAAAAACTTCTTTCAACTTTAATGGGGGTAATCAGCAAAATTCTTGTTTTGATTATCCATTCTTGGACATTATAATGTCTGATTGATAATAAATCGATCGATGACTCTTATTTGACTTTGAACAAATTGTTATCTTTTTTTTTTTGATGTTTAGAATAACTCATTCAAATTTTCTAGTAGGAAGCATTTTATTTTATATAACATTAATCAATCATTATTTGTATATAAAAATACATCAACAAAAGATTATTTATTATTATTAAAAGAATATTAAAAAAACCCCATCAAAGAATATATATAATTAAATAATAATAAAGTTATAAAAGAAAACTAATAAAAAGATAACAAAATAAGAAAAACATTAAAGTGAAAGTCCAATTAGGAATTTTGAAAAGTGGAAAAATAGAAAAATGAAGGTTGTTAAAAAGGTAAATGGAGATAAATTTCCATAATGCAAACGCACTGAGTAGGGATCAAACCTTACAAGGGGAAACGCTTACCAACTAGTCCAAATTGTTACTTGTGACTTCTTAGCGTCTTTGTGACAATATATGTAATACTGTATACTATAAAAATCGGAGACCTCAAATATTTGGAGGTCCCGTGCAGCGGCACCACCAGCACACCTCCAGAGCCGCCCCTGTAATTGAGTAAGATTCCCAACCCTTGTCATGTTCATTCCCTAAGAAAAATGATCTAAAAATCATCTGATAAACACTCGTTAGGTACACGTTTGTATATGATATATTATTGAAATTTAAAAGTTTTACATAAATATTGACACAGATATATTGAGTTCAAATGTGATATAGTATTACATAAGATCCACGAGTTATTATATTTTACCTAGAAAATGTTAGAACGGAAGTTAGAAACAGGGAAATCGATCAGTTGTGGATAGCTTGATAATTGTGAGAGACACTTTCCATATTGATATTTCGATCCTATGCCTGGGTTCATGAAATTTAATGTGAGATAAGACTCAAGAACACTTGTGCTTTTAGGCACAAAAACGAAAGCAATTTTCTGGAAAGTAATCTGGGATTGTTAAAAAAAACCGTGTCTAAAACCGTAAGTGTAAAATTATATTTATACTCAAAATATAACGCAACTGAAATGGTAATCATGATTGAATTTTAGGAATACCGCTCAGTTATACAATTTCTAATAACTGCTCAATAACTGCACCATTAATGCACAATAGCCGTTCAGAGAGAACATATCATAATTGACCATCCAGAGCTCTAGTCCATACATGCAGAGCTCTGATCCTTCATGCATAGTTCTGGTCCTTTTTTCCATAAAACTCTAAGTCTCGAGGATCAAACCAGAGCCTCTGGTCTGAGCATACAGAGCCTCTGTATAGGCCCATACAAAGCCTCTGTATAACCATACAGAGCTTTGTATCTGAGTTCTTGTCAAGTTTTTCATTATACTATAAGTCCAAGTTTTTACCGCCAGAGGCTCTGCCCCTTGGATCCTGCAAGGGGGCGCGACCCCCCTGACCCCCTGCTATTTCGTCGTTACCGGGTTCATACTTGTCTTATAACAAGCGTGCACTCCGCACCATCTAACTCGTATTAGATCACAATATAAAACCCCTTTTAAACATCATGTTCTTTTTAATTACAAATAAATGAACCGGTGACACTAAAATCACCAATAGAAAATACATATTTTTATACAATATTATAGAAAAATTAGGTTTTTGTTCTTAAAAATGTTAATTTTATAGGAATACAATTATTAAAGAATTAAGTATAAATTGATAATCCATATAAAATATTTTAATTTTGTTCTTTGGAAAGGCTTTTTGATAACTGATATTACCTTTTTCATCCTATATCAGATTTACCTCCTTTTCAAAAAAATTACTATCTTAAATATAATTAATTCTTTAATTAAATATATTATATAAAAAATGAGTAATTTATTTTCTTAATTTCTATCAGATATATATGTATTCAATGTTTAACGAGGTTTTCTAAAATTTGATAATGAGTATTTTGATACTAATATGTTTACTATATTAGAACTTCACCTCATGTTCTTAAAATATAGAGTGAATTACATGGTGGTTCATGTGGTTTGTTTAAATTTTGGATTTGGTTCTTAAAACAAACTATCTATATTGATGGTCCCTAATTTTTCATTTGCATTTCAGTTATAGTCCTTCCACTTAACAAAGTTAGTTAACAACCGTTAAGAAGGACTAATCGGTCTTTGAACATACTATATGGACCAAAATTGTAATCTACTCTAAAATTTAATTTTATTCTCCCTTTTTTTAAAAATTTATTAAAAAAATATTTTATATATTTAATTACAAATCAAATTCTTACTTGTTTTATATATCCAATTATAAACTTGAGATTTATAATTTTTTAACACTATTTTTTCTGAATTTATCTTGATTTTCTTTGTAATTTTTTTAACTTCTTTTTTTTAATTGTTTCATATATTTTTTACATCAAATTTCTTGATTTTCAATTTTTTTGTGACTTATTAAAAAATATTTTATATATCCAATCACAAATCAAATTTCTTAAATAAAATACATATTAAATAAAAAAATTTACATATATTGAAAACTATTTATTCACACTAAAAAATTAGCGCTAAAAATCTCAAGTTTACAAAATTAAAAGAAATCAAGATAAATTTACATATCTTTTGAGTGAAAATTGAAATATGTAAGCATAATATTGAAAATAAAATTCGGTTAACATGAGATTATTTATATATAAAAAAATTTATTACTTTGTTGTTATTTTAATTATTGGTATACTTTTATATAAAATAAAAATTTTAACGGCAAACTATTTTAATTATTAAAGATTGAATTTCATACACGTCCTTAAAAACTTGCAATATTACGCATATATCCTTGTAAAATTTCAAATTACGTATATATTTTTCTAAACATGAAAAATTCACGCATATATCATTTTTTCTAATTTTATTATTATTAATTATTTTAAAAATACAAATAACTAAAATTAAATTAAATATATTTTACAAATTACTAATATATCCTTCTTAAATTCATTTTTTATGTATTATATATAGCAACACCAATATATATATATACACACACACGCATATACAGCAACAGGAACACAGGTGATCTTCTCCGACGACCCACCTCCATCACCGACGATCTTTTTCAACGACCCACCTCCATCACCGGCGATCTTCTTCGACGACCCACCTCCATCACCGGCGATCTTCTCCGACGACCCTCCTCCATCACGGCCGGTCATCTTCTCCAACGACCCACTTCTCCGGCGAACCATTTGATGCACATAATTGTCTTCTCCGGCAAACCATTTAACGCACACAAAACCCCCCACTAACAAATACCTCGGTGCCACCAACCACCATGAACCACCTTACCGTCGGAGAAGAAGGAAAAAAACCCAGATCCGGATCGATCTTGATACAAAAAAAAACCCAGATCTCGATTTGGTCAATGAGTAGATCTAGTTTTGGTTTCCGGTTTGTTTAGTCCGTGTCTCTCGAAGGGATGGCGTGGTTGTTGTTTTGCCGGAGAAAACAAAGGGAGGGAGTGTTGTGGTTGTTGTTTTGCCGGAGAAGACAAAGGGAGGGGGCTCTGTGGTTGATGTTTCGCCGGAGAAGACAAAGGGAGGGTGTTGTTTCGCCGGAGAAGACAAAGGGGTGCGTTGGTTGTGGTTACTGGTTCGCCAAAGAAGACAAAGGGGTGGCCGGACCGGAACTCACGATATGTACCTCTGTGTGACGATATTTATTATACATATATAATATAATACATTACATTATATGTATATTGTATATAATACATAAAAAATAAATTTAAGAAGGATATATTAGTAATTGGTAAAATATATTTAATTTAATCTTAGTTATTTATATTTTTAAAATAATTAATAGTAATAAAATTAGGAATAATGATATATGCGTGAGTTTTTCATGTTTAGAAGGATATACATATAATTTGAAATTTTAGAAGGATTTACGCGTAATATTGCAAGTTTTTAAGAACGTGTATGAAATTCTCCCTTATTTTATTTTATCATTTTGCTTCAGTTCTCTTGTTGTTATTTTAATAATCTCATGCTAACCGAATTTTATTTAAAATAATTTTTTTTCAAATATTACAACTTAAAACATATGTGAATTTATCTTGCTTTCTTTTGTTTTTGTAAAATTAAGATTTTTTAGCGCTAATTTTTTCTGTTAATAAATTAGTTTTTAAATATATATAAATATTTTTATTTAATATGTATTTTATTTTAAGAAATTTGATTTGTGATTGGATATATAAAATATTTTTTAATAAGAAAAATTTACAAAAATAAAATGAAAATCAAGAAATTTGATATAAAAAATATATGAAACAATTAAAAAAAAGTAAAAGAAAATCACAAAAAAAATAAAGATAAATTCAAAAAATTAGTGTTAAAAAATTATAAATCTGAAGTTTATAATTGGATATATAAATAATATATAAAACAATTAATAAAATTGATTTATAATTGGATATATAAAATGATTTTTTGATAAAAAAAATTAAAAAGGATGAATAAAATTAAATTTTAGAGTAGATTATACTTTTGGTCCCTATAGTATGTTCAAAGACCCATTAGTTCTTCCTAACGGTTGCTAACTAACATTGTTAAGTGGAGGGACCATGGACGCAATGAAAATGAAAAGTTAGGGACCATCAGTGTAGATAGTTTGTTTCAGGAACCATATTTAAAATTTGAGCAAACCACAGGGACCATCGGTGTAATTCACTCTAAAATATACTATAATTTAAGTTTACGAGTTATTATTTCATATATATTATTTTTAAAATTCCACAATTGCCCTTCATAAACTAATTGATAGCCATTTGATAGACAAGTTTAAATACAAGATAAAAATTAAATCATACTAATAAAATAAAACACTGCATAAAATAAAAATAGAGTGAACTACATTTTTGGTCCCCGTGAATACTCGTTTTTTTGATTTTGGTCCCTCCAAACGTAAAAGTACATTTTTGGTCCTCTAAACGAGTTTTTTGCACAAACTTGGTCCATCCCGCTGACGTCGTCCAAAATGTGGTCGTTAGCCATCCCATGTGCCCCTCATGCGAGGGGCATTATCGTCTTTTCACTCCTATCACCCTCTTTTCCTGCCATCTCCTTCTTGATGAAGAACACCACCCACAACCACCATCTATTTACTATAGCCACCATTTAATCATCATTACCACAAAATCAATAACAAAATCAAATTCCTAAAACCAAAACACAAACTCATATCACTGAATCCAAATCCATAACTTAGTTTTATTAATTTTTTGTTTATAAAAACTAAACATTTTATACAAACCAAATCTCATGATTATTCATATAAATAAAACATTCAAATAAATCTTAAACATTCTTACAAATCTAAATACAAAAAAGAAAGCCTAAACTATAACCCAATATACCCCTCACTTGAGGGGTACATAGGATGGTTAACGGTCACATTTTGGACGGCATCAGTGGGAGGAACCAAGTTTGTATAAAAAACACTCGTTTGGGGGACCAAAAACCTACTTTTACGTTTGGAGGGACCAAAACTAAAAAGCAAGTATTCACGAGGGATCAAAAATGTAATTCATTCGTAAAAATATAACCAATAGCTCTCTTGTTCTTTCAAGACTAAAAAAAAACATAAAATGTGTGTGTGTGAGAGAGAGAGAGAGAGGAGAGATAGAGAGAGAGATGAGAGAGAGAGAAGGGGAGAGAGAGGGAGGAGAGAGATAGAGAGAGAAGGGGAGAGAGAGAGAGAGAAGGGGAGAGAGAGAGAGAGAGAGAGAGTAAAACGAATCATGAACTATGATTGAATGTTGAAGTTCTTAACTTCATAAATTAATTTTGGCTTTATGTGTCTTGGAGAAAGGATCTTCCTAGTTCTTGTAATATGGTTTTTCTTTAATAAATTTGTTGCTTTAAAAAAAGAAACTTGAAACACCCAATGCTCGAAAAATCATAATCATTAATAATCGGTCGGACTTTTAGTAATCGGGTTCAAATCTTTTGAAACCCATCCTTAGCGGTCCCAATCCTAGACTCTAGGCCCAGTTGTCCGTCCTAGACATTAGGCCCACCCATCGTTAATTTCATCTGTGGTGAAAACATTGTCAGTCTGTAATTCACTATAATTAGGTTTATGAAGTTCAATTTACTTTTTCAGTCATTGAATTTATAATGGGATATTTTCTATGTATATACATGTGTTAATCGTATCAATCAATGTTTAAAGATTAAAAAGACCATGCATAAAAAAGTGAAGCTTTTGTTACCCGTTTACTAATCTACATTATTAGTATTCTAACATGTCATTGGGTAAAAGTCAGTATTTTTTTGAATGAGTATTTCGAAATTAAATCAATCTAAATTCTTGAAAACATACATTATACAAAACTCAACTTACTCTAAACAGTATGATTGTTTTTAAATCAGATTTGTCAAAAATGTGTACTGAATGCAAAAATTGTTGCAATAAACAGACAAATCCACGACATACACAAGGTTTTTCCCGTCCCGGATATCCATAATAAATAAACTACGACAACATAATAATTATAATGGTAAAAAGAAAAACAATTTTTCACAAAAGTAGATTGCAGACAAGTTTTGTAAATTGGAACGTCTTATTATATTAAAGGCTTGTTCCTTCATTTCAGTACACAACTCTTGATAATTCAAAACATTATTCTTCGGGTTTTTTAAACATTCAAAGCTCGTTCAATAGACACAAACGATAATCCACAAATTTATTGATTTTTTCATTTACCATGTATTCTCTTGTGATTGTTTCTCATTTTGTAGGAGTGATCCAATTGCCTCTTCTTAAAAGCAAAGAAAACAACAACGAAAAAAACATATATATATATATATATATATATATATTATCAAGGTTTAAATTCCACCAGAAGAAACTTGTTAACAGTGGATCGGCATGTCGAGTAAACTCGAAAAGAATGTACCAGCCACATTAGTAAACTATGCTAAACCAGGGAGATTGATTTATCTTTACATGTTTCCGACAAACATTTGTATGCAGAACATCTTGTATTAAAAACTAAAATAGTATCATATACAATACTTATAAAAAGATTATCTTTATTTGACATTTCCATTTTAGAAGTTGTTGTCATTAAGAAAAATAGTCACAAATTTGATGTTTATATTGTCAAATAAATCAATCATATTTTAATGGTCGTTATAAATGATTCATCAAATTTAAAAATGTCGACATTGTGAAATTCATGATGTTTGTAATATTTAATATCGTATTAAAAAATGGTCTTCTTTTTAAATCGTTAAAAAATGTCTTAGTTAAAAGATTTATCGGTATTTATAATATATTTCACTATTTTACAAATATATGAAATTGTAAATGTTAAAATACATGTTTGCAAATGAAATTGATATGAAAGGATAAAGCACAACAAGAACATGTCATTAATGGTTTGTTTACTAAATATTTACAGTCTTTTACTGGATAGTTAGAATTCTTCCTTACGGAATAAGGGAGGTTATAGTCAAATGTGTTTCTATCAACAATTTTAGGATTCATTTTGCTAATCAAGAATCTTATCAGTGAGTTACAAACTCGATCAGATATTATGGTATTTACCAGCAATCTTACCTCATAAAACAAATGAAAACTAGTGTATCTTACGTGATGGAGTTTATCCAATAAGTATTGATAAACGGCTCCTAAATTATTAAATCTACATCTTATTAGATCATGCATCATAATACAATTGTATTTTGAAAACAAAATGAAAAAATGAAAAAAGAAATATTTATTTTATGATCTTAATGACTTGTTAATTAAATAAGTTACGAACAAACGCATATAAAATTAGGATGATCAACTAAATCATGCATACTAGTAAATTAAAAATCTCTAAGGTGATATTTATCAATTATCGATCATAAATTCATAATTAAACATATTAAAAAATCTTAATTGATAGACAAATAACATATAAGTTTTTTAAATAGTTATTTTAAGTAACGTTTCAATAAATCTAAATGCTCTTTTTTCAAGCCTTTTATGTCTTCTTCAATGAATTTTTCAACATGTTTATATCATTTTACACAATTATCTAATTTTTACCATAATGACTAGTTTATCAACTATTTTTTCGGTTAGTAACTATCTTATAGTTTATAAAGCATAGCCTAAAACAAAAGAAGATGGGTTTGTGAATATGGTAATTTTGGCCTTTCAGGCCCGTTGCTTATCAGATAAGCGTTTATCAAGTCATTTACCTTACCAGATGTACATGACAAAGACCGAGAATCTTATCCAGTAAGAACGATGATAATGATAGAGAGTCTTATCCGGTAAGCACTTTTTTTTGGAAAGGGTATCCTAGGCATTTTGCCTAAGTCTAATCTCTGACAACTTTAAGATTGCTAAAGCATGCAGCCCTGAGATAATTCCCAGTGGTCACAAGTTGTTTGTCCAGTAAGCACTTACTGAATAAATTGTTTCCTATGATACTGTTTCGATGAACTACAATCTTATTCAGTAAAGTAAGTTAGAGCGATTAATCTTATCAATAAGCACTTACCGTTTAAATAAACGACCCATAGTTATTTAACCACAAAAGAATAAAAATCATATGAGAAGGTCCACAAGTAAAATTGCATAATGAAACTGATACATATACAGAAAAAGAGGATGCAATAAAGATAAATGGAGTACGTACATTATTATTATTATTATTATTATTAGATTAGGACCACCTTCCCATTTTAAGACTCTTATGACCTTCCCGACAATCATGAGCTAGCCCACACCGCCCTCAATAACATCATGTGAAAAACAAATCAGGTACACAATAATCCGTTAAGTGGTAGTCCAGTGCCAAGAAAGAAACAAATCACTAAAGGAATTGTTTCTCCTAGTCTTAATCTTACAACGCACATTACCTGAAATGCATCATGGTTATTGAGGGTATGTTAGGTAAGTAGGACATGACATAACACGATAGAACAAAAATTAACTGTCCTACATTTGATACGACATTAGACTGTAACGGGACTAAGGACTTGTATGTTAGCAGTTTAATGGAAGCCGTAACTTATTCAGAGCATCTCCAACAGCTTCCCCAAAATGGGGAAAATGGAGAAAATGATAATTTTGATACAATGTTTTGCTACAACAGCTTCTCTAAAACTATATCCAAAATGGAGAAAGTATGAGAGAGACTAAGTTTTCTTCCAAATATAGAGATCACCCAAAATATCATTACCAAATGATAGCACCAATAGAAAACTTTGAAAATAGACACTTAGAAAGAGAAATAATATTTGAAATATTTTAATATTATAATCAATATTGTATTCTCCAAAATGGAGAATCTGCTGGAGATGAATGTAATTTATTTTGGAGATTTTAACTTTTGGTTCTCCATTTTAGAAAAAAAATTGGGAATCTGTTAGAGATACTCTCGGTCAACTATACATAATTGTTTGGTAGTGACTTGTACGATAAGTTTCTAAGAAAAAGCTTTATGCAAAAAGTCAAGTTTTTTTTTTCAAACATGTCTCCCAATTAAAAAAAAACAAGCCCCTTTCTATCTATGAAAAAACCGTCTCAAACAAAAACCTTTTCAATCTACAAGGATAGATTAATCCACACAGAGATACATAACTTGATATAAAACCAACACAACAGCCCTTAACTGAAATAAAGATGTTATTTTTTTGTACCACCAAAATGGTGAAACAAAAACCAGAAGATATGACAATATTGATAAATTACTAAACTCCTTGTATCAAAATAGAACCCTAAAAAGTAAAAACCTTCCACAATCTTTCATTCACCTATCCTATCCTATCCAATGCGATTCCATGAGGTACTATCTAGTCTTGTCTACGTACCAAATGCACCCTTAACAGTATACTTAACCTACACAATGGATAAGATGCCAATACTTAGCAAGTACAAAAAGGAAACATAGAACCAACCATGTTTTACATTATGGAAACTAAGGTAAAGTTATTGGCACATCAGACAAAGAAATGATCTGCATTGAAGATTATATAGTAAGAACACAAATCATGTTTAAAGATATGCATATGAACTCACTCTAGGTTTAGAGGGAAAATTTGACTGATGGAAGTTAAAGCAAACACAAGTTAATAAACAGGTCGGTTCAAAGGATAATCTTCAAATCTTGGTGAACTGGGAAAATAGTTAGGGGGCGTTTGGTTCGCAGAATGGAATTGGATGGAATGGAATCTGTTAAAGGAATTTGAGTTTGAAGGAATTGGAATTGGAATGTTGTCAGGTTTGACCAGCTGTTTGGTTGGCAGAATTGGAATAGAACCTGTTGAAAGAATTGGAATCTGTCTGTTTGGTTCACAAAATGTAGCTTTAGAATTGGAATGAAATTCCAGTAAATGACTAAAATATCCTTTTTATTAAGTTTAATTTTTTAAACTAAAATTAGTTTAATAAAATAATTATTAATTACTTCAATTTTTTTAACACTAAAAATAATTTGAGCTTTTTTACAGCTAAAAACTGCATAAAACAACCAAAAACTACAGAAACTGATAAAACAACAAAAATCATATTTTTTTTACAGCAAAAATAGCTAAAAACTGCAAATGCATATAGCATAAGCACAAAGGTTAGGGTGGCCAAACATGTAAAGTAGTGAATAAAAATGATGTCTTCCTGTATATCAATTCCATCATTTGATTATTTCAGATTTGTAAGCCTCTGAATTCTTGATTAAAACAGTATATATATATATATATCTTCATGGTACTTTCAAGCATCAGAAAGACTCTTAAAGCAAAAGAATGATCATAAATGACAAAAGGATATATAATAAACAAAACTGACTAGATATCTACACACACTAGAGGGGACAAAAAGGAGCAGGTTTCCATCACATAGCAAAAGAAGCTAGAATTTGAGTTGTGTACCAGCAAGCAACTAATCACCGAAGCCTTTGTTGATTCGAACGATTCATATAAGTGTCTTCAATGTATCTAGTAACCAACGAAATGCCATGATGCGAGGCACTTGATGCAGCATAATATGATGTCACACTCAGTTGAGTGAAGTTTGGAAGCCCATATCCTGTGTCGTAACACATTAGTAATCCAGTCATTCATGATTATTTATATATATATATACACACACACATACAATACATAATTAGGATCGCATAAGAATCAAATTTTGGTGAGAATGGTAGCAACATTATAAAAAATGTTAACATTATCCTAATATGCATCATATCTGATTGACGTGAGGTTTCTCGTTATTGTATTTCTCCTTCAAGGCAAAGGAGACACACAAGGGAGTGTTGGTGATAGCTAACTTTCCTAAATTACATATTATTTACTTAACTAAAATATATAATGACATATCACATATATATATAGAGGGTCGATCAAATACAACCCCTTTAATCCGTGCAACCAATACAACCCACATCTCCACCATTCATTTTTTTTTAATTTTCTTTTTTTTGTTTTTTTTAATTAAAGATGGTTATAACCGACTAAATCTTAACCGTTGGATGATCAAATGGACGCTCATGATTTGGTTGTAAGGGTTGCATGAATATAAAGGGTTGCATAATAACGCCCCTCTATATATATATATATAACCTTATCGTAACACTAACATAGTTGTGTTTCATCCTAATCTTACTCTCCTCATCATTCTCCACCCATTCAAGAAAAATCAAACTTGAATTTGGAAGCGTTGGAGAACTAGACAAATGGGCATCACAACAGTCTTCTAGCTATATATATTTTGAATTTAAGAGTTTATTACATCTGCCAAAGGATTATCATTTATAATTATAATACTGTCCATCTCAGCATTAACATTTCTTGTATGGTATGTGAATATCACACATTATCTCTTGGCAAACAATTTAACCCACAAGACATAGACTTGCAGATACACTAAAAAAGACACAAAACGAAAAGGAATATCATGGTACTCAAAAACCGATTGCATACCTCCCAATGCAGCACTAGCAGCAGAAAACATTAGCAATGGAGGAATCTGCCAAAATAAAAGATTCACGAGAGTGATGAGATAAATTTGAGTCATTAGTGATGAGGCACTTTTATAAAAAAAATTGAAGTAAAGAAACTAATGGTAGATAGCGGTTGTAGAAGTACCCCTATAACGAATGGAAGCCACTTTGCTCCTTTGACATGTTTCTGAAGATATGGCATTCCTGCAATGAATTTGTGTTATGGTCGTCTTTATAAACTTAATTAATTACCCCCCCCCAACCAAGTTGTTCAATGTAAAAAAAAGTACCTGTGTTCAGACCATAAAAGGCACTAAGCATTCCACCTAAACCGCAGCCAGCCTAATAAAATCAAAAGAAGAATGAAATTAGTTATTTGCACAAAGTGCATATGATGCTACAAGACCTTTTGGGGATCTGATTGATATGGAAGCAGACTGGAGGTGTGAGGATAAGAAATTACACTACAAAAAGACAACCACAAAATTGGGTGTGTGATACATAGATCTCAAAATCCATCACTTCCTAAAAAATTGGGGATACATATGATGCCTTTATGTATGAGAATATATATATATATATATATATACAAGTCTAAAAGGGTAGTTCGTAAACTTATATAAGAAAGATATACGCTTAAGTTTAAGTCTTTAAATGCTATTTCTTTTATTGTTGCTTTGTATGTCTCTATTAGTCTAAACCATTTAGTAAGAAGAATTATTTGTCTTGCCTTGCTTCTTTCTTTCTCCCTAGCATGCATATGTTGCAAGGCCAATGAACCATGGCCAGAAGTTATTAATATTCCATTATCAATGATTTATAAGGAGTCTGAGATTTCACTCTCATGAATGATGTTTCAAATTCCCTACTTAGGCCATTGGTTCATGTAATCTCTATCATTTGATATTTACAATTAAATTCTTCCATGTAACTTGCAGATTGGTTCAAAGTCTTGGTAAGACCAATCATTCCTATCAGTAGAAGTTTTTTAGGGTACTGAAAAATGCAACTCTACTTCGAGAAAGCAACTTCCAGGCATTCTACATATCCTATAGACTGTTTGATGTTTCATATAGACTTGAATCCGAGATGCAACACCAAAGCTATACATTATCTGGTATATGACATCAAAGCTAAGTTTAACATCTATAAATCTGGTATGTGTTATCAAAGACAAATTTAGCTCCCCATCAACCACCAAAATTGCTAACCACAAGGGTTGTGGCGTAGTGGTTGAGACCCAGGGGGATGTGGTGGAATATCCCATCTGCCAACTCTGTGGCCACTTAGGTCCCGTCTGGTTTGTAGGATTGGATTGGATTTGTAATTGAATTCCATTCCAATCCCATATTTGGTTTGTAGGATTTCCCGGATTTGAAATCCTTCAAACATAGGATTTTGAAATCACATGGAGGCGGTTGAGATTTCAAAGGATTTCGAAAGATTTGTATATAATAATGTTTTAAAATATGTTAAAAATGTTTGTTTTCCAATAATCAATTAACAATAAGGTAAATTCAAGGTTTTAAAAGGCGGAATTGGGCCTCGAGGCGGAAATATATATACATAAATATATGTATACATACTACACACACATATATACATATTTGTGTGTGTGTATATATATATATATTATAATACTAGATTACTAAGAGGTTTAGTGGTTCTTGACAGAGGAAAGAGTAAAACCGTGAGATAGGCCGAGAGAGTGTTAAAAAAAATTGGTTGCTTGGAGGAAGAGGTAGGGTCCAACCACACTTTTGGATTGAAGGAAGAAAGTACTAGCTTTTTGGGTTTTAAAATATTAAAAGTACACATTGGAGACATTGTGCTTTGAGTTTAAGTTTTTCAAAATAAAAGAAGACTCTTATTATACTATAAAGAGAATTACTACTATTGCCATAAAGCTTATAAAAAAGTCAAAGAAACTGTTACCAAAGCGGATCATATGAGGCATACGCCTCAAAATTGCCTCACACCTCATGCCTCACCGAACAGCCTCACTGTACCGGGGTGTTGTTTTTAAAACCACCTAGCCTCGAGGCATAAGCCCCAAACAATTTTTAAAACCATGGGTAAATTAAGTATTTTTATAATTATTAGTAATTTGTTTTTACAAATTATTTATAAAGAATATAATCCAATTCCATTCCAAATCCTAAAAACCAAACATTCCAAATTCTTCCAAATCCTAAAAACCAAAAATTCCAAATTCTTCCAAATCCTAAAAACCAAACATTCCAAATTCTTCCAAATCCCTAATCCTTCCACGAGATCCAAATCATTCCATCATACAACTTAATCAATCTGCCAACTTAAAACTTAAAGTAACTAACCAACTCAATCTTCAATTTCCTCACCCACACACATCTACACTTGCAGGTGTGTGCATCATAAAACATATAGTGACCATACATATAATAACACGATTGAAATCATGAATTACAAACAGATTTAGAGAAAAGATGAAGAAAAAAAACAGTGAGTAGTATTACCACAGCAGTGGCGTCATGTAACACTGGAGTAATAGTCCAATCTCCTTTATCCTGATTCAACGAAAACATGTATATAAACAAACAAACAATGAATCAGCTAAAAATTAAAAGTAAACCATCAAAGTGATGAATTGAAGAGTAATAAGATGAAAAACTAACCGAGTGTGAATCAAGGAGAGATAGACAACGAGGGCATCGAGGAGTACCGAGACCAGGTTTGATGGTGGGTTCGTGGTACAGATTCCCCCTTCGCAACTTCTCTTCATACACCTCTCGAGTCCCCATCACAGACACGCTGCAATTTCAATTTTCAGAGACCCAAACCTACCGGAAGAATATATATATATATATATATATATGCTATCACGGGTTCGGGTCGGTTTATATGGGTTAGACAGGACCCAACCCTGGCCCAAATTCTAATAAAATGACTTGATTAATATGTATTTTTTTTATTCTAAATTGAAAGTATGAAAATTAGTAAAAGTTTTATTTGAAAAAAAATCTAAACTTATGTTTAGGATCGTCTCTATTGAGATCATCCAATAGTACTTAAAATCAAGTTAAGGTTGAGAATCAAAGTTATGGTAAGAATTAAAAAGAGATTTTTATTATTTAGAACAATTTTGATTGAAAAGAAATACTAAAACCACATTAATAAAATATGATTGGCTCTTAATTTAGTTACGTCTTAAAAAACGACATAACCTCACCATGATTTCTAATATTAATCCGCAAATATGCCAAGTCAATTTAGCGGCTCTTTCATGATAATTTACAAAGAAAATAACTATTTAGTGAGTTTTGAGAAAAACCCATAAAAAGCAAAAAGCTCTCTTATTTAAATTGTTTATGAAATAATTATAAAAAATACAAGTTTTTACACAAAACAACTAAAATAACTTCTTCCTTGTTTAAAAAATTACACATTAATCATAACTTTGCAAATACGAATCCAACCCAAAACTTACCAAATAAAAATGAATAATATAGTAATTTATCCCGATTAACCTCAAATCATAAAAAAAAAAGGCTCATCCAGCAAGACCCAATAACTGAAAGCCCATTAGGCCCAATTCAAAACCCTAGCAACTAACCAAACCATCTCATTCTCATAAAGCGTTCAGTCTCTTCTGCAGACTCAGTCGTATCGATCGAGAGACGGAAAGATGCCGGCCGGACATGGATTGCGATCGAGGACGAGAGATCTGTTCGCAAGAGGGTTCAGAAAGAAGGGTACCATTCATCTTTCTACTTATCTCAGAACCTATCACGTCGGAGATTACGTTGACATCAAGGTAAACGGCGCCGTCCATAAAGGTATGCCTCATAAGTTCTACCATGGCCGCACCGGTCAAGTCTGGAACGTCACCAAACGCGCCATCGGCGTCGAAATGAACAAACAGGTCAATGCTCCTTCTTATATGTATATGTCTGTTTGGTTATAGATGTAATTTTTGTAGGAAATATACGTGATACTTAGTTTGGAGAATTGATTTGATATATTTGGGGGTTCTCTGAGTTTTTGTTGTTTGATTTCTGCGTTGTATGATATCAATCGATCTGCTAGGGTTTTTTATTTGATTTGAAAGCAGTTCTAATGTGATTATGACTTTTTGCATGCGATTGAACTCCGATGTAAATGTAAATGTCAATTGTTTTATAAAGGGCAACTTCATAGGTGGTTCATTAGTTGCGAATTGTGGTTAGGGTTAAGCCAACAATTTAGCGGTTATTCATCATATAGACAATGCTGTTGCTTTCTAGGATTATACTGATATAATTTTTGATGATTAAGTGAGTTGGAAAAACTCTTATTGGGTAAGTGCAAACTCTCTCCCAAAATCCATTTTGGTAATTGGCCCTGATTCGGTAAGAGTTTGGTAATTGGCCCTGATTTCAACCAATTTCTATAAAAACATAATATAATAAAAACTCCATTAGGCTATGTTTGGTAAACTAGCTGATAAGTTGGCGGTTAGCTGATAAGCTTGGCTGATGAAAAAAAAATCATGTTTGGCAAAACTAGCGTATAAGAATATAAAATGACCAAAAAGGGCATAATAAAAAATAGAAATAATTATTAATTAATTTTAATGGGAGTTATAATTGAAAAAAATGACAAGGAGCTCTCAAAACGCGATTCAATAAGCTAGCTTAGCTTATGGCACTGAAAATAAGCTAGCTTTTATTGTGCATTTTATTCAATATGACATATGACAAAATGTATATACATAATATAATACAGGTTGGTAACAGAATCATTAAGAAGAGGATTCACGTGCGAATTGAGCATGTGATGCCATCGAGGTGCACCGAGGAGTTCAAACAGAGAGTTAAAAAGAACGATCAAGTAAAGGCAGAGGCTAAGGCCAAGGGTGTGGTGGTCAGCACGAAAAGGCAACCACTTGGGCCAAAACCCGGGTTCATGGTTCAAGGTACGACCCTAGAGACTGTAACACCAATTCCATATGATGTTGTCAATGATCTCAAAGGTGGATATTAGTTAATTAAAAGTTGTTGAAAGATGGTTTTTCTAAATTTGGTTGGTTTTTTTTTTGTTTCATGACATTTATATGTTTTTCATCTTTAATTTAGACTTGATGGATGTGTTGATTATTATGGTTTTTGGGTTTTGAGAGTTTTGAAACAGTTTCACAAGTAATGCTGTTTTTTGTTCCCATTATTTCTCAGTGGAAATGGTTTTTTTATATTTGGAGGAATCTTGTTATTGTTTTAAAAGAACTGATTTGGTCGTTTTAAAAAAAGAGCAAGAACTCTTGTTCATCTTGATGATTGTAACTCAAAACTTTTGTATTTGTATATAAAAGCAACAAAGTTTGATTAGGGGTCGTTTATCAAACAATTACCGACAAGAGAACTTACCTTTGCTTAAAGCTTAATAAGTAACATTTTTGGTCATCAAAGATTTTAAATTTTTGGTAAAAGTGTCTTAGATAATATTCTTTTTCCTCCCTTATTGGGTAGACTTTAGGTTCTATTACAGAGTAAGATTCTTGGTTCATGTCTTGGTCAATTGATAAGGAAAATGATATCTGTAATCGCTTATCCAGTAAGCATTTAGTAAACGGCTTCTTAATTTAGTTTTTATTTGATTCAACCAAGAGTTTTTATCCACTATTAAATATCCATAAAACAGATTTTAAAATTTTCTATTTTGTATTTCATTTTGATTTGTAATCTTTTGTGCAACATTTGGATACGTTTTTTTTTTAACGGCAATAATAAAACTTTGATAAATATTTGGACACCCGACTAATCCCGACGACCAGGACCCACACAGAGTGGTCTTGAGTCTTGACATATATAAAATATTACAAGATTGGAAGGTAACCATTCAAAATGTTTATAGAAAAACAAATTTTAGTCTTTTGTTACATCGACTAAAAGAAATAAATTTGTCATATTAAATAAAAAAAATTAAGGACAAATTTCATGATATGTATGCATATTATACACATTCATGCCTCATTTTCAATATACTAACATGTTTTTTTATGCCATTTTTACGGCAGCGAGAATGTAGGTGTTAACTTTGGTGTTAGTGTAATTGAGAATTACATAAGATTGAAAAGTTTTGGTTAAACCATAATATGAGTTAGGAAAGATCGGATAACACACTCATAAGGTAACTTGAATTTGAAACCCCTTAGCGTCAATTGTTCACATTCGACCGTTTAGTGCTTACTTTTAGTGAGTGTATTGAGTCATTGGAGTCGACAAGTGACTGGTAGTCTAACCAGTGAATGCGCTCATTGAAAGGTTGACCTAGTAATTGTCAAAATAACCACCATTCGCTACGTACTTATAAGAGTTCTTTAGCTTCGAAAAGAATATAGAAACACAATAAAATCTACGTTTATCCAAAAATAAATTTTGTAAAATCCAAGATAATTAGCAGAGTTGAGATGTTACTTTCAAAAAGTTTTTAACTCTTGCAATCCAAAAATATGATCCAAGACTGATTTTATCACAAACTCGTATTTCTAATAGTAGGGTTGTGGGCCACGATTTAAAGTCACACCCGTGGGTCAAACTATATATGCAACGTTAGTTTTTTTTTCCATACTGTAAAGTCAAAACACACGTCTCAAATTGCAAAAAATAATGCATCGGAGTGTTAGTAAAGTATACAACGAAAATAACATCATAGTAAATATAATCAAAATAAATACAAGTTTAGTCATCCATATAATACAAAGTTCCAATACACATGACATATATAATCAAGTCGGAAATGCATAATAAAGTTTCATTGAACTTCTATATACAAATCTAAAATACTGCTCCAAAGCGAATATCAAGTATATTTGGCAATAAACCACAAGTCGGGTGAGATGCTACCGGTGGTTTCGACGACTTGAACAAGCACGAAACAGAAGGCCTAAAGCTCTCGAGACTTACTATAAGTTGAAAGATATACTCCATATTTATCAAAATAAGTATATATATTACTATTTTAGTTTGTCTCAAAATAAATATAAATTTTCAAAACTAAACATCTATCTTTTTCCTAATCAGCCTTTAGTTATGAAATAGAGAATATTTTATCTATAACTAAAAACAAAATTGTCCTTTTCTTAATTAGAAAGTGTAATAATTACATGTTTCTAAAACTGTATATATTTCCATCGTGAACATTTATTTTAGAAAAGAGTATTATTCGGCCCTAATTCCAAGTTTCAGGCTGGGATTTAGTTTGACGGACTTGTTATACAATTTTTAAAAATGCTGATTTTTGGGTAGAAAATGTGATCATAGAAATATAAATATGATTTCGTAATTCAAAACCACAAACCAAATTGTATGTTATTGTTTGATAAAAATAAAAACGATAAACATACCGTGAAACTTTTACACCATATGGTTTGGTTTGTTGTGAGCGATTTGTGTGGTTTGATAGACCCCGAATCAAGGCACATTGGGTATGAAAATGGGATAGAAAACAAATTTCTTTTACCTTCGAGCGTCGACCATGTTCCAATTGTTGCTTTTAGAGTTTTGTTGTAGTTGGAATTACAAATTATCTATGTATGTAGAGATTGACAAACCGATTAATCGATCATACCTTTTGAAATAGTAACTGGTCACAGTCTTAACTCTTAACCCGTTAGCAGATGAAAATTTATTTTAAAGCTAGAGTTACAATTCAACCAATTCTTTGAAGTAGTAACTGGACAATCTAACAGGTTCTTTTTTTTTTCCTTTCAGTTTTAACTATTTTTTAGCAAATATAATAGAGTGAATTACACCGGTGGTCCCTATGATTTGCTTAAATTTTGGATTTAGTCCCTAAAACAAACTATCTACGCTAGTGGTCCTTTTTTTTCATTTTCATTGCACCCATGGTCATTCCACTTAACAATATTAGTTAGCAACTGTTAGAAAGGACTAATCATTCTTTAAACAAGCTACAAGGACCAAAAGTGTTATCCACACTAAATTTTAAATTTTCCACTTTTTTTTTAAATTAAAAAAATAATTTATATATTTAATTATAAATCAAATTTCTTAATGTTTTATATACTTTTTATTATATCTAATTATAAACTTGAGATTTTTAGTTTTTTAATACTATTTTTTTGTGAATTTATCTTGATTTTTTTTTATATCAATTTTTTTGATTTTCATTCTTTTGTGAATTTTTCTTTTTAAAAGTATATTTTATATAGTAAATCACAAATCAATTTATTTAAATAAAATACACATTAAATAAAAATCTTTATATATATATATTTAATAATCTCATGCTAACCGAATTTACTTTTAATATTTTATTTACATATTTCAATTTTCAACCTAAAAGATATGTGAATTTAGTTTGATTTCTTTTGTTTTTGTAAACTTGAGATTTTTTAGCGCTAATGTTTTGTGTGAATAAAATAGTTTATATATATATATAGATTTTTATTTAATATATATATTATTTTAAGAAATTTGATTTGTAATTGGATAAATAAAATTATTTTTTAATAAGAAAAATTCATAAAAAATAAAAATCAAGAAATTTAATATAAAATATATGAAACATTTAAAAAAATTCACAAAAAAAATCAAGATAAATTCATACAAAAATTAACGTTAAAAATTATAATTCTCAAGTTTTTAATTGAATACATAAAACAATTAAGAATTTTGATTTATAATTAGGAAATTTATCTTGATTTTAATTTAATATGTATTTTATTTAAAAAAAAATTAATTTGTGATTGGAGATATAAAATATATATATTTTTTTAAATCTCAAAAGAATAAAAATCAAAAAAATTGATAAAAATATATGAAACATTTAAAAGAAAATCAAGATAAATTCACACCAAAAAATTAGCGCTAAAAAATTATAAATCTTAAGTTTATAATTAGATATAATAAAAAGTACATAAAACAATTAAGAAATTTGATTTATAATTGAATATATAAAAAAAATTAATAAAAAAATAAAAAAGTGGATAATATTAAAAGTTAGTGCATATAACACTTTTAGTCCTTGTAGTTTGTTTAAAGAACGATTAGTCCTTTTTAACGGTTGCTAACTAATATTGTTAAGTGGAGGACCATGGATGCAATGAAAATGAAAAGTTAAGGACCACCAACGTAGATAATTTGTTTTAGGGACCAAATCCAAAATTTGAACAAACCACAGGGACCACTGGTGTAATTCACTCAATATAATATAATCAAAACTATATTTTTCACATTAACATTTTTTTTAACACTTTTTCTTAAAAAAAAAATTTCACTTTTTGCATTATTAAGACGATATTTTAATATAACACAAACTAAAGAGTGAATTATCCTATGCCCCCCTATTTTTTTAATTTTGGAGATGCTCTAAAAGGTGCTGATGTCTGAAGTCTGATTTTAGTTCTGAAATGGTTATGGAACGTCTAAACGGATTAGACATTAGTGGTGATTAAGAGCTTAAAATGAAAAAACAAACAAGGCCCAAGTGTATCAAAGTTCTTTATTTCGAGCTTCATGTAACAAAAAACTACACTATCTATCGCATGAGGGGTAATTTGGTCTTTTCACCCCTTCGCTTCTTCAACAAAAAACATTTATCAACCACAACCAATGCGCCTTATGAAGGCGGTCCATAATAATAGATCAAAAAAAAGGTTCACTTGATGGGGCTGACGTGTCCCTACAAAGTCCTAACCGGTTACAAATCGAGCTGGATGCGGTCGAGTCCGAACTGATCCCGGTTACATTTTTTTAGTATCAGATAGATGATGAAATGAGTTATTTTGGGATAAATGAGAAGGTTCATTGTCTCTTTAATCTAATCTAATCTAAACAAAGCAAAAGCATTTGAAGAGCTTTATATAATTATATCTATCCTCAAGTTACCACCTGTCCATAGACGAGCTTTATATGCTCACAAGTGTCATTGAAGCCAAAGGGAGTAAGTGACCACAAAGAAAAGAACAATTCTTCTGATAAACTACCTTTCAATCTTTTAACACATTCTCAAAATCACATTATCCAACTTAATTTTCTAACCCATCTATAACTAATATCTTATTAACAACACTTGTTTCTGACTGTTATCTTCAGGGTCCCATCAGACTGGTCGAGAATCCATACTTTTATCAAAAACCGTCTATTTTGTCCCTTTGATTACCTTTTCAATGTAACGGGTAATAAACGCTTTGTACGAACTTGTAACGAGTAATGACAACATTATATCAGCAATGAAAAAAATAAGTTTTCATTTGAACTTTCTTCTCTCTCTCTCTATATATATATATATATATATTATAATATAAGGTTCTAAAGGTTCATGTAAATGGTTTTTGAAAGTTCTTGGGCTAAAATAGAGGTAGTAATAAGTTGCTTATAAGCCTAAATTTACTCGCAGTAAGAATTAAGGAGCACAGAGTAAAGTAGAAGCTTACAAATTGTATAAAGATAAGATAATGCTTTATAGTTAGTTTTACTTACACATACCTTCCTTAAGCCTAACCATCAAATCTGAAAATGAAGACATCAAAATCAACCACATTCATCTCTCTGCTGCTGCTCCTGCTGCTTCTCTTTTCAGGTTTTCCATCCTCCATTCTTTTTTGCTTATAATTTTTCATTCAATTATAGTATTATTCCAACTATCAATTGATTGCTTGATTATTTCTTCTTAATTTACAAAAAAAAAAAACTTCTGGGATGAACAGCTGGTGCTCATGCCATTAGAATCCCGGAACACATGTGTCAAAAGAGGATTGGTGGGAAGAAATGTGAGCTGTGGAGATGCCATCACAGTTGTGCCAAAAGAGAGCCATTTAGTGTTGGAAAATGCAATGGTAACATGTGTATCTGCTCATATTATTGTAAGCTACCCCCAATCTGACCAACATAATTCTGAACATATGTTGCAGGGCTTCCCATTCTAGAAATAAGATCTTTGATCTCTGTTGGGACCCCAAAATCTTTTTTTTTTAGTTGTTTTTTTAAATATTTAACCTTTTTAAACATTAGATATATGCATCTTCACATTCATGAAATCAACTTATGCACAAAGACAAAAAGAAGGTGGTAAAATCTCACAGATAATGGGTTCAAATACTTTCATATGAGAAAATAATATCTTTATATGCAAAGGCTAAGAAAGAAGCCAATAACTTGACCAAATCTAAATAGAGGAAAGCAGTCATTTTGTTGCATTATCACATTACAAGATACTAATGGTTTCAGTGCCTTTGAGGTTCATGTTAAATCGCCCTCATGTGTAGCCTTTTATCCGTCAATTAATTTCATGGATAGTAGTAGTAACAAATACCTTGATGTGAGTAATATAACCACTACCAGCATTAGAGGCCTTGAATCTGAAGGTATCAGCAAGGATCAATCTTTAACTGTTGTTCGTAGTATTTTCACGTCATGGATTGGCCTGGAGAGATCAAGATACTTAAAATAAGAAAAGAATAGAGGAAATCATCTAAAGATAATCACACATGGTGCAAATAAGCATATAAAATGAACACATTGCATTCTTGTATAAGATCAAGTGTGCACATGATTAGTAATCAAGTACAAATTGATTTGTCTGATGGCAATAACTATTGTGTTATCTGAACTATATAGTGATATATCACGAAGGAAATAACACGTACTAAAAAATAGGGTCATGCTTGAAATGATGCCATTTTGAACATCCAAGTGGCATACTACTCTAAAGCAAAGCAACGTATCCAAACATTTGTTCGAATTTGGTATAAAAAAAGATTTTGAACAAGAGGGTCATGAACTCCTATTTTTAATTCACTCACCATTGGGGACTTGGTGTAAGCTAAAAACCCATCACAAAATTGATTGGCCTTCGTGTTACTGATTAAAACATCTTTTGGCCTCTCTATTGTTAAAACTATTTATTTGGTCCCCATGTCACATGTACCAATGACTCTTTTTTTTCCCCCACTGATCATACTTCTGGCCAAAAACTGACAATTTTTAACACATTTACCCTTAAGTAGAACTTGTGGGTAAAACTGATCAAACTACTTCCTCTTTTGACAAATAAGGAAGACGGGTGAACAAAGAATGGTCGGGACATGACATAAAATGGCTAAACAAATGACTGTTACAGTATAATGGCCAAAATTCATTTTACTTGACAGTATATGAATCAAACAGATGTTTGTTAAAAAACGGTATGCATCAAATTCTACAAAGATGAAGCCAAAGCAAAAAAAAAAAAAATACTAAATCCACCCTCCTTTAAATAAGGAAATTCCTAGCAGTATATCCTTGGGCCAATTTCAGGCTGCCTCTACCTCTCCTAAGGCATGCCTCCCAATCTCTCATTACTCATTGATGCATATGCAAAGGTTTGTGGCGGTCGCAAAATGTCTAATAATAAACTAAAACGTTATAAAAATGAATAAAAGAGCTTAATAATGCAACAGACCTATCAGTATTATCAGTCTGAACACTACCAAGCCTCTTGACAATCTCCATTCCTCTACATACTCTTCCAAATATCGTGTGTTTTCCTGTCAATAATGATAAGATATATTAAAACTAAACAAACAAAGCTATATTGGCCAGTGTTGTAAATTGCACAGGTAAAGAGAAGCAAATAAACACAAGTTTCATGAAGTGCTTGACATTATCAGATATCAACAAACAAATTGACAAGAAGCCTTTTAACCCCAACTCATTGCCATAGGCTAGCTTTCAAGCCATCAAGCCGGAAAAATATGGAGCAAATTTGTTCAAAATGATAACTTTGAAGAACAAATGATTAGTTACCATCAAGAGATTGTGCTGGTGCCAAAGTGATAAAGAACTGACTCCCATTTGTGTTTGGACCAGCATTAGCCATAGATATGATACCAGCTCCAGTATGCTTCAGCTTTGAGTTGATCTCATCCTCAAACTTTGACCTTCAACAATTAACACTAATGTCAAGCATAAGCACAAATCTTGTTCATGCAATATAAAAACATCAAGAACAAATCAATCTATTCCTTCAATTCAATCTTAATGTAACTTTTAACATCCATCTTTTGTATCAAATTTAATCACATTCCCTTTTTTACTACAATAAATTGAGCAGATTTGATTTATTTTACAAAAGCTCAGATAACTCCAATAATCTCAAATCTATCATATTTCATATCATTAGACCATAGAAAACCTAAATAAAGCTTTCTCGGAGCTAAAAATTAAGGAGTGGTTAGCCATACACGTACCCATAAATGGATTCTCCACCTCTTCCTGTGCCAGTAGGATCACCTCCTTGAACTATGAAATCCTATTCCAAAAGTCAACAAAAAAACGCGAAATTTCCATACAAACTTAGCACGTTGTCAACACATAATCATTACTCAACAGTCAACACACAGTTGATCAAAATAGGGATGTTTTGGAGTTATATACCTTGATGATTCGGTGGAATTTAACGTTGTTGTAGTACCCCCTTCGAGCCAGCTCAACGAAGTTTTTGCAAGTTCTAGGTGCGTGCTTATCGTACATCTGATCGAGTTAAGTTAACATCAATCAATTTGTCACAAAATCGTTTGTAACAGTAAGAAAACTACAGAATAATAAAATATCTACCTCCAGAGTGAAAGAACCCATTGATGTTTCCAGGGTCACCTCCGGTGGACCTCCTTCTGAACTAGGCATGGTCGTAATACAATGACCTTGATGCTAGAGGGACTCCGACGACAATGGTTGGTTCATGAACCAGGGTTAGGGTTTAAGTTACGGAGAATTGGATCGGGTCAGCCAAACCCTATGCGTTTTATTCGACCCATGGTTAGAAGATAGAATAGACAAGAACAAAAAAGAGTGATATAAGACATAACAAAAAATTGCAATCTTAGGTTTTCCCAAAAAAAGAAAACAGAACAAACTTTTTGGGTTGTGACACATTGGTAAAGCTTAGGGCATGTACTATAATATCTCATCTATTTTAGTTTTGAATTCAGACGCTTTCAAAGCTGGTTATGAAGGTTCACCTGTGATGACTCTAGATCATTTATGGTCGTTTGAGGGATTAGTCACCTCGTAAGCTGGTCTAGAAACCCACAGTTACCAAAAAGAAAAACAGAACAAGAACTAACAATTTTACATTTGGTATAACATATGAGATGACAAAAACTCATTATTTCATGTTTATCTACACATGGGATAGGGATCGCCGAACCGGGACAAGCCGAAAAAAGGATGTTGGTTTTTGTTTTACCAAAATAAACTAAACAAGATGAGATAACAGATTAAAAGATGTGAGAGAACTAAAAAATTGTCAATTTACCCACGTTTGATATTATAACTCTAGGTTTAGGTTCATGTAAGACCACATTTTTCATGTGAGACCATATTTCATGTTTCAAGTGTAAAAAAGTGGTCTCACGGGTATCACGAAAGTAGGTTGCTCTCACGTGATCCCAATTCTATAACTCTGATATGACATTTGGTTTAGCGGTCATCGTTGGCCGTCGACCACCTCCACCACCGTCGGCTACCGCTACCACTACCACCTCCCCTTTCATATCTATCATTGTTGAGTGCAACAATTGTACACCATCTCCATGCCTTGCACGACCACCACCGACCACCGGCCTAGCTCGTCTATGTCGTCACCACCACCACCATCAGCTACCTACACCGTCCATCACCGCCTTTATCTCCACCACATCAAGCACCAAACAACTCTATATCATTCAAAACCACCATTTTCACCTTCACCACCATTGATCGTTGCCACTACCACCACCATCAACTATCTCCACGCCATCGACAACCTTCGTTGGCCATCGACCACCACTGCCTCTGCTTTCACTATAACCAACACTACCACTAACCACCTTCACCTCCGCCACAATCACCACCTACTTTTCCATAATTTTTTATAACATCACATAAACACCATTCCGTGAATGTTGTGTTGTGTTCTCGAAACCATTTTTACAAAAGAAATAAAAGAAATGGAGAGAAACAGGAGGAAAGTGAAGAAAAAAAAACTCAATATTCTCGAAACTCCTTTAGGAGAGAAATAAAAGGAAATAGAAGAAAATTAATTATAAGTTTCCTACCAAAATTTTCCTTCCTCGTGTAGGAAGGAAGGGAAGAAAAAAAAAACTAAAACCATTTAAAATATTATTAAAATTGTAAAATTACACAACCTTTCATTATAAATAGTATATTTATAAAAATGACGCATTTTCTTTCATTTTCCTCGTATTAAGAAACATGAAAAATCTTTCCTTTTGAAGACACAAATGGCAAAATTATTTGTTTTCCTTTTTTTCAATCCATTTATTCTCTCTACGTATTAGAGAACATGGGGTTAATAATTAATTTATAGAGGCGGGTCCAAATGAAAACTCAAATTTGGTCGTAAACGTGAGGACAAACGAGAGTGCGACACATGTCTCATTCAAAGAAATATTTAGACTGAATATAGTATTTATTCGGTCTGAATATTTCTTTGTATATTTAGTCTGAATAATCTATATTCAAACACGTGACACGCTCTCACTTGTCCTCACGTTCACAACCAAATTTGAGTTTGCATTTGAACTTTCCTCTCTCTCTCTCTCTCTCTTTCTCTCTCTCTCTCTCTCTCTCCCTATATATATATAGAGGAAGGTTCAAATGAGAACTTTGTAAATTTAAAGAAATAAAGGAACATATTGTGGACCACATATGATGTGAGTCTCATATAATATTAAATCAGAAATGATTTAATATTATGTGAGACCCACATCATATATGGTCCACAAAGTGTTCATTTATTTCTTTAAAAATGGGTGGTTCTCGTATGATCCCTCCCCTATATATATATATAGAGAGAGAGAGAGGAAAGTTCAAATGTGAACTCATTTTTGGTTGTGAACATGAGGACGAATCTCAGCCACTTATCCGGTCAATAAAGGCGGCTTTGACATGGTTCCCCTCCTTTAATAATCTCCACCCTCCCATGAATCGCGTCAATCCTCCGTGATCGCGTCCACCATAACCGAAGATGTGTGGCTGAGATTCGTCCTCACGTTCACAACAAAAAATGAGTTCACATTTGAACCTAACCCTATATATATATATATATAAATTAATGGGATGTTTGGTTGGAGGCATTAATAAGTAATTAATAAGAATGAATATAATAAAAAAGGTGTTTGGTTTGTTATAATAAAATAGGTTCATTCCTAAAGGAGCCTAATTTTTCATTCTGATTCAATTTGGGTGTAATGAAATTTCATTCTCGCTTCCTATTTTTCTTAACCTAATTGCCGCCTCCTACTTCTCTCTATATGATGCGACTCATCATCAAGTATGTTTCTATTTCTAATTAATCTGAAAGCAAAATCCATTGATGCATTTGTTTTCATTACGACCATGACCATTCCATCTGCTTTTGTATATCGATTGATGCAAAAAGCGATTGTTCAAGAGATGCAAAAATCGATTTGTTTTTCCCTAAAGTATGTTTTTGTAAATCGTATGTGTTTGCTTTGGTTCTATAAATCTGATTCTTATGTGTAGAGGACGTGGTTCTATAAAAATCTATTTGTTTTTGCTTTGCTTCATTTAACTATGCTTTGGTTAATTTGTGTAATAAATCTAGATAAAAACCAAACGTGTAGGGACTTGCTAGGTAAATACTTAGCGAGTGTCATATTTCCCGACAAGCATAACAAAGAACAAGAATCTTACTTAGTTAGATGCATAGTAAGGATTGAAATCTTACCGATAAATGAAAAAACTTTTTTAATTACCAACAATTTATTTTAATGATTTGGAATTTTACCCCGTATAAGGTAAATAACGGAATGAGTCTTGCCGGGATAAACTCACTTGGTAAACATTTAACACATGAACCTTAGGCTATGTTTGGCAAATAGATTGATAAGCGAACTGCTGATTAATAAGGTAGCTGATGATTAAACACCTTTAGAAAAAACTAGTTGGTCAACAAATTGAAAAATGTAATATAACAAAAAAATATACTTAAAAATTAATAAATTTTAACATTGTATAGTATATATTTAAAACAATTCGTACTTAATGAAACAAAATAAAATAAATTAAATATTTTATTAAAATATTTATCAATGTTAGTTGGAGTTTGTTGACAACCTGTTGAGGTGCTTTGCTAGAGTTACCAAGTGTCTGTGAAGGGTGATCATGTGCATATAAAAGCTTTGTAATAGTGTTGTTATTTTCAATTAATAAGAAACAACAACAACAGCTATCTCTCTTTTCTCTCTGTTTTCTTTCCACTTCTGTTTACATAAAGTTCACATGGTATCAGAGCTGATGGTTCAGTTCTCATAAAATTTTTGAAGACACATATTTCTTCAAAGATGTTCTTAGCCTCCTTGCATCAATCTGGTATCTTCACAGTTCTTGTTTTTCAGAAGTCCTTTTACTCAGAAAATCTTTTCTTCTTTTTTTTTCTGTTCAAAATGTCAAATGAAAATGTGAGAGGTACAACTACTACTCAACAATTCTCGCTTCCAAACTTAGCCAATTTTGTCTCGATTAAATTGAATGGAGATAATTACCTTTGCTGGAAACATCAAATTTTAATGGTGTTAATAACTCTTAGGCTCCAAAGCCATATTGATTCATCAATATCACCTCCAGATTCACCACCAGATACAGTAGAAGCCTGGACTAAGGCTGCTTGTTTCGTCTCTGCATGCATAAATGCAACATATGATCCGACGATTGCACATTTAGCTATAGATACAAGATCTGCTTAAGATCTATGGAAAGCAATAACGGAATCGTATCAACAACAAGCTTTTGCCAAACGGTCACAATAAAAGACTCAATTTCACACGATTAAACAAGGATCGAACTCAGTCGCAATATACTGTGATTCAATAAAGAAGATATGTGATTCTCTAAAATCTATTGGAGAAACAGTTTCTGATTTAGATTTGGTTCTTCAGACTCTTCAAGGATTGAATTCAAGCTATAATACTTTTGTTTTAAACATCGAGAATACAGATCCACCACCCTCTTTTGTGCAACTTCGATCTCGACTGTTACTTTATAAAGAGCGTACGGTTCAACAGTCTGAAGGTGTTCCAATTCAGCAATGGCTGCACTCAAAATCAATAATCCACCACATGAGAACTCCAAAGAGAGCACAACCGTTTTCTGTCAGATCTGTCACAAACAAAATCATACAGCTGAGAGGTGTTATTTTCACTATGATTCAAGCGATGGAAATTAAAACGGCAGAGTTCAAGGAAGGAATAATGGTGGTCAATTTTCTGGAAATAACAACTGGAGAGGAAGAACAAGTGGTCGCGGTTATCACAGAGGTGGCGGCAACAACCGTAGAGGGTGGAATTCTAACCCTAATTTTTCTAATGTTGCTTCAATTGATGCAGGAGGAAGTAAAGGAGGGTATATTTGTACCACAGATCCAAGTTGGGGAACTTATAACCTACGATTCACCTCTCCTTCCCCTAATTTTCAATCTGATGTTAATGGTGGGCCATATTTTGATCCATATAATTACAATCAGTTCTCTTTTGGGTCATCTGGTCCAAATTATCAATTTCTAGCAAATGGTCCACACAATAATTTTGGATTTGAAGCAAATACTGGTGGTTCTCCTCAAGCCCATTCTGCTAATTTTGGTCCAACACATTTTGCTAAATGGACCACACAAAATGTTGCATGTACAGATGTGTCGTTTTCTGACACTTGTGAGCTTGTTGATTCTTGGATTCCTGATTTCGGTGCAACAAACCACATGACATCTAGTCCACAATTGGTACATGGAGCGGTACCCTATACCGGGCCTGCGAGGGTCATAGTTGGAAATGGTAATTCTCTACGCATCTCACATATTGGGCATTCTATTGTTACTCTTCCTAACTGTCGCCTATTACTTAAAAGTGTTCTTCTTGTTCCCGATCTTACCAAAAATTTGCTTTCTACATGTCAATTAGTTATGGATAATCCTTACGTTTTCTCATCTTTTGGTCTCTTTATTCAGACACAAACGGGAAGTATTCTCCACCGCATTCCGCGTAGTCGAACTCTTTATTCACTATCGACAGCTGTTTCCATACCAACAGCCGTTTCCAAGTCTGTTTCTTCCACAGTTTGGCATTCTAGGCTTGGTCATCCATGTGATTACGTGCTACACAAACTTTGTATTCCTTTAGTCTCAAATAAAAATGATACTCATTGTATTCCATGTAACTTGTCTAAAAGTACACGTTTACCGTTTTCAATAAATGAATGTCGCAGTAATTCACCGTTACATATAATACACTCCGACATTTGGGGACCTTCCCCGATTGTTTCTCATGGTGGTTGTAACACCCTAAAAATTTGAACAAATTTAAACCGAAAAGTAAATGCGGTATTAAATAAAATCGCCCAATAAGTGGGGAATGAGTATGGGAGTTTACAACACAAAACGGATACTAAAACAACAACCTATTAATCTACATAAACAGGAACATAGATTATGTTCGGGTGTTGCTAATATCTCCAAAATTTCAATTCTAACATCTCCAATAATTACACTCTAAAGTGCATTTCCCAAAAAGAGTGCCTTCACTAGCACTTCACTCCGCTCCACTCTAAGGAGCCCCATCAAACCCGATCACCTGCTAAACAACATTTAAAATCAAGTGTTAGGCTTACGCCTAGTGAGAACAAACAGTTAAATGGATAAGGCAGTAAAATATTTAATAAAATAAAGGTGATGTATACTTTATCCCATTTAACTTAACTTGAAAGCTTACTCTTGGTGAGCAAGAATCTTTTAAAACAATCGGGGGAGACCCGATATTACCATTAGTTGTGACGGAACACAAGGTAGGCCACGAACCAATGTTATGGAGCGGCACATAAAGGTCTGGTAGTCATTGACATCAACCACAATACAGTCTTTAGTCATTTGTACACATAAGCTCGAGCCTCAAGAATTGCACGCTAACCACAATGCATATTCCGAGAGAGTGAAAGGATAGATTGGAAATTACACAATTTATCGCAACGCCTATTTCCAATTAAAAGTGGGTTCATTCTATCCTTCACGACATTACATACCGACTCTTATGCCTATTGATCCATATCATACTAGTCTAATAATCAACTACATCAAACGAGACGTATTGATAGTGTTCCAAACACTGAAAACCATTATATAAATGATTTCCTTGAAAAACAAGTTTTACCAAAAATTAGGTCAAACTATTTTAGTTCCAAAATCAGATATTTTCTTATCAAGAGACATTTACAAGTAATATGATACCATCTAAAATGCCCATTTTAAATCCAAGATCAAAATCCCCAAATTTCTCATTTTGACCTAAAACCTCCAAACTTAACCAAACACATAAATACTTGAGTTTATAACCTAGAAAGAGTAAATAAGAACATTTATGACAAGTATTATGGTTGTAAAAGGTTGGACTTGAACTCACAAAGCTAGGGTTAGAAAAACCCTAGAAATCTCCCTAAGAGGATGAAGATGGTGATGAAGCTTGGTGAAGGACACGAATCCTTGAAACTCTAGCCCTAAATCTTCAAGCTTGAAGTGCAATAAACGATTTGGAATGAGCAGGTTTAAGGAGTTAAGACCCTCCAAAATGGTCTTGAGGGAGAAGAAGAAGAGAAAATAAGTTTGGGTGAGAAATGAGTGTGAAAGACAAGAAAAAACGGAGGTTTTAATGTAGATCAGGAGTTGGACGCCAGTTGTCCCGCCAGTTATAACTGGCGTACTAACTGGCCCTGACCAAAACAGAGGCTAACGCCACTTGTGGCGTGTGTTAGTTTTTGTAACTGGCGCCGTAACTGGCCCCAGCCAAACAGAGGCTAATGCCACTTAGTGGCGTGGGTTAGTTTTTGTAACTGGCGCCGTAACTGGCCCCAGCCAAACAGAGGCTAATGCCACTTAGTGGCGTGGGTTAGTTTTTGTAACTGGTGCCGTAACTGGCCCCAACCATTTAAGTCAACCCGAAACTCACAAACTTGATTTCCGACGCATAACTTCGATCTTTTTCATTAACCAACCCATAACACTTTTAAAACACGCCTTTTCTAGAATATTTTTATTCATCAAAAAATTTCCGGGTGTTACAGTGGTTATCGATATTTTATTATTTTTGTTGATGACTATAGTCGTTTCACATGGATGTACTCATCGATCTCAAGCATATGAATCATTTTGTCATTTTAAACCCTTAGTTGAAAATTTGTTTTCCACAAAAATTAAACAATTTCAATGTGATGGTGCTCCCGGACTTGTCAAATGGTCACTTCGTCAATTATTTGACACTTCCGGGATATCTCTTTGAATTTCGTGTCCTTATACTCCACAACAAAATGGGGTCGTTGAGCGCAAAAACTGTCATTTTTCTAAAATGGCTCGTGCTTTGTTATTTCAATCTAATCTACCAAAAAGTTTTTGGTATGATGCTTATGCTACCGCGGATTTCTTGATCAATCGTCTTCCATCTCAAACATTGAGCCACTCTTCTCCATATCAATTGCGATTTCATAAGACGCCCGACTATAATCTGCTTCGTACATTTGGTTGTCTATGTTACCCATTTATTGGTTATACCCGTCAAGATAAGTTGTCACCCAAGTCTGTCTCATGTTTGTTTCTTGGATATGCTCCTTATCACAAGGGTTATATATGCTTTGATCCTATATCTTCTCTTACATACACATCACGTCATGTCAAATTTCATGAAACAATTTTTCCTGCTCTTCCCACATCGTCTTCGTCTGATTTGTGACTCTACCATATTTTCCAACAGTTTCGTTCCCTTCATCATCCACCTCTATGTCTCCACCAACCTCTGTGAAGCCATCCTCTAATTCTGTTCCAAACTCTTCTTTGCCTTCATCTATTTCTAATTCAGTCTCGTCTTCTCATCCAATGGTTACTTGCACTCCTGACCATACACGTCGTTCTAAAACCTTTCCAGATCACTACTTATATCAAGCTTCTTCTGAAACTTCTCCTACCACTGAGCCACATACTTTTTCTCAAGCTCAAAAGTGGTCAGTATGGTGGGATGCTATGAGGACTGAAATTTCTGCTTTGCACTCTAACAGGACCTGGGAATTAGTACCACCGTCATCTTGTTCTAATGTGGTTGGTTGCAAGTGGATATATAAAATCAAGCGCAATTCTGATGGTACTATAAGTCGATATAAGGCGCACTTGGTGGCAAAAGGTTTTCTTCAAACGAAAGGAGTTGATTATACCGAGACTTTTAGTCCGGTAGTTAAAACCACAACTATTCGCTTGGTTCTCTCTATTGCTTTTTCACGAGGTTGGAATATAAGGCAAGTTGATGTTAATAATGCCTTCTTACATGGTGATTTAAATGAGACTGCTTATATGAGTCAACCTCCTGGTTTTGTTGATGAGACCCGACCTAACCATGTGTGCTTATTGAAAAAGGCTTTATATGGTTTAAAGCAAGCACCACGTGCCTGGTTTGATAAACTTTCTGGTGCTTTTTCTACTTTTGGATTTACTCAATGTGTATCAGATACGTCATTGTTTGTTTATCATTCAATCTCGATTACGGATTATATTCTCATCTATGTTGATGATATTATTATCACGGGTAGTTCAGCCGATTTTATTTCTGAGATAATTCAGAAATTACATTCACAATTTGCCTTGAGGGACTTGGGAACATTAAATTACTTTTTGGGGGTACAAGCTACGTTTTTCGAGAATGGTCTTCATCTATCCCAACGACGTTATTTGTTGGATCTTTTACAACGCACTGGGCTTAGTCAATGTAAGCCTTTATCGTCTCCTATATCTCCTGGAGTTCCATTGGCTGATCCATTGGTTTACTGTAGTAAAGTTGGGGCACTTTAGTACTTATCCCTCACTCGGCCATAAATTGCTTATGCTGTCAGCAAAGCTTCTCAGTTTCTCCAAAGTCCTACTGATGTCCATTGGATCGCTGTTAAAAGGATTTTACGGTATCTAAAAGGCACTTTGTCTCATGGGATTTTAATTCAAAAGTCATCTGATTTTGTTCTTTATGCATACTCTGATGCTGATTGGGTTGGATGTCCCGATGATAGACGATCCACAAGTGGGTATTATGTTTATCTTGGTAATGATCTCGTTAGTTGGAGTTCGAAGAAACAACACGTAGTGGCTCGATCAAGCACCGAAGCAGAGTATCGTGCCTTAGCACACACAGCTTCTGAAATACGATGGCTTATGTCTCTTATCAACGAACTTCGACTTTCCCTTACTTGTTCTCCAACTTTATGGTGTGATAACATTGGAGCAACATACTTAGCCGTGAACCCGATATTTCATCAACGTACGAAACATCTTGAGATTGATTTACATTTTGTTCAAGACATGGTTATGGCTAATCAACTCTCAATTCGTTATGTTTCTACTACATGACAACTTGCTGATATTTTAACGAAAGGACTTCCGTCAAAATGTTAAATCCAAGCTTCTATAAATAAAATTGAATGGGATTAGTCACTCAAGATACTTTTTCTATAAATAAAAAGAAAGATGGTAAGTTATATAACTTGATCAGATCTTACCATTACTAAATAGCCCTAAATTAGTTTGGGAGTAAAAAAGATTATAAGACTTGTACAAACACCAACAACTTGGTTCACCAGTTCATGGATTTAATTAACCACCAAGCAAAAACCTTAATCAGGTTCCAAAATTTAGACTAGAGATCTATGGAGGGGCTGCGCGAACGCAAGCCCCCACTGCCACAAATTATGATGTAGGCTCGACCACTTGGGCCGACCTTAGGGTAGCACCCCTCCTACGTGCAATGGAAGTCACTAACCTAGGCCATGGGCCATCTTGATCACCCATTGACCCCATCCAGGTAAGTATCTTTCCCCATTTCCTTCTTTCCCTTTTTATGCTACTCCCTCTCTCTTTCCATTTACTTTTCCTATCGATGTGGGTTCACATTCAAATGCTCATTTTCCATTTTATACACATTGTTTTTTCAAGTGAAATTCTACCCGTTTAAATCTTAAAGGGTCGGGCCGACCCGAAAAGAAACCTGCTGTAAAACCCTAGCAAAACCTCCTCTCTCTCTCTCTCTCTCTCTCTCTCTCTCTCTCTCTCTCGTAAACACACTGAAATGCACACAACTGTTAGACGAGCAGTTATAATCGGAAATGGCTTCGCCGGAGCTGAGAATCAGTGCTATGGATTAGTTCGAGCTTTGGGCCTATCTAATCGGAGTTCTTTGTATGTAAGGGTTTATCATTCCCATGCTTCCTGATTTCTGTTTCTTAGCCTCAAGAAATCGAGCGAAAAATCTCATATTTGACTTCTCGTGTTAGGAAGAGCTTATGCATTATCCAGATTATTGCATTTGTTTAACCATTTGTATTGTAATGGATACACATCAAGTGAATTTGATCAGTTTTTGGTATACAACGTACAGTTCGAAGGTTACTTATAGATTTTGTGTATTATGGTAGATTTATTACGATTTATATACAGAATACTATGCTATAAAATGTAGCAGCGTAGTACCAACTACCTCCATCAAGAGTTTTTCTTTTCTAACATAATTGTATTAATTTACTGTGAAAGGCAAAATTCATATTTAATTTGGGAAGGATGAAGATTTGAGGTTTTTGGGTACTGGCAACCCACAATCTATTCATGTTACATTATATAACCTAGCTGTTGTAGTAGTTCTTGACATTGTCACGAGTAGGGGTGAGCATCGGAACCGGGTACCTGCCTTTGAAACCGGAACCGATCTCGGGTTCCTAAAATACGGAACCAATTAGGACTGGTTCCGGTTTTCATTTTTTTGGAACCGTTACTCGCCGGGTATCCGGCAATACCCGGTCCTGAACTTATTTTATATATTTATTAATAAATTATATTATCTTTTAGGTTAGAGTTAAACGAGTTATTTATGTTTATAATAGACTTAAGATTTCTTTTTTATCGGATTAATTTTGACCATATATTGTATTTGTTTACTTTAAGCTGGTACTTTGTAGTTTATAATAGAATTAAAATTACATTTTTATCGTATGCAATGTTAAAAAAATTGAAACCAGGTACCCGGTACAGAAACCTGTTCCCAGCGGTTCCGGTTCCGTAAAATTTATATCATGGTACCCGGTTATGCTCACCCCTAGTTAGGAAGTATGATTTACACTTTTATACTGTTTGTTCTTATTTATTTATACCTTTTGAGCAGCGTGTTCTTAGGCCAAAAGATGGAATCAATAAGTGGCTTAATTGGCTCCCTGTTTCTACCCACAAAAGATTAGACCAATTAAAAAGGCAACTCTATGATCGACAGTTCATATTTTCTGGTCATGGACAGAAGGCTGCTGCAAGATTAGGTAGCATGACTATAAATTACGATTATTAACAGATTTATTATATGGGAAAACAATTATCTTTCTTATCATTATGTTTCTATGGATAAATGTGAGGGGATGAGTGATGTTGCAGGGGAACTTATGCCTCATTCTGCTGTTTATGCTGGTGCAGATCCATCAGATATCTTAGAAGCTGATGCCCAGCTAATTGCAACCAATGCTAGTGAGAATTTTGACAAGTATGCTTTATTTTAATCTCGCCATTTTCACTTTCAGGGCCCACTAGATATCGTTATTAAATTCACGTTTATAACATCCCTCATCTGGTTTATGCCATTTGTAGTTCAACCCATATGTTTTATGTGGATACTAGTGTCTTTGCAATTTAGACTGTAGTATATCGCAAATATCCTTAACATAATGGACCAAGGAATAAGGATGTGAATACATAACATGCATGAAAGATTAAGTGTGTGTGTGTGACCATTCAAAAGCTTTATATATGCATAGGACTTCAGGTTTTACACGATGATTTCCTTAGAGCTAATTATAACCCCAATGTCTTGGCACTGTTTAGTGACATCCAGGTTTTCTCATAACCATGAATGGTTACAAGATACATTATATATATAATTATAATATATATATAGGGTCAGGTTCAAGGGAAAACCTAAAAAATAAAGAAAACTGAAGAACACCTTGGGAGCCCTCCATCTGAACGGTATGCACAAATGCATACTGATAATTTGTAACATGCATACGTGCATAGAAAAAAACAGCTTCAATTGCTTGTAAGCATTTGTGCATACCGTCCAGATGGAAGGCTCCCAGGGTGTTCTTCAGTTTTTTTTGAGGTTTCCCCCTGAACCTCCCTCTACATATATATATATATATATATATATATGAACTTCTCTAACCTCAAAACAATATCGATTGCTCTTGCTTCTTCTCATGATTCTTTATAAAAATAATTTTCCCTTCGCCCTTTTATGTGATTGGTGACATCTTTTACCTCAGCCATTGGCGAGATTTGACATTCTTGTATAGAATAGAAGTAATTTATTACAAGTTGCTTTTCAGGTAATATTTACAGTTGTATTTTGTGTTATTTTTTTCAAGGCTGCCGAGTCTGATCTGATGCATAACACATGTGATCCTTTCAAAAACTCCCTAAGTCTTTAAATCTTTGCCGGTTAACTGTAAAGCTTGCTATGCCACCTTATTTCTTTAGATTGAGATGTACCCACAACTCAAATCTACATGTTTATGCGTGCACCATTCATTAGTTCATGCCTCTTGATCTGCATGCATCAGGAAGACAGCTTCTTAAAGAAATAGTTGTATGGATCCAAGTTGTTAATCTTTGTTTTTTTTCTTAGATATGGTCCATTATTGGTGGTTGCATCTGGCCGGGATACCATCTCTGTTGCAAGTTCAATTAAACGGTTAGCTCCACATCATGTTTTCAATATACAGGTTTGAGAAGAGACTTTTATTTTTATTTTTATTTTTATGTAACTTTGATCCTTCTTACTCCTTTTGTCAGCTGTGAAATGTATGACCCTGAAAGGGGATTATTTTTTGCTACTTTTGCTTTTTACCCTTCATGAAGAGACATTCTATGCTTTATACATGATTGCCTCATTTTCTTGTGTCATATTCTTATAGCCATCATTCACCAGTAAAGATATATGCCCATCTGCTCACTAATAGTTATTATCATCAGATGTAAATGTCATCATTCCCCGGTTTTCTTATAAATCAGTCCAGATATTTGTATGTTTTGCAATCATTTTTGAAAAAGAAGTTTTTGGTAAAGTTCTATGGCAATGTTGGTTATCATATTTGAGTCCATTTATTTACTCCCTCTGTCCGTAAAAAGAATGCAAGGTTTAATGAGAGCCTTATCAAATACCTCAATAGCCCCTTAATAAGACAAAATTGAGAAACCAGTGGAACGCAATTAATCTCATTGGTATATTGTAATAATTGTTAGTAAATGTAAGGTATTTTTTATTGGATCTTAGGGGCTGTTTGGCAGTTGCTGATTGGTTTGTGCTGAATGATTAAGTGGTCAGAATGATTAAAAGGCTCTTATGATATAGTGTAAAATGAAATATAATTGTTTGGTAATTGTTCAGGATATAATTAGGCTCTTAATGGTTAAGGGAGATCGAGGATACAAAATGATTAAGAGGGTTTTGGAACCATTAAGAGGCAGACTTATTTTTTTGCCAAACAAGATCCACCTCTTAGCCATTCAGATGCTGCCTCTTAATTGTTAAGAGGTAAACAAACAGCCCCTTACTAAAAAGGAAACATTGCATTTTTTGCAACGTAGGGAGTAACAAGCAGCTGCTCAATACAAAATTATTATATTAAAAAAGGGAAATTTATCTATTGTTCTATAACTATTATGGTTGTAGATACAACACCCGCGGTCACATCTGAATAGGTTTGATTTGGTGATCAGCCCTTGTCATGATTATTATCCTTTGACTCCTGAAGGGAAGAAACACATTCCTTGGTTTCTTCGTGGCTGGATTACTCCTCGTCAACCTCCTGGAAGAAATGTGGTTGGTAACATCCTTGCTTCAAGTTCTCATGCGTCATGAATAAAACTTTATACAAGTCCAAACATATATATATATATATATAATATACTATATTTTAATTATAAATATACTTATGCAGCCGGTTTTATATACAATCCCAGGTCCTCACACTAGGAGCCCTTCATCAAGTTGATTCAGCTGCGTTACAGAGTGCAGCCTCAGCCTGGCATGATGAGCTGGCATCATCTTTAAGACCGTTGCTTGTGGTCAACATTGGAGGACCTATTCGTGAGTGTATTTTCAAATTGTACTTTTCTTTCATATTTTCTTTTTCTCTTTAAAAATGTCTGCTGAAATTACTATCTTCACTTCTTTCCAGCAGAAATTCATTTTTATTTTCAGAAAAGAACCAAATAAGTAATTTTATACTTGTGCATTTAATTAATAAGATGGTTTAGATATTGGCTCGTATTATAGGTCACTGCAGATATGGTGCGGATCTTGCAAGGGAGTTAATAGCATCATTAATAAACGTTCTTCCAACTTGTGGGAGTGTCAGAATTTCATTTTCTAGACGAACCCCCAAACAGGTATATATTGTTTCTAGCATTGCTCCTATCGAAATAACAAAAATAGGAAAACAAGAGAACCACTATCAATCGTTGGATTTGGAAAATAGATTGCCCATATGTAACCAGACCGATTTATTTTTCAAAAAAAAAATGTAATCACCCCTATTATTCACAACCGTTGGATTAAAATAAACGGACGGTCCAGATGGGTTCCCTTGTTCTCCTTTTTCTACTACTCTCTTGAACCTGCCCTCATAATAAAATGAAAAATGAAATTCGTTCTCTGAAGTTTTCACCAACAGGTGTCTGAGATAGTGGTAAGGGAATTTCATAACCATCCTAAGGTTTATATCTGGGACGGCAAAGGTACCCCCCCCCCCCCCATCTTTCCATGTATAATGATTTCAGAATAATAGGAACATAAAGACATTGATAATGGTGAATAAATGATACCATATAGATCCAAATCCACACATGGGACATCTAGCTTGGGCTGATGCTTTTGTCATCACTGCTGATTCAGTCAGCATGCTAAGCGAGGCTTGCAGTACTGGGTAAGCGCATCTTGAGGATCTTCAACATTGTGGCATGATCAAAAGCATCTCAAGCAGATTTTCCAAAATGGAGAAAATGGAAATTTTGAAGTTTTTAACCTTTTTTTTCTCCAGCAGATCCTCCAAAATGGAGAAAGTAGGACACAGGATATAAATCTGCAAATTTGGAGAACTCTCCAAAGTTAAATGCTAATAAAAATGCATCATTATTTCATATACAATTTATTTGAAAGTTCGTTGGGATCTTAAATCTATTGAAATATCTTAAAATGGAGTCGCACTATTTTTTAGAGATTTTAAATTTTGCTTTCCCATTTTGTAAAAATTATAATAGAGAGTCTGTTGGAGATGCTTTAAAATACCAAATTTCTTTTTTTTCTTCTTGGTATATATGTGAGTATCTTTACATTCCAGAAAGCCTGTTTACGTAATTGGAGCCGAGAGGTGCACATGGAAGTTTGCATACTTCCAGAATTGTCTGCAAGAAAGAGGGATGGTGCGACCGTTCACTGGGAAAGAGAATGTAAGTTTCAACTATTTGCATACAAGAATATCACTTTGATAGCTGGTACAAAAGACAACTTTAACTCTCTTGATAAATTGTATTCCCTACGTCCCAAAATAAATGTCCATAACAAAAAAAGCATACAATCTTAGAAATATGTAACTATTACACTTTTTAATTAACTAAATGACAATTTTACCTGTAAATCTTAAAAATATAGAGGAGAGTAATGAATTTCTCCATTTCATAATTAAGGGTAAAATTGGAAAGTAGACAATTACTTTGCAACTAACTAAAATAGAAATGTGGACGGTTATTCTGGGACAGAGGGAGTATTTGATTTCCAATTATACATAATCTCATCTCATTTCATATGCAACTTTTAACCTTGTGGTTCCATTTAACCGATAATCATGTTATCCATGCTCGAGAGTTTATGCCATTTTCCTACACACATATATATATATATATATATATATTTACCATTTCCATCTTCATTTCTCAAATGGGACCAAAATCACATCTTTGGTCTCCTAAACATCATGTAAATAAAACCCACTAGACTTGACCTTTCACCACCAATTTGAAACAAATTTTCAAAAGAGGCAATTGCTAACCTTCTGTTTATAAGTTTGCATGATCTTTCTCTTCAAAGCCACTTCTTTTTCTCTTCCTTTTTTGGTTTTCGTTTTCTTCTTTAAAAGACTAATGTATTCACACATGAATATATTTGAGCCAAAGATTATAACGGTAGCCTGTTATAAGAAATAATCAATTCTAAAGATCTTTTATTTCATGGTTTTACTGTACAGATAAATGAAACATGGATCTATCCTTCACTACGAGACACAGCAGAAGCCGCTGAGCATGTGATCGAAGCACTTGCTGAACGGAGCTGGAAATTGCATACATGATGGGGTCAATTTTTGACTGTTATCTTTAGGACCCGTAGGATTAGTAGAGGTATACCGTATACGCAATCTGGTCTAGACACTTACAGTTAAAAAAAATAAAATGATGATTAGACCTTTTTTTTTTACCGGGATTATGGATTCATGGCAAATTAATCTTCTTATTTTTGTGTGGGTGTTAAATTAGTTACCTCCATGTTATTGTTACAATGTAAGGGTTGGGTTCCGGTAAGAATGAAAGTTAAATTGAGAAGCGTAAGAAGGTTTTCCGCCCTTTGATGCACATTAGGATGAGATGCACCGGATCAACTCCCTTCTAAAGCGTAATTCATGGGTGGTTATGAGATTAAAAGTGATCAAGGGTCTAGATCAATTCTTACGTTTATCATCTTAACTTTTCTTCTTACGTGATCCTATGCCATGGTAATAATGGGGTCATAGATGAGGTTACTTAAGATTCTTTTAGTTTATCGTTATTATGAGATATTTGAGAATTCAAAGTATACTCACATTTGCATTTTTGGACTTTGGTTATATATATCATTTTGATAATAAAATTTAGGGAATTTAATTATTTTGACCATTTTAGAAATACCATTTACCAAAATGACCATTTTCTTTTTGATTTTGACCAAAATACAATCGAAATACATATCAAAATACAGATCTCCGCCAAGAGTATAATTTGTTAAACTTTTAATTTACATTTTACATTTTATACCCTTAGAGTTAGTTAATAAATTACTTTAGGTACTTTACTTTTTAATTTTTCGTTTTACACCCTTATCACATTAACACACATACTCGTATATCAATTAAAATACGTCTAAAAAATACGTTTTTATTTTAACAAGTTACACCATTATAATCGTCTCGACAATACCTTCGAAATGAACCTAATATTTAATATTTTTCAATTTAATTATATATACTTTTAAAGTCAATTATCCTCTTGATCGGTGAATATGAATATTTTTCATAAAATTCGGAATATTAATTAAAATACAATGCTATCATTTTTGTAAGTTGATCGTCTTTTTCGGCTATTAAAATATTATATTGAGGCTGAAAAATTTACTCATGAAATGTCTTGGAGAAGGAGAGCATGAAAATATGCTTGAAAGATTTCTGTATTTTATTTCTGTAGCCCTCTCCGCACTGTGTATTAATAATCTTAATAACCGATGCATTATGTGTTATTTTACATTAATATTAATTTATATGGTTTTTATTATAGAAATGACAAGAATACAAAAGTAGTACAAATTCACTATAATTTATATCTTATTTCTTTATATATCCATAATATTATACTTTGTCGTTAAAAAATAATAGCATTATATTTTAATTAATATTCCGAATTTTATGAAAAATATTCATATTCAGCGATCAAGAGGATAATTGACTTTAAAAGTATATATAATTTAAATCGAAAAATATTCAATATTGAGTTCATTTCGAAGGTATTGTCGAGACGATTATAATGGTGTAACTTGTTAAAATAAAAACGTATTTTTTAGACGTATTTTAATTGATATACGAGTATGTGTGTTAATATGATAAGGGTGTAAAACGAAAAATTAAAAAGTAAAGTACCTAAAGTAATTTATTAACTAACTCTAAGGGTATAAAATGTAAAATGTAAATTAAAAGTTTAACAAATTATACTCTTGGTGGAGGAATTGAATGTTTGGCGGAGGAGTTGTGTATTTGGCGGAGGATTTCAACCCAAAACGACGTCGTTTTGATGGTATTGCAAACCCACTCGATCTGATATGTATTTCGCTATGTATTTCAATTGTATTTTGGTCATTTTGGTAAAATCAAAAAGAAAATAGTCATTTTGGTAAATGATTTTTCTAAAAATCCCTAAAATTTATCAACTATGTTATTTTCATTCATTTATAATTAATTAGTTACTATAAATAATTCAAAAGTATTTACACTGTCTTTACCAATTGTTCTTTTTCTGTCTTCTTGGGTAAAACCTAAAAGTACCAATCTATGTTAACTAGTTCGATTAATTGCAAGAAGGTAATGTCATTAAGGTGTTTGAAACGTATAATTATTGCAAATTATCGTGTTAGAACATGTAATTGAAAAGACATAGAAAATATAATGATGTTTGATCTATTTTGGCTATTAACACATTTTATTGTTTGTGTTTTTTTATTTAATTTAATTATAAAAAACAAAGATTAGTATCAAAACAACTACATTATTTAACATAATCAAATATTTGTAACAATTTAAAGTAGGGTTGCACGTAGGATTTATTCGTTAAAAAAAAAGATTTATTTGTACAAAATTAAGTTCATATTTTTTTTATTTTAAAAAAAAGTTTGAGAATTTATTCAGTAACATAACATTTAAAATTAAATATTTTGTTGGTTTTTTTAGACTTTTCTTAAAATAAAATTATCACGTTAACTTGTTTTTAAAGGCTACAAGAATGTATTTAACCTGTTTTAAAAAGTTTAAACATTTTATTATTTAAAAAAGTAAATTAAAAAATTAATCAGATATTTAATTGAATTTTTTAGATTTTCATTTAAAAAAAAACATTTACGAAATTAAAACCAATTAACTATCATCCCAAATGTTTTTTTTGCCTTTTATTTAGCGCGAAGAAAGAAGACAGCATAGAAAAACGAACATATAGAAACCTCTGTTTGTGGGTTTAGGGTTTTGTAGAGTTAGAGGTGATTCCATTGATCGTTTGCTTGTCAATCGTCTGCAAAAATGTCTCAAAGTGGAAAATTAATGCCCAATTTGGATCAAAACAGTACGAAGGTCCTTAACCTTACTGTTCTTCAGAGAATGGATCCTTACATCGAAGAGATCTTGATCACTGCTGCACATGTCACCTTCTACGAATTCAACGTCGAACTCAACCAATGGGTAAGTTTTTACTCATCAACGCCACTTTTATTATGTCTTAATTTGTGTGTGTAAACGTTCCTTTAACAAATCATCAGATTTTGTAGTATAATTCAGCTTCCTTAGATCTTGTTAAATTAGTACTCTTAGTTTTTGATGAACTGTAACAGTCATGGGAAGGGAAAGAGGCATAGGTAGCACTATTTTGGGGATTAGATTTGCAATAATTGCATTAAGCATGTTAATAAGAACTTATTATTTCAATGTTAAGCTATATCAATATAGTATATTAGTATTTAGGCTTACTGGCTTAGACATTGTATTAGTATATATGCCAATTTTTCAATCAATTTTTATTTAATTGTTATGAATTAAATGAAAGCTTCATGGTACTTAATTGTAAAAGTTCTGAAATATCCACATATAGATGTTGTCAAGCTGAACTGACATTCAGAACATATATTTTTCTATCACATGTAACAGTTTACAGCTCTTAGTTTAATAGTTCCATTTGTTCGTTTTTTTCCAGAGTCGCAAGGACGTTGATGGATCTCTCTTTGTCATTAAGAGGTGGCACTAAATGCTGAATTTGTTATCTTTTAAATTTTATCATCGTAGCCAACATCAAGAAAATATGCTACACAAGTGCATAATTATAAGTATGAAACTGTTATAATGGCCATATTTGTTAGTAGAAACCAAGTTGTAGACTAATTGACGTCTTGTGGAATCGAAATGGTGCTTATGTATGCACACTTTTTTTGTTGCTTTAATTGCAGGAACACCCAGCCACGGTTTCAATTTATTGTAATGAATCGGCGAAATACAGGCACAATTTCTGTCATTTATTGCCTTGTGGGTTTCTATATTTTATCGGATAATAATAGTGTTGGATAGTCTCTTTATGATGCTTTGCAGTATGAGTATTATATTTGGACTAGCATTTCAGTTTTCTGACATTTGACTTATTTATTAATTATAACAGAAAATCTTGTGGAGGATCTCTTGGGAGATTTTGAGTTTGAACTTCAAGTTCCATATTTGTTATACCGTAATGCTTCCCAAGAAGTTAATGGTATTTGGTTCTACAATTCACGCGAATCTGAGGATGTTGCAAATCTGTTTACTAGGTACATTTCTTTTATTTATTAATACATGTAATTTTCACTCTACTTTATATTTAAAGTATGTCTGCCAATCTGATTATAAATTCTTTTAAGTTGCTTTGCTGCTTCTTATTATTGAATTTAGCCATTTAGGTGTTAGGAACTGAAAAGTTATGATTATATGTTACAATTTGGGTGGCATAACTAATTGATATTTAAATTATCTGTCCAGGATACTCGGTGCATATTCAAAGGTTCCCCCGAATTCAAAAGTGAACAAAAGGTAGGTAGTATGCATGCCTGATTTACAAGTGTAATGATTTTCACCAAAATATTGCATACTTGATTCCATCCCATCTCTGTTTTTCAATATTTTTGTTTATGTTGTGTTGCAGTGAGTTTGAGGAACTTGAAGCTGTGCCTATCTCTGCTGTAACTGAAGGATCATTAGAGCCACAATTTACTACCCCCGCCAGTTCTATAGATGACTCTTCATTTGTCAACTTCTTCAGTGTATGTATCTATCAATGTTTATATGTATTTTTCTTCTACTACACTTGCAGATTGACTGTGATTGATTGTTATATAGCTGATTAGAACTTGTGGTGATCTGCTTTTAGACACGCGGTGAGTGTTGGAATGTTTTTTTGAAGTATATAATATATATATATATATATATATACGGAAAATGAAACAAATAAACTCACACACCCTCCTCACCATTGGTGAGGTTTGAACCCCTGACCTCCTAGGAGGCCAAAGGCCCTTTGGTGAGTGTTAGAATGTTCAAAGATCCTTTCTTTTTGTTGTATATAGGGGCTTGGAATGGCCAATTTGAAGATGGTTTTGGATGGAAAGGCGCAATTAGACATATAGTCTTCATCAGGGAGGTTTTTTGGGAAAACGTCAAAAAAAAAAAACTGAAGAACACCTTGAGAGCCCTTCATCCGGACGGTATGCACAAATGCATAAAAGCGATTGAAACTGTTTTTTTTTTCTTCTATGCACTAATGCATGTTACAAATTACCAATATGCATTTGTGCATACCGTCCAAATGGAAGGCTCCTAGGGTGTTCTTCAACTTTCTCTATTTTGTTTTCCCCTGAACCTGACCCTAGTCTTGATTTATCTATATAATTAAGAATTGTCCTAGGTGACTAATATGGTCGAAAAGCAGTCATTTATGCTTTACTTTATATGGTGGCAATGTGCTTTAATTTTTACTGTTATCATCTTTTCGGGTGTGGATTAATCTTGGAGAATCATTTATCCTTGTTTTTTTTTTCCTTTTCCATTTGAATTCTTGTAGTTTATACGGTGGCAATGTGTTTTATCACTGATTTCTATGAATTAAATTTTTTTGACTGCAGAACGCTATAAATTTGGGACATACGTCATTCCAATTCGTTGAGTTCTGTAAAACCTTACCATAATTCTACAATGATTCCTTTATCTTCTCCTTTGCCTATTAATGGTCTAACAACGCCTCCCAGTGTGGATCCGGAGTCAGTGAATAATGTCACCAATCTTTTCAAACCTCTTTCTTTTTTTACACCCTCTTCAGCCTTATTATCTCCAACAATGCCACAAACTATTTCTTCATCTATACCAGTTATTAATATACAACGCAGCCATGGGGTTCCATTACTTCAACCATTTCCGCCACCAACACCACCCTTATCTCTGACTCCTAATTCTACTTCCCCTCTGACCAGAGAAAAAGTTCGTGATGCACTCATGCTGCTTGCCCAGGTATTATTAACATTTATTTTTTGTATTTGACTCCTGGTTTTCTATAAGCTATATTTTGATGTTATTTGATATCTGCTTTCCTGCAAAACCTTTAGTTACTGTGGCTATTTATTTTTATGTAATTGCTGTAGAACTGTTATTAGTTTGTAGTGCGGAAAATATGAAGTTACTCTGATGCTACTCATCATTCTTCACTGTACATTAAGGGGCTTTCGATTTGTTTTCTATTAAGACCTGTATGAATACAGTTGTCTGTATGATAACAAATAAGTTATTGTTCGGTTGTTATGCTGAATAAGCGGTCTGAACAACAAAAATGACTATTTTACCCTCGTAAAAAATAAAAAAAATTGGCAGCTACATGTGCTTTTTGAAACTAGGGCGTTCTTCATCCACTATTTTATACATATAAGAAGGACAAATGGGTATCATTATGGTCTCTTTTAACATATACCTGGAGGTGAAGGCAGAATAAGTTCAATTATTGTATGAAAAACAAAATCATGGTTATATCTTGTGTTTCCGTAATTGGAAAGAAAAAGGTATTTCAAGTTCTTGCAAACAGCCTTAGGACTTAAGCGATTAATAGGGTAATACCATATGCATTGTAAAAGTACTTTTGAGTGTCAAAAAGTTATAGCATACATATATAGAGGGAGGTTCAGGGGAAGACCTCAAAGAAAAAAGAAAGAAAACTGAAGAACACCCTGGTAGCTCTCCATCTGGACAATATGCATTTGTGCATAGATGGTATGCACAAATGCATACAAGCTGTTTTTTTCTTCTTCTATGCATGAGTGCATATGCACGGGTGCATGTTACAAATTAATTACCAGTATGCATTTGTGCATACCATCCAGATGGAGGGCTTCTAGGGGGTTCTTCAGTTTTTTTTTTGAGGTTTTCCCCTGAACCTATGTTGTGCTAAACTTGGATATGCTCATGCAAGTATATAGAAACATAGAAACATTTCGGAGATAATAAAAAATAAATAAATCTGTAGTAGATTTGAATTAGGAATGAAGTTCTTCTGATTAATTAATGTTGTTAATAAACTCTCTGTCTTGTTTTGATTCATGCTCAGGATAATCAATTCATTGACATGTTGTACCAAGCTCTGCTGAAAGTATATCAACAACCATGACTAAATTCAAGAAAATGTTGAAAAATTCATGTGTATGAAGGTCACTTTGCACATAGTTGGGTTTTCATCATCAGAAGCATTGCTGCTATTATGGAGTTATGTAAGTTTTGGAGTTAAGAACCCTTTGGATGTAACTTTGTATGCACTATTAGTGGTTATATCTGTAGTTTTGCTTACATCTTACCCTCTGACCAAACAACAGATTTACGAACAAAAAGAGTTAGTTGGTAATATATTGCTTTTGCTACTTATTGTATTTATAACAACCGTTTGTATTTTGAAGATAGAAATTAAAAAAAATAGCCATGTTTTTTTTGTTTTATTAAACGATCTTACGAAGCGCAAACATTGGGAATATCAAATATGTGTTGTTATTTGTTTCTTTTCTAGAAGCAAAATTCTTATATTTAAATTTAAATAAATGTTTCTTTTTAATAAAAGAAATATCTTTCGAACATGAAAATGTATTAGCATTTAGAAAAGGAAGTATAGAGGATCATTTTTATGTCTTTTAATAGTGAAGTAAATTAAACCTGGTGGAATTCGTTCACAAAATCTTGACATAGGATGCAAAACGAACCCGTAGAACATTGATTTTATATAAATTCGAAAATAGAAAATCTATAAACAAATTTAATTATGACTATATGTTGATATGACTATAAAAGAAGACAATAATCTTTTTCCCTAACTTTTGACCAAGAAAAAACATAGTTAAATTATCTAGTAGAGAAAGACCAAACTGAAAAGAAAAACTCAAATGTTGGTCTTTTTTGGAATTTAAAATAAGATCTGGACTAAATAAATAAATTTACATAATCACAGGGACTTAACTTGTAATTTTTCATTATATCGTCGTGACTCGTGAGTGAACTCCCTGTTCGGTACTCCCCTCTGGAAGCCCTAAACAAACATCCTTCTGGTTAGGAAAGCACTCAATAGTCAATACGACACAGCCTACATCAATGGCGGCATGTAGAAGGATCCCGAAGACGATTTTCGGCAATTTCTTATCACGATCAACTACAGGATATCCATCGTCATCTTCATTTGGACTGCCTTCTAATCTCATTTCACGAAGGGGCATAGCTTCCAAGCTTTATATTGCAGGTTTGAGTGTTTTTATTATGCTTCTTGTTGATAATTTGTTTTCTTACGACCTATTACGAGCAATCGTTTTTTTTTTTTGGCAATTTTGGACTATAGAACTAGCTGGAAAACTGCTAATTGATATGCTCCGTTCCATGGATAAATTCTACTTTTGATTTTTGAATTTTCATATCTGATGCTGTTCAATATTGAAATTGATGTTCCTAGATTTTTCTAGCTCGAAGATCATTATGTTAATGACTTCGCTACAGTTTAATGTACTCGCTAGACGGATACAGAGTTCAATGAAAGGATTTGCCTATCGGTCAAATATCTGAAATTATCATGACTAGATAGAGAACTCTAGTCGATAAAACAGTGTGCTAGTAAATACTGTAATGAATAATGATAATTGATAGCTTAAATTTCAGACTATAACTTTGGAAATGTTTACATTTAATTTGGTAATCCAGAGAATGAAACTGTTCCATTTATTTGGAGATGGAGGGAGTCCAATCAGAATTTGCTTAATAACCAGGACGGTTCTATTTAATTTTGAAGTTATAATATAGAATTTCTAGGTACAGAGGTAGCATGTAGCATCTTGAATTGGTCTATAATTAAGGGAATACAACAGTGTAGCCACTCACAGCTGATGCTAAGTTTATTTTCAGAAAGTACAGTGCATTGGCTTCTATATGGTATTGCATCTGGTATGCTAGAGTTTTTTGCTTTTGTGGATGCTTGTTTATGAGTGTTTAGGTGTGAGTTTTTGGAGCTATTGATAAAACAACATTCTTGGTTGATGGCAATTAAAATTTCCCAGATATTGTTTCTCTAGATGATATATATATATATATATATATCAAGTAAACAAACTCAAACATACATGATACATATATATATGTTGAGATAACCTATTGCTCATAGTGTTTTGGTAATAGTCATGCTTGTGTTTAAGTTACTGACTTCCCGAACCATCATATTTGGCTTTTTGTATATCCAAAAAAAAACACTATGCAAGAACATGCCATTTTTGATAAAGTTCTGGAATGTAAATGCAAGAAGAACCATCGTACCGGGTACTTTTTGTCCAAAATTGATACATTTTTGTGAAATTTAGAGCATTTTCGATTGAAAAATGAATTGTTTGTAACAAAGCTAAAACACGGTTCTGTGTTTTTAAAAACTTGCATGGATTTTTGGTTCTTTTCTCTTTTGAAATCCTGTAATGTGCATTCTACTGGCATTGAATTTCTGGCAGCAGGAAGTTTACTATTCATCTTGTATTTACATTGCAGGACTGTCATTTTATACCACAGAAAAAGCATTATCAGATGCTTTTTCTCAATATGGCCAAGTTGTTGAAGGTAACTTGTACATTTTCATGTATTTGCACAGTTATGTAACTTCAGTCAACTATAAAGTTAAAAATAATTGCAATTTGCATTGCAGCCACTGTTATGATGGATAAAGTTTCAAGCAGATCGAAAGGCTTTGGATTCGTTACCTATGCATCTGGAGATGAAGCTGAGAAAGCCATCACTGAAATGAATGGAAAGGTACCGTCCTCTCCTTCTAAATTTAGAAATTACTGCTCCATCCGTCCCAAATTAGTGTCTACATTTCTATTTTAGTTAGTTCCAAAGTAAGTGCTTACTTTCCGATTCTACCCTTAATTATAAGATGGATATATTCATTCTCCCACCATTAATAAGGGTAAAAATTGACATTTTAGTTAATTAAAAAGCGTAATGATAAAACAACTTTATACACATTTCTAAAACTGCATTGTGGACAGTCATTTTGTGGTGAAGGAAGTACATGTTTTTTCTTTTTATCCCAAAGTGACACCAAATATTGTGTACATGATACTTCCTTTCCACCGTACAAATGACAACATTTAGTAAAAATATAACTCCAAAATGATTACAAATATCATTTGATAACAATAATAAATCAACAAATCATATAGATCCAAATCAATATCATTAATTTTTATCAAAGAGATCCATTAGAGTGCGTTTGGTATGTGGGACGGAACAGGACATAACAGAACAAAAACTTGTTATCCCATGTTTGGCATGACATTAAACTGGGATAGGACGAGATCTAGTGCAAAAGAAAAAACATTTTTTTGGTGGAACAAGAATCAGGTCGATGAGACAAAACTGGCAAATTACGAAACTACCCATATCAAATTAAACATAAGTATGTGTTGTCTTGCATGGGGTAATTATGATTTCAGAATATGCACATTTAGTAGGAAACTAATATTAATGGTTTGGTTGCAGCCACTCCATGGACGTATCATATGCGTTGAATTGGCAAAACCGCGAAGACCAAACGGTAGTGGAGTACCAATAGCTAGAGGACCCCCTGAACCACCTAAAGAGCAGCAGTAAGCACTTGTACATTCATTGTTATTTAGGGTGAAAGGTACAAGTAATCACAGCAGTGGCTAATCTCATCTCTTTTAAGGGGGCAACGATACTAATAATACTAATACTAGTAGCATAAGCAAAAACATTTATTATTTATCCAAGACAAGTATGTCAAATTTGAGGCATTTCATATTTTACTTGCATCTTTTCTTTTGTTTTACTTTGATTTTAACGTTAAAATATAGGGTCCGATTGTTTATGTTGATTTGCAGGCAGTATTTTGAGCTATGTATGTATATGTATTCATTTTTAAGTGATTCAAGTATACCGCTGATTTTAAGAGTATCATGCTTTATCCATTTTGAATTCGATTTCAAATTACATTCACAACGATCAATTAATTGATGTATGGTGTACATGCAACTATTGTCATTTGACGAAAAGGGCCATTGTCTTGGTGATATTTGGATAATAGGCAGAGCCTGACCTTTTAGAAGGTTTAGAGTTCAAACATCATAAAACATAGGATTTTTTACAGAGTATTTGTTGTATATAAATATTATATATTTGAAATAAAAAAGAGCTATTGTTATTTGAAAAAAGGGAATGAAACATTTTCCACAATTCATTTTCTAAGACAAGAAGAAGAGCTCCATAACGGCTTGATGATTTTGGACATACATATATAAGGGGTTGCTATTCGTACAAAATATTTCATACACTCGTACCTCACTTTCGTATTCCTTATAGGAAGAGGGTGTTGAATAGAATTCACCATATATAAATGTAAAAGATATAACATTTGTTAAGTTTTTTTATTCATCAATAACCAAATAACTAAAAATGCATAGTAACATGACTAATTTGAAAGATTTACAAATCAAGATCAGTTTCACCAACGTTTTTAGTAATGGTTGGTAATGGGTAAATGTATAAATTTGAAATATTATTAAAAATGGCATTATTTAAACAACTAAAAGTAAATTATTTTAATAAGAGGAAGATAAGAGGTTTTAACCTCTTATCACAAAATAAAAACAAACAATTTTCCCAAACCCAATTTCTTATTAGATCAAACACAAGTGACTTAAAAAAATGTTTTCAGTAATTCTGAAAATTACCATTAATCCCTTGTTACAAAATGTCGTGAAATTTAAAGTTCACTGTGCAAATAAGATTACTAAAATTGCCTTTGTACTTAATGTGTTATATATCTTACTAAATTAATATGACAAAGACCAAAATTTTTACCTGGGTTGAGCTATACCAAGGACTGAAAGTATTCTTACCCGGTTAACGTACTGGATAAATTGTCGAATACGATGCTATTTTAATGGATTGGAATCTTATCTGATAAGATAAATGAACGGATGGTTAAATGGCCCGTGCATGGTGAAATTTGGACTTGAAAGTGTGCGATGATTTGTCATGAGCTCATAATTCTACTTGGTTTGAAAGTTTTTGAAGTTATAAATGTTTAAAATTTATACATTTTTTCTAGAATCAGCTAATTCCTCAGTTTAATTCATTCATGTTAATAAATACTAGTTTTTCATACTCAACTCTTTGCCTAATATTACCATGTTTTTATTAACATCAAATAAGTGGGCATTATATCATTCGAGTGTGAAATTATACTATTTATTACATTCTTTACGAGTCCATTATAATTATAACTTGATTTTATCATTTTAGTAAGATTGAATAAAGATATTTTAATTATAATATAATCTCATAAATAATTTAATTTGAATTTAACTAATTGTTTGAAACCCAATAAATCTATGTTTATGCATCGAATGAATTACTAATTTATACTACTTAATAAATAAAGAAAACCACCCTTTAAAAAGTCAAAAATTCTAATTAAACTAAGGATGGGAATGTAAATCTTCTTATCCAACATTTTGAAAAAGGGTCTTATCATTTACACCCTAGTCTATATCATCTCATTTAATTGGATTAAAGTATATGCACCTATTTTAACTTTTTTTTTGTGTTATCACCTAATAATAGACTAGGGTGTAAAAGAAAAAACCCTTTGAAAAAAAAATGATTTGTTTAATTTAAAACTTGTAAAGAAATCAAATTTCAAATAATAAGAATTGAAAAACGAAATGAAAAAGAGGTAGTTATTGAAAGTAGGGGATGGGTTGTGAAAGAAAAATGAGCATTTGAAAGTGAACCCACATCGATAGAGAAAGTAAATGGAAAGAGAGAGGGAGTAGAATAAAAAGGGAAAGAAAGAAACGGTGAAAGATACTTTACCTGGATGGGGTGGTCAATGGGTGATCAAGATGGCCCATGGCCTAGGTTAGTGACCTCCATTGCACATAGGAAGGTCGGCCCAAGTGGTCGAGCCTACATCATAATTTGTTGCATAAATCTTGAAGTCCAAATTTTTGGTTTGATTCTTAACAAGATATGAAGAGTATCATTTTGGACCATGTTGGTAGTTAAAAAAGTCTCTCTTCTATCGGTAAAATTCTCAATCCTTATTATATATATTGGGTAATATTACGTTCTTTGTTATGCTCGTCTGGAAATGTGACACTCGCTAAGTATCTATCCGACAAGTTCCTAAACGTTTGGTTTTGATCTTGATTTAGAGTTATTTGATCTTGATTTATCATATAACTCTACAAGTAAAAAGCTTCTGAAAGGATGTAAAACATAATAATACTAAAAACGACCATAATATATTTCTTCTAAAGAACTATGCATAGTGGTCGTAGATCGTAAATAAGATTTCCAAAGTTTTAGATTTGAAAAACTTGTTCCAGCTAATGCAATTGAAACATGAATAGTTAATAAAACCCTTACAACACATGAAACTGAATAAACATATCTTTATATTCTAAAAAAAAATTAATATTGCTCTGGCTAGCTATATTACGTTCAATTGGTAAAATCCTACCTTAGTGAAATAGAATCACAAAAAAATTGTGAATGAAAAATAAAGCGGGTGAACAAGACATAAACATAACAACTGAACCCAAGTAGAACACAATTTATATATTCAAATTAATGTACTTTAGCTTTATATTCTAATTCAATGATTTATAAAACACAAAAAAGGTCAAGAGACCAACAACAATCTAAGGCCCCATGTGGTGGCATCACCCACACAGCATAAGGGCACCCCCGATAAAAAGAATTATTGGCTAGTTATTGAAAGATATATGTACCAATTAATAATATGTAGTCTTTAAACTATAGTTAATTTGATGGTATCTGTTGTTGATACTTCCTAAGTCACAGATCAAATTTTCAACCCATTGTATTTTATCTAAAAAACGAAAGGACACGAACCATCCTCGGTGCTGGCTTGAGCCATCAAGGTGAACCCGAGCCCACTCGGTGTGCCGATGAATCATTGGCTGGCCCAAATAGGAATGAATGGCAACTGATATACGTTCACTTTTCATTTTGATCACCAATCTCAGAATCCACTCGACAAAAGTTGAGCATAGAGAAGTTCATTCCAAGTGTCGGGTACACCCGGTAGGCACCAGTGGCTGCAATCTTGTGGAGCGTTAGCCGGAGTTCCTGGCTCACGGTGCCTCGATGGGTGACCATCTTTCCTCATCGCGGTTAGATACGTGATGTTTAAGAATTGGACTTTACGGTTTGCGGTTTCCAACTCTTTGACCATATTTTCAATGATTTGGTTGTTGAGGGGTTCGTGAGCTTCCGGCTTCAAGTGGTCGGTTTCCGGTGCATTACTAAGATCACAACGACCACCCGTGTTCCATTCGCCACCCCTGCACCTAATTAACATTTTTTTAGTTTTTTTATATCACACCAAAACAATTTGGTCTTAGCAGGATAAGAAATGTTTCACTGGTACAACAAAATCAGTTTTATTGGACGTCAAATATGTCTAAGTTTTACAATAAACTGCTTTATAGAATCAAACAATTGTACATTCTGTATATATAAATGTGTAACAAAAAATTGATAGATTTTAAATTGACCTACAAGTTTATTCTAAGTACTTTTTTGAAATAGAACATTCTATCAAAAAAAAAATTATAAGAAATTATTTTTAAAGAAGTCCTACAAAAAATATGTTCATATGAACTTTTCAAAAGTATCATATAAAAAAATGCTACTATGACTAGTTATTTTAAAAGGGTCAGAAAACTTGTTATGATGTCTAAATTATCTTATTGTAACACATTTATACATTATATATTATATATATATATTGTAAAATAGTTTATTAAGACATTTAACTTTATATGATGTCTTATAAAACCGATTTTATTTCAGTAAACGTTAATTGATCACCTGAAATGTACCGGAGAATAACTACGGAAAAAAATGTCGGTGGTTTTGGGATCACAATTCTTCAAAGCCCAAGACTTCAATGTTTCAAGAGACTTTTTAAATGCCTCCATGACATCCATTGTCATGTTCAGTCTCCCTTTTTCCTGGAAATACCATCCCCTGGAAAACAAAGAAAATCCATCATCAGAAATAAAATCTATTTTGTAGTACGTTAAAAATGTCTAAATGTATTTTGGACATGCATTTTAACAAGTTTTTAAAGGCATTTTTTTTAAATAAAATGTCCTACTAACTTTTTATACGGTAATAATAAAAAGTGTTCCAAAAGGGTAAAGTTCAAATGAGAATACGATCAATTTGCGGCAGTACGAGAAGTTCCATGATCATATATGACAATGGTACATGTACACATAATCATATATGATTAAACACATGTTGCGTTTATGTGCATGTGGCAGCCGACTTTTTGCGTTCACCAAGTCTCCCACATCCCTTTTGGACATGTTTCATCATATATGATTGATTACATGTTCGTATCACCTGTAATCATATGATGTTCTCGCCTTCCCGCAAAATTGTAACACCTTAAATATGACCGCAATTGTTCAATCATATAAAACAATCTCTTTAGATATTTATATATATATATATATATAGAGAGAGAGAGAGATATGAAGGTTCAAATGAGAACTTTGTAAATTTAAAGGAACATCTTGTGGACCACATATGATGTGGGTCCACAAAGTATTCCTTTATTCCTTTAAAAAAGGGTGTTTCTCGTATGATCCCTCCCTATATATATATATAGGGGAGGGATCATACGAGAACACTACCAATTTAAAAGAACAAAAGAACTCATTTTGGACCATATATGATGTGGGACCTACATTATATGTGATCCACAATTGTCCCTTTGTTCCTTTAAAAATGCAAAGTTCTCATTTGAACCTTCCTCTATATATATATATATATATATATATATAACGGCGAGTTTAAATGAGAACTCAAATTTGGTTGTGAACGTGAGGACAAATGAGAGCGCGACACGTGTCGAATAATCAAAGAAATATTTAGACTGAATAAAACTGAATATAGTGTTTATTCATTCTGAATAATGCCTATTGAGACTGAATAAACATTATATTTAGTTTTATTCAGTCTAATATTTCTTTGATTACTTAGTCTGAATAATCTACATTCAGACACGTGCCGTGCTCTCATTTGTCCTCACGTTCACAACCAAATTTGAGTTCTCATTTGAATTTCTCTCTCTCTCTCTATATATATATATATAAAGCCGATTTGGTTGTAGATATCAGATTGGAACTTATAGTTAAAAAGAAAACATGTTACAATACCGACATCTTTCGGGTTTTGTCTTGGGTCCACCAATGACCAGCACTGAAGACAAGAACATCTGCTCCGATCCATTTGGAAGAGAATCGGTGGAGTTTGTCAACCCTAATTGCTCGGTGGACTTGTTGATCAGAAGCATTTTCCGGGGGCGGATCATCAATGACGACAAGAAAAGGAACACGATAGTATTGGACAGTCAAGTTGTAATCTCGAAACCTGATGGAAAGGAAGCCTTTGTGTTTCGTTATCGGGTTTCCATGTTCTTCGTATACTGTTGATCGGTTCGATACTCCATGAGCAAGCATGCATAGCAGAGACTCCCATTGGTTTCTTCCGATAGAGTCTCCCGCGAAAACTATCCGTCGGTTTCTGCTTCTTTCCAGAAAATCTTTTGCATCGAATCTGTTTCATTTAAAAAGTGTGCACGATATTTATAAAAATGACCAGTAACATCGTGTAAACTTACTGTAACACTTTTACATGGTCCTATAAAAACAATCTATTAAGACATTTAGACACTTTTGAATTCAGATAAATGGTACTAATACATGAATCTCCTAATAGTTATTTAGGACAAAATTATTTTTCAATATATATGAGAAGAAATGGTCAAAGTCTATCCGTGAGACTCCAACACCCCAACTCCAAAGAGGGGGCTAGATGGGTACATATTATCCCAAGTTGCGAGTCCATGGAGTGCAGTATATGTACATTGGTAATTTATAACATGCATTTGTGTCTATGTAATTATAGAAGCATCGATGCATAGGAAAAAAACGTTTATAAGCATTAATGCATACCGTCCGTCTGTCCGGATGAAGGGCTCCCGGGGTGTTTTTCAGTTTTTTTAGTGTTTTCCCTTGAACCTTCCTATATATATATAGGAAAATTTAAATACGAACTCAAATTTGGTTGTGAACATGAGAAAAAAGAAAAGCGCGAAACATGTCCCATTCAGTCTATATAATGAAGAGCATTCGGTATGAATAAACAAATGTGAAGTTCATACATTATTATTAGTATGAGTAACACACATTCAGAGTGAATAACACAATATTCAAAGTGAATAATACAATATTCATTCTGAATATATTCACACTGAATCGGACACGTGTCGCACTCTCATTTGTACTCACGTTCACAACCATATTTGAGTTCGCATTTGAACCCGCCCTTGTATATATATATAACAATAAGAAAATGTATCGTAAACATCTACACACAAAGCGCGAATCCTTAAATGATTCATTCAAAACTCAATTATTGTTGGATTTCCGGGTTCTATCACTTTAAACCAAGCTCCCACATGTTTGATGTTACTCAACGGTTTAAGTCAACTTGAAAGATTCTTTTACCCAAATTTATGAAGTACGATTCTCACTCACACATACATACATATATATATATATATAGACAGAGAGAGAGAGGGGAAGGTTCAAATGAGAACTTTATAAATTTAAAGGAATAAAGGAACACCTTGTGGACCACATATGATGTGAGTTCTACATAATATTAAATCATTCCTGATTTAATATGATTTAATATTAAATCAGAAATAATTTAATATTATATGGGACCCACATCATATGTGGTTCACAAATTGTTCCTTTATTCCTTTAAAAAGGATGATTCTCGTATGATCCCTCTCATATATATATATATATATATCTTTATTTTTTATAAGAATAGACAAAAAAATATAAAAAAGACAAATAGATGCTCACCAATCCGTAGTTTCATAAGCTTGTACTGGTTTTGACACATCGGGACTTACAAAGCTAAAAGGATGCTCATAATTTATATATACACATCTTATTGTCATGGTGAGGGATAGAAAGAATACTTATGAATCTTTCGATGCATCAATTTGTTAAAGTTTCAACAATGATAATGAAAACAAGATAAATAATGATAGCTGAAGATCGATATATAATTCTTAAATCTTATTCTCACAACCGAATTCATAAATAGCTACCACAAGATTTATATTATAAAGCCATGAAAAAAAAAACCACAAGGTTTGTGGCGTACTAGTTAAGACTTGTGGGGATAAGGCTAGATAACTCATCTAGCTCATATTCGAATCCAGGCGTGAACTATTTGTGGCCACTGAGAAATTATCTCAGGGCTACATGTTTTAGCAGTCTTAAGATTACTAGGGATTAGTCTAGGCAAATGGCTATCATACCATTTCAAAGAAAAAATAAAATAATAAAAAGCCATGCATGCAGCAGTTTAATTAATTAATATTGCAGAAACAATTAAATAAAAATCTGGAATCAATTGAAAGATATATATATATATATATATATATATATATATTAATTACCTGGGTAGATTACACCCATGTGGTTGCCATCGCCATTTAACATAGCCAAGATCCGGGCGCCCATTTCGGTGGCACTGGAACCCTGGATCAAGAAACGGGCAATCCTCAGTGTACTTTCGGGTCGGGTAATTTTCATCCCAAACCCATTTGCCATTGGAATAATCACATGATGATGAGGAAGCATTTGGGGTTTTAAAAGGAAGAAGAAGAAGAGGAGAGTAGAAAGGGATTAGAAGGTTGCAGAAAACAATGGAGGCTATGAGAAGAGAGACGAAGAAGATGAGTGCATAGGAAGCCACCTCATCTTTTTTATTGGAAAAACATAAATAGTGAAGCTTTTGTGGTTCATCACTTTCTTCATCTAGATCCATTTGAAAAGGATCCACGATTGGTTAAATTAGGGTTTTTTTATTATTATTTATAATTTTGGTTAGTTTTCAAAGGCTAGAGAGATTGAGCTTTTGATGGGTGGAAATCTTGTTTATATATGAAGAAAATTATTTGCATATTGGACCCTACTAAAAGGAAAATAAACCTCAATATCCCTTTTAAGGATAACATTTAATTTAACCTAGAGAGTAGATATCATTTTTTTGATAATTAACGATGGTGTTTAGATCAACTTGCGTGCAATCCCATAAATTTCATGGGAAATTAAAATCGTTCAGGTAAACTATCCGATGGCTCTATGAGAATTTGAACTGGTGGGATCTCAGAAGGAGAACCATGATCTTATCGGTTGAGTTATTTTGCCCTTTTTTTAACCACTGTTTGTTGGTGCCAATTAAAGAAAAACCAAACCTGATATGAGATCTAGCCTATAAACACCATTAAGCATTGGGATATTGGTGGTAAGAAACACTTTCTTAATGCAACAACTGTTAATGTACGGTGATATTAGTATGTAGTGGCGTGCACTTGATGAGATTGTCATAGTCGAAAGGAATTAGCATAAGAAATGAAAAAGGCAACATGCAAGTTTGTTTTAGTTCTTTTATAATTTCATTTGCCATTTTTTGAAAGCATTTTATAATGTAAAATTGAAGTTGTAGATAACAAAGATTGGTGAACAAATTACAAATTAGTGAAAGTATAAGGACATGTATATGAAATTGAAGATATAGACTTCTATTAATTATATAGGTTTCTTGGAGATGGAAAAAAGATTTGGCCTCTTGTTTGACCTCAACGTGCAACCCATGATTCCTCACTTTAACATAAAGTTTTTTAATTTGTATTCAATGTAATGTAATGGAAATTTGCATACAAAAGAAATAATTTATTTCATATTTTTTAAAATGTATATCTATTAATTTTCCAAGGGAAATAATAGCATCTCCAATAAATTTCTTAAATTTTTTTTAAAATAAAGAATTAAAAGACAAAATCTCTAGAGAAATTACATTCATCTTTAATAAATTCTCCATTTTAGAGAATTCAATATTAATTATAATATTAAAATATTGCATCATCTATTAAAATATTATTTCTCTTTTTAAATATTTATTTTTCAAAAGTTTCCTATTGGTTAGCACATTTAGTAATTATTTTGGAGTAAACTTTATATTTGAAGAAAAAATCGCTCTCTTTTCTCCCTTCTTCATTTTGAAGATGATTATAAAAAAGTTATTGAAGCAAAATACTTAATTAAAAACTCCATTTTTTCCATTTTTTCATTATAAAAAAACTGTTAGAGACGCTCTAAATACCAATAAATCATTAAAAAAATTGTACTACAAACGAAATGATGAATTTTTAATGCATTAAAGAAAACTTAGATACGGATCCAATTAATGAAAACATAAATTTAAGTAAAAGGAGCAATATTATAATTAGTTAAAAGTAAATTTGGTCTCCATAAATTAATGTATAAGAATATCTTCCACGAACTCTTAATTTAGTTTATATTTCTATTTTACTCTTTAAATCATCTTTAATAAACTCTATATTTTACGTTCTACAATAGAAAAATGAATAGTGACTGGTAGCGTAAAGTCGTTCGTATTCATCCAGTGGACACAAAGTCCCCATAGTGGCGGTGCAAATATACGCCGACACTATGCTCGCTGACAAGTAATAAAGTGGTAAAAGTACTATAATCGTTTTCACATGGATTGAAACTACGTCATTACAACAATATTGATTTTATAGGACGCCTAAAATGAAAAAGCGTCCTAAAAAAATACTTTATAGGACACTAATTTATAGGACCAAACCAAAAAGTGTCTTATCTAAAAGAATAAGTTTATATGACGGTTTTAAGCGTCTTAACAAGTTTTTTTACGACGCTTTAAAATAAAGCGTCATATTAGCTATTTTATAGAACGCTTTCAAAAGTGTCCTATAAAATATGGGTTTATAGGACGCTTTCAAAAGGGTCCTATAAAATATGGGTTTATAGGACACTTTTCAAAAGTGTCCTAAAAAATAGTTAATAGAACACTTTATTTTAAAAGCGTCGTAAAAACTTGTTAAGACGCCTAAAACCGTCATAAATAAACTTATTGTAACGCTTTTAGATATGACACTTTTTGGTTTGGTCCTATAAATTAATGTCCTCTAAAGTAATCTTTTAGGACGCTTTTTCATTTTAGGCGTCCTATAAAATCACTTTTGTTGTAGTGTACTGAGACTTAGAGATTTTCATAAACTTCTTAATTTTGTTTCGGTTTGTGATTTAAGTTGATTTATAGTTGGTGAGAATATTAAAATGAAAAATAAACTTATAATTAAAGGATGGGTATGAGTGTAAACGTTCCTTAAGATAAATAACAACATTATGGTCAGAAACTCATAAGATATCTATAGAAACTCCGATATGTCGAAAGTGAATTTTTATAAACGTCTCATAAATTTCCACAAATTTTCCATTTTCAATACTTCAAAGCTTGTTGATTTAGCATCAGATTACATTAGGTGAAAAATTCATACTCATTGCAATATAAACCTTCGAGGCTTCGACTACTAAATAAACTATAGCTAAATATGTACACAATTCGTATCTCTATGTAATTATCAAAGACTCTCTCAAATCTTTGTGCATCACTTAAGCCGTATTTCATATTTGTCCATCTCTAGGTCTAAAATCTAATATTAACACTTCAACTTAATCGGCTTATCCGCGTTGAGTTAAGTCTCGCCTTAAGTGTCCAAGCCAAAAAATACTAAAAGTGGAAACACCCAAATCGTTGCGTAATCTCTTAAGTTAAACTCACACTCATACCCATAGAGATGATTAACTCATAATGGAAAGCATAATAAAGACAAGAAAATAAATATTAAACATAACTTTCATTAAAATAATACAAGAGTTCGTCACCGCAGTGATAAGTCCGTGGGAAACAAATTACAACTACAAATTTAATACAAGAAAATCAAATGATAAAACTACAAACTAAAATAAAAGATAGAGACTTCAACTTTGGAGAGGATTCTCCGGTAGAAGTGAGGTGGTCTTCAAATGATCTTCAAGCCTTCTTTTATAGTGGGAAAAAGATAAACATAGCAATCTATTAACCAAAGGGCCAAAACATGTGAAAAACTTGTGGATAAAGAATGAGAATTTTGTTCAAATAGTCATTTTAGCTCACTTTTTTCGTTTTGACAACATAGCCACTAGGGTCTCCATTGATAGTGTCTCCATGGCAACCTCATTAAAAATAATATTTTTATTTGTAATTTAGTCCATGGTCGCCAAACAGAAGTCCAGGGGCCAACGGGTCATTTTTGAAACTTCTGGAGTTAGGGTCGCCATGGCGACCCTTGTGTTGGGTGACCAAGGACTAAATTGCATATAAAAAATTTATTTTTTGATGAGGCCGCCATGGAGACTCTATAAATGGCGACCCTAGTGGCTATTTTGTTGATTTTGGGAAGAAAATGGCTAGGAGACGAAAAAAACTCGTCTGAAATGACTGTTTGAGCAAAATTCCATTGAAGAATTACTCCCCCCCTTCTTTTATGTCCTTTACTTATTCATTTTATATCTTTATCGTATGAACCTAAATAATCGTATATGAATCAGAAGACAAGTCAAAAATAAATTTCTACTTTTACAAATTATACCATTATAATCGTGTATTCAATAACTTCAAAATGCATTGGTTTTATAAATGAAGTAGTATTTTAATTATAAAATTTTGAAGCTTACAGTAAGCATAAACTTAATATCCTCGATTTACAAAAAAAGTTTGACATTCCGACGCCTTGTACGGATACACAAGCTGGTTATTTAAAATTGAAGTTAAGGGAGATGAGGGTGAATAGACAAAATTGACCCTTAATTACTAACCGAAGAACTTAGAAGATGGACCATATATGTTATGAAAATGAAATTACAAAAACGTCCCTTAATAATTCCTTTTTTTTACCTTACTTATTAATTTATATAAACCACATGACCAAATTTAAATTTAACTCTATTCTAATTAGGGGTGGCAATCGTTTCGTGTTCAGGTTGACGGGTCACGGGTTGACGGGTTGGCGGGTCAGGGAGGTTCAATCCAGACACGATCTGTTTAGTTTATCGTGTCGAGATACACAACACTAACCCGGTCACGGTCGTGCGGCGGGTCAACCCGCGAGTTGGCGGGTTGACGGGTCACAAATTGGTTCTGTTCAACAACTTAGAATTAGTTCCGTTCAAAATTATGTTCCACTTCTGTTCAAAAGTTCATACTACAATCACTATCTGAACTAAATTTAATCCATTCCCATGTATCAGAATTAATCACAGAGACGATAAACAGTTTGTAAGTTTCATTTTATTGTGGATTATTTGGCTAACAAAATCTCCAATTTGGGGGAAGTAAATCTAGATCATAAACCCAACAGTAAAACATAAAGATCAAATCAAAGAACATGGAACTAGCAATCAAAGGAAATCGGGGAGTAGAAATCGATTTTGCGATTGACTTACTGAGTTACTGATACGAGCGACGAGGGTTCAGCCGGAGAAGGAGAGGATTCAGGCGAAGGGCTTTCGTCCGGAGACGGAGAGGGTTCAGGCGAAGAGGGTTCAGCCGGAGAAGTGGAGAACGAGAGCTGCGGTTGGTGAATGAAGTCTCTGAATCTAAAGTGATAGTGTGACACGAGAGTTAGGGTTACTGGGTTAGGCGATTTAGGAATCAGGAATAGTCACGATTTTTGAATTTTAAGTAAATAAGTAAATGTAAAATATATTTAAAAAAAAATGATTGGCGGGTTGGCGGGTCAACCCGTGACACGATTGGGTCAATCCGAACACGGCCCGTTTATTTGGCGGGTTGGCTGGTTGACGTGTCAAAAACTTCAACCTTAACCTATTTATTTCTGTGTCGTGTTTCGTGTCGTGTTGAGAATTGTCATCCCTTCTAATTGTATTTTACAAAAATCTCGAGATTAAGCCATATATTTTATCATTCCCATTAATATTGATCTTATTAATTTAATTATCTTAATTTTCATAAACAATTAAGGGGTTTGGTTCCAAGAATCTTATTGAAATAAATAGAACGTGTCGAACTAATTGAATCAGAAAGATTTAAAACAGTTAAAATAGGTTTGACTATGCATTAGATTAACCGTAAATGAAAGAGATATATCAAAAGAAAGTGAATTTCTATGTTTTATCCGCGGGATATAATTTCATAATTGTAATAAAATAATGATAAATGATCAAAACACCTATTTATGATATATTTGTACTTTTTGCTTAAAAAATATAAATAATATATAGTGATAAAATCGATAATATCATTAATTGGTGGTGATGGTAGCACGAGCGAAGACAATGGTGGTGAAGATAGTGGTAATAGAGATGGAGGTCATGTGATGAGGATAACAATGGTGATGATGGTAGCCACGATGAAGGTGGCATAGTGGCATAAGTGGGTAACGATAGTGCTTGATGACGAAAGATGTGGCAATATTGGCGGAGGGTGAACTGGCAGTGAACTGGCAGCGTTGTGGTTAAATTGGATATAAATGTTATTTCTTTTGCTTTTTAAACCGATTTATTAATCCCTTGACATTGGCCAATAAAATTCAATTATTTGACTAATGAATGATTAGATCTTCAATTATAAAAATTCACAACATATGTTGAAATCAAACCCATTCAATCTACGCGACCAAAGAAAATGTGTTGAAAGAAAATTTTCGTTTCAATTTTATCGAATTATAGATTCTTTAAACCATTAATTTGTAATTTAGAGGGTGTTTGGAATTTGCTTATTTGAAACAATTTATGTTTTTTTTTACAAAAATTTTATCAACTTATTATAAGTTAGAAAGGTTTAATTTTTTGAAAAACTTTTTATTACCGGTTAACATCGAAATAAACTGTTTATCAATGTTTTAAAACCCGGGTTTTTAGTTGACCCTGTGTGGTGACCGGGTCCCGGGGTAACTGGTTCAACCGGTTCAACCACCGGGTTAACCGGTTTCAATAATTTTCTTAATCCCTTGTATTTTTTTTCATTTTCCTGCGTACATACATATATATAAAGTAATAATTTGATGTCCACATTTGAAATACACAAACAACAAGTTTTACATCAATGCAAATACATTAAAAAACACACATAACACATATTTTGTTCAATTTTTTTTTGAATTTTAATATAAAAACGGGTTAATCGGGTTTGAGAAACGAGTTTACCACCGGTTTAACTGGGTTTTTGAGAAACCCGGTCGGGTTATAACGAACCGGTCATATGCATCAGCCCGACGTTAGTCGGTCACTACCCTGGGTCCCGGTCCAACCGGTTCGACCGGTCGGGTTAACCCAAGTTTTAAAACATTGCTGTTTATCCAAACACTTAAAAGTGTTTATTACCGATGTCACATCGAAATAAATTAATAAAGGTGTGTTTGGTTTGCGGGAATGAAATGGATTTGAGGGGATTTGGATATCAAATCCATTCCAATCCGATGTTTGGTTTGCGGGATTGTTCGGATTTGAAATCCTAGGATTGGTTTAAAATCTATGGTTGATGGATTTGAAAATCTTTTGGTATGAGTTGGTATTTGAAATCCCAATCCTATGGATTTCATAAATTGTTTCTAATCCCAATCCCATCATACATCATTGATTCATCTTTTGCATTCCCCATCTTTGTTTATTTTATTTTTTTATATCATTTTATACCAATCTTTATTTAGTTTTAAATATATTATTTTTTATTAAATTTTAATAAATAAATAAATGAAATGTTTAGATTAACTTAATATGTTCTAATTCAAATAGTCTACCCTAATTAAGCTAACTCGTTTAAGTGTAAACGATTCGAGCAACTCGAGCTCGTTTGTTTTGAGCTCGAGTCGATCTCGAACATAAAATAGCGTTTAACTTAACGAGCCGAATTTATAACACTAATGTTTGACTCGACTCGTTCGAGAACTCGATTCGATTTTTCGAGCTGAGTCATTCAAGCATGCACTTCTTCGAGTAAAACATGCTAATATATTTATTAATCATACAATAAAAATATAAATGTTATCGAGCTCAAGCCGATAAACGGTTAATCGATTGCGAGTTCGAACTCATAAACGAGCTCGAGCTTGAATATTTTTGAGTTATCGAGCTTGAGCTCAATATTTAAGTATAATGCAAACGTATTCGATTTCATACGTATTTCGAGTATCTTGGTCATTTTAGTAAAATTAGAGAGAAAATGGTTATTTTAGTAAATGAATTTTCAAAAATGATCAAAATAATTAAATTCCCTTAATTCAATAAATCGTTTTATTTTTTATTGATTATAATATATAAAGCAAAGTTAAGCACATATCTCTCTCTCTCTCATATATACATGTCAATTTAATAAAATTGAAATTTTAATCACAACATAATTAAAAAAATTCTATTTTTAATATTTGTTTTATACTAAAGTAACAAGATGATATCAAAAGAATGAAATACTTATTAAATTTTTAAATGTGGTTAGTTTGATTATCCCACGTTAGTAAGAAGATGCGATGAACAAGAGAAGATGATGTTTTTACTCTATTCAAATCTTGGGAGATATTTTTTGGAAGAAAAAGATCTTCAAATTCTTTCTAACACTAATATTGATACGGATATTGATTTGAGCTCTAATAACATTACAACAAAATCATTTTCAATATATCTCAAACTTATTATGTTACTGGTGTATTTTAACTCTTTGTAACAACAAACAAGTATCGATATGTACAAATTAACCGCTTAAAAAAATATATTCATTGTTTTATTTTGTATCTGATTAGTTATTAACCGATTTATGTTATATCTTAACTAAGTCTAATATATGTTCTTAAAATATGTATTGCGTTGCACGGTGGTCACACTAGTTCTTATTAAAATGTAATACATTTAGAAATTCTATTTATTATACTCATTCAAGTTTCATCAAATAAAAACCGAATATGAATACTAATAGCATAAACTCAAAACAGACACAAAAGAAAAAGAAAAGCGTTAATGGGCCAGCCCAATATAATGAAAAAACAGTCCACACTTCACAGTTCATACATATGATATTTACAAATTATAAAGTTGTGTAAATCTATGTCTTAAAAGACTCGTCATAGCAATTGTTGTGATTCAAGATTTGACGTCACCTTAAACCTGTGGTGCATGATGACTTAATGTGCAGGTTTTGCAACGTAATATTTGTTTTTTTATCTTATCAATGTTTTGTTTGTTAGTTTTTAATATAATATAATGTAATTTCAATTGTTTAATATCATTAACTTACTGAGTAATAGTAAAAAACAAATGTTTATATATATATATATATAATATTATATTATATATGATACAGAGATTTGCTACGATAAGTCACGTATTGAAAAATGTTGCAGCCTCGTCGTGGTTTTTAAGGTTTGAGACTTGGTCTTGTCACCATAGTCTTGTAAGACATTTATGTGAACTCTTAAACTTCATGATTATAATGTATATAAAGTATTAAATACAAATTACTAATAGATTAAAAATTATCATTTGTTGAGAATTTTTTATTGAAATAATATCTATATTAGTTTAGTAATAAAAAGTAGAGTGAGGTGCTATTCAATTGTTTTTTCGTTAGGTCCTCTATGGATTAATTTGTATGCATAGATAAAATTGTGGATATTGATTATTTAAATTATTGTTCGTTTATTATCTTGAATAAACGGTCTAAATGACATAAATAACCATTTTACTCATATTTTTAGTTTTTCATGAAGCTTATTTTCAATCATCGAACAACATTTTTTTTGTATAAAGGATCAACTAAACCATCTAATCCACTGACGTCAACTAACCCCATGTAACTAATTAGTAATTACTTATATCAAGTAAGACAATTAAAATCAAGATGAGTTTCATCATTATCGTCAATAAAGAACACAATTATTATGTCTACAACCTATCTGCCACCAAAAAACTAGAACTAGAAGTCTAGAACCAGTACCAGAACCATGCATAAAAGCATTTCTTCAAACACATTATATGCACAAACATTTCATCCACAACTCCTGCTCTTGTTACATAAATAAAATCCAAGATGTGTAGAATCATCGAATGGTAGGAGAAGAAAATACTAAAAGAACCACAACATATTCATATAACATCATTGTCCGATTTACATTGGAAATTGAAAGCTTAACTGAACTTGGAGATCCAAAGTTTCAACTTAATTTAAAAATCCAAAGTTTTTTTTTGTCAATGGCGTGTAGCTCAGTTGGTAATGGGTGGGGTTAATGTTTGTCCAAAATCGAATGGTCCCGGGTTCGAGCACGTGGCGCCCCCATAGCTGCAATTGCTGAATGAGTCAGGTATGCCCCCCACATTATGGAATTGGCAGCCGATTGTGGGCCTATTGGGGTTGCCGGTATCAACTTTTTTGTCGAAAACAAATCTATAGCTTTTAACAGAACTCAAATATCTAAAGCGTAATGAGAAGAAGTTCGAGAAACCCACCAATCGAAACTTGTTTTGATGTTGATTTCAACCAAGTGGTCATCATCCAGAAATAAAATGTTTACATCTTACCTTTTGCGTCTACAAATGGGCATCATCGAGAAGGAGTTGTCGCCACCATGAACACAGAAGCAACGAAAAAACCGAGATTCCAAGTTTCTATTAACCAAACGAGAAATTGGAATGGAATGGAATCCAATTCAAATCATACAATCTAAAAAGCCCTAAAAATATTAGATTTTTTTCTTTCTTGTTTTTTTTTAGATCTTTGTTTATAAAATGTAAAAATATGGATTAAATATGTAGTGTATGGTTATAATTGGTTGATGACTGTTTGCTCAAATTGTAGATATTTTCACATAGTAACTATTCTTTCTTGAAGCACGTGTTTCAAAAGACTAATAATAAATAGATAAATACAATCCTAGAGGGCGGGTTTAAATGAGAACTTAAATTTGGTTGTTAATGTAAGGATAAATGAGAGTGCGACACGTTCACATTCAAATAAATATTCAGACACGTGTCGCGCTTTCATTTGTCCTCACGTTTACAACCAAATATGAATTTGCATTTAAACTTTCCTCTACAATTCGTATGTTCAAACATAAATTTTAGAATTTCATTTTTAATAAAATAATTATATTAACATTTCCATGGTTGATTTGAGAGAAGCATTTATATGTGAATAGGGTCCATGGAGATACAATATGAATGAGTTGGGAAATCTTTGAAAATAGACCGATGAAAGAAAAAGGGTGTTTGCATGAGATCGATCGTGGCAGCTTTTATGATATATTTGGGATCAAGATTTATGTGGCCCAACCAATCCTATATATTTTAACAACTACTAAAATAAGCATCAAATGGTACAAAACCTAAAATTAAGTCATTTAAATACAAATAAAAAAAGGGAATTTAATTATTTTGACTATTTTAGAAAAATCATTTATTAAAATGACCATTTTCTTTTTGATTTTACCAAAATAACCAAAATACAATCAAAATACAGATCAGATCGAGTAGGTTTGCAATACCATCAAAACGACGTCGTTTTAGGTTGAAATCCTCTGCCAAATACACAACTCCTCCGCCAAACATTCAATTCCTCTACCAAGAGGGTATAATTTGTTAACTTTTTCATTTACATTTTACATTTTCTACCTTTAGAGTTAGTTAATAAATTACTTTAGGTACTTTATTTTTTAATTTTTCGTTTTACACCCTTATCACATTAACACACATACTCGTATAACAATTAAAATACGTCTAAAAAATACGTTTTTATTTTAACAAGTTACATCATTATAATCGTCTCGACAATACCTTCGAAATGAGCCTAATATTGAATATTTTTCGATTTAATTATATATTTTTAAAGCCAATTATTCTTTTGATCGGTGAATATGAATATTTTTCATAAAATTCAGAATATTAATTAAAATATAATGCTATTATTTTTTAACGACAAAGTATAATATTATGGATATATAAAGAAATAAGATATAAATTATAGTGAATTTGTACTACTTTTGTGTTCTTGTCATTTCTATAATAAAAACCGTATAAATTAATATTCATGTAAAATAACACATAATGCATCGGCTCTTAAGGTTATTACAATATATATTATAATTAAGCCATTTTTGAATCAATGATATATACACAGTGCGGAGAAGACTACAGAAATAAAATACAGAAATCTTTCAAACATATTTTCATGCTCTTCTTCTCCAATACCTTTCATGAGTAAGTTTTTCAGCCTCAATATAATATTTTAATAGCCGGAAAAAGCGATCAACTTACAAAAGATACTAGCATTATATTTTAATTAATATTCTGAATTTTGTGAAAAATATTCATATTCACCGATCAAGATGATAATTGGCTTTAAAAATATATAATTAAATCGAAAAATATTCAATATTGGGCTCATTTCGAAGGTATTATCGAGACAATTATAATGGTGTAACTTGTTAAAATAAAAACGTATTTTTAGACGTATTTTAATTGTTATACGAGTATGTGTGTTAATGTGATAAGGGTGTAAAACGAAAAATTAAAAAGTAAAGTACCTAAAATAATTTATTAACTAACTTTAAGGGTAGAAAATGTAAAATGTAATGAAAAATTTAATAAATTATACCCTCGAATTGAATGTTTGGCGGAGGAGTTGTGTAATTAGAGGAGGATTTCAACTCAAAACGACATTGTTTTGATGGTATTGCAAACCCACTCGATCTGATCTGTATTTCGATTGTATTTTGATCATTTTGGTAAAATCAAAAAAAAAATGATCATTTTGGTAAATGATTTTTCTAAAATGGTCAAAATAATTAAATTCCCATAAAAAACCATGCTTTTCACATAACTGAAATATTAAAACTTTATTATCATGAGTTGTGCTTATTTTTTCATATATAAATTAACTTCCAAATGAATATTTTAGGACTTTCCAAATTGTTTTCTAAATTTGAGTAAAAAGAATTTTAAGTTAAGTTTTCTTTATAATCCAAATGAATCATATGAGCGCCAAGACAATCGTGGCACAAAACTTGTCTTCAACGTCACGTTATCCTTATGGAATGTGATAATCCTATGTGCATTTTTTGAAAGGCATTTTTTTTATATTTTGATTTTTATACCCTTTTTAGTTAGGGTATTAAAAAACAGTTAGACTGTTCAAACCGGCTAAACCAAGTCACTTTTTTGGTGGTTTGAGCGGTTTGACAACCCGATCTGGTCTGAAAAATAGTCAACCTGCTTGGTCGTTCTGGTCTACGATTTGAACGGTCTGGACCGAACAGACCGTCAAAAATATGCATGTATTAATTATATTTAGTTACATGTTATAGGCTCAACTTTTATTCCTCAACATAAAAAATGTTCATCCAATACATTATATTTTTAGTTTTCGTTTCTCAATTGACTACGTTATCTAAATTGGAAAATTTCTAAAATTCGCCAAAAATCAAATCCAAATTCCAAATCGTCATTCAACTTACTTAATATTTCTCCAAAGTTTTGGTGCATTTATTTAACTTTTTTTCAACTTGCTTGATTTTTTTAATAATGTTTTATTGGTAGAATTTTTATGTAGGATAAATCTTAAGTTTTTTAGTTAAAATCCCATAAGAGACCCAAACCGGGAAGACCAAACCGTCCTTTTGTGATCCGGTGTTTGGTCACTTGTTGCAAAACTGTTTGATTTGAAAATTTTCTAAATCGCACATCATTGTGATTTGGGGGGTGGTGGGGGGGTTAACCCGCCCAAACCGACCGTAAACAACCCTACTATTAATGGTTTTATATCAGAATAATAGTTAAAATGACGTTATAAAATCAACTAAAAAGTAGTTAAGAGTAAAGTTATTGAATTAATTCAATCCATAACGCTGATTTTATAGACATACATAGGAGATTGGTTTGTAGATTGTGTAACATATGACATGATTTGTATTTGTAACGCCATATATATATATATATATATAGGGGCAAGTTCAAATGATAACTCAAATTTGGGTTTCATGGCACGACGTGGGTTTCATTCAATTCATAATGCTGATTTTATAGACATACATAGGAGATTGGTTTGTAGAGTGTGTATCATATGACATGATTTGTATTTGTAACGTCATATATATAGGGGCAGGTTCAAATGAGAACTCAAATTTGGTTGTGAACGTGAGGACAAATAAGAGCGTGACACGTATCATATTCAGACTGAATAATGAAGAAAATATTCAGAGTGAATAATAGTATTATTCAGTCTGAATATTTCCTTTATTATTCAGTCTGAATAATACAAATTCAGACACGTGTCGCGCTCTCATTTGTCCTCGCGTTCACAACCAAATTTGAGTTCGCATTTGAACTTTTTTTTCTCTCTCTATCTCTCTCTCTATATATATAGTGAAAAGTTCAAACAAGAAAACTTTTATTTTGCGAGAATACTTAGAACACCATTTTACTATAGTTAATCACATGTGATACTATATTCCATCACATATGATACAAATGTGATGTTAAATTAGAGACACGGATGACCTTTGACGCAACCTTGTCCATCCACCGCTAGGCCCCCTCATTTGTATTATCACACGTAATAAGAGTGCTCTTGATGTGATGGTATAATATATCATATGTGATGTTAAATCAAAGACGCATACAATCTATAGCACGACCTTGATTTCATGGCACGTCGTCCGCACACACCATCAGGTCCCCTCACGTGTATTATCACATATGATAACGGTGTTCTCTTGTTTTCGTAAAATGGTGTTCCCATTTGAAGCTCCACCTATATAAGAGTTATAGGTGAAAAGCTTAAGAAAGGATCTGGGCCCTTTGTCACTTTTGATCTCATCCCATCCCATGAAATACGCTTCTCACAGGAATTGATATCCAATGCATCTCATCTGTATTGATTTTCAATTAGGATTGATCAAAGGGTTCAAACAATAACACATTCATTCTATGAGAATGTGAGAACACACTTTTACTATAGACAATCACATGCGATACTATATTCCATCACATATGATACAAATATGATACTAAATCAGACACTCGAACGACTTCTGACACGATCTAGGTTGCAGGTCAAGTCGCCCTTACACCACTAACCCCCATCACGTGTATCATCACATGTGAGAATAAGATGTGATACTATAATTCATCACACATGTAATAACCCGGAATCTCGTTTTGTAATGAAATGTGCAATTTAGGTGGTGGAAACCTAAACTTCTAAACTTCAGGGACTGAAGTTGTAAAATATGGAAATAGGTCAAATAAGAGGAGAAATCCTCATTTCTTGGAGAATACGTCTGGTGACTTGTGTGTGTTTCACTGTGTGATTTGAAGGAGAAGAGAAGAAAAGAGAGGAATTTCAAGAAGGAACAAGAATCAATCATCAATCAATACTCTAAGGTATAAATGCTCATATTCTTCATCTCTTTCACTTGTTGAGTCTAATAGATGATTAGAGATTTGGGGTTTTATGTTTTGATTGGTTAAATGATTGTTTGGAGTTCTAAATCAATATTAGTTGGGTCATTAGAGTAGCATTGAAGTGTTCTTCAAGTATTGGGTTTCTTATGTCATTCAAAGATTTGAAATCAATGAAAACCTCTATTGTTGAACAAGGTTCTTCAATGAGTAGGTAAATCCATGAATCAATGCATTGATTGAATTAAACGATTTAATTGTTGTTGGAAATGGTTTTACATGTGTTTCAGGTAAGATTGATATCAATTTTAGGGCTGGAAATTGGTAGAATGGATGTTTTGACGTTTCTTGGTTCGAGCAGAATTGTGCAAGTCAAACAGTGAGTCCCGCGACCTGGCCCGCGGCTTCAAGCCGTGCAACTCACTGTTTCAGCATTTTGAAGTTTTTGCTAATCTGTTCTCGAGTTTTAGAAGGAAAGAAAAGAAAAGAAAGTGAAAGAAAAGAAAGAAAGGAAAAGAAAGGAAGAGAAATAATTTTTTTTTATCTGTGTTCTTGAGACTGAAGAGAAAGGAAAGAAAGGGAACGAAAGAATATAAATATTCACGTTCTCGAGTAGTAGGGAAAGGAAAGAAGATATGTTATTTTTACAATTATACCCTTATTTATTTTGCAGTAGAATGTAATTGATGGGTGAATGTGTAATTTTATAAATATTTTTAATTTTTATAAAAAAGATTCTTTCATTTCCTTCCCTTTCCTCCCACATTTGGGAGGAAAGTTTTGGAAGGAAAATCAACATAATTTTCCCTCCTTACAAAAACTCGAGAACACAAACATTTTTTTTTCTTTCCCCCTAGTTTCCTTCCCTTTCCCTTCCTCTCCTTTATAAAAAAAACTCGAGAACACAACGTTAAAGGTCAATTAAGTGGGTTAAGTGGCGTCCTAGCCTAAGGGTTTATATAGGTGGGATGTGTGGAAGTATAATTGAGTCATTACTTGTAGTTAATTAATCTAAATCAGGTGTTCGGTTAGTGAGATCGTAGTAGGAAAGGGTATAAAGCAGTTTGGCAATTTAGACGAGTTCCCTTTGTGTGCTTCTTTTATAAAATGAATGTTTTAAATTGAAATGTTTTTAATCATTCAAATGGGGTGGTGTGTGTCTGTTGTAAGGATTACGGTGTGTGTGATCATGCTAGTCACGATGTGTGTGACATTAAATATTTTACCGTTGCAACAGGTACATAAAAAATGTGATTTAAGTGTGAGTTGATATTCATGACTAACCGTTTTCTCTTATAACTGTCATGCATATTAACTGTTGTGTTGGGAATTCACTAGACCTTATGGTCTAACCCTCTCTTTTATAAAACTGAAAACCTTTCAGGGAAGCACATGGTGGAATGTTCGGGTAAGGGCAAGGGGAAGCTGTGAGCCCAGGTGATAGAATTGAGGTGTTATGCGTTCAAATAGTAGCCTAGTTAGTAGTTTAAGTTGTAATAATCTCAGTAACTAGTTTTATTTCCGCTGCAAAAATTTGGGATCAAGTTACTTTGGACCATTTATGTTTGGATTTGTTGACATTTTAAAGCAATACTATGTTATACCTTTGTTTTAGAATCGTGGTTGTTACAACACGAGATACTAAATCATAGACCCAAACGGCTTTTGGTGCAACCTAAATGACATGGCATGTGATTCACACACCACAAACACCCCTCACATGTACTAACTATCAAATGCGATAACAATGTTCTCACGTTCTTAAAAAATAAAGTTAAATGAAGGTATTTTCGTTTTATCGTATGATACACTTTGAAAAATATCACAGCCTCATTAGTCATTATGACTTTTATGAATTAAGTTTTGATCTTATAATCATGCCAAGTTTCGAAACCATGATTTCAAATTGGAATTTTTAGGAAGATGAAAAAAGAAAAAGAAAAAAGAAAAAATATAATGTTAGAAGTGGGTACATAAAATAAGGAGAAAATGAAAGGAAATGAGTTAGTAGCATTGGTTTCATCCATAGTGCAGCAGAGGGCAGAATGGTACTTATCACCAAGTACTAGAACGCAGCAAAAATCTATCATACAGAATCACAACAGTTGCCCATTACCAAAATGGGTCCCATCATACACTTCTATTTCCCTTTCTACCCCTAACCCTTTTCTTTTTCCATTTTCCATTTTCTATTTTTCCTTCAAACCAATGGTCCTTTGCTCCATCCACCAATCTTCTTCTCTTCAAATCTTGGCTCCATGGGTTCAGTTTCATGGTTTTTTTTTTATATATACTATTAATTAATTAATTATTTTTTCTTCTGGTTTTGGGGGAGTTAATGTTGTTTTTGTTGTTATTAAGGATTTTTCCTCCAATTTGTTGGGGGCAACATCCAATGGGAAATAAAATTGATGTCACATTCTTCATATCTTTATTCTTGGTGTTGGTACCTCATCTGATTGAAATTGATGTTCTGTTACAAGTACCATCCACAATCAGTTAATTATTTCATCTTAAATAACTCAATCTGATATGAAAAACCACATAATGTCTGCCAAATATACGATTAAAAGAACTAAAAAAGACTACATATTCAACAATGTCATTTTGAATGATGAAGAAATGTATAATAACGGTGGACAACTCAATCATATAATAGGAAAACTGTGAGAAAATTCCTAAATGATATTGGAAGGAATTGGATTATTGACTCTTTTTTTTAAAATAAATGTTTCTTGTTAGACAAATAACAAATGTTAGTTAGAAGGTGACTAAAAAGGTTGGATTATAATTAATTGAGGTATTAATTTAAAGTCAAAATATTGGACCACATTTCCAGATTCATTTCAAATCTTTGTCATGCAGCCTGCAATTTTATTTGCCTTTCACACCATTCCTTCACTTTTTCAACAAGTTTGCTTCAATCAAAGGACATGTATTTATCATTAATTTTCTAATTTATACTTTTACTCTATTTAATCTTTTTAATACCCACTATAATACTTTTTGCAATTAAAAAGATCAAACGTATATATATCATATAAACTTTATCAAAAAAAGAAAACGTTCTAGGTAACTTAAAGTAAGAGACAAATAGAATTATGAAAAAAAATCTTTAATTTAAATGCAATAAAATAATTGTTTAACATTTTTTAATTAGAGTTTTTTAAAAGTGGCAAGAAGCCAAGAATATATGTAACTTTCGTACTAGTTGTAGATTTTTATTAATTGCCATAACATCCCACATTAATTAAAATTATTGAATACCATAGACACAAAAATAAATTCACGGTTGTCTGTTAATCTGTTATCAGACTTATTTAGTTAGAAAATTATTTTAATCTAATTAAAAAAAAATTAAAAAAAGATTGTGTGCATATATTATCCTTGGAAATATGCATGTACTTAGTTTAATACTCCAATTAAAAAATAAATAAAAAAGTGGAGGGAGGTTTGACTGGTCCAGAATATAAGTATGATTATGTTTAATTAATTACATGAAATTATATGTTTCATTAGAGGAGGCAGCAAAATCATTACTGACGACGCCCACATCTTTAAATTTGAAAATAAAAACATAAAATTTAATTTAAAATATAAATTATCATTTATGAACATTGTAGTCCAGCAAAACAACACATGGAGTATTTAATATTCGTCAAGATAATGCTATAAAAAAAGATTTTAAAATTAGGAATCTTATTTTTCAATATTATTTAAATATGATTAACCCAAAACATAAATAAATTCATAAAAAGGTTAAGTTTTGATTTTACACATTTTTAAAAAATAATAAAAAAAAGTTGGTGGAAGTATATAGTAGTTACACTATTAATCATATCTGACTAAATGTAACATAACTATTTCCCGAAATGATTATAATTTAGATTTTCTAAGACAAATTCTATCGTATCTTTTGGATATATATATTGTTTATTGAATTGCTACAAAATAATCATAAATTTAATTAATGTATTATGATTATCAGTTCCTAAATAAAATACCCATCTAATGAAACCAACTTCTTTTAATTAATTAATTAACAGAATAATTATATGATTGAAATTAATTAATAATAAATATGAGGAAATTAATAAAACGTGCGTACCATATCCTGATTGAGATTGAGATTGAGATTGTTGTGATATTGGTAATGGGGTTGACCAGCTGCACCCTGACCCTGGTGGCTCGAACCATCAGGTGTGGATGGCTCAGATTCATCTGGGCATTCAAGGTTCACACCAAACAGTCTTACCCTTCTTGGGTTCCCACTTGCAGCCACCATATCTCTTTGCTTCTTTTCCACATTATCATTTATACCTCCTGCTCCTGCTCCTGCATTCCCATTATAAATTATATCAATATTTTATTCATTATTTTATATATATATATATATATATATATATATATAGATCATCTAACCCAAACAAAATATCTACTCTGGACAATTTCCTAAATTTTTATAATATCAAAATTACATATCCGACTTACTTTTCAGTGCAAAAATATAATTAATGTTCTAAATCGATTCTATTTTATATTGAGAATATATTTAGCTTGTTTTGATGGATTTGGAAAAATAGATGTTGAATTCGAATTTTGCGAATATAGAATGATATAGATTTAAATCCGTTCATTAATAAAAAAATGTGAATATTGGAGAAGAAATAAAGACGAATGGAATTAATTAAATTAGGTAATAATGAAATGCAGATATTTGTTGAAAAGGGGGGAATAGTAAATTATGTGATGAACTCCAAAAATATTGGTGGGGAAGTGTGACCGATTCATAATTAATGTGCAAATGTTACACGTATATACATATATATATATATTTATACATACAAAACAAAATTTATATATAATATATAATAATAATACCTGCATGAAGACAGTCAGGTTGGTATGGATGAGGAAGAGATAGAGGTAGGTGGTGGTGTGAAGGATAATTATAGTGCGCATCATAGAAACCCCTGCTGCTGGTGCTGGTGCTGGTGGTCCATCCATTAATCTGACCACCACCACCACCGGCGGCGGCGGCGGTGGCGGTTGGGTGACTATCTAGCATCGGGTGGACGGCGGCAGGCCTCCGTCTCCAGCCGATGAACAGCCTGTCACAATCGAAGGTATGACGTTCGAACAAAACGACGTCGCCGGCATCTAAACGTTTTTCCTTAACGAAACGGCTCCATCCTTTAGTCAAGACGTAGCTTTGACTGCTGTTCCAATAGGAGTAGCGGAAACGCCATGGCTTTCCGGTCTCATCCTCGAAAGTGAGCAACAATCCTTTCTGTTGGTCGGCGGTGGCAAGTGAAGAATCTCCTCCGGTGAGAGGGAAGTATTTCTCGGCGTGTTGTTTAGGAATGACGAGACGATTGAGTTTGCCGACGTCGCTGGGTGTTAATGGTTTTTCGAACATGGGGTGTTTAGCAGTATCATGATTATGGTGAATTTTGGGGGAGGAATCCATGATAATAGCAGGAGGGTAAGGGTACCAGAGTGTTTCTGGTAGGTGGTTAGAAGAAGAAGAGAAGTGAGTGAGGGACATATGTGTATGTGGGGGCACTGAGAGAGAAATAGAAATAGAGAGAGAGAGAGAGAAATAGAGGCGTGAGGAATATGGTTTTTGATGTGGAGACTATTTGAGATATGTATATGTAGCTGAGACTTGGGGATTGGGGTAGAGGAGGGGGTGGCGTTTTTTCATATATATATATATATATATATATATAGGAATGTTCAAATGACAACTTTGTATTTTTAAAGGAACAAAGGGACTATTGTGGATCACATATGATATGGGTCCCACATAATATTACATTATTTATGATTTAATATTAAATCATAAATAATTTAATATTATGTGGGACCCACATCATATGTGGTCCCAAATGAGTTCCTTTGTTCTTTTAAATTGGTAGTGTTCTCGTATGATCTCTTCCATATATATATATATATATATAGAAAGAGAGAGAGAGGGAGGGTTCAAATAAGAACACCCTCAATTTAAAAAAACAAAGAGACTTATTTGGGACCATATATGATGTATATCTCACCAATAAAAAATCATATCTGATTCAATAGGGTCTATCATCGAAAATCAGATATGATTTTTTATTGATGGAACCCACATCATATGTGGTCCAAATAAGTCTTTTTATTCTTTTAAAAAATCATATTTGAACCTCTCATATATATGATTTTCATTTTTTTATTGGATGGATAAAAATTGGAATAATGATTCGTTTTTCAATAACTTAAATGGAATTTAATTAAAATAGTCATTTTTTTAATTTGTTACCTAAATAGCGGTTTAAAGTTTACTAAAATAGCTAAAAATCCTACGAAATCGTGGATAGGGTTGATTTTGAAATCAAAATTACCATTAAAAATATAGTTTATTCAATCACTTATATGGAAACTATTTATGTTTTTACATGTTTTTATTATTTTTGGTGGTTGTTTTACTAATATAGAAATTGACTTATTCAATAAGCTTTTAGGGGGAACTTTATATAGAAAGTTAAAAAAAATTCAAACATGTTACTCTCAAATAAAAAAAACGCTACTTCCATCTATGAAAAAACCCAGCAAAACATAAACCTTTTTTATTTATACAGACAGATTAATCAATCTAGGCATGGGAATAAGACTTGCCCATTTGGTAAACCAATGTACCCGTCCCCACGGGGATGGAGATTCCCCACCAAAACCGGGGAACAGAAATGGGGACGGGGATCCCCGAAAGTTAAAAACCAAGATGTGGTACCTATACTATTAAATATATTATACACTTTTATTTATAAAGAATTAGATTTAATGTCTTTTACATTTAGAAATAATATTTTGACATTTCTTTTTATATACATTTTTTCTTGACTTGTCTTACTTTTTTTTAGATGAAAAAACATTGAAAGTCAAAAATGTTTGATCAAACATTTACGTATGATGTAGCGATTTTGTTCACATGTGAAAATTTAATACTCGATAAAAAGCAAATTTTAAAAATATACGTGATTTAAACATGAACCATTATGTATCATGTGTGGTGTTTAAAATGTTTCATTTAAGACATCTTATATTAACGGGAAAAAATCCCGATTCCTTAGTGTAGACGGGGATGGGGATTAGGGTCCCCACCACATTCATGCCAGATTCACATGCCTAATCCACACAGACAACTCTATCCATACATGGCTTAATAGAAAATCAATCAAACAACCCCTAAGGTATGTTGTAGTTTTTTTCTTTTATTTCAAATTTGGAGTTTTATGGTTTATGTTTGATCATGACAACTTCTTCATGGCTTGGTCGTATATTATTCATGGGTTACCTCCACTCAAAGATTGCGAAGCTCTAGGCCTTCTTGGTGCCTGGGAATGGGGCTGTCTGATAACACTCATTTTGAGCGTTATTTTAGGACCACTTTCCATATAGTTTGCTCGTTATCCAAGCAAACGAGACGTTTTTCTTACAGTTTAGTGCAAGTTTATACAGGAACAGGAATGTCACGAGAGGTACGCAGAATCTGGTATTTTGGGCATAAATTTTTAAATGTTTATATTATATCTCGGTTGGAGAATTAAAGAAGGAGCCCAACAATGCCTTTCGGAGTCAATTCGGAGTAAAAATGAGCAAAACATAGTCTAAGGCTAGTTTCCAAGTGAGTTAGGCTGGAAGCTAGTTACACAAATCTCTTGCCACTTATAACTAGCATCCACAACTAGCCTTGGGTACTGTTTGCTTCGCGTGGGTTAGTCACGCCAGTTAGGAAATTGCAACTAGCATCCACAAGTGGCGTCAGACTCTATTTACTCATTGATAAAGAGCCGTGTGGGATAGCCACGCCAGTTAGGAATCGTAACTAGCACGGTAACTGGCGCCGGACACTGAGACGTATTTTAAGCCCTTTTCAGCTAGGGTTTGGTTTCATTAAGCATTCTATCTTCTAGAGCACGAATTGGGGCGATTTTAGGAGATTTTCAAGGCGATTTCAGAGCGATTGAAGTGAAGAAACATAAAAGGATTGAAGATCTAAAGTTAATTCCATCATCATCTCACGAAGATTCATCACCGAAAAAGGGGGGTTTTATTCTTGTTTAGATTTTACTTTGATTTCCATGTCTAGATTAGAACTTTCCTCTCTTTTAGTTTTGATTTCAACCACCTCCAACATGAACTAATCTTTAGATGTTGGGGGTTGGATTACTTTTGGTTTGAAGCATATGAACACGTAAAGTTATGATTTTTATTAGATTTCTTTTTAATCAATGAAGCATATGAGTTTGTGTTTTATGCCCTTGTAAGATTGATCAACTTGCAATTTGATTTCATTATTACAAATTAATTCGAGAATTAGATGTATGATTCGTATGCCTAAGGTGAGAACCTGGATAGAGATATATCAGTTTATGTATTGAGATTGAGAGATAAAATACGTATTTTTCGGGAATAAAACTATTATAAATTGAGAGAGAATAATAGTGGCTTTCGTGATTGTGTATTCATAACATTAAGAAATTACCTGATAATTATTGAAACTAAAGTGTTCTGTGTGGAAAACCATTAGAACCCCAACTCTCAACTACTTCTCTCCTATAAAGTTTCCAACTTTCTTTGTTACTTAAATTGTTAAGAATTTTAGTTAATTAGTAGATTAATCATTCAACCACTCAATATTTTGATTGTCCAGTTAGTATTAATATAGTCATTGTTAGTCCCTAGTTCCCTTAGTTTGATCCCGTACTTCCAGTACACTATTACTTAATTCGACCCATACACTGCGGTTAGATTTAGGGGGGTGTAAACCCGCCTATCGCTGTCGAATATGGATTACAACAAGTGATTTTTGAGACATATGTCAAGATTGTAATTGATGCAATCAATTTCTCAGAAGATGATAAATCGGAATTCAGGGACACTATTTCCCGATGTGCCATTTTGTTGTCATGACCTTTTCTCAATTCAATCGGTTAGAAGACTAGCTAATAGGATGGCTCATGCTCTTGCACAACAATCCTGTTTCAACTCATGTCTTGTTACATATTTTGACGTTTCTCCTTTTCTTTCACCTTGTATGAACAATGTTTGCTCCTTGAGATACCATCAATGATTTACTTCAAGTTCCCCTTTCTTAAAAAAATGTATATGCCAAGTTCAAGGTGGTTGACTTAATAGCTAAAGGTGAAAGACATTAGTGTACGTCTTACAAATAATGTCATTTAAAAAAAAATAAAAGCACATCCCTTGGTCACAAGGTTAAAAGTTCACACTACTAATGTGCAAGGAGGCTTTTACATAGACCACGTTAACAAGTTCATGAAAAGCAGCAAATCCCAAAGTATTATAATCGGAATTTGAATAGTTGGTTTAATGGGTAAGGTTTGAGAACATGGTTTCAGATCTTTAATAATGAATCTTAAATGTGGTATCAGCTTCATATATTAGCTACTCAAAATGAATAAGTTTTACTAGCTAGTCATATAGAGATGTTTTGCATAAGGTTATGACGTCATAATAAACACCAAAAAAAAAAAAAAAACAAGGAACCCACCTTTTTTTATAGGCTTTACAATCGATGTTAGTTCAAATTTCATAAAACTAATGGGTTAGTATCTTTGTTGTTGGTTAATAGCGATGATAATGAAAAATTAATTGTAGTTGATTCTTGATTGAAACATATTGAGAAACAATGGTTTCATATGATTAAATATATGAATCCTATCTAATTGAAAATCTTTAATTTTCACTGTTACAGGAAAAACCTTTTTTATACGGTTGGAAATGGTTTTTTACACGGTTTTACAACCGTGTAAAAGCCCATCGTGTAAAAAATTGTTTGACTTTTTTACACGGTTCTAGAATCGTGTAAAGATGTTCCAGTTTTTTACACGGTTTTAAATTTATTAATTTTAATTAATTCATATTTTTTTAATCAAGTTTTATGTAAAAAAGATTACGGATACACTTTTGAATAAAATAAATTTCTCAATTTTCATCAAATATCACATGTGATATTCATAAATACAATCAATTCATATGTGATAATCGTGGATATTTTTATTAATCATATGTGATTATAGATATTTATATTTATAAATATTTTTTTAATGTAAATATTATCATGCATGATAATACGTCACTTATATTAAACGTATATGATATGTATAAAAGTTCACATAGTTGAGATCCTATGTTAAGCGAAGTTAATCATATGTGATTCAAAACATGATCCAAAAAATAGTGGAAAACTAATGAATTATTTAAGATAAGATTGTGGATATCACATTTGATTTTTTTTTATTTATCAAAAATGTATTTAAACGATTTTTCATTTATAAACTTGATAAAAAAATTAAGAATTAATTAAAAGTAAAAATAAATAAATTAGTTAAAAGGTATAACGAGATTTTAAAAGATTTATCCAATTCAAATTGGTAATTAATTTAATTTCTAAAATTAGTTTTTGAGTAATGGATTTTTTTTTACTTTCTCACAAATTAATTAGTTTATTGAATCATGCATTTCTCGTATAATATCGATCAATTAGAGCATTTTTAAGTGATTTTTCAAAAAAAATTTAAAATATAAAAGTAAAAGCCAAAATCTTTAAAAAAAATTACATTCAACTTCAACAAATTTCCTATTTTAAAGAACCAAATATTGATTATAATATTAAAATATTACAATCATCTATTAAAATATTATTTCTCTATTTAAATATTTATTTTTAAAATTTCTATTGATTGTTTCATTAAATAATCATTTTTGGTGTGATCTCCATATTCGGAGGAAAACATCTTTGCACTCTACTTTCTCCATTTTGAAGATAATTTTGGAAAATTTGTTGGATCAAATTAATAGCCCAAAATTCCTATTTTCTCCATTTTCCATATTTTGGAGAAACTGTTGAAGATGCTCTTAAGAAACTTTGTTGAGCGTGTTGCTTACATTACGGTTGACCGCCCTTGAGTTTGTTTAAATTCTTGATAGTCCCTACGGTTTGAATGTGACTAAAATGTGCACATTCGACCATTTATTGTGAAGGTCAAGGTGATTAAGAGCATTTGTCGCATGCTTTTTAAAATTTTATTCAAAATAAAAACTTAAAATCTCTAAAAATTTATCTTTAATCTTAATGAATGCTTCATTTTAAATATTACAATATTGATATATAACTAAAATAATATTTATATCTCATAAACGTTTAAAGATAAAAAAAATTGGAATGGCATCAGTTTTATTAAACTAGCAAGGTGTCTAAAAATAGTTACATTACAGAAATAGCCTATAGGGGTTTGTGTAGCCACCCTACCCAATTAATATTTCCCTTCCTACTTCTAGATTACGGCCAGAGGAACGAATGTGTAATTATACTGTCCTAGAGCGCCTTTTTAGGTTTCAGTGCTCCAAAAAGCGTCCCATTACAAAAGTTCCATATCGATCATAGAGTTGTGTACATGACCGCTTCTAGGCGTTCAACTTCTCCTTTCTTCAATCATAAGGACTCCATCCAAAATTTTCAATCGGGGACATTGTGAAGGGTAGGAATGTCAATGTTCCACCAACGACCTACATTCCTCCATACATCTTCGGCCAACTGACATTCAAAGAACAAATGATCCATGACTTCAATCTTCTCTTCACAGATTGGGCATATAACAGAGTGCACATCAATTCCTCTTTTTACGAGGTTATCTCTGGTGGGAACTTTGTTCGAACCCAACTTCCATATTAAAACGTTTACCTTAATAGGCACCAACTTGTTCCATCTAGTTGGATTTTGCTCAATCTTCAAGCATTTGGAGTCTATGTAATTACGAACAGACGCCATCGAGAACTCCTCCGCTCTATCCATGGTCCAACACCGCCTATCTCTCTTATTAGATAGGGTTATATTTTCGAGAGTCTTTTTCAATATCTCCATCTGATACATTTATATTCCCCTCTTGGTGATCTACGTAGTACCAAGTCCCAATCTTCCAGATTCACACGATCTTTCACCTTAGCCTTCTTATCCAGATCCATCATAAAAACTCTCGGGAATTATGTTTTTAGGGGTTCCTCTCCCACCCACGTCTCCTCCTAAAAAAGGGTAGAACTCCAGTCTTCTACCTTTTTCTTACATAATTCCATAAGGTTTATATCTTTCTCGAGTCAACTGCCCAACCGCCTAAAGTATTCCAATTCAAATTGTATTTGCCTCTCTGTGTGTTAGTCGTTCCTCAATCATTTCGTTTTACTCGTACACCGCTTTAGTTACTTTAACCCACAGTGCATTTTGTTCCTCCCAAAAATGCCAGATCCATTTGAATAAAAGCGCCCTATTGAACGCAAAAATGCTTCCAATACCAAGGCCCCCGTCACTACGTTTAGCCAGACATTTTTTCCACTTAACCCATGTTATTTTTTCTCCTCACAATCGCATCCAACGAAAAAGCGGTTTCGTAACGATTCTAGAATTTCCTCAATGTTGCAAGGCATTTTGAAGATGGACATAAAATATATGGGGAGGCTGTTCGACACAGATTTGATGAGAGTAACCTGCCGCCAACTGACAATGTATGGGCTTTCTAACATGATAATTTAGCAACAAACTTGTCAATAATCCCTTTCCACCCATCTAATTTGGACATATTTCCCTCGACAGGCAAGCCAAGGTATGTGATAGGTCTTTTTCCACAACCCAAGGTATGTGAATGGGCTTTTTCCACAACCCAAGGTATGTGAAAGGTATTTTTTCCACAATCGCACGTTTAAAGATCATTTACTAAATGTTTATCGGGTAAATGCTTACCGACAAGGATATCTCCCTCACTTGCCTCATGTAACATTCTCGGTGATCAAAATAGATTGTTGCTAAAGTCTTATTCCCATAAAACAATTACCTATAAGAGTATCTTCCCTTACTGTATAAAACTCTCGGTATTTACTACGCCTCTTAACAAGTAAGATTTTAGGTTCTTGTCTTGTTCAAGTGACATTATAAACGATTATCCAATAAGTTTTTAGTAAATGACCCTTTAATTTTAAAGTTTTTATTGGATGAAATATAAGAATTTCAAGTCTCTCTCCACTTCCTCCATTTATGAGAATGTTAAGAGTATAAATTTGTCCAAAATCCTAAAGTCTTTATTTTCTTAGTGTTATTGTAGATGCTAACATTCTAGTTGCTACTTTGTTTCAACTACAAAACGAGATTTAGACAATAATTTTAGACATAGATTTGATTCCAATAATATAATTGATAATCTAAATATGGTTAGATATATTAGATTTAACAAAATTAACTTTTCTTTTACTATATATTTATATAAATGACGTTTCAATACAATCAATCACTTTATATTAGGAAGGAAACATAAATTTATTAAACCATATATATTTACTATATATATAGTAAATAAATGGTTAAGATTGACTTGCAATGTTATATAAATAAGATAGATTATATAATAAACCATCTCTATTTGTATATACATCTATTTCTTGTCACACACATACATACACACACATATATATATAGGGGCGGGTTTAGACGAGAACGGTATCATATATATATATAGGGGCAGGTTTATACAAGAACGGTACCAATTTATGAGAATACGAGGACAATCCTCGGCCAATCATTTTGTACATGAAATTTTTCATATACAAAATCACATATGATTTCATGTACAAAATCATATGTGATTTTGTAAGCATCAAAAAGGACACGGGCGACTTTTTCCGTGGACAAGTCGCCGGAAAAGTCGCGGCTAATCATATATGATTTTGTACGTGAATCATATGTGATTTTGTACAGGAATCATATGTGATTTTGTACATGAAAATTTTTATGTACAAAATGATTGGCTGAGGATTGTCCTCGTATTCTCGTAAATTATTACCGTTCTTGCATGAACCTCCCTATATATATATATATAGGGAGGTTCAGGAGAAAACGTTAAAAAAAGAGGAAACTGAAGAACACTTTGGAAGGCCGCCATCTGGTAACATGCATTTGTGCATATGCACTAATGCATATTTATGCATTGATACATTGAAAAAATGAGCTCCATTCGCTTACATATATTTGTGCATATGCATTAATACATATATATGCACTGATGCATATAAAAAAAATACCTTCCAAATGGCGGACTTTCAGGGTGTTCTTCAGTTTTTTCTTATTTTAGCGTTTTCTCTTGAACCTCTCTCTCTCTCTCTCTATATATATATATATATATAGATAAATATATATAGGAAGAGATTCAAATGAGAACTTTGTAAATTTAAAGGAACAAAGGAACTCATTTGGGAGTTGGGACAACATATGATGTGGGTCTTACCAATAAAAAATCATATGTGATTTTCAATGGTTGACCACATTGAATCAGTTATGATTTTTTATTGGTGGAACCCACATCATATTTGGTCAAAAATGAGTCCCTTTGTTTATTTAAATTGGGGGTGTTCTCATTTGAACCCTCCCCTATATATCTATACTATATTATAAAGCATTTGATTAAAAACTTTTAAAAACAATTTTTTAAGCGTTAGGTACTGCTATTTAATGCTAATTACTTAATTTTTAAGATTACAAGTATATTATGCGTAAGTACAACTTATTAAAGCTTCATTTCTGAATTTGTATAACTAACTGCAGATAATTATGATCGAATACCGGATAAACATTTAATTTTAAATATAAAAATTCAAAATATAATTAAGATAATTATTAAGTTTAATTATTATCTTTATAAAAAGTTATATTATCAAAACAAAAATAAATTACTTTGTTATTAAATCCAAAAATAAAGTATGATAAAAAAATTTGAATTAAAAAATTACATAAAAAATAGAACTTTTAAATGAAACATTAAAAACCGTTTTCTTAAAACCATATAAAACCATTAGAGTATCGATAGAGACAAAATTTAAAATGAAACTTAAAATCCAGATGTATCTCGTTGCATTGCGCGAGTATAATATTCAAAATGAATAAATTATCAGAGATAAATATTACTTAAAGATTTTGACTTTTAACTATTCATATACATTGATGGTTTTATATATTTTTTTTCTATGTATAAATAACAATAATCATCTAAGTTCTATTTTTTTTAATTTTTTAATAACAAATACTATGTTATTAGGTTTATTACTTTTGAACTTTTCTCACCGACCTGACTTTTAGTAACTTTAAAAAAATGGCAAAAAGGTAAAATCAACCTCATGGATGACTGTATTTATTAATTTCCTTTATTTTTATTTAGGTTATTATAATTATTTATTTTAATATTTTACTTTTATAACTATTGATCTTTATATTATTATTGTTATCATTCACACTATAATCATTATTATTATGCCAAATTATAACGTAATTATTATGCCAAATTAGAGATTAATATAAATAAAATGATTTATAATATGCTATCTATAAATAAACATATTACAATAATAATTACTTAATTTTTAGGATTACAAGTAAATTGTGCGTAAATACAATCTATTAAAGTTTCATCTCTAAATTCGTGTAGCTAACTACAGATAACAATCACCAACTACAGGATAAACATCTAATTTTAAAAATAAAAAATCCAAAATATGATTAAGATAATAATTGACTTCTAATAAATAAAATAATTATATTATTAAACCTAAATTAAATTATGATAAAAAATTGAATTAAAGAAATTAAATAAAAAAAGAGAACTTTTAATTGAGATACTAAAGTCTTTTTCTCAAAACCACATAAAACCATTAAAACATCAATAGAAACAAAAATTAAAATGAAACTTAAAATCGAGATATATTTCGCTGTATTGCACGAGTACCCTTCTAGTATATATATATATATATAGGAGGAATCATACGAGAACCACCCCTCTTTAAAGAGACACATTGTGGACCACATATGATGTGAGTCCCACATAATATTAAATCATTTCTGATTTAATATTAAATCAGAAATGATTTAATATTATGTGGTACCCACATCATATGTGGTCCATAATGTGTCCCTTTGTTCTCTTAAAAATCAAAAGTTATCATTTGAACTTTCCTCTCTCTCTCTCTCTCTCTCTCTATATATATATATATATATCATATATAGGGGGAGGTTCATGCAAAGACGGTAACAATTTAGAAGAATGCGAGGACAACCCTCAGCCAATCATTTTGTACATGCTAATGGCACCCAGGGGCGGGCCTGTAGTGGTGCCCACGGTGGCACGGGCTACCGTATTATTTCTCCGGCGAAGGGTAAAAGTTTTAGGTTTGTGAAAGATGCAACCGTATTGTTTGTTGTGTGCCACCATATATATTTTAAAATTACAAGATGAACATAAGTTTTTCTTGACAGAGTTGGTTTGCAAGACTTTTCCTACACCCAAGTCCCAACTTCAAATCTCACTAGTGTCATTTTCTTAGCTTTTTGTTTTTAATTATGAATTTGTTATGTTTTTTTAAAAATCACAATAAAAGACTTGAACCCAAGACCTCACATATGAAAATCAGTGTACTAACCAACAGACCAATTATGATGTTGTGAAAAAAAATCTCGACGTTTTTTTTTCTTATAGATAAACGGTGGAACCGTTTGATTTTTTTTGGGTCCGTCCCAGATGGCACCCCTACAAAAGTGAATCATCTTCATACATATCGTTGTTAAAATCTCCTTTTTATAATCTCAATACTATAAGGGGCTGTTTGGTTCACGGAATTCAAAGGAATTTGATGGAATTGGAATGACAAATTCCTTTGACCAAATTCCTTTGATCAAATTCCTTAACGTTGTTTGGTTGGCGGAATGAATTGGTTGGATTCCATCGGATTCCACCGAATTCCATGGTTGAGAGATCTGATCATTCCTTAGCATATGTGAAAGATTTTGAATTCCATTTCGTGGCAAAGGTAACGTAATATATAATTTTCATTTAGAAAAACAAAAATAAATTTAACCACCACCCTCACCCCTGCCCCGCCCCGCACCTCCCCGCCCTCGACGGCAACATATCCGGCACCACCACCGTCGTACCACCACCACCACCATCAATTAATATTATCATTCCACCACCCCCACCCCCACCTACCGCTACCCCCACCCCTACTTACCCACCACCACACCACTAATGTTGTGAACACAATTGTCATCCTCACCCCCTGATAAATGCATATTTCTATTTTTTACAAGATTTCATTCCAATTCCTTCAAAGTCAAATTTCTTCGACGGATTCCGATTCCATCAAATTTCATTCTACAAACCAAACAATTTCTAAAAATACAATTATTTTTTTACACACTCCTGTTAAGAAGGTGTCATTAACAGTTTCCTTAAAAGAAATAAGAAAAAGATAAAGGAGGGAAGGAAGGAAGGAATGTTGATGGGTGATAGGTAGGAATGAAAGAGGATAGGGCCACCCTGGCACAGTAAAGGGGTTGGTTTGGTCCCAACTCAAAGTTGGATTTACACTGAATTCAATCCAGTGATTACCATCATCATCATCATTCTCAAGACTTTCTTTTTTATTACTGGTGTAATCTAAGTCTGTGACTATATATGTTATGTATGGCATGGCATGGCATGGCATGTCCATGACACCATGCCTTTGATAAGTGGTCATCTCATCTCATCTCATCTCATCTCATCTTCTTTATGAGGGGTCACCCATCCCATCTCCCTACTATATATTACTAATTTTAAGAGATTATTATTCATTTATATCAAAAATCAAGTTAAATTATACATTAAAAAAAATATAAAACATAAGTTTTGATATTGATATATCTTAAAATGATATTAATAGATATACAATTTAATAAATAATAGATATGTATTTAGTCTAAAATTTGGTTAAAGAGAAAAAAAGGGAGTTTTTATGCATTTTAGGCTAACTAATTCTATAAAATATTAAAATTTTAAAATGAAAAAAATTAGTAAAGTCACATAAAAATTTCTAAATTTAAAAAACTTCACTGAAAGTTAAATTTTTATTATAAGAAAAATGTTTTTTTTATAAAATTGGACAAAATACCTCTAAAATGTAATGGAGTTTGGTGTCGTTTTTATTTAATATAATAAAGCTTGTTTTTTTATAAATCAACATAACAAACTTATTATTTACATAACATTTTTATTATTTATTCCAAAGCAACCTAATTTAAGTCATTTCAGTATGTTGCAGTTTTATAAGTGTTTTTAATGTACAGTTTTGATGCATTATGTACAAGCATTTGACCAACTGTCGATACTGTTAATTATAAAATTTAAGTTGATTAGGTAAAATATGTATAAAATAGGTTGAGATGAAATTTTTATTAAACAATCACTACAAAAAAATGACTTTCACCCACAAAAATCATACAGAGAAATTTTGTGGCTGATTACCGACGAATCACCCATAAAATATTTATTTTTGAAAGGCAAGTTAACATACACACTTTTCCGGGTATCCAGGCTCCCACTTAAGGGTGCCAGCCGACTAATCCCCGTCGATCTCGGCCCAGCCCAATTAAGGGTACCACAAAGTGGCAGACCCAAGATCTGGATATCTCCAAATGCGCACCGCGAGTGTTCGAACACGGGTAGTCAGGGACACCATCCACTGACCCCCAAGGATGTTACCTACCATCCACATGCGCACCGCAAGGTTCGAACACATAAAATATTAATGGTTCCAGTAAAATCAATGTTTTCAAGAAAATACAAATGAATTACCCACAAATTTCCTAGATGAAAAAAGTCACTGACTTGATTACCCACCAACAAATTGCCAACAGACTTTTGTGATGGTTTTGTAACGAATCACTCTTTAACGACATATTTCCTAGGGGTTCATAGATAAAAGGCTTTAATTTTAATAGTAAATCAACTTTTTATTTTAATTTATTAAACATTTTCAAGTTTTACCCTCTGCATTTTACCGCGGTTATACCTAATGCTTGTACATAATTCATCTCAAAAAATGCTTGGACATAATGCTTGTTTAGTAGATAAAAAATAGGAAAAAATAGATCTACTTTTTGTTATAAAAACTGAGAAAAAGATAAATTGTTAGTCCCCAAGGAGATATGGCTAACTAAGAGAGGGTTTTGTAGAAGGGGGGGTTGAATATAAAACACACAGAATATACTATTTTTAAATTTTTTAATATAAATATTAAAAATTTACACACAGGTAGTTTGATGCGGAAAAGAACATGCACACTATTCTATCAAACTAAACACACAGATAACAGTAATTAACTTATACACTAAGGAAGTTAAAACAATACTGTTATAGCACACAGCTTTGCCACAGTCACACAAATAATCACTTTGAAGATTTGTTGAAAGCGTGAGATTTCTGGGAAGGACTTCATCTCCTTTTATAGTGCCCATGCATGTGATGCATGTGGACAGCTGTCAAGGTTTCATTAGCTGGAAGTTTATTTGCTGGACAAAGGGAGATGCCACTCCCTTTGTACTAGAATAATGGATGAACCATTCCTTGTAGCACGTAATGTCAGATAACTTTATCTTCTTTTCTTCATGCTCTGTGAAGTCCCATCAAACCTTTTAGCTAAAAGACAAATATTCCTTTTATAAGAATAAAAGAGAATGTATTTATTTAAGGCTTGATGCCCAAGTTCTTGCTGGCTCACGTGTCTTGCAATTGATGTGAGTCAAGAACTTATCTCTTTGAAATTGCTAAGTGATACATCAAACTATGTATCACGTCGGTGGATACCTTGTAAGGCTAGAATTGATAAGTGTACACTTTGCTTGATAAACTTCATCTTTCACTAAATGTTGAAAGTGTACACCCTTGAACTTGTGACTTGATATCACAGCCTTAGAAAATATACCTGCAATTTCGGTGACCAAGATTATAGTGTCGGTGATCATGACATCAAAATTGATGACCTCATCTTGTTTGATGTCCTTAGTACTTTTGATGACTTGTGAGTGTACCATCGGTGACCCACTATATTGGTGACCCAATCTTGACTTTGGCAAAATGATCTGAATATTGAAGTTAGTTGATACATCCAAAATTCCACTTTTTGATGTACAATCCTTGATTGAATAATCTTTGACTTTTCAATACTTGAAGCATATTTCAGACCTACAAAAGAACCTGTAAAAATTCATTCATATAAAGGAAGGTGGTTCATCATCAAATCATCGGTGACCCAACATAAATTTATTTACATTAAATAGGAATAAAACCAAAGTTCATTACATTTAGATATATTTTACCTATAAAATATCACTATAGAAAATGACTTCACCCACAAAAAAACACCTAGGGAAATTTCCGTGGGTGATTGTCACGGATCACCCAGAAAATACTAATGGTTCCGATGAAATCCGATGTTTTTAAGAAAATACCAACAGATTACCCTGGAATTTCCTGGGTAATCTGTAACTGATTTGATTTATCCACCAACAATTTAGCAACCAATTTTTGTGACGATTTTGTGATAGATCACCCTTTAACGACAGATTTCCCAGGGAATTGTCCGTAGATGAAAGTCTTACATTTTAGTAGTGTATTATTGAACATTTTCATAATATAATTAAATTTTGTTAGAATAATTTTTTTGTAGAGAAATTAATTTTTAAATTTTCACTTGTTTTTAAATCTATTGAAGATTCACTTAGCTAACTATATACCAAAAAAATTAAAGTCCTTGTCTTGTTATAAGGAGCATGAGTTCGAAGAGTTCAGTTGTTAGAATACCGATGTGATCTTTGCATATTATAGGGTATATTATTCTGTTATTTTCATTTACTTCTGTATGTAAGTTAGGCTGGTGTATATTACCTTTTAATTTTTGTTTTTTTGGTTAGGTCTGATTAGAGTTGTATAAATTGTGATTCTTGTAATTGAGAAATTAAGTTTCTTTCTCAACATTTTTTGTTATGATATCAGATCCTCATTTTTTCCATCACAATTTTTGATTTTCTTCTCTTTCTACAATATGCAAGGAAGATCGCCCCTTTGCCACACCTCCTTCCTTCCTTCTCCATTTGCTTTTGCTGCACATGATACTTGGGATTTCTTATTACTCAAACTCAGTTAAGCGATGATAACTATGATTATTGGTCTCACGATATTTTCACCTCCTTGCATGCCAAGAAAAAGCTCGGTATTCTTGAAGGGAGTGTTGTCGTGTCATCTTCCACTGTTGCAGATTATGATGAATGGATGAGTGCAAACCCTATGCTCGTTTCTTAGATAATGAATACTATTGAACCAACCTTATATTCAACTATTAGTTGGCATGATTGGGCTTAGTCGCTTTGGGATAACATTCGACAACGTATTGACGTTGTTATCAACCGTAGGATTCAGTAGTTAAAAGTTGAAATTCATTCTTACAAGTACCATAAATCTATGACTATTTCAGACTATTATGCTAAAGTTTAAAAGTCATGGGAAATGTTTGACGAAAGTGATCCTGTACACACTTGTGAATGTGGTAAATGTTCTTGTAATCTAGCTAACCAACTTGAGAAACGCAATGAAAATGCTAATAACCATCAATTTTTTATGTGTCTTGTTGATACATTATATGAAAATGTTCGCTCTACTTTACTTGTTGCTGAATCTTTGGGTAATGTGAATAAAGATTATGTTTCTTTCTTCCGAGAAGAACGTTTATGATTTGCTTCACGAGCCTCTGATGAACGTTCTACCGTTATGGGAGTTTTTGCGCAAACTTTCACTAGTAAAGGTCTCGGGGAACCTCTGCTTGAGCCTAAATATTTATCTAGGTAGTTGCACACATTATATTAAGTCTTGACATGAAGTCGGCTCCTGGTTGCAATTGCATGGTTTTCCTAAGTGGTAGCACAACCATTCTAAGGCTCTTAGACATACTTCAGAGCACGTCAAAGCTCTTTTTGACCTTCATTGGTCATGCTTCTGGTCTCACTGGTTCTATTTAATTTGTGTGCTAACAAGATCTTTTCTTTTCAAACTCCAGTTGTTGCTACAAGTTCTCACCAAATTTTAGGAGGCTTGGACAAAGTTGGTTTTTCGGTGACTTAGAAAAGCAATGACAACTGCTCAAAAGTTTATTTCCCGGCCAATCATCATTTACAACTTCTACTATGACTACATGTATGTTAGACATCAATAAATTATCGATGCTAGAACTTCGAATCATATGGCATGTTCATTGTCTTTGTTAAGCGATTAGTGCAATGAAGTGCAAAGGTAGACATCCTAATGGTATTAAGGAAACCTCTATACAGAAGGGAAAGATTCATTTGGCTCCTAACTTGGTGCCATATAATATTTATATGTGCCAATATTGACTTGCAATTTACTATCAGTGTCTCAATTGCTTCGAGAAAAACATTTTCATCGTCCAATTTAATAATGTGTTATATGTGATACAAGACCGCATTTCAAGGATGTTTATTGGAGAGTGGGTGGCTCTATTATTGATGTGGTTCGATCTTGGAAACCTATAGGAGTTCCCTCGATTTATGGCATAAATGACTAGGTCAACCATCTACAAAAGTCCTTCATAAACTTTTTACCGAAAGTAAGGTTTGTGATGTTTGTGTTCGTGCAAAAAACTCTAGAACTAAATTTCCTATTAGTACCAATAAAGCTTTGCATTCATTTGTTCACTGTGATTTATGGGGACCTTATCGTGTATCTTCTTTGTGTGGTGGCCATTATTTTTGACAATTGTGGATGGTAATTCTCTTGTTGTGTGGGTTTATTCATTGGTTGATAAAGAGGATGTTCCTACCACATTGTTCAATTTCTATTCCATGGTTAAACGTCAATTTAACAAGTCCATTGAAATTGTTCGTGACAATAGTTGTATTGAGTTCAAACCACTTCAAACTTTTTCTTAATTGATGGCATTATGTTGGAAACTTCCTGTGTTGGTACTCTACAACAAAATGGTCGTAGAGAATGTAAACATCAATACTTTCTTAATATGACCCGTGCGAAAAGGTTTCAAGGTCACTTGCTTGTTAAATTTTGGGGTGAGTGTGTCTTGACTATCATATACCTTATCAATAGCACACCAACACCTCTCTTAGCCAATAAAACCCCATTTGAACTTCTGTATAACCAAACTCCCTAAATGAACATCTCCGTGTTTTTGGATCCCTTTTTACACTCACAACCAAAATCATGGGAGGAATGATTTTGAGAGTCGTCGATGTCTCTTCTTGGGGTATTCTTATGGGAAAAAGGGATGGCAACTCTATGATCTTGATACTTAGGAACACTTCATCTCTCGAGTTGTGATTTTCTCGGAGGCCAATTCGATTTTTCTTTTTCTTATTCGCTCTCTTCATGTAATCATTCTTCCTTATCATCTTCAAAGTATGATTACATGAATGAGTGTGTACCTACTCATTCCCCTGATTTTATTGATCCAGTCCTAACATGACGGAGGCAAGCCTCAATTTAAACGGTAGAAGGGGTCCTCCTATGCCTGATGATCACTCTTTCGATCTTGTTTTGAATGGCATGGCTCATTTTTTATGGTTATTTGGGTCGTGGTTGTCGCTCTAAACATCCTTCAATTTTACTATGTGACTTTGTGACAAACATTGTTCATTGTTCGAGTCATCCTTCTGTTTTGGCTCACCTTTTTCATCACATTCTTTAGTACCCCTTATCCCATAGCATGCTTCGTAAATTGTGATCGGTTTTCTGCAGGACGTCGTTTTTTACTTTTCGCTCTTACTGAAGGTATTTTATAAGATCCTAGGTCAACTGTATCATATATTGTATGCTTTGTCCACACACCTGGACTCACGGCTTTAAAATACGTTTGATAGAGGCGGTATCCAATTCCTTATAAGGCAACGTTAATTCCCTTCCCCAACCATTGTGGGATTTTACAATCCACCTCCCTTAGGAGCCCAACGTCCTCGTTGGCACACCAGTCTGGTTTCCGACTCTAGTACCATCTGTAACATCACAGGTCAATTGTATCAGATATTGTTCACTTTGTCCACACACCTGGATAGGAAGTAAGAATAGAATTGAAATGAAAACTCTCGTTTTCCGTCCTCCTTCTCATCGAAGTTTGTTTCCTGATACCCTTTTCTTCCCTTTGTTTTCTTCCCTTTGCCATACTCTAGTGAAGATGATTGTTCAGTCTAAGAAGATTGATATGCTGAGGAAATGAGGATAGTGGTTTCTTCAGAAATAGAGACATAACTATATGGTTTTGAGAGGGTTAGAGTTTAAATTTTATTTTTAGGTTTTGATTTTCGAGTTGTTCTTTTCTACCGTGAAAATAAATAAATATATAAAGTTAAATAAAGGTTAAAATGACAAAACTAACCCCTGAGTTACCTCACTTAACTGATTTTCTAACAGCGTTTGAGGGAGGACCTAGAGCGTTGTTAGAAATAGTAACCAACATGACGCCAATTCCTATAGTTATTTCATTTTAGACATACACTATGTTAAAACATGTATACCACAAGAAAGAAACATATAGTACAGTTAGTTAAATTTCTTGACTACATTTACAACGCAAAATCTAGATATCGTCGAGGCATGACTCATGAGATTATGGATTCAATTATTGTGACAATTTCTATTAGATTAGACCAAATTACTCGCTATATACCTATCAAACACTAACATAAAAACTCTACTCCATTTATGATGCAATCGTGTGTGTATATGTGTATGTATACAATTGCTCGGTAATTGTCGACGGATCATCAATAGTCACACGGATAAGTAATTAAAGGAAATAATAAATAAATAATTTTTATTGATCTGTTGGTGATTCGTTGAATATATTTAGATTCCCCGTCGCATTAGTGACCGTTTTTTGGCTCGTTGGGAAAAGTTTTTGGGGTGAGATTGTTGTCGATGATCCGACGGATTTTGGTCGTCGATAATGTTCAATTCTCTAGTAGAGGGGCTAATATTGGAAATTGATGGAAAAATATCTTGATGGAGGGTCACGTGCATGACAACCTAACCAGCTGGGTGTATATAGTATTTGCATAATGTTGACCCCCATTTCTAGATTCTAAACAGATGCAGCAAATAAGTGGTTCAATCATTTTGTGGAGAAAATAATAAACTAGAAATATATTAAATACTGTACTACCAAGATTGTTTTCATTTCCCATAACTAATTAAGCAGACTGATGTGATATTAATAATATATATATATATATATATTGAATGTTGTCTTTCCTGCTTTCGTGTTTCAATCCCCTCCTCATACTCCAATCTTAACTGGACCCCCACCCCACCTCCCCCTCTCTCTCTCTCTCTCTCTCTCTCTCTCTCTCTCTCTCTCTCTCTCTCTCTCTCTATATATATATATATATATATATATATATATATAGGTTAGGTTCAAATGTGAACTCATTTTTGAACGTGATGACGAATCTCAGCCATACATCTTCGGTTATGGTGGACGCGATCACGGAGGATTGACGCGATTCATGGGAGGGTGGAGATTATTAAAGAAGAGGCAGCCAAAGCGCGCCTTTATTGACCGGATAAGTGGCTGAGATTCGTCCTCACGTTCACAACCAAAAATGAGTTCACATTTGAACTTTCCTCTATATTTATCTATATATATATATACATACCCAAACATGTATATACAGGTTCATTTGATAGACAAAGATTCGTGTGAGAAAAAGAGTTAAAATGATAACGTAATAAGAGATCTTGACTGTTGATCACTTTTAATCGCATACCCATTCATAAATTGTGTTTTAGAGAGGAGTTGATCCGGTACATCTCATTATAATATGCATCCACGGGTCGAGATCCCTTCATACGCTTTTTACCTTAACTCTCATTCTCACCGGAACTTAACCCTCATTTGATAGGCATAGGATCGTGTGAGAAGAAAAGTTAAGGTGAGAAGCGTAAGAAGGGATCTGTACCTTTGATTACTTTTAATCTCATATCCACCAATGAATTGCGCTCTTCTAAAGTTAATCCGGTGCATCTCGATGCACCTTATCTTGGTGCATCTCATCCTAATGTGAATGCAACGGTGGATATCCTTTCTTACGCTTCTCACCTTAACACTATTTCTCACCGGAACCCAACTTCATTTGATAAATGATATATATTTAAGAAGTAAAGAATTAAAGTGATTCTATCTCTTTGTCTGATCATTTAATTCATATATAAACTATATATTTATACGTGAACCTGTTAATTAGTTCACATATGAATTGATTCATATATGAATCCACAACTTCATATATGAATCAGTTTAATAGTTCATAAGTGAATCGTTTAAAATAGCTCATATGTTAATTACACGAGTTCACATATTATGAACATATAGTTTATATGTGAATCACATAAGTTCATATATGAACTTGTTTGCCGCCTATATATTTACAAAAGTTACAAAACTACCTCCTCTATTTTTTTCTCATAACCGTAATTATTGACCAGACAAATCTGATCTTTGACCGTATGAAGGGTTAGGATCACTTATTGCTTCTCAAATATTTACGGGTTTTCAAAATAACATATAACTTAGTAGCTATATATATAAACGAGTGTGTGCATGCATATGTATATAAGAATCCTTCACAATATCGATCGAATATTTGATTCATCCAATTCCATGCATCTTAATTGAAATCCCATCATGTAAAAAGATAAAACGTATGTATGATTTGTTTCTATATGTAAACGAGGAATTTGGTATTGAGTTTTTGAAACGTCCAAATTGCTTACAATCAAGTAGTCGCATTACATACGTACATATATATCTTGCTAGAATTGGGTGATATTTTAATAAAAAGATAAATTCATAAATATTAACTATAAAGATCAAACGTTTTGAATGATTAAGACACACACATATATATATATATATTATACAGTATATCAGCCAGCAAATTGAACTTTTTGAATATAAAAAAAGTGTGTCAATCAATTGTCCTTATAAATACACATGCATGCATGTCGTTTTTTTGATGAGATAGATTCTTTTGTATTATGTAATCAGTTAAGAGACAAAAACCACCTCCAATTCCAGGTAGATTCAGGCACCCTTTGCTCTATATGCATATAAAAAATGTTGGGAATCATATGATGCTGCTGCAGGTTTCTTTTGAATAAGCTAAATTAATGTTGTCATGCATGTTTCCTACGTTATATATATATATACATAAACCATACTTACATGTCCCCTAACGTGCATCTTATTACCTTACCACTCCAACAATAATTTATAATCTAATGTACAAAATGTAAATACATGCATTATTGTTGGTTATTTTAGTGTTAGCGGTCCATTTAAGTGTAATTGGAAGTAATACGAGTTCTAAAAGGGGTTTTATAATGTCTTCTAATACGAGTCAGGAGGTACGCAATGCACCCTTGTTATAAGGCATGTATAATCCCGGAAACGATGAAATGGTGGGGGTCCTAGGGGTAAAGCCCCTAGCGATGGTCCCTTCGACTTAAGAGTGTAGTGGAAAACTTGATCAGAGTTCAAGGACCAGAGCTGAAAGCTAGTGAACGGTTCTCTCCCCCACCAGAAAGGGGGGAGAGAGAGAGAGAGAGAGAGAGAGGGAGTGCTTCTCGGGGCTGTATTGTAGGACCAGAGGCTCTGTATGGTCTGACCTGCAGAGGCCCTGGTTGTGTAGTTTGAGACTTAAGAGTTTTCTGGATAGTTGGATCATAGCTCTGGTTGGTTGGACTTAAGATGTGGTTGGTTGCTTCCGGACTAAGTTTATGGACCAGACCTCTGATTGATTTTGATAGGGTCGATATATATCAATTCGAAAAGTGAACTTACATGATTCTCAAGCAATCCGGTTATCCGACCGATTACTCTATTTCCACTTTCTATCATGCACTACTAGAAAAAGAATTTTCATGGATCAACGTTTTCAGTGGCCAAAACTTGACTACGATTAATTTTTCCGACTAAGCCACAATCTTGTTTTTATAGCGAACTTTTTGGGATTAAACTTATGAATTCTCGATGATATTCAACGCTGAAAACTACTCTCTTAATTTTAATTAATAAATTATTTTTCATAAACTTAGAAAAGTTTAACTTACGGTTGCTTACCTTAATAAGTATCCGACCGACTCAAACATCAATAAAGAACTAATTGGGAAATATGTTGCAAGTAAAAATCGACCCTTTCACAAGATTTAATTTATATATGGAAAAATAAAGGGATATGTATTAATTAATATTTCCATGTTTGGAAGGCCACGGTTCCCAAGTCGAACTCATGCATGTCTTCTAATAAATGCTCGCGCGTCGTGACACTTTAATTTCACAACCCATGCATGTCGATTACTCCATTCTACACATTTTTATTCTAGTTATTTTAAAACAATTATTTGTTTCTTTAAAATATTTTTCACTCTTTCATTGTATCCTTAATTATCTTTTCATTATATCCTTAATTATTAAATGAAAAAAATATTTTTTTAAGAGTAAAAGTGTGATTTAATTATTTAAAAAGTGTAAATAATTATATATTTATAAAATATTGTCATTTTTAAGGCACCTAAGACTCTATAGGTTGGGGAGTCAATATATTGGTAAATTAAGAGTATTTTGAGATTTGCAATCTCGATCATTATCCTATCGATGAAGGATGAATGACGAGTCATCTACCAGGTTGTGCTCTGGATGGTGTGGCGTTCTTGAAATGTCTAATGCATCTCTTTTGGGTCCATTTGAGTGTTCGACAGTGCTAGATTTCCAGGACGAAATATTTTATAAGGATAGGAGGATTGTAACATCTTGATTTTTGTCCAAGTTGAAGAAGTGTTGAACCGAGCGATTCAATAAACAATAGTTAATTTCAGAGTTTGAGTAGTGGTGTCATAAGATAGTGACATATGTCACAATAGCACTGATGGTACTGAGAGTATGGTCGTCTCAACTATCGTGCCATCCGATTGTGACATCTATCACAATAGCACCGGTGTTACCTAATGATTGGTGGTCCCGACAATTGTGTCACACAATTGTGGCAATGGCACAATGGCACAATGGACCAAACGGACCTTTAGTAAAGTGGAATCCTGAGTGCTACATGTGTTTCACCTTTAGAATAGTTTGATTATGTATTTTTGAAGTTGATTTATTTTGGGTATCATCGTTTATGCGAGATACAAGCTCAAAACGGGTGAAACGTAGGAAAAACACCTCGATACAGTTGATGTTATAGTGTCATGCTATAGTGACAGTGTCACTATAGCATGTCAGGATCGCCAGAAGGGGGAATTGACTTTCGGTACAATCCAGACGATTGTGCCATGCGATAGTGACATGGCACAATCGCATGTTACTATGGTGCGCAACCTATAATGCATAAAATAGGGATTTGTTTCATTTAGCCATAACTTCTTCATCACAACTCCGATTTAAGCGATTCAAAGTGCTACGGATTTGTATTTCGCAGCGTTTTAGGATGGAAGAAATGAGGATTGGAGATTACTCAAAGAGATGTGGTTCCTAAAAGTCGAAAGGTAATGTTGATCCAAGCTCCTTTAGTGATTTAATTATGATTCCTCTATATACTTAGTGAAAATCCAAGTTCATGTTACTGTTCAAATTTAGCGAGAGCAAACATTGATTGCACTCAGTGATCGCTGAAACCATCAGAAATACTATTTGAACTTAGAAGACCCGAAGACAACACTCACACCAAAAGAACCTTCAGTGACAGTCGAAGACCTAACTAAAGATAGAGACGAATAGCTCGTGATCTAAAGAGGTTTAGTGATAGCAACGTTCGTCTAAAAGAAGTGTGAGATCTTGTGTATGCCTCAATGATACCCGAAGGATTCTTCCTTGAAGCCTTAAGTATCAGCGATCAAATGAAACTTACTTAGCAAGATGAAAGTTGATCTTATTCTCGATGCACAAATGTCAAAACCCCATACCCTTGTCATAAAGTATGTACGGAGATACTTTGTTGTCTCCCACGTGCCTACCAACTCTGATAGGGTCACTGTTCATATTCGGCTAAAAGTATGGCTGTTTTGTGAACAAAGGACAAACCTCCAATAGATGTTTGATACGTGGCATGTACCCTCTAATTTGCATTTAATGTAGTGGGTATAAATAGATGAAGAAACCTTTCTTCATCTTCATGCATGTTTAACTCTTTTCTCGAACCTCTGATATTTTCTCTTCTATATCTTGCGTATCAAAATTACTTAGTGATTCTAAGGTTGTAATAGAATAGGTTTTTAAACTTGTTCTTATTCCACTTACAACTTGTAAATTTGTTTATCTCAATAAACTCATTTAAAAATTAAAATTAAGTTGTGTTTGTATTCATCCCCCCCCCCCCCCCCCCCCACCTTCTACAAATTGTTTCTATACTTATACATTTTTGTAGACTCCTAAGGGACCAACAGGTAAGCTTTTAGGGTATTTGCACCATATCCAGGGTTTGGTTTATGGTTTTGGTTTAGGGTTTCTTGTGGTGTATTTTGGGTTTGTTTGTGATCTAGGTGAATGTCCTAGTAATGAATGTTATGGATCGGAAGCTCTCTCCAAAAGAAACACGAGTTGTGGAGTAAACCAAAAAATCCGCGATTCCTAATGGAATAGGCTATTAGCTCAGTGGGTAGAGCGCACCCCTGATAATTGCGTCCTTGTGCCTGGGCTGTGAGGGCTCTCAGCCACAAGTTCAAGTTGCTTTGTGAAAACGGTGTACATGAAAAAAATGTCCACTTTGATGTATTGACATGTTTTACTTGCTGTTTTATCAAATGTGTGAGTAATTTTGGTGAAATGTGCATATTTGGTATAAATGGGTTTTATAAATCATGAAAAATGCTTATGTTTGGGTTCCTAGACATTTTTATAAGTAAAACATAAAAATGAGTTGTCTAGATGATTTACTTTATAAATGAAGATTTATTTGGTATTATGCATTTTGGGAGTATTTGATTTATAAACCATTAGAAAAACATGTTGTTGCATTATGAGTCATTTTGAAATATATTAGTATAATCTCATTTGGAAAATGATTTGTCTCAACCAATTATGTTTATTTTGAGTGAACACTTAAGTGTTGAGTTATCATGTTTTAACCCGGTTTTGACTAAAATGAGTCTTGAGGACAGTTGTCCGATTTAAATTGCTCTATGTTGGGTTTTTATAGTTATATGCAGTTATGGCATGTTTGCTTGATATATTACACGTTTTGGGTGTGTTGATCATTCATTTAGTATCATGTAATTTTATGGCTAGAATGTAATAGATCCTTAGGCATATAAGTCGGTCTAATGGTGTATACATGGGATGAGATTCTTAAGCCGTACAACTTGAGTTTCCTTTTGTTTTATTGGGAATATGCATTGTGATAAATTATGTAATTCCCAATTCATCCCTTATTTATGTGAAAGATTTCATTATCTTATTTATAAATTGGAAATAGGCATTTGTGATAAATTGTGTAATTTTTGAGACAATAGCTTATGTGCACAAATGACTCTAATATTGGCTTTGGTTGATGCCAATGGCTACCAGACCTTTTTGTGACGCTCTATAACATTGGTTTGTGACCTACCTTTGTGCCCCGTCACGACTAGTGGTAAATCGGGTCTCCTCCGTCACCGAAATGTGTTGTTTTGGGTATAGAGCCTTATCTATTAATTTCGGTGTTGACGTATTTTGGAGTATGAAGTATTATCCACACTTTGTGATAGTGGATCTTTGAGACTTAACCATATTTTGGTATTCTAGAAAATAGATTTGTCCGTATTTTTGTATTTGAAGCATTTAAATGTATTCATGTTTTGAGTGAGTAAAAGGTGTAGAGTTCGTGTTTGAACAAGTATTTCTATTTAAAGCTTTCGTTACTCCGGTATTCTGATTTAAAACTTTTGTTACGAAAATGAAGAGTTTGGGAAAGTTGTTGCTTTATAAAGAAGTCATTATATTTGAGAAGTTATTATCTATTCAAGCAATCTTTCGATTTTTATCATTTATAAATATTGTTATAAACTCTTGAGCTCAGTAGGCGGTAAGCCTACCCTTTTCCTTTGTCGGCATGTGCATCATGTTCTTATTGGGGTTGGTACTAGCGACACGTGTGGACCTAAGTGCTAGGAAGTGGTACGATAAAGATCTGGCTATTTGGTGACATTTTCCACATTCGGAGATAGCGACACTTTTGGCTTTAGTAACACCTGGTCGTAATTATGTTTTAGTTTAAGATTTGGCCTATCTTTTGTTGAGGTGTATTTAGAATTGTTATTCGAGGAAACTTCAAGTATTGATTTATAAGAAGAGATTTATCCTTAGTTTGTGTATTATTGAAAATTTTAAATTAGTCGTTTTTTCCAAATTTGATGGTGTTACATCATTGATGCGCAGGACCGTTACAACTATTATAAGGATAATTAAAGCACATTAATGATATAAAAAGAAGCTCAGGAACTTCATTCACACACAATGAATTCACGCTGAATTGATACTGAATCTACACAGAATACACATGCAGTTCACAAGAAACTCTCTTGAAGCTCTCAAGAGATCTATCGACAACAACGACAACTCACGACTACAACAATTACTTTGTCTTTACATACGTTTTTACATCTGTACTTACGTCTACTGTTTCTAAGGACAATGTCCCTTCTTTGACGTTATTTTTTACTAGTGCATCGACGATCTTAACCATCGTCCGCGGTTTTTTCTCTCGAAAGAGGGTTTTTCGCATCACCAAATCCCTGTCTTTTTTACCCCTTTCATCACGTTTATTGAAAGATACATTTGTTTATTTGATTAAGTTCCAAACCGCACCTTAAGTTGACTTTCTATAAACCATTTTTTTGCATTAACACACGGTATCCTGAGAAAAAGTTTCACCGTTGGATTGGACGAGATAGAACTATCAATTCAAATTTCATACTTTAATCTTGTGATTGAAACGATGTTTTGGTGATGGAAAATTTAGAGAGAAACCTAGAAAAAACGAGAATGAATGTTTACGGAAGAAACCACGTGTTTATATGTTGTTGTATCAAAAATTAACTCCACTGTTTTGTTTACAATATAAATGGTCGAAAATTGGTCTCGGACCCAAATAATGATCCTGTAACCGGTTTCGGCATAACCGGTCCCGGTCCCGACTCAAATAGAAAGACCCGATTATGAGAACCGGTCCCAAGCCCAAATCGGCCCCACTTAATTTTTTTAAATCGACTTTTAACATATAATATATTTTTTGAAGAATTTGGTCAATCAAAATCACTAACAAATACGTTTTTATTATAAACGGGTCAATCAAATACACTAACAAATACGTTTTTATTATAATCAGGTCAATCTAATACACTAAAAATATAATTTGGTCTCCAATCAAATACACTTAAAAATACATTTAAAGAAAATTATAAAAAAATCGTGCAGTCCACATGGAATATCATAAGACCATCTCCAACCTTAACACCAAAAACATCACATTTGGTAAGCCCATTAGCATTAAAAAACAGTTCAACTCCAACTCTAACCACACTCTAAAAAAACACTAAATTTGTAGATCCTAGATTCAAAATAACACATTTTATTTACAATTTTTATTAACAATAATTATAATTTCTAATTATATATTATAATAATAAATAATTAGTAATTACTTTATGAGTGAATTACACTGATAGTCCATGTGGTTTGTTGAAATTTTGGATTTAGTACCTAAAACAAACTATATACGCCGTTGATCCGTAACTTTTCATTTTCATAACACTCATGGTCCCTTCATTTAACACTGTTAGTTTGACTACCATTAAGTAATATCATGTGCATTGCACATGAGGGCAAAAATGTCTTTTTTCCCCTTCTTCCCCACCTTAGGTACCAAATCCATAATTTAAACAAACCACAAGGACCACCTGTGCAATTCACTTATGACCAGTGGGAGTGTAAACCACACGTACCACTAGAAACCGACAAATTCTCCTTGCCGGAAAATTCCCTCCCCGAAAACTTCCCACCCCATGCGACCTCCCTTTCTCCGGCGAACACTACACTCGACGAACTCCCCTCTCGCGGTGAAGCACACCCCTTCCTTCAGCGAACACTACCTTTGGTTCATCTCAGGTGAATCTCACGAAGAGTAACCAGATCCAGGAGACTTCAAAAAATTCAAATCCAGAAGAGCAACCCAGATCCACCTCAACGCGACCTTTTGATCCCCCCCCCCTCCCTTGTTGAACAACGCATATCCAGACAATGGAAACCAGTCGATGAAACCAGATCCATACGATGAAAATTAGTCGATGAAAACCTAGATCATGTCGATGACCCCCCGTTAAACAACCCAGATCCAGGTCATAAAAATCGATTTTTTCCTGCATTCAGGAAGACGACCTCCATTTACGTGGTTTTTTTTTGTGCTTGATAATCTATTTATATTGAGGTTTTGATTTTATTGTTAGATTTATGGTTCTTGATGTTCATATGTTACTGATGAGGATAAGGATTTCATAGGTTCTATTTTGAAATGGTTTTTTGAATGAAAATTCAAAATGTCAAATTGTTCTCAATGTTGTGTGTTTGTGTTTGATTTAATGTTGTGTTTATGTTGTGTCTATGGTCGACATGGTTAGGGGTGATGGGTGGTGACTGGTGAATAATCTGATTGAGAAAGGAGGAGGAAGAAAAGAAGTAAAATGACGGATTTGCCCTCGTGTGAGATATATATGCATCCATCTAACTGTAGTTTTTAATGGTGTCAAGTGGAGGGACCATAAACATTAGGAAAATGAAAATTTAGGAACTACCGGTGTAGATAGTTTGTTTTAGGGACCACATCCAAAATTTGAGCAAACAACAGGAACCATCAATGTAATTCACTCTTAATTTATTTAATGAAGACTTGTTAAAATAAAAACAACAAAATTTTAATTAATAGATTTTACATTATAGAAAATATTACATTAATTCTAATAACACAAATAAATACATGATAAACATAAAAAACAAAAAATAAATATTTATCTTATTTTATAATATATATATATATATATAGGTAGATTCATACCAGAACGCTAACTATTTACGAGAATACGATAAACCTTTTTCATGTACAAAATCGTATGTGATTTTTCATTAACTGTAGTGCGCGACTTTAGTCGCATGAGAAAAATCGCCCAAATCATGTATGATTTTGTGCAAAATCATATATGATTTTGTGCAAAATCATATATGATTTTGTACAAGTTTCTCGTATTCTCGTAAAAAGTTAACATTCTCATTTGAACCTTTGTCTATATTAGTTCTTGTAGTTTCTACAAACTAATCAGTTCTTATTTGATTAGGCCCCTATATATAATAACATTAATTATTTAAAATGATTGGTCCATATTAGTTAAAATGATTGGTCAATATTAGTTCTTACAGTTTCTACAAACTAATAAATTTTTATTTGATTAGGTCTCTATATGTATATATAACAAAATAAAATAGGTTTTAAATTAATATTTAATGGAGATTGTTGGTGGATCCCGCTTTTTGCCTTCAAGCTTCACACAACGCATATGCCGTTTAAATCATCATGGCCGGTAAAAAAATAAAAATATAATGGACGACTGGAGAGTTGAAACCTGGATTTGTCGGATAGTTGGAGATGCTCTGACCAACTAAATTGCTAAAGAACGTTAGGCCAGTCCTGTTCCCAATCTTGATCACGAGTCGGGGTAGACCCAAGAGCTTTATCTTTAACATTTAATATATAATATAATTTAAAAAGTCCAAACAACACATCAAATCCAATTCTATTTCCTCTTGACTCCTATGTAGGATAAAGTTTCATAGTAATCTAAATTCCAAGAGATTTATCGTATATAAATGGCTACATATATTAATACTTGATGTAAATTTTAAATGTTGTAATCTAATCCTAAAACAATAGGACACCAAACAACATCATATTTGAAGATTTAATTTAAATACAAAATTAGGGTCCCTTTATTAACTTCATCATCGAAAATACATTAAAATTAGATTTATATAGTTAAAATAAACACCAGATAACTAATAGAAAAATATTAATTTATTCCTAAAAACTAATAATAACTATATCAATATATCAAGAATTTATATAACTAACTTCGATTATGAATTGGATTTACTTCTACATCATTTTAGTGATCATCACATTCTTGATTGAATTTTGATGATGATAAAATAACTCCGGCTAATTAAAGTTAGTTTGTCTTGAAAGTACAAACTTGTTTTTTATTTATTTAAAAATAAATTTGAAGCTGATTGATGATACAAAATAAAATAAAAGTCAATTTGGTCAAAGTTAGCAATTAATAATTATAGCTTATTTAATTCATAGAATTAAATGTGAACTTTTCTTTGATAAATATTTTGATAGGCCACTTTTGGCGTGGTATTTCCATACACGTGAAACATTTGTGACCAAGTATCCTTCACAAATTTAATGTTCAAAATATGATGCGTTCTTTTGTCTATATAGAAAAATAATAATAAATATTTATCACAACAATCCTCTTTTAATTACAGTTATAATATTAAAAAAATATAAAACAAGATATAAGCATTCTTTACCAAATATAATTACTTATTTTTTTAATACATATTTGAATGAATATAAGTTATTTTATTAAAATATTATTTGAAGTAACATTTTAGAAGTTTATTATCACTTTTTAATTTATTCTTATTAATATAAATTATTATTTACTACTATTAATTATAAATAAATATTAAATTGATAAAAACAGTAATTAGTTATTATCAATATTCAATATAAAGAAATATTAATTGAAAATTTATTGATTAATTTTGATTATACATTATAAATTAATATTAATTATTAATTATTTAAATTAATTATTAATCATATATGTTATTTTGTATTATTATTTCAATATATAAATATACTTGATTATCAAAATACAAATACAATATTTTTACAAATATATATGTAAGTTATATAAAAACTAAATATACTTATTTTTTTCATAGATAATAGAACTTTGTTAAATTATTTAAATAACTTATTTAATTTTAATTGTTAATAATAATTTTTTTAAATTATTATTTAATTAATATATACATGTGATGTGAGGTTGACCAATTTTATTTTTATTCATTTATATGTAATAATTATTTAAAATCATAAATAAATAGATTTCATCTTTTACATTTATTTTAATAAATCCAAAATTTATAATATATATAATAATCAATTAAAATTATTTTAATCAGCATATTATATTATTTAAGTTTTATCTATTATATAGTTTATATTAATTAACATATTATATTATTGAAGATTTGTTTTAACTATATTATAAAATATTGTAATTGACTAAATTTTCTAACTGCAATGTAACATCAAGCCTAGAGCAACAAGGTAAATGTAATTATTTAAATAATGTCAAACTTAATTAACTGTTTTAAAGAAATTTAAAATTAAATTACGTGTGTTATATATTAAATTATTAAATCAAGAATGGCCTAGACTACAAACATTGCATCATAATCCAAATGTAGATACGTATCTCTGCATCGTACAGGTGAAATGATACAAGGACTAATAATGCAATAAATTAATATATAAATAATACGGTACTGAACATATAATTATCAATATCGAGATATATTCTCTTTCAATATTTGTATTATTAATTTCATGAACTACTCTAACTCAATTGAGTTAGAAGATGCTTAAATTATTATACAGCTAAAAATATATTAAAAAAATAAAATTAAACGGTATTAGTTGAACAAGTGTGTAAGTACAGTTATAACTATTCTTGATTAGAATCATATAAATAATATTAAATTTGACAAATGACAGTTTTGGTTTTGTATTATTTATTTAAGACTTTATAAAGATTCTAAAAAACGTGATTTACGATCAAATACATGCACCATCTTAATGGTAATTAGACAATCAAACGACAAAAGGTTATACATTGAATCAAGTGTGTTTTTTATTTAAGTACCACGAAAATGTCTCAAGTGGCTATATTTTTTCGTTCATTTCATTTATATAATGTGGGTTATTAATCAACTTGATGATATATTAATTGTAATACTCGAGCTCAATTTTAAGATAAAGAACAACACATATATGAATTGTAAGAAACTAATTGAAGGAACAAAAGATTGGGTATGCGTAAATCAATTATATGACTGTACATATGTTCATAGTTCAGATTTTATCATGGAATTCTTAAAATCACTGGTAAATGTTTATCGGTAAAATTTAATACAATTACTTACATATTGGATAAGATTTTAGTTAATGAAAACGGATCTGTATACAACAATTTACCAGATAAGATCGTTGGTCTTGTCATATTCACCCGGTAAGATAATATGATTTAGTAAGTACTTATCTAAGTAAGCGTTTGGTAAACAACTTCTTAGTATAAATTATATTAATATGAAGAAAAAAACTATTATTCTTAAATGCAACACTCAAGCGTTTTAATTAAATTATTAGTTATCATGTAAAGACATGGGCCCTGACAAAAACTTACGACCCTAAATAATATGGCTTTGTGGCTCTTTTAGAAAATAATGGAAGAAAGTTTTATGTAACACATTATTATATGTTTGTACTATAAAAGGATGGGTCCCCAAAAAAACATAAATGTTCATGTTGCACATGCTTAATAGGACATCGCTTTAATTAAAATTTCAAGTCAAATTATTAATTTTCTAATTCTGTCGTTAAATTTGTGTTTTTTTAAGATTGTATCTTATAATTATTATAAATTACAAAGTTTTCTCTTGAACGATCCTTTATAGGGATGTTTCAATTTTTTTGGAGGTCCTGCTACATCACAAATCTTTTGATTACATTAAATAAATGAGATAACATATATATATATATAGGGGAGGGATCATGCAAGAACACTATCAATCTAAAGAAACAAATGAACTAATTTGGGACCACATATGATGTGGGACCCACAAATAAAAAATCATTTATGATTTTATGATTTTTTTCTAAAAAATCATAAATGATTTTTTATTTGTGGGCCCCACATCATATGTGGTCCAAAATGGGTCTTTTGTTCTTTTAAAAACCCAAAGTTCTCATTTGAACCTCTCCCTATATATATATATATATATATATATATATATATTAAGCACAAAAATGGACTAAACCTAAACAAATAATAATATGAACCTAAACATAAACTATTAATAGTTTGAACATAAATCCAAATAATTAACAGTTTGAACCTAAACAGTTTCGGTTATAGCTTTACACATATCGTTTGTTCAAAATCTCATACTTAACATGCTAAGAGATGACTCTGATCCCCTACATATATTAATATTCAAATAATGGTTATGGCTTTTTACAAATCATGTCTAGCTCAGTTGGTTTTTCCAAGGGCGGTAGCATCACAGGGGGGATTGTGGATGGTATCCCAATCTACCCGGGTTCGAATCCAAGGGAAATCAATTTGAGGACATGAGAAGTACCCAGTCCCTGGGATGGTCCAGTCTTTGACTGGACTCCCCCCCCCCCCAGCCCAGTCTTAGACTGTAGTTGGGCTCTAGGTTCAGCGTAAGCTTGGCCGGGACAACGGCGGATTAGTGGGCTGCCCGTGGATGCCTGATACCGCCGGATAGGTGTGTGTACGTATGTTCGTGATAGTCGTTCGTTGGTTCGATGCCGCTATACCTTTATTAAAAATGGTTATGGCTTTTTATTTATTTTATGATAAAATTAAAGGTAAAGGGAGTACCTCTTAGATTATGGGGTAATTTTTGAGGTATGGACCACTATGGACGTATACCCAACCAAAGCATAAGGATATATTTGCGAAGCCGCTATTTTGGACTTGCTTGCAATTGATACATACGTGGGATAAACATCCATCTATAAAGGACCCTTTTTCAAGTGTATGTTCCATACTATTATAAACGTTCCAATTAAAATGAATATATTGAGAGCCTTGAAATAAAATATGACGTAAGTGATGACGGTTTTATAAGTATCATTAAATTTATCACATATTTTGAAGGACGGTCATATTTTTGTTTAAAAGAATATTTCAGATACCGGTGAACAGATCATTCTCCTACCACATTGAGACGCGATACTACATGGTCTAGGAGTCATGATCTAGAACTTGTAGACGATATTTACTTTTCAAAAGAGCCTTTCGAGAGACAAGAGAGATTCTAAAATATATAGAGAAGATATGATTCAAGTATAGCCAGTGTCGGCATGTAACAAACAGTAATCAGATTTTGTATTTGATAATATTGTGTTGCAATAAACAGTGAAATTTTACTTTATCTGAAAAAACTAGATTTGTACCCCTCCACCTTGCTACAAATGGCATAGGGGTTTTGATCGAACCCCCTACCAATTCTCAAAAACGATACCAGAACCCATTTTGATGTTATTTTGTGAAACTATAAAATTGATAGATGATTTATTTGTGATTAGAGGTTGTTTACCAACACAAACTGATTAGCTAAGTAGATAAGACGACAATATGTATTAACGATAGGGCCCGTTTGGTTGGAGGGATTTGAAGGGATTTTGAGGGATTGAGATTTCAATCCAATCTATTATATTAGAGATAGTTCTCATATTACTGATATGACGACTTATTTGACTGTAGTGTTGGCATAAATATTAAGATATGGTGTAGTATAATTTCAAGAAAATCATCAGAGTTCGCACTAGGAATGACTTATTTGAAATCTCAATCCCTCCAAATCCCTTCAAATCCCTCCAACCAAACGGGCCGTATGAGTATTCTCTTCCAATAAAGCAAGCATCTCGATCAGTATCATCGACCGGTAAGAAGTACTTAATAAATAACATCTCTGATCAAATAAGCATATTTCACCTAATAAAAACTAATAAATAATATCTTTGATCAATTAAGCATCTCTTATCTAAGTAAAAACTAATAAAAATAGATGGTAAATATTGGATAAAACCATGGAGAAAAGGATATTTGAAATGGAACGAAATGAGTAACGATGGGGGTGGGGTTGAGGGTAATGTCAGTAATGAGTACACAAACCTCAAACTGAAGTAGATGGTGTACCTTTTTTTTTTTTACTGTTGATCTAAGAGTGTACAATTATTACAAGTACATTCCTACCAAGCCTTACCCTTTCCTTTTCATTCATATATGTATATATATATATATATATAATCATATCCAGGTGGTGTCTCTTGGATGGATTCCATTTCTTTTCTCATTCATTTTATTTTCTGTGCTAAATCAATGACTGTTGTATTCTATTTCAACATGTCTGAAGAAATAGAAAAAGACAAATGTTCATTTTATTTTTTACAATTTATTTAGTTTTTATAAGTTTTACTTATGGATAGACTAAATGCATCCCTATACATTTGTTTAAAAGAACGACAATCGGTTAATCTCTTTAATGTAAAGATTTATTTTTAATATTACTAATATATGATTTGATATGATTTTGATATAAAAAGAAATGCATATGGCATTATATCTTACTAGATGTATATCGATATTAGTGAATTTGTAGATGTGCAAAACCTTTTCCAATGTTTTTTAGAGGAACCTTTTCCGGATTTGGTTTGTTTTTTGTTTTATGTAAAGAGTCGATACTTTATTTTTACTTGTGATAAGACGTTTTAAATGATTTATTAATATAATCAATTGACAAATTTAACCATAAGGGTTGTGGCGTAGTGGTTGATACCCTGGGGGTGTGGTGAAATATTCTATCTGTCCAGAGTTTGAAATCCAGACGTACGTAAGAATTGTGGAAACTGAGTTTATCAAGACTGATGTCTTACAGTAATAATTTGTTGGGATTAGTTCAGGCATAGCCTGTGACACCCTTCCAATTTTTTTTATTAAACTACGTGTTAAATTAAATAATGTGTTTTTCTTTTACCTAAAAGACAACCATGTACAAAGATTATATTCCTTTAATTTTCAAATTCACATGTTTACATGCATATAACTTCAAAATTCTATGGATTTGCCAAAACTCATTTGGTCCCATGCAGATTCATTATGTTTTAACTAAAATCACCTTTATTTCTCCATCTTTTTCATATTTTCTAATTATAATAACAAATTAATGATGATCCACAGACCTCAAGAATCAATTCTTTTCGATTTTGAAAGAAAGAGGGAGTTAACTTTCCATACGGAATTCTTCTCGTACGCTAAAAAAACGTATTTTCTTAATTGTATATGTCAACGGTTGTCTCAAAGCTTGTTCGTAACTCAACAACTAGATGTTTTGGGGTTAATGTCATTTTAAAGACCATATGTTTAACCCTTTCGTGAATAATCAAAACTTGAAGATATACAACCTTAACGTTACTGTTAGTAACATTTGACAAAAATGGTTGGATTCCGATAAGAATGACAGTTATAGTGAGAAGGGTAAGAAGGGTAAGAAGAGATCTCCACATTTGGATTAATCTTTAATTGAACAGAACCATTATATTAACACTAATGAGAACCACTAGATGAATTCCTTTCTAAAGTGCAATTCGTGAGTTGTTTTGGGATTAAGAGTGATCAAGGGTTCACATCTCTTCTTACACTTCTCACTCTAACTCATATTCTCACATGATCCTTCGTTTTTAAAAGAAGGGTAATTACTCCACGATCTATTAAAAGCAACAATATATTTTAGAAGTAAAATATATCACAATACACTTAAATTCGTCTTATGGTCTATATGTTAGTAGCTTAATTACTTTAATAGAAGCCACAACTTATACGGTCAACTATATATACATAATTGTTTGTTAGTGGTTTAATGATATAGAAAGTAATTCATTCAGTAAGTTTCTAAAGGGGTTTTATGCAGAAAGACAAGGTTTTTCAAACTTGCCCCTCTTAATTTAAAAACATGTTCCTTCCATCTAAGACCTTTTCAAACAAAAATCTTCTCAATCTATACATATACATTAATCCATACATATAACCTTATTCATACACGACTTAATGGAAAACCACCAAACAACCCCTTAGTTTCTAATTAGTGTAATAATAAATTTCTACATTCAATTCTTTTGATTTCGTAAGATCGGTTGATTTTGATGTGACATTTTTTTATGTAATTAAGATAGACAATATAATTTAACTTGACATCCATATCATCACATACTCAAACGATCTATAGGTCAAAATAGGTATAATCACTACATTGGTGATTGTCATATGCACATATTTTAGGTCAAAATCTTGCCATTTCTTAAAGGGTTTTTCCTTTTATACCCTACTCTACCGTACACCCTACTCTATTGATGTGTGTGGTAAATCTCAACAAAAGTTAAAGTAGACATGAATAACATAATTCCATTGTGGAGAAGATATAGAGTAGGGTGCAAAAGGTAGCCCCCTTTCTTAAATTGAAAATGTAACATAGAAGGGTTTTAAGCAGGGGTGGGAATCGGGTCGTGTTCGGGTTGACGGATCAGGAAGAGTCAACCTGGACACGACCCGTTTAGCTCATGGGTAGAAATTTCATTATATTTCATTTTGGTAGTGTTTTTAGTTAATGAACTAATAAACATAGATATCATATAAATTTAATATTAATGAACTAGTAAACATAAATATTATATAAATTAAAAAAGTATATAATCCAATTATGGTCCACATATATAGCATGGTGTTTGATGTGCTAGAAATAAGAGAATGAAATAATGGACTATTTATTTGGATGGGATTGGGGTTGGTCACAAGTGGCAAGTAGATGACCTTTTGTTTAGGGAAATATGGGTGAGGGTTGAGTCTAAAAAAATGAGTGGTCCTATCATGGACCATGTTTTTGGGCCACACCCCCATTTGCTAGTGGAATTGCATAGGGTGGCTGTACTCATGTGACTTTCTTTTAAAACCATAACCTTCTATCTTCTTAAACATTATTATAATTATTTTTATATAAAAAAATAATTTAACAATATTATGGGGTGTTTAGATATTTGGGTGGTATGTTGTTTTAATATACATTAGATGTTATTTGAAAGTAAGTGTTATTTTAAAGATGAGAACTTTTAGATAAAATTGTTACATGTTGTGTGGTTAATGTGTCTTAAAAAATTAGTTGGGTGTTTAAAAATCTAAGGGGGTGTTTGCTTTATAGATTTTGATTGAATTCGAAAAAATTGGAATTGATAATTACTTTGATCAGATTTTAAATATTATGTTTGATTCACATAATAAAAATGATGGAATCCTTTGAATTTCATTGAATTTCTTGAATTAAGGATTTCAACATTCCATGGGATATCCTACAGAATTCAATTCCATCCAACCAAATGCAATTACGTACGGTCAAATTCCATCAAAATTCCATTTCAGTTCCTTCAAATTAAAATTCTTTTGATGGATTAAATTTTCATTGAATTTTATTATGCGAACCAAACGGTCCTTAAGTTTTCGAAAAGATCTATCTGTAAGTCACTGTTAAGAAGCCAACTTCACTTAGGTCGTATTGTTGGTCCATTGGATTTACGGTCGAAAATAACCTAACAAACGACTTTGATATTCTCTAGATTTGGCATGTGGTCACGTCCTTGTTCATATTGATAAAAGATTAGTCAAATAAGTTGTTCGACATCTTCCATGGTTTCATGCTAAAAAAATTTGTGGAAAGATTTATATGGAATAAATGATGATCGTAATATATAGTTTTATGTATAAAATAACTTTATTCATGTGAAAAAATATACATGCGCAATTTTTTGTTTGCCTTTTTAATGTATCTTGAAAAAGACATATAAATCAAATAATTGATGAAGGATGCTACATTTATGATGATATGATGCAACATTGCTATCAAATTGTACCAAATTATTATGGTGGCTTAAATAGAATGTCATTTTCTTCTCTTTTACTTTATTTTTCTCTTTTATTTTATTTTAAACATGAAACTTGTAGTTTTGATATAATTATTATGTAATGTAATCTTTACATATAATTAATCAAATGTATAGATATCATTTCAACATAACATAGTGACGCAGTAGGAAACGCGGAAAGATTCAACAAACGTCAAACCCAAAAGATTATAGAACTTACAAGCATAAAAACTAAATAATAATGAGATAAAACCCAAACTATTCTCAAAAGATAAGAAATATTATTAATGATTTAATAATCAAAAACTTGTCAAACAATGAAAATAATAAACCTTATTTATAATCTAAAACTAGGTACGATAATTATGGAAATAAATCTATCCTAATTCTAAACCAACTAGGAAACTATTTGATAAAAGGAAATTAATAAATAAGGAAACTAATAATAATCCTAATCTAATTTAGAAAAACACAAATTACTAATACTTTTAATACTAATTCTAAATTAATTAAGAAATAAAATAATCAAACAAACAAATAAAAGCAATCTTTTCGAAACTCGTTAGGATGCACCCGCGACTTGGCACACCCTGAGTTGCGAAAAAACTATTTTTCAGTTTCCGGTGCAGGTTTTCGAGCTTCTTTCGAGCCTTTTTTCTTTTCCAAAGATCGAATAAAAGTCTTGTTAACTCTCGAATCCTCCATGTATCACAAAGTCATCGAAAGGATCTCTTAGTATGTGTTTGTGTGTGTAAAAGAAGAATCAAATGAGAATGTCATCAATTTGTGAGGATGCAAGAACTTTTCGATCACATGTGATTAGAAAGCAAAATCACATGTGATATGACACGTCCAAAAAGACACACATGACTTGTTCAACGTGACCACGGTTACGAGAAAGTTCACCTGCTCTGCGGTCGGCCAATACAACAATATTTGTATCATATGTGATTGCGTGTTTTGTATTACATGTGATCTTGGAACTTCTCATCTTCTTGCAAATTGACCGTCCTCTCGTTTGATCATGTATATATATATATAGAGGAAAGTTCAAATGTGAATCTATCTTTGGTTGTGAACCTAAGGACAGATCTCAGCCCTTGATCTGAGCCATATTGAAGTCGTTCTTTAAATGTGGCTTGAGGGGTAAATTAGGCAAGTTTATCACTCCCGCTTATTTCTCTCATCCTTTGTTAATCGAAATTTTCTCTGTAAATCGAACTCTCCTCTGGAAATCGAACTCTCTCTGGAAATCGAATTCTTCTCTGTTAATCGTATTCATTGTTGTGAAGAACTTTAGTAATCGGATTTTGCGATTTCTGAAACTAAATTGGTAATTCTGTTTTTTCAATGGAGTCTGCTTCTTCATCAGGAAATTCGATTGAGTGTGATCCAGTTGAAAATTCATCTCTGATTGCGATGTTGTTATAGATTTCGAGAATACATACCGACAATTTTGGCTCTGTGTGACTTGCTCTTCAGACTGAATATATAATACAATGTTATGCTTATATTCAGACTGAATATAAGCTACAATTATACAAACATATAATTTTTGCTTATATTCAGACTGAATATAAGCTAAAATTATACAAACCCATAATTATAGTTTATATTCAGACTGAATATAAACATGACATTGTGATACTAAAATGTTATGCTTATATTCAAACTGAATATAAGCTACAATTATGCAAACACATGAATATAAGCTACAATTATGCAAACACATAATTTTGGCTTATATTCAAACTGAATATAAACATGACATTGTGATACTAAAATGTTATGCTTATATTCAGACTGAATATAAACATGACATTTTATGCTTATATTCAGACTGAATATAAGCTACAATTATACAAACATATAATTTTAGCTTATATTCAGACTGAATATAAGCTATAATTATACAAACCCATAATTGTAGCTTATATTCAGACTGAATATAAGCTACAATTATACAAACACATACTGAATATAAGCTACAATTATACAAACACATAATTTTAGCTTATATTCAGACTGAATATAAGCTACAATTATACAAACCTATAATTGTAGCTTATATTCAGACTGAATATACAATTATACAAACATATAATTTTAGCTTATATTCAGACTGAATATAAGCTAAAATTATACAAACCCATCATTGTAGCTTATATTCAGACTGAATATAAACATGACATTGTATGCTTATATTCAGACTGAATATAAACTACAATTATACAAACACATAATTTTAGCTTATATTCAGACTGAATATAAGCTACAATTATTCAAACACATAGTTTTAGCTTATATTCAGACTGAATATAAGCTACAATTATACAAACACATATTTTAGCTTATATTCAGACTGAATATAAACATGACATTGTGATACTACATTGTTATGTTTATATTAAGTCTGAATATAAGCTACAATTATACAAACCCATAATTGTAGCTTATATTCAGTCTGAATATAAACATAACATTTTATGCTTATATTCAGACTAAATATAAGCTACAATTATACAAACACATATTTTAGCTTATATTCAGACTGAATATAAGCTACAATTATTCAAACACATAATTTTAGCTTATATTCAGTCTGAATATAAGCATAACATTTTATGCTTATATTCAGACTGAATATAAGTTACAATTATACAAACACATAATTTTAGCTTATATTCAGACTGAATATAAGCTACAATTATACAAATCCATAATTGTAACTTATATTCAGTCTGAATATAAGCTACAATGGAACCAAAGGTTTTGAAAAGCAAGAATTCAAGCAAATGTGTTTTACAGAAGTTTCCTGTGATAAAATGATGAACAATCATATTAAAGGAAAAAAAACATTTGAATAACCTTCTTACACTTTATCAATAAAAAGAATCTGGATCTGAAAAGACTTGTGATTCAAAGGAAGAACACAAAGCAAAAACAAATTTGTGCGAAAATTTATTTTGGGGAAGATGATGAAGAAATTTGGGGGCGGAACTGAAATTTCTTTTGGGGAAGATGATGAAGAAATTTGTGGAAGATGATGAAGAAGTTTGGTGAAGATGATGAAGAAATTTGAGGAAGATGATGAAGAAATTTGGCAAAAAAGATGATGTCTGGTTCTTATTTAAATCGTCAAGTTATATTTATGATTTAAGCCATGACCTGAGTTTTCCACTTATTTACAAAAATGCCACCGTGAATTTTATCCCTTGTATTTTGATCTGATTTAAAATGGATGGTTGTGATTCGTCCTCATGTTCACAATCAAAGTTAGGTTCACATTTGAACCCACCCTATGTATATATATATATATATATAGTACGTAAGACTTGGGATCAAGTGAGACCAACCTGTTTTCGTGAGACCCGTGAGACCACTTTTTTACACTTGAAACTACACATTAAAACAGTGTTAAGGTAACCTTCACAATGTTTTTGCTGTGAAGGTTCGGATTTTTTTTCCCTTCACAACAAAATGTTGTGAAGTTTCAAGTGTAAAAATGTAGTCTCACGGGTTTTACGAAAACAGACTGATCACACGTAAACCCAACCCTAAATCCCTAATATGTAATTGGAATACTTGTTACTTATTCAATAATAGTTATTAGGTTATGCCGTTTTTTTCCTTTTAATATGTATATATGATAATTTATTGAACAATAATGACTTCCAGTTCCAGGGTTCGTATGTTTTCCATCTTCAAGAGACAATGATGTAAATCTGTTACAAAATACAATGGATGTGATTATTTTGTTTTACCATTTATTTGTTGCATTTAAATCAACTATACAGTTAATATACAAAGAGATCCATTGTAAACTTATAATTTTTGTCATCCAAGACCTTTCCTAAAAGTAACCTTTAGAGACACTTTCAAGGGGATATAGTAGGTGTGTGCATGAAATTTCTTGTACTTTTATAGCATTGAGATTCTAAAAAGTGGGGTTTGACATTGACATGTGTGAGGAGAATTCACTTTTGTAGGAGTGCTATTAGCCTCCCTTTTCAAAACCTTCTCTAAAACATGCTTCTCTGAAACTCATTTTTCTTGTAGTGTAATTGTGTTTTGATAACCTTCAAATATTAGAGTTATTTGTCAATCTTTTTAAACCCTTTTCAATCCTTTTCACCCACATAAACACCCATTGAGCCTTATCTACTTTCTTTGGTCCAAATTAGTCCCATGGCTGGAAAATAACTAAAAAGTCAGTTTTGAACGTTTAAACCATAGTGGCAAGTCACCACTGTGGCAAGGCATCAACTGCAGAGAACTCTTCAGGACTTGTTTCCATTTCAGTGTTAAGAAATTCAGGCTGCAGTAAGGATCAAGGAGCTGTGCTTTCATGAAACAATAGAAGAGAAGTCAAATGATGAAGACAAAATAAGGAAGATGGAGCTAAAAGGAAGAAGACAACAAGGTATAAAGACAAGCAATGACAAGTCATTTTCTTCTCTACCATCACCATCCCAAGTGTTTTGTCACTTTCATCACCCTTCTCCTCTTCAACTATAAAAGGAGACATAAGGCCATGCATTTGGGATCAAGCAAGCTAGAGACCAACTCAGCTGATAATTCAACTTCTATCATTTAACTTTCTTGTAATTTTAATTTTCTCAGTACTTTTTTCCGTCCACCACAGTGGGCACTGACCACTGTGGCCATTTACGTTTGAATGCAATTTATGTTTCAGTATTTTTGTTTCTGTATTTTTTTAAGTATGTGTCGTAGCTAAACCCCCCCTTGGGTGTGGGTGTAAGCCAAACCCGAGAGTTCAAATGTAACACTTGGGTATTACGACTTTTTGCTAACTCTCGGTTTGGTCATTCGAGTTGAAGCTTCATCTCAACGCGGACAAGCTGATCACTTTAAGTGTTAATATTAGATCTTAGACCTCGAGAGGGGCGGATCTGAAATACGGCTTGAATGATGCAAGAAGGTTTGAGAAAATCTTTAATAATTGCATAGAGATATGGATTTTTGCATAATCGTACTAAGGTTCAGATGTCGGTCGAGTGGGTGTGTCATAGAGATATGCGCATCCCTTCACATCCGACGGAGCTAAGATCTTCGAGATCTACTTAGTTACGATTGGCAAACCGAAGGTTAGCATTAGTTGTAACTTTATAATAAAATCGTTTTTACAACCCTTATAATGGAACTTCGAGAGGAGAAAATTGTATGGGACTATATTGTAACCGGTTTTATTAACCATGTAAACCATTTAACAACTCTCGGGGAAAACTTACACCCATACCCGCTTTTAATTAATCATTATTATTTACAAAAGTTTCCAAATATTCCAACAAACAAACCATTATTATTATTAAAACCGAAACTTTGCACCGATGGCTCGGATAAATCTCTGAATCTTAGTAAGACCAGTCCTTGGACGATCCCGGTATTTACCGGTATATTACTTGTAAAGCGAACGCATTAGTCGTGTACACTTGCACCATTTTTGTGACGCACTTTAAGTGTGTTATTTTTGCTATCATGTTTCTTCACAAGCAAACACACGCTTGCAAGCGCGTACATACACATACTAGTTTTGTATCCGTACAATACATCGAAATGTAAAATTTATTGTAAACCGAGAACGGAAAATTAATGTAATTTTATGTTCTTTAGTATGTATTTAAACGTATTTATCAATTGATAATCTATTAGTTATGTAGTTCAAACATGAAATCTTAAGGAGTTATATATATATATATATATATCTTTATATATAGGAAGAGATTCATGCAAGGACTTTAACAATTTACGAAATTGCGAAGATAATCCTCAGTCAATCATTTTGTACATGAAAATTTTCATGTACAAAATCACATATGATTCAAGTACAAAATCATAAATGATGCGGGTGACTTTCCATGCGACTTAAATGGCTCCAAAAGTCGTCCGCTACAGTTAGTGCAAAATCACATGTGATCTTGTACATGAAAAAAGCTTCTCGCATTATCAAATTTGGTTGTGAACGTGAGGATAAAGAAAAACGTGACAGGTGTCTTATTCAGTCTGAATATATTCAGACTGAATGTGGTGTCATTCGCTCTGAATGCGTGTTATTCACACTAAATAATGATTGAACTTATCTTCGTTATTCATACCGAATGCTCTTCATTATTCAGACTGAACGGGACACGTGTAGTGCTCTGCTTTGTCCTCATGTTCGTAACCAAATTTGAGTTCGCATTTGAACTTTCTCTCTCTATATATATATATATATATAGGGTTGGGTTCCAGTGATAAAAGAAGTTATAGTGAGAATCGTAATAAGGGATCTGGACCATTTGGAATCTTAATTGAAGATAATACTAGTGAGATGCACCGAATCAATTTTCTTAAGAAAACTAAATTCATGGTTGGGTGTGCGATTAAAAGTGATCAAGGGTTCAGATCTCTTCTTACGCTTCTCACATTAACTCTTTTTCTCACACGATCATTCACACACACACCTATATAATATATATATATATATATATATATATATATATATAAAGTTCAAATGCGAACTCAAATTTTGTTGTGAACGTGAAATGAGAGCGTGACACGTGACATATTCAGACTGAATAATGAAGGAAAATATTCAGACTGAATGTAGTATTATTCAGACTGAATGTAGTATTATTCAGACTGAATGTAGTATTATTCAGACTGAATGTAGTATTATTCAGACTGAATGTAGTATTATTCAGACTGAATGTAGTATTATTCAGACTGAATGTAGTATTATTCAGACTGAATGTAATATTATTCAGACTGAATAACACTACATTAAGTCTGAATATTTTTCTTCACTATTCAGTCTGAATATGACACGTGTCGGACTCTCATTTGTGTTCACGTTCACAACTAAATTTGAGTTCTCATTTGAACCCATCCTTATAATATATATATATATATATATATATATACAGGGAAATGTTCATTTGAGAAGTAAAGAAGCGATCTTAGCCCTTCTAATCAACATTTGCGGTTTATCACTTTGAAGCACGGCACTGTATAATCCTTGCATGGGTACGGAAGAAAGAACGGGAGTTTCATAACATATTGTTCATATGCGAAACCGTTAATTAGTTCACATGTGAACCCATTTTACCGCCTATTTTTAAAAGTAATGAAACTATCCCCTCTATTTTTCTCATAACAACAAGTTCTGACCAATCAAATTAATCTTGATCGTATGAAAGATTAAAACTTAAATTACTTATTTATTTCTCAAATATATTAATAAGTTGTAAGTTTAAAATCTAAGACATTTTTCAAGGATGTGGTAAATGGTAAAATGGATATAAGTAATGATATCAAGTTCTATTGAAAATTAGTTGGGCCTGGGCCTAAAAATTTATTAAAAAATCACCAGTATTAGTTGGGCTCTTTTATTATTTCAGTTCATTGACATTACTGTATTCTTAATTAGTTGGGCTACGCCCCAAATTCTATAGCATATGATAAAACAATTTTTAAAAATTATTTTTTATATATTGAGTATCTATACTATATTATAAAGCATTTGATCAAAAACTCTTAAAAACAATCTTTTAAATATTAGATATTGCTATTTAATACTAATTACTTAATTTTCAAGATTACATGTAAATTGTACGTAAGTACAACTTATTAAAGCTTTATTTCTGAATTCGTGTAACTAACTGCAGATAACCATCATCCAAAATACAGGATAAATATTTAATTTTAAATAAAAAAAAATCTAAAGTATAATTAAGATATTCATTGAGTTATAACATAAAACTTAATTATTATCGTTATAAAAAGTTATATTATTAAACCAAAAAAATATTATTTTGTTATTAAACATAATTATATTATGATAAAAAAATTAAATTAAAAATTTACATAGAAAAAAGAGAACTTTTAAATGAACAATAAAATCGTTTTCTCAAAACACATAAAACCATTAGAATAACGATAGGGACAAAAATTAAAATAAAATCTAAAATCGAGATGTATCTTGCTGCATTGCGTGAGTACCCTTCTAGTTTTTTATTAATGTATATTATTTAAAGTTTAAGATTATAAGTAAAATATGGGTAAATACAACTTAATTAAAACTTTATTTTGAATTGTGTAAGTAGTTGCAGATAAACATAATCAAATACATGATAAAAATCTTATTTTAAGTCTAAAAAATTCTAAAATATAAGTAGGATAATCATTAAGTTTGAATACGATATTTAAATATTATCTTTATAAAAGATTATATCATTAAAACCGAAAATAAATTACTTCATTGTTAAACTTAAATTAAATTATAATCGAAAAAAAAAATTACACCAAAAAAAACTTTTAAATACTTAATTTGATACTAACATCGATATTTTTTTTAGAAGTTTGTATGAGATCTTCAAAATTTTATTTTATTCAAACATAAAAATATTTGTTTTCTCAAAAAAATATAAAACCGTATTATATCATTGACAAAGACAAAAAATAAAGCGACACGTTATAATAATGCTTTCATAAATTCTGATCGGTGAATATATTCTATGTACATGATTTCAAGGATAATGAAGTCACCAAGATTACATGAGTATCTTTAATCATTCACTTTTTTTTAATTATGGATTAAATAACTTGAAGGCTTGAAAAAATATTCACACATTTTTGTAAAACACTGATATTCTTGTTTGAACTCATCCATATATATATATATATATGCACAATGCGGCGCGAAACGTCTGGAATCTAAAGTCGAAAAATTGAAATAGCAACCAAGCTTCATGTTAAGTTAGTATTCTCTGTCCTTTTTCAGTACTAACTCTATGAAGACATGGTTTTTGAGTAGTTCAATTAATATATAAGTTAATCATGCATTGACTATAAAGTACTTTGGTATGCATTTCGGTTTATTATGTGTAAATCGTCAAATGATACTCTATAAATATCATTAGCAGTTTTAGTGTTTAATAAAGGTGAATTGTATCGACCTAAGAAACTGTAGATCTTCCATGAAAGATAAATCTAATGTACGTATAGTTCCAACTCGAATAATCACCAATGATGCTAGAGAACAACAATCTTGTTTCATGTTTTGTTTTTTTCCCAATGCCTCTCGATGCAACTAATTATATATTTTAAATGATATTCAAGTTCAAAGTTAATATTTTGGTTGTTCAAAGATTTTGAAATTGAATAACCAAATAGCAGAGTTTTTAAACCAATATCATTTGTCGTTCTTAACTTTTAAAGACCAACTTATGCATTTGGGATTGTAGTTTTCGCAACTTGTTATTAAAAAATTAAATCTGAAATTTATGTTTGAATAAACTCAAAAGTAAAATTTGTGGTAACAAATAATAATACTAAAAAACCATGTTTGTTGTGATGAGAATATTAAATAGCATAGAGTTTCATAAGGATGGACTTAACGCATATGAATTGACAAACTCATGGCTTCTGGTATTTTTATATTCCATATAGGAACTATGCATGAAAATCAAGTTGATATACACTGTTGTAGAAGGACATGCAATTAATATAAAACTTATGCATAACATAAAAGAAATTGTACTTCTTAATTTTTCATGAAAAACTGAAGTTGACGTTTTATAATGAAGTATAGATGTCTTATGTAACAATATAAATTAACTTCAATATTCTACGTGAAAATAACAACAAATTCATATGAGTCTATGCATTTATAAGCATTTTAAAAGCTGATCAAATTTCTATCTTCAAAAAACACAATTTTTTGGTCTTCAAAAAAGATGATTATATAACATAAAAAAATGATATAGAAAGATGATATAGCAAAACAATGTGAAGGTAAAAAAAATCCGAAGTTTCACAGCAAAAACACTGTGAAGGTTACTTTCATAGTGTTTTGTTGAGAAAGTTTCAAGTGTAAAAATATTGTCTCACGAGTTTCAAGAAAACATGTTGGTCTCACATTATTTCAAGTCTATATATATATATATAGATACACATATATAGAGGCTCATTTTTTGCAAAACATTCAAAGGTTAAACGCCTTTTTTTCGAAGTATATAAAAAGGCTACACACCTTACAACAAGGGTATTTGAGTATTTTTAACAAATTCGTATTTTTAAAATATCATTTTATACGGATTTAATTTAGGAATAACTTCTTCCTTAAAAATCTCATTTTTGGTTGCCATAGCTGATTTCATCATTCTTTCTCCAACCATTTTCATTGTAACCATTTTGTTTCTCATATGAAACCAAACCAATTATTTTTGTTTCTCACAAGAAACCAAACCAATTATTTTGGTTTTGCATATGAAATAATAAATTTTGTTACATATTGCTTCATTCTAGTGTTGTTTCACTTATGAAATAATATATTGATTTTTTTAAAACAATTCATAATAACATTTCATATGTGAAACCACTAGATGAGTTTATAAATCCACCGGACGTAACACTGGGTGTATTGTCGTCGTCGTTTATGAAATTTTTGTCATCGTTTATGAATCCACAGTCGTTAATGAAACCACTGGACGAGTTTATGAATCCGTCGGACGCACCCCTGGGTGGTATTGTTTGTTGTCGTATATGAATTTTCCGTCGCCGTTTATGAATCGGATTTCATTGTTTCGAGTTTCTTGGAGACTTGGTCGATGGAAGATTTGAGTGATTCAAATCTACAAGATTGTCTCGCAGACGACGACGGTGAAGAAAGAGATTCCGACAACAGTAGTACTTGAATGTGGAGAAAAGAGATGACATTGCTGACTGAATGATGAGGGAGTGAAGGGAGTGATGGAGATAATCATGGAGAGATAATAACCAAAATTTTAAATTAAAACATTGGAAATCTCTTCCATAGTTGCCCTTTCCTCAAATTTTAATGAATTCAAATCCGAAATTCCCTCCAACTCCAACCGTTGATAATAATAAAAAATGACGGTTTAGATGGGTGTGTAAGGTTTGCAACCTTCATATGGTTTGTAAATGATTAACCCCATACTATATATATATATATATATATATATATGTGTGTGTGTGGGGGGGGGGGGTACTAAGAACTCTATCATCGGTGTCTAAGAAACACAAGATCCTAACGACCTTTCTTGTCCTAACTGAATGTGGGATTGTTATCATGTTCTCAACTTAAGCAACACCTCAACCTATATCCTCACACATTCTAAAAGTTATGTTTTCTTGCATAATCAAATTTCATATCAAAATACATTTAGCATGCTAATCATTTAAACACATGTAAACACAGATCATGAAATTATTCGAAAACGTATATAACCAGGTATCATGTTTTTAAGTTGCATGAGGTTCACTTGATCGTATAGGGTTTATGAACTATTTGATATGGGTACCTAAACACATGACTTACGTACTTGGTGTTTAAACAAACTACTGAATATTGACATCCACTTATATAATCTCATCTCCATACCCTATTTTTACACATGATCGAATAAATTGGTTTGTTTTATAATAAATACATACATGGAAAGAATTGTTAAATGCATTTTATGCGCCTAACTTTGTGTGTTTTAGTTGTGTCTTTTATGCATTTTAGTTCTTAGTTTAGTCTTTTCATGCATCTTTTATTATTATTTTCCATTTATCTCTTTTATCACGGTTGAAATGGTTTTTGGAATGGTTTTTATGCTTTTGGTATATTTTGTGCAGATTACGAGGTATTGAATAAGATATGATGGATGGATCGGGAGGATCGAAGGACATTATCAAATAAGGAACAAAGAAAGAGGAAGAATTGGGACGAAAAGCCGAGAACTTGAATATTGGAGACTTTGCAACGCTTCGCGGACGTGAAGGATAGCCTTCAGGATCGCGAAGAAAACCCCTCTGAGTAGAAGAAAAGTTTATGTTCGATTTCACGAGCGTGAATGAATCTGTCACCCCCATGAACTGCTCCTAAAGAAGCATTCTGGACTTTCTGCTTACTTTCACGCACGTGAAGAATTTCTTCGCGCTCGTGAAAGTCGTTTGGACCTTTTTTCTTGGGTTTTTTTGGGCTTTTTGTTCTGCATATTTAAACTCTTTTAGGGTTCTTTGTTTAGGACGGCCATTTCATTCCATAGAACACAATTAATCTAGTTTTCTCTCAACTTTCTTAGTCGATTTCTGCAATCTTCGGGAAGAAGATTCGAGCTCGAAGCCTAAGCAATTGGATACCGATTGACATCCGGTTTTTCATATGTTATTGAGTATCTTCTTTCCTATCTCCTTAGTTTATTTGATTATTTTTTGTTTTGTTCGAATATTGATATTAATCGATTGGCTCTTGAAATTTATTCATTAATATTTCAAGATTCTTATTGGTTTGCATCGAAGATTCAATTTTCTGCACTTCTCTATCGCTTTCGCTTAGTCTTTCGTTCCGCTTTACATTTATACATCTCTTTTCCATACTCTCCCTTTTTAATTTTCTGCACTCTCTACTCCTTTTAATTTTATGCATATTAGGTTAGATCAGTTAATTTTCTGCATATGTTTATTTAGTTCCTTCTTATTGTTCATCTTTGGTTTTGTTGATGTTAGTCGTTATTAGGTCGTGTCTACTGTAGATCTTTTGCTAGGTTTAAGTTTACTTTATCTTTAATTTATTGGAGTCTAGTTAAATTAACTCGTTTCTTGGATTTAATCTAGTAATCATTTTATTGGGTAATCATCGCTTAAGATCGAGGTTTTGGTATTGATCAATTGTTCTTAAAAAACAAATGTTAAGTTTTAATCCATTTTGACCCTAACGAAAGTTGGAGTTGATTTAGTTGGTTTTTAACAAAGCATTTAGTTAATTTGATTATTTTTTGACGAAAACGAAAGTTTGATCTTTTACTTGAATTAAATTGATCAATGACAACGTCCCTAACATGCAAATAGTTAGAGACATTGATTGAGAAAAATATCCGTTTGAATCTTAATGTTCCCTCCCAACGTACACGTATTGAGAAAGTAAATACGTGTCTTGGTTTAAAAAAGCTTTTCCACCTCGAGAGAGGGTTGAAGTAATTTTACATAACGAATTCTTACCCAAAATCCGTAGTTGACATTACCCAGTGTCCCTTATTTGTTGTTTTCATTTATTTTGTTTCATTTTATTGTTAGTTCCTTCTCTCCTTCATTTTTCCCTTAATCTCGTTTATTTTATGTCTAATTAGTGTAATAACCAAATCAAATCATATGATTCACATAACTAGGCCATAATCATTAGGTTGTTAGTGTTTAGACCGTCACCTCCCTGTGAACGACCCGTATGCTACACAACCGTACATTTACGGTTATAAATTTAAAACACACCAAGAATGATAAACGATGATTCTTATATTTGAATATTTAGTTCTAATCTCATGTTCTCCAATTTCCACAACCATTTGCAAAAATATCATCCAATCCAAACCCCACCTTATAATGAAATATAAATTTTATAATCGAACGAAGAAATATATTGTTTATTTATTTATTAAGATATTCTTTATAGAACCTTCTATTCAGGATATCTTTGTTGGACCTTCAACCGCTATCAACAAATTCCACATCACAACTCATATTTCTGTTGCCGCCACCACCACCACCACCAGTCTACTACTCCTCAAACCACCTCCTTCATCGGTGAAAACCCATCAAATATACGAACCCCATGCAATCAAATTTCTTCAAAATTTATAAAAACAAAATAAAAAAAAATAAAATTTCAAATAACAAGCTTACATTTGGAGAAGCTATCCATTAGTTGTACCACATTGGTGATTAAGAATAAAGACATGGACCAAATCAAACCTTATTATAATATAATCATAGTGGAAGTTTGGTTTAATGTCTTATTCCACAGTGTAATTTTAACAATTAATGGAGACCCCCAACTCAATTGGAAGCTAGCATGCAACCTGGCACACCAAATCATATCATATGGAAACAACCCATGTGCCCCCTTCCTATACTTCAACTTCAAGAAAACTTTAAACAATATTAAAGTAAATTTCAAACAACTCACAACTATTACTCTTTAATAACATAAACAAAGTTATGTTGCCATATATAATCGATCAACGATGAATAAATACATATAAACAACACATATCCGTTTGGTTGATCAGATGAATGAGTATTCACTCGAAAGTAAGTTTTGGGATTGAGATGTTAACTGACTAATTTTAAAGGGTAGATCAGTTGTTTTCATAATCTCAACACAGAGAAAGAAACAAAAATTTACAAAAACCAAAGATATTTGATAGTTTCAATATAGATAGAGTCTAACTCATAATAAAGGTTTTTCAAATTTACTCCTTTCTTTATCCCCCAAAAGAAAAACTCAAAATAAAGGTAATTGTAGGGTCACAAGAAGCAAGGACCTCATTGCTCCTCAATTGATGCAAGAGTCTTTACCATAAAGCAAATATGATAGGTTCATTTAATAAACTACATCTTTAAAACTATATGCTATAATTTTTTTAAAATAAAGTATGTAAAATCAAAATCTTCAAAAATTACATCCAAGTCTAACTACAACAGCTACTTTATTTTAGCAATTTTAGTATTAACTATATTATTAACATATTCTATAAATTCATCATCTAAATACACTTAAAAAAACAGCTACTTTATTTTAACAATTCTAGCATTAACTATATTATTAACATGTTCTATAAATTCATATCATCTAAATACACTTCGGGTGCGTTTGGTCCGCGGGATTGTTTTCAAGGGAATTGGATTTCATGAAGGAATTGGATTTAGAGGGATTGGATTGGATTTGAAATCCTTCATTGTGTTTGGTTTGAAGGATTTGGATTGGGATTGGGATTGATGTTAATTCGTTGTAGAGGAGAAAGAAGGAGATGCGGCTGTGTTTGGTTTGCAAGTCGTATGTAGAGGAGAAAGGACACGGTTGTGGATTTCAAATTAGGGCAGAGGAGAATCCCTCAGGATTGGATTTGAAATACCAAGGCTTTGGGAAGGATTCTCAAACCCACTGTTCACGGGATTTTAAATGAATTCAGGGATTTTAAATCCTTACCATCAGGCAAACCAAACACAGGAATAGATTGGATTTGAAATCCAAATCCCTCCAAATCCATTCCATTCCTGCGAACCAAACGCGCCCTTAAAAAAAACTTTATAAAACTACAACCTCATCGAAGTACACAATTAAAATAATATATATAGGTATAGGATCATGTAAGAAGAGATCTCGACCCTTGATCACTTTTAATCTCAAACCCACCCATGAATTGCGCTTGATACGGGAACTGCTCCAGTGTATCTCATCTCGGTGCATATCATCCTAATGTGCATCGAAGGGTGGAGATCCCTTCTTACGCTTCTCACCGGAACCCAACCGGTTGAGAAGTAGAGTTAAGGTGAGAAACGTAAAAAGGGATCTCCACCCTTGGATGCACATTAGGATGAGATGCACCGGATTAACTAACTTATAAAGTGCAATTCATGGGTGGGTATGAGATTAAAGGAGGTCAAGGGTCCAGATCTCTTCTTATGCTTCTCACATTAACTCTTCTTCTCACACGATCCTATGCCTCTCTCTCTCTCTCTCTATATATATATATATATCTATATATATATATAGAGAGAGAGAGAGAGGGGGGAAGGTTCAAATGAGAACTTTGTAAATTTAAAGGAATAAATGGACACTTGTGGACCACATATGATGTGGGTCCCACATAATATTAAATCATTTCTTATTTAATATGATTTAATATTAAATCAGAAATGATTTAATATTATGTGGGACCCACATCATATGTGGTCCACAAATTGTTAATTTGTTCCTTTAAAGATGGGTGGTTCTCGTATGATCCCTCTCCTATGTATATATATATATATATATATCAATCCACAACATTAAGTTTTAGATATTTCTACCATCTCCTTTTTTTCTCTATATTTTAACATAGAGATTAGCATATCTGTTGAAGAATCCCCTAAACCTCTACTTCAATATAACTGTTGAAGATACTATAAGCTACTCAAATTTGTAAAAATAAAAAGCTAGCACAAGGAAAAGATCTAGTGTGTTCTTATATTCATCCAACTCATAATTGACAACTAAATGATGATGACCCACAAACCCCAATTTAATAATCACAAACATGATACTTTTAATTTGTATTAATCCTTTGATTAGATTCTTTAGTCACTAACTAAGACAGAGAGGTGACACCATGTGCCTAAATTATTAAAACTAGGTGTGAGGGATAATAATAATAGATCATAGAATTGATCCCCACCATGATCAAGAAAAATTACATTAATTTATATTCAACTTCAATATTATTTATGGTCAAAGATCAAATCTTGAAATATGCACTCTTTTGACCCACAAAACATTCTTTATAATTATACCCTTTAATACCAACATCACCATTTCTAAAGATTCTACTATATCTAACAATCTTACACCAAAGAAACAGATTAATTTGATCAAAAGAATCATCAAATTCACAAACATTTTGATCATAAACAGACAACTAGAAGCAAAATTTTCTTGATATTATTTAAGAAGATGATATAATTACGGTTAAACGGAAAGTTTTTGTACAGATTTGGATCAGCGGAGCTCTACAAAAATTTGAAACACTTATATAGATACAAAATTCATGCAAGTTGTACTATGAATGTTAAGCAACACAATGGAATCCAAAACAAGTTAAACTTACCTCATTGATCTTCTTGAATTCGGTTTTTCAGAGAGCTCCCAGTTCTGCAATAACGATCATCAATGGTGGTTGAAAAACATTTAACACAAAGAAGGGTTGAAGTTGAAAATTTGAAATTTCACTTTTTAGATCGTCGGTTTTCACTTCTAGTTTCTCCTGTTCTTGACTTTGATCCACTCGAATGATTGACAGTGTCAAAATCTCTTGACATTTGTGGCTTCAAATTGGTCAAGATTCGATCCCTAAGGTTTTTGACAGATTTATATCTCTGCAATTCATCCCCATGGCTTCTTCTTGGAGTTTGCTTCTCGAGTTCAACAAAGTTGTCATGAATCATCCCCCATTCGTTTTTCCTCTGAATCGAAGATGTGCTTCTTCTTGATGCTTTCCCATTGGCTAAATTACGCCATTTTAGTTCATCATCAACCGAATCTTTATTATAAGAATCTTTATGAGAATGATTCCACTTGAAACTCTTGTTATTGTTATCCATATTTAGTTCTATTGAATGAAGATCACTTTCACCTCCTGATTCTTCTTCTTCTTCTTCTTCTTCATCTTCTTCAGAAACACCATTCTCAACTTCACCATTATCGTGTTCTTTATTCTTGCGGGTCCCACCAAGATTGTTTCGATTCATATACGTAATTAAATCTTCATCTTTCCGTCCTTTTTTCTTATTACCACCACCACCACCACCAAGAAAAGCTTCGAGTTGACTCCTTAGCTTATCAACAAGAGCGTTTTTCTCTTCGAATTGATGCTTAGCTTCAGCTAACTTCATCTGAACCCTTTCTTCTCGTAACTTATCAGCAAGCTGAAGCATTTCACGTTCTCTTTCAACTTCTTCGTGAACTTTAACCGATTCCCTTTTTAGTTCTTCAGCTTCAGCCCTATCTTCACCTATATCAACGGCTAATTCATCACAAACTTGCTCCATAATCTCCCTTGCCCTTTTCTCGCTCTCGAGTTCTTTCAACGCTTTCGCGAAATCAGCCTTTGTTTCAGCTAATTCCACCCCGAGCTTTTTCGTTAAGCTCTCGGATCTGCGTCTTAATTTCCTTTCGACCTCGAGCTCACTAGCAACGGACTCGATGGCAGCCTCGATTGCCCGTCTTTCCTTAGTTTTCCATAACGCCTTCTCTTCGGCAAAGCATTTTAGTAAGTAATTGATTTCGGTATGGTCAACACGTTGGTCTTTGATGACGTGGTTGACCTGAAGGCGGGCCCGTTCTAGCTCGGTATGAAGAGCCGAGATAAGCGACATGCTTGATGATGGAAGATTATCGTGGGCCCACATCCGGTGGATAATCTTTAGTAGCTCTTTGGATGTTGTTAATGCGTTACTAACGTCTTTTAAACGTGGCTTGATACTAACCGTTGAACCGCTAGGAGTCTGAGCTCGAGATCTGGTCTCGATCTGTGATATAAAAGTATATACAAATAGATATATATATATATATAGTGAAATTGAAATTGAAGTTTTTTGAGATATAAATCAATGGAAGATGATGAGTTTTTTTGGATAAAGATTTCTAACCTCCATTAAACTAGAATTGCTAAGAGAATCGAAAACTTCACCATTGTTGTCCTCGAGTTTGGCCCTATGAGAGGATGAAATCCGACGGTGAGATCCTGTTACAGATCGATCCATCCGCTACAAAACCATTGGAAATAAAAAAAACAACCAATGAATTAAAAAAAATCCCAAAATCAATAGCATCCAAATGGGCTTAATGCTCTCAATATATCAGATAATAAAGCATCATAATTTCACCAACAACAAAAGGGTTTTCTTGTTCTTAATGATCTTTAAATAGAGGTGAAAATGACCTATAACTTGCAATTTCAATGGCATCTTGTTAGAATATGGTTTTCTATTATAATAGATTTCTAATTGAATTGACAATGACCAGAAATAAATAATAATTAATAATATAAAATAGAAGTATAAGTATGAGTTTAATCTGGATCATTTTCAATCACTATAACTATAAAATTGTTCTGAAAATGATAGTTTCAGAAACTCATTCATAAGCACCATAATCAACAAGAAATGAAGCTAAAAATAAAATCAACCCAGATGATAAAATTTAATTTTTACGATAAATTAGTCGCCATTAAAGTCTGTAAATTAAGATAAAACCCACCTCAGAAACAGGGCTATGAGACGGATCAGATAAATGGGGAGGAAGTGAACCGGGTGTCTGAACCGGCCGGTTCGTTTTGTCTCTAACCCTCGTCGTCTCCTTTTCCCTTCTTCTCCTCCTGGTCTCCAAATTCTGCGGTGACGGCATCTCGTTCATCTCCCACAGCGTCGCCGCCAGCTTCCTGGCGGAAACAGGCCGAGACCTCCCACCGCCGCCGCCGCCGCCGCCGTCGTAATTAGGCGACTCCACACCACCACCACCACCACCACCACCAAGCTTGGATTTAGACGACGGCGTCATCCTCCACGACGGCGCCGGCGTGCTGGATCTGGAACCACCTGTCACACGTGTCTTCCCCACCATAATTGCGCGTTTAAATCGGTAATTATGCAATTTAGACGATGAAGATGGTGATGAAGAACAGCCTCGTTTCCGGATCTTGCCGTAACCCGGGATCAAACCGTCCATAACCCGATTACTCTGCCTCGACATTACAGAAGCTTTTCTTGTAAATTGCTATCGAATTTCTTACAGCAAAATTGGGGGTTTACTACGATCAAATCATGGGTGTGTTCAGTTTGAAAACACAAGGAAAGGAATAGGGATCAAGTAAAGGAAAAAAGGGGGGATTTAACAGAGAGAGAGAGAGAGAGGGTTTGTTGATTAAGTTAAAAGAAAAGAAAAGAGTAGAAATGTTTTGTAATGAGTTATGAACAGCACGCAGAGAAGAAGAGATTAGAAGGAATCGGCAAATGGATGAGGTGGAAAGAAAAGGGGGTTGCATGTGATTTTAGGATTAATATTAAAGATGGCGTTAATCTTACTTCAAATAAAAGTAATGGAAAAAATCTTGTATAATGAGAAAAGGAAGTAAAATGATGTGAAGAATTTATGATAATTAAAAATATTTATAAAATTACATATGTGTATTTAAAAAAACGTATCAGGATAGTAGAGTTTTTAATTTGACATCACACTGGTTGTCGAAGAAGTTTAAGAAAGAACCTAAAAAGAAAGTCTGGATTGTGAATTGAACAGGTAACAGAAGAATTCCGATGATCTAAAAAACAAATTAGTAAATTTAAGGTATATTTTGAGCATAAAACTCTTGTTTAAGTGCCTAATCAGAAGTAAAATGTATTCATAAACGTTTCAATACAAAAATGGAGCTAAAATTAGAGGACTTAACGGCTAACACCATGTATTTGAGCAAAACTTGAACTTTAGTGTTCTTGAAGCGATTAGTATGGTAATCCCAATTAAGGTATGATTTGTTGGTTAATTTATGTTTCGGTGTGTTATGATATTTGTATGCACGTTTATAGTATCACAATGGCGAAAGTAATCAAGAAAAAGTAGAAACGGCAGAAAAAGGGGGGCAATTGGTCTACAAGTCAAACCAATAAACTATCGATATGCCCGAGGCAACTTGAAGCATGTGCCTTGAAGTCACATGGATCAAGTACTGAGGATGAAGTGGCATACGATCTATTATTCATGGGCGACTTGGTGACATGACCTGAAGTTGTTAGATGCAAACCTCAATGAAAAAGTAGAAGGTTGTAAGGTAGAATTTGTCAGCCAAGTCATAGCAACCAAGTGATGCGAGTAGAATACACATGACCAAATCACAATGACCTGCCAATGCGAGTCAAGTGCAGCGAATTAAGCAACTCGCATTATTGCATCCTAGATGGCAACGTGACTTCAAGTCATGTGGCAATGACCATATCAATGTAATGTTTAGATTAATTTAGTATATATGTTCACTAACCAATTAAGTTATTAGAAAACTTATATGAGTTGCTTGGTTCATACTAGTGGCGGGTCCAAGATTTTTTCTTAGCGGGTCCCCTTTTAAAGTCAATTAATTAAAGGCCAACAAAGCCATTGTTTAAGCCTCAGAAAAATCAACACGGTTTGACTCAAGGAAAATTCAATTGTGTTGATTTAATACAATACATTTTTACAAAATGAAATCGATCTTGACTTTTTAAGCAAGTCACAACAGTAAATTTTACACTCAGCGTGTTCTCAGCCAAATTCTACCTTTACAAGGGATCTTTTTTTTGTTTTTTGGTTGATTTCGTAAGGGACAACAAATGCAACAACAAAATATATTTTTATAAATTTCTTACATAAATATATTTAACGACATCATGTACAGAGGAATAATAACCGATTTTCAGGTATTATAAAAAAAAAAATTAATTGTGATTAATTTTTTTTTCATTTTCAAGTTATTTTGGTTGTCATTGAAACTAGACAATTTTTTTTTAAGATTAATGGGTAAATAGGAAGAGCTTTTTTTTAAGAAATAAAAGTAAGATTGAGACAATTGTAAATAAAAAATAGTTGTAGTTGAATGATGAGATTTTGCTATTTTATAGTTGACGTTTTGAGTTGAATTCTTTTGTTCCATATTTGTTTTCCTTTAAAAAAATATAAAACTTGAATTTGTTGTCAAAAATATTTGAACTCGTAACCTCAACAAAAAAAAACAAAAAACAAATAGCACTCCAAATATACGAACAACCATACACTCTTGTTTTAAGTTTTATATTAAAAACATAAAACCACATCTCAAAATTTAGTTGGTGCACATTTATTACTGTCTTACTGGTAAAAGAAAATCGATTGTGACATGACAATTGAACGGGTGCCTATACAACTTCTACTCTGTGAGTAGGTCCGTCCATAGTTCATATGTAATAATTTAACCCTTACCTATTGTACCGATCAAGTATTAATTAATGTATTACAATAATCAACAAAAATGTGTCCATAAATCTTGTTGATGATCAGTGTAATACAAATAGAATAAAGTAAACAGTTGAGAAAATATGGGTGTTATATATTATATTATAAAGTATTCTGTTTTTTTTATATATAAAGTATTTTGGTTATGTTTTAAAAACTTGTAAATTTTTTTAGCTTGGAAATAAAAATAGGCAATGCCATATGGAAAAATACAAGTATATATAACAATTGAGAAAATAATGGGTGTTATATATTATATTATATAAAGTATTATGTTTTTTTAATAATAAAGTATTTTGGTTGTGTTTTAAAAACTTGTAAATTTTAAAAAAAAGTATACAACTATTAAATTATTAGGTAAAATCAATAACATATATAACTCTCTCAATGTTTATAATATTTATATCTGTTTTGTAAATAATAAAAATGAAAATTTAAATTTAAATGATTTTTATAATCTTATATATTACTTCCTGACGGATTGGATCGTGTTTTGAAATCTCACAAAATCAACACTTTACATTTTACAAATTTCAAAACCCTTTTTTTTTCAAAATTCATAGTATATGAAATTTTTAATAGTATAATTTTTTATTTAATCTTTTAAATAAGTTTTTATCTAACAAATTATAACATGCTACAAAATTTTGAAATCGTTATGCTGTATGGAAAAAATCGGCATTTCAGCATTAATATTTTTACAATTATAGCGTATCTAGTATTTAAAGAAAGCAATTTAAAAACAATATTTAATTTGTCTTCTTATATAAATCATTTTTATGGAAAAAAATATTAATAAAATTATTTTTTTCCTTGAATGAGTAGAAATGGAGCATATGGAAAACCATAATATGAATCAATATTTTGTCTTTATAGTAACGAAATTAGTATTGGTTCTATTTTCCTAAATTTATTTCATTATCAATTTATCATAAATTTCATTAATAGTTTATACAGCAATTTCATTAATAATTTATACAGCAATTTATGAACACATTATTTGTAGTTTATTCTTTTGTATAAATATTTTTTTCTTTTTGAAAATTGCATAAATAGTTTTTTGAACTTGGATTGTGGTTATATGTAAATTAATTAAAGAATTATATTTTAGCATATTGCAAATACATTACAACCAAAATTCGAGCACTGTCAAAAATATTTATGACCATAGAGGTTTACGTTTGATCAGGGACGGAGTCAGAAAAATCAACCGGAGTGATCCTCTTTAATTTAACGAAAAAATAAATATATCAAAAATATTATATTGATAGCAACGTTCAATCTAAAAGTACACATAATTCTTAATTAAAATTTAATCCCTAAAAAGTTGAGATTTTACTATCGAAATTGAACGTCGCACGTGAATCAGGAACGTGAGCAGTGAACGTGAGAATCAACCAGGTGAGCATGAATCAAATTCTTGCGTGATTTTGAATCAGACCTAAGTGTGTTTGTGCATGTGTTGGTGTACATCAGAGTCATGAGCGTGCTGCATATACTACAACAAAATTGGATTTATAGGACACCACCAATAAATAAGTGTCCTAATAGACCACTTTATAGGAAACAAATAATAAGACAGTAGTGTTTATGTGACACTTTTTCAAATTGTATCATATAAAATAGCTAATATGATATATTATTTATAAAAGTGTTTTAATAAACTTGTCGCGACGTCCAAAAACGTCTTATAAACTAGCAACGCCTTTAAATAGGACGCTTTATTTTTTGATCTTATAGTTTTTATACTATAAAGTGTTCTATTATGACGTTTATTTATTGGTTGCGTTCTATTAATCCAAATTTTTGCGTTCTATGAGCCGTAGAGTTATCTTTTTTCCTAATTTCTTATTGAAGTGGTGGGCCAACCATAATTTACTAGGTACTATATTGATGAATAAGTGATTGAGTTAGCCTACTTCTTATATTTTATTAAAATTCCAAATAGCCCTTAAATGTTTTGCGTATATAATTTTTTTTAAATATCAGCGTTAGCTTAGGCTAGCATTAGGCAGCAGCTGGCGCCATCACTGTGTGTGATGATTCCAGACCATTAATATGATCGACTAAAGGATTAGTCGATACACGTAAGCAGGTCTAAAAGCAACACTTATCCAAAAAAAACATTATAACCATTAATATTTCGAATAAACCTGATGTTCCAAAAAAAATATTTTGGATAAACCCATCATGTTTATATATAAATAAACCGGATATGAAACAAAAATATTATAAACGATGTGGTATGAATATGATTATAATGACATTAAATTATTAATATATTATATAAAATTATATAAATTGACTAAAGTTTTTTTAAAGAAAAATGATAAAAAGTGACAAAAGTCTAAAATACTCCTAACTTAATGATTTTTTATGACAATTAGAGAGATGAATAAAAGTCTAATTCACAGAGCTTCTCATGCTAATTTAATCATATGGACAAGGGGAGTATTTGATGTGTGTCGACACTCACGGCGATCTGGAACCATTTGAGAAAATGCGCTTTTGTGTAAGTCAATGATATATAGTCTCATAAAGAATTGGTTATACTCATCACTATGATGTGTTCTCTGTTGTTTAAAGTCTTAATTTTTTATGCTTGGAATATTAATCAATAACTCCCTCCTTATCTAAGGCTTGCACAAGATGAATCTTATTCTTGGAGTATATTGTTTACATCGAATCTCTGAGTATATGAATCTACGTATCAGTATCATTTATTGGTTGTTCATATGTTAAATCTAAGATGTTAGATGATGTCTTAGTAGTAGAAACAACGAACGATGGTGAAGTATCCGTTAAGGAAGTTTTTGATAATTGTATTATAGATGTGGAGGGATGTGATGTACCTATACAATTGTTCCATATGCCGTTAAGGGAATTTGACATTATAGTGGTAGGGACTGGTTGGCTAAAAACCAAGCAAGTATAATTTGTAGTAAGAAGATGATTCATATTGACTTACCTATGTTTTAAAGGCTCGGAAATTTGTGCAAAAAGGGTGTGTATGCTTATGTAATTGATAGTAAGAAAGAAAAGATCAAGATAGAGAACATCCTGGTAGTATGTGACTTTCTGGAAGTATTCCCGGAAGACTTAACCAGTTTACCTCCTGATCGATCGATAGAGTTTCAGATCGAATTAATACCAGGAGTGCGCACCAGTAGCATATTCTCCGTACTGTTAGCTCCTTCTGAATTGAAAGAATTAACGACGCATTTGAAGGAATTTCTCGACAAAGGCTTCATTCGACCGAGTATATCCCCTTGGGGTGCACCAGTGTTATTTGTAAAGAAGAAGGACGGGTCAATGAGAATGTGCATTGGTTACCGTGAATCGAACAAGCTGACGATTAAGAATGAGTATCTGCTTCCAAGAATTGATGATTTATTTGATCAATTGACTGGGGGTAGTTACTTTTCAAAGATTGACAGTGCGGTTACCATCAATTAAGGATATGAAAAGAAAAGGTGTCGAAGACAGCTTTCTATACCCTGTATGGCCATCATGAATTTCTTGTGATGTCGTTCGGACTTACCAACGCACCAGCAACTTTCATGGACATGATAAAAGAATATGTCATCCATATCGATAAGTTTGCTATTGTATTTATCGATGATATATTGATATATATTCTCAGTCCAAGGAGGAGCACACAAATCACCTATGATTAATTCTAGAGTTGTTAAAGCGAGAGAAATTGTATGCCAAGATGTTAAAGTGTGAATTCTGACTACGTGAAGTTCAATTTCTGGGTCATGTTATTTCTGAAGCGGGTATCCAAGTAGATCCACTTAAAATTGAAGTTATCGAGAAGTGGGAAGCACCGAGAACATCGACAGAAATCCGAAGTTTTCTTGGACTGGTTGGTTATTATCGAAAGTTTATACAGGACTTCTCTCATATTTCTATACCATTAACTGGACTTACGAAAAATAATGTGAAGTTTGAGTGGAAGGAAGCGCAAACTAAAGCCTTTCAGGTGTTAAGGAATAAGTTGTGTAGTGCTTCAATTCTATCTTTACCTTACGGTTTGGAAGACTTTGTGGGTCTACAGCGACGCCTCGAAGTTAGGTTTCACTAAGCCGCAAAGAGAAGAGTGAAACGATTAAAGCTATCGCTTTAAGAGCTGAATTGTTTACAGGCATTCACGAAGAGTTATAAAGAAGTCAAACCGAAGCAGTCGAATAAGAGAATATCAAGCGGGGACGACTTGGAGGTTTACTATCCGAGGTAGTAAGGGATAGTCGTGAATTGATGTGTTTCATAAATAGAATTTGGGTGCCACGATATGGTGATTTAAGAGAAAGAGTTCTAATTGAAATCCACAAATCTCATTTTTCTATTCACCCGGGTACCAATAAAATGTATCGTGATTTGGAAGAATGTTATTGGTGGTCGAGAATGAAAAAGGATGTCGCACACTATGTGGAGAAATGTATGAATTATTTGCAAGTCAAAATAGAACATCGTCAACCTTACGAAAAGTTGCAGTCGTTAGAAATTCCGGTTTGGAAGTGGGATCATATCACCATGGATTTCGTAACAAAGCTTCCTAGAACTCAAAAGGTTTTGATACTATTTGGGTTGTGGTGGATCATTTATAGAAGTCTACACACTTCTTACTAATGAAAGAGTCGTACTCTATAGATCGGCTAGTGAAGTTATATATTGATGAAGTGGTAACACATCATGGTATCCCTTTATCGATTATTTTCGATCGAGACAGTCACTTCTATGTTTTGGAAGAGTGTTCAAAGAGAAATGGGTTCACATTATTGACTTTGGGAGATCATGGGATAATCATCTACCTTTGATCGAATTTGCTTACAACAATAATTATCATTCAAGTATTCAAGCGGCGCCTTTTGAAGTTTTGCACGGACAAAATGTCGAACGCCACTATGTTGGAATGAAGTGGGCGAGAAGAAATTAGCTAGACCCGATATAGTTCAGCTAACGGACGATAAGATCAACCAGATTCGTGAAAAAATGAAAACAACCCAAGATTGGTAGAAAAGTTACGCTGATAAGCACCGTAAGTCGATTGAATTTCAAATTGGAGATAAGGTGATGTTAGAAGTATCACCGTCGAAAGGAATCATTAGATTCGGTAAGAGGGGCAAGTTAAGTCCAAGGTATGTTGGACCATTTGTTATTGTTGATCGAGTCAGAGAAGTGACTTACAAATTAGAACTTCCGGTGGAGCTAAGTGTTATTCATGACACCTTTCATGTGTCAAGCTTAAGGAAGTGCTTAGCTAATCAGAAAGAAGTTGTACCACTATCGGAGATCAAAGCTGACAAGAAGCTATGTTTGGAAAAAACTCCTGAAGCTATTACCGATTCTAAAAATAAAGCTTTAAGGAACAAAGATATTTTATTAGTGAAAGTTCAGTGGCATTATCATAAGGGACCAGAAAAGCTACATGGGAACCCGAGTCTAAGATGAAAGTGAAATATCCTCACTTGTTTACCTAGTGGAATTCCGGGACGGAATTCTTCTAAGAAGGGGATATTGTAATAGTCGGGTTTCAAGTAAATGTCTTATAAACTTGGGGTGTGGATTGGTTAGTTAGGAGAAGTTAAGGGGTTGGTCTAGAAATTAATGGTAATCATGTGATCACCTCTTTTATCAAACAATGAGAAATTGGTTTGTCTTTGATGATTGGTTGAGAGGGTACGGCACCATGTGAAGCCATTTCTCTTCTTTTAACCGATTTTATATGCATGGGATACATGCACATACAATTTCCTACTTGCATGTTGTATATGTTAGTAGAAGCAAAGGAACAGAATTTTGTTCTCTGTAAGAAAAAGAAGAAGTTTCAAGGTAAGAATTTATGATTAAGTATAATTATGATTCGATAAGTTTTGGGTTTATATCGAGGTTTTGACCGGTAGATTTGTATAATGCAGTGGTACGTTGTATTTGATCATGTTACCGGTTAGAAGTCTCGGAGAGTTTCGATTGTTATTGGTTGTGTTGAGTTTTTAAAAAGCTTTTGTAAAACAGGTGTTTTACGTTACACGTAATTTAAATTATGGAATATGTATGTTGATTTATATTTGGACTGTTGATCGAGCTAATAACCGAGACTTTACGTGACGAGAGTTGTAGCGGTAAATACCACGATGTGAATTGTGGCGATATAGAACCCATTGAGCACCGCGATGAGAGTTGTGGCGGTAAATACCGCGACGTGAGTTGTGGCGTTATAGAAACCATTGAGCATCGCAATAGAGAATAGATGAGAGAATGACTGAGTGATAAACTAACATTTGGGACTGGCTTATTCATGCGAGCTTCGCACAGTACCAAACGAGCTTCGCATGAAGTGATGCAAAGGAGGTGAAGCCTCGAATCTTTATGTGCGAAGGGTGTGACCCTCACACCCTTATTATGTGAGCTCATGAGACCTTCACACCCATTTTGTGTGAAGGCTAATCCATGCAAAGAGTGAGACCCTCGCACATGACTTGTGCGAAGGTAGGCGAACCTCGCACCTATTAGGTGCGAAGGCTGGGAATTTATGCTTTGGCCGGGCCTCGCACACCTTGGTGCGAAGGCTGAGGGACTTGGGAAATATTTCAGAAGGGAAATTTTATGGAACAATTTTATAAAGTACTTTCAGCTGTTATGGTTTTGGTAAAAGTTATCAGTTTCCAATTTTATAACGGTTTACCAAATCGTGGATTTACAAACGAGGGAAAATTTCTCGCTAGAACTTTTCGTCTAACCCTCATTCATTCAAACTGTTTTACAGGTCGGCTTCGTTTGGAAAGTAAAGTCAAGGGAAAGATGTATTTTATTTACACATGACTCTTTTGGATCCTATCTATTATCTGTTTAGTTTGATTAGATGTTAGTGTATGTATGTTGCTTTTGATATGTAAGGTTAACTCTGAACTCGATGTATATATGAAATCTATGTATCTTGGGATTTTGGTTTGAATGGGTTGTTACACCAGTTTACTTACATCTTTGTCAAACAAGCTGAATTCCAAATATTTATATACCTTATTTTTTTAGTTTTTAATAGATAAGTAACTTATTTATTATTACGTTTTATAGTTTGAATAGACTAACATTCATTTGGTCAAACATAGACAAATATGCTTACCCTAAGTTCCAACATATATAATAGTTTTACTTTTGAGATAATTAAATAGTTTGTTACTTTTGATTAACCTGGATAACCAATCCGTTATGCGAGTCGACTAATCCCAGGGCGACTACTCGTTTCATGGGTAGCCTGAAGTCACCGCATTTGAACCTCCGTGGCCACAAGGGGTTTTTTTACTCCTCCCTGGATTTGAACCTGGAACCTCCTAGTACTGTTGATATTTGGAGCCCAAGCTCAAACCATTGAGGCACCACCCTTGTGGTTTATCTGGGTTTTTTAAACATCTATATTTGGTTTAAAAACTAATAAAGTTATTTTTGATATAATTTTGATAAATTAATGTTTAATTATTAGTAGTTTTGATCAAAAAAGTTTTTTGAACGGCAGCAATCTTACTAAAACTAACAAACACTACTAGAAAATTGAGTATTTTCAACGGAAATTAATTTTCAACGGAAAATGTCGTTGAAAATTTTCTACGAATTTTAGAGGATTATTGATAGAACATAAATTTTCTACGAATTTTCAACGAATTTCCGTTGAAAATCTCTCACAAACATATATGCATTTTCAACCAAAAAAATTTCAACGGAATGTCTCGTCAAAAAGTTTTTGGTTGAAAATGAATTTTGTGAGAGATTTTCAACGGAAATTCGTTGAAAATTCGTAGAAAATTTATGTTTTGTCAATAATCCCTCTAAAATTCGTAGAAAATTTTCAATGACATTTTTCGTTGAAAATTTTTGTTGAAAATACTCAATTTTCTAGTAGTGAAAGTGTTTGAACCAATTACATTATAGAAATAGTCAGTAGTGGGTTTCGCAACCACTCTACCAAATTTATATTCCACTTCTCACAACAACGCCTTTTTAGGTTTCGTTATTCCAAAAAGTGTCTCATTATGAAAATTGCATATTGACCACATAACTGTGTAGAAGAACGCATCTAGACAATCTACCTACCCTTCACTCTTAATGACTTCATCCAAACCTTCCAACTCGAGGCATTATGGAGACTTTTGATTAAATTGTACTTATGACCGGTTCCGATCTGGAATTAATGTAATAAATTGATAAATTGTAAAATGTATATGACAATGATTTTAAAAACATACATATGTCAATATAACAAAATCAAATTTATAGGATGTCAACAATTTCTAGGTGTCTTAATAGATTGTTTTATAAAACTTAGGTTTATATGATTAAATAATAAAACATTGTTTTAATAAGTTTATCGAATGTTTTTTTGAACATTTTAACAAGTTTTTTGGAACATTTTTAGTACATGACGTCATATTATATATTTCATAAGACACTTTTCAGAAGTGTCATTTGAAAAGATTTTCTTATAGGACATTTGTTTTTGTAAGACATTTTCTAGTTAGTTTCCTATAAAATGGATAATACTGCCCTTTTTTTTAATAGAAATATCTTCAAAAAACTTGTTACAATGTTCAAAAAAGTCTTATACACTTATTACAACTTAACACTTTTAAATATTACTTTTAATATTTGTTTCTATAAATTAAGTCTTATAAATCAGTCTATTGGGACGATGCTTAGATATTTTTGATATCTTATAAACTTAATTTTGTTACGGTGTGTCCCATTTAACATGTAAGTTAATAATTATATTATTTATGACCGAAACTATAATAATTTGAAAAATATGTTTCTATGTTCCTCGTTTTTTTCATGCAATTTATGTCTCATTGACTGAATGACGCTCGTATTTAAGTTTTTCAGTGCATTAATAGGATTTGCAGTAGTAGAAAATCATTCAATGTGATTTTTATTTTGCATAAAACTTATGTTTTCCTCTTAGATTTCATCATGTTAACATGTCACTAGAAATTAATATTTATCAATTAAGGGTTGGGTTTACATGAGACCAATTTATTTATGTGAGACCTGTAAGACCATATTTTTACACTTAAAACCTCACAACAAGACATTGTAATGGTAAAAAAATTTGAATCTTCACAGCAAAAACACTGTGAAGGTTACATTCACTATGTTTTGTTGTGAAATTTCAAATGTAATTAGAAAAGTGGTATCATGAAAACAGTTTTGTCTCACATGATCCATCGTCTATCAACTAATGTATTAATTATTAAATTATCGATTTACCTATATATAAAAAATAAATATTAATAATTTCAATTATTGTTTTATCAAAGTTATACATTGTATAATAGGGTGGGGTTCATGTGAGAACAGTGAAACCACATTTTTACATATGAAACTTCACAACAAAACAATGTAAAAGTAAAAAAAATCTTAACATTCACATTAAAAACACTTGTAAAGGTTACCTTCGCAGTATTTTGCTGTGAATTTTCAAATGTAAAAAGATGGTCTGACGGATCTCGTAAAAACAACATTCACATGATTCCAAGTCTTATATAATATATAGACACTTCCTATCATACTTTAAATGACTTTGTAATTAAAGTCATGATCTACTGGCCCATTAAAATTTAAAAGAATGAAAAATAGTTTGTACTAATGAAAGGGTTATGAATTTAGTTAAAATCTCATTTAAGATTATAAACTTAAAAATCTTATTGATATCATGAGAGATAAGATAGTTTTCATTAAACCCCTAAAATACATTTCAATTTGTGAGATCTTGAACTTTCATAGCACAACACCGAACATTCACAACAAATAAACATTGAACCTTTACAACAAAACATCAAACCTTCACATAGAAAATGAACATTCACATGAAAAAACACAACGAATATTTAAAAAATTCTAAACCTTCACTGTATGTATTCAAACGTTCAGTGTTTCACAAAAAGTTGATATATATTTATATACAGAGGGAGGTTTAAATGAGAACTTTATAAATTTACAGAAATAAAGGAACACCTTGCTCCCATTGGATCAGATATGATTTAATAATATTATGTGGGACTCACATCATATGTGGTCTACAAAGTGTTCATTTGTTCTTTTAAATAAAAAGTGTTCTTGTATGATCCCTCTCCTATATATATATATATATATATATATATATATATATATATATAGGGTCGGTTTCTGTTACAAACCACGTTAATTAGTACAAAACCGTACAAACCACATGCAACCAAACATTTTTTTAATTTCATTCACTTTTTCTTAACTATGAGGGTTGATTAGTCAATAATATATGAAAAAAAATTCATCAAGAGTACATGGAGGCTGATTAATCAATAATATGTGAAACACGTTCATGAAACAATTTTATTTTCATGTAGAAACAAAAATAATTTAATGAAGAAAATAATTATTTGAAACAATTTCATCATATTAAAGACTTTCATGGAAAAAAAATTCAATTAAACAATGAATCACACGGTTCGTACGAATTGACGTGGTTTGTATTTGAAATCTCCCCTTGTTGGTCCAAGCTCCTTTAGTGATTTGTATATGATTCCTCGTATACTTAGTGAAAATCCAAGTTCATGTTACTGTTCAGATTCAACGATAGCATACACTGATTACACTCAGTGATCGTTGAAACTCAGGAACACCATCTGAACTTACAAGATCTGAAGAACAACACTCACACTAAAAGACCCTTTAGCGATAGTCGAAGACCTAATTAAAGACAGAGATATGGATAGCTCGTGATCTGAAGCGGTTCAGTGATAACAACGTTCATCTAGTAGAAGTGTGAGATTTTGTGTATGCCTCAGTGATACCTGAAGTATTCCTCCTTGAAGCCTCAAGTATTAGCGATCAAATGAATCCTACTCAGCAAGATCAAAGTTGATCTTATCCTCGATGCACAAATGTCAAACCCCCCGTACGCATGTCAGAAAGTACGTACGGAGATACTTTATTGCCTCCCACGTGCTTACCAACTCTGACAAAGTTACTGTTTATATTCGACTAAAAGTATGGTTGCTTTATGAACCAAGGACAAGTATCCAATGGATGCTTGACACGTGACATGTACCCTCTGGCTTGCATTTAATTCAGTGAGTATAAATAGATTAAGAACCCTTCTTCATCTTCATGCATGCTTAACTCTTTTATCGAACCTCTGATATTTTCTCTCTTATATCTTGTGCCTCAAAATTACTTTGTGATTCTAAGGTTGTAATAGAATAGGTTTTTAACTTGTTCTTATTCCGCTTATAACCTGTAAATTTGTTTATCTCAATAAACTTATTTAAAAGCTTAAAAAATTTTGTTTGTATTCATCCCCCCCCCCCCCCCCCTTTACGAACTGTTTCTATATTTATACATTCTTGTAGACTCCTTAGGGACCAACACCCCCATTCGATTCTATCTAGAGATGGAAATTTTAACCATGAGGATGGGGTCGGGATTCTCCGCTTTGGGGGGAACGAAACAGGGACAAAGATTTATTTTCATACTTGAAACGGATACTACCCACCCCTCATCCGACCTGATTAACTTTGTTTCAATATTGGTAATTAATGTAATGACTATTTACTTTAATTTTTATTTTTAATTGCATTATTATTTTTAATTGTATTTTACTAAACGACTACCTAACGGATTTCCTGAACCCGATAAGATTAGTTGGTCAGGAGAGGGGTTGGGGGCTTAACGGGGGTATGAATTGAGGACAAAAAAATGCATTATATGCTTACTACTCTGGTCCCATGCCGGTCCCTAACTTTTACTCCTTGTGTCTTGTCATTAGCTAGGGTGTTAATCTAAACCGCCAAAAACACATAAATCGCCCACATTGCACTGTAAAACAAGGTTTAGAACTTTGTAGTTTGGTTTGTGGTTTGTATTTCCATCAAACCGCATTTTACAGTGCGGTTTACGGTTTTGAGTTATCAGATTGCGGCTCAAACTGCATCGCACCACATATTTTTCTTTACATGTGTGTGTGTGTGTGTATATATATATATATATATATATATAGAGAGAGAGAGAGAGAGAGAGAAAAGTTCAAATGCGAACTCAAATTTGGTTGTGAACGTGAGAACAAATGAGAACGCGACACGGGTCTGAATGTAGATTATTCAGATGATAATCAAAGAAATATTCAGACCGAATAAACATTATTCGGACTGAATAAATACTATATCCAGTCTGAATATTTCTTTGATTATTCAATTTGAATATGACACGTGATGTGTGGCGCCCTCATTTGTCCTCACGTTCACAACCAAATTTGAGTTCTCATTTGAACCCGCCCCTATATGTCTGTGTGTTGAACAGTTGAGATTGATTTACATAATTTACAATCTTTTATGGTTTACAAATGAATACGCCTCTCTCTCTCTCTCTCTCTATATATATATATATATATATATATATATACATACATACGTATAATCATTTATCAAATCAAAATACTTAATACATTCTGATTATTATCAATTTTTTAGTTTTTCTTTTAAGCTTTTACGTTATATATTCCTTATTTGAATTATTTTCATTTGTATTTTTGTCAAACATCGTGGTCGAAATTATTTTAAGTTAAGTTTGAAGATGGATTTTGGATTAATTCCTGAACAATTTTGTTTACATTACACCTTCTTAGTTACGCATTTTGTACATATCGAAAGTTTTTATTGTATGGAAATAAGAGCATCATTATCAAATTTATTTTGAAGTTGTGATTTTATAATTGTTGGATTGAAGTGTCTTAGATTCAAACCTGACAAACTTATATTTTCTACTCTTTTTCACTTTATATATTTAACTTGCAAGCACACGACACGAAAACGACACCCATACACAAGGTGCAAATGTTGTAAATTTTTAAATTCTAAAGTTTCATATGTTTTTACAAGAAAATGTGACTTTTAAAACGATAAGAGTAATTATATGATTCGAAAAACAAAAACAATCGTACAGACTTTAAAGACAAAAGTGATAAAAGTATTGACAAAATGTATTATTGGTTTTCATCTTTTATTTCTTTTATAAGAACTAGGTGGATATCGGTATAATGCAAAATGATATTTTTATTGTAAAGTGAGAATGGAAAACTAATATAGTTTTTCATTAAAAGGAAAATCTAAAATTTATGGAGTATTATGTGGTACTAGTACGTCTTGTCGTTTACCCTATATTTAAATGAATTTATAAGTTGTTATCAAATTGTTTTATGGAGTTCAAAAATGAATTTTTTATGTATATGATAATTAGTTGTAAACTAACATTTTAAAGGATTTTAAGAATAGAGTCAGTTTCAGGGGAAAACGTCGAAAAAAAACTGAAGAAACACCCTGAGAGCTCTTCGTCTTGACGGTATGCACAAATTCATACTAATGATTTGTAACATGCATTTGTGCATATGCAATAATGTATATGCGCCGGTGCATAGAAAAGTTGTATGCATTTATGCATACCATACGGATAGAGGGCTCCTAAGTGTTCTTTAGTTTTCTCTTTTTTTAGCCTTTTACCTTAACCTCCATCTCTAAGAATAACGGTTAATATAGGGTGTTGACAATCCGATTTGAATGATTTAATCCCTCAAACCACAAACCAAAACATAATAGCATTTAGATTTTTTTTTTAAATGATCGATTTAGCCGCAATTAACCAAACTGGTCAAACTGACCAAATATTATGGGCCAGATTGTTTTAGACGTTGGGCTGTAAATATTTTATTTTTTGGGCCAAATATTAGTGAGTTTCATTATTATATTTTGTTGTGCCTTCCGTTCTCCGAATCCGTTTTAAGCAATCATATTGTATACTTAAATGGGGTGTTTAATTAAAGGTATTAAACAGTAAAAAACTTTTTATTTAAAATGAGTGTGTTTGGTTTGTGGGAATGGAATAGATTTGGGAGGATTTGCATTTTAAATTCATTCAAATCCTATGTTTGGTTTGTTGATTGTCCCGATTTAAAATCCTAAGATTCAATTAAAATCCTAATTTCGAAATCCTTGAATGCTGCTTGGGATTTTACGAGATTTCGTAGGATCGTATGAAACAATATTTTAAAAAATGTTAAAAACATTTGTTTTGTAATAATTGATTAATAAAAATGTAATTTAATTATTTTTATAATTATTTATAAGAGTAAACTCTAATTTTGGTCCCTGAGGTTTATTGAAATATTTGAAAGTGAGATCTAAACTTTGATAAGTCTAAAAAGCGTCACCATGGTTTGCATTTTGCTCTGAAAACGGTCTCTGATTACTAACTTCGTTAAAAATGTTCGTTAACTAAAAGGTATTCTTGTCCTTTTCACTTTTTACATTTATTTTCTTATTTTCATAAGAACCATCAAACTATAGGACCAACCATGTAATTGTAGTAAACTGTAAACTTCATTAATTCCTTATGAGACTAGGAGACCATTCGCCTCTCATCTGGCCTTCACCTCCTCACCATTAATTTCTTATGAGACCACCATTTTCACCAATATCATCATTCCATCACCATCACCATCACCATCGCTTCTTCAACTTTTTCACCATTAACACAAATAAATCAAGAAATCACCATTGATCTACAGAAAGCATCCTTACAATGGATGAATGATGGGTTCCGTTTTTTCTTGTATAGTTTCTAGTTTATAGCGTATTTTTGTTTAGGTGTCTTGTCTCTTCTTGCTTTGAAAATTTGGTCAGGTACGCGGATTATAGGCTTTAGTATGTAAAATTTATGTACCCTAAGTTATTACAGGAGGCGACATGGCTTCCGGCTTGGCTCTAGCCTTCTACGACAAGAGAGGACAGTAATCAAGCATTTGAATGTCTTTCTGAGCTAGGGTTGGAGGTAGGATAGTCTGAATCTTGTCTTCCCTTCTCAGTTTCACTTATTTCTTGGCAATTTAACATGATTATTGTTAAGCTTAAAATAACCACCAATATAGTATAAACTTGTTTCTTTTGTTGTGAACTGTGATATGATATTCTATTGCTACCTCATGTATGAAGAATACAACTTTGTCTATTGAATCTTACAGGCTAATTTTCAACTTCAAAAGTTTTGTACCTTGTTAATGATTGATGGAGGATTTGATAACTACAATAAACTTTCCAAGCAAATAGAAATATGTTTGCTTTTGTCTATTTCCATGGAGAGGGTAGGTAACAGGTGCAAAGAGATAACTTACTTGCTTAGGTCCTAGGGATTCAAACGAGATCTATATGTTAATTGGCATGGGTAGTGCCAATGCACCCAATGGCTATCAGCTCTATACTAGCAAACCTTCGTAGTATATCCTAGATGTTACGGTTGACAGGCATAAGCTTAGATGCGAGCATAGTCAGTGCAAGTGTTGCTATAGTTGAGTGCTAGGAACACATAATCAATAATAAAAAACATAGGGACTTGTTAATTGTGAATCTCTAATTTCACAATATAATGGAGCTTTAGGAACCAACATGTAGCTTTTACTCGAGTTTTGGAAATCTAGGAACTTGGTGGTGGAAGTGGGAGAATATGTGGAACCCCATTAGATTGCTCTTCAAAAGACCCCTTGAAGAAAGATGGGAAGTTCCAAGGTATGTTGAGGAATAATTGATGTTGGAATCTAACACACCCCCTCAACGGAGGCAAGACCAATTGTACCAGAGTGTGTCGAGAGGGAGCTAGACGAATCCATATGGAACCCACCACCGCGACGACAGTATCACTCAACACTCGTCACCGCCAATGGAAGATCGTCGTCATAATGGGTCCAACCAGAGCAGGAAAATCCTGTCTATAAATTGATCTCGCCTGTATAGAGAGGTTGTCGACGAGTTGGTGATCGGAGAAGTGGAGAGGTCGCTGACGATTGGGTGATCGGAGATGTACAGAGGACGTTGACGAGGGGGTGATCGGAGATGTACAGAGGACGTTGACGAGGGGGTGATCGAAGATGTACAGATGTCGCCTACAAGTTGGTGATCGTATATGTACAAAGGTTGCCGATAAGTTGGTGAGGGGGGCGCCGAAGAAATGATCCTGGTTGTTATGTATATATTATAAAAGCGTCAACTTTGCTCCCTATAATTTGATGATTCATACAAAAATAAGAAAAAAAAAATGAAAAAAAAAAGACGAGAATGCCTTTCAATTAACAGACCCTTTTTAACAAAGTTAGTGATTAGGGACCACTTTCAGAGTAAAATGCAAATCATGAGAACGCTTTATAGACTTATTCAAAGTTCGGGTCCCACTTTTAAAGATTTTACTAAACCTCAAGGACCAAAATTAGAGTTTACTCTATTTATAATTTTTTTTTATAAATTATTTATAAATAATAAAATCCAATTTCATTCCAAATCCTACAAACCAAACACACCTATGATTTCAAATCCATTCTAATCCAAATTCTTTCGTGAAATTCAAATTCTTCAAAAATAATCATGCAAACCAAACGCACCATTGATTCTAACAAATTTTACAAACCATAAACAATGCTTATATTAAGAAAAATAGAGATATTTATGGACAAGTATCATGATTAATCAATTATGATTTAAATATATGACAGATGATAATGTTCATTCATTATGACCATGACTATAGATTAGGAAACAAAATGGAATCATATAATTTATTATTCTAGATGAACGACTAAGATTGATTTGTATTGTTTGTTAGCATTGGATGGTTTATAAATGAAACGTCCCCTTAAAATTAATCAATAAAATACAATGTTTGCTTTTATCTATACTATATTATAAATCATTTGACAAAAAACTCTTAAAAACATATTATTATGCAATAAGTACAATTGATTAAAGCATAATTACTTAAAATTCAAGAATACAAGTTATACATGCATTAGTACAACTTATTAAACATTCATGTTTGACTTCGTGTAACTAACTATATAGATAACATCTAATTTTGAATATAAAAAAAATGTAACATATAATAAAGATAATCATTCAACTCTAACAAAATGGTTAATTATTATATTATAAAAAAATTATATTATTAAACCAAAATATATTATTTCATTATTAAAGCTAGATTATAATTAAAAAACGGAATTAAAGAAAGTACACAAAAAATAAAATCGTATTATGACATCGATAGAGACAAAAAGATAAAATAAAACATTAAAATTAAGATGGATATTGCTGCATTGCGCGAGTACCCTTCTAGTGTAATATAATGAACTCATTTACCACAAACCCAAACTTTCATTACAGGTTAAATTGTGGGAATGGAAAATTTGTTACCATTTTCATTCACTGTCCTTTTCATTTTCATTCAACTATTTGTGATAATCGTGAGATCCAATCTCAATCACAAATTAAAGATAAAATTAGAAAATCAATAATTTTGACTTAAATTTTTAACTAAAGGGCGTTTTAGGTATTTTAGATTTTTTATCTCTTCTTTCTCCGACGAACTTTATTCCAGTGAACACCATGTGAACACAAGATACACAATGTAATACCTAAAAAACATCGACATTATAAAAAGATATATACAAACGATATTCACTGTAATTGTGATACCCAAGATACATACAAGATGCATATTATGATCCCCTTTGTAAACTAACGAAAATACACATTATGATACCCTTCATAAAACAAGTAAAGTACATTTTTTGATACATTTTATAAGATAACACTACTTTCTACACTTCAGAAAATACACATTATGATACATTTCATTGGAACCCATCTCAAGTTGACTTTACACAAACAATTGGTACATAATGCCAAAACAATTAGAAGCCACAGAAAACACGAAAGGTTTTATCATCAAAAGTAGTTAGAATTTATAGAAAGGTTTTATCCCAAGGTAAAACCAAACATCCCCTAATTAAATTAGTTTTACTAACATTGTATTTATTCGTTGAAATATTAATTTCACGAGTCAACTTTTTAAATATAAAAGGTTTTATCCCAAGTTAAAATCAAACATCCCCTAATTAAATTAGTCTTACTAACATTGTATTTTTTTGCACAGCAAATACCATTTATATTACCAACAAAACTTCACAATACAAGGAATGGTCAAAGAAGTACCATCATCCAAACCAAAATAAAAAAACAGCAAGAAACCATCGAGCAACAGCATAACAGAAGGAAAAGACAAACTGACAAAAATAAATAGGACAAAAAAAAACATAACCACGAAACGCCAAGCAAGAAGGAGAGGCCAACTGTTTACAAGCAGTAAACGAGGTCATGAGGAACAGTAAGTTCAGCTCCTCCCCGTATTGCTGACCAGAAATGTCTCTATTCCAAATCTGTTACGGCTCTGATCGCGATCTGCTCTATTCTGACTCGTCACGCACCGTATGGGTCTACAAGCCATGTCGCCCAGTCCACAAACAAGGTATTATCTCTAGACGATACCCATTCGAAGGTCTTGAGCTGGAAGTTGAGGAACGAGTTCTCGATTATTCCGTCTCTTCTGTCAAAAGTACAGCTGTTCCGATTAGCCCAAATAAGATACAAGAAACCCCAAACCGTCGCCTCCCACCTCCTTAACCCTTTGTCGTTACTTCCTCCTCTCTCTCCGGACTCCAACAACGTCGTTACCGAATTTGCTACTGTTAAGTCTATACACCACCATCTCCCCACCAACGACCATAACTTCTTCACCTTATTACAACTAATTGATGCATGATCAATGGTTTCTTCCTCAAGTCCACATCTTGGGCATAAAGTAGAGTCTAAGTCCACTCCCCTTCTATCCAAAACCGATCTCGTCGGGAGTCTCCCTAGATTCAACCGCCACATAAAAATGCAAATCTTTTTAGGTATTGACTCAACCCACTTCATGATCAGAGCACTATTATCTAAAAAATAGAGTTTCTCTTCCAACAAACCTCTTAATACCCGAACGCTATATCCACCAATTCTATCAAGGTTCCAAATCACCCTATCTCCCCCAATTCCCGACGGGTTATTCCTTCTAATCACACTCTCTAACCCCTCTAATTCACCAATCTCTCTACCCCTCGGCTCTCTTCACCAATCCCAACTCCAAACCCACTTCGATCCTATAACCCCACCTCTCTCCGCTACCAAAGCCTCCTTTTTTGAATCTAGATAATAAAGACAGTTGAATTTATCTTTAAGTCTTCCTTCCTTAACCCACCGGTCTTCCCAAAACATAGTCCGTGCACCATCTCCGAGTTGCTTACTAAATGAACCCGAGAAGCTAAGACCCAAACTATTTATATCGTAGCCGGTCTTGATGATCTTAGGCCACACCGATTTCCCACCCCTTCTCCTATCCTCACTTCCCCCCATACCTCCCTCTCTACCGTAGATGCTTACGATCACCTTCTTCCACAAACTCTCATCCTCACAAAGGAATCTCCACCACCATTTCCCAATTAAAGCCCCAATTGAGTTCTTTTAAGCCCCCCTATGTGAAGGCCCCCCTTATCAAAAGGTCCCAAGACTTTTTCCCATTTAACCCAAGCTATACCACTCCTATCACACTCTCCACCCCCCCCTCCCCCAAAAGAAGTTACTACAATTCCTCTCTAGACTCGAAACAAGGAAAAGTAATATAGTGATACACTACCAAGCACCGATCGAATCAACGTCCACCGCCCTCCAAAAGAAATCATCTTTGTTTTCCATGTCGATAATTTGTTTCTCATTTTGTCTATTATCAGTTTCCAAGACCATGCTCTATTCATGTTCGCACCTACCGGAAGTCCAAGATAGATAAAAGGTAGTTCACCACTACCGCATTTCAAGCTTTGAGCCCACGACCGAACATCTTCTTCCCCAACCCCAATTCCAAAAAGTTTGTTTTTCCCCAAATTTATCTTCAATCCCGACACTTCATAAAAACAGTGTAGCACTTTTATAAGATTCCGTGTATTTGAATTCTCCCATTCTCCAAAAAATACCATGTCGTCCGCATATTGAAGATGTGATACCATTACCTCATTCCATCCGACTTTTATCCCTTTGAAAAGTCCTTTTATCTCTGCTTCCTCTATCATTAGGTGTAAGCATTCGGCCACAATCAAAAATAAAAAAGGAGCAAGAGGGTCTCCTTGGCGAAGACCTCTCTCCATTTGGAATTCCTTCGTAGGTGAGCCGTTTACTAATACCGAGATGCTCGACGATTTAAGGCATGTCTCGATCCATTTCCTCCATTTTGCTCCAAAGCCCATATTCTCTAACCCACTTAGGAGAAATGACCATTCTACCGTGTCGTATGCTTTCTCAAAATCAACTTTAAATATAAGACTTCTTTTTTTCGCTTTCTTTGCAAATTCCACCACCTCGTTTGCCACTAAAATCCCGTCCAAGATTGATCTTCCCTTCAAGAAGGCACTTTGCTCTTTGCTTATGATCTTATCCATAACAACCTTCAATCTTTCCGCTAGGACTTTTGAAATAGTAATTTCACGAATGGACTTAGACTCTACTTTATTTTTGAAATATGACTAATACATTATTTTTAAATAATTATATTATATATAATACGAATGACACTTTGCGTTTAAGCTAATAACGTTATTACTTATAAATATGGGTTTACTAATGCGATCCATTTATTAAATGTTATTTAATTGTTTAAATTATGAGTAAATATAAATATAAAATATTGAACGTTAATGCAATATGATATGAACACAAATAATGTAATTCATCATGAAAAGGTAACGGTAAAATTATTACCCTCGTTAATAAGTTATGAAATATACAATGGTGAAACGGTAACTATCTAACTATTACGATACCAAATTATTATTGTTAAGTGCATTTTTTACATGCATTCATAAATTATAATAATTTATAATTACATCTTACATTTAGTTTAATTGTTTCCACGTAGATATTCTTATTTTTTTAGTTTGTTTTTGTTATGGTATCTTTGTGGTTTTGTTGTGTTTTGACAAGTATTTTATGGTGAATGCATGGATATAGATGAAGATAAATTTTATTGGTTAGTCAAATTCAAGAAATATGAAGATGGTAGGGAACTTATGAAATAAATGAAAGTAGAAAGTGGACTTTTGAAAAGAGAAGCAAAGTTGAGGGGTTGCTTTGAAAGTTTGTTTTTTTAAGTAGTGATTTTGGTTTTGGGTTTTGGGTTTTGGGTTTTGGGACTCTCTGTTTTGTTCTTCGTAGCTAGGTCATAGTCTAGAACAAGTTTATGTTCACCGCTTCCTCGTGCATATTCGTACGCTTGCAGTTTTAACTTAAAACACATCAATTATAAATATTCTTAAGATTGATAAACTCGACTATTTGGTTTCATGGACATTATTTATAGAATTGGACGATTCGAAAGTTAACTTATGGACTTCGAGAAGCATGGATAACAATTTGAGATTTGACTAATAAACAAAGAGACAAACAAAGACATCGAAGATCAGTTAATTAATAAAAATTACATGTAAAAATTATATGAAAGATTTGAAAGTTTTAATAGAACAGTAAAATCAACGATGGTTATTCTTCACAATCTCTATGAAACTAGGATAAATGCAAAAAATACAATTTTTAGGTATAAGATAATTTAATTATAAAAAAAAAGTAAATCAATTTTTAATTAAAAAATAAAAATGCAATTGGAAATTGTATAAACTTAATTTTACCTCTAATCTATTTGGTTAAGAGAAATTTATGTTTCTATACTTACTATAACATCAAATGTCAAAAAATATGCTCTAATATTATACTGCACACTCCAAAAAAAAATATTTTTATGTTCTATCTAAAATTGCCTCACTTTTGTATTTATTCGGTTTCTTTTCCTCTCATTTTCTTTCATATTCTCTAGATTTTCTATCGTTTCATTCCTTTCTCATCTACTCTTTCTTACGAACAATACATTCAACATTTACACAATTATTTCAAATCTCTCTCTCTCTCTTGAATTTCACTATGGATGGGTTATGAAATGTTTGCAAACATCTGGATCCCCCAAATTTTACTAGTAATTAGATTTTGAAAAAACTTAAGCGACTTTGAAAAATCATTTGAATCCGAGTAACGAGTCTAAAGACAAAAGTTATGCCCTTCCGGATTTTATTACAAGATGGTTAGAAACATCTGGAGGACCCCTAACTTGTATCATATTACGAATGGTTTATGAAAGGTTACAAAAGGTTTACGAAAAGGTTGGGTTTATGATTTTGGGATTACTATTTTTGGATTATGAAAGAATTCGATGATTTTGGGATTACTATTTTTGGATTATGAAAGAATTACGATTTCATCGATGTAGAATTATATCCTGGTGGGTTGTTTTGTTATTCCATAATACATGTTTACGTTCAATGTTATAAGTGTATTTTATGAATACATAATGCATCATGTTAACTTATAATTGTATTTTACATCTACTTTAATCGTTTATAAGTAGTTTTTATTTAAGTTGTAATTTATTTTCATTTAATTATTGTTGGTGATATTACGTTGATATTTTTGTTACTTTATTTGGATTTTTGACGGATTGTTTTATATTAAAATTGAATTAAGATGGATCAAGTCAAGATATATAAAGATAAAGGATCAAACATGGATCAAATCATTAATTGGTGTGGCTAGATGGAAATTGTTGTAGCACCCAAAAGAAAACTTATGTTGAAAAGCATTTTGGTTAAAAATCAAGGGGGCAATTTGAAAACTTTTTTATCATTTCTATTTATACAATCTTTTTTAGTGTTTTGATAGCTACCTTTCCATGTTTCACTGGGCCGGCTTTTTATTCTTCATACATATTGTACTACTTTAATTTTTTTTTTCTCTAAAGACAACAATATATTACCAAAATAAAATCAATACAAAGAAGAACAACAAAACAAAAGGTCGGCAAGAGATAACGTTAATCGTAGTAAAAAAAGACAATAAAATCGAAGAAACAAGCAAAATCGAAATTGCCACCAAATCGCAGCAAACTCCCATGACCCTACAATCGAACATGTTTACCCATCAAAAGCTTTCCCTCCACATCATTCAGGCCAAGAGAAAATGAAGTTCTTAGAGCACGTCGAGATCCACTTATACGATAAGAGCTGTATAATCATGAGAATGAGACTCGTACTGACGAAGATTCCCTGCAAAATTGGGAATGGGGATGAGGATCCCCAAAAATTAAAAATGGGGTCCGACTCACTATGTCCCTGTATATTAAATATATTATTTAAATAATTAGATAAAAAACAACTTGAAGAGTCGAAGACGTTTGATCAAACAATTACATATGATATTATGATTTTGTAAACATATGAATAGTTGATACTCCATAAAAATAAAACTTTGGAAATATATGATAGTTAAACATGGACTAATTTGGATTGAGTGTGATTTTTAACACATTTGATTTCAAATATCTTATATAAACAGGAAAAAAAATCCGATTTCTCGTTGGTGAGCTTCGCTCCTCATTGGGGAGGAGAAGATCAGAATGCGATCATATTCTCCTACGGAGACTGGGATATGGATGAAGAATAGGGATTTGGGACGGGGGTGGGAATTGGGACAGAGATTTGGCAACACTTACGGCCACCTTTACGATCACAAGAAACGATTTGAATCATGCAAGAAAGCAAACAGAACCAAAATGTACAGATGGTTGGAGCTTCGTAATGCAATCATTTCTAAATTTTTGTAAACAAAATTATATGTTTATTTTTTATCTCACAAAAAAAAAGATTTTTGTTTATCATTTTTGTTCCATCTTTAAATAGAATGGAAAGGAAAATAAAGGTTTATTATTGTTCGTCTATAAATATCCAAATTTTGATGCCTATTACCCTATTGATCATTTGAACTGTATGGAACAATATTCAATTTTAGCTTGTCTAGTTTGTAGTGGAACCTACCTCTCTAATCCATTTAACATGTACAATTCCAATTATGTCTATACGTCTTGCAATTTCACTTGAATTCCTTTTGTATCTGCTTGTTTCGTTAATTATTTATCATTTTTCATTGTTTTGCAACAACAAGAAAAACTCGATTTTTTAATTGGTTGCATATAAATTCTTTGTGTGTTTGAATGAAAAGGAGGTAACATGCTCTTGTATGGTTATACCTAATGAAAAATAGAGCAACTTGTATCCTATGCTTTTGTAGAGTTGGGTAAAAAATGTAAATATTTTTTGCAAACCTGCGTTAAAAACGTAATTTTTTTACGAACCTGGATGAAAAATGTATTTTATTTTTATTTTTTACCTAGGTCAGCAATTATCTATATACGTATGGCTATATTGGTAAATTTTCGGAAGAATCTGGCTAGGAAGTCAATTTGTCAGCCGCAAATGGTTATTTTAATTAATTTCTCTAAAATTAAATCATATTTAATATTTTTTTTATTTTTTTAAACAAATCAAAATATACAATAATATAATATTTTGATTATATATGTGTATAAAAATATTGTTTTTATTTTGTTATAGGAAAAAGACAAAAAAAAAGGCAAAAAGGCTAAAATAGTATTTGATCTAACGGAGTTAACGGAGACGTTAATCAGAAAACCATGATCAAGATGAACTGAATACCACAAGGACTAAATCTACAATAAACATATTAACGGGACCCAATAGAAATGATAAAAACACAAAGACCAAATCCATAATTCGCTCTTTTTTCCCTTTATCTTGAATATTGTAACTTGTAAGTACTTTTACATATGATTTAAGAACTTATTATTTGCTACTTCTTTAGTTCAAAAAAAAAAAGAGAACGATCAAAATGTTCCTCACGAAACTAGCACGTGGAGACACTTAAATGTTAGGATCATGAATGAGAACACTAACAAAGTGCAAATCACATGGTTATTGCAATAATTATTGAAGTCGATGAACGAAAATCAGATATCTTTAAAACAACGACGATTTTTTGTAGTTTGCAACCAAATTCTTTTGTTTTTCAAGAAAAATAACGATTTTAAATTTTAATTGAAACTAACAACAGAAAACCAAGTTTTGTTTTGAACGGCAAGTTAAGACACACGTTCCCGGGCATACGAGATCCATTCGGGCATCCAACTAATCCCTGTTGACCAACACCGACCACTAAGTGGCAGTCATGGTCTGGATATCGCCACATGCTCTCCGCAGGGTTCGAACCCAGGTAGTCAAAAATACCATCCACTGACCCCTCAGGATGTTACCTTACCACTAGACTATACATGATTTGATGCAAAAAACCAAGTTTTAATCCACATTCAATGACAGGGAAGACCCAACTTGGTGTCACCTTATTATTCCTCCGTCGAACGGTAAAATACTATAGGTTTGTAAAAAATTCAACGCATCGTTTCAGAAGCTGCAACCGTATTATCTAAAAACTTCAAAAGATACAACTGAAACTACAATGAAAACAAATTTTCTTCAGTAAAATTAGTTTACAAGGTTTTTTCTTCCACTCCCGACCGGAGTTCGAATCCTGTATTTATTTCTGTAATAAATACAGAAAATTTGGTATTATCATCCATCTTATTATTTTGTACATACAATATATGAATCCAAAAAAGCTTACAACTCGTCACGACAGGTGGCGCCACCGCCACCACCGCCGTGGCTATCCAAGTAAGAAATCGCCACAGCAGCATGAAAAACTGATCCAATCGGAAGTGCATCTTCATCAATAACAAAATACGGCGAGTGTAAACTACGCTCTGGTTCATGCGTCTTGTTCTTTATTCCGATCACGAACATGGCCGCCGGTATTTTCTGTGTAAAAAAGCTAAAATCCTCACCTCCCATCGTCACCGGCAACAAATGCACATTCGCTTTTCCCAATATCATTTCACCCACCGTCTTTGCGTGTTCGTACATCCCTTTGTCGTTTTCCGTCACCGGATACGGCAATGGCGTTTCTTCCATGAAATCGAACTCAGCTGTGCAACCGTGAACGGTGGCCTGCAACTCTACCACCTGAAATTTGGAGTTAATTATTGGGATTGAAATTTGTTAATTTATCTTGAATTGTTGATTAATTAATGGAGTGTTTTTACCTGTTTAATCCTTTCTTTTGTGTCTACTAGACCTTTTGCAGATAAGCTTCGATACGATCCCCCAAATTTAACGCTTTCTGGAATCACATTGTCTGCTTGGCCACCGGTAATTTGTCCGATGGTCAAAACCTATTGATCAGCCACCGGAATTTAAGCCGGAACCTTAAAAGCAAATAAAAATGGGAAATTTTACTTAAATAGCTATTCGATAAATGAGAATCCCCTTTTTAGCTATTTTATAAGGGTTTTTTTTTTCTTGAAATAGGCAGAATTTACGCAGAGGCTTAGTTTCAGCGTAAAGTCCATTTTTATAAAAAAAAATCAATCTTTTTAGAATTTATTTAGAAAGTCAAGTTTATCTGTAAACTGTCTGGTTGGCAACATAAAAAAAGACGCGCAAAAAGTTTATGTTGAGTTTTTGCGTGACCTATAAATTTTTTTTATAAAAAATGGACTTTAAGCGTGAAGTCTTTGTGTTAAGTCTCCTATATCAGCAAAAAGTCTTGAAAAATGACTAAAAAGTGAAATTCAGTTTCTCAAATATTTAAGTAAATTTCCCGATCAAAAGGATTAATTCCACTTAGAAATTAGGTTGAAATATTTACTCTGGATTCGAGTGGATCGGTTTCGCGAGATACAATCTGTTGCAAAGCAACAACCGCCATTGATGCTGCAAGAATCGGATCTTTTGATAAATGTGGGCTTGCAGCATGACCACCGATACCTTTAATGGTGGCAGTAAACCTTCCAGAACCGGCTAGCACTGGTCCTGGCCGTGAAGCTACGACACCCACCGGATACGACGGCAGAACATGGAGGCCAAAGGCGGCTTTGATGTTGTCAAGTGCACTATGTTTAAGCATATGATAAGCTCCGGCGAAACCCTCTTCGCCGGGCTGAAAAACCAGCTTTACCGTTCCCTTTAGAAAGTTGAAAACAGAAAGTTACAGCTTCCAAAAATGAAGAAAATAAGGATTTTGAGCTAATATCTTGTTCTCAACAGCGTCTCTAAAACTATCTCCAAAATTAAGAAAGTAGGACGGAGAAGAGGTTTTTTTTGAAATCGCCCCAAAATGATTACCAAGTGACGGCATTAATAGGAAATTTTGAAATAAATAATTAGATAGAAAAATAATATTTTAATAAATTAATTAAATATGATAATATTATAATTAATACTGAATTTTCACTGTGTTCTCGAATTTGGAGAGAAAAGAAAGGGAAAGAAATGAATGGAAAGGAAACGAAGGAAAAAAAAGGAAAAAAAAATAAAAAATTTATCTGTGTTATCGAAAGTGAATTAAAAGGAAGGAAATAAAAGAAAAGAAAACATTTTTCGTGTCCTTGAAGTGGAGAGAAAGGAAAGGAAAATTGTCACTTTTACTAATATCATCTTTAAAATAATATAATTTAGGATGAAAGATTGAGTAATTTTGTAATTTTATTATTTTTTTAAATTATTTTAATTTGTTTTCCTTTTCTTTCCTTCCCTTTCCTCCCACATTTGGAAGGAAAGATTTGGAAGGAAACTAAGCTTTATTTTCCCTCCCTTTCCTTTCTTTTCTCTCTTAAAAAAGTTTCAAAAACACGAGTTTTTTTCACTTTCTTCTGTTTTTTCTTTTATTTCCTTTTCTTTCCTTCGTTAAATGAGCTTCGAGAATACACCTATATGAAGAATCTGTTGGAGATAAATATAGTTTTTTTTTTTTTTTTTTTTTTTTGAGATTTTAACTTTTGATTTATATTTTAAATAAATTTTTGGAAAATTAGGTAATGGTACTTACCTTGAGTTCATGTCTTCTGGCTTGAAGCAACTTCGCTGCTCCAAGTAACATTGCTACATGAGAATCGTGACCACATGCGTGCATCTTTCCGGCGATCTTACTCCGGTGATCCCAATCGACTAATTCCTGATTTTCCGGCGATCAATTAATAGAAAGATTTTAAATGAAATCTCGAAATTTTCAGCAAAAAAGAATTAGGAACCTGAAGTGGCAGAGCATCCATGTCAGCACGGAGAGCAAAGAATGGTTGTTCGCCGGAACCAATGGTGGCCACAACACCCGTCTCCGCCACCGGCCATGTGTACTCGATTCCAAGGTTATCAAGCTCCGACCTTATCAATTCACTCGTTTTGTATTCTTGAAACCCAAGCTCCGGGTACGCATGGATTTTCCGGCGAATATCTCTCACCCAGTTAAAAAATTCCGGCGACTTTGCAGCCTCAAAAAGCTGCCGGCCAAGGGGACCAACCACCTCTGGTTTCAAAGGGATCGTCGGTTCTAGAGCTCGTAATGATGTGAGAAAGAAGGTGTAGTGAAAGATAACGACGGCGGCGGCGAGAAAGGGTAGAGAGTGAAGAGAAAATCTCATCTTTGACCGGAGGGCGGAGATCGGCGGCGGGGGGCGGAGATTTCGAATTTTCTAAACGCAGACGACTCGCGAGTGAGTTTAAATTAAAATTTAAAAGAGTAGAAGTTTTCATTTCGGCATTCTGATTTTGTAAATTTGGCAATAAAAGTCCCTATAGTTTAAAGAAGATAACCAATAATATTCATTAGAGTAAATTACAAATTTCACCCATGTGGTTTCATGTCGATTATGAAGAACGTCCCCTAACCCTAAACTTTATGATTAAGGTCCTCGTGGGTTCATTTTTGTTATCCTAATTTATAAACTTCGTTAAGTTAGGGGCGTTTTGGTCTTTTTAACCATTAATTAAAAACTAATCTAAAGTTCCCAATGAAATATTGCCACATGTATGGTTATCTTTTCCGACCACCTATAATCCACGCACCACTAAGAACTAAAAAAGATCTAACAATGCCACATACTCAAACTCAACATGAAAAAAAAAACAACAATCAAAATCTAACTTTAAGATTATCTCAAGAAACAAATAAAAAATCAAATCAATGATCAATGTCTAGATTTCAAACCTACCATTGTGTTTTCTGAAAAACAAATCCCATTTAGTACCAAACTCAATCGATCAAGATACATAACCCAACCCATATTTGGTAAATCAATTGATCTAGTTGTTCTTGGGCGGAAACAGTGGTTGCCGAAACACAATCAATCCAAAGAATAAAATGAAACTTTAAAATCGAGATGTACCTTGCTGCATTATGCAAGTACCCTTCTAGTATAAGATAATGGATTCATCCTCCTAGAATCCTAAATGGCTAAATTTTTATTAGAGAAAGGGAATGAAATCATTCTCATTTGTCATTTTTATTTTCATTTTATTTTGATACCTGAACCAAACAACTCCTTAATATATATATAATATATACACGAAGAAAGGAAAAAGTTCATGTAGAAGCGGTGAATATTTTGATAATCATGATACTTAATTGTTCATGAATAAATATATCTTAATATTTTTTTAATATTATTCATCATGAATATTGTACATCTTATTGTTTATGGTGAATATCATTAATATCATTCATTCTATTCTATATTAATCATGACTAACTGGTTTCCATTGCTCTCAAAATATTTACGGTTTTGAATAATTGAGAACCTATCTTGTATGAATAAATAGATATGTCGAGTTACATTTTTTGCCACACAGTCAATTGAATACATTTAAACCATTAACTCTCATACTCACCGTACCTTATCTTAAAACATTCATATCCATGTGAAAAACTTATCATTGTCAATCGACACCTCTAGTTTTCGGATACAATAACACACCAATCGCTAAAGCTATGTACAAAATATTTTTTAATCTTGCTTTTCAGTATGATTACATGAATGTTCAATTAACTTGTATAAATCAATCTTGTCAATGTTTGTAACATGCTTTTAAAATTTTTATAATTACTTGTTAAACAATTATTGGGGAATTAGGGTTTGTGTTAGATGGATTTCTGGATGCTGTATGAAAAGACACTTTTTAAGTACTATATTTCGCCTCTATAATGTCTTTGGGTACACGAAATTAGTGTCAGGATAATCCATAAAAATACATAGATAGCCAAACCGTTTGATCCGGTATGTGATTTGAACGTTTTTTTGAGCAGTCAAGACTGAAACGACCGCCAAAAATACACATGAACTAATTATATTTATTTTTAATGTTGTAGTTTTTACTTTTATAGTCCAGTTAAAAAGAGTTCGTCAAAGACAATATGTTTTTAGTTTTTATTTCTCAATTGACCGCGTTATCTAAATTGCCAAAATTCATAAATCCGTCAAAAATCAAATTCAGCATCGTTCTTAGCCTTGCTCAATGTTGTCCAAAAATTCACTATTGTTGGTGGATTTGTGTAACTTTTTTTTATTTGCTCAATATATATTTTTTTAAAATTTTAAAGATAGACGTTTTCTTTATAATTCAGTATACTATTTTCTAATATTGCTATATTGATATAAATATCATTTTAGATATAAATGTAATGTCTTTTTTTTATAGTATAAAGTCCATAAGAGGCCCAAAGTGTCTAAACCGGTCAGACTAGACCGTCTTTTATGGTCCAGGTTGGTCACTTATTGTAAATCCGCTCGGTTTGAAAGTTTTCTAAACTGCCATGCAGTTTTATTTGTGGTTTGAAGGGTTAAGCCGCCCAAATCGGACCGTAAACACCCTACATGCAAAGGGCGCTGCCTCTAGAACTTTGCAAAAAGGGGCAACTCCTGTGACCACACCTTATAGCAAAAACAACATTTGTGAGTGTACATTGCGTTTCTCCTAACTCACTTATCTTTGACTTATCACCTAAATAATTGATGACACTAAAATCAACAACAACAATTATGTTGTATTACCAAACATCCATCTATTAAATAATTGTTGGCCGTGCGCTCAATCCAAATCAACTTCACGGCGGCCTCCTCAACTGTGTATCGATCGAAAGGCGGGGAACACGAGACCTATAAAGAAAGGGGAATACAAATAAATGTTTTTTTAGATTTTGACGCATTAGTAGGATTCATTCTTTTCCTCTCCATAGATACCGAGTAGACCTTTCGGATTCAGTAAGATGGCCATTTTGTACCAGGTTCGGGCATACGGTTCCCCCGGAAGATCAAGTTGATGGACGATCGATTATCTACCCAAGAAGATAGAGAGTCCCACAGGTGTTGAGCAATCCACTCTACACAGGTGTGGGCCCACTCATAGGGTGAAGGCAGCTATCGATCACAGGAGCACAAAAATGTCGGGTTGTTTCATCTGTATGTTAGCAATGATTGTCCTGTTTTTGCTACTGTAAGAGCAACATCAATTCCAGCTAGATAAAAGCAAGAAATCTGTAAGAGAACTAATTTTTGTATGCCGCTTCATGTTGTTAAAAAGTGCTAACAAGAAACAAAGGCAAGAACAAGAACAGAAAGACATGGTAAACATCTAGATTTAAGGCAAAAATAAATAAATTAAATTTCAGAAGTCTCTATAAAATGAAAACATAATATTTGAATTATTGATATTCACCGTTTAAAACCTAGTTTACGATGAATGGAAATAATAAAAATATAAATTATATATTTTTTTCGGTGCACATGATTTTATTTTGTAGACAAACAAAAATTACAAATTAACAAGATAAGAGAAAGAAAAAAAATTCAGAAAAATCCAAAAAATATTTCCATTTTAAACAACTAAGTTTTTAAACTTTTTTTAATAAATAAATTATTTAATTTTAAATGACTAAGTTACTAAATATATTTTTTTTAAATAAATAAACCGTTTAACTTTTAAAACATGGTTGTCTATATCCTTTTAGCCCAAAAATCAACATATAATAGTTTATGAAGGATTTTTAAAACCCAAAAAAATCAGTTTTATCGTTTCAAAACTTTATGTCATTCAAACCCCTCTCATACAACGATATCGCATCCTCTTGTCACCACTCAACGTTCCATCGTTGTTTGTTTTTCATACCGTCCATAATCATCGTTGGCCCCTGTTATCAATCTCCTTTTAATATGTTTTTTTTCCAATCCCCTTATCTTACAACAATTTAAAGGAGCCCAAATAGACAGATAAAAAAACGATAATGAAGAAAATAAAAAAAATGATAAAAAAGGAGGAGGTCAATGACAGGGACAACGACGATGATGAACGATGATGAAGAGCAGAAGATGATAGCGCGACGAGTGGTGGCGGTCAAAGGTTTAGAAACGATAAAATGGATTTATGTTTTTTTTTACTTCCTAGTCGGTTTCAAATAACTTTTTTAGGTTAAAAGGATGCAGGTAATCGTTTACTAAAAGGGTGAGATTATTTGTTCAAAAAAATTTGTTTACGCTGTGTTCTCGAAACCTTTTTTTACGAATGAAAAGAAAGGAAAGTGAGGAAAATAAGAAGAAAGTAAAAAATTTGTGTCCTTGAGAAAATGAAAATGAAGGAAAATAATTATAACTTTCTCCCCAAACGTGGGAAAAAAGATAAATGAAATAAATTAAAAACCTTTTGGAAAATATGTTAAAATTTCAAAATTTCTCGATCTTTCATTCTAAAATTTAAATGATATATTTTTAAAGAATATATTAGTAAAAATGATGAATTTCATTTTCTTTTGCTTATGTTCATTGTTCAAGAACGTGAAAAATATTTTCTTACTTTTCTTTTACTTCATTTTCCTTCTATTTCAAGAAAACACAAAAAAAATAGTTAAGGGAGTTAAGAATGTAACGTTACGAGACTTAGTCATTTAAAATAAGAAAATTTCAATGACTTTTTCATTCAAAATAATAGTTAAGATATTTAATTATTTAAAAAGAACTTATTGGATTTTTTTGAATTATTCTGATAAAATAAAAATATAACAAAATATAACAAAAAGTGAAGAATAAATACCATCAAACATGTAATCGTGTACGTTTCAAACTGGGTGCTTGATGCAAGTTATGTTTCGAAATTGCTTTTTTCTACTTTTGGGTGTTTTATTGCACTTAATGTTTTTGCAAATACACAAAATATCGTAAAAAAACAATATTCGAGCATCCCCTATTAAATACTAAAGGTACTCTATAAGGTGTTTGTTGGCATCGTAATGAGGTCAATTTATATATTATATATGTAAGTTTTATATTATTAATCAACGATTCAACAATATTAAACAACTCAACTGTGTTATATGTACTAAAAACTAGAAAGGTAGATTCTAAAAAGTATAAAATATTAAATATTGTATTATAAAAACCGTACATTAAATCATGACGTGTCACACAGGACCGACCATATGGGTGGATGAGCCCCTCTACACCATCAACTTGATGTAACGTTCTGGTACTCAGAAATGTCGGGTTGTTTTAGTTGCAACAGTTGTTAGCAATGATTGTCTTGTTTTTGTTACTGGAAGAGCAGATATAAGATGTCTAGTTTTATTAGGTTCCAAACTCTTTAAAAATAGTATTTTTTTTTGAGTTTTTAAATAGTGAGGGGCATTTCTTAACCTTTTCATCTAAGACAATAGAAACTCCAGGGCCGACCCTGGTGCCACAAATTTAACATAGCGTCAAATAGAAGACTTAAATCATAACACGACATGATACACAAATAATAGAGAGAAGTGAAAATTTTAGTTGGTATATCATTTTTTTTAATTTCTTTTTATACATTTAATTTTGTTTCTAAGACTCCCGTTGAGGAAGTGAAACTTTTAGTTGATATATCATTTAACAAATGCTAATTTTGGTGTTTAAAATTCCTATTAATAAAAATAAAACAAATATCATCATTTTGTTGTTAATAATTGTAACACTCAAATAATTATTTTGATTTTAAAATATTGAAAAATTAATTAAAATGGTCATTTTAACGTATTGTTTCACTTCTTAGCCATTTCTTTTTAGGAATTACAAAATGTTACTCGGTCCATAATATTCACCTAGCTAAATGACCAAAAAAATCATTTTACCCACCCCACAATTTTCAAGTTCCGTGAATTACATATGTGGACGAAAAATGTAATTTTTTTTTGCAGATATGAGTGAAAAATGTTCTTTTGTTGTTGTTTAACTAGGTCCGTAATTCAATTGCTGAGCGAATGACATTTTGATAATTTCTAAAAAAAAAATAACTAAGAGGTAAACCATGCGATCGATATGCTAATTAAATTCCTTAAAATATATGAATCAAATGTTGCAATATAAGATGAAGTGTACATTTCGTTAAAAATAATTTAAAGACTTTAAGCTCTAATTTGTTATTTGAGAATTACGTATTTTGACTATAAAAAAATATCTTAATAAAATTATTAGGAGGGTAAAAGCGGAGTTTCAGTGTCATGTATTATGTTAAGGGTTGTTTGGTTAAGGTTGAGGAATGTAAATTTAGGGTTTCTGAGGAAATGGGTTCATTATATTATGTAAATCGAACGGTTTTTTTTTATCATTCCCATTGATTACTGCTTAATATCTCCAACCAAACATCTCTGAAAAGACCTTTTCTTGGGTTTATCATTAAGATTAACCAATTTTAATAATTTTTTTTTCTTTTTGACATTTTGATTGATTTTTTAAATTTGTTAAAAAAATGACCATTGCTTCCGACAACTTAATTAACCTAAATTTGAGAATTCAACTTTACATTAGAAGTGAAACCGAATTTTTCATGCATTTGCATGACAAATAGTTACCTTTGTTGTCGTTTTGGTCTGACGTTAGATTTAGAGTTAAATCCGTCATTTGATAGAATCAATGGCTATTATGTGACAATACATAACAACTTGGTTTGGCATTTTCTCGAAAATTTTCTTTTCTTTATTTCAAAAATGATTATTTTTGTACAACCCCTCTTTTTTATTTTTGTCTCGTTTATGAAAACAATTTGTCATTAACTATCATTTTCAGCATGTCTAATTATTACGAACTCATTAATTGTAATAATCCATGTAGAAAAAGAATCTCGTCATGTTAAATAAAAACACATTTATATTTTAGGGACCTTTTATGTCAAGAAGGGAAAGTTTTGAATTTATAATCGCAAAACTTTAAAGTTGGAATGACAAAGGTCTTAAATAGACGAGAGAATTAACTTATGACTTTAGCTATTCAACTAGCCAAAACTGCCCATGCGATCAAGTATATGGGGGTTAGCTCTGCAAGTTTAGCCGGAAAAAAAAAAGTTCTCGAGGAAGGAAGGTTGTATAGAAGACATGAAAGACGGTGACCGTTTGGCAAAGCACAAAGAGTTCGACGTGTTTTTCGGTAAGCATCGATCACTACGGTTTCATGTACATTGATGTTTTAATCATTTTCGAGAGTTCCATCGAGGCTCCGATGGCCTCGACAATCAACTGCGGTTAGTGCCACAACCGGTGTTATTCCCGGTGACAATCCATGCGAGCAGTGAGTTGCTCGACGTGGTTTGGTCGATAGGACTGGACGAGTGGGGAAATAAAATGGGGCTGGAACTTCCTTGGTCGACCACTGGTCTCCGTGAACCCTCGTCCCTTAGACGTCATGAATTGAGTCAAAGTTTTCTTTATGCAAACCTTAGGATTCGATGACCTGACATGCTCATAAATAAAAGCTTAAGGAAAAAAATGGTATGGATATATGAAGGAGTTGTATGGTTCTGTAGCAAGTATGAGTATGAGAACCGAGATTGGAAATCTCATATTTATATTAATCTACTATGAGGTGGTATGGAAATTGGAAAGTTTTATTTATATTATATATATATATATGTACGCGTAGTCATGCGAAGTTTTGCATGAACTGTTGGTAAATATATATATATATACCCATATATATATGTATCAATGTATGTATGAAATCAGTTGGAGGCAGAAGATAGTTTGAAGGGTCTCTTAGAGGGGATATATATATATATATATTATATATATTCCATTCATGCATATTGGAAAATGGTGATGGTATGGAAAACTAATCATTTAGAATGGATCAGATACATGCGTATATATGTCTCATACTTGAACATAATGGGAATTTATGTAAATATGAATATAATTATATATATACATATGTGTGTGCTCCGTAAGAATGCACATGGAGGCTTTGGTGTATATGGTGTACTTTGGTGTATATTATATATATATATATATGTATGTATCCGTGCATATATATATATATATGGATGTTAAACCAAAGTCGTTAGTAACTATAGATGTCGGTTTATGGATCGTTAAAATAGGCAGCCTTATATAAGGGAATCATTTGATCGTCTCTGGGGGTGTTGTATTTTATATTGATTGAAGTTGCGGCCTTGGATTTGTAGGGGAGACGCTAGCCACTTCAAGGATCGGTTTGGACAACAATTTGCATAGTGAGTTTTACGTGACTTTTAATAAAAATGGTTGCATCTTTTATTTAAAATTTATACGCAAGCTTGCTTTGGATTTTATCAGTAACTGATTTATTTTAATATATCATGCATGCACATAACGTTCGGTATTTTTAATACGTGTTTAAATATTTGTGTGGCAATGGGGATGTACTATGATATTATATAATGAGACGAGCATGCTGTGTGAGCTTGTCTAAGACGTAAGAGCGGACATGCTGTTTGAGTTCGCCAGGTAAAGCTGCGTGAGGTAGACATTTCCCATAACGCCGTTGTTGTGTAATGTTTCGATCGTATGCATGATAAATTATGAGGCTTTGTGAAATATGTTTATTGACGTTGTATATGCAAAAACCGTGAATTCACTGGGCCCTAGGCTCACCCAAACTCTTTTAAAACTTTTGCAACCAGGCGACTATTAGACCGGGAAGAAAAGTGGGATAAAGAGATATATGGAGTTTGGCACCAAAGAAGGATATTCGCAGAACAAGGAATTGTTATATGGAACAAATTTACGTTCGTCAAAGACTGTAATGGTAGGTTATGACATAATATATAATATTAGAGATTTTATTTCCGCTGCAATGTAAGTGTTTGATCTTGGAATTATATTTTTTTAGATATCTAAGTATTTCAAACTTTAGGATGTTACATTAATGCACTTTTCTCAATCCCACATGAAGTTTTGTGTCACAAGAAGAAAGAAAAACGATCATTGAATGTTTTAAACTATAATGTATGCATAACTATTTATAAACTCAATAAATCGTATAAACTTACAAATTAATTAATTTCATGTATTGATTCATATATGAGATAATACGTACAAAAAATATGTGTACAAATTATCAAGTTTGTAAAAAAGAGTATGGTATATCATATAAAATTTATTATTAATTAATTTTATTTTCCACATCACCTATATGTTGTTTTGCATATTATTAGACCATTTAATCCGTGAATATGACAAGGACCAACCCAGTTAGAGGCGTTGACAGTGATTGAAAATATTACCCGGTAAATGAGTATGGTGACTTTTACCCAGTTAACATTTATCGGATATGAGACGCTTACCAACAATCTTACTATATCATTTTGATGGTTGAGAATCTTAGCCGGTAAAGTGAGGGTGATGACTCTTGTCGGGTAAATACATATCCGGTTAACGTTGGAAAACAATTCCTAAATCATTACTCCTCTAACCAATAACGTGATAGTTGAGATCCATAAATTTGGTGGCTGAATTAATGATTTGTTGAACTGTGAATTATCATGCTAAGTGCCCTTGGCTCGATTGAGTTGCTTTTGAGAAACTCGAACATTACGAAATTGAAGGATAAGAATCTTGGTGCTAAATAAGGATGTAGTTACAAGACAGATACATAATCGATGCTGGAGATGCCCGTTTTTCTTTGGTAATGACTTGCTGCTTAATATTGCAATTATTTGATTGTTAAGAAATTGTTATAATTCATAAACACGTGTAAAGAAAGAAAACTAATATCATGATGCTAGAAATGGAAGCATGGATCGTATAAAGGAAAACATGACTGGAAAGAGAACATATACCGGAAAAGAGTGTTTAATACTACAAAAATTGAACGGTAAGAGGAGTAAGTTATAGTGGAACTTTAATGAGACAAACATGGGAAAGGTGAAATTAGATCTAAACTCTCTAATTATGAATACATATGTATGTGAACCATTCTAATTTTTGTTCTTATACATGTTTGATCTTTTTATTTTATTTATACGTCTTATAACTGATATTTCAGTAACAAAAAATAAGTGAATACGGTACTTATGATATTCCACCGGATTACAAGCAAGGATTGACCGGAGATTATTATTCAAAGTCATCTCCTTAAAATAAAATTAAGAATATAAATATAAAAAATTATACCATCGTATCAGGTTCAGTTCTCTCAGATACTCGTGATGATTTTTATGTGATTTGGTGGTCTAATTTAGAACATGAACTTCTCAACAAGAAGGGTTCCAAACAAGCCTCCTACTAAATATATCCAATATCACAATTCACATAAGGCTTTGTACAATTGTCAATTATGGAGGTCTTGAACAAGATCACAGACTCACAGTGAAATCACATTGGAGTTGAAACTTGGGATTTGGAAAACGAGTTTACAAATTAGAGACTCCTCGTTAATTTAGAATATAAATACTTAAAGTTACAAACATAAATGTTTCCAATATAACAGTTTGCCAATCTCTGAGATGAATTATTTAATGAACAAAATTATGGTGGCACGGGACTTGAGTTTCTTGAAATGATTTTGGGCTTAGTAATAATTTTTAAAAATTAGGAACTTAGGTTAGGGGTGGGCCTAAGAATACTGTAGTAGGGAGGGATTATGAACATATATCTTTGCACTAAATGTTACAAAAAGGGAGGGATGGGCGCTCCTTGTTCCCGCAGACGTGTCGTGTAATTCTGTAATGTAGCTTTGATCGATTCTACAATTTGAAGAGAAGAAAGACCAAAGTTTTAAGATATGTCATTTTTATTGAGCAAAATGTAAATTATTTGGAGGAGCTCTGCGATTATAAGTTGAATACATGAGTCTATTATTGGAAAAAAAAAGTATTGAGTAGGGCTTAAATACCAGTAAATTAATAACAATAAAAAAATATAAAAAAATTGAGGAGGAGCCAAAGCACATGTGGCTCCGCCCATGCTTATAAGTCACGTTGAACAATGCTGGAAGCACATACTGTTGATTAACACTTCTTGTTAGTCGTAAATAAAATTGATACGATACAGACTTGTTATTCATTATTCACGAGGATAAAATACAATAATGTTGGGATCTCGTTATCTTGATATACACATGTTTTTCTTGTATGACAGACTTCCATTTTCTTATCTCGTCAATTTACATGAATTTCTATATTGATTTTCTATCGACACATGACGTGCCAAATCATAACACACAATGCTCAAAATGAAACATGTTGTAAAATTGGCCCTTTTTAACAAGAAAAAAAGCCATCAACATTGGCGTTTCATTGCTAATGTTTTCTTTGATTAAATGTTAATTTATTAAGGAAAAAGTTTTAAAAAATTTAATGGACTTTTGTGTTTTGAATAATTAAGTTCTTGTATAGTTTTTTTGAATACAAAAATAATTGGACAATTTTTAAATATATTAAATAAGTTCTTGCACAACTTTTTTTGAATGAAAAACCATTGGACAATTTAAAAATATCAAATAAGTCATTGCACAATTTTTTTGAATGAAAAAACCAACGGACAATTTAAAACATATCAAATAAATCTTTGTTATCTAGAAACTTAACTTGCAACTTGCTAATCAGGTAAAATTTTTGAATTTTTATTTACATTTCTTAATAAATCTTTTTGGATGTGTATATTTTTGTGTTTAAATGGGTATTTCTTTTTGATTTTAACATATATTTTGTAATAAATCTTTTACGTTGTTTATACTTTTTATTTTAATTTAAAATGTTTATAAATAAAAACTTGGGAAAAGTTCAAATAAAAACATTTTTATAAATAATGTTTAGGGACTTAACCACTCAAAAAGGAATAATTTGTTGGGGTTTTTTTGAACTTTTCTCAAGTTTTTATTTACAAACATTATAAATAAAAATAAAAAGTATAATCAATATAAAAGATTTATTAAAAGATATAAATAAACATAAAAAAATATATGTTAAAATAAAAAAGAAATACTCATTTAAACACAAAAATTACACATCCTAAATAATTTATTAAGAAATGTAAATAAAAATAAAAAACAAATATAAATTCAAAAACTTTACCTGGTTAGCAATTTGCAAGTTAAGTTTCTAGATAACAAGAACTTATTGATATGTTTTAAATTGTCTAGTGGTTTTTTCATTCAAAAAAATTGTGCAGGGACTTGTTTGATATGTTTTAAATTGTTCAATGATTTTTCATTCAAAAAAATTGTGCAAAAACTTATTTGATATGTTTTAAATTGTTCAATAGTTTTTTCATTCAAAAAAATTATGCAAGGCTTAATAATTCAAAACATAAAAGTTTATTGAGTTTTTTTAGACTTTTTTCATTTATTAAATAGGAGGATTAAACACTTAACTTTTTCACGGACATAAATTAATAAATTATCATCATGGAAAAATAGATAACCACTTAATTATCCTACAGAAATCTTTTACATATGGTCATGCATAATTCCTTTGAATTTGAGCATCTCATCATTTATCACGATCTATCCTTGGTTGTTTATCAATCAAATTTCATAGATATTGAGTATCTTATGGCCAGGTCAATTGTTTTGAGTTTGTTTCATTTGTTTAAGATTACGTAGTGGCATGGTGGCAGAGGCGGAACACAATAGGGGCCTAGGGGGGCCATGGCCCCTGCGTTTTATCCCATAAATACTAGATATTAGGAATATTACCAATGAATTGCGCTTAGCTCAGGTGGTTATGTGTATATGGCCCCTGTATATATGTGGTCGTAGATTCTATTCTCCTGTCACAGAGTTTTTTTTAATAATGAATTGAGCTTATCAATGAAGATGTTTTGTTGGATTCGGCATCCTTAATTAGAAGGCTTGTGTTCCGCCCCTGCATGGTGGTGATGGTGGGTGGGGTGGTGACTACGATGCAAAACACAGTGGCGTGGTGGGGTGGCGGCAACGGTGGCTGGGGTGGCGGTAACGGTGGTGGTGGCGGAGATGTTGCTGACGAGGGTGGTGCAGGCGGGGAGAAGGTGTCGGTTAAATTTATCTTATATTTGTCACGAAATGAAATTCAAAATCTTTCACATATGCTAGAGAATGATCAAAACCCCCAACCGTGGAATTCAGCGGAGTCCGATGGATTCCAACCAATTCATTCTGCGAATCAAACATCATTAAGAAATTTGATCAAAAAAGTTTGTCATTCCAATTTAATCAAATTTCATTAAATTCCGTGAAAACCAAACATCCCCTTAGTTTTGTGACTATGAGGAAGAACCGTATATTATCTTTTTATAATCATTTTTATTTTGGTATGTTATGTGTAATGAACCTGAATTTACACAAGTATTTAAAAAATAAAAAAAATATTTTTATTCCAGTTAAACTGTTTTTCTTCTTATTTATCATCACATCATATGTTGATTAGAGGTACAAATGTACAAATATAATTGGTTTTCATACCTCAAATTACGTATTCAAAATCATTAAATATATCTATACTACTTTATAAACTAAATTTACCTAAAGTCTTAAAAAAAAACTCCAATGCATAAGGTACTATCCTCTAATGCACAAAGTCTTAAATACTACTTCTAATGCATTGTGTACCACTAACTTATACATGAAGTCTTAAAATCTTTTAAATACACTACTAAAAGCTGATGTACAACTTGAGATTGCAAGATTTATTTAGGTATTTCCCAATAAACGGTTCCTGCTCCTAATATTCACTTTTCCTGCTTCAAAGGCCGACGAGTCCATCTCCCAATATCTCCTTTTGATATTCACGCCTTCCCATTCCTTAAAATCATTCCCCTTCGTTCTCTACCACATCCGATGTCTTACCGCCCAAATTCTCAAGAGACCTTCGCCGACATGGCAGCTGTGGAGGAGGTCGCAGACTTCGTCTCCATTGCGAATGGTAATCTTCTCCTTCCCTCTCACCTCCTTGCTTCAAATTTCTGTTTCCATTTCTTTTTGGTGTTCTATTGTGTTCTGCAAAGTTCTTAATCTTCCTTTCAATCCATCTAGGGTTTCCCCAATTTTCATTCCTGTCGCCGAATCTTGTTTAGGTGTTGTTGAGTTCGCCCCGACTCCTAAGAGTTCTTTGATCATCAGCATTTTTTCCAGGTTAGGTTATAATTATTTCAGTGGGTTTTTTATTTATAAGCCGAAGTTTTTGATGCATTTAGCCCCGAAGATTTTTGTTTCAATCTTGAATTTGACATTTTGACTCCCAATTGAAGACATTTAGCCCTGAAGCTCTGTTCGACTCCATCGTTCCAGATTCCTTACGGTTAGTTTTTATTTTCGTGTGCATCTTCCTTTCGCTCTTCCAAATTTTCTGTTTTAGGGTTAGAATCCTCTCATTGTTACCATAAAAATGTAAATGTTTAGGGTTAACTCTCCATCACTACCGATTCCTAATCAGGTTTGATTACTGATCAAAGATGATGGTGGGTTTTGAAGGTATGAATTCAAAATTATTGTTGAACCTTTTCTTTTTTGGGGGTTTGAAGGTATTTCATGGTCAGTTCACGAAAACCATTTTTTGTGGGTTTATTGTATTTATTTTGTTTGCTAAGTGTTCGATGAAACGTTTCAATGAAAATTTGATGTGAAGTTGGTTTTATAGATGACAGAAGGTGTCAAGAAGCCACAAGGAGAACAGAGACCGAAGAGTTTTTGGCTCTAATTTGCATTGTCTATTGAACTTTATTTCAGGTTTTCCAGCTTCGATTGGCAACGTCGATTGATCCTGATTTCCAACGAATGATGAAGGTAACTACGAGTCTCTCTCTACCTCTCTATCTTCTTATGGTTTACTGATTTTAGGAATTTGAATCGAGGAATACTACGAGTCTCTTTCCCGCACTTTCTGTTGCACTACGTAATAGCACTTTTTTGATGATGTTTGGTACCTTTTTTCCGACGGAGTAACACACCCATAGGAATTCATACGTGCTAATTTATCTAGATTACACACCAATATGAAATCACATTCAGAAATGATGAAATTAGTTGGTTTGGCTACTGTGATTCTTTGGTCAGTGATTAGGCCTTATATGTTAAAAAAATTGAGATTGGAATAAATAGTCTTATTGGATTAGAGGTAAATAATAGATTGATAATGCGGTCAATAATAGATTGACAGTCGATGACCCAACACTTACCTGGTAAGAGCGTCACTTTCACTTATCAGGTAAGACTTTCGGTCCTGTCATCGCTCTTACCGGGTAAGGTTCTCAATCCTTGTTTTGTTCACTCGATAAGGTAAAATTAGGGGTGAGCATCGGAACCGGGTACCCGTATTTGGAACTGGAACCGTTTCGGAACTGCCGGTTCCGGAACCGGAACCGATGAGATTGGTTCCGGTTCCGGTTCCTAAAATACGGAACCGATCAGGACCGGTTCCGGCTCCGATTCTCATTTTTTTGGAACCGTTACCCGCTGGGTACCCGCTACCCGCCACTTTTAAATAAAAAATATTTTATATATTTATATATAATAAATAATAACTCAAAGTTTCTAGTTTGTTTATGTAATAGTTAGTTTTTATCGGATTAGTTTTGACCGTTTGTTGAAATTATTACTTTAAGTCGATATTTTTGTTGTTTATAATTATATTTTTATCGTACGCAATTTAAAAAATTAAAAAAAAAGTTGAAACCGGGTACCCGATACCGGAACCGGTTCCCGTCGGTTCCGGTTCCGGTTCCAAAATATAAGGAACCGGTGTTAGCGGCTCCGATTCCGATTCCGGATTTTCAAGAACCGCCGGTTCCGGTTCCATGGAAAATAGCCGGGTACCCGGTTATGCTCACCCCTAGGTAAAATGACCCATCAATCACCGCAATTAACAGACGAGTTAGCGTTTCGATTTTTATTTGTAATTATTATTCACTGTTATTATAATTACATATGAGAGGTGCAGTTAAAGAGTTTTTTGTTTACTCTGTTTTGGTAGCATGTGTTAGTGGATATGACCCCATGGATGATGTCACGATGGATAAAGTGCAAGCAACATGATCCTCATCCCATTGTAAGAATCATTCATGTTCATTCTATGGAACTTATTATCTGAGATTTTTCATTCGTTGTTATTTTTTGACATTTTTAAATGATCAAGAGTTTTGCTATTTTGTTCTAATTCGTGCAAGTGGCTTGATATCGAATTTAAGGTTTGATACATGCATTTTCGGTTCCTGATTCGAGGTCCGCAATATTGGGAACCTGGATGTTGTAGGCGTGTGACATTTGTGTCAATCCGGGAGACAAATGATTAGGAGATCGATTTAAATGTGAAAAATGGTCATTTTAGTCAATTTCCCGAGGATTAATACTCATCTTGACAGCTTTTCAGAGCTTGTGTTGTCCTTGTTTTTACATTTGAATTGACTAGTCACAATCAATCGTTCATTATCTGTTCTGTCCACATTCCAACAACCCTTCAAGCATAGTAACTAGATGATGTGCTACATTATAATGCAACTACTTTTAAAATTCAACTTTTGTTATTTACTGCTTATTTGTTTTTAATTTTTTAGCTAACAAAGACAAAATTTAGCAGATTTTAAGTTGGTTTTGAGTGTTGTAATATTAATATTACTTGTGTTTATGCTGCACTCGAAGAATAAACTTGTAAAAGCCGAAGCTTGCTTGCTACTCAACAAGCCTTGGTCCCTACTCCACGAAGCTTGGCCACTACTCAACCTCCAAGCTTGTTCCTTACTCTTCTTAGTTACTTGGTGCCTACTCATTAGTGGTATATAAATACCTCATAAGGATGAACATAATAATCCATCCTATGGATCATTTCCGTCCTCTTAGATGCAACACCTAAATACTCTCTAGCTACTATATATATATATATATATATATATATACTATTTGTGAGATTCAAGAGTGTTTTTGAAGACTTGGTGTTCCGGAAGATTTGCTAGTTGATCGCGGATCTTAAGATCCTTGTACAAGCACTTTGTAATCTCCTTGGTTGGTAATAATATTCTTGCTCTCTCTCTTTGGTGGATGTACACTATCACACCGATAGTGGAACCACATTAAATTCTCGTGTTGCTAATATTGTGCGGTGAATATTGTCATTTACATAGATTCTAACAACATTTGTTATTATCTATATTGAGGTTGTTTATTTCGCTAGAGTCATCGTGCAACATCTAGATCATTGTTATCCGCATTTGTTGTCGGGTTATTTGTGTCCTTGGGTTTCTATTTTGTTTGGGACCTTAGAAATCATTTGCTAGCATTTGTTTGTGACACATAATTTCCTAACAATTGGTATCAGAGCTTCGAATATAGATTTGTAGTTTGTGTAGATAATATACATAAACTAGTTCGCACACATATTTGTCTTTATGACTGAAGCCGAAAACCCATTTAGTACTGATCCTTCAAACCAGACCCACAGACTGTACCAAGAGGGTACCTTTAATTTATCAGGGGCTGGGATTCGTATACAGACTTGGAACGGGGACGGTGACTTTGGTAAATGACAGTTCACAACATCTGCTGCACTTAGAAAGAATGGAGTCCATTCAGTAGTATTTGCTAAAAATGAGTTAGACCCTAATATGTCTGACCTTAAGGCTAGAGAAATGGAAGTATGGGCATTTACTACTTTGCAGATGGCTATGGGAGAGAATGTCATTTCTGAAATTGTTTCAGAAAAGACTGTTGCAGGTATCTGGAGTAAACTTGAGAATCTATATCTCAAGAGAACTTTGACCAACAGGTTGTTATTGATGCGGTCGTGCCTCTTCTCAAAATGAAGGAAGGTTCTACCATCAAGGCTCATATGACCGAATTCGAAGACATCATACTGAAGTTGAAGGCAACGGAATGCGGCGCTTTTCGCCAAGATGAAGAAGCTCTTGCTATGATTATGTTGTATTCACTTCCCGAGAAATATTCTCAATTCACTAACAGTTTTATATATGGAAGAAAAACTCTTTCTTTGTCTGATGTGAAAAAAGGAATGATTTCTGAAGATCAACGAGTTCAGATGAGAATCGGTAACAACTCAAGGGAGAGTAATTCTGCCATGGCCTATTTGCAGAAAGAGGCCGTGATGATCAACAATCTTCAAGAGGAAGAAACCGTAGGCGCTCACCATCTCGTCGACCTGGTTCTCGCGGGAAATCAAAGACACATGGCAACTGTAGTTATTGCCATAAGCCAGGTCATTGGGTGAAGGATTGTCCGAGCCTTAAAAACAAAGGTAAGGACAACTCTGAATCATCAGTTGTTGTAGCCGAAGAGGAGCAATATGGCTTCTCTGCCACAGTTACACCACCACTAAGTGACAAGCGTTGGGTGTTAGACACCGGTGCATCTTACCATATGACACCATTTCGGGATTTTTTCTCTACCTTCGAAAAAGTTGAAGGTAACAGTATTTATATGAGAAACAATACTTCATGTGTTACTAAGGGTATCAGTACTATGCAGATCAAGATGTTTGATGGGTGTATTCGGACATTGAACAATGTCCGATTTGTTCCATCCATGGCTCGTTCCTTGATCTCTCTTGGACAACTGTCCTGATTAGGTTGCAAGATTCAGACTGAAGACGAGAGTATGCACATCTCCAGAGGGAGTTTTATTGTAATAAAAGGCAAACAGGCTGAAAATAATCTTTCTCATTTGATCGGCGAGACTATTTCTTCTGAATCGTGTGTGGCCGATAACTCTCAGAATCTCGATGCAACTCGCTTATGGCATCTTCGTTTGGGCCACACATCCGAGAAGAATTTGGAGATTTTTCGCAAGCGAAATCTTATCAAAGTCAACGCACCTGCTAGCCTGGATTTTTGTTCGGGATGTGTCAAGGGAAAACAGACGCGTGTTTCTTTTGGTGTTGGAAAACACAACACAAAGGAATCCTTGATTATGTTCATATAGACGTCTGGAGACCATCCAATACTTTGTCCCTTAGTGGAGGCAAATATTTTGTTTCGTTTATTGATGATTTCTCAAATAATCTTTGGGTGTATGTGTTAAAGTTAAAGTCAGATGTCTTCGATACGTTCAAGACTTGGTTAGCACGAGTAGAAGTTGAGATTGGAAAGAAGTAGAAAGTGCCTAGATCTGACAACGGTGGAAAATTTACTAGTGGTAACTTCAAAGACTTTTGTTCTTGTAAAGGCATCTACCGTCACTACACCACACCGGGCAACCCTCAGTCTAATGGGGTTGCCGAGCAGATGAATAGGACTTTGCTTGAAAAAGTCCGATGTATGTTGTCTACGTCAGAATTCCCTAAATCATTTTGGGCCGAAGCACTTTACACCGCGATGCACATTATTAACAGGTTACCTTGTTCGGCTATTGGGGGAAAGATTCCGGAAGAGGTTTGGAGAGGTAAAGGAAACATCTGTCTGAAATACATACGTGTATTTGGTTGTCATGTTTATGTTCATGTTTCAAGTTAGGACAAATTAGATCCGAGAGCCACCAAAGGATCTTTTCTCGGCTATACAGATGGTATCAAGGGTTATCGAATCTGGAACCCCTTGACTCGTAAAGTGATTCATTCTCGTCACGTTACATTTGATGAATCAGTCTTGTTGAAGTCACAAGACCCTCAGTCCTCTCAAGATCCGGAAGTTGTTACTACTGTTTATCCTATTGCCGATGATGTGGAGACAGTAGTTAGTCCTTATATTCCAAGTTCATCTGCTTTTGATACTAGTTCAAGATCACCCGAAAATGTTGAAGAAGTCATTCCGCCAGTGACTTCTACTAGTGATTCTGAAGAAGAGATTCTGATTGATGGTGGAGACCAAGGCGATGCAATCCCAGTTATTGCACCTACCAGGCATAGTCAAAGGACTATTCGACCGCCTAACAGGTATGGAGATTGGGATTTTGCTAACATGAGTTTTACAGATCAGCTGGTGTATGCTTTGCATGTAGGGCAAGAGGAGCCACTTGATTTGAAGGAAGCATTGGTTTCAACCCACAGTTCCAAATGGCTATCCGCCATGCAAGAAGAGATGGAAGCTCTCTCAAAGAACAAGACTTGGGAACTTTGTCCACTACCGAAAGGTAGCCGGGCAATAGGGTGCAAGTGGGTATACAAGGTCAATGATGATGATCGATACAAGGCTCGTCTCGTTGCTAAAGGTTTTTCTCAACGGAAAGGTATCGAGTATGACGATATCTTTGCTCCCGTTGTTCGACATACATCTATTCGTGTTCTTTTGGCAATCGTGGCTATGCACGATTTGGAACTCGAACAGTTAGATGTGAAGACCGCCTTCTTACACGGAGACTTGGAGGAAACTATTTATATGAAGCAACCCGATGGCTTCGTTTCCGAAAGCAAGCCAGATTATGTATGTAAGCTCAAGAAGTCCCTCTATGGACTTAAACAGTCGCCTCGTCAATGGTATAAGAAGTTTGATTTGTTTATGCTCACTCTGGGATTTGAGTGAAGTGAAAAGGACGCTTGTGTTTATCATAGACAAAGCGGTGGTATTTTCACTTATCTTCTTCTTTACGTAGATGACATGCTTATTGCCTGCAAGGACCGGTCAGAGATCAAACGACTGAAAGATAAGTTGAAGTCGGAATTTGAAATGAAAGATCTTGGTGCGGTGCAGAAGATTTTGGGCATGGAAATCGTACGGGACAGAAAGTCTCGGACACTCAGGTTGACACAACGAGCATATATTCATAAAATTCTGAAGCGGTTCAATCTTGATGGTGCCAAGACGTTTAGCACTCTGTTACCGAAGCACATCAATATTACAAGTGAAGATTGTCCGAAGGTTGACAAGGGAAAGACCGAAATGTCAAAAGTTCCATACGCCAGTGCGGTCGGGAGTCTTATGTATGCCATGGTGTGCATTCGTCTCGATCTCGCACATTGTGTCAGAGTGGTGAGTCGGTTTCTCGCGAATCCGGATCAATCACATTGGATAGCCATTAAGACGACATTCCTATATTTGTAGGGAACCGAGACACATGGTCTTATATTTGGTTTGCACAATGACTGTGAAATTGTCGGATTTTGTGATTCTGACCATGCAGGTGATTGAGTAGGTTGGAGATCCACATCCGGTTACATACTTACCTTGGGTGGAACAACCGTCAGTTGGAGATCACGATTACAATCTATTGTGGCATTGTCAACCACATAAGCCGAACTAGTTGCGGCGGTCGAGTCTAAGAAACGGTCCATTTGAAAGAACTAATGAACGGCTTAGGCTTCGAGCAACCTTCCGTGCGCATTTTCGCTAATAATTAGAGTGCCATTCATTTGGCTTTCAGTTCTCGGACAAAGCACATAAATGTGCGTGATGCATATCTTGTTAGATTACATGAAGCGAAGGTCGTCTATTTGAAGAAAATCCTGACAGACGACAATGCTGCTGATATGTTCACTAAGTCGCTACCGCCAACTAAATTTGAGCATTGCTCAAACTTGATCCAACTTCGTTTGTGTTAGTGTTGTTGGGCACTTTGTTCGAGAGAGAGAAGATATCACCACAGGTGACAAAATGACATCTTTGAAGGAATTACTTTGTTAAGTGCTTTAGAGCTTTGTTTTGCTCTACCTTTGTTTAAGTGGATTGTGCATTTGAGGTTATTTGTTTGCTTGTAACTTTGACGGATGATGGCCATGCCGAAGCTCGTCACGGTTGGAATGCAATTTTGCTACCCCATGCCAATTTACTTGCTATCTACTTATGATCAACAATTTGAAGATTTCGTATTCGTTGGATTGGGATTCGTCTTGCTTTCGAGGATCTCGTGCATCATGGTGGAGTGTTGTAATATTAATATTACTTGTGTTTATGCTGCACTCGAAGAATAAACCTGTAAAAGCCGAAGCTTGCTCGCTACTCAACAAGCCTTGGTCCCTACTCCACGAAGCTTGGCCACTACTCAACCTCCAAGCTTGTTCCTTACTCTTCTTAGTTACTTGGTGCCTACTCATTGGTGGTATATAAATACCTCATTAGGATGAACATAATAATCCATCCTTTGGATCATTTCCGTCCTCTTAGATGCAACACCTAAATACTCTCTAGCTAGTATCTATATATATATATATATTATTTGTGATATACAAGAGTGTTTTTGAAGACTTGGTGTTCCGGAAGATTTGCTAGTTGATCGTGGATCTTAAGATCCTTGTACAAGCACTTTGTAATCTCCTTGGATGGTAATAATATTCTTGCTCTCTCTCTTTGGTGGATGTACACTATCACACCGATAGTGGAACCACATTAAATTCTCGTGTTGCTAATATTGTGTGGTGAATATTGTCATTTACATAGATTCTAACAACATTTGTTATTATCTATATTGGGGTTGTTTATTTCATTAGAGTCATCGTGCAACATCTAGAGCACTGTTATCCGCATTCGTTGTCATTTTGTTTGGGACTTTAGAAATCACTTGCTAGCATTTGTTTGTGACACATAATTTCCTGACAGGTTTATCTTACATGTTTGTTTTCTTCATAAAATCAACACCTTGTTTTTTGGTTTTGTAGGTACTCTTAACATTTTGATGTGGACTACTTGTAGAAAGCTATGGTTCTACTAATGCTACTTGGCATTCCAAGACAAATCTCTGCATATTTTGGACAAGATTCAGTGATCATAGAACAAGATTGAAATTATGAAACTGATTCAAGTGTTTAGTAGATCGAGAGTTTTCTTAATGGTTGTAATCTCGAGCTATGTTTAGTGCTTTTAGCAGCCTTTTTGTTGCTGGAGGAAGTTAGTGAACTTATAAATTAATTGAGTTATCATCTAAAATCATACCACATATATCATATTTTGGATTTGGTTTTGCTGTCTAATGGCTTAAACTCTTGAAATCTAAATCCATATACTCTCAAGTAATGATTTTAGAAATCGAAATTGATCTATTTTACTATCTCAATTGAAATATGGAATTCAGACGACGATTTAAGGTCACTAGAGTTTGATTTCAGAAGATAATTTCGAAATCGATAAACTCTAAGCGCCTGGAATTAATCTGCTTCTAACCCACAAATCAAACATGGTTTGTTAATCTCCAAACATTAACAATGCGATAGACCAATATATTCATTTTCATCATGTAAGAGCGATGATCAAGAGTTTTACCCGATATGTGAAGGTGACGGTTTTTTGTCACGATTAGCATTTACCGGGTAATTTGTTACATACATTGCTGTTTTGGTGGACTAAAGTCTTACCCAATATATAAGTAATAGTGTTAAATTTTACTGATAAATACTTTTCGGATATTTTTGGTAAACGACTTCTAAATTTATACTATTAAGTTGTGAGGTGTGAATTGTTTAATTGTTTAAAGGATAATTTGACAATTTCTTATCTTATTAAACTTGACATTTGGTTGTTTGGGTACCAACAAGTGAATTATACTTTGAACTACTATATTTTGAAATAATTGTCTGCTCGTGTCATGTAATGCATTGTCGTATCTTGCCTTATTAATCCAGTCAGGTTTTTAGGTATGAGGTAAATTTGCTGGTTAAACTTCACCACCTTATCATAGTGTAATTTCTTTGAGATGTTATCGAAAAGAAACCGTTAATGTTGATCACCAAGTTTTTATGAGGGGTAAAACTATTGCACTACTTTTAGCTAACATAGAGATGGAAAATCATGGTCTTTAAAGAATTTTATATTTTGAAATTAAATAATCTTTTGCATCCCGCCCCATCTAGTACTTTTAAATGCATGAAATACAACATAATAATATTATCATTATTATTATAGGCTCCTTATCTTGGGCCCAAGATTGAATTAAATTATGATCTGGGCCTAAATAACAGTGTAAATTTGGCCCAATTAATCCGCAAGCAATTGACAACACTCATGACTTATGACTTATAAACCCTAATTCTCATCTTCAAACCCTACCCTTTCTTTCTCATCGTCTCTCTGAGCAAAATCAGCCGACCGCCGCCCCTTCTCCGTCGACAACCATGGGTCGCGTCCGTACCAAAACCGTCAAGAAATCATCTCGCCTTGTTATCGAGCGTTACTACTCGAAAATGACCCTCGATTTTCACACCAATAAGAAGATCTTGGAAGAAGTTGCCATCATTCCGTCGAAGCGCCTCCGCAACAAGATCGCCGGATTCTCTACTCACTTGATGAAGCGAATCCAGAAGGGACCGGTCAGAGGCATCTCGCTCAAGCTACAAGAGGAGGAGAGAGAGCGCCGTATGGACTTTGTTCCCGATGAATCTGCCATCAAGACCGACCGTATTGAGGTCGATAAGGAGACTATTGACTTGCTTGCGTCTTTGGGCATGAGCGAGCTACCTGGAATTGTGCTTAAGGAGGATACTCCTTTGATTTCCACATCGATACCGGGAGCTTACGGCGGTGGTGGTCGTGGTGGCTATGGCGGTGGAGCTGGAAGGAGGTACTGATCAATGATGCTCTTTTTTCCGGTTTTTTTAATGGGTAATTTGTTGTTTTTACAGTCTTACATTATCTATGTTTTCTCTGTTAGGGTTTTGGTAAACGCTATAATGATTTGAATGTTTGAAGAGATGAGTTTGTCTTTTACTTTAATGATGGATTGAATTAAAACAATCAAAGTTTTTTATTTTGTGCTATTGCCATATGCATTTACCCAATTTTTGCATCTTATATCTGCTCTTTTTTGATTTAATTTGGGGGTTTTGAAAGTTAATTTGAGATTATAGATTTATCTGTTGCTGTCACAGGAAGCCAAGTTGTTTTACAACTTTAGATTTATGTGAATTGATTGTACTCTTGGAAACCTAGGTGCATTTAGATGCAAATTCATAGAGTATATGATAAGTAGGTGCAACAGTTGATTCCAGATTCTACATCCTGATTTTGTGCATTAGATTGGATTGCAATCTGGTAGACAGATGATTTTACTTTTTATTGTATATTTGGGGCCTGCTAGGGTTTTGATGGATCACTTGATTCTCTAATCAAGTTATGAGCTTTTTAACCTGTTTTAACCTATAAAATATGCAGTAGCAATTGCATAATGTGTTGTTAACATTGTTTTTTAGGTGATTGAAAGCATGTTTTAGCCAAGTTATGGTGTTTAATGATTTCATTTGCATCTGTCCCCGCTATCTATTGTAACATAGAGCAGTCAGCGTGTTTACCAAGCTCGAATTCTGACTGAACTACTGACCGAAAACTTACCGGGTAAACACTCTTACCCGGGTCAGCAATTACCCGGTAAGAGTTGGTAAACGGCCTAACGTCTATACTTGGTTCAATCAGGTCTTTTGTGGATAAAGTTGTCTAAAATTAGAAGCCTGCATATGTTTAACGTAGGTTGTCCATCAAAAAGCCAATTTAATAGTAGCCCATTAACCTATAATAAATATGATAAACTGAAGCCCACAGCCCAATAAAATAAATGGGTTGTAACTTTTGACATCGAGTTTATTATGAATAAATACCCAAATTTCTTACAAATCGATTTAGGTCTTGTTTGGTTTGCTGGAATGGAATGGATTTGGTTTGTTGGATTATTCAGATTTAAAATCATAGGATTCAATTGAAATTCTACAAACACAAGATTTTGAAATCTTTGGGAGATGTTTGGGGGGATTTCATAGGATTGTAAAAAATAAACTTATAAAAATTGTTAAAAACACATGTGTTTTGTAATTATTGATTAATAAAAATGTAATTTAATTATTTTTTTTTATAAATTATTTATAAATAATGGAATTCAATTTAATTTCAAATCCTATAAACCAAACACATCAATAATTTTAAATCCATTCTGATTCAAATCAATCCAAATTCCTACATGAAATCCAAATACAATCCTATAAATCTAATCCAATTCAAATTGCCTCATCTTTCAGATTGATTTATCATTCCATACCGGATTTCTGATATCTCTATCTTTTTGATCCGGATTTCGTATCTATCTTTCTCATATTTGACTGATTTTGTATGCTCATCACTCTAAATTCCTACATGAAATCCAAATACACATGAAATCCAAATACAATCCTACAAACTAAACGGACTTTTAGGATATAGATTCAACATTGATACACCAAGTTTATTGAGAAGTAATTAATGTTATAAGATTAAATATTTTTGTTTCTATGTAAAAACGTATGAATGATTAAGTTTTCAAAATTATTAAGAGGCTTTTATGTTATAGTGTAAAATGAAATATAATTGTTTGGTAATTATATAAAATGAAATCAGGATTTTGAATGGTTAAGAGTAGTCCATGATACAAAATGATTTAGAAGATTTTAGAACCTTTAAGAGACCTACTTTTTGCCAAACAGAGTTTACAAAATGATTTACAAAATTATATAAAATGAAATCAGGACCTACTTTTTGCCAAACAGAGTTTATCTCTTAGCGATTTAGCGATTGTTTCTTAATGGACATGTTAAGAGGTAAACAAATAGTTCCTTACTAAGTTTTTTATTTCACTTTGAGAAATGTTATATAAATTTTTTTTGCAAGATATTTTTTTAAGTAACAGTTATAATAAATAAATTAATTGGGCTCTTTATTTCAAAAACATTCTAAAAATCTTGTCGATACAGCTAAAAAGTTAGAAACAAGCTATTATAGTAATAGATAGATATTTTTTGCTCCATGTAAACTTAATTTTATTGAAGTGAATGGTGGTCGATTTTGTTGAAGTGGATGGTGGAAAAATCAGTAAAGAAAAACTAGTGCATTATGGGTTTTTCAACTTTTAGTGAAATCAGTTGCAATAAGTCGTTATTTGTTGAGGTTTGCTCTTATTTCGTATTTTATTTAAGAGACATGACAAGAATCGACAGTTTTAATAGGTAAATAAGGTAAAAGACTATTACTCGGTAAGGGCTTTCCGGGTTTAAGATGTTTACCAACAATTCATTTTTATGATCGAGAATGTTACACAATAAGAAAAGCAAGAGTGATGTTTTTTGCCAATAAGTGCTTACCTGACAAATATTTGGTAAACAACTCCTTAAAAGCTGTTTGTTTTGCGGAATTCAAAGAAATTTGATTGAATTGGAATGACAAATTCCTTTAACCAAATTCCTTAACGATGTTTGGTTCACGGAATGAATTGATCGGATTTCATCGTATTTCACAATCAAGGGATTTGACCATTTCTTAGCATATGTGAATAATTTGAATTCAATTTCATGGCAAATGTAACAAAATTTATAATTTTGTTTTAAAATGACAAAATAATCTTTGCATCCAATTTAACCACCACTCCTTCTTCTCTTGCCCACCGGGAAAATTTCTACCACTGCCATTGGTGCCACCACACCACAACACCACTATTGTCGTTGTCACAAGTGACTCACAACCGTCAACCCCACCCCACTTATAGATGCATATTTATATTCTTTTGCGAGATTTCAATCCAATTTCTATCAATCAAATGCATGATCGAATTTTATCAAATTTCATTCCAATTCATTCAAAGTCAAATATATTTGATAGATTCTAATTCTATCAAATTTATTATGTGAACCAAGCGCTTCCTTAGTATCTTATATAAATCAATATGATTCAGTGTCTTTCTCAAATCAAGATGATCACCATTGAACATTTTAAGAAGATGAAGGAATTTGCAAACCCATAAAACAAGTAGGGTCTAAAAAAACTAGGTTTTTCATATATGGGTTGATGGTTTGATTTATAAGATGACTAGATAAATTGAGGAATTTTTATAAACGGGTTTGAAAGATAAACAAGAAAGACGAGTGTTGCTCACATTTCATTTGATTTTTAGATTCAATGTGTTTGATGTGCAAATTGACTTAAGTTCTATAAAACAAAGATGATCATATATAAAAATGACATGTTCACTCTATATTACACGATCAAAATAACCTTTTTTTACACAAATTCCTTAAATTATATGTTACTTGTGTTGATTTTGTTTTTGTCAATAACTAGTTGGATATTCTAGTACAAAAGTTATACTTGAATAATCTACCGAAAACGTTTGTATTGCAGGTTTACTTTTGTCACATCTATTCTTTTAGTTATCTTACAAACATTATATATGTATACATGCATAGAAGTAGAAAAATTATTTTGTCATAGAACCTAAAAGGTCCGTTTAATATCAAACCTTAGCAAAACACGGTGAATGAAACGTTTAGGGTGTTTTGCTATGAAAGTTTATTGTACTTTATACATAAATAAATAACAATATTTTAATGTGAAGTTTCAGTATTATTTTGTTATCTTACTTGTCTTAAGAAAAAAATTGGTGTCACTTGAACCCAACCTTATATCTAAAACTATAAAATAGCCCGAAAATTGCATACACAAAGAAAACCTCAATAAGCTCTCAACAATCTACACTTTTGCCTCAACTTTTTCATACTTTTTTTTAATCAAAATCATCTATAAATAATATCTAAAAAGAAAAGAAACCCGAAAGTGATAACCACCCTTATTCATTCATTCATTCATGACACCAATTACTCTTAAATTGCCTCTAGAATAGGTTAGTGATATCAAGCCTTGTCTACATCAACTATAGCTACACCCTTTGATGCAAAAGGGTTGTGCTCATAAATTGTAATCTTAATGTTGCATTTATACTAGTAGTTGCATCTTGTGACAACTGCACATTTAATAAAAGAACGTTGCAATTTTATGTATATTTGTGATATTTTATTTTAGGATTAATTAAGACCGGTTATATGTCATAATTATTTATTTATTTATTTATTTATAACATCACCATCATATAGGCTCTTTTGTCCTGACGTTCACAATTAAATTTGAGTTCGTATTTGAACCCACCCACCCATGTATATATATAAAGAGAGAGAGAGAGAGAGAGGTAGGATCAAACGAAAACGATATCTATTTAAAAGAACACGAGAATGGACATATCACGTGCAAAATCACATATGATTTTCCATTAATGGTAAAAAAAAGTGTCCGGACGACTTGTGGTCGCGTTTTCAGGTCACGGAGCCAAGGTCGGTTGAATCACATTTGATTTTATACACGATGTTAATGTAAAATCACATATGATTTGCCCCTTATCGTGTTATTTAAATAGATACCGTTCTCGTTTGTTCTTGCCTTACATATATATAGAGAGATGCGGGTTCATGTGAGGACGGTAACTATTTACGAGAATGCAATGATAATCCTCAGCCAATCATTTTGTACATGAAATTTTTTTCATGTACAAAATCATATGTGATTTTGTACTAACATCAAAAATGACACGCGCGACTTTTGCCGCGGGAAAAGTTTCGGCTAATCATATATGATTTTGTGTGTAAATCATATAAGATTTTGTACATAAAAATTTTCATATACAAAATGATTGACTGAAGATTGTACTCGCATTCTCGTAAATTGTTACCGTTCTCGCATGAACCTCTTTCTATATATATATATATATATATAGAGAGAGAGAGAGAGAGAAAAGTTCAAATGCGAACTCAAATTTGATTGTGAACGTGAGGAGAAATGAGAGCGCGACACGTGTCTGAATTTGTATTATTCAGACTGAATAATGAAGAAAATATTCAGACTGAATAATACTATTATTCAGTTTGAATATTTTTTCACTATTCAGTTTAAATATGACACGTGTCACGCTCTTATTTGTCCCCATGTTCACAAACAAATTTGAATTCTCATTTGAACCCAATGGGGGAGGTTTCAATTCAAATTCGACAATTCAAACAAACTTTGCAAACCAATCCTAGCCGTTCATCTACTTTAATAAACATTTGATTTAATTTTGTTTCATAATCCAAACTCATGATTATAATTAATGAGTTTATCATCTTTCATATACATATATCTCAACCATAATTAATGAATTATGATAACTATCGATAAATATCTCAATTGTTTACTAATATAATGGTTTGTAAAGTTTGCATAAATGGAGGATTTTGCAATATATATATATATATATATATATATATATAGGGGTTTTCTTTTTGAGAACTCATGAAATTGTGATAACATTGAGAACTTGTGCATTATGTGTTGTTTCATGTGATTTTTTCCTAATAAGGAGTTTGATTTGGAATATTGGTTAACATATATTTGTTTCATAATGTGTTTGTCTTACATGTGCTCGGTTCACAATGTGCACATTTTTTATGTGTTTGTGAGATCAATGAGAACTTCTACCTTAAGGTTTCGTTTAACATGACTACTTTTCATCTAAGTATAATAATTAATATATTAATTAACATATATTTTGTTTCACAAGGTGATTGTTTCATATGTATTCATTTTACAATGTGAAACTTTATTACGTGTATTTTTTTGTTTCACAAATATACAAAAAACATTTACCTTGTGAACGATTACATGTGAAAGAAACATATCTTGAGACAAACATATATATTAATTTATATTATAAATCGTAATATTAGATGAAAAAAATCATATGAAAAAAGTACAAGATGCACTAATTATTAAGGTTATCATAATTTAAAGGGTTTTCAAAAGAAGACCCCCTTATATACATATAGGGTTGGTAGTCCGTGAGAAATGTCATTTTCTGTAGGGAAACATAAAATTCACATAATATATGTGAAGATATTGTTATGTTGTACGAAGGAAAGTGGTGAATGTCATAAAATATAACGTAGCTTTCACACACATTTTTATCATTGGCAGATCTAGATACAAAAACTGGGGGAAGGGACCCCATTAAAAGGAAAAAAACAAAATTTTACAAGGATTAATTTTTTGCAAGGGACTCCACAATTCTAGCCGCCCGTTACCGACTTTAAAAAGTTTTTTGAAATCAATTAAAAAACCTAAAAGATCTCTTGAAATCAACCACAAAAATAGAAAAATCACTTGAAATCAATCAAAAAACCCGAAAGTCTTTCGAAATCGACAAATATATCACTCGAAATCAACCAAAAAAGTTTAAAAATTCCTCGAAACGGTGTAATTAGACTAAAAACACATCAGGAGACTTGCGCGCCTTTAAAGGTGACCCCACTAGACAAAAATCCTGAATCCGCCACTACTTCTCATCAAATTATTTTTTCAAATGATCCCATATCCATCTCCGTCTCTCTCTCTCTCTCTCTCTCTCTATCTATCTATCTATCTATCTATCTATCTATCTATCTATCTATCTATCTATCTATCTATCTATCTATCTATCTATCTATCTATCTATCTATCTATCTATCTATCTATCTATCTATCTATCTATCTATCTATATATATATAGAGAGAGAGAGAGAGAGGAAGGTTCAAATGCAAACTCAAATTTGGTTGTGAACGTGAGAACAAATGAGAGCGTCACACGTGTCAAAATAAGCAATATTCAGACTGAATATACAAAAGAATATTTAGACTGAATATAGTATATATTCAGTCTGAATATATAAAGGAATATTCAGTCTAGTATATATATCCAGTCTGAATATAAAAAGGAATATTCAGACTGAATATTCCTTTGTATTTTCAGACTGAATATATACTATAATATTTCTTTGAATGGGACACGTGTCGTACTCTCACAACCAAATTTGAGTTCTCATTTGAACCCGCCCCTATATATGTATATATATATATATATATATATATATTACATAGGGTAATTGATTTGAGTTCCTGCAATTTTTATGAGAACCTAGAGAACTGTGCTTCATGAGTTATTTCATACGATTCTTTTTCCATCCAAGGCAAAATTTTAGGATACTAATTAACATATATTTGTTGAACAATATGTTTGTTTGTATTGTATTTGTTTCATAATGTGAAACTTTTTGGCGTGTTTGTGAAACACAAAATACATGTATAAAAAGTTTCGCATTGTAAACGAGAACATATGAAACAATCACATTTGAAACAAAAATATGTTAATCAGTACCTTAAATACTAGTCTTTGGAGAGAGAGTCGGTTTCATATTGGAATAATAACCAAATAAGAGAATAAGAAAATGATCTAATATCCACAAAATTACGTGTAAAATCACATATGATTCATGCGACTCAGGTAGCAGGCCACGTCGCCCGCACACCTTTGTGTTTGACCGTTCGTGTAAAATCGCATGTGATTTTGTACGCGATTTAACCATTTTTGTATTCTTTTATTTAATTATTGTTCTTGTTTAACCTCCCCTCTCTCTCATTAACGAGAACGCGTCTTATTTACAAAAACGCAAGACCACATATGGGTTTATCAGATATCTAATTCAGGAACAACTTCTTTGTTCAAAATCAATAATAATAATAATAATAACATAACTGTTGATCTAATATTTTAGGGATCACATTAATCATAAATAACCACCAATATCTATCACCATCATATCTCTCTCTCTCTCTCTCTCTCATCCACCTATCTACTTGTCGAATTCACCATTATCGCAGCAAAATCACCATTATCGCAGATTATCACAATGCCTCCTCTTGTATCACTTGTTTATTGAATAACCGATTTTCTAAAATCATTACTTCGATTGTCATCTATTACATGTTTTTCATAGTGATTCTTAGTACTGTTTTTGCATCAATGGGTGTATAGAACAATTAATTCTACAAACACATTACTATTACCGTAATTAATCACATATTTATCACAGTGACTCCTAACATTGTTTTTGCATCACTTGGTTTATTCAATGATTTTTTTTATCACACTGATTTTGTTTTATTAGGTGCATTTAATTAACTAATGTTGTATATCCGATTACTTCGATTGTTTTGTATCACATGTTTATCACATTAACTTCTAACACTCTTTTTGCATCAATCGATGTACTAAGGCAACATTGTGTTTTATCACACATTTATCACATTAGCTTCTAACACTTTTTTTGCATCAATCGATGTATTAGAGGAGACATTGTGTTGTATCACACATTTATCACACACTCTACTAACATTCTTACTTGGTGTGCTTTTGTAATTGATTATGCTATAAGAAAATTTTATGGATAAATACAAACAATTAAGATAAAAATAAAATGGATGGAAAATGCATAATTACATTAAATCCTTAATTTTCTATTTTCATTTTATTATAATTTTAGTTATGGATTAATTAATTTAGAGGCCGTGTCTTTCTCATATTTTCGTAAAACATGGGTATTTTTGTTTGAAGTTGGATTCAAGAAAAACGTTAAAAATTAAAAACTAAAAAAAGAACAAAAAATATATCAATATAGATATAAAATGAAATAAAATAAAATAGTTGTTTTTTCTGATATATATTATTTACTCAAAATTTCATTTATAATTCGTTTTAATTTTGGAAATTTTTATTATGATCTTTTGGTTCGATTGTGAGTCCTTGTAGACAAAAATGGCCCCTTTTGGGCCATTAGTCCACTGCCTTCTTAGTCAAGTGGTCTAGACTCTAACCTACGGCTGTTGGCTTAGGTCTTTGGGTCCATTCACATTTTAAATTATGGCATTGGGCTTTCTTACCCATCCCACATAGAGAGGGATGTTTCGGTTTTATGATTGGTTTTCTGTTGAATCCATGTTATTTGTTATTCTAATGTTAAAGGATTGTTCACCAAACACTTATCTGATAAGTATTTATCGGTAAAATTCAACAATATTATTTACTTACAGATTAAGATTTTAGTCCATAAATTGACATTGTATGTAGGGATGGGAATTGGCCCCGTCCCGTCGGGGAACCCAGTCCACCCGCTCGGATCGGGGACGGGGATTCCCTGTTAAATCGGGGATGGGGATGGGGACGGGGACGGGTATGGTACTCCTCGCCCCACCCCGGACCCGTTATATATATATATATATATATATATATATATATATATTAATTAATTAATAAATTACATAAAGTATTTATTTCAACTAAATTGGTAATTCATGATTTCATATTTTATAACTAGGCTTAGAATCTAAAAATGTTATTTATTTTGGATGTTAGTGTGGAATATTTTCGATGTCAAGTCAAAATACAATTATGCATATGTTTTGGATTTTACTCGATATGGTTTTATATTACTCGTTATGTTTTGGTACGAGTGATGTTAAATACTTTTTGTATTAAATTGAATTTCTTTTAGTTTTAGGTTATTAATTATTATATGATTTTATGATTTTTTTTATTATATTTAATTACTTGTGATTTTAGATTTATTGAAAATATGATACATTTCAACGTGTGTGGTCGCTCACATATTTGATTTAAAGTAGTTTTTATAAACGGGGAAAAATGCCAATGGCGTGTAGCTCAGTTGGTTAAGGGGCGAGGAGATGTTTGCTCCAATAGGCCGTTGGTCTTAGGTTCGATCCTAGGCCCCCTCGCAATCACCTTGCCGCTGAGTGAATCAGGTATGCCCCTTACATTGGGAATTGGCAGCCTGTGTGGGCCGGTTTGCGTGTCCGGAAAATACACGTTTTGCTCCAATAAACGGGGAAAATCCCCGTTTCCCCATTGGGGATCCCCGTTCCATGCTGGGGATGGGGACGGCGGAGATGGAGATGGGGATGTGATCTTATTCCCTGGAGGGGATGGGGACGGGGAAGGGGACGGGAATGGAGTTGAGGAATCGGGGACGGGGATGGGATCGAGGTCCTCGCCCCATACCCACCTCATTCCCATGCCTAATTGTATGCAACAATTTGCCCTGTAAGCGCTTACGGTGGTGAAAGTCAACACTCTCACTTGCCGGATAAGACTTTTGGTCTTTGCCTCAATCTTATCGGGTAGGATTCTTGGTTCTTACCATATTCATTCGACAAGTTAATTTAATTTGATAAGCGCTTATCCAGGTAAGTTCTGATAAATGGCCCCTTAACAATATTTTTTATATTTTAACATGGAATTTCCTTCCACCATAAGAAGAGAGCCAAATATTTTATTTTGTACATTTTTTTTATCATTTGATAAAATTACCATAATTTTGTCAAAGCACGACTTCTTTATGATCGACAATTACTCCGATAACAAATTCAGAAACTGAAGAACCAGGTTGAGAGTTCGAGACACTGCTTGAGAACCACCAACTTAAGGACCTAAAAAAACTTTAAACTGAAATAAAATTGAAATCATTTTTTATAATCAAAAGTGTTATCCAAAACTAAATCATAAATTGTGGACTTGAGAGATTGGATAGTTGAGAGAGATTAGAAAATTATGTGAAAAAAGAAATCACACAACATTCCTATCATAAATTAAATGGTATTGAAGGATATTGTGCCTTCATCAATAAGGAAGTGATTGAGGAAATCAGGAAATGATTGAGGAAATCAGGAAATGATTGAGGAAATCAGGAAATGATTGAGGAAATCATTTAGAGTACCATATCGTACACTTTCCTTTTCCATGTAAATTCATCCCTATTTAAAGGGTTCATTAGTAATAAGAATGTGCCTCTTGATTCTCTCTATACCGATCATTCTACAACACGTTATCAGCATGTAAAAGCTCCTTGAACATTGAAGAATTGAAGTTCGTCTTCTATTGCAAAATTCAAAGATGGCCGAACCAACTCGCCCCGAATTTGATATCCTGGATTCAGAAGGACTTGAATACCACCGATGGGTATCAGATGTCGAGACTACATTCACTGGAAAAGACTACAGCTACACAATCAACCCTCCCACCGACCCTAAAGATAAACCATCTGAAAAGGTACAAGAAAATGCATTAATGTTCTTGAGACGACACATCGATCCCAGTCTTCGATGGGAATACCTTCAACTAAAAACCCCCAAAGAACTGTGGGATGCACTAAAGGGAAGATTTGGGAATATTCATGACTCTTTACTTCCCGAACTAATGGCACAGTGGACTGACATCCGCTTACTCGATTTCAAAAAGGTAAACGATTTCAACAAAGAAATGTTGCGTCTCAAAGCACGCTTGAACTTTTGTGGCAAGGAACTCTCGGAACACGACATGATTGAAAAAACTCTTTCCACTTTTCCTAAATCATCAATCATACTAATGAATCAGTATCGAATGGAATATGATAGCAAACGAATTACAAGCTTTAACAAACTTATCAACCTACTACAAGTGGCTGAAAGACACAATGAAGTTCTTTTAAATAACAACGCTAGACCTGTTGGGACAAAGAAAATTCCTGAATCTAATCATGCAAGCGTTAGAGGTGGAAAGAACTCCAAAGTACAGCGAGGCAAACATATTGAATCATACACACGTGGAAACTATACACCACAAGGACATGGTCGTGGTCAAGGTCGTGGACAAGGGCGTGGACTTGGTCGTGGACTAGGTCGCGGCAACAGTCGTGGTGGTTTTCCCAATTCATGGCACAGAGATGCAACTGCTGGCCCAAGTAATCAAAGACAATCAAAAGGAAAAGCACCCGCCAAAAGAGAAAGAGATGGAACTGAACCTTGCTATAGATGTGGTATTACTGGGCACTGGTACAAACATTGTGGTGCAAGCAACGCTGTAGCAGCAAACTACAAGAGATACCGAGAATCCAAAGAACAGGAAGCTCACTTCCTCGAAGAAACAAGTAATGAACCAGAAGTCAACCTAACGATTGGAGATTTCACTCACATCAACAACAACGATCCATCACTAGAGCTCTCAGATTTCGTTTAATTTTTTTTAAGGATAAAAGTTATTAAGACATTATTAGTTTTTTTTTGGTGAATTTTATCGTTTGGATTGATGGTTTATGTTGAATTAATTTATTGAATACAACTTTAGTTTGTGTTACATTATCTGCATCATTGATGTAAAGAAATACGTCAAAAACAAAATAATTAAATATTCTCTGTTCCTTGTAGGAATGTATCGAGGAGAACTTGAGTGCTTAGTTGACTGTGGGACCACTCACACAATACTAAGAAACATATTATTATTTACTGAAATTAATGCATATAAATCCTCAATGACTACAATGATTGGATCATCAAACTTAATAGTTGGGCGAGGAGTTGCCGTTTTCTTGTTGCCTAATGGCACTAAAATAACAGTCACAGAAGCACTATACGCTCCTAGAGCTAACCGAACCTTGTTAAGTTTCAAAGATATACGAACTAACGGCTATCATATTGAAACACACCGTGAGAATGAAAATGAATATATGTACATCACCTCTAATGAATATGGAAGGAAACGTATATTAGAGAAATTAACGTATCAAAATAGTGGGTTGTACCTTACCACAATTCGGGTTATTGAATCATATTCTGTCATCAATAATGAACTTTTTGACAGTGACATATACAAGCTTTGGCATGACCGCCTGGGACACCCTGGCTGTGATATGATGATACGTGTATTGAAAAATACACATGGACACCCTTTCTTTCGAATGAAAGGTAAGATGAAGCAATTAACTGAAAATACCAAGTTGCATTCGTCAACTTCTAAAGCACATGAAGCAACACCATCATCACAATATGCCTCATTGAATACCCCGAAATTTTGCAAAGCTGCTCCTTAGCTAAAACTGGATCGAGACCATCCTATGCTAAGGACACAAAACAAAACATTCCATTCTTACAACGTATACAAGGTGATATTTGTGGACCTATACATCCAGAATGCGGACCATTCAGGTATTTTATGGTCCTGGTTGATGCATCGACACGATGGACGCATGTCGCACTATTGTCCACACGAAACGCTGCATTCTCAAAACTCCTAGCACAGATTATACGCTTGAGGGCTCACCACCCCGATTACCCTATCAAGTCTATACGACTTGATAATGCTGGAGAATTTACATCGCAAGCATTCGATGATTATTGCGTGTCTGTTGGAATCGATGTAGAGCATCTCGTACCCCGTGTGCATACACAAAATGGTCTCGCAGAAGCTACCATCAAAAGGATACAGATGATAGCCAGGGCATTGGTTATGCGCACCAGTTTACCCACTTCTGCATGGGGTTATGCAATATTACATGCAACACTACTTATTCGCTTTAGACCCACTGCTAGCCAACCATTCTCTGCGTACCAGTTGGTAACTGGACATGAGCCTGATATTTCACATTTACGCATATTTGGTTGTGCAGTATATGTGCCAATTGCGCCCCCACAGCGCACCAAAATGGGTCCTCAAAGACGATTAAGTATATATGTTGGATATGAGTCCCCAACAATAATCCGCTATTTAGAACCCTTGACGGGTGATCTATTTACCGCAAGATTTGCGGATTGTCACTTTGATGAGACAGTCTTCCCGTCGTTAGGGGGAGATAGGAAAAGGGATTTTCCAAGAGAACGACAGGAATTGTCATGGAATGTTCCCACTTTGTCTCATTTTGATCCCCGCACTTCACAATGTGAAAGTGAAGTGAAACGAATACTAAACCTTCAAAATGTAGCAGACTCGATACCTGATGCGTTCACTGATATTGCAAAAGTGACAAGATCACATATACCGGCTGCAAATGTACCCGCAAGGTTAGAAGTCCCCAAACAGGGGCACAACACCATCGGAAAGAGTGTTGCAACCACACATAGTGGAAGTGTGGTTGAGGCCGTGGCTCCCAAAAGGAAAAGGGGGAGGCCACTTGGTTCGATAGATACTCATCCAAGGAAGAAAAAGGAGAGTGCGGCACAATCTGATCCACTTATCATCAATACTAAAAACCCTTCTCATGAGATTGTCTCTGATTATAGTTATGTCCATGAATCATTACGGGAGGACGCTCTGAAGTCAATATTGATTCCAGAGAACAAAGAAATCTCAATGAATTATGAGAATGCATATGAGAATCATTACTTATTGATGATATATTTGCATATACGGTTGCTCATGAGATCATAGAGCACGATAACATCGAACCACGCTCAGTTGAAGAATGTCAACAAAGAGCGGACTGGCCTAAATGGAAAGAAGCAATCCAGGCAGAACTAGATTCTTTGGCAAAGAGACAGGTATTTGGTCCGGTAGTGCTAACCCCACCAAATGTAAAGCCTGTAGGACATAAATGGGTCTTTGTCAGAAAGCGTAATGAGAATAATGAAGTCATAAGATATAAGGCTCGCCTTGTGGCGCAAGGTTTCTCACAACGCCCTGGAATTGACTATGAGGAAATATACTCCCCAGTAATGGATGTAATAACGTTCCACTATCTAATTAGCCTAGTAGTTTCCGAAGGATTGGAAATGCAGCTTATGGATGTGGTTACTGCATATCTCTATGGGGATCTTGACTCAGAGATATATATGAAAGTGCCTAATGGCCTTCCACTACCCAATTTAAGTAACTCTAAACCACGGAGTGCGTTTGCCATTAAACTGAAACGCTCACTCTACGGATTAAAACAATCCGGGCGAATGTGGTATACCCGTTTGAGTGAATACTTAATTGGGAAGGGATATAAGAACGAAGAACTGTGCCCTTGAGTTTTTATAAAGAAGACAAGTTCGAGATTTTCAATAGTAGCCGTATATGTCGATGATATGAACATAATAGGTACTCTTGATGAAATAAGAGATACTGCAAGCTACTTAAAATCTGAATTTGAAATGAAAGATCTTGGGAAAACTCGGTTTTGTCTAGGCATAGAACTAGAACACCGAGCTTGTGGAATCCTTATCCACCAATCCGCTTATATCCAAAATATACTCAGGCGATTTAATATGGATAAAGCGCATCCGGCTAGCACTCCCATGATCGGTCGAAGTTTGGATGTTAGGAAAGATCCATTCCGTCCAAAGGATGATGATGAATAGGTGTTGGGAGCCGAAATTCCCTATCTAAGTGCAATAGGCGCTTTATTGTACTTAGCACAATGCACTCGACCTGATATTGCATTCTCAGTGAACTTGTTAGCTAGATTTAGGTCAGCGCCAATGCAACGTCATTGGAATGGTATCAAGAATATATTTCGATACCTTAAAGGGACCATTGACATGGGCTTATTCTTTCCCTACAAAGAGAAAAATGGGGACAAAACACCTGTTGAAGGTATTAACAAAGAAAGTGGTGTCACTTACAATGAAACCCCAAACGATATATTAATAGGCTTTGCTGATGCTGGATATATCTCTGACCCACATAAAGGTCGTTCACAAACAGGATATGTTTTTACAATTGGGAACACGGCGGTTTCTTGGAAATCTACCAAGCAAACCCTTGTAGCTACCTCCTCGAACCATTCAGAGATTATTGCCCTACATGAGGCGGTTCGAGAGTGTATATGGTTAAGGTCTATCATTACACATATAAGAGGAGCTAGTGGTTTAAGTTCAACCACTCAAAATCCTACATGCATATATGAAGATAATGCAGCTTGTATAGAACAAATGAAATTAGGATACATCAAGAGAGATAATACAAAGCATATTTCGCCAAAGTTTTTCTGTAATCAGCAACAACAGACTCTCCTCAAGATTCAAGTGAATCAAGTAAGGTCTGAGGAGAATGTGGATGATTTGTTTACCAAATCACTACCTAAGGCCACATTTGAGAAACATGTGGAAAACATTGGAATGCGGAAACTTTCCAAACTCCCTTGATTAATGTATGAATCAGGGGGAGTAATAGACTAAAGAAGGTGTCTACTCCACATTCACAATTGATGGGTTGTGCTCTTTCCTTTGCTCAAGATTTTATTTTTCCCACTGGGTTTTGTTCCTTGGCATAAGGTTTTAGTGAGGCAACAGTCTTATACCATCTCGTTTCTTAAAATTCCATGATTGATGTATGAATAAAGGAAGATATAAACTAAAGGAATTGTTTAATGGTGTCTTGTACTCTTTTCTTTGTCTAAAGTTTTATTTTTCCCACTGGGTTTTGTTTCTTTGACATAAAGTTTTAATGAGGCAGAAATTATGCATCATCACCCATTTGACTCGGCACAAGGGGGAGTATTGAAGGATATTGTGCCTTCATCAATAAGGAAGTGATTGAGGAAATCAGGAAATGATTGAGGAAATCATTTAGAGTTACCATATTGTACACTTTCCTTTTCCATGTAAATTCATCCCTATTTAAAGGGTTCATTAGTAATAAGAATGTGCCTCTTGATTCTCTCTATACCGATCATTCTACAACAAATGGCATTTTGTTAAAATAATTGAATGACATTTTGATAAATGCCCAAATGACAACTTGTTAATTAAATACCAAAAATAACGGTCAAAACGACAAACAAACAAACATGCAACTCAAGCGGCAAGCGGCTCCTCCGTTGGCTAATCAGAACCTACCACGTACAAGCATAAAATTCATTAAAATGATTGTTGAAGTGCTTGTAACTAGTTCATTAAGGTTGAATTCATAACCAAATTACTATAAAATATCCATAGCCGGTTAGGCCTCACCTGATCCTTTAGTAACGACCTGTGGCTGGTCATAACTGGTCCTTGGTCTAATTGGCTCCTTGTATCCGGTTAAGAATGCACACTTGTAGTCCCATGCAAACTGACCCAATAATCATTAAAGTGACTCAACAATGATTAATGGGTGTATATGATATATAAAATGTTTACACAAATAATTTACAACATCCATGGTGTAATATAATATAGAGTGAACTATTTCGTTGGTCCTTGTGCTTTAACTATTTTTGGTTTTGATCCCTAAGATTCACGAACTATACCATTGGTTTTTATTTCATGTTTTAGAGCCAAAAATCGTCATTCTAGTTAACACAGTTAGTCTAGGGATTGTTAGTCAGTCTGATGCCCCTCATTTGAGTGACACTTTGATCTTTTCACCCATCTTTCTCCTCATCTCTTCTTCCTCAGCTCTTAAGATAATTTCGTTCTTCGAGTGTGTTTCAAATTCAAACACAAAATTAAACAAAAAAAAAACAGTTGATACAAAATTGAGATTCAACCCCATAAATGATCGAAGAAACAAAAAAATTGTTGCAAACCAAATTCAAGTGGGGATGCAAAACTCAAACTAGAAATTCAAATCCAGATTCATTTAGGGTTTCATTAAACTACAAGTCAACCAAATTGTGGATTTCTTGTTCAGGAAACAATACAACACACTTCTAAAAAAATTTCTCTAAAATCAAATGTTATATAATCCATTATGAAAACCCTAAAATATCTTAAATCAAAAACTTCAAAACCCTAATTCCATACTTGGGTTCAATTTTTTTTTACACTTTGACCCCTCCGTAAATATAAACCTGCAACTTACTGTAATACCCCGCTTTTAGGGGTAAGATGTTTTATAATTTATATAAATTCGATATTTTTATCATGTCCAGTTACGATGAATTTTACTTCGACTCAAAGATAAAATTTAGTTGGTTTCAATGATATATTAAGACTTAGGGGCAGGTTCAAACGAAAACGCTACCTATTTAAGAAAACAAGAAAACTTTTTTTATGTACAAAATCATATATGATTTACATACAAAATCGTATATGATTAACCGCGACTTAACTCGCGGCAAAAGTCGTCCATGTCCATAATATGTATTTGAGTTGCAAACTAAAAATAAATATCAATTAAATAATTATAGTCTAATACGTGGCAAAAATTTAGTTGGTTTCAATAATATATTAAGACTTATACCAATAATATGTATTTGAGTTGCAAACTAAAAGTAAATATTAATTAAATAATTATAGCTTAATACGTGGCAAGTGTATATTAACAATTCTTAAAATGAGGCCAACTCATTAATCAAGCTATTATAGGGACGGAGCTAGAAAATTTATTAAGGAGGGTCCTTTAAATTATGGTCGTAAACGAATCGAATGTTCAACGAATCGTTCGGCAAGAAGTTCGTTTATATCCGTTTATTTAATAAATGAACGAACATGAACACATTTTTTTATTCGTTTAGCTAAATATAAACATTCGTTACAGCTCGTGATTAATTATATTAACTTTTTAGAATTCGTTTTTTTATCCCTCTTAAATTTACCCACTTTTTCAGAAATGATAAATGTTGGTGGTTGTTTTTTTGTTCATTTGTGTTTGTCATTTATGTCCATCTAAGTCGTTCATTTACGTTGGTTCGTTTAGCATCCTAATGAATGAACATAAACGACCACGGATAAAGACAATTTCTTAACGAACAAATATGAACACAAAAAATTCCGTTCGTGTACGTTCTGTTGTTCGGTTAAGTTAAATGAACAAACACAAACAAGCCTCCGTTTGTATTCGTGCGGTTCGTTTATAGCACTATTCAAAATTCTAAAATAAAACAAATATACATGTATGTGTGTGTGTGTATATATATATATATGTATGTAAAGACACTATATTGATAGCAACGTTTAATCAAAAAATAATGTATGTAATTATATTACAAAAATGGGAACAACACCCTTTACAGATTCAACAATGGCTATGTAAGTGTTGTTCATTATCCTATGAATAAAATTATTGATAAAGGGTTTGAGCTTGAGAATTTTAAAGGTACTAAGTGAGGCAGAATTGGGTATAAATTGTCTTAAAAAATTGTTACTAGGTGGGCTTTAAAGATTTAATTTATTTTTATGCCTATGTAATTTAAAAAAAATTAAAGGTGAGAGGGGGGGGGGGGGGTGAGGGGCGCACTACTAAAAAATTAAATAAATTGTATGAACTTAGATCAATCAAATCAATTTCTATGCTGCGATTCGGCCCAATCAATTTATCCATTTATTATCAGTATTTTCAACGAAAATTAATTTTCAACGGAAAATGTTGTTGAAAATATTCTACGAATTTTAGAGGATTATTGACAGAACATAAATTTTCAACGAATTTCCATTGAAAATCTCTCACAAACATATATGCATTTTCAACCAAAAAATTTTCAACGGAATGTCTCGTCAAAAAATTTTTGGTTGAAAATGCATTTTGTGACAGATTTTCGACGGAAATTTGTTGAAAATTCGTAGAAAATTTATATTCTGTCAATAATCACTTTAAAATTCATAGAAAATTTTCAACGACACCTACGACCAACGAGAATAATACCTATTCTGTTTGGGTAAAAATATCTTGAACTCACGACCGTTGACTAAAGTGTTCGACCAAAGATATTTTACAACTCATTATGGCTTCGGAGTCGATGATCGAACGAAACTCCCGACAGTATTCTACGACGTTTGACAAACCAACGATGATCAAATGACCATTGGATGGTTACGACATCATTAAGGGGATTCAAAGCCGCAATTAATGGTGCACGGACGTTACATTTAAAGTCGCGATTAATGACGTGACCGTTGGACGGTTACAGTCAACGACATTAAGGACATTCATGAAAATTATTAATGACAAACAACAGTTACAAATGGCACCGACTATAAAATCAAGGCTAAAATCAACGAGGAAAACCCGATTAATCATCTCTGCGCTCCGGAACTAGGAAACATACAATAGCATTCTATATCTTATTCGATATTGTTGTTCTTGTATTTCTACTGTAATCGTATGATCACCGCTCTAAAGGCCGACGTCCCTGCTTGACGTCACATTTCCATAGTGCATCGACGATATCTCCTATCGTCTGCAGTTTTTACCCTCGATGGGGTTTTCCGCGTCACCAAAATCGTTTGTCTTATTTACATTTTCTCCGTCATTTTTCTCTTATTTTTCGAAGGTTCAATTATAGTTGATAAAGTCCGCACCCCTACCTTAAATTGTTTTTTATGCAATTTTCGGAATAAACAGTTGTGCTAAAATAAACGCTGGTGCAATTTTTGGCATCAACAATCGGTACATATTGCGGTCACGGTACTTGGTAGATCTGGTTGAGTAAGATTGTCCCACACCGTGCCGGTTCAGATTGGGACCTCATATGTTAATACTTTATATTGTATTTTTGCAAGGTTTAGCATAATATGCATAACATAGTTTACGGTTTTGCAGAAAGAAATATGTTAAGATTTATACATAATTTTATGTTTAAAGTTATAATTTTGTGTACGGAAATATGCGCATGAATTTATGCATAATGTTAGAATAATTATTTGATTAAAGTTCGTTGATATTTTTATTTTATGAGTTAGAAATATGTTCTTTAAAATTGTTGAGCACGAAAACCATGATCTCACTCAGCAATTGCTGATAAGTAGTATGTACCTTAGGTTCACTCAAGACAGAGATCAACAAAGGAAATGAGACAATGTAATTTGTATTAGAGTTAAATATGTATGTTTATTAAGCATATCGTTTGTTTAAAGTTAGTAGTACATATGATATCAGTTTGTAAAGAATATATATATATATATATGTAATAAGACTTCCGCTGCAATTGTTAGTAATATTTCGAGTTTGAGGTTTGATGTTTATAGTGATGTTTAGAAAGTCACCGATTGTAACATCCCAGGCCAACCGTACAAGATATTGTCCGCTTTGTCCGCACACTTGGACTCACGGTTTTAAAATGTGTCTAATAGAGGAGGTTTCTAAGTACCTTATAAGACAACTTTTTTTCTCCTCCCCAACCAATGTGGGATGTTACAATCCACCCCCTTGGGAGTTGGGAACCCAACGTACTCGCTGGTACATTAGTACAGTCCCGGCTCTGATACCATTTGTAACATCCTAGGCCAACTGTACAAGATATTGTCCGCTTTGTCCACACACCTGGACACACGGTTTTAAGACGCGTCTAATAGAGGAGGTTTCCAAGTCCCTTATAAGGCAACTTTTGTTCTCCTCCCCGATCAATGTGGGATGTTACATATAAAATAGCTATTGTAATTAAATTCCTTAATTTGTTTCAAGTCTTCATCTAATACCATTTAATTCGTTTCATTTTTTTATCAGATTAATTATAATCTTCATTTAATCACATCCATTGATTAAAAAAATTAAAGATTTAAATCGGTTAATAAAGTTAACACTAATGACTTGATTAACAAAAGAAGATGCCTTTATATACAAGATTGGGTTCACGTGAGACCAGTGATAGCGTTGAATCGTTCGTGTTCACACAGTGTCGGTGGTGCAAGTGCACACTGACACTATGATCGTTGACAAGTAATAAAGTGGTAAAGTACCAATATTGTTTCCACAGGGATTTGAACTACTGGGAATTAGAGACGTCCATAAACTTGTTGATTAAGTTTCGGTTTGAATAAAAGTTGTATTTTTGGTTGATGAAAAGGTTAAAAGACAAGTAAGCCTATAATTGAAAAAGTGATATGGGTGTAAGCGTTCCTTAAAATAAAAAATACAATATTATGGTTAGAAACTCATGAGATATTTATAGAAATCCCTATCTCACTACAACATTATTGATTTTATAGGACCCCTAAAATGAAAAAGCGTCCTAAAAGATTACTTTATAAGACACAAATTTATAGGACCAAACCAAAAAGTGTCCTATCTAAAAGCGTTACAATAAAATTTATATGACGCTTTTAGGCGTCTTAACAAGTTTTTACGACGGTTTTAAAATAAAGCGTTCTATTAACTATTTTTTAGGACACTTTTGAAAACTGTCATAAACCCATATTTTATAGGACACTTTTGAAAGCGTCCTATAAACTCATATTTTATAGGACGCTTTTCAAAAGTGTCTTATAAAATAGCTAATATGACACTTTATTTTAAAGCGTCGTAAAAAAACTTGTTAAAAAGACGCCTAAAACTGTCATATAACTTATTGTAACGCTTTTAGATATGACACGTTTTTGTTTGGTCCTATAAATTAGTGTCCTATAAAGTATTATTTTAGGACGCCTTTTCATTTTAGGCGTCCTATAAAATCAATAATGTTGTAGTGTCTCTCGAAAGTGAATTTTTATAAACAACTCGTAAAGTTCCTACAAAGTTTCTATTATCAAGACTTTCAAAACTTATCGATTTAGCATCAAATTACATTAGGCGAAAAATTCATATTCAAATCTCTTTGTAATACAAACATTCGAAAACCAAATATACCCTAGCTAAATACATATAAATTTCGTATCTCTACGTAATTATCAAAGACTTTCTCAAATCTTTGTGCATCACTTAAGCCGTATTTCGGATCCGTCCATCTCTGGGTCTAGAATATAATATTAACACTTCAAAGTAATCGGCTTATCCGCGTTGAGTTAAGTCTCGGCTTAAGTGACCAAGCCTAGAAAACATTAAAAATGGAACCAACCAAATAATTGTATAATATCTTAAATTAAACTCACACCCACACCCATAGAGATGTTTAGCCCATAATGATTACGGAAAGCATACTAAAAGAAAAGAAATAAAGCTTAAAAATAACTTTTATTAAAAGGATAAACTTAATACAAGAAAATTAAATATTGCAACTAAAACTAAAAAATAAAATAAAATTAAAAGAAAGATAGATCAACTAAGAGAGAGTTCTTTAGCTAAGAATTGGTGCCCTTCAAAGAATCAAAGTGAGGTCTTCAAGCTCTTTAAATAGGGAGCAAATGGTAGAGATTGCTTCCAAAAATTCAAGGGAATTAAGAATGCAAAAGTCTCATGGATAAAAAGCAAAGCGACCTACTTTGTTATTCGGATAAAACCTTTATCCTTATCTTCAAAACAGTTGAAAAGTAGCAGATCTTCATCAAACAACTGCAGCTTAATCAATAAGACGAAGGAACTTCCCACGGTAGAGAGTTTGTGAGCAGCTTTAACAAAAGAAGAGACATAAAACGATTTTAATCTCTTGGTACGTTATCAACTCCTAAAACACAAGTTGTTGAGAAACGAAGGCAAAAAGACCCTAGAAGGTTGAGAATAAATGAACAAAAATGAGGAAAAAGAAATGGAATAACTCTTTAAAATAAGAGTTATCAACCGGCCTGTTTTTGTGAGACATATGAGACCACATTTTTACACTTGAAACTTCACAGCTAAAAACTGTGAAAGTAAAAAAAATCCGAACCTTCACCGCAGAAGGTTACCGTCACAATGTTTTGTTTTTCAAGTATAAAAATGGTCTCGCAAGTCTTACAAAAACAGACAGGTCTCACGTACATGATCCCAAATGGCGATAATCAAATAAAAACCACAAAATTGTTACAAACTCGTGAAAACTGATATAAAAGCCTTTTTACATGATTTTTTTTTCATTAAAACATATAATTTAAGATATTTTTCACATATGTTAGTGTTCACCTTATGAAATAATTACATGTTGGATGTTTTTTTATTCACCTAGTGAAAAATACGCGTTAAAAATATTTGTATGATTAAACAAATCCATGTTAAACTTTCACATTATAAAACAAATATATGTGAAATAATATCTTAAATCCTAGTATTTGATGAAAATAAGTAATGGAAAATAATTATTTTTATATCGGTTTTCACGAGCTTGTAACCTTTTTGTGGCTTGTAGACGTCGTTTTGAGTAATAGAAATGAGGAATACGCCTGGGATCATCCGAGCACCATTACTCCCGACAATGACACACAGTTGTGGGAGCGAAGGCCCGCTCAAGGGCCGCATTCACGGATTCGGTAGCACTTAGGGGTTCTGGACTGTTGTGATCGGTCATCCTGGCGCCAGTTCCATCAGGGCCTCGAATAGTGCTCATGATGCGGAGGTATGTTTCATATAGTTGTAATACATGTGTGTATATTGTTTTTAACAATCATCGCTTAACATTATTGTTTGTCGAATGTGGAATACTTTCAGGTATAAATGAGAAAAAAACTGGAGGAAGAACAAAGAAAGAGAGAAGAAGTCGAGTGTGGTACAAAAGGCACAAACAGATCAGCTAGCTAGGCAAGAATGGAAGATACGACAACAAAGGGAGTTGGGGAAGCAGTTCGAGGCATTCATGTCATAATAAGACTATGCAGCCTCCCACTCCCCCGCCTTCCTAGTCTTAGGATAAGTTGTCAAAACTTTGTACATAATTTTATAATTACAATTTACGATTTTTTCGCAAAACAGTTTCATTTAATTTCCAATTTATTTTTAAAATATGGGTAGGAAATTGTGTAAAAAATTACTTTTTTTAATATTTAAAAAAAACCACATTATCAACGGATTACCAATGGAATATCCGTCGGAAACATAAAGCATTTTTTTTATTAAAATCCGTCGGTAAAGGCCGTCGGCAATCCGTCGATAAAGGTCCATCGGAAATATGTCGATAAAGGTCCATGGGAAATCCGTCGGAAACCTGTCCGTTGATAATCCATCAGTAAATCCCTCCGTAGGAAATCCGTCGGTAACTCAATCTGTCAGAAATATGGTTCGTCGGAAATATGGTCCGTCGGTAATATCCGTGGGTGAAGCCTTTACCCACGATCCATAAAATATGAAGTTCTTAAAAGAAGGGTTCTATATATACATATATATGGGGTCTGGTTAATAAGGAAACGTTAAATAAATGGAAATCCATAAAACCTCGGAAAAGCGGCAAGAAAAAACATAACAATATGAATGTTAAATTAACGAGAAAAATATGATATTTTTTGGTGTAATTTTTTTTGCTGAAATTTTGTTTATTTTTCGTCTTTTACCGAAATAAAAAAAATAGGGGATGAAGATTTTTTTTATAAAAAATAATGTTGTAACCGCCTAATTAATCGCATTTATTAGATCATCCAATCTAACCTTTCATAAAATGTTTTTTAGGATAATTACAATCATTTTGTAAGTTTCTCATTTTTGTCGTGCTGAATAAAGTATTTTGAACAGAAATCTTTCATCTAAATTATGTCTTAGTAATGTCTATTTATAACTTAAACTAATTTGTCGGACCAATTAACCGATTGTCCTCCCATCCCCCATCCACACTACAAGGGCCAACTGTAATATGTTTGGTTGTTCAATATATAGCCATGTTATGAAGAGAAAACAAAACAGTTCAAGCTTTTTAAAACGGGATTAACACATTGAATAAATTCATGAGTAAAAAAACTCCATTTTTTTACTAATTAATTATTGGTCTAAAACCACTGATTTCATGTCATAATCATTCTAATCACTTTTGAACATGATTTGCTAGTGATTCATGTATTACAACTAAAACTTGCTACTTAAAACACACCTCAGTTTCACCGATCTAGTTTTATGACCTCTATATTGCTTTTACTTCTTCTCTAATTCTAAACTAGTTCTTCATCTAAGTTTCTCAATGGTTCTTTTTCCTCTGATTTCCTACGATTTGAAACAAATCATACGTATTGTTTCCAAACTTTTGGATTAATACGAAACGATCCCTTAACTTCAATTCTCATTAAATGAGACAACGAGTCACTTTGCTTTTCCTTTTCTTAGTTTGGAGTGTTACATATGCCATACTGTTTCCTCGGCTTCTTGAGTTTATATGTCCACATACGTATCATTAAACTATTTTCGTGTTTTAAAACCTTCAACTTTAACATAAAAATGTAAGTGAGATAAAATTTCATGTTATGCAGTTACTTTGAAAACGTCGTATATATTTGTAAAAATATTGTACTTTAGCATATATTTCATTAGGGGTGTTCATGGGTTGAATTCACCGGGTTTGGATATTTAAACAATTCAACTCAATGTTTACGGTTTAAAGAATCTCAACCCAACCAATCCAATCCAAACCAAACCAAATTGCAATCCAACACAAACCGTGTGAATTGGTCGAGTAATATTCTTTTAACCTTGAATATGTTTTTTATATACTTATATTTCATTTTTCATCATCAATCTTTTGGTATAACTTATCACACTCCTTAAATATTAACTATATCACATTCAACTACTTTTCTCAATTTGCATATATATATATATATATATATATAGGGAGAGGTTCAAATGAGAACACCTGTGATTTACGAGAATGCGAGAACACCTAACAACCAAGTAATATTTAACTTATGTGATAACAATGAAAATAAATATAATATTTAAACTAAAAATAATATTAATTAAAATATAAATATATGTAATAAGATTGAGGGCACAATTGTAATTTGTGTGATAAGATGAAATAAAAGATCACATCAAATTCAAATACGGTTGCTATATTCATGGTGATAAAATCAAAATCACATATTATCACAAGTTTATCACATATGGTTAAGTTTGATAAACAAGGAATATTTAGGAAACGATCATATACATTATCACAACTTTATCACATATGGTTGTATTCGAACTTACAATGTTATCACATGTGATAACATTCGAAATCTTCCCTAGTGGGTTCAACAACCATAATTTTCAAACTACAAATTACTCAAAAGACAATACTATTACATTAGACTTAAACAAAAATAAGTAAATCAAATAGAAAATCTTCTACTTACCATTTATCACATGTGATAAGAAACAACCATGTTTACAAAAAACGTGGGAAAACCCTACCTACATCATCATCATCATCAGAACTACCGTCAGGATCTTCAGAACTATCATCATCAACTCCATCTTCAGATAAGCTATTTTTAGAATCAGTTTCTTCAAAATCCCCTACATTCTATTCTGAATCATCATGATATTCATTTGCTTCATCAGGAACATCAACAAGTCGCTTACCAAAAACATTTGAATCCTTCATCTTCCCAATATTCGACTACTGTCACAGTTTAGTGTGAAACAATTGAATAGAAATTGCTAATATTATAATTGAGAGCGTTCGATAAACAAGGAATTAGGAAACGATCATATATATCTATAAACATGGGATAAATATAATTAACTATTATAAAATAAAAATTAGGAAAAATACCAAATTACAATACTAACCTTAATGATTTTATTTAATTATTTATATTATAAAAAAAGACTTGAGGCCCACAACTGTTCTCGCATTCTCGTAAATCACAGGTGTTCTCGTTTGATCCTCCACCTATATATATATATATGTGTGTGTGTGTGTGTTCACATTTGGTGCACATGTATACGAATGAGTTATATAGAGATGGAAAAGAGATTTAAATTATATGTATACGTGAGAGAATGTGATGATGTAATTTTTTTTAATGTACATATTAATAGAGACTTAACAATAATATTAAAAAAAGATATCAGGTTCATTGGGTTAAGTTAGGTTCAAATCGTAACTCATAATTATGATTTATAGATTTTACAACTCGATTAAATATCATGTTGTTTCGGGTTGAATTTTTCCTGTTAGGTTTTGATCAGGTTTTTGAGCATGTTTGTATTTCCTAAATGTTTTAACTTTAAATATATATAAAAGTTTTATGATTTTAAAAAGGAAAAGTCTAAAAAACCCAACGAACTATCTGATTTTGAATGATTAAATCCTTAAACTATATTTTTGAATGAAAAAGTTCTTAAATTTTCTGAAACCGGTTAAATACATCCCTGTAACCTGTAAAAACAGGTTAATGTTATAAAAATTTAGAAAAAGTGTAGAAAAACAAACTATCTGCTTTTGAATGATTAAGTCCTTGGATTTTTTTAACGAATAAATCCCGATTTTTTTCTTAAATCTTTTTACTAAATTCAATTTTGAACTTTCTTTTAACAAATAAATCCCAAACTTGTTTTTAAAAAAATAAAATCATGAACTTGATTTTGATTTTGATAATAATGCTTTTTTTAGCAAAATCATAAGCAAAAATATATATAATTTTTCTCACCGACAACAAAGTACGGTAAATCATACCATTTTTAATACTAAATACAAAACATATAAATTAAATTTTTCATTAAATTTTTTGCTTAAAGTATAAATTAAATTTTTCATTAACTTAATTTTTTATGTATAAATTTTTTATGTATCTATTTATGCTTTAGACATAACTTTTATTTTATATGTTTCATAATTAGTAATGGAAATGCTATAATTTTTCTTTATTTAATTGGTTTATCGTACTTTGTTGTCGGTGAGAGAAATTATATATATTTTTGTTAAAAAAATTCCACATTTATTTGTTTAAAATTAAGTTCATGATTTTATTTCTTCAAAAAAAGTTTGAGATTTATTTGTTAAAAGAAAATTCAAAAATTAATTTGGTAAAAAGATTTAGGAAAAAAATTCGGGATTTATTCGCTAAAAAAAGTTCAATGACTTAATCATTCAAAATCAGATAGTTTGTTGGGTTTTTCTAGACATTTTTCAAATTTTTATAACATTAACCTGTTTTTACAGGTTACAAGGATGCAAATTCGGGATTTATTCGCTAAAAAAAGTTCAATGGCTTAATCATTCAAAATTAGATAGTTTGTTGGGTTTTTCTAGACATTTTCCAAATTTTTATAACATTAACCTGTTTTTACAGGTTACAAGGATGCATTTAACCGATTTCAGAAAGTTTAAGGGTTTTTTTTATTCAAAAAAATAGTTTAAGGACTTAATCATTCAAAACCAGATAGTTCGTTGAATTTTTTTCAGACTTTTCCCATTTTAAAATGGTATATGAAATTCTTTAAATAACAAAAATATGTTTTCTCTTTCTTGTCAAACAAAATTTTAGAAATCCCATAAAAAATAGATTCATGAGTGCAAATGTGCAATTATAGATTTCATATGCAATTTTAAAGAGTAGTCTTTACATTTTTTGGAAAAAAAAAAACTATCAGTCTACCTTGATATTTTTTTCTGTTGCATATTTAAAATAAAATATCCCATATTATACATTATACTTTTACAATAATTTTAATTGTATCATTTTACTAGCAAGTACCAACTTAACTTAAATGTCTAAAATAATTCATTAACAATAGTTATTTATTCATGTTAGTTAGTATGACTGATACCATTAATAGAAATTATAAGATTGATAGGATTACAAAAATGTAAATGATATATATAGTCACTATAAAACAAATGACTTTAGTTACTCATAAAAATTATGCAGGAAAATTTCTGTCTGTGATTACCCACGGATCACCCAGAAAATACCAATGATTCGTTAAGATCTGACGTTTTTCGAGAAATACCAACAAATCACCCAGAAAATCGTTGGTTAATCTGTCACTGATTTAAATTACACACCAGCATTTTACCGACAAATTTTTGTGATGGTTTTGTGAGGAATAACTCTCTAGCGACATATTTTTCAGGAAAAAAGTCCGTAGACATAAATCTTTCGTTTAATAGTGTTTATTGAGTAAAACCTTTACTTAATATATACACACAAATAAAGGTAATATAACCAATTTATATATCTTTCTTACATTTTAATTACTCACGTTCAAAAAAAATTGAAAGGCAGCACAAAATTATTAAAAGGAAAAAGGATACCAAGGTGACAAAGAATTCTATAAGACGCAGAAACAAACTTAGATTTGTTGAATTTAAAATAAATGAAATTTCAAAGGTTTGAAAGATAAAGTTTAAAAGTTGAAGGGTTTCATTTTGCTTTTGCTTTTTCATTTTTATTTTGTGTTCATAAAATTAGATAGATTGAACATAATTAATTAGACATAAATAGACACCAAATGAATAAGATAAGTTAGGTCTCAATGAATCATCAATACTTTTAATTATATGAAGCAAAGTAGTTCCAATTAGTAATAGTTTTGGTTTGTTAATGAAAATTGACTTAAAACATGATATTTATATTTTGATAAATTAATTTAAACCCTAACCGAATGCATTTAATCTATTAAATAGACTTAGTTTTTGACATTTAAAAGACAATCAAAATAATTATTGTGTTGGATCCGTTGTATAAATTTAGTAGCTCCATTGTGTAAATTTCAATGAACATTTAAGTAATTTCTTCAACTTCAATTATTGAAAAATATTTTTTTAAGAACAAATATACCAGAAGTATCTTATTCATTGTATTTGTGTATAGTTGCACCTATTTCAGTATGACTTAAAGATCTCATGTTTGAATTTCATATTTAAGTATTGTACTCCAAGGGACCGTTTGGTTTGCACTTTGCAGAATTGTTAGTGATAGATTTGGATTTTATGTTATTATGAGTGATCTGGATTTGTAAAAATTTAAATTGGAATAGATTTGAAATCGTTGGTATGGGTTTGTTTTGTAGGGTTTGTATTGGAAACTTATAAAAATAATTAACTTATCTTTTATTAATTGATTATTACAAAACAAATGTTTAATTTTATCATTTAAAAAAAATATTATTTCATACAATCCTACGAAATCCATGAAATCCCGAGCATCCCTAATGATTTCAAAATTCTATGTTTGTAGGATTTCAATTAAATTATAGGATTTCAGATCCAGACAATCTAACAAACTAAATATAGGATTGAAATGGATTTGAAATCCAAATCCCTCCCAATCCATTACATTCATGCAAATCAAACAAGACCTAAAAGGTTTTCAAAGAATGTGAATAAGTTATTAAGTTATTTGTCGTTTGTACATGAGAAGAAAATATGCCCTTTAATCCAAGTTGTCGTTTGAACAAACAAGTTATGTCTTGTTACGATAACATCACGGTTTTAAATGATAGTGTCATGATTTAAGATATGTCTCTATTTTTATGATAAGGTGATGCCTTGAGGTGCGTCATGGTACGTTGCGACCTACGTATTTTATAAGGTGTCGCTTTTATAATTTTTTTTAGTTTCTATGTTTTTACGAGTTTATAAATTTACGTAATTACATCACTCATAGTTTTATGGACTCAAACATGTTAGTGATAAAAAAAAAGTTGTGAAACTCTTCCAAATTCCTTTTTTAATATTTGATGACATACTTTTTTTTAACGACATAAGTTTTATTAAGCTAGCAAGATGATAGACAAAATTACAGAACACAAATACCAAGGATGGGATTTTGAAGCCATCCCACCCAATTGGCTTTAAACCATCTATTCGTATTATGAACCCAACAGAACGAGTGCATTACAATGTTATTTCATAAAAGCGTCTTTCTAGGTTTAATAGATCCAAATAAGTTTCCATTACGAACAGGCACATGGACCAAAAAGCCGTATATGTGACTGCCTCCAAACAGTCTCTCCCTTTTCATCGGATTTATGGATGTGATACTATTTATATAATACTAATATATATGATTTTTCTTCTTATATGAATGAAAAGTTTTTTAATATTATTATCTTATTGAATAATAAATAGAAAAAATATATGGTTATATATGATTATATACATGACATACAAATTAATTTAATGTTTTTATGTCACACTTTGAAAAATACCATATCTTTGTCATAGTGTAAAGCTTTAAGTTAATTTGACTTTGCCACCGGTTCACGCCTCATGTCATTAAGAACCTTGAATAATATTTAAGATAGTACCATAGATTAATGAATTTATATTCAATTATATACAATCTAAACTATCAAGACTCCAATGACCAACTTGAATTAAAATATTTGTTCATTTCTTGAAGACGTTAAATAGAATCCAAAGGAGAGTGAATAAATGTAGGTGATTTTGGTGTCCTTGATCATTTGGTAAAATTGAGATTTATAAGTGATTGGAGAGTTTTTGGTTAACATATAATATGGGTTAGGAGGTGAAGTGTTGAACAACTTGAATATAGGATCACCATACAACAAGGGTTGAGGGTCCCACACCCTTTTTAATGGAGTTGAGATTCGCTAGTAAATACTAGAGAATTGAGCTTTTTATATATGTATAGTACAAAACAATGATTTTTATCAACTATGGAAAGAAGGAAAAGTTCTTGCTTTCGGCTTCAATACCTATCTTCAACTTCTGAGGTCTTCAATGTCCGATTTTAAGTGGCACTGATCAGTGTGATCAGAGAGTGGCACTGGTGAGCTAGGTCCATCCATGACACTATCAATGAGAGCCTTCAGTGGCATTGATCATTTACTGCTCTCACTGATGTTGATCAGTGATTGTTCATGCACTGATGTTGGTTAGCGAGTAAATTCAGATATGCTAAAATGTTTCTAGCTGCTTTGTATGTGATCTTTCATAACTACCTGTTAACCGCGTTGGTAGTTGCGACAATTGCATACCATTTAAAAGGTATTTTAGACTCGTTACTACACAAGATCATATAATAAAATATGTGTTTTATTCTCTATTTCTGCCTAAAAACTAGACTGCGAATTTGGATTATCCTCGAGTAGATATTATTAAACCTCAAGGCTTTAATAAGGTTGAAATATTACTTACAAAAAAGGTCTTTTATATACAATCCAAGATTCTATCCATGTCTGTTTTCAACGATCCCTGACAAAAACCCTAACTCTAACAGCGAATAACGAACACTTGGTCAATGTAGTGCCAAATCTTGGATGGAATGCAAGCTTGGATGAACAACAATCCACATGACTTTTAAAGGAACACCCCAAGTGAAATTCTAGATACTTGAAAAGTAATCAAGCACAACTAAATAAATGAAATTAAAGGTAACATGAATGAAGAAGGCTACCAATTTTTTGCTCTATTAAATTGGCGATTGTAATACTATAAGCTACCTGTATTGAAGATGAACGGAATGTATCAGATGTATCCCTTCATATCAATTATATTTCAATGATATATGCATATATATATATATATATGTTATACAAAGGAGATATATATATATATATATATAAGAATTTGATTTGTGAGTTTATAAATAGAAAAGTGAAAAGAAAAGAAGAAAAAAAGTTAATTGTTAGGTTGATATTCCATAAATAGGGTATTTGATAAGTAAATATAAGTAGGGATAAGTCCAAGTCTAGCTAAGTCTAAGGGTGTCATACATAAATATATATACATATATATATAAGCTAGAAATTTGGTTTAAGCTTTAAAAGCTTGCTTAGATGATTAGGTTGTACAATATTGATATGAATTAATCTTATTACCTACTACTATACATACATACCATGTACATGTTGTATGATGCTAATTGGTTATAAATTTATAATATAATATATTTAACATGGTACAACAAGGAAGGCTAGTTAGCTAGCTTTTAAGTGATGAACAGTGAAGAATGAATACATGCAGCAGGTTGCACACATGATCATGAATGACTAATGGCTAAACAATGAATGAAGAGGGCTTCTTCTGCAATTTTATTTAATTCCCCTATTTCCCTTTTCTGCACCCATCTTGGGATTTTTTCCAACAATTAATGCATTTCCTGCCCCTCAATTTACAACTCTCTCATCTTCTACCACACCACCTTAATTCAATTCAATTCTCTCCTTCCTTCCTTCCTCCTTTCAATCTCTCTCTCTCTCTCTACCATTAAATTAAGCTTTAAAGCAAACCCATCTATCTATGAGTTCTTGTATACATATATATTTATATATAAATATATGTATCAATGGCCTTTCAGCCTCTAAACCAACAAACCCATCTCACCACCTGTGGTTCTGTTCTTCATCACCCCCTTAATCTCTCTCTCTTTCTCTCTCTCTTGTTCTTCACTCAAGGTAAATTAAGCTTATACTATCTCATCTTAATTGGGTTAAGTTTCAATATATATATATACATATATCTTGTATATCCTACTATTAATTCTTCTTTTTTGCGGGTTCTCAGGCCAGTTTATGCACACCGACTAAGTTTATGTTTTCAAAAGTTTGATCATCATCATGTTCATTAAGTTTGACGTTTTAATTATGATGTTGTGTTTTTGGTACAGTTGACCTATATATCTCATCAAAAGGATTGATTTGGAAAATTAAAGATGAGCAAAAGAAACGGTAGAGGTGGTGGCGGTGGCGGTGGTGGTGGTCGGAAGGTTGACTTAAAGCTGAATTTATCGCCGCCAATAGCTCACCGGCGGACAGAAGACTCACCAATCCGATCAGCCACGATGTCGTCTCCTACAAGCTCTTGTGTGTCATCGGAAAACATCCAAGATGATCAGTCGTCGGAGCTCCGGTACGCTAGTAGCCCGGAGGCGACGTCGATGATGTTGGTTGGATGTCCACGTTGCTTGATGTACGTTATGCTTGCTGATGAGTACCCTAAGTGCCCTAAATGCAAAAGCACCGTTTTGCTTGATGTCGTCCATGATAGCTCCACCAAGAAAACAACGAAGAGTTGAATGAATGAAGAAGCTGAATGAAAATGGTTTTTTATTTATTTATTTATAATTTTAGTATTAGTAGGGTTTTTGTTTTTATTTTTTATTTTTTCCATTTTTACTATTATGGATAATGTTATTTACACTCCGTTTGATTTTTACCGTGATTGATGAGTGGAGTTTAAATGACAATACCCTTTTTTTACCCTTCTACTTGTTTGATGTTTCCATCTTTTATCCTGGACTAAGTGGTGAAATCTTGGGGGTTTCATAGGTAATTTCTCTTTTGTTAAGCAAATTACTTACTCTATGGGTTAATTTTTTTTTTTAATTTTATGTCTAATGATATTTATGCTATGTTGGTGTACATGTAGTCATGCCACGTCAGCTGACTTTATTGTTTGACCAATGTAATTTTTAGAAAATTTCCATGAAGATGGGAGAAAAGTTAACTTCTCATCTATTGGTTAAAACATATTTTTCACCCTTTTTTGTTTGATGAAAATATTTAATTATTAATTAAATATATAGGAATATATCTTCAAAAATAAAATAGATATTATTAATTTTAGTAATAACTACAAAATTGACTAAAAACAAGAAATTTATGTTACATCATTTATATGTACTATTTAACATTGTTTATCACATATGATAAAAAGTTATATTATTTTTTGTTTGAACTCTATTTTTGATGTATATAATAATTATAGTAATAGTTTATAAGTAGATACATTAATATTGTTTTCAAATGTTATTACCAAAGTGTTTTTAAAATAAACTTTCTAATTTTTTTACTTAGTCGGGTTGCTAATTCCTATGGTGGTTAAGTGAATAAATTGACGATCTAACTATATTCTATGATAATACACCTTAAAACAAAATACTACATCAAATTATAATATTTAAATAACATGTATATTCTTTATATATATATATAGGGGTTTTATTATGCAACCATTTGCATTCATATAACCCTTACAACCAATTAAGGAGTATACATTTCAACGGTCAAGAACCATGTATTTTCTAAATGTTGATGATGAATAATGTCACAAGATTCATGATGAATATATTATCACGTTATTGATCAAGAATACTTACAAAAAGATGGTTTCGGGGCTCCTAAGGTTATTTATAAAATGTCTTCTATGTATGTATACATATATTCAATCTTGTTTTAAGAACACTTAAACATAATTATATGATTTTTTAAACCATTTAATTTGTAAAACAATAGATTACATTACACAAATTCTTTGCTTGTTCACAATTGGAAAGACTTTGCTTTTATTTACTTAGATGAATAAATTCTCTATGACTTCCAAATTGAATGTGTACACAGTGAAATCAAAACTAGAAGAAGGAAACCAATTTGTGTTGGTATTCACTAATAGGAAGGTTGACATTTTGTTCCAAATAGAAGAGGGGCATTGATTTCTACATGTAGATATACCAACTCACCTTTGGCTTCTTATACAAATTAAAGGTTGGATTGGATTGAAATTAGATTGTTATTCAATGGAAGTTAAACTATAATGAGCCCATTGGGGTTTTGCAAAAGACTATATAACACTTCTAACTTGGGTTATGTTTGACCATAATCATTAATTCATCAATGCCTCATCCAGCTTTTTTTTTTTGTTAATTTTGGGTATCCAGACTAGGTTACGTTTACTTTATGAGTGAGGAAAATCCTTAATAATTGATGATCTTGTTATCGAGGAAGAGCATGTAAAGATAGTGGTCTATTTCATGAGAAGAAGAAAAGATCAATTTCGTGAGGGTTTTTCCTCATATTTAGAAGAACTTTATGTCAATGTGCATGATGTTAATATCTTGCAAGTCTTTCGGTTTGTATTTTGTCCATTTTTAAGTGGGTAAAATATTTGAAGTCACTTTCCCAATAAAAGTGGGAAGTTTAATACAGTAGATAAATAATAGAGTTTAGGGAATGAATTGTAAATGTAACTTTTGAGTTTCTATACTTCATGTATCTCCGTATATAAAAATATGCACGCCTCCATATTTAATTATTAAAATTATATAGTTATCTTTTTAATTACAAAAATACCGTTCCCTCTGTGTCTCTTGAAAATATGCACGCCTCGTTTTGTGTCATTATCTCTCTTCTCCCTACCTATTTCCCAAACTATGATATGATAGACATCCAAAAGGCCCATCAATAATCTAATATGAAAACGCTCAACGAGATAATTGAAGTCGAAACCAAAATCCTTCACCATCTTTTGTTTGAATCAGTTGTGACCATATCCAATAATGTATTGCAGTATCTTTCAAGCTTAAAACGGTTTCTGTTCCCTCTCTCTAAAATGAGTAATAAGATGGTGTTGGATGTTCGATTTAAATGCTTGATTGTGATTGATTAGGGGTTCGATTATATTATGTCTTATTGGCTTCCGAGTGTTTTGTTAATAAGGTTCAGTAAGGAACACAATGTGTTAATTAATATATTTTTATTTCTTGATGTAGACTGGTAATTATTAGAACAAGAATGACTCAATATGCAGTGAGAATTCTGAAACTTGTATTTGTTTGTATATCGAGTATCACTTTTTATATGAACTTGTAACTACGAGGTAAATTTAAGTTATTTCTCTGTTATAGCTTAGTGGCTTAAAACATGTACCGTGCTTTATCGTTTGGCTTTCCAATTGTTATATTCAATTATTCACCGTTTAGCTTCGGTGCAAGTCAACGGCTCTCCGACCACGGAATTCACTATTAGACATGGCCTCAGGCAGGGAGATCCCCCCCCCCCCTTTCTATTCATTCTTGCCATGGAGGGCCTCTATGTTGTCCTTAAATAAGCTGGGATTAAGAACATTTTGTAAGGAGCTAGAGTTGGGAAAGAAAATTACCTGGTCTCTCATCTTTTCTAGGCAGATGATGCCATAGTTGTCGGAGAGTGGTCTCAGGAAAACGCCAAAAACATTTTGAGGATCCTTCGGTGTTTCTTCCTGATTTTTGGGCTTAAAATTAACCTTCAGAAAACCAAGATGTACGGGATAGGGATAGATGAAGGGGAGCTCGGGTCAATGGCATGCCTAATGGGGTGCGGATATGGTAAAAGCCCATTTTCGTACCTAGGGTTTTCGGTGGAGTGCAATATGTCTAAAACAGATGGATGGAAAGCCATAATTGAAAATTTCGCCGCTAAACTTTAATAAAATCAAGAATTACACTTAGAAAACTGATTGTTGCAGAAAAGAACAGATAAATCTATTCAAACAATTTTAAGCACTTAGAGAAAACAAGAGTACAACAAAACACAAAGTAAGTTAATAAAAGTTTTCTGAGGGCCGAATCCAAGCTAATCACTTAGAAGATTTCTTGTTGAAAGCGTAATATTCATGGGTGCTCTTCTTCTGCTTTTATAGTGCTCATGCATTAAATGCATGGGGACACTTGTCACAATATCATTTGATAGCCGTATATTCTTTGAACAAAAGATGGTGCCATTTCTTATAATACTAAGGAAAGGACAGGGCACTGTTCATCTTTTCTTCACGTCTTCAGTTGTCACGTCAAGTTTTCAGGATAAAGACAATCAACCCTTTCTGGAGTTTAAGGAGAATGTTTGAATTTAAAGCTTGATGCACACGTTTCTTGTAGTTATTGTGAATAAAGGAGTATCTTCATAAATATCCTCCGAAGGAACAAATAGAACTAATTGACTACTAGCCGATTCTTCCTTGTTGTTTGTTCTCCCAATCGACAGATGATCAACAAAGATTTTACGCAAGTCCGAATGATGTCGGCGACCATATTCTCCTTTTCCACAAATGTTAATATGTTTCCTTATGTATCAGTTAGTCTTCGATTCGCTAAACTTGTTGAGCATGACCAGACTTCTTCAAGAACCTAAAGTACAAGATACATTAACTAAGGAAGAAATTGAGGAGTCATCAACAAATCATCGGTTACCCAACAGTATCGTTGATAAAATATGTCCTTGGAAGCCTCCACACTTATTATCTATCCGTTTTCAAGATATCGTGCTCGATAGAAAAGACCTTGAAACCCCTACGGAATTGTTTTTTCATTGGAGGAGACGATGAGGAAAGGAAAATTACATGGGTTAAATGGAGAAAGTGTCTCGCGAGCCGAAAAGAGGGGGTATTGGAGTTGGAAGTATATTTGCTCTTAACAGGGCATTGCTGTTTAAATGGATTTGGCGATGTTGGGAAGACAGAAATGCGGTTTGGGTGAAAGTGATTAAATCTATTTATGGAAATAATGGCTTGATTCGCTCCCAAGACCTAAGCAACAAGACGAATTCCACGTGGATTGGCGTTCTAAAAGCTGTCAATCAACTGGCGGAGAAAGGGGTAGATATGATTTCGTTATGTAAGAAAAGTGTCGAAGATGGGAGCTCAACTTTGTTCTGGGAGGAGAAATGGTATGGAGATAGAACACTCAAAACTCAATTTCCAAGGATTTATGCTCTCAAAGTTGATAAATCAGCTACAGTTAAAGACCGAGCGAGGTCGGACGAATGGAATTCTTACCTTCGAAGGCCTCCGAGAGGTGGTGTGGAGACGGCTCAGATAGAATCTTTTAAAGAAATGCTCAACACGATGGTTCTATCTAATGTTAGGGATAAATGGAGATGGTTGATGGATGTGTCAGGAAAGTATACAGTGGCCTCAACTAGGAAAATGATTTATTCTAACAAATTCGAGGTTGATCAGACACCCACATCTTGGAACAGGTCGGTACCCATCAAGGTTAATATTTTCATATGGCGGATGGGGTTAAATTAGTTACCAACTATGGATAATCTGGTCAAAAGAGATATTGAGTTCAATTCGTCTCTGTGCCCGATTTGTGAAGAAGAAGTTGAATTGGTGAATCCTCTTTTTTTCGAGTGTCAGGTGGCGAAAGACATCTGGAGGAATATAGGTAGGTGGCGGAACCTTGATATCCCCGTTCTTAACTCTGTTCAGAACTGGAAGACATGGGTAGTGTCCATAAGAATGAGGAAAAAGGTGATTGACTGTCTGGAAACGGTATTGTGTACGGCGGCTCTGGTCCCTATGGTCTTTTCGGAACGAGACCTTATTCGGATCTATCAAACCTAAAAAAGGCGGCTCTCTGGGATAACATTGTAACACGCTTGTATAACTATTAAAATTATATAGTTATCTTTTTAATTACAAAAATATCGTTCTCTCTATGTCTCCCTCTCCCCCTCTCTATCTCGTTTTGTGTCATTATCTCTCTTCTCCCTACCTATTTCCCAAACTATGACATATGATAGACATCCAAAAAGCCCATCAATAATCTAATATGAAAACGCTCAACGAGATAATTGAATTCGAAACAAAATCCTTCACCTTCTTTTGTTTGAATCGGTTGTGACCATATCCAATAACGTATCTTTCAAGCTTAAAACGATTTCCGTTCCCTTTCTCTAAAATGAGTAATAAGATGGTGTTGAATGTTTTATTTTAATGCTTGATTGTGATTGATTAGGGGTTCGATTATATTAATTGATGTCTTATTGGCTTCCGAGTGTTTTGTTAATAAGGTTCAGTAAGGAACACGATGTGTTAATTAATATATTTTTTTATTTCTTGATGTAGATTGGTAATTATTAGAACAAGAATGACTAAATATGCAGTGAAAATTCTGAAACTTGCATTTGTTTGTATATCGAGTATCACTTTCTATATGAACTTGTAACTACGAGGTAAATTTAAGTTATTTCTCTATTATAGCTTAGTGGCTTAAAACATGTATCGTGCTTTATTGTTTGGCTTTCCAATTGTTATATTCAGTTATTCACCGTTTAGCTTCGGTGCAAGTCAACGGCTCTTCGACCACGGAATTCACTATTAGATGTGGCCTCAGGCAGGGAGAACCCCCCCCCCCCTTCTTCTATTCATTCTTGCCATGGAGGGCCTCCATGTTGTCCTTAAAGAAGTTGGGATTAAGGACATTTTGAAAGGAGCTAGGGTTGGGAAAGAAAATTACTTGATCTCTCATCTTTTCTACGCAGATGATGCCATAGTTGTCGAAGAGTGGTCTCAGGAAAACGCCAAAAATATTTTGAGGGTCTTTCGGTGTTTCTTCCTGATTTATGGGATTAAAATTAACCTTCAAAAAAGCAAGATGTACGGGATAGGGGTGGATGAAGGGAGCTCGGGTCAATGGCATGCCTGATGGGGTGCGAATATGGTAAAAGTCCATTTTCGTACCTAGGGTTGCCGGTGGGGGTGCAATCTGTCTAAAACGGATGGATGGAAAGTCATCAATGAAAATTTCGTGGCTAAACATTCCAAATGGAAAGCCCGTACACTTTCGGTGGGAAGGAAGGGTAACGTTGATAAAATCTCTTCTTGGAAGCCTTCCCACTTATTATTTATTCATTTTCAAGATATCATGCTCGATAGAAAAGACCCTAGAATTCCTACGGAATCGTTCTATCATTGGAGGAGACGATGAGGAAAGGAAAATGACATAGGTTAAATGGAGAAAGTGTCTCGCGAGCCGAAAAGAGGGGGGGTATTGGAATTGGAAGTATATTTGCTCTCAACAGGGCATTGCTGTTTAAATGGATTTGGCGCTTTTGGGAAGACAGAAATGCGATTTGGGTGAAGGTGATTAAATCTATTTATGGAAATAATGGCTTGATTGGCTCCCAAGACCTAAGCAACGAGGCGAATTCCACGTGAATTGGCATTCTAAAAGCGGTCAATCAATTGGCGGAGAAATGGGTAGATATGATTTCGTTATGTAAGAAAAGTGTTGGATATGGGAGCTCAACTTTGTTCTGGGAGGAGAAATGGTATGGAGATAGAACACTCAAAACTCAATTTCCAAGGATCTATGCTCTCGAAGTTGATAAATCAGCTACAGTCAAAGATCAAGCGAGGTCAGACGAATGGAATTCTTACCTTCGAAGGCCTCCGAAAGGTTGGGTAGAGACGACTTAGATGGAATCTCTTAAAGAAATGTTCAACAAGGTGATTCTATCTAATGTTAGGGATACATGGAGATGGTTGATGGTGGGTCAGGAGAGTATACAGTGGCCTCAACTAGGAAAATGATTGATTCTAACAAATTGGAGGTTGATCAGGTTGGTACCCATCAAGGTTATTATTTTCATATGGCGGATGGGTTAAATAAGTTATCAACTAGGGATAATTTGGTGAAAAGAGATATTGAGGTCAATTCCTCTTCGTGCCCGATCTGTGAAGAAGAAGTTGAATCGGTGAATCATTTTTTTTCGAGTGTCAGGTGGCGAAGGACATCTGGAGGAATATAGGTAAGTGGTGGAACCTTGATATCCCCATTCTTAACTCTGTTTAGGACTGGAAGACCTGGGCAGTGTCCATAAGAATGAGGAAAAAGGTGATTGACTGCCTGGAAGCCGTATTGTGAACGGCGCTCTGGTCCCTATGGTCTTTCCGGGACGGGACCTTATTCGGATCTATCAAACCTAAAAAGGCGGCTCTCTGGGATATCATTGTAACGCGCTCGTATAACTGGGTGCATCACAGTTCACAGTAGTAGCGTTCACAAAATTGATTGGGTTGGTTGGCTTCAAGACCTCGCCCTTGCTATTTCTGTTTTATAATTCTCGTCTAGCGGCTTGGTAGTGTTTTTAATAAAATGTCGTTGTTCTAAAAAAAACAAATGTAAAGAATAAACAGAGAACCATTTTATCACCAGTTTTTCATGTTAAAACTTTCCACACCCTAAGACGATACCTTAAACTAAGGCCATTGAGTTAGTATTGAGCACAACCACAATCGAGCATCGATCATCATGTCTCAACCTAAGTTTACTCTACATATTGAGCTCCTATAACAATGTAACGAATCTCATTAAACCCAAGAAAATACTTAGCCTTCAATGGTGGTTTTAAGTTCTGATTTAATCTTTAGTTAGCTCCGATTTTAAGTTAACAAAGATCAAGAGACAAAGGGGAAAAATGAGAGAGAGAAAGAGATAGATAGAGGGTATATATACATATATTATATATATAGGGGTGTTCAAATACAACCCATTGCAATCCTACAACTCATTCAATAATTTTTGTTCCTATGCATCAATGCATCTATCATTACAGATGCATTGATGAATATTCAATAATGCATGTTACAAATTAACGGTATGCATTAGTGCATACTGTCCAGATGGAAGCTTCCCATGGTGTTCTTCGGTTTTCTCTTTTTTTTAGCGTTTTCCCTTGAACCTCCCTATATATATATAATATAGAGAGCGATAATCAAATAAAAACTACAAAAAAGGTTACAAACTCGTGAAAACCGATATAAAAATAATTTTTTCATGACTTTTTTTCATCAAATGCTAGGATTGAAAATATCATTTCACATATATTTATTTCATAACATGAAACCTTTACATATTATATATATATATATATATATATAATATAGAAAGCGATAATCAAATAAAAACTACAAAAATGTTACAAACTCGTGAAAACCTATATAAAAATAATTTTTCATGACTTTTTTTAATCAAATGCTAGGATTGAAAATATTATTTCACATATATTTGTTTCATAACATGAAACCTTTACATATATTTGTTTCACTATATGAATATTTTTTACACATATTTTCGGTTTTATTAGGTGAATCCAAAAAAAAATCACATGTAACTATTTCGTAAGGTGAACCCAAACATATGTGAAACACTATCTTAAAATTATGGGTTTTAATGAAAAAAAATCATGTAAAAAATTTCTTTTATATCGGTTTTTACGAGTTTATAATTTTTTTGTGGTTGTTATTTTAGGAAGATTTTGATTAAAAGGGTTAAACATGGCTCTTAATAATTGAATATTAAAAACATATATTTCATATATAATGATCCATAAGCATAGAAACCCAAATTCCTCCCATTGTAATTGGGACATAATCATTGATTGAGGTCATGAATAGAATCACAAGAAAAGTTAAATACCAATTGAATGAACGTCTACGCAATTGAAAGATGGTATCACAAGCTTTCTTTTTCCCTTTTTGCCACAATGTTTTTATTTAATACATTGATTTTAATATGATAGGTGTTAGCATCTAATTTTACGGTGAATTTCATTTAAGTTTGAAGGTGACCTAATATTATTTAATACACATATATTTATGAAATCTCATAACTAATTCATAGCTTCCATCCTCCAATTACCAAATATTTTTATAAATTTTTTAAATTAAATACATGAACGGTAACCACTAAACATATATGCATGAATTTTGATCGAAATTTAATGAAATTTATGACATCATAAATCCATATTTAAGACAATTTTTTTTTTAATTTGTTCCATTATATTATAAAAAGATTTTTTTAGTTAGCAATTACTATCAAAAACATGATTTTCATGGTGATTAATGAAAAAAGAAAAAGAAAAGAAAAGGTATCATAGTAAATGTGGAATGAGATGGGGTAGTTCAAGCATTGAAAAACAAGAGTAATGTATTTTAGATTGAGAAAACCATTAAAAACAATTAAATGCAATTATTTATGGAGACAGTTGAGAATAATGAGGCCATTACGTCAATATGATAAATACAAATTTAATTTTCTATATTTTCATTTTATTTATTTATATGTTTATCTGTTTTAATTTTTTTAATTAAATAACAAGCATAATTTAGTTGTATAAAAAACATATATGTTTGATTTTAGTTTGCTTTTTAGTTCAGTAGAACATTTTAGAAAATATCATCGATTAGAGCAAACTACAACTTTGGTCCATGTGGTTTATACTAAACTACGGAAATCATCCATGTGATTCAATAAGTATACAAATAGTCACTACAATTTGTATTTTGTTCTAAAAATGGTCCCTTGACCTAACGTTGTTGAAAATTATCAGATAAGTGATGGGTATTTGTTTTTTATCTTCTACTCTTTGATGTAACCCACCCAAGCCCTCCCTCCTTCTTCGCTTCAGGTTCCTTTTTAGCGGTCCTCCACAAGCATTATTTGTCCTTATTCACCACCAACCCTACTACTGTTCCCACTATCCTTAAACACCACCACACTGACCTTCCCTACCATCTTTACCATTGTTTCTATCACTAAACATCACACCTTCATCATTGTGCCCACCCCTTACCATTTCCTTATGTCTCTTGAAGTTGAACGAAGATGGAAGTGGGTCATGAAGATGAAGGTCTCCCTTGGAAATGGAGGTGGGTCTCGAATCTGGTTGGATTGGAAGTGGTTATTGAAATGGCAGGTGTATGTATATATGATATTTTATTAAAATTGAATATAAATAAACGAAAGTGTCCCTCACTCATGTAATCTAAGTAACAACCATAGTCTAAGGGGACCTTTTCAAAGTAAAATTAAATTTTGTAATATGAGCATTTTTGTACCTAAAAAATTTAGGAGCGATTTTCATGGTTTTGTATAAACCATAGGGACCAAAATTGTAGTTTAATCTATTAATTATACTAATAGTCTTACAAGATGAAGCAATATTATTTTCTTTTACAAGGACCAAGTAATTAATTAGATATGTCATATTTTTTAGGTAATTTATTAAATAACATCCATATATAGAATAAAATTTTAAGAAAGTTAAAAAGAAAAAAAAATCCAACTAAATCATATTTGCTCTTATTCTCGATCCTAATTTTCTATTATCCATTTAGATAGTATTTTATTTTCTTATCATAATCACCCTTCGCAAGTGAGTCCATTATATTTTATATTTAAAATTTGGGGGTTGCCTTTGCCTTTATGTACACTAAATGCCATCTTTTATTGCAATTAATCCTATTTATTTCCATGTTCTCCAATTAATTCGGTTTTTAATTCTCTTCACTTCTTTCCAACCTCCTGTCTTAACTCTCACTCCTCTCTATCCCCACCCAAAAACTAAAGATAAATAACTCATATATAGACACATTTAAAGGTTGTGTAGTTGGTTTTTCATTAAGTTATATATGGATAAAATGTTTGTGTGAATTAATCGTTTTTGTAACTAGTAAAGTTTTCGTTTGGAAAGTTTTTTTTTCATATGTGAAAAAAACATGTTTTTTAACGTGGGAATGACAAGTTTAAAAAACACTTCAGTTTCTATATTATTAAGCCAATACTAAAAAATCATGTATAGTTAATCGAATAAGTCATGAGGATCAACGAATAGAACAAATTGGACTTTATGATTATGGATTCAAGTTATTGCCTATAGAATCGATATGAATCGTACCAATACATAATTCGTATATTTAATGTCTTCAATTAAGTTATGAGATTTAAGTATTTTTGATTATATCAATTTATTGATAAATTAAATATATTCTTTTATGTGGGTAGAGATTTGGCCATGAACTCAGTAAAAATAAATACCATTTGATCCAACTTGAAGGTCAAACTATTACATACCGAAATGGATCGTAAATAAGTATTTTAAAATCAATTGTTTAAAATAATTAAATAATTTTTTTGTTTTTGTTTTTCATTTTTTATTTCTGTTATAAATAAGCCAATCTTTTATGAAAGAAAAATTATATTGTATTTCATAAAGAAGGAACAACTTTCAAAACGAAGACCCGAATAATATGGTAATATTTTTTAAATGAATGTTTACTAAATTTTTAACGTTTTAGAAAATCCTCAAAATTCATATTTGATGTGACGAATCATACTTGTTGTGTTTAATAATAGGGCCAGGTACAAAAAATAATAATACATTTTTCATTAAAATAAATTATTTCTTATGATAAGATTATACTAGAAATTGTTTTTTAAAAGTAATGTACTTTGAATATTTTTTTTCATTAATTTGTAGGGGGTGTTTATTTGAGCTTATCAAAATAACTTATTGACTTATTTCGGTAGGACATCAGTAATAAGTCATTTTTAGTGTTTGGGTAAAACAACTTATCCGGTGTTAAATTGGAGATAAGTTGTTTTTTAAGAAGTAAATTTTTTTAACTTATCAGCTTTTGATAAGCCCTTTTTCAGATCGGTAATAAGTCATAAGACAATAACTCATCCAAACACCCGTTTGCGCTTTATCTGCTTATGTTACGTTATTTACGTAGTGTGGACGACGTGTGTCAAATGTTTTACATGATATAAATAAATAAATGAATAAAACTTTTCAAAATGATATTCAAGTCCTTTCACTTTCCAAACAGTTCCTTTTTCTACCCAATGTTTAGTTCCTGCTGAAAAGCCATTCTTTCAACAGCCTCCAAAAACCTCATATGCCCAACAATTTGAAGAAGTGATAAAAAAAATCAAAGGTATTGGTTTGTAACATATACACTTGATTACTAATTACTCCTAAATCAACTTCTTTCCCCCTTTTTCATGTGAAATCAAAGGGCCAATTTTGATGCATGTTTATACTTTATGAAGGAAACACCTCAAACGTGATCTAGAGCAATTTTTTTAGACACTTGGTGCTTGTGATGTAATCGAAAACACTACTAAATGGAACATTTTTACCTATGGATTTTTTCTGATAAATATGTCGCTAAAGGGTGATTCGTCACAAAACTGTCATAAAAGTTGGTGGGTAAATTACTGGTGGTAATTCAAATCAGTGACAAATTACTTAAGATTCTCTAGATGATTCATTGGTATTTTCTCGAAAAATATCGGATTCCACCGGACCATTGGTATATTCTAGGTGATCCGTCGCCACTCGATAGTTAGCCAAGGATGATGATTTTTCTGGGTAAAATTCATTTGTTTTTGTTGTGAAACAGTATTAGTAAGTGTTCTAACTTGCTATTGGTAAATGCTAGAAGAAAACTCATCCTTGCATCGGTTGAAGCTCTTAGAGTGATATTGATTGAAAGTGGCTAAAATGAGATGGAAATATGAGGAATGGATATATATATATATATATATATATATATATATATATATATATTCCCCGCTATTATGAAGAGCAAAACACTTGCACACTTACAGAAACAACCACTACTAGACAAGGGACTTTCAACGACAAAAGGTTACTGATGACCTAGATAATTCGGTACTTTGTGACGAATCACCAACAACTTGAAGTTTGACTGGTCTTTACAAGATTCTCAATTGAAAAAATAGAAACAAAATTTAATGAACTATCGGCGATACATCGTTAATTACCTTAGGATTGCCGACGACATTTAAAAATACTCAATTAAGATGATAAAAGACAAAATTTTAATTAACCTGTGGGTGATTACAGAAAGATTACCAATGATCGTTAAAGTTTTCAATTAAAGATGAAAAACAAAATATAATAATTCATCGGTGATCCCATGGTGTTTACTAAAGGATCGTCGACGGAAAATTAAATGTTGTTTTTAATTTTCTAAATATATTTTTCCACGATCTTTCACTGATCTTTTGGTGTAATATGGTACTAAATATTGTTTAAAGTAGGTTATGGAAATGTTCGATTTATAAATGTTATATTATAATTATTTTCTAGAACTTACGAATCCATTTTTGTTTTTGTAAAGTCTAAGAGGCTTATGAGCCAACCATGCATGAGAGGCATGGCTCAAGCCTAACACTCTTCCTGTAGGTATTATTCTGGTACGTTTATGGATACCCAAACAAGTAAAAAGTCATCAAAAGTTTTATTATCAATTTTTTTTACTAAGGACTAATAATACCTAGGTCAAGGCATTCATTTGAAATAACTTACCCTCTAAACCTGAGTATAAAAGATTAATTAGATGGCAAACTCTTTTATTTAAGTACAATTTTGATATAGAAATCATAAAATCTGATAAAATGGTTTAGCATATTTTTTAACTGAGGAAATCGATGGACTCCTTACATTTATGGAAAAGGAGATAGAGATAATTAAAGACACAGTCTCAGACATTGTTAAGGACCCGTTTGGTACCGGCTTAATGAGCTTAATAAGGTATATAGTTTATTCGATCAATTATTTAAAGTTGTTTGGTAGTGACTTAATCATCTAGATAGTGACTTAATCACTAAGCTTGAGGAGGGAACCTTTATTGAAACAACCATTTTAATTCCATCTTTACCCCTCCCAATTAAAACAATCGCTCAGCTAAAAACCCTCCCATCCCTCTCATCACAGGTAAAAAGTAAAAACCCTCTCATCACAAGATCTCGTCTACCACCTTGTTCCTCACGATCTGTTCTATAGTTCATCATGAGCTGTTCTTCTCTTCTTTAGATATGTTCCATAGTTCCTATGATTTGATCCTTATGATTGGTTCTTTAAAACTTAAAATCTTTTATTCAGATCTGATATGTTATGATATGGTCTTTAAAGACTCGTTGGCAGTATGTATTCTTATAAGATATGTTCCTCACAATGGGTTTTTTATGTTCTTGTGATGGTTGAATTGCATTTGAACCCAAAAAGAAGAAACTCCATAGAAGACTTAAGAACAGCAGGCCACCATTGAAATGCTTCTTAAGAAGGTTAGTTCAAGAAAAGTGTGAATTCACATAAATTAGGTTTCTTGATGGTAATCCATCAAGGCTGAAACCTTTTAGAGTTGGACAAATATTCTCTCCTGTTTATGTAAATCGAGATTTGGTTCTTCTAAATAAAATGGAGGAATCAAAAGAAGAAAGTAGAAAACAAAGGTGAAGGGTAGTAAAATTAATATGTTTGTGAGAAAGTCTCAGAAATTTGAGGAAAAAAAGATATGGGATTTTCCGGACTTTGATTCCTCTCCTACGGATTTGTATCTAATAGTTAAACTTAAAAATTTTTATTAAATTCGGATAATATTGTTTGATAAATTATTAATTTTGTTGCAAATGGACTTGTATCCAAAGTATAATTTTAGCTATTTTATAAATACTTATTAAATGTTATTGTGATTATGTTATTGAATTCACATAGAGATGTTGATAAAGTTTTATTTATTGTAAAAATTTTGAGTTGATAATTTTTATCGTTCATAATCAAATATTCAACACATTTATCTAAGAGTTATGTTATTCATTACTTAAATACAATGAAGGTATCTCAATCTGACATTTAGACAGTTCATTCAGCACAAAAAGGTATCTCAATTTATACAGATAAATTATCCCTAAAGTTCACTTTTATCCATACATGACTTACATGTTCATGATTTACTGATAAAAACCAACCAAACAATGCCTGATATTGCCAATCTACCAAACAATTTTTACATTTTCATGATTTACTGATAAGAGCGAGCCAGATAATAAAAATTGGAGTAATAAATTGCAAAGCTGATAATATTAAAATAAAAACTTTGATGAAAAATGAAGTTGATCATATGGATATTCCTTCTTCATCTGTAGAACAGATGACAAATCAAACCTTTGAAGAAAATAGTCAAAAGACAATGGAGGAATCCTTGTCCTTTAGACCTAATTCCGAAAAAACGATTTTTAAATAAAAAAAAATGTTAATAAATATTATGTTCAACAAACGTGTGTTGAAAGTCAAACCTCGGTGATGAGCATGGGCGGATCTAGCACATAATTAGGGGTGTCCCATCCCCGCATTGAAAAATAAAAAAGTTGAATTTTCTTAGGTAAAAACCAATTTTTTTTTACTTTCTACCATGTGTTTCCCTCACTAATTTATCGTTTGGGACCCCATCAATCAAAAAAAGTACTTCGAAATCAATTAAAAAACAAAAAAAAACTTTTGAAATCAACCAAAAACCCGAGAAGTTCCTCAAAATCGGCAAAAAACGTAGAAATCTATTTAAATAAACCAATAAAACTTTAAAAATCCTTCGAAACGGTAGAATTAGGCTAAAAACATATCGGACGACTTTGCGGACCTTTAATTTATCTTAAAGATGCCCCCACTAGAAAAAATTTCTAGATCCGCTACTGGTGATGAGAGATTTATATAATCGTTCATGGCGTTCTTTCTAAAAACGACTCACTCGGTTTGCAACTTCTTTCACCCTTTCAATCACATCGCATGTGAATGGTGTTTTTTAAGTATGTGGTTCGGGTATCAAAAGTTTTGAAGAAAGAACAAAAAGGAGAAGGTGGTTCACGAGAGGGGTTTAAGTTCAATTTTTTAAGAGCATCTCCAAAAGCTTCTTCAAAACGGGAAAAATAGAAAAAAAGGGATTTTGAGACAATTTTTTGTTCCAATAGCTTCCCCAAAACTATCTCCAAAATGGAGAAAGTATGCGAGAGAATGAGTTTTTCTTCAAATATGGAGATTACTCAAAAAATGATTACCAAATGAGAGAACCAATACGAGGCTTTGAAAATAAATATCTAGAAAGAAAAATAATACTTTATTAGATGAATTCAATATTTTAATATTTTAATCAATAATGTATTTTCTAAAATGGGAAATCTATTGAAGATTGATGTAATTTTTATAAATTTTTTATAATTTACTCAAAAAAATTGAAGGGCCCAATTCTCACCAAAACACATTACGAAATCGGAAGCCCAAAAAATGTCGGCTATAAATTACAGATGGACCCCATAACTTATGCCAGCAAACAAATAATTTCAAAATTGTGCATATTTTAGCAAATTTGTAATTCATTTTTTCTCAGATTTACCACTCTTCTGCTATTAACCAGGGAATGTCCCCCATCATACATGTACTCGGGTTGGGTTTCTCTAAATGACTGTTCGATGAAACGTCTATAACCTGTTCGATCAAATGTCTGAAAGAAAGAAAATTTACACTACGTTTGAGGATTTCTAATTTTCACTGAATTGTACGAGTTTTCTTGTGGGTATTATCTGGTTTAAAAGCTTGTATTATAGTCTTTTCCATTCTTGTTGATGAAAACCAATTAAAGGAGGTTTTATTGGTATATGAGAAAATTGGGTTTTCCTCCCAGTGTTGCTTCACTTAGGGGACGTATACTTGAATACTTACTCTGTAAGCATTTGTCCATGAGATCCGACACCATCACTTACCTTATCGAGTAAGATTTTAGTCAATCAAAACGACATTGTATGGAACAATTTACCTGCTAAGCGCTAACCGGGTAGAGGCCGTCACCTTCACTTACCAGGTAAGAATCTTGGTCCTTATCATCTCTTTTATTAGGTAATATTCTTGGTTCTCGTCGATAAGGTAATGTGATTTGATAAGCACTTACAGGGTAAGCCTTTCGTAAACCGGCCTTTAATGTCTTGATTGAGTTATTTCCAAGAATAGTGGAACCATGGGTTCAACAATTTGGATCTTTCTGGAACCACGAGTAGGGAAGATGAATAAAGCCAATGAGCTTGTGAAGGATATGGAGATGAAAGATTGTTCACCAAGTGTTGTCACCTATACTTGTTTAATTTATGAATTATTTCAATTGAATAATTTGGATGAAGCTATAGAAAGGTGGGCACAAATGTCCCACAGATGGAACTTTGGCTTTCATACCCTATGGGATGTCAATCTGAATGATTACTATGCAAAAGAGCCCTTAACACCATATATCAAAGTAGAAAGGTCCAAAGTCTAGCTGATAACACAAGTTACTTATGTTTCCAATTTGTCACGGAGATTCCCTTATTGAAGGTTGGGATATATTATCTTTTCTTGTGTCTCAAGTCTTGACATGATGAACCGAGTAGATATAGGATATAAGATGTCTATTACCTTAATATATTATCTTTTCTAGGAAGAAAGCAGTCCTTTGTTTTACTTGCACTTTTTGGCATTTACAGAAACAACCACTCTATTATTTGATTTGAATATTTTTCTGTTGTCAAATTTCGTAAAATTCGTTTCTTTATTTGATTGATTGAGCCAAGATTTACGGCTTCTCTCTCGATTTATACACGTTTCTTGTGGAGTTCAAAAAATGCAATTTCTGGTGATCTCGTTTCTTATCATTATTGTTTACACATATATGGAAGTATTATGGGAAAGCTTGAATACTTTATGTATGATTGATGGATATATTATTTAATTCATTTGCTAAGGGTGTTATCTTTTTACACCCTAGTCTACATATTAAACGTTATTCTATACATATGTCTCCTGATTAAAATAGATAAATAAATATGAGTGTTAGTGTGTCCTCCAATCAAAATAGATAAAACAATAGATTAGGGTGCAAATGGGAATTAGACTATGGTGTAAAAGGAAAAACCCATTAAGATTTTGAATGCATAAAATTTATCTTGCTTACTCTCGCTCTAGTTAAAGTTGTGGACAAAATGTAGCATGGTAGAATAAAGAATTACTCTCTTAAATGAAGAATTTTTGGAAATTCCCGATCCTAAAAATGAAAATCAAGCATGAACAGTTGTGTTTATGAACATAGTGAAAACATATTTGTGTAGGTATAGCCATAAAGAAGCAAATTCGAGAATAAAAAACTAAAGTATCACAATAGAAAGTTTGGATCTAAAATTCCAAAAACATCTAAGCCAATTTTTAAATTTCAAAAATAAAAGGTGGATTCTGATTATCATTCAAATGAATCAAAATGCTCCTAAATATGGATGCAAATAGTTGATATATCATTTAGCTAAGCAATATACTAATTTAGGACATGGAACCATTTTGGTTATGAAATTATTGTTCTCTTTGAAAATGAATGTTTTTGCTAAAGCAAACCAAGATATTTCTTTTATGTCACATCCATGCTTGGTATTCTCTTTGCATTATATTATATTTTATAAAACTTATTGTATTTTAAAACTAATTATATATAACAATCGAATATCTCACGAGCTTTATTTTTAAGTTTTTCGGTTGATTTTTTAAGGTTTTTGGTTGATTCGAGTGATTTTTTAAGATTTTTGGTTGATTTTGAGGAATTTTTTAAAGTAGTGCTCCTTTAACTCTTGAAATATCAAAAGTTTAGCCCGTGCACCTCATGTAAAACTTACGAAACACAATCTTTTTTTACCTTTATGGAACATGGTTGAACGGTAGCACGAGACCCCCCTCCCCGTAGGATGGGTCCGCCCCTGATTATCTCGTATCATTTACATCCTTATGAACCACTTTTAAAGATTATACCAAACCACGGAGACAAAAATTTGAGTTTCCTCAAAACAAACAAGTATAATAATAACGATATTTTCTCAAAGCACTCGATTAGTAAACTTGTTTCCTAAACCGGATGGATCTGACCCATATAGTTTTCAAACCGAACCGACCCTCTCCAAACTCCAAACAATAACGTATATATTTTATATAGCCGTTGCACAGAATATCAAACACTATGCAACTCGCCCCCTTTTCTTGCTCTCGACTGCTCATTCGCCATTAACGCCTCTCTTCATCTTCATCTTCATCTTCTTGCAATCGCTCCTCTGAGTTTTCTTTTCTCATACTTTAATTGGTTTATCGCTACTTTTAATAGATATAATTTTGTTTTTTTATGTACAATTTTGTTGTATCTTCATCTCACAATCGGCTATGGATGCCACATCACATTCTCTTTCCAATGGGAAGCATCGGAGGAGAAATTCTCGTGATGATAATGTAAGAGCGTGTGTGTATTTATGATTTTGTTTTGTACAAAATTTACTGTAAATTAGGGTTTATCTGGATCTGCTGCGCTTCTTTGTGTTATTATGAGGGTTTATCTGGATCTGCTCCATTTGTTTTGTCCTCTAAGTTTTTTTTCTCATACTTTAATTGGTTTGTAGCTACTTTTAATAGATATAATTTTGTTTTTTTATACAATTTTGTTGTTTCTTAATCTCACAATCGGTTATGGATGCCAGGCCACCTTCTCTTTCCAATGGGAAGCATCGGAGGAGGAATTCTCGTGATGATAATGTAAGAGCGTGTGTGTATTTATGATTCTGTTTTGTACAAAACTTATAATTAGGGTTTATCTGGATCTGATGCGTTTCTTTGTGTTATATGAGGGTTTTATGTGGATCTGCTCCATTGACCATTAACGCATCTCTTCATCTTCATTTTCTTGCAATCGCTCCTCTTAAACTTTTCTTTTCTCATACTTTAATTGGTTTATCGCTACTTTTAATAGACTTAATTTTGTTTTTATATACAATTTTGTTGTTTCTTCATCTCACAATCAGTTATCGATCCCAGATCACCTTCTCCTTCCGATGGGAAGCATCAGAGGAGGAATTCTCGGGATGATAATGTAAGAGCGTTGTGTATTTATGATTCTGTTTTGTACAAGATATGCGGTAAACTAGGGCTTATCTGAATTTTATGCGTTTCTTTGTGTTAAAATGCACAAAGTGAATGAGACATGATCATCTTTCTGTTATGTTATAATCTCTACATTGAGCCTTTAGATGGTTTTGATTTGTGGTTAGTTGTTTGGATTTGTTTGGAAATAACAGTTGAGTGAAAGGACTTTGGATGCACCTTCGAATCTGCTGAATTTGTGGTTAGTGATTGATGAAATAACACATGGAATTTGAAATTGACAATTTGAAACCAATGCCTCCGATTAAACGATCAATGAGCACAGATTAAGCTCATGATATAGAATGCTTAACTTACATGATCGATCCATGCTATATAGAAAGCTTGACTTACATGGGAAATACAAAGTTATTTATACAAGGAGGTAGAAAATTCTAGAATTAATTAGTAACAGCCTTGGATACCAACTGAAATAACTGACACAGCTGGCAACTTCATTACATCTTATTGCATTACATAAGGCTATATTTTTAAAAGCTAAGGGAGTATATATTTATGTCAATTAGGATAATCTCTTGTTTGGTTTTTGGGTTTTTGGTTCCTTTAAGCAGGAGCTCTGTTTATTTCTCTTTGACGACATAAATAATGTTTTGTTCATATTTTATGAATTTGATAAATAATTAATGTATGAAATATGTTCAATTTGCATGACCTTAGTTCACATAGGCTCATACAGTCTCATGTAAAGATAAATAATTAATATTACAGTACATCCTCTTTGAAAATTACAATTAAATCCCACGACCTTAAGCCTAGTGGGTAAATAATTGTATATATATGCTCAGCTCGTTAACGTTTGGATAGGCTTGATATCGGCTGGGATATTCAAACAAGCTAGCTGGCTCGGCTTGGGTTCGCCATAAGCTTGGTTTTGCAAGGCTTTTAACGAGAGTTTCTTAAGAATCTTGAAGAAGCAGTGACATCTGTGCATGGTTAGTCCCAAATTCTCTATTAATTATTATTATTATTTTTTTAGTTACATTAGTCTTAATATTTTATAATAACAACAAATTTTCGATTTGATGGTAGCGATTTCACATATGTGATTGATATGGGTTTTTTGAATTAAGATTGAATACATTCATAGATGGTAATGAGTCCAGTGTTAATTACAGTAACCAACCACTGTTGCAGGTCAAACTTAGAAAAGGAGTGAGCAGGTACTTCTATTTTGCTTTCAAAGATTTCAACTTGAAATTTATTTTTTCAATCTCAGTTTATGTATGTATGTGTATATATATATATGTTCCTGTTTGAATATCCATTTTATTTTTCAATCTGGGTTTATGTATGTGTTTCTACTAAACTTCCCTCGGAGTCGTCTCTCCTACTACTTGAAGGTAATTTCTTCATCTCCTCATTCACCAATTATTTTTTGTTATACGTTGATGCACCGCACGTTACTGTTGATCTTCAATTAGGATTAACCAAAGGTAAGGATCTTTTTCTTACCATACCTTCCATTCTCACCAGAACCCGACCCAACTCAACCCTACTTATATATATATAATTATTTATAATGTTATATATAATTAAGTTATATACTATAGTATACATCTAATATATATAATTTTGAGCACTCCAAAATTTGTGAGATCTTTGAGAACTTCTATCTTGGGGTTTGTTTGGCATGATATTTTTTTGTCATCTAAGCATAATATATAATGTATTGCTTAACATATATTTGCTTGACGATGTGCTTGTTTCATATGTATCCGTTTCACAATGTGAGACTTTATTACGTGTACTTTTTGTTTCACAAACATGTCAAAAAGGTTCACATTGTGAAACAGGGTACATATGAAACAAACACATTATCAAACAAGCATATGTTAATCAATATTCTAAATCCTAGTCTTGGATGAAAAAATATCATATGTAATCACACATGATGAACAAGTTCTCAAAGTAATCACAATTTCATGGGCTGTCAAAAGGTCCCTATGTATAATATTTGTATACTTATATATAAATATAAGTATATAATATTTGTGTACTTATATATAAATATAAGTATATAAGCATACATACTTATAAATATTCATATATAAAGGAGCTTAATCATTTGAAAACTTTATAATGTGATAACCGTGGGAACTTCTATCTTAACATATTATTTCACATGATTTTTTTTCTCATCTAAGGCTTCCATTTAGTGTATTGATGAACGTATTTTGTTTTACAATGTGTTTACGGTTCACAATGTGAAACTATTCTTTTGAGAGCTCATGAAATTGTGATAGCTTTGAGAACTTGTTCATCATGTGCGATTTCATATGATATTTTTTCATCCAAAACTAGAATTTAGAATATTGATTAACATATGTTTGTTTGACAATGTGTTTGTTTCATATGTACTAGTTTCACAATGTGAACCTTTTTGACATGTTTGTGAAACGAAAGTTTCACATTGTGAACCGGAAACACATTGTAAAACAAAATACGTTCATCAATACACTAAATGAAAGCCTTAGATGAGAAAAAAAATCATGTGAAACAATACGTTAAGATAGAAGTTCACACGGTTATCACATTATAAAGTTCTCAAATGATTAAGCTCCTTTATATATAAATATTTATAAGTATGTATGCTTATATTTATATTTAAGTATATAAATATTATATACTTATATTTATATATAAGTACACAAATATTATATACTTATATTTATATAATATAAATAAGTATACAAATATTATACATAGGGACTTTTTGAGAGACCATGAAATTATGATTACTTTAAGAACTTGTTCATCATGTGTGATTTCATATGATATTTTTTCATCCAAGACTAGGATTTAGAATATTGATTAACATATGGTTATTTGACAATGTGTTTGTTTCATATGTACTATGTTTCACAATGTGAACCTTTTTGACATGTTTGTGAAACAAAAAGTACACGTAATAAAGCCTCACATTGTGAAACGGATACATATGAAACAAACACATCGTGAAGCAAATATATGTCAAGCAATACATTATATATTATGCTTAGATGACAAAAAAAATCATGCCAAACAAACCCCAAGGTAGAATTTTTCAAAGATCTCACAAATTTTGGAGTGCTCAAAAGATTAAGCCCCTATATATAATAAGTATAGTAATATAGAAAGAGGTTCATACGAGGACGGTAACAATTTACAAGAATGCGAAGACAATCCTCAGCCAATCATTTTGGACATGAAACTTTTCATGTACAAAATCATATATGATTCACGTACAAAATCACATATGATTCACGTACAAAATCATATATGATTAGCCGTGACTTGCCCACGAAAAAAGTCGCGCGTGTCCTTTTTGATGCTTACAAAATCACATATGATTTTGTACATGAAATCATATATGATTTTGTACATGAAAAATTTCATATACAAAATGATTGGCTGAGGATTGTCCTCGTGTTCTCGTAAATTGATACCGTCCTCGTATGAACCCGCCTCTAGTAATATATACTTATATTTATATATAAGTATATGAATATTATATTGTATATATTACATAATAAATATTAATATATACACTACATATTTTAATTATATATATTAGATGTATACTATAGTATATAACATTATAAATAATTATATATATTTATAAGTAGGGTTGAGTTGGTTCGGGTTCTGGTGAGAATGGAAGGTATGGTAAGAAAAAGATCCTTACCTTTGGTTAATCCTAATTGAAGATCAACAGTAACATAGTATCGTGTGGTGCATCAATGTATAACAAAAAATAATTGGTGAATGAGGAGATGAAGGAGATGAAGAAATTACCTTCAAGTAGTAGGAGAGACGACTCTGAGGGAAGTTTAGTAGAAACACATACATAAACCCAGATTGAAAAATAAAATGGATTTTCAAACAGGAACATATATATACATACATACATACAAACATACAAACCGAGATTGAAAAAATAAATTTCAAGTTGAAATCTTTGAAAGCAAAATAGAAGTACCTGCTAACTCCCTCCTTCCCTTCTCTGAGTTTTGACCTGCAACAGTGGTTGGTTACCATCATAACCATTCTTGGCATCTGCATTCCTCACTGTAATTAACACTAGACACTCATTACCATCTATGAATATATTCAATCTTAATTCAAAAAACCCATATCAATCACATGTGAAATTGCTACCATCAAATCGATAATTTGTTGTTATTATAAAATATTAAGACTAATGTAACTAAAATAATAATAATAATAATAATAATAATTAATAGAGATTTTGGGACTAACCATGCACAGATGTCACTGCTTCTTCAAGATTCTTAAGAAACTCTCGTTAAAAGCCTTGCAAAACCAAGCTTATGGCGAACCCAAGCCGAGCCAGCTAGCTTGTTTGAATATCCCAGTCGATATCAAGCCTATCCAAACATTAACGAGCTGAGCATATATATACAATTATTTACCCACTAGGCTTAGGGTCGTGGGATTTAATTGTAATTTTCAAAGAGGATGTACTGTAATATTAATTATTTATCTTTACATGAGATTGTATGAGCCTATATGAACTAAGGTCATGCAAATTGAACATATTTCATACATTAATTATTTATCAAATTCATAAAACATGAACAAAACATTATTTATGTCGTCAAAGAGAAATAAACAGAGCTCCTTAACATGAACAAAACATTATTTATGTCGTCAAAGAGAAATAAACAGAGCTCCTGCTTAAAGGAACCAAAAACCCAAAAACCAAACAAGAGATTATCCTAATTGACATAAATATATACTCCCTTAGCTTTTAAAAATATAGCCTTATGTAATGCAATAAGATGTAATGAAGTTGCCAGCTGTGTCAGTTATTTCAGTTGGTATCCAAGGCTGTTACTAATTAATTCTAGAATTTTCTACCTCCTTGTATAAATAACTTTGTATTTCCCATGTAAGTCAAGCTTTCTATATAGCATGGATCGATCATGTAAGTTAAGCATTCTATATCATGAGCTTAATCTGTGCTCATTGATCGTTTAATCGGAGGCATTGGTTTCAAATTGTCAATTTCAAATTCCATGTGTTATTTCATCAATCACTAACCACAAATTCAGCAGATTCGAAGGTGCATCCAAAGTCCTTTCACTCAACTGTTATTTCCAAACAAATCCAAACAACTAACCACAAATCAAAACCATCTAAAGGCTCAATGTAGAGATTATAACATAACAGAAAGATGATCATGTCTCATTCACTTTGTGCATTTTAACACAAAGAAACGCATAAAATTCAGATAAACCCTAGTTTACCGCATATCTTGTACAAAACAGAATCATAAATACACAACGCTCTTACATTATCATCCCGAGAATTCCTCCTCTGATGCTTCCCATCAGAAGGAGAAGGTGATCTGGGATCGATAACTGATTGTGAGATGAAGAAACAACAAAATTGTATATAAAAACAAAATTAAGTCTATTAAAAGTAGCGATAAACCAATTAAAGTATGAGAAAAGAAAAGTTTAAGAGGAGCGATTGCAAGAAAATGAAGATGAAGAGATGCGTTAATGGTCAATGGAGCAGATCCACATAAAACCCTCATATAACACAAAGAAACGCATCAGATCCAGATAAACCCTAATTTACCATAAATTTTGTACAAAACAGAATCATAAATACACACACGCTCTTACATTATCATCACAAGAATTCCTCCTCCGATGCTTCCCATTGGAAAGAGAAGGTGGCCTGGCATCCATAACCGATTGTGAGATGAAGAAACAACAAAATTGTATATAAAAAAACAAAATTATATCTATTAACAGTAGCGATAAACCAATCAAAGTATGAGAAAAGAAAAGAAAAGTTAGAGGATAAACCAATGGAGCAGATCCAGATGAACCCTCATATAACACAAAGAATCGCATATAAACCCTAATTTACCGGAGCTGTCGCAGGTTCTTGATCATCTTTATAAGATATCTTAATCCCGATTTCACTTTTACAAATCTGTGAGAAAACGTTCATCTTCTCCAAAGGATAATAAACCATTAGCCAAAAGATTTCAAGATTTTTAAAGGTGAAATCGGGATGATTAAGATTTCTTGCATCAAATTCTTAGCATTAGCTTGCTATTAGCCATTTCTTTTTCAAGATTTAACCGGTTGAAATCAAAATTGAAAGGGGGCTTGAAATTTGAGAGGGTAACGGTAAAGGGTTGTTCAAGAAAGGATGAGCAGAAGAAGAAGATAGATGAGTAAAGTGTTTCAAATTTTTGAAATATTTTATTAATGTGAATATTATTATTATTTGGTTATAAAATATAAGTGATTTAAAATATTTACTCCTATCAATTAAAAATGTTTTTTGTAATTGTAATAATATTAATTTCTCTTCATTTTAATCAAATTATTTGGCTTAAACAGTTTTGTAAATAAATTTTAGGAGTTTTTCTTCTACTTCCTTTCAATCATCCATTCACTACTTACTTAAATAAGCATTCACTAAATTAGAAGACAACTAATTTCGATTATCCATTCATTAATATATTTCGATTATTCATTTATTACTTACCTTACCAAAAATCTTATCTGATAGAAGACAAGTCAATGATCAAGAATTTTATCCGGTAAATAAGCATGATGACTCTTACCAACTAAACACTTACCAACAATCTATGTTGAAGGCAGAGAATGTTACCCGATAAAATAAGTGAAAGTGATGAATTTCGCCGGTATTCGCTTGATACTTGAAATAAAAGCACAATGTACATGGATTGTAACTTTTATGATATGACTTGCACCTTGTGTATTTGATTGTTAATACAAATTATAGATGAAAATCAAAGCACAAGTGATAATTTATAGACACTCTACTTACTCCCTCACTATAATTTTACATAATTTACCTCCGATGAATAATAATATACATCAATTTATAATTTACAACTTGTTACTAACCAAATTATAAATGTGAATTTAAATCTTTAAGTAACCAAGATCAAAACAATCACATTTTAGAAAAGGTCAGAACTCTTGAAAAATAAAGACAACTTACAAAAAAAATATTGACGCCTACCCATTTTTACAAAAATGAAACATCTACCTAAGAAGTGTTTTGGGAAAAACAGCAAAAGGGGCCTTTTAACATGGTCGGATACATCATCTAAATACCAAATCTTGAAAACCCCAATCCAAAAACATCATCATAAAAAGAATTAGGCATTGTTTGACAAAAATAAGGTGACTTATAAGTCACCTTATAAGGTAACTTATTTTTAATGTAGTTGTTTGGATAACCATAAATTAACTTATAAGGTACCTTATTGAGAAGTTAATAAAAGTAAGATTTTGATAAGGTACCTTATAAGCTACTTTTTATTAATGTATATACTAAAAGCCCAATATTGTATCTAGTTTAGTCCAGTCCATATCCCATTGATCCCCTTTGTAATTTGTATATATTGTGATTTAATGGAATGGTCTATTCATGGGAAAATATACACTCTAATATGGTATCAGAGCCAAAGTCTACCACTCTAGGAACTTGACACTTCTAGATACCTCCCTCTGGACAATTCAATGTCCATCTAGCCTCGTTGGAGGGGGCGTGTTAGAGTCTCACATCGGCTAGACTTGGACCATTTCTTCTCTATATATGTTGGAACCTCCCCTTTCTCTTCAAGGGCTCTTTTGGAGATTCATCTAGGGGTTCCACATATCCTAATATGGTATCAAATTATTAACCCTAATTCTCTCATCTCTTGATCCTAGACCTCTCTTCTTGCCCTAACCCTAGCCGCCGCCGCTGCCGGCCACCTAAACCCTAGCCGTCACCGCTTCCGGCCACCTCCCTCTCCTCCCTTTCTCTTCAAATCTCTCTCATAAACCCACTGCCATGGCCGATCAGAACAATCAGAAACCGTACGGCATCACCAACATCAAAGCATACGTACCTTTAACTCTTGATCTTAATGAGTTAAATTACGATGCATGGCGAGAACTTTTCGAGACCCATTGCACCGGTTTGGCGTTCTCGGTCACCTTGACGACTCCTCTACCCCGACCGACACCACCGCTACTGAATGGCACAAACTTGACTCTCTTGTCAAAATGTGGATTTACGGCACCATCACTCAGTCTCTCCTCACCATGATTCTCAAGAAAGGCGCTACCGCTCAATCCGTTTGGAAAAATCTCGAGGACCTCTTCCGAGATAACAAAGATGCTCGCGCGATTGAATTAGACCATGAACTCCGCTCCATGGTTCTTGGTGATCGCTCGATTTCTGAATATTGCCAAAAGATGAAACTTCTCTTCGACCTTTTGGCAAACATCGATGCCCCGGTTCCCGAGAAGACCCTTGTTACGTACCTCATCAACGGCTTATCTCCTCTCTTCGACAACATTGCCACCGTGCTCCGCCACCGTGCACCTCTACCTACTTTTCTCCAAGCACGATCTATGCTACTCCTGGAAGAACAACGTCTCTCTCGGTCTCGACCTCAACAACCCATATCCCATTGATCCCCTCTCTTCGACAACATTGCCACCGTGCTCCGCCACCGTGCACCTCTACCTACTTTTCTCCAAGCACGATCTATGTTATGTACCTGCTTTTGTCAAACATTTAGGGGTGTTTATTTAGGACTTGATGGGCTTAATGAGTTACATGACTTATTCGCACAACCAAAATAGGGTGTTTAGGGGTCATTCATACAGATCTTGGCTTATTCACACAGATACATATGACATGTTATCCCCATTAAGACAAAAGAAAATTACTTACCAACCATGCGATAGATGTATTGGTGTATCATATGTGATAGAAGTTTAATTTTACTTCTCTCACCTATCATGTATATATATATATAGGCACCTTCTTGTGTTAACCTAATTATTTGTGTTAACCATGTTAACCCAAACCAACCAATAGGAAAATTCCATTAATTATGGAATTTGTTGGGTCACCGATGATTTGGTGATGAACCACCTTCCGTTATATGATTGCTTTTTTATAGGTTCTTTTGAATGTCTGAAATATGCTTCAAGTATTGAAAAGTCAAAGACTATTCAATCAAGGGTTGTACATCAAAAAGTGGAATTTTGGATGTACCAACTAACTTCAATATTCAGATCATATTGCCAAAGTCAAGATTGGGTCACCAACACCGATGGTACACATTTGAGTCATCAAAGTATTAGGTCATCAATACAAGATGAGGTCATCAAGATAGTACCCATCCACCGACACTATATATCTTGGTCACCGAAATTGCAGGTATATTTTCTAAGACTGTGATATCAAGTCACAACTACAAGGGTGTACACTCTCAACACTTAGTGAGATTTGAAGTTCACTAAGTAATGTGTACACTATCAATTCCAGCCTTACAAGGTATCCACCGATGTGATACATAGGTTCATGTATCACTTAGCAATTTTCAAGAGATAAGTTCTTGACTCACAACAAATGCAAGACACGTGAGCAACAAGAACTTGGGCATCAAGCCTTAAATAAAGACATTCTCTTTTATTCTTATAAAAGGAATATTGTCTTTTAGCTAAAAGGTTTGATGGGACTTCACAGAGCATGAAGAAAAGAAGATAAAGTTATCTGACATTATGTGCTACAAAGAATGGTTCATCCATTATTCTAGTACAAAGGGAGTGGTCTCTTCCTTTGTCCAGCAGATACACTTCCAGCTAATGAAACCTTGACAGTTGTCCACATGCATCCCATGCATGGGCACTATAAAAGGAGATGAAGTCCTTCCCATAAATCTCACGCTTTCAACAAATCCCCTGTGTGTTGATTTGTTTGATTCGGCAAAGTTGTGTGCTCTAACAGTTTTATTTTAACTTTCTTAGTGTATAAGTTAATTACTGTTGTCTGTGTGTTTAAGTTTGTTAGAATAGTGTGTCTATTCTTTTCCGCAACAAACTTCTGTGTGTAAATTTTTAATATTCATATTAAAAATTTTAAAAGAGTAAAAATTCTGTGTGTTTGTATTCAACCCCCCCTTCTACAAACCCTCACTAGCATAGCCATCTCTATTCAGGGACTAACAAGTGGTATCAGAGCAGTTGGTTTAATCTAATAAACCAGATCTGTGATGGCTGCTACTTCTTCTAATGATGGTACCTTGCAAACCTCTTCTAGTAGCACATACGACTTAGGCTCCTTGGCCAAACCTCCAAGGTTCAACCCAAGTAACTTTGGGTTATGGAAAAATCGTATGCTACTCTTCTTAGAAGGGATTGATTGCAAGTATCCCATCATTCTAAGTGAGGGACCTATAATTCCTAAAGTCTGGGCTCGCTACGGTCCACAAAAAGATACTGAGGGAAAAGATATAGAGTCTGATGAAGATAGGAGTGACAAAATAGGCAGATATATCATCAAAGCTTTAAATAAATATAATGAAGATGATAAACGCCTGGTTGCTCTTGATACTAAAGTTAAATCAGCTCTAGCCTTATCTCTTCCTGATGAAGTATATCATTCTCTTCTAAATCTTTCTACTGCAAAAGAGATGTGGGATACTCTAAGTGTCTTATATGAAGGCACTAAAGAAGTGAAGAAATCTAACAAGATTTGTCTTGTTAGAAAGTATGAACTTTTCTCTCATGAAAAAGGAGAATCCCTCTCTGTCTACTTTAATCGCTTTAACTGTCTTCTCAATGATCTTAAAGTTCTTGGAAGAGTTTATGATAATGAAGAAGTTCTCTACAAGTTTATGGATTGCCTCCCAGACTTCTGGGAAACCATATGTACTTGCATTAAGCAAACCAAGGATCTTGAAGTGATACCTTTAACTGCTCTCTATGGGACTCTTCTTCATTATGAACAAACCAAGAACCAAAGAAAAACTTTCATAAAAGATATTAAGTCTTCTTCTATTGCTCTAATAAGTAATTCTAAATCTTCTTCTTGTGTACCTAGGATTACTTATCCTTCTTCTTTTGAATCTGAAAGTAACATTAAGGAAGAATCATCTCATTTATCAGATGCTTACTACAGTGCAGCTGATGATGATGAAGGTGAGGAATCTGCCATTGACATACTTTCTGATAGTATGGCAATGATTGCGGGCAACCTTAAAAACAAAATACTTTCTTCTAACCGTTCTAGATTTCAAAGAAAACCTTTCTCTCTAAAACCCTCTTCTGACAAATCTAATGAAGAATGCTTCAGTCGTGGGAAGAAGGGTCATTTTGCTTCTGAATGCAGATCTAAATCTTTTTCTAAATTTAAGTCCTCTTCTCCTTCTTCTGGTCATGACTTCTCCAAATCAGCTTCTAGGAAGTCTGAAGAGAGAAATAGCCATCTTTCCAAGGAAAGTCATGAATCCTCTAAAGAAGTCTCTGGGTACAAGAAGTACAAAGCAAAGTACAGAAGAGAAAAGGAAAAGAACCAAAACAAAGGAAAAACCTTGGTTGCTGAAACACATTGCTGGGAAGATGAGCAAACCTCTGAGAGTGACAGTGAGTATGTCACAAAGTGTCTTATGGCCAAAATTGATGAATTAGAAGACATGGAAAAGACACTTTGCACTGCTCTCATATCTACTGAGGAATCAACTTCAGGAACAAAGCCTCAGGTACATCTCTTTACCTTTCTTTATGATGATCAAAAAGCTGATGCTTTTGACTCTTTAACTGTCGACTTCTATGACTTAAAGGATCAAAAGAAAAAGGCTGACATGCACATAAAATGTTTAAATGATCAACTTCTATCTTATTTCTCTAAACTCAAAGATTTTGATAAAATGAAAACTGATCTAAAAAACCTTAGGTATTTAAACGACAGTCTTTCTAAAGAAAAATCAAAAATCTCTAACACTCTTGAAAAGGAACAAGAGGTTCTCTCTAAATGGACCAAATCTTCTAAAGATCTTGAAAGGATTCTTCAAGATCAAATCTCTAGCAAGGACAAGTCTGGACTTGGATATGGAAAAGATGATTTTCAATCTTCTGACCCTATTCCTCCATCATCTGAATGCCAAGGCTTTCCTGCTGGTTTCTTTTCTGATGATGATGATGATCTCTTTGGTTACTCATCTGAGGATTCTACCTCTGTTCATTCTATAGATCTTCTGGACATGCTAAAAGTAGAATCCAATACCAAAAAGTTTGGAGTTTTTGTAAAAGCAAAAGAAGTTTCTTCTGAACCTTTAAGAATCCCAAGCTCTTCTTCTTTTTCTCCTAAACCCATTCAAAAACTTTTAAACTCTCTGAGTCTTCATGAGTCAAGGGACCTTCATAAGTCACCGACTACTCCTGTATGTCATGCCTCAAAAAGATTTTCTCAAAAGAAAAAGTTTTCATCCAAAAGAAAATCTCAAGTGATTACTGATTTCATCCATCGCTCTCTCAACTTAAAGAAATCACCAAAACCTGATAAAGGTATTCTTGGACCAAGACCAGGTGTTGGTCACCCCTCTACTTCTCATTCTTCAACTGATGCTCAAAGTTTTGACAACATGGACTTCAATAGGGCCTTTTCTTTAAAGAAATGCTATAACTATGGCAATACCCTCCATCTTGCAAAACATTGCCCTAAGGATTATGTTATTTGTAAGAATAAAATGCCTTCTAATCCAAAAGGACCCACTTCAAAATGGGTACCAAAAGTCTAAATTTGTTTATGAGTGCAGATACCAAACAAAGATCACATATGGTACATGGACAGCGGATGTTCAAGGCACATGACCGGAAACAAATCTCTCTCTCTAATTTCTTAAAAGAAAAAGGACCTACTGTTTCCTTTGGAGGAAATGGGAATGGTGTCACCAGAGGCTATGGTACCATATCAAATGGAACCATCAATTTTTCTAAAATAGCTCATGTTGAAGGGCTAATGTACAACTTACTGAGCATCAGCCAAATATGTGACTTGGGATATAAAGTCACCTTTCAACTATGTGTTTGCTTGGTCCTTGAGATGCAGAATAAAGTTGTACTAGCAGGTACCCGAATGAATGATGTCTACATCATCAACATGAAAGAAAATGCTATTGGAGAAGATGTGTGTCTCCTCTCTCAAGAACTAGCCAAACAAAGTTGGCTATGGCATAAAAGGTTCTCTCATCTAAACTTTAAAACCTTGAACAAACTTTCCAACAAAGAGCTGGTTGTTGGAATGCCAAAAATAGTTTTTGAGAAAGAAAAGCTGTGTGGAGCATGTGAAAAAGGAAAATTCACCAGAACTTCCTTTAAATCAAAAAAATTCTCTTCTATCTCTCAACCTCTTCAAATGCTTCACATGGATCTATGTGGTCCAGTAAGCACACCTAGTCTAGGTGGCAAAAAGTATATGCTAGTAATTGTTGATGAATTCTCTAGATATACTTGAGTGTTCTTTCTAAAACACAAGAGTGATGCTGTTGAAGAAATCATCAGGTTTAGTAGAAAAATTGAAAATATGAATGGTAAACTGGTGAAGTCTATCAGAAGTGATAATGGCACAGAATTCAAAAATGCTGCTCTGGAAGATTTCTTTGACCTAAAAGGAATCTCTCAGAACTTCTCTGTTGTACGTACTCCTCAATAAAATGGTGTTGTTGAAAGAAAGAATCGGACGCTGTGTGAAGCTGTAAGGTCAATGCTGAGTGAATCTAAGTTGCCAACCTATTTTTGGGCTAAAGCAGTTAACACCGCATGCTTTACTCAAAATAGGTCAATCATAGTCAAAAGGCATGACAAGACTCCATATGAAGTTTTCCATGATAGGAAACCTGCAGTTGACTTCTTCCATGTATTTGGTTGTGTTTGTCACATGCTAAATGATAGGGAACAACTTGGAAAATTTGATCCAAAGTCTGATGATGGAATTTTCATGGGCTACTCTCTCTTCTCAAGAGCCTTCAGAATCTACAACCGGAGAAGACAATGCATAGATGAATCTATGCATGTGAAGTTTGATGAGTTTGAAACATCTTCATTATCTTGTAATGAAGAAGAACTAAATCTATGGATAAATTCTTGTGTTGGTGAAATTCCTTCTTCTTCTTCACCTAACCCTTCAAATCCTCAAGACAGCAACTCTTCTCAGCCTCCCATCAACACCACCTCATCTACAGAACCCACTTCTTTTTCTCCACCTCCTAAAACTATTTCTTCAAGAGAACATACCCATCTAAAACACCATATCTCCCACTAACCTATCTTCACCATCTAAAATGCCTACTTCATCTTCTTCTATACCTCCTCCCTTGCCTCCTGCACTAGAATGGACCATGGATCATCCAATAGATCAAATCATTGGTGATCCTCAAGTTGGTGTAAAAACAAGAAGAGGCATCAGCAACCTGTGCTTGCTCAAAAATAGACGAAAAAAAGGTACAACTGGAAGCTGTCAGTTACTTGGTGGAAAGTTTGTGAGCTAGTCAAGTAAGAAACAACATTCGGTGTCTACTTCTACAGCTGAAGCAGAATATGTGGCTGCTGGAAGTTGTTGTGCACAAATATTATGGATGAAAAATCAGCTGTGTGATTACAATCAGATTTTCTCAAAGATCCCAATACTATGTGACAACTCAAGTGCAATAGTCATTGCCAACAATCCGGTGCTTCATTCAAGATCCAAGCACATTGATATCAGGTATCACTTTATAAGAGATCATGTCTCTAAAGGTGATGTGGAACTTCACTTTATTCCCACTGAGTATCAATTAGCTGATCTATTCACAAAGCCCCTTGATGAAGCAAGGTTCAAGTTCCTCATCGGTGAATTAGGTATGATAAATATAGACTAATATATATATATATATATTATATATAATATGTATGTTTATATTATATGTATATATATATTATATACATTTATGTATATTATATATATTATGTAATATTTATATATGTGTATATATATATAAAATAATAATAAATATATATATATATATACTGTCGGTGAGTGGACTCACCGACGTGGCACCCTTCTCTCTCCTTCCCAAACACCTCTTTCACCTCTCTCTCTCTAAAAACCATACAACCACAAGCCACCATCACCTATCCACCGGCGTCCCCACCTTTGAGCCACCGACATCTCACCGTCGATCCTCCCACCAATGATCGTCGCCATCCACCGATGTCACCGACGCCTAACCACTGTCATTCATCCACCGACGTCGCACCATCATTCCATCCACCGACGTCACCACCGAGATCCACCGTCGCCATAGCCACCGACGTCGTACCATCGCTCCACCCACCGACGTCGCACCATCATTCCACCCACCTACGTTGTATCCACCGACGGTTTCTCTCTCTCCTATCCTCTCATCCACCGACGTTCCTCCCTCTTCTAATCCTAGCCACCGACGTCGACTTCATCATCCACCGACGGTGTATTTTGTTAGACATTATACCCACCGACGTCATCATATCACTCACCGAGTTGGCAACCAAATAATGAAAAAGGGAGCATTGGCAACAGACAATCCTCTTAGACCATCTATGGTTGAGTTTGCAATGAATGCAACTCTCACTTGGGGTGAAAATGAACTCCGACTCCAGAGACCCTCAGGTATGATACTACTCCTACTCCTTCTGCACCCCGAGTCACTGATGTGCCAAAATCTCGAAAGAGATCCAAGGCGTCGGGCACATCTACCTCCGCACCCACTGATGCTACGAAGCCAAAAGAACCTTTGGCTTCTACCCAAGCACCAAAATCCCAAAAGCGGAGACACTCGAAAAGCCCCCAAGGACTTCCTCAAAGAAGTCTAAGGGTTCCCAAAGGGTTAAAACACATAAGCCATCTACTGACTCCCAAAAGTCAGTAGGTGTTGAAAATATCCTTACTAAACCCAAGGAATACTCAACCACTCCCAGCTCTTCTATGACCTCTCAAAAGGACATGGCTGTACAAAGGGATATCCCCACTATACCTTCATCAATTTTTTCCTTAGTTGATGAAGATGACTTGGAGTCTCCCATCCAAGGTGTCTCTTCATCATCCCTTGAGCTCTCACAGCTCCTTTTCCACACTCCACTTGAGAGTGCATCACACCCAGGTTTGGTGGATTATTCCTCTAGTGATGATGAAGATGATCAACCACCAAAGCCTTAACCATCTGCTCCCATGTCTTCTCAACAGGGAGATGATCTTATCAAAACTTTCACCAATTTCACTCGTGATACTATCCGCCGGGTGGAAGTTCTGGAAGATCATGCAACTAAGGAAATGGAAAGAATGGCCTTTCTTTCTACTACTCTTAGATCTAGCATTGAAGAGTTGTCGGTGAGTCACCCAACTCTCATGACATGCTTAGATCTCCTGCACTTGGATGTCTTTGGTCTTCAGCAAGGGATTCTCTCAAGCCAAGATTATGTGCTTTCTTCTATCAGAGAACTTTGAAGTGCCTCTTCTCAGCAAGCCACCGATATTGCTTCTATCCTTGTCAATCAGAAAGCAATTTTGGAATCTCTTGCAACTCTTCATACAAAGGTTGACAGCACACCAACTTCTTCTCCAACGATTGAACTTGATGTTGGTGATTCCTTCTTTCAGGATAAGGATAGATTTGTTCTTCAAAGGTTTGAACGGAAGGTTGATGCTGTGGGTTCTGATGTTGAAAGGATCAAGATCTTTCTCTCTTCAGTGGGTTTCAAGAGTTCAACCACTGAGGGGGAGAAAAACAAGAAAGCTGCTGCTTCTCCATCTCCAGCGACCTATGTGACTCCATCCACCTATGTGACTTCAGCCATCTATGTGACTCCATCCACCGATGTGACTCCAGCCACCTATGTGAAGCTGCTGCTTCTCCATCTCCAGCCACCTATGTGACTTCAGCCATCTATGTGACTTCAGCCATCTATGTGACTCCATCCACCGATGTGACTCCAGCCACCTATGTGACTCCATCCACCGATGTGACTCCATCCACCGATGTTCTAGCTGCTCTTCTATCCACCGATGTTCTACCTGCTCTTCTATCCACCGATGTTCTAGCTGCTCCTCCATCCACCGATGCTGCAGCAACAACCACCGATGCCGCAGCTACAGCCACCGATGCTGCAGCCACCGATCCAACAGCTACAGCCACCGATGTTGTAGCCACCGATGTTGCAGCTACAGCCACCGATGATGTAACCAAACCCCAGGTCACCGAGATAACTGAAGCAACAATTAAGGGGGAGGGAGTCAGTGCCCGAACCCTTGAGTTTGACTGAAGAATCTAAAGAAGAAAAGATGAAAAAGGCTAAAGCTGAAAGGGAAGAAGCAGTAAAAGCTCAACTTGAGTTTGACCAAAGAAATGTGCTCAAAATAGCTCAAGAAGAGACTACTAAATTCACAGGCGCCGATACTCAGAGGGAGAAGTCTAGTGTCCGACTGGATGAAGATGTCAACATTGATGTTAGCTCTGAGGTGGAGAAACAAAAAGACAAAGGCAAGAAAAAGTCTATATGAAACAACCTCATGGTTAGAAGACCCCACTCATTCTGACTTTCTACTTACCCATCTATGCACAAAATCATTGGATGAAGTCAATCAAATTTCTGATCGGAAAACTAGGTATGTCATTCCTTCAATCTCTAAATTTAAAAAAAAAAATTAAAAAAAAAATCATTATATATTTGTATATATAATAATAAGTTCGGATAGTGATTTCTCCAATCTCCACTCTTCGAATAAAAGTTTATTTTTTCAAAATATGTATATTTCTTTTTATTTAAAAAAAATTAACAATTAAAAAAAATATTAAAAAGAAAATGCTGACGTCAGCCACCGACATGCGGGCGTCAGCCACCGATGTTGTTGTTGTCACCGACAAAAAAAAATTCTTTCAAAATTTTCTCCTACTCTCTGAAACTTTCAATGTTTTTTTCTTGAAACTTCAATCACAAAAATTTTGGTAGTCCATTCTCCGAAATTATTTCTTTCTTTTCATTCTTTTTCTTACTCTCAGAAATTTTCGGTAACCCCCAAAATTCATACTTCGAATTTTGACTCCTCGAATTTAGACAACTAACATCCCTCCAAAATTTCATATCTTGAAATTTTATTTATATCTCTCTCTCAGATTTTGGACAGCTAAAATCCCTAAAATATTCTATTTCTTAAAATTTCTTCTCAGATATACTATTCCCTATATATCTTTGTCAAAACAGCCCCTGATCGTTGACTGTCAAAATGTCCAGCTATTGACTGTCAAAATTCTTCAATCCTTTCTCTTTCAAAAATCTCCAAAGTCTCCGATGCTTCTCTCTCTAATTTCGGATACTTAATATCCTTCACTCTTTATTCTCTCTGATCTCATGAGTATAAAATTCCACAAATTTTGCTCACAAACTTCTCTCTCCGACATATGAACATGGTTAAGAAGAAAAATAAATCTAAGGTTTATAAATCTTCTACCATTTTCACCTCCGCGCCTGCTTCTACGGCTACGATACCGAAAAAGCCTTCGGTATCTACCCAAGCCAATATCCTTTTTAAAAAGCGGAGGAGTTCCAAAAGCCCCCCCAAGTTCTCCTCAAAGAGACTTAGGGAACCTCAAGGGTCAAATACTCACAAGCCACTCACTGATTCCCAAAAATTGGTGAGTGTTGAAATTCTCCCTACTGGACCCAGGGAATCCTTTAAAAACTCACCTAGCTCCTTCATGCCCTCTTAAAAGACCTGATTGTATTTTCGGGGACCCTCACTAAACCCTCCTCAACATTCTCTTTGGTTGATAAGGATGACTTGGAACCTTCCCAATCCAAGGACTATTTTTGTCACTTCACAGCCTTGCACCCAAGATCTATGATCTTGATGACCTTGCACATCTCTATGAAGATTCGGCGAAACTGGTCGAATTGGAGGGACTCCCATTTTTTTCTTGTTCACCAATATCTCCTTCTGGCATAAACGTTTCCACCCAGTGAACTCTCCGATATATGGGTTTGAGAAATAAAAATAAAAATAATTTTTTATTTTTATTTCTGATAGCTTGTTTATCCCTCTGGTGGACTCCCCAAATTTGTTCCACCTTCTCACCTCATTTACTCATCTTCTCCCCTCAGCTGCTGAGGGGGAGAAAATTCAAAGTTCCTGATAAGGCTAAATCAACAGCAGCTGAGAGGAGAAAACAAGAAATCAAAAGTATTGTAAGCTGAGGAGGAGAAGAAGAAATTCTCCAAGAAGAAATTCTCCTTATGCAGCTGAGAGGAGAAAAGAAATCTTCTCAAGAAATCAACTAATGCTAAAGTATTATAAGCCGAGGAGGAGAATGAGAAATCGACAGAGAAGAAGAAATTTTCTCAAAAAGAGATTTCAGTTGAAAGGGAATAAATCTTCTAAGTGATAAGACATCAACTGAGGGGGAGCATCTAAGTGATTCTAAGAAGAATGAGTCGAAAGCAATTGTTGAGGGGGAGAAAATCAAAGACAGACAAAAAGTTAACCCCGATGCAGACTGAATTCTTCTCTCTCCTATTCCACAAGGAAGCATTCATGATATCTCAAATTTTTGATCTATCAAATCCAACCTTGCTAGTTCAATTAGCAACAACCATCATCACTGCTCCAGAATATGGTATGTTCTCTAAAGATGATCTTAGGAACAAATGTTTCTTCTAAGGCTACCAATATTCCCTTGCCGATAGCAGCTTCCTTCAAGAAATTCTAAGTGTGGCCCTCTATAGCAAAGATGAAGGAATTCTCTACAATTTAATCTTCAATGAACTCAAGAGTAGAGATGCTGCAACAATTCCCTTCAAGTACCCGGATGCTTGGTATATATGTAAAAAAAAAAATTTTTTTCATATGTTGGACATATTTTTTTTCATACATACTGTACATACTCAGTTAAAAAAAAGAAAAAAAAAAGAAATCTGAGTCAAAAGAACCCAAAAGAAAAATAGAAAGGGTCAAAAGAATTCTTTTCTAACTTACAGGTATCATCATCAAATAAGGGGAGATTGTTGGGTCACCGATGATTTGGTGATGAACCACCTTCCGTTATATGATTGATTTTTTATAAGTTCTTTTGAAGGTCTGGAATATGCTTCAAGTATTGAAAAGTCAAAGACTATTCAATCAAGGGTTGTACATCAAAAAGTGGAATTTTGGATGTACCAACTAACTTCAATATTCAGATCATATTGCCAAAGTCAAGATTGGGTCACCAACATAGTGGGTCACCGATGGTACACATTTGAGTCATCAAAGTATTGGGTCATCAATACAAGATGAGGTCATCAATATAGTACCCATCCACCGACACTATATATCTTGGTCACCAAAATTGCAGGTATATTTTCTAAGGCTGTGATATCAAGTCACAACTACAAGGGTGTACACTCTCAACACCTAGTGAGATTTGAAGTTCACTAAGTAATGTGTACACTATCAATTCCAGCCTTACAAGGTATCCACCGATGTGATACATAGGTTCATGTATCACTTAGCAATTTTCAAGAGATAAGTTCTTGACTCACAACAAATGCAAGACACGTGAGCAACAAGAACTTGGGCATCAAGCCTTAAATAAAGACATTCTCTTTTATTCTTATAAAAGGAATATTTGTCTTTTAGCTAAAAGGTTTGATGGGACTTCACAGAGCATGAAGAAAAGAAGATAAAGTTATCTGACATTACGTGCTACAAAGAATGGTTCATCCATTATTCTAGTAGAAAGGGAGTGGTCTCTTCCTTTGTCCAGCAGATACACTTCCAGCTAATGAAACCTTGACAGTTGTCCACATGCATCCCATGCATGGGCACTATAAAAGGAGATGAAGTCCTTCCCATAAATCTCACGCTTTCAACAAATCCCCTGTGTGTTGATTTGTTTGATTCGGCAAAGCTGTGTGCTCTAACAGTTTTATTTTAACTTCCTTAGTGTATAAGTTAATTACTGTTATCTGTGTGTTTAAGTTTGTTAGAATAGTGTGTCTATTCTTTTCCGCAACAAACTTCTGTATGTAAATTTTTAATATTTATATTAAAAAATTTAAAGAGTAAAAATTATGTGTGTTTGTATTCAACCCCCCTTCTACAAACCCTCACTAGCATAGCCATCTCTATTCAGGGACTAACAGAATTAAATAAATTAATTATATTTAGCAGGGGTAAATTCGTATTTTGTAATTTGTATATATAATATTTATTTAATTAATTTATTATATAATTAATACATTTTTTAAATTTAGCATAGTTAAGTATGGAAACATATCTCTAATTATCTTTAAAATTTTCATAATAAACAGTGCATATAATACACTCACTAATAAGACAATATTTGTTCACCAATTCAAAACACATTTTACAGCATCACAAATGCATATTTTGTTCATTAGTGAAATAAGAACTAATTATTCACTGGTGCAATCTTTATAAACACAGAAATTGTTCACTGGTGAACCAAGAACATATTTCAATCTTTATAAACACAGAACGTGTTCACTGGTGCAATCTTTACGAACACGGAACTTGTTCACTAGTGAACCAAGAACATATTACAATCTTTATAAACACAGTCGCTGGTGCAATCTTCAATAACAGTAACTGAATACCTTCATCAGTCGTATACTGATTATCCTTCATTAATCCAAAGTCGTTTCCTTTGTGTTTTTATAGTTAGATAAAGCTTTTTTAGTAATGCGTTCGCTTGGTTTTCCGAACTATGGTGAACATAAAACAAAACCTTATATACTAATCGATTAAAACAAATGAAACCCTAGAATTTTTTCTAAATCTCACGCTATCAATAGTATGAAAAAGTTTGAAATCTTACCTCGTAATCTTAATTTCGCGCCGATATTTTCGCCATTATCATCCATTTTCTTCAAGATCAACGAAATCCCCAAAATTCCGGTCGTTTATGGCTATGAAATCGCCCTTCCAATTAGCAGTTTCCATACAGAGACAATCGTAATAATTTTTCAAAATATCTATGCATGCCAATTGACCAATTTACCCTTGGTTCACTAGTGTTCCATGTTTTTATTTCTTTTTAAGGCGTTTACCATAATGCAAGTATTTACAATTATGCCACCGTGTTTATAAACCGTTGATCTGTTAAATGGATGGTCTAGATTTGGTTAACATGGTTAACACAAATAAATAGGTTAACACAAGAAGGTGCCTCTATAGAGGGTTGATCTAATACAAGCTCATTTCTGTATACAAACTATGCAAACCGAATTCCTTTTATGTTTTTTATAAATTATAAAGGGCATTTAAGTAATTGTACATATAATGTTTTTTTTTTCAAAAATAAAAAATTAAAATAACCGATTAATTGCGGTTATGACTTATGATATTGACGTTTTTACATGTTTTCCTTATTTAGTGGTGGTTTTTAATTGGTTAGTTATGAACAAGATTATCTTTGATTGTTAATTCCTTTTTTTACACTTTGCTTAATTATTCACTGGGTTGGTTTTTCATTTGGTCGTCTTCATAATGCCGTTTTTCTTTCTTATAGAAATGGATGAGGGTTTGATATATGAAATTCACAAATAAATATTTGAAACTATAATATTCATATATGATAATGCAGAATCCCTATATAAAACTACAATATTCATATATGAATCTACATAATTATCATATGAAACTATAATTTGAATATCATACCTTTGGGTGTATATATACCTGCTTCGATGCTATGAATATCATATCTTTCGTTGCTCCTTTGTTGACCTTTTATGAATAAACTACCAGATTAATCACAAGATTTTGTTAGTATAAAAATCACTATTTCATAATTTTAAAATTTGCCTCCGTGATTTTGAACACCAGGGTTTTCCGCCATCGTTTTTTTTTTTCCTGTTTTCTTCGAATGGATGATGGTTTATAATTTTGAAGGCTCAATTTGTTTTCGGTTATGAATTGTGTTATACTAGATGTGTTGAATAGTTATGAATTTTTTTAGAGAAGTTGTGATTGTTGATGAAGTAAATATATGAATATTTTTGAACACGTATGATTTATTATGAAGAAAAGTTATGAAATTTTTAGAACAATTATGAACTTTTTAGAACACTTATGATTTTTTTTGTGATTGTTGATGAAGTAAACATATGAATTCTTTTGAACATTTATGATTTATTATGAAGAAAAATTATATATATATTGATAGAGACGAGTCAAAGTAATCCGGGCCGTTAAAATTAATCCTGAGATTAAATCCTAGCCGCTTAAATTCAGTATTTACGGTTACATTCTATGTGAATGGTCTTCCACGCTCTCTCCTACTCCCTTCCAGGTTTCTCTCCCATGTACGCTCCACTCCTCCGCGGGTTCTATCACATCACTGCTTAACCTCCCCACTCTCCTCGTACTCGCGCTTCTGCCTTCTGGATTCACTTTATAACACGTTGTCCAGATTTGAAACCCCTAATTTCTCTTTGTCGCTTGATTCGTTACACGTCGAGCAAAGTATTTCAATTCGATCGATCTCTAAAATCGTTTCTGATGGCGATGGCGGGTATGTACAGAATAGCTCTTCCATATTAGTTGGTGCTACTGATTTTGCTTTATCGGAAGGAAAGGTAAACTATTTGCTCTAAATGTCTATGATATGTTTGAATTTAGGTTTTTGAGTTTACTGATTTTATGTTTAATTTTGTTCTTTTACTAGGATTAGGTTTTGTTTCGTCTTGCTTTTGTTCCATTGAAGGTAGTGTTTGTATGATATCCATTTGGTCGAGGTTTTAGGTCGAAGATGAAGAACAAGATTCGAAATCTCTTTGTAACAACAGTTTCTCCCCAAGGTCTGTTTCTTATACTACTCTTTTGCCCTGAATTTTGTCAAAATCTCTCTTTTGCAGACCCCGAATCTCTTCAATCTCCTTCGTCTTTGAAATATCCTGTGCTGTCATACAATGTGCTGTCATACAACAGGTAGGTGGTTTTCTATAGATACCATTTATTGTTTTACTCGGTTCAGATGTTGTTTACGGTCTCAAACTAATAACTTTCGTCAAGATTTGTTTGTTCACTTTTATCTAAACCTTAACTGTTTTTATCAGGTTTTGGGTAAAATGAATGACTTGAACCTCTTGAAAATATTTACTTCTACAACTGATTCGGGTTCTGGTAAGAATATTTTTTTATTCTATCTTTCTGTATTTAATTGGCAACATAGTTAACACTTGACACTTACCCAATTATCAAATATGAAAACAATAACTTATATACAGAAAGAAAAGAAAGGACCAATCAGTTTTGGCTGATTCACACCCCATTGATGATGATTTCCTGGATTATCCACCATGATTGGTTTTGTTTATTTTGGAGGCATGGGAAAAAATTCTTTATATAAAGTGCTTCGTAATATTGGTTTCATGCTTTTGATGTATATGCTTCAAGATTGGTGATTATTTTGTGGTGGCTATGTATATTTTGTCATTCCATATATAATTTGTTTTTGTTTATAGTATTTGAGCTTCTTAATTCTCTCAGAGATTTATGTAGATCAAATTGATGGAAAAACAACCTGGTATTCTTGATAAGAAGCTTGAAGGTGGATAATTACATGAAGTTGTGAGCATAACTACTTCTCAGGTAATTAAGCCATGAAGTCTTTATATATATGTATGTATGTATATATATACATATAACTCCAATTCGATTTCATAGCTTCTTTTGCACTAACATGCGAGAATTGTTTATTTGAAAGGCCGAAGTGAAGATTTCATTCAAACCAAGTAATTTAGAAGCAACTGAAGAACTGGACCAAGTTGGATTGATGATCTGCAACTTACCAGCAGCCAGAAGCATGCATCAGACAAAGACAAATTTGGACCGTTTGGACTGTTAGCTTTGGCTTCCAACAACGTGACGGAATAAACTGCAATCTTCTTTGGGGTTTTCCAAAATAACAGATGATATGGTGTGCTAACGTGTAGTGATCAAAGCCGGTCAGGTTTCTTCAATTCAAGTATATCTCACAAATACACACATACACAAACAAAGTTCCCTTTATTTACAAACCCAATAATTTGTGCAAACTTACAGAACACTAAAACACTCTTGAAAATGCACTTTTTACATATGAAACAACACTGTAATACTGCATTTTCACAGGTGTAATGATTATTAGGTTTGTAAATGATTATATCATTACATATACAAGTGTAACGATTATTAGGTTTGTAAATGATTATATCATTATATACGTAGTTCGACCGTGTGGGATGTTTACAGATAGATCAGTCGATCATTGGCTTCTTGATAGTATTACTGGTCTAGAAGCTCTCAAAATGTCAATTAGATTTTGACTTCTTAATAATATTACTGGTCTAGAAGCTCTCAAAATGTCAACTGGACTTTGACTTCTTGAAAGTTCGCCGAAAGAGATTTAATTGTGGTTTGGTGTACCAAAATCATCGTTGATTTATTTGTGGTGTATCTTTTGTAAAATAGGCTTTTGATTAATACATTGCTTTGTAAATTCATCGGAGAACTTTCCATTCAACCAAGTAATGAGGTACATAAGCTTATTATGTTTTTGGCCATGCACATCCAAAGTCAGTTTGTTACCACTTTAATTAACCTTGTATTAGAATTTAATTTAGACAGTTTGTTACCACTTTAATCCCCCATGATAATAACAGTTGGGTGCTTATGGTCCAGATTGTTTTATTTGTCCATGGATTTCCCCAAGACATAAGTTAATAATCTATATAACTGTGTTACCCTTCAACATCTAAAGGAGTATGTGGAAACTATAAGTAATTCCTACCGAGATTGGAAAATTCCCTGTTTGGTTTTGATCTTTTTTAGCTGCAAATTGTTGTTGGTTTTGGTTGTTTAGGTGAAAGAAAACTCTGGGACGGTAAGCTTTGCACTGTATATGGTGCACCTGGGAACATCCCATTAAGAGGAATGGTGAATGTTATGTAGCCCACTACTACTCGGCCAAAAAGTGTTTTTATCGCACCTTAACCTCCCACATTCCTTCCCCACTCCCCTCAATTTTGTGAAATCGACTCTGAGGATTGGTACTTGTGGGTCAGCAGAAACCTGCGACTCCATCTGCTTGCAAGTAAGTTTTCATCTTTGCCCAAGTGGATGAACTCAAACTCCAAATCTTTCCTGTACCTAACGACCGATAAAAATGCAATCTTTGATTTCTTGAAATTTTATATACGCAGGCCCTCTCTAAACGAAACCACTATGGTAAATTTGTTGCAGAAGCAATATTTCGAGCTTCACTGGATGATTATGAAGCTGTTATTAGAGCACAAGTAACGATTCTCTCATCTATAAACACATTTCTTTTCGTTTAATCGCTTTTTGCCAAGCATTGAATGGGAAATGCTTTCAAGTTTGTATAATTTTCCGACTTCTTAATGGTTTTATATATAACGGTGCAGGATAGGGGGAACTGATGGATTCATTGACATATCCAGCTGTGGAGGAAATGATAATAAAAACGTGGAAACAAAAACAAAGACTTATGGGAAAGTGGTCGATGTTGAGTCCATAGAAGTCAAAGCGGAGCCGGTGTATATAATAAAACCAAGCTTAGTTGCTGGTCTTTATGGGATTTGGATCATGCCCTTAACTAAGGAAGTTTAGGTTGAGTGTTTGTTAAGAAGACCGGATTGAATAATACTTAACAAATAACGTCTCATGGAAGACTTGATTTAATCTACATGGCGATTTAATCTTTGTGTGGTCTATTGGACGGTTGGATTAATTTATGTTACGCACTTACGTGTAGGGATAAAGCTTCTATACGTAGATTTTCGCTTTTATTATTGTATCAATATTATATAAATATTTAAGGTTTAAAATTTGTTGTTTTTGAAATAAAAGGGAATTTTTATTTGTTGATGTTGGATTAGAAGACAAACTTTGTAAATAGGTTATAGTTAAAACGTCAACATCTTTATGAATTTGTTTAAAGGCATGTCGTGTATCCGACTAACGGCTCGAGTATAACACTAGTTATGATTGTTGATGAAGTAAATATATGAATTCTTTTGAACACTTATGATTTATTATGAAGAAAAGTTATGAATTTTTTAGAACAATTATGAAGTTTTTAAAAGTATATTCGGTTTTAGAACAATTCTGACTAAGTTAAATTAGTTATAATTTTTATCTCAATTTTTTCTTAATTTTTTTATAAAAGTTATGATATAAAAATGTTTAAGATCAATTATGATTTTTGTTAGTCAAATTATTAATTTTATAAAAACAGTTTTCAATGTTTCGTAGTAGTTATATTGGTACGGATCTTTAGGCCTTTTTATGTAATTCCATTTTTACCCCTTCATACCCTTCATATATTTAATAATTACAATTAATTGCACATGTAACCACCGTTTTGATCTTAGCCGTTGATTGTTTTGATCAAGGGATAATATTAGTTTGCATAGTCTCTATCCAACTTTGAGTTTGTATTTGAGTTAAACTCTCTCTCTCTCTCTCTCTCTCTCTATATATATATATATATATATATATATTTCTAAGTCGAGGGTCTTCATGGAAACAACCTCTCTATTCTTTGGATAGATGTATACAGTCACAGTCTACCTTCTAGACGCTCTATGTAGGATATATCTAGTTAGTTTGATTTATGTACAGAGCGCCTAAAGTTTCCTTTTTTGCTGGTTAATTGTTGAATTGTCGTAACATGATGAAGTTGTTCTTTTCCTAGACTTGAGGATATCTTCTATAGTTTTTTTACATCTATTGGTTGTATCGTATTATAATTGTTGTGAAGTTAGGCTTTAAGGTCTTGTTTGTTTTTTCATTTTAAGCTCTTAATCAACACTTATGTTTAATTCGTTTAGACGTTTCATAATCATTTCAGAACTGAAATCAGACTTCAGACTTCAACACCTTTAATCTATGGCAAACCCATTTGTTTAATCTACGGTTCACAATTAATTGGTGGCATGATGGTAAATACCAATTAACATGCGTCCCCTTTCATGATAGTTCAAAACCCAGTAAGGGTAAATTGGGGATATCTGTTTTTGGAGAAAATCGCATAACCGAACTAAAGGAATTCATCAGTATCAAACATGCGAGATTTTCTCGTTAGATCGCCATTAACGAATCGTTGCAAATCACGTCTTCAATCGTTGAATTATTTGAGAAAGAAAATCAAGAATTTGCTGAATCTCTTGAAAAAAAAAGGATATGGTTGAAGGAAATCTAGGTAACCAAATCGTCTGATTCATTAACTGAATACGTTCTTGATGAAAATAAAAGCATTACTCACAAGTCACAACGCATCAGGGTTTTGATTTTCTCAATTCAGGATTAGTATGTGATGAATATTTATCATCGAACTATATGTTTTTTTAACTAAATTTTTTTAGAAACTATCTTAATCTTACAGTAGAAATTATGCACTCCATATGCTCGATGAAATGCCTGTTTGAAAAAGGTAACCAAGATTAATCCTTTTAAATATGTAATGTTCGATGAAGGAGCTTGTTTCATACTATGTTCAACCTTATGCATTCAAGAATTGAGAAATTTGAAATGTGATCATTAATTCATTATCCTGTTTCATGAATTGTATTTTTGTATGCAATTACTCATTCATCGAATGAAAAATCATGAGTTGCCTGACTTTTGTTCCATGAATTATTTGGATATTCTTTTCTCATGTAGTGGGTTTACAGAATCTTTTAGGAATCGTGTTTAATGAATTATGTATTTGTTTATCATGAAATGGTGTTTGAAATTGCAATTCATGAAATGTAGGATGTGGAAATTGAAAATTATCCATTAGCTGAGACGCCATTCACTCAAATGGGATTTATGCAATGTAACTGATTGTGTTCATTTACAAAAGACGAGTTAAATCATGAAATCTGAAATTTTCTTCCAGGTTTAAATGGAATAGTTGATCATGTAAACAATGTTGAACCAGATTCAACTGAAGATAGCAGCACATGGAAAACGAAAAAGGTATCCTCTTTACAACATTTATACCTAATTCAATAAAAAACGTTAATTTTTAAAAAAACACAATTGAGACTTTTTATAATGATACAGATACTGCATAGTTGAAAATGAAAAATAAGATGAAGCATATCTCATATCTGATTACAAAGCAGGAAAGATACATAAGACTAACAAAATGAACATTTTACATATGTATGTGACTATCAAGATTCGTAAGTAGCTTTTTGTATGTTAATTAGTTATATTTCTTGTGAACAGAACTTGGGTTCGATGTAGATTTTGAAAGAGGGCCCGAAATTGTCATTGGAACTTCAACAAGATGTACAACGAGCAATAAGAAAAAAGAACATATGAAACAACATACAACTAAGGAATCACAACAAGATTCAACAAACGGAAGAGTCAAACAAATGGATCTGTTACAATTTTGTGAAAGTTGCATTGCACTGGCATTGGTTAAGTTACAGGTAAGGGCTTTACTCTCATTAATGGAGAAACAAGCTTTTATCAGTTTTCACATTATTAAAGCCACCTTACATTATTGCTTCACCACCCACCTATCATATTGTATAATGGGTTGATCATTTCCAACTAACACTTTCTTTTGTTTCCAAATCTATATATATATATATATATATGAAAATTTCTATATAGAAACTCTAATTCTTTGTTAATCCGAACTCATCTGGTATTCCTGAAGTTATTTCCCTGCTCACTCATGCTACCATGCAACATTATTTTACAGGAAAACTTCATGGAAATCACAATTTCGTCTAGGGTGGTATCATTCTCAGCTCAATGGAAATTTGCATCACTGCAGCCATGCCAGCTTCTTTCTTTCCAAGAGTGTTATTAGTATATGCTCTTAACATAAATAATTGACATTTATATTCAGGTAAATGTTACCTCTCATTGCCTATTAATTGATGACTTCCGCATTAGTTTCAGCACAATATCAGTTTACAATCTTTTACTACATTTTTCTTTTCGCTGTCTTCCCTTTGGCTGTAATTAGAACCACCACAAATACACAAACAAAACCACATTTTAACCAATTTGTTAATTATTTGTTCACGAGATGGTTGCTTTCTTCTTCATGTATATGTGTATATATATATATATATTGTAACAAAACAAGAACGTACGAGTTAGTATATGAAAAACACCACATTGGTTTCTATCTTTTCAGCATACTGGGATCACTTCTTCAAGGAAATATATTATATATGATTGTCTGAATAGACTTGGTATTATTTATTCAGAATTTAACAAATCTACTTGTTTATGAATTTGGCTTTATTCGTTTATTCTGTCCATGTGAGTAGTAATTTGATTAAAATTTGCGTAGGACGCTAAAGTAAAAGTAGTAATCTCTATTCACTTTATTCATTCTTTATTTGAAAGATGATGGAAGTACCAAATTTAGATTCGATGTGTGGGTATATGCATCCAGTTTGTGTATTAACTAGAAAGTAGAAACCATTTATGCACCCAATTTACTTTACTTAAAATCAGTTGGCATTTGCAGCCATGTAAAAGTTGAATCATAATTGATGGGTAGCTTGGGGTGGTTGGTTATATCTGAAGTAGATATTTGGATACAAAAAAAAAAGACTTTTACCACTGAAAGGTCATTAGGAGTTAACCAGCAAGAATTCTGAAGAAGAGATATATGAAAGTTGGTCTTAGATAGGAAACACATGTGAGTATGCTATCATATCTTGAATATTTGGGGGTTCGTCGGTTATAATTTCTATTGGGTTTTAGGCTTTTAGCTTTAAAATTAAACTTGGTGGTGGTGCAACGACGTATAAGATGGATTTCTGGGTTTGTGGGTATATCCATTAGGGGGAATTGCAGAATAAGTTTATTTTAGTTATATTTCGAGGGAAAGGAACGGAAACGGAAGGAAAGTAGGAGGGAAAGAAAAAATCTTGTATTCTCGAGTTTTTAAGGGTAGGAAACTAATGTTGATTTTCCTGCCAAAACTTCCCCCCCCAAATGCAGGAGGAAAGAGAAAGAAATGAAAGGATTGAATTTATAAAAAAATTAGAAACTATTTATAAAAGTATACATTTACCCATTAATTACGTTCCACTATATATTTGTAAAATTGACATCTTACCTTTCCTTTCCCTCCCACCCAAGAACATCAAAATATATTTTCTTTCCTTCCCTTTCTCTTCACTCTCATGAATACAAAGTTACATATAAAAACTTTTATTTATTTTCTTCCAAAAAAGTGTGTGAGGCTTACGCCTCGAGGCGAGGCAGCACCTCTTAGTCCCCAGACGTGGCGTACGCCTCGATTGGCTGAGGCGGTGGAGAGGTGTACGCCTCAAGACATACATATATATACCAGTGGTAGTCTATATTAGATCCCTTTATAGAGTGTATACTTTGTGTTTGTATATTATGCTGCTACATACAACTTTACCAATATATATATATATATATATATCTATTTTGTGTATTATGCTGTCATATACAAGGGTATAATTGTATAGAGGCGTATTCATTTGTAAACCATAAAAAGGTTGTAAACTATATATATATATATATATATATGTGTATTCAGTTTTTGGTGTATTATGCTGTCACATACAAGTATATATATGAAGTTATGTTTGTTTGTTAAGTGTTATGCATTTATGAATTTTTTGGGATTACGCCTCAAGGCTTACGCCTCACGTACCTAGGGACAAAACGCCCTGAGGCTCATTTTCGTTCTTTAAAACCTTGCTTTTATATGATAAGTTATTATCCTGGCTTCCTCAGTTGATGCAGGCAAGAATCAGCAATGGCTTCTGCTGCAGGCCTGCAGCACTAGTTGGTTTGTCTATTTTGAGGAAACTAAAGCTGTAGATCATGGTATCCCTCTTAGGAAGTGCCATAAAGTCCTTGCATTGAAAAAAAAAACCTCAAATCAAACATACCTAGTATATTCCACTCAAAAGTAGGGTCAGGGTTGGGGGGTATATATATATATATATATATATAACAAGGGTAGAGAGATTATTTCCGTGAAGATCTCCATCTTGTGAGAAAGTTCTTTTTAGTGTGCAAGCATGTAGAACTTGCCGTTTAGTTTTAGTAGATCTTTCTACATCTATATCATGGATCATAAATACCTGAAATTTGTCCACCTACTATAGCCTTTGTTCCCTAATGTTGACATCTACACTCCCACTGCTAAAATTGCACCATAAAACTATAAATTATTTACTTATCCACTTTCAGTCTATTTAAGTAGTTTATGAAACTGATGGCAATCTAAATGTTAGTGCATATAGGGACCATACCAACATGTGAGTTTTTAAGAGAGTCTCTCTCAAATGGTCCAATGATAGAAAACTTATATATATATATATATATGTAGCAGTAGATGTTAATCAAATGGTCCAATGATAGAAAACTTATATATATATATATATATATATATATATATATATGTAGCAGTAGATGTTAAAGAATGCAAGGCCCGTTTTGCTTAAAAACTTACCCCCCGTCCGGCATGTTGGGGCCACTAAAACATGGGCACTGTGAGCTGTGATTTGTTTGTTTGGCTCATCTTTAAGCCCGATTCATGTTTTTGGGACCTAGAGGAAGAAAGTGACATAATAATATCCATGGTGGGTTTCAGACTAAGGTAACCGAAAGTGACATAATCTTGAAACTATAGAAACCAACAAGATTAAGGCATTATTGGCATACCATTAAGGCCCTACCTACGTCATATCCATGCTCAATACCCCGGTGGTCCTTGATATATAATAACATTATATATATATATATATAGAGAGAGAGAGAGGCTCCTTCAAGTGTTAACTCAATTATTTGTGTTAATCGTGTTAACCCATCGTTCACTGGTGAACACGATGCTCGTATACTGACGAATGGTGTTTACCAGTGAACGAGCATGCATGGATGGAACCATTCGTTCACTGATGAATGATGTTTCACCAGTGAACGAGCATGGTGTTCACCAGTGAACGATGAGTTAACACGGTTAACACAAATTATTGGGTTAACACTTGAAGGGCCTCTATATATATATATGTATATGTATATATATGTAATATCATCTTATTGAACTCGACTTCTTTTGGTTTGAACTTTAACATGACTTTATTATTGTAAACGTTTATATTTTTGTTTATTTATTATTCGTTCAGTCGATCAAAATAGTCTTGGAATGGCCTTTATGTGTCGTTGGGCTGCAAATGAACAAGCTCAACAAATGGTTCGAAGGTAGGGTTGTTTGTTTACCTCTTAACGGTTCCATTAAGAGGCAGTCTCTGAATCGTTAAGAGGTGAATCCTGTTTGGCAAAAAATAAGTCTGCCTCTTAATGGTTCCAAAACCTTCTGAATCATTTTGTACCCTAAACCTCCTTTAACCTTTAAGAGCCCTGATTATTACATCATGAATAATTACCAAACAATTATATTTCATTTTGCATTGTATCGTAAGAGCCTCTTAATCATTCTGCACCAAACCATTCAGCAACTGTCAAACAACCAACGCTGAAAAATACGTACACCCTGTTACTGGGAAGCCTCAACGTCACAACTATGAGAAGAAAACGAGTGATTAGGAGTTGGGTCGGGGGGTCGGGAGTAAAAACAAAGAATGGTGGGGTATTAATATAAATATAATTAATGGTGCTGGGGAAGAGGAGGGAGATGGTTCAATGAAAAATTGAAATTGAAGATGAGTACTGCTAGCTACGTTACTTACATTTACTTAAAAAAAGGACGTTGCAATTTATAATAATGGTTTGTAAATTAATGCATTTATACTGTGTACTTGATTGAGTGAGTAAATGATATTCATTTTAACAGCTAAGCTTTGTCAGCATTCTTTAACTTGGCTGGTTAAAAGATATAAGAACCTTCATTGTGGATTTTTTGATTAGTTCCTAATTTCATGAGGTGATATTGACATGACAGAAAAATGTACAAAAAGGAGGTTTTTATAAGAACCCACATTGGAGATGCTCTAACAACACATGGACAGTTCGATAATAGAGCTTGAAAAACTATTTGGACAACAGGCGTATGAGACATTCATCTAGGAGACTAGGACCGGCCGAGAATGATTGTAGAAACAGAGTCGCGTGTTATTTTATATAAAATATTTTTATAATAAAAGTTTAGACGTATTCCGGATTTCCAAGTTCCTATATTTTTGTACTTGTGATATACTTTAAGGTAGCGTTAGGTATGTAAACATGATTGGACTAGACATCACAGAAGGCAGGACACCACATGACATCATAGCGAGGGATGGATAGGTCAAAGACTGAACAAGTTGTCCCTAAAAATTGTTTGATTATTTTATATATCATATAGTAGTTCTAGATGACACAAATCAAGTAAATAGTTAAATAATGGGAAAAGTTCAAAAAAACCCAACGAATTCTGTTTTGAATGTTTAGTCCCTAATCTTTTTTTTAACGAAAAAACCATTAAACTTTTCATTTTTGAGTGATTAAGTCCCTGAACTATTATTTTGAATGAAAAAACCATTAAACTTTATCATTTTGATTGAAAAACCATTAAACTTTCTCATTTTAAATGAATAAGTCCCCGGACATTTTTTGAAAAAATAAACCGTCGAACTTTTAAAAATTAGTTACCTGCATTATTTTAACAAAAAACTACTTGTAATCGACTACAAATGCTTAAAGTAAAAAGATAAAACAACATATCAAAAAGAGTAGATCGATGGTAGGAGCCAACAACGTGATAGATGATATGGAAAACATACAACGATGGAATGACGAGGAATGGTGATGGGGAGTGATATCGATGTTTGCACGGGGTTTGACTGGCGTAGGGTTTAGGAACGATAAAATTGATTTAAGTTTTGTTTTTCACTTTAAAACTCTCCAAGTTAGTTACCAATATTTTTTTTGGGTTAAAAGAATGTAACTAACTGATTTTAAAGTTTGATGGTTTATTTTATTGAGGACTAAATCATTCAAAATGAGAAAATTTAATGGTTTTTCATTCAAAATAATAGTTCAATGACTTAATCATTCAAAATAAGAAAGTTTAATGGTTTTTTCATTCAAAATAATAGTTCAAGGACTTAATCATTCAAAATAAGAAAGTTTAATGGTTTTTTCATTCAAAAAAATAGTTTAGGGACTTAACCACTCAAAACATGATAGTTTGTTGGTTTTTTTGAACTTTTCCCTTAAATAATTTAATTTATAACATTTTTACAGAATTTTCATATAACATAAACACATACATATATAATGGTACATTGATGCCAACTTTGAATAAAGAATTTGATATAATTGATTTGTAGTTCGTATTGTACAAAAGAAAATCCATGTTTTAGTCGGTTTGGAAGATCTTTATGAATTGGTGGAAGTGCGTGATGTAGTGGTGGGGGGTGGTAGTGGTAACCACCGGGTAAACCCGGTTTCAAGAATTTTCTTGTATTTTCATTTTCCTGCATACATGTATATATAAAACCAAGAATTTGATATCCACAAGTTCAAACATTAAAAATAACATAACAAGTTTTACATCAATCCAAATACATTAAAAACCACACATAACCATAAGTTTTTCATTAATCCAAATACACTTTTTGATGAAACCCGGTTCAACCATCGGTTAAACCGGTTTCTTATTAAACCAGGTCGGGTAAATGCGGGTCAGAAATTGCTACGAAGATGGTGGATGAGGTAGTAGTAGTAGTAGTAGTAGTAGTAGTAGTAGTAGTAGTAGTAGTAGTAGTAGTGGTGGAGGTGGCAGAAGGTGATCAACAACGGTTGCCGGTGACCGTCGCCAGTGGCGAAGGTGACGAAGATAGGTGGTGGTGACCATTAAAACAAAGATCATATTTATGGTAATAGCAAATGAAAGCATATTAGTAGTTTTTTAGTTTATTACGCATCTTGTCCCACCAAAAAAGAGTCATTTTTGTCAGTCTATCCCTGTCCAATGCCACGTCAAACATAGGATAATGAGTTTTTCTCTGTCAAACATGAGACAGTGAGTTTTGATCTATCCTGTTATGTCCCATGTAGGGTGTAAACGATTCGATCTTTTAACGAGCTACTCGAGCTCGAACTTAATAATTATCGAGCTCGAGTAGGATCTCGAACATAAAATATAACTCGTTTAACTTAACAGTCAAGCTTTGTAACATTGATGTTCGACTCGGCTCGTTTGAAAACTCGATTCAATATTTCAAGTCGAGTTTTCAAGCATACACTTTTTTCGAGTCAAACATGCTCATATATTTATTAATCACACAATAAAAATATAAAATTATCGAGCTTAAGCCGATAAACTAGTTAATTAATCGCGAGTTCGAACCATAAATGAGCATCGAGCTCGAGTTCGATAACTCATAAAATATTTGAGCTCGAGCTTGAGCCCAATATTGAAAAAGTTAATGGAGCTCGAGCCCGGTGTTAATATTTCGAGCCCGACTCGTTTAACTTTCTACTCAATTTGACTCATTTACATCTACAGTCCCATGTACAAAACGCAACTTAACTGTTTTAGCTAGTGCTAAAAATAAAATGACTTTAAATAAGCACCATAAAGGTATTGGATCCGTTGGTTGGGTGGTAAGAAGGGATATCCATCATTGGATCAATCTTAATTAAAGAAAACCAGTAGATCAATACTAATAAGATACATCAGATCAATTCCTTATAGGTTGTTTCAAGATTAAAAATATCAATTATCCAAATTGCTTGTTACACATCTCTACTTAACTCCTTGGATCCATATGTGGATTTGTTTGGAATTAAAAGTTATAACTATTAATTATTTGGATCAAAGAAAGATTTTACTTATTTTATCTTATCTTATTTAATATTGGAGGGGTGGGGAGAATTCTTATCCTTTCAAGAAAAATAAAATGCAATGCCATGTCTATAATTGTTGGATGTAATGCAGCAACTTGAGGAAAATGACCTTTAAATTACAAAAAAAATTCCCTACCCCAAATAGAAAATGACACCACCAATTTATTTATTTATTTGATTAAGACACCAATTTTATTTTCTTAAATTCTGTAGCTACAAAAAATTTCAACAATTACTCTTATAAACATCGTTAGAGCATCTGTAACAGGACTATATTTTTTTAAAATAAAGAACCAAAAGATAAAATCTTTAAAATAAATGACAATCAACTCCAACAACTTTGCTATTTTAGACATTTTAATACAAATTATATTAATATAATATTCTTAAATTTATCATCCAAATATATTTTATACAAAAAAACTTATTATAAAATAATAAAGATTTAATCTTATTAGTGTGATTGAATAAAATAATAATTTCTCTCTCCTGCCATCAAGTTTTAGAGAATTTTTTAAACGTGAAAAATTTTAAAGCTTTTTTTATTATAGCAAACAAGATAGCAAAACTGTTGGAGAAGTTTAAAAGATAAAAGCTCATTTTTTTCAATTTTAACAAAGTTGTTGAAGATGCTATTATTTGTTATACTTTTGAGTTTTGATCATGGTTATCCTTATATCTTTTTACAAATAGATATATTAATTATTTTTTATATCTTTTTACAAATAGATATATTAATTATTGGAGAAGAACACATAATTCATACCTATATGTTAGGTGTGGAGAGTTTGAATACAAACGTGGTCTTAAGATAGACTAGTTGTTGGATCAAATTTTCTTTTCAAATTCAATCAATTTTTCAGGGTTTTAATTATTACCATAATTTTACAGTAAATTATGACAGAAAATGGATAAATGATACATTTATGGGTAATTGCAAACGTGGATGGAAAACTGAAAATGAATAAAGGTTTAATGAGTCATTTATACACCATGTTACTACTATTTCTATGTATTTTTTGAAATTCAAAGTTTACCTCATTTACAATTCATTATACATCAAAAACGTGTTAATAGAGTTAATGCATTTGGCACATTTAATCAAAGCATTGGATGCATTAAATCATGATTCATAATTTAAAATATTTTGATTTAAAAAAAAAATAACACGCACATATATGACATGAAATTATTGAACTACAAAATAACTACAAAAGCAATTACAAGTTTACAACTAAATAAAACAGAATACAATTGTTAAACTAACACCAAATCCTGATCGCTATCAAAACCTAAATCTAAACCTAAACATCACTTGGTCATGGTTGACAATGCTAAACAAAATCATTAAAATTCTCCCCCCAAAAAATGTTATAGATTATATCCAATAAGGGTTGGGTCCACGTGAGATCAACCTGTTCTTGTGAGACCCGTGAGACTACATTTTTACGTTTGAAACTCCATAACAAAACTATGTGAAAGTTAAACCATGAGTTTTAATGAAAGAAAAGTGTTTTGAATGACTTTAAAACCCTATATATAATTATTTGGTTATTTAAAGTCAAACTGTAGGTTAAGAGGAAATTTGAATGACTTTAAAACCTACATGTAATGGTTTGCTTATTTGAAAGTTAAACCATAGGTTTAAATTAAAGAAACGTGTTTTGAATGACTATAAAAACCATACGTATAATGGTTTGAGTAGAATATGAAAATCAAACCATTGGTTTAAATTAAAGAAAGATGGGGCAAACCTCATCCGGTATGATGAGTCCTTGAATGGGGGTATTTATAACATCTTAGGTAATCTCACATCACCGATTACAAAGAGAAAGATTCTAGGCAAGTCTGACGAGGACATCAGGAGTTTAAGTTACTACAAGGAAAAAAAACTTTCACCCACAAAAAATCACCCAGGGAAAATTCCGTGGGTGATTACCACGAATCACCCAAGAAATAGTAGTGATTTCGGTAAAATGCAATGTTTTCAAGAAAATACTAATGGATTACCTAACAATTTTCTGGGTAATCTCTCACTAATTTGATTTACCCACCAACAATTTACCCACCAATTTTTGTGACGGTTTTGTAACGAATCACCTTTTAGCGACGGATTTCCCAAGGAAATGTCCGTAGGTGAAAGTCTTCCATTTTAGGGTCTGTCACACCCCGCTAAAGCGGAAACACGAGGCGTGATAGCGCAAGATTTCATAACAATAGGATAAAAACAACACCAACCATCCATTCAAATAAACAACAGTTTAAGTTTAAAATGTTACATTTTGCATCAATTACAAGTTCTAACAAAAACAAAATAAACCAAGTGTTTCAACTAAACAGTTTTCAAATAAACAAGATGGTTGATGTCGATGCGCCCACATAAAAGAAAGATTCGGTTAATCTTTTCTTACCCCTGAAAAGCATGATAAAAACAAGGTCAACTACAAAGAGTTGGTGAGTTCACAGGTTTTCAATATTTCAAAAAAGAAATAATCAATTGTGTGAGTGAATATGAGCAAAATAAATTTTTGGCACTTATTGATATCTTAAAACGGTAAGGCATTATGTACTCTAATTTTTGTATATAAAGAGCCACCACTAAACCTTTCGACCACAAAATAATATTTTTAATTCTACCTTAGCGGTGGGACTAATACCCCACATATGTAGAACCTTCGTTTTTAAGTATCGTGCACCCCTACCTGTAGTTTCTAGGTGAGATTGCTATCCACACCCCTACTTATCGGTTTTTAGGTGGGATTGTCCGTCCAAATGAGTGAAGGAGTTTCTAACAACTCATCTCACATTGATAGAAAATGGGATTTATGAGCTCCTCATAAATCCATGTTTTTAAGTTAGATTCAAAGTTATTGGATCAACATGTTGCTTTAGACTTTGGGGATGTTACACAAACTGTTGCATCATACATGACATTTCAACATCGTTTTAGTTAGCACAAGTTTTGGCAACACAAATATGACATTTTAACATTATATGGCCAAACTATTGCATCAATACACAATGCATATATATAAATAACATATCAATATAAATTTACCCATTACTTTTTTTAAACGGCAAGTAAACACACACATACGTTTATGGGGTATTCAGGATCCATTCGGGCACCCGACTAATCCCCGTTGATTAAGACCACCACTAAGTGGCAGACCATGGTCTGGTTCGAACCCAAGTAGACAGAGATACCATCTACTGACCCTCCCAGGATGTTACCTTACCATTGGGTTAGACATGCTTTGATAAATTTACCCATTACTAGCATTTGAAAAAAAATCACGACGTTTCACATTAGTTTTCTAACACTCAAGTCTCAAGATTACATGCAAAATTTCAAAACCAACATAAACATTACCAAAAGCAACTATATCAAAACTCAAAGCCAACTAACGTCCTTGCAGTTTTGGTCCCTTCTCTTAACGAACATTAACTTTTTTCGTTAAGTCCAAGTAATGAGGGACATTGTAGTCATTTTAAATTTTTATGTTAATTCCATCACCACCCGGTTAAATGTGTGGTATTTTAGTAATCAGAAAAATTGTTTAAAATGACCAAAATTACTCGTCATTTAATTTATTCATCATTTAATTGGACTTAACGGAAAAGTTAACGTCAGTTAGGAGAAGGGATCAAATTCGAGTTTTCGAAGTTTAGGGACGATATCCATACAATCACATGTACACACACACACATATATATATATAGACACACACAAAAACAAATGTATATCAATGATATCATATACATATACAACATATATATACATAGATTCATCATACGCAATTTGCAACCAACATGTACACGTACATATCAACATGTACGTATAAACACATACTTACATAGGCATAGACATACACACACACCACATATACATACACACATACATACAATGTATATACCATATGCATACACATGTACATATATACATACATGTACATATTAATTAACATATACATATGCATACAACATATACATATACATATATACATACACACATCAAATAAAAAAGTCGTTTGTGATCCATCTGATCCTTCAGACACATGGAAAATGAATTAAAAAAATCAAAGAAAATCCATCTTCGATATTAAATATCACTAACGGATTTTAAATTCGTTAGCAAAATTCTTCGTGGTGGAAGTCAGTTTTCTGGCCGGAAAGTACAGATTGAATTTGGCCGGTCGATGATATTCGTCGGTGAAAGTCAGTTTTTTAGTAGAGGTTGCTACCAATTGTAACACCCCAAATCTGAAAAATCGACTGATTTAAAACATTGAATAAACATCAAATAAGGTTTACCCTATCTAAGAATTCACAATCGATTAAGGACAGGTGTTACTAAAACTTACAACAGTCACTATCTCCGAAAATACGGAAGACGTCCCCAAGTGATTAAGTCCTCCTCGTGCCTCTAAGTAGCACTCATCTCATCACAATGTCGTTAGTACAATTACTCAACAAGGTCCTGATGCACATATCGATGAGTAAAAATAGTTAGGCTTAACGCCTAGTGAATTCAAACAATTATCATCATAATAATAAAACAGTAAAACTGAAAGACTGTTGATTTAAAACATAATTGCTCAAATGAAACATCTTTAATACAAAAACAACATATTTCCTAAGACCCATCATTTTTGTGATGAAAACTTGATGACCAAAGCACACATTTTAATTTTGAAACCAAAACTCAATGCTCATCCAAAATGTGAATAAAGATCAATATTCAAATACTGACAACACGGATAAAGCTCTATCATCCAAAACATGGATAAGGTTCAATACTCCAACACTAAATCATGGATAACACTCCATACGCGAAATGTTACTGAAAACATGGATAATACACAATACACAAAACAACACCTTTTGGTGACGGGGGAGACCCCTTTCCATTGAATGTGACGGAACACAAAAGTAGGTTACATATCAATGTTATCGAACTGTACCTCAGTTCCATTGACTTTAGTTCACACTATATCAAGTATCACCTCAAATCCTTAATACCTTTAGTACACACCTTTACCGAGAGTCACCTCAAATCCTTAATACCTTTAGTGCACACCCTTACCGGGAGTCACCTTAAGTTCACGACACCTTTAGTGCAAATGCCCCACTAGGATTCTGTTAGTCCCATATTACAACAGATCTGATATAGATTGCTCAAAACATTCTGTTTATTGATATGAAATGTAGAAACATATATCCAACCTCAAAAGAGACTTACGTTTATTACTCAACAGATCTGATATATCCTGTTTATTGATATAGATATGTTTATTGTTTGTTAGCCTCGATCTTATATCCATTCGTTCCCTAGTAGAATTCCAACCTGAAAGTTCTCATTCAACCTTTAGTGTCTACTCACTAGCATTCAAGATCGAAACCTCAAAACTTCCTACTTGATAACAAAAAGCACTCGACCCTCATGCATACGTGTTAGTGTTACATAATCAAATCCCAACACTCATGGTCTGGAGTCCGATTCATACTTCACCTCCGTAATGTTGAGATAACCAAGGGCGGAGCTACATTAGCACCAAGGGGTGCATGTGCTCCTCCTGAATATATATATATATATATATATATATATATATATTGATATAGTCATGTAGAAGAAGTGGCAAATGGAAAGCGGATGGAAACATTAATATTTTTATTTGTTTATGATTGGTGATTAATTAAATTTTTCCTTGAAATTGTAAAAAATTGAAAATTAAAAGAACATTAAAATTAAATATCATTATCGAATCAATTTTTCCTTTTTTTCCAGATCTTTCTATTTTCTGTTCATATTCTCGAGAATAACTCCCGCTAGAACGTCCATGGATTTTAATTCATTCTCGACACCTCTCAAGAAAAATCTCGAATTGGATCCGGGGGAGTTCGTAGTGACTGAGGGGGTCGAAGACCAAGAAGTGAGTCATTTATACCAAGCATTCTTCTCAAACATTTTGAGCTCGAAATTTCCGACCCCAATCGAAATTTGCGTTTACACTTTCTAATATACGAAATATATCATCTTAGTTTGTCATTAATATGACCATACGAGGGTAATATAACCATTGTGAAAACATCTGTAAGTATTTAAAAAGTATGGTTTTATTGAGGTTGACAATAAAAGGTGTAAAATGTATGAAAAAGTGGATCTCAATGTTTCACGTTTATAAAATGCTTAGAGTACTTGCATATATTTTTAATGCTATTTTATTAATACAATTTATTTGTGTTTACCATTTTTAGAAAATTAAGATATATTTTAATTTATTTATTCTCGGTGCTCCCTCTAATTCACTATCCTGGCTCCGCCAACCATGATGCCTTCTCGAGCAAAGGGTCACGAAGTGAGAACATCCAAATTTGCTCACTTAACAAAAGATTGATTGACATGCCTATGAATCCAATGCATTACGCTATAAATTACATGACTCCAAATGAATGACCAATGCACTCAATACGTGTAATGTCCAAATAAATATGCAATAAATACAAATCATACCTAACACCTAACATTGAGTGATTCAAACTAGATAAATGTCCTCAAAACTTATTTAAGCTATTAGACAACCAATAACTCCAGACATATGTGACTACTCAATAAAAGTCAATATAATGAATGTAACCAACGTTTATGCAAACCACTATTCTAAAAAACTCGCCGTACAGCCGCCATGGCATAAGGATTGTGCTTGCGCCACGATAAGCATGTGGCACGCCATGGCCTAATGCGCAGTTTTCGTAACTCGATATTTGATTTTTCTTTACATTTTCAACGTCTTATTTGCTAGTTTTTAATATATAACCTAAATTAACTTGCTTATTACTATTGACACATTGAGTAACAATACAAAAATATGTTTTTAATATAATATTGTATATAAATTCGATATTTGACGCCGTAAGTCACCCCTTGAAAACGTCATGACTTCGACGTGGCGCCTAACTTGAGGCTTGGCCTCGTCGCCACGTCACGCCTCGCGCCATTTAGAACATTGATGCAAACACATACTCCAGAAGTATGATTAACTCAAAAACCCATAATTGGTTGGAACAAACCCTCTTTTCAAATAAAATCATACCCTTTATATTTCCAAAATGCCTCGGAACATAATAACATGCATTTTCCAAATGGAATCAATATCCCAAAATGCATTATTGTCAAATAATCTCCATATGTACAGTAAATATCCTTGTGATTTATTTATCAAAATATCCAAAACCCCTAAACATGGGCATTTCTCCAAATGTATAAATTCAATGTGCTAAAATTGCAAACTTCATCAAATAATAACCATGTTTGATAAATATCAAGGAAAATATTTCAATACATCAAAATAGACAGGTTAGCATGTACATGGTTTTCACAAAGTAACTTCAACTCAACTTGTTGAATTTATGCTAAATTTGGTTCCTAATCCAAACCTTGAGCTTCCCTTGAAGAGAACTTGAATCTACAAGCAAACTCTCAAATACCAGCTCTAAAGCTTCTAATAGATCTTCTTCAGCTCAAAGAACCCAAAGCCTAAGACAATGATGTCACTATTAAAAATTGAGTATTTTCAACGGAAATTAATTTTCAACGGAAAATGTCGTTGAAAATTTTCTACGAATTTTAGAGAATTATTGACAGAACATAAATTTTCTACGAATTTTCAACGAATTTCCGTTGAAAATCTCTCACAAACATATATGCATTTTCAACCAAAAAAATTTCAACGAAATGTCTCGTCAAAAAGTTTTTGGTTGAAAATGCATTTTGTGAGAGATTTTCAAAGGAAATTCGTTGAAAATTCGTAGAAAATTTATGTTTTGTCAATAATCCTTCTAAAATTCGTAGAAAATTTTCAACGACATTTTCCGTTGAAAATTTTCGTTGAAAATACTCAATTTTCTAGTAGTGTGTATGAAAGAAAGGGGGATAAAGAACACACACAAAACCCAAGAACTTGAGGTTACCTTTATCAATGATCTTAAATCCACCAAGGAATCCTAACCATTTTTTATCTCCTTTTGAAGAGCTTTCATAAACGAAGCTAGGGCCTCCAAAATTGTTCTAAATGGTCGTGAAATGAAGGAGATATGATTAAATGAAGAAAACCTTAGAAAAAGTGACTTAAAAGCGACTTAAAAGCTTATATGGGAGCAAATGCAGGTTTCCAAGTGGGTAAAGTCGCTTTAAAAGTCACCCTTATCCGAAAATTCCTGCAAACAAACTCTAAAGCGGGTTTTCAAGTCCCTAAACTCACATTCTAACTCGCTTTGACAAATGATTTGGCTTCCAATTCACTTTTTCTTAGAGCTTTGTATAATATTCACTCCTTATCATTTCGTCATAGTCAAACTTGATAAAATGATTATATTAGGGGTTAAAATAGCAAGCGGAATATAAATGCACAAACTGACCAAAATTCTAGGTGTTACACTATCACACCATGCACATTTTATAATTGACTCCTTCTGTAGTATTTATAATTTTTTTTCATTAATTCTAGTCGTATTTTACTAGATAAGAGACCCGTATATGCCTTGTAAGAGGCGAGGTCATATAATTATAAACATTTTGACGAACAAATAATATTAACCGAGATGACGACTAAATAAAGAATTTGAAGAAAGACTCTCCACTCGGTTAGTGCTTTCCTTGTCAACAATCTTACCTTATAGCATTTACTCAGTTTGTGTTAGCAAACGACTCTTAAACTCTAAAATTACTTGCATGATGTTTTCTTATGTTTGGTAAGCACAAAAAATTTATATTGACGATGTTTACATAATCATACTAAAAGTCCGTTCAATTAATTATGGTTTGTTTCAAGTTAACTTGTTCTTAAACATTTCATCATCATATAAGTTAGAGAATCAAGTCAAGATGTAGAAATTTTAAAACATGTTGAAACAACAGGGACTTAAACCAACAAAACCCAAAGATAAGTGTCTTAGTTGTAATTAATCCAAAAAGAACAAAAAGGGAACCAATAAATATAAACAAGACCCCACCAACAACCTAATGTTATTGATCCTAACTTCCCTCACCAGTCACCACTCCTTTTTAATTTTTTTTAAAAACACCCTCTTCTCCCTCCTCATTTAATTCCCATCTGACCATATAATTAACATCAATCTGCAACATTAATAACCCCTTCCTACTTTCATATTCATATTCAAAATCAACATCATTTTCTTCTAGTTTTCAAAGTTGAAAAAATTCAAAAAACCCATCAAGAAATGGGAAGAAAGCTCCCATTTTTTCCTACTTGTGGCAGCCCTGATAGAACCCTCTCTTTCCGTGCCGCCATCTCCGGCGACCTTCACGACATGGCCGCCGCCATCATCTCCGGCGAGCAGGAAGAAGATGAGTCATCATCTATAGAGTCTGTGATTCGAGGGTTAAGTACAGATAGGTTCTTTTTCAAGCCGGAGAAAACAAGCTCCATTCTAGAAGAAGCAAAACCAAAACCAAAAGAAAAGGAAAAAGAAAAAGAAAAAGAAAATGGTGTGTTGCCATTGAAAGAAAGTAGTGTGTCCATGATGGAGATTGAGTCAACTGATCCATTTATTGACTTCAAGAAGTCAATGCAAGAAATGGTGGAAGCTGATGAAGGTTTAAAAGAGTGGGAGAATCTTCAAGAGCTTTTGAGTTGGTATCTAGCAGTCAATGAGAAGATCAACCATGGTTATATTATTGGAGCTTTTGTTGACCTAGTGTTGGTCAATCTAAGTTCATCATCATCATCATCTTCATCATCATCATCATCTTCATGTTGTTCATCATCGTCAATGAACGGTCAGGATCAATCTATATTAATAATGGGATCTGGTAGTAATAATAATAAGAAGAAGATGATGATTAGTAGTGAGTCCCCTGAATCTGCTATTTCATTCACATCATCGTCAGCATGTTCTTCAAGTACCAGCCATTGTTTGTCATCTTGTTCATTGGAAGAAGAAGATGACGATGATGATGATGATGATGATGATGATGATGACCATGGAGATGATGAAGATCATAGCAGTGGCCAGAAAGTACTCTCAGATGATGCTTCCTCTTCAAAAGTATGATTAATTTCTATTTATGGAAAGATGTATATCCACTAATTTTAGTAATGATAGTGAGATTTATCTCTAACTTTCACCATTATTGTGTGTTTGTGTTTGTGTGTGTTACTCTTAACTAAAATTACATCTTTTTCAACCAACATATTGACAAGTCTTTATCAAACTTTTTTCACATTTATTTAAATATTTAATCACTGTTATTTGATTAATAGTTAAATATTTTGTTAAATCAACGAAAAACTTGTTCATTTAATTTTTGAAGATAAATATTTTTTAAAAGTTGAACTAAGAGAATTTGTCTTTATGCAATAAAAGAATACATTACATGCATGTTTGGAAATTAAAAATAATGTTGTTGGGGTTCTAAAATAAAAACATTTGGGGAATAAGGTTGAATTTTTTTGGAAGCTACATATAAAAACATATATATATATATATACAGATTAAGCAAAGGGGGTTTAAATTCCTATTTAATTTTATTTAAACATGGTAATATATATAATTAATTGCTGCATGCATTGGATGGTTGTAAATTAATTAATTTATGATGGAAATGTGAAATAAAGATATGCATGGGAAGATGATACTGTACAAGCTGTAAATGCATTGCTTTATAAATAAATAAAGAATTAAAAGGCATAGATATAGAAAAAGGGCATGGGATAGGGTGAAGCGTAGAATCTGCCCAAAAAGCAAAAAAGACACATAATTTGTAAAAAGGGTTGCAAAAGAGAAGTGTAACTAGTCCCTGCATGTGGTACAATATCTGTACTGAAATATCAACGTTGCTCTAATTTAATTATATATATAATGTTGTTCATTTAAATTTTAAATCCACATAAAAATAAAAATAATAATAATAATAATTATTATTATTATTAGGAGTAAAAAGGGAGGTTTGGCTTCAACGGCATTCTGCCATAAATGACAAGTGCTGAATTCCAGGCAGGGTTGTTTTGAGTAATTAATTAATAATAATGGGATTCAATAATTATTCAACGTTCATTAACAGATTGGAAGAAAAATAAGTATGTATTATTTACTCTGATCCTACCGTACGTTATATCATACTAGAAGTGTACCCGCTGCAATGCAGCTAAATGAATTGTTTTTAGTTCAGATTGAGATCATTTGTGTGTTGTGTGTGTTTAGTATGGAAACAGGGGGAATTTTAACAAGTAGTTCACTAAAAATCGCTAATTTTGTTTATTGTATACTAAGAACAAACCATTAATCCAACAAAGAAAATCCAAAAAACATGTTTAAACAAAAAATTAGATTCATCGATAATAATACATATATAATGACTTACTATATAAGTAATTGGTAAGATATGAATATAAAACTATATAAATAACATATAAAGTATTAGACGGGAAAAGTTCAAAAAAATGATGGACGGTATGAACATTGCTTCAGCGGTATGCCTTCGCAGCATGCTCATTTATTAAAAAGAAAATTTTGATAAAATATACATTTTTATTGCAAATGTCAATCAGTAACCCACATGTTTACTATTGTTTTGTTGTAGTTATTTTTTTCACTCTAAAACCCAAATGAAGTAATTGATTAGTATTGAAACAATATAATATGTACTACTGGTTATCTTGAAGGCAAAACCTTAGAGCCCAATTTTTTTCAACCTTTTCTTCTTCTTCTTCGGGCATAAAGTCATTTTCCTCCAATCAAGTTTCTTCGTATTTAGCAAGTTATCAACCACACTCAGGGCCACCAACAAAGCAAACATGACTGCCACACTTCTTTCATGACCTGAATTCATGTAATGCAATTATTGGATAATGAATAGAAGTCTGGATACATGCTACCACAAGATGGTGTATACATTCACAATGAAATTATAACTGTAGTGATTCATCTCAAATGATTTGACAATTTTAGTGAAAAGCATAACATGTACATTTGACCAAATACCCATCAATCAGAACCCAAGACGAAATGAAGGAAGAAAGAAGAAATTAGTGAGATAAGTAGATACATTGAAAGAAATGTAGCAAAGAAAGTGAATCGGTTAAAATGAGACACGCCTAAAAATGAAGACATGCATGTTGCATAGAAAATGAACCTCTTTTTTTTTATAGATATTTGGTCTTTCTTTGGGGAAAACACGCACAATTTTCTTCAGCCCACACCGGTTTCTCCTCAATCAAGCTCCTGAAAAAAAATCTTCAAAAGTTCCAAAAAAACAATAATTCCATCATTTGTATTGTAATAACGTAAAGAAAACACATTCACGACCCTTGAAATAGTATATATAGATAGATATACGTAGATGGGGGTGTAAAAGTAAAATAAAAAATCAAAAGTTAAGGTATTAATAAAAAAGATTAAAAAATAAGTTAATACATATTCATCATTTTTTATAAGATTTATAAATCGTAAAATACTTGATATTAGACTCATTTTGAACGTATCGAGGAGACGATTATAATGGTATAATTTACCACAAAATATAATATGTTTTTATATAGGTTTTAGTTGATATAAAATTTTATATGTTAAAATGAAAAGGGTGTGAAATAAAAATTATAAAAAGAAGGGATATAAAGTCAATTAAATAACAAAATCTAAGGGTCTAAAATGTAACTTAAAAATTAAAATTAATCTAATTCTAATTTCTAAAGGTGGAGGAGGCATGCATGAGATGGTTGTACCTAATGCAATAAAGGTTGTAAGTCTTAAATTTTCTAAACAATAACTATCTAACCGTTTAAGGCTCTTTATATAATAGTAAGATACAAATCTCTACTGCCGGGGTCCATGTTACCATCAATTATTTCAACCTTTTACTATATGTGTAATTAATTTTAGGTCATACAGTATCAATTAACAAATAAGAGATTGTGTAAAAAAAAGAGTTAAGTTGATAACCATAAGAAAATATCTGAATTCTTGATCACTTTTAATCTCACACTCATCCATTAATTACGCTTCTTATTATGGTTGATCTGGTACATCTCATTATGTCGATTTTCAATTAAGATTTATCAAAGGGCCCAAATCATTTCTTACACTTTTTCGTTTTCACAGTAACTCCTCTTTCACCACCCTCTATATATATATATATATATATATATATCAACATTCATTCAAATGTTAATTTGTTAATTAACGCACGAGTATTTGAATATAAATAGAAAAAAACTACATGAATGCTCAATTATGTAACATAAGAATCTCCATTTTGGTCTAGGGTTGAGTTCCGGTGAGAAAAAGAATTAAAGTGAAAAGCGTAAGAAGAGATCTCCATACTTGGATGCACGTTAAGATGACATGCACCGAGATAAGATGCACCACGATGCACTATATCAATCTCCGTATGAACTGCAATTCATTGGTGGGTTTGAAATTAAAGGTGATCAAGGATCCAAATCCCTTCTTACACTTCTCACCTTAACTCTCATTTTCACACCATCTTGCGCCTCTGATCATACATGTATATGTATGTGCATATATATGATTATTTATTGTAAATGGTGTTTATTGATTAGTAATTAAGTTTGGCGGTTGTTTATTGATTCAAAAAGGAGAGGGTCATTATCATATGATAGCAACAATTCTGAATAAGGATTTTTGGCGTTTGCCTTACACTCATATTCTTGCAATCTGCTGAATGGATACCTCAGAAATCATCATGCATCATCGTCATCATCATCGATATATTTAAACAAATTAACTACAGTCATGGATATCGTATCTGATGCTTGCTGGATCTTAGTTTTTGTGCACAACTGCTTCTAATTGCTTTGGGTATTTTGTGCCATCTTCACTTGTCATAACCACTTGCATGTTTCTAATATTATACATACTCATATAATATATATATATATATATATATATATTATATTCACACAAATTCAAACTCTACATCAATCAACAACGTATTGTCTCATGTACACCTCACCAGGTTACATAATGATGCAAAAAAACAATAACAGTATCATTGATTCAACTTGATGCACAATTAATGTTTTATTTTTGGCTCATTTTAATTAGATATTTAATGAATATATAGTCTTTTCACAAACATCCCATTTGTAATCTTTCTTCATAGTTTGAGCATCTTCCAGCCATCACTATCATAATGTTCCTATAGTTTGCCTCAGATTTAATTTTAGTAATATTAATATATAACTATATATAGAATTATTATTAATTTGTTAACGACTGGTTAAACTTATTATCAAGTTGGTGAGGATATGCATAGGATGTGGGCCTTCCAGACTTTTGGATATAAGCAAAGCCTTTGTCATGAAATACGCCATACGTCCTACAAACTACAAATTATAGATACAACATTTTCTTGAAAAGCTTTAGATCTAAATTTATCTTTTTGCTCCTAATTGCTTGATATTTATATATAATTTTGATTTCAAACCATATCTCTATTACTAATGGACATTTAAAATGTTTAACAAATTACCAAACATTTAATTATTAAATCATATACCAAGTATAATCATTGGATGGTTGAGGGATCAAGTATCATTTTTGGGCTACAAAATACATGGACGTTCCAATCTTTTTAGAGACCCTGTTACATCCAATTTTTTTATTACATTACATAAATTAGATCATAAAAATATATGTTAAGCACAAAATGGGCTAAACTAAACGATTAACAATATAAACCTAAACTATTAATAATTTGAATCTAAACCTAAATACTTAATAATTTGAACTTGAACAATTCGATTGTAGCTTTAGACGGGTTGATGAAATACCTTAAACACATGTAAAATTGGTCCCTAAAATTTTGAGAGCCATGTTAAAAATCTCACATTTAACATCATAAGAGACGGCCTAACAAAATATTATAATAATAAGAAAATTTCGCAACAAAAACTGCAAAAATATAAATTTACATGACATGACCCTTTAAGTGTCAATCCAAAAACCAAGTACCACGATAACTTATAGGCAGTATTTTGTACGATTTTTTTTGTATTTAAATTAAAGATTTAAAAAAGCAAATTGTTGTTAGGGTATATGAAAGTAGAAAGCAAATTAATATGTTGTTATATATATTGATATACAGATTTGAAATTGGTAGCAGATTTTTTAGATGAACGTGTAGGGTATAATCTGTGTATCACACTCAGGCCCTCCTGGCTGAACAGATGTGAATGAGAAAGGGCAAATTTTTGCAGGAAAAGAACAACAAGTTGATGTATAATTTTGTGTGGATGCAGAAGAATGTCACAAATAACCAGATAAGTTGATTGCTGGTAATTTGGTGGTCCAAACTCCATACCCTAAAAAATCAAAAAACCATAAATCTCTTTTCTTTATATATACTTATTATATAATTAAATCTCATTGAAACTTAGTTTTCGATATCAAGATTTATCCATTTCAAGCACTTGTTGTTATCCATATCCTAACCACAACACTTTTTCTGGTGCTGCATTTCTATCATATGGATATAATTCGTTTTTTGTTGTATGGTAGTTCAATTCCTTCAAGAAACATCATGGGATATCGATATCGATATCGATATCGATATCATATTTGTATATCTTTTTTTTATATATAATTAATTTGCATTATTCGTATATTAAAATTATTGATGATGAATACTCATGAAAAAGGATTTGTGCATGCAAATCTTTTATCCTGTAGGTAGGGGAACATGAACATCCATCTTGAAGATGGAAAAATGGCAAATCTTTTAGGAATTTTAAATGGTTAGAAGATGAAAAAGGAATCGTCTTTTAGGAAAAATTTCCGTCTTGCTGGATTTGCACGCCTTCATTTCTGATAAATCATATTCATATATATTTTAATCTTATTTATTTGTTTTATCAATGAATTCTCTATTAATTGGTTATATAATATTTGAGATTTATTAATTTCAAAGAGCAAAAGAGGGAGCAATATTCATAGAGACAAAGCAGCATGATTTGAGCCACTATTTATGCTACTGCTCACGAGACCACACTTGAATTGTATATATTATTTAACAAGTTTTTATTTGTTTATTTTTATATTATATTTTATTTGTTGTAGATGGATTGACGCCCTTAATTATAACAAACATTTTAACATATATTATTACAAGACAAATTATATGTTTATTAAAAAAAAGTTATCTTCTCCGGCCTTAAAAGCATGCTTTGATCAATGATAAAATTATGTTTTTTTTTAGAAAGATCATGAAAAAAACATTTTAGGCAATGATGTAAAAGTTTATGTTATATTTGACTAATTATTAACTAGGGTGGTTTCAAATACAAACGATATAATTTTTAATTACAAATCATACAAACCATTATATTAGAAAACAATTGAGATATTTAAACAATTGAGATATTTATAGACAATTATCATGATTAATTAATAGTGATTGAAATATATATGAAAAATGATAATCTTCATTGATTTTAATCATTGCTTTGGATGGAAATAAACTAAAATAAAATATTTATCATAATAGATAGTCGACTAAGATTAATTTGTAAATGGATCGTCCCCTTGTTAACTAATAGGATAAATGACTATAGAACAAAATAATTATTTTAATTATTTGATTATATTACTAGCAGTAACAGTCAATGTTATATTTTTTTTTTACTATGGTTGTCTTTAGAAAAAAGTGATGTTATTATATATTAATAAAGTTTATTAATTTTTGCGCCAAAAAGATTCTTTTTCTTGAGCTACATGCAAGCGAACCTTCTAAACATTGTGACAAAGGATTCTCTAATTAATTACTGTAGTTATTTTTATAATATAGTCAAGAAATCTTCCAATAATCAATGGAACGGTGGATGTCATCTTAAGCTAATTGATTAATTAACTTATATAATCCATACTTTTTATGAGGAATGATCCCAAGAATCATGAGTTACTTATAGTGTTTGGGTTCTTGTCTATTGTCTTTGTCTATAAATACATTTTTGGATGGCATAGTGAATAAAATGAAAAGAAAATAAAAATAAAGTTTAGGTGAGGTTTTGATTTAAAGTGCATCTTTATAATTAAATCACTTTTTTCGTACTTCAAGAAAAAAGAATTTATGCCCCCCAAAAGTAACGTTTTTTATATGAAAAATGAAGCCTTTAAGGTGGGAAAGAGCCTCCCTCCCTTTAACTACATACATACAAGACGTCTAATGAAATAGCAAATACTTATATACATATATTAACTACAAAGTTTTTTCTTAGATGATGTTTGTTGATTGGAAAACCTAAAATTAGTTTAATGAAATAGCAAATACTTCATGGTCTTAATATATATATATATACACACACACACACTGCACGGTTGGGTTCCAGTAAAAAATGAAGTTATGATGAGAAGGGATCTCCACCGTTGGATGCACAGTAGGATGAGATACACCGAAATGCACCGGAACAATTCCTGTATCAAGCGCGATTCATTGATGAGTTTGACATTAAAAGTGATCAAGAGTCAAGATCCCTTCTTACGGGTCTCACCTTAACTTCTTTCTCACATGATCCCATGCCTATATATATATATATATAGGGGTTTTCATGTGATATCTAGGTTAATCTTGATAACCATGAGATTCCATCTCAACCCTAAAATTATTTGATCAATGGTCCACATTAAAATCACCCTATAATTTATTATGTTACCTAAATTAAAACAACAAAATTTATTTAAATAAAAACAGAAGAGTATCAAAGTAATTTTACCTTTTGTTTCATGTCTATCTAATTTAGGCGGATACCAATATTCAAGGAAGGTGGGAAAATGGACCTTCTTTCTTTTCAGAAAGCATTTTTGGAAAGTAACAATTCCATTCCGTCCATCTTGGCTATCTTGAGCTTATGAATAAGCTTGGAGCACATAACAATATCAGAGCTAAATCAAAAAAATATCACACTCAAAATAAAAGCAAATCATCGTTTAAAGTCTCTGCAAAACCCCCCCTGACTTCCGTTCGTGTACGAAGATTCCATGGCGTCCGAGAAACCCTAAAAAATTCATCACCGACTTGAATGTGGTACCGATTGCTATTAGAAAGGTGAATCAAGAAAATGGATCATGAAAATGGAGGTATGTGATACATGATACATATGCACGTACCATACATACTCATAAGGATGTACCATACATACCGATTGCTATTAGAAAGGTGATACATGATACAAATGCACGTACCATACATACTCATAAGGATGTACCATACATACTCATTAGAAAGCGAAATGGATGATATATGAACCTCTATTTGCTCCTCAACTTTTACAAATCATTATACATGAATTAATAAGGATGCACCATACATACTCATAAAAAGGTACCACATGTATTCATATATTATTCAACATCAACGATGTCTATGTCGTCAATGTATTCATCATTAGATACAGTATCTTTAATGCATGTTCCTTCAACATTGATCAACAGATTGTATGGAGGAATTCCATGTTCAAATTCGTCAGTATCATTCCATGTTTGAAAATCCATGGCAGTTGCTACTGTTTCTTCATCGATGTTCCGTGTTGGTTCAACAATCTGCTTCTTGCCTTTGTCCATTCGAAATTTTCCTCAGAACATTGACTAAAAATGTAATGGCTATAATCAAACTATTATATGCTGTTGTAGAAATTTGAATCCGGAATGTTAATGGAAATCAATGGAATGAATATATGATCAGTTTTGATGTTGTTTGTTAGAGATAATTTAGAAAATAAATCATTTTAATGATTATCTGATTTGAAACTGAATATTTAATATTAAAATAATTTATATTAAATTTATAAATTTACAAAGTTACTCTTCTGTATTTATTATAAATATTCATTAATTAAATTAATTTGATTGATATGAGTGGATCTCATGGTTATCAACCTTTAGTGGGTTCTTATTTAATTAGGTCTCTCTCTCTCTCTCTCTATATATATATATATATATGTAGGGTTGAGTTTTGGTGAAAAATAGAGTTACGGTGAGAAAGGTAAGAAGGATCTCCACCCTAGGATTCACATTAGAATGAGATGCACAGAGATAAAGTGCACTGAGATGCATCGGATCAACTACCTTTAAGGCGCAATTCATAGGTGGGTATGAGATTAAAAGTGATCAATGACTAAGATCTTTTCTTACGTTTCTCACCTTAACTCTACTTCTCACACGATCCTATGCCTATATATAGGAAAAAATTCAAACGAGAAGTGGTAAATATTTGAGAAGTAAATAAACGATCCTAACCTTTCATCTGTTCAACATTTTCGGCTTTGATCCGGAAGCACCGGATAATTTCTCTCATAGGTGTGCAAAACACAAAGGGGTAGTTTCGTAACTTTCACAAATAGCCGGCAAACAGGTTCATATGTGAACCCGTGTGATTCACATATGAACTATATGTACATATGTGAACCCGTGTGATTCACATATCAACTATATGTACATATGTGAACCCATTGATTTATTCACATTTGGAATATTTAACTGATTCATATGGTTTTTGTCTTTTTTTTTTGTTTTATTAGATTATAGAGTAAATTATGACTTTAGTCCTGATGGTTCGTTAATGGTTTCCATTTTGATCCCACTTTGCAACTTTGTAAATTTTACACCCCCTTTCGGTCATCTTTCGGTCAAACCTCCGGTAATTTTTTCCTGTTAAAAACCCTTCGGACAGACCCTAATCCAAACACCAACATCAATTAGACACAAAACCAAATCCAAATCAAACTCAAATTCAAACCTAAACTGTAACACTCTCAAAATTGAAAAGAGCGACTAATTTAAAATTTTAATCAATACAACAAATAAGGAATAAATTATTCTCTTATAAACCAATACTTAAAGTTCCTCAAATATCAATTCTATAAAATATCTACAAAAGATTGGTCAAGTCTTATACTAAGACATAATTACAATCGGATGTTACTATACCCAAGAGAATCGCTATCTCCGAACGCGGAAAACATCACCAAGAGTCTAATCTTTATCGTGCCACTTCCTAGTACTCAAGTCCACATGTGTCGCTAGTACCAACCCCAACGATAATCTGATGTACATGCCGATAAAGCAAAAGAGTTAGGCTTAACGCCTAGAGAGCTCAAGAATTTAATAACATATTTATAATTAATTTGAAATCAACATATTCGCTTGATAAAATATAATTCTCAAAGGAAATAACTTTGTTATAATAGCAACATCTTTCCCAAATACAATATTTCCATAATAAAAAGCTTTAGACCAAAATGGCATTAAAAGTGGAAGATTTAAATAGAAGTACTCATTTAACGTGATACCAAATCCAATACTTACACGACCATGAATGGGTTTATGAACGTGGAGATAGAAAACATACCTTTAACCAAGTTTTATAAATCGTTAACTCACGCGGATCTTTAAAAGGGATAGAAATATCCGAAGTTAACGGGAGAGACCCGATCATACCATCTTGGGTGATGGTTATATAATAAGTCACCACTCGATGTTGGCTTAACAAAGGAACCAATAGCAGTCGGAAACAACCAACAACACAACGTGCCAGGCCCTCGATGATTCCAATAAAAGCCCGTGCTAGGGTCAATGGCAGTTGAAAACCATCAACAACTCAATAAGTGCCAGGCCCTCGATGACCCTAATTTTAGCACGTACATAAGAGTCAATAGCAGTTGGTAATAACCAACAACACAAAAAGTGTCAGGCCCTCGATGACTCAAACGTGATAAAAAGGGGACAACCATCTCGTCTTAAAACCGACTAAATGTCTATGGATCCATTACATACTAGTCTATAAATCAACTACATCAAACAAGACATAGTGATAGTTTTTCATTTACCGAAAAACGTTTACATAAATGTTTCCCTTTGAAATATGAACTTTACCGAAAATTGGGTCAAATACTTTTAGTTTCATAATTAAAGGTTTTCCCATCTATAGCCATTTCCAAGTAAGATAATATCATTTAAAATACTCATTTTTGTCAAAACCGCGCACATGTTCTATAACTCAACACTTATGTAATTATTCGAAACATTAGTTGAGACAAACCATTTTCTAAATGAAATCGTATTCATATATTTCCAAAATGACTCATAATACAACAACACGTATTTTCCAACGATGTATAAGTTCCAAAACTCCAAAGATGCAAATACAACCAAATGGTTTTTATTTAAAGATATTGCACCCAAACAACCCACACTTATGCTTTATTTGTCAAAATGTCAAAAACCCAAGTATAAATCTCTTTCATGATTTATAAATCCTTTTATACTATATATGCAAACTTACCCAAATACTCACACATTTGATAAATAACAAATGAAGCATGTTTATAATTCAAAATGGATGTTTTTGGCATGTACAAAGTTTTCACAAAGTATCTTGAACTAACCTTACTAGATTTAGACTAAATCTAGGTTTACCTCATTAGCTCCATTTGAAGAAAAGTCCAGACTGCAAATCTTCCTTCACTAGAAACCATATCCAGTTCATAAGCAACCTAGATATACCAATAATAACTCCCAAGAATTAGATCCATGAAAGCACTAGTCAAAACCTAAAATCTCTTAAAATTGTCAAAACCTCAAAATTGGAAGATACAACAAAATCAAAGCTCTAGGAGGTTAAAATTAAAGGTTTTAACAAGAATAAAGGTTTAGAAGGTTAGGATGGACTCACATTTCGTTTTAAGGAAAAGCTCCAAAGCTAGGTCAACGATGGTGGAAGATGAAAATGAAGATCTTGAGCTTCAATCCTTTAGCTTTAGTCTCCACTCTCAATCTCACAAACTCTTATGAAGAAATCGATTGGAAGTAACAAGTGACCAAGGACCAAGAATGAGAGGAAGAGAGGTGAGTAGGAGAAGAAACAAATGAGAAAATGCGGAAATGAAGGGCAAAAATCGTATTTAAAAAGGGGGTTTTCCAAATGCTAGCGGGCGCGAGGAAAATAGGCGTGCGGGCCGAGATAACTTCTGCCCACTTTTTGAGGTTTGCTAGCGGGCGCGAGGAAAATAGGCATGCGGGCGCGAGCAATGCAAATTTCGAAGTTGATTTTTTGCCAAAAGCGATAACCGACTCAATCAACATCCACGATACTTCTAAATGACTATACTAAGATCGAAAACATATGAAACTTGAAATTATGGATACTAAAAACCGGGTGTTACAATCCTCCCATCCTTAGAATGATTTCGTCCTCGAAATCTAATGTCGATCCAAGATTCAATGCCACACATAACGGATGGTTTGATTCTCACAAGTTCGGGTTTTCTCTAAAACATAGAACCTCAACTAAAAATTCTCCCGAAGATGATAGCATACAATTATTTTCCGCATAGCGTTTGTACCATAAGGGCACGAGCAATGATTCAAAAGTCACACAACTTGGAACATAAATCCGACAGATGGTTTGTCATACATCCATCCCATAATTAGATAACAATTCTACGAAGAAAACCTCAAATGATAACACTTCCCAAAACAAACAGTCCATTTTCACGAGATTACCTCCACATACCTTGACAAACGTTGAACATTGGCTAAATCACTTTACCAACACTAGAATTTCGGTTGTCTCCCAACCTTAGGCCGTTCATAGCACCTCAAAAATAGCTTAGGGTCCCACTTAACTGATTTCAATGATGTATTAACAACTTACTCGACTATCAAATCTCTTCCAAATTGAAACTGTGGAGAATCCATTCCCACGTTCATGACAAAACTCCAAATCACAAGCTTAAACTGATATTTCAACTATCATAAGCACACTAAACTTCAGTCTCTGTCAATTCAATTCTACTCACTAATATCTATTGTTCCCAAGTTCACCACATAAAACCTTCAAACACTTCTTGGAACTCAACTGAAGCGCTCCAATTAATCTTATGATATTTGACCTTAAGAACACCCAAGTTGACACCAAGACAAACACTCTTCAAGGCAACCAATTGCATAAAATTCCAACCTAAAGGTTGATGACACTAGATGATCATCGCGTAACTAACTCGAAATGATTCGAAAGTCCAATAACTCAAAAGTTTCTATATCCATCGGTCGTTCAAACCGAATTCTCAAAAATGTACTTGTTCTAGTAAAACTCTAGGTCATTACATCCACTTCGACCAATTTCTTTAATCTCCTATCTAAGACGCCATGCATACCGCCTATTATAACGTTAATAACTTAGATTTCGATGTATATAAAAATATACGAGCAATTGACCCAAGGAACAACCCTCCTCATATGACCTTTCTCAACAAGGTGAACACTAAATGTTTCACCAGTAAACTTAAACCATAAGCCAAATAAGATCTCTCATCCAAGTTATACAAGTTGATACTTAGAATCTTCCAAGAAAACCCAACTGAGATCTACGACTTCTACATGAGATGTTTCTTTAGTACAAACTCAAAATCGAAATAACCATGAGGTCTAATAACAAGTTCCCTCTTGACAAGGTCCGACCTCTACCCAAAAGAGTATCCAACATGATCACCTACTTACATCTTAAGCAACTTAAGGATTTACGTATTAGGTTATAGCAAACTTACCGCAAACCCGATTACCTGCTACTTAATTTCGCGGAGACTCATTTGCTCCTCACTTGAAATGCTCAACACAAAAGAATAGCTTTTATATTCAAGGTTTCCTAATGTGTTCAAGATTTACAATTATAAGACTAAACAAATATGCCACTTTCATTTATCAAAGATTTAACAAACATAAAACCTTTATAATTTAATATACGCACATTTAAAGATTTTTACCATAATCGGTAACCATGAAAAATGACCAACGGTAGTATACAAACCATTTAAAAGCTACATAATCATTATTTAAACTACTAATGACAACAATGAGGGTACGATTAGTAAACCTTTAAAATGAATCGCTATGGTCTTGACACACATTTATTTATGTCAAGTATGCAAAATGATTCATGCACTAAAATAAAGCACGGTAAAATGACTGTATTACATTTTCCGAAGATTTGTCTCATAGCCATAAAATGACACGGGGTAAAATTCCCATTAAGAATAGCATGCATCGGTTTATTTTCTCAAACTAATAAGCGATAATGCATGCACTTTGGTCATACCAAATATCACTTTTTGTAAAATTTTCATACAAAGAAGAGCGCGACACATGTCTCATGCATCCACAGGTTATTCATCATGAATGTATCATGATTGTGTGTTGTCCATATTGTATGTTGTGTTATTCATAACGAATATTGTTTCATTCATTATGAATTGTGAATGAACTTAATCTTCGTTATTCATATTGAACGTGGACGCCGAGGACACGTGTCGCCCTCTCCTTTGTCCTCAAGTTTGCAAAGAAAAATGAGTTTGCAAATGAACTTTTTTTCTCCCCCCCCCATCTCTCTCTCTCTCTATATATATATATATATATTATAGTTAATTACGTAGTTGGTTCCTATAATTTGATGGTTTTTACAAACAAAAAGTAATTGCAAAAAGAAAGGGACAACATGGTTGGAAGATTTTACCCAGGGGTGTTAGAAAATAACAACCAACCCGGTTAACACTTCGAAAAAACCTTAAAAAAACTTAAACCCCGAGGTAACCCGCCCGTACCTATTGGGTAGAAATTAGGTTATTTATTTTTCATTCCGTTAATTTTAAGTTTCATATTTTGAAGAAAAAACACTGATTATATCATAAAGTTTTTTTTAATTTGATACACATTTAAAATTTATTGAATTAAATGAAATATCTGAAAACAATACATTTTTTTATTAATAGACATAAATAAATTTTAATTTTCATCTTAAATAAATAAAAATGATGATACGTGCAATTTAAGAACGTATCAGATAAATGACATTAAATTTAAAAATATTCAAAATATAAATAATATTAAAGGTACGTACAAAACCTTTTGAAAGATGTAACTTACAAAACAAAATACCTATTTTTAATTTTTTTAGTTAAATTTATCTTTAATTATTTAAAATAATAAGAGGTAGAAAATAAAGAATAAAATAATAGGAAAGAAGAAATTGGAAAAAGACAAATTACATGGACAAAAATCATAATTTACTCTAATATCTAATAAAACAAAAAAAAGGCAAAAGATCAACCAACCTTGTTAACTAAAGTTAGCGAGAGAGATCAAAAATAAAATAAAATAACAATCATAATCATAATGACCAAAATTATAATTAGTTTAAAAGATGAATTAAACCCGTAATAAATGACGATCACAAGAAGCAAAAATGTAATTACTCTAAATAAAATTTGTAATGTACAGAAAGTAACTTAAAAATTAAATTGCTGAGTGGAACCAAAATAGAAATCATTGACAAACCACAAAAACTAATATCATAAATTACTTTATAATCTAATAAAGCAAAAAAAAAATGTAAAAATACTAGGGGGTGTTTGTTTTAACTTATAAAAACAACTTATTGACTTATTCCGGTGTGATATCGGTAATAAATCATTTTAAGTGTTTAGAAAAAACAACTTATCCGGTGCTAAACCAGTAATAATTCATTTTTTAGGAAGTTAAAAATTTTAAGTTGTCAAATTTTCAAAAACATTTTCCTAGAAGATCAATAAGTTATAAGTTAATAAGCTCATCCAAACACCCCTTAAATTATTTTTAACTTTTTTTAACTATAGATATTAGATAGTTAGATGAGACAAAAATTTGAAAATAAAACGAAAATTACAATTAACTTAGAATAGGAACCAAACTGATAGTGGGTGTTGAGTACAAGGACAAAAATATAATTTACTCTAAAATAAAAAAATAATTAGAGACAAACAAACCCCTTGAACATTGAAAACATTTTTTGCTCTCGAGGCTTTAGCTTGTATTTTCTTTACACCTTTGGTCTTGTAATTGTCTCACTCATTAAATATTATTTTGTAAATTTATGCGTGCCAGAAACATACAATATTTATGTGAAACAAACAATACAAGAGTTTCTCAAACTATATATTATTCTTTAATTAACTAAAGTATTTATTGTTCATTATCTTATTATTGGTTATGAAATTTGTTTTAAACGTTTCTCCTATAAATATTTTAAGCCTTCTAATCAACAAGTCAATGATAACTATAGAAATAATTAATTGTGTCAAGAGTTTGAAAATTTATATAAACATATATATACAATGTATTTGATGTCTTCTTTTATTCAAATAATTAATTCTTACCAAAAAAATGTTTTTATTTATTTATTTCCTGAATAGTGATAGTTTATCGTACATTCATTTTAAATTTGATGTAGTTTGAAACTATTGACTTCTTAATTAATAGGTCAAAAGTTTGGATACCGTTACACTAAGGTGACATTTGTTTTTTTAAGAGGTGCTGAAGTCTGAACTTTGATTTCAGTTCTGAAATAGTTATGAAACGTCTAAACGAATTAAATATAAATAGTGATTAAGAGCTGAAAATGAAAAAACAAACAAGGCCTAAATGTCTTTTTAATCTATTGCAAATATGCTAAGATCTGAATTTTTTATAATTATAATATATCAGGAAATAAAGTAAGTTGTTTTCATATGAAATTAATAATAGCGAATGGGATATGTTTGTTAATTATATTATGGTTTTTTATAAATTTATATGGGCATTAAATGCTGGTTTGCCATGCCCAAAGCTTCATCTGTCCTAGGTGTCAGTCACATTAATTTCACAATATCGGATTCGTATTTCGTACAATCATAATCCAAGAAACTGTAATATATATTTATCATAACTATTCGAAATATACCAACGTTGTTTTTGTTTTTTAAATTTTTTGAGTAAATTACATATTTGGTCCCTGTGGTTTAGTGGTTTTAACACTCTGGGTCCCTAAATTAAAATAATTACAAATATGGACCTGTGGTTTGCATTTTTTAACGTTCTGGGTCCCTAAAATCCAACTCCGTTAAAATTTTCTGTTAAGCAATTAAAGTACAAGGGTATTTTAGTCATTATACTTCTTTTTATATTATATTAAAACCAAAGGGACCAAATATTTAACCCCATCCAACCCATCATCTTCTTCATCTTCTTAGACCTACAATATTTTCTTGAATGTATTTTTGAACATCAAAACCAAACGTTTATTAACAATCACCAGCCAAACTTACGAAAAAACTGAGACCCACAAGATGCAATCAGCAACTCATCTATCACCACCATACTAGCTCAAAAGACCAACAACACACCCATCCTTTTACAAACCCAAACTTTCAAAAACTCCTCACCACTTTATAACCCAATCTTCCAACACATGCATTTACCAAAGCCTTCCCCCAAAAATCACAATTAAGCACCAAACAAAAACGACCGTGCCGGAGAAGATGACCTCGCCGGACACAGGCATTTAAATCTGATTCATGTTCTTGGTGTTCGTCATGTTGAAGATGAGTATTCAAGAAAAATTACAAATCTGATCCCTAACTTATTCCGATGTGCAACCATCATAAGCTAACCCAAACACTTTTTTTAAAACTCCAGTATGGTACCACATAAGTTAATAAACACTTTTTATGAAAAGCATAAGTTGTTTTAAATAATCCCATCCAAACACCCCCTAATACATGAGAATTTAAAAAAAAATACTATTTGATATGATATAATATAATATGTTCATTCTCTTACAATCCCAACCTTTCATTCCAGACTAAACGGAAAAAAATGAAAATTCATTGTTATTTTCATATTTTGTTATTTTTATTTTCATCCCCTAAAGTTAACCAAACAGCCTCTGAGTTTTCTCTCAGCCCTCATACAATTACACAGTACATTGGCCCAATAAATGAAAAACTTTGGGCTTAGTGACAAAATGATAATAAAAGGTTAACCCATGAATGCAGGCCACTACTAAATAAATCTGTATTCATTTAACTTGTAGCCTATCCATACAAACCACATATGTTTCAAAATTCTATATATTCTCTAAATTAGGATCGAGTGAATTACAGTGTTGGTCCATGTAGAGTTTGTTCTAGATTTTGTCTCTAAAATAACTATTTGTATCGATGGTCTATAAATTTTCAATTTTATAATCTTTAGGGTCCTGAAATTAACATTATCATTTAGCAAACCATTTGAAATTAACATTAAATAAGTATATATTAAGGCCATGTTTGAAACAATTTATTAAATAAAGGTATATCCAATCACAGATTAATTTTGATTAAATAAAAGTAATATTACTTATATTTAAAACAATTGACAATGCTAATAAAATCCAACATAGCCAAAAATGGGTATTTTTGTTTTTTTTCCTTAAATAAATATATATTGTCCTGGATAACATTTTCGTAATACCTACAGACTGAATAATCCCTGATTTTAAAACATGATTCACAATGTGTAGTGTTCAAAAATTATATTACTGAAAATCGTTATTTGAATACAATAAAGACACTTGTATAATTTTCTGGAGGTCAAATGTTTTAACTCGATTAATCAAGTAATCAAATAATCAAATCCCACACTTAGAACATTTCCACTGAGAACAAATTAATAAAATTAAGGGTGAATTAAACACTTTTTTTTTTTGAAGAAAAGGGTGAATTAAACACTTAATCAATGAACAAATAAACAAGTAGTAAATTTGAAACCGATTAAGATTGTTGAGCCTATGATCAGTCTCTTTGACTTATAGTATTTATAAAGATAATATCCCCAAAAGGAAGCCCAAACGTTGATCCAAATTCATGCATATTATCCTTTTGATGGACCCAAGAAGTACTTCTTTCAAGATGCTACAAGAGAGGTGAGGTTATGTTAAAGTAACGATTCAAGGAAGCGTTGGATATATAATAAAAGCATCTCCAACAGCATTGCTAAAATAAAAAAAAAATGTGTTTTTTTTTTCTTTAAACATCTCCAACAACTTTGCTATATGAGTTTCTATATTTGAGAAAACTTGAAATTTTCCTAAATTTAGAGAAATCTCTAAAACTTGATGGTAGGAGTGGGAAATTATTATTTTATTCAATCTACCAATGAGATTAAATTTTTATCATTTTATAATAAGTTTTTTGTAAAAAATGTATTGGAATGATAAATTTGAGAATATTATATTAATATAATTTGTGTTAAAATTTCTAAAATAGCAAATCTGTTGGAGATGCTCTAACGCATTAGTCACTTTAAAGACCGAATACCAGTGTCTCAATTAAGTTTAGTAATTGAGGAGCATAATGATGATGAGGAGTTAGGTAACGATTAAATAACCAACGAGTACTTCAAACAAACAGTTTTACGCATCTGGACTCCATGATCCTAGAATAAGATTTGACTTAATGATAACGTTACGTGAATATGTGACAAAAACTCCCATTAAAACTAAAGAACAAACTCTACATGATAGCCACTAAATTAACAATATTTTATGGGTTTGAGTGATGGGTGATAAAAAAAAGTTATGAGAGGAAGTTAGAAATGTGGATGCTAAGATGCACGTAAATTGGACATTGTTGAACTAAAAATGTTTTCAATATACTTACTTATTTTAACCCTCCTTTCTTATTGGTTGCTATATTTGTTGTAACCAAAAACATCTCAAGTTAGTTTTATAAATCTTAAATTAATATAACTAGTGTGGGATCCGTGCGTTACACGGTTACATAAAAAGTTTAGGTAGTATTTTGTAAATTGTCCATGTAAATAAATATTAGTTGGAAAAATAATCATCAATATTTCTTACATAATGAATAAATATAATGATGGAAGAACAAATTCAATATTAATGATTAATACAACACTTCTATATGTAATGAAACACAATTCAAATGAAAACAAAAAAAGAAAAAACCTAAAATAGATAGGATATTTTTTTTCTTAAACTTAAATTCAAAGTCAATTGTTTTGAACTTTCTAAATGTACAATGGTTGTGGTCATTGTCATCAACCACACATTTCTTCTTTCTTTTAAACATTAGGGGAAAATGATTTTGGACTTGAATTATTCTATAGGTCATACGACACAATATGTTAGATCGATAATGTTATGCAATATATTTAAAAGGCAATTGCCAAAAGCATATGCTCACATCTTGAGGAATTTCCCTACATTTAGTATGACTTGTACTTTAAATATTGGGGCTCTTAATTCACAAGCTTGTTTGATAAGATAATTAAGATGTTACACGAACCACATAATGAAACATTTATGTTATAAATATCAAGCAGTGAAAAACAAGAAATAGAGTAAGAAACCCTACAAACAACAAATTTAATATAGCATGTTTATTTGCTAATATGCAACAACAATAGACATATTATGTTAATATTGAAGCACTCAATATCGATAAAATTACGATAAACTCATTCAAGTGCAAATCAATAAAATTTCTTGTTGCAAAACTAAAATGAGCACTTACATCTTCGTATTCTTCTCATTTAAAGTTTGCTAATCACCATTTGTGTCTACCAACATATTATTCTAAACTACCATAAGCAACAAATATTACCACCTTACAACTATATAACAACATCATAAACATACGCGAATCATGATATGACACTTCGTATAAGCAACAATACATGTCTTACAAAAAGAAGAGAAAAATGAAAAATGAAAAAGAAAATACATCTTAGGTAGGAAGTAAGAAGGTGAAGAAGGTTTCTCCCCAAAAGCAAAAACAAAAGAATGCTTGTTAGATAAATACCAACTAACACATTTACCTTTTCTTGAGGTTTTAGACTTGTCTATATATATTAAAGAAAAATCCAATAACCGAATCAATTTATTGAATAGTAATTAATAATTAATTGTTAGGGAGATGGAGAGGTAGGGAAGAGGAAGTGCAAATATGTAAAATATCAAAAAAAAAACATTATGTATAATGAAACGAACATTTATAATTAAGGGTATCAAAATTCTTTACAATATTGTAGATTTAAAAAAATCAAAAAATTTAGAAAAAAGATAAATGAGAATCTAGATGTTAGAAGATGCCACCTAGGAACTATTGGGTTTTCTTTTAATATATATATATATATATATATATATATATATATATATATATATAGGCCCCTTCAAGTGTTAACTTAATTAATTGTGTTAACTTTGTTAATCGGACATTTTCGTCTTTTTGATTATTGATATCACATTCCTTAAATATCTTGCTCACTTAATTATTACATTCTTTAATTACCACATTCTTTGATTATCTCATTCACATTTGTTCACCTATAAAATTTCTAATTTCACCTATGAATTTATTTAAACGATTTTATGATTTCACCTATGAATTTATTTAAACTTTCTTAGTTATCTCATTCAATTTATGGTTTCACCTATGAACTATAAATAAAAACCATTTTTTCATTTTAAGGTTTCACCTATGAAATTTGATTATATGGTTTCAATTATGAACTTTAAATAAAAATCCATTGTTTCATTTTCTGATTTCACTAATGAAATTTGATTATATGGTTTCACCTACTTTAAATAAAAGTTATTGTCTCATTTTCCGGTTTCAGCTGTGAATTTTAAACAAAAATCAATGATTCACTTTCAAGTTCGCCTATGAAGTTTTTAATTTTATCTTTAAACAAAAAATATATAAATATTATTAAAAATACTCATTATTTTCCAAAAATAAAATATGATAATTTGTTCCAAAGTTGTCCTTCATTTAATATCATTTATGTCATTTCCTTTTTTATCAGATTATAATCTTCATTTAATCACAACCGTTGATTAAAATAATGAAAGGCTTAGATCGGTTAACAAAGTTAACACAATTAATTGAGTTAACACTTGAAGGGGTCTCTATATATATATAGATTTATTGCATCATCATATTAGTGACAAGTCAAGAGTTCAAATTCAATTGTATATACAAGTTTCATGAATATTATAACATTTTTTTTAAAAGACAAGCAAGACAAATTCCATCGAAATGCACAGTAGTTATAAGTACAAAACAAAAGTCTAACATGACCTGTATTTGCAGAGGTTTGCAAGGAGTAAACCTTTGCAACTACCAAAGACTACCAAGGCCACCCCATAAATCAATCAAGCCAGAAATCATCACACAAAAATAAGGGCAGCTAACATGGAGCAAAGAGGAGGAGCAACAGGAGCATAACCGTGTCTAAGAATTCTCTTGACATGCGTCGATGCACCGTTCGTAACCAAGGCTATCGGACTACAAAATGTACCTCTACATTATCGTCTTTGTCGCAAAACCAAACCTGGACAGTAAACATACCATAGCTGTCAGACAGTAAGCCTATTCTCCTCTATGTAGTCCCGAGAAAATTGCAGTAGGCTTTACCCATCTATAGCAGTCCCGATGGTTTTACGAGCCACTCGTTCCACTCTATTTTCCTTTTCCTACTTGTCCTTACGATCCACTTGAAGCTTCTACATTGGAATTCAAAGAGCAGGCTTTCCAAGCTACTTTTATCTTCTTTGAATACCAACGGTTGCGATGTGACCAAATAAAATACATAACATACCAAACCATCTCTTCCTATGATTTTGGTCGATTCTCGATCTTAGTTTTATCATTGAGTGTAACATCCGGATTTTAGTACGTATATTTTGCGATTTTAAATGCATATTCGACATTAGAACTAACCTTAATAGATACCTTTAAGTGGTTAGGCTTGGTGCTAATAGTTAAGAAATTTAATTTTCTGGCAGATTTTCTTCGTGCCAGTGAAGGATGTCTTCACATTAGTGAATTTGGGCAGAAAGTTGAGAGCTGGAGATATACCCTTATAATTTCGATTTTCTTCCATTTTCACCTCTTTTCTTATTTTATAACTCAATTCTTCTCCCTCTCATCTGGTTCTTGAGTTTCTACTTCTCCAAATCAATCTTTCCTTGAAGATTAAAGAGCCTTGGTGCTAGGATTCAAGCATTGTGGTTAGGAGCTTAAGATCATCTTCATATTCTTCGTTAGAGCTCATATCCACCTCTTAGTTTCCTCATTCAAACTCAATTTCGAGACTTTCTATTGCTTTTATTCATCTTCTCCAAGCATTTAAGAGCTCCTAAACATCAAGATTTCAAATCTAGATTCAAGATTTAAATCTTCTTAATCTCCATTTCCACCATTGTTGACCTAGTTTTGGAGTTTTTTTTTTCCAAGAAACGAATTGTAAGTCCTCTTAACCTTCTAAACTTTTATCCTTGTTAAAACCTCTCATCTTAACCTCCTAAATCATTTATTTTGATGTATCATCCGTATTTTGACGTTTTGACCAATTTAGGGTATTTTGGATGAGTAGAGGATTTAACTAAGGTTTGTTATGAATCTGAGTTTGGGGTTATTTTGGTGCATCTCTAGGTTTTGGTTGTAACCCGGATAAAGTTTCAAGAGGTGGGTGTTGATGGATCTAAAGTCTTCATCATTTTGGAAGCTAAATTGAGTTTGGAACATAGGTTTAATCTTACTTAGCAAGGTGAGTTCATGTTACTTTCTGAAAATCATGTACATGCCAAAAATGTGTATTTTGATGTATCAAAATGTTTTTCTTACTATTTATCAAATGTGATGTAGTATTTGATTAAATTTACACACTTGATGTTATTGGGTTAATATATCTTAAAAATGCATATATTTGGGATCTTTGATATTTTGTTAAATAAACCATAAATGTGAATTCTTTTGATGACTTATCTCATAAACGAAGATTATTTGGTATTATATGCATTCTTAAGTGTATTTGGTTTTGTAAACCATTTGGAAAGTACACATTATTGTGTTATGAGGTATTTTGGAAATATAATTGGTACGATTTCCATTTGAAAATGGTTCGTCCCGCCTACTCAATGAGGGTTTTGAGTAATCATACTTTTAGAGCATTTGTTTGCGTTTTCTTGCCTTTTAATGACTTTTATTTATTACTCCTTTGAAATTTGAGTCTTTTGACTCAGTTTGACTTAAATGAGTCTTTGAGACATTTGTCCGACTTAACTTGCTCTATTTTAAGCTTTGGAATTATATGCATTATGGGTGAGCATTAGGCCCGAACCCGATTTGGAACTGGAACCGTAAATGAGAGATTCTTAGAACCGAGAACCGAACCGTATAGGTAATACCAGTGTCGGTGCTGGTATCGGTCCCGGTCCCGGTTTTCCGGTCAAAAACTTGGTTGGAACTGATTGTTAATCCATTTGATTTTCTTCAAGATTTTCTAACCCAATCTTCGGTGCAAAACAAAGCTTCAACTATCAACGTCGACAAACTAGTTCGATACTCGCTTAAAACTCTACCACTAGTGTTAAACGCGGACTTGGACGCCAAGGTTGAAAGTTGTATTGCCAATATGTCTAAGAACAAAAGAATTAAAATTATAACGACATTAATTTATAAACAACCTATGAAAGACTAGTAGTAATTACGTTTTGCCATCCGAGCAACTATCGAGAACCGCATCGCATTAACCTTCCACCAACCGAGGATATCAAAAAAAAATTTGTAAGTCGTTCGAGTGTCTTTCCAATAGCTTCTTAACTCGTTATCCGTCGGATCCGAGGTTCTATCTCCCGTATTAACGAAATCGCCGAAAAAATCGTTATCATAATCATCACAAGCAACAACTTTTTGACAACTTTCTTATTGAGAAGACCCGCCATTGTCGAATCTTTCCAAGTAGGTCCTAAACAATTTCCCCATCCTCATCTCGATCTCCCGATACATTTGACACACTTTCATAGTTTTGGAAAGTGATTTTTGAACTTCTTTGGTTAATTTAGATTGGTTATTAAAATGTGTATTGTTTTTGGAAATTAAGATAATCATTAATTAAAATAAGATTTTCTCTTGAACTTTCTTGATTAAGTTAGGATTAGATTGTCACTTAAACTTTCGGGCCGGTCCCGGTTAATTACACGAAAAATTGGCACCAAACCGGTTTAAAACCAGTACCGAAAATGGAGGATTGGAACCGAAAACCAGACCGGTTGGACTATACCGGTGCCGGTTCGGTTCCGATTCGGGCCGGTTATTGAAGGTCAATTGCTCACCCCTAATTTGTAGCATATCTGTTTATAAAATTACATGTTTTAAGTGTGTTGGTCAGTCATTTTGGAGTCATATAATTTAGACAGTATTTTGAGTGTTGATGGTTGTGTGGGTATTACGTGGATAAACTATGGGACCCTTGTTTCATGACCTTAAGACTCTTCAAGTATGGACTAGGAGGGTTGAGCCTTGAGGTGGAATTCGTAAGAATAGACAGTATGGACAACTGAATCTTAAGGTGAAACGTGTTTCCAGGCTTTTAACTTTTCAAGTAGGCACTAAGAGGGTTGAGTCTTGAGGTGTTACCCGAAGAGTAGACACCAAGATCTCCGTCGCTTGAGGTGTTACCATGAGGTAGATACTAAGTGCGTCGAACCCTGAGGTGGAATTGACAAGAATATACACCAAGGACAATCGAATCTTGAGGTTAAACTTGTTAAGGAGTCATAGGGACACTTGCGCTTTAAGTCGTGAAGTGTTATGTGATTAACGTTGTACGAGTGGCACACTTACGTGTTCCCATAACTTTCAAGGGATACAAGTCTTCCTCGTTGTTTTTAAACATTGTTTTGGATAGTTGATTATCCATTTTTCAATATTGCTAGGGTTTTGGCAATTAACCGTAATTTATGATTTTTATGTATTGGGTTATATCCATGTTTTTGGTATTTGAATTTTAATCCTATATGTATTTCGTGTGAGCGTGAAGTTTGGTCCCATACTTGTGGTTTATTACTATTTAAACGCTTTAGCACGAAAATGTGGATTTGGGAATTGTATCACCTTTTCTTTTCTAAAGGCATTATATTTGGAAATGTGATTAAACATTAATCTCTTTATTTCACAGTTTTATATAATTAGTGAAAACTGATTTAAGTAGGCGTTAAGCCTAACATTTTTTCTTATCGGCATGTGCATCAGGTCCTTCGAGTTATGGTTCTAGCGACATTTTGGTGTGAAGAGTGCTAGTTAAAGATTTGATGAGGACTTAACTTTTCGGAAGTCACCTACGTTAATGTTGGAGTTAGCGTCTGCTTGTGGGTTTTGGCAACGCCCTTCTCTTAATGTAGTTGGTGTTTTTAGTTGGATCTTATCTATTGGATGTAATATTGAGGAATTTTTATTAGACTCTATTTCCAAAATTGAGGGTGTTAGACGTTTCCAATCTATCCTCCTCGACCATCCACCACAGAAATGTACTCTTCCAAATCTTGATTGTCTTTTCGCACTTCACCAACGCATGGTCGACTGTCTCCGACTCCTTTCCACATCTTGGCTAAGAGTCACGGAATGTTCATCCCCATCCTACGAGCACCACTCTACATGGTAATCTACCTTGTCTAGCCCTCTATAAGAAAATGTTAACTTTCTTTGGTACCAAGCTTGACCATTTAGTTTTCAAACTTCGCTTCCAACTCGGATGGTTTTTCTTCAATTATACTCTTGAATTCTAAGACCGAGAATACCCCTTCCTGCCCAAGAAGCCATTTATTTTGTTCTCGGGAATTTACCTTTGGTGATCAATTATGCACAAGAGATTTTAGAACTTCGAATTCACCCAACTTTCTCCTTTCCATTCCCACTTCCAAACCCACTTGTCACCTTCCCAGATTCCTCTCTCGGACACTAATGCTTCCTTATTTGCTTCTAAACATATTATGTTCATTGCCTTAAAGAACTAACTAGATCGCACGATCTGTAACTAATAAATCACGTTTTTGACCCTATAAATAATTTAAACAAGTAGGGTTTATATAGACATTTACGACTGTTTCCAACGAACTATCAGAAGTTGTATATGTTGCATTTGCAAGTATATATTAAATGTGATATCTAAGAGAAAGCAATTGAATAAAAGGAGAGAAATGATGTCTATTCCGGCCCCTCATTGTGACTGACATAGGTTCTATACTAGCAACTCGTATATCCACAAACATCAAGGTCGTCGATTAGCATGTTAAAACTTGGTTTTTGAATAGGGCACTCAAAATTTTGGGACCCAATTTTACTTGCAACTGAACCCCGGATATATATAGCCCAACGGTCATATAATTCCTTTCAAAATCAATAATGACTATTTAATTCAGAATTTAGCAATCAAAAACAAAAACGATTCTTTGATATTCTTCTCACTTTGTCGGATTAAATATATTTGTTGTTTTAATCTATACGATTTAATATGTTATGAGTTTTTATACTTTATTTTGTTTATTACTAATTTAAGAAGATCTATATATAGTTTTAGTACGAGTGTAACAAAGCCTCCAAACAAATTGAAACGACCCTGGCAAACATGGGGTCAAATTGCGTGCATTTAGGGTTTACTCACCTTTACTCCTTTAACAAATATGATCACCAAGCACCATGGAATCCATATAACATATGGATTCAAGGAAGATGAATAACTGACTAGATACTTTTCAAAAAATCTCCAGATCATCAATGACATTATACATATACATATATATATATATATATAAATAGATATAGAGAGAGAGAGGGGGAGATTCAAACGAGAATGAAACCTATTCGCGAGAATACGAAAATAACCGAATCATTAATGATTTTATACTAACATGACGAACAAAATCATTAATGATCTCCCGCGACTTATCCCGCGGGTTCAAAGTCGCCTGTGTCCCTTGGACACCCTGTTGACTCCTTGTTAATGAAAAATTATTAATCATTTTGTATTGTTCTCTTATTTTCTTAAATAAGTATCATTATCTTATTTCCTTAATCATTAATGACACGTGTCGCGCTCTTATTTGTCCTCAGGTTCACAACCAAATTTGAGTTCTCATTTGAACCTCTCTCTCTCTCTCTCTATATATATATATATATATACACACATATATATAGAGGAAAGTTCAAATGAGAACTTTGTAAATTTAAAGGAATAAAGGAACACCTTGTGGACCACATATGATGTGGGTCCCACATAATATTAAATCATTTCTGATTTAATATGATTTAATATTAAATCAGAAATGATTTAATATTATGTGGGACTCACGTCATATGTGGTCCACAAGGTGTTCCTTTATTCAATTTAAAAAGGGATGGTTCTCGTATGATCCCTTCCCTATATATATATATATATATATATAGAGAGAGAGAGAGAGATGAAGGTTCAAATGAGAACTTTGTAAATTTAAAAGAATAAAGGAACACCCTGTGGACCATATATGATCTGGGTCGCACATAATATTAAATCATTTCTGATTTAATATGATTTAATATTAAATCAGAAGTGATTTAATATTATGTGGGACCCACATCATATGTGGCCCACAAAGTGTTCCTTTATTCCTTTAAAAATGGGTGGTTCTCGTATGATCCCTCCCATATATATATATGAGAAACTTTTTCATAAAAAAATATATGAGAAACTTTCAACTTATGAAACAAATACATGTGAAACTTTTATATTATGAAACAAACATATGTGTAATAATATCTTAAAACATAGCATTTGATGAAAAAAAATATTTTTTATATTGATTTGAATCAGTTTGTATGTAAATATGAGTTTGTATTTGAACTTCCCTCTCTCTCTCTCTCTCTATATATATATGCAGGTTCAAATGAAAACTCAAATTTGGTTGTGAACGTGAGGACAAATGAGAGCGCGACAGGTGTCATATTTAGACTGAATAACCAAAGAAATATTCAGACTGAATAAGCAATTCTGACTGAAGAAGCATTATTCGGCCTGAATAAGCAATTCAGACTGAATAAACAATATTCAGAACGAATAAATACTATATTCAGTCTGAATATTTTTTTGATTATTCAATCTGAATAATCTACATTCACACACGTGTCGCGCTCTCACTTGTATTCACGTTCACAACCAAATTTGAGTTCGTATTTGAACTTTCCTATATATATATATATATAGGAAGCTAAGAGTCATGTGAGAAGTTTCAATATCATATACGATTACAATTCTTTGGGTGTGTTTAATCATATATGATTAAACGTTCATGTGTTGTCGATGAAAAATGTGTTTAATCATATATGATAATTATATAAGCTTGTGTATCATGTGTGTACATAATTATATATGATATTGAAACTTTTTGTCTTCTCATAAAATATTTAGTTTCTCTTTTGATCTGACCTTATATAATATCTCGAAACCACGAGCTTCAATCGTTATTTAAGTTCCAATTACAAGTGAAGTGTTGGTAGTTTCCATGCCATATCAAAGTTCTTATATATGTGATTTATAATCCTGTATAATTAATAGCGCTACAACAAAATCGAATTTATAGAAAGCCAAATATTTCTAAGGACCCTAATAAACTGCTTTATAAGATTTAATTTATATGATCATAAAATAAAGCTTCTATCTAAAAACATTATAATAAGTTTATAACACGTTTTTAGACGTATTAACGTGGTTTTAGGATAATTTTAATACAAGAAGAAGGATCTTGTGCAAATAGGAGTTAAAGTAATTATAAATGTAAGAATTGATTTGAATCATTGATCACTTTTAATCCCAAAACAACCCATGGATTGCGCTTTAGAAGAAAAATGATCTAATATTTCTTATTAAGATTGATCTAGTGGTTCTCTTTAGTTAGGATTGATCCAAAGGTATAGGTCCATTTTTACTCTTCTCACTCAAACTCCCATTCTCCCTGAACCTGAACCTTTAATACAAAACGTCGTATTAACTATTTAATAAGACACTTTTGAGAAAATGTCCCGAAAACATATCTTTTTATAAGATTTTTTTAAATAGTATCTTATAAAATAGTTACAATGTCAAAAAAATATTTTATAAACTTACTACAACATCTTTAAATATGATTTTGTATTTTCTTATCATATAAATTAAGTTTTATAAAATATTCTATTAAGAGATATATCTGAAAAACTTTTAATGTCTTATAACTCGATTTTATTGTAGTTTAATGTTTTCTACTAGTAAAGCATGGGCCTCTTAAGTTAAAGGCCAGTTATATATCATCATGCATAGAATAACTGACATTTTGAAGAAAGAAAATGTATCTTAGAAATTGCAGGTGAATCGTAATTGACCAGAAATTAGCATGCATGTACGTAAAAGATGAATCAATCACCCAAGAACATGATGACATCTGTACGTACTAGATCTCTTTTTCTTGGATATTAATTTGTCACAGAAAAAGATGAATAGAAAGAACAAAATTCATCGAGGTAAAACTTAGAGCAATTTACTATATATTTGCTCCACGTCTTTGAAATTGAAATGTTTTGTTTTTCAGTATAAAAAAAGCTTTTATTAAAAGTTAAATCGAAAGACTTTGAAAATCTTTTTTATATTACATTTAAAATTAATTTCATGCAATATCATGTATGCAAATGTGAAGATTCTATATTTAAAAGCTACTTATATTTTATAGACTGAATGTTGGAAAACGTAGTCACCAACTTAATGGCGCCATTAAAGTTGCTATTGATCCACACAGAATCCATCTCTTACACACGTTCAAATCCCAATGTCTATATTTTCCCACCAAAACATATATATATATATATGTATATATATATATAACCTTTTACTATCCACGTCACTTCACACTGCTGCTAGTGCCCCCACCTTTTCCAATCTCAATATTATTATTGTTTGAAATCATAATATAGTGTGTATATATATATATATGTATAATTCATTATTCATCTTTGCTTTTAAAAGACAATATACTACTTTTGAACCATAAAAAAGATGGGGGAGTACTCAATGCCCACTCATAAAACACAACTGAATTCATGTGCTCAATTATGTCCAAATTAATTGTACCTATCTGCTCAATTATATATGTCTTTGAATTGAACTTGAAGGTCCCATTAATTTCTAGGGGTTTTATTACATTTATATATGCACCCTTCATTCATTTCTAAAGTTAATTCCAAATCAACTGATTCCCTTTACCCCATTGTTGATGTTTTTTTTTCTATTAAGCATGGATGTTTGGATCAGTTTGTACACCTCGATTAATCAGTTTGCAGGTCTTTGAAGAATAGCAAAGAAAAATCGCCTAATGCTCAAGACTTTGCCAGTTGAATGCTGATGTTGTTTTTTTGTAACGTTTATCATGTTTCTTTTTTATTATAAATAAAATATGTTATATTCATCTTTCTGCAAACACTTTCCCTGTAGATATGTCATTCTCTATTACAATATCTTACTCTTATTTTGCTGTTCTTTTTTCCTGAGAAATACCCAATCAAGAAATGGCTACTATCAATCTGCTTCACTGTTTATGCTATTCTGTTTCCTGGGATTCTCAATCTAAAAGTGGATAAACATCACTCACTTTGTTATAACATATATATATATATATAGGAAAGTTCAAATGTGAACTCATTTTTGGTTGTGAACGTGAGGCGAATCTCAGCCACTTATCCGGTCAATAAAAGCGGCTTTTACCTGGTTCCCCTCCTTTAATAATCTCCACCCTCCCATGAATCGCGTCAATCCTCCGTGATCGCGTCCACCATAACCGAAGATGTGTGGCTGAGATTCGTCCTCACGTTCACAACCAAAAATGAGTTCACATTTGAACCTAACCCTATATATATATATATAGGGGAGGGATCATATGAGAACACTACCAATTTAAAGGAACAAAGGAACTCATTTGGGACCACATATGATGTGGGTCCCACATAATATTAAATCATTTATGATTTAATATCATATGAGAACACTACCAATTTAAAGGAACAAAGGAACTCATTTGGGACCACATATGATGTGGGTCCCACATAATATTAAATCATTTATGATTTAATATTAAATCATAAATGATTTAATATTATGTGGGACCCACATCATATGTGATCCACAATAGTCCCTTTGTTCCTTTAAAAATGCAAAGTTCTCATTTGAACCTTCCCCCCTCTCTCTCTCTCTCTCTCTTTCTATATATATATATATATATATCATTTTTCACTCCTGCCGACTGTTTAATTAATCTAACCATGCTTTTGCTTCAGCTTTATTAACCTTTTCGTTATCACTTTTACTCCCATACCTTAGCCTTACTATTAACCAATAGATTTATTTCTAGATAAAAGATTGAGTAAACATAATTGTTTACAAGAAATATTCTTGACATGCATATATATATATATATATATAGTCAATTTTAAAAAGCAACTTTTTTAAGAAAACAAGTTCAAACAAAGAATTGAAATACTGCATCTTTTTGTTGGTAAAGATTCGAACCCACAAAGATTTAGGTTTAAAGTCTTTGGTGGGATACAATCCACATACAAGTAAACAAAATACCAATGGTCATATATTTTACAAATTAACATTAGCATGCATTGCATAATTCCACTAATAGACGGTTTAAAAGAAAATATACAACTAATTAATACTAGCTAGAAAACACCATAAAAAGAACTTAAAGAAAATACCCTAGCTAATTAAAGAAAATCTGCATCCTTACATTACATTACTAGACGAAACTAATTGATCCACATTTATATTATTATTATTATTATAATTATAATTAATTTGGAAGAGTGGTCCAGATTTCAGTAAAAGCTCTGACGATGATTCCATGATAATATGGGGAATTGAGCTGCAAGAAACAGTTGAGAAGCTCTCGGAGATCATCTTTCCCATATATCTCCTTCTCCATTATCATCTGCAACATTGATTCTCTGAAATCAACATACGGATCACTCGAATCTTTCTCTACAGCGAGGCTGTTGCCGCCGATCCACCCAAACCCTTGCACGGCTTTCACCTCATCAGTTGGTGATTCCGGTGATATTAATGTAGCAGTGGTGGTGACGGTGGTGGAGTCATGGTGGTGTACGTCGGAATAGTGGCGGTTGCGTTTATGTTTGTTGGGTTTTTTTGGGTGGAAGATGTTGGAGAGATTGAATCTCCGGCAAGAGCTGCCGCAGCCGACGGTGACGGCGGTGGTGTTTTGGATGAGCTTCTTCTTGAGTATAGGCATTTGTTTCAGTTGGAGCAAGTTGATAGAAATTTTCTGTGTATATTAATTGTGTTTTTATTTACAGGGAAAGGGTGGAAGCTAATGTGACAGCCACTGTTTGGTGACAGTCCAATCGATGTCATCAATTTAAGTGACGGGATGTAAAAAATATTTGGAAAGGGTATCCTAGGCATTTTGCCTATACTAATCTTTGATAATTTATAAGACTGCTAAATGATCCAGCCTTGAGATAATTTTCCAGTGGTCACAAGTTGTTTGTGCCTGAATTCAAACCTGGGATAGATGGATTACCTAACCTTATCCCCACAAACCTTAACCAGTACGCCACAAGTCTTGTGGTTAGGACGTAAAATTTTATTTGTAGAATTAATCCGAATGAAACGAGTTTTTATTAAAAAAAATATTATTAACTTGGATATTCAATGTTATATGTGTCGACTAATTTTAGGATGACCACTTGTTTTACCGGCAGCTCGGAGTCATCGTATTTGAATTTTCGGTCATTAGAGGATTTTTGTTCCTTTTTAGATTCGAACCTGATATCTGTAAGCACTTTTGACATTTAAATTTCAAACTTAAACCAATCGGACGCCATGATACATACAAGAGAGCATCAACTATTCTTTTTATTTACTCTTTTGGCACAGCAACCGGAATCTGATCAACTCTTCTATTTATAATTTTAATGCCACGATTTGAGTAAAAGAATTCATTTAGAAATATTTTGGGGGTGTTTAGGATTGCTTATTTGAAACAACTGATGTTTTTTCTTTTAAAATGCTTAATAATTTATGTTATGACAATGTATGTTTAGGGTTAAAATGGTAAATTGGTTTTTATAAGTTATAAGTTGGTTTTGATAAGTTAAAAGTTTTTAACTTATTGAAAACTTTTTTTCACCGGTTCCCAACCGGTATAAGCCATTTTTTTTCTCATCCAAACACTTAAAAGTGCGTTTCACCTAAGTTGTTTTTATAAGCAATCCCAAACACCCCTTAAATCACAACGTTTTTTTATCTAATAAATAAAATGGTGGGTTAATGCACCTTATAAATTATTAAATGTTTGTGGGTTAGGTTCACGTGAGATCAACTTATTTTAATTAGACCCGTGTGATCACATTTTTATATTTGAAACTTCACAGTAAATCACTGTGAAGAAAAAAAAAATTCCGAATCTTTACAGCAAAAACACTATAAATGTTACCTTCACAATATTTTGCTATGAAGCTTCAAGTGTAAAAAGTGGTCTCACGAAAAAAAAGTTGGTCTCATGTGATCCTAAGTCGTATCAATTAATTATCTCCTTATATATCGATATCAAAAGTTTAGAACTTATATTTTACATTTATAATACATGATTTAACCTGATTTTAATATTAAAAAAAAGTTACATATAATATCATCCTAAATAAATTGTAAAGATGAAAACCAACAAAACTAAAAAATGACAAGGACAAAATCCATGATTTACTCAAGAATATAAAATAAGTTACATAGAAAATAATTACAACGATCCACGTTATATCCAAAGCAACATGGAGTGGCTTCAAAAGAAAGAGTGTTTCACTCTATAAGGAAAAAGAAGTACGTTAAGTTGCTGTGCGCAAATATAAATTAAATTATTAAAAGAAAAAGTTCAACTTTTCACTTTAAAACGAAAATCGTTTATGATGAGTTAAATCATACATTTTTCAAAAATCAAGCAATATTACTAATAAGACATTTTTTTTCTTGAGATAAATTATATATATATATATATATATATATATATATATATGAAAGTTCAAATGCGAACTCAAATTTGGTTGTAAACGTGAGGACAAATGAGAGCACGACACGTGTCTGAATGTAATTATTCAGACTGAATAAATACTATATCCAGTCTGAATATTTTTGTGTATATTCAGACTGAATGGGACACGTGTCGTGCTCTTATTTGTCCGTACGTTTATAACCTAATTTGAGTCCTAATTTGAACCCGCCCCTATATATATACATATATATATATATATAGGGAATGTTCAAATGAGAACTTTGGGTTTTTAAAAGAACAAATGACCCATTTTGGACCACATATGATGTGGGGCCCACAAATAAAAAATCATTTATGATTTTTTCTATCATAAATGATTTTTTCTATCATAAATGATTTTTTATTTGTGGGTCCCACATCATATGTGGTCTCAAATTAGTTCTTTTAAATTGATAATGTTCTTGCATGATCCCTCCCCTATATATATATATAGGAGAGGGGTCATACGAGAACCACTCATTTTTAAAGAAATAAAGGAACATTTTGTGGACCACATATGATGTGGGTCCCACATAATATTAAATCATTTTTGATTTAATATTAAATCAGAAATTATTTAATATTATTTGATACCCACATCATACGTGATCCACAAGTGTCCCTTTGTTTAAATGCAAAGTTCTCATTTGAACCTTCCTCTATATAGGAGAGGGATCAAATAAGAACCACCCTTCCTTAAAGAAACAAATTGTGGACCACATATGATGTGGGATGTGATCCACAAGTGTCCCTTTGTTCCTTTAAAAATGGAAAGTTCTCATTTGAACATTCCTCTCTCTCTCTCTCTCTCTCTATATATATATATATATATATATATATATGAGGGGCCTTATTTTAAGAAGGGAAAATTGCATCAAAATGGAACAAACTTTCACCTGATTCCTATTTTGGGGAACCAACTTTTAAAATCATCATTTAGGGGTCTGAATCAAACTTTGTATTTGTTTAAGAATCTAGGTGACATATAGGACCGGTAACATGTAATTTATATGACTTGGCAAAGTAATAATTTAAAAAAATATTAGTTGGATATTATATTTCCATATCATCATCATTATTTATAAATAAATAAATTAAAAACTGAAAGATTAAACCTCTATCCTTCTTCTCCTCGTGCCTGGTTCTCCAATCGTCTCCGTCTCAACCCTCTGTTTCCCTCCGTCTCACCCCTAGCCACCGGTCACGCCTCCGCCTTCTCGCCGCTGCTATGGTCTCTGCCTCCGCCATTGCTCCAATCGACTTTCTCTTCCGGCAAGCACTTCCCTCTGAATGGGGTTAGGGATCGACTCATTCTCATTCTATTCAATTCCAGATGTGTTTTCTTGCGAAAGGTGTTGTAGGTATATCCTAATGAAGTCGTTAGTCGAGATCCATTGAAGAAATCAAGTGTCGTTCGATTACTTACTGTTCGGGTATAATGACCCTTTTAATTCTCGACTAGGGTTCATCGTATTTCAAATTTATAACCGAATTTTGGAAGAATATTTAACTATATAAGTGATTATGAGGTATAATTGAAATGGATGTTGAAATCGCTGCGAATTTCTATTTTAATTTTCGACAGTGTGGAGAATCCTTGGAGTAATGCTCATAATTCCCTTCAATATTGATTGTGAGGTTAGAGTACTGTTAAGAAATTTAGGCTATGTTTGGCAAACTAGCTGATAAGCTAGCTGATAACTTATAAGCTAGCTGATGACTTATAAGCTAGCTGGTAGTTGATAAGCTAGCTGATGAACAAATTATGTTTGGCAAAAACTAGCTGATAACCATTTAAATGACTAAAAAGGACATCTTGAAAAATAATAATTAATATTAATGAGGGTATAATCGGAAAAGATGACAAAAAGCTTCTCATAAGCTACTCAAAGTAGCTTATCAATAAGCTAGCTTATAAGTTAGCTTATAAGTCAGCTTATGTGCATCCAAACATGTACACTGAAAATAAGCTAGCTTATTTTTGCCAAACAATGCCTTAAAACATTGATGCTTTATTGGGATTTGATGGTGATAGACTGTGAGTGAAAGTAAAGAAAGATTCACAAAGTAAAATCATATTTTCCTTTTTATATTTATTTTTGAATCCAGATTTAGGTTGTGAGTGGGATTTTTGTTGTGGTTGTTAATCTAACTCATAATCCACAGTTATATATGTTGTTTCTAGCTGGTATAAGGAAGGTTTAAGAGATGTTGATCTTCAACCAAGTTTGAGAGGACAGTCATGCGACCTACAACATAGCCTAAGCTGGTTGCCGAGGTGCACCGGCCACTGCCAACATTTTAGAATACGATATGGAAGTTTAACATTGAAATAAAAAATAATCATGTGCCATGTCAACATTTCACTTTTAGATTTATAATCATAATAATGACATGAAATTTTAGTTGGCAAAAAACTTGGGTCCATGTCATAATTAGCAGGTTAATAGGTCAGATAGACCCTTAAATAAATACAAAGTTTGATTCAGACCCCTAAATGATGATTTTAAAAGTTGGTTTCCCAAAATAGGAATCAGGTGAAAGTTTGTTCTATTTTGATGCAATTTTCCTTTTAAGAGCCCTATTTTTTATGGGAATCGTGAGGTCCATTCTTAGCCACCAACTTATACTTCCTCATTTTCAATTTTAAATGTCCACATTTCTATTTATATTTATTCCAAAATAATAGCCTTCTTTTATATAAGGAAATTAGTAACTATAATAATTTTGATTTAAAAAATTAATAAAAGGGTATTATGGTTATTAAAAATTCTCACTCCTCTCTTCTCTCTCTTCTCTCCTACCATAATTATCAACCTAACCATAAGTCCATAAAAAATTTAGGTTACTTGTGCACACAAGTGAATAACACTTTGACCAGGTTGTGAACACCAAACAATTAAACAAACATAAAACTAAATCTATATCTATATCTTGTGAGCATTGTGAACACCAAGTGAACACTGTAAACACAAACGAGATCAATGTAACTAATACATTGTTGTTAAAAATATTGTCTCACCGGTGAAAACATAGTGTACAAGAAGAACATATAAGATGGAAATGAGCACATACAATCTGAACAGATAGTGAACAAGGTAATATGACTATTCTGTTTTGTTTACAAGATTGTATATGGTGGGATTCTTCAAAAAAAACCGATTGCAATTAAATGGTTCACTTTGTGAACGCCTTGTTTACAAAGTGAAATTAGACTATGTTCACATTGTGAACACTAGAAAGGACAATAAGAAGAATATGGTGTTGTGACACCTATTTATCTGGGGGTTTTTTCTAGAAATTGACGAATCTGAACTTACATAGGCAGCCATCGAGTAAACCTCGTTATCCATTGTTGTCATCGAAAACACAAACTGCATGAAGGAGGGAGGGGTGAAATCAACGAATCTTGGTTTTTTGCCAAGAAATTGATGTATCTGACATCTCCAGCACTGCTCCCTCCACCCCTTCCGTCTTAAACCATCAATGGTTATTCCAATACTGTAATGAAAAACAAACGATTAGATTCCTCCTCCGCCGATTCATCATCACAGTCCACTACTTAACCTCCATCTCCACCGTCGCAACCGAAATTAGAACAATGGACTGTCATGGTGAAGCAAGAATCTACCATTGCAACTAAAATCAAAATCTCCCGCTAACCTCCACGAACACATACAAATCGTCCTTGTCAAAAAAATCTGTTGAAATGTTAAGCTAAAGAATATTAATTAGTAATTAATTATTTAGTGGCAGTTATGCACGCGTAATTAGAAATTGGACAAGTGTGTTAGAAATAGTTGTGTCATTTGGATGAGGGGTTGCACCCCTTCATGTGTATAAATATGTACGTCTTGTTTTGTAAATTGTGTTGTTAAGTAAAAAATCAATAGAATTTCTGTTTTGTATCATCTTGTTTTCTTCTTCTGCGCATGCACAACATATGGGTCTGTGTAGTTTTTCTGTTTCATAAATACAACAACAAAGTTTCTGTTTAGTTTCCAACAAGTGGTATCAGAGCCACGGTAAGTGGCCCTTGATTTGAAGAAAAAAACGCAAGGCTGTTGGATTGCAGAAAACGCAGAAGAAGGATCGAAAACGAAACAACACAAATCTGTTCGGTTGATCAATGGCCACAATAAGGATCTTTGGGGTCGATTTTTCTGTAAACAAAGAAGAAGAAAATGTGAAAGAAGATATGCAACTGATAAAGAGGATTAATAAAGGGACTTGGAAACACGAAGAAGACTATGTCTTGCTTGATCACGTTAAGAGATTTGGACCAAGAGATTGGAACTCTCCTCTATCCAAAGGAATTCTTAATCGTACGGGAAAACAATGTCAACTTCGATGGGTGATACAATTACACCCTAATCTTAAAAAACGTACGTTTTCCGAATCCAAAAAACAATTGATTTTTTACTTACATAAAAGGTATAGGAATAAGTGGAAGAAAATATTCACTTACTTACCCGGAATAAGTTATTACCATACCAAAAATATATGGTATCATCATTAGACCTGGCAAACGTGTCATGTCGTGTCGGGTTAGTGAGTTAAACGGGTTGAGAACACCTAACCCGAACATGACATGTTTAATAAACGGGCCAGAAAATCTCAACCTGCACACGACCTGATTTTACCCACTTAACCCGACACGACATGATTAACCCGTTTATCTTCTTAACCCGCTAACCCGTTTAACCCATTTGACCCGCTAACCCGTTTAACTAGGGTTGTAAACGAACCAAACGCACACGAACAAAGCCACGTTCATGTTCATTAGTTTACCTTAACCAAGCGAACAACACAAACACTAATTAACGAACAAAAAAATCGGTGTTCGCATTCACTCGTTTAAAAAATAGAGATGTTTGTTTTTTGTTCATGTTCGTTCAATAAAGGTTAAACAAACATAACAAAAAAATTAAAAGAACTTGAGGAGCACCGAGTTTTATAGGGTACTCCAACCAAAACAATCACATAGACTCAAGCCAAAAAGACATTGGATGGTAAAACTAGAGAGGGGAAAGGCTTATATATAGTGGAGTTCAAAAGTTTTGTGTTCTATTTCCCACCAATGTGGGATGGGTTGTGCTCACACTTTACTTCGATCCAAAGAAGAGTTAAAACTTGATAAAAATGAGATTTCATCCCACATGGAAATTTTTAAAAACATAAAAGCATATAAGCCTTTAGACAAGAGAAATGATGACATTGTTTATATTGTTAGTTTTTTATAATATTAGTTTTTATTACATATTATTTTCAAATAACTAATTTCTTAATCTTTCGTAATATCAATTTTTATTTTATATTATTTAAAAAAATTAATTTTTTAATTTTTTATAATATCAATTTTCATTAAATATCGTTATAATTAATTATAATACTTAAACTTGTTACTCGGGTCATTTTCGAGTTGAAATTTTAGACCCTAACCTTACCCGTTTAATTTTCGTGTCTTGTCGTGTCAACCCGTTACTTAAACGGGTTGAAATGTTTTACCCAAACCTGTTTAAATCGTGAAGAGTTCGTGTCGGGTTAGCGTGTCGTGTCAGTTCTTGTCAGGTCTAATCATCATCATAAGAAGATGATCCGTAATAAGTATGATTCAATCCCGGATGAAAAGATTCCGGAAAATTTAGTTGTTGAAAAGGAAGAAGTCGAATTCATTAGGAACTATTGTGATATGTTGCTTAAAAACGACTTGAAGATTGTACAAGATGATAATTGTGTTATTTTTGATGAGCGTCCCGATCGAAAAGAATCAGATGCCTCTTTTGTGAAAATAATGAATGTGGTCTTGTTGAAAAGAAACAAGGAAGCAAGTGTGTGGATTCTCTACATGAGAATATCAAGATGATGATGTGTGCAAACTTGATGGCAAGAAAATGGTCAAGTTGATGATTGATGATATTGTGAAGACTTGAGGATGAAGTCTATATTGAATGTTCGATGTTGATCCCTCTTTAGCTTAAGGGGGAGTGTTGAAATATTAAGCTAAAGAATATAAATTAGTAATTAATTATTTAGTGGCAGTTATGTATGTGCAGTTAGAAATTGGACACGTCACTACTAGAAAATTGAGTATTTTTAACAGAAAATGTTATTGATTTTTTTTACGAATTTTAGAGGGACTATTGACAAAACATAAATTTTCTACGGATTTTTAACGAATTTCCGTTGAAAATCTCTCACAAAATGCATTTTCAACCAAAAAAATTTTAACGAGACATTCCGTTGGATTTTTTTTTGGTTGAAAATGCATATATGTTTGTGAGAGATTTTCAACGCAAATTCGTTAAAAATTCGTTGAAAATTTGTAGAAAATTAATGTTCTGTCAATAATCCTCTAAAATTCGTAAAAAAATATCAACGACATAGAATTAAATTAAAATTTTGATTAGTTGTCATCTAAATATATTAAGTTACAATAATACCTTTTATAATTAATCAATAAATACACTAAATCAATTAAAACATGTGGCTTAGAATGGATGGATCTCACAATTTATTAGGTTCTCAAAAGATTAAACCCATATATATATATATGTATATATATATATATCAATTAACACCTAACAAAAATATGAAAGAGGAACTTATGCATGAAATATGATAACATTACATATACGTAAACACAAATATAGATTAGTCGCATTAAAATACCAATAAAATAAGGAAAAAACTACTCTTAGAACGTAATGAAACAAAGTAATTTGAAACCCATGTTCTCTATATATTATTTTCTAATCTTTAGTAGACCTCTCAGTAGAGCGAAATGGGAGCAATCTAAACCGTGAAAACAGTTCGGAGAAAGCTCCCTCAACTCTGTTCCGGGAGGAGATCTGGCTAAGAGAAAGCTCCCTCAAATCCCAATTTCCGAGGATATATGCTCTTGATGTCGATAAGACGACATTGGTCAAAGATCGAATGCGGTTGAACGATTGGAACTCTTTTTTGCGCAGATTCCAAAGAGGCGGGATGGAGGTGGCCCAGATGGAATCTCTTAAAGGAATCCTTAATACGGTGATCCTATCTGATGTTAAGGATAGATGGCAGTGGAAGATGGAAGGGTCGGCTGAATATACGGTGGCATCTGCTCAGAATCTGGTTGACATTCCTAGTGTTAATTTTGTTCAAGATTGGAAGAGTTGGATGGCGTCCTTAAGGCTGGGGAAAAGGGTGTATGATTGCCTGGAAGCGGTCACGTTTACGGCCCTTTGGTCCTTATGGTCCCATCGGAATGGGATCTTATTTGGACATACAAAACCTAGAAAGACGGCGATATGATATAACACTGTAACACACTCGTTTAATTGGGTGCATCATAGAAGTAGTTGTTGTAAAATTAATTGGGTCGGATGGCTCCAAGACCCATCCTTGATACAAGGTCTTCCTAAAATGGAACAAGGTGAACGATTCTAAAGCAGACTCTCCAAAACCCTCCACTTCAATTGATATTTTTTCTATGTCTCTTATCCCTATGAGGTTTTCCTCACTTCAGGATTCGAATTTGGTTTTCCTATTGTATCAAGAGTTAACATGTGTCTCGAAAGATCTATTCATATTTTGATAATTGACATTTTTGTGTAAACAAGTCTTCCGTAAAATGGAAAAGAAAAAAAAACATTATCCAGCTTCATATAATTATGAATTTATGATGTTATGTCCACCATTCTCTCTCTCTCTCTCTATATATATATATAGATAAAAATAGTGATAAAAATATATATATTTTTGGCAACTTAACATGGGTGATTATATCAATTAAAAAAACAAGTACAACTGCACAGGGACCATGCCTCAATCACAAAATACAAGTTATGCAAGAGAAACTTCAATTTTTCTCTCTCAAAAATTATGGTCAAGAGCTATCTCAAAAATATGTTAATCTTTCATTTCTTTTTTAAAATAGTCATTTTTGTAGTTTGTTCACGTTCTTTTCCTCTAATTTCACTTGATCGTTTTATATTTTTCATTCTCTTTAAAAACATCTCCTTTCTTTTCTAGAGATGTTCTTTTCTTTTAAAAACAATAGATCTGGCGATTTTTTCTAAAAAAAACAATCTAAGGGGTAAACGTTTATTGATATCATATATCACTACTAGAAAATTGAGTATTTTCAACGGAAAATTTTCAATGTAAATGTGGTTGAATAATTTCTATGAATTTTAGAGAGATTATTAACAGAACATCAATTTTATACGAATTTTCGTTGAAAATCTCTCACAAACATGCATTTTCAACCAAAATTTTTTTGACGAGACATTCCGTTGAAATTTTTTTGGTTGAAAATGCATGTTTGTGAGAAATTTTCAACTGAAAGTCATTGAAAATTTGTAGAAAATTTATGTTCTGTCAATAATCCCTCTAAAATTCGTAGAAAATTTTCAACCACATTTTCCGTTGAAACTACTCAATTTTCTAGTAGTGTATCTTACTGATTGATCTTGGAAAAATGATCTAGAATCTTACCCAGTAAGAAACACAACAAGGACCGAGAGTCATACCTGGTAAATGAGAGAAAATACTTTTACCCAGTAAATGCATGCTTACAGTGATTAAAACACTTACCAACAATCAATTTTGATGGTCAAAACACGGTAAGATAAATGAGGGTGATTTTTATTCCCGCTAAGCTTTAATAAATAACCCCTAAGTTATGGTCGTGGATGTTGATCATTAGGTGATAGGCTCCTATTGATCATAATCACCGATCACGGACACGAACATTTATAGGTTGAGATGGGTTACGTGAAAAAACTACGAAGAAGAGTGGTGCCAAAGAAATGCGGATTGGAAAACCTAATTAATATGCAAAGCTATTTAGTCTTCAAGCAATATATGGACTTTCTTATATGGTTCACTCTTAAAATCATGCAAAAAGATGTAAGTTTTTTGCAAGGTTTTATAAAAGAAAAGTGTGTAAAAACCTCCTATCTTTCTTTCACACGGTTACGTCTAACAACCGTGTAAAATTGGTACATTTTACACGATTCTAAAACGAGTAAGTAAATCCCTTTTTTTAAAGGTCGAATACTTTTTTATATGGTGGGCTTTTACACAATCACAAAATCTTTGTATAAAAACCTTTAAAACAATAATGTAAAAAAGTTTTTCCTGTAATGACAGTAATAAATTACTTACTTTTACATTTTTATTATGAGTAGACATTTGACCTTATTTATTTTTTAGGTTTTGTACGGATTTTGTTATTTTTACGTTATTCACGTCTTTCTTGGACTTATATGTATTCATTTGGATATTTGGATTGATAATCTCAATCTAGTAAAAAATTGAATCTTGTGATCCTAAATTTAATTTATGTTTTGTGTTAATAGCCTAATATCATTAAACACTCACCTTAAAAAGCTTTTCTTTTAAAAAATTAAAGTTTTAAATTTAGTTTCGATATGATGTTGTAAAAGTAAAGGTTTATTTGTTTTTCCATCTCTCATTAGAAACCACTTGAATTAATTTATTTTAATCTTCTCTATGAAAGTTTAAAAGTTTATAAAAAATAATTTACGATAAGAAAGCTTGAATATAATTTATGTCCTCAACATTTCGACATTAATCCTGCAACTAGGGGCGTGTGGTTCGTAAGATTTCGATGGAATTGGAAGTTGGATAAAATTGGAATGATCAACTCTATTGACCAAATTCCATTCAGAAGAAATTCGATTTCATTCCATCTCATATTCCCAAAATGAAAAAAAATTATATTCATATACCCTATTTGATCTGACCCGCCACCGATCTTAACCATTGTCGACCACCACCAATCTAAACCACCGTCGACGACCATCAATCTAAACCACCACTAACCACCACCGATCTGAACCACCGTCGACACCACTGATCACTGCCGGTCACCACCGCTGATCGGAACCATTGCCAACCATCACTGATCTGAACCACAATGGACTACCGTCGATCTGAATCACTGTCGATTTGATTCACCGTCAACCATCATCGATCTGAACAACCGTCAACCACCGTCAATCACTGCCGACTACCGTCGATATGAAAAACCGTCGACGACCACCGATCTGAACCACCGCCAACAACACCGATCTGAACCACAATCGACTACCATCGATCTGAATCACTATCGACCACCATCGATCTGATTCACCGTCAACCATCATCGATCTTAACCACCGTCAATCACTGCCGAGTGCCGACCACTGTCGATATGAAAAACCGTCTACGGCCACCGATCTGAACCATCGCCAACCACCAGCGATCTGAACCACCGTCGACCACCACTGACCACTGCCAGTCTAAACCACCACCACTGATCGGAACCATTGCCAACCACCACCGATCTGAACCATAATCGACTACCGTCGATCTGAATAACTATCGACCACCATCGATCTGATTCACCGTCAACCATCATCGATCTGAACCACCGTCAATCACTGTCGACCACCATCGATATGAAAAACCGTCGACCACCACTGATCTGAAGCACAATAGTTGGATTTCGAATTCAAAATATCTAAAAAGGGTATTTTGGTGATTTACCAAAATTTTATTGCAATTCTAAAACTAAATTATGTGAACCAAATAGACAGATTTCAATTCATTTAACATATTTCATTCCAATGTTTGTCAACCAAACATGTACTCAAACCTGATAACATTTTCTTCCAATTCATTCCAGGCAAAAACAGTCTGCGAACCAAACGCCTCCTATGAATGTGTCCAGACTCCTGACGTTTTTAGGTCTTAAGAGAGATGTAAAATAGGGCATTCGATCTGTAAGAAATGTTAATGATTCATAAAAAATGTTGTTTTTGTCAGCACATAAAATATTAAATTCAAGAAATTTTAATAATTCATATAAAACAATTTTTTCGAGTATTTATTTTAACAAAAAATTAACAATAATTATTTATGTATTAGTAGTATTTACCATATCATTTTTATATATTATCGTCAATGTGTTCCATTATTAAAAACATTTTAATGATATATCTTTCATATATAGTGAGATTATCTTGCCTCATAATGTTGACTGTTCTAAATAATAGTTAATTTAATTCAATATAAATCAATTGAGTTTCCATATCACCTTATGTTAATGTTTTTATCACCATTTTAAAGTTTTAGGGTTATACTAATCATTTTTTAAACCATCAATCTTAGAATTAAAAGCTCATATCGATTACCATTTGAGATCTTATTCTTGTTTTAGAAATTGAAAATTACTTAAGATTCATGCATTCAATATTAGGTAACAAAGAGCCAATAATGTATGAATAACACTAAAGGGCATTTGGCCTAATGGTATTGGAGCATTTGTCCTCATAGAAGGTCAAGGATTCAAAAATCATCAAAGATGAGGAGAATGTGCGAGTTTATTTATTGCATTTGTTGTATATAATTATTAGATACTTTAAAGAAATGTATGAATAAACAAGGGTAGTTTTGAAATCCTAAGTGTAGATATAAGTTGGACAGTCTTACATGGTTGGTAATTCTTTTCAAAACATAATAGTTTTCATAGTTATTAACAATTATATTCTAATAATAAAAATATAATTTATGCGAATGAAATAATAAAAAGAGTCTATGAGAGATGTATGATAAAAAAAAATATCAAAGTTTTCTAAGCAAATAGTTTTAGACTTTGATATTAGCTAAAAAAAACTTAAACATAAGCGATACCGTAAAATAAATGATCAATTATTTTTTTTACATATTTTCTTGTCCTCTATATAAACTAATACATTTATCATGTATGGTCCCTTAATATAATACAAAACTTATTTTGAGTCCTATTAGATGTTAAAATAACTGTATCTATTTTATTTACCAATTTTTCTTTGAACTATCATTTCTTATTATAATATTGTAGTTTTAAAATCATTTTATTATAATATCTCACCATTTTCTATTACAACATTGTATTTTTAGTTTTAATATTTTTATTATTTAAACATGGTAAATTTAATCAACTTGTTTATCAACATTGTAATTTTAAAAATAAAAATTATTATTTCACGAATAAAAAGGTTCACAAAAGACCATTCGTTCATCACGAATTTCATGGCGTAGTTTGTAATGCCAAAAAACTAAACAAGTGGAACATCTTTAAAAAAACCCCATCACAATAACATTCATCTAATTACACCGTTTTAATCAAGTTGAACCGCCTTGTCAACGATTTTCTTCTATAGATTGTTCAAAGTGATCCTCTCACTTGGCCTCCTTTTTTTTGTAATGAGCTTTGGTTGTGATTTCATTTGAGATGTAGCTACAGTTTTACCTTTAGATTTTATTTCATACTGCACTTGAGATGACTCCTGTTCAAATCAGTATACAATTAGTATGCAATTGATACACAAAATGAGTATGTAGTTTGGAGATTTCACATTACCTTTTCAACACCCTTATATATAGAGGTTGGTTCAAATACAAACCAGTTGAAGAGTACAAACCGGTTCAAATCAATATAAAAAAATCATGATTTTTTCCATCAAATGTTATGATTTAAGATATTATTACACATATGTTTGTTTCATAATATAAATGTTTCACATATATTTTTTTTCATAAGTTGAAAGTTTCTCATATATTTTTTATGAAAAGTTTCATATGGATCTGTTTCATAATGTAAAAGTTTCACATGTGATTTTTCACAAGGTGAAACAAACGTATGTACAATAATATCTTAAATTATATCATTTGAAGAAAAAAAAAATCATGAAAAAAATTATTTTATATTGATTTGAACCGAACCAATCTCTCTCTCTCTCTCTCTCTCTCTCTCTTTATATATATATACATATATGTATAGAGGCGGGTTCATACGAGGACGATACCAATATACGAGAATCCGAGGACAATCCTCGGCCAATCATTTTGTACATGAAAATTTTCATGTACAAAATTATATGTGATTTTGTAAGCATAAAAAATGACACGCGCGATTTTTTTCGTGGGCAAGTCGTGGAAAAAGTCACGGCTAATCATATATGATTTTGTACGTAAATCATATGTGATTTTGTACATGAAAAGTTTCATGTACAAAATGATTGGCTGATAATTGTCCTCGCATTCTCATAAATAGTTACCGTCCTCGAATGAACCTCTTTCTATATATATATATATATATATATATATATATATATATATATTTATATATATAACATCTTATGTATTTGCAAAACGTAAAACTAGCAATAAGACTTGGCGACGACAAGATCCGATGCAAATCAGTAAAAAAAGGTCCAAAGTCCGTCGAAAGTCACCTTCTACGAAACCTTGGTCGGAAAACAATTTTCACTAAATATTACCGACGGAATAATTAAATGGTAGGTAATGTGTCAGTAAGTAATTAATTAAATCTTTAAATGGTACATACCACGATTTTTTAACGGATTATTGGCAATCACTCACCGACGTTTTACGGTTTACCGACGACAACATTTACTGATAGCATCATTTACCGACTGTGTTTACACAGTAACATTTACTGACAACCACAAGGGTTGTGGCTTAGTAATTACATTTTGGAGATGTGATGGAATATCCCATCTACCCAGAGTTTCGAGTCCAGGCATACACAATAATTGCGGCACTGAGTTTATCAAGTTTGATGTCTAACAATCATAATTTGTTGGGATTGGTCCATAAATAGTATGAAACACTCTTCAAAAAAAAACATTTACTGACAGATTTCCGATGACACCATTTATCGATGGGGGCAACGATTAGATCACCAAAAACAAACATTAAAGAATATAACCAATGGCAACACCATTTATCCATATGTAGTGTTTGCTTTTGAAAATAATATTTTAAACCATTCGCATAAAATGCGTTACAAAAACAATTTTCCAGTATAAAATGCATAATAAAATAGACAAAATCATTTTTATTAAACTTTCTTCAAGTTATTCAATTAAATTTTTATAAAGTGTGTACAAGGTCCTGCTAACTAACTAGAGTGTACAAGGGGAAGGCGACTCGACATGGTCTCAAGCAAGTGTGAAAAGTAGCTCCTCTATCTGTTATATAGGGGTAATGGAAATGATATTGGATCGGATAAAACTCAAGAATTTTGTTTTTAAAGATAATAATTTGACCGTATTAGCTTTTGGTTCACACATTTCATATTAGCATAATTCTTGGTTTTTCCTCTTGTTTCAAAGGCTGTGAAATCGAGATTATATACCCAAATTCTCATATTTACATATTTAGATGAGAGATTGACAATTATTGGTAGTTAACGGAATAATGGTTGTAACCGTTAATAGGTAACACTGAAGAATAATTGTAACCAAATCAGATAAGTCCGACTCAAATTTTGGAAAAACTTGTCTGAACCTAAGTCTGGACTGGACTCAAGGTCCAGATTTAGGAATCAATCTTAGCCGATTTTCTTAAGTCTGATAAATTACAAGTCTCCGGATCTGGAACCATTGAACCAGACTTAGGACTCAAGTCTCAGAGCATTATTCAGACTAAACAATTTCAATGTAATTTCAAATATCTGATCACACTATCAGACTTATAAGGGACCACTAGATCCCCTTGGAACTCCGCAAGAGGCCTCGCCACTCGAATCCCGCAAGGAGGCATGACCACTTGACCCCCACCTTACAGGGATCTAAGGTGGTTGGAGCAATATTTGTGAGTGTGCACTCCACAACTCCTTGTTCACTTATGTTTGTCCATTCATCTTAATCGATCTCGAGTGAGTCACAATCACACTAAAAGTGATTGATGACACTAAAATCACCAAACACTACCACCGACTTCAACCTCGTCTCTAAGTCAATCAGAAAATCAAAAAAAGTCCATCAAAATTACCAAAAAATGTAAAAAATCTCAGAAAACGATGGAATATTCTGCTAAAAGGTGCAATTACTCTACAAAAATCACGTGTCTGCCGCTGCTCATTGTTGTTAGCAACAACAAAGTTGCATGATGGTAATGTTGTAATGTTTTTATATTTCATCACCAATTCATCATTGTGAAAGTTTAATGGATGGTTTTAGCAAGGGTCTATGGTTTCTTATTCCTAGAATTATATGAAATTTATGGAACCAGTTAAATCGCTTTACAAAAAATCTTTTGAGGAGAGGAATGTTTCAACATATATATTGAGGAGAAAACTTTCAATTTTAGCCGATGTAGTAGTAGCCCAATAGGTCTCCTCCAATGAAGGCTAGATGAATACAGATTGTCCTAGAGTGTCAAAATGGACTAAACGAGTATATAGATATTGTTCCAGAGTGTCGAGTTGTACACCTTGATTCTGATACCATATAAAAATATTTCGCCCATTACATTGCTCTATAAAAGAACCATCTGATTATAGAGAAAGAAAGGGCTTTATTTTAAAATATGGTCAGGTTTAATCGATGACGTGGGACTTCAAATGTTAATCATCAAAATCATACCTCCACCACGAATAAAAACGAACAAATAATCATCAGCCCACAGAACTCACAGCCACCCGTTTCAAATGACAATGACACAAACGTTTCAATCATTTGTAACAATATATATATATATATATATATAGGGGAGAGTTCATACGAGAACACCCCTCATTTAAAGAAACAAAGGAACCTCCTTTTAATCACATATTTTGTAAAAACAAATGATATTATATTAGATGACATTATAGTAATTAATAAATGTTGATACTTTGCTTGCCACAAAGGGTTATTTCTTTTAGAGGTAAAATGGTATTAGCAAATGTTTTTAAAAGTAATAGTTTAATAATAATACCCTTCAAAAATATTATATTATATTATTCACATAATTATATCATTTACATTATGTTATATTATAATATAATATATCAAAAATAACATAATTGGCATTGTAATTATGTGTGAATAACATTTATACAAATCATATCTGATTTTACACTTACCTTTGTACAAAATCATAGATGATTTTACATTAATATTTGTACAAAATCATACATGATACTGAAATCATATGTGAATATCATTTGTACAAATTATATATGATTTTATATTTATATTCGTACAAAATCACATATGAATTTACATTAACATTTGTACAAAATCATATACGATACTGAAATCATATGTGATTTTGTTGACATATTTGACACTGTAATCATATTTGAATATCATTTATAAAAAATCATATATGATTTTACATTTATATTTGTACAAAATCATATATGATACTGAAATCATATGTGATTTTGTTGACATAATTGACATTGTAACCATGTGGTGTTCTTATACAATTTGGGAAGACAAACATTAATATCATTAATACATCTCGTTTAAAAAATCTAACCTTCAATTTTAAAAAAAAAAAAAATTCAAACTTTAAAGTTTTAAAGTTTTAAAAATAATAATTTTTTCAAATTTTAAAGTTTTAAAAATAATAAATTTTTTCTTAAAAATATTTCATATTTCAGTTTTTAAAAATAATAAATTTTCAATTTTCTAAAAACATATATGGTATTGAGCTTGATTTCTTATATTTCTATTTATCTTATATTTATTTAAAAATATTATATATTTATCTTGAGATTATAATTATTTAAAAATATTTCATATTAACATTGTTTAAATTAATCAATATTGTACATTGTACAAACTGATGGAAACATGACGAATAGTAATACTCATAAAGTAACTTTTGACCATAGCACCCTTAAAGTAAATTGATTAGTATTAATTAATTTTTTAATTTTTTAAATATAAATATGTGGCTAGGAAAGTGTTCATTTGTTTCTTTAAATTCAAAAAGTTCTCATTTGAACCTCCCTCTATATATATATTCCTATATATATATCACTATGTACTAGAGAAAAACTTATACTACCCGGTTCAATAAAAGAAAACGGGTAGCATTTAGATTCATTAAAAGAAATATAAATATAACCCGGTTATATTATAGGAACCGGGATGTATTTGGAGGGTTATATTTTCATTTGTATAGTAATGTATATATATGTAGAGGTTCAAACGAAAACGTTAACGAAATAAGAGAACACAAAAATAGTTAAATCATGTGTAAAATTGCATGTGTTTTTACAGTTTTACACTGACAGTCAACGCAAGGGTGTGTGTGTCTCGTGAATCGCGTTTGATTTTACACATGATTTTAATGTAAAATCACATATGATTTAGCCATTTTTCATGCTTTTTTATTTTATTAGTATTCTCGTATGAACCTAACTCTCATTCTATGTAAAATATAGTAAGTTGCATTTGTATTAGATGCAGACCCAGGTAGGGATGAGCTCGGTACCGGACCGGTATCGAAACCGGGTAGTACCGAAACCGAGAGTGGAAAAAATCAATACCGAATACCGAACCGATAAGAGAAGTTCGGTATCGGTACCGGGATTTTCGGGACTAGAACCGTTTGGTACCATTTTCTTAAACAACTAAGGTTTTTCACCTTTTACCATTAAACGCAATGACAAAAACCAAAATCACTTAAGCGGAAACCGGATTGGAGAAGCCGATTGTGAAAGAACCGGGTTTTGGATAAATTACGGAACCGATTTTGGAGGATTGCAATAACCGAAATATGAAGAATTGCAAGAAAAAATCGGTATTTGAGTGTAATATACAATAACAAAAAATTGTAATATATTTAGGAGGATTTTCTATAAGAAAAGGAAAGAGTTTGTTACCGATTCAAATAAAAAAATGACTTTTTAAATTCCCCGGTTCGGTTTGGGATTTACCGGGACTAGTACGATGTACGGCAAAGAAATCGAATCCCGAATATGGAAAATATTGGTACCGAACACCGAACCGGTAATGATATTCGATACCGGTTCGGTACGGGACCGGTTTGGTTTCGGGATTTCGGTCCGTATCCCTAGACCCAGGTGCATAATTGCACAACAACTTGACAAAATTGGGTCTGACTAAAACGACAGAGACCTAAAACATAGGACAAAGATGTAATACAAATACTGATGCTGCATGCACCAGTGAATAATAAAGCTTGTATAAATCCACCAGCAATATATATATATATATATATATATTATATGGGTTAGGTTTAAATGTGAACTCAATTTTGGCTGTGAACGTGAGGAAGAATCTCAGCCACACATCTTCAGTTATGGTGGACGCGATCACGGAGGATTAACGCGATTCATGGGAGGGTGGAGATTATTAAAGGAGTGAACTGCGTCAAAGCCCGCCTTTATTGACCGGATAAGTGGCTGAGATTCGTCCTCACGTTCACAACCAAAAATGAGTTCACATTTGAACTTTCCTCTATATTATATATATATATATTCAGAAATCATATATTGTGAATCAATAAAATCACCACCAAGGACCCTACAAACTCCGCATTTTTAGAGTAAAAACAGAGATGAGTTTTTATGACATTATTATAAAGCAACAGTCTTGGTGCTTGGGAAATTTGCAGTTAGATATAAATCATGGCATGGATCACGAAACAAACTTTGGTCAAACATATATGATTACCATTTACCACTCCAGCCTCATATATCAAATTATTACATTCGCATCATGTTTGGGAACTATATATAGACTATTTTATTTTTCAAACTTATAAGAAAAAGGTTAGTTTGATAAGGATAGGTTTCACAAACTAGTTAACAAGTTAGTTGTTACCTAAAAATTATTTGTTAAGATATTAACATCTTCAACAACATCTTTAAAATAGAGAAAATGAGGAAAATGAAATTTTTTTATTAAAATTGTGCTCCAACAGCATCTCTAAATGTTTCTCCAAAATGGAAAAAACATGAAAGAAAGTGTTTTTTTCCTCCATATTTGGAGATTACTGCAAAAATGATTACCAAGTTCTAAAAAATAATATTTTATTCATACTCTACTTTTCCATCAATAATATAAAAGTTACTTTAAAAGTTTTTAAAATATATTGAATATTTTAATAATATAATTAATGTTGAACCTTCCGCCGCAATAATAAATAAGAAAGGCGAGAGCGGATCCCCTTGCCGTACCCCTCTTCTCATCGAGAATTCCTTGGTTGGTGAACCATTAACGAGGATGGATACCGAAGCTGAGGACAAACATGCTTTTATCCATTTACGCCACTTTTCCCCGAATCCCATTTGGTGCATTATGTCCAACAGATATTCCCATTTTATACTATCAAAGGCTTTTTCAAAGTCTAGCTTTAAACGAAGCAATAAAGATTGGTTTATTCAAAGGATTGCAAGTGGGGGGCAGGCAAGTAACGGTATCTCATTTACAATACGCAGACGACGCCCTTTTCTTTGGGGATTGGACAAGGAAAAACATCCGCAACTTGTTGGCGATTCTCCGAAGCTTCGTATCAGTTTCGGGATTAAAGCTCAATTTACAAAAGAGCAGCTTGTTGGGCATTGGGATTCCGCAAACGGAAATTGACAACATGGCGACAAGCTTCAACTGCAAATCGGAATCACTACCCGTTACATATCTTGGAGTCCCTCTTGGGGCAAGTATGAGACCGATAAAAAACTGGAAACCCATTATCAATAAACTGGGTTCTAGATTATCCACATGGAAATCGAAAAATCTATCGCTTGGAGGTCGATTAACACTAGTAAAATCTGTACTGGGAAGCCTCCCGATCTACTTTTTATCGATTTTTAGAGCTCCTAACACGATAATTCGGGCATTAGAAAGCATCAGAATAAATTTTTTTTGGGGAGGCTCAAATGAGAAAAAAATGTCGTGGGTTAAATGGGAAAAAATCACATCACCAAAAGAATATGGGGGACTCGGCATAGGATCTCTAAAAGCTTTAAACCTTGCTCTTCTTGGCAAATGGTGGTGGAGATTCAACACGGAAAAAGAATCTTTATGGACAAAATTAATCGCAAGTATATACGGAGAAGATGGGAAACTTAACATTCCGACCGATAATCCTTCGGCCGGAAACCACTTCACCGTGTGGAATGATATTAGAAGTGCAGGAAGGAAGATCAATGAAATGGGTGTGGATTTCGTGAACTCGTTTAACAGGATACTCGGGAACGGCTCTAGAACCAATTTTTGGACTGATCGTTGGGTGAATAATTTGATCCTCGCCAGGGAGTTTCCTAGACTCTTTCATATCTGCTCATTATCTAATGCTAACTTACATTTTAATTCTTTGATCAGTGATTGTGGGTTTTGGTCTGACAGGAGATAGTGTTGGAGTTGGAATTGGGAAGAACACGTAAGAGGAAGATCGAAAGATGAGCTCACGAGACTGAAACAGATAGTATCCGCGATACAGCTTTCAAGAGGCAAAAGGACTCGTGGAGTTGGAACCTAGATCCCAATAACGGGTTCTCGGTAAGCACCTTGAGATTTCTAATCGAAGAACGCATCATCTCAAACGATGCAGTAAATGAAGCATCGGCTTGGTCATATTTCGTACCAAGAAAGGTTAACGTGTTCATCTGGAGAGTGCGCCATAACGCGTTACCGGTTAGAATTGAAATTGACAAGAGGGGCATAGATCTGGATTCGGTTTTATGCCCTTTATGCCAAAATGAACCGGAAGATATAGCCCATTGCTTCCTAAAATGTCAGGTGGTGCGTAACGTTTGGCATAAATTTTTTGAGTGGTGGGATATCTCCCCGGATCATGAAGGGGAGTCCATCAATGAGTTTCTATTTGAAGATAACCATGGATATTTTGACCGGAATTGCAAAGACATGTGGAAAGCGACGGTATGGATTGCAACCTACATCATTTGGAGGGCAAGAAACAAGATGGTTTTCAATCGAATACCGTTTTCTTCTGAAGATTGTCTCTTGCTCATTAAAGAGCAAACGTATCGATGGATAAATCCTAGATGTAAAGATCGAAATTTGGTATGGGAAACGTGGTTCGTCAGCCCACGGTCGGGTCCCTCGCAATAAGTTCACACGGCTATCTAATCTGCGGTACGAGTCTTGGTATTGTTTAGTACGAGGTTCTCACTGTATAGTTTCGTTTATTTCTCGTTCGGTATCTTCTGCGATGCAGGGGCTTTTGCTGTTTTTTTTTTGGTCACAGCGCCCCTGCCCTGAGCAATTGCAATTACTCGTTTATATATATATTTAATTCTTTTGGTGTCGGCGGGGGGTGATGGCATTGCCGAAGCTCCCGGTTTTCACCAGGTTGCGTTTCAAAAAAAAAAAAATTAATGTTGAATTCTCCAAAATGAATATGTTGTTGGAGATTAATGCAATTTTTTTTAAAGATTTTGATTTTTATGTCTCCATTTTGAAAAAAATTTAAAGATGTTGTTGAAGATGCTCTTAGCTAGGGCTGTAAACTAACCGAACGAACACGAACAAAGGCTTGTTCGTGTTCGTTCATTTAACTTAACCGAACAAATGAACGAACACAAACGGTAAACGAACGAATTTTTTTTGTGTTCATGTTCGTTCGTTTAACTTAACCGAACAAACGAACGAACACGAACGGTAAACGAACGAATTTTTTTGTGTCCGTGTTCGTTCGTTTAACTTAACCGAACAAACGAACGAACACGAACGGTAAACGAACAAATTTTTTTGTGTTCATTAAGAAAATTTGTTTGTTCATGTTCGTTTGTTAAGCTGTTAAACGAACGTAAACAAACAAACATAAATGAACGTAAACGGACCAACGTGGATGAAAATAAATGAACGTAAACGAACATAAATGAACATAAATGAACAAACACAAATATAGAATAAAACCACCATTACTTATCATTTTGTTCCTAAAAAAGTAACATAACAAAAGGAAAAACCGGGTATACTTAGGAGCCATAAAAAAGAAACTCTAAAAATTTAATTTAATTAATGATTTTACATATTAATGTCATAATATATAAATATATTTATATATATAAACGAACATAAACGAACAAAAATGAATGAACGTTCACGAACGTAAATGAACGAACGTTCACGAACGAACGAGACCATTGTTCATGTTTGTTCATTTAATTAAACGAACAAAAAAATGTGTTCATTTTTGTTCGTTTATTAAATAAACGAACATAAACGAACTTCTCGCCGAACAGTTCACGAACGGTTCGGTGAACATAGTCTTAGCTGATTAGGTAGTTGATAAACTAGTCAAGTTTCGTAAAAATCAAGTACAAAATTATTTTTGCCTCGCTTAGTGAAACGAAAAATATATACATGTAAAAATATTCATGGTGAAATAAATAAACATGAAAGTATCATATTAATTATAAAACAAATTTACGTGTATTAATATATTAAATTCTAGTATTTTATAAAAAAATCATATAAAATAACAAATGACAGAAGTTCTTAAGATTGTCATAATTTCATGGGTTCTCAAAAAAAGGTATTTCATACACACACATTCATCTATACTACATTATAAAACAAATCCACTAAAGTCTTAAAAACAACTTCTTAAGCATATTGTACTGCTATATAATGCACAATCTCTTAAAATCTTTTAATTACAATAATACAAGCATTATTGTAACACCCCATTTTTTTCTCCAAATGAAATGTCACGTCATCAAAATACCCCATTAAATACTCCAATCAATAAACCAAAACGTTTAAAGCGGAAGTCTAAACATCATTTCGAAACAAATCTTAAAAGATAACCCGTCCCATACCGGGTCACTAAAATTTAAACCAAACAAACTCCAAAATAAATTAAACCGTATGTTAAATAAAACAAAAGAAGCTAAAAATCCTTAAGCGTATCATTTGTCCTTGTCGATTCCTGAACCTCCTGCTCATAAGATGTATATTATAGTCAGCTAAAAAGCTTGATGAGTTCGCTGTTTACGTGCGACCATTTGACACACATACAATTACATATATATATATATATATATACATACCAAATTATGCACCCCCAATGAGATCTCTTACTCATCTTCGTTAGATAGCGACCTATCATGTCACAAACATTTCCTAGGCGTGTAAGTCCACAAAAAACTATCACCTATATCGGATCGTGCCTCCCCAAAGTACGATATATCAAGCCGATATCCCATACCCCGGGTTATACACCATAAATGCATGTTAATCCACACCCCAAAACCTTTACATGAGATGTATAAAATAGTACAACATAAATAGCATGATTGCACCATAATTTAAATCATATGCATGTAATTCACCAAATAATTGTAACATGCAATATAAACACCTCATCAAGTAAACATGTAAGTTTACACACCATATATGTAAAAATAATTTGTACATATATATACATCCCTGTGAAATCTCGTGAAAGACTCATCTGATAATGAAGGTTTGCTAAAATTTTGCTCCAAGTGATAACCTACAATTATATGCATAACAAATCACCATTAACGTCAAATTTTTACCAAAAGTCAACCTAACGATTAACATTGGCCAAGCCTTATAATACTTCATTTTATTTATCTCCCAACGTCTAATTAACCTTTTAATAATCCGATTAATTAACGCCCACTTATTAAGATTTTGATACCTCGAAGTCCTAAATAAATTATTTAGAAACTCCTAAATAGTTAGGTGTTACCTTCTTAATTCAATTAAATAATATTTTAATATATTTGAATTAATATATTAATTCTACAAAAATAATTTGTTAATCAAATACCCAATAATTGATTTATTACCAATTAATAAATCAAAGTATTAATTGGGTTTTAATTAAAATCATCCTAATTGCAATGGCCCAAATATTTGAAGTCTATTGGGCTTCAAATCAAGCCCACGCCAACTCATGCCTACCCCTACAAGAGCCCATCTCCACTTGGCTGGAAGAGTCGTCGGAACAGGTCGCCGGCGCCTAGGGATGGACTTGGTACGGTACCAAGTTTTTTTCCCTAATACCGTGTACCAACCAATTATAATTGGTACGTAAATTTTAATACCGTGTACCAACCAACTTTACTTGGTACCAACATAATTGGTACCAACTTTTTTCGGTTGGTACATGTTGGTACCGGTTTTGTACCAACTTCAAGTTACATATATAAAAACTTGAATTTTGTTCAAAATTTTGAGTAACATTTTAAGTTTTCAAGTAACAGGTTTGATGTATGAGGAGATTTAATTACATAAAATAAGATTTTCAAACATTCAAATGTTCAAACATAATAGGTAAAGTTACAATGTTTGATATTCAATGCATAAAAAATACAAGCACTATTAAATAATTATAAAAAGTCGGTACCATGGTACTACCGTGGTACGCGATTTCTAATACCATGTACCAACCAAGTTTGCATACTTGGTACGGTACTACCAACCGATCGTAATTGGTACCAATTAAGTCGGTACCAATTTAATTGGTACGGTTGGTACACATGTTGGTTGGTTTGGTTTGGTACAAAATTGCCACCCCTACCGGCGCCTGTGAGTGTCGTTTTCCCGGCGACAACGCCGATATTCCGGTGAGAACTTGTTTTGATTCGTTTAGCCTTGTTTGTTGTCCGTTTTCGACGATTTTTTTTCCTAAATTTAAGTTTTTCGATTTTCTAACTAATAGGAATAAAAATTACTCAAAATAGTTGAGATTTGAGGGAGATATTCAGGTTCAAAATTTCGGTTTTTACCGAAAACAACTATTCGAGATTTTCGGTCGAATTAACGGCCTTCCGGCTGGCCATTCGACTCCAAAACTGATCTGGGCGCTCCTTACCCCATTCCTAACACCCCGGAATTGTTAATTTCGAGTTTGATAGGAAATACATACCTTAACCCGATGAACCGGTACCGAAATGTGATCGTAACCTAGCGGTATGTGAGCCCCTTGTCTCCTAAGAGGTCGGGGGGTTCAAACCTCACCATAATTGAGGAGAGTGTGTGAGTTTCTTTGTTCAATGTGCCGTATATTATTATTATATACTTCAAAGAAAAAAACTTCAACGGCTCAACCTTTTCTTCAAGACTTCAAAGTCGTTTTTCTTTCTAGGTATGCAATAATAATCAACCCCAAAGGTTTAGTTGACACTCCATTATATAGGTCGGTTTTTCTACGGTTAATGGAAACGATCGTAATATGAAACTCCATTAATGTCATTAATCAGTGGCGGACCCAAGATTTTTCCTGAGCGGGTGCACCCGTAAATTGTATCAAATGTCTGCAAAGCTGTTTGATATATTTTTCGGTTGATTTTGAGAGATTTTTAGCCGAATTCCCTGTTTAGGGGCTTTTTTAAGTTTTCCGGTTGATTTCGAATGATTTTTTAAGGTTTTTGGTTGATTTCGAAGAACTTTTTAAGGTTTTTGGTTGATTTCGAGTGATTTTTTATGGTTTTTGGTTGATTTCGAGTGATTTTTTTAAGGTTCTTTGTTGATTTCGAGAGATTTTTTAAAGTTGTGCTCCCTTAACTCTTGAAATTGACAGAGTTCAGCGGGTGCACCTCATGTAAAACTTACGAAACACGATATTTTTTACTCTTACGACACTAGGTTGAGCGGTAGCACTGGACCCCCCTCCCCAAAGGGTGGGTCCGCCCCTGTCATTAATTCTTCCATACCAACTTTCGTCCATTGACAAAATACACCTCTCTCCACCGATTTCCTCATGAACTAAGTCCATAATTCAAATTACTTCCAAATTTAAGTATTCTATTAATGAAACCGTAATATTCTCATTAATATCCACCAAACTTACAAATCTCCTAAATTATTTCCGAAATTCAAAATAATATTCCTCCAAATTAAATTTTGAAATGAATCAAATTTTTGGGTGTTACAATTATGTACAACATAACAAAGCTCAACAAGATGACTATTCATTTTCCCAAGACACTCTCGCTGACTCATCCTCAAAAATGGCTATTCAGTATCAATCGATTCTTCTTCTCAAGATGACGATTCAGTCTCTAATTTCATATATTCATCACACTGAGTTTTCACGATTCAGTATCAAAAATTGCGGACCTCCTTCCCTCCTTCCATCACACTGAGTTTTCAATTATTGGCCTCCTTCCATTGCACATCTCCAGGTATTTCTGTATGTTTCCTCTTCCTTCCTTCCATCGTCGGACCTCCTTTTTTTGTGTGTTTCCTCTTCCTTCCTTCCATCGCTTTGTATTTCTGCAATTGTCATTGTGTGTGTTTCCCTTTGGTGATTAATCGGTTTGGTTTTGCAATTGCTCATTGGGAGATAACTTATGTGGTGGAAGATTGATTTTAACTTGGAAGTGGCTTCAATTTGGGGTTTCTTCTTGCTGTAATTGTTATTCGGATCTCTTAATTTGACGATTTCTAGGGTTTATCAGTTTTGCTGATTCTAACTTGGGTTTTGTGAGAAAAATTGAGAGTGGATGTTGTGTATCGCCCATGAAAAAGGTACTAGGCACCAAATTCCCCGTTTATGTTTATATTATTATATAACCCAACTCAAACTTTTGAACATTTCCCACATCATCTTTGCTTAGGTAAATGATCATCCACAACAGATTTGTAATGTCTATAATTGACTCACCATTTATCCAACCACCACGACCTTGAGACTGCAATAATTGAGTCAAAAAGGTATTGCGTTAAAAAGGACTCAATACCAAGATACATGCATATATAAGAAAAATATAGGATGGGTGGGCACCAACCATTTAGCACACATCTACAAATTTAACACTTTCTGCTTCTAACAGGTAAACATGGTCTTATTTTCTCTTAGCTCCTTTATTAACATTATATGAAACAGAAATGAAAAAAAAATATATGTAATCAGAAAATGGTCAGCATGGCTGGGTTCTTATGTTATGGAAGGCATAATGCCTTTAGAACACAACATCACCAACGGGACTTATATGAGTTATCACTAATGCTTGATTACAGTAAGGCTTGATTCTTTGTGGTTCTTAACAGTAATGGTTTTATGGTTTTATTGTTCTTAACAATAATGCTTGATTCTTTATGTTTCTTAACGGTAATGGTTTTATGGTTTTATAGTTCATTACAGTAATGCTTGATTACGACTTTCTTGACCCACAAATTTTGCAGGCCTCCTTCCTTAGGTAAGTTAATTTTGTTTCCTTTTTTGTGTGTGTTTCCTCTTCCTTTTCCTGTGTTTATAAGGTTTGGTATTTCATGGTTTACGTCATTATCTGTAAAAGATGCTACAATGAATGTACTCACTGTCATTGTTTGTTCTAAGCTGGAGCATAAAAAATTGACCAGCTATAGGACATTTCAGTCACTTCCCTAGCTCCCTCTTCATGTAATAAAGCAACACCTTTTAGCAATAGTTCCAGAAATAACACACGATATTATGATGCTCTTTGTACCGATGGAATGACTATTTTGATACGCAGTAAACTAAAATGGTACAAAAAATTCAATTCAAATGTACAAAGACAATTATCAGAAATAACACAGCAAGACATGAACTCGAGGTTGATGGGCCTGTTTGATGTGCTTAATGGGTATGTTTCTACTCTTATCTCCAGTAAAAGTTTATTATCAACTGGCAATTAGTCCAGAATCGATGTTCTTGTACGACCAACTTTACATGGCATTGTCTAGAGGGATATCACATGGTAATACAAACGTATTAGTGAATCATGCCAAAAAGTTCAATCAGGACAGAGTCTACACATCGAACGTGGTGTATCAAGAAGTTTTAAACGATGATTATGTATGATTAAATCATGATTGTAATTTCTATTTTGCTTAAACATAAATTTTTGATTATTGAATGAGAAAATGCATTACTTTTTACATTCTTAGATTTACGATTCATCATGTTTCTTATTTTATGTTTAAAAATTAAATGTATATTGATAGAAGTTTTACATCTCACTGCATTGCGCGGGTATATAACTAGTATATATACACTGTTAAACGAAAGACTTTTGTCTACAGGCTTTTCTCTGGGAAATCTGTCGCTAAAGGGCGATTTCTCACAAAACCGTCACAAAAGTTGGTAGGTAATTCAAATCAGTGACAAATTACATAGAGATTCTCTGGGTGATCCGTTGGTATTTTCTCGAAAAAAATATCGAATTTTATCTAACTACTAGTATTTTCTGGATGATCCGTGGGTAATCACTCATTGAAATTTTCCTGGGTAATTTTTATAGGTAAAAGTCATTTATTTTATAGTGATATATATATATATATATATACAAGGGACAAGGGACCCGTTTATAATAAAATTGAAACCATAATAACCATCTATATAATTATTTTGTATGGGACCCAATTCAAAATTTTAAATAACCACTAGGACGAAAGTTGTAATTTACTCTAATAAATAATGCCATATGAGTTTATTAATCAAACTGTATTTTAAGATGCGTGCTTGACTTGACCTAAAGATTTGTTATCATCTTACTTAATCCCATCAACTAAATTAAATACTCCTTTATTTGACATATTTTTTCAACAATCATTTGATTCCATATATTTTGCATAATTAATTAATTTATATGGGTTAATGCAAACACTATTTCTCAACAACTAGAGCGATTATTAATTAATAAATTAGAATTATTTATATGTTTTGAAAAGTTAATGTATGAGTTGTTTAATTAGACATATGGGACCCGAACGACCTAGTTAATCCATAGCAAATTCGTTTCTAACTAATGCATAGTAAATTCATCATTTTTTGGTTGACTTTTACTTGAAAAGAGGAAAATAATAAAACGTATAAGCCACATTTTTGCTACATATGTGCTACAGTCACTTCCATCGCTAATACTAAAGTCCCATCGCTAAATCCGTAGCACAATCGGGCGATAGTGTCAGGTGATAATGCCCTGGCACAGTCCCAAGTCGGTATCGCAAGCATTCTCAATCTGATGAAATTTGGGAACTTACAGTACATGAGGGCCGATAGTGACACGCGATTGTGACATGTCACAATCGCATGAGTTCAACAGAAGCCTTTTAAGTAATGTTTTTCAGCCTCATTTTTCATTAACTCTTCATCTAGTCCATTTTCTCTCCATAAATGTTCCTAGGGTTTCTTACCAAGTAGAGTTCGATTTCTTCAAGCATTTAAGTGTTCCAAGCAAAGAGTCTAAGTTAAAGCTTCAAGTTTAGACTCCAAGACTAAAGGGTCATCTTCCTCACCAAGTTTATTGAATTTTCTAGGGTTTTCTTCAAAACCTAGATTGTGAGTTCATCATACTTTCTTTTATAAAATTATATACATGTTAAAATGATGCATTTTACTTTCTACAAGTTTGTACTTCAAGTATTTTTACATTTGGATGATTTTGACGAATTAGGTAAAACTTGAGAAATATGGGGTTTTTTGCTTATATGGCTAGAATGAGTATGGGGAACGGTTTTAATCACTTGGTAAAGGCATATTTTAAAGTATTATTGCTCAAAACCACCATGGCCAACATTTGGGACATTATTATTTGATGAGAAATTATATTTATACAAAGTTTTGGTGTTGGGAAATTATTAATATGTCTAGATAGATGTATTAAACTATATGAGTAGAATGTAATGGATCCATAGACATATAAGTTGGTATTTATTTATGTGAATGATTGTATTATTTCATTTATAAAATTGAAAATAGGCATTGTGAGTATGTGTAATTTCCATACATCCTTTCACTATAACTCGAAATAGGCATTGTGATTATTGTGCACTTCCAGAGCAAGATCTTATGTGCACAAATGACTATAATGCTGGCTTTCGTTGATGTCAATGGCTACCATACCTTTATGTGATGCTCTATCAACATTGGTTTGTGGCACACTTTTGTGTTTCATCACGACTAGTGGTAAATCGGGTCTCCCCCGTCATCTCCGGATGCTTTACACCCTTCCAAGGGCAAGCATAAGTTAAGTTTACAAAATACATTGTTTAAAGCTATATTTGTAATTTAAAATATCGTGGCTTTATTCATTTAACTGTTTGTTCTCACTAGACTTTAAGCCTAACTCTTTTTCTCAAATGACATGTATATCATGTGAACTTACTAGCGGAGCTCCCAAGGTATGAGCGGAGTGTTGTTGCCGGTTGATGCATATTTAGGATTGCACTTTCAAGTGTAAATTGGAGTTACTAGATACACGTTTTTGAGGATACTAGCAACACCTTGACACAATCTATGGTTCGAATTAATATAGATTAATAGGTTGTTGTTTTAGTAACCATTTATTGATGTAAACTCTATTACTATTTCCCTATTTATTGGGTGATCTTTATGCTATTAAACTTTCTTTTATAGATTATTTCGGTTTAAATTGTCTCTTATTTTTTAGGTGTTACACCTAACCCCGTTAAAAACCATCCATTAGTTAATGGGTAAAATAGTCGAGAAGAGAAAAATACGAGAAATAGAAAACAAAAAATTAAAAATGAAATTGGGATAAAAGCAAACAAATCATCTTTAGCTTAGTGGTAAAGCCCTCTACATTATACTTGTAGAGTTGGGGTTGAATCCCTTAAATATCAGTTTTTTATTCAATTTTTTAATGAACATACAGGTAGTGATGAGCTATTCGATGCTCTTGGGCTTAGAATGCCCTGGGCTGCCCACCGATAGGGTTGTCCCCATCTATATCTCATGACATGACAAAAATACACTTGTCAATAAGAAAGGAGAGTTCAATATGAAAATATACTTAACGAAACTCATTTATGAGATTTATGGACCATTTATTAGACACTTATAAGTTCAATTATCTTACCAGATAAATGTAATCAAGGTCGTCCTGGATAGAGATGGGCAAATTGGCTCAACCCGTCCCGGGACCGGGACTGATTTTGACCATTTTTTTCAAAAATATTGATGTTTTATTACCGATATCCAACGGCCATATGAGTGGTTTTTTTTCATTTTGATTCTTTTTTGTCTTATTTACCCTTTATTCACTTTATATAAGTCATATGGTGCATGGAAAAATATAACAACTCATAAAAATTCACAATTCTTGTTATAATTCATGATTTCGTTTTCTCGCAAAAAAAACATATTTTCTAAGTGCATGTAATTGACACAATTACATATTGCAAGTGTATTAGAACAACACTTTTGTATTCTTCAAAAAAAAGTTTAAAAAATTGTGTAAAAAGTGAATTTAAAAAAGAAAAATAAGATCGGTTTGGGCATAAACCGGGACTGGTTCTCATAACCAGTTACAAAGTACCTTAATCGGGCCTTGGGCTTTTGATCTGGACTGGGACCGGTTACATTAGGACAGGTGCATGCCCATTTTTTATTCAACAAATAGAAGTAGTTTTTAAAAATTAATAAATTAAGGAAAAAAAAATGTAGCGATATAATAAGAGGTGCAAGAACTTGGTAGGTAATGCAGATCACAATTATATGTTATTGTTTATTGTTTCTTTAAATTTTTTTATCTCCTACCAAGGTTCAATAATATTGCTATTGCTATCTTTATATATATGTTTGAGTGTGTTCTTGATTCAACAATTCAACCTTAAACTAATGTGATTGCTATGCTATATGTTTTTGTTGGACATTTTAATCTATTTTTCTTTATATTAATTATTGCTATTTGGTTTTGTTGTTATAATTGTTTTTTACTATTGCTATCTGATTTTTGCTTTTACAGAAAATATTATATTATTGTTTGATGATCAATCTATTACTTATAATCTATAACGTGTTTCATGGTTTTGTGATTAATCCATATAGTTTCCCTACTAAATGTATTTAGTAATGTCTCTTTTAAATCGAACATCTTTATTTTGAAATATATAATATTTATATACGGGAAATGCAACAAGTAACTCACATAATCTCCTCATCTTTAGTGAGGTTTGAATCCCTGACCTACTAAGATCTACGATACCGCTAGGCCAAAGACCCTTTGGTCAATCGAACATTTTATTTTAGTTGAGCAAGAAAAATGGAAATTCAAACATTGTTTCTATAATCTTGATTGTATATTACCTAATAAGAACTACGCAAATTTAAGCACTCTCTTGTCTATAATAAAAAAAAATAAGATTTCCTTTTTTAGTGAATTATTAGCATTTTTTGTATTCAGTTTTTTACTAATGAAGAACTATCTAGGCACCTGATTTTATTTTTGCCCAGTGCCTATAGAATGTCAAGAACAAGCCTATGTAATAAAGACTAAGGGGACATTTACCAAATCTTACCCGGGTAAGTGCTGTTAAAATTTAACACTACCACTTACTTACTGGATAAGATTTTAGTCCACCAAAACGGCATCGTATGCAACAATTTACCCGGTAAGCGCTTACCGTAGTAAGAGTCGTCACAATCATTTATCGGGGTAAGACTCTTGGTCCTTGATTTTCTTGTCTTCGCTCTTACCGGGTAAGATTTTTGGTACTTGCCATATTCAGTGACGGATCCAGAAAATTTTATTGTTGGGGGCATATTTAAGGAGTCAGGTTGTCAAAAAACAATTGAAACCGAATAACTCATGCAAACCATAGGATTTTGGGTTATTCGGTTTTCGGCTTAAACGGTTCAGTTTAATCTATTAATATAACTTTTTTTGGTTTTTCTGTTAATTTTTTTACTATTTCATATAAACTGACACATACAGACACTACTAAAATAAAAGACTTTCACCTACGGATATTTTTCTGGGAAATCCATCGCTAAAGAATGATTCGTCATTAAAACCGTCACAAAAGTTTGTGGTTAATTTGTTGGTGGGTAAATAAAATCAGTGACAGATTACCCAGGAAATTCATGGGTAATCCATTGGTATTTTTTTGAAAATATCGGATTTTACAAGAATCATTAGTATTTCATGGGTGATCCATGGTAATCACCCAAGAAAATTTCTCCGGGTGATTTTTTGTGGATGAAGTCATTTTTTTTTGTAGTGACATGTATATTGCTATGTATATATTTTACTATTACGGTTCAACTAAAAACAAATAGAAAAAGTTGTAAACAATATGATAGGAATTAGATTTGGGATCTTGTCTTTTTTATTGTTGGGGGCCTATTAATAATTTTGAGTATATATATATATATTTAAAGCTAAAAATCTTGTTCTCTTTAATGGTTTTTGGTAGTTTGTTGGGGGCCCGTGGCCCCTACTCCTTGGTTGTGTATCCGTCCTTGGTCATATTCCTCCGGTAAGATAATATGACTTGGTAAGCGTTTACCCGGGTAAACGTTTGGTAAACGGCCCTAAGAATCTTACCATGTAAGAGAGAAGCAAGTATTGAGATTATTACTCGGTAACGAAAGTGATGACTCTTACCTGGTAAACATTTAACAGGTTATAAACGCTTACCGTCAATTCATTTTGATGGCAACGAATTTTACTTTATAAGATAAGTAGACGGATGACTCATACAAATAAACATTTATCCGATAAATATTTAGTAAAAAGTTTATTTGTGCATTCTTTGTAACATGAGGTTAAGCTACGCGTGAATTCAACAGAAATTAATGAACTTTCATATAGAAAATGTTAAATATTTGGAAGTGTTCAAAGCTTTGGTAAAATATAAAAAATTACTTATTTGTTTTTATGTTGTCGAAATTCCAATGGATTCTTCCATGCAACATTGACCATGTTGAGGCAGCCCATATCCAGAAACTTTTCAAACAAGGAACCTACGTACCACATCACCATATTCACTAATCTAGAACTATAATTCATCCAAATAAGTTATTATTTTCAACAAATAAACATAACCTTATTTCCATGAAACATATATATATATATATATATATATAACCAGGGGCGGAACACAAGCCTTCTAATTAAGGGGACCGAACCTAACAAAACATCTTCATTGATAAAGCTCAATTCATTAAAAAAAATTGTGTGACAGAAGAATAAAACCTATGACCACATATACAGGGGCCATATACACATAACCACCTGAGCTAAGCAAAATTCATTAATAATATTTATAATATCTAGTATTTAAGGGATAAAACGCAGGGGCCATGGCCCCCCTAGGCCCCTATTGTGTTCCGCCTCTATATATAACTGAATTTTGGTTATTTCGGCATTAATTATAAAAGTCGATGATTATACATTCTAAAAGAAAAGTTCCTATAACCTTATTCATTTACAAATAAAAATAATTTTTTTCATTATTTTTTTTCTTCATCAAATGCTATAATTTAAGATATTATTACACACGTGTTTGTTTCATAGTGTAAAAGTTTCACATTTAATTTTTTTCACAAGGTGAAACAAACATATATGTAATAATATCTTAAATAATAGCATTTGATGAAAAAAAATAATGAATTTTTTTTTATATTGATTTGAATCAATTTGTATAGTTTGTACCCTTCATCCAGTTTGTAAATTAACTAGCCTCTTAAAAAGAATATTTATAACACATAAGAAAATATGGAAAAACTCTGATTAAAGATTATGTTTGTTTATCATAATGGATCTGGTGAGAAGAAATTACTTTCTTTGTATCAATCCTAATGGAAAATTAGCAACAATGAGATATGCCGAGATGTATCGGATTCAGATCAATTTTCATGATAAGCACGGTTAATAAGATGGAGTGAAATTAAAAGTGATCAACGTTTATGTTTCTCACATTTAACTCTAATCCTGACACGATCATGCGTCTAATATCATATTATAGTACAAAATTCAATTAGTGGTTACAAAAATACTATTTTAAAATATGTATTAGGTATGAATTCATTTTAATACAGAATTATGCTTGAAAATGGCTTTTGTGTGAAGTTGACCTTAATCTTGTTTAAGAAGACCAAAACAAATAAATTGATATTAAAAAGTCAAATTGAAATTTAAAAACTGAAAGAGGAACAAGATTAGAAAAAAAAGAAGAAGGCAAGTAAACCCTGGTTTCTACACACGTCCCTTCTCTTCTCTCTTATCTGTCTCTTATACGTTTTACCAATTCAAATCCAACCGCCGTCTCTCCTTCCTTTATATATATATATATATAAACACCATTTGGCAAACATATATACACAATCAATCATATAAATTCTTCTTCTTTTCTCTCAATTTGAACTTTCACACATTCAATTTTACAATTAAAACCACAAATAATCCATCAGGTAATAATCTCTTTGCTGCTTTTTAGATTCATTCCCCTGTTTCTCTGTTTGATTTGTTGATGATACTCAAAATTAGATTAAAATTCCGTTTTCTTATTTCAGTAGTGAATTTGGCATATCCTTTTTTGGCGGGTAAAAAGGAAGAAAAATTAAAAGATGTTAGGAGAATTGATCACAAATAGTCTTGTGTAAGTCTTTTTTGTTCATCAATCTCAAATCTCTCTGATTTAGGTTATAAAATTGTGGAATTTAGCTTTCAATTTGATATTTTGTTTATGGGTTTTGCAGGTTGATTCTTGGATACGCATATCCTGCGTTCGAATGTTTTAAAACTATAGAGAAGCATGGTGTAGGAAATGCAGAATTAAGATTTTGGTGCCAGTATTGGTAAGAATCACTTTCATTTAGGAAATATAAGTTCTTAAAAAATGTGAGGTGATGTTATCTTTCCATAAGTACTGGTGTGTCAGCATTGATAAACTCAGTGGCTACAATTGTTATGTTATCTTTCTGTAACCAGTGTTGATTTATAGGTTGCGCTTTTTTCATTTTCTTCACAGGGTGATCGTTGCAATTCTCACAGTCTTCGAAAGAGTCGGTGATATATTCATTTCTTGGTATGTAAATATTCAAAATTTGGTGTTTCTTTTATGTGATTATTAAAATGATTTTGTACTGAAAAGGTGGAATTTTTTGTCATAGGGTGCCAATGTATGGAGAATTGAAGCTGGCTCTCATTATATACTTATGGTATCCTAAAACAAAGGTAACAAATTAATGTTGTTTCTTTAATATGTGTTTTTGGGTTCATAGAATTTGCTATAAAAAGTAAGTTTTTTTTTATGGGTTTTTGCAGGGTACAGGGTTTGTATATGATGCAATGCTGAGACCATTTATAGTAAGACATGAAACAGACATAGAAACGAGTCTGAAATCATTCAGAGACAGAGCATGGGACGTGGCAATTTATTATTGGCAGAATTCAACAGAATTAGGCCAAACAAAATTCTTTGAAATCTTTCAGTATCTAATTTCCAAACCTTCATCCTCAAAACAATCATCTCATTCTCAGGTATATCATTCAACATTAAAAATAATTTCAAAATCATATTATTAGGGTGTCTTATACCATGTTAGGATACGTAGAACCCCCAAATTAATCTCCAAAATAGCCATTTTGGAGATTTATACGGGTTCCACATATCCTAATACGTATATGAAGAGAGAAAAAGAAATCTTTTTCGATTGCATTTGTGTGATTATTTATACTGATTAAATGATTTATATGCAGGAGTTGCAATACCATCAAAGTTCTGGAGGCGGACGTCCGCCGCCACCTCTGATGACACCAACGGCTCCTCCGGTGCCAACCGCCGGCGGCCACAATCCGGTGTATACCGATGAACCATATAAAGAACCAGTTTGGCTAAGATTTAAGCGATCTAGAGAACTTTGATTTCATTAAAAAAAAGTAGTTATTGTTGACATAGATTGTAAAGAAGCAAGAAAGAACAAAATTTGTATTGTATTCCAATTTATTTATTAATTCAATTGTTTCATCTGTTTTTTTCTACATCTTGAATTAGAAATTTAAAACGAACCCATTTTGGGATGTTTTACAATTTATTTACCTGTGTATTGGTTATAATCGGGTGTTGGTGGTAGTTCTGAGTTGAATTGTTGACTGGAGAAAGCAATCGAATATTCCGGCTACGAGACGGAGGCAGTAGTCGGAGAATCGGTTCCAGAGGCGGAGGAAGACGGTGGATCCACCGGAATCGGGAGATGTGGACATGGGTCGGAGGTATGCCCAGGCGGCTTGTTTCACCAGTCGGTTTCGGATCGGAATCTCGTAACCCAAATGGACGGCGAAGGAAGGGACTTTGGGCGACTGGATGGCGCCGGCGCTGGCGGTGGACGGGAGGATGTCTCGGAGGGAGGTGTAGGAAGCTGGTTTGAGAGATAACAGCTCGAAATCGGTGGAAGAATTAGATGAGGTGGTGGTGGTGGAAGAAGGGTGGTGGTCTTTGGTGTGGACCGTTAAAGTCGTAGTTGCTCCGGTGGAGTTCCGACGCCGGAGAGTGGAGATGGGTGATTTAGCGTCATCCATGGAAGGAGAAATGTGAGAGAGAAGGAAGGAAGGAAGGAAGGAGGGGGGTTATAGAAGAAGTCGTTAAACGGCGGCCAAATTGCTTGCCAATTATTGGTTCGCTTCCACCACTCACCTTTTCCATTTAGAGTAAATTACAGCTTTAATCCATGTGTATGTTGGTTTTCTATTTTTGGTCCCTACAGTTCATTCACTATAAATTTGTCATTGAGTAATCAATTTTGTTCCGGAATTGGTCACTATCAATAAGGGGTGCATTTCATACACAGACGGAAATGACGGAACTGGACTGACTAGAGTGAGGAAGACGATTGAAATAATTAGGGAAATTTTTTGGGTTTTAATTTCAAATTGATGGTATTTACCAATTCTTTTATCATACCCATAATTTCTGTTCTACCTATTTTGGTGGGATAAAAAATTGTATTTTTGTTCTATCACATATGCTAAATAGCTTTAGTTCAATCGTCGTGTTCCTATTCCATGGAGATATTTTAGTTGAAATATAGCAAAAATACGACATAACAATGTTTTAACAGTTTGTAACGATGTAGATTTTCTTTATCATTACCCTTTTATTATTTTTATTATTATTACCGTCAATCACCACTGCTACCCTTACAGCCACCACCCAGTGCCACAAATGCAAACGCTACTAACATATAAATAAATTTGAGCAAATTCATTTGAAAACTATGGAATACGAAAGTCATGTATTACAAAGTAAAAACCCTAAATCAAAATGAGATGTATACCAAAAAATAAAAACTCCTACACAAAAACTCGGTCTCTTTATGTCAATTCATATCAAAAGTAATGCATTAAATAAATGGACCCAAAAATTAGTTAAACATAATTTTTTATGTTGAATTTGAAAAATAAGAAAACAACAAAAGTTATGATTATATATATAATTCAGACAAAATTGATGATTGCTTGAGGATATGAACTACAAACAAAAGCAACAAAAAACTGAGATAACGAAAAGCTTTCATCCCTCGATGATCTACTAACTCATAAAGATATCTACACGGAAAACCATCATTTATCACTTCCCCCATAGTTGATAACGTAGCAAGAAAAAAAATGTGTTGCATCCAAACTTGATAAGTCAAGCCAAATCCCAAGCAATAAATTATGTAATCAATAAATCAGACTCTACAACAGATTTGTGCATATAATTACACCTATTAATGATGCTAAAAGCACAATGATATATTCAAATTTGGGTTTCCTGCAAATAAGTTAAGGATTATGAACCTAAATACAAATTAAAATCTCCAAACCCAAATAAGTTATGGATTTCAATTACCAACTGAAAACATGTCAGGTTTTCAAAAGTGTGGATTCCGCTGGTTGATTTTGGGGGGGGGGGGGGGGGGTGTAAGATGTAACAAGCGACTTTCAAAAATGGGTTTGAAGATGAAGAAGAAATAACATAGATGTTTATATTTGATTCGATTTTTAGATCTAATGCATTTGATATTTAGATTATTTTCAAGTTGGATAAAATAATAGACGAATATAAGAAAGAAGAAGATGACGATATAACAATGATACTTTTTATAGGTTAGGGACAGAGAAGGGTCGTCAAGAAAGATTGAATTACCACAAATGACGAGCCTAGCGATTTGCAGTTGGACCATGTTAGAAGCAGGGACGAGTTCTGTAATAAAATATCATTCATAAACAAATTTTCTAATAAATGAACTATAGGGACCAAATCTAAAACAATTAACATACCAAAGAGACAAAAAGTGTAACTACTATTCCATTTATTATTTCCTTGAAAATTTGGCACGTTATATTTATTTCACATTTTAAATACGAAAAGTGAGGCTCTTACTTATATTTATTTATTGGTTTTATGTTACCAATTTATAATTTTGCTTTTAACGTTAACATACAATCTTCTTTACGTCATTTTCTTTTTATCTTGATCCTCTGTTCCTGACAGTTTATGGGTTTTGGACGAAATGTAAAAAAAGACCTTTATTAAGTATGATTTTTTAATATATTGTTTTGTCATCAGAAATAACATTAAATTTAAAAAATACTAATAATATATAAAAGTGTTTTCTGAGTTTTCTCATATGCAAATTCATTATATAATTATTTCTAAATCAATATAACATGTCATCTCATTATTACATAACATCGTAAATCCGTTCGACCGTCAAACATATTTTATAATATTTCTTTATTATATAGATTAACATCATTTGGTATAACAATGTTGAGTTCTTAACTATTCAAACTTCAAAGTAACATTTTATGTCAATCAATATAAGTCAGTTGAGTTTCCATTTCACATCATGTTAATTTTTTCATCACCATTTTAAACTTTTAAGATTGAAACAATTTTTTAGAAACCTTAATCTTAGAATCAAAACTTTATATCTTACTTATAGTTTGAGATCTTACTGTTATTTTAGAGATATGAGAATACTTAAAATTCATACACTTAATATTAGATAATAAGAAATCAATAATGTAAGAAAAAACATTTTTAGTTTTGAAATTCAAAATATAGACATAAGTTAATACATGCTTGAGTCTTTAATATAATGTTGATTCTTTTTTTATTATATTAGATAGTAAAAGACATTGCGTCTCTTTTATTTATTAATTTCTTTAAATTACTACTATGTCATATAAAGTATACATGAAATAATCGGACCCCTATTTCTTTTGGGCGCACTGACCTTGATTTAAGTATATTAAACGACGTTCTTTTTAAAAGTTCTGGAGCCTCCCCGTGCAAAACTGTTGACAGTATCGTCATCTCCTTGTCGTTTGATTGGTGTAATCATAGGAGTTCTGTTAATTACGGAAGCTGGATTGATTGGTGTATTTCTCTTTTTACTCATTTTCCCTTGTAATCTTGTTTCTTTGTAATTTCTTTTACCCGCGTGTCTACGTTTTGTAGGCCGGGGCCTTCCTAATGCTATTGGTCGTTTCCAAAAAAAAAATCATTTAATTAATGATAATTAATTTATGAATAAAGAGACAAATGTCAAGGTGGGACCCACTAAAAACATATTGTATTGGAAATCCGTTAGGAAACATATATCATTAAATTAATTATTTCGAAGGAGGAAGACTGGGTCTACTTTTGTATGCTATAATTCCATGATTTTAAAAATATTTATGTTTATCATCAATTAGTTAATTAATAAAATTTAAGCCACCTCACCATGTTGTTATGTAGTTTAAAATATTTACAAAATTTTAATTATTTATGTTTTTTTATTGAAAAATAAACCATCAAGGATTTCGTAATCAATTTCATCTTTAAACAAATATATAATATATTGACCCACCGAAAATATTGCTTAAAATATTCATTATATTTATTAATTCGATTAAAAGATTCCTTTTAAAAATACGTTAAAGATCTTACTTGTATTTTATCATTTTTGTTTGATAGAAGATTCTTACCAAGGTGAAAGGTTGGATGTTATGAAACTAAAACCCACTGATTGTTAATGCGCATCTAACTAGAGACAAAGATAAGATAGATGCTTACTCTAATCAGCGTCAAAATTTCGCTTATTTGTCTTTACTCGTCTTTTTCTTCATGAAAGACAACAGCAACAATGGTAGCAACTAGCAAAACAAAATAAAACCAAAAGCACTCCAAGTTTTTGGAATGCTCCAAATTTTACTTGAGCATCCAAATTTGGGTCAATCCCAGCAAAAACATCTCTAAACAAGGTTCGGAAGGAAGTCGATGACAACCAGAAGAAAAACGAGAGAAAACCATCGGATTGAGGACCAAGCGTTGTCGCTAACCAGAAAATGAGAGGAAACAAAACAAACCATCAGAAAAACAAAGAACTAGAAACAAAATATTGAAGATTGAAGATTTGATTGTTTAATGTGATTCAAGATTTAATTTTGGGTATGATGGCTCAGTTCAGAACTAACATGGCGACAAAGACCTTGCTAATGACCTGGTGTAGTACTAGTGGTTAATACATATTTTTGGACCACAATCTTTTCTCGTAGTCTTCTTCCAAAAAAAGGATTGTTTCTTGTTCAACAATCCTTTGTTCCAACATCGAATCTGAATATCATAGTGTTGCAAATGGTAGTGCCAACATTATGTGGATGCAATATATTCTGCTGTTATGTGGATCTCATCTACTACCATGTGTTAACATTTGGGAAACTTACTTGAGCTCTAATCCAGTTAAGCATTCTCGAACCAAGCGTCTTGAGAACAACTATTATTTCGTATGAGAACATATGGCTATCAGTTTGACCTTACTATTAGATATTTTCCCCCCAAAGAAAAACTTGTTGATTATCTGACTAAACCTCTTCCTACCCATCATTTTCTTTCATTACTTACCAAGCTCAACATCCTTCCTGATCTGATAAGCTTGTTGGGCGGGGTATTATGAAAATAAAAGAAAAAAACTATTTCCAAGACCAAGCGTTGCTATTAGTTGTACCTCTATGATGCATGCACTGTTAAACGTACAACAAGATTTACATTTATAAAATCAAACTAATCTAGTAAAGGGTAAGTGAAGTATCGTTCTTCTCAGGGAATCAATAGTTCAACTAACAATGTAGGTTGATGAACCGAATGCACGTGTCCCACCTAGATACGATACTCAATTAAATCGAATTAAGCTCGAAACTTGGTAACAGAAATTGAAATCTACTTGACACAAATACATTACTTCAAAAGATTTTTGAATTTGAGAGTTGTATTAAACGACTAAACAAACAAAAATTTAAACTTTATAACTAACCATTAATACAATTTATTGTATCCATCTAAAAACTATTGAGAATTAAACTAATTAATCCGTAAGCTTTTCTGATTTAATATCCTCCTCTATTTTGAGTCGATGTCTTTTTCTTTTGTTTTCCCTTACCATGTAAATCAACAAGAATTCTCCAAAACTCACGGCCCATGATATTTATAAATAATTTTAGTCCAAACCCAATAAAATAAGTTTAAGCCCACAAAAGACTGAGACTTTTCTGGCCCACCTTGGTGCTTTATTGACTTTTACCATTGATAAATTGTTGTTGTGCTTGAAAGCCTGTACCTTTCTTTTTCTTTTTTTATCTTGTTCGACTCGGATGCAGGTTGAATTTGAAAAAAACATAAAACATGAAACTTGTAGGCCCGTCTGTTGCCTTTTCATAGGATCTTTTTTTTTTCTTGAACATTGACAATTTTATTAAAACTAGCAAGGTGCTAGAAGAAACTTACAAAACGGAAATAGCAATGATGGGGTTTTGGAGCCATCCACCCAGTTAACTTTAAATCTACGATTCCTATTATGAATCCAAAAGTACGAGTGAGTCACAATACTATCCCAAATCGTTGACTTTCTAGGTTTTGCAGATCCAAAAAGGGTCCCATTCCGAAAGGTCCATAAACACCATAATGCCTTTCCATAGGATCTTGAATCATCTAATTTGGAGCTTCGATGAGTGAGATATAACTAAATACCACAACCATGCAAAACTGTCAAATATCCTTTTTTTATTCGTTTTTGCTCCAAAGTGTTGAATCTATCAATATATAAAAATACATCTATGTGGTTCCGCTTTTACCATTTTGGTTCATAAAAAGGGGTGTTTGCCAAGAAAATATGTAGGAATTAAACGAGCGATCAGTCTACGTACTATTACTACATGTACAATACTCTACTATTTCTTTTTGCATGCTTTCTATGTTGTACATTTCATTTGTTCTGTTATAGATTTGTTAGGCAATGATAAAACATATGCTTCTTCAAATTGACTATATATATATATATATATATATATATATATTAGAGAATAAACATCACCTCAATGGATTACCAACTCCATACTACCAAATAACTTGAATATAACCTAACAGTACCTCACAAGATATACATATATAGATATCTAGGCCTCTAAACAGTTTGGAAGCATCAAGTTATTTACAAAAAATTCAAGTATGATACAAATGTTCACCATAGTTTTTTTTTAATAATAGAGATTTTATTAAAACTAGCAAGATGCTAGAAAAGCAATTACAAAGCACAAATATTCACATAGTAGTTAATCATCTGCAGAGTAGCATGTGTTTACAAAGAAGTCAGAGATTTCCACCCAAGATTTTTGCCTAGTAGGATGTCTGGATCAAGCTTTCGTAAAGCAACTCGATGTGATTTTAGCCCAACTCCACCATTTTGAAATATATTTTTTTTTGTTGATTTCAAATATATTTTTTTTATGTTTTTTTGGTTGATTTTGAGATTTTTATTTTATTTTGTTGATTTGAAAGACTTTTTCAATTGATTTTGAGGGACTTTTTTGGATTTTCAATTTTTAGCGAGTGCATCTTTAATTCTTCCTTACAAAATAAGGTTGAGCAAGTGCACGGACCTCCCTCGGGAGTCAGGATCTTATAGGTCCACCCATATTACCAACAATACATTTTGATATCCGATAATGTTACAGACTCTTACGGCCGTTCTTATTATATTAAATGTAAAATTTTGAACAAGACCCTTAAAAATTTGGGTTCCAATTTTATATGTTTTTAGGATATTTTATCTCCCGTGTAAAAACCTATAATCGAAATTGTTTAGGTTCAAACTATTAAATATTTGGGTTTAGTTCAAACTGTTAATCGTTTAAACTTAGCTCATTTTTGTTTAACATATATCTTATGATCTTATTTATGTAACGTAATCAAAAGATTCAGATGTAACAGAACCTCCAAAAAGATTTGAAACGAAATGTCAACTTTTTTCAGCAAGCGTTTGATAAATCCGGGTTAATTAATTTGATAGTATTTGATACCTTCAATGTAACCAAGGGCGGACCTAGTGTAGGTCCTACGGCGGCACAGACCACCGTATTATTTGTCCGTCGAAAGGTAAAATTTTCGGATTTTATAGAGGTGCAACCGTATTATTTTCGAGGGTGCTATCGTATTGTTTATAAAAGTTGAAGGATGCAACTGTGCAACTACTGAAAATTAAAAAAAAAGCCCCAAAATGTTTATGAAACTAACCAAAAAAAAAACAAATCCCTCCAAATAAAAAAAACTGATTTTTTTTTTCGAAATCAACTTAAAAAATTGAAAAATTCCTCGAAATCAAACTAAAAACTTGAAAACTTCTTTGAAAACAGTGGAATTCGACTAAAAACACATAAAATGGCTTTGCGGAGGTTTGATTCAATTTAAAGTTGCACCCACTCACAAAAATTATCGGGTCCACTACTGCTGACCTAAATATTATATTAGTTACATGGTATCACCGCGTGAAAAAATAATTATATTTCCGTCCCTAAATGTAACCATTCTTTGAAGAAATTATGTTGCTTTAAAAAGATAAAACTAGCAACAATAATAATTAATAACAATGAATCATGATAAATTACTAAGGAAATTACAGAAGAATTATAATCTGACAAATCACACCTCCATCTTATCCCTAAACCACCGCTCGCTGGATCTTAACATCGTCGGCAATGGCAAACAAACACCTTTCTCGACACACCGCCGGTGTCTCGGATTTATTCTTTTCTCTAAACTAAACGAAAAATACTGCGGAAACTCCACCAATTCTCTCGATTCCCTCCCCATTTCCACCGCCAAATACTTAAATTTCGGCTCGATGTTGTTCTTAATGCTGTAGCAAAACAGCGAAGGGAACCGTCGGAACATCAAGATCGTATCTTTATAAGAAATTCCGATGATTTCCTCAAAGTATTCGATTCGGGATAGAAATTTGTCTTCCACGGAGCAAGTTAGCAAGTGGGTGTGTTTGTTTACGCCGGAGATTCCGATTGTGCCTTGAAGGAAGTAAAGGGTTGGCCGGAGTCGGGTTTTGACGTCGGAGGTGAGGAGTCTTGGCCGGCGGTGGATGACGTGGTGGAGGTCGTCGGTGTGGACATGGGCTTCACGGAGGAGGAAGGTAATGGTGGCGATGATGGAGGGGAGTGGGAGTGTGAGGAGTTGAGGGCAGATGTAGATGAGGCGGCGGACGGCGGGTGGTGGGAGGTGGACGGTGGTGGAGAGGAAGGAGATGGTGGATTTAAGGTGGGAGAGGGTGGTGGATAAGAGAGGTGGGTGTGTGGTGAGAAGTGGGATTAAATCAATTCCAAATGAATCAAGGTAGATGAGTTTTTGTTGAAGTTGTTGAGTGGAGAGAATTGATGGTGATGGTGATGGTGGGGAGGGTTTTGAGATTAAGGTGGTTTTGGTGGCGGAAGAGGGTGGTCGGAAATGGACGGTGGTGGTTGGAGTGGGTGGCGTGAGGTGGTGATGGTGGTGTTTGGGTGGAGAATTGTGGTGGAGATCGGAGGTGGGGGTGGATGGGATGTGAAGAGATTCTTGCATTGTTTTTGCACCGGTGGAGATTTACATCATATTTGGTGGGAAAAAGGGTACGGAAGCGGTGGCGAGTGGTGGTGGTCGACCGCCGGAGAAGATAAGGAGTTGTCGGAAAGGTGGAGAAGTTGAAGATAATGGAGTTGACCCACAACCACAAGGGTGTAGTGTTTGAAATTTGAACTTGAAGACAAATAGAATTTGGATAAAGGGTCGTTTTGTAGATTTTATCTCTAATCACTAATCAATGGTAAGTATGTACTAAAAGTGTCATTAGGGTCATTTTATGTAGATAGATTCTGTTAGCGTTTATCGGTAAAATTATATTGTCACTTATTTTATAATGTAAGATTTTAGTTTATTTAAATAATACTGTATACAACAATTTAGTTGGTAAGAGTCGTCATTCTCACTTACCATGTAAGACTCTTAGTCATTGTCGTAGTTCTTATCAAGTAAGAATATCAATTCTTGCCAAGTTATTCTGATAATATAATGTGAGTTGATAGACGCTTATCGATTAGCGTTATAGTAAAATACTCCTAAGTCCCAATTAATCTTAAGATGGACCTATATAAGTTATGGAAATAGTAGGGTTGGGTTCCAATAAAAATAAAAGTTGTGAGAACGTGAGAACGTGAGAACAAAACATTTTATCTACATTCAACTATTTTTGTTTACCTCTTTTTAACATCATAATCGAAACTTTAATACTTTCATGTATGTAAAGTTGACTAAATATATGTAAAAATTCGTGAAAGTGAATATGAACTTGAAGATAAAAGTACATGAATGTATTTGAACGTAGTTGAAAACTTAGAAGGTAATCAAAGTTAGATGAAAGTACTAAAAGTGGCTGAAAAATTTAAGTTAGATTAAAAAGTCAATTTCATTGAAATGCCTATAAGTGTCGTCACCATTTTCGTCATAACTGTTATTTTCCCATGATCCTTCATTGGAGAAAATATTACTTATGGGTATGAGCGTATCATATTGGGTTGTTTAATCGTTCCACTAAAATACATCTGATTTTCATTATGATTGGTTTTGTTGTCGAGTGTTCTAGCTTGATATTGTTAATAGGTTTTATTATTTATAGAGTATTTTGAAGTTATATATATGGGGGAAAATAATAGAGGAGGAGAAGAAGAAGAAGAAGAATGATTGTTTAGAAGGAAAAATGGTATTTTTTTATTCTTCCTAAGAACGAGAATCTTTAAAGTTAAATAGGTTAGACATAGACAAAAATTTATAATTAATATTGTAATCTTCAAAATAAAAAGTAATTTAGATTTAAATTCTTTTTATTCTATATTTTAAAAAATATGTCGGAGATAGTCCGTCTTAGAAGTTCTGTTGGTAAGCTTTTGGCTATATTTGGCAAACTAATGATAAACAATGTATTTAACTTATAATAAATTACGACTTATAAACAATTGTTGATAAGCTAGCGTATGACTTATAAGGTATGATGACTTATAAGCTAATTAGCCGATAAGCTAATTGATGAATAAGTTATGTTTCAAAAACTAACTTATGAGTACGTGAAATGACCAAAAAGGCGCGTTGAAAATAAATAAATAATATTAGTCAGGGGTATAATTGGAAAAAGTGTCAAAAAGCTCCTCATAAGCTACTCCAAGTAGCTTATCGATAAGCTAGCTTATAAGCTAACTTATAAGCTAGCTTATGTGCATCTAAACGATTATTCAGAAAATAAGCTAGCTTACAAGTCAGCTTATAAGCTACCTTATTTTTGCCAAACAATGCCTTTGTGTTATGTTATTGGGCCAATTCTGGGTCTTCTCATTTGGTCTTGGGCCTTTTTTTGCGGATAATGTTTTTGTTGTATTTGTATCCAAAAATTAAAATAGCATGGGATAAATTAAAGAATGTGTATGGTTCAATTTCATCAACACATTGATTTGTTTTCAGAAACATCAATTGGATATTTGGCAATGTTTTAAAATCCGGGTTTTTAGTTGATCCGGTGTGATGATCGGGTTTCGGGTTAATTGGTTCAACCGGTTCAACCATCGGGTTAACCAGTTTCAATAATTTCTTTGATCTCTTGTATTTTTTTCATTATCCTACGTACATATATATATATATATATATATATATATATAAAGTAATAATTTGATGTCCACAAATTCCAACATTAAAAATATACAAACAACAAATTTTACATCAATACAAATACATTAAAAAGACACACATAACACATATTTTTTTAATTTTTTTTTAATTTTAATATAAAAATGGGTTAACCGGGTTTGATAAACGGGTTTACCATCGGTTTAACAGGTTTTTGAGAAACCCGGCCGGGTTGAAACGGACCGGTCATATGCATTAACCCGACGTTAGTTAACCTGGTCACTACTCCGAATTCCGGTCCAATCAGTTCGACCGGCCAGGTTAACCCGAGTTTTAAAACATTGATTAAGAGGATGAAAGGTTTTTGAATTTTTTTTTCATTTTTTATTACGTTGATGGCTCCTTTAAAACTTTTTTTTTCAAACTATAAAAACTATGAAATAGTATATAAAACTCTTTTTACTGTTCTACCAATTATATATTGGGAGTTTGTTACAATAACAAAAAAATGTGTGAAATGATTTAATAATATAATTAATATTAAAAAATTGTAAATAAAAAAACTGTTAAAATTAAATGTGATTTTTGTTTTATTTTATTTAAATTTTTAAACCTTTTGTTGTAATTAAAAAAAGTATGAACTAGCAGTTAAAGATTTCCTTTTATTTACCTGATTTTAGCCTACACCACAATTTACAATATTTATATTCAATAAAAATAAGAGTTTCAATGCCGACCGCTGTCTTTGACTACATTTATTTATATGAACCCCACTTGATGTATTTAAATTGGCCTCATTTTGTACATAAAAACCGTACATTTGATTATTCGGAGAAAGATTTATTCAATAAAAATGGCAAATCAAGTACAAAGAAATGACATGTAAACCAATGCTTTCTTCTTTGAAAAATGTGACCAACACAATTTATATTATTCTTACATCATTAAATGCTGTCTTTTCTGTATATCAAATCGGATTTCATGAATTTTACTACAAATCGTTGTGTCCTGAAATTTAGGGAGAAAAGAAAAATAAATAGAAACAAAAGAAGAGAAGGAGAAAAAGAAAAGGAAATAAAAAAAATTCATCGGAAGATGAAAATTTTAATTAATTTTTAAAAATACATACTTCAGAATGAAAAATTGAATAGTTTTATTATCTATACTATATTATAAAACATTTGGTAAAAACTTTAAAAACCAATTTTTATGCATATAGTAAGTACTGTATATTGATGCATATTACTTAAAATTCAATATTAATGCATGTAGTACTGTATATTGATGCATATTACTTAAAATTCAAGATTACAAGTAAATTATACGTAAATACAGCTTATTGAAGCTTTATTTCTGAATTCGTATAACTAACTACAGATAAACATAATCAAATACAAGATAAATATCTAATTTTAAATATAAAAAATCTAAAATATAATTAAGATAATCACAGAATTTTAACAGAATACTCAATTATTTTTTTTATAAAAATTTATATTATTAAACCAAAAATAAATTATTTCTTTATTAAAACTAAATTAAATAATAAAATACCGAATTGAAGAAATTACATAAAAAATAGAGTTTTAAATGAAACATTAAAAATCGTTTTCTCAAAACGATATAAAACCATTATAACATCTATAGAAACTAAAAAATAAAATACGAATATCAGTGCATTGTGCAAATACCCTTCTACTTTTTTAAAAAATATATAATTATTTCATTTATTTTTCTACTCTTTCTTAGTTTCCTCTCACCTTCCGGAGAAATTTTTTGGGAGGAACTTATCTATTATTATTGTATCTCCATTTTTTTCATTTCTCTTCTAAAATGCTTTTTAAAAACGGAGTTTTTTTTAATACTTTTCTCCATTTTATTAAATTGGTTATAGAAATCACTAGTTATTATTATTTTAAATAATAAAAAATGGTTTTGTATTTATCATTGTTTACATTTCAATTCAAAAGTTAGATTATGTTAATTAAATAGAAAGTTCAATTGAATAACGTAATTTTTATTTCATTAAACACATCATCAAACACGATCAATTACATTCATATCTTTCCAATTCTAATTCATTTGATATATTTATTTATATGAAAAAACATTATGTGAATTAAACATCGCACTAGACTTGAGAGTGAAAAATAGAATGTGAATTTAATAAGAAGTGTTTACGATATTGTACTACCTAAAATGCTTTCTTGAAGTCCTTTAATATGTACACTTGGTTCAGTTATATTTATGAACATTACAGTTTCTTTAGGGAAAAGTTCAAATACTTTGAAATCCAACTAAGAATCCTTATATTTTCTAAACTCGAAGAAATCTAATGAAATTTTGCATTTTTAATGGTTAATTCCTTAGACAAATCCTTATATACACACATAATTTTATTCAAGTTAGACCAAATCCAGTTAAGATTTCGATTTAGAAGTAAAAAATGGGAGGTGGGTTATTGAAAATGGTAATAGGTGGTGGTGATGCCGGAAATTTCTATGGATCATTACTTGAAGTGTTCGTTGCAAACGCGTTGCCACTGGCAAGTACTAGGGATGTGTGTAGGTTATCATTGGTGAGTTATGTTTTCCGATCAACGACGGAATGGGATACTGTGTTGGAAAAATTCCTGCTGCCAAATTACTAGAAGATTTTAACCAGAGGACGGTGATGCTGGCGCTGGCAGTTTAGTAAGGTCTGGTTCAAAGAAAGAGTTGTATGCGCGTCTCTGAGATCATATCACCATCATCGATGGTGGCAGTAACGTCTAATTCTTTTTTTTTTATCGCCAATCTTTGCCTAATTTACACGGAGATACTTCAATTTTGATCGAATTTGATTATATTATATCCGATCAAATTGGTTTTTTGAGTTTCAAATCATTTAGCACTGTAAAATCATTTGAGGCAGTGGAAGAAGGAATAATTTGGATTCTTCAAGAAAGCAAAGAAGTATTTTCATGTTGAATTGATCCATAAAAACGGTCTTTCAAATGCATCTAAAATAGTGTGGTTTGATTTTATGAGGTAACTTATAGACTGAAAAAGGAATTAAGTTTTATTTTAAATATATATTAGTAAATTATGTGTCTTTTCGATCTTATTCCAATCGTTTCTTAAAATAGATGTTTCACTTTATTCCACTATTCCTATCTATTTTGTATAATAATCTAGCCAAACAAAAAACAATGATATTTGTTTTATCATCTATAGTGTCTAATTCAATATACCAATCGGACCCTAATGAAATCAATAAATACGAGGAGGAACGGACCATGAAAAATAAAACAAAATACAAGATATTATGTCAAGTATCTTTGATTGTTTTACAGAAAAGCGAAGCTCTTATCCCTTTTTTTTTATAGAAAAAGTGTGCAAGTACATTATGCATTAAGACTTGTACATAGTCACTAGCAAGACTTCCAAAACTATGAGCTGGAGATTGCTATTAATAACGAACAAGAATCGAACCACTCCTATTTCACTCGATCCCCCTTTTCTCCATATATTTACTATTAAATCACATCAATCTCTGAATTCGATCCATCATTCATAAATCTCTCATCTTTTTCCCCCGCCCCTTCCAATAATTAATCCATCAATGGCTTCTTCTTCTTCTTCTTCTTCTTCTTCTTCTTTCTATCTCCTCTTCATTCTCTCTCTTCTTCTTCTTCTATCTTTCCATTCATCTTCTTCACAAACCACCCTCACACTTTCTCCCATTCCACCTTCATCATCATCATCAACCAACAACCGCCATGATCATCCATGGCTGCAGACCTTGAACTACCTTTCTTCTTCTTCTTTAGCTAGAGCCCACCATCTAAAAAACCCTAAACACAACTCTTCTCAAGTTCCTCTATTTCCTCAAAGCTATGGCGGATATTCAGTTTCTCTCAGTTTCGGTTCACCCCCTCAAAAGCTCTCATTCGTTATGGATACTGGAAGTAGTCTTGTTTGGTTTCCATGTACTCATCGTTATCAATGTTCTGAATGTCAATTCTCAAATGTTAACCCTAAAAACATCTCCAGATTCATCCCTAAACTGTCTTCTTCTTCCAAGATCATCGGATGCTCCAACAAGAAATGCGGGTGGGTTTTCGGGTCAACCGATCCGATTCAGTGTAACGGTAAAGAGATGTGTCCAGCTTATATGCTTCAATACGGATCCGGGTCGACAGCTGGGTTAATGCTGTCTGAAACGCTGGATTTCCCTGAAGGTGATGTGACTGATTTCGCTGTCGGATGCTCCATTTTATCAACCCGACAACCATCCGGTATTGCCGGGTTCGGGCGTGGACCCGCTTCTTTACCCGTTCAAATGGGTTTGAAAAAATTCTCTTATTGTCTCGTTTCACACCGGTTCGACGACGCTCCGGTCAGCAGCGAACTTGTTCTCGTTCGTGATTCTTCTTCAAATTCCGGCGCCGGCGCCGGTGGCGCCGCCGGAATCAGCTACACTAACTTCCACAAGAATCCGGTGTCTTCCCGATCATCTTTTCAGGATTATTACTACATAAACCTCCGGAAAATCACCGTCGGCGGGAAAACTGTAAAGATTCCTTATGGTTTTCTGGTACCGGGATCTGACGGCAACGGCGGAACCATCATAGATTCCGGCACGACCTTCACGTTTATGGATAATCATGTCTACGATCTGGTGGCAAAAGCGTTTGAAAATCAAATGTCAAAGTATAAGAGGTCTGGTGACGTGGAGAATAAAAGTGGTTTACGGCCGTGTTTTGATATCGGCGGTAAATCGGCGCCGGAGATTCCGGAATTAATGTTTCATTTTAAAGGCGGTGGGAAGTTATCGTTGCCGCTGGCGGATTACTTTTCGTTCATGGGGGAGTCTGACGTGGTGTGTATGACGATTGTTTCAACCAAATCAATCGGGTCGGGTTCGGATGTAAGAATCGGGCCATCGATAATTCTTGGAAATTACCAACAGCAGAATATATACGTGGAGTATGATTTGGAAAAGGGAAGGCTTGGATTCAAGAAGCAGATTTGCAAGTAAATACATAATATCCTAAAATTTTAACTTTCAACTATCAATCTGTTTTTTTTTTCTTTTAATAATTTCAAAAAATTAATAAGAATTGTTTTACTCCAAAGATTTAGATGGAAAAAGAATATGTAACAATAAATTCTTATTATATAGAGGATTTAAAATGGTTTAATTTATTCTTTGTGATTTCTTGTTTCCACATTTGTTTCATTCATAGATGATATTTAACGTTTTTTTAACGTTATCGTAACATTATATGTTAGAGTATTCATTAAAAAATTATGATTTTCTTTTTTCATACTAATTGTGTCCATATTTCATGCCACCGTCTAATTTTTTATGCTTTGATGGGTTAAATGTAATATATAAGAACGATTAATTTGTTCAAACATATGATAAACATGCATAAGTAAGTATGCAATAAACATACAACTTTTGTTTTGGACATAACGTCGTTTAATTATGAAACGAACTGTGTATTTATAAATTTTTTAAACTAATATTAATAACATGTATAAGTGTAATCTTAAAACGAAAGCATTTTTTACTTCAAAATATGATACTTGCACACAAGTGTATAATTTTAACATGTTGAGATATCAAATATAAACAATGAGTTTCATATATGCCATATATGGTAACCTTTGATATGTACAAGTGCCTATCCTGTCACTTGGCACAAATAGAGGTATATGTTGATCCTTGTACCATCAAAAATCCCCTCATGTCATTCCTGCATTCTGGTATGCATACCTACAAAAATATTCCATTATCTTTTTCATGCCTAACATTTATTTAAAAACAATTTATTTAAAAACATGTATGCATGAGAAAGATTCTATACCAATCGTATCAGATATTATCTACTTTGTCCATACATATAGAGTGATGGTTTTATAAAACGTATGGAGGTATTCAATCCCTTACAAGATA